>OX327007.1:38264274-43064274 GCA_946800695.1 Geum urbanum | reverse complement strand
AATAGGTAGTTAATCAACATCACAGCCCCGAACCCTTTTTTTTCTAAGCGAAAACCAACACACAGTAATTTAGAGAACAACAACACCAACGAGATGAGAAGAAAGAAACGCAGATGCAGAGGCAGATATGCATGGCTTGAAGGCTTGGAGCTTGTTTATATATAGATGAACAGAATCGAAGCCTTACCCAATCTTATCTCGCCGGAACTTCTTCTCATAGGAGCTTTTTCCCGGGACTGTCTTCTCTCTCTCTCTCTCTCACACACACACACAATCACAGAAAAGCTAATGGAGCTCGATCTCTCTCTCTCTCTCTCTCTACCACAGCTCCCTCCCTCTTTCTCTAAAAGCTACCGGTGGATCTACTCACAGTCACATACACACTACAAACAACAACTCTCTCTTATAAGGGTAATTTTGGAAACTTAAAAAAATAGAATGACCTTATATGTGTAAAACTTATTAATTTACCTTATGTGTAATCTAAGGCCTCTGACTGACCTTAAGTATAATTTCCTATAGATTAATTACATCTTGATGAGCATACCCATTAATTGGATGACATTTCATTGGGACAATAACAAGAAAGTGTGCATTGCACCATGACTACTCACCGCCACGACCTCCGTGATAATCAAACAAGTTCTTCAATCTGTTGATAAGTACTTTGGTGAAAAGTTATGAGCGATGAATTGAAGGATATAAAAGCCATAAGCTTATAATGAAGCCACTGACTCTCTCTCCACAAATCTGGAAGTAATGGAGAAAGACGCCACTGGTTTAAGAAAAATTGGAATTGAGAAAGAGAATTGCAGATGATCGGCGATGTTTTAGTAAGGCAACGATGGTAAGACGGAAAATAACAATTTTGTTGACCGAAAACTGAGATTCCAAGTGTTCGATGCAAAAATATCTCTCGGGAAGAGATCCTTCTCGCGAAGCAGTCTCTTTTATCTCGGATGTTTTAACCGCGTGGGTCGGTCTATCCTGTATGTGCTTCGTACGCTGGTGTGCCACTGTCTCTCGACGGAATATGGACTGATCACAGCCGCTTGACTTCTATATTAAGCGATTAGAACATGGAGAGCACCAACCCTGCTCGAATAGGTCCTTTTTGCCTAGAAACCTAGGACTTTGATATGTGAATCTCTCGCTAAGTCTTGAAATCGATACTCCACATGTCCTTTCTCATGCAAAGCAGAGCAATCTCTTAACAGAGTGTTGAGAACACTCGCTCCCTTTGAGTATTCAAGCTCCCAACTTACAAGTGAGCCGCTCTTCAACTTTCCGGTTGCAGTTTGCTTCCTTGGAGTCGTAATACTTTCAGTCGATAGGTGACAAGCACTTAGACTTTCTGGTTGCAAGAAAGATAGAAATCTCGAGGACGAGAAGTCTAGTCTAGGTTTGTCTGCGTATAGCAAGATTGATTGATTGATTGGGGGGGCTTCTCATAAGATCCTCACTCTCCTTATATACTCGCTTAATAACAGTCATTCATTCAATGTTAAATTCCTCTGCTCTTGTAATCACAGTCTGAATCCAACACCAGCATACGTGTCGTAATCACTCATAGATCTTCTAATTCCATCATAACTCCTCCAAGAGTTCTAAATAAAACCAAACAGTTATGACAGAAACTAAGCCGCATAGAACCAGCTAATAAGACACAGTTCTAATAGAACTCAAAGTCTTCTTCTAGCGAAGCTCGCCAGACGCTATGTAACTTGACTCTTCGCCAAGCACCATTAATTATAATGGGCCGCTCGCATAGACCTCGGCCATCCAAGCCCAAAATGAAATTCTTTATTTAGGCCCAAACATTGCCCCTCAGGTCTTGAACTTGGAAACTTTCTGAACAAGCGAAAAGACTTGAATATATCTTGACCAATGTGCCCATTGACTCTGAAACGCTATACCATCACTCGAACGCCACATCAACCACCTCTTCGAAAAAGTATGACGCTCGACTGACACCTCTATAAGAGAACCAGTCCATATCCACAAATTTCATCTTTTAACAAAACCCTTTCACCTATTCAGAACCCTGCACTTTCTAACTCTCTCAGTCAAAAAGTTCAAATCTTTCCTTCTCACCGCCGTCAATCCTTATTCCTCAGAAAAAATGCCTCCTCGCAAAGACATCTCCATCCCTTATGAAACTCCTGACGCCAAGAGATTCTCCAAACAGCTCAAGGCAGTCGCTAAACGACACAACCCAGACGCCGTCTGAACTATTACTGTAGACCCGATAGAAAACACAGGTTTGCTTGGTCCATTTATGGACTCTCCATTAAATCCAGAGCTCTTCACATACCTCCGTAAGCCCATCTGCAGTTCATCCCTTATACTCCAAGCAGACCCTAGTGCAGACCCAAAGGAATGGACTCAAAAAGACACTCTCTGTCTTATTGGGAAATGGCCACATTCAAGCCACGACGACCTCGCTTGGTACCGGCACCGCCGTGGGCAAGACATCAATAGGTGGGAGGTAGCCGGAATTGCCCAGCTTATAAATTTATGCTTCTCTCTTCCGTCTGGGGGTAACAAAGCCTCATTTGCTGCAGCCATGTGCTTTTGGGACTGCACAGCAAACTGTTTCCGTCTCCCTTGTGGTGATGTGAGCATCATAATGCTCGACCTTTATACTATCTTTGGAGTTCCTGCCTCTGGAAACAATTGGGCTCCTCAAGACTCTCTCCAAACACCCCACCAAGCCTCAACAGAACGTCCTCCATCCTACTCCTCCTGGGTGAAACACTTTACACGCGAGGAAAAGAAAACACCACAAGGAGGAATAGCCTTTCTGGAGTATTGGCTATCGAAGTATTTGTTCTATTCAACCTCTGCAAAGGTTATCAAGACATGGACCAACCTCGCTGAACGTCTTTACAACGGTGAGCAACTAAGCTTAGTTGAGCCCATACTCGCTTACATCTACTATGGCCTCAGGCGAGTATCCTTATCGAAGCTCGATTTGAACCAATCAGGACCACTGTAGATGGTTGAACTCTGGTTGCAAATCTACTTCCCCTTCTTCTGCCCTTCAGCAACCCCTTATTATGAAGAGCAAACACTGTTAGGCAAATCATTGGTTTCCACAATGCCCAGGACTAAGCAATAGTCCTATCTCGAGTGCTTTAAGTATCTTTGTTCGCATAAGGATTTTCCTCATACTGCAGTTGAGAAAATTTTGAGTCGTCTCTATCCTGGCCTCCTCGCAAGTGGATTCATGCCCTCTCCTGAACAAGATGCTCACTCAAGGGACTTATTCATTAAGTTCAACACTTGCCAGGACCTGCAAATTCAAGACTCAGCCAGCTCCGGGTATGAGCTTTATGCTCCAAACCACTTTTGTAGACAGTTTGGGCTCAGTCAAGATGCTCCTATGCCCCTCGCCTGCTCTGTTAACAAGTATACTCTCTGGGGAGGAAACAACAAGCCTATTGTAGCAGAAGTACGCGACGAACATTTTGGCTTTCCACTGGTGCTGCTTCCAACAATAACAAAGCCACTGTCGATATCAAGGTCGGTCACCCCATCGTATCTCACATTGTACTCCCAATTCTGGGAAGAGAAACGAAACCAAGGACCAGACTTCTGCTTTGCTGCCATTTTTTAAAAATTCAGCCAGAAATTCTCGCTTGAAAGAGACTCGGCTGCACTAACCGGACCACACCTCAGCACAGGTTCTCCCCCATGGCCACAGGTATGTTTTTTTTATCAAAAATTGCCACATATATTAGCAATTTCTTGGATCATAACTGACCACTTCTTTCTTCCTTGCACAGCACAACCCTGAACCGGATGTGACTATGGCCATTCAATCATTTAGGAAAAAAAGAACCAAACATTCTAGATCCCCTGTAAGTATTTCAAACTGTTTATTTATCCAGAGCACACTGATTTTATCATTGATCCTAATACTGACCCCAATCTCTTAACAGTCTCCAAAACCCAAAAAGCTTAGATTAAGGACCCCATAGGCTGAAAGTGGGGTTTGGCTGGACTCACAAGTTGTTAGCAGGGACAAACAACTCAGACTCACTGCTCGAGCCTTCCTTGCCTCTTTTGATCAAAGGAGCAGCAAAGCCTCAGGGTCCAGTGCTTGCTCGACTATAGCTCTCACTATTGCACACTGGTTTTGTGCAAACCCAGATAGCATCCCTACACTCACCTAGTTCGATGACCTCCTAATTCAAGGTTCAAGGGAGTGGCAGGAATTATGCAAGGACGAGTCCCTTGCGAGCAAGTACCCAGACCAGCATTTTGACTTGGAAGCTATCTTGAAGGCGAACATCAGACCGCTTCAATTCTCAGTTGATGGTTCCTTCATTGGGTATTTTGACCCTGAAAAGTTTACAGCCCTAAATGGCTTTCCCTCCTTTGATAGTTTATGGGAACACGTCCAGAAGAGCCAGAAGCCACAAGTCTACATAGTGAGTTGGAACGACCACTTCTTCGTTCTCAAGGCTGAAAACGAAGCCTACTATATAATTGACTCACTAGGAGAAAGGCTCGCTGAAGGGAACTGTAAAGCCTTTATTCTGAAGTTCGATGAGTCCAGCAACATATCCAGCAACATAGATAGGGCTACAAATCCCAAGATCTATAACAGCCACAAAGAATGCTGCAAGGACTTCATAGTCCAAATCCTAGCGGGAATCCATCGAGCAGAACTCGAGGAGGAAGAGAAGAAAAAGCCCGTGGCTCTTGATATCTTATTCAGGCGTCTGCAATTTGAAGTTCAAGCCTGCTTTATTCCTTCCTCCTCTAGCGAAGGTCCCAGTACCCAGAATGAACAAGTCATTCCAGAGCCTGAGCAACCAATCATCCCCTCGCCAGAGCTTATAACTGAACAACCACAAGTCCTGGTCGAGAATAACCCAGAAAGCGAAGAACCGAGTCCCTCCTCGCCAGAGCAACAAATTCAAGTTCTTGAAGAAACACAGCCATTGTCTCCCCAACAAGTAAGAACTCTGTATCCTCACTTCTAGATTAATGATTTCTAATATTAGTCCTAACATGACCTGTTATTTATATTGTAGTCCAAATTTGTTCCTGTGGACCCTGATGTTCACGAGACAATTCTCCATAGTCCAAGGGAACAAACGAGCACGTCAGGAGAGCCAATTGTGATGGCTACTGAAGATCAGCCTGACAGTCCTCCAAGTGTCGATGATGAAGATCCAACAATTATGGCCAAAGAAAGTCCTATTCCATCTTCATCACAAGGAAAGGATCTTCAACTGCTCAGTGTACAAGAGTCAAACACCAAGATACAAGACCTTGTGGGCAAACTGAGCACACTAAGCACTCATTCTGACACGAAAACCTTGCTTCAAAACATCCTCTCTGGGCCCCTAGATTCTCTAAAAGACGTTCAGGCCATTCAAAAACAAGTGAAAACCCTTCAGGCCACTGCCCCAGCAGACCTCATTCCTCGCTTGGATGAACTAGAAGAGACTCTCTTTGAATTCCAGCACCAAAGCGAAGTCTTCCAAGAACTAACACTCGAGGCAGAGCGTAAGAATGAAGCAGCGGAGACCTTGGAGCAAAAAAATCACAAGGAGATAGAGAGAATCGAGAAGCATTTGAAGGAAAAGATTACAAAGGAGGAGACTCTAGCAACAAAACGTGCCAAAATAAATGCTCTCGAAGCTGATCTCGCTGTACTTAGAGCAGAAGTAAATGCATTGGAAACTGACATCCCCAGTTATCAGGACGAAATGCATCACTTCTTGGTGGAAGGTGAGACCCGAGCTCAACTCCTGCAAGAGGCACGTAATGAAGCCAATGAAGCTCGCTTAACAGCTCATCAAGCCTGGCTGGCCTCAGAGATGACTAAAATCTCGATAAAGAGCTTCTTTCTTCAGTTGTAAAATTTTTGGGCCTCTGATGTAGGCCTTTTCTATTTGTTACCAAACATTAAAGATCTCTATGTATTCACATTGGTTTGACAACAAAGTCTGAATTGGGTCAAACACCCAATTTGGGCTTCTTGAATAAGCCCTTTTCCGATTTTCGATCCAACCTCGTTTTAGGCTGTAATTAATTTTGACCATTTTGATCGTTCAACAATAAATGGAATTGAATTCTTAAACTTGGAATACGTATCGCGTCAAACGATCAAAAATCTTTGAAATACGTTTTACCTGCCCCAAAGATCTCCTCATTTATCATGCACTTCTTGCGAGCAGATAAACCGTCTTCAAGGTCCACTCTTATCTGGACACGTATTCTCTATTTTCAAGCGTAGTTACTCTCGCGAAACTAAACCGGTGTGACTCCTGTCTATAAAAGGTTTCCTTTTCCTTCGTGTTATGAACAAACACTTTCGCGAGAATGAACTACCTCAATGTTCTTTTGCTCTGGTCTTCCCATCTAAAGAAACCTCCAAATAAATCTTTCCATGTTGTGTTCCTTAGATAGCAATATCCATGCCCAAACCTGGACTATATAGCAATATTTATGCCCAGGCGTTGCCTTGGCTCGTCCCAGATTGAAGGAATTCGGAAGGGACAAGCCACCATCCCAAGGTGAAGACTCCCTCACCCTTCCTCAGTGCACCCGTTCGGTGTCCATATGCACTGGAGAAGGGAGGCCTCTTCAATGTGGCCTGCAATAGATGGGGAAAGATGGGAGTGTCACCCTGGGAAGAAGGCAACAAACGTCATGGCAGGTGAACAGCACCTCCTGCGCTTCAGATCATCCCCATCCCTCAACGAGGTCGATCTCTTTTTTTTAACTTGGTTTCAAAGTGTACATATTTGATACACCTTCCCCAGGAGATGGCGAACAACGCAGAGGATCTTGAAAGAACAAACTATTTTCTTTTTCTCTGTTGTTGATTCAGGTTTGTTCTTGCAAATGGTATCAGAGCTTGAGGCCGCAAAGCCTTTGTATTCTTCCAAGTATTGAATGTAAAATTTTATATTTGAAGTGTAAAAGTTCTTTGTATTGATAAACACATATATAGTTTGCTCAAAATTTAAGCCACAAAAACTGGCTAATATGAACTTTGACTTGGAAGAAAAACCATAAAATATATTACAAAAGTTTGGCCTCGAGTAAAGGCCCTAGCAAATTTAACCCCATAAATAGGTTATTTTAAGGTACATGATCCTTGGTATGTGTTGCCCCTGTAGTTTACTTATGCGAGAGCATAACTAAACTAGATTAAGCTATGGTTAGAGGATCATCATACTCCCACACAGGTTGTATAAATTTCTTTAGGTAACGACCATTTATTGGGTTCGCGTGTATAGTACCATCTCGATCTCGCAAACGCACTGCTCCTTTACCCAACAGTCGATCGATAATGTATGGTCCTTCCCATTTTTCTGACCATTTACCTCGTCCTTCAGTCTTCTCGCCAACAGGCAAAATGACTCTCCAAACAAGTTCGCCTTCTGTAAAACTCATGCCCCTTCTACGTTGGTCATAGGCACGAGCCACCTTTTGTTTCTCAGCATGTAGACTGTCATAAGCGCATATACGTTTCTCATCTAAGTCTTCATGTTCTTGCCACATCGCTTGGACATAGTCTTCACCGATCAAATTGTGTTGTTCCATCACGCGTAAAGACTGAACATTAATCTCCAAAGGCAGAACAACATCGTGCCCAAACATTAATGCATAAGGAGTTGTACATGTGGGTGTCCTTTTACGAGTCCTATAAGCCCACAAAGTATTAAAAAGTTCTTCATGCCACAGTCTGGCATTGCTTGCGAGCATCCGTTTTAGGATATGGATGATGATTTTATTACTCGCTTCAGCTTGACCATTGGATTGGGCATAGTATGGAGAAGAGTGAAGAAAATGGATCCCAAGATCCTTCATTAGAGTATCTACTTCTCCAGACATGAATGCGGCCCCACGGTCCAAAACAAAACTCTCAGGAATACCAAATCTACAAATAATATCTTCAAATAGGAACTGGCAGATGGCCTTTGCAGAAGATACCCTGAGAGGTCGAGCTTCGACCCATTTTGTGAAGAAATCAGTAGCCACAATGATAAACTTGTGCCCTTCAGATGAATGAGGATGAATCATTCCTATTAAGTCCAAAGCCCATCCTCGAGCTGGCCAAGGCTTGATTATTGGCTGTAATGGTATTTTGGGCATATGGTTGACTGGACCATGTTTCTGGCATTCTTCACAACCTTTGGCGAACGTGATGCAGTCTCTGAGCATACCTGGCCAATAAAAGCCATGTCTTCTTAATAACCATCTCATCTTGGGACCAGCCTGATGTGCCCCTGCAATCCCAAGATGGACCTCTCTCATCAACCGCTTAGCGTCACGTCCAAAGACACACCTTAACAGTATGCCTTCCTCTCCCCTTCTATATAACTCAGCATCCTTGAGTACATAATTGGGAGCTAAAAATCGAATCCCAAGATGGACCTCTCTCATCAACCGCTTAGCGTCACGTCCAAAGACACACCTTAACAGTATGGCTTCCTCTCCCCTTCTATATAACTCAGCATCCTTGAGTACATAATTGGGAGCTAAAAATCGAATCCGCTTGTCAATCGGATTATTAGGATCCTGGAGATAAGAGATGATTTCCTGTCTCCAGTCCTTGTCGATGTGATCAAGTGTAGCAACGTACCATTCATTTTTATCTTCTTGTCGTGCAATGAAAGATGGAAGGGTTCTTCTTTCAACCTTTAATATTCGTTCGCGTACTCCATCTTGCAAACTGATACCCGTTGCTAGTTGAGCCAACTCATTAGCTGCATAGTTCTTCTCGTGAGGAACATGACTCAACTCCACTTCTGTAAACAACTTTAATAAGTCACAGGCCCTCCTCGCATAAGGTTCTAATATTGGACCTGCCTTGTATTTTGTCTCGAGTTGTCTGATCACCAGTTGGGAATCTCCAAAGACATGCACGTCATTGATCTCCATATCTATCAGAAGTTCTAACCCAATGATTAAAGCTTCGTACTCTGCTTGATTTTTTGTGCACTTGAAGTCCAACCTGAAAGAATAAGAATAAGTTTGGCCGCGTGGGGAGATCAGAGCTACCCCTGCCCCAGCCATAGTACTCATACTGGACCCATCAAAATATAAACACCAAGGGGCCAAGTCAATACGAGCAAGATCCAGTTCTGGCCCCTCAACCACCTCTTCCATGGGATGATGAGCCAAAAAATCAGCCACTGCTTGGCCTTTTACCGCCCTCTGAGTGACATATTGCAAAGAAAATTCTGACAAAGCTAGAATCCACTTGCCAATGCGTCCACGGAGAATCGGTCTGGACAACATATACTTCACTAAATCTGTTTGTGCAATAACGCACGTAGTGAAGGAAAGCATATAGTGCCTCAACTTACACCCTGAAAAGTATAAGGCTAGGCATAACCTTTCCATTGGAGAGTATCTCGTTTCACAATCGTTCAAGGTACGACTCAAATAGAAAATAGCACGTTCAACTCCGGCCGTGTCGTCCTGAGCTAATAGACTTCCAATGGAGAGTTCAGTAGCTGATATATACAGCTTCAGAGGAACCCCAGGTCTTGGAGGAACCAAGACGGGTGGGTTTGTTAAGTAGGCTTTAATGGTTTCAAAGGCCTCTTGATGTATAGGCTCCCATACAAAGTCTTTTTGATTTTGAAGCTTGAGCAATGTGGAAAATGGTTGTGTTTTCCCAGCAGCATTGGCAATAAACCGTCGTAAGAAATTGATTTTTCCCAATAAACGTTGTAGCTCTTTCTTACTCTTTGGTGGGACTGCATTGAGAACTGCTTGTTTCTTGTCATCCGGTATCTCAATCCCACGCTGATGAACTAAAAAGCCCAGGAAATCTCCTGCCTGGACGCCAAACACACATTTGGCTGGGTTCATCTTCAATTGATGTTGCCTCATTCTGAGAAACACTTGTCTTAAGTCTTCAAAATGATCACTTCTGTGTTTCGTTTTAACTACCACATCATCAATATAGACTTCCATGGTCTTACCAATAAGATCGTGAAAGATCAAATTCATAGCTCGTTGGTAGGTTGCCCCTGCATTCTTGAGTCCAAACGGCATATCCACGTACTCAAAAACACCGGCAAAGCCTGGGCACCGAAACGCAGTTTTATGTCTATCTGCTTCAGCCACTGGAATTTGATGATAACCAGCAGTGCCATCCATGAATGTTAACATTTCATGGCGGGCAACTGAGTCAACCAACAAATCGGCTACTGGCATAGGGTATGCATCCTTTGGGGTTGCATTGTTCAAGTCTCTGTAGTCGACGCATACTCGCATCTTTCCATTCTTTTTCTTAACTGGGACTATATTGGAAAGCCACTCATTATATTTGGCTACACGTATAATCCCTGACTTGAGCATTTTCTCGACCTCTTCCTTGACTAGAATTGCTGTTTCTGTGTTCATGCGACGCATCTCCTGTTTTACAGGCTTCTTCCCTTCGATGATGGGCAAATTATGACAAACCAAATCTGGTGACAGACCAGGCATGTCATCGTATTTTTCTGCAAAACAGTCTGCATATTCTTTTAGCAATTCAATAAGCTTGAGTCTCTCCTCAGGCTCCAAGAAGGTACTAATAGCCACAGAGATTGGCTCTTCATGTGTCCCAATGTTAATGTGTTCGATGGGATCCTTGACTTTGGGAGGTAAATCGTCTAGAGCTGCTGGAGCTAATTTAATCTCGTCCTCCTCCTCAAAGTCTTGCAAAACGTCTTCATCCACGTATTCCAAGGCTGCAACCATTGGAACCTTCTCATAGGCTTGGCTCTCTAGTAGAAAATTATGAAAGCGTTCGTGTAGAGAAAGACAGGCCTCGGTCTATATATCTGATAGAGACCCAATCATGGAGAACGTTTGGATGGTAGCTCAATGGTGTAGGGTCTTTTACTATCTTGAGTTGCTTGAAGTATACCCCACTGAGCTAATTCAGAGGCCGTAACACCAACTGGGCGGCCCTTACCGTCGACGCCACATACCTCCAATGGCCTAAAGTCACTGTGGTAATATCTGGCTTCTAATGCATTAGCAGAAACAGAATATGGACGAGGGTCAGCATTGACAAGCTCTGCTCCGCCTGACTCCATGTTCCAAAGTAACATCTGCTGATGAAGTGAAGATGGTACACAGTAGCTTCGATGTATCCAGTCACGCCCCAAAATGGCACTATATGGAGATGTGCATTCTACCACAAAGAATGTGTAAGTGCCTGAGGCCAGCCCTATGTGTACTTGCAAGAAGACAATTCCCAAGGTCTTGGTTATGCTACCCTGAAAGTTTCTGACACTAAGCGAGGTCTCTTGGATAGCAGACTTGGGAACCCCTATTAAGGCCATTGCCTTAACGGTGATAATGTTAACCGCTGCCCCTGAGTCCACTAGGAGTTTATTCAATTGAATCCCCTGGACTTGTCCTGTGACATATAACGGTCGCATGTGCATGGCCATGTCAATAGTAGGCTTGGAGAACATCATCTGTCCTTTTGTATGTGATGAATCCATCTTTGGTATTTCAAACAGTGTTGAATCATTTGGTAGCTCTGGTTCTTCATTTGGTAATACCACACTGTTGACGTTCTTGGATTCACCTTTTGATGCTGACGGAGACAAAGCATATTTAGAAGATAAGACATACACCATGTTAATGGTGGAGGTATCTTCCTCGATACAGGCAAGTGCTTCAAGATCTTCGTCCTCACCGTAGTCTAACAACTGCTCATCGTCGTCGTAGTTATCATCTCCAGCCAAGTGTCCATCCTTTTTAGACATTGTAGTGACCTCAAGATGGGCTACTTGCTGTATTGGATCCTCAGGAATAGGATCAATGACTGCTGGTAGTAGTGGTGGTGGAGTTTTCTCCTTGGGAGCAGGGATTAATTTTTGGGCCTTCGCTTGTTCTTCCACAACCAAAGGCCTGGGTTTCCATTGCAAGACTGGAGGCTTGCTTGGAGTACCTTGTTTCTGCATGCCCCATGTTCCCTTAGGGGGTGTCTTTAGCCCTACTGTTTTCATCGTGTCTTCCTCAAAGGTGAGGCGTCTCCTTACTTGCTGTCGTTTTGTAGTCTCACGATGAATCTCCTGAGTAGATTCAGGCTCTTTACCTTTAGTCCCTAAGTCTGGATTTCGTTAGAAAACCCCTGGTCTTTGAGCCCTCACCTTAGGCTCGCGAGATTTCTTCCCAAAGACCACCAATGGGTTTGTTGCAAGGGTATTCAATCTCCTTTGCAACACTTCTGGAGGAAACTCCAGGTCTTCTTCTTTGATGAGGCCAGCCTCATAAGCATCTAATGCTCTCTTGGCCCTAACAAAGCGTCGTTGAAGGTTTCTTCTCTTGCTCGGAGTTACCTCCACGGTTTTTCCTTTCTCCCTTATGTACCCAACATCCTCCTTTGTAATATTCCTTGAAGCTGGAGGAATATATGGCTTCGCGAGCGTACTTGCAACTTTAGACTCAGGTGTTTTAGCTAGACTGGCTTGGTCTGTTGCTCGCGAGCGCTTGGGAGCTGGAGTATCCCTTTGTCTTGCTTGTGGGGGCTGATAATCTGTGTTCGAGAATAGTTCTGGGAAAGACTTGGCTGCCTGGGCCAGTTCTTCATAAGAGATCTTCAGTCCACTTCTGAGTTTACAATGTGCACAAAGGGCTACTGGCGATTCTGCTTTGGGATCCACCTTTTCTTTTCCTTTATTCCTTGGTGTGTAAGATGGATTCTCGCCAGTAGTTGGTTGGTCGTTGGACTGTTTTCTTTTATTTGATTTGTCATGTGTCAATTCCAACATTCCAACCATGTGCATGGGGGTGGTCAAGTTTGACAAAGGCTTTTGTTCTATTTCTATCACTCCCTCGTCAATCAACTGCTGTATCTTGAATTTTAGATCTCGACAAGCAGCCGTGGTGTGACATCCCCATTTATGGTGGTATCGACAATAAGGCAAACCACTAACATCCTCAGGATGTGGGTCAGGTGCTCCCCAATTGTCAGGAACCACAACTATCCCTTCTAGGCATAGCTCATTGAATATCTCCTTTCCCCAAGACACGTCATATGTTATACGTGTCCGCTTAGGTCGGACAAACGCTATATTTCGCTTAGTCCTTCGCCTGGACTTCTTCCTCGCGTGAGTCGGTTTATTTTGACTATCCCCTGAAGAAGTACCACTGGCAGGAGGAGTTGTAACCGGAGGAGATGGTGTTCTATGAGGATATTTCGGATGAAAATCCATCTCGCCCCTGTCGTTTATGTCAATCACTTCCCAGTTGATCAAACCTTGGATTGTATCTCTCAAGGTCGAACACATTGATGTTCGATGACCAAAGTGATTGTGGAACCTGCAAAAGTGCTGGGCTGGCTCTGTATACCATAATTGTCGAAGCTCAGTAACTGGGTAAAAAGAGATCAACCCCATGTCCCTTAGCCTATCGAAGAACTCCTCTATCATATCGATCATGAATGAATAAGCTAAATAGGATGATTGATTCCAAGCCTCCGCACCCTCAAGATGTCTGTTAGGTGATATCCATTCTACCTCAGCCATATTGACCTGTGGAGCAGGGAACGGCTCGGAATCCACTAGTGCAGCTGTTTTGGACGACCCTTCCAATTCTAATTTTCCTTCATTGATCCACTTCTGGATCTGATCTTTAAGCTTGATGCAATCTTTGGTAACGTAGTTCCATGCTCCATGGAACTTGCAATACTTCTTACCCTTTAACTGCTCAACTATGGGAAGTGGTCAAAAGTCTGTCTTGACGACACGCAGACTATACAACTCGTCCAAAATTTCATGAGCCATGTTGGCGTCATAAGTGTACTTCTCAAATTCTGGCTTAGTGAAGGCCACTGTTGAGAGTTTGATTGGACCTCTACTCTTCTGGAGCTTGCGGGGTTTTATAATCTTGTTTATTGATAAATCAACAGCACCCACATGATCACTATCGGAGTCTGATTCCTGGTCGTCTAAACCTTCAATATAAGCCACTGTTTTTGGCTTCAACTTATCATAGGTTCGACTACTATACGTCCCTTTGGACGCGTTTTTTCTGTTATCTCTCTCTTGCATGTTGCTATGAGCTTTAGTCACAGCCGTGATGAACTCATTCAGAGAGTAATATTTGCTGTTTAAGAATAGATGATGGAACGTGTCCTCCAGACCATTCTTGGCCATCTCAACCACCTCTTCCTTGCTCAGAGGGGTCTTACATAGATTGTACTCCGACCGGAAATGGTGTAGGAAGGTGACTGAACTTTCTGTCACCGATTGGCTCAAGGAAGCCAGCTTTCCAACAGTAGTCTCTGGCCTTGCCGTTCCAAAGTGATTTATGAACAAGGCCTCAATATCCTTCCACTCACTGATCGAGCCCTTCTCGATTCCAGTATACCACACAAGGGCTGATCCTGATAATGATGAACCAAAAACTCTTAATTCGAGTCCTTCATCTTCGGCAAATTGGCCTAACTGCAGAGTAAAATAGGCCAAGTGTGTTGCCGCATTTGCATCGTCATCACCAGAGAAAGTTTGGAAGGTTTGGTGTTTGTAAAATTTTGGCCAACGCCATTCGTTGGGGTCATCTTTCATCGCAGGAAACGGTGTCTCGTAAGTTTCATGCATCTTAGATAGTTGTATGTTACAATCATCTAAGAACTTATTTAACCGTTGCTCCCAGGCAAGAGGAAAAGACTCTGCTTGCCTCGTCTTCTTGGCCAAGTCGGATACGGATTTGGTTAGAGATCCTATGTCATTGTCTACCCTTTGTGATAGAGTCGCCGCGTATCGGCGGTATTCCTCCAATCCTTTTTCCATTTGGCGAAGGATATCTATCCGTAGTCTGTCTTGACCTTCTACCAAACTAGTCACCTGGGCCCCCATGGCCTCTCTCTCCTCACGATCCTGATTTAACTCTGCCCGTAGTGCCTGGAATCCAATGTTGCTGTATCAACTAATTGGGCCTGAGTGGTGAGAAGTTCTGCCTGTTGCTCGATTTTCTGTTCGAGCACCAACTGGTGATTAGCCTGGTGAACATCTCGCCTGGCCGCATAAGCCAGGTATTGTTCGAGCGTAAGCCCTGTTATTTCCGCCTCACTCAAAAATTGGAAAGACATGATGTCTAAGTTGTTAGCGAAAATAACCTCAACCGCTTGATTACTTAATGACCGACACTCCGTAGATGTGTGTTCACGGTAAATCGGTTTTGGATGTTTGCGACACTGAGGATAGATCCTTCGGTTGTGTATATGTTTTAACCGCGTGGGCCGATCTATCCTGTATGTGCTTCGTACGCTGGTGTGCCACCGTCTCTCGACGGAATATGGACTGATCACAGCCACCTGACTTCTATATTAAGCGATTAGAACAGGGAGAGCACCAACCCTGCTCGAATATGTCCTTTTTGCCTAGAAACCTAGGACTTTGATATGTGAATCTCTCGCTAAGTCTTGAAATCGATACTCCACACGTCCTTTCTCGTGCAAAGCAGAGCAATCTCTTAACAGAGTGTTGAGAACACTCGCTCCCTTTGAGTATTCAAGCTCCCAACTTACAAGTGAGCCGCTCTTCAACTTTCCGGTTGCAGTTTGCTTCCTTGGAGTCGTAATACTTTCAGTCGATAGGTGACAAGCACTTAGACTTTCTGGTTGCAAG
The DNA here is from genome assembly GCA_946800695.1 of Geum urbanum. NCBI lineage: Eukaryota > Viridiplantae > Streptophyta > Magnoliopsida > Rosales > Rosaceae > Geum > Geum urbanum. The sequence goes on along the minus strand of OX327007.1, from coordinate 43,048,657 downwards.
AAAGATAGAAATCTCGAGGACGAGACGTCTAGTCTAGGTTTGTCTGCGTATAGCAAGATTGATTGATTGATTGGGGGGGCTTCTCATAAGATCCTCACTCTCCTTATATACTCGCTTAATAACAGTCATTCATTCAATGTTAAATTCCTCTACTCTTGTAATCACAATCTGAATCCAACACCAGCATACGTGTCGTAATCACTCATAGATCTTCTAATTCCATCATAACTCCTCCAAGAGTTCTAAATAAAACCAAACAGTTATGACAGAAACTAAGCCGCATAGAACCAGCTAATAAGACACAGTTCTAATAGAACTCAAAGTCTTCTTCTAGCTCACTACAAGAAAAGGAGACATTACCGGCGACGGGAGGTCGCCGGCCTTGTATTTTTTTTCGCCGGAAATGTCATTCCCGGCGACGAGTCGCCGGCAATGACGTCGCCGGAAATCTCCCGCCGGTGTTAACATTGCCGGCGACGGGAAACGGCGTCGCCGGCAATGGTTCCGCCGCCGTGGCCGGAATTTGTGACATTGCCGGCGACTGAGGTCCATGTCGCCGGCAATGTCAGAAAAAATTTTGAAAAAAAAACGCGGTTCTGGATTGGGCCCAATTCCAGAACCTGCATTGAAAGACATAAACCGTACAATCATACAAGTTCAACAGTACACATAAATGTCCAACGTACAGTACAAATAGCAACGACGATACGAAAATTAACTACAACTACAGGTCAGGGTCGAGGAACTTGCGGGTCAGGGTCGAAGTAATCAAAGTACTCATTTGAATTCCGGTGGCTACCTTGGTCTTGCTCTGGCGTTGACTGGTGCGGTGGTGGTGGATAGCTAGGGAACGGAGGGACCGGGACCGGGGGAGGTGTGGGGAACGGTTGTCCGGTAGTCTGAGCCTCGTACATCGTCCGCATCCATGTGTACATCTGAGCCTGCACCTGTGTCTGCTGCATTTGGTACTCGGCCATCTGCCTCTTTTGCTCCTCCAACTCCCTCTGCGTCCTATGAAGCTCCGCTGCGAGGTTACGACTAGAAGTTGAACTTCTTGACCCGGTAGAGTATTGTGAAGTGGTTTTCAATACTCCTTCGCCCGCCGAGCCCATTCCCCTACAGTAGTAGGTATTCTTTCCAGTCCCGCACGCTTTTGCCATGATCTGAGCCGCTATCGGGGGATCAAGCGGATCGATCTGAGAGGCATACTGGGTGACTTCTTCTTCGGAGCAGTCAGGATGGTTAGTCCGAGCTATACTCATGGTCACTTCTGTCGTCGCCTCCTCCACTCTCGCCTAATTGAAAAGCGAAAATGAACAACGTATTAACTAACAACATCTATTAATATCGAAAAATAGTTTTATTAACACATGGAGAGGCGAAAGACTTACCGCTTCATCAGGGCATTGCGGATAGAACTTCTGATGAATATACACCAAGGGGTTCACTTCTTGTTGTTGCTGCGCCTTAGTCGACCAACCCATGTAGTTGAGTGAACCTGCATGATGGGCCCTGGTGTTTTTCAATCTATTCGCCCGGTTCGTCTTCGAAATCGCCTTGTTTGATAAACATATGGAAAAAAATTAGTAACTAACTATTTCAATCTGATACGATACATTAGGCTTGTAAGATATATTAAGGATGCATACCTGAGCTTTGGGGTGCTCGAAGTGGGCTATCAGCCACAGCCACTCGTACTCCCTAAACCGGAATTCGCTAGGAGTAGAACCTCGGCCTAGCTCCTTGTATACAGTGTAATGGGAAGAAAGCTCGTTCTTCCACTATTTATACCTATATTAAAACAAGGAAAAAAAGTTAGAGATATTAAAACAGTTGATAAACAAAAATCTAACTCGATATATATTCAAATAAGTGGAAGCACATCACCGATTATGTAGTTGACGCTCTACCCACGTGTGAATAAGAACTTCATCCACGTCAAACCACACCTGCAATATGAATATATAAAAGGTAAAATTATATATTTAAGTGGACTTAATTAATAAATGTAAAATTTACGTAATGAAAATACGATTTTACTCACACTGAGTGCATTATGCACTTGCATCTTCACGTAGATAGGCACAGATTCCCAATCTGGCCAAAGCATTGGGACCTTGTCCCGCACGATCGCACCGGCCATGCTGACATATTTGCGCGTGGTGTCGAATGCCTCGATCACCTCGCCATCCTCATTGGCCCTTATGGGCGTTTTCCTTCCGCCGGTGGCCTGCTCAAGTCTCTTCCCGGTGCAGGTGCCTCTAGCCCCTTTCCGTTTTCCAGTCCCATTAACGAAATTGCCTAATAAAACAATGTCAACAAATTGATATCATTAATTGAACCAATCGCAAGTCTTAAGTAATAATTAAGTAATCAATCTGATGTTAAATAAAATTTACCTGCATCGTCCGTTTGTTGGTTGGTGCACCTCACACTCCAAAGATACACGGGGTCGAACGGGAGGAAGTTATACGCTTCCTCCACGGTCAGGAAATCCGGCCGTCCTTCAATATAAACAGGCATCCCCCTATCATCGAATTCAGGGATGACAGGAATCTCGTCGGGTAGGAAGAGACCGGACGGCGGAGATAGACGAGGCCTGGACGATGAGGCGCCAGCACCACCATGTGCCTCAGATGATTCCCGTGAAACGGGAGTAGGCACCATCCGAATATGGGGCATTCGGATTGAGGGAGTTTCTGATGCCCCCGTTGACTGTCGCTCGTCTGAGGCTCTGCCACCGGAGGGACGTCTGCTGATTGAGCGTCTAGAGACTGAGGCTCGAGCCTCGAATTCCGGTTCCACGGCTCTTGATCGTGCAGCTTCCTCCTCAGCTCGCGCCTCTAGCAAGGCTCTCGTGCGAGCAGTCATCATTGGCCCACTGGGCGTGTTGCTAACTGCGGCCGAGGAGGAAGCTTGACTACTGTTCCCTCCACTATTTCGGGAACCTCTCCGAAGCCAATTAGCCGCAAAACCTCCTGGACATCGTAATAGTCATGGATTCCGTTCAATAACAAATCGGAACCGGAACGGTGTGGAACCGGAACCGTTTGAAACCGGAACTGTTTGTAACCGGAACCGTTTGTAACATAACGGTTCCGGTTACAAACAGTTCCGGTTCCAAACCGTTCCGGTTCTATAACAAATCGGAACCGGAACGGTGTGGAACCGGAACCGTTTGAAACCGGAACTGTTTGTAACCGGAACCGTTTGTAACATAACGGTTCCAGTTACAATAAGTTCCGGTTCCAAACCGTTCCGGTTCCAAACCGTCCCGATCCCGATTTCCACCTTCATTTATACGATTAATTAACAACTATATCACCTAAATTAACGACTATACATATTCGATGTGTATATATATATACATCATGCATCTTAATTAAATTTATCCATCACATATTCATCCAAATCACAAACCCTAATTAATTTTCCACATCTTTCACACATATATATATCATGCATCTTAATTAGGTTTAATTTCCGTATATATATACATCACATATTCATCAAAACCACATTTATACATAATTTTCACATATATATATACATCACTTCATATTCACATACCTAAATATATATATACATCACATATATACATACATGCTAATTTAGAACTTATCACCCTAATTTCCAACTTAGCACCCTAATTAATTTACACATACACATACACATACACATACACATACACATACACATACATATACACATACACATGCAAAAAAATAATTAAAAATTGAGAGAGAGAGAGAGAGAGGGAGAGAGAGAGGATCGGACCTGCCATTTTCTTCCACCTACAATGGTGAGGGGAGGAGAGGAGGGGAGGAGGGGAGGAGGGGAGGAGGAGATTTTCGGAGGAGGAGAGGAGAGGGGATCGGTGGAGAGGAGGAGAGGGAAAGGAGGAGTAGGGAGAGGAGAGGGAGAGGAGGAGGAGAGGGAGAGGAGAGGCTCACCGGACCGATTTGGGAGGAGGAGAGGGAGAGGAGAGGGAGAGGAGAGGCTCGGGCTCGATATGGGGGAAACCAGAAAACATTACCGGCGAGTTGCTTATAACTCGTTGGTAATGTCATTACCAACGAGTTATAAGCAACTCGCCGGTAATGACATTACCAACGACGAGTTAACTCGTGGGTAATGTCATTACCAACGAGTTGCTTATAACTCGTTGGTAATGTCATTACCAACGACTTCAACTCGTTGGTAATGTCATTATTTCCCGAAGAATATCCGACAACATTTTCCGTCTACGATTTCCGGCTAGATTTTCCGACTACATTTTCGATTATCAATTTCCGTATCCGTACGATTAATGACTACATTTTCCGTCTACATTTTCGATTAATGATTTCCGTATACGTACGATTAACGACTACATTTTCCGTATACGTCCGATTAACGACTACATTTTCCGTATACGTACGATTAACGACTACGATTAACGACTACGATTAACGACTACGATTTCCGTATACGTACGATTAACGACTACGATTTCCGTATACGTACGATTTCCGACTACATTTTCCGTCTACGATATCCGGCTACATTTTCCGACTACAATTTCGATTATCAATTTCCGTATACGTACGATTAACGACTACATTTTCCGACTACATTTTCGATTATCAATTTTCGTATACGTACGATTAACGACTACATTTTCCGTATACGTACGTACCATTTCCAGCTATGCACATTTTCCGACTACAATTTCGATTATCAATTTCCGTCTACGATTAACGACTACAATTTCCGTATAGGAATTCAATGAGGATCTGTCATAGACCAATCTATGTTTTCGAATACATAGTTATATCTGTGTATATATTGCAGTAACTTCAAAAGGCACATCAGTTCAACAGAACTGATGCCGTTCCGATTCACATTGGTTCACATTGGTTCACATTGATTCAGTCCCTGAACTGATGCATTGGTTCACATTGTTCAGATCAGTTTCTGAACACAGATGCATTGGTTCACATTGGTTCACACTGATGCATTGGTTCACATTGGTTCACATTGGTTCACATTGGTTCACATTGGTTCACACTGATGCATTGGTTCACATTGGTTCACATTGGTTCACATTGATTCAGTCCCTGTAAGTTCTATTTGTTTTCATTCTATAAACACAGATGTTCTTAACATGAGTTTTGCAGAATTCATATCACTAGAAACTAAGTTATCTAACATTAGTACCCAGTCTTAAGTGTCTAACAATCAATGCTTCAACAGATTTGTAATCAATGCTTCAAAATAAATTAATAAGATAGCATTAAAGTGACTAAACCACAAACAATCAAGTAATCAACAATTCAAAATGAATTCCCGCTGTGAGAAGATATAATGCAGAAGTTGATTATCCTCTTATGCATTTCTCAGCCCTACAATTTTCGACTACAATTTCGACTACATTTTCCTCCTACGTACGATTTCCGACTACAATTTCCGACTACAATTTCCAACGTACTAAGGATGATAATCGTAATCATCTTCATCACTTGAGTCTGACTCGGTTTCATAGGTAACCTCTGGCAATATGTGCCGCTCCTCGTCATCTGAATCAGCGTCAACTTCATATGGATTAACATCGAGAAGTTCTGCTCCAGTAATTCGAACCACACTCCCAGATCTCACATTATTAAGGCGAATCGTAGATGATTCCGGAATGTCAAAAGCGTTCGGCTCTTGGTATGCAGTAACTTCCTCATCATCTGCGGTATCACCAAGTGTGGCAGCACTGTATATGTTTCTATGAGCAACATGGTTAACCACCTTCCACGGGACTTTGTTAAGAAGATCGTCCAGGTAAAACACTTGTTTTACTGATGAGGCAAGAACGAAAGGGTCATCTTCATACCAGGTAGTAGCAGTATTCACCGAAAATGTTCCGTACTGATCGGTCCTTGTGTTCTCCGGGCTAGTATCAAACCATCTACACTTGAACAAGTGCACTTTCATGCGGTTCCCATAAATTAGTTCAACAACTGAATGAAGGACACCGTAATAGTCAACGCCATCCTGCCCACCATGGACCATCACCCCACAATTCTGTGTTTTCAGTCGGTCGTCTCGATTTTCACATATAAATTTCACGCCATTGACCTGACACATCGAGTAAACTTTTGAAGCAATCGGTTTCATCGCCAGGACCCTCAATTCGTTTGACCACTCTGGGCAACCATCATCTGCTACATGGTTCATCTGAAAACGTCCATATATTAATACGTACAGAAGAAATTATGTCATCTTGAAACCACAAAAGCACGTACATACATACATGCTATGTAAGGATATATATATAAAAATAGACATATACACATATACTTACCCATTGACCAAAGTAGTTTGCAAACGTCTTGTTGTGGTAATCAACATTTCCGGCAATAGCAGGGCAGTGAAGATGATAGTTTTTCCAATATTGTACTTCTTGACAGTTAATCAGTACCGACCAGTGGGCAATGGCTACCTCATTTCCATCCAACTTGTACGACTTTGGCAAGCTTCCCTGTACTACCACGTCACTGGAGATGATAGAAAGGTTGAACTGGGGTTCATCTATCGGCATATGTTGTTGGGGGTCCTCTACATTTTCGAGGTACACTTTGGTGTACGTTACACACTCGTGCGCAAGATATGCTTCAGCGATACACCCTTCAGGTGCATATTTATTCTTCACATAGTCCTTGTAGGCTCCCAATTGTCTACAAGTTAACAAGTACATGTTAACTTACTTGACCAGAAGTCATTACATATAAAAACCATAGGCAAACCAAATTTATGAATCATTTGTACCTTTCCATGGGATACATCCAAGTGTAGTGTACGGGACCGGTAAGCAACAATTGTTCGGGAAGATGGATCATCAGGTGCGGCATTATGTCGAAAAAATTTGGGGGAAATATCCTCTCAAGCTTGCACATGATAAAAATGATGTCATCTTGCATCTCCCTCAGGTCTGCTTTTTTAACTTCCCTGGTGCATAACTTCTGAAAGAATCTTGACAAGGCCACCAACGGCTCCACCACCTCTTTGGGCATGTACCCTCGAATGAAAATAGGGAAAATGCGTTGAAGCAGTACATGGCAGTCATGACTCTTTAATCCGTACATCTTATTGTCCCGGAAGTTAACACACCTGCTTATATTTCCTGCATAGCCATAAGGATACCTGCATATATATATAGATGAAGCCATATATATGGACCAATTATATTTCTCGCATATAACCATATATACTCCGCTAAAAATTTAAGGACAAATTCATACATAGCCATAAGATCGAATATATACCTGACATTACTCAGCCACCGAAAAATTTCATGCTTATGCTTCGGCTTTACGGTGTACGGAGCTTGCGGCATTTTTCTCTTACCATCTCTTAACCACAAATGTTTCCGCACACCCATTGCTTTAAGATCAATGCGTGCCTTAGGGATGTCTTTTGTTTTCCCCTCCAAGTTAAGAACTGTGCCCACCACACTTTCACACACATTCTTCTCTATGTGCATGACATCTAGGTAATGTCTGATAGGCAACTTGGGCCAGTAAGAGAGTTCCCAGAATATGCTCTTGTGTGTCCAAAACTTATACCTTTCGGGCTTTTCTGGAATTGACGCCACTATGTCAGGATGATTACTCAGCTGGCCAAAATCGTATTCATTCAACACTTCCAAAATTTCGTCCCCTGTCCATCGCCTGGGTGCCACACCAGTTTCAACAGTCCCATCAAACGCGTCTGGATCCTGCCTAAATGGGTGATCATATGGAAGCCAACAACGGTGACGCATCGAGACAATTATACTGCAATGAGGACTGCAACAATCAACCGTCATGCACTCTGAACAAGCCCTGTAACCCCTGGTAACGTTGCCCGACAACATACCGCGGGCAGGAAAATCACTGATGGTGCCAACAAGCATGGCATGCATCTGGAACATCTCCTTTTTGAACCTATCGTAAGTGGGGTGGCCACACTCACTCAGGTACTTAAGCTCCTCAATCAAAGGCCTCAAATACACATCGAGACACTTTCCTGGATAACCCGGGCCCGGAATTAACAGAGTGAGCATATTGTATTCCTTCTTCATGCACATTCATGGTGGAAGGTTGTACGGTACCAAAATAACTGGCCATATACTGTATTGAAGACTCATGTTGCCAAAAGGGTTGAATCCGTCAGATGAGAGCCCTAGCCAAACATTTCGGACCTCTGCTGCAAAATGATCAAACTCCCTGACCATGTGCTTCCAAGCCTCTCCGTCGGAAGGGTGTATAAGGGTGTCATCGTCAGGCAAGTTCCTCTCAGCCCACCATCTCATTGCCTCGGCCGTGAAAGCACACATGAACAACCGCTCCAGCCTATCAATAAGCGGGAAATATCGAAGTATCTTCACAGCTTTCTTGTTGCCTGCAGGAGTCAACTTATACCTTTCTGTAAAACATACCGGGCATGCTTCAAGGTCTTCGAGATCTTTTCCCCAGAAGAGAATACAATCATATCTGCATGCATGGATTTTGATGTAGGAAAGCCCAAGATCTTTCAGGATATGTCGCACCTTATGATGAGTGGTAGGAAGACGATGACCGGGTGGCAGTAGCGAAGCAGTCCACTTCAACCAAGAATCAACAGCTTTGACAGACATTTTGTTCTCCATTTTTAGCTGCATCACTCCCATCACACTTTCAAGAACAGTCTTACTACAACCGTCGTACAACGGAGTCTGTTGCAATGCAATCAGGTTGTTGTACTTGTCCATACCGCTTGTGTTGGCATGACCTCCAGGTAATGGTTCGACTGGCTCGATATGGGGGAAACCCTCAACGACGGGAGGGAGATTTGGTGCTTCATCAGCAAATACACCGCTCTCATGAGGAAACATATCATTGATTAACATCGATGTTGGATCATAGGATGAACTGCCCCTCTCAGCAAAATGTCCATAATCATAGCGTGGACTGGCCCTCTCACCAAATTGTCCATGATCATGCGGACCCGCTACCGATGTTTCACCGTGATAAATCCAACAAGTGTACTTATCCCAAAACCCGTATTTACTCAGGTGCCTCTGCACTTTATCAATGGGAAATCGAAATCGATCGCTGAAACACTTACATTCTTTACACGGGCAATAATGAAGTGTAGTGTCTCCACAATTAGCCTTCACAAAATCCACAAAACTCCTAATTCCCTCGTGATATCTGACATCCCATCTTTCGAGGCTCATCCAACTCTTGTCCATCCTGAAAATTCTAACAATTTTACGTATTAATTATATATATATACACACATTCACTACTAATAATCGACGTAATCTCTCAATTCAACTCTAATTAAATCAACACATGCATGCATATGTATATATATCGATCTAATCTCTGAATTCGATTCAGTACTCGATGATAGTACGTATTCAGTACTCGATGATAGTACTCAATGATATATCGATCTAATCTCTGTTAAGCCTGGCTCCGATAACAATACGATAATACCAGTCATTGATTCAGACACAAGATTAACTACAAGCTGTTTTCTCGTTTCGGTGACCGTACATCAACAACATTTCATATATATATATATATATATCTCACGAATTGGATTTGATCAACACACACACACACACATATATATATATACCACATATACGTATATATATATACACCTACGTACCTATATAAATAACTTCCCGAGTGATCGAGTTTTCGACGCCCGCCTTAATTTTGACAATATACCGAATGATCGATTTCAGAGCGTACGTTTTCCTTCTTTCGATTTCTCTGGATTTTTTTCGCTCAAAATGATTGAATGATCGAGCTGCCCGATCCGGCATCTAATATAAGACACATTGCCGGCGACGGAGTAAGTCGCCGGAAATGAAGACATTACCGGCGACTTTACGCCGGAATCTCGCCGGTAATGTTGCAAAACATTACCGGCGACTCCAACCGTCGCCGGCAATGTCTAGGGAGACATTTCCGGCGAAATTCCCGCCGGAAAATCGCCGGTAATGTCTTCCTAGACATTGCCGGCGACGGTTGGAGTCGCCGGTAATGTTTTGCAACATTACCGGCGAGATTCCGGCGACATTGCCGGCGACGGGCTAAGTCGCCGGTAATGTTGAACATTACCGGCGACTTTTCCGGTCGCCGGCCTTGTCTCCGGTGATCTCGCCGGTAATGGGCAAAAATGTTGTAGTGTAGCGAAGCTCGCCAGACGCTATGTAACTTGACTCTTCGCCAAGCACCATTAATTATAATGGGCCGCTCGCATAGACTTCGGCCATCCAAGCCCAAAATGAAATTCTTTAATTAGGCCCAAACACCAAGTGTCGTAATATTATAGGGAAGTCAAACGAATGACGTGAGGTTTGGGTATCATGAAAAAATTTCTCAGGTTAGGGATTCGTATTTGAGATCTAAGGGACCTATTATTACTCTCCCCTTCTTACTACCTTTCAGAATTGAAAGTCAGTTATATTAAATTTCAAATTTTTTATTATTTATTTTATTACAAGGACAGCATGTTGGGAGACTGAGAGGATTTAAACTTCGGTAAAGAGGGGGGAGGCACGGTGTCTTATCTACTTCAACCAATCTCAAATTTAAGTTTCAACTATTTCCATAGAAGATAGCTTTTTATTTGGCGGATTAATTCTTGTAGACGACTTTGATTGGGTTTCGTGAGATCGCCCGGGTTTGTCATAAAATATAAAGTGACTGAAAATTTGTTGAAGATATTTCTAATTAATAAAATTCGTGATTAATTATGGTCGACGTTGAATTTGTTTATAACTATATATAAATAATCACCACAAGTCAGTAAAAACTCAATTTATTTTCATTTATTAAATACAAATTTAATGATAATCTGACGAATCAATTAACTACTAAAACATGACCGAAGAATAATAATATGAAAAATCTAAAGTATCGAACTCTAGCAAAAGTCCATTTACTGGCAGAGTTGTGGGCCGGGGAAGATCATGGTTTTTTAAAAAGTGAAGCTAGATATGGACCAACAGATTACAGATAAGTCCCATGCTCACAAGTCACAATAGTAGTGATAAGGCACTCAAGATATAAATAGAACACGTATATATAGTGACAAGGCACTAAAGAAGTAAAAATACGACCGCATTACATATATATAGAGAACACGTTTGCGCGCTTTCCATTTGGTACAACGTACTAGCAAGCTAGTAGTAAAGTACTTTTAGAAGCGCGGCCGTAGATGACTCATGATTAATTAACTTAGCTAGAGAAACCAGACGCACCGTATATAAGAAAAATTATGAAGAACACAAGGTGAATAAGAGGTGATTTGATGCTGCTTCCGTCCGATGTGTTACCTCCTGTTGATGGAACTGTTTTAGACCCCCCTCCTGCATCGATTCAACCCGCTTAGTTAGAGCGATAATCGTCCGCGTTCAAATTCACGTTCTCATGCAAGATATGTACATGCAGTTACTGAGAGTTTTCTAACGTATAACGTACATGTCAAATTTATAATTTTCTACCTGCTGTTGGAACGTCAGAGGCAGAAGGTGTAATCGCAGCTTCACGTGAATCTGCTGGAGAACTTGCCGGAGAAGCAGTAGGTCCACCGGCAGCTGCGTAATTGCATCCACGTACAGCGTTCAAACTAATTAGTACGGATAAATTACCTAACTGTAATTAGTTAAAACATATCATGCATGCAGTTAAACAAGCTACGTACATTGGCACCGGCTGACGGGTGGAGTTTGCACATTGCAAGCACCAGGAAGAGCAAGAGCTAGTGTCTGGTTTATGGTGATGCCCAATGTGGAACCGCTGCCATCGAGCAACGAACAAAGGCACTGCGGCGATGAACGAACGACGTTTGAGAGCTGCGAGCAGCAAGAAGACGAAGGGGTCGATGAGTTTCCTGTAACGTAGTTGAGGCATGGAGACAGGCTTATTAGTGTGCTGGTGCAACTTGATTGAGCTGCAGCTTGATGACCTAAAAGCATGGATACTAGGACGAGGGCTAGACCCAGCTCAAGCCCTCTGAATGCCATGCTGACCACTACTTCTGTATGCCTTTGGGAACTTAATTTGCTGCCTGAAACAAATGTCTGGTATTACAGTTGAGTGAGGACACTTAAGGAAGGGATGGTGTGGGATTTAAATCGAGTCGAAGCTGGTGAACTGGCATGGTGTATTGGGTGGCCAACTTCTACAAGAGAGGTGTTTATTTGCACCTAAACAAGGACAGCTTTCAGATTCGAAAGAGGTTTTTAGTATTTAATTGAATCCATTGACCCAGACGAAGAGGGACCTCGTATTTGTTTGGTAAACAACTATTTATATATTTACACACATATATAGACACACACACACAAGTAACAAAGATGTGTCAATTGTATTGTTAGGAACATTATGCGATGTGGACGTTATTCTGATTGATCATCCCTATATTTCTTTGTTATGTTTTCATTATTAATATTTTTTATCGTCGGAAAAGCAACATATTTAGCACTACTTGACATAATAATGTCCGATTTATATAATTATATTATTGCTATGACATATAGACGCTAGTTTGTAAGCAGCAAAATCTGCCTCAGCTCCCTCCCTGAGTACATGATAAGAAGATTTTTTTAATTTTATTTTACTTTTTTAATCATATTTAAGAAAAAATGAATCTTTGACCTCTCTGTCTAAGAGTACAATCATCACAGAATATTGCTTTCCTTGGGAAGACAAGAAGTAAAAACCAACCAGGACATCCTGAAATTTAAAAGTACTTGTGCATTATAAAAGAAATCCTAAAATCCTCAAATAAGAGGAGAGACATTACGGAGTTTTGGAACATTTGAAGAATACGATCGGTCATCTGACCAGTAGATAAGTAGTTAATGCTTTGAAGCCTCGTATATGATAATCACGCCATCTTGGTATACGACCTATATCTTCGTGATTATAGTTGAAGATTCTTTTACTACGTCCTTCGTCGGTGATGAATTTTTTTATGTTTGCTTTGAATGTACACTTCTTCATATGCATGTTTAGGGTTTTATATCTAAGAAATTGTGATGTTGGCTGGTCTCCCATAAAAATTCTCATATTTTTTAGCGGTAAACAGTGAAGCTGAAGTCTCATTGTGTCACTGAATCCCTGAGTCTAGCAAAACAGCATCACTTCTTGTGAGGCTTAGTAGTATCTCAAACCTTTATGAATCTAAGGAATCTTAATGATTATCTTGTGATACTTTGTCACCGGTTAGTTAAAAGTTTAGAGTCGTATATTGGATAAATATGATTTAGATTTGAACCGGATCTCATATCAGAAAATGAAGAGTTATTCTTTAGTTATAAGGACTTGTACCACACACATAAATATTGAGACATTTTGTGTTAAAACCCAATACATATTGGATTCTAGGTGGCTAAGTGGACAGAGTATCGGCATTATCGACTACATGTATGTAGTATTCTTCGCTCGCTTTCATATATATCTCAATTGGTATTTGAGCTCAGACTACGTTTGGGCTTTGGTATCATACAATCAACTTACAAGTTAGAAGAGCTTGCCTTTGGATTATGATCGCAAGACTTAAAGTCTAGATGCTCGTGGTCGAGATGGAGCTATTGTCATTCAAACCATGAGATATGTGGTTTAGCTTTGAGCAATTTAGAATACCACATCAGGAAAGTAAAGAGTTATTATTTGGTTATAAGAAGGTGTACCGTACATACACACACTCATGTCAACATCTTTTTTGTTAAAAAAAATTATTCATTGAATCTCAGGTGGCTAAGTAGGGAGAATCTGACATTATTCACTCGATCCTTGTGTGTGGTATTTCTCACTTCCGCATAACAGGAATTGATCCTTACTATGAATGACTGTACTATCTCTTACTCGAGTCTCAGCTTTACTATATGGCATCCTCTTTATTTTTTGTCTTTTGCTCCCTTGTATTTCCCTTGAATTTGTGTAGTTATTTTTCTTTTGCTCCCCTTTTCTATTGTTCTACTTCCAGGTTTATTCATTTTTGTGTATTTATATGCATACATTATTTTTAGAAAATTTTTAGGGTGAAATGTATCTACCTACATTATATTCAATAATTTTATTGTTATTGTTGTAAAACGATACCATTTTTTGTGTAATTTTTTTTCAATTTTTTGTAAGTACACAGACGAACATATTTTTACCAACTTGAGAGTTGTCAATGTTGTAATTTAGTTCAATAGTTTTTAAATGATACAAAAGTAGTCGTAATTTTGTTCTAAATGTAGTAATTAGTTCTTGTTCAATAAGTTGTAATTTTGTTCAACTGATTGTAAATAAAACTTTTAGGTAGATCTCTTCTACCATAATCTTACATTTTTCTATATGTTTTTTGCGCCCTATCAACTCATATCATGATTCCGCCCCTAGCCGTAGAAAGCCATTATATATTTGTATTGCATATACAATGGGGGTGTCTTGATCGAGGAGTGGTTTAGTTTCTTCATTTCTACACGCTTTAATATAAGTTCTCCTTGATATTAATTTGAGTTAGTCTTACAAAGTCACTACCACATTTCTTCCCATTGCCCACGAAATGGGAAAAGAAAAGCCGACGATATCATATATCGTCGGCAATAATAAGCATTGCCAACGAAATATTCAATCGCTGAAAATACTTTTCCCTCATCGCCGACAATGAAATTATTGCCGACGACTCGTCAGTAATACTTTTCTCGTCGCCGGCAATAATGTGTAGTATTACCGGCGATGTTTTGGCTGGAATACCGACGATATAAACTCCCTATAGCCAATGATTTAATGAATCGTCAGCAATAACTCTTATATCAGATCTACTTTGCAGCAGCTCATTCATTTTACAAAAATCCGGTGAGAAAGATGGAAAACGCTCTGAAATTGTTGGGTATTGTCAAAAGGCGTTCAAAACCCGCTCGGGAAGCTAGATAGCTAGGTACGTATGTATATTTATGTGGATCGATGTATATGTGTGTTGATTTAGATATATGTGTTGATTTAGAGTTGAGATTAATGGTTTGATATGCAAATATAGTTGATATATTGTTGATTTTGAGTGATTGACTGTTGATTTTGAGTTGATTTGAGATGATTTCGATGAAAATATGCTTGTGTATATATATATGTATATAAATTTATTTTGTGATTAATTGTTAATATGTATCTATATACATGTAAATTTGTAATTGTGAATTGTTGGTATATATATATATATATATTTTTATATGCATGGGTCAACTTTTGTTTAGGGAGATATATATAGACGAAGAATTAATTAAATTAGTGTAGCTAGTTTAATGATATATATATATATAGATGCATGCATGTAATGATAATTTTTTAATTAATTAGTAGTGAATGTATATACATAAATATATAGTACTGTTAGAATTTTCAGGATGGACAAGAGTTGGATGAGCCTTGAAAGATGGGATGTGAGATATCACCATGGAATTAGGAGTTTTGTGGATTTTGTGAAGGCTAATTGTGGAGACACTACACTTCATTATTGCCCGTGTAAAGAATGTAAGTGTCGCAGTGATCGATTTCGTTTTTCCATTGATAAAATCCAGAAGCACCTGAGTAAATACGGGTTTTGGGATAAGTACACTTGTTGGATTTATCACGGTGAAACATCGTTAGCGGGTCCGCATGATCATGGACAATTTGCTGAGAGGGCCAGTCCATCCTATGATCCAACAACGATGTTGATCAATGATATGTTTCCTCATGAGAGCGGTGTATTTGCTGATCAAGCACCAAATGTCCCTCCCGTCGTTGAGGGTTTCCCCCATATTAAGCCAGTCGAGTCATTACCTGGAGCTCATGTCAACACAAGCGGTATAGACAAGTACAACAATCTGATTGCATTGCAACAGACTCCGTTGTACGACAGTTGTAGTAAGATTGTTCTTGGAAGTGTCATGGGAGTGATGCAGCTCAAAATGGAGAACAAAATGTCTGTCAAAGTTGTTGATTCTTGGCTGAAGTGGACTGCTTCGCTACTGCCACCCGGTCATCGCCTTCCTACCATTCATCATAAGGTGCGACATATCCTGAAAGATCTTGGGCTTTCCTACATCAAAATCCATGCATGCAGATATGATTGTATTCTCTTCTGGGGGAAAGATCTTGAAGACTTTGAAGCCTGCCCAGTATGTTTTACAGAAAGGTATAAGTTGACTCCTGCAGGCAACAAGAAAGCTGTGAAGATACTTCGATATTTCCCGCTGATTGATAGGCTGGAGCGGTTGTTCATGTGTGCTTTCACGGTCGAAGTTATGAGATGGTGGGCTGAGAGGAATTTGCCTGACGATGACACCCTTATACACCCTTCCGACGGAGAGGCTTGGAAGTACATGGTCAGGGAGTTTGATCATTTTGCAGCAGAGGTCTGAAATGTTTGGCTAGGGCTCTCATCTGACTGATTCAACCCTTTTGGCAACATGAGTCTTCAATACAGTATATGGCCAGTTATTTTGGTACCATACAACCTTCCACCATGGATGTGCATGAAGAAGGAATACAATATGCTCACTCTGTTAATTCCAGGCCCAGGTTATATAGGAAAGTGTCTCGATGTGTATTTGAGGCCTTTTATTGAGAAGCTTAAGTACTTGAGTGAGTGTGGCCACCCCACTTACGATAGGTTCCAAAATGAGATGTTCCAGATGCATGGCATGCTTGTTGGCACCATCTTCCCGCGGTATGTTGTCGGGCAACGTTACCAGGGGTTACAAGGCTTGTTCAGAGTGCATGACTATTGATTGTTGCAGTCCTCATTGCAGTAAAATTGTTCAGATGCGTCACCGTTGTTGGCTTCCAGATGATCACCCATTTAGGCAGGATCAAGACGCTTTTGATGGGACTGTGGAAACGAGTGTGGCACCCAGGTGATGGACAGGGGATGAAATTTTGGAAGTGCTGAATGAATATGATTTTGGCCAGCTGAGCAATCATCCTGAGATAGTGTCGTCAATTCCAGACAAGCCCGAAAGGTATAAGTTTTGGACACATAAGAGCATATTCTGGGAACTTCCCTACTGGCCCAGGTTGCCTATCAGACACTACCTAGATTTCATGCACATAAAGAAGAATGTGTGTGAAAGTGTGGTGGGCACAGTTCTGAATTGGGAGGGTAAAACAAAGGACATCCCTAAGGCACACATTGATCTGAAAGCTATGGGACTGCGGAAACATTTGTGGTTAAGAGATGGTAAGAAAAAAATGCCCCAAGCTCCTTACATCGTCAAGCCGAAGCAGAAACATGAAATTTTTGGGTGGATGACTAATATCAGGTATTCTTATGGCTATGCAGGAAATTCTTATAATTTTTGCTTATCCCATAGTGGGCAGGATGACGTTGACTATTACGGTGTCCTTCATTCAGTTGTTGAACTAATTTATGGGAACCGCATGAAAGTGCACTTGTTCAAATGTAGATGGATTGATACTAGCCCGGAGAACATAAGGACCGATCATTACGGAATATTTTCGGTGAATACTGCTACAAGCTAGTATAAAGAAGCCCCTTTCGTTCTTGCCACATCAGTAAAACAAGTGTTTTACCTTGACGATCTTATGAACAAAGTCCCGTGGAAGGTGGTTAACCATGTTGCTCATAGAAACATATACAGTGCTGCCACACTTGGTGAGACCGCAGATGATGAAGAAGTTACTGCATACCAAGAGCCGAACGCTTTTAACATTCTAGAATCCTCTATGATTCGCCTTCATAATGTGAGATCGGGGAGTGTGGTTCGAATTACTGGAGCAGAACTTCTTGATGTTAATCCAAATGAAGTAGACGATGATTCAGATGACGAGGAGCGGCACATATTGCCAGAGGTTACCTATGAAACCGAGTCAGACTCAAGTGATGAAGATGATTATGATTATCATCCTTAGTACGTTAATGAAGTATGTATTTTAGTATATATAAACGTGCATGTATGTTTTTTATGACCGACGAGTCGGAAATACTATCACCAAAATAGAAGAACTCGCACAGCTTCGTAAATTACAAAAAGGTGGCCAACGTCATATCGATCAGCCACATCAGTGTTTATACTACATTAGACTTGAAATGGAAAATGAACACGGAGCCTTCGTCGATAATGGTGAAAGGACCCAACTCCGATTTAGTTGCCTAAACTGGAATCAAACCCATTCTGAAAACGTGAACCAACAAAAACCATTAAAATTTCGGCAGAGTAACGCTACTAACGCGAAATTGTCATTACCTGCACCCGAAAAATAACACTTCATCCTATGTCACAAAAACCAAACCGTGGGCACCAATCCCATCCGGATTTCTCAATATCATATCAATATTAATAAACAGTAAACATATTGTAATATATAGTATATCCGGGAAAAACCGTATAAAACATGTATCATAATGTATCAGAGCGAACTCTAGTGTTTATATATATAAAATATACAACAGTAGGCGAAACAAGAAACCTACTGGAAAACACAGGTGGCTTGAACAACTAGCCTCCAACCACAACGTGAAACACCAGAACCTGAACTGCAAACTGGGCATGGAAACCGAAAAGCCCAGGGGAAAGACATGAAAACCGTTAGAGTGAATGGACGAAAATAAATGTCTTTCGCCGAATAATATATGTTATAAAAACATATGCGAGTCAAATGCATAAAAATCATATGGTACGTGAGGAGACGCTGACTCCAACCCACATACAGAGCATGCATCATAAAACCGCGGGGTCACTCATGGACTCCCTCGCGATAGCACAGTTTGAATCACGGGATCCCAGACCCACACGTGATTCCTAGCCATAAAGGCCTCGAGTTAGGATATCTGTCCCCCCCCCCCCCGGAGCGTACTCGGGGATTAGCTGAGAAGACAATGTGTATCGATACAACCCTGATAACTGGGACTGTACTCTGTGTAAACCAAATCATAAATCCTTTCCATGCACATGCATAAAACATAATATATATATATGTATGTATGTATATTCGTATACGCATATTCGTATATGTATAATCGTAAAACACATGCTCATAAAAATCATGATCATACTGCATGCTCAAGTTCGTAAAACGTATATATAAAAGACTCGCAATCAATCCGTGAAAAGAAATGTCCACTCACAGGTGAGCAAAATGCGCACTTGCGCTAATCTCGTGGCCCGGCGGAAGATCCCTCGCCCGAAGCACGATCTCGATCCCCTGAATAGTCATAAAATATATCTGATCAAAATCATAGCTCACAACACTGTACTTCACCACGGAAACCAACCGCTCCCGGAAACATAAAATACTGTACAAAATAATCAACTGAATTCCCGAAATCACCACTCGAAACCCTCGACTGAAAATCCGATACTCAAATCAACTCGAAAACCTCAAGGCGACGATCGGGGCGCGATTATGAGTAAAACGACATTAAAAACACCGAAATCCAAAAAGTCAACGGGTCGCCAGAGCTTCGGCGTTGACCGCCGCCACCGCCGTCAAATGGAGAGTTTTCCCAGCGACCGAGCTGTCACAATGATCTTCTCAACAAGGCGAACAAATTTAATGAAGGAACCACCACCATCCAACCACCACCGTGGCTGGAAATCAGCTTGAAAGCCACGGTGGTTCAAACCGGCCGGAAAACTTCCCGAGCCGATTCCGGCGCCGTCGCGCCACCTCGTCCCTCCAAACCAAAGGGGAAATGATCACCATGCAAAACCCAACAAAATCCACCAAGGATCCACCCCGGAAAATCACCAGAGCACCTCCCTCCGTCGAGGCCTATTCAGGCCAAAAATCTCCAATTTTCAAATCACAATATCTCCCTCAAATCTCAACCAAATCAAGCAATTCCAAGTTCTAAACTGTTTAGAATCACGAGGAGAACATTTTACCTTCAAGGGTCATGGCCTGAAATGGATGGAATCAGTCGGTCCGGCGACGGAAGCCAAACGGTCCGTTTTCTCTTCTCCGGTCAACGAAAGTCAGCGGTCAACCTCTGGTCAACGACGGTTAAACTTCCCAAACAGTGTTTTCGACAATTTTTTTTGACTATTTCCGATATTTATTCTCGCTCCTCGGGACGATCGACGGTCCAAAACGGATAACCATTACAATTCGGATAAACACAATTCGAACGGATAAACTCGTCGATAAACCGAAGCTTCAAATAATCATATTATATTCCTCGGTTATCAGAAAAATCATCCGGAACCACCCATGAGCTCGAAATCACGTGTACTACAACTCTCGAGAAGAGACTCAACTCAAATTCTCGACCGAAAATTAAGTCGCGAACTAAACCGGCAAATCTCACACTTAACGATAAACCACGATTACGCGCTAACACGTGAATCATACCGATTACACTACTGATTCTGGTTCGGGTCGTCACAAATGGCGTTATTTGTTGCCGGAAAATGGGAATCACACTATCACCGACGAGTTGCTTATTAACTCGTCGGTGATAGTATTACCGACGAGTTAATGCAACTCGTCGGTGATAGTCCCCTTTAAATCCCAGCTCGAGACGGGGCAGAGACCATGTCTTCACTCCCCAAAAAAACCCTAACTTTTCTCTCCTCCGTCTGTCGCCGTCCACCCTGCCAAAATCTGTTTCCTTAGCCTCCTCTCTCCTCCTCCCCTCTCCCCTCTCCTCCTCCCCTACCCCCTCCCCTCCTTCCAGCCGTCGAAATTCGAGCACCGCCGCCGCCCTCTCTCTCAACCCGAAGAATGACAGGTCCCCTCCCCCTCTCTCTCTCTCTCAATTTGATTTTATGTAATTATGTATGCATTTTATGTAATAATGTAATTATGTATGCATTAATTTAAGTTGGTGTAAAATTAATCTTCAATTTTAATTAAGTTGGTGTAAAATTATGTATATATGTATGCATTTTAATTATTAAGTTGGCGTATGCATTTTAATTATGTATGCATTTTAAGTTGATATTTTTGTGTATATATGTAGAATATATTTTTGTAAAATTATTTTTGTGTTGGTTAATTAAGATTTGGGTTATTGATATTTTTGATAATTATATTGGTAATGATATTTTTGATGATTTGGTTAATTGATATTTTAGATAATTATATTGGTAATGATATTTTTGATAATGATTTTGGTAATGATATTTTTGATTTTTTTGTTAATTGATATTTTGGTAATGATATGTAGGATATTTTGTGTATACATTTTTGTGTTGGTTATTTTTGGCATATAAAATATATTTTTGGCTGTTTTGTTTAATTGTTGGATGTGTAGGAGGTTTTGCGGCAAATTGGCTTGGGGGCATCAAACGGAGAGGGACTAGATCCAATGGAAGGAGCAGTAGTCAAGCATCCTCATCCGCAATCAGCAACACGCGCAGCGGCCCTATTATGAATGCTTGCACACAAATTTTGCTACGTGCGGGAGAACAGGAGGAAGCTGCACGATCCGGATCCGGGCGACCCTTAGTCCAGCCTCGACCCTCAGACAGCAGACACTCAGGCGAGCGACCCTCAACGGGCGCATCAGAAACTCCCTCCATCTGAATGCCTCCTATTGGCCCGGTGCCTACTCCCCTTTCACGGGAATCATCTGAGGCAGATGGTGCAGACGCCTCATCGTCCAGGCCTCGTCGATCTCCGCCGTCTGGTCTCTTTGTGCCCGACGAGATTCCTGTCACCCCTCAATTCGATGCTAGGGGGGATTATTTTTATTGAAGGACAGCCGGAGTTCCTGACTGTGGAGGAAGCGTACGTGTTTAAGCCGTTTGACCCCGTGTATCTTTGGAGTGCGAGGTGCATGAACCAGCAAACGGACGATGCAGGTAAATTTTATTTAATAAGATTGATTACTTAATTATTACTTAAGACTATAAATAGTGTCAATTAATAATTTCAATTTTTTGACATTGTATTATTAGGCAATCTTGTTAATGGCAATGGAAAACGAAAGACTAGAGGCCCTTGCACCGGAAAGAATCTTGAGCAGGCCACCGGGGGAAGGAAAACGATCATTAAGGCCAATGAGTGTGGAGAGGTGATCGAGACAGAAAACACCATGCGAAAGTATGCCAGCATGGTCGGGGCTGTCGTGCGGGACAAGGTCCCAATGTTGTGGCCAGATTGGGGTGATGTGCCTCGCTACGTGAAGTTGCAAGTGCATAATGCACTGACTGTGAGTTAAATCGTATTTTCATTACGTAAATTTTACATTTATTAATTAAGTCCGAACAAATATTTAATTTTACCATTTATATATTCATCTTGCAGTTGTGGTTTGACGTGGATGAATGCCTTATTGAGACGTGGGCAGAGCGTCAACTACATATCAGGTGATGTGATTCGAGTTATTTGAGTATATATTGAGTTAGATTTTTGTTTATCAAGTGTTTTAATATCTCTAATATTTGTTTATGGTGTTAATATAGGTATAAAGAGTGGAAGAACGAGCTTTCAAAATATTACACACAGTACAAGGATCTAGGTCGAGGTGCTACCCCTAGCGAACTCTGGTTTAGGGAGTACGAGTGGCTGTGGCTGGTAGCCCACTTCGAGCACCCCAAAGTGAAGGTATGCATCATGAATATATTTTACAACCCTAATGTATCGTATCACATTGAAATAGTTAGTTACTAATTTTTTGACGTATGTTTATCAAACAAGACGATTTCCAAGACGAACATGGAGAACAGATTGAAAAACACCAAGTCCCATCATGCAGGTTCACTCAACTATTTGGGTTGGTCGGGTAGGGCACAGAAACAACAAGAAGTCAACCCGTTGGTGTTTGTTCATTAGAAGTTCTATCCGCAGTGCCCTGAAGAAGCGGTAAGTCTTTGGCCTCATTATTTTGTAGTTCACATATGCATGTGTTAATAAAACTATTTTTCTCTATTAATTTATTTTGTTTAATAATACGTTATTCATATTCACTTTTCAATTAGGTGAGAGCGGAGGATGCGATCACAGAGGTCACTATGAATATAGCTCGAAACGACCATCCTGACTGCTCGGAGGAAGAAGTGACCCAGTATGCCTCTTAGATCGATACGCTTGATCGTCTTATAATGGCTTAGATCATGGCAAAAGCGTGCGGGACTGGGAATAATATCCACTACTGCAGGGAAATGGGCTCGGCGGGCGAAGGAGTATTGAAGAACACTTCGGAATACTCTAGCGGGTCAAGAACTTCTTCTAGGAAGTCTAACCTAGCAGCGGAGCTTCAGAGGACGCAGAGGGAGTTGTCGGAGCAAAGGAGGGTGGTGGAGGAGATGCGGCAATTGGCCGAGCACTGGACGATGGTCGAGCAACACCGAGTTATGGTCGAGCAGCAGACACAAATGTTCACATGGATGCAGACAATGTACGAGTGCCAGACTACCGGACACCCGCTCCCCACACCTCCACTGATGCCTGTGTTCTACAGTGTTCCACAACCGCAGCCGTCGCAGCAAGACCAGGGTAGCCGTCGGAGTTCAAATGATTTCGCCAACATGGATTTCGTCGACTCTTAATGTAGTTGTATTTTATTTTCGTATTGTTGCTGTTTGTACTGTTGGACAATTATGTATGTACTGTTGGATGTGTATTTGTACGGTTTCTGTTTTTCAGTGCAGGTTCTGAAATTGGGCCCAATCCAGAACCTGTTTTGTTTTTGTAAAATGTCACCGGGTATTGCCGACGAGATGGACTTATCTCGTCGGCAATAACTCCCAATTTCTGGCGAGTTTTTTCCTTATCACCGACGACATTCTTCAAAATGTCGTCGGCAATAATTGTGGCGGTCAAACGTGGACCAGGGCGGAGCATCATCACCGACGACTAACTCGTCAGTGATGTTATTTATTATTGCCGGCGACCTCATCTTGTCGGTGATACTTCAAAGATATCACCACGACTTCCTCAATTTCTCGTCGGTGATACTATCACCGACTGGTTGCTTTCGGCGACCTTATTACCGGCGACATGTCGCCGGTAATAAGGATCACTGACGATTTAAAGACAAAGGACTTCAAGTCGTCGGTAATAATGAGAAATGTGGTAGTGAGTTCTGGTCTTTAAGGTTTTTTTTTTCTTTCTTTTTCTTTCTAAAAGAGTATTATTTCATCTGGACATTCTTGGGTACCCAAGAGCTATGTATGCCACACTCTTGTTTACGACTTGAGAACCAGAATTACAATATATTTAAGCATATGTTTTTATCTATACTATTATTAAGCAAAGCCATGTTGTTAACCAAAATAGATTTTTTTGACCATATTAACCTTTGAAGATTAAAAAACTATACAAACAATTAACCAATTATGGTCAAATTTGTTAAATTATAATTAATTGTAAAATAAACAAATAGAAAAGAAATTAAGTAACTAATAAACCTCCCTAAATATTAGGGAAGAAACCAACCCCCTGCAAATCGTAACCTAATTCCCTCTTCCTTTTTTCACGTTTATTTTTTTCAGTTTTTTTTTCTTAATTTTTTCCTTTTTAATGTTCAAAGTAAAAAATTAAAAACATATAAAGAGTGTTTCCCAGACCCCCAAAAAACATACAAATAGATATTTACATATAGTAAATAATAGTTATATCAATTTTTAGATTTCGCATATGCATGGCATGTGTGCAAGATGCTAGTCATTATTTATGATGTTTACTGCTAATTGAACCAAATTTATAACTTTGAGAACAATTTTTTTCAAAAGTTGTAACTTAATTTTAGAGTAAGTAATTACCTAAAATACAATTAAATTCACCCAAATAAGAACTTAAATTACTAACTATGACCACAAAATTTATTCTCAAAAGATAAATGATACTCATGGATACCTAAGAATTGAATTTCCTTATTTCATCAGTTTGCTTTCATGAATCCCCGGTAGTCCTTCTTAGGATTTGTATCCTTGTAGAATTGAACTTAGCTTCTTAATTGGATTTGTTAAAAAAAATATGTATTATAAGTATGGATTGAATTTATGAAACACAATCAATATCACTATAAACACAAATTATATATTAATGAAACTAAACAACATCGATAAATGCTTTCAATCAATATATAGAAATCCAAATAGAGAAAGAAATTAGAATTTACTAACTTGGTTATTGCAAGAGACTTGCAAACACAATGTCCTAAATAGACAGAAATTCATCCCTACAAATCTGATTGTGGAATCTTCTTGGTGTTTAACTCCCAGGATACAACTCTCAATTCAAGACTTTGCATAATGCTTTGAATTCTATCTAGAACTTCAATCTGTGTTTATTTTTGTATAGTATGGAAGATTTTTTAAGCAATTAAGTGATTGAAGTAGATACTTCACGCTTATTTTATAGAGATAAGACGCATGTTCAGCATTTTGACGAAAAGTAGTCTTTTCTCAGAGACGAAAAGTTGCATCTCAACTCTTCAACGTGAAAAGGAATATGTTCAAAAACATAATCTAATTTTAATTAATTCTCCAAAGTCAAAAGAGTCCCAAGGCCCAGTCTATGATTAATTAATATTAATCATAGTCCACTACTAGGCCCAAGAAAAATATACATTGAAATCCAATGAAATTCCGTCATCAAAGTTCACTTCCATTTACTACCTTACAAGGAGTATCCCTTATTAAGGGTAGATGCCTTCATCTTTCTTTAGTCCCACAATATTCCAATAATACCCCACATTTTTCTATTCAAACTCCACAACATTCCAATAAGACACATCTCCGAACGCGTATCGGTTATTTCATTCTCTCTTGAATATAAAACTCTTATTATAGTCAACTAGTAGGTTCAAAAGGAATATCCATTGAAATCTAATGAAATTCCTTCACGCAAACTTACTTCCATTTATTATCCTACAAAGAGTGCCTTCATCTTTCTTTCACGTGGGACCCACAACATTCCAACATGATTTCCGTATTAATTCCATACTAGATAAGTAGATAAGGAATCCTGCCCGGGGGGTTTTGGACAAGTCATACGACTCATATTCTTTGTGCCTATATCTAAAGAAAACTAGCAACCTTAGCCTTAGTTCGTTGTAGCCTCAAGTCAATTACGTACTAACGTACTACAATGGCTTTCAATTCAAAATGCACATTCCAGATAGGAAGTGAAGTCAAAGTGTACTGCAACTTGGAAGGGTTTCACGGCTCGTATTGGGAAGCAAAAATAGTTGCAGATATGGGAACCAATTTCTTCTATGAGTATACAAAAATATCGTAGAGGAAAATGACCACTCTAAACCTCTACGAGAGACTGTCTTGGCCAAAGAAGTCTGGCCACTGCCGCCTGCAATTGTGCCATCTAGGCACGTACTGTGATCCTGAAGTGTACAAAGTCGATGCATTTCTCGACGACCTTTGGTGGGTTGGAACTGTTTCCAGGAAGATAGACTCCGATCATTACATTGTGTTCTTCGAAAACACCGAGGAAGAGATTGCTTTCGCGTGTTCGAAGGTAAGGTTTCATATGGAGTGGGACGAGTGGATTGATAATGGACAGTGAGTTCCTTCCAACAATAGGGTTGCCCAGTTTCTATAACGGGGACGAGGTTGGCAACAAAGTCTTACAAGCAGAGGAGGAGGCTCAAGGTTCTTTGAGTTATTTTTTCTAAAGGGGTGGGTTCTTTGATAAATTCTAACACTTGTACATTTTTTACTCGCAGAAACCTTACAACTAGAGAGAAAAACAACGCGCCTCTTACGTTTGAGGGACAAACATTTTACTATGTAATTGACATTTCTTATAAGACTCTTATGCTTTAGATACATACACCTATGCTATCCTCACTAGTCTCTTTACTAGTCTAACAAAGCTCTCTCTTGTTCAAGTGTTTACAAATGAAATGTTATCAGAAGTATCATCTCAGAACTCAGCTATTTATAAATTGATTATTCATGAATTGCTTCTCACAATCGATCTTCAAGAAAACATGCAAAAATATTTCTCACAAGATTACATCTCCGCTAATAGCACTAAACATGACTATCCTTTCTGGTGTCTCAGACTACTCCTCTCTTGTTTCTAAGTGCTTACATATGCAAAACTCTCTCAGGATCGCAAGACACGATGATATCCCTACTAGTCTGTCACACTAGCTTAAAATCCCTTCGGTCTTCTTTATTCATTTTCACCTACGAAGATATCAGAAGGTTTATATCTAGAACACAACTATTACATAACTAGTTTTTAAGAACACTTTTGGGGTTGATAACACTTACCAATTCGATCCCAGAGAATGCAAGATGTAATGAATATAAAAAAGAGTTTTGTCCGACTCTAAGACTTACATACAATAGAAGTAAAAGGTTAGAGATATTGGACAATGCAAGATGCACTAGACTCAACTTAAGACATGCACCATGAGAAACTCTACAAACACTCAAGCAAACAACCAAGTTGAAATGAATGAAGTCTCATCCATTATATAGGCCACAAAGAAAAGTGACCTAAGGGTAACACCTCAGCCATGTGATGCACGATTTTCATTTTAGTATTTGGCTATTTTCAAAGGTGAAAGTGACAAGTGATCAGTCATAGTCCAAGAAAAAAAAGACAAAAGTCCATTGCCCAAAACATGATTAATATAAACTGTTCATAAAGGTTATACAACCTATGCCACCAAGCACTCGTGTGTGAGTCGGCCATCGAAACCAAAATCGAAGTCATCCATTCATTACCGAAGAACTATTTTAGTTAGTTCATGGCTTGAGAGCCACCTCTCCCATATTGCTAACATTTGTAAGGAGGAGGCATCCCTTATAAAAGGGAGCCTCCATCCACACTTAAACCAAGTCATTCACAACCCACATAGCACTTGGGCCTAATTTGTGTTGGGCTCGAGTAGCATAGTTGAGACCCAACGATGCAACAAGTGGAGCAGCGAATTGGTGAACCACTATAAATAGTTGTCATTTACTTATCGTCTTTACTTATCACTACTTAGTTACTTTCGTTCCATATCTCAAATACTAGTTATTCCCGATATGAACATAAACCAAAGAGAAATATTTTATTGATTTGGAAAATAATTCATATGACTAGCAGAAATTTTGTGGTTTGAATCACAAACCGAGCTGGAACCTTATGTGCCCAGTCAAAGAGAATCAACGAGACTGAGATACCAAGACTGTTATCTATCCTTACGAGTTTGTGTCTTTATATGATAAATAACACAAGACAAATGATAAATGACAAATACAGAGATAGCCTAATACATATGCAACTAAGTTTGACGCATTCCAAAAGGAAAAGATGAAGAAGAATTTCCCAATGTATGATTAATTTTGAATCAAGTGAGAAATGGCTTTGTGCATTTATCCAAGAAAAAAAACTCACATATTAAACAAAACACATTTCTCCAAATTTGTCATAATGTATCAGAAATGATTATGATAAGTGAGTTTGATAAATGCCAAAAGAAAAGGACAAAAGAAACTTTCCCAAAATCTAAAATATGCTTGACTTGGTTTACGTAAAAGTAAAAGTGAGTCACAAGGCAAACAAACCATACTTATCAAGAAATAGCACAAGTCCAGCTGTTATCTCAAGATATGAATCACACACCCAGATGTAACATTGTGGATCTGACCAAGAAATAACGAGTTTGATTAAGAAATCATAAATCCAGATAAATGATGATACAAATGCCACTGCCTATCACTACCAGCAGAACCACTATATCCGATGAGCTGCCGAAAAACAGACCGACGAGAAGGGATCTCGTCGGTTATAGTTAACTATAACCGACGACAGGATTATCTCGTCGGTTATAGTTTTATGACCGTCGAGATTATCATGTCGTCGGATATAGTCGCCGGAATCTCGTCGGATATAGTGAACGACTATGTCCGACGAAAATTTTGGACTATAACCAACGATTTTGTCATATCGTCGGTTATAGTTTCTTATTTCAGATCTGGGCAGCAGCTCGATCTGTCATTCAAAAAACTTTCCATTTTTTCAACAAATGCTCTGAAATCGATCTTTGGGTGATGTCGAGAATGAGTTCGAATTCGTGATCGATCGAGCTGCATGCGCATTATATATAGGCTAGGTACGTGCTTAATTAATATATATATATATGTGTGTGTTGTGCATACATATATGTATATATTGCTTAATTTGTTGATCGAATAGATGGATCGATGGATCGAGTTAATTAATTGATTCTTGAGTTAATTTGAGTAATTGATCGATGGTTAATTTTGAGTACGTACGTATGCGTGATTGATCGTAAATATATATTAATTATATTGTTGTTAATTTTAATTTGATTATTGTGAATATATATATATAGCAATTATATATATATATTTAGATTTTTGTGATGGATTATATATATATATATATATAGTTAGGGTACGTGTACGTGTGTGTATATATATATTAAAATTATGAGAATTAAAATAATAAATATTTATATGTAGCTATGAAATTTGAATTAATAAGATCATGGGTATATATACATGCAGTTATAATTTTGAGGATGGACAAGAGTTGGATATGTCTTCCAAGATGGGATGTAAGATATCACCTTAGAATTAGAAGTTTTGTAGAATATGTGAAGGTTAATAATGGAGGGATGACAATTCATTATTGTCCGTGTACGAAATGTCAGTGTCGCAGCGAGCGATATCGTTTTCACATCGATAAAGTATTGGAGCACTTGAAGAAAAACGGGTTTTGGGATAAGTACACATGTTGGATTTATCACGGTGAGAGCTCAACAGTTGGTCAACATGATCACGGACAATTTTTTGAGAGTGGCAGTACATCCAATGATCCAACAACAAGGTTGATCAACGATATGTTTCCTCATGAGAGCGGTATATTTGCTCAAGCACCGGATATCGATATCCCTCCCGCCGTTGGAGACTTCCCTCATATTGAGCCAGTCCAGCAATTACCTACAGCTGTCAACACTGCTGGAATGGACAAGTACAACAACCTCATTGCCTTCCAACAGACCCCGTTGTACAACGGGTGTAATAAGACTGTTCTGGAAAGTGTTATGGGAGTAATGAAGCTCAAAGTGGAGAACAAAATGAGTGTGAAGGCTGTTGATGATTGGCTGAAGTGGTCTGGTTCGTTGTTGCCCCCCGGTCATCGTCTTCCTACCACTCATCGTAAGGTGCGACAGATCCTTAAACATCTTGGCCTTTCCTACATCAAAATCCATGCTTGTAGATATGATTGTGTTCTCTTCTGCGGTGAAGATGCTTATGGGAATGATCTTGAATCCCTTGATGAATGCCCGGTATGTGGTACAGATAGGTATAAGTTGACTCCTGCCAGAAACAAGAAAGCTTTGAAGATACTTCGGTATTTTCCCCTGATAGATAGGCTAGAACGGTTGTTCATGTCTGCACACACGGCTGAAGCTATGAGATGGTGGGCCGAGAGGAATTTGCCCGACGGTGATACGCTTATACACCCTGCTGACGGAGAGGCTTGGAAGCACATGGTGAATGAGTTTTCTTATTTTGCATCAGAGGTGAGAAATGTTTGGCTGGGGCTTTCATCTGACGGATTCAACCCTTTTGGGAACATGAGTCTTCAATACAGTATATGGCCAGTTATTTTGGTACCGTACAACATTCCTCCATGGATGTGCATGAAGAAAGAATACAATATGCTCACTATGATCATTCCAGGGCCGGGTTATCCAGGAAAGTGTCTCGATGTGTATCTGAGACCCTTGATTGAGGAGCTTAAGTACTTGAGTGAGCATGGTCATCCCACTTATGACAAGTTCAAAAATGAGATGTTCCAGATGCATGCCATGCTTGTTGGCACCATTAGCGATTTTCCTGCACGCGGGATGTTGTCGGGCAACGTTACCAGGGGATACAGGGCTTGTCCAGAGTGCATGACGGTTGAGTGTTGTAGACCTCATTGCAGGAAGATTGTACAGATGCGACATCGTTGTTGGCTTCCACATGATCACCCATTTCGGGAGGATATGGAGGCATTTGATGGGATTGTGGAAACAGGTGAGCAGCCGAGGAGATGGACGGGGGATGAAATCTTAGAAGTGCTAAATGAATACGATTTTGGGCAGCTAAGCAATCATCCTCAGATAGTGGCTTCAATACCTGACAAACCCGACAGGTATAAATTCTGGACACACAAAAGTATTTTTTGGGAACTTCCTTATTGGTCCAAGTTGCTGATCAGACACTACTTAGATGTCATGCACATAGAGAAAAATGTGTGCGAGAGTGTGGTCGGCACAGTGTTGAATTGGGAGGGAAAAACTAAAGACGGCCCGAAGGCACGCATTGATCTTAAAAGGATGGGACTGCGAAAACATTTGTGGTTGAGAGATGGGAAGAAAAAAATGCCACAAGCTCCTTATACCGTGAAGCCTGCCCAGAAGAGTGAAATCTTTGGTTGGATGGGTAATGTCAGGTATCCTTCAGGCTATGCCGGAAATATAAGTCGATGTGTTAACTTCAAAGACAACAAGATGTACGGACTAAAGAGTCATGACTGTCATATACTGCTCCAACGCCTCTTCCCTGTTTTCATTCGAGGGTACCTGCCCAAAGAGGTGGTGGAGCCGTTAGTGGCTTTGTCAAGATTCTTTCAGAAGTTATGCACGAGAGAAGTGAAGAAATCGGACTTGTTGGAAATGCAACAGGACATCATTTTTATCATGTGCAAATTCGAAAGGATATTTCCTCCAAACTTTTTCGACATCATGCCTCACCTGATGCTCCATCTTCCGGAACAATTGTTGCTTACTGGTCCAGTACACTACACATGGATGTATCCTATGGAAAGGTACGTAATGCATCTCTGAATCTGGCTATATATATATGTCGATCTTTAATATTATTTATTCACTTATATATTGTTGCAATAAGCATAACATGCTCGATCTGTAATTACCCATTTACAGACAATTGGGGGACTACAAAGACTATGTGATGAACAAATCTGCACCCGAAGGGTGTATCGCTGAAGCATATATTGCGCATGAGTGCGTAACGTACACCAAGTTGTATTTGGGAGCGTTGGAGGACCCTCCACAACATATGCCCGTAGATGGAGGGCAGTTCAACCTTTCGATCATCTCCGATGATGTTGAAGTTTCTGGAAAGTTGCCCAACTCGTACAAGTTGGAACCTTATGAGCTCGTCATTGCCCATTGGTCGGTATTGATTAACTGTCCAGAAGTTCAATATTGGAAAAATTTGCACCTTTACTGCCCTGCTATTTCCGGTGATGTTGAGTACCACAACAAGATGTTCGCAAACTATTTTGGCAACTGGGTAAGTTGATAATTAAATTGACCTGTATATGATCGATGTTAAGTGCATGTCTCGCATCCTATTTATACGTACTTAATAAATGATTATTTTCAGATGAATCATGTACAAGATGATGGTATCCCTCAGTGGTCACACGAATTGAGGCTCTTGGCGCAGAAACCGGTAACTTCCAGAGTTTATCCTATGTGTAAGGTTAATGGCGTGCTATTTATTTGTGAACATAGAGATGTCAGACGAAAAACACAGAATTCTGGGGTAATGGTGCATGGTGGGTAGAATGGAGTTGACTATTACGGTGTTCTCCATTCAGTTGTCGAATTAATATATGGGGAAGGCATGACCGTGCACTTGTTTAAGTGTAGATGGTTTGATACCGACCCTCAGAACACAAGGACCGATCAATACGGGATTTTTTCGGTGAATACTGCCACAAGCTGGTATGAAGATGATCCGTTTGTGTTGGCCACGGCGGTGAAACAATTGTTCTATCTTGATGATCTTGTGCATAAAGGCGCGTGGAAAGTGGTTAACCATGTTCTTCCACGAAGCCAATACAGTGCCTCAACCCTTGGTGTGACCTCGGATAATGAAGAAGTCAGTGCATACCAAGAGCCGAACGCAACTGGTATTCCTGAAACCTCAACAATTCGCCTTAATAATGTGAGACAGGGCAGTGTCGTACGAATTCCTCAACCGAATCTTCTTGATGTTAATCAAAATGAAGACAATGAAGACTCAAGTGACGAGGACATACACATATTACCTGAAATTAACTCGGAAACAGAGTCAGACTCAAGCGATGATTCCGATTATGCACCTTAATTAATTAGTGTATAATTTATATGTATGTAGAATTGTAGATGGTTTGACTTAGAACGTGCAATGTAAAATGAATTTTATTCGATCATATTATCGATCGACTTTAAATGGTACGTGTCGATCGATCGGGAAAAAAATACAACGGATCGATTAATAATTAATATCGATCGATCGTATTATTAAATAATTTTGCTTAATTTACTAATTTCGTATTAAGTATTAATAATTTCGTATTAATTAACAATTAATAAATATATATATTAAAACACAACACATTTAATTACTTTACCGGCTGGCATAAATGAAAAATAAATAGAGGAACTATATCCAACGAGTTGCATATGATCTCTCGTCGGATATAGTTGAACCCAAACTATATCCGACGACATTCATATGAAATATCGTCGGTTATAGTTTGAGTTCAACTATATCCGACGAGATCACTTAACTCGTCGGATATAGTCTGTTTTATATCCCGATCTGGGTACGATTTGGGGCAGAAACGAAACTGCCCCAAACACTACACAGTCGCCTCCTCTCCCCTCCTCTCGATTTTCAGGCCAGTTTTAGTGTTGGAAGCAAGCAATCGAAGGTCACCAAGCTATTCCATCGATCCTCAAGCAAAATCCTCGTCGATTTGCCCCAAACAGGTTTGAAATCCCTAATTAATTTCAATTTTGCGAATTTTTTGATTTCGGTTGGATTTTACGTTGTGGAATGTGTTGATTGTCAATGTGGATGCATGTATTGATATAGTTGTGGATTTTGTGGGGATTATGCATATATTGAGTTATATAATTAGGAATTAGGAAATTTTAGGTTAAATTCAATTGGATTATATATATTTTTTATGTTAAATTAGGATTATATTTTTAGTTAAATTTGGATTATAATTTAGGTTAAATTAGGTTAAATTAGGATTAAAATTTAGGTTATATTTGGATTATATTTTAGGTTAAATTAGGTTAAATTTTAGGTTAAATTGTTACGTTATAATGAAATTTGGATTATATCCTAATTTTTTTATGTTAAATTAGGATTATAATTTATGGAATTTTAGGTTATAATTAAATTTCGATTGTTTTGAATTTTATTCATGAATTGATATATATTGGGATGTACTCGGAAATTTTAGGTTATATGTGGATTGGATTATATGTGGAAAGGATGGATAATTTGGATTATATGGATTGTTTGGATTATATGGATTATATGTGGATTATATGGAATTTTAGGTTATATTAGCATGAATTTAGATTATTTGGATTATTGGAATTATTGATATATATATATATAGTTAAATTATTGAATTGGATTAATTATAGATATGTATTGGAAGTTTTATGGAATTATATATTGTTGATTTTTGTGGAATATTTATATATTGAATATATATTGGATTATTGATTTTTAGATGAATTAGGAATTTTTTTTAATTTGAATAATTTTTTAGCAACGATGCAATGGTTTAATTGCGGACCTTCCCGAGGGGCCGGGTCGAGTACTTCGAGGGGGAGGTCCAGAGGGAGAGGGAGATCGGGACGTGGGGATGAGGGCTCGGGAGCTGGGGATCCTGATGGCACCGGAAGTCGGTCCGCATCAGGATCCACCGTCGGCTAATGGGCGAGGGACAACCTCAGCAGCAGCAGCTCGAGCCGGCTCGATCCTCAGGCGCGAGGAGGGTTCAGCAGGTCAGTCGCACGCCAGAAACGGATAGTGCGACTCAATCCTCGGTCCGAATGCCGGACATTCATCGCGAGGAGGGTTCCCCCGTCATCCACCAGACAGCTCCTCATTCTTCCGAGGAGGCTGGTGGATCTACTCAGTCCTCGGCGAGGATGCGATTGTGCCCGCCGCCTACATTATTCTTACCGTTGGAAATCCCGACGATACCTCACGTCGATTCCGACGGGATGCCTATTCCGGGACAGCTAGGGTTCATTACTCCGGAGCAGGCATATGCGTATCTACCCTTCCCGGCACCTCTCTGGAATGCAAGGATTCCGGGACAACGCACCGACGAATCAGGTAAATATTAATTAGTGATATCTTTTTACTCCCTAATATTTAAATTCAATTAGGTGTTGATGTTTACAAAATCGTCTACATATATATGTGATAGGCGAGATCGTTCCCGGTGCCAAACAGAAGAGAACCAGAGGTCCCGTCGTCGGCAAGTTACTGGACGAAGCCATTCAGGCTAGCGGTGGTGGCCAACTTATGATTCCGACCAGGGATAGAGGGCAAGTGATCGAGGGAAAGGTCACTCGAAAGTACGCGGGGATGGCGGGCAGCCTCATACGGGATAGAGTCCTAATGTTGTGGCAAGATTGGAATTCAGTGCCACAAGCCGTCAAACATCAGCTGAATAATGCGTTGTCGGTGAGTTGAATTGTATATTCATTATGAAAATTTTCAATAATAAATTTTTAATATTATTGATATATATATAAATATATGCATTGCAGAGGTGGTTCCGCGTGGATGAAGACATTAGACCCACGTGGGCGGATGAAGTGCATGGGAGCAGGTTTGCAAACGACCATTTGTTTCAATTTTTTCGTTTCTTTTGATTATGTTCATACAATGTTGTTAGTTACTAACGCTTGATTTTATGGGTATATATAGGTATAAGGAGTGGAAGGCCGAGCTGAAGAAGCATTGGAAAAAGTACGGGGACGATCGTGAGGGTACCCCTAGCGAGTTTCGTTATAGGGAGTACGAGTGACGATGGCTTGTGGTTCACTTCAACAACCCTCGATTGAAGGTACGCAACCTTCAATCGATTTAATTTTGGTTTTATCGTACTTCCCGTAAATTATTTGGATAATGAGTGTTTTTTTATGTTAACTTAATCGCGCAGGCTCTTTCTGAAATCAACGCAAAGAACCGGGCCAAAAACACAACAAATCATCATGCCGGTACCAGATCATACTCGGGTTGAATCGAGGAGGCGGCAAACCACCCAGAAGATGATCCCCTTGTATATACGATGCAGCACGCGTATCCGTAGAATCCCGAATATGCTGTAAGTGTCCTTATAACAAAATAAACTTATTTATAATTTATTCCGTTTGTGTTTTTTAATTAATATTTTATTGTTCTTTGTCAATTAGGCGAGAATTCAGGAGGCGATTCCGGAGGTGTTGACTCAAGTGGCGAGAGAGCTCTATCCCGACACCCCCGATGCGGAACTCCCGATTGATCAGATTGATCGATCTGATCCGATCGTCAGGGCCAGGATTACGTCAACTGCGATCCCTCCAGGGAAGAACACATTCTACTGCAGGGGTTCCGGAAAATGGGGTCAAGGGCTGCTGAAGCAGACCCCTGAATTCTCTCGCGGATCGGGATCATCATCATCATCTTCGAGGACTAATGAGCTGAACGACCGGCTTCATAGGCAATCAATTGAGATGGAAGCTTAACGGCGTCGGATAGAGGAGATGGAGCAAGCGCAAGCTGCAAAGCAGAATCGGTTGGCCGAACAGCAGCAGCAAATGGGGACATGGATGCAGCAATGTTATGCACAGTTGCAAGCATCTGGAATCCAGATACCTCCCCCGCCCATATTCGATGAGTCACAGCCGCAGCCTCAGCCTCAGCCGCAGCCTCAGCCACAGCCAGACCAGGACCAACCTACTTATGACGACCCGTTTGACCACATAGACTTAGGACCAGGATCCCCCTACATTTGAACAATTATCGGTTTCATTTTTATTTTCATTATTTACTACGCATATGTATATAGATTTGAACTATTTCGGTTTTTTATTAATTTATTTATTTACTACGTACTCTAGTTTCAATGGTTGTTGATTTTCAATTTGAACAATATATAGATAGCGTGATTTTTTGTGAATGCAGGTTTTGGGATGAAACCCAAAACCTGCAAATTTTTATTTTTATTTTTCCACTATATCCGACGACATGCGTCAATATCGTCGGATATAGTTTTCTCCAGAGTCAACCATTTTGACCATGGAGAAAACTATATCCGACGATGATGTCGTCGGTTATAGTTTAAAACTATGACAGACGAAAAATCATCGTCGGATATAGTGTATACTTTTTCCAACGGTAACCCTAACTGGTCGTCGGATATAGTATGACCGACGGTCTATTACCGACGCTACTATATCCGACGACACATCGTCGGATATTACTATGACCGACGAGGATCCCAAACAGACCGACGACACCAAGTCGTCGGTCATAGTAATTTTTCCGGTAGTGTATCCTAGCACAGTTTTCATCCTCATATGTAGAAATATACCAAATGCAAAGATATCAGAAATACTTTACACAATGAAGACATGATATCAGAATAGAAAGCTAGATAGCTTTCTTCTGTGAAAAATAATTATATGCATTTGCATGATTTACCTGAACCCATGAGATTATCTTTGTTCTTTTATCTTATTCTTCAACACAATTCTCCACATATGCTGGTTTATGTCCTTGATAGATTGTGTTTTGTCCAACAATAGAATTGTCAACATATCGTATACCTACACATTTCATGCCATATATTCGATCTACCGTTCTTTTGTGTTCCCCAGTTTTATGTTTATGGTTGTGAGGTTCAATTGTAGAGCTAGCTTTGAATTCACAAATAGTGTAGTTTGTTCACATCGAAACAAAAGCCCTATTGCATTCAATATGTGTAAGTACAAAACTAATCACCATCTTCATGTCCAAAGAGAGAAAGAAAAAATTGAAATCTTGCAAAAACCACCCAAATACAATTAGAAAAAATAGTAATGAAAGCATTATAAAAATGGCAACAAGCCATAATTCTGTGTAGAAGCTAGACTCAGAACTTGGTGAAACTTGAAGCACAAGATATCACGAACATGAAGAAGAGCACAAAATGAAGGGGTGCTTTGATGCTGCTTCCATTTGATGTGTTGCCATCGTCTGTTGATGGCACTGTCTTAGACCCTCCTGCGACCATTCAGTGTTAGAATTTTAGCAATTGATGCTAAATGACAGTGCTAAAGGGCCCTAATTTTTTTTTGAAGGAACTAATAAGAGAATATAACGTCATACCCTTTGGATACCCAAGTATTTTCCTTAGTAACGTAACATGTCGCGTAAACGTACTATTGAAAGTGTTAAATCAATATATACCTGAAGATGAAGGGACATCCGAGGCTGAAGGTGTAACTGCAGCTTCAGGTGTGTTTGCCTCTGCTGGGGTTTGGTTTGAGGAGCCAGCTGGGGAAGTTTGTGGAGGAATACTTGATGGAGAAGTTGTAGGTCCATTGGCAGCTGCTTAATTCACCACACTCAAAGTCAGAGTAACTAGTACAGTACTACAGTTAAACTACCTTATTAGTTATAAAATGAAAATGAACTACTTACATTGACACTGGTTGATGGGTGGTGTTTGCACCTTGCAAGCACCAGGAAGAGACAATGCAAGTGTCTGGTTTATGGTAATGCCCAATGTGGAACCCGCGCCATTGAGCAAGGAGCAAAGGCACTGCGGCGATGACTGAACGACGTTTGAGAGCTGTGAGCAGCAAGAAGAAGAGGGGTTCGATGAGTTTCCTGTAACGTAGTTGAGGCAAGGGGCTAAGCTTGTGAGCGTGCTGGTACAACTTGATTGAGCAGTGGCTCGACCTAGTATCATGGTCACTAGGACAAGGGGTAGAACCATTTCAATTCCTTTGAATGCCATGTGGATGACTTGCAAGACTCGAAAAATTGGCTACTTGAATTAAATGTTTGAGATAAGAGATTGGAAGACTGGGAGAGATGATGAATGTAAGTCGATGTTTGAGTGAGGAAAGGGAAGGAATTGTATGACAATTATATAGGGAAATATTTTCTGTTAAGACAAAGGTTTTGGTGCATTTGGGTCGCCAACTTCTACTAGATAGGTGTTTGTTGGCACCTAAGAACCACTTTGAATGTTGTGGAAGATATTGTCATTCTTCAAATCCGTTATTAGTTAGCAAAAGAAAATGATGTATTAGTATAGCCTACACTCGGTGTATGAGAGCTATACGGTATTTTAGCCTACACTCGTCATCATTCCATGAGAACAAAATTCTACAAGCTAACGATTCGTCCAGTCATGACAAAATTAGTTATAGTAGTTCAACTCCAAAACCCACCACCTCAAACCACTTTTTCATATAATAGACCCCATACATGCCAATCAGTTGAGCTATAAACAATCCTCCTCAGTTTCAGCCAAAACCCAACTCGATCAGTTTCAGCTAGACCAAGTTTCTTGAAGACCATTCATGCTAATTGGTCGAGAACTCATGGAACCTTTCAAGCCCTTTCAACAAATTTTAGTACCAACCACTTTTGTGCTATTGTTTTCATTGCTTGTATCAGTCAATGGACAGTCAGGGCAGATAGCTACACCATGCACAATGTCAATGCTAAGCACCTTCACTCCATGCTTGAATTATATAACTGGGAGTACCAGCAATGGCTCATCATCACCAACAACGGACTGTTGCGGCGCGTTGAAGTTGTTATTGAGTACCGGCATGGACTGTGCTTGCCTTTTAGTAACAGCCAATGTGCCGGTGCAGCTGCCCATCAACAGAACCTTGGCTCTGTCTCTTCCTAGAGCATGTAAAATGGGAGGCGTTCCACTACAATGCAAAGGTAAGAATCCTTTCTCTATGTTTATGTTTCGGAGCCACGATTTCTACGAAAGGATATACGTACTAACTTGATCTGTGTTGCATTTTCTTAAATTGCAGCCACTGCTACTCCTCTGCCTGCCCCAGGTATTCTACCATTATTGTTGTTCTGTTACTAGGGAGCGGGTTTTTGTTACCCCTGAGCAATGTGTTGGTACTAAATTAAAGTTTTCCAACATGCAGGTCCAGACTTTCTAGCACCAACTCCCTCAGCAACAGCTGCATCTCCTTTAAGTCCAAGAGGTAATCACTAATATACTGTTTGGAAAGTTCAACAAAAATTGAACATCAACTTTTCCAGAGATATTGGCCACTATAACTGAACGGAACATTCATATTTTGGTGGACATGCAGCTTCTAAAGCAGTAGCAACAGCTCCTGCACCAGAATCTAATGCCGAATCTCCAGCTGTCGAACCTGAAGCTCCAACAAGCGGGATTAAACGACCATCCCTAACGCCATCGACAGCATCTAGTCTTTCTTATGTTTCTCCACAATCTCTGCTACTCATATTTATAGGAATTATATATGGTTTATAAATCTTGTTAGCCAGGAGAATTCCTTTATGTATTGGTATAATATGCCACATTCAAATCTTATTAAAATTCGTGTTAGCTGTGATGTTTTCTTATCCACTTAGTGAATTTCTCATCTGATCGAAGATACTAAATTAGTATAATTCAATTATGTTACAATGGAAAATCCGCATAACATGGATGGACTTCAAAAAATTTGAGGCCTTTTGCCGTCCCGCGTCATCGGCAGGCACTTTGCACTCCCTCTAAGCCGGCTTAATTCTCATTTCTAAACATCAGTTGCTTGACTATATATGAATTTTTCCGTTTCGTCACATATATATTCTAATGAATCTAATCAGACTATGTTTTCCTTTTTCTGGTCAAGAATCTGATCAGAGGTTGATGCTTTTGTTCAACAAATTAAACACATTTCCAAGAGAAGGGAAAGCCAATCTTGGTTCCGAAGAAAGAGGGGGGCAAAGACCCTTTGTTCGTGCAAATTTGGAAAACAAGTGGAAATTGCAAACTGTTGTAGGAAATATAGAATTGGAGCAAAGATAGAAGCAAATCATTGTATTGTATTGTAAGGTTTCACATCCTTTTTATAGGAAGATGTGATGAACCTGTGATGATTATAAAAGTGATGACATATAACCGTTACATCGGTTACAAGCTGTTACATCGGTTACATAGAAATACTTAATGTACAATGATAACGAGAGTTACATTGGTACTACTAATTGTACCATAATTAGGCAAACTTATATTTCATCAACACTCCCCTTTGTGCCGGTTATGGGTACGTAATTGATGATTGCTTGATGCTTCTGTGATGCCTCCTTAAAAACCTTCGCAGGAGAAAAAGTGATCTCGAACAAGTAAAAATAGTGCAGGTCGTCGTAGACGATGATATGACACTTATCTATGTTGCATCGTTAAAACCTTGCCAAGTAATAAAAACCCTTTGGGATAAAAACAACATTGGTCAAGGAAAAAAAGTATAACGTGTCATTCACATTTAGAAACACTCATGTGTCTGCCATATTCCCCCTAAAGTCTGCATCTCCCCCTGATATTGACAAGTAGGGTAGTTTATATTAGCTGAGCAACGCTAAACTCTTCACATGCTTCTCAAATGTGGTTTTGGCACACGACTAGTAAGTAAGTCTGCCATTATCCTCAGTTCATTATGATCTCGAGGAAATAGGTTCAACAATGGTTAATTCAAACCACTTGATCTTCGAATATGTGCATACATAAACTTAAACCATATGCACTTCTTAATAGCTTCATGTAGATCAATAATCTTAACATGAGTCGAAGATGTAGCGATAAAAGTCTGTATAGACTTTCTAGATACTGTGGTGTTTTCCATGGTAAAGACATAACCAGTTTAGGAACAATCTTTGTATGGGTCAGAGAAATACCCATATCAGCAAAAACTAACAACATATCTCAAGGATCGTTGATGTAGGAGGTGAAGGAATAAGCAACACCATTCCTATATGTGGTGTCCTTACATCCTTAATTACAGTGACGGATGCCTGCTAAGTACACAATTGCACTTAGATTAGGTCTTTTAGCCTCTAACACATTTTAGTTGTCATCCCTTGGACGAAACGAATTCCTCTAAGGGTCAAGACTTCAGCTGATCATGTGATTACTCTTAAGCATCACTTTCCTATCAAAGTGGTATGCCATCTTAGAGTATAAGCCGATTGATGGATAACTCCATCATTACGGTGCTCGAGTCCTAGTTCGAGATAGAACCGTATCTTCCCAGGATCTCAAATTTGGATTTCAAATACTTGCAAATCTGGAACTTGTCCTTTGAATTAACACGCATGGGTTATGTTCATCATATCCCTTCCAAATTAAGTATTTACTGATTGAGTATTTCAATCTCATTACAAACACGCTCGGTGGTCTAGAGCCACTTGATTTGGGTAAATGAAGTCTTTCTAGGATCTTCATGATTATCTCTTAGTGTAGATCCCCATAGAGATGCTTTATGACCACTTTTATATGCTACATGTCAAGTTATTCATAAACTACCAAACCGACAAGGTAGGGGAGTGCTATGACATCCATTACGAGAGAATATGTCTCCTCGTAGTCAATTCCAGAATGTTATGAGAAATCTTGCGCCATAAGGTGAGTATATTTATTTATTCTCATGACACTTTTTAACAAAGACCTATTCGAGAGGCTTTACACTTGGGTATGTCGGCATCACCAACCTAACTACCTCTCTCTTTTGTTAGTGAATATAATTCAAATTGGATCGCTTCTTTCCATGTGGATCATTCTACATTTAGGACTTTTAATGTAGTGTGGTTCGATAATTAATCTCAATATTCCATGTTCTCATGTATACTAGTGTAATTTGTACTTTGTAGAGATCTCTATATTCTCAAGAATTGATTTTAACATTAAGGCGCCCCCCAATGATAACCATAATCTACAAATATTCTCATGAGACAGATATTGAGTATCATGATGAATAGATCAATTATGCCAAACTCGCTTCCTTCCTTGGATGAGTATTAATCAAACCTATGGGTCTCCCACACTCTCTAGCGGAACCTAGGACATGTGATGCCACTATGCCACTTTTGTGATGTCACTGTGCCGCCTTCCATGGTGGCATCACCATGCCCAACTCCATTGGGTGACGTCATGTCCTTTTGAAAGAACATGAATCATTACAGGCATGCTTGCAGCAAATAATATGTGATCTTGTCACTTTAACAATATCAGAAACGCACAGGCATCGAAACTGCTACGTTCCATCAAAAAAAAATTTTGGATCAAGATGAGACAGAGTGGGAATAGACCACGATAATTCCTGTCCTTTTGTTGAACATGCTTGTTCTTATCTCCTCCTAACGACGGGAAGACTGTCTCATCAAAGTGACAATTCGCTAAACTTGTGGTAAAGAGATCGCCTATCAAGTTATCTACATAGCAGACAATAGTTGGAGACTCATTTCCAACATAAATACTCTTTTATCCTAATGAACCCACATGGTGTGTTGTGGCAACACAAATTTGGCACATAAGTGCATAAGTGTGATATATCATAATTCACACACGGTCACTCGCTGTAACACAAAGTTGAGTTGTGGTGGGTCATAGACAAATTAGTATAGCTGCACACAATATTGCATAACCCTTAGCAATAATCATTGAACTTTTTCGATGTAAATTCTCTAATGTTATCAAGTCAAATTAACTGTATGGGATGATCCGGGTAGTGAGCCCGCAATTCGTAATCTGAGCTAGGAATTCATAAGAAGCACTAATAGTGGAAGATTGCACAACACATGACCAGTGTGTTTTTCATATCAACCAACACCATAAAACATCAAAGTAGTCCGCTAGTTGGTTGAATCGGTCCATATAATCCAATGAGATTCTTTGCAAGAATGGAATATTTTATTTGGTGTCTTTAGCATAAGATGGTCTCAATCTTACCATTGCTAAAGATAAGGCTTTGCAAAAATGAGTGATGTGTCTATCATAACCAATGAGGATGTTGGTTTAGACTTAGAGTCATCAATGACTCGAGAAGAATGAGAACTTTGACACTACCTTTTGTGTCAAGTCGTAGTTGTTGGGGGTGAATGACACTGGACACCATAGCCTAAGATGGTCTACGGTGCCACCACGCTTGGTGCCTGTCACCATTTTTTGAACCAACTTCTTGGTTCTTGCTTCCTTGCACTCGATAGAAGAGATATCTGTTTGAATATTTCAAGATACGGATCATCATGTTACGATCTGGTTGTCCCAGTTTATTGTGTCAAAGCCTATATGTGTCGGAGTCCCAGAGGTCATCTCTTATGACATGGTCAAATTCAAACAACTCATATTGTTAATATTCATAGCCCATTTGGCTGACACATAATTTCTCTAATATTTGGTTTCTTGAGGCAATGCATAATAATGCAATTCCATTCTCACAATTTTAAATAAAATCTGTTGGCGTGTATGTCTCTAAAACTCAAGAGACATAGTCACATATGATCGATAAGGCACCAAATTGATAGATAGTTGTCTATAGCACAACATAGTCTGAGTAGTTTCACTATCAATAAGAAACTCAAGTTCTCATAGAAACATACATACAAAGCTTGTATCAGAAAACATGATTTCCACAAATCATTTTCTGACCTTTGCGTACTCAAACAAGCATAACTTCGTCTATATTGATGAACTTTATGAACTTTTGGAAACTAAACATCTGTAGTTTTCCAACCATATAAAGTTCACAATCTGGTTTATTTTGAGCTACTCACGAAGCTCTATCGAAGTTGGCTTATCTGTATAGGCAGATTCTAGTTTCGCACTTATTGTGATTTCTTTTTTGTTTTCTAGTGATTTCAAGGAACCAAACACATTTGTAATTCCCACACAGTACGTAGAACGATTTTGCTAGTAATTATATCATCTATAATCATTCGGGTAACTCTTTTCACTCATAACCAGGTGAAGAGAAATCGATCTTTATTGAATGTCTCTTTTTCTAGACATTATGAGCTACTAAGGTGAGCCCTATTGAAAAATAGA
Source organism: Geum urbanum (assembly GCA_946800695.1). Classification (NCBI taxonomy): domain Eukaryota; kingdom Viridiplantae; phylum Streptophyta; class Magnoliopsida; order Rosales; family Rosaceae; genus Geum; species Geum urbanum. The sequence goes on along the minus strand of OX327007.1, from coordinate 43,003,823 downwards.
ATCATAATTGCAAATTGAGTACTTTATACAAAAATATAGCCAAGCTTGTATCATTACAACATTGCCTTTATTAATCGTTTGCCAACGAATTACATCAAGAGTTTTGCTGATTCAAATTACAATATTGATCAATCATCAATTGATAAACTAAAACATGAAAGCCTTTACACAATGATCTTGGAAAATATATGCTTTAATCAAAATCTGCAAAATCTAATGAATTTTTACCAGTTTTGAAATCTACAATTGTGAGACTAGCGTTTTTGTTATCTCCATCTTCTTCTTTAGTTGCATGATGAGTCTCTTACTCTTGCGCATCTCTATATGCTTTATATTTTGTAACCAATATGACATTTCCCTTGTAATGTCCAAACAATACTCATGAGATCAACATCTATAGCATACCTCATCTTGATCTGTGAGCTTTACTCCACAGATTTTCATTATGATTGAGGAAATTCTCAACGTCAAATATAGCAAATTACAACATTTGCATGTGACGTCTTGAGGAACAAGAATATGTATTAGTTTCGCAATCCTAAAGACTTCCTCGACAACTTATAATTCCATGAAATTTGGATTAGACCAAAACAAGATGTTAATGGTCATACGGACACTCTTTGTTCGTTATCGATGCTTTTACGAACTTCTTGTTCGAATCAATAATTAATTCTCTTAATTCACATGGACTCTCATGTCCATTTAGGAACTATATTTGTTCCATTTTCTCAAAGATGAAGAAGGGGGAAGGAATCTCCAAATTCTCCGGGTAAAAAAAAGTTGCGAAAAGAGTAATTATTCGAATTTAAATCGAAAACACAAACTCTTATAAAAGCTTACTTGATTAGCATACACAAATATTTACACTTCTTTTTTGCTTCTCAAAATTCGTGCACTAATCATCTCCAAAATTTGCTCCAAAATCAGCCACGAACATCAATCAACATTATACATGCATAAATTGCAATAAGAAAATCAAATGTTGCAATTTATGTAATATTAAATTTAATCATATGTAAATTTAAAACATGCATAGAAATAACCATCTTTCATTGCATGTGAAACCACACGCATTGTGCCGCCAAGCTCATCTTTGTTACTAGGCTGAACAGAACCGTTCAACTTGGTTGATTTGCAGCGTATGGACTTGTCCAACTAGGCTCGGCTCAGTTGGGATCGGTGTAAGGAGTAGAGTTCGGCGTCATCAGTTTGGATCTGGGCAGGAGCGACGTAGAGGCAGGCGGCCCATGGAGGCGCTGTTCTAGGTTAGAGATGCGCGGTGGCGACGATGTTCACACCCGACCTGGGCTGCTTGGAGGAGGTCTGAGTCGCGAGGAGTGACTTCTATTCCGGAGTCACAACTAGGTGGTAGAGTCGCGGCTTGCATGGGGAGTCGTGCGAGTCAAGTCGGGAGCCTTTGGAGTTGTGGCTTTGAACAATCGGCTTGGCTCGAGTCGACTTGCAAGTCGAGGCTAGTCGCGATTTGAAGCTCAGATTGTTGTGCGCTTTGAGTTGGCTCGGCTCACCGTTCCCAAGTCGCGACTTGGAGCATAAAGTTACTGAAAAATAATGGTGAAGTCTGACGAGAAATTTTACACGAGCTCTGGTAAAGCTTCGTGCTGATAACTTGTTGTAGGAAATATAGAATTGGAGCAAAGATAGAAGCAAATCATTGTATTGTATTGTATGGTTTCACATTCCTTTTATAGGAGGATGCGATGAATTTGTGATGATTACAAGAGTGATGGCATATAACCGTTACATCGGTTACAAGACCTTACATCGGTTACATATAAATACTTAATATACAATGATAACTAGAGTTACATTAATACTACTAATTATACCATAACCAGGTACACTTAAATTTCTTCAACACAAACCACTTTGTAATAGTTCCACATTTATAGGTCTTTACTCCCAAAAATAATCTGCCATTACGTCCTTATAAATAAGCACTCTTCTCCCACAAGGCAACAAAGACAGATCGAGAGAAAAGAGGGAGATAAGGGCGCACAAAGATAACAAGAAACCAGTCAACATGGCGAAGAAGATTCTTGCAGTGTTCTTGATGTTTGTGGTGGTTGTTGCCGTACACACTCACAAGGCCGAGGCTTACGAGGAGATAGAGGAGGATGAGAAGCAGTTCAACGAATGCGAAAGCGCCTGTTTGAAAGAATGCGAATCCGATAATAGCCCCAACATTCGTTGTGAGAAGAAGTGTGACAATGAGTGTGGAGAAAAGGAAAGTGAAGGTAATTATCAACTACTATATAAAAAAAGTATACTTATAAGTCAATTTTGAAGTTTTGATTAACATTCAATCCTTAATTAATTGCTTTTGCATATTGTGGTGCAGCCAAGCTAGACAGAATCAAAACTTAGAGAATGGCCGAGGAGGAGCTATGAGCGATTGTTCAAGCACTTACAAAGATAATTTGCAATAAAAGTTATGTTTATGTAGATGAGGTATTCTAGCTAAGTATGCTTCATGTTTGATTAATTCGCATGTAATAAACGATTTTATTTATTTAATTTGTGATGTCAATTTACTTGTTTTGCGAAATAGTCTATTTTGTGTTAATATACCATTTAATTTTAGTCTACTTGTTTCATGATGTTAATCTACTTATTTTGCATAGCAATCTATCTAACATCAGTAAACCATCTAATTTTATTGTATCGATTCGTTAATGTACCGAAGGGGACCCTATAATATATGTACAATAAATTAAAAAATGACGTACATTGAACAAAGTACAACAATAATAGTTTTATAAATTAATAAATTATTAATTAATAAATAAATTATTAATTTATCGATTATTTAATATTTCATTAAATTAATAAATTTTATCAGTCTCAAAATTATTAATTTATAGAGGTTTAAACTGTATCTACAAAATTTCACCTAAATCAATACTGGGTCGTACAAAATTCAATAAATAAATGTTAACCGTTCATCACTTAACCTCAAAAAGTGACCGTATTGGCTGTAGCCCATTTGCAAGAAAAGCCCAAAGAGGATAGTTTTATAATTTCGCATTTCTACGATATATAGTCCAAATAAGAGGAAAAAAGAAAAACCTAATCGGGTCACTGGTCTCTGGTCTCTACATCCTTTCGACTCTCATCGCTCTCGGAGGTAGCAGTTCTCCTCATCACTCTCACTCATTCACAGCGCACATCACCTCACACTCTGTGCCTCCGACTCTCTCTTCTCTCCGCCCACAACCAGAAGCTCACTCATAACAGCCCACCTGATATCTCCCCCTTCCCTCTCCCTCTCTCGGTAAATTTCTATTTGATTTATCTTGTTCACCTTGTTGGGTGGATATGCACTAGTCACCAAGATAATGAAGTTACTGGTTTGCAGTCTTGCTTTTCAGTAAAATTGGAGAAACTAATTGTCCGATTACTGTTTAAATGCGAATTTTGGAACTGAATGATAGTACCTATTTTCAGTAGGAAGATTAGATTGATCTAATTTGATTAACTTACAGCCTTTAAACACTAATTAATTTGGGATTTCATCAAAGAAGGTCAAAGTTTCAATTTTTACGAGTAGGAGGTAGTATTTTTCATTGTTAAAGGGGCTGTAGAGTATAGAAATTCAATCATCTCTGTTTAGGCCATTACAATTTTATCTATCTAGTTTTGTGAAATGGTGCTGTTGAGTTTCTTATGGTTAATTCGTGTAGTCTTGAAGTTTCTAGCTTCTATTGCATATATGGTTGTTAGATTAGGCGATTGTGTAGTAAAGGCTGAAAAATATTACGATCTTGTATGGTGATGCTTATTAGTTCATAGTTGATTTATTGGTTGCTCAAACGGAGGAGGCCCATGACATATCTAAAACAATGTCAGATATATCATCTGAAAGATATAGGAAACTTGGGATGAAATGCTTTCGAGGCACTCCCGCTTACATATATAGGGGCGACATAATAAATAAAAAGTTCTGAAGCCCAACTAAGTTTGTACTGTTTTATTAGAGTAAACCATTACTAGTTAGTAAACCCCAACTAAATAGTCTTAAAATTTTGTTTCTTGGTTGAGAATTGTTTGAGAATCAGTTAAAGTTTTGTTGCAAGCATGTGGGGATGTCCATTGTCAATTAGGTTTAGGGTTTTTAGGTACTTCTGTTCGTGAGATGAGGTGCATCTGGAGTATGAGATTATGGGAATCTCATTTGTGAGTTTTTGGTTTTAGGAATGTCCCATTTTTAAATTTCAGTGTGAGGTGCCTCTCGACTATGAGCACATTGCCATAGAGCACATTTGGTTACTGGTTTGCTTATTCCCATATAAGTTTTTTATTTTATTTTTTATGATTCATTCACTAAAGTTCAATGGTTGCTGTTGTTACCATTATGAGGCAAGTCTTGATAGTATCAAGTAAGAAAACACAAATTCTCTACAGACTGAAATGACATACACCTTTTGCACCACATCCGGATGTGATAGCTTTTGTGTATCTCACTTACGATATGGTGAACCCCTGTATTGATATGATATAATGGCCTTATTACTGGATAGAAAAGTAAGCAAGTATTTAGGCTTGTTAGCTGTAAATATCTATGAGAATTGAATTGAAGTTAATCGACTATGATATAATACATTGTTACTTTTTTCTTCTTTTTTGTCTTAATGTTTGTGCATGGCTTCTGTAGATAGTATATTTCATTTCAACTTTGAAAAGAAGTAAGGTGAAGATGGTAGATTCATTTCAATTATTTGAGCAGATAGTAGATTCACTTCAATTATCTATGGCAATTGAAGTGAAGCTAATCAACTATGAGATATTACATGGTTTTGGTGTTAATATTTGTGCATGGATTCTGCAGATAGTAGATTTCATATCAAATGGGTTGGAAAGCTGCTGAGAAACTTATTAGGCACTGGAAGATTCTTAGAGGAGACAATGTGAGGGCCATTTAGATTTTCCTTCTCTGCCTCTTATCTTTTTCTATAATAGTAAATCAACTGTGTTCCAATCACATTTGCAGGTGATGATCATAAGAGGCAAAGACAAGGGCGAGACAGGAATCATTAAGCGAGTCGTTCGCTCTCAGAATCGTGTAATTGTGGAGGGCAAAAATCTGGTATCAGTCTTGCTTTATTATTGGTATATTCTTGATTTACTTTTATATTGTCTTACAGCTGTTTTGGAGCAACTCAAATTCTGTTTCACTATCATAACAGTATATGATGGGAGAGTTTGAAATTCAATCATTTTTATTATTCCATTCAGCAACAGGAATCAGTCATTCTGATTGGTTGATACTTGATAGTCTATATATATCGTTGGTTATCTGTCGCATGTGTAATAATGTTTAACTCTTCCAACTTTCATTTTACTAATGAAATGTATGTGGATCATCTATTTGATTCTTATCTTAGACCCATCTTGATGAAAGTATCCAAAGGTTTAGACTTCAGGCCCAAGACCATTCCAACTAGGGTGGGAACAATGTAGTTCTAAATATAGGAAACGATAAAAACAGGAACTTTACCATCCAGTATTTGAAACCATACGATTTTAAGCTACTTTGTTCCAATGCTAGTGTGGGTATACCTATGAATCCAATGTGTTCATGAACACGTACTTTGCCTTTGCAGGTAAAGAAACATATCAAGCAAGGCCAAGGTCATGAAGGTGGGATATTTACTGTTGAAGCCCCACTTCATGCCTCAAATGTGCAAGTTGTTGATCCAGTAACAGGGTATGGAAACTGTTGAGCTGTTTTTTTCTTTGCTTTACACCTAATATCAGTGTGGTGATTTTTTTTTTTAATTTTCCACAGGAGGCCTTGCAAGGTCGGGGTTAAATATCTCGAGGATGGAACCAAAGTTAGAGTAGCAAGAGGTACAGGAGCATCGGGATCTATAATCCCTCGTCCGGAGATCTTAAAGATAAGGACGACTCCAAGACCTACTGTTGGTACTTATCTGCACTCCTGTGATCTTAAATCTTTAATGTCAGTTAAAAAAAAAAAACTTTAATGTTATGTTGGTACTTGAAAACATTAAAATCTCGGCTACTTCTGTGCTGAAATTTCTGTGCTCAACTTTGGTTCAGCTGGCCCCAAGGATACTCCTATGAATCTTGTGTTGGAGAAGACTTATGATGCCAAAACAGGGAAGGGAATGCCTGAACTTTGAGACAGCTTTGATGTCATGGGAGGTCAGACGAATAATTTTGCATGAAAAGGAAAAGGGGGTGAGGCATATTAGTTTTGGCGAAAATTTATTTTGTAATGAATTTTTGCATTAGTTCGTTATGTCTCTGGAATATTGTAAAAACCACATGGCCGGATAGCTAAGTTGCCCTGGTAATGCCTTAATTTGAATGCCATAATTCACTTGCGAGTTACAAGTTACGAGTTACAACCATAGTGATTTACTCTGTTCACGCATCAATAATAGTGGGAAGGGTTTTGATTTTTTTGGTTTCCATGTGAATACTTGGTTCAGGCGCTTCAATTTGTTTCATCCAGATTCTGCGTAGTTTGTGTACTATCACTACTATCAGTACTATGTAAGATTCATCGTCATGACTCATCTTATTTATATTTACTGAACTTTTTCTCTTTTGTAATAGTACCGCCAGCATGGGAATTGTTTGCTAGTCCGTACTATCCGTACTGTCACTGCTCACTGCTTACCATGTGGTTCCACATGTACAGATGTACTGATGTACATTGCGAACTCTTATGAGATAGACACAGCTATCCCAACCCTTTAAGCATGCTGATCAAAACCGCAAACGCCTACCTTTGCGTTTGTCCTTCCCAATTAAGTAGCTACTAGACAACTAATGTAAAAGCCAAAATGACAGATCTTTTATGTGAAGCTGTCTCTGGTTTCAGAGCAGGCAATGGAATATTGGAGACGATAATGTTCATCGTCAAACCCCGAAGAGTGACACGTGAATTGGACATTCGTCACCGTGCATGGCTTCAACCCTCCTCCTCATCCACATTTGCCCCAAGTATATAACGGAGCGTCTCCATGATCATCATCTTCGTCAAGCAATTGAGTAGAAACAGAAAACCATGGAGTTGAAAAGCAAGCTTTGTTTGGCATTACTGCTCTTCTGTGTTGTTATAGCTGTGAGTGCGATTCAGGACTACACTGAGAAAGACCCGGAGCTGAGGCAGTGCAAGCACCAGTGTAAACACCAGCGAGGATTCGGCGATCAAGATAGGCAACACTGCGAGCAGCGATGCGACGACTACAGCAAACAGAAGAGGGATAGAGAGAGGCAACAAAGGAGAGAAGGTAGTGGAGAAGGAGGCACCAGTTTCTATAGGTATGATCAAGATCAAGAGAAACAGAAGGACCAGAATCCCTACTTGTTCGAAGATGAGGATTTCGATACCATAGTTGAAACAGAGCAAGGCAGAGCTCAGGTACTGCAAAAGTTCACTGACAAATCCAAACTTCTCCGCGGCATTGAGAACTTCCGGATTGGCGTTCTTACCACCAAGCCTCACTCTTTCGTAGCTCCACACCATTTTGATGCTGACACTGTTCTCTTCGTCTTCCAAGGTAACTAATTTTCATCCCCTTTGCTCTGTTTTCAACTTATCTTTTCATTTTCTCCAAAATACTCTTTGCTCTGTTTAATTAACTTTACTATTTTTGAAAATTCATATAGGAAGACCAACCATTACAATGGTGAGAGGGGAGAAGCGAGAGAGCCATAACCTTGAACGTGGAGATATTATGAGGATTCCAGCAGGTACCCCTGTTTATATGATTAACAGAGACGAGAATGAGAAGCTCTTTATTATCAAACTCCTCCGCCCAGTTTCTCTTCCTGATCAATTTGAGGTACATAAGCTTGCTGCACGCCCTTCCTTTTACAACAATTGGGTCAATGTGTAACACTATATATGTTGTTCTACTATTGTTGCAGACCTTTTACCATGGAGGCGGTGAGTACCCGGAATCATTCTTCAAATCATTTAGTCCTGGGGTACTTCAAGCGGCTTTCAAGACCGATTCAGAGGAGCTGAGGACGCTATTCGGGCAGCAAAAGCAAGGCAGCATAATGAGAGCCTCCAGAGACCAAATTGAGAAGATGAGCCACCACACCGGCGAGGACCGCGAAACATTCTGGCCTTTCCAGGGCGACCATCCATTGTCATCATCCAGATCATTGTCTCCGTTTAACCTCTTCAAGAAGCGCCCTTCTCAGTCCAACCGCCACGGCCACCTCTTCGAAACTGAGTTCAAAGACTACAGGCAGCTCGAGGACCTCAACCTCCAAATTTCCTTTGCCAACATCACCCGAGGGTCCATGACAGTACCTTTCATCGACTCCAGAGCCACCAAGATCGCCTTCATCTTGGACGGTGAAGGCTGTTTCGAGATGGCATGTCCCCACATTGCGTCCCAACAACAACAACAACAACAACAACAACAACAACAACAGAGGACTAGCAGCCCTAGTTACCAGAGTGTGAGAGGAGACCTGAGAAGTGGTACCGTTTTTGTTGCGCCGGCCGGTCATCCGCTGACGGTGATTGCTTCGAAGAACAGTAACCTACAGGTGGTTTGTTTCGAGGTGAATGCGAAAGACAATGTGAGGTTCCCTCTGACAGGGAAGAACAATGTGGTGAGTCAGTTCGAGAGGGAGGCCAAAGAGCTGGGGTTCGGTGTTCCGGTGAGAGTTGTTGACCGCATCTTTAAGAAGCAAGACAGCGAGTTTTTTGTGGAGGGACCAAATCACCAGGGTCGATTGTGGTCAGTGGTTTAGTAATAAGCTGAGGGTTTGTGTGGAAGGTGAAGAATGGCGCAAGTGACTGGTGCAGTGCAGTTTTGAGGTTGCTAATAACGCTAATGTAAATTAAGGGGTACTCGGTTCTATGACTATGCATGAGCGATGGGAATGTAAATATGTACGTGTCTTCCAGTGTAACTAGGGTTAAAAAGCACCCTTAAATAAGTGAACGACTCTTTTCTAATACGTACTTCTGCATCGAACTGAACTTGCATGGCTAGATTTAGAAAGTGTGTTGCAAGCAGCACGGAGGTTCTCTAGCAGTAGCACATCTATATATTTGGTGTTTGATGCTGCCCGAAAGGGCACGTTCTTGTCGGATCTATACTTTCTAGGCCGGGTCCGAAATTGCCTCTTGTAGCCAACTGCTATTATACATATACATGTTAACATGCCTCCTAGCTTGCAACATGAGGGAATTCCTTATTACAAAAACCCAAGCATCCTTGCATCTTTCAATTCAATTCAATTCAAAAAAAACATGCATCTCTCATCCTCTGCTTTGTTCCCATGCATGCTGCATCACTATCTGCTTTCCTTTCTTGGTCGAAAATCACTAGCTCTTTCACTAGCACATCCATGCACAGAGGTACTTTTTGTTGACGGAAACAGAAACGGAATTGTGCGTTTTGATTACTGTGTGTCATTTCCGTTTGTGGCGAACTCTAGCCGATCTGATCTCAAAGTGGATGTGTTTTTTACAGTTTAATTACTTGCTCGAATGCTGTTAGACCAAGTATACGATAATGAGGTGGTTCTCTATTAGTTGCATCATATCTTTGATAAAATAAAATTTACCGAGTGTTGTTCTAAACTTCTAATGGTCTAGCTCAAGTGGGAAGTACACCGTACCATTATTTAGAAAGAGGCTATTAAATTTTGAGTGAGTTACGAAATCATCGTAGTAAGTGAAACTCTTTGATCTAGTTCTTAATGATTGTATTAATAAAGTAATATGTGGTTATATATCAAAATAAATTGGTAATGTCTAAATCCGCTAATAGCCCCTTCATTTCTAATGTGAGAGTCATTCTCCATTCACATTCTCTAAGAACATCTGCACCGGTCAGAGGAATCACGAGCAACAGTGGGGCCTGCCGAAAATGGGACGAGCAACTGCAAAGCGAGATGCAATAGTGCAAAATGGAGGGGCAGACCACACGTTGACCGGCTGCTCAGTAGACGAACGAGAAACAATTGCTCGCTAGAGAGCATGAGAAACTGGTGGAGCCCACTGCCCATGTGTGGTGATGTGGCCTCAAATCTCATTTTCCTCTGGCCGCTCGTGCCTCCAATTCACCGCCGAATATGACTCGCCGGTGGGATTCGAATCCTAGTTTCCTCTGGCCTCTTGTGCCTCCCATTTTCCTTTCGAGATTGGAACCCATTCCTTCGTCGATTTCTAACTGTCGCAACCTCGAAGCGGTTGATTTCTCGTAGAACGGTTTGACGGGTCCGAGTCTTGGTGAGATTTTCTAGCTCCAAAAACTCACAAAGCTGCTACATCTGTCAAACAATCTCTCTGGCGAAATTCCAAGAGTTGATTTGAGGAGAAGAAGTTTCTGTGGTTCTTTTCCCCTCGAGTGTAGAAGACACTTGAGATGTAGACAACGACCCAGATTAGATGATTAGTTGATTTAACGGTTAAAAAGATTGATCCTTGGTAAATTTTTTAATAAATCATTTTTACTCAAAAACTTTTAAAATATATAATAAATAGGTCAGACCTCTAAAACATCTAATAAAAATATGCATGGGCTCACAATAATGTCCTCTAAAACTTTCGTGAAGAAAGTATAACAGCCCATACCTAGATTACCCGGCTAATCCTTGTTCGTCAAGCTTATTATCGAGCCAATCCAGCTTAGGAGCGTTAATTAAGATTATTAATTTTGTTGCGATTTAAAAATTAATATTTTAGTAGTTGTGATTTTTGATTCACTTCATTCATCAAAGCTGTAGAGGAAATTATTATGAACTCGTGCGTATTTTTATTTTATTTTTTGAAGGTCTAAGCTAATTGTTACGAATTTTAGAATCTTTTTGTATTTAAGTGATTATTTAAAAACCTACCAGCAATGTTAAAAAAATGGTAATCGGTCGTGAATCATTTTGGTACTGATTACTGTTTAGCCGATTACTCGATGATTAATCGGGATTAATTAGAATAGGTATTTTTTATTTATAAAACAAAATTATGATTATTAATATATTATATATAATATATAATAAAATATCATTAATTAAAAGATAAAATAATTAAGTCACGAAAAAATGTTATGAAAGTGATCAAAATTATTAAACATATAATTCAACACTCAAGTAAAAACGTAACAAAATATATTTCAAACAAGAAAATCACTTCATATTGCCAAATGCGTCCTCATCAACTTTGGTGTCATCTTCGAAAATAAAATCATCATTATCAAGATCTCTATTTTCTCTTATTGTAGATTCTTGGACTCCATCATCTCCATCCCACGTAAGATTAGATTCAAGATCAACCTCACCATTTTCAACTAATTATCTTTATGCTTGACTATCATCATTTGCAAGTAGTGGGTCTTTCATTTTTTTTTTTTGTTAATGATCTTGGCATTAATTTGCTCATACACAATGTTGTTCAACGTTTGTTACAAGCCTATTTCTTTTTTTTCTATGCACCTAAAATGAAATGAAATGAAAGTAAATAGTAAATATATAAGATTTTAGTTTTTTACTTTTGATTTCCGAGAAGAAAAAATTCAAGTCATAGGCCGTGTAATCGGCCGATTAATCGGCAACTACATGGTCCACCGTGTAGAAGGGCATTCAAGCCTGAATCAGGACGTTCTTTTACCGATTACCGATTACCGATTAATCGGTGATTAATCGGCCATGTAGACCATTTTTTTGAACATAACCTACCAGTAGTCATTTTATCTTGACCGTTAGATCAAATAGTATATTCAGTCTCAGCCTTTGATTTCAGTTTGTCCTAGGGTATAAATTTGAAAATTTCAACCGAGTGGGTTTGAACCAACCATTATCCCTCAACCCGGAACGAGACCCAGACGCCGAGCCCGACAAGAAATTTGACCCGATCAGAATTCCACTGTCTGGCCACCTCGTCCTGCAAAAACAATTGAAAAAGGAAGCTTATCTCACCCTCATGGTCCACATACACTCAATTTAGCCATGAGCGAGTTCGAATGAGATTCGAAGTGGTGAAGGATGGCGATTTTTTCCAATGTCACCCCTGGTCTCCTCCGACTCCTCGGACCTCTTTCGGTCATGATTCCTTATGGATTTTGAAGCCCGTCGTCCCATAAATAAAATGGGACCAACTGTGCACCAAGACTCGGCTGGAGGACGTTGGATGCACGATATCGGAATTTGGCAAATTTTTCAGTCTTTTAAGGTACTCGGTCACTTCCTTCATGAATCTGTTACATAGGTTTTATTGTGAATGTTGTTGGGTTTAATGAGATATTCGCAAAGATATATGGGTTGCAGGTTTCTAAGGAGCTTGGTGGTGGTGACAGGTGAAGCCCATGCACAACCGCTTGTGGTGGTGTGTGTGGGCCACGAGCTACTATGCACTGTTTTCCGAGCTCAGGCAGAACTCCCTTATCTTCGTGTGAGGTTTAAGAACTCATTTTGGTAGGTTTAAGAACCCATTTCAATCCATTTTCGAGATTAATGCAATCTAAATATGCAACGTTGGTTATCTTTTTACAAATTCAAACAATTTCGAGATTTTAGCATACATGTCCCAAATTGATTTTCACCAAAAATTTACAAAGAGTACAAGGCATTGATTTTCCAGTCTTCCCAAGGACGTGCGACCCGTGCGATAAAGTATGAATTCTCAAGTGTTCGGCCTTAGTTCAATCGAAAAATATGGCCAGTTAGGGATAGAGATAACGCGAGAGACATGACTACTTTCGACAAAACACCCCGAGACTAACAATTATGAGATATATATATATATACACACACACACACAAACACAGATTAATATTTACAAAAATTAAAATCTATCTATCATTTATTTACATAAAAGCTACAAAAATTATTGGCACATATTAACAAAGACATCAAAAAATTGCAAGTAAAGTTAGCATATAAATATTTACGAAATTGCAAGTTCCTGCAAAAAGAATTGGTTAGTAATATTCACATATATACACACAAAAATCACAAAGAATTAAAAATCCTCGGCAACGATGCCAAAAATTGATATGACTAAAACATGCATCAAATATTAACACAAAGTAGACACTTAACAAATAATTCAATCATATGCAAATTAAACCCTTTTTGTGTAGATGTAGCATTGATAAGTAGAGTGTCGTTCTAAACCGGAGATTGAAGTGTGCATGAAATAATTGTGTATAAGAAAAGGGGGTATAAAAGTTGATTTTAATATCCTAAATTAGTCCCTAAAAATGTCACAAACATAACACAAAGAACCTAGGACTCTAGCATGCATAAACTCATAGACAAGCAACACATAAAAGACCCCTAAGAACTCTAAATCATGCTTGAGATAAATATAAAACTTAATTAATTATATACAAGTGATCATCTTTTTCTTTACCCTAGCCAATTTTCATGCTCATCCTAATTACCTATGAAATTCATAGCCTAATCTAAAACACACACACACACATACTTAATATTGATCAAGAATGCAACGATCAAGTATAAACACCTTAAACCAATTTCACCTTTAGAGATCATTGAAACACACAATAGAAAATGTAACTAGAATCATGCCCTATTCTAAAACATATCGAGACATGCATAGAAAATGTAACAAGAATCAAGCTCTATTCTAAAACATGTTTTCAAAGCATTAAGAAATTTTAAGCTAGCATATGAATTCAAATTTAAGACTGTAACACATGGAAGATATATTAGAAAGAGTATTAAAAATCCAAATAAACAAAACAAAGACAAACAAAGCACATAGATCAAATAAGATTAAATTGAGACTACGGAGTAAAGATTTCATGGTTACACTTTTTATGATCCACTAAACGCCGCAAACACCAAGAATGCACAACGAAATCTTATGGTACAGTAGCTTTATTGCATGGACTAAACGTTTACAACAAGGTAAAGATGGGAAGAGATTTATTTGGTTGTGGTGAACTAGTCTGCAATTCGGCACTTGTGTGAGTCTTGATGCTTGGAGAGATTTGAAGAGTCTTTGGTGAGGCGTGAAGAGCTTGGAAAAGGAGATGATACAATAATGGTCGAGCCTCTTGTATTTATAGGCATTACAACGTAGTTTTCCTCACAAAATAAGGTTTTCCTACTTCACCCAGGTAAGTTTGGCAGCTTGCAAAGAATCACACTTTTCCGGAGTTGTAGACCTCAAAAAATTATGATTTTTGGCTCGTTGGAAAGAAGACACAAATAGCTTTCCAACTATAGGTTAATCACTGTCTAAATCTGTAACGACCCGAACCATGGAATGTGTACGTATTGGTCCGCGCCGTGATTATAGTAAATTAATCGTACTCGTGGGTTTGTTCACAACTAAATTATCGGGCAAGAATTTGATTTGAGTTTCTTCGCGGAAATTGTAGAGAATTTGATCTTAAGCTCGTAGGAGGTTTCGAAGGATTTTTTGGGTAAATGGAAAATATAAAATGAATATTTGAAATTGTCATCAAGTTAGTCGTACTTATCTGCTTGGGTTTGAGTTATCTGAATCATGAATTTGGTCAGTTTGCGACGTATAACTGTCGAATAGTCGTAAAATTGTCGAAAAGTCACATTTGGACCGAGTTTGACCGAGTTGGACCGAGTCACTCGAGTTGACCCCCCCCCCCCCCGATTGAGTTGACTCGCCGCCGTTGTGCTTGTCGGAAAATGGCACGGTTGCCGGAAAGAAAGGTAGGGATTTGAAGCTCTCCCCGAGGGATATTGATTGATGTATTTATTGTGTTGATTTATGTTGATTTTGTTGGAGAAATGTGGAGATGAAGGTGGACGAAATCGGTGATAATGGGGGAGGGTTTTCCGGCGGGTTTCTGGTGGGGTTTTGGGGTGGGTTAGGTTGGGCTTGAGTTAGGGAAGGGAACCCTTGAGTTTGGGAGGATAAGGTGGCTCCACAGTGGAGTATTTCACCGGCGAAGTTTTTTGGCCGGTTTGAATCCCGTGGGTTTCGAGGAAAATTCCAGCGAAATACACCGTAATTGACCTCGATGGTAGAAGGGAAATGTGTTGGGCTTGAGGAGAGGAAGATTTTGAGGTAAGGGTCGCCATAGTTGGTCATTGTTGGCGTCGCGCCACGGCCAACGGCGGAACTCCGACGATGTTGACTTTTTGAGATTTTTGGAGATTTTTATACTGTTTTGCTTGTAATTGCGTCTTGATCGTAGTCGTGAGGTTTTGAGTTGATTTGGGTGTGTTAAGTTGGGACGAGGGTAATTTGGGTGTATTTTGAGAATTTTGCTATCCTCGTTGATATTTTAAGCGATACGTCTTTCGAGAATGCGGGGTTCTTGACGTATTAACTCCATATGTTGTGTTTCAATATGTATTGATCGTATCCCTGTTATTCAGGTGATCGTGATCGAGTGTTTGGCGAGGGATCTTCCGCCGGACCTCAGAGTTAGCTTCATACTGTGAGTGTACACTTTATTTTCACAGTTGATTTGCGAGTCATGATTATGCATTTACGTTATGCATTTATGATTATACACTTTACGATTATGCATTGTATTAGTATTCATTTACAATTATGCACATACAAGTATGAATTTTACGATTATGCATGTTACGATTTTGCATGTGCATGGAAAGTATTTATGATTTGGGGTACACAGAGTACAGTCTCAGATATAGTGGTAGCATCGATGCTTTGGCTTCTTGGTCGATCCCCGAGATGCGCCGGGAAGGACAGATATCCTGACCCGAAGTCTTTCAGACTTATAATCACGAGGGGGTCTGGTATCCCGTGATTAGACTGTACTATGCGGAGGAGTTCGTGAGTGACCCCGCATGATTTTATGTGCATCTTTATGGATCAGGAAAAATGTACCTGGTCGGGATTTTCATGTGCATTGACTTGCATTATGCGTTTATGAGCATATATACTTATATGTTTGGAAATGCATATTATTATTTTCGTCCACTCACTCTAACGGGGTTGCACGTCGACGGTGGAGGCGTAGAGTTCAAATCACACTTTAGTTCGTGTAAGTTTTCAATTCGACCCATTGATTGTATATGATGTGTATATGCGTCGCTCTGAATACTTATGTTGTGTTTTCAGTTGAGTTTACTCCTGAATGTTTTTCTGGATTTCTTGTAAACCTTGTGGTTTATTATATATATGATGTTGAGAAATCCGGATGGTGAATGGAGCCCCACGGTTTGGCTTTTGTGGAATATTCGAAGTGTGATTCCCTTTGCAGGTTCTAACTTTGGCTCATGTATTTCAAAGTAAACTCTGGTAAATTTTTTTTTAGGTCATGTTTTCGAAGGGGTTTGATTTCAGTTTAGGCAACTAAATCGAAGTCGGGTCCATTCAGTTAGTATTAGAGCATTAGGGTTTAGGTTCTGTAGACTCTTGTAGTTGTGTTACTAAGGACATTTGAGAATGTACAGCAGTTTCGGAGCGATGACCCGACCGGCCGACTGATAATCATCAATGCTCTAGAGTGTTGTATGCTTTCAAACGTTTGAAGTTTCATGATTACATCCTTTATGTCTTGTGACTAATATATTTTATCCTTAGGATGCCTCCTCGACGTGAAGTCCGTGCTAAACGGACTGGGGATCCTGATGAGGATCAATGTATGCGTGACTTGCTTATGCGAGTATTGCGTTTGGAGGAACGTATTGACCCTGTAGCTAAGGCTAGGACAGCGGGAGCAACTGTCTTCTCTGGTTCCCCTGATCATGAGATGTATGAGGCTTGGGTGGTTCAGGTTGAGCGTGTTTATGAGCGCCTGCATTTTACTCCTGAACAGAAAACTGTAGCAGCAGTGGGTTTGCTTGAGTCAGATGCCTACTTTTGGTGGATTGGTACAGACAGAGTTCCTATTGATACTCCTTGGCCGATGTTCAAATAGATGTTCATGCGTCGATAATTTAATCTAGCTACTCAACAACGGAAATATGAGGAGTTTACTAACCTGAAGCAGGGGAATATGTCAGTGCTTGAGTATAGGGATAAGTTCACCCGTTTGTCTCGGTTTGCACGTGATATGGTGGCATCAGAGGAAGAAAAGTACATGAGGTTTAAGTTAGGTTTGAATTTGAATATCAAGGGGACTTTAACTACTATGCCTCGAGATAACTTTGATGAGTTTGTTAGTGCTACACTCAAAGGTGACGACATTGAGAGGGAGAGACAGATGCGGTTTCAGACACGTCGCTTTGAAGAGTGTGGACTTAGTCAGGGTGCTTCAAAGAGGTTGAGTTCAGGTACTTCTGAATCAACATCTTCTTCTGGTAGTGGACCTTATAGATATCCTACTAGCACTGCTAGGCAGAGTCATAGATGGAGGAGGAGTCGACCGCAGAGGTAGCAGTCGAGTGTGAGTTCCAGTGGATCGAGTTATCCTCGACCTATCTTCAGCACACCAGCTACACCGAAGGAATATCCATTGTGCAATAACTGCCATAGACATCACTCTGGTCAGTGTCAATATTGCACCTCTACTTGTTACCGTTGTGGCCAGGTGGGTCACTTTGCGAGGGAGTGCCCTCAGCTTAGCACTTTTGGAGGTGTTGCGGATCAGAGTACTAGGCGAGATTAGGGTACTGCTTCTGGTGATCGTGCAACACAGTCTTCTGGACAGGGTGGTCAGCAGAATCGTAGCCAACGTGGACGACCAGCTGGACAGGCTCGAGTTCATGCCATGTCTCTACGTGTGGGCAGGGCTTCCCCAGAGGTTATCATCAGTATGTTGTACATTTTTGGTCATACAGTTCTTACTTTACTAGATCCAGGGGCTACGCATTCATTCATGTCATATAGATTAGCATCATTGGCTACTGTACCTGCATCTCCACTCCCTAGTTTGTGGCAAGTGTTGTATCCATCTGGCAAGGTAGTGCGTGTCGGGTGGGTATATAGAGATTGTGAGATTTTTATTGGAGGTTATGGGTTAGCTGCGGATTTGATGCTACTGGATATTGTGGATTTTGGGCATGGATTTCTTGGAGAACCATTGGGCTGTTCTTGACTATCACAAGAAGGAGGTTTTTTTCAGGAGTCCAGGCATGCCAGAGATCTTGTTTTGTGGTGAAAAGAATACTTCCTTGCCATGTTTGATTTCAGCAATGAAGGCTGAGCAGATGTTGAGGAAGGGTTGTGTGGCATACTTAGCACATATGATTGATACGAGTGTTCGTGTACCAGACATTGGTGATATTACGATGGTTTGTGAGTATCCAGATGTGTTTCCCGAGGACTTACCCGGTGTTCCTCCAGCCAGAGAGATTGACTTCACCATCAAGTTACTTCCAGGTATTGAACTTATTTCGCAGACGCTCTATCGTATGGCACCAGCAGAGTTGAGGGAGTTGCAGATTCAACTTTAGGAATTGATTGAGAAAGGCTTCATTCGACCTAGTGTTTCACCTTGGGGTTCTCCAGTGTTGTTTGAGAGGAAAAAGGATGGTTCGATGAGGCTATGCATTAACTATCGGAAGTTGAATCAGGTTACGGTAAAGAACAAGTATCTGCTCCCACGGATTGATGATTTGTTCGATCAGCTGAAAGGAGCTTCAGTCTTCTCGAAGATTGATCTCAGGTCTGGGTACCATCAGCTACGGATTCGGGAGTCCGATGTGGACAAGACGGCGTTTCGGTCACGTTATGGGCATTATGAGTTCCTTGTTATGCCATTTGGGTTGATCAATGCGCCAGTTGCTTTCATGGACCTGATGAATCGGATTTTCAGGCGTTATCTGGACAAGTTCGTCATTGTGTTCATCGACGACATCCTGATTTATTCCAGGAGTGTGGGGCAACACAAGAAGCATTTGCATGCAGTTTTACAGACTTTGTGAGACGCTCAGTTGTACGCCAAGTTTATCAAGTGTGAGTTTTGGCTAGACAGTGTAAAGTTTTTGGGTCACATGGTATCATCTGAGGGAGTCAGTGTGGATCCTGATAAGATTGATGCAGTGTTGAATTAGAGCAGACCTACCAACGTAGCAGAGATACGGAGTTTCTTGGGCTTAGCAGGCTACTATCGCCGATTCGTACAGGACTTTTCACGGATAGCGACACCGCTTACCCGTTTGACGAAGAAAGGAGTCAAGTTTGAATGGTCTGATGCTTGTGAGGAAAGCTACTTGACTTTGAAGGAGAGGTTGACTACTACACCAATGTTGACTTTACCTGACGATAGCGGTGAGTATGTTGTGTACAGTGATGCTTCGAAGTTAGGTCTGGGTTGTGTCTTGATGCAGCATGGAGAGGTGGTGGCATATAGTTCTAGATAATTGAAACCACACGAAGTTAATTATCCTACTCATGATCTGGAGTTAGCTGCCATTGTGTTAGCATTGAAGAGTTGGAGACACTACTTGTACGGAGCACAGTGCAAGATTTACACCGATCATAAAAGTCTTACCTACCTAGGTACATAACCATATTTGAATATGAGGCAGCGGAGATGGATGGAGCTGATGAATGATTATGACTGCACTTTTGAGTACCATCTAAGAAAGGCTAATGTGGTTGCTGATGCTCTTAGTCGGAAGCATGGTGCTTCTCTCTTCCATGTACGTGTTGCTAGAGTGTCACTTTTGACAGAGTTGCGAGCAACGGGAGCAGAGTTGGAGTGGAATGAGGATGGAGCATTATTAGCTAGCTTCCAAGTTCGTCCGGTGTTACTTGATCAAGTTCGTGAAGCTCAAGATTTAGATGCATATCTCCTGAGTAAGAAGAATTTGATTCAGAATAATGTACCAATAGAGTTTCAGATGAGGATGGATGGCACTCATTGTTCAGAGGAAGATTGTGTGTGCCTAGAGATGATGATTTGAAGAAGGAAATACTCGATGAAGCTTATTGTTCCGCATATGCTATGCATCCGGGTAGTACAAAGATGTTCCAGACACTTAAAAGCTCATTATTGGTGGCGAAACATGAAGAGGGAAATAGCAATGTACGTGAGTAGATGCCTGATTTGTCAACAAGTAAAGGCAGAACGTCAGAAACCGACAGGTAAATTACAACCTTTAGAGATTCCAGTGTGGAAATGGGAGCATATCACCATGAATTTTGTGTATCAGTTACCTTGTACTTCTGGTGGTAGTACTGGTATTTGGGTGATTGTGGATCGCCTTACGAAGTCAGCTCATTTCCTTACACTTCCAGGAAAGCTTCCCGTGAGCAGATTGGTGAAGCTGTACTTGAGAGAGATTGTGAGATTGCATGGTGTACCAGTGTCTATAATTTCTGATCGGGATAGTCAGTTCACTTCAGAGTTTTGGCAGGCATTGCAGAGAGCAATGGGGACTAGACTACACTTCAGCACAACTTTTCATCCACAGAAAGATGGTTAGTCAGAGAGGACTATTCAGACTCTGGAGGATATGTTGCGGTCTTGTGTTTTGCAATTTAAAGGGAATTGGGATCATCAACTTCATTTGATTGAGTTTGCATACAACAACAATTATCAGGCTAGCATTGGTATGGCACCTTATGAGGCTTTGTACGGCAAACAGTGTCGAACTCCATTGTGTTAGAGTGAAGTTGGTGAGAAATGGCTTCTTGGTCCTAATTTGGTGAAAAGTACCATGGAAGATGTTCAGGTTATTCGAGACAGATTGAAGGCTGCACAAGATCGACAAAAGAGTTATGCTGATGTGAGACGGAAGGATCTTAAGTTTGAGGTTGGTGATTGGGTTTTCCTGAAACTTTTTTTCTCCTTGGAAAGGTGTTGTTCATTTTAGGAAGCGCGGTAAACTTCATCCGCGATATATTGGCCCATATGAGATCACTGAGCGAGTCGACGCTGTGGCGTACAGGTTGGCATTACCTTCTGAGATGGTTAGGGTACATGATGTGTTCCATATGTCTATGTTGCGGAAGTAAATTTCCGATCCATCTCATGTGTTGACACCGTATCAGCTTCCTATACGGGAGGACTTGACCTATGTGGAAGAACCAATTCAGATTCTTGATTAGAAAGTCCAGGAGTTGCGGCACAGAGCCATTCCTCTTGTGAAGGTATTGTGGTGGAATCATTCAGTTGAAGAGGCGACTTAGGAGACTGAGCAGCACATGCGTGAGCAGTATCCCTACCTCTTCAGTTAGCAGGTATGTAAATTTCGAGGACAAAATTTTTGTTAGGGGATAGATTTGTAACGACCTGAACCATGGAATGTGTACGTATTGGTCTGCGCCGTGATTATTGTGAATTAATCGTACTCGTGGGTTTGTTTACGACCAAATTATAGGGAAAGAATTTGATTTGATTTTCTTCGCGGAAATTGTAGAGGATTTGATTTCGAGCTCGTATGAGGTTTTGGAGAATTTTTCGGGTAAACGGAGAATATAAAATGAATATTTGAAATTCTCGTCGAGTTAGTCGTACTTATCCGTTTGGGTTTGAGTTATCCGAATCGTGAATTTAGTCGGTTCGCGACGTATAAATATCGAATAGTCGTAAAATTATCGAAAAGTCACATTTGGACTGAGTTTGACCGAGTTGGACCGAGTCACTCAAGTTGACCCGCCTGATTAAGTTGACTCGCCGCCGTTGTGCTTGCCAAAAAATGGCACGGTTGCCAGAAAGAAAGGTAGAGATTTGAAGCTCTCCCCGAGGGCTATTGATTGATGTATTGATTGTGTTGTTTTATGTTGATTTTGTTGGAGAAATGTGGAGATGAAGGTGGACGGAATCGGTGATAATGGGGGAGGGTTTTCTTGAGGGGTTTTCGGTGAGGTTTTAGGGTGGGTTAGGTTGGGCTTGAGTTAGGGAAGGGAACCCTTCAGTTTGGGAGGACGAGGTGGCTCCACGGTGGAGTACTTCACCGGCGAAGTTTTTTAGCCGGTTTGAATCCTGTGGGTTTCGAGGAAAATTCCGACGAAATACGCTATAATTGGCCTTGATGGTAGAAGGGAAATGTGTTGGGCTTGAGGAGAGGAAGATTTTGAGATAAGGGTCGCCGGAGGTTGTCACTGTTGACGCCTGTGGCAGCGGCGGTCAACGGTGGAGCTCCGGAGAGGTTGACTTTTTGAGATTTTTGGAGATTTTTATACCGTTTTGCTCGTAATCGCGTCTCGATCGTAGTCGTGAGGTTTTGAGTTGATTTGGGTGTGTTAAAGTTGGGACGAGGGTAATTTGGGTGTATTTTGGAAATTTTGCTATTCTGGTCGATATTTTGAGCGAGACGTCTTTCGAGTGTTGGGACGGGGTTCTTGACCTAATAGCTTCGTATTTTGTGTTTCAATATGTATTGATTGTATCCCTGTTATTCAGGTGATCGTGATCGAGTGTTTGGCGAGGGATTTTCCGCCCGACCTCAGAGTTAGCTTCGTACTGTGAGTTGACACTTTATTTTTACAGTTGATTTGCGAGTCCTGATTATGCCTTTACGTTATGCATTTATGATTATACACTTTACAATTATGCATTGTATTAGTATGCATTTACAATTATGCATATACAAGTATGCATTTTACGATTTTGCATCTGCATGGAAAGTATTTATGATTTGGTGTACACAGAGTACAGTCTCAGATATAGTGGTAGCATATATGCTTTGGCTTCTCGGCCGATACTTTGGTTTACACAGAGTACAGTGTCAAAGTAAACTCTGACAAATTTTATTTTTTTAGGTCATGTTTTCGAAGTGGTTTGATTTCGGTTTAGGCAACTAAATCGGAGTCGGGTTCTTTCAAAATCCTCTTACTGTTCCCAGTCATCATTTAAAGTTGGCTGACCTGCACAGACAGATTTTTCTTTCCTTATTCTTCATGATTTCCTTTTCCTATTCAACTTGGGAATCATTTTCTTGCCATAACTTAGTCTTCAAGTTCGGATTTTTCAAATGATCTTCTAATTAATTTTGTTCCATTTTTGTTTGTTCTTCTTCAAGATCCTTCCGAAAGCTTCCAAATCCTAGTCAACATAGGAAAGGTTTTCCTACTCAACTAAGAATTTCTTTTTCTCTTCAATTTTTCTGATTTCTTCCTTGGGAATTTTGAACCAATTTCTTCTCTCCAATGTTTGTTACGTTTTGCGTATTTGTAGACTCATTTACTCCATATCTTTTGGTCAACACCTGAAATTAACAAAATATGTTAAAACTAATAAAAATAATAATTCTAAGTAATTAACAGGGCACAAATATAGGAAAATATATATTAATAAATACGTTGTCCGGAAAGCACCTCACAGTCTCGTATCCCTCCCAAAATGAAGCCCTCATCGTTTTCTATCACTTCTATGCTATGTATTGGCCATGCATGCGTCGAGGAGGGAGGATTGGCGCTAAGGAAGCTTGAATTCGGGCCGATTCGGCCTCTGCCATTCCCGTCTCTACCGCTTACTATTTGCCGCCAAATGTTAAAGTTTTTGAATCCTGTGTGTACAAGAATTGAACGTGACATGTCTCAGGCCCAACCGCGGCCTGAGGTCGCCGTTCGATTGGTTCAAAATCCGGCAAGGGTTCCGAACCTTCAAGGTTAGATTTCGATGACTTCTGGCAAGTATTTGACCTCGAGTTGTTCTACATTTTTGATGGGCTTGTTGAGATGAACAAATTGATGTGCAAATTGTTTAGATCTATGCAGGTTAGATTTCAGCCGCTGCCAGTGGTAATGCGTGGGGCCCATGCGCCGCAGTGCACGCAGAGCTCCGGCAACCAGAATACCCTTTACTTCATGGGAAGTTTCCTAAGCCCATTTCTGATTATATTTTGGGTAGTGTTGTACGAATAGATAATGTAGTGATGTTTCAGCTATTTTCAGGATTCATATGCGACTCGACATGCTCGATGTGATCTTTCCTCGTATGTCGAGTCGAGATCACCTTCCTATGAAACTTAGGAGTCAAAGTTTGTCGGATGTATTTGAATTCTCGATATGGCGGAGTAGCATTGTTTAATTATCTAAAATAAAATGTGAGTATTTGACATATGAATCGACTCGGAGTCCTTAACTATTTCACGATTTGAATGTCAAATTATTTAATGTAGACGTTTAATTGGCCTCCTTGTCGTCCATCTTTATCTATTCCAAGTCATATATAACACCAATTAAGGTAAATTTTCTAATGATTTATGGGATCTGAAGCAATGCTTCAAATATATGCATGATACACACCTTCCAGAGTTGACAGAGAGACGGGAAACCATCCATTTATTAGACTATCCAACGGTTGATGCATACAACCAAGCTATGTTAGATCTACAGTCTGAGCTTATTTTTTGTGGGGTTAACAAGACAGATAAAGATCTGATCAAAAATACTTTGAACACCTTACCTTCTTCCATGAGTATACTTGCTCATCAATACTGGCTTGAGTACGAACAAGGAAGAATAACGAATTTTAGTGATCTCATGAATATCCTGGATAAAAAGGAAAGACATAATAGGATAATTCTCAACAACAACCCAAGGTCCACTGAGACCAAGAAAACACTTAAGAATTAAAATACTAGAGGGAATACACGTAAGAAAAAGAAGAATAGTCGTTCTGAGTCTTACAACTGTGAAGGGCGTGGTTATGGTAGAAATCACAGCTGAAACCTAACTTGGCACAGAAATTAGGATGTCAACTCCAACTAGAACTAGCCAGGTTCCAAGAATGAAGGAAAGTCTTCCAAATCTGCTCCGTCTGGAAAGTATCCATGTTCTAAATACTCTATTAATCACATGCATAAGCAATGTCGTGCAATTAAGAAAATTCAGAATATCTACAAAAGGCACAAGCAATACTTGACACAAGAAGCTAACTTTGTTGGGGGAGACTATAAGATGGAAGAAGACGTTGATGTCAATCTCATTATAGTAGACAACCAGAAGGATTTTGATTAGTCTTTGTATTGGGTTGTTATCTTTGCTATGTAATCTTCAAAGTTTAGTTTTTATCTTGTTTAGTCATGTTTTTCAGACTTTGTTTCAGTCGGTTTGGAATAAGACATCTTTGATGTAATTGTGTTGGCAAGTAATAAAATTTCTCTATTTTCGGTTATATGAAAGTGTTGAGAATGTTATTCTACTACATAATACATGAATGGTTTGTGATATACAATAATCCATAGCACTATGATACCTGAAAATACAACAAAAAGAAGAGGAAACTCAAGTTCATGCGGGATTTGACCTATCAAATCAATCACTCTGGAATGGATTTGGAACATTTTTGACCAGTCAAAAATTTTGCCTTCATTTTCTTCGACCGTTCGAAGATGTCCCTAGACTCGTCAAGCCAGGTTCCCAGAACTCGAACTTGAACAACTTTCAACCCGTCGAGGTTTGTAGACTGAAATGGTGTTATTTTGATATTGTTTGAACATCAATTTTGCCTTGTCATGTCAACTCGAACTTGAACAACTTTTGACCCGTTGAGTTTCTAGACAGAAACAGTATTGTTTTGATGTTGTTTGTACATCAATTTTGCCTTGCCATGTCAAACACTATATGAGGGTCACAATCCCTTACAGTACTTTTGCAGAAATATACTTAAATTGTTTGTCATGTCTTGAGTTCAAAGGCTGATTAATTTACATTTTTTTGTAAATGTATGAAGGTGAGATTGAGTGTTTAGCAGATTGTAGTACTACCCACACTATTCTGCAGAATAGCTAATTGTTTATGGATCTTATGCCATATAGTTCTTCAGTGAAAACCATGATTGGTTCAGTGTTGGTTATATAAGGGCTTGGTTCTGCACATTTCTTATTGCCACATGGCACTCAAATTTATGTCACTGGTGCCTTATACACGTTAGAGACTAATCGAACCATGCTAAATTTTAAGAACATTCACGCCAACGGTTTTTAATTGGAAACATATTGTGAGCCTGGAAAAGAATTTTTATGTGTAACCTCCATAGAATGTGGCAGAAAATGCATTTTGGAGAAGTTTTCGAGTATTCGTAGTTTATATTTTACTACAGTTCTGATCATTGAATCCAATGCAGTCACTCACACTACTGTGAGTGATGCTTGTCTTATATAAGCTTTGGCATCATTGTCTGGTTCACCCAAGTCGCGATATAATGATCATGATATTAAATTCACATGGTTATCCGTTCTTTAGAGCAAAGAGGCATGTGGGAATGCCTAAAACTATCGGTTTAGATTACTCCTCTCGGTCCAGGCTCGGTCTCCAAGATAAGTGCAGCACCATCCCGACCATCTAGTGCTGAGGCGTTGTGCATTATTCCACCAGATTCCTTCGAGGAAATCTCTAATGCACACCGTTCATTCTGCGAAGCTTGTTCACTTATAAAGTTACATGCACGACCTTCTCTTGCCATAGACACAACTGAGAACATTCCATTCTTACAACGAATCCAAGGTGACATTCTTCTGTTGTTCAATCCTTTCACCGAGAGCCGTGTAGTAGTTATTCTGATGTTCATAGCACCTAGCCGCGTAAGCCAGATACTCCGGGAACGTAAGTTCTGCAATCTCCGCTTCACTTAAAGATTTGAATGACATGGTTGTGTGATATTCCTTAGTGAAGATAATTTCAACCGCTTGATTGTTTAGTGAACGACACCGAGTAGATGTGTGTTCACGGTAAACCGGTTATGGATGTTTGCGATACTGGGGGTAATTCCTTCGGTAATGATCCCATATTGTCACTTAGAGACACGAAAGAATGTCCCACTGGGCGTGCCAAATTGTTTGAGCTCAAAATATTTCTTGACGAGAGATCCTTTCAGAAATAGTCTCTTTTACTGACTTCGGATAGTTCGACTGCAGTTATCGGTTTATCCTGTATGTGCTTCGTATGCTGGCGTGCCACCATCTCTCAATGGAATATAGAACATAAAGCTGCCTGACTTCTTGATGAGCGATTAAAACAAAGAGAGCACCAACCTTGCCTGAATTGGTTCTTCTCGCCTAATAACCTAGGACTTGGGGTTTTTGTGTCTCTGGTAGAGCCTCAGAAATCGATACCTCACACTACCCTTTACGAGTGCAAAGCAGAGCAACTTTTTTGACGATGTCTTGAGAACACTGCTTCCTTGGATATCCGAACTCTCACTCGATATGTGACAAGCCCTTCAACCTTTCAGTCGCGTTGCTTCGTTTCAATATCCGAACTCTCACTCGATCGGTGACAAACTCTTCAATCTTCCAGTCGCGATACTTGCTTCCTCTGATCGCAATACTCTCACTCGTTCGGTGACAAGCACTTTGATCGTCTGGTTGCAAAGATAGAATCTCTTGACGAGATATCTAAGTGTACTTACGTATAACAAATGTTTTGTATTTGATCGGGGACTCTTTCCCAAATGCTCTTACTCTCCTTATATAATGCTCAGTCGTCGTCTTTCAATTCTCTTGAATGTCTTCTGATCTTACTCTCTGAATCTCAATATAACTCTTCCAGCACATGGGTCTTTTCTTTATATAGTTCTAATGCTATCACAACTCCTTTACTAGAGGAAACCTAACTGAAATAGAAAATGCATGATAAACATTAAGCCGCACGAATCAGCTATCCTGAATCCGCAATCCTAAGCTGATATGGAAACGGACACTATTAATTCACTTGACTGCTCGCCAAGCTACACTTCTAACCGAGCCGCTCGATAAGCTATCGGCTCACTCTGGGTCGCTCGCCAAGACTTCAACCTTTCAAACTCATTATGAAATATTTATTTCAGGCCCAAACATCTTCAAAGATGATCACCCCAGATATCAATCCAGTCTTCTGAGACTGTGCCGCTGCTTACTAACGTAGAGGAGGACAATGTGGATCAATTTGCTCTTACTGTATCTGAAGGAGAAACTAAGGTTATTCACTGCATTCGATCAATTACCATGATCTTTTTCTCTCTAGCTAAATGTTTATAAAGAGTTACTCTTGCCAAATATTCAGCATGCTACATATATATCTTGCAAGATCATCAATATACATGTGCATGAGAAATGTCACTGTTTAGTATCTCTTTACGTAGCTATCTTATCGTTTTTGGCATGACAGATGACATGTCTATGTAAAACAAAGGAGTGGTTGGTGATGGTGAATAAAAAGCTCAATTTGAAAGCGGTATTCGCCCATTGCAGCGGTATGAATGTTCAGCACTTCATTTTGATGCTCATGTAGCTCTAGCTTATTGACATACATCGACTCAAAATATGCTTCTCTTTTTCTTGTATATATAGATTGCTGGATTTGTGATCGGGCTCATCCCCCAGTTTCGAGACTTAATGATAGGAGATGATGCTCCTCTAGCAGTGATCGATGACTCTACATCCTTGTTGGGGTATATATATCTATGCACGAACTATTTCAATTGCAAACTCTAGGGCCGGGGCAGCTAAAAGTTTATGTGTACGTTAAGTATATTACCATCCAGCTTCTGAATTCTGTCTTTCTGATTGCAGCGATGCAGCTATCCCACTTCTCACTTTGATTATAGGAGGAAACCTCGTGAAAGGTAAGAATTTGAGCTAAGTTGATCAATCTATTTTATATATTCTCGTACTTAATTTTTTTTCACATTGTTTCGTTCAGGTTTGAGAGGTTCCGGGACACAAAAATCTGTTGTTGCTGGGATAGTTATTGTTAAATATGTTGCGCTGCCTCTCACAGGAATATTGATTGTTAAAGGGGGACTAAAACTTGGCTTAGTGACCGATGATCCATTGTACCTGTTTGTTCTTCTGCTTCAGTTTTCAGTCCCACCTGCAATGAACATGGGTATATATGTACTTACACGTACGTACCAGAAATTAATCCAAGTGCAGGGCTTTACGTACTGTAAATGTTGGCTAGCAACACATCTTAGCATTACTGCGTACACTCGATTTGAAATCTTTGTCCTTAGACCTAAAGTCCTACCTGATTTGTTTCATCCTTATTGATTTGGCAGGAACCATCACTCAGTTATTCGGACAAGGAGAGAGCGAGTGTTCCGTTATTATGCTGTGGACTTACATTTTTGCTTCGGTTTCGCTTACTTTCTGGTCTGCATTGTTCATGTGGCTTGTGGCCTAAGTTTTGGAAAAGCAAGATATGTAGATCACACAAAGGAGTTGTAAGTCTAGGCAGTTTTTCAGATAAATATTACAGTAGCAAATGGCAAGCAACGTAGAAAAGTTTTTAGTGTTGAAATTAGTCCCTTAAAGTAAACTTTGTATTGACTATATTCATAACATATCCTAAGGGCTAAAGAGTTATAATGTTATGTGATATGATGCATGTGTAGCAAATCTGGTTTTGATGCTGCTCAATAGGACAACTAGCTAACCAATAAGTCCTGTAATGGACTCGTACGTCTTCGATCAAACCAGGCAAAATCTGAAGCCCGAATATACATGCCAATCTAGGTTGCATGAAAGCTTGAAAAGAGCAGCGATTCGCGTTTCTGAAGGGGAAGCGTGATAGAAGCACTTGGAAGTGCGCTTCCTAAAAATTAATAGTTTAATAAATTAATAGTTTTTATACTCTGTAGGTGCTTATCTCATAATCACTAGGAAAAGAAATCGAGTTATCGACGTCATTGGATGCAATGTTTTAACTCAACTGTTTTCTTCTAATGTGTATGTAGCTCGGTTTGGGGTGCGTGGTGTTGGCACATCTCAGCGAAAGCAGTCCTTACCAAGGGTGTCAACTGCTTCAGTAGCTTGTATGTATGTATATCTTATGGGATGGGTGGTTAAGAGTTATGACTTATTGATGGGACTTATGGCCTTACGAGCATACAACGGATGGGTGAGAGAAAATATAGAGCAGCTGTATTGATATAATTTGTGAGATTTTTATTCATGAATTTAATTTATATGATATTTAGCTGTTTATATAATATATATTATTACTTTATTCCAACGCTTCCAAAACGCACCCGCTTCCAAGAAAAATTGAAAAAAATACTTCCACACATCCTAACGCTTCACTTCCATGCAACCTAGCATACATATGACTTATTTACCACGATCATAATTCTCTCAAGATGACCATAACCAAGTAGGACACTACCAGAAAAAAGCACTTAGACGACGAAGCAATTTTGTCGTCTACAAGGTCTTTTTCGTCATCTAAGTTTCATCGGCTAAGTGTCATAGTATAAGTACTTAGACAACGAAACAAAAAAATCGTCATCTAAGTGACATTTTAGATGACGAAACCTACTTCGTCATCTAAGTTTCAAGATAAAAATTTACAGAAGTAGACGACAAAATTTTTCGTCTTGTAGGGTTTCTTAGACGATGAACCATTTTCGTCGTCTAGGCTAATTCATTTAGACGACGAAACGGTTTCGTCGTCTAAGTGTTCTAATTCAGACGACGAAATTATTTATCGTCTTAGTGAATTACTCTAGACGATGAATCTTTATATTTTATTGTCTAACAGGTTCCATTCGAAACGACAAAATTTTTCCCTTCATCTGAATGTTCTTGCTAAACAGCAAAATGTTATCAAATTCGTCGTCTAACATGTCCACTTAGACGACGAAATCTTTAATTCCGACGTCTAAGTTTTAAATTTTAAATTTTTAAATTTAATTTTTTATAATTATTTCAAAAATATACATTGTTAAAAATTAAATTTGTGAATTGTACCATTCCGATCGAAATATAAATATAATTACATACGAAACTAAATAGAAATATCGACATCTACGAAAGTTTGGACCCCGCCGATTCCGTCGGTGCTCGGATCGTTGTCATCGTGTCCAGAATCCCGAGGTGTGATCGCATGCCAAACAAAATCAGGATCCATGTCTAGCCTAGTCTTGAGGAACTCGAGTATATGATCCATCTGAGTCTGTAACATATCAGTCCGAGTCTGGGCAGCTCAAATCTCATTTTCGGCCGCTTGGACACATTCCTCAACAGTCGCCGCACTCGAACGCCTACTCGACGAAACAGAAGGCTGGCTCAAATCTCACTCGACTGTCCGTCCAAGACCACGAACCTCCTTCCCAGGTCGGTGGCCGAAAACTGTATCTGCAATATTGATCTGAGTCTCATTCGATAGTGAAGCTAGCTCTTCGGGCGTCATCCCGGGGTTCTGCGAATATGTGCGAGCCAATTTCTCCCCGGCCAATTGTATCAACCTCTCCTGAAATTAATATTGTGAACAATATATAAATGTCAATTTCTAGAGAAATTTGACATAGTTTCCCCTAAAAATGGAGGAAACCAAAAACCTACTTGAAAGAAAACACTTTGAATCACCAATTCCAAAATAACAAACCATGGGCACCGATTCCTATCCGGATTTCTCAAGTTTAGAATAATGTTTAATTTAGACAACTAAAACAAATTCCAATAACACAACCTAATAAATGTCCTAATCATGATTCAATTTCTTCAACCAACAATAACATTAAACTCAATCAATTTCAGAAAATGGGTAACTTATGCCACATTGACTCGCGCTATCTTATTGTTCGGGCCTGACGTAAGAAGACACGCTGGCATCAAGAAAACAATGATTTGAACCCGCATCTCTGTGAGCCTTTGCGATGTTGATCATCTTTTTTATGCCCGTCTTATGGTGCATCATCTTCTTCTCACGATTAGCAGTGTTGATCATCTTTTTGGAACCGACCTTCTCTGTTTCACAACAAGGGAAATTTAATATTAAATAAATGCTTAAAACTAAGAAATGATTCATTTTCATTACATTAAAGAAAAGGAAGATGAACCTTAAACTTATCGGACTCAAAGTGCCTGACCAACCATTCCTACTCGTCTTCCATTTCCTTCATCAACTCCCTTGGGACACTCGAGGCTCTGTGTTCCTTGTAGTGCTTGTGTAGGTTGTGCTTCCAATCCTTGTAAATACCCGTATCCTTCTTCTCTAAGAATTCCTACATCTTCAATTTGGCTTCATAGTCATAATGTACCTAGGAATAAATTATTAAATTCCTAGACCCTATGAACCTATTCTTTGTAATTAATTATGAAATTAAATAAAATTAAATAGACCCTATTACTAAGAGTTCGAGGTACACCCTGAACTTGTCAGCTTGAGATAGCTCAACCCGAGAAGGAGCATTCATATGTATGTTGTTCTGTATGATAGATCCGACGTTGTGCGAGCACAAACTGCTCAGCTCCAGCGTCAGAGGGCCTCTGGTGAACTCGTCGAATGACACCTCGATCTTCTTCCCCGTTGACTTTACTATCTTCTCGACTTTAGCTCCCTTCATAAGTCTCCGAGTGCGTTTGGGGGCTGGGGCTGAGGAGTCCCTCCTGTTCACTTTGCATCGGGCCCTATAGCAAACAGAATAGTCGACGGATTCTTGGGAAGCTTGTGACGCCTCTGAAGCAAAAATCCCTGGCTCAACTATATAGGTTGTCGCTGCTTCATTAGAAGCGTTCGATATCGTCTGTGACCTATCAAAAGCCACAAGAGCTGTAGGAGTCGTAACGGTCTTCTCTGAGGTTTGACCCCAACCCAACTGTCATCCAATGGATTGAAATTCAGCATTCTTCTCTTGTGCAGTGCACCTTTTCCTCCCTCCAAGCATCTTAAGTTTTACGACTCGAAAATTAACAATATTTACTCAGCAAAACTATATTCATCAAAACACATCCATACCAAAAATAAAAAATTCATCTAATCCAGTACCTGTTCAACTTAAGCCTTAATACATGCCTAAATTCATCCAACACAACCAAAATTCATCAAACGCAAACTAAATTTGACCTAATGTCCATAATCGAAACACAATTCTATATAATCTCCATAATCAACAACAATTTTACATAATCTACATAATCTCCATCAATAATAAGTCTACATAATCTCCATCAACTGTAACACATAATCCTAAATTTATTCAATCCATGATCTCCATTAACAATCCACAATCCAAAAAATTCATTCAACAAATTCATGCAACTTACTATATACAGCAAGATAGATAGAGAGAGAGAGAGAGAGAGAGAGAGAGAGAGAGAGAGAGAGAGAGAGAGAGAGAGAGAGACCTATTAGAGAAGAAAGGGAGAGAGAGAGTTCGAGGCTTCCTTGGTAGAGGGAGAGAAAGTGTTCGGGGATTCCTTGGTAGAGGGAGAGAGAGGCCGGAGAGGAAATCAGTGGTGTCGAAAGAGGCGTTGACACCGGCATTGGGGCTGCCTCAGTGGTGTAAGCTCGGGGTCAGAGAGAAGAGGTGTATATTAGAGTCAGAGGTGGTATGGGTCGGTGGTGGCCATATTGGCTGGGGGCGGCGGCGGCGGCAGTGTCTCTTACGGCGGTGCAACGACTAGGTTCAGAGAGAAACGATTTTATGGATTTTGGGCACAAAGAGATCGAATGATTAGGGAATGAGATTTGATCAAGCTTATTAATCGACTTAGACGATGAAAATCAAGGTGTTTCTTCATCTAAGTTGCTTTCAAAAAAATCCCAAAAATTGGCACAAAAATTATCCCACCAAATATTTGGGGTTAGATGACGAAATCACATGGTTTTGGCATTTAAGAAGAAACTTAGATAACGAAACATATATATTTTGTCGTTTAAGTCATAATTAATTTAATTTTTTTAGAGCTATTTGAAAAAAAAGAGAAAGTGGGTACCTGGCTAAAAATCATAAGAAATCAACTGTCAGATGTAATCATTAGGTTTATATAATATTGTAGAAAAAATTTAAGCCAATTTGGTTTAGTTTCGTATTCAATCAATGTAGTTTTTTGATTACTGACAAAGATTTAAAATACTGAAATGATCGTAAATTATTAATCGTAAACCCATTTCTGAATTTACGAACATTTCTACTTACGTTAAAAATTTATATATCAATTAGACATAAATTAATTAAAATTTGACATAAAACGCAAATTAACAACTAAATACTTGTTATACATGTTCAACTGCCTATATTCACTCCAATCAATGTGAACAAAATTGAATTTAGACAAAACAATCGTTAAAACTATGCATCATAACATAATATGTAAGTAGACGAATTTTTAGGAAATACGAAGTTCGTTAAGGTTTTGATCACTGTAGTTAACCACAAAACCAAATTTTAATGAAACAAAAAACGTTGATATATGAATCTTCGTAACTCCAATTTTTGAACCATCAACACTCACCCTCCAAGAATTGTTTAATGTATTCCCTCAACAAATATAATCTCAATCTAACATGGTACACATGATCATTCTCTTAGAAGTCAGATTATGAAACTCTACTTAGATCACGAAAGTTGTTAAATTTCTTCCTCTAAGTGGCACTTAGACGATGAAACATACGGTTTTCGTCATCTAACACTTTCAAGGGTTAGGGAAAAGGGTTAAGAGCTTAGGGTATAGAGTTTATAAAGGTACTTAGATGATGAAATGAATATATGTTCGTCGTCTAAGTAGTTCTTAGATGAAGAAACAATTTTCGTCATCTAAGTTCACCTTAGACGACGAACATATATTCATTTCGTCGTCTAAGTTGTCCTCTTTACCAGAAAAGCATTTTGCAATCGTTTATTCTAAAATCAATCCTGTAAGACATTAAAAGCATTACAAACACTCTAAATAAACCTCTTTTTATTAGTGCCTTATGTTGCACGCTCTCATATTCAAATTTGTACGTGTACGTACAAAGTACGTTCAAATTCCATCGAATTATCTCCATCTATTAATAAATTAAGTATTACATATATTTTTATATCATTCACTTCCATCATCATAATCATCATCATTTGAATCATCCTCTTCACTCTCAACTAAATGATCCTCATCGTCATAATCTCCATCGTCTGAAGAGTATACGACGTCGTCGTCGTCTTCCTTCAACTCATCTTCAAAGGCATTCTTCTCTAGGTCATCGATCTCTTTTTGAGTAAGATACGTGGTGTGATCAGGCTTAGGTAAGTATTCATTAGACTGAATAAGTTCTCTTATGTCGGGGATGATAGAAGCATTAGGCTCTTGATATGTATTGTCATTATGCACTTCAATGTCAACCGCCAAAGTTCTTTCAAGTGTTGTGGCACTTCATATTCCTCAGTGAGATATATGGTTTACTATTTTCCAACGTTCACCCACTTTTGGATCATCTAGATAGAACACCTACCTAACTAAGGTGACAAAAATGAATGGCTCATCTTTATACCAGCTTGAGTTTGTATCGATTGATAAAATACCTAGATCTTCCTTCGTACACTTGAACCATTTACACTTGAATAGAAAAACGTTGATATCATTCCCATAAAGTAGCTAAAATGACAGGACCCGCCCTAGATACCCGGCGTCACCTAAGACAAGCCCTATGGGACCCATAACAAGCTAGCTCACACTGTAAATATAGCGGTCAACCAAACATGAGTTACCCAAAATTTGAACTGAGAGAGAAACCGACTTTACTACTACTTAAAGAAAAGTATCCAGATTAAGTACTTGACTGTGAAATTTACAAAACAGAAAATGGTCTACTGCAGAGTTTACAACTTAACAACATAATTAACACACAGTCAGTAATCAGAGTGTCTAGACAAACCAAAGGGAAATTAATAACATAAGTAGGTCATCAAATAACCTACTCTAAGAAAAATGGAAGTGGTGAAGATGCTAAGCCTCGTCAACTGGTTGGACACACCTTCAGCCGTCTATTCTACGATCAGGGCAACGTAAATCGAAAAGCCTAGGAAATGTAGTTTTAAATGTTTGAGTGAGTGGACAAAATAGATAAACTAAAACTTAAACAATTAATAAATCTGCATTTCCAAAAATTGTTGACTTTTAAAAACCTAGCATGCAGTGGACTAAATAGCTATCAATATAAAACCATAAATGAGATCAGTGACAAAAGGATGTTGTGCATTAATCACCGCTGAAAGAACACTATAGAGTTGTACATTCTCTGGAGCTGGATCATAATGATCAATTCCCGATTATTAACTGATCGGGCTAGACACTCGGAGGCTAAGCCTAGTGACCTGATGTATACATACATATAATAATATAATAAGTAATCACCAGAGAATATTGTACTGACCGAGTTGAGAATTAACTAACTGACTCGACTCGGAAGCTGAAATTGTAACTGAACTGATTTTGACTAAAACTGAATAGCTGAGTTATGCGAAAATAAAGCATATAACTTTATTCTGAATGAAAAATATAACCGCATGCATATTTTTCAATGAAAACAAAAGTCGACTCACAGATTTAAGTCCCTTGTCCAGCTGAATTCTCCTCCTCCGCTGATTCAGTGTGTTGTCCTGAATCAACGAACACTATTTACAAACTATTCGCCAATAACGACATCGAATAACTCGTTCACTTCATGAGTATTCCTGTCAAGAATTTGCATTCTCGAATTACGTGATTCTTGAATTCCCAAAGAGTGTCTGAAACAAAACATAATTTGAATATCCTTAACTTACTTCAAAAATACCATATGTTCCCAAACATTAAGTAACTTTCCGTTTAAATGAATTTCAACTTGATAAACCCACTAGTTCATATTAACGTTAACCACAATCCGATAAACTCCACTTTCAATCCATTAATGTACCACAGATCGATTCGCAAATATCTTCAATACAATCATTACGTTAATATGAAGAAAATGATATAAAACTTATGCCAAAAAAAATCTTTCGCTGGATCACTGCCGTGGACCACCGCCGGCAGCACCACCCTTATTTTTCGGCGACCCGAACCTGAAAACACTCAAAATTTTACAAGCAACAGTTCATTCCAAAGCCACAACATCCAATTAACAAGCTAAATCGTCCAATTTACCTTTAAACTCAAAATTTTCAAAAACTTCAAACCTTTGATTTATGCACCACTGATTGAATTGGAAAGCAACTGATGTATGGTTAAATTCGTCTTGGTAAAGGTTACAAAGCCTAGTGGGTCTCCTTGACCGGTTCGAGCTCGAAATCAAAAAATCTCAAACTCTAGGGTTATTGAACTTTTGATCAGTTTTTCTTCGATTATTGGCTTAATCGATGAGCAAGAGGTTTGTGGGTGTATTATAGATGATATAGGAGAACAAGAGAAATATTTCGACACCTCGATTTGGTGGCCGGCCGGTGGTAGACCGCCAGCAACAATGAGAGAGAGACGAGAGGAAAGGGAGAGGAGAGAGAGAAAGTGACGAAGTGAGAGGGAGAGGTTGCCTAAAATGGTAACTGGACCTCTTTCAAAATCGACAAGTTATCTATTGATACTTGCGTAGTTACCACAATGTAGCTTTTTGAAAAACTTTCTCCTGTCATAACTTCTTCGCCGTGACTCTAATTTCAAAGATCTAAGAGTTCACGAATTCATCTCCACGAGTTATGCGACTTTCACTAAGATAGTTTATTGGTTATGAAACCAATAAATAGTCGATTGAATAATTTTTGATAACCATAAAGGGTCAAAATTATTTACTACCTTCGACTAAACCTTACTCAATGTAAAAAGGTAAAGGTTAGGTATGGATTATCACATAAACGACATTAACAAGAACCTTATAATATACATCAGTGCCTTCCCTAGCCGCGATCCCACTGTTTTGTATTCTTCTTCCTTCATCTCAGTCCAATGAATGAAACTTTACACCGTTGACAAAACATCCGGGGTAAATATAGTGTTTGACCAACTTATGGGGTCAATAAGTATTTTTTCCATGACCACCACCCCTCGGGGTTACCAGTTCTTTCTAGATCGATCATCTGCAAAATTTTGAAGAAGATATATGAATGTATATTTAATTTCTACCAAAAATTTGACATAGTTTCCCCTAAAATAAAAGGAAACCAAAAACATGCAAGCACAAACTAAGGGAAAACACTTCGAATAAGCAAACACCCATTTAAGTTCGAATTTACCGTGGGCACCTATTCCCATCTAAATTTCTCAATTTCAAAATAAATAAATCACAAGCCTATATGGTTTAAACATACCCATTGAAGGAAATAACCATGGAACTTCTGAAGAACTTTTTCAACCCAGTTATGACTCTTGTCCAGTTTGGCTGTCTGAATTTTCTTCCTGTAAGCTTGCATGTACAGGTCGACCTCGTCACAGTCTCGCAACTCTACCCAATGCACTTCATCAAGTTGATTTTGAGTTAATATTTCGTTTAATACTCCTTTAAACGGTCATACAACATCTATGATGACTGAAAGATTATTGCGAGCATATGGATTGGAGGCGGTGGTCTGAACTAGATCCTTGCGTTACCTATTGCAGTAGGTAATACACTCATACATTAGGTATATTTTGCTATAAAGTCATCCAAGACAGATTTATTTTTAATGAATCCTTTATACTATCCAAGTTGTTTGCAAAATGATAAAACGAATTATTTGATGAATAGTAGAAACACAAATATATATATATATATATAAATTATGAAAAACCGTACATATTAAAATTAATTGTAACTTTCCTGAGGATACATCCATGTGTAGTGGACTGGACCAGAAAGCAACATTTATTTGGGAAGGTGAATCATGAGGTGAATCATGATGTTAAATAAAACAAGGGAAAAAATTCTATCTAATTTTCTAAGGATGTGGACAATTTTGTATTGTAGTTCGACCACAAATGACTTCTTCAACTCTCTAGCACATAACTTCTGTCACCATCTACACAATGGTACTATTGGTTCGACGACGTCATAAGGCAAATATGGTCGAATTACCACTAGAATCAGACGTTGCAGCATCACATGACAGTCATAAGTCTTTAAACCAATGAACTTATGTTCCTCAACGTTGACACATCCAAATATATTCGTTGCATAATTAGACGGATAATGGACAATTTTAAACCGGTTGAGTATAGTATTCCTTAGTATCGGCTTCACTGTGTAACTGACATCTTACTATACACTCATCTTCTATCCCTCTTTAATCACAATGGATGGCGTAAATTCATAGATTCCAGATCTTTTCTCACTTTGGGAGTATCCTTAGTCTTGAACTTAATACTGAGAATTACTCTCACCACGTTGTCACACATATTCTTTTCTATGTGAATGACATATAGGTTGTTCCTGAGTTTCAACTTCGACCAGTAAGGCAGTTCTAAGAAAATACTCGTGGGCTTCCAATATGTAAGTTGATGGGGAGGGTGTAGATTCAGATTTTTCACATGACTGTCATTGCTTAACACACCGACGAAATAGAAGCTGTTTAACCTCTCAAAAATCTCTTCACTAGACTACTGTCGGGATTTAGGACTATTCTCTATTGTTCTATCGAAATTCTCCTTATCTTATCACTACTGGTGATCATGAGGAAGCCATTTACGGTGATCCATATAACACACATTCCCTGCGTGTCAACTGGAGTTGACGTCGTCCAAGCAGACAAGACAAGCATTGTATCCTTTGGTTGTGCAAGATGCCAACATCCCATACACAAGAAAATCATTGATGGTCCACATTACGGCTGCTCTCATCATGAACATTGTTTTAGTGAACTTGTCATAAGTTGAGACTCTATTTTCCCATAAGGAAATTAAATTTCTTGTTCATATACATCCATAGAGGTAGGTCGTATGACATGTCAATAACTGGCCAAATGCTGACATAAGCGTTATTATTACCTCAAGGGTTGAATCCATCTATAGAAAGTCTGAGTCTAACATTTTGAACCTCTACTGCAAAGTTTGAAAATTCTCTGCCAAAATATTTAAAGGCCTCTCCATTTACCACGTGTCCGAGCATATCGTCATCTATTCTTTATTCCGTATACCATCTCATCGTGTCTGCTGTGTATAGAGACATGTACAAATACTGCAGTCTAGGAATCAACGAAAAATAGCAAAGCACCTTCACATAAATTTGATTCTTCGAACTCCTTCTATTAGAGTGTAAATATTTGGACTAGTTGCATACAAGATAGTAGTCCAAATGTGCATACTCTTTGTAAAACAACACACAATCGTTTCTGCATGAGTGAATTTTCTAGTACTTTAGGCCGATGCTGCTCAAGATCTTTTTAACCTTATAATGGTTTTTGGGAAGTTTTTTGATGATCAAGAAGCAACTTACATATATGCTCCTGCATTTCGTCAAAAGCACGGTCTAACATTTTGTTGTTCACTTTTATTTGAATTTCCTCTATTACATATCACAACACATTCTTTGAACATCCAGGGTATGTCAGGGTCTGGGCTTCAAGTAGCATCATGTTGTCCTTATCTATCTCAGTAGTGTCAATGGCCAAGGCTGCTGCAGGGACTATGTCATAATGAGGAGTATCATGACCTCCATCTTCGTGTTGGTGTCTAACATAACTAAATTCGGGAAAATCATCATGGACCAAATCCACATTCGGGTTCTAAGAAGGGGCGCCACTATCGCTGGATGAGGCACCCTGGTAATTGTACCCTGAGCTGAAGTCTGCTACTTCACCATATATGCTCACTCTATGTAGTGTAACTCTACATCATACTGTGACCATACAAGTGTTGAGACATAATATTAATCTCCACAAATTGATAATTAAGACATTTTCTGCACGAACATCTATAACGTTTCTTTCTTTAACCATGTTGCATCGCAAACAACATAAACTCTCTGATTTCATTAATATACCTCTTATCACTTCTATTCACCAAATGTATCCAATTCTTGTCCATATTTATGCGTAACTTAATTCTCATATTATATAATTTTTTAACTAATTAATCTAATATACTATATTATTAAATTACATAACACAATAATATGCATTTACATATTATATATAATTTTTGAACTAATTAATCTAACATATGTAATTATATATATAATTAATCAACATATGCATGCAATTAGCTTAACAACTAAATAATTAATTAATGCAGTATGCAAACAAGGTCGCCGAAAACTATATTCGCCGGAATATTTCACCGTAGAACTCTATCACCATATGTTATTACATATGTAATTAAATTAAAAAAAAATAGTCAAGAGAAACGAGTTAATACCTTCATTGATAAAGAGATAAGTGGGTAAACTAGAACTCCGGAGGTAAGAAAACCGTATAAATTGAAATTGTGGCCGGAGGTGGTGTTGAGATCTTTTGAGAGGAGTTGAGAGATGAGAGAGAGATGAAATGCTCGATCTGGAAATGGAATCTGATATAAATAATTGAGTTTTCTTAGACGACGAACTAATTTATCGTCTAAGTGTAACACTTCATCGTCTAAGTGCAAACTTAAACGATGAAGATAGTTTCGTCGTCTAGGGTAGATCTTAAACAATGAATTATATAATTAATTCTTCGTCTAAGTACAAACTTAGACGATGGATAATATTTTCGTCGTCTAAGTTTGTACTTAGACGACAAAACTTTTAGCTTTTAGCCGACGAATAATATTTTCGTCGTCTAAGTTTGTACTTAGAAGACGGAACTATTATTCGTCGTCTAAAAACTAAACTTAAATGTCGAATTACATAATTCTTTGTCTAAAATCTAACCTAGACGATGAATTATTTGCTTGCGTAACGAATTAAGTTTTCATCATCCAACACTTACTTAGACGACGAAACAATTAAAGTTTTGTTGTGTAAGTGTGTATTTTTGGTAGTAGGAGTTGCCAAAGAAATAAACAATGCATGGAGGATTGGAGGTAACATGGTTGTGGTGGGAGATGAATCTTTTGCCTACAGTACCTCTACCTCCACCACCATGAAATTTGATCAGCAACATACTCCGCCCGACCGCCCAGGATTCTGACCATATTTTTTTCTTTTCTTTTTTCTCTTTAGAGATCAACGGTTTTCAAGTGAACCCAATTCACCCCAAAATTATTAATGTTTAGTAAACTTTAGTAGTAAATATGTTTGGAAGCAAAGAAATGTTGGATTCACTTTTCAAACACTGAAGCTGGTGATACAAACGTTTTTTCTTTGTTTTTTAAAGAAACATTTATAGGATTAATCAATATCAGCAAACTATCACAATTTTGCGATCACTGTACACTATTAGCATGCATCATAAAGTCAAAATGAGTTATTTTAAACAATGCATGCCCATCAATAACTTCTTTTTTGGTAATTAATTGTACGATCAAATGAGTTGAACAGTTACAGAATCTGGATCTAATCGTAAAAAAGAATAATAACATATTTCTAACATTTCTATCAAAAAACATGCAGTTCTTGTCCAGAATCCTTTTGAACACAGTTATACCACAAATTCCCAACCTCATTAACCTCCAAATCGATCAGTTGAAGCTAAAACCGCATTCTTTTGTTCATTTTGGTTCTTATAAACTAAAAATTCTTGAAAAGAAAGAAATCAAACAAAATCGAATCGAAGAAGACAAAAGAAAAAGGCGCGTAGTAGTCCACGTGGCACAGAAGCATAGCTATATATTAACACGGACACCTCATGAAGAGTCCATGAACTCTCTAACCGAGCCTCTTCTTCGTCTCCGTATTCTACTCTCTCTCTCTCTCTCTCTCTCTCTCTCTCTCTGCAACAACTGCGTGCACTCTCCCCAAATTCCCCTTCTCCCTCCCCTCAAAACCCTAACCTTAATCCTAACCCTAGCCTCCACCGCAGCCGCCGCAGTAGGATATGCCGACTCCAGCTAAGCGCTCGCGAATCGATCGCCAATCGGACGGCGGAGAGGCCAGTGTGATCCGCCAGCTGCCGCCGAGGACCACTCCAGAGAAGCCGTTGGATCGGAGGCGGATGAACGACTTCGGCGCAGAATTCGGCCTGAATTCCGAGATTAAAGAGAGGCGCCGGCCGGCGATCCTGAAGGTGTCGTCGCCGGATATTTCGAATGTGGACCGGGCAGCGGTGGGGGAGCAGTTCCTCGATGAATGCAACTTGTGCCGCAAGAAGCTCTTTGACAATGGCAGCGATGTGTTCATGTACGGGTAAGGCGATTTCTTCACTGATTTAATATCTCTCCGCATTCTAATTTTTGTTTGTTTGAGTCATTGAAACTTGATAGTTATTATCTGCTATGTTTGGTTTTATTTAGAATTTTAGAGATCTATAATGAGCTTGAATTGTTAAGAGTGAATTATGTATGCTAGAATGTGAGTGCATTTTGTGAAATTGTTGATGTGTGAATGCAGTCACTTTGGTGGGTTCTGTTCGGAGGCGTGCCGATACAAGCGTATTTACCAGGAAGAGGGAGACAAAGAAGCAGCACCTTTTAAACCCACCTTCAAGCGCAATGTGAAT
Organism: Geum urbanum; assembly: GCA_946800695.1. Taxonomy (NCBI): domain Eukaryota; kingdom Viridiplantae; phylum Streptophyta; class Magnoliopsida; order Rosales; family Rosaceae; genus Geum; species Geum urbanum. The sequence goes on along the minus strand of OX327007.1, from coordinate 42,960,780 downwards.
ATCTGATAGGTGGGTAGAGACTAACTTGGCTGCGCATGGCTATCATGTTTTTTAAGAATGGCCTGTGCTTTTTGCCCTGTTTGGCTTAGGTTATATATAGTAAAAATAGCTCTGTTTAGTATCGGAATTCAGAAAGAAGAACTATATGTACTTTGTAGTTTGGGAGGAAAAAAAAACCTACATATAGTTTCTAAGTATGGAAATAATGAGCAGATGTCAATTAGTCATTACGCATGTAGGATACGAGGCAATGGGTGCATCTACATAGAGGTTTGTTTGCCCAACCAGATATTTTAGCTTTCGATTTTAGAATTTGGGAAAGCTTCGATCGAGAATAATGGCTGAAACGAGATAAAGAAGAGAAATACGGGCAAATTTGCGATTTGGACGATCTGGACGGCTAGACCTCTATTTTACTTTACAATCATTCAAAAAGACATAGTTTTGTTCAATAGGAAGAAATGATGTCGTTTACTATGGATAGAAGTTTACGACAAAAAGCAAAGAAGAAGTGGCTTTCCTGTCAGGAATTAGCAGCTTTTGCAATTCATCTTTGATAGCTTTTGCAATTCATCTTTGATTTTTCTTTTAAGTGGCATTTGCGCCCTTGTGTTGCCTAAGATCGACTCTATTAATGCTAGAGCTGTATTCAAAGAATTTTAAAGAAGAAGGAAGGAAATGAATGAAAAAAAAGGGAGAACATACGATTGTTCCGAAATCAAAGTTGTACCAATTTTCAGTTTTTCACTGATTGTAATCCCACTGTTTAAAATTTCAATCCTGTACTTTGGTTATGATCCTTTTTACTGAGGAGTTTAACATGTTTATTTATTGATAACTTCTAAAAAAATCCAAATTTTGTCTTTGAAAATGACCAAATTTTTTATGCTTTTTGAGATTAATTTTCTTTAAAAGATTAGCTCTAACAAGAATCTAATCCTGCATTCGCCCTGATTCAATTCCATATTTTTATTCCGGAATTGAGGTGGAGTAGAATAGTTGCGGTAAACATTGTGCGAGATACAGATGATATGAATGGTAAACATATACTTTATGTTTGTTTCCTCTCTTGGAGTGACATTTGTTGCTTGTTATCATTTTCTTTCGCAACTTTATTAAATTTTTGATAGTGTTATGATCTTCTGCTGTCTATGTCTGTTAGTTGATTGTGTTGTTACTCTGTTAATTCGAAACTTCGCTTTCATTCTACTTGGTGTATAGTCTTACCAAATCTCGTGTGTGTCGATAGTTGTTAGACAAGGCATGAGATTGATTTGAAATGTGCATATCATTTGGTAATCTTGCAATTGTTTTCTTTGCCTGGGCCGTTTAACTTTTAAGAGCAACTCCAATAACTACTTCATATTTGAGTTCTTCTCTATTTTAAGGAATCTTTTAATTGTTTTGCTTCAACAAGTTCTCTGAACACATGATGAGAGAGAGAACAACATTTCTTAAATTTATAGCAATCACTATATTTTTAAGAAAGAAAATGGGAAAAAAAATGTTAAAATCTATAAAATAGAGAATCTGTTGGAGTTGAAACAAAAAATATATCGTAATTTGTACTTTTTGTTTCTCTATAATATAAAAATTATAGAGAAATTGTTAGAGATGCTCTAAGAATAACGTATAGTCAACAGCGTGCTGCCAGTAGTGTCCCTCCTCTGAATGAATGTGTTGATGTATCAACTTAAGGGAGACACTTAGGTATGTTAGGTGATCTTGCTTTTCAAATATCTGGAACATAGCAGCTGTCTTATTATTTGTTGCTCAAGCAATGTCATGTCCACTTAGGCCTATGTCTCCATTTGCTTGAGCATATTAATAGTTGCTGTAAACCCTTTGAATATGTGTTAGGCCTGTAGATAGCAAGCACCGAGCTGATTAAAGCAAGCCAGAACTACATTGCACTGAGTTTAGGCGATATCCTACAGTTATGTCAAGAACTGTGCTTCTTTTCAAAACGAACATCTCTACTAGTCAGTTTTATCCGGTGATTTTTCGTCTATGCTTAAATATCTTGTCAACGGTGTCTCTGGCTGTCCGATATCAAACTTTGCTGCCTGATTGATTTCCAGGAGTACTGGGTAAGTGGTTGACACACTCCCTCAAAGCCCACAGCCCGTTTAAGGCACCTCATAAAGTTTGAGATCCTGCTGACCCAAAATAATCGAACTTACAGATCAGTTGTAGACATTAAGTTGGGCCGAAATGTTATTCAATCGAACTTACAGATCAGTTGTAGACATTAAGTTGGGCCGAAATGTTATTCAATCGAACTTACAGATCGGTTGTGGACTTTAAGTTGGGCCGTAACTCTATTCTTTCTTAAGCACCGGTGTCTCTCATGTGAGTCATGTCTGTATGCTACTAAGCCTACTATGCTGTGTTTTTAACTTTTGAAATAGCAAAAATTGTCCAAATGGTCACTTAATTATGTCAAGATTGTCACTTTAGTAACTATCATTTAACATATATCAAAATGGTCACTCAAAATCAAAATGATCACTCTATCATCTACGACGTTAAATAAAGTCATGTGACATACATATACCACAATTTACAAGGAGTTTTTTGTCATCTCTCTCTGGTCTGACACTGGCTCAAGAACACTACTTCTTTCAAAAACGCCATCGTCGCCATGTTGCTCGCCTCACTCAGATTGCACAACCCCCACAAAACCCTAATCCCCAATTTCAAAAATGACAACGACGCAGCTCCCTCACAAACTTTTGTCATTATTGAAAAAATAAACATCGTGAACCCTCTAAAGTATGTGACTAAACAACACATATCCCCCTCCCAAACTTTTGTCTAGCATCAGGAATTTCTCCCTCCCGACGTGGATTGTTCAGTAGCACCCTCAAGGGCTCGTGTGTATCTCTGTCATTCGCCACCCTTACCGCCAAGTCAGCCCCGGCCCTGCCACGCAGTAGGCCCCACCAATGGAGTTTCGGCAATAACCCCCTCCGCCTATTGTTTCTTGTTTGGGCCTAAACTTGGGATTGGGGGACTCCAATTAGTATCATGAAGTGTGGTGTAGGAGGGTTGCAACATTGAGGTGAAGCAAATATATTAAATGAGCATATGTAGAATTCAATTCGTTTTTTCTTATGCTTGTCCAATTATGAAGTTGTTAGATTAGAGATTTCGGCATCTCTCATGTAATATTTTGCTGATTTTTTATAATTGTTTTATTACTCTTAAACCGTGTACTTAAATAAATAAATAAATAAATAAAAGAACTTTTTAAAAGCTTTCTTTTTGGATTCTCACGCTATCAAAATCCATATGGCATATGAGTGTTAGGAGGACAAAATTTGGGTGCAAATTTAATTGGATGTCAAGGTTCAATCTACGTACTCTCATTTATACAAATTTACTTTGTATGATCAAAACTATCTAACATATAATTTACCTTGTAATGATCATGTATGTAAAAATTTAATTAAATCGGATATTATTTGCTCATTAATTTTGCAAAACAAATAGATGATTGTTAATATAATGTTACAATTCACAATAACCGTCCATTTATTCAATAAAATAGATACCCAAATAATTTTCATTTTGATTCATTTTTGGTGAGTTGATCTTCCACCCTTAGTTTATAAGATATGTGGTCTCGATTGTAAAATTACAAATCAAAATTTATATAAATAGGAGTAGTTTGGACATTGGCATCTAATTGAGTTTGGACCTGTATTTCAGATTGAAACGGAGACAAGTACAAGTCATAAACCTTTGTGATTTGTGTGACAATAAGAAAACATCTAATTTAACACTTACATGCATGGATATTAAATTGCAGATGAGACTTGGCTACCCAGCCATGGGTAGCAAGGACTGTCCACGGCCAATCAAAATTCGACACTTGGCATTTTTTTTATTAATCTCTCTAAGTTTTTGGCTTTAACTCATCTTCTTCTTCTCATAATTAACTCGAAAATGTCACGTGTCAAATTTTGATTGATCATGGACAGCCCTTGCTATCTATGACCGGGTAGCCAAGTCTCATTTTTAAATTGCGAGTCACATCTACAATTGTAGCCTAAAAAAAGAGCAAATTACACTAAAGGACAGATATGAGAAGTCAAATACATATTAAGACAAGACCCTTTAATTTGGACAATCAAGGACAAAATCTTACAAAGAATGACAAGTTGTTTGTAGGCTGCCATGTGACAGATACAAATTTACTTTTATACCATTCATTGTCTTTTTGTGTGTATTTATTTTTTATTTTAAAAAAAATATATTTATCGGAAATTAATTTATTTTTTTATTTTCAAGAAAAAATATTTTCTACGAAATGACTTAATTTCTTTTTTCCTTTTTTTAGTACTTTCTAGATTATTTGTTCATTCAATTTGTTCAAACTTGAATTGATTATTCAATTTATTAACATTATCAATAAACATTCAATATCAATTCAATCACAAATTTAATAGTAATTTCATACCAATTCACTAGAGCTCCGATACAAATTGAGTCACAATTTTGATACAAACTCAGTAGCAATTCTAATAAACATTCCATGAAAATTTTCAACCCTATAACATAGTAGCAGTCCTCGAACCAAAAATGCAGTATCAAGTCCAAAACATTATAGCAGTCCTCGAACTGAAAATCTGAAAATGCAGTATCAGGCCCAAAAACGTAGTAGCAGTCCTCAAACTGAAAAAAACCAAAATGTAGTATCAGGGCAAAAAACGCAGTAGCAGGCCCAAAAAATGCAATAGTAGTCCTCCAGCCGAAAATGCAATATCAGGTCCAAAAACGCAGTAGCAGTCCTCGAACTGAAAATCCTAAAATGCAGTATTAGGCCCAAAAACGCAATAGCAGTCCTCGAATTGTAAATCCGAAAATTTGAAAACGCAATATCAAGCCAAAAACGCAGTAGCAGTCCCAAAAATGCAGTAGCAGTCCTCGAACCGAAAAAATTCGAAAATGTAGTATTAGGCCCAAAAACGCGGTAGTAGTCCTCGAACCTAAAATGCAGTATCAGGCCCAAAAACGCAGTAGCAGTCCTCGAACCGAAAATCAGAAAATGCAATATCAAGCCCAAAAATGCAGTAGCAGTCCCAAAACGCAATAGCAGTCCTAAAAACACAATAGTAGTCCTCGAACCAAAAATCTAAAAATGCAGTAGCAATCCACAAACTGAAAAATAACCGAAAAGCAGTAGCAGTCCTCAAACCAAAAATATAGTAGTAGTCAAAAAAATGCAGTATCAGTCCACAAACCGAAAAATAACCAAAAAGTAGTAGCAGTCCTCGAACTGAAAATGCAGTAATAATCTCAAAAATGTAGTAGCAATCCGCAAACAATGCAGTAGCAGCTTGACTAATGATTTAGTTGCAATTCAACAAATGATCTAATGGATAGCAACAATTCCAAAAACACAATAATAGCAATTGAAAAAATTAATTAGAAATTTGAAAAAGTTGTTGAAACCACACACCAGCAGCACTGAAAATTCGATAACATTAAAAAAAAAACAATAGCAGCAGAAAAAATTAGTAATAACTTTGCACTATAATAAAAGTACAAACACAATATGCGTAACATGTGAAGAACACAATAAAGTTGTTGCTACTGAAAATTTTAAATGTGTAAATACAAAATCATAATTATAATAGTTACATGTTTAGTAGCTGTTGAAATTCAAAATTGAGACTGAACAATTTTTTTTCACTCATGCCTGCTGCTACACAACCAAATGCAATTGAATAATTCTCAAAATAATGACAAATTTAAAATAATGAAAATAACTCAATGCTGCTCTTGAACACAGTAGCAGACTAGCAACAATTCTTAACTCTCAAAGCATTTTTTGTACAGGGAACTCAGTGATAGGTCCAGAAACACAAGAAGCTATACAAACAATTTCTATTTGATCTCACAAGACAAAGAGATACGGTACAGATATTTCTCTCTCGCCTATTTTGTCACAAATTAAAAATATCCTGGAGTTAGAAAATTATTTGACAATTGCTCAAATGTGTGCGATTTTACCACCGACGATGTGAAGATCTTTGAGGCGGCTTGCGATGCTCATTTAAACGTGGAGCATGTGGAGATGTGTTGGCTGGATCTTGGTGTCAGAGATCAACCACGAGGTTGCTGCGATGCCGAAAGGCGATGTAAGAGCCCACGATATTGCTGCGCCGCGAGGGTGAGAAGACGAGGTTGAGAGGCAGGCTAGCGGCGGAGAGGTGTCAGAGGATTTGAAGGCAGAATGGCAAGGCCGTAATGAAGGTGGTATTGGCGAGGTATGGATGGGGCTGAGGAGGTCGTGAGGCCGACCTGTTGCTGCTGAAGGCCAACGGCGGGGAAAAATAAGCAGGGGAGGCTGTGAGCAGTGGAGCGAGAAGGCAGGAGTCGGCAATGAGGTCGCGTGGCATCGGAAGGGGACATGGAATCTAGGCCGTGTTGTTTAGACGCGAACACTGCTACTTGAGAGAGAGAGAGAGAGAGAGAGAGAGAGAGAGAGAGAGAGAGAGAGAGAGAGAGAGAGAGAGAGAGAGAGAGAGAGAGAGATAGATTTTGGCTAGTCCGTGTCATTTGTTGTCTAAATACTAGTAGGGGTAAATTTTTTATAGTATTGATACTATAATTTTCCTTCTATGTCGTTTTCTCAAAACAAACAAAAAGATAGATCAAGTGATGTCTTCCAAATACGAGGTCTTCCTTGGGAGAGGGGAAAGAAAATTTGCAAACAACGAGCTCTAATAGAGATCCGATCCTTTAATTACGGCAACAGCTAGAGGTTTCGTCATTAGTACGTAGTAAACTAGTAGGATACAAATTTTATCGACTCAAATGATGACGATAACCATGATGGTGGTGACATCACCATCATATCGTTCAACGATGATCGTTGTCAGTAGTTGATGACGCCAATTGAAGCTTCGATCTGTTCACTCTTATCGTTGGATGTTCTCGATCATCTCGCTTAGAGAAGCTAAAGTTTAGCTCATGAAGTCATCATCATCTATCCTAACCTAGATTAGTTAGCTAGCTAGCCCTCATGCGTTTATGTGCTCTGGCCATTTGGGTATGTAGGGACAACACGACAGCACTGACACTTACCTTGCTAGTTGCTACGTACCTTATACCACAAGCAATCTTACAATTATTTTAGGAAATATGGTAAAGTAGATAAAGATTGTGGAAACAATTCTGCGTAAATTTATTCATGAAGAAGAAGCTCATTTATATATGACAGTACAAGAGGTTACATATCTAGTATGAATCCTATTACATCATTGCATATAATTCATTCCCTTATTCTTTACAAATACTACCATAACTAGGAACATTAATATCCTTCAACACTCCCCCTTATGTCGGTTATGGTGGGTGGCGCTTCTTCATTTCTTCCATGATGCCTCATCAAAAACCTTGCCGAGCTAAAAACCTTTGCAGGAGAAAACCGTTCTCGCCAAGTAAAAAGAGTGCAGATCGTCGTAGACGATGATATGACACATAACCTTGTTGTCTCATTAAAACCTTGCTACGTAATAAAAACCCATTGGGATAAAAACAACCTTAGTCAAGGAAAAAAAGTACAACGTGTCCTTCACATTTTAGAAACGCTCACGTGAATGCCAAACTCTCCTTGAAGCCTACATCTCCCTCTGATGTCAACAATCAAGGTAGCTGAGCAACCCTATGCTCTTCATATGCTTCTCAAATATGGAATTTGGACAATGACTTAGAAAGTCCGTCACATTATCCTCAAATCAAACTTGGTCAACCATACCCTTGAGGAATTGCTATTATTTGCTAACTATAGAATAATTTATTCGATATATGTTTAGTGTTGTCGCCCTACATGTAATCTAGCTTCATCACCATGATGCAAGCAACATTATCCCCATAATGCATGTAGGTTCATCAATGGTGATTGATAGACTACTTGATTTTCGATATGTGCACTTATGGACCTCAACCATATGCACTCAATAACAACTTCATGTTAGATCAATAATCTGAACATGGTTCAAAGATGTAGCGACAAGAGTCTGCTCTCTAGACTTCGAGATATCGCGATGTTACCCATGGTAAAGACATAATCAACTTGGGAACAACTTTTGTGTGGATCAGAGAAATATCCAACTTCAGCAAAACTTGCCAACACATCGCAATGATTGTTGGTGTAGGGGGTGAAGGGAAATCAATGCCACTCTCTTTATGGTGCCCTTACTTTCAACGCCACTCTCTTTATGGCTTCTCTGTAAGGATAGATTAAGCCCATATCTTTCATACTCTTTGATACTAAAAGATTATTTTTAAACCATTCCAAATGGCATTGCGTGGGAGCATAGCTTCATTTAGCTATCAAGTTCAATAATGATAAGGAGCTAAGTCTTGTGTATTATGCTAAGTACACTCTTGCACTTAGATTAGACACTTTAACCTCTAACACATCTTCATCATCATCCATTGGACGAAAACGGATCCTTCTAAGGGTCAAGACTATAGCAGATCATGGGAGTACTCATAGACTTCACTTTATCATCATAAAGTGCAACATATCTTAGAGTATAAGCCGATGATGGAAAATCTCATCATTACGGTGCTCGAGTTCCCGTCACTAGCTGTGACTTCTTTATTCGAGACAAAACCGTGTCTTCCCAAGATCTTTCATCTCAAATTCGGATTTCAAACACTTTGCAAATCTTGAACTTGTCTTTCAAATGAACACGCATGGGCATATCTCTTTCCCATCAAGTAGTCACTTGGTGAACATTTCAATCTCATTGCAAACACGCTCTGTGGTCTAAAGCCTATCTCAATGAAGTCCATCAGAGACATTCATATCTATCTCTTATTCTAGATCTATATAGAGATACGTCATAACCAAGATTATAAGCTGCATATCAAGTTTTTCAGAAACTACCAAACTGACAAGTTAGTGGAGTGCAATGCCATCTATTAAGAGAGAATTTATCTTATCGTAGTCGATTCCAGAGTGTTGTGAGAAGCCTTGCCCCATGAGGCGAGTATAATATCTTTATTCTCATCACGCTTTCTAACAAAGATCCATTTTGACAGGCTTTACACTTGGGTGTGTCGGCATCACCAACCCAACTACTTTTCTCTTTGTTAGTGAACATAATTCAATCTAGATCACTTCTTTCCATGTAGGCCAATTTCTACTACGTTCGGGAGTTTCAACGTAGATATGTTCGATGAGTCTCAAAATTTCATACTTTCATGTACACTAGTGTAATTTATACTTTATAGAGATCTCTATATTATGAGTAATTGATTTTAACATTAAGGCGTCCCTCAATGATAACCATAAGATGAAATTGAGTATCAATGATCAATAGATTATATTGTGCCAATCTCGCTCCCTTCCTTGGACGAGTATTTATCGAACATTTAGGTCTCTTATGCTCTCCAGCGGAACCCATGGCCTATGATGATAGTATGCCACTTTGTAACATCACCATGCCACATTCCATGGTGGCAGCGCCATAACCAACTCCTTTTTAGTGGCGCCATGTCCTCTCCAAAGGACATAAATTCTTACAGGCATCTTTGCAACAAGTATATGTGATCTCGTCACTTTAACGAAACTAGAAAATGTATCAGGCTTCGAATCTATTACGTTCTATCGTTTGGGGATCATGATAAGACACAGTGAGGACACGACCTTTCCTGTCATTCCTATTGAACATGTTTGTTCTTATCTCCCCCTAATGACGAGAAGATTGTCTTATCAAAGTGACAGTGGTAAAGAGATCGCCTGTAAGGGTTCTCATAGTGGATTATAGTTGGAGAGTCATGTCTAACATATATATTCATTCATCTCGATTGACCCATCAATATGTGTTGTGGCAGAGTAATTTTGGCACGTATATGCATAAGTGCGAGATATTATTTTTGCACACAGTCACTAGCTACACAAAACAAGATTGAGTGATGGTGTATCGTAGACGATGTAGTATAGATGCATTGCGATATTGCATAACCCTAAGCATAAAATATTGGTGCACATCACCAATGCTCAGACTACTATCGTAGTTTCTAGTTTTTTGCGAGACCATTTGGGTTTATTCATGAGAGTATGATACCAATACCAAATCTCAATGATGTGCAATATAAGTCATCGAAACTTCGATGTAAACTCTCTAGCATTATTAAGTCAAATCGACTATCAATGAGATGATTCGGGTAGTAAGCTTGCAGTCATATGATCTAAGCTAGAAGTTTGAGTAGCATTACAAGTAGGCGATAGCACAACATGAGACCAACATGTTTGCATTATGACAAATACAACAAAACATCGTAGTGGTTTGCTAGTTGGTTGAATCGTTCCATAGAATCGCCTTAGATTCTATATAGTGAGAATATATGTGTCATTTTCATAGAATGGTCTCAATCCTAATTTCTCAAATGAGTAGGCTTTGTAATGAGTGATGAGCCGTTAAAAATAACCAATGAGGATTTTGGTTAAGGCTTGGAGTCTCCATGGACTTGGGAAGCAGGATAGGAGACTAGCATGCCATCCTCGACGTCTAGTTTTCTCCTCTTGGAGGAAGAGGCGTCGGTCACTAGTCGACATTTGGACGATGGAGCCACTACTGAATGGTGCCCAACTTTACTCTCTTTTAAACCAACTCTGGTTTTTGCTTCCTTTCACTCGAAAGAAGGGATGTCCGATTGACTTTCTCAAAATCTGGACCATCATATCACGACCTGGATATTTCAGTCTGTCATGTCAAAGCCTTATAAGTGTCTGAATCCTATAAGTCATCTCTCATGACATGATTTGATTCTACAACTCTCTTTTAGTTATCTTACATAGCCCATTATGCTGACACATAAGTTTCTTTAATATTCGGATTATACCGCAATAATTAGAGATAATGCAAAGGAACTCATGTTCATTCTCACTTGAAAATTGTTGGCGTAGATGATGAGAAGATCTATGTCCATTTTCATCTTATAGAAACATAATCGACAAGCCATAAAGTCGATATAAGTTGTTTATGGCATAACATAGTATGTGTAATTCCCATATCAATGAGACACTCAAAGTTCTCGGGGGAAATACTTGCAAAGAAACAAGTCTTGCATGAGCAAAAATCAAAAACAACACAAAAAATTCGGTTTTATAGGAATATGCCTTCCATCCATCGAAGGGCCTCTTTTGGTTGTTCCCTAGATCCATCGAGGTGCTCCTTGGGTTTTCCTCAGGTTTTGGCCTTCCTCGGGTCTAGCTAACCTCCGTGTACTTAAATAGACATAACTTTGTCTAAAAGTAGATTTTAGAGTTCTAGATGAAGTTCTAAAAACTAGACATCTATAGATTTCCAAGCATATATTACATATATGCTAGATCGTTCTGAGTCAATCCCAGATTCATGTCAAAGCTAAGCAATCTACGCAGCCAATTGTGTTATGTCAGTTTCTGACCTCTGTCTAGTAAAACGAGCATAACCTTTTCTAGAAAACAGATATCGATGAGCCAGATATAGTTCTGAAAACTAGAGGTCCATATCTTTTCAACCATATGCCATCCATATGTTGGTTTATTCTGGACAAATTCCAGTTTATCGTCGAAGTTGACTGATTTGCAGAGCAGATTTCGTTATACCCTGTTTCTGACTTTTGTCTAGTAAAATGGGCACAACTTTTTCTAGAAATTAGCTATGGACAATCCGGAGGTAGTTCTGAAAACTAGACATCCATATATTTTCAGCTATATACTAATCATATATTGATTCTTTCTAGAAAATTCCCAGTTAGTTGTCAAAGCTGGCTGTTAGTGCAGTAGATTTTGTTTTCTGCTTTTTCGGGGATTTAGAGCACTCTTAGCTATCCCAATTTGATACATGGACGAATTTGTTAGTCTAATAGGCCATCTATAATCGTTTGGATAACTCTTTTTACTCATGATCAGGCGAAGAGAGATCCATGTAGGTGGGAAACAAGGTCCGCTCAAATACCTTTATCGAAAATCTCTTTTTTTAGATATCACAAGTTACTAAGGTGAGAACTAGTAGACGATAGATTTATAGCAACTACAGAACATGAATGTGATACAGAAAACATAGACAAGTCTGTTATTAATAAGCCAATATAATGGTGCATTTATTAATAAGCCAACATGATACATCAAAGTTTGCTAATCCAAAGTAATTGACCCACATTGTCAAACATAATACTTAGGCACACACGCATTTTTACATGGAAAACACAAAGCTCTAATAAAAATACGGTATCTCTTCAATCCGGTCTTTGCCAATTTTGAAGTGTTCTATGTTGAGATTCGCAGTAGCTTTATCTTCATATTCTGTTTCTTTGTTTATTTAATCCTTAAAATTCGCATAATTTGAGGATATTGGATTGTTGAATTTTTTTCGAATTTTTGGTGTGTCATAATATAACAAAATTTTGCAGATGCATACTAGATACGTATTTGAACACTTCTGCAAATTTTCATAATTTTTCGAGACCTATAGCTAGGTCGAATAATTTGTACAATAGTACACGTACAGAAAACAGTTCTGAAAACTGATGTATTCTAGGATCAAGTAGATTCAGATTGGGTAGTTCAAATTGATGTTCTTGGCAATCTATGGATTCCTCACATATTTTACTTATAAATGGTATTCAACACCTACTGACCCAAAATTTCTGAAATCTATCTTCTCAAACATCTTGAGAATAAACAACTATTTTGATTTGAGAAACATCATGCGTCTTATCCTTGTCTCTTTTGGCATTGGTACTTCAGCCTCCATGGCTTCCTTGGTCACCACGGCCTCCATGGCTGGCGCTTTCTCTATCATGGTCATCATGACGCTACCTTGTAGCGTCCTTCCTTGTTGGGGCGGTAGTGTGGATCTAAACGTCTCACCAAAATTTCCTTACTTTAAGGATTCCGCTCCATGCATCATTCTCTTGATGCGCTTTCATAATTCGCATAGTGAACACTCTTGGTTCTAACTTGCCTTAAATTATGATTATGCAGAGAATTTTTCTCGATCAAATTTTGCTCTTCAATTGCTTTATGCATAATTGGAGCATGAATCTATGCTTAAGCTTCTCTTTATTTATTGATGTAATATGCTTGAAGTCACAAAATCACATGTTATTCCACTTCTTTTTTAGATCCGGGAGCATAGTGTCAATGCCTTTTTTGGCATATCAAACATCATGAGAAAACATAAGATATATTAGTTTCGCAGTCGTAAAAGACTTCTTCGACAACTAATTTTTTTTTCCAATATATTATTTGGATTAGACCTTTACTTTGCTTTGGTGTATATGATCATACGAACTCTCTTTGTTTGTTAATCAATGTTTTTTCTTTATGAACGCTCTTAGTTCAAATCAATTTTGTGCGCTCTTAGTTCACTCATGAACGCTCTTAGTTAATGTGGGAACGCTCTTAGTTTCAAATGCCCACTTTCAAGAAAGGTGCAGTGTAGAAAGGAGAGATGGGATGTTATTCCGAAATTCTTACGGAAAAATCCAAATTTTTCAAAAGAGTAGGTTATTTTGAAAAGACGACATTGAGTTTATAAAACTACTTGCTGTTTGATTGCAGAACAATTCTTTTCTTCCTCGATCTTTTCTCTTTGGGATCACGGCGGCGGTCGGCAGGGGTGCTCGGTTTAGAGCTTTGTACTGATAACGTGTTTTAGGATATTTGGTAAAATAGATAGAGATTGTACGTGAAAGCAATTCTGCGTAATTTTATTCATGAAGAAGAAACTCTTTTATATAGGATAGTACAAGAGGTTACATATCTGATATAAATCTTATTACATCACTACATAAGATTTATTCTCTTATTTTCTAAAATTACTATCATAACTAGGAACATAAATATCCTTCAACAACAATGAATCATTAATACATAATTAATAAGCCAAACATACACGACATCACTCCAAACACCATACCTGCCTCAATTGATTAGGTTGCTGAAACCAAACCAAACCCAACCCACTCCGACGACCCAGTACTGTGTGAATCTACATATGTATAACCCACTTGAGAGGTTTTTCTTTCGTGCCCTAGATAACTGGGCATTGCCATTTTCATGTTAAGTTTCTGACCATAAATCTCGCAGACTGGCACTGGATGAAATCTGAATATATAGACGCATCGATGTCGAATAGATCACTCATGCAAGGGCGTCATGCACACTTCACTATCCTTAGGATCCCCACGCACCCACGTACGATTCCCCTGATCATAGATCCATCGTGGTACTTAATCTTTGTCATGTTGACGATCCGATCTAATTTGATTTGGATCGGAAAAAGTCGATTTTTGCCTTGTCAATGTGTATCTGTCCGAATTTAATTTGACGATACATGGCGTGGAGTCACTATGTATGAGTATATGACCAGAGATAGCTAGCTATAGATAGCAGTATAGCTCAGGCCAGTGGCATGACTGGGTTCCTAGTTTGTTTCTGTCGAGATTAGAGAACCAAACACGTATGTACATACTCATACGCTTAGATCGATCACGTACGCCCTGGTTCTGATTCTGGATCTATCGATCTTAAGCTTCTATTCTACGCATTATATCTTCAAACCCCAAGCGTGCGGCAAATGCCAGAGAACTCAGATTGATTTCAGAAGAATATATCGAAGACATGTTTGACGTACTCGTCACCCCAGTACGTACACCGGTACACCACCAAAAGAAGAATATATATATATACGTTCACGTTGCACTGGGACTGGGAGCCTGGGACCATGAACCATAGTCCGATCCATAGATAGCTAGCATGCTTCCTGACGGAGATGGCCGGCCGGTAATCATTTGCTGGTTAATTTTCATGTAAAGGGAGCTAAAGGAAGTTTCCTCTGCTAGCTGCAGGTTACATCCATTTCCAAATAATAGATATGCATCATGCATGGCGTACCGAATATAAATTATGTATGTATATACCTAGCTATTGTTAGAATTATGGCATTTTTTTTATCATAAGGATGTTAGCATGAACATGTACTGTTAAAGATTAAAGTCTATGTCAAATAGAAACTGAAAACAGTATGCATAAGAATAGATAGGAAAACTAACAGTCAGATGCTCCAGATTGTGTCATTGTTCTGCTCTCAATTCCACTTCTGTATTTCAAAATTATCGATGGGACAAATCTGTTTGAAGGTAAGTGTATTGACAGTGTCTCAATGATATGAATTGATCTCTATTTATAGAGTTTTAAGAGTAGCAGTTACATCCATCAAGTAACTGTTTCTTATCCTGATCTTTTCTGATAACTATACTGGTTTGAATTTGAAATTCAAACAACAGATTATATCATGTATGCATAAGCCAAATTCGATCTGTCATATATGTATGTATACGTGTCTATCTTGAACATAGGCGGAGCCAGCCCAAGGCTTACCTGGGCTTAAGCCCTGGTAAGAATTGCGAAGTTTAAAAAAAAGAACTACTTCAAGATGGGAAGGATGAAATGCAGAGTCTGGCTTCACATGCATAAGGGATTCATGTTACCCTGACTTCAAGGGCAGTGGCCTCTCCGATTCTTTTAATAAGTGGAGGGTCTTTTTAATAACACAACACAACACATAAGTCAGCCACAAGTATAACACACACCAAGAAATTCGTTTTCCCACGAATGAACTTAGATCCCCATTTAGGTTAGGAAATTCATCTCTTCGTGCTTTATCTCACCCTTCCATTCATTCATTCTACCGCTCTTTATTACACAATATGCTCTTCATGACACGGTTCTCCCCAAACCATTCCCTATTTGTTATTCTCATGTATTTATCTTAGATTTTGATCGTATTTTTAGTGTTTTATCTGTTTTTTTTTTACCTCTTTTAAATTTGAAGCTTACAACTTTTATGAGTTGTGGTTTGTAAGATTATATTTTTTCTCAATTTATTATGCTAATATTCAACCTATAAAAATAAAAAATTGTGCGTTGCACAATACAATGTTTAGTTATAATTAGCCCGAATAACAATTTATATTTAGCTTATTTTTAAGGTATCTGTTGGAGGTATTGTGTTAAAAACTAGTCAAATTTAACTTTATATTTGAATTAGGAAGACTATTGGGCAGTGGCGGAGCCAGCAAAAGGCTCCCCTTGGCTTAAACCTGGGTAAGAACTTTATGCCAGACAAAAAAAACTACTTCACATAAAAAAATAGGACTAGTGGATTGGAGAGTCTTGACCCATGTTACCCACTACCCGACTGATCTTCACTCAACCTCACCCACTACGCCTAAGTCACCGTAATCGCCTGGTCGCCTCGTCCCTTACTCACTCGTGACTCAACCGGTCAATCATCTCAAATCGCAACTCTCAATCTTCTCAAACTCAATCACTGTGGTAACTGGTAAGTCACTCGTATATGCTTGTAACCTTGAATTAGGGATAATTCAAGCTCTCAAATTATCGATTTCTATTGTGATTGCACAATTGCACCAAATTAAGGCCATTGGGATTGCACAATTGCACAGTAGCTAGCTAGAAACCTTAGCTTGTAATTAATAGGGTTGAAGAATAGAGATAGAGATTCCTTTCAGATGGTTGGTGTGAGAAATTATGATTATGATTGTTGTACACTGGTTATATTTATATATTATGCTTTTTTATGATTGATATAGGACAAAGCTATCTTACTGATCTATAAATTTAGTCTTGTTATATTTATAAATGTTTAGTTAGTTTTTCATGTGTGAGGGTAAGACTTACTAAGTTCCCCATTTTTTTATTAATAAAAACTTGTTGTATCAACAATGTTCTTAAAAAAAATTGGTGCTACAATTAGCCTGGGTAAGATTTTATTCCTACCTCCGCCACTGATCTTGAACCCTTTAATATTTCAATTCACAGCTGCAAGCTAAGTAAATTGCTAATTTTAATCTTAGAAAGGATCGAAATTTCTATCATTCTAAAAATATGTAACATAACTGTTGTAACTTTATTCTTCTTTTTCACGTACTATCAATGAACACAACGTAGTCTAGCTCACAACTCTCTCCAATTCTTTCATGTTTTCCTTTATTCTGTTTAGTTTTCAATGATAATCTAAAATTTCCCTAAACATGCACATACTGTAGCGAGCGAGAGAACCATTTATTTTCCGTCTTTAGATGACATGTAAAGTATATATGTATATGCATATATAGTAGCCTATCAGTAGACGTACATATATGCTAATGCTGCTACGTACATGGATTAGTTTTTGTTTTTGTTTTGATACAATACACATGGATTAGTTTCTTGGCCAAGTAATGTGGGAATATATTCAAAGGGAGGTTGGGAGCAAATCGGTTGGAAGTTGAGCCTCTTGAGTCCTGACCCCCTCTTCCTAGCTTGTTCGATCGCTTTTTCTCTTTTAGGGCTTTCTTCAAATCTATCTTGGGTTTTGGTGCGTCTGTCCTGTAGATTGTTTGTGTCGACCTTTAAGTTATTGAAAGAAGATTGTTTGGCTTTGCTTCGGAAAACAGGAACCAACGTTCCACTCTCCCCACCCCACCTTGGATTTCTTGCTTCCCTTCTTCACGTACCACTTGGTCTACTACCCATATATACAGTTGTGTCCAGGTATTGTTTCGTACAAATTAATCTCAATCCGAAAGCTAGCTAGCTATGAATTGATCGATAAACTAACTCGAACAACAATGAACAAATTGAGTTTCTTTATTTTTTTTATCGATTTCGAATTCTTAGATAATGTACGAGTTTAAACAAGACTAGGATTACGTACTGTAAGAAATTTTTCTTTTTTGAAATTACAAAAAGAATCTTGCGATGAGTTTTAGCCTATATACTATATACTTTGAAAGTTTGATTAGTGAATGTGGCACTTTTCCAGCAAGAAGCATTGAAGCAATGGAGTGAAAGTGAATCTAGACGAAGACCTCATTATTAAGAAAACCAGAAAGAAGAGAGAGAAAAAAAGTGAGAAAGAATCAGATCAGAACCAGCAGGGAATCGAATCTCTTATCATTTGCCTTGAGTGACTAAACCCTGGGGCCTATAAACTGGCCACTTGGCAGACACCTAAGAACAACTTTGAACCCGCCATCTCCACGTGTCCACTGCTCGAAAAAGTTCCCCTTCACTAAACCTCGTGCGTGGAACTCAAACTCCACTCTGTTTGATTACTTGCTATTGCACGCGCTAGGGAAAGGAGAACAAACCCCGTTTTGGCGCGCGGAATTCAGTTCAATTTTTACATTTTTCACCTCCTTGGGGGTAAAATTGATCAGACCGTAAGAGTAGATCGATGCGAGCGGAGTGACAGTAAAGTAAAGTGTTACTCTACTATTAATTTCTTAGGGTACGTATTTGACTTGTTTTTGGTCATGTACCAAGAAACTGAAATTACCATGGAACGTACGTATTGTATTACGTATACGTTGTTGGTACGTAGTACAAAGAGGCATGGTCTGTGAGTTGCTTTCGGCAATAAATTCGACCCATCATGTATAGTGAAGCTGCACCAAAGTACATGACAACTTGGGAGGACCATAGCAAGATGTCATTTTTATCAAGACATTTGCTTTGTTTTGACTAATCCTCAACGTTAGTGTGTGTATATATTAATCAGCTGGTTAATCCTAAACGTTAGTACCATTTGCAAGCAGTTATGTGATGGGTGATCAATATATTGATAGCCAATTATGGTCACATGTAAATGGTGTAACTTCTGCACCTTTCATGGGTCGAGAACTACCCCTCAAAAATAAATTATTCCCAAATCAGATATATCATTATAATACTCAATAATAAAGGTTATCGAATACAAGAAATCGGTGAAACTAAATTCTAACACTAAATAACAATGCCGACAGACTCAACTACGGTATACTAATGACACTACGAACCTACTCTAGACAGACTTAAATGACACGAAATTTTAACACAATAGACTAGACACAGTGGAGGACTACCACACAAAAATTCAGGGTAATCGGAGTTGTTTTGGTTGCCTAAATAAATCGGTTAAGCTACAGTTATTGCAGAAATCAGTAAATTGCAGGAAGTAAATTGTTGGAGAAAACCAATGAGATATGAATACTTCTCTCCACTCTAGACATACTCACAACCCCCCCAATATAATTGAACTACCCATGGATGAATATTCCCCACACAAGAGCTTTGGTTAAGTTATCTTGTGTATTACACTCTCTTACTTGGCATGAAAGAGGGAGGGGCAATCCGCTCGATCTTGATCCCTAATTAACCGACTTATACATATGGTGATGTAAGTCTAGAAAACTGAAGTCATTATGTTTTAAGAATATTTGAAGAATAACAAAGCTTCAAGGGTTGATAAGGTGATCACTCTTACATTAGTAAGGACTATTGCACACAAATACATATTTGTCTCTAATGAATATGCAATGATAAGGTGGTCATGTACACAATCAATACTCTAGATCCTAAGCCATGCATCTAAGCGTGCACTCAAAGAAACATGAACATAGAAATTATTGGTGAGAAGAACGGTGAAACAAAACTCATCCAAATAGTTAATGGAATCAAAAGGGGTTCAAAATCGTAAGCATATCTAGGGATTCAATCAGACATTAACTAAGGGAATTTAGCTACTTATAGTCATAATAACATCATAGAAAAACATGATAGGAAAAGAAGAAGAACAAAAAAACCCTAGAAAACTCGGCAGGGAGTTTTCGATGGATCGAAAACTGACGGCTGCTCCTTTTCTTCTGGCTCGGGGTCTCTCTCTCTTTTGGGTGTTTTTCTCTCTAAAATCTCCAACCCTAATTATTTCCTGAAAATTCTGTTATATAGGGTTGGTTTCTTGGGCCTTTTCCTCTCCAAACTAGGCTTGGACTTCTTTCCAAGTGGACTCTTGACTTCTTGATCTAATTGCCTTTAGAATTTCTCTTTTTGTTGTTTCTTTTTGGAGTTCCTCCATACGACCTGAATAAATACAAACATTAACAAATACCGAAAACTAAACAAATGAGCCAAGTAATTTCACATGGTGAAGCACAAGAAAGTTGCATAAATATGCAATTATCAAAATACCCCACACTTAGCTTTTGCTAGTCCTCGAGCAAAAACTTTGAAAAGACTCAACAAACTTTACAAACACAAACTCTAATGCCCTTACCAATTTGCCTAAACAATCTTCCACAAAATTGTAACACCAAAATTCATATGTACCTACACAATTACCAAAGATAACTCTAATATATAGCACACATGTAACATATAAGACATAGACATAATCAAGGTGAAAGTGAGCTAGAACATACACAAGACCAATCAAGATTCAACCTCACATAGATATGCTCTCACAAGTGTTTCTCTCCAAATATATCTAAGGTGTCACTCAATTCAATGGCTCGCCAAATGGACTAAACCATATGCTTACTCTTGTGATTAATCTCCACAGATCAAAGGTTGTCATCTTGAGGATCAATAGGATTTCATGGGTTGTAATGGGACTTAGCTCACAGGTTAAATAATAAATGGATATGAAATTCAAATATGATTCTCGAACCTAGTAGAGCACCAAATAAGAGACTTCTTCAAACTTTACAACCATGAACTTGTTCACTATTGTGACCGAATTTCATCTTGTTGGACCTTCACATAATTATTTTCATCAAAAGTCAACTTAGGTATCAAGCTAGACATCACAACTTTTTTCTTTCTCTATTTTTTTAGAAGTACTCTTTTTTTTACATTAGCTTGATACCCCACACTTATTTCTTGTTATCACCTTTCGATGCCGTCTTCACATACCTGTCTCATGTGCAGCTCTACCAAGTCATAGAACAAGGGTAAGTATATAACTAATCTAAGGTTTAAGGTCAGAGATATGTAAGTGATGACATAAAGTTTCACCAAAGTGGTTAACTAAGGGATGCACATCTTGTGTACACAAAATCAGCACACATGCTCATATGACTATGGTGGTATCCCTTAAATGCCTTTATCACTTCCTCAATCAAGACATGTATTGATTATAAGCTTTGAATAACATAAGAGCAAGTTCTAGTAATTTCTAGAATCCATTAACATAATCTGCGGCAAGCAGTTGACAATCAACAAAAAAAGCATGTATATCACATTAAGGCTCAAAAGCTCACAAGTTAATTGAATCTCAATAAAGTCTATGCTAAAAAATCTGTACCATGTTAACTTGTTTCTACATCCACTACATATTCGCATATGTATCATAAATCAAAATTATTCAAAGTAACTTGAGTCACACAATCATCTCTTAGTCACAAAATTAGAAGATATAAGCACATCATTGACTTGTTAAGGGCTCCTAACACTCTTATTTTTATATTTTTCTAGACACTATTTATTTTTGTATTTTATTTTTCAAATAAGACACTTAAAAACACACAAGAAGACTAAGAAAAACTCAAAACTAACACTGATTTTTTGATGGATCGAATATGGTCCTTGATGGATCGAGGCAAGCTCTCTGGTCTCATTCTGGAACAACCCTTCGATGGGTCAAAGGATATCCTTTGATGGATCGAAGGGCACACCCTGAACTATACACTCCCACTTTCATAATTTCTACAGAATTAACCACACGTCCGAATAAGCTGAAATTTTATGATAATAAACTAGACACATATACAAACATGTCCTCAAAATTTCAGAATTTTATGAGATCCCTAGAGACATCCGAAAAATCACACTACATCAAAAATCATAAATTCTGACTCAAAAGCTTAATTTTTTTATATCTAGACACTAAATATATGATATAACCCCACGCCACACTTGAAAGTTACATTGTCCTCAATGTAAAAGCTGAAATTAGACCTTACAATATATCAAACAAGTATGACACATGACACATATCACACACAAAACACACTAATCATGGAGAAACTATAAAAAAAAATAGAAAGATAGAGAGTTAAGAATTGCAAATTTGGCTTTCCACAATCTTCTCCATCAACGTGGGTTACCTTCCATGTAGCGCTAAGTTTAACGTCTTCAGCTAAACGATGCACACCAGATTCAATCCTCTGGTGTAGGATCCTAAAGAGGTATCTCTTCCACATCTCTCAGTTGAGACGACTCATAAAATGGCTTGAGCCTATGTTCATTCACCTTAAATATGCTGCCCTCTCTTGGATTCAGAACTTCAACTGCACCATGAGCAAACACATTACGGAAAACATAAGGACCAGTCCATCTAGACCGAAGCTTATCTAAAAACAACTTCAGATGTGAGTTGAATAATAACACTTTTTGCCAATGAAAAACGATTTTCACTTGATCATCTGGTCATGGAACATTTTTGTCTTCTCCTTGTAAATGCGACTAGATTCATAAGCATTATTTCGAATTTCAGCAAGCTCATTCAGCTGTAACTTCTTATGAACACCGACATCATTAATATCAAAATTGAACCATTTTACAGCCCAATATGCCTTGTGCTCAAGCTCCACTGGAAGGTGGCAGCCTTTCCCATAAACCATCTGATAAATAGACATTCCAATCGGTGTTTTGAAAGCTTATCTGTATGCTGACAACGCTTCATCCAAGCGTTGGGTCCAATCCTTCCTTATCGGTCTAATAGTCTTCTCCAAAATTTGCTATCTGTCGGTTATAGACTTCTACTTGGCCGCTCGTCTGAGGATGATAAGGTGTTGCCACCTTATGATGCACATGAAACTTCTTGAGCAGCGTTGCAAATGAATTGTTACAAAAGTGAGAACCTCCATAACTTATTATGTACCTGGGAGTGTCAAATCTCATAAACAGTGATTTTAAGAACTTCAAAATAACACAGCATCGTTAGTACGAGTGGCCACTGCCTCTACCCACTTTGAAACATAATCAACTGTAAGTAGAATGTAATTATTCTAAAAAGAGCTAGGAAAAGGACCCATAAAGTCAATATCCCACACATCAAAAATCTCAACCACTAAAATTGGGTGCTGGGGCATTTGATCTTTAAGACCTAAGTTACCTGTCAGTTGGCATCTAGCACATGATTTATGAAACTCATGTGCATCACCAAACAATGTTGGCCAGAAGAATCCACTCTCAACTACTTTCATCGTAGTTTTCTTTCCAGCAAATTGGCCTCCTGCTACATGTGAGTGACAAAAAGATAGAACGGAATGAAATTCAGTTTCAGGCACACACCTTCTTATCACCAAATCTAGATAATGTTTCCACGAATACGACTCATCCCACCACATAGTACTTAGCTTCGTTGAGAAGCTTGTCCTTCTGTGTTCTGATAAAGTCTGGTGGAATATATTTACTCATTTTGTAGTTAACAATATCAGCATACCAGGGCTCCACAGCCTGAACAACAAAAAGTTGTTCATTTGAAAAACTATCTCTAAGAGGAAGAGTGTCATCTGCGGCCTTAGACCCATGTGTGAGTCTACTCAAGTGGTCTGCCACCACTTTCTCAGTGCCCTTCTTATCCTTGATCTCGATATCAAACTCTTGAAGTAAGAGCATCCATCGAATCAACCTGGGTTTAGCATCCTGCTTAGTCATCAAATATCTCAAAGCAGCATGGTAAAAAAATATGATAACTTTAGTTCCTAACAAGTAAGATCTAAAATTTTCAAGAACAAAAACCACTGCTAAGAGCTCCTTTTATGTAGTCAAGTAATTCAACTATGCATCATTTAAGGTCTTGGAAGTGTAGTAGATGACATGAGGCAATCTCTCCGGGTGTTGGCCTAGAACAGCTCCAACAGTATAATTTGAAGCATCACACATAAACTCAAATGGAATGCTCCAATCTGGGACCCGAATGATGGGAGCTGTAGTGAGCAATTCCTTAAGTTTATTGAATGCTTTCAGGCACTTAGCTGTAAAGTCAAATGCTATGTCATTATGCAGCAATGCACACAATGGTCGGACTATCTTGGAAAAGTCCTTGATAAAGCTGCGATAGAAACATGCATGGCCAAGAAAAGATCTCACCTCCTTCACAATAGAAGGAGGTGGTAAGGTCCGCACCAACTTTAGCTTTGTCTACCTCAATGTCCCTAGCTCATATGACATGTCCCAAAACTATACCTTACTCCACCATAAAGTGGCATTTCTCCCAGTTAAGCACAAGGTTAGCTACTACCAACGCTCTAAAACCACAGCTAGATTATGAAGGCATATGTCAAAAGAATCACCAAAAATAGAGAAGTCATCCATAAATACATGATAGTCGCATATTTATGCGTTTATTCGGTATCTAATTTGTTCCCTATGTTTAATTTATTATTAGTTTTCAAGTGAATTAATTATGTTTATTTGTTTTTAGATATTTTGGAGATTAATGAAGAAAAGGAGATTAAATAATATATTTTGGGAGTTTATTGGAGAAGTGGAGGACTTACGAAGTGAATAAATACTAATTTGAGAAGAATACTTGTTGCCCACATGATTTTGGCGAGGAGAAGGTTTGCAATAGAGCTGGAGTCTAGCACGTGTCTTTGGTTGGTTAATTGCTTAATTAAAGAAGGACACTGGAGGATGCAGAGCACGTGGGAATTTATATATATATTTGGAGAGCAGCTTGGCGAGAGACATATATAGTACTTTGGCGAGTGAGAGATGCTTGGCGAGCTGGACAAACAAGTGTTCCAATTGCAATTGGATTCTGCATGCATGTGATGATTGTTTGCATGTGGGTTCTGCTAGGTTAATTACCTAGCTATTTGCATATATATATATATATATGTATTGATAGCTGAACGTCCTTGGTGAGAGAGGACTTTGGGAAGAAGTGGTGTTTGACTTGGAATTGGAAACTGATGCACGTGAGCTATAACTATTAATTAGCCTATTCTATTCTAGCCATATATATATAGCAAGTGAAGCAGATCAAAGCAGACGGCTGGGAATTCTTGAGATTAAAAGAAACAAAAATAGGAAAAACAAAGGAGAGGGAGACGTCCCATGCATAAGGTCTAGTTCGATCCTGTGTCGACAAGAGTTCTTCTTTCTCCTTTATTTAATTTATCTTTTATAAATTTTTTGATGTTATTATCTAAGACTATGAGTAGCTAAATTTTCTTTGTTAAGGGGCTGCTTGAAGCCCCGTACATGAAGTCTTTTTAATGCATACACTTTAACTTAGTTTTGCATATTCTTTGAATGAGGTTTGTTTCTCTGAATGATTCACCATATGAATTCTTGTATGTTTGCTTTGGTGGCCAACTTAGTATGCATCCTAGGATTCTAGTTTCATGAGATACGGGCGACTGAAGATAATTTCTTCCACTGGATTCTCTATAGTGATACGCCGATTTTACCGTCGGGAGATTGAAATCCATAGGTCTAGCGAGACACGCTCATAGTGTACTTGTGAACCCTTATAGCTTCTCAAACCTTTTCTAGAGTTTAATTCTTTATTCTTTGTAAACCTTGGGGTCCATGACTATGGGTTCATAGAGGGATAGATCTAGGGGAGGTCCATGACAAACTTGCATAGGCATAAGGATTATGTAATAGGATGTGGTTGTAACGATCAACTCTTCCTGGGAACTTTCATTCATTGAATATATGTATTAGGTTAAGTATGTGTTAGATAGATGAAATGACGGTGGTGGATTGCATTCCTCTTAACTCTTTAATCATATAGTTTAAATCCATTTGCATTCATTAGAATATTTACTTTCAACATTTATTTTCTGCATTAGCTGTAGCTTAGCCGATTCAGTTCAGTAACCAAATCAACTCAGAAAACTCGCAAATTTTATGTGGTAGTCCGCCACTGTGTCCGAATTTCGTAGCATTTGAGTCTATCTAGTTTAGGTTCGTATTATCATTAGTGTACTATAGTCGAGTCTGTCAGCATTTCAGTTTTGTGTTAGGATTTAGTTTCACCAATTCCTTATGTTCGACAACCCCTATTTATCATACTACACTGATATATCCAGGTTGTGAATATGGTATCTTTGAGAGGTGTTTACCCGCCTTGTCAAATTTTAGGGCCGTTGCCGGGGAGTTGCTTAATTCTAAGTCCTAGTAGTCTTTTAATTTCAGTTCTTGTTTTGTATTGTTTTGTTTCTTTTTCCTTTTGAGTTTTATAGTTTGTTTAGTGTGCAGGAACATTGTGTATGTGTACTAGGCACACAAGAAGCGCTGAGCCATTATTACTTGATCCAGAGATCGAACGCTCAGCAAGGCAAAACAGGAAGCAGCAAGGACAACGGTCCATGAACGTGATCAGTGGTGGTCAGCCTGAGCAAGACATACATTCTGATACAGGATCTGAATTTGAGGAAGAACAGAGTATTCCAACACCACCACCATCGCAAAAAAGAATGGCAAATGCAACCAAGCTAAGAGAGTCCTTTATACCGGGCACATGTGCAGCGGATTCACCAATCGTTCTACCAGAGAATCTGGGGGCTTATTCTATTCCTCCATCACTTATATCGAATCTTCCACACTTCAGAAGAATGCCTTTTGAAGACCCCAGGACCATCTCAATGAATTCATAGCATTGTGCAGAATCCAGAGATCGACTAATGTGGAAGAGGATACTGTGAAACTTCTCTTGTCTTCGTTCTCTTTGAAGGAGCAAGCAAAAGCATGGTATAATTCTTTAGCTCCTCTATCTATGGACACATGGGAGAAGATGTGCTATACATTTATGAAAGATTTCTACTCTACTTCTCGCACTAAAAACTTGAAGAAGCAAATTAGCACATTCAAGCAGAAAGACAGTGATGAATTGCATGAAGCCTGGAGCCAATTTAAGAGTCTTCTTCGACAATGCTCTCATCATAAATTTGACTTCAACACTCAAATGGAGTTCATTTATGAAGAACTTGATTCTTTTAACAGGTCAAAGCTTGATTCAGCTTGTGGGGGAAATTAGTGGAATATGACTGGAGTTGAAGCCAAGGAAGTTGTTGAGAATCAAGCTGAAAATTCAAGACAATTCTAGTCAAGGGATTGATCCATGGGATCAAGTAGAAGATCTCTCAATGCAATTGCAATCGATGGAGCCATGGAAAAAAGATTAAGCTCTATGGAGAATGATATTGCTCTAATTGCTAGTAGTCTGAAAGTGGGCAAGGAGACAATAGTTGTTGCAGCTCAGGTTTTGTGCACTCTATGTTCAGCTACAATCCATCTAGCAGAAGATTGTCCCAAGTTCAGAGCAGATGAAAAGGTTGATCAAGAAGAAGAAGTAAATTACTTTCAGAGACAACCCAACACATATGGTGGAAATAGGGACCTGTTGAGCTATAGGAGCAACAATGTGCTCAATCCTTCTATTGTTCCACCTGGATTTCACCAGAGACAACCTACAGGAGATGGGTAGTAGTTTGGCCAAAGGCGTATGTCTCAGCAACAACAAGCTCAAGCTCAAACATCATCAGGAGATTCTACGTTGGAAGCTATGATGCAACAAATAATCTTTGACAATAAGAAGGAGCAAGAGGAGAATAATGTCTTTCGCCAAGATATTAAGGCCACCGCTCAAGAACTCAAGGCTACAACTCTACAGCAAGGAAAGGCAATTGACTTGCTTGAGCGACAAATGAGTCAAATGCAGCAAATAATGGCTTAAGTCAAGGAAGGAAGTCTTCCTAGCAACACTCTTCTCAATCTCGACACAAAATATGAAGCTTATGCCATGACCCTGAAGAGTGGGAAGATGTTGGAAGAACTGACCGAGTCAACAAAGAGAAAGTGGGAGGAGCTTGTGCTTGAAAAACTTATCCCTTACAAGCCGTCAGAAGATTCTGCAGGAACCCCAATTCGAGCAGTCGAAAATGCACCTGAAATAGAAGAACTGACAAATCAAAGATCAGGCCAGGTATCCTCTACTCCTTTTCCTTCTATTATTCCTAATTTACCTTTTCCTAGCAGGTTGAAGAAGCAGGTGAAGGTTGAAAAAGAGAAGGAGATCTTGGATGTGTTTAGAAAGGTAGGAGTAAACATCCCCTTGTTGGATGTAATCAAGCAGATACTACAGTATGCAAAGTTCCTGAAAGATTTGTGCACAATAAAGAGAAAATTCTATGGAACTGAGACTGTGGCTTTGGGAGAGAGAGTATCTGTTGTGCTTCAAAGAAAGCTTCCACCTAAGTTGGGTGATCCAGAACGATTTATGATCCCATGTACCATTGGTGATCACAGGTTTGTGGGTGCTTTACTTGATTTAGGTGCTTGCATTAATTTAATGTCATACACTGCTTATAACAGGTTAAGAATGGGAGAACTTATTCCTACAGGTGTCACCATTGAACTTGCTGATCGGTCTAACTGTTACCTTTGAGGTATTATTGAGGATGTTTTGGTGCAGGTGGGAGATTTGATATTCCCAGTAGATTTCTTTGTGTTGGAGATGGAGCATGAGCCAATGCCATCAGATATACCATTGATTCTTGGAAGACCGTTCTTGAGAACAGCACGTACAAAGATAGATTATTTTGATGGATCATTGAGTATGGAAGTAGCTGAGGAGAAAATCCACTTCAATATTTATGAAGCTCTCAAACACCCAAATAATGATGATGCTTATTCATGTTGTTCAATTGACACTTTTGAGAGTTTTGTGCAGGAATTCATTCAATATTCATTGGAGGAGGATCATTTGAGAAAGGTCATAGAGGTATCCGATAAAGATGACATTCTAGGTCTGGAGCTTGGCAAGCTTGTTAAGAAGCTTGGCGAGGGAGGATTAGAGCTTGGCGAGGAGAAGAAATTTCGACCCGTCGAATTTGAACCTATTTTTGAGATAGCTTCGGCTGAGGATCTTGAGATGGAAGAGGAGTATTATGCTATGGAAGAAGCACTTAAATCTCTGCCAAGAATGAAAGGTAAATATTCTAAACCCATTTCTCTTCCGATTTCAAATGACGTTCTGGTTCCATCTATATAGGCAGCCCTCAATTTGAAGTATGCTTTATTGGGGAAGGATGATACACTTCCAGTTATCATCTCTTTCAAGCTCTCAACACTACAAGAGGAGAAGTTGTTGAATGTATTCAAGGAGTACAAGGCCACAATTGGATGGACAGTAGCCGATATTAAGGGCATCTGCCCAACATTGTGTACCAACATGATCCATCTGGAGGAGGGAGCTAAGCCAACAAGGGAAGCTCAACGTTGTCTCAATCCTCCTATGATGGAAGTTGTCAAGAAAGAAGTAATTAATCTTTGCGATGCAGGTATTATTTATGCTATTTCTGACAACAAATGGATTAATCCTGTGCAGGTGGTGCCCAAACGTTCAGGAATCACAGTGGTAAAAAATGATGAGAACGTGTTAGTACCTCAAAGAGTCCAAATTGGATGGAGAGTGTATATTAGCTACCATAAGCTCAATGCCACCACAAGAAAAGATCACTTTCCACTCCCATTCATTGATCAGATGTTGGAAAGGTTGGCAGGTCATGCATATTACTATTTTTTAGATGGTTATTCAGGATACAACCAGATAGCCATACATAAGGATGATCAGGAAAAGACCACATTCACCTGTCCCTATGGCACTTTTGCTTATAGGAGGATGCCATTTGGCTTATGCAATGCACCTGCCACATTTCAGAGGTGTATGGTAAGTATTTTCTCAGACATGGTTGAAAAGATCATTGAGGTATTTATGGATGATTTCTCTGTATTCGGTGATTCTTTTGATATATGCCTTCATAATCTAGCTATGGTTTTAGAGCGTTGTGTAGAAACTAACCTTGTACTTAATTGGGAAAATGCCACTTTATGGTGGAGCAGGGTACAGTTTTGTGATATGTTATTTCAGCTAGAGGTATTGAGGTTGATAAAGCTAAAGTTGATATTGTGCGTAGCTTACCCCCTCCTTCTACTGTGAAGGAGGTGAGATCTTTCCTTGGACATGCAGGATTTTATCGCAGGTTTATCAAGGATTTTTCCAAGATATCCAGACCATTGTGTGCATTGCTCCAGAAAGATGTAGCTTTCAACTTCACCAATGAGTGCTTGCAAGCATTCAATAAGCTCAAGGAGTTGCTCACTACAGCTCCCATTATCCAAGCCCCAAATTGGAGTATGCCATTTGAGCTAATGTGATACTTCAGACTATGTTGTTGGTGTTGTTATAGGCCAACGCCCGGAAAGACTTCTACATATCATCTACTACGCCTCCCGGAATTTGAATGATGCACAATTGAACTATTTAACTACTAAGAATGAACTCTTAGCATTGGTTTTTGCTCTTGAAAAGTTTAGATCTTATTTATTGGGAACTAAAGTTATCATATTTTCTAACCATGCTGCTTTGAGATATTTGATGACTAAACAAGATGTCAAGCCCAGGTTGATTCGATGGATGCTCTTACTTCAGGAGTTTGATATCGAGATCAAAGACAAGAAGGGTTCGGAGAATGTGGTGGCAGATCACTTGAGTAGACTCACCCATCGTTCCAACGCAGAAGAGGACAATCTTTCTCTCAGAGATAGTTTTTCGGATGAACAACTCCTTGTTCTCCAAGATATGGTGCCATGGTATGCCGACATTGTTAACTACAAGGTGAGTAAGTACATTCCACCCAATTTCAACAGAGCTCAGAAAGACAAACTGGTCAAGGAAGCCAGGTATTGCGTATGAGATGAGTCATATCTCTGGAAACATTGTACTGATGCCATCATTCGCAGGTGCGTACCCAAGTCTGAATTTCAATCTATTCTATCTTTTTGTCACTCACATGCAGGTGGTGGACACTTTGGAGGGAAGAAGACTGCTCTCAAAGTGCTTGAGAGTGGATTTTATTGGCCAACCTTGTTCCATGACGCTCACGTCATGTACAAATCATGTGAGCAATGCCAAATGACAGGTAATCTCGGCCCAAGAGACCAAATGCCTCAACACCCTATTCTTGTGGTAGAAATATTTGATGTGTGGAGTATTGATTTCATGGGACCATTCCTTAATTCTCAAGGTTATTTGTATATTCTTCTCGCTGTGGATTACATTTCTAAGTGGGTGGAAGCTAAAGCCACCCGCACTAACGATGCTAAGGTTGTCTTTTGTTTTCTGAAAGATATTTTTGCTAGATTTGGAACACCTAGATGCATTATCAGCAATGGAGGATCTCATTTTTGCAATAGAACCTTTTATGCTTTGCTCTAGAAGTACAGTGTAACACATAAGGTGGCCACACTTTATCATCCTCAAACCAGCGGGCAAGTAGAAGTGTCAAATAGGGAGATCAAACAAATCCTTGAGAAGACAGTTGGGTCAACCCGGAAAGAATGGAGTCAACGCCTTGATGAAGCGTTGTGAGCATACAGGACAGCATATAAGACACCTATTGGAATACCTCCTTATAGGTTGGTGTATGGGAAAACTTGTCATCTTCCGGTGGAATTGGAGCACAAGGCATATTGGGCTGTAAAGAAGTTCAATTTTGATATAAATGATGCGGGTTTGCATAGGAAGTTGCAACTGAACGAGCTTGATGAGATTAGGCACAATGCCTATGAGTCCAGTAGGATTTACAAGGAAAAGACTAAAGCTTTTCATGACCAGAATATTAAGAGAAAAGAATTTGTTGTTGGTCAAAAAGTTTTACTCTTCAGTAGTCGTCTACGCTTGTTTCCAGGTAAGCTAAAAAGTAGATAGACTGAACATTATGTTATCACTAATGTTTTCTCTTATAGTGCCATAGAGATTGTAAGTTCAAAAATAGGGAAGACATTTAAAGTGAATGGACATCGACTTAAGCCATTCTATGAGTCATTTGTGGAGCATGTCTTTGAAGATGCAAACCTTGGAGATGCATCTATTTGTATGGAGTGATGAGAATTGTTGTCTGGTTGAAGACGTTAAACTTAGCGCTACTTGAGAGGCAACCCATGTGGATGGAGAAGCTGACGACCAAATTTGAATTCTTATCATTTCCCTTTTTTTTATTTTTCTCCATGTTTAGTGTGATTTGTGATGTGCTATGTGTCTCATTCCATGCTTGTTTGATGTATTGTATGTTTTAGTTTTGTTTTACATTGAGAACAATGCAAATTTCAAGTGTGAGGTGGGGTTTATATCATATCCTTAGCGTCTATGTATAAATTTTTCATTTTTCGGTACTGTGTAGTATGCTGTTTTGTGTAATTTATTTGACATACCTAGAGATCTCATATATTTATGAAATTTGAGAGAATATTTTTACATGTGTCTAGTTTATGATATTAAAATTTCAGCTCATTCCAATGTGTGATTAATTCTGTAAAATTCTTTCGAGTGGGATGAGTCTGGCAAGCCTCGTTTTTCGGTACTGTGCAGTATGCTGTTTTGTGTAATTTGTTTGATATATCTAGAGGTCTCTTAAATTTCTGAAATTTTGAGAGAATTCTTTTATATGTGTCTAGTTTATTATCTTAAAATTTCATCTCATTCCAATGTGTTATTAATTCTGTATAATTCTGGAGAGTGGGCTGAGTCTAGCGAGCCTCGTTTTTCGGTACTGTGCAGTTTCCTGTGTTTTGTAATTTATTTACCATATCTAGAGATCTCTTAAATTTCTGAAATTTTGAGAGAATTGTTTTATATGTGTCTAGTTTATGCTCTTAAATTTTTTTCCCATTCCACCGTGTGATTAATTCTTTATAATTCTGGCGAGTGGGATGAGTCTGGCAAGCCTGAGGGGGTCTTTTCCTACGACTAGTTCATCGTGTAAGGATTTCCTCGCCAGAATTTAGTATTTTTGAGTTTTTCTTGTGTGTTTTAGTGTCTTATTTGAAAAACTAAATACAAAAATAAAAAAGTGTCAAGAAAAGTCAACACAAAAAGAGTCTTGTTTTGAGTCTTAAAAGCCCTTAACTAGTCCATGATGTGATTATATCTTCCAGAATTGTGACTAAAAGATGATCACGTTATATGAGTTTCTTTGATTAATCTTGATATATGGTACATATGCGAATGTGTAGTGGATGTAGAAACAAGTTAACATGGTACAGATTTTTGGCATGCTTAAACTTTGCTGAGATTCATTTAACTTGTGAGCGATTGAGCCTATATGTGAATACACATGCTTTCTTTGTTGAGTGTCAATTTCTTGCCACAGATTAAGTTAATGGACTCTAGATATTACTAGAACTTGCTCTTGTGCTTTTCAAAGCTTATAGTCAATACATGTTTTGATTGAGGAAGTGATAAAGGCATTTAGGAGACACCACTATAGCTATATAAGCATGTGTCCCGACTTTGTGTACACAAGATGTGCACCCCTTAGTTAATCACTTTGAGTCTACATGTTTAAACTTTATGTCATCACCCACATATCTCTGACCTTAAACCTTAGAATAGTTATATCTTTACCCTTATTCTAGGACTTGGTAGGGCTATACATGAGACATGTATGTGAAGACGACGACAATGTCAAAAGGTGATGCAAAGAAATAAGTGTGGGGTATTAAGTTAGTGTTTCCAAAAAAAAAAAGATGGAATGAAAAGAAAAGAAAAGAAAAGAAAAGGTGTGATATCTAGCTTGATACCCAAGTTAACTGCTGATGAAAACAATGATGTGAAGGTCTAACAAGATGAAACTCGGCCACAAAAGTGAGAAAATTCATGGTTGTAAAGTTTGAAGAAGTCTCTTATTTGGTGCTCTACTAGATTCTAGAATCATATTTGAATTTCGTATCCATTAATTCCTTAACCTATGAGCCAAGCCCCATCACAACCCATGAAACTCCTTTTTGATCCTCAAAATGGCAGCCTTTGATTTGTGGAGATTAGTCACAAGAGTAAGCTTATGCTTTGGTCCATTTGGCAAGTAATTGAGTTGAGTGAATACCTTAGACATACTTTGAGAGAAACACTTTTGAGAGCATATACCTGTGAGGTTGAATCTTGACTTGTTTTTCGCATGCTACAGCTTTACATTCACCATGATTATGTCTTTGTCCTACATATTACATATGTGTCATGCATTGAAATTAACTTTCAAAACTTTACGGAATGTAAATATGGAGTCACACAAATCTTGGTGTTACAATTGTGGAAGATTTCTGAGACAATTTGTTGAGGATGTTAGAGTCATGTAATTAGAGTCTTTGAGTCTTTTCAAAGTCTTAGTTTAGTGTATTACTCGAGGACTAGCAATGTCTAAGTGTGAGGTATTTTGATAGTCGCAAATTTATGCGTCTATTCGGTATCTAATTTGTTCCCTATGTTTAGTTTATTATTAGTTTTCGAGTGAATTAATTATGTTTATTTGCTTTTAGGTATTTTGGAGATTATTGAAGAAAATGAGATTAAATAATATATTTTGGGAGTTCATTGGAGAAGTGGAGGACTTACGAAGTGAATGAATCCTAATTGGAGAAGAATACTTGTTGCCCACATGATTTTGGTGAGGAGAAGGTTTGCAATAGAGCTGGAGTCTAGCACGTGTCCTTGGTTGGTTAATTGCTTGATTAAAGAAGGACACTGGAGGATGCAGAGCATGTGGGAATTTATATATATATATATATATATATGGAGAGCAGCTTGGGGAGAGGCATATATAGTACTTTAGCGAGTGAGAGATACTTGGCGAGCTGGACAAACAAGAGTTCCAATTGCAATTGGATTCTGCATGCATGTGATGATTGTTTGCATGTGGGTTCTGCTAGGTTAATTACCTAGCTATTTGCATATATATATATATATGTATTGATAGCTGAACGTCCTTGGTGAGAGAGGACTTTGGGAAGAAGTGGTGTTTGACTTGGAATTGGAAACTGATGCACGTGAGCTATAACTATTAATTAGCCTATTCTATTCTAGCCATATATATATAGCAAGTGAAGCAGATCAAAGCAGACGGCTGGGAATTCTTGAGATTAAAAGAAACAAAAATAGGAAAAACAAAGGAGAGGGAGACGTCCCATGCATAAGGTCTAGTTCGATCCTGTGTCGACAAGAGTTCTTCTTTCTCCTTTATTTAATTTATCTTTTATAAATTTTTTGATGTTATTATCTAAGACTATGAGTAGCTAAATTTTCTTTGTTAAGGGGCTGCTTGAAGCCCCGTACATGAAGTCTTTTTAATGCATACACTTTAACTTAGTTTTGCATATTCTTTGAATGAGGTTTGTTTCTCTGAATGATTCACCATATGAATTCTTGTATGTTTGCTTTGGTGGCCAACTTAGTATGCATCCTAGGATTCTAGTTTCATGAGATACGGGCGACTGAAGATAATTTCTTCCACTGGATTCTCTATAGTGATACGCCGATTTTACCGTCGGGAGATTGAAATCCATAGGTCTAGCGAGACACGCTCATAGTGTACTTGTGAACCCTTATAGCTTCTCAAACCTTTTCTAGAGTTTAATTCTTTATTCTTTGTAAACCTTGGGGTCCATGACTATGGGTTCATAGAGGGATAGATCTAGGGGAG
This sequence comes from Geum urbanum, assembly GCA_946800695.1. Taxonomy (NCBI): domain Eukaryota; kingdom Viridiplantae; phylum Streptophyta; class Magnoliopsida; order Rosales; family Rosaceae; genus Geum; species Geum urbanum. The sequence continues at coordinate 42,925,440 of OX327007.1, read as the reverse complement.
GTCCATGACAAACTTGCATAGGCATAAGGATTATGTAATAGGATGTGGTTGTAACGATCAACTCTTCCTGGAAACTTTCATTAATTGGATATGAGCATTAGGTTAAGTATGTGTTAGATAGATGGAATGGCGGTGGTGGATTGCATTCCTCTTAACTCTTTAATCATATAGTTTATATCCATTTGCATTCATTAGCATATTTACTTTCAGCATTTATTTTCTGCATTAGCTGTAGCTTAGCCGATTCAGTTCAGTAACCAAATCAACTCAGAAAACCCTCAAATTTTGTGTGGTAGTCCACCACTGTGCCTAGTTCACTGTGTCCAAATTTAGTAGTATTTGAGTCTGTCTAGCTTAGGTTCGTATTGTCATTGTTATACTGTAGTCGAGTCTATCAGCATTTTAGTTTTGTGTTAGGATTTAGTTTCACCAATTTCTTGTGTTCGACAACCTCTATTTATCATACTACACTGATCTATCCAGGTTGTAAATATGGTATTTTTGAGAGGTGTTTGCCCGCCTTGTCAATACCTCAATGATCTTTTCGACCATGTCAGAAAAAAATACTCATCAGACATCTCTGAAATGTTGCTGGGGCGTTGCATAGTCCAAAGGGCATCGTTCGGTATGCAAAAGTTCCATAAGGTCTAGTGAAGGTGGTATTCTCTTGATTGTCCTTGTGAATGCTTATTTGATTGTATCCTGAATAACCATCCAAGAAACAATAGTACTCATGTCTCATCAATTGCTCTAACATCTGATCAATGAATGGAAGCGGGAAGTGATCATTGCGTGTTGTAGCATTGAGCTTGTGGTAATCAATGCACACTCGCCATCCTATTTGCATAAGTTGAGGAACCATCACATTCTCATCATTTTTTACCACAGTGATGCTTGAGCGTTTGGGAACTACCTGCATAGGACTAATCCATTTGCTGTCAGAAATAACATAAATGATACCTGCATCTCGAAGCTTGATGACTTCTTTCTTGATAACTTCCATCATGGGAGGGTTGAGACGACATTAAGCTTCCCTTATAGGCTTAGCTCCCTCCTCCAGATGGATCCTGTGAGTACACAATGTCGGCAGATGCACTTGATATCGGCTACTGTCCATCCATTGGTGGCCCTATACTCCTTAAGTACTCTCAGCAACTTTTCCTCTTGAGTGGTTGAGAGCTTTGAAGATATAATGATTGGAAGTGTGTCATCCTTCCCCAGAAAGACATACTTCAAATGCTAGGGTAGAAGTTTCACCTCTAATGTGGCACTGCCTGTATAGATAGAACAAGGACGTCATCTGAATCCGGAAAAGAGATAGGTTTAGAATATTTACCTTTTATGCTTGGTAGGAATTTAAGTGCTTCTTCCATGACATATTACTCCTCCTTCATCTCAAGGTCTTCAGGTGAAGCAATCTCAAAAATAGGTTCTAGTTCGATAGGTCAAGGACGTTCCTCGATGAATCGAAAGTGGTCCTCGATAGATTAAAAATTTCCTCGATCCATCGAGGCGATCTCCCTGTATGAAACTGCTTCAATACTAGAACGGTCTTTGATGGATCGATGGAATCCTTCGATGCATCGAAGCATCGACTCTGGTTGCCCTATTTTCTCAAGCTTTTTCAATGACTTTTCTCAAAGGATCATCATCCAATGAGAATTGAATAAGTTCCTGTATAAAACTCTCAAAAGTGTCAATTGAACAACAAGAATAAGCATCATCACTATTAGGATGTTTGAGAGCTTTATAAATGTTGAAGTGGATCTTCTCCTCCGCCACTTCCATGCTCAATGATCCATCAAAATAATCTATCTTTGTACGCGTTGTTCTCAAGAATAGTCTCCCAAGAAGTAATGGTATTTCTGATGGCATTGGCTGATGCTCCATCTCCAGCACAAAGAAATTTGCTAGAAATATCAAGTCTCCTACCTGCACTAAGACATCATCAATAACACCTATAGGATAACAGTTATACTTGTCTGCAAGTTTAATGGTGACACCAGTGGGGATAAGTTCTCCCATGTTTAATTTGTCATAAACAATGTATGGAATTAAGTTAATGGATGCATCAAAATCAAGTAAAGCACATGTAAACCTGTGATCACCAACAGTGCATGGGATCGTGAAACGTCCTAGATCGGCTAACTTAGGTGGAAGCTTTCTTTGAAGAACTGCAGATATTCTTTCTCCTAAAGCTACAATCTCAGTTTATAGAATTTTCTCTTTGTAGTACATAAATCTTTGAGGAACTTTACATACTATGGTATCTACTTAATCACATCTAACAGAGGGATGTTCACTCCTACTTTCTTGAACATCTCTAGAATTCTATTTCTCTTTTCCAACCTTTACCTGCTTCCTCAACCTGCTAGAAAAAGGCACATTAAGAATAATTAAAGGGGAGGGAGTATAAGGTACCTAGCCTGATTTTGGATTTGTCATTTTTTCTGTTTCAGGTGCATTTTCGACAGCTCGAATTGGGGTTCCTGCAGAATCTTCTGACGACTTGTCCAACGGCTGATAAGGGATAATTTATTCAAGCACGGGCTTCTCCCACTTCCTTCTTTAGATTTTTGACTCGGGAGCTTCTTCTAACACCTTCCCACTTTTGAAAGTCATACATGAGCCTCATATTGCCCCTTGGGGTTGGGAAGAGTATTGCTGGGGAGTCCTCCTGGGTTGACTTGAGCCATTGTTTGCTGTATTTGGCTCATTTATCACTCAAGCAAGTCAATTTTTTTTCCTTGTTGCTACTGTGTAGTCTTGCTTTCTTGGAAGAAAGTACTCATCTCTTTGTGGAATACACTATGGTACTCTCTAGTCTGCTTATTGTCAACCACCAACTGTTGTATTAATGATGTCAATGTTGACAACTCTGTTGACGGCTGAGGTGGTGGAGGCGGCGGCGCTTGATACTGCTGTTGTGAAGCACGCCTTTGACCAAATTGTTGCGCATCCCCTATGGGTTGCCTTTGCTGAAAGCTAGGAGAAGTAACTGGAGAATTTAGCACATTGTTACTTCTATAGCTCAAAAGTAGATGATCTTTTTTCCCACCATATGTGTTGGGCTGCCTTTGGAAATAATTTGCATCCTCCTCTTGATTGACTTCCTCATCTGCTCTAAACTTGGGGCAATCTTCTGGTAGGTAATTTGAAGCTGAGCCTAAAGCGCAGACAATCTGAGCTGCAGCAACAGTTGTCTTCTTGGCTACTTTTAAGATGCTAGCAATCAAAGGTACATCATTCTCAATGAAGCTCAACCTCTTTTCCATAGCTCCATCAATAGTAACACCATTCACATATCTCCTACTTGCTCCCAGTGTTCTATCCCTGGACTAAAATTGTCTTGAATTTTCAGCTTGATTCTCAATGATCTATTTTGCTTCCGGTCCAGTCTTATTCCACCAATTTCCTCCACAAGCAGAATCCAGTTTAGACCTTCATAGAAAAAATTCATCTGAGCATTCAAATCAAACTTATGGTGAGGACATTGTCTAAGCAGACTCTTGAATTGACTTCATGCCTCATGCAGTTCATCCCCATCCTTTTGTCTGAAAGTGTTGGTTGGCTTCTTCAAATTCTTGGTCCTAGAAGCTGAGTAAAATTATTTCATGAAAGCACCACTCATTTTCTCCCAAGTATTAATCGATTAAGGAGCCAAAGAATTGAACCATGCTTTAGCTTGCTCCCTCAACGAAAAAGAGAATAGACTAAGCTTCACAGTATCTGCATCCACATTAGTAGACCTTTGAATTCTGCACAATGCTCCAAACTCATTCAGATGATCCTGAGGGTCTTCAAAAGGAGTGCTTCTAAAGTGTGGTAGATTGGAGATAAGAGATAGGGGAATAGCATAATTCTCCGAATTAGTCGGTAGCACAATTGGTGAATCATCAGCTCCCATGCCTGGAATAAGGACTCTCTAAGTCACGTAGGATGTGCCATTGGTGATGATGATATTTGTTGTTCCTCCTGCTCCTCAAACTCATATTCTATGTCAGACTGATTTTCAAGTTCAAGTTGCTTACCCCCATTATTATCCACGTTCATCGACTGTTGTCTCTGCTGTCTTCTGTTTTGTCTTGCTAAGCGTTCAATTTCTCGATCAAGTAATAATGACTCAACGCTTTTAGTGTTCCTAGTACGCATACACAATGTTCATGCACACAGTAGAAACAATAAGACTCAAAGGAAAAAACAAAAACAAAACTGAAATTTAAAAACACTTTAGAATTTAGAATTAAGAAATTCTCCGGCAACGGCGCCAAAATTTGATTGGTGGAGAACCACTCCTCAAAGATACCTTATTCTCAAGTTAGTTATATCATTTTAATACTCAATAATAAGGGTTATCGAACACAAGAAAATAGTAAAACTAAATTCTACCACTAAATAATAATGCTGACAGACTCGACTATAGTACACTAATGACACTATGAACCTACTCTAGACAGACTTAAATAATACAAAATTTTAACACAATATACTAGACACAGTGGTAGAGTACCACAGAAAAATTCAGGGTAATCGGAGTTGTTTTGGTTGCCTAAATAAATTGGCTAATTTACAGCTATTGCAGAAATCAGTAAATTACAGGAAGTAAATTGTTTGAGAAAATCAATGAGATATGAATGTTAATGAATTCTCTCGACTCTAGACATATCTACAACACCCCCCCCTCCCCTAGATATGAATGTTAATGAGATATGAATGTTAATGCCAAATATAATTGAACTAACCATGGATGAATATTCTCCACACAAGAGCTTTGGTTAAGCCATCTTGTTCATTACACTCTCTTACTTGGCATGAAAGAGGGAGGGACAATCTGCTCGATCTTGATCCCTAATTAACCGATTTATGTATATGGTGATGTAAGCCTAGAAAACTGAAGTCATTACATTTTAAGAATATTTGAAGAATAACAAAGCTTCGAGGGTGTTGTCACCCTTACATCACTAAGAATTGTTTCACACAAATACATGTTTGTCTCTAATGAATATGCAATGATAAGGTGGTCATGTAAAAAATCAAGACACTAGATCCTAAGTTATGCATCTAAGCGTTAACTCAAAGAACATGAACATAGAAATCATCGATGAGAAGAACAGTGAAACAAAACTCATCCAAATAGTTAATGGAATCAAAAGGGGTTCAAAATCGTAAGCATATCTAGGGCTTCAATCAGCCTCTAACTAAGAGAATTTAGCTACTCATCATCATAATAACATCATAACAAATGATGATGGGAAAAAAAGAAGAACCAAAAAACCCTAGGAAACTCAGCGGAGAGTTTTCGATGGATAGAAGCCAAGTCTTCGATGAATCGAAAAATGATGGCTGCTCCTTCTCTTCTGGCTCTGGGTCTCTCTCTCTTTTAGATATTTTTCTCTCTAAAATCTCCAACTTTGATTATTTCCTAAAAATTCCTTCATCTAGGGTTGGTTTCTTGGGCCTTTTCCTCTTCAAACTAGGTTTGGACTTCTTTCCATGTGAACTCTTGATTTCTTGATCTAATTGTCTTTAGAATTTCCCTTTTTGTTGTTTTTTTTTAATTTCTTCATACGACCTAAATAAATAAAAAATATTAATAAATATCAAAAATTAAAAAAAAATTCATATAATTAAGTACAAAAAGTTGCATAAATATGCAACTATCAACATGTTAAACGAATTCAAATGAACGCTTTAAAAATTTGTGACCTTATATTCTAATTCCTAACAGGAGAATCGTTGGAACACAGAGTTGACAATTGAGCACTCATTATTGACTAGCAATTGTCCATCCATCCATCATGTGATGGGCTGCTGGAGACAACACACTGCCTCTGCTTGCAATTTGCCAAGGAATTTATAGGCCAGGGGAGCCACATTTTATAGGTCTTGCCTTCACCAATCAATCTGGTTTTCTCTCTTTTGGTAAAACAACGAGAAACAAAGCAACCATTTCCCGAAAAAAGAAGCAAACTTGGCTACAAATTCAAATTAGTTCCAACCTTTATATAAATTATATGTTCATCTTCCTTTTCTTCACCAGTAATTTATTAGTTACAACCGCATTCTTCATTTTTTACATCATAATGCTGTACAACAATAAAAGATTGAAGACAGAAAAAAATATGAAAAAACTCCAGCAGAGTGTTTATTTTCTCTCGTATACATTTGCCTTTGACTGCTTCTCTTCTCTTTTTCCCTTCTTTTTCTTGTTCATTCCTAGAACAATAGTCAATAGACTTAAAGATGTCAAACCATATCGGCTTCCAGATGAGTCATCATCCTCATCCTACAAGAATCACAAAGAAGTTAGTTAGGATTCTATGATTTCTTTTAGACTGGTTCAAGACTCATGAGTTTAACTAACTGAAGTCAAACCCATCATTTTATTTCTTCTCGTTCTTACCTCATGACCAAGATCAGTCACAACTTTTGTGCCACAACCTTCCAATGTTGCCAATTCTAGCCTGCAAAATATGTAGGGTTGGGTTAGGGATGGTCCATAAATAACTAAACTTTGTACCGGCGGCGCTGCAATGAGCTCAGAAAGGTATGGAGAGAACTAGACAAAGGAATGTAGGAAGAGGAAATGAATTGCAGCCAAACAAACTGAGAAAGGGAAAGAAAGTGAAGGGCCAACCTAGTTTTGGACTGTGAGCAACTAACTGTCTTTATCACCATCATGGCCAAAATTGGCTTTGCATTTCAGCAGTGACATCTCTGCAATTGGGGACCAAGAACACAGATAAGAGCAAGAACAGGACAAGAGAAATCTTCTCAACAATAAGCTTTAGTAGGAGAAACAGACATTCGAAAACTGAGTATAGTAATATGGTATCTTTCCATAGCAGTAGTGGGAGTCAACTGACCCATAATGTACTATAAGATAGAGCAGCAGATTAACCTATGAGAGAAAATATTTTCAAGGCCTGAAGAATCCATCTTTGTGTGACAGCAATGTCGTAGGTAAATAAATCGAAGCAGATTTTAAAATGTGGGTGCCTATGGGAGTATTTACCTGACTGATCAAGGAGATCAATTAGGGTTTGAATTCCTGGAAAAAATGATTTTGACCAACAGCTTGTATTTGTAGGAAGATTCCTATCGACAGGAGAATGAAAATTCAGTCATAAAGTATACTTCACACAAAGTCTGATTCTCACATTGTAAAGAATATTACCTGATGTAATTTGTCCTGCTTTAGTTTTCCTGAGCTAAGCATAGTGGCCAGTGAATCATCAGAAATGAAAGGATACCTTTCAAAAGAAATTGAGTCGAGAGTATCCACCCGAGTGTGGCAAGAGCTCCTCTACCTCAACCCTCGAACTGGAGCAACTCATGCTTTTCTTGATTCGGTTACGATTAATGGACTCAACCGCTGCCAGAAATACGCTGTAAACTGGCCTGTGATCTGAGAACCTTGACTCCCCACGAACGTAAGACAACTGATGGAGGCCTCTTCCATGCCATAATATACGATCGCACCTTCACAGAGACACATAGTTTAGATTTTCATGATAAAAAGTATTGAAGGAATATTCCTTGTGTGTGAATTCAAATTGCTAAGGTTTGTCATTACCATGCTGGAGTTCTTCGCTTCTCCTTGTTGTGCCTCGCATCATCACCGGCATACCTATCTGAATTGTTTAAATACTTGTACGTTGGAGGGAAATATATCTTCCCTTCACTCCATCCAGAAAAAACACGTCCTCGTTTCTGCTCAATCCGTAGCTGAAATAAACCATAACAGTTTTAGATGCAAGGCATTTCTGGAAGTAAAGAAATAGGGACATGACTCTCTTTTCCTTCTTTTCTTTTCTTCACTTTTGGCCCCATGGTGAGCACACGAGTAAGTAAGTAACAAATGTGAAATAAAACCACATTACTGTTAAAATTATAGGTAACATACCTGATCATTCTCTAACAATGCCCTCCAGTTGCGCATCTCAACAAGTGCTTTTGCAGCTCGGTAAGAAAGTGCAATGCGATAATTCAGATCCCCAAGCCAAATTACTCGACTGCGCTAGGAAAATAAATTAGCACTAGAACATTAATTTCTTGAAAAATAAAAAATTTACATCCACATTGCAAGTAAACCAAGTTGAACAAAAAAAATTATTTGAATAGCAGAGAAATAACAATCCAGTTACTGAACAAAAAATGGATGCTTACTCATGATCTAGTATAGTCTGAGGAGATTTTTCATCACCTCTTCTATTAACCCTTGGAAAGCTTGTCTTCCTAAGAATTTCCAAGACATCAGAGTTTCTTCGAATTTCATCTCCGTCCTTCTGCCCAGAGGTCAGATGACTACAGATGAAGCAGAAGCTTGTTTGGTGCAAAGACATGCTAATTGATATTGAACCCTGAAAAACTCAAACCTATAAGTTAGCTGCTTTAGTTAGTAGCTTTGAATTTTGACATGTATGCCAGTATATGCAAAGAGTGTACCTTGTTTCCAAGATAGCCCATTAACCCTCTGCCAACACAAGACACCTTCATATTGCGAACATCGTCTCTGAGATCACTTTTCACCCATACCGTCAAGAATATTCCAACCATTTGCTTGCTGGCAACCAAGCAGTACCTGGAGTTCCTTTGCTGTCTTTCTCTATCCATTGAAAATGATCCACTATTGGACACTGGTGAAAATAGTGTGACAACAGGTGAATCACCAGGTCCATTCTCATCATCGGAGGAGCCCCATCTTGAATTGGGGTCATAATCACTTGGTCTATTCCCAAACATAACCCGGTCACAAACACTGTACCTCCTGTCAAGCTGGGGCTGTGGCATTGACATGTCATTCTCCATTCTCATGCTGCGGCTCAAGGATTGGAAGGAGCGCCGGTGGAAGAAGGAGGAGGTTTTCTGCCTTGTTGATCCCTCAAAATCTGAATCCAACTCCACAATTGGATCAGGAACTGGAGAAGGTGTATGGCAACCGCCACTCGCGCCAGGAAGACTATTTAGAGTCTTCCTTATAAGAGCTAGCCACTTTTTGGCTGGGGCATTGTCTTCTGTGCCCAGAACATTGCCAGCATTCAAAGGAACTACTTCTTGAAACCTGAAAACAAATTAAACAAATAAGATTGAGGACACATTTGAATAGATGACACATCTCTATCTACATAACACATACCCAAGGACATAAATGTCAGCAGGAGGTGAGGTATGAAGCCAATCTTCGAGATTCAGACCACTCGGAGGAGACTTTCCAGCCACATTCCAGGTAGCTACAAAAATCCTGCGCCGAAATGGAAAAGTTTTAGCAGAAATAAAGGGTTACATTTCCAGAAATCACCAATCCAAAAGTTTGTGCAAAGATTCATTCACTGAGAGAGACAGTGCACAGTTGCATAGTCATCTACCTATAATTGTGCACATCTGTAACCTGTGATGCGTCCATGTCATTTTTACCTCGCCGGACTTTATCAGAGTGCCTCTTGCTTAGCCTTCCTGTAAATTAAAAAATATATATCATCAGACTTGTCTTCTTTATATGATTGTTTTGATACTGCTACACTATTGGGGATTTCGAATTGTTTGTGGTCCAAAAGAAAGAAAGAAAAATGCAGAGATGATAATTTTGGCCAGTACTGAACCTGTTTTGCTTTTCTTGATTGTGCATGCCTCCCTCTCTGAATATGTGTTCCTCCACTCTTCATCACCACCTGAAAAAGAAGCAGCTTAAAGTTTGTTAAAGCTGAGCTCTTTCCACTGTTGGTGAAATATGCAGCATCAATCCCTCACACAAGCACAATTCAATACCACACAAAAATACAAAACCATTTCAAGTTACAAAGACCAAACAATTCAAATAATAGAGGAGAGAAAACTTCACAAGGGAGGAAGCTAGAAAACAAATGACAGATCTTGAACTGCAAACACAAGCAGAAGGCCAGAAGCAGCATCAGACCCTAATCAAAAATCCAGCAAAGTATTGTACCCAAAAGAACAGAGAAAACCCATTTTTCTGTAGCCATAGTACCCAAGATTCCCCCCAAATCAAGAATCACAAATTCACATCCAAATCATGCATGTAAAGGACACAAAAAAACTGACCTTGGAAAACGACGTCGTCTGCGTGAAAGTCTTCAGTTTTGCTCTTGATGTTGAGCCACTTCTTGACCAAAGTCTTTGGCCATGAAAGCTGCTTCACAGTTCATACCAAGAACAAGAGTCAGCAAAGTAAAAACTCAAGAATATGAAAAATGCATCAAACCAAATCAAGAAATGCAGGCATTTTAATTCTAACCTTGCTTTTCATTGAATTCTCATCTATCATTGTGTCACTTCTTCTTCATATGTGTAAGTCTTTGACTTTGCAGCAACAAATGTCCTCCACTACCTTAGTTTCTGGATTTCTCTCCAGAAATCAATGCAATGGAGAAAGGACTAATGTGAAAAACAGAACCAAATTTTAGAGAGGGATTCAAGCTCTGGTTTCTGAGCTTTTGAGGAAGAAAACAAAAAAAGTGGGTGCTCCTCTGTTTCTTTAGAAAACGCCCCAGTTTCAGTTTCTGGGCATTTAAAGTGTCTGAGCTAAAATCCAAAACGCCCAGTTTGGGGTAGTTTTCACTTGGACTTCTTCTTCTTCTTGTGAGATTAGTGGAACCAACAACCAAAGACAAAAACAGAAAAACATAGAAATTTTAACGGAAGAAAAGAAGAAGACTGAGATGTGAGATTCTGAGAGTAGAAGATAGTTCGAGATTCTGAGGAGAACAAGACAATGTAGGTAGGATCAGTTCTAGAGAGAGAGAGAGTGTGTGCGTCTGTGAATGTCTTAGAGAGTGACTGGTTTGGTCTCCAACTCTCTAAGAGAAAAATAAGAGAACCCTCGTTATGGGTTCAGAGTAAAGTATCGAATTTTGAAGAGAGAATAAAGTGAGTGAATTGAAAATGAGGAAGAAGAGAGAGAGAGAGAGAGAGAGAGAGAGAGAGAGAGGAATGAAGAGGTTTTGGCACTGTGGTGAAACTGTGAAAGAGAGTGGAGTAGAGGCTCTTTTTAACCCCAAAAACCAAGACCGAGACAGCCCCCTTGTGTTTGCTTGGGGACTTGGGGGCTTTCCATGTATTGGTCACCCCACCCACAATGCCTGCCTCTCTTTCTCTCTGTGTCCCACGGTAATCAGGTCAGCACCACAGTAGTGCCCACTCCTGGAGTCCTGGTTTAAATAAGAAGTGAAACTATCAACAATGGTGAAAAAGTAAAAATAAGATGCATTGGGGGAGCTTGCTTGTTTCTTTGAAGGTTTAGTTTCTGGTTTTGAGATTTTTGTGTGACAATGTGGCATGTGAATATGCACAAGATGTAGGAATGTTTTCAGTTCTTTTTTTTTGTATTGGTCAAGACTGTTCCCTTCAAAGTGGGTTTTTTGTGCTTTAATTTGTTTGAGGCATCCTCTATATCCATAGGTTCTTATACGGTATTCAACTTGAGGGCAAGTATGTTAAAGAAAAGTGGTAGAGACTATGATCTCAATCTCCAATGTTTGTGCTCATTACTGGGTTTTGTCCAAGGGAACAAAAGCAAAAATCCCAATTTTAGGGGTGTCATTCCAAGATATTAATTTCTGTTTGCTAAATAGCTATAAGCTCACATTCCTAGCTATATATTACATGGATGAGATTTGATTACCAGTCATGAGTACCAGTCAATCAAAATTCAACAAATACGTTTTTTGGTTAATTATGGGAAGAAAAAGATGGGTTAAAACCAAAAATTTGAAAAAATTAATTCAAAAGCGTCACGTGTCGAATTTTAATTGGCTGTGTACAAACCTTGCTACCTATGACTGGATAGCCAAGTCTCATCCATATTGCATGGGATGGATGTAAAATGCTCACACTCCTATTTCACACATTGGAATTGGATGAATGCAAAGTTCGTTGTTGGGAAATTGCCCTTGTCTAAAGACTGCTTGTCTTGTTCAAAGATTGAATCTTTTTCTTTTCTGCTTCATAGTTATCTTGCAGAACCCAAACCAGGAAACACATAACGTCAAAAAGGAACATGACAGAAGGCCAAACCATGATCAAATTACCCAAAGATTGGATCTTGTTAGTCCATTGAGGGTCCCTAACCCTAGCTCAACTCCACTCTGATGACCCACACGATTCTCCTGGATTTTCGCGCAATTAAGAATCTGTTATCATAGTTTAAGTAACCCTTACCTGGCTTGAACAAAGTAATTTCTTGGATTAAGCTCTCAAAGCTTGGTTTGTATAATTGCAACTGGTCTAATACCCACATGCTACGTGTGGGAGACTCTGTTTATCCCATATCATATACCTAAATACCAATTGTTCATATCTCAAGGCTCATTGCACTCTATTAGCTCATTGTTTAGTCTGTACGGTGGGACTATACTAGTAAGTTTTAGACCTGCAAAAACTACAAAGGAAAGTACAGTCTTCTTCATATCATGGAACATACTCTTGCCATTCCATTAACTCAATTTAATATTTTTCACCACCCTTAGCTAGTCGTAGTGAAGCTTCCACTGCAACAATTATATGTTGTCAAAGACTTGTCCAAGATAAAACCTACAAAAGCCTCCCTTTTCTGCCAACATGGCAGTTGAGGCAGCCCTTATTCCACAGAGGGCGTGTGTTTGTGAGCTCCATGAATTGGATTGACAAGATTTTCAGCTCTCTAGCTAATAACATTATATTCACTGGTAATATGTTTTTTATTGAATATGATTAGAAGAAGCCAGAGGCGGAGCTACAACCAAGCTTACCAGGGCTTAAGCTTGATGAATTTTTAGAGGTAAACATAAATCTATTACTAGTTTGAAGGAAAAAGAAGAAGTTACTATAAGGTCGACCCAAAACTCATTTAAATTTTAAAGTCCAACCCATTAAAAATCTAAAACTCAATAATCCAACAAGCTTTCTGGCAGGCAACAGCCCCAAGCCATTATCCCAAATTCCTAATCTGTCATGAATCGACGGATTCGACGACCTCAATTCCAATAAGTCAAATTCTCCTAAATTTGAAATCTCAATCCTCTCTGGCCTCACTCAGACTTAGTCACTCTCCCGTCTGACCGTCTCTCAATCGCACCCTCAGTCAATCAGTCTCTCGATCACAGCCTCACTGCCCTCACATTTCTCACGTTCTCACTCTCTAACATGTGAGGTCTCACACTTCTTTATGATTTTTTCTATCTCTAATTTATAAACTTGTATGTAGGCAGTAGTAAATCTAGCTAGGAATGCAGTTGAGTAAGCTAACAACTAACTAACAGTCTAATATGAGTACCTCAACTCCAATTATTGAATTAGGAATTGGATTTTTGTTTTAGGGTTGAGAATTGGGTTTTGTGTTTTTGATTGGTTAATGAATTTGGATTTTGTATTTGTATATCAAGATATCAGATTATCAAATAAATGGCAGAAGAAGAAGGAGCTGAACGGGGAAAACGGACCAGATCAGGGACCAGATTGATTAGTTCTTGGTTTGCAAGACCAGCAACTTCCAATTCTCATTCATCCCAAGCTTCTGTAAGTACTCCGGTTACTACTTCAACTCTTGTAAATGAGTGTCCATTGCCTATAATTATTGAGTATGATCCACATGACAACATTAATGCTATTGAACGTGATCCTGAAAAACATTGTCTAATATGGAAACTCTGTTCCAAAAAGCATACGCCTTGACCGCCTAGGCGCCGCCGAGGCGTGAAAATTTACTGCAACGTTCAATTGTTGCTGTAGGCGGGGCAATTCAACGGCAACCGATTAGGCGGGTGAAAGGCGGGAATTAATCAGACACTTAATCGATCGGCGGGAGAAAGACGGGATTAGGCGGCAAGTATAAAATCCCCAAATCAAAACCCAGTTAACCCACAAAAGTTCAGTCCCCAAATCAAAACCCAGAGAACGCCGAGCCGAGCCAGTTCAAAGTCTCGACGGAGACCGGGCTGCAATAGAGAACGTCGACGTACATCTAAGCCAACATTCAGTTTCAAGTTCAAACATGTATGATTCTCTTTCTTTCGCCGGTTTCAATTCCGATTCAATGTGTTTGATTACTTTGAAGTCTTTGATAATTGATACTTTAATGGTTTATGCTTATTTGTTGATTCAATTGATTACCTTCAATACCTTGTATTGCCGAATGGTTGAGACCAGTGAGTTTAGGAAAAAGCTGTAGTATTTATGCTTCATGGAATAGATTAGTTTGATCCGTGAGCAATTTAAGTTTGTTGGTGGAGTTCATGGAACCAATGCTTTTCCTGTCCAGAGAAACTGATTTTGTGATAATTTGAGAAATGTTGTTCAGCCTTGTTGATCCAGCCTTGTTATTTATGCTTCTGGCATAGCAACTTCTTTTTGTAGCTTTGATCCAGCCTTGTTGATAAAGTTTTACTACTTTCTTGGTAAAATGAACCAGCCTTGGTCTAATATATAGGGACGTGAATAAATGAAAATGTCCATGGTAGTAAACAGCGAAAACAATCAACTATAAGGGAAATGGTGGAGGAATTAATGCTACGAAAGTACAAATTGATAAAGGTCTCCAAAAGATGGTGGGAAGAGAGTAATTCATTCTGTCTGAACATCTACCTGATCAATCATGGGCATTCAGGCCAATAGCTTTAGCACGCAGAAAGCAACCCGGAAGAACTGGCTCCTGTCAGTTTTTGTAGAGTGAAAATAGAACAGATACAAGAAATAGCTTTCATATAAACATGAGCCTCACTAACATCTTGATATGATTGTACATTAATGAGACTATGGTTGTATGTTGATGAGGCTGGATAGAACATGGGCAGTATGTACCCAACTGGTTGAAAATTACTCTAGAGTCTAGACTATGTCTGATTTTGTGATACACTAACAAATATATCAATAATCATTTGGAGGAATATAAAATACCTACATGATAATCAGGATATCCAAAGGGTCATTGTCCTCACAAAGCATATGGGGGAAGAAGCCATAGTTGTGAGGGTAGACAGCAGATGAGTACAGTATACGGTCAACCTACACATACAAGCACCAGTTAGCTATCATAATTTTCTTGATCTATTAAACTACCAGAAGATTAGATTCAGAGATATTTTACCTTGATGAGTCCAGTTTTTTTGTTAAGTTCATATTTCACTTTGCTTCCTTTTCCTATTTCAATAACCTGCATGAGGTTTTGTTTCAAGAGGAAGAATAGTCAGTAGGATTCCAAACTTAATGCATTTAATAGTTGATAGTTCTCATAAACAACTAATAGTTAGATATTGAAAAACTGAGATTTATAGCAAATATTGTTAACTACGATAGCAATATATCTACTGGAGCAGATTACATTAATATGAGGAATGTAAAATGCTTGTAACTATATTCAAAAGGGTCAGTTCAATTTATTCATGTTGATTTGTATCATTTGTGTTATAAAACTTATAATATATATGAACCACATGGGTCTTGAATCAAGAAACTGCAACTCAGTAACAGTTGCATAAATGGAAAATGGTGGAAAAAAACTGCAGCTGCTGCATTCCTAATCTGTGTACAATGAATATATGTTTGTTTGCTGCAGTTTGGGAACCACACAGAGTTTGCCTTGGACAGACTGAGATTCATATGTGATGCAGCAGTAGTAATTCAGTTTTAGACTTTAGTTCAGGGATGATTGTATGACTGGATACTGTGTATGTACTGTGTAGTCTGTATGCAACTGGATAACTGGATACTGTGATGCTGTGTAGTACTGTATAGTCTGAACTCTGGATACTGTCATTACTGTGTAGTCTGTACAGTTTGTAAGTCCCTGTAATTGCATGTTGTGTACAGTAACTCAGTAAGTACTGGATACTGTGTATCAGTGTATGTACAGTGTACTGTATAGTCTGTATTCTGTAATCTCTGTATGCAACTAGAATTCAGTTTTAGAACTTTTAGTTCAGTTTGGAACTTTGGATTACACATGTACAAGGTTGCCTTTTCTTTTTTTTTATAAAGGAAGGTTGTTTTTTTTATTTCTCTCGAATATCTTTGTCTACAACTCTACATCATTATGGTTTGTGAGTTTTTGCGGATTAGCGGATTGAATAATTGTATGATTTGAATTGTGAATTAGGTGAAATGACAAGTAATCCGATGTCTTCTTCTTCCGCATCCGTTGCAATGTCGGAAACTCCTTCCGTAACTTTGAAACGTCATTCAAATGATATTGGATGGAACTATGCGGAGTTGGTCGATCCTAATAAGAAGGATAAAGTCAAGTGCTTATTGTGTGGACATGTTTCCAACGCCGGCATATATAGATTGAAGCAACACATTGATCATGTCGGTGCAAATGTAGCTAAGTGTCCAAAAGCTTCGGATAGTGACAAAGCCAAAGTTTTAGCGGCACTTGAAGAAGTGAAGAACAAAAAGAAACAAAAACAAGTGCATGAAAAAGAAGTGAGAGAAGAAGTTCAACTTGATAAAGAAGATGTAGTTGAAGGGCAAAGATCAAACTCATCAAAGGTATCAAAGACACACTCTCTTGGTCCTATGGATAAGTTTGTCAACCCAATCGATCCAGATTCTTTGTTAGCTAAAGGTCAACAAATAAAGACGTGGCAACCAAATATCAATGAAGCACTTTTCAAGGAAAGAACACAAGAGGTGCATCGATTTTTGGCTAGATGGATGTATGAAGCCGGTGTAGCTTTTAATGCTATTGATTGTGATAGCTTCTTGAGGTTTGTAGAAGCGGTTGGTAAATTTGGCCCGGGATACAAACCTCCAAGTCAATATCAACTAAGAGAGCCATTGTTAAAGGAAGAGGTTGAGAGAACAAAAGAGTTACTCAAGAAGCATGAAGAAGAGTGGATTAAAAATGGTTGTTCTATCATGACTGATGCATGGAGCGATCGTAAAAGAAGAAGTATAATGAATCTTTGTGTTCATAGCAAAGAAGGTGTTACATTTGATTCTTCTAAGGAAGTTTCGGAAGATGCACACACCGGAAAATATATTTTTGAGTATGTTGATGAATGCATAGAAAAAAATTGGGCATCAACGTGTGGTTCAAGTTGTGACAGACAATGCTACTAACAACATGGCGGCGGCGGAATTGTTGAAGATGAAGAGACCAAATATATTTTGGACTTCATGTGCCACTCACACTATCAACATTATGCTTAAAGATATTGGCAATCAACCAAGATTCAAAAGTGTCATTGAGAAGGCAAAAGCCTTCACTATCTTTGTGTATGCACATCACAAGACGTTGGCAATGATGAGAAAGGCCACGGGTGACCAAGATCTAGTGAGGATGGGAGCTACAAGGTTTGCTTCTTCTTTTCTAACTTTACAAAGCTTACATGATAAGAAAGTTGAATTGAAGGCTATGGTTACTAGTGATGATTGGGATAAATGCAAACACTCCAAGACGGAAAA
Organism: Geum urbanum; assembly: GCA_946800695.1. Taxonomy (NCBI): domain Eukaryota; kingdom Viridiplantae; phylum Streptophyta; class Magnoliopsida; order Rosales; family Rosaceae; genus Geum; species Geum urbanum. The sequence goes on along the minus strand of OX327007.1, from coordinate 42,908,043 downwards.
AGGAAAAGCCGCTTATAGTACAGTGGTAAGCCCTAATTTTTGGGGTGGGGTTTCAACTTGCTTAAGAGTGTTTTCTCCTCTAGTTAAAGTGCTACGCATTGTTGATGGAGACACACCCTCAATGGGATTTGTCTATGGAGAATTGCAACAAGCAAAGGAAGAAATTAAAAATGTGTTCAACGGTCAAGCGAATTTGGTTGATCCTATCCTACATTCAATTGAAAGGAAAGGTAGCGGAAGAATTGATTGCTCATTGCATTTGGTGGGTTATCACTTGAACCCTTACTATTTTTACAAACTTGATTTTAGTGGAGTTCTTCCGGCTCCTATTATGGATGCAATGTTTGAGCGTGTGGAGAAGTTCTTTCCCGATGATGACCAAAGACAAGATGTGGTGTTAAATGTAGATTTACCCAAGTATAGATCAAAACAAGGGACTTTTGGAAAAGTTTATGCCGAGAGAGCATGGAAAATGATTGGTGAAACTAAAGATCCGGGTATGTAAATTGCTCTTTTCTTATTCACTTATTGAGTTAGTGTGAAATGATGATCGATTATATTTGTGGCTTATTCATTATGTTTTTGCCTCTTTAGTTACATGGTAGTGCAATTATGGAAGTGATGCACCCGGATTGCAAATGATGGCTATAAAGATTCTTTCTTTGACTACAAGTTCATCCGGTTGTGAGAGAAATTGGAGCACTTTTGAAGGAGTAAGTAGTGTTTTGTATGTTGATTTATAATTATTTTAATGAATAAACTTATAAAACTAACTCATATAATTATTTTCTATTACTTTTAGGTGCATACCAAAAAAAGAAATAGGCTTGGAACAACAAGATTGAACGATCTTGTTTATGTGCAATTTAATGCTAAGATCCTTAATAGGAAGAAAAAAACAAGAGATCCACTTCTTGCTAGTGACGCTTCTAAGGCACAAGGATGGCTAATTGAAAATGTTGATGATGAAGATCTTGAGTCCGATCTTACTTTGAATGAAAATGTTATTGTTGAAGAGGGAGCAATTAGAGAACTTGATGATGATGTTGAAGAATCCGAAGATGATAACGTAGATGAAAGAAATGATGACAATCATGACATGTATGAGTTCGACGGTTTCGAGTGATCATTTCACTTGAAAAAGTTATCACTTCTTTTTTTGTGCTTTTATTTGAATTGAAACTTTTGAATTGTTGTTTGATGACATTATGACAATATTTTTGAGTCAATATATTTTTATGATATATTTTTATAATTTTCTTATTTATTCATGGTATAATATACCATATAAATTAATACATATATAATTAATATATATATAATTACCGCCTAATTATCGCTTAATTACCGATTAAACTCCGCCTAGGCTGCTAAGCACTAGGCAGTAACTCTACCGCCTAATTCTGCATAGCGCCTTTTAGATCCTTGTATGGAAATATCCTATCAATGAGCGTGATAATATTCAAAAATCCTATGTAGCCTTGGGTCCCCTTCAACCAAAATTAAGCGATTATAAACTCTCAAAACATGGGTCACAGAATCATAAATTTAGTGCTAGTTGGTTTGAAAATACTCCATGGCTTGAGTATTCTAAAAAATTTGACAAGATATATTGTTTCCCATGTTTTATTTTTGATAAAGAAAATTCTTGTCATCCTCAATATACTGTTGAAGGGTATAGAAATTGGAGGGATAAGAGTGTGCTTTTACAACACGAAGGGGTTATAAATAGTCCACATCGTGTTGCCATAGAGAAATGGAGTTCGATGAGAAACTTAGCCACGGGAATTGAAAGAGTATTTCTGAAAAAAAAAATGGCTAAGGATGTGGAGGATAATCACTTTAGGCTTAATGTTTCAATAAAGGGTGTGAGATTGTTAGCGAACCAAGGACAAGCTTTTAGAGGTCATAATGAATCTGAGAGCTCCCTTAATGCTTGAAATTTTAAGCAAGTGAGGAAGTCTTTTGTAAGAATGGCTAGAGAAGAAGATAAAGTTGTCCTCACAAGTGGTCCTAGAAATGCTAAGTATACTGCTCCTTGTATTCAAAAAACTCTCTTAGATATTCTTGGTGACAAAGTGAGACGCAAGATTCAGGAGGAAATTGGTGATGCAAAATTTTGCATTCTTGTAGATGAAGCAGTTGATATAGCTAGTAGCGAGCAAATGGCTATTATCTTAAGATTTGTTAATCGTATGGGCATCATCCAAGAGCGATTCTTTAAAATAGTGAGTGTTCCTAACACTACTTCACTTACTCTTAAAATGGAGATATCCAAAGTGCTTGGTATGTAAAATCTTCAAGTAGAAAATATGTGTGGCCAAGGATATGATGACGATAGTAATATGAGTGGTATTTGGAATGGCTTGCAAGTAATGTTTCTTGAAGAGTGTCTGTATGCATATTATGTTCATTATTTTGTTCACCGTTTGCAGCTAGCATTGAGCACTACAACGACGAAAGTGGTTAAGGATATTTGGTAGTTTTTCTCTACTCTACTATTGATTATAAACTTTGTTGACTCTTCTGCCAAGCGTCATTGTGAGCTGAGATGATTAGAGAGGAAGAAATCCAAGATTTAGTAGCTCTTGGCCAACTTCATACAGGTAGATGTGCTAATCAGACTTATACTTTGCAGCGATCCGGTGGTACTCGTTGGGGCTCTCATTTTCGTTCTGTCAAAAGTTTGATTGAATAATTTAGTGCAACTTTGAAAACTCTTACTCATATGATGGATCATGGGTCTTTTCAAAGGGAAGCTAGTGGTGTTCTGACAGCTATGAGGTATTTTGAGTTTGTGTTTTGCCTGCATTTAATGAACAAGATCATGAAAGTTACTGAAGTTCTTTGCCGAGCACTACAACGAAAATCTCTTGACATCGTGGAAGCATTGAATTTTGTTGCACATACAAAAGAACTTCTTCAAAAGATGAGAGAAGACGGTTGGAGTGATTTGATGGTGACTGTTGCTTCATTTTGTGAGACATATAACATTGATATGCCTGACATGAGTTCTCGTTATTTGGAAGGTACAGGTCGTTTGTGTCAACAATTGAATTTCATTACAGTAGAGCATCATTACCATATAAATGTGTTTAATGCTGTAATTGATTTTCAGTTGAGTGAGTTAAACAGGAGGTTCCTGGAAGTAGCTTGTGACCTTCTTGCACTTAGCTCTACTTTGGACCCTTATGCCAACTTCAGTTCTTTCGAAATTGAAAAGGAGACCCTTCTTGCTAAAAAATTCTATTCTGCAGATTTTGAGTCAGGTGATCTTCTTAATTTAGAATTGGAGTGTCCATATTATCACCAGTCTATGACTAGAGATGTAAGATTCTAGAAATTAGATTCTTTGTGTCATTTGTGAGAGCAACTTGTGCAAACAAGAAAGTCAGATTCATTTCCTATGATCTACAGATTGATTTCTTTGGTGTTGACTCTTCCTGTTTCTACTGCTACCACTGAGAACGCATTTTCATCTATGAACATCATTAAGAACAGACATAGAAACAAGATGGATGATGATTTTCTTGATAATTGTATGGTACTTCATATTGAAAAGGAACTCGCAGAAGCTATTGAAAATGATGAGGTTATTAAGGAGTTTGAAGCTTCAGGGTCCCCTAGAGTAAGATTTAGTTAGCTTTTATGCTTTGGTTTTGTGTTTTATATTGCTATCTTATAATGTATTTCATGTTTATTTGGAATTTAGAAAGTTGTACTCAATTGCATGTAAAGGGTAAGGGTCATAACGTTCCCCCCTCAACAAGTGTATTATCTGTTCACTTAATAAAAAAATTTCATACTGTCGAGATTTTATCATAAAAAGTTAACCCTGGTAACTTTTCGATCCTGGATCTGCCACTAGAAGAAGCTTACATCAATTTCAGTCGAGTCATTAAAAGAAGCTATCTTATTTAATTAATTTGTTGATATTGAAAGCCATTGCTTAACCCGTCCAAGACAATGAAATTAAGACATCCGAATATTACAAGCAAATGAAGACATCTTTCTTCTCGATAATGATATAATTTGCGCTTTAGTGATCTATAAACTAGATTGCAAACTTACTTCTTAATTTGTCTTTGTTGAGATAATTCCTCAAATACTTTATCTTTATGTATTTGTGTTTCTTTAACCACTTTATATATAACCATTTTAACAAATCTCCAAACTATTAATTAGCAAACATAGTCTTATGTACAAAATTAAATGATTCCATGATATCCTACTATTTATTTCACCTAAAGAAACCGTAGCATGAAGAATGAATTGAGGAAGGTGACCGGCTCTGTCGAGTTGACAATGATACACAGTTCAACATCACTACCTTTATAACAAGTTAGATAGCAAACAAAACAGGGGGAGATGATCAATATCCTTTGAGATTTTCTTGTATAAGCACAGTAGAGCGCACATCAATAATGGACTCTGGTGATCTATAACTTCAGGGGACCCTAATGCATGTCACCAAGATTGCGTAATGCATGCCATCCATGGCAGCACCCCGGAATTGTACAATTTGAAGGAAGAGAGCCAGGCCGGGGTAAGCTACCTATCAGCTATATATGTTGTTTTGATGCATATATATCAGCTATTTATGTACGTACAGTATATAAGATTAAAGAGAGCGTGTTATGGGCAAAAAAGCTAGCCATGGATGAAGAGACTAGTCTTTCTTTTCTTGAGTGACAAGTGAGGGGAGAGAGCCCTATTGGTTTCATATAATGTTTATCATGGAAGTGGGATCTAAGAGGACACCATATAATTGGACCCGATCACATGATTTTGTGAATGTGGATTGACATATGATCGATCATGCTCCATTCTCTCTTCCTTTATATGGAATGGAGTTGTATCTTATCTTCAGGCGGAACGCCACGCATCACACTCCAATTAATTCCTTCCATGAAAAATATATTCTTGCCCTTTAAGCTACCTTTTCTTGTTTACAATGAAATAGGCAAACATGTAGAATGTACTAGGGTGCTCAAGTGAGTAAAACGGCCAATTTTTTTAGGGTGAATTTAACAAAAGAAGCCTCTAGAGCATCCTACCCCAAACAAATTAAACCTATAAAGTCTTGCCACATGACCTCACCTAGGCGTTAGAATGTGAGAAATCTTGGAGACCTAAGCAGCTTTAGACGCTCGAAGGTACCCTCACCATATAGGATTGTATAACGTTATTTAGAACTTTGAGCATGATCACTAACTTCCCAATCTTTTTTTTAAAAAAGAAAACTTTCCAATTTTGTGATAAAGTAATCTGGAGTTTCACATCAAAATTAATTGACAATAATTGAAGTAGCTCAAATTTTTATAACCTACTAACAAGACTCCTCATTTTCAATGTGACAGTCTTTTTTCATTCACATTCTCAACACCTTGAGGAGTAGGTAGTACTAGAGTGACCAATGAAAGCAAATTTCTCCGCACAGAAATAATCTCTCAAGTCTCAACTGTGATGAAATGGTGATAGAATAATGGTAATTTTTAAAAAAAATCTTACTTCACCTAAAACGTATTAAGTGTCCGACCTTATAAATAAGATTGCAATTGAGAAATTGTCAGTCCGCGAATTCGTGATTTTTAGGTAATGTAGTAGTAAAGCATTATTATATCTTTGTCTAGAGTACGTGGGAGAGTTTAACACTATTTTGATCTTTGTTTTCTTTTCGAGAAAAAAAAGGCCACTTGGTCACCCTATTATTGCGCATCTGGTGCATTTCATAAAATACACTTCAGACACTAAATTAATTCTCCTATTACCATTTTCATCATTCCGTTAATTTCTTCTGACGACGGTAATTTTGAAGTTCACCCGAGAGCACCTTCATTCAATCTCTATTTTTCCTCTCTTTATGCTATTTAATCTCTTAATAAATCAAAATTAATAAAATGATTACAATTGGTCGAAAGTACAAAACAACTTCAAAAAGTAATGTTTTAGAAACTTAGAACAAATTAAAGAAAAAATAAACAGTGATGAAAATGATACTTAGGCTTAGTTCATAGTGTAAATTATACTTTATTTGAGGATTAGATACTTTTTAACCATTGTAAATTGATTCAGTTATGAACATTTCATCTCTTTTAGTCGAATCGTCTAAATGTATTTTTTCAGTACATAAATTTAATCTTAATTAGTAACTAATTTAGAACTTTTGTATATGTTCTTTTGTTTTTACATTTTAGCTAACTTATCTGTTGCCGTTTTACAACCATGAACTATTGCCTGCACTGTACAACAATATTTATTGTGTTGAAGGAAAAAATAGATGTGCAATTAATGTAGACTGAAATTATCTTTTATTCATTGATAGATGACCTTAAATAAGTATTACAATATGTTACAATCATTATCCCAATAAATCAGGGATTAATAGAATATCTATTTCTATTCTAATTAGGACAAAATACACACCGATACCATAAATATTTCTCCTAGAACACTCCTCCTTACGTCGCGATCCTAATGTATGATGCATAACCTGGTACCTCACTAAAAATATTGCCAAGCAAACAAAAACCTCATGGGTAAAACAAAAGTTTGGTCTAAGGAAAAAAGAGTACAACGCATCAACTACAAAAGCGAACACATGTGATGTAGACTCTGCCCGATGTCTATGAAATAAACTCCCCCTGATCAGTAACTCAATCTCAAAGATCATATACTCTTCGCATTCCAATGCGTCTCACATACTTCACATGAACATGTGTTTTACACCATTCCAATGACGTTGTGTTGGCGTAGAACTAAACCGAGCTAAAAAATTTACAATGAATGCAATATCTGGTCTAGTGCATTGAGCCAAATACAACAAAGCTCTGATAACACTAAGGTGTGGTACCTCAGCTCCCAAAATTTCCTCATCATCATCTTTCAGATGGTATGAATCCTTATTGGGTTCTAGACTGCGAACAACCATTGGTGTTCTAAGAGGGTGTGCTTTGTCGATGTTAAATTACCTGAGCATCTTCTGGACATAAGCAAACTGATGAATAAGTATTCCACCAACTCGATGCTCCAGCTCTAAACCAAGGTAAAATTGAGTCATACCAAGGTCTTTCATCTCAAACTTGGATTTCAAGTTGCTAACAATTTTATTGATTTCATCAAAAGACCCATTGATATTCATATCATCAACATAGACAGCTACAATATCAAATCCTAAACTTGTTCTCTTAATGAACACACATTGCACAAATCATCGTTCTTGTATCTTTTCACAATCAAGTAATCATTTAGACGTGTGTACCATATTCTACCAGATTATTTCAATCCATATAGTGAACGTCTCAATTTAATCACATGAGCACTCCGTGGTTTAGAGTTACTTGAGTCGGGTATAACCACGTCTTCTGGCACTCTCATGTATATTTTTGAATCAACGTTTTCATAAAGATATAATATGCTGTAACCACATCCATCAGCTGCATGCTCAGTTTTTCGGACACTGCCAAACTAACAAGGTAGCGGAAAGTAAGAATGTCCATGACTGGAAAATATGTCTCCTCATAATCAATGCTAGGACGTTGAGAGAATCATTGTACCTTAAGTCTAGCTTTATACCGCATGACTTCATTCTTCTCATTATGCTTTCGAACAAAGACCAATTTTTGTCCTATCAGCTTCACATTCGGTGGGCATAGTACTACTGGACTGAAAACTTGCATTTTCTTCAAAGAGTCTAGTTCAGCCTGCATTGCCTCTTTCCATTTCGGCCAATCCGTTATCCGCTGATATTCAGCAACCGAGCGAGGTTCCACTTCATTGTCGTCAATCATGTCCTGAGCGACGGAATAAACAAAAACATCATCAACTACCTTAGATGATCTATCCATAACAATAAGTGCATCATTGTTAGTGAGTGATATTTCACCGTTCTCGTATATCACATATTGATCTGAAGCATCGTTCAGAGATGTCATGTGTGATTCTAAAACATAACTATAGTCAGGAACAATCTCATGTGAAGGATTCACAATGTTGATGACAAAATGATCATTATGTGCCTGGATGGCTTGCCTTTTCACCGGCAGCTCAACTGTGAATTTTCTTGGTCTCCCCCTCTTCCTAGTGGGAGTCAAGGCCGATGTCACTCCCTCCACATGGGCTTAAGGGATGTTTCCCTGCCCAGGAGTTGTGTTAATTTGCCCCTTCTTGGGGACTTCCAACATTACAGGAGCATTTGTAGCAGGTATTTGGCAATATCAGTGAAGGAGTCTGGCATCAAGTCTGCTACCTTCTGAAGGTCAAGAATACGCCACACTTAAATCTCACTCTGAGATGTGCATGGATACTCTTGAAACATAGTGGGAGTATGCCATATCAATTTCTGACATTTAACCGGAATGGAGGCATTTTCATTTCCTCCTAACTTCGGGAAGTATGTTTCATCAAAGTGACAATCTGTAAATCTTATAGTAAAGAGATCTCTTGTCGAAGATTCAAAGTAACAAAAAATTGTTAAAAATTCATAACCAACATAGATGCCTAGACGATGTTGAGGATTCATTTTAGTACATTGTGGTGGCGTAATTGGTACATATATCACGCAACCAAAGATGCGTAGATGTGAAATGTCAACCTCATATCCAGTTACCAACTGATACGCACTGAATGGTTGACATGCTACGGGTCTCAAGCGAATAAGCATTGTTGCATGTAATACTGCATATCCCCAAGCAGATACCAGAAAATTTGTATGCATTACCATTGCTCTGACTACAAACTGTAATCACTTGATTTGTTCCTTTGCTAAACCGTTCTGTGAATGAAGATAAGAGACATGATGTTCAACTTTAATCCCTACTGACATGCAGTAATCATCAAAAGTTTTTTATGTAAACTCTCCTGCATTATCCAATCTAATAGACCTGATTGGATTGTCTGGGTGGTGAACCCGAAGCTTAATAATTTGTGCTATGAGTTTTGCAAATGTAGCATTCATTATGGATAACAAAGTAACGTCTGACCAATGCGTTGATGCATCTACCAAAACCATAAAATGTTTAATGGTCCATATTCCGGTTTGATAAGTCCACAAATATCACCATGGATTCTCTGTAAGAATGGTATATTTTCAGTATTATCAACCGCAAAGGAAGGCTGAACCTGTAACTTTGCCAATGAACAAGCTTTGTAAAACGAGCGGTGAGCCTTAGAGATTGCCACGAATGAATCTTGTGGACCAATACTAGGTGTTATATTTGGCTTGAGGGTCGAGACCGAATTAAGATTGTTAATCTCATCCACTCCATCAAAATCGATGGGTATTTCCACATGCGTTTTTGCTCTAAAAAGTATATGACCATGAGAGTTTTTGAATATTTTAATCATCATATCACAACCTGGATATCCCGGTCGACAATGCCAAAGTTGATAAGAGGCCGAGTCACATGTAGTAGTAAGAGTTACTGCATTGGATTCAAAATCATAACTGTAGTAAGATATAAACCACTACGAATTACCCCTACCTTCTCCAAGGTGTGCTTTCTACAACACTCCTAAGAAGTTATACATAAGAATTCTTTACCATTATCACAAAGAGTATCCAAGTGTAAACTGTTGGCTCTAATGTCCTTAAAACTTAGCAAGATTCGATTGGTCTTAGGCACATACAATGCATCAATGAAATAAATTCTTGTACCATGTGGTAGCAAAAATTGTGTTGAACCACGCCCTTGGATAACCGGCGTTGAACCAATCATGGTAGTTACTGATAAATTATATGTCACAAGATCCATAAACAATTGCTTATTCTGCAGTATAGTATGAGTAGTACCACTATATGCTAAACACTCAATCTCATCTTCAAACATCTACAAAAGAATGTGAGTAGTCTTTGATTTCAAGATATGACGAACACTTTAAGTAAGGACTATAACCTCCAAATTTGCTTTGGGTACATTTGCTACAATTAAATTAGCTTCACCGCAATCATCCATTCTTAACACTTTCATACATTGAAAGGAAGAAAATTTATTATTTTGCCAACATCAAACTTACATCAAAGATTGTCTTATTCAAAACCATGACTAAACAAAGGCAAAACTAAACTTGATTACATAGCATAGATATGAGCATAATACATAGACTAATCAAAATTCATAATCTCTAGATTTGCTTTGGGTACATCTGCTACAATTAAATTGATTTCACCGCAATCATCCATCTCTTGATCTTCAATATAGTTGGTCTCATGCGTCAAGTATTGTTTGCACCTTTTGTAGGCATTCTGAACATCCATGGGTGCATGACACTATTTGTGCATATGCTTTGTTTAACCACACCTATAGCAAGGTGACAAGCGAGAAGTAGAAATAGAATTTGTAGAATTTCCATTCCTAGGATCAAAATTGGAGTGATTCTTGTTGGATGTATTTTGGTTGGCATCTTAGCTACTCCAAGTCAAATTTCGGTCTTTGCCACGTCCTCCTCTTCCACCACGTGTGCTATAAGGTTCATAATGACTGCTATATTTATTCTTACGTGTCTTCCCACCAGTGTTACAAGTATTATGAACCTTCTATTTTCCAGCTGGCCTGGCATTATTGTTAAGAAGAATCTCATGAGGTTATTGAAGGATTTTATCTTGCCTTGCTCAAAATCAATTTGATATTGATGTGAAAGCATGTCCATAGAATTAGGGAAGATGCTTAAAGACTTCTCAATCATAGCCTGATCAGTCTTGACAACGTCACAAAAGCTCAACTCTGAATGTAGTTCTAACATAGCTTGATTGAAGACATCAATCTTCGAATAATCCAATAACCAAATGGAGTCCCATCTCTTTTACAATTCAGGAATTTGTGCATCATGCACATTGTTGAATCTTTCTTTTAACACATCCATAAGTCATTGGGATCATTCTTTTGCAAGTACTATTTTTTCAATATTGGATGTATATGCCGCCACAAAAATATGAGGGCTTGAGCTTTGCAGGCTGCAGATGGTGAAAGTACATTATCACTGGGAGCTGCAACGGGTGGATGAATAGTATCTATAAGATCTTTACCAATGAGAGTATTCTCTACATCAGACCCATTTATGATATTTTGCTCATTTTGGATCAAGGATATCAAACTTAGGCCTAGTTGGCTCTGTTGAAGACATCTACAAAAGAGATAAGAGATGTAATTAGTACTTATCGAAAAAACTACGATTATTAATATCAAGTTTAGGGAATAAGAACTGCGATCAATGATGTTTGGTTACAAGAATCGAATCAAAACGGTGGCATCATACCACACCTAAAAACTGTGACTTTCACAAATAGTCACAAATATTGACTTCTTCTTTTTTCAATGTGAAATCACATTTATCCGTGATGTTCATCAATAACTGTGACTCCCCCAGGACCGTCACTAATAATAACTTTTTATAAGCATGTATCCATAGGAAGTATGGCATAAAAAGTAAATCATAGTATAATAAACCTATATCTATACCTAGATCTTAGGGTGTTGCGGTAATTAAGTTTTACAACCCAATTTCTAAATCGAAGAAAGTAAGATAATTTACCTCAAGCGTGTTATGCTCAGTATGAAAACTCTAAAAATTAAGATAAGTGAAAATCTGGCGACGGTGACAGTGCTTCGGTGGCGGTGCTCCGGTGGTGATGGTACTCCGACTGTGATGAAGTTGTAGTGTTTAGGGGTTTAAGGTATTTTTCTATTTAAGGTTTGGGTTAATGGCTATCAACTCAAGAATTGCTGATAACGTGTTGAATGAGAAAATATATGAGCAATCAATATAGACTGAAACTGTCTTTTATTCATTGGTAAATGACCTTAAATAGACATTACAATCTGTTACAATCATTATCCCTATAAATTAGGGATTGAGAGAATATGTATTTCTATTCCGATTGTAACAAGGCACAGACTGAGATAACAAAAATATTTCTCCTGGAACACATTGCACTTTCGGTAGTGTATTCAATAGTTTAGTTTTGAAACTTCATAAATTAAAGTGGTAGACGTGTAATAATTCAGTGACTAGAGTGCCCATTAAAAAGAATACGAAAATATGAATCTTAAATTCAAAATTTCCTGAAAAATGATTATGATTTAAAATGAAAATGAAACCATCTAAGTGAGAAATGGATGGATCCCCCTCATAGACTAGTAACGAGGCAGTCAAGGGATGATCTTCGATTTGTACTTTTGGACAAAATTATGTCTCTTATCAATTTGATTTCCTCTCAGATCCTTTAGCTTTTATCAGCTTTACCAGAAAACTTCCCCTTTTAAATTAACCCATTCTAGCCCTTCTCCTTCTTTTTGCCTACACAAAGTTTCACGGGCCAAATATATAAGGATTATTAGCTGTGCCAATATCGACTTTTACTTGCTTGTAATTTTGTTTTTGTTTTACTCGGGCTATCTATGTAACTGGGCTTTGCTCCATTGTCATTTTCTCTTGTTGTGTAGTGTGCGTATCGTCCTCCTCTGCCAAAAGAAAGAGGCATTTTCCAAAGCAAAGGCACTTCTGGGTTTTTGGGCCTTCTCTTCCTTCCACAGTTCCTGTACTCGTTGAAGGAGACTCTCTGTCCTTCGATTCTCCGACATGTATGCCTATGTACACTCATGCTTAACCCGAAAATTTTCCGGGGCGGGTCTAAGAAATTTTGCAAACTGTCTTTTTTCTCGATCGTGCTTCGTGCGCTGTCATGCCACCGTCTCGCGAAGGAATGTTGAGTTGTAATTAGCGGCTACTGATTTTTTGATAAGAGATTTAGACGAGGAGAGCACCAACCTCACCTGAATGGATTTTTCTTGCCTACTGACTTAGGACTTGTGGGTTTTCGTGTCTCTAGCTGAGCCACGGAAATCGATACTCTACACTCATTCTGGTGTAAAGAAGAACAATCTCTTTACTTCGGTGTTGAGAACACAATGGTGTTACGTCCTTGAATCTCAAAAACTCTCACTCTTCCTGGTGACAAACCTCTTAATCACCGGTTGCAGGATTTTTGCGTCCTTGAATCGCAAAAATCTCACTCTTCCTGGTGACAGCTCTCTTGATTGCCGGTTGCAAGGTTTCTAGAGGTGAAAAGGATAGTTTGCTGAGAGCAAAATATGTATTTAATCAAGGATCCTTTTCCAATAGTTTTTCCACTCTTTATATAGAAGAGTGTATTCGTGTTCAACTTTACTTGGAACTCCTTAGTAGCCAGACTTGTACTACAACTCTAATTGATCAACACCCCGTCTGTGATCTTCGATAATTCTCACAAAGGAGTCCTACCTATTGTAGGAAAGGTTAAATTAGAAATAAGTCGCATGCATCAGCTTTCTCCAGCCCATTACAATCTGAACTGCCATGTTCTACACGGGCCGCTCACTTAATTTAGCTCTCAAAGCCCAATAAGAAATATTTTGTTTCGAACACAAACATTGCCCCTCAAACCTTGAGATTAAATTCATTAATGCAATTGAAAAGGCTTGATTTACCAAACAATGCGCTGTTGTAGTCAAACGATAACTCTATATGCAAGCGCCACGTCGTTCTCTCTCGTCTGAAAAGCTTATTCACTTTGGCTGACGTCATATAAAAAGTGCACGTTCGTGTCAGTCTCTACTTCCAACACAACTATTTTACTTTCACCAACTTGAACTTTCAAACTTTTCTCAAAAGCCAGTCTTTCTGTCTCTCCGTCGTCGTCATTCTCTAACTATGACCATGCCTCCTCACAAAGAAAGACATCCAGATCTTACTCAAACCGAAGCAAACCAACTTACCACCGATATTTGCATCGTTACGACTCGCAGACAACCAGGCGCCACTCTCACTCTCAGAGTCATTTCTAAAGGCATCGGCCACCTAGGCCCCTTCCTCAAAACGCCAATAAACCCAGAACTCTTCCATGTGCTCCGTCGTCTCTACTACAACTCAGCCCTAATATTTCAAGACAATCCGAAAGCCAGCCCGAGGGATGGACGAAGAAGGACACCTTCTGCTCAATCAACAAATCCACCACCATAGACCAATGTTGTCTCCACTGAGCAACCACATGAGCTGGTTGAACCCAACCTCTCATCTTCTCTCATGGTAAGATGACTCTGCTCCAATCTTTTAACAAACTAGGCCACATTTAGTTACACCATTACTCTTCTAAACTTCTATTGCCTTTAGGATTTGCCCACCATCACTGAAGAAAGCAACGCCATCAATCTTGAAGCTACCATCATCGAGGACATTCCTGATCTTCTGGTGAACACCTCTGATCCACTCATCTCTGAACCTCTTCCGAATGCCAGACTACCCCACTACCAGTACTTCCTGGATTTTGCTGATGAATCTGAGGAACAAACCACCATAAATGAAGGCGACACCGCCTCCTTCTCCTATCACTCTCTGCATTTTACTTCAAAAGAGCAACAAGCCATGGTGGAAGGGCACATAGTATTTCTTTCCACTCTAGAATCCGCAAGCGGGCCCAACACGGCTCTAAAGAAAATAGTACTTGATATTCTTCACTCGCCTAAACCGTACATGCTTAGCGAGCCTAAGGTAGGCTTACTACAACAACCTCTTTTTCCTCTTACATACTGCATAACCACTTATTTTGACTCAAATGTTTTCTAACAGGAATCCTAGCCTCAAACTTCTTCTACTACTCCCGGTACTCAGCCTGCTTTGCTAGAATGTTCAACTCCTATTGCTACTATCAAATTAGGCTCCAGCACCCAAAAAGCATCCCATAGGCCTCATCATCTTCAGGCCCTGCCATCCAAGTGGTCGCTCTTTGAGACCAAGTCTTGAGCTTGGAGGAACTCTCTGCCAAATTCGATGTTTTGAGTCCAGTTTCGGCTGATATCGCTCTGTCTCGAGCCGCTGTCAAAAAACCTCTCAAGCCAAGTTTGATTTGTTCGAGAATATCAACAGTTCCCTGGATAAAGTAAGAGACCTGAGAGAAACTGCCCCTAGCAAACTCCTTGATACTATCTCAGAATTCGAGAAAGATCTTCGCGAGCTTCACAAATTATATAGCTGTTAAGATGACTTGAAGCGTGGGGTGGACCGCAAACGGGAGGTGGTAGCCGAGATAGCCAATCAATTGCAACAAGATCGGGTAAAGTTCAGGAATTCCTTAAGAGCGCTTCAACCAAAAGAGAAGTTCTAGCTGCCAAAGAGGCTGAACTAATAATTCTTCAGGCTGAAGTGGACCTCTTGTAGGCTGATGCTAGTTCTACCCATGCTAGCACTCAGAAACTTCTGGATGAAAGCTCTGGTCGCGCAAACAAACTCGCTGAAGCTGAAGATGATGCTTTGGAGCTCTTGGACTCGTATAGCTTGGCTTGGACAGACTTCGAGTTCTTCAAAGTAGAGTTGAAAAGGAAGGCTCTCTTGTTGTAGTTTTTGGGCCTTTAGTATTAAGCCCAACTTCTTATATCTTGTGAACCAATAATAATTTAACTATCTTTATTTGATTCCAAATTATTATGATCCACCTAGATTCTGAATTCATTAATGTGCCTCAGATATATGCCTGTTAAGAACGGTCCAACAGTAATTGATCTGCTAAGGAATTTACCGGTCAAACTCCTTCTTGAATGGCACTCAACTCAAATTTGAAATCCGGAACATGCATGTCCCATCTATCAAATTCCTACCCGTTTAACTACCCCCAAAATCTCTAATTATGGAACCTTTAAATTGGGGTAGATAAGTCGTCTTGTTGCTCAATCCCCTAGAGACATGAGTCCATCATCAACAACTGTGTTTTTTCCCGAGAATCTTTACCGCTCTATTTTGATGTAACGGTTCAATATTTACTTCATCTATAAATACTAGTCTAATTTTTTGCACCTATGCATCCCTTCAACCTTTTCATTCGATGAACTCCACTTTGCGGCACCTACTCTGGTTTTCGCCTGAAAAGAAACCTCAAGATATACTCCTCCCACATTATGAACCTTAGATAGTGATATCCATGTCCAAATATGGGCTAGATAGTGATATCTATGTCCAGATGATTCCTTGGCCAAGTCACCTTAAGCCTATACAGAGTGGCGCAGTTTAAACGTCGGGGATGATTTTGCGTTGGATTCCTCGCTAGTAATTGATCTGCCTTTGTGTGCATAGAGACTACAGGTTCATGCCTGCAGATGTTTTGGCGAGGAAAGCCAAGGAATTCAATTCAGTGAAGGGAAGCACATGAAAACTTGCTTCCAGCACTTGGGCTGCTAAACTAGTTTTCATGACACTCCCTTCCTTTTTCTTTGTCTCTTGAGGTCCTCCATCTTCAAGTCCTCACAGCATCTTCATTTCCATGCTCCATGTATGCATATTTGATATGCGTGCTACAGAGATTGGTTATCAACTGTTTGAGGAATTGGGGATAGACGTCTTTTTCTTCATTTGTCAGTTGTAGCCTATATTCATATGGTATCAAAGCTTAAGGCCGCAAAGTCTTTATAATTTCGTGCTTTAATGTAATCTGCTTGTGTTTAAAGAAAATATTTCTCTCTGCAAATCGTTGTTCACATTGATAAACTCAAACATTTTTTGTGTATGAAAAGTACACTTATGAATTTGGCCACAGATGTTGGCAAGTACGGATTAACAACTAAATATTGACAAAGGATTTGGCCTGTAAAAAGTTAAGAAATTTTAGAAAATGTTTTAGAAAATTTCAACAAGTTAGCCATAGGAATTCACCTTGTGCTTCAGAAGTCTCTATGTTATGTCCCTTCAGTCTATTCAAGCGAGGAGTTGCCTTTGAGCCTGTATGAACTAAATTAGTCTGTTGCTGGTGGGTCATTGTACTCCCACACCGGCTGCACGTATTTCTTGAGGAAACACCCATTAATAGGGTTGGCATGGATGATACCATATTGATTTCGTAGACGAACAACCCCATTTTCCTTGAATACAATCTATGATGTATGGACCTTCCTATTTTTCAGACCACTTACCTAGTCCATCTATCTTCTTGCCAATTGGAAGTATCACTCTCCAGACTAAGTCTCCTTTTGCAAAACTTTTGCCCTTTGTGCACCTGTCGTAAGCACGAGCTACTCTTCGTTTTTCAGCGCATAGGTTGTCATAAGTCTCCAAACGTTTCTCATCTAAATCTTCAATCTCCTACCACATCGCTTGCACATAATCCTCGCCAATCAAATCATGCTGCTCCATAACACGCAGGGACTGGACATTTATCTCCAATGGTAAAACTGCATCATAACCAAACATTAATGCATAAGGAGTGGTTCCAGTGGAGTTTCGTTTACTTGTCTGGTACCCATAATGTGTTAAATAAATCCTCGTGCCATAAGCGAGCATTTCTGGCAAGCATGTGTCTCAAGATATGTAAGATTATCTTATTACTTGCCTAAAATTAACCGTTGGATTGGGCATAGTATGGGGTAAAATGAAGAAAATATATTCTTAAGTCTTTCATCAGCTCACTATCTCGTCAGACATGAAAGCCGCCCCTCTGTTTTATACAAAACATTCCGGAATGCCAAATCTGCAGCTGATATCTTCAAACAAAAACTGGTGAATGGCTTTCGCGGATGCCACTTTTAAAGGCCTAGCCTCAACCCATTTGGTGAAGAATTCGATAGCGACAATGATGAACTTGTGCCCTTCTGACGAATGAAAGTGTGTCATCATGATTAAGTCTAAAGCCCATCCTCGTGTGGGCCAAGGCATGATAATTGGTTGTAATGGGATATTGGGTAAATGGCTAACCGAACCGTGAGCTTGACAGTTTTCACAGCCCTTGGCAAAAGTATTGCAATCCTTAAGCATTCTTGGCCAATAATACCCATGACGTCGTAGTAGCCATCGCATCTTTGGACCAACCTGATGTGCCTCTGCTGCCCCTAGATGCACTTCTCTCATTAGACTCTTGGCTTCAATCCCATATAAACAACGTAATAGTATACCATCGTTGCCTCTCCTGAACAACCCATCATCTTTGAGGACATAGTTGGGAGCCAAGAAACGCACTCGCTTGTCGGCTGGGTCGTTTGGGTTATGAAGGTAGGCAATAATGGGATGCCTCTAATCTACATCTATAGGATCAAGTGTAGCAACGTACCATTCATTGTTCTCTTCCTGACAAGTAAAGAAAGAAGGAAGCATTCATCGTTCAACTTTTAGAATCCATTCGCGTACTCCATCCTAAAGGCTTACTCCCTTTGCTAACTGTGCTAACTCGTTTGCTGCATAATTGTCTTCGCGAGGAATATGACTCAATTCTACCTCAGTAAATAGCTTGAGTAAATCACAAGCTCACTTAGAGTAAGGCTCCAACACTGGACCGCCTTATACTTTTTCTCGAGTTGCTTAATTACCAAAAGGGAATCTCTATATAGGTGCACATCTGTAATCTCCATATCCAACAAGAGCTCTAATCCTATGATAAGTGTCTCATACTCCGCTTGGTATTTGTACATTAGAATTTCAACCTGAAAGAATACGAAAAAGTTTGGCCACGTGGGGTAACTAAGGCGACTCCAGCTCCAGCCATGGTGCTAGTACTTGAGCCATCAAAGTATAAACACCACGGGACAAGGTCAATACGAGCCAAGTCCACTTCTGGGCCTTCGTGAGCATCAATCATTGGATGATGGGAAAGAAAATTGGCCACTGCCTGGCCCTTTACTGCCTGCCATTTACTGTCTTTTGTGGTACATACTGAAGTATAAATTCAGAAAGTGCCAAGACCCACTTCCCAATCCTTCCCCTTAGTATGGGTCGTGATAACATATACTTCACGAGATCAATCTGTGCAATTACGCAGGTGGTGGAATATAGCATATAGTGCCTCAACTTGCATCCTGAAAAATACAAGGTCAAGCACATTTTTTCTATTGGCGAGTATCGCGTTTCACAATCTATCAAAGTACGACTAAGATAGAAAATAGTACGTTTGACCCCAGCCGTGTCGTCTTGAGCCAATAGACTCCCAATAGAATGGTCTGTAGCTGATAAGTACAGTTTAAGAGGGACCCCTGGTCTTGGATGGACCAAGACTGGTGGGTTCGCCAGATATGCTTTAACTGTGTCAAAAGTCTCTTGATGAACAGGCTCCCATCCAAAGTCTTTCTGATTCTGTAACTTGAGTAAGGGCGAAAATGGTTGTGTCTTCCCAACTGCATTTGCAATAAATCGCCCAAGGAAGTTTATCTTTCCCAAAAGCTGTTGTAGCTCTTTCTTATTCTTTGGCGGGACTGCATTTAGGACTGCTTTCTTCTTATCATCTGGGACCTCCATTCCCCGTTGATGGACCAAGAAGCCCAAAAAAATATCCCACTTGTACACCAAAAACACAATTGGCTGGGTTCATCCTTAACTGATGCTGTCTCATTCGAATGAACACCTGCCTCAAGTCTTCGATGTGGTCAGTCTTGCACTTTGTCTTGACTACCACGTCATTAATATAAACCTCCATGAATTTCCCTATGAGGTCGTGAAATATTAAATTAATAGCTCACTAGTAGGTGGCCTCTACATTCTTGAGCCCAAATGGCATATCCACGTACTCAAACACCCCTGCAAAACTTGGGCATCGAAATGTTGTCTTATGTCTATCTAATTCCACCACTGGAATTTGATGGTATCTAGCTGTTCCATCCATGAATGATATCATATCATGGCGAGTGACTGAGTCCACCAACAAATCTGCTATTAGCATCGGGTATGCATCCTTCGAAGTTGCATTGTTAAGGACTCGGTAATCAACACAGACCCTCATCTTGCCATTCTTCTTCTTTACCGAGACCATGTTTGAAAGCCACTCGTTGTACTTGGCTACTCAAATAATGCCTGACTTAAGCATTTTTTTCAATTTCTTCCTTAACTAGAATTATTGTTTCTGTGTTCATACGACGCATCTCTTGCTTCATAGATTTCTTGCCTTCTAAGATAGGTAAGTTATGGCATGCTAGGTCTGACGACAGCACTGGCATGTCTTCATACTTCTCTGCAAAACAATCTGCATATTCCTTCGAGAATTCAATGAGCCTTTGTCGTTCTTCAGGTTCCAGGAAAGTACTTATAGCCACAGTCATTGGCTCTTCCAAAGCCCCCAAGATTAATCTTTTCGATGTGATCTTTAACTTTAGGAGGTGTGTAAAGCTACATGGGCTAATTTGATTTCCTCCTCTTCATCTGATTCATGAAGTACGTCATCACCCACGTATTTTAATGCTGCAATCATTGGAATACTCTCGTAGGCTCGACTCTCCATTAGAAAATTGTGAAATCTTTCGTTCAGGGAGTAGCAAGCCTCGGCATCTATGCTTGATAGAGACTCTAACATTGGGACGGTTTAGGTGGTAGCTCAATGGTATAGGGTCGGCGATTATCTTCGCCTACTTGGATGATATCCCATTGAGCTAATTCAGAGGTCGTTACACCAACTGGGTGGCCTCTGTTATCAACGCCACATACCTCCAGTGGTCGGAGGTCACTGTTGTAATATCTGGCATCCAAAGTGCTAACAGATATAGAATACAGACGAGGATCTGCGTTGATAAATTCTACCTCGCCTGACTCCATATTCCAAAGAACCATCTATTGATGAAGAGAAGAGGGTACACAATAGCTTCTGTGGATCCAATCTCATCCCAGGATTGCACTATATGGTGTTGTACATTCTGCTACAAAGAATGTGTATGTGCCCGCGGCTGCGGCTGGTCCCACTTGCATATGAAGGAAAACAATTTCCAAAGTCTTAGAGATGTTGCCTTGGAAGTTTCGAACATTCAAAGCTGTTTCTTGGATAACGGACTTGGAAATACCTAGTAGTGCCATTGCTTTGACGGTTATTATGCTAACAGTTACCCCTGAATCCACCAAAAGTTTGTTGAGTTGGATTCCTTGGACCTTTCCTGTGACATATAGTGGTCACATGTGCATGGCCATATTCAGGGTTGGCTTTGCGAACATCATATATGCCTTCTTCAAAGATAAGTCAACCTCTGGTTGCTTGGCGAGCAACTGCTGATCTGATGTTATGGTGTCCTATTTTGTGGTCGCCAAGTTGTTCACACTTTTACTAGGTTAGCGTTAGCCTCTGTCACTTTTTTTGAAGGTCCTACAAACTTGGAGGGTAGGAAAAATACCATGTTAACGTTAATATCTATCTCATCCTCATATTCTTGCATGTCTTCCTCCTCGTCTTCACCATAATCGACCAGTTTGTCGTCGTTGCCCTCGATACCTTCTTCAGTCTTTTCAGCATCCATATTGCGTCGTCAGTGATATCTAAGGTGGCAACGTGCTGCTTTTGAACCTCAAGTATAGGTTCTAATGTAGTTGGTTGAAATAAACCCGAACTATTCTGTTCTGGGATAAGAAAAGACTTGCCCAAGCTAGCCTTTTTCTTATTTTCTTCCTCAATCAGAGGCTTTGGCCTCCAATGAAAGTCCTTTGTTTCGTTTATCATGACATGCCCCCGTGCAACCTCCTTAGTTTGCGGAAGGCTCTTCACTGATTGTGTAGCTTCCTCCTCAAAGTGGAGATGTTGTTTGGCTGTTTTGTGTTTCCTTAGGTCGAGGGGAACCTCAGGTATAGGTTCCGGTGTCTTATATCTAGCCCATAACTCTGGGTTAGGATCGAAGACATTGGTCATAACTGCTCAGACTTTGGGCTCGCGAGAGCTCTTTCCAAAAACAATCAGGGGGTTAGCTGCCAAGGCATTCAGACACCTCCGCAACTGTTCTGGGGTGTACATCAACTATTCTTCCTGCACCAAACCCATTTCCAATGCCTCCAGAGCTCTCTTAGCTTCTCCAAAGCACCGTTGCAAGTTGCGTCTCCGGCTCAGAGTTACTTCCACCGTTATACCTTTCTCCTTCACGTACCATACGTTTTCCTTGGTGATATTTCTTGAAGCGGATGGGATATATGGCTTGGCAAGTGTGTCGATTGCAGTTGCTTCATATTTCTCTAATCTGCCAGTCTTTTCTACAGCTCTCCTTCGCTTGAAGGTTTAGGAATTCCTTTGACTTAGCTCCCTTTGGCTACTCGGTTGATAGTGTTCAGGAGTTAAGATCAACTCGGGACAGACTTGGACGGCTTCCTTTAATTCCTCATAAGTGATCTTCAACACATAATGGAACTTGCAATGGGAACACAACGCCACTGGCAATTCTTCCATCGGATCGACCTTCTCTTTACCTTTTGATGGTTTCTCTTGTTGTTTCCTTGAGATACCCTCATCATTGGTTTGAAGGTCGAGGGTTGGTTTCCTTTTGTTTGGGTTGCCCCTTGGCAGTTCTATCATTCCAACCATCAACGCCTTTTCGATTGCAGGATTTGGCGAAGGTGCTACAATTTGCACTTCTCCCTCGTCTATCCACTGCTAAATCATATACATCAGCTTAATGCAATCATTAGTGGAATGACGTCTCCATTTGTTATGGTATCGGTAGTAAGGTAGAACTTTCACATCTTCTGGATTTAGGTTTGGAGTTCCCCAATTATCTGGCACCACTGCTATACCTGCTTGGAGCAATTCTTCAAAAATCTCTACTCGCCTAGATGCATCGTATGTGATCTTGGCTCGCCTGGATTGGATAAACGCAATATTTTGCTTGGCCATAGGCCTTCCCCTTGATCTTCTTTGTCGTCATGCTGGCCCAAATGCGTCACGAGACGAGGAAGTTACTGGAACTGTAATGAAAGGTGGTGGTGTGTTAGGATGCCATTCTATCACCCCTTATTGGTTAATTGTAATCACTTCCCGGTCAATTAAACTATGAATTTTGTCCTTCATAGCTGAACACGTTGTTGTTTGGTGTCCAAATGTGTTGTGAAACCTGCAAAAATACTCGCCTGGCCTTGTATATTCTAGATGTTTTAGCTTGAATACTGGCCAATAGACGATAAGTTTCATCTCTTGCAATCCATTTATGATTTCTTCCACTTTGTCTTGTGTAAAAGTATTTTGCAGGTGGATTAGTTCATTATCTTCTTCTGCTCCTACTACAAAGCTTATGGTTGATGATTAATCGATGTTCACTACGTTAACCTGAAGTGCCAGGAATGATTGAGAATCAACTAGCGAGGCCATCTTGGAAGCTCCTTCTACTACTAACTGGCCTTCATTAATCCACTTCTGGATTTGATCTTTCAGCTTGACATAGTCCTTAGTCATATGGTTTCTTGTGTCATGGAACTTACAGTACTTCTTCCATTTTAATTGTTCAGCACTAGGTAGTGGGCCAAAGTCTGTCTTGGCGGCTCGCATACTGAACATCTCATATAGTATCTCATGAGCCATGTTGGCGTCATATGTGTACGTCATGAATTTTGGCTTCGCAAAAGCCACTGTCGAGTTTTATAGGACGTTTGTTTTTCTGAAGTTTGCGGGGCTTCAGTACTTTGTTCGTTGCTAACTCGATAGCACCCACTTGTTCTTCTTCATAGTCTGATTCTTGTTCAACTTGATCCTCTATATAAGTCACAGTCTTTGGCTTGTATTTATCGTAAGACCTTGATGCATACGTTTGTTATCACGCTCTTACATGGCACTGTGAGCTTTCATAACAGCCATGATAAGCTTGTTTAGGGTAAAATACTTGTTGTTGAAAAATAAATTGTAGTACTGGTCTTCCATACCATTGGTAGCAATCTCAACAACTGCATCTTTCCCTAACGGGGTTCTATATAGGTTGTACTCAAATCGAAAACGGTAAAGGAAAGCTACTGGTGTTTCTAGTGATGATTGACTCATGGCTGCTAGCTTTTCGATGCTGGTCTCTGGTCTCGTTATCCTAAAATGGTCTATGAACAATGCTTCCATTGTCGCCCACTCTGTAATGGATCTCTTCTCCAAACCTGTATACCAAATGAGAGCTGATCCAGACAGAGATGAACCGAAGGTTCTCAATTTGATCTCCTCATCTTCGGCAAATTACCCTAGTTTCAAGGTGAAGTAGGTCAAATGTGTTGCTGCATTGGCATCCCCTGTAAAGGTCTGGAAGTTGATTTGTTTGTAATGTCTTGGCTATTGCCAAGCCTTGGTGTCACCTTTCTAAATAAGCGGGAAAGGAGTTTCTTACGGCTCGTGAGCTTTGGCGATGTGAATATCACACTCATCCATAAACCTTTCTAAGCGCTCTTCCCATGCAGACGGGAAAGTCTTTGTTTGCCGTGTTCTCCTGGTGAGATCGGAGACCGACTTAGTAAGAGCTGAGATGTCTCTCTCCATTCTCTGAAATTGCGTGGCCACCGTTTTGGCCTGCCTCGTAAGGCATAATCTTCGCATGCATCCTTTCCTAACCCTCCACGAGGGTTGCTATTTGAGCCTTCAGCAGTTCCTAGTCCTCTAGGCCTTTGTTATACTCCAGCCTTAGAGCTTTGATTTCGGCTATCACCATGTCTGTCTTGTCGCTATTGGCAGCGAGCAGGTCTGCTTGCTCTTCAAACCTCCGTTCGATGGATTCGAAGTAACATCCAAGTTGCACGTCCCGCCTAGCGGCATACGTTCGATACTCTTCATAACCTAAGTGATTAATATCACTTTTACTTAAGAAGTTGATATCCATACTTGAATGATGTTTTGTTCCAAAGATGATGTCAACCACATTCTCGGACAGTGAACGACAGTTAGAAGAAATGTGTCCCCGGTACTTTGGTTGTGAGTGTTTGCGACATTGAGGGTACTCCTTTTTGTATGGGTCCCTAATTATCGCTTAGAGACACTAAAAGCTGGTCCCACTAAGCGTGCCAAAATGTTTAACCCCAAAATCTCCCAGCGCGTCTGAGAAACCTTGCAAACTGTCTCTTTTCTCGATCGTGCTTCGTGCACTAGCGTGCCACCATTTCGCAACGGAATGTTGAGTTGTAAGCTAGCGGCTACTAACTATTTGATAAACGATTTAGACGAGGAAAACACCAACCTCGCCTGAATGGATAATTTTTGCATAATGACTTAGGACTTGTGGGTTTTCGTGTCTCTAGCTGAGGTACGAAAATCGATACTCTACACTCCTCCCGGTAAGTAGAGTGATCTCCTTAGTTCGGTGTTAAGAACATAATGGTGCTGCGTCCTTGAATCTCGAAAACTCTCACTCTTCCTGGTGACAACTCTCTTGATCGCCGGTTGCAAGGTTTCTCGAGGTGAAAATGATAGTTTGCTGAGAACAAAATATGTATTTAATCGAGGATCCTTTTCCAATCGCTTTTCCACTCTTTATATAGAATAGTGTATTCGTGTTCCACTTTACTTGGAACTCCTTTGTAGCCAGACTTGTACTACAACTCTAATTGATCAACACCCCGTCCGTGATCTTCAATAATTCTCACAAAGGAGTCATACCCATTGTAGGAAATGTTAAATTAGAAATAAGCCGCATGGATCAGCTTTCTCCAGCCCATTACAATATGAACTGTCGTGTTCTACACAGGCCGCTCGCTTAATTCAGTCCTCAAAGCCAAATAAGAAATATTTTGTTTCAGACCCAAACAACTCATACACAGTATATCTATCAATACACAATTACACAGTAAAAATTGGCACCATTAGATAGTGAACTAAAGTAAAATTCCATGCAATGTAAAGTAGTATTACATTACGAGTCTTTATACAAGTCAATTTCTTTCATTACATGTTTTTGGGTTTGTTTGGGATGGTTTTTTAGATACTAAATCTTGTTTATAAGTTTATAAGAAAAGTTTATGATGAATATAAAAAGAATTCAAGAAAAGTTTCAGATTATAAGAATCACTCATTCATTTTTCTAAAAGCACTTCACACACTGGGGGAGCCAGCCACTGGCTTACCTGGGCTTAAGTCCAGGTAAGTTTTTAGAAATAAAAAAAATACTTACTTCAAGTTTAAAAGAAAATACTTCATGCGAGAATTTTGTTCATTAATTCACTTCATCATTTTTTGTGTCTTCGTAACATTTGCTCTTTTTAAGCCACCGCTTATTTCTTCTCCCTCACCAAAATACACTAGTTTTTCGCAAAACTAAAAATTCAATGCTTGTCTAAAATATTTATCTTTGATTTTTTTATCCTGTTTTCGGTATTTGCTTTGCTCATGCTAATCTGTTCAAGTTTAAAGTTTAGAACTTTGGTTTGTTGTGTTTGTAAGATTCTATTATTTTTTCTTAGTTTACTATGTTAAAATTCAACTATCATGGTAAAGTGACAAAAAATTTTAAAAAAAAATTGTGCGCTGCACAGAATATTGTCGAGTTACAATTAGTTTGGATAACAATTCAATCCTGACTTCGTCACTGATTTCACACACACATATATATTTTATTATTTAAAGTCGAATCACAAAATCTGTTTTATGGTGATCCAAAACTTTCACCAAAAAATAATAATCGGAAAAACCTAAAATTATCTATAGACTAACATGGTGAGAATTGTCACTTGGGGTAGAATTAAGGAACTTTTGTTACTGTTACAAATATGATAATGTGAATCATGGGATTCCCTTTTCCTTCAAATACAATGTGAATCCACTTCCCTAGTTCCCTTTCATTCAAAGACACTTCTAACCTTCTCTGGGTAAGTTCTTGGACAAAAAACCTTCATAACAGAGAAACATCTTGATAACCAAATGCCACAGGGGAATACCTAGCAAGTAAAACAGAAATTTGACTAGTTAATATTTGATGTGAAGTTTATCACGGGTAAACAGATCAGGAAAGAAAAAAAACGCATGATGCATTGTGTATTGAATTTCATCTACTTTAGTGTTTGGTTGCACCGGGGAAGATCTTGTCACTGTCGTTCTTGAATTGCCCATTTCATTTTCCTGCACCATCGATCCATATCCATATTATTGCTTACTGCCCATCAATTCTTGAGGTCTTTGTCTATTTCATCATTTATTTCTGTCTCCCTCATATAATCCTTTAAGAACTAGGTCTCGCCTCCTTACAGATAACTCATAAACTGTTACACTAATTACTAACACAAAACATTCCATTACAATGAAACTATGAGGCATAAAATCTATTCCTTCATCATCGTACATTTCATAAATGGATTAAGGGGCGTGGCGGTGGGCTCCCGGATGTGATGCCTTCGGGATTATGGTTGGCGTTTAACGCTCTATATTGTATGTCACACTGAGCTAGCATCTCTTCCTATCCATGGAAAATTCTTATGAACATTGCTTACAGAAGCTGATGATGAATGGATCATATACAAATTCCACCACAGAAACATGAGGGCAGTAAATAGAGGGTGTTGCTAAGTGACTATCAAGCATCAAGTACAGGTCAATTTCTTGGCCATGAATGCACGGTATTTTGGATAGGCAATAAAGAAGGGTTCAGTTATTGGTTTTGGTTTCCCCACAAAAGAAAGAGCCTATACATGTTAGTATGGATTTGCAGTCACCATCACTGCTCAATTTGCTTTGAATCGTTTTCTGTGTTGAATGTGAAAATAAAAACCTCTTCTTCAGTGCATTCCTCATCTTTTTCACCTTTACTATTTTGGATTTCTCATTGTCCCTTTTTCAGTGGTACATCGATCTCAAATTCCCCATATATAGATAAAACCGATCCTCAAGCTCCAAGTTAATGACTGGAAGTGTTAGGTTCTTGGCTATCCACGTTCTATGTCAACTCTACCAGAATTCAATTAAGAAACATAATATCTACTACCTTAAAAACCTCCACCTGATGGGAGTAACACACCAGTGAGCTAGCATTATAATGATGTCCTCGTCCTTAACTAATGGCTAGGTAGGTGAAGAATTGTCAACGAATTGTGTTGCAGCAAACAATCTCCTCTACTAATCACGCCAAGGCCCTCACAGCATTCATAGAGCGACTTACGTAGAATCAATGTCGCTACATGCCCATATCAAAAGTCTGACGCTTGAACACATAAAGCTCAGGTTCGCAGCAGAAAGGATAT
The DNA here is from genome assembly GCA_946800695.1 of Geum urbanum. Classification (NCBI taxonomy): domain Eukaryota; kingdom Viridiplantae; phylum Streptophyta; class Magnoliopsida; order Rosales; family Rosaceae; genus Geum; species Geum urbanum. The sequence goes on along the minus strand of OX327007.1, from coordinate 42,880,179 downwards.
AAAGAAAAGTTGGGTTCTCTAACTCTTAAGTCCCAACCGATTGTTATATAAGCCCTAGCTGCTACATAATTGAAGCACCACCTACCAATCTCGAGCCAAGATTGCACTCCAACTCTGCCCATCCATATCAAGTATCAAATTGCAAAGGATCGCAACCTGAATCTCATAACGAGTTTGGAAAGAACAATAAGCCCACTACCGGCCACAAAACACCAAAAAATTATCAACAACCATCATAACGTTCCTGATATATTTGTCTGCAGCATGGGTCATTCAAATCATTCTGATATGTTGTTTCATATCCAAAACCAACCGTTAAAAAAAAAAAAAAAATAGGTGCGACCAACAATGTAACATAACTCACTGAACCCAAAACCCATTTCAATCCAAACTAGCTAAAACCCTAAACCCTACTTAGAGGGAGCACCAACAACATTATAATTAAACCTTTCGCGCCAAGGTGATGCAGTCGAGCCAATGCAACATCTCGACATTGGGGTCCCTCTCGATGACGACATCGGAGACCGTGATCTGCATGTCACCTCTGAAACAACCTATCTTCCCGCGCACTCTGGCCACCGCTCCGACGTGGACGTCGGCGGCGAAACGACACGCCGTTGAGGCAATGAGTCGAACATCTTGTGGGCTCCGCCGCGAGAAGTAAGGGGAGGTGAGCTGGTTGAGCAAAGAATGCAGCTGATGCAACCGGTGCCGTCGTCGACAGTGAAGCGAAGGAGCTTGTTGGGTTTGAGGTCACGTGAGGTGACCGTGCCGACGGTGTCGGCGAATGAGAGAGACGCCGTTGCGAGAGAAGGAGTTTGGGTCCGAGGAGGGGGTTTGGGTGAGTGTGAGGAAGTCGAAAGCGAAGAGCTTTACGTGGCTGTTGTGGAGAGAAAGTGAGTTGTGTTCCATGACGACTAAAAAACACTGTAAATTTGAACTCTCTGCTGGGATTGATTTGCTCAGAACCGAAGTGGATGGTGTTAAAAGCCGTCAGTTTGGCTAGCGATGTGTCACGTCCCGCTTTCGGGAGTGTCTATGGTGGGCGTCGCTGGTTATTTGTGTCGAATGCATACGTGGGATTGTTTGTTTTTTGTGTTGAATGCATATGTGGGATTGCTCCAAGGTCAGAGTGGGTGTGGAGTATACGTGCTGCGCTTCGGAGTTCAGGTAGGCCGATTTAGTTGAGTTTGAGGAACTTGTCGCTAGTCGAGGACTTGACGCTGAAGAAGGAATTAGGCCATCCCTACACCAACTGGTCGGGTCTGGAGCCGATCCCCTGATGAGCCCAAGGCAGGGCGAAACCAGTTGATTAGATCCGTGATATTGCCTCGTTGGATAAGGCTGGCTCTTTAGTGGGGAGCGCCGCATGGACCTCGTGTGGTGGTCATTCGATTAGATCCGTGACAGATGGCTAGCTTTTGGGGGAAGACCATAAGGCATAAGCCCATAAGGGCTTTTTCTTTGACAATGAACCAGAGGACTCATAAATTGATTGATTGAATTACGAGTTTGTTTAGAACTAGTTCATCGGAGTATACCAATGAGAAGCCATAGGATTTAAGGATCATATGCTACTTCAATTGGTTCTTCAAGTTTGAGAGCATTTGGCTACTTAATTTGAGAGTTTGCGATGTTCGACAATTTCACATTTTGTCAACAATATATAAGAAATCTTTGATGAACCAGACCGGTATTATTGCAACTATCTCTACATTTCAACTGAACAATGTTGTAATACAATGACATGCCATTTTGATCAATGTCATTAACTGGTGCTACAAGACAATCTAATAGATAACGCCTAGGTTACATAACAAGCTCAAATCCTGCAATTGGAACATTACACAGAAATTTTACCCTCCTCTGCAAAGACTTCTCGTTCGATTATACTGATACATATGACGAGTAATGGAGTTGTGGTGTTTATTCATCCGACCATGCTGCGCTTTCGGCGTCGTTGTCTCACTGAAGAAGTGGTCAACAGTAAGGTAACTTAAAAAAGATAAAGAAGTAGAGGATACCAAAGAATGAAGTGTGAACAGAAGATAAAGGACACACCTTGAGCTAATTTGTTAAATGTAGAGGACCACTGCTTTGAGGCTTTCCGATATGAAGCAAGTACCTGGTCCATCTATACATGGATGTGTCCATGAGAACAAAAACCAACCTATTCAATTTACTGTTTCGACAGAGTTTAATGAAAACTAGCCATTTCTGAGATTGTTATATGATAATTGCTAGTATTGCATCATTATTGTCCGATTAAATATACTTATCCGCTTAAACAGGAAAGCAACACCTACCCGACCGTTCACAAGACCACCAAGGAGGCTTCAACTTCACTCACAAAATCGACCCCATCCGAGCGCGCACGCGCCCGTAGGGCGCACGCCCGAATGCACGGATCACACATCAGCAAGTGCACCAGTCCCACATCGAAGAGCACAAGCAAGCATCAAACTCAACCACCTATATATACAAGGTATTTATTACAGGTAAGCACGACGAATTCACTCCAACTACACACTATCTATACGCACGTTTGCTTGACTGTTTTATCCAATATATCATCTGACTTAGGCGTCGGAGCGTTGAAGGCGGGCCACCCCGTCTCGACCCCTGACTGCCCGTTTGTTGTTGTATTCTTCTAACAGCCGTACCCGAACGCGCACACCCGAGCACCCGCATACCCGAAAGGAGAGTAAGCGCCCGCCCATCCGAACAGCCCGAGCGTTCGGACGAAGGAAGGAGTACTCGTACTTGCTTCTGCCAGATTACGTCCCCGCGCGTAATTCGGTAGAAACAATAATCATGTAGAATGCATGAGAGGAGTTACCATATTAGAGAGCTCTACGAAGACATTTGAGACACCATATCAATTCTATTAGGCAAAATAGCTTAAATGGTCATTAATCTTTGTCCAAAACGACAGTTTGGTAACTATCGTATGGCATATGTCAAAATGGCCACTCCCGCTAAGATTTCATTTTCAAAATGGTCATTCGAGCTCAAACGTCCGTTAAAAAAAGAATATTTAGTTTATTTTCAGGGGTATTTTTGTCTTTTCAATACTTATTTTAACTTTTTTCTTTATTTTTTGTAATATTTAATCTGGATATCAAACGACAACCGTTGAATCTCTTTTAATGAGATTCAACGGTATAGATTTGATTTTAAAGTGGAAGACCCAAATAACAAGTGCCGGGTCAAATGATCCGAATACCTAAATCTAGGTCAAACCCTAAATGGAGCAGCCCATTATTCATACGCCGCGATCTTGACGTCAGCATTCGACGACGAGCTGAGGCACTGGAGGAAGACAGTGTGAAGCTCCTTGATGTAAGGAACCAACGAGTCGCCGATGTACTGAGACAGTTGCGCAAATATCAAGAACGCCGACTCCTGAAGCCGCGGCGAGCCCGACGAGACGCAATGAAACATGAACGGGAGAAGTTCCGGCCAACCCGTTCTCCGACAAAATCCCCGACGCGAGCTCGGAGATTGTGTCGCAGAGCTTCTTCGATATCGATTTAACCTCCTCGTGTTGAATACACGCCAGAAGAATCGACTTCAGTGCCGACTGAGTCGCCGCGCTGAGCCGCGGCCAGAGGTACGAGTCGTCCCGAGTCAGCTGCTTCCTCAACAGAATCGCGGACATGGCGCGCCGCTCCTATGCGAGAGAGAATTGGAGGATGTGAGCGAGCTTGAGTGAGAGCGAGTCGGGATCGGTTTGCTTGCAGAGATTGAAGAGAAGCTCGGCCTGGGATCTCTGCTCGTTCGACGAAGACATCAGGTGTGAGATTAGGGTTTCGAACGGCGCCGAGTCGGGTCCGAGAATCGTCGCTAGCTACTGTTGCTGGAGCTGAGTCGACTTCGGTATCTCTGCTCCATGGGGCATGAAGGACTGGAGAGAGAGAGAGAGAGAGAGAGAGAGAGAGAGAGAGAGAGAGAGAGAGAGAGAGAGAGAGAGAGAGAGAGAGAGAGAGAGTATAATGTTATTATCGTAAATAAAAGAAACTAACGAAGAGAAAGACAAATTTACCCCTTATTAGTTATATGTTTAACGTCCAAAATAAACGGAGTGACCAAATTGATAGACAGAGAACGAAGTTGAATGACCATTTTGACATATGTCATACGATAGTTACTAAACTGTCGTTTTGGGCAAAGATTAGTGACCATTTAAGCTATTTTGCCATTCTATTATTTCATTTTCTCAATTGAATAGAACAATCATAATCGAAGTAAAATAAAGGCATATTCTGTTTAGAATAAGGCTATAAATCTATGACTATGAACAAGCTTGGCTTACCACATTCCCACATGAAGAATGCATTGAGAGCAAAGCTCATTCCAGCACATACAAATCCACAGCTTTATCTTCCGGAAGGGTTGATGTAAAGCTGAGACCAAAATCAATAACAACCTGGCAGAACAAGCTTGTCAGTTTGCTGCAAATTTGTAACACCACTCGAACCATAAATATGATAATCAAAGAACAAATCAATCAATTAACTCACCAGCTGATTTGTTGCAGCTCTAATTAGCAGGTTAGATGTGGTCAAGTCCCCATGAATGAGGCCACCATCATGCAGCTTTGCTATAGCCTGACCAATCTGCATAGCTAAATCTTCCATACATTCTACAGACACACCGCCACAGCCCATCCCAAACCCAAGAAACACATCTTTCACACAAGGACCCTCCACATATTCAAATGTCAGGCTATGCAGCACAGTGTCCACCGCGTAAAGCACCGGAGTACACACCCCAAGTCGTCTTGCTTTCGTCAAGCACCTTGCCTCCTGCTCTAATATTTTCACTCAGGCAAAATTCAATTGCGAAAATAAACACATACAAATGCAACTCAAGAACATGACAAAAAAACAGACCGCATTGAGGTGCCTGAGTGTAAGTTTTGCATCCAAAGTAGGATGCCTGTACTTTTTCGAAAACCGTTCCTTCACAATCGACCTCCTCCCAACAAACGTTATCTCGAAAACTCTCTGGAACAGATAAACAAAAACTCTTATAAGCCCCAATTCCATGCAGTTTCATTAAGAAATAATACAGGCAACACAGTGTAGTATAGTAACTTACAGCTTCAGCTCCTTGCTTCACCAGAACAAGGTTGTTTTCTACAGAATCAGCCTCCACTTCCATAGCACAGAAATAGGTTTAAATTACCAAGACCTAATTTGAACCAAAAACAAAGAAGGTTTCTGAGCAACATGCACCAACATCCAACTAAAGATACCATTTTTACTGACTAAACAACACCATCTTAAACATCTTCAAATACCCAAAAAGTTTCCAACTTTGAACGAAGCAAACCAAAATCAAATCATTAGCAAGACACTTACAAAGTCGTTGGCCGCCGCCGATCTCTGCATCTCCGGGAATTTGGAAAAACCCTCCAAACCCAGTTAGTTCTCTCCCCACACTTTTGGAACGAAACCAAGCACTAAAACGTCGTCGTTTGTGTTTGTGATTACTTATTATATTACCCCATTAACCAATGGGCCTATGTCTCTTTCCCGAGTCAAAAAAACCCATAACCCGGATCCGGAAGATCGTCGTCGTACATAACACCATCCGAGTCCATCTCTGATTTGATTTCTGCTAGTGTGGATAAACCCTAGAAATCCCAATTACGAGCACAGGAGCTTAAACCTTGCTCAAAAGATGAAGAGGGGAATGCGATGGAATGACGACGAATCCTCATCCGACGACGAGTCGTCCGCTTCGGATTCCGAAGCTAAAAACGGAGTTGCCACCAAGAAGAAGAAGAAGACGACGGCATCACAAGGTTGTTCATGCTCTGCAAAACTATTGAACCTGTTTTTTAAAAAAAAAAATTGATATTGAAGTTTAGCTGTGATATATGTTTTGGTGGTGCAGTGAGACCTGGGAAGAGGAATGTGGTGGATTTTGAGGCGTTGAGTCAGCACGGTTTCAAAGGCGGACCGTCGGTACTGAAGGTGCCGCCGCCGAAAGAGTCCAATTCGGATAAGGACTGGTCCTGGTCGACCGGCGTGGACCACAAGGTGAAAAGTGGGGAAAGAAGCACTAACAAGGAAATTGAGGAAGAGACCGAAGAAGAACGCAGAAAGACAAAGGCGGCATTGGCGGCCGGGGAGGAGCTGCAGTTTGTGCTGACAAGGAAGGAGAAGGAGAAGATCAACAACAACATGTCCTTTTCGCAGAAGGAGAAGCGGAAGAGGGACCTTGGCCAAGCTAGCAGAGGGAAGAACTATGTCGAAGAAGAGAAGAGGCTTCTCAGGGAGAATGGCGTCTACTCTGGCTTTGATGCTTAGCTGCTGTGGTTTCTATCTGCATCATCTTACATCGTTGTAATCTGTAGTTTTCTGCAACGAAATTTCTTGGTTTATAAAAGCGAGTTATAATGTTGAATAGAACATGTGGCTGTTACAATATGTACTTGGTGGTCAATACAGAACCTGATTATGCAAAACAAATAGCTGTATTACTCGCATATATGTGCTCCTGCATGGCGAAAAGCGACATTAGGTATCCTTGTATGTAGGTTACGGCATATCGGCAGAAGCTACTCTCGGCTGTAAACTGTAGTGCAGAACTGCAGATTGTTGGGGTATGAGCCTTGTCAAAATCTTCCTGGCGATGATGAAACTACACTCTATATGTTAAATCATGTAGTTACTTTTCAGGTGGAGAGGTTGATCGATTGGGAAGGGTCTTGTAGATGGCCTTGATGGTATTTGGAGTTGTTCTGCAACAACCTCCAACAAGGGAAGCCCCTGCCTCACCCCACTTGTTTACGTATGAGACAAGGTCTTTGTCCGAAACACCACTATTTGGCTGCAACAGCAAAGGAATCATATTACTCGGGTTGGTGTGGCTTACTCGACAAGAAAATCATCACAATTCATACAGATGTATGCATTGAAGCTGAACTTACCACCCACTCCTTTCGATCAGCATCATATCTTTCACCACTATTTGGGTATACAGCAATTGGTTTTGTCGTTACCTGAAGGAATTAAATATAAAAGTTAGTACAGGAAATCCAAGGGCGGTGGAAACTGAAACATTATTCTAGAAAAGAACTCATATACTGGAATTGAACATTTGGAGAAATAAAAGTTCTTTGATTTCATCGAGCGTTTACAACTTGCATAGATTCATATAATTTTGTCAAAGGTTCTAGGAAACTGCACAAGTAATATATAAGAGGCAACAAAACTGTTGTTATTACAACAGCTAGTCATCAAGAAGTAGCAGCTGGACAAGTTCCAAACAATTATGATCTGATTCAAAGAGGCAACAAATCCTGTTTTTTTTCTTCACATAAACGAAGAATTATCGTACATTTGAAATTGTCGTGATCAATCCATGAATAAATCTAGGAGGAGTGCAGTTAATTCCCACAGCAACACATCTCTTACAAGATTCAGCAATTGAGGCACATTCAAAGGAAAGAATCACCACTAACAACATTGACTCCATCTTTAGAGTTAAAACAAAACCACGCAGGAAGCTTTATGTTATCTTCTTCCAAAAGCTCAGCAAAAGCCTGCACAAACACAGAACATGCTTAACTAGGAAGAGTAAACACCACAGGACCTAAATTTATATACAGATATCCCGTGCTTGAAAAAACACATATTAATTGAGTATTAACTGCTTCCTCAACTTTCAAGATTAACTTATGAGCCGAGTGATAAAAACATCGGTCAACTTATCAAACAATTTCAGGAATCAGTAAGCAAGTGTAGTTTAGTAGTATGGCTAGTAAAAATGATTTACAAAATGTAGCCCATCTTAAACTTCTTCAACCAACAAGGGTTCCAAAATGTAGCCTATCTTACATTTCTTCAACTAACAAAGAGATGCAGAAATCGAATGTTATAAACTAGCTTGCGATCCATTACCTGAGCTTCCAACTTATTTGGAATAGTTTCAAATGCAAGAAGGTCAGGACCTGCTTCTGTTAGGACTTGCAACCTTCTCCGATGAAAATCTTTTAATGCTCCTAGAGTCATAGCCTCACCATAATCTCCACTGCCGAGAAACAGACACAAAAAACAATTGTATTAACCACGTGTGCACGAATACAATACATGTGAAATTCTGGAACCACAGCTGATACAATTAACAAATATAGCACGAGTGACTCACCTGTACTCAGACCCATCAGCCAAGTAAGCCCCATAGCTCCCTACCGACGCTGCAACTATGATCGGCCTACGCTTCAAAATTCTACCATCCCCACTGTCATTACCACACCCTTCAGGACACCTTTCGTAATAAACATCCTGCGCCTCACGGGCAATCTCCACACTCTTCTTAAGCAAGGATTTAGTCTCTTCCCTTGAAAACCCTTTAGCCTCAAAACGTTGAATAGTAGCCTGTACCAAAACACATTAACTTCTTCAGTCCCACAAAGTAAACACAACCACACAAAAACATCATCATCAGTTAACTTTGCCTAACCTGATAAGAAGCTGTGATGGTAATCTAAGTGAACCTGCACCCATTATCCAAATCAAATTTTACACACGTCACAGTAAAAGCCAGAAATTACTAGATTAACTAAGCCATTCTATTTCCAATAGAGAAAATGTTAGAGAGAGAGAGAAGTTTACCGTACAAATGAGGTGAGAGGAAGTGAGGAGGCACTTGGCGCTCCAGAGAGGATCGTTGAGGTCAGCGCCGTGTCGTTCCAGCTCCGTCGCGAGTCCACCATCCACGAGGGCGACGCCGCCGGCCTGGCGGAGAAACTCCCTCATTGACGACGCCGTTTCGACACAGCTGCCCATACTCAACTGTTGGCTTTGGAGGAAACACAAAACTACAGAAGAAACTGAACACTCTTAAAAACTCCCCACAACGCTCTGCTGGCGCTTCAGTTGTGTTTTTTCATTTTTCACTATAAAGTGACAAATTAGTGAGCACGACTTTACAAATATTATTAACTCGACCCCTTAAGTTTCTTATATTTATCATTTCTGGCCCCCACATATTATATGTTTCCACAGTTCACTGATGTAACATCAAGGAGTAAAATATCGGGTATCGAGGATATATCGACAGTCCAAAATTTGGATATATTGACAGAAATATCGACGAAATATCGATCTACTGAAAATTCTGACGGAAATGACGGAAACTAATAAAAATATATGGAAATTTGTAATGAAACTTTTGGAGGTTGTTATATGATCAAACATCAAACATCAAAACATATGAATTTACTATATTACTATATGAATTAGTATGTGTTAAGTGCTGATAACTATTAAAATATAATTTAATAGTTCTATTTTTATTTTTTTGATGGCTAAACTTTAATGGGAGGCTAGACCATCACATTTTTGTACAATATGTTACACATCACACATTATAAAATCAAATATATAAATACTTCAAAACCACATAAAGGACCTATGAGGTTCGAAATTCACACTATTTTCCTCATCTCTCTGTGCAGAATCATGTGTGTATTGTGAAGAGTACTCATTAAATGATTGTTCTCCCATGTAATTCTGCACGTATTGACTTACATGCCAACCATATGGGTCAGGGGGCGGTCTTTGAAGATTTTAGAGCTCGTAGTATGAACCAGGCATTGCTCGACTTTCTTCATTGCTATCATCATTTGATGCATTTGTTTGTGATTGTAACGATGAGTTATCACTTGTTGGAAGACCATAAGGCATGATATATGAAGGATAAGACATTGCAAAATTTTGACAAGCTTTTAATTTTGTTAAATTAAAAAAGTTACTGAAAATTTCAAAAATTTCGGTAAATGTCGGAAAATATCGGAAAATATCGGAAATATCGGGGATATATCGAAAATATCGGAAAGTTTCAGAAAATTTCGAAAAATTTGGAGATATATTCACGGATTTTTCAGGTAAGTTTAAAAAATCGAAATATCGGCGAAATATCGCCGATAATATCGATTTTGCATTCCTTGTGTAACATTGTAACTTATGAAAGTCTACTATTCCAGATTTCCAGATAAGGAAGTGAGTATTTCTATTTGGTGGTATCCCTAAAGCCTAAGCCTTTATCTGTACAAGAGAAGTGAGCAGAACAAGTTTGGATTTTTACAATCAACATATCTTTACCAAATGACAAAGTCAAAAAATAAATAAACTTTGCATATCGACAATAATTACAATTTAGCTGTCTAAGCAGTCCTGTCTTTCCCTTTCCTTTTTTTTTTTGGTTACATATGGGGCAAAAGCCCAAGCAGAGAAAAAGAAACTAAGCTATCGGTCCAAGAACAGACCCATCAATCACTCTTCTAGCCTGAGTAACCAAGGCTAGATCATCGAGCACTGCACTTCTAGCATGGGCAGGGACATTATCAAAAACAATGATTCCAAACTCATGATTCAAACTGGCTTTTGCTAGCACATCAGCCACTTTGTTACTCTCTGTCAACATGGCACAAGCAGTCCACTCTTTCATACATGGAGTGGAGGAAGAATGAAATGGTTCAACAAACAAATGATATGTATATATAGGGGTTTCAAAAATGCAGTTCCTTTGCTGTGCATTATTCCGAAATGGGATGATCTAGTCATTTGGAGACTAGTACTGACTGAACCAGTCTTATTTTTTTTTTCTTTTTTCTTTTTGCTTCTCTTTGATCTGGACAAATATGTGAGATATGATACAAAGTGAGGTCAGGGGCCTCGAGGTGTGCCAAAACAGAAACAGGCAGAAGCTTGGTCATCTGAGATCATGCCACCTCCCTTGCTTGTATCTACAGCATACAATAATTTTACGACTTCTTCCATGTCAGGGCGCCTGTCTGGGTTTGCATCCCAACATTTTCGCATAATGCTAGCCAGTGCAGTGGGGCAACATCTTGGGATTTCAGGTCTTAAATTCTGTCATTGAAGTAGTAGAAATGATACACATTAGTCCAGGTCTCCAGGTTCTAATAAACATTTGATGATGAAGAGTATAAAGGTAAAAGCATGAATTTGCTAGAACCTAAACATTCTGAAACTAGAAGTTTGAATTACAAATGTCTAGAGTATTCTTAGATTCTAGATTTTGTAGCAGGAATTCCCTATGTCCATACCAATGCAGAATTAATCGATAAAAAAACACCTATAGCATTATGTGTGATAAAGAACAAACCTGTCGAACAACAGCAGACGAGACATCAGCAAAACTGAGATTAGGATAAGGCATGTCACAACAATAAATTTCCCACAAGCAAATACCAAAGCTATAGACGTCGCATTTCCTGTTGTAAGGCTTACCATCAAGAACCTGCAGAAATTTGCATTAGAATCTTGATACAGTTTGCATTAAAAAGAAAAATCACAAACGCAATGAATTGCTTTAAATATTTAGCATAAAAAGTAAAGATGAATGAGTGAAAAGAAGAGAATACCTCTGGCGCCATGTATCCAAGGGTACCAGTCTCCCCAGTCATATCCCTTGGGTTCTGAGCTTCTACTCGAGCAACCCCAAAATCAGCAATTTTCAAGGTTCTATTATTATCTAGCAACACATTTTCTGTTTTGACATCACGGTGTACAATTTTCTTCGCGTGGAGATAACTCAAACTGAGAAAAGTGGAATCACACAGAGAACAAATTCAGCAACTCAATATCCCATCAAAAACAAAATACAATTTAGTACAACAAATAAACCAACTCACCCTTTAGACAGATCCAAAGCAAGTTGAATTACAATGATAAATGCAAGCTTCTTCCTACTATTCCTGATCAAATAGTTCTTGAGTGTACCACCAGGAACATACTCAACAACAACGCAACAAGCTCTAGAAGGGGGAGAATTATGACTATGACTATCAGTTGATGTGCCTTTGGCAGGAATTCTAAGATTGTTAGTTCCCATTGAAGCTCCAACAAACTGTCACATATAAGCAATTGCAGTTTGAACAAATAGATCTTTAACATAAGACAGAGACATAGTTTCTCATCAAAGTCTGATGAAATTCATTTTAAGAACTAGTCTAAAATGCCAAAAAGAAAGTAGTAAAGATAAACAACAAACTGCATCAATTTTTTTTTTATCTGAGACTGAAGAAACAATATTGTGATGCTCTCATCTGTGACATTGCTTCATGCATTATAATATGAAGAACCTACACTTTTACCTTAGGAATATTTGGATGGTCAAGTTTATGCCAGACAGCAACTTCTTGCTGAAACGACGCCCGGAGAGCCGCAGTTTCAGCAGCTGTGGCAATATTATCTTCACCCCAATCCAATATCTTCACTATAAACGATAACAGCAGGCCATGAGAACATTAATAAAAGCAAACCATGATCACCTGGTACTTGGGTTTCAATACACATTTTGAATACAACAACTTTCTTACATTTTAATTATTAACCTGGAAAAAGAGACAACACACTTCCACTACACAAACACATACATACCTAAACATCTACCTGTACTTATGCAGACGCTCACATGCATTGCCTTAAAAAACAGAATCCAAGTCCAGCAAACTTGCTACCCCTAACTATGATACCTAAGTACATAACTGATCTAATATAATATCAGTGTATCGCATGTTATTTATACCACAATTCAATTATAATCAATGGCCAGGTCTGCCAGCTCCAAATCTAAAGTTCTAAACTTTTCCCAATTCCCATTTCATCTCCTAATCAAAATTCATTAACAAACCACAAAGTTCCAAACTGTGCAAAAAATTTGCCATTAAAGTAATGACTGGAAATCCAACATAAGCCATTAGAGATATTAAAATTACCTGCAACATCTTGGCCATCATAGGTACCTCTGTACACAGTACCATATGTTCCATGAGCAATCACATATCTTATATCCAACTTCCCCAAATCTATCTCCCACTCTTCCATTGGCGCGTGCACCTCCTTCTCCCTGGACCAGCCTTTACTCAAATGCTTCTCCAGCTGTATATCCCAGCTCTTGAAATCTATCTGATCCGCCCGGAAAAACGTTTCTTTGGAAACACTGCCCTTCTCTTTCAGGGCTCCAAACGAATCATTTCTCCCACTGGTGTTGGATTTCTCAAGTAACCCCAAACCTTGAACTCCCTCAATACCATTAATTGAATCCATTTCCAACTAAAAATTCGAACTTTACATACACAAAACAAAAGAACCTCAAAATTCTAAACACCCATGATCAAAACCAGCCCCCAAACTCAAAAAGCTTCACTTTTACAACAAGCCTTAAACTACAGAACTTAAACTTCTTAAACACACCATAAACTTTGGAGAAGGAAACACTTTGCCTCACAATTTTGGCGATCAAACCCAATAATGGAAGCAGAGGAAGAAAAAAAAGGGAATGAGTTGGGTGTGAAATGATGTATTCCGGACAACGAATTGGTCTTATGGGAGACGAACTTGAGTGGAAGGCAGAAGTGAAGAACCAATGGAGAGAAGCATATAGAGAAACAAAGAAAGAATCCTACAAAGGAAAAATCAAACAAAATATACACAAGGAAAAGCGACTGTAAAAAACCCAACTTTGATTGTTTTTGACTGTGTATTACTTACCTTCCTTTTTTAAAAAAAAAGAAGATTTACCGGTAATTTCGAGCTTCTTATGTTGCTTCCTTCCTAAGTTGGTCCGTCACAACTCGCAACACAACACCTAGTAAAAGTCACCAAATTGCCAGTTCGTAATCTTAAATTTTCAGGCAGCTTCATACAACACAATGCGCCAAATCATAGAAATAGAATCGTTTTTGGTTGGTGTGATAACGACATTGTCGACATGGTTTCCTTTGCGTTTTCTAAGTAAGAGGAACTAATCGTTTTCTTGTTCGATGAGATACTTATATAATTAACTTAATTGGGGGCATGCGCGAATAGATTATGTACGTAGCTTCTTTCTTTTGATGTTTCCCCTTGTAAATGTCAACTTAGCCTTGATCGGATCAACTCAATTTTGTAAGCAAATTAAATTATCGAATCCTTTTTTTTGGTCAACCAGTTAGGAAAAAAACAAGAATGAAATCTATGTTATCAATTAGCTAGCCATTTTTAAAAAGGGGATGAATTTTTTTTGGATGAACCAGCTAATTTAGCTAGTTGCAATTTCGTAGTCATGTTAGAAGATACGTAATATATGTATGGATCCAAATTATGAATCACAATAAATATCAATTGAATATAAAATTAATAAAACTAAATAATAAAAAATTAAATTCGAATCGAATCGAATTGAATGCTTCAATCAAATATAGAAATCAAAATAGAGGAAGCAATTCAAATTCACTAACTTGATTTTTGAGAGAGGCTTGCCAATTGCAATGTCCTAAGACAGAAATTCGTCCCTACACTTCTGCCTGTGGAACCTTCTTGACATCTGTCTCCCAAGATACAACTCTCAATTCAAGGTTTTGCAGATTACCTTGAATTCTATATCAAACTTCAATATGTGTTTTTCTCTTGATAATAAGGAAGATGTATATTTGAAATTTCAGTGTTTTGAAGCAGATCCTTCAGGCTTCTTTTATAGACGCTTGACGCTTGACGCTTGTTCGGTGTTTTGAACTAAAGGTCGTCTTGTTCCAATGATGAACAATTACGTCTTAACGTAAAAAGGATCAGTAAAAAAACATATTTTGATTTCAACTAAGCCTCCAGAGTACAGTCTTTGATTATAAAATAATGTGCATAGCCCATTAGGAGCCCAAAATTTTTTTTCAATAAAATTCATTAAAATTCCTTCACCCAAATTAAGGGTAGAAGTCCTTATCCATCTTCTTTAATCTCACAAAGTTCCAACATATATGGCATCGTGAGCACCTAATTAAAGTTCCCAGTATATTCGGCAGAAAGCATAAATGACGACATCCGCAACAACTAGAATGCAAGAGAAGACACGTCTTTCTAACTACATGGAAGACACATACCTTTCTAATTAGGGTAATTTGATATTTTGATACTTTGGATGGACTTGTTTTTTCTTACTCTCTTTTTTTTCTGGGGGCGAGAGGGTGCTTTGTACTGCCATGTGATGCTGTATTTACCAGGTTGATCTCAAGTATGTAAAAGAAGATGTCAATCTGTATATTAAAGGTTGAGCTCCACGCGACGACTCTACTGTAATAGGTCGCACTACTAGAAATAAATGAAAGCATAAATAAAAGTTTGGGTTCTATTGAACTGTTATTCCTGTTCTTCTTTGTGAAATATTTACAAGACGTTCCTCATGTTACAGTCTTACAGACTGAACTGCTAAGATTCAATTCCAATGGAATACGACAAGTCGAGGTTACAAATTAGTTTATCACAGTTCAGAAGATTCCTTTTAACTTTTCAAGCACCAATTCAGAATGAGGTCTGCCCTGCCCTTGCCAAATATATAATCAGAAAGAAGGGACTCCGCGGTGAATGCTTACTCCTGTACCAGCTAGACCCGATAAACATAGTAAAAACTTTTGCCGATCATGATAAATCTATGCATAAGCACCTCCAAGATCTGCGTAGGTTATAATTTTATGGAGGTGAACACGTTTCAAACAAAAAGGCATTCAGTTGTGTAATGTATGACATCAGCCACCATATGATATGTGAAACGCTTGAAGCCAATGCTCAGATGACTATAAGCAACCACTTTTATGCACGTGTAAATTGTATTTCAGTAACGCTCAAATAACCAATCAAAATCAATGTTAATAAAAAGTAAATGGCTAACCTTAATACTGAAGAGAACACTACCATCAGAAACCTGCTGGCCAGCTGCTAGATGAAGCCCATGCAGCCTGCTAAAAGTGCCTTTACAATATGCTTCAAAAAGAAAAAGTTTTTGATTTCAGATATTGCATGGGAAGAAAAGGTTTACAAGTAAACTGCAACTAGAAGTAGTACAAACCTCCATCTTCATTGCCTCTAAAACTAAAATAGGTTGCCGTTCCTCCACTTTTGTACCATCCTTAACAAGAACCTTGATCACCAAATCAGCCATGGGTGCAACTATAGTCCCAGGTGGGTGTGATGATCTATCAAAACTGGGCCTATGTTCAGTTTCATCCTCATTAGACAATTCAAGGTCCATTTTCTGTCAGAAATGATGATGATGTGATCCATGCCACATGTGAATGTGCTTCATCTCATCCTACAGGCCTAATTGGAACCAACATATCAATGGTAGAAGTATTTCAAATAAGCAAGCAAGCAAAAAGTGAACAATGTTAACAGTTCAGATAAAATTTAACAATGTTCGACTCAAAAATGCTTGCAGAGAAAGGCACTCACCTTCGAGTAAACAGCTAAGCTAACATTCATGATTACACCATCAGCTTCGATCTTGAATTCGTGGTTACCAAGACAAGCTGCTTTGACCTCCACAGGTGCGGAAATGTCTTCTTCTCTCTGCAATAAATGTTCAGTATCTAATAGAGGCTTGATGATGAAATTTTGGTGGAACAAAAACAAGAAAGTAAATTGAACATAATATTTAGCACAATCAAAAAGTTACAAACAGTGCCAATTAGCATAGTACCTCAATTAAATAGCTCCCATCTGGTTTGTAAGTAATTGAAAAGGTCAATAATTTTGGTTCACTGCTATCATATTCATTCTCCCACTCAAGTTTCATTGTACGCCTGGCGCAATGATGATTTCTAAACGGAGGAGAAGAATACCATATGGAGCTCATGAGGTTTACCCCTGAACATATTAAGAGACATATTTACTTTGAAAGGAGTTTAACAAATCACGAAAAATAAAACATCAAAACTGGGATCTTCAATTGACCTGGTAGCTTTTCTCTGAATACAGAATTTTCCTTTTCAATGAACCAAAATCCGTATTTGCTACTTCCACATTACTGGGGTCGACAAACAGGTCATTTTTATAGTGTTCAATAACATTGCCATTTTCAAATTCCCGATGGTTGGCAAGTTTTAGAAGAAAACTGATGTTGGTTGGTAGACCTGCCACCTGTTTAGCAAATTAGCATTTAATCCACAGGATGAACAGGAAATTGCAAGTTGAAACTTGCCTTCCACATATCAGTTAACCCACGTTGATCCATGGGACTGAAAATATCTATTGCATCTAATGAGTAGCATTCTACATTGATTGATGATTACTAGCAACGAGGAGTCATTAAGCATAGCAGACCTTTGTACAATGTGCTTTGATTGGTAGACTGCAAGTAATACCTGAAACTTGGTCAAGCAATCCTTCAGTTTTGCCAATGCTACCAGACGATTTTCTCCCCATACTACAAGCTTAGAAATCATAGGATCATAATGCATGCTAATAGTGTCACCTTGTTCTACTCCAGTCTCAACTCTAACTGCCAAAGGATATAGTCCACTGATCAATGAACAGAAATAAACCAGAATAGAAATCAAAAATAAATTACACACTTGTGAACAAGTGATGTCTTTGGATAGAATATACGGTACTGTAAACTCTTATCTGAACAGGAGTTTTTGGGGTTCTTTGCTTTGCTATAAATGAATTATATGGCTGCTACAAAGTGACTCACCTGTTGGTGAGACTAGAGCATGATGATAGTGATGAAGAGTTCCAGTTGCAGGAAGAAATCCTTTAGGTACATTTTCGGCATATATACGGGATTCAAAAGCATGGCCTGTTATTGTACAGAGGAATTTCAAAAACTTACTAAATCGTTAATAATGTGTTCAACATATTGGATGAATGAATCATATTAGTCCTAACAATTTCTTATATCTGCATGTAATTAATGGGAATCAACATACTTTCTGATGAAAGGCATCGGGAAATCATGTCTAATAATTTTAATTGCATAATCCTAAAGGTAAAACTTGTCATTGATAGGCCATATGCCATATCCGACTCAAATCTAAACAGAATTGAACTTAAAACTAGCCTAGACTCGTACTAGAAGTGATTATGAAGCACAAAGCTTGGCAGAGACCTCTTCAACATTTTGCTCTTTTAGAAAATTTCACCTGATAAGGGAACCTGTGACTGACTAATGGGAAAGTGTTCTCCATTTGCTACCCGGATTTGCCACTCCACAAGATCTTGGCCAACAATCATCTTGGTCACAGGATGCTCAACCTGCATAATTACTACCCTGTTATGAAATTTGATCAGTTAAAGGACTGAAACACAATATAACAAATCTTTTAAAGCACCTGAAGTCGGGTGTTCATCTCCATGAAATAAAACTGGCCTGAGACAGTATCCACTATAAACTCCACTGTGCCAGCACTGTAATAGCCAACTGCCTTTATTTATTTGGCAAAGACTTCATGTTACAGAGATACTCTTATAAATCCAAATAGGATGAATGAATACAATAGTATCAAGAAAAAAGATCAGGAATCAAATTATTCCACTGTTTTCATATCCAGAATATTCAACTCACCTTGGCAGCAGATACAGCTGCTTGACCCAGGTGGACCGGAAGTCGTTAGAAACATTTGGCTGCACCAAGGGATTTCGATTACAATTCTAGTAGAGCGATGACAAACCTACACCATAATTTAGAAAATGATCTTTACCGCTGGAGCTTCTTCTATTATCTTCTGGTGTCGTCTTTGTACACTGCAATCTCTCTCATATAAATGTAGAATCTTTCCATGTTTGTCTCCAAATACCTACAATGTCAACAGACACCAATAATGTGTCAAATTTCATGGATATAGCATCTAACACATCGATAACACTGTTGATAAGAACAGATCATGATTACTGACTATGAGGTATTATAGACTGCAAAGGATTTTATTGTGAGTTATACAAAATGACTGTTCCTGGACTTCTATGTGCCTTGGCTTTGTAATATATTTCTCCAGCAATATTGTGTTTATCCCAAATGAAGCAGCAGCCTCACGTTGACCTCCCAGGAATGATTCAACAAACTCATCCGGGCTATGCACAATCCTCATACCCTATAAATATCCACAATATCATATTATTTTACAGTTGAGAAGCTTAGATAAAAGAGCTTTTGCCTTGTCTGAAGAATAAAAACTTGGGAAAAGAACAAGTGAAACCGAATAAATGACATGCCTTTCCTCCACCTCCATGAGTTGGCTTTATTAAGATTGGATATCCGATCTTGTCAGCTTCCATCTTCATTAGATCGATATCTTGGTCCTTACCATGATATCCAGGCACAAGTGGTACACTCGCTGCACCCATTATCCTATTCGACGCACTGAAATTCACATTCAACAAGGACTTCAGTGATTCTCACTTCCTCAATGAACATCACATGGAAATTGCTCCCACATATATGACAGAAAAGCAAGCAATCAAAATGAAAAAGTACCATCTCATCAGCTACCTATCTTATACCACCAAAAAAAAAACAGTCAACGTAAAACTCATCGAGCAATACCTTTTATCACCCATGTCCCTGATTGCAGAAGCTGGAGGCCCTATAAAGGTAAGACCCTTATCTTCACATAACTGTGCAAAATCCGAACTCTCTGACAGAAAACCATAGCCAGGATGGATAGCCTAGTTACACATAAACAAAACATATCCAACCTAATTAACATGATTCTCAAATAATATAAAACATATTATACGCGTGCATAAACCATTCGTTAATCCACTGAGCTATTTGATCAACTAAATTCCGCTATGAAACACATTAAACATTACAAATAAATAACTGAATTACTGAGCAAAAACAAAATCTAACTACATTGAGCTGTTAATAAATTAAATTAGTGTGCAATTGAGCTACTAATAAAGTGAGGTTAACGGACCTGCGCGCCTGTGCGAACGGCGGCGTCGAGAATGGACTCAGCGTTGAGGTAGCTGAGCCTCGCCGGCGGCGGACTGATGTGAACGGCCTCGTCGGCGGACTTGACGTGGAGCGAGTCTCTGTCGGCGTCGCTGAAGACTGCGACGGTTCGAATCCCTTGTCTCTTTGCGGTCCTCATGATCCTGCACGCAATTTCGCCTCGGTTTGCGATCAGAATTTCTCCGTTCTCGGCGGCGGCCGCAGCGGCAGCGGCGACGAGAAGTCGGAGAATTCTCTGATTGATACTAGTCGGAAACGGAATCGGTCGCCGGAGAGCTTCCAGCGTAGAATGGTGGCCACTGACGTCATGGTTTCTGAGAGCGAGAGTGACTGTGTGACTGAAATGAAGAAAAACAAGTGGACTTGGTGGCAAAATGACATGGTTTTAACAAGTGGGGCAGAGTAGTTCTCAGTGGAATTGCGTGTAGAAGATTATAACTGCCCATTCTTCTATATTGGGTTTAGGAAATGGAAGGATAAGGATATGGATATGAATACGGAAAGTTTGATCTCTTAAAGAACACAATGTAAGGAATAGAAAGGGATGAGTACATTCAACGATTATAATTTAAAGACATAAAAATTATAGTAGGAGCTAGTTAATTATTTCCAATCACAATCCTTTGATGTGTTCATCATTTTTCATCTCTTTGAGCTAAAGCATCCGCATCGGACGACCGGACGCTCGGGCAGATGGAGGGTCCTGCTGAAAACTGCTTGAGCAGTTTCGTGTCGGCGACGCACTGGCAAGCAGGAGAGAAGGCGAGACCGAGTAGTCAACTGGCTCGAGCTCGAGCAGAAACGGGTCGGGGTGAACCTCGATCAGCTGGTGGAGTCCATTGGCATGTGGGTGACGCCAGCTGACGTTTTTTTTACTGGCTTGTGCCAATAAAAAGTAAAAAAAATGATGCACCAATCATGTAACGACACGTGGCTTACCGAACAGAAAAAAAAAATCCAGCGGGCCGTTGATTTTGAAATCAAAATCTGATCCAACAGCTGATATTCAAACAGAACAGCCACTTTTTTTCAAAACGGATATAAAGGGAAATGCCCAAAATATTTGCAAAAAAAAAACCTAAAAAATCCCCAAAAATTGCATAACACCCCATAATATTTTCCTATAAATACTACACCATTTATTTCACAACTCACACTAATTTGTGCACAACAAATTTCACATCTCCATCTATCTCTTCTCCATCTCTACTCTCATTTTCTTGAGCATTTTTTTTGAAAAAATGGCCACCCACTGGCTTCCTTCCGAAGATTTACAAATGCGCATCTCTTTCGCACGTCATAGTATTGATGAATCAACAGCAGCAAACAAAGGAAGGATAAATTGTGGGAGAAAATTCATGCCGATTACATGCAAAATTGGGTGCCATCAGAAGGAGAAACACCTTGAGAGGACTCTAGGTCTCAAATTGCGCTTGCGTCTCACTACAATAAATTCAAGATACCATTGCAAAAATGGGGTCAATGTTTGTGAGACGCACGTAAGCGTAGAGCTAGCGGCACTTATCACATGGATGAGGTAACTCCTTATACTCATCATCTCATTTTTATTTAATTTCTACTATGTGATTAATTTAGTGAATTTTTTAATTAACTTTTTGTATGTCATTTTAATCTAATTAATTTACTGTATTTTTTTAGATTAAGCAAGCTCAAGCATACTACTATGCCGCTAAGAAAAGACCGTTCACCCACTTTGAATGTTATGAAGTTTTTAAGGACCATCCAAGTTACCAAGATGTTGAACTAAGTACTCCGTCTCCGTATGTAAGCTCATATGAAGAGGCTCCATCCGTTACCGAATCATCTCCAATCATAATTTTGGGTGACAGGAAGTGAATGAAGCATCATCCGCCTACGTTGGCACTGGTCCGTCGAGTCCGGTTAGACCAATGGGATACAAGGCGGTAAAGAAAGTAAGGCGTCAAAAGAAACAAGGTAAGACTCCTATTGAGCAACGCACTGAGGTTTTGGAAACCATGGTAAGTGATCAAGCATCGTGGCATTGCGCGAGGAAGATGCATAATGAAAGTGAGCTCAATTATTACAAAGAGTATATACAACTTCAACAATAAAAGGAAGCAAGGATGGCAAGTGAGCTCCAACTCAAGAAACAAGAGGAAGAAACAAGGATCATGACAATAAATTTGGAGGGTATGACCCCGATCTCCAAAATGTACTTTACCAAGAGAAAACTAGATATTCTTAAGGAAGCAGAAGATAAAGAAGGTGAAGTTGCCGATAATACATTTGCGGATTGTTATCAACCACGCGTACTATTTTCAAAGTAATTTTAGCAATTGTATTAAAAATAAATGTTGTCATTTATGTTTCCATTATCTTTCCATTATGTATTTAAATTTTCGAGAAATAAAATTACAATTCCTTTATGAAATTACTTGCCAAAAAAACACATCATATTTATTTTGTCGAAATCGCAAGTCGGAGATGACACGTGTCACTTTCTCATTGGTCACTGAATAATAACTGCTCAAACAGTTTGTGAACTACTGCATTCTGTTTTGTTCTTATTCAAACAATTTTGTGATTTTAAACTGCTCTAGCAGCTTGAGAAATTGCTTAAGCAATAGGTAAATTACCTCTTATATTATGTTTATTAGGAGAACAAACCTCCTCGTTGATATGAATCTGACTCATCTGGCCGAGACCCAAACTCCTTCAATTCCTTATTGGGCTAATGCTTCATCGAGCCCATTAACACTATATTATATGCATGCATCGTTCTCCACCTTCACAGTTCAGTTACGTACTTCAGTATCCAAGTCACTTGATCGAGGGAGAATGATGCACATCACGATATTAGTATGTTTACCGATCTTTCACCAAATGCATGAAGTGTAGTGTGTTTATATCAGTATCATGATACAAGTTCACCAACCAACTGAACACAAATATTATTGATGAACTATCGAATTATTATTCGTCTCATAGTTATAAACAATCAATTAATTAATCATCAAATTAAATCAAAGTGCTGACTAGGTCTTAGCTAGCTAGCGCGGTTGACATGTTTGAATGTATAGAGGAATACTGTTCTTAATTATATATATATATAACGCTGAGTCTCTAACTGTAGTCTATCCAATATTTCATAAGAGAACTTGGCTAGAATTCCATTTTCAGCTATACAGTCATCTAAGACTCATATATATATATATATATATATCAACTTGGGACTTGGGAGCAATTAGAAAATTATTAGTGGGTCATTGATCATGAGACATTGACACTAATTCTTTGTTTTGTGACTTGTGAGCAAAATAACACATCTTTATCAAGAAATGACAAAATCGCATTGCAACAACAGCCTATCTATTTTCTCGTTCCCTTATACATATTAATGATATTATGATCGGATCAAACGCCAGCACAAGCATATAAGTCATATAACTAGCTATGATTAAGAAGGAACCGTATTGAGGTGGACCGCCAGTTGGTTGCTCACGCTTTTAACAAACAGAATGGTGTGCAATTAGATGATAAAAGCTTAGCTGGTGTCTGTATGATGTGGGAAGGAATAGTCGACAAATGTGCTGGTGCTGGCATGGCATGGCTAATCTCAATCCCAACCTAGATACTAATTAAGATACAAGAACTTGATGATCGAGGACTATAGCTTACTCTGTGGTAATAGTTCTACTAATTAACCTTTCTGAATTCTGATGAGTGATGACAATGGTACGGTCAAGGAAGAGTAGGACAATATTCCAAGGTATAGGGTTGGTGGTCGGGTAGCTGTTGGTAGGTTACATTTGTCTTTAGGTATCCTCTACCCCAGAAGAAACAACAAGAACGTAATGCAACTTAATTGCCTTTTCGATTTTCGATTTTCACTGTGGTTGAAATGTCGCCGACCCTGACGCTCTCAAACCATGATCTTAGTGACCTAAACATTCTGTTACTTAACTCCACCGTACCTCCAAAACCCGGTGGTTGGCCCCTTGGACCACCATCGATCACCACCTGCATGCCGATCGACTCCAATAGCTGCCGGTCAAACCCATCCACCGTATCGCCACGGCGCCACCTCCGAATCTCAAATAACCACTCTCCAAGTCTCCATGCACAATTTAACACAGACATTACAATAACCACGCACGTAGATTAAGAACCGAAATCTTGGTTGACATTAGTGAAGAGGCCGAAATCTAAACCGAAGCGCACAACATGCAGTAGCCTAATTTAAAGCGTTGGACATGCAGTGGTACGTGTAGCATGGACATCTAGGTGACTTGTTTGAACTTTGAATCTCAAATGCTTGGAGAGAAAGCAATGCGTAAGTGTAGATAAAGCAATGTCCGGGCTTAGCTAGGGTTATTATTTGCAGTGGAAAACAAAGCTTGCATTCTTGCATGCAAGTATGATATCGATATTTAGTAGTATAAATTCAACATCCTCAGGTCAGATATATAACTTGCAAAAAAATATACAGGCCAAGGTGACACTGTCAAAACGTAGAAGACACTTCTCTTTAATTAACCTTCATTTTTGACTACCTATCTAATTTCAGCTAATTTAATCAATTAGTATCGTTATGTAACGGTCAGAGCCTCCAATATTGTGGCCTGCTTTGGTTGGGAGCTGTGGATGTTAATTGAAGACCAAATTCTTCCAATAAAAATTATTAATTGTTATCTTTGATTTATATATATGTTTGTTGACCAACCCCTTTGCCCTTTCTTCAATAATTAATCTTCTTCAAAGTGCCTCCTTCATCCAATCATATTTGAACAATAACAACATTTCGATCACATGCCACTTATATAGACTTTGAATTAGTATACCTAGCTACCAACAAGACTGCAAGCTATCAATCGGTAAAAGAAAAATACTAAGCTAGAGATTAAATTGTAAAATTTAGACAGTCTCATAGCTCACTCTTTATTCTCTTGATTGTTTGTTGAGTAAAATTACAGTAGTCGAATTCTTGACATCTTCTATATGATTAAGCCACACGTGACATTCTAGCAAGGTACACCGTCTTACATGTAATTTACATTCTTAATAAACAAAACACTTTTAAGCACATTTTGCTTAAAATATGCTTTAAGCATAGTTTTTAACTCTAAGAGCAACATCAATATTTCTCATAAAATCACAAGAATTATTATTTTAGCGAGAAAAAAAATACTTCTTTTTAGCTCCAACAATTTTTTTAAGAGCATCTCCAACAATTCTCGTAAAAATTATTTATTATACAAGACGAAAACACAAAATTTGTAAAATAAAATGACTCCAACGTACTCCAATAATTCTTCTATTCTACTATACAAAACTAAATACTTTCTTGTATATTTAATGAATCCATTTAAATATTATATATCAAACTCAAAACTCTACATTAAAACTTCCTCTTTTGAGGAAAGAGAGTGAATTATAGTAGTTGAGCAATAAATTTTAGAGATTTTGTGATGAATATATATACAAGTTTTGAGAATTCTATATAGAGAAATAGAAATTCTCTATCCATTTTTTTCTATAGGATACAGGATGGTTTGCAAGAGCTGTTGGAGCTAAAAGAAGTATTATTTTCTCGCTAAAATAGCAAGCCTTGTGATTTTACAAGAGATGTCAGAGATGCTCTAAACCATCTCGTATGCAATAGAAAATAGAAAAAATTGATAGAGAATCTTTATATCTATAGAAAACTCAAGACTTGTATATTCATAAAAAAATTGGTAAAATTTAATGCTTACCCAATAGAAATCACTCTCTCCTTATAACAACTAAAAAGAGAAGCATTTAACATTAGATTTTATTTTATTTAAATAAATAAATCATATTAATATAGATTCATTAAATTATGCATAAAAACATTAAAATTTGTAGAATAGAAGAGTTGTTGAAGTTGAGCTCCTCTTTTTATAAAAATTTTGTAATTCCATATTGTATAATAAAAAATTTATACCATAACTGTTAGAGATGGTTAAATAACATAATTTTAAGCATATTTTGCTTGCCTTGTAGCAAAATTTAACTAAATCATATAATTAATGTTCATCCCCACTTTGTTTGTGGGCTGCATGCATGGGTAGATTAAGTGATTGACTGAATATTAATCAGAACAAGCCGAGAGCAGAAGAGGGAAGGAATTGAAAATGTACACCACAGAAAGAAAAAGGAGGTCTATATATATAAGTGCAACGTAATACAGTAAAATCTTGATAAATTAATAAAATTTATTAAAGTAACATTTTTTTTGTCCAATTCATATTACTAACAATCTCGCTAAATGCATAAGATAATAAATTTTCTCCAATTCTCTTAGGTCCTTATTAATATATAAAGTAATAATTTAATTAAAACACATATAAAAGCATATTAAAATTTATAAAAATACATAAGAATTAAATTTCATATGAGAATAATTCTATTTTCTTGATCAATTAAGTTATTTCTTGAAGAAAGAAGAAAGACTATTGTAGTTTGTTTCTTCTTCACATCTAGACAAAATTTAATTTTATCATTGATCTTGTGCAATGTATGCACCACATTTGATTAATTCTTTTCATTTTGTAGTAAAAAGTTATTCAAGGTCATTATGGTTTCAAATGAGTTTTTTTATGTGAAGAAACTATCGATATAGCAGAATTGTCATTTGGATCATTATTATTTTTAACAAGTGGACCCATTATCTTTCAATTATCTCTTCATCAGTAGCGATTCCATTATTAGATAATTTTCATTAACAAGGAAATATCTAAAATCTCGATAAATAAATAATTTATTATTTAATACTACAATAAATAAGCTCTCAACATGGTTCTTTCTCTTGACCTCGCTTCATGTTCTTTCATCTTCACCTCTCCGCAGTTTAGTCATTGTGTGTCTTTCTAATCAAGAGAAGAGTAAGTATTGTGGTTATTGATCTCTCTCATTCACATAAGCGAAGATTTAGTTGTTAGCCTTTCTGCCTATAATTTTCAGAACACGTACCTCAAAGTTAAGGAGATTTCCAAATATGATTGATAGCTACAAATAGTCCATGCATCAATTCCAACCGGGTAATCAAATTTGATAATCAAATATTTCTTTAACAAAATAAGTAGATAACTCATTTTATAAAACTTGATATTTCCTATTTTCTTTTACACCGTTTTCTTCTTAGGACATGTTTACTTACTTGGAATGTAGTTGATAAATAGGAATCAATATCAATGGGTATCATATATAAGATATGTGTATGGGAATAAACCATTCCCATTGACTTGTTTACCATTCATCAGAAAATATAATAAGAATGTTATGAATTCATGTTGATGTTGTTTACTTCATGTCATGAATTAGAATGAGATTTAATCAAATTACCAATATATCCATCAAATATAAGTAGCAATATATTCACATATAGCCTTCCGGCAAAATAGAAGAGTAATAAAAAATCCACGTATTTTAAGTCAAAATAGAATATTAATAACAATTATCCAAAATTAAGACAAACAAGTATGTTAGAGCACCTCAAAGGAAAAGAAACTAAGTCTTGAGACAACTAAACATAAGTCTCTTGTTTTTCTAAAAACATTTGTTTAGGGTTTTTAGTTTCATAGGTAAATGATAATTTGAAAATTATGAATTTTGATTAGGGTAATTTAGGTATAAAAAGTTGATTCCAGTTGATTTCATTCCAAATACATATTCCCCATTGGTATCAAATCGAGGGGTTTTTTCAGGAATCGATTCTTGATAAAGATGTGGGTCCTATTTCATTCCAAAATCAATTTGCACAAGTAAACGTAGTAACACTCATCAATCACAATTGATTCCTGATTTTTCATATCCATTCTAAGTAAGTAAACACACCCTTAATTCCTAAACCATTCTCTTATTCTAAAAAGCAGTTAGAAGTTGATTATAAAATAAGAATAATATAAAAAATATGCATCACTCAAGGGTATACAGTTCACAAAATACACGTGGTATGATTTGGTAAGGTGTAATTTGTTAGTCGTGTGACGAATGAAGAATGCTACCGACGGACTGTCCTTGATAATCGCATCACCCACTTTTTGGTTTGCACCTTTGACACCGTGTCACCTCTGGGCTAGTTTGGTAAGGTGTAATTTGTTAGTTGTGTGACTCGGATCCTCTCCTAAGAACATATGCAGCAGTGAGAGAAATCGGCCGAATTTCAGGACGTTCTCGGCATGGGCCCTATCAGAATTGATCGTGAGGGGCAAAAAAAGCGTGCACCGGTGAAGATCTTCCACGGCGACCGAACATTGACGCCGAGGACGTCCTCGCGGCGTTCCCAAATCAATCGCGGTGGAGATCGTCCTCCTTGGTGGATCCCACGCACTTGGGTGACGCCAGGGAACCCGATTTTTTAAAAAACTCGCGCCGTAAAATAGTTAAAAAAATTAACTCACCAATCAAACAGCGACACGTGGTAAAGCGGTGCAGCTGACTCCAATGGCTAGATCGATCCATTTTCATTCGAAATTTCTATTCGACGGCTGAGAAATATTGATCATTTGTAATATTTTAAATAAACTATTTACTCTGAAACTTCAAAAAAATCATAATAAATAGCTCGGACCTCCGAAATATTCAATAAAAATACGCACGAATTCATATTAATGTCCTCTATAACTTTCGTGAAGAAAATAAGTAAAAAATCATAACTTAAAAAATGTCAATTTTGAATCACGACGAAATAAAGAATCATAATAAACATGTATATTTTTTCAGACGATAATGACAAGTACTAGATGACACGTGTCAACTAGTTATTGGTTGAAAAAATTACCGGGAAATAAAAAATTAAAATTTTAAATAATAATGAATAATAATAAGAAGTTCTATTTTGGGCACCACTGCACGCAAAACAGGAATATGACTTCCTATTCGAGGATTTTGAAGAGGAATTTCTCAAATAAGAATTCCTCACCCATTTTATGGGTGCATATGCTCTAATGGAGAGATTCCTAACATTTGCCTAACCTTAATCTAGACCGTCCATAACATTTGTAAGGACAAGATCGTTTATCAGTTTATTTTTCTTTCCCATTCGAAACTGCAGAAGAGTCTAATCTCTTTCTCTCCCGCGTACGGTTTCTTCGACCATAACGTTGGATCTACTAATTTGGGAAGTCTTCTATGCAACTCTAAAAAAGCCACACCTTTTTATTAAACTGCCAATCTGGGAAGCCTTCTTTTCCATTTGGTTCAATGATCTACTGCGAATCTACTATTAGGTTTATGAGCACAAAGTCATTCGATTTTGTACGCTACTACATGATGTTAAAGAAAAGATAACCAAAACCAATCCTTCAAAACCACTTCATCAATATTAACTTTATATGAAACCCACAATTCATAGTTGTTTTCAAATGTAAATTTTGAGAATGAATTCAAATCCTACAATGATAATAGATTATCTTGATTAGGGTAGAGTATAGGCGTAGAAAACAAATTCGATCGAGTAAGACAATCGATTATTTTGACCCGGGGAGGCCGGTGATGGATTGGGCATGGGCTTCGAAGTAGACGACTGTGGCAGATTTGTTGGTTGTTGGAGATGAAGAATAAACCCAGATGAAGATTAAAGTGGAGACATATGACAAAAAGCGATAGAGATGGACTTCACCGCGGCTTGTGTAGAAAATAAAATTGAGCTGAATTAAATGTAGGCCTTAAGATGAGAATGAATGGCCAAGATTCTCTTGTTAGGAAGATGTTAGGAACCTCTCCGTTAAGAGAGGATCTGAATCTGTTCCAAGTCAGGAAAAAAGATTCCCAGTTCTTTGGCAATTACCATAAGGCCCCTTCGTCCACTTCTAGTGACAATTTAGTGGGACGGTAATTACTAGAGCTTTTACCACTTTCAAAACCATTAAATTAGTCAACGGCTAATACAGTATTGCTAAGAGCATATGTAGTGGTAAAGAGATTTGGGGACGTTCTCCCCGGGGGCCCACTGAAATAAGACGTTCGGCGTCGAAGAATCATGTAGCGGTGAAGAAATGGCACGGCGACCTGACGTTGACCGAGGGAACGTCCTCGCCGGCATCCTGCAATCGATCGAGCCGGAGAACGTTCTCCCTGGTGGTCCCCACATATGTGGGTGACGCCAGGGGGGCTGTAATTTTTTTTCACCATTACGCGTCGGTAATTTCATAAAAAAAAATTGACCGAACCAATCACATGGTGACACGTGGCCAGGTTGTCGGCAATGGATCTATCAACGGATCTTTGAATCTGGGCCGTCCATTTTGAATTGCGAAACCGATCTGACAGTCCTCATTCAAATGAAACGGCTACTTTGGCCAGAAATTTAATATTTGTAAATAAAACCCCAAAAAATTGTTTAAAAAATCCCAAAAAATTACAAATGACCCCTAAAATTTTTCTATAAATACTACCTTCATTTCATCAATTTCTCACACAAATTTGTGCACAACAAATTTATTCTCTCCCTCCCTCCATCTCTCCTCTCAATCCTTTGATTTTTTTTTGCAAAAAATGGCTACCAATTGGCTTCTTTCAGAAGATGTACAATTGTGCATCTCTTATTGTCGTTTTAGTGTTGATTCCATCACCGAAAACAAACAAAAGGTCGACAAATTGTGAGAAAAGGTTTATGTCGATTACATGGAGAATTGGGAGCTAGGTCATGGTGAATCGAGGCCAGATGCTAGGACCCAAAATGCATTATCCTCTCGTTTTGCAAAGTTGAAGCTAAATTTGAAACTTTGGGGTAATGCTCTTGCTTTCGCACGTAGGAATGCACCATCCGGCTCAAACTTACAAGATTAGTTAAGTTTGTCATCTCCCATTTTTTAAAATTTTGTTCTTATTAAATACAAGTTGTTTATACCATATTGTTTGAAATTAGTAAGTCTATTTATTTTTAAATTTTGTTCTTATGAAATACGCATTGTTTATACCATGTTATTTAATATTATTATGTCCATTTTATTTTATGAAATACTAGTTGTTTATGCCATTTTATTTGATATTATTTTTATTTTTGGTTAGATGAGACGTGCTCAATTATTTTATGTTGCAAAAAAGAAGAAAGAGTTTAGAGACTTTAATTTTTGGGAAATGGTGAAGAATCATCCTTACTTAATCCATGTCGAAACTAGTACACCTCCGCCTTACTTATCATTTACTCCGCCTTACTCATCATCTACTCCCACAAGCTCAATGCCTCCCACCGTCGACTTGGATGAGGATGAAGTGATTGCTACATCAATGAGTAACCAAGGTCTCTCTTCTCTGGTTAGACCTATGGGAGTGAAAGCGGCCAAGAAAGCCAAAAAGAAAGGAAAAAAGGGTCATGACTCCTATAAATGAGAGAGTCGAGACTTTGAACAAAATTGCCGCAAATCAACATTTTTTGATGAATAATAAAAAAGAAAGTGATGCTGTTGAGGTTGCCTTTATGGAAAAGCAACTCGCCCTTCAAGAGAAAGACTACAAATTGAGGGCTTTGGCGGAGGAAACTATGATTATGTCAATGGATACCGATACTATGACTCCTAAATCAAAGAGGTATTTTACAAAGAAGAAATGCGAAATCCTCGCTCAAGTAGATGAGGTTGAAGAAGAAGCTAGCAAGGAAGCCTTTTCAAATTGTTATCGCCCTATTTTTCCAAGCACTTAAATTATGTAATTTAATTTTTCAAGCATTTAAATTATCGTTTATGTAATTTAAGTTTCCAAGTAGTTAAATTATGTACTATGTAGTTTCCCTTTTCAAGAAATAAAAAAGCACTTTCTTTATTTAGATCAAGTTCACACACATTAAAATAAGACATGGTCGAATGAAACGCACATAATTGAAAGACATAATTCAAACACACAACAATGCAAACACATGATTAATACAACGTATTTATAGTTGTTCACCGATCTCAAGAAACCAGTTGTGCTTAATTAAGTCATTCTGAAGTTTTCCATGTATATAAGCAGATTGGAGATCTACAAGACGGTCGTTAAACCGTTGTTCATTCTATCCATCTTTTCCAACCAGCTCGAAAGGAATCCGATTCCTTTGTTGATCCACTGGGCCATCATAAACTGTGAAAGCGGTAGATGGATTTTGGAGATCTTCTTCTTCGTTCTCCTCAAACTCATCCTCCACGAATTCTTCCTCAATGATAATGTTGTGCATTATGATGCAAGCCAACATGATGCTTTTTAATTTCGATAGGTGGTGATACCGAGCTGCATGTCGAATAATCCCCCAACGAGCTTGTAAGATGCCAAAACACTTCTCCACATCCTTGCAGTATGCTTCTTGTTTCTTCGCAAAAAGCTTTTGTGGTAGCTTCTGAGGATTGGAAATCGTTTTGACAAACGAGGAATACCTCGGATATATCCCATCAGCAAGATAATAAGTGTTGTGGTATGTCATACCGTTGACTTTATAAGTCGTAGTCGGGCTTCTTCCAGCAAGCAGCGCATTGAAGACATCTAATTGGCAGAGCACGTTAATATCATTTTGAGCTCCTGGTACCCCGAAGAAACTGTGCCATATCCACGTGTCATATGAGGCCACTGCCTCTGAGATGATAGTGGGATGACCCTTTCTCCCTGAGTATGACCCGGACCAAGTGGTTGGGCAGTTTCTTCCACTCCCAATGCATGCAATCAATGCTTCCAATCATACAAGGAAATCCTTGTTGTCTGACCCTTCTTAAAAGTTGAGTGATGTCTGTCTGATTTGAAACACGAAGATAACTGTTACCTTAAAGCTCTACAACTTGGATGCACCACTTCTTCATGCATTATAGAGTTGTTGATTCCCCCATCCTTGTGATTTCAGCACACTGATCTGCAGCTGAACCGTATGCCAATATTCGTAGAGCACCGGTCATCTTTTGTTGGGGAAGTAGTCTGAGCATTGCAGTGACATCGGCTCGTTGATGCCAAAATTGGTCGTAGTTGCAGAGATCCGTCATTATACGGTTGAATAAATTTTGGCTCATTCGGAACCTCTGGCGAAAGTCGTGGTTGTTGAACACCAAGCGTTCGATGAAGTAATATTCCATCAGATTTTTCCCCTGGTCTCCCTCATCCTTGGTTAATTTGCATGGCGGCGTGGTGGTTCATCATCAAATGTTGCATCCATCGAGACCGCGTCGGTTATGAATGCATTGGCAATTTCTACATTTCGCTGGTGTTGTTGTTGCCTCCTACTGAAAAAAACTGTTTAAACCCATAGGATTCATCTCGATGAAACCGGAATGTGAAGAAGTGTTTGGAGAAATTTGTTTACGAGTAGAACTACATGTGATTTGTAGTTTGTGGGAGCATTCAAGGAACTATAGATGATGCTTTTATAGCCATTTTGAATTACCAGATATTTCAAGATAACGACACGTGTCACAGCTTGATTGATCGGAAATCTTACCGAAAATCTTCATCAATAATTTAGACGATAACGAAACTGTGACATATCCACGTGTCGCAAACTTATTGGTCAAAAACCTTACCAAATATCTTCATCAATAATTTTGCCGATACCGACACGTGGACATGACACGTGTCACATTCTAATTGGTTCGTAATCTTACCGGAAATCTGCATCAATAATTTCTCCGACAAATACACGTGTCACTAAATTACTGGTCGAAAATCCGCTACCAATTATTTGATCGAGAATGACACGTGTCGGCTAGTTATTGGATAAAAATATTATTAAGATTTAAAAAATCACAATTTTAAATAATAATGAATAGTAATAGGTAGTTCTATTTTGGGCACCGCTGCACGTAAAATTGGAATATGACTTCCTATTCGAGAATTTTGTAGAGGAATTCCTCAAAATAAAAATTCTTCACCCATTTCATGGATGCATATGCTCTAAGAAAGATATTTCGATTTAAGGTCAAGCCTCGGGATACTACTAAAATCAGTTAGTAAAATCTATTTTATTTTTAAGCCCAATGAATTTCCATTAAAGTATTTTTGGCTGAAATAGTTAATTACGGAGGAGAATGTTACAATACTGTCATTCTCACAAAAAAAATATTATTCTTTAAATACTACTAAGCTAATTAAAATTTAAGGTTGGTTTAACTTTTTAGATCAAGTCGAATTTAAACAAATTATCTGTCGTAATGCACTCAATCGTGGTAGTCAATAATGAGAACTGAAATATAACAAAAGGGAAGGTGAAATTTTAATAGATTTACACTTCTCAACCGCAAATTTGTCATTTTACATATATAATGTGTTTATTGAATACGGTAGGTATACTATCATTAACTAGATGTGTCTTATCCACTAATCAATCAACTACGTTTGTATTTGTATGTCCGTTTTACAAAGCAAAATGTCTAAATCAAATTTGATTTATGTTTTTTTTTTCTCCCTTGTATACATGAGTTTACATGTTACGAAATCTTCAAAGATTGCAATGTATTATAACCATATTTTTAAAGGGAGATATTATAACCACATGCTCTTTTGGTTGCTGGTCAGCTTAGAATGTAAATTGGTCCAAGAAGTCGTAATAGAATAGAATATGGCATAGACTTGATGGCTTTGTCACACACAACAATCTTCGTTGTCTTCGATCTATTCCTTCCAATAGTAAATTGAGCATTGCGGTCATGGTCATCATCTACTCTTCAAATGACAATTACTGTACAAATAATACATAAAAAAAACAAGGAAAACAATGCTTTGATGGAAAATTTGTAAAACACAAATTTCAATAAGAATATGCACAAAATCAGTATCAAATCCAAGGAAAAATCAATTTTGAGATCCTGACAGAAAGGACAATCTCATAACTTCCGCAATCCGTGTTGTACTCCCAAAAAAGAGTAGATGGGAATAAAGTCAACAACGGTGTTTTAATTTTTGTAAGGGAGAATAATTAAAATGATTTATAAATTTTGTTATAATCGATAATTTAATTATTGAATTTTAAAAAATTATTAAAAATGTTATTGAATTTTAACTTTATCTATCAATCTGTTCCGTTTCGAAAATTAATTTTTCTTCTTTCTCATCACTCTTCACACTTCTCCCACTTATGTTATGTGTATTTTTTTCATAATCATATCTAGGAAACTATTTGATAAATTTTAAAGTTTAAAATAAATAAAGTGACCAAATTGATAGGTAAAATTAAAATTCTTTGACATTTTTGATATTTTCTAAAATTTAGTGATTAAATTGTCGATTGTGACAAATTTAATGATATTTTAGTTATTTTTTCTTTTTATAAAGTAATCTACTTGAAATTTATCAAAACGGAAATACAAATCCGAAAATTAAACGGCATTAATTCCCGGTTGCCGTTGTTTCTTTTTCACCCCGCTCCTAAACTCCTCCCTATTTTTTTGTTCTCTTTTGTTGAAAGACAGCAGTACCAAACCCAACACACAACAGCATCATCATAAAAAGCAAAGCGAAACACAGTGAGACAGAGAGAGAGAGACACAGAAACAGAGACCACTTTAGAGAAGGAGACCGGAGAGCGATCTAGATGCCATGGGGTGACTCGGATGAGAGCTGAAGCAGCTCACAAGTTGTTCTCGTCTTAGCTGCTAATCTGAAGTCGGTTTTTATTTGACGTTGTCGGTATGTTTTCGTTTTTCAAAGGAATTGTGTTCAGTTTTCGTTGTGATTTTGATCCTCTGTGGGTTGACGTACGATGTGTGATGATGGAGTGTTTATGTTTCGAGTATGGTTGAGGAATGAGAAGTTGTGTGTTTCATCTGATCATTTGTGTTTTTTGGTTGTGTCTTTGTTCAGGTAGTTCGTAGAGACTTAGAAGGCAGCCGTCAATACAACTGTGGATTCTGAGAACTTTAGGTTTTAGGTAACATAACTTTCGTGTTTTGTACTTGTGTTTCTCTTGAGAATTTGATCTTATTTAACTTGTTGGTTAAGTTGATCTGAAATTAGAATTGTGGAATTTTTGTGAGTAGGTTTGACGTTGTGATTCCGGCTGAATTCTGGTGGATTAGAGCCGGTTTCCAGTTGAATTTATCGACTGTAGTGCTGTAATTGACTGGAGTTATGGCGGCTGTGTCCCAAGCAGACTCTAGACGCATGTATTCTTGGTGGTGGGACAGCCACATAAGCCCAAAGAACTCGAGATGGCTTAAAGAAAATCTTACGGGTATGTTTTCGATTGTGAATTGTTCTTTAATTTTGACTGAGATGCGTACTTGCTAACATGTGTAGTATCTGTTTTTCTCATATATGTGGATTATAAACTGCATTACAGATTTTCTTTCTTAGCATGCTCATTTACTGCACATCTTGGATAATTTGCAGATTTTTGCTTTTGTTGTTGACTGCACAATGAATTCGATGTGATTATACTGGCTTGTAAAATGTGGTGAATCTGATTTGTCTTGATCATCGATGTGTCACCATTTGGTCTTGTGCATCCTTTTAGTTTCATTTTTTCACTACCGATGTTCTGTGTGTATCTCAATGTTGTTCTGTGACTTCGATCCACTCCTCCTTTTGTATCAGTTATATGTAGTTTAGTTTATTGATGTTTTAACTTTTTGAACAGATATGGATGCCAAAGTGAAACACATGATCAAGCTCATCGAAGAAGATGCAGATTCATTTGCTCGGAGGGCGGAAATGTATTACAAAAAACGGCCAGAGCTAATGAAATTGGTTGAAGAGTTCTACCGAGCATATCGTGCATTAGCTGAAAGATACGATCATGCAACCGGGGCCCTGCGCCAGGCTCATAAAACCATGGCTGAGGCATTTCCGAACCAAGTTCCATTTGTGGATGATTCACCTGGTGGTTCATGTGCTAGTGAGACTGATCCTCGAACTCCTGAGATGCCAGCTCCTATACGAGCACTATTTGACATGGATGAACTACAAAAAGATGCTCTGGGACTCTCCTCAACCAATTTCCATTCTCTGAAAAGAAATGGAGCTTTTAGTGAAGAATCTGACTCTGCAACCGGCAAAATGGGTTTGAAGCAGCTGAATGATTTATTTGGATCAGGAGAAGGAAGGGCGAAAAGAGGCCTCAACTTCCTTGATGCTGAAGGAAAAGAACACAGCATGGGGAACAATGGGATCCATGATACCAAGGCTCGAGCCTTGTTGGAGACTGATCGAGTGAGTCAAGCAGAGGCAGAAATATCAAAGTTAAAGGAAGCTCTTGCTAAGTTGGAAGCCGAAAAGGAAGCTGGCTTAGTTCAGTACCAACAGTGTTTTGAGAAATTGTCTAATTTGGAGTCTGAAGTCTCTCGTGCACAAGAGGATTCCAGGGAGCTCAACCAACGAGCCAACAAAGCTGAAGCAGAAGTCCAAAATACAAAGGAAGCCCTTACCAAATTAGAGGCTGAAAGGGAAGCTAGTCTTCTTCAGTATCAGGAGTGCTTGGAAAAAATCTCTAATCTGGAAAACATTATCTCTTGTGCTCAAAAGGATGCCGGGGAGCTCAATGATCGAGCTAGTAAAGCTGAAATTGCATCCAAAGCTTTGCGGCAAGATCTTGAAAGGGTAACATCAGAGAAAGATGGTGCACTTGCTCAGTATGAACAGTGTCTGGAAAAGATATCAATTTTGGAGAACAAACTAGTGCATGCTGAGGAAGATGCCAAGAAGATTAACGAGCGTGCTGTTAAAGCTGAAAATGAAGTTGAATCCTTGAAGCAGACAATTGTTAAATTAAACGAAGAAAAGGAAGCTGCTGCTCTCCAGTACAGGCAGTGTTTGGAAACCATAGCTAGTCTGGAGCACAAAATCTTTCAAGCCCAGGAGGAAGCTCTACGGCTACAGTCTCAAATAGATGACGGGATTGCAAAGCTAAAGGATTCGGAAGAAAAGTGTCTCTTGCTGGAAAACTCAAATCAGAAAATGCAGTCTGAGCTGGAGTCTCTGGTGAAGAATATGGAATCTCAAGGTGGAGAACTTACAGAGAAGCAGAAAGAGTTGGGTAGACTCTGGGCTTGCATACAAGAAGAGCGGTTGAGATTCGTGGAGGCTGAAACTGCATTCCAAACACTCCAGCATTTGCATTCACAATCCCAGGAGGAACTTAGATCACTAGTAGCTGAGCTCCAGAATAGAGATGTGATTTTGAAGGGCATGGAAGCACGAAGTCAGGGTCTGCATGAAGAAGTCCAGAAGGCAAAGGAGGAAAACAAGAGCTTGACTGAGATCAATTTGTCTTCATCCCTTTCGATACAAGACCTGCAAGATCAAATCGTAATCTTGAGGGAGACAATCAAGAAACTCGAAGAAGAGGTTGAACTTCGAGTGGACGAAAGAAATGCGCTCCAGCAAGAGATATACTGTCTGAAAGAGGAACTCAATGACCTGAACAAAAAACACCAAGCTGTGCTAGAGCAGGTGGAGTTAGTTGGCTTGGATCCGGTGTGTATTGGCTCATCTGTGAAGGAGTTGCAGGATGAAAACTTACAGCTCAAACAAACAGGTGAGGCTGAGAAAAGTGAGAAAATGGCACTGTTGATTAAGTTGGAAATCATGCAGAAACTGCAAGAGAAAAATGTTCTGTTGGAGAATTCCCTTTGTGATTTAAATGTTGAGTTAGAAGGGGTCAGAGAGAAGGTAACGGAGTTGGAACAATCCTGTCAGACTCTTCTAGGTGAAAAGGGGACTCTTGTTGCTGAAAATGGCACGCTTTTATTCCAGTTGCAGATTATAACTGAAAATTTGGAGAAATCATCAGAGAAGAACAAGTTTTTGGAGAATTCTCTGTTTGATGCAAATGCTGAACTTGAAGGCTTGAGTGTAAAATCAAAGAGCTTAGAAGAATCATGCCGATCCCTTGATAATGAGAAGACCGGTCTGATCACTGAGAAAGAAGTTTTATTTTTAGAGTTGGGCAGTACTAAGCAAAGACTGGAAGATCTTGAAAAAGGATATGCAGAGATAGAGGGAAAACTTTCTGCTTTGGAGAAGGAAAGAGATTCTGCTGTGTGTAAAGTGGAAGAGTTACATGTATGCTTAGATTCTGAGAAGCACAATCATGCCAGTTTTCTACAGATAAGTGATGCCCGGTTGGCTGGTATTGAACTGGAAATCTCTCATCTGCAAGCAGAAGCTATATGCATGAAGAAAGAGCTCAAGGAGGAACAAGAAAAATATGCGTCTGCACAGCTTGAAATATTTATCTTGCAGAAATGTGTAGAAGATCTGGAAGAAAAGAACTTATCCCTCATGATTGAGTGTCAAAAGCTACTGGGGGAATCCAAAATGTCAGAGAAGTTGATTTCAGACCTACAGCATGAAAGTCTTGAACAACAGAAAGAGATAAAGTCCTTGTTTTTGCATATCAATGCACTGAGGTTGGGGATGTAT
Organism: Geum urbanum; assembly: GCA_946800695.1. Taxonomy (NCBI): domain Eukaryota; kingdom Viridiplantae; phylum Streptophyta; class Magnoliopsida; order Rosales; family Rosaceae; genus Geum; species Geum urbanum. The sequence continues at coordinate 42,841,113 of OX327007.1, read as the reverse complement.
CAGGTGTTGAAGACTGTTGATGTTGATGCAGAGAATCATGACCAAGACCAGGCACTTCTTAATCATATTTTTTCCAAACTTCAAGACAAAGAGAACTCTTTCTCTGAAAGTTGTGATGAAAACCAGCAGTTGGTCATTGAGAACTCAGTTCTCGTAGCAATGCTTGCCCAACTGAAACTAGAAGTGGAAAGTTTTATGAGAGAACGAGACACTCTTGACCACGAGTTCAAGATACAGTCTGAGAAGTTCTTGGTGCTGCAGAGTGGAGCTCAAAGACTCAACGACATGAATGAAGAACTGAATTTAAAAGTAGTGGAGGGAGAGCACAGGGAGGTAGTATTGAGAAGGGAAATAGATGAGCTGCATGAGCAGTTGTTGAGCTTGCAAAGCGTTTACAAGAGTCTACAGAAAGAAAATTGCCAGATGGTTGAAGATAAAGGATTCTTGACAAAGAGAGTCTTGGATTTGGAGGAAAAGACACATAACCAAGAAGAGGAGAAGTGCGTCATGTTTGGTGAGACAATATATTATAGCAACCTCTCCATTGTTTTCAATGATTTCTTTTCTCGAAAGCAACTGGAACTGGAAGAGCTCAGTCAATATTTTGATAAACTTCATCTTGGGAACAATGACCTGAAAGAGAAGGTGAGAATTTTGGAGGGGGAGTTGGGAGTTATGCAGATAGGAAATTTACATCTCAAGGAATCATTGAGCAAGTCAGAGGATGAGCTGAAAGCAGCTAAATGCGTGAACGATCTATTGAATGGTGATATTGCGAATGCAAAGGATATTTTGGCCCAAAAGGAGAATGAACTTTTGGAAGCTGGACAGACCATCATTGAGCTACAGAATGAGAAAAAAGAGTTGAATATACTGGTGGAGGATTTGAATAGCAAAAGTGATGAGACTAGGGTGGTTTTGGAAGGCCAAGAGAAGCAAATTTTCAAACTACAAGCAGACAGTGACCATCATTTGACAGAGATTGGCTGCCTCCGTGAAGTGAATCAGAATTTGGAATCTGAACTTTCAAAATTGCATGAAGAAGCTGCAAAAACAAAAATTGAGGAGGGAAGGTTGGTCAATGAACTCAAGCAGGGAAGAGAAGAGATTGAAATGTGGGTGACTCAGGCTGCCACATTCTTTGGAGAACACCAGATCTCCACCATTCGTGAAACATTGTTTGAAGGAAAGATCCATGAGCTTATTGAAGTCTGTCAGATCCTTGAAGACAAAAACATTTCCAAAGGTTTGGAGAATGGGCATATGAAAGAAAGAGTCAGCATGTTGGAATACGAAAATGGAGAGTTAAAAGCTCAGTTGACTGCATATATTCCAGCTCTCATCTCTCTGCAGGAGTGTACAACATCACTTGAGAATCATACGCTTATCAACACAAGATTGCATAAACTGGACACTGAAGAACCAGAGGTAATTTTCATTTCTATTCATAGTTTCATACATATCCTCTACAATTGAGGCTTCATGTGTTCTGAGACTTGAAATTAAACTTCAATCCTCTTTCTTTTCTTGGATTGGTTTTGAGCTCATTAAACTTCATCTAGACACACAGCCACGAGTTGTTACCAATAAGGTTTAGGAACTTCGGTTCAACTCCATTATTTCATTTTTATATTTTACACAGAAAAATCTAACGCTACTTTAAAATGCTAACTGTTCGAAGTAACATGTTTTCTGTTCGATGCTAAACATAAATTGATCTCCTTATGAGATGGTGACTTTGTTTTCAGTTGTCCATTAGTGGCTTATTTTAGATATCATTTGGAACTGTTGATTTATATTCCCCATTTTATTGTACAGGATGCCCTTCTGCATGCACAGAGCTCTCAAACAGATGGTGATCAAACTGCCATGATATCAGATGGTGTTTTGGGGTTGCAGGATTTACAAAGAAGAATTAAAGCAATTGAAGAGGCTGTGGTGGAAAAGGAAAACCATCTTACCACCGATCAGGACTCTAGAACTCTCAAGAAGTCTGAAATCTCCGAATCAGGGAATGAAGTTCTAACAAAAGACATTATTCTTGATCAGATATCAGAGTGTTCATCTTACGGTAGAAGCAGGAGAAACGACTCAGAGGCTGATGGTCAAATGCTCGAGCTATGGGAGACAGCGGACCAGGATGGCAGCATTGACTTGACGGTTGCCAAGTCCCAGAAGATAGATTCTGTGCCAACCAACCAGAGTCAGACTGAAGCCGTAAAGAAACACAAGAACAAGTATCCCTCTTCAGAATTGTTGGTTGAGAAAGAATTGAGCATCGACAAATTAGAGATATCTAAGAGATTCTCTATGCCCCGTGAAGAAGGGAACAAGAAAAAGATTCTAGAAAGGCTTGATTCTGATGTGCAGAAGTTGACAAACCTTCAGATAACAGTGGAAGACCTGAAGGAGAAGGTGCAGGTTACTGAGAAAGCCAAGAAGGGCAAGGGTATTGAATTTGGTACTGTAAAAGAGCAGCTGGAGGAAGCCGAAGAAGCCATCACGAGGTTGTTTGATGCAAACAACAGATTGATGAAGAGCGTCGAGGATGATTTCTTGTCTCCTGATAGAGCTTCTGGGATAGTTTCAGATCAAACTGGGAATGTCAGCCGAAAGAGACTATCTGAACAAGCAAAAAGAGGATCTGAGAAGATTGGGCGGCTGCAGTTGGAGGTGCAGAAACTACAATTCCTTCTGCTGAGGCTTGATGGCGAAAAGGAACGCAAAGGGTCATCAACAAGGATCAAAGAAAGTAAAACAAGAGTTCTGCTGCGTGATTATCTCTATTCTGGGCCAAGAACGAGCAACGCAACTCCAAAGCGTAAGAAAGCTCCATTCTGTGCATGCATGCCCCCAACCAAGGGTTGAAGTATCAGTTTTCATGAGGCCTATGGTATAGTTTAAAGTAATGAGAACGAGGCATTAGACTGTCCATAAGATTTTTCTTTCCTTTTATAGAGAGTTATTTAGAGAGGATTAGTTGGGTGTTGCTTAGTCTTTTGGAATCCTGCTGTACATGTCGGTCCCTATTTACTAATCAAATGAAACCCTCTCTGTAGAGTTTATTCTTGTAGCGAGTGTATCATGTTTTGCCGCAGCTGAAAATAATATGCTTCATATTTAAAAATAGCAAATGTACCGATCCTTTCATTTTCCTGAGTTCCTATGATCGATCGTTGAGCACTTTGAATTGGCATGGTGTACTTTTGAAGCTAACATTTCAATTTGAGACTTCATAGAAACTCTCAACATAGAGTAATGTAGTAGTACTGGGACTTTAGTATTGGCAGGGGCTGCGTCCTATTGCAACAAATTATGACGTTGGCTCTTCCATGTATGGAAGACCATAAGATAGTACCCCTCCCAAGTGCAATGGAGGCCACTATCCTAGGCCATGGGCCTTCTTGATCCAGCTAAGTATGTTACAAAGTAGCTGGTGATATATTTAAATACCACCTTATGATCTCACTAATTGAACAGTTTAGTAATGTGGGACAAAAAGTAAACTGGACTAAGCGAAACTTGGAAACGTTGGAGTCATTTTTTTCGTTCTTTTGTTAACCGAAGAGAAGTAACTCAGGTGCTTAGCCCATGAATTTGCATCTGGTTTTGGTGGTAGGTTTCTGTGGCTGGTGAAGTCAAAGTAGATGATTTCCAGCTCAATTTATTTGGTAGAAAGCTGATTCATTCTTTGATTCATTACAAGAGTTGAAGCTTAACACACGAGTGTTATATGGTTTGAGTGTGATGTACAGATGGAAGTGCAAAGCTCAAATAGAGGGAAAATTTGGCAACAAAAAATTGAATGTCACAATCTTTCAAGAGTATATACAAATTCATGAATTCATCATCAGGCAATGCGCCTCAAAATTCCTGAAAATAACAAATGAGAAGGGAGCATTGCTTAAGGCCTAGTTACAGCATTTTTCCAGGGTTACAAGGTTTGATTTCTCCTTGCACCAATCAATGGTTGAACAATTACTTGAAGGTGGCACTTTCTCAAAGAGACTCCAAGCCAAACAGAAATTTAAACCAGACTGGCAGAGCAAGAATCAACGTCAGGAGCCAGACAAAAGGAGAAATTACTTCAATGCCGCTGTTTGTTTGCAATGCTGCCTGTGCTTGACTAAGGTTTCCCTCATAGATCTTCCCAATGGATCAACTTGCTTACAGCATTGTTCTCCATATCCTGAGTCGTGATGGCCAGACAAAGCAACATCTGGGTGTAATATGTCTCCTCTGTCAATTATTATGTTGTGAAGTAAACAACACACCAAGATAATGCTTGGAAGTTTTCGCTTATCTGGTCTCCACATAACCTTGCTGAGGATTCTCTAAGTCCCCTTTAACAACAAAAATGCCCTTACCGCAAGAGACCTTGCAGCCTCATGTGCGGCGTTAAAAGAAGCGGGGAGACTATTGCTTTCATAAGGTGTTATGAGCCAGGGTAAGAGAGGATAGCCCACCCCACCAACTACGTATTCTCTGATCTCTCCTCCATCAGATAAAGTTGTAACATTCCCATTCAAACGCTGTCCACTTTCACAGAGCTTGAAAAGTCCTGAACACTTCATTAGTCTAGACAATGTCATCCCCCCAGGCCAACCAGTCACAATATCTAGAAATCTCAATTCATGGTCCACAGTTCCCTGCAAAAGCATGCTATAATTTTTCTCTGGGTCACACCAATCATCCGATGCTTGCACAGTAGGAAGTGTCATTATAATGTGCGTACTGTCTATGGCTCCACAGCAATTTGGCAATCCAAACGTCGCTTCAAACATAGACTTAATTTCATCCATCCTATCCGAATCAGGCCACTTGAGATGGTGCTTGGCTCGCTCTTCCAATGCCTCAATGAACCTCCAAGTCACCTGAGACACTGTCGACTGGCCAACCCTGAATGCAGCTCCCACCGAGACTTGAGACTCGCCGGATGCCAATCTTCTCATGGCAATCGCTACCTGTTTCTCAACACTGAGAAGCCTCCCTTCAATGTTGATGAGCCCCGACGGTGGCCTTGACACAAGGTCTTCTCTAACAATGGAGCATATGTAATCGAAAGTCTCTTTAGACACCCTAAAGAAGTACTTGAATCCTTCTTCTTCATCATTCGTTATTAACAAATCTACACATTCAAATTACACCAAAATTGGCCAAGAGTTTTTAGCCTAGACATAGGACATAGTAAAAATAGTAAGAAAAAAAAAATCAAAGCTTTTGACTACAAATGTGTGCCTTTCCCAAATGATCAATACCCAGTTGAGCTCTAGTTGTGATTAGCTGATTACCAATACCCAACTTAACATAGTAGAACCAAAACCCTCTACTTCTTTCTAATCAGTGCTTGCTTACTTGAAAGAAATCCAAATCACTATATCAAATAAGCTGAAGGAGAATGAAGATTAGAAACCTGGGATTGAAGAGTTCTTGTGCCAGAAACTATCCCACCACTCAGAGTCAGGAGCTGAAGGCTCGACTGGAGCCACGCTTGTGCTTTTACATTTCTTCAATTTCCCATCTTTCTTATTCTTCTTTGATTTCTTCGGTGGAGCCATCAAGCTGAGCTAAAGCTGAACTGGGGAAAAGCCGACAATTCGTCTGAACTTAGAAAGGCTAGACGGAAAAGTGAGTGTTGCAAAATCTGGTCGGAAATGATTTTGGTTTCCGAGCAGAGACAAATCACTCGAATCAGAGAACTGTTTGGGCCTTCTGGATTATATACCTGTGGTGAAAATTATCGATGAAACGGTACATAACTTGACATATGATCATTATGATGGATCAAAAGTTGGAGTCCTATTTTGGTGGTCATTGAGTTCTGTGGTCAGTTGTAATCAATTATCGTTAGTTATGTATTTAATGGTACGTAATTAAAAAATAATTGAAAAATAATTTAATGTCATTTGTTGAATACAGATTTAACAGTAATTGACCACGACAGACCACAAACTCATTAACCACCAGAACAAGACTGTCAAAAGATGAGGCTTAGAGTTGTACTTGAAATTAGATTTGAACAGTTTTTTTTGTTGCTAAGTTAGATTTGAACGTTGTGTTTTGTCCATGTAGTGTATATAGAAAAACACAGTAGAAATTTAAGAGAGATTGGAGTAATTTCCTGTGACGACCCGGAACAAAATCAGAAGTGTAATCAGCTTTATTCGTGAGTTAGCCTATAATCGCAGATTTCTGATAATTGATTGAATCGCTAGACTTGATCACGACTTAATTATTGACCGAAAATTTGAGTTGAGTCTCTTCTAGAGAGTTGTTGTACGCGTGATTTCGAGTTCGTGGGCGGTTCCGGATCATTATTTCGACGACCGAAGAATATAATATGAATATTTGAGATTTCGACATAATCGAGTTAAAATGACAGCTTCGTTAGCGACAAAATTACAGGGCGAGAATGTGATTTCGGATTCTTCGTGAAGTTGTTGAGAATTTAATTTCGAGCTTGTGGGAACTTCCGAAGGATTTTTCCGAGTTACGAGGATTATGTTATGAATATTTCGACCGTTGATTATTTAATCGGATAAGCATGTGTTGGATTGAACCGTTGACTTTTTATCGGATTGGTCGATGTGTTTGACTTCGGGTGGTAATTGAAGAACTTGTCGAGATGAGTTTGTTGATGCGAGAATTGTTGAAATCGGAATTACGATACGAAAGTTACGGGTGTTCAAAGTTTATCGAAATGTGTAATTTGAAGTTTCTAAAAATAGAAGGTATATATATATTGAGGTTTCCTGTTTGGGAAGTCAAACATGCATTTATTGGGTTGACCGAGTCAACTCGGTGAAGGAGGAGGGAGGCGCGACGGCAACCATGGCTCGCCGGCGGTGGCTCGCCGTCCGGCCACCCCAGGCCTCGGGGTTGGTCCCTCTAGACTTGCCTCGACGTCCTCGGCACGTTGTCGGCCACCTTTCACGGCAAGGGCCGTCGGAGGAAGGAGTTATTTCCGGCCAAAGTTGGAGGAATTTTGGGGATTTCAGATTGTACTTTTCCGGCCAAATTGGGTGACTTGAAGTACTGGGCTTTGAAGCCCCCATCACCACGAAGCTACTCATATAGGTATGGAGTTCCAATTCGATTTGTACATGGAGAATTGTGGGATTGAAATTTGTGTGTGATTTCAGTTTTGCATGAAATTGAGCTAGTTAGAGTTTGAATTGATTTTCTGTGTAGTTATGAAAGTTGCTTGTTGGATGATTTGGAGTGGAATAGGCTTTGGTCCGCCGGGAAAATTCAAAGTTGGGTGGCGCCGCCGCCGCCGGCGATAGTCAACGGCGGTCAACGACGGTCAATGTTGACTTTTTGGAGTTTTCGACAAGTTGTATATCGTTTCACTCGGAATCGCGCCCCGATCGCAGTGGTGAGGTTTGTTTTTCGATTTGAGCATCGGAAATTATAACGAGGTTTTGAGGTGTGATTATTGGATTTTCGACAATTCGTCGTTATTGAATTATGTGTTTCCGAGAACGGTTGTTTCTTGTGATATGATTCGAGGTACCGAATTATGATTTTGAGAAATGGATTTTTATGATTATTCAGGGGTTCGTGATCGTTTGTTTGGCGAGGGATTTTCCGCCGGATCACGGGATTAACGCGAACTGCGTTACGCTAGTCTGTGAGTGGACAATTTCTTTTCACAGAATGATTGCAAGTCTTTATACACGTTTTACGAACTTGAGCATGCATACGAGATTTTGATTTATATTAGCATGTGTTAGACGATTATGTTTATACCATTATACTTTACGTATATGAATTTATATATTGCTTTACATATTTGCATCGAACTATTTACGATTTGGTTTACACAGAGTACAGTCTCAGTATATGTTGTTGTATCGATACACTCGCATCCCGGCTGATCCCCGAGGATGTGTACCGGGGGAGGCTGTGACTCCTGACCCGAGGCCTTTACCGGGGGGAGGCAGACCTCTGACCTGAGGCCTTTCTGGCTAGAATCACGTGTGGGTCTGGGATCCCGTGATTCGGACTGTACTAGCACGGATGTGTCTACGAGCGACCCCGTGAGATTTTTCATGCATGCTCTGTACGCGTGAGGAGTTAGAGTCTCCCTCGTGTACCATTTGATTTTTATACATTTGACTCGCATATGTTTTTATAACATATATATTATTCGGCGAAAGACATTTATTTTCGTCCACTCACTCTAACAGTTTTCATGTCTTTCCTCTGGGCTTTTCGGTTTCCGTGCCCAGTTTGCAGTTCAGATTCTGGTGTCGCACGTCGTGGTCGGAGGCATAGTATTCGAGCGATGTTTCTTTTATGGTAGGTTCTTAGTTTGGCCTACTATTTGTATATCTATACTAGAAGTCGCTCTGAGTATTCTGATGTATATTTTTATACGATTTTCCCCGGATTTCGGTAAAGTATAGTTATAATTATTACTTTACATTACTGTTGATATATTGAGAAATCCGGATGGGATTGGTGCCCACGGTTTGGCTTTTGTGGCATAGGATGAAGTGTATTTTCCGGGTGCAGGTAATGGTAATTCCGCGTTAGTAGCGTTACTCTGCCGAAATTTTGATGGTTTTTGTTGGTTCATGTTTTCAGAAGGGGTTTGATTTCGGTTTAGGAAACTAAATCGGGGTTGGGTCCTTTCATTTCCTGCTTTCAATATATTTCTTTGATAAAAATTACAAAGAGGATGTACATGTATATAAGAAGAGAAAGTCTCGAAAAAGTGGCAAAAAAAGCTTGCACATGACAGAGCTCATAAAAACTTGTACAAAAGCACATAAATGCTTGCACCAAATTATCCTAATTATATCTACAACCACAAGATTCTTTTTATATTATGCACCACGTTATGTACATACACACTACTAGTCACACCACTTCAATAAGTAACTTCTAATACTCTCCCTCAAGGTGGATCAAGGGGATTCATTGAGCCAAACTTGTCTATGAGTCGTTGGAAATGAGTAGTGGGAAGCGATTTGGTGAACACATCGACCAATTGATCATGACTTCAAGTATACTGAGTGTCAATAATCTTGGACTAAACTTGACCTCGAATATAATGACAATCAACCTCCAAGTGCTTGGTTCTTTCATGAAAGACTGGATTAGAGGCAATGTGCATCGTTACTTGATTATCACAGTAAAGAGATATCGGTTGATTGTTAGGAAATCTCAAATCCGAAAGCAAACCTTTTAACCAAATAAGTTCACAAGCAATGTAAGTCATAACTCGATACTCATCTTCTGTACTAGAGCGAGCAACAATAGCTTGTTTCTTACTCTCCAAGTAACTAAGTTACCACCGAAAAATGTGCATAAACCAGTAGTAGACTTACGTTCAAGAGAGTTCCCTGCCCAATTAACATCTGTGTAACCCATGATATGAGTATTACAGTTATTTTGCATCAAAATACCTCTTCCAACAGAACCTTTGAGATAACAAAGTATCTGATGAACAATGTGAAGATGAGCCACAATATAAGAATGCATGAATTGGCTGACAATACTTACTACATATGTTATATTAGAGCGAGTTATAGTAAGATCAATAAGCTTACCAACCAGTCTTTGAAACGAACTGATATTCAAGAGAGGGTCAGTTGATACATCCAGTTGAAACTTGTTGTCCAAGGGATTTCTATAGTGTTTGCAATCCCACATATCTACATTCTTCAAGAGATCAAGAATATACTTTCTTTGGCTTAAAAGCAGACATTTCTGAGATGTAGCCATTTCTATACCAAGAAACTATTTAAGAAATCTCAAATCTTTTATGGAAAATCTACTAGCAAGAGATTGTATGAGAATATTAATCTCTTCAATATTGTCACTGGTCACGATTAGATCATCAAAATAGATAAGAACCACAAGCTTGTCAGTCGAACCATTTCTGACAAATAGAGAATAATCTGCATTGCTTCTTTTGAAGCCAACTTCTTCTAGAACAGAACTCAACTTGACATACCATGCCCTTGGAGATTGCTTTAATCCGTAGATGACTTTGTGAAGTTTGCATACTACATTCGGATCATGAGATTAAGGATGACCATGATAAAGCTTCAAATACACCTCCTCTTCAAGATTGCCATGTAAAAAATTATTGTTTTCATCCATTTGGTAAAGAGCTAGGCCAAGCTTGATTTACTGCAATAGATCGTTAAACCCTTACTATGCTCATTCTTGCAATAGGAGCAAAAAATTCCTTGTAGTCTACTCCATAAGTTTGAGTAAATCCACAAGTTACCAATCGTGCATTGTGTCTCTCCACAGTCCCATCAGAATGGAACTTGGTCTTATATATCCATCTACTGCCAACCGCATTCTTCCTTTTAGAAAGTGTTACCACACTCCTGTTAGCCATAGATATGTTACACTAATTAGTTTGTGGTTAATTAGCTATATATGATGAGCTTAAGATTTAACCTTTGTATTAGTGCAACTGTCAATGACCACTTATCAACCTACTTATACCTTACACGTGTATCTTATCTGAAGTTATATACACTTATATTAGAAGACCTTGATGTACGTTTTTCTCAGTAATGAAAATATCTCAGCCCTTTTTTCATATCATATTTAGTTTCTCTCTCCTCCATTGATGAAACCTCAACCTTAAAGGTAAACTTTCATGGTATTAGAGCCAGGTTTTGATTCTGTAGCTATGAATAAGCTTATGCTACCTATCTCTATCACTTCTCTACACTGCGATCTACAACAAAAAAGCTCATTTCTTCTCATATCAAATTTTTCTTCAAAGACATACTGGGGATTACTTAGATTCTTGTGAAACCTGTGATTGAAGCTTTGGTTTTACATCCTTTACATGTTGATATAATTCTTGTGAAGATTGAAGTTGTATACTGTTGAAATCAGATAGTAATTTCTCTACTGAAACCCTAGAACATATTCTTCTGCAATCTGTGATAGAAGCTTTGGTTTTGAATCCTTTACATGTTGATATAATTCTTGTGAAGATTGAAGTTGTATACTATTGAAATTAGAAAGTAATTTCTCTGCTGAAACCCTAGAATAGTCGCCTGTGCAATTATGGCTTCCTCGAGCTATGGATCTATACACCTATGATCTTGCCTGACATTGTACTTGATGCTACGAATCATCCAACTTTGTTGTTTAAGATGAAGCATTTTCTCCGAGCTCACAATCTGTTTGGTTTTGTGGGTGGCTCCCTTGTTTTTCCTCCTCACACTTTGCCTGGTCCTGAAGGAATTCTTCTTCCTAACTCAGCCTATTCTGCTTGGAAAACACAAGATCAATGTGTGGCTTATATAATCAGTCAAACCCTAAGGAATCATGCCATGAAGTGTATTTTTGGAGCTCGTTCTTCACAAGAAATGTGGACTAAATTGCGCTTGAAATTCGCTGCACCTAACAAGCAGAACATATTGCAACTGAAGTCCAATTTCCATAAGCTTAAGAAAGGTGTAGATTCCATTGATGTTCACCTTGAGTGTGTTAAAGAAGCCAAGGATGTGCTTGAAATTATTGGAATTTGTCTAGATGATGGAGATGTAGCAGTGACAATCCTTGCTAGTCTAACAAAGGCATACAATGCCACTAAATAATTGATTCATACCAACTACACTACTGGAACCATTTATGAACCCAAGGTTATCTTACAAGCGTCAAAAGCTGATCTTGAAAATGATGATGATGACACACCTACAATGCCTCTTTCTGCTATGATGGAAGCTAATGCTCATCGTTCTGTGTCCACTACCTCATCTGTGTGCAGTGCTCAATCCAACTCTGTCCTACCGTCACCATTAGTTGAGTCTTAACCAAGTTCCCTACCACTTGGTTTTGATTACGTGCCTACCAATGAGTATGTTCTTACTTCTGCAATGGCAAGTTTCTTTGCTTATCTGGCAATGGAGGAAATGGTTTTGGCAATGGAAGAGGGTTTAACAATGGTGGATACAATGATGGTAGAGGTTTTGGCAGAGGAAACAATGGTTATGGAAGGAGCCTGAACATTGGAGGTACTCAATATACCAATAGGAGCAATCCTTCTTCAGGCATTTTGGGATCTGTACCATCATCATCTCAATCTCAGCAGTGTTCACTATGTGGAAGAATATGTCATATTGTCAAAACATGTAATCTTTTTCAAATGATGCAGCAAAATCAAGCTTATAAGGGGTCATGTACTTTCTGTAATGGAGATAGTCATATAGTGGAGAATTGTTACTATATCAAGGGATTTCCTGGTTAACAGAACAACAATGGAGACAATTCCACTATTGAGGCCAAAAACACTCTAAGTCAAATGGAAGCTGCTCTTGCTCGAGTTGTGTAGGCCATGATGACATCACAAAATCCTGCTCAGAGCTCATCTCAAGCTATGCATGCCTCTATTGTTCCAATTCCTCAGGCAATGTTGGCATCCAACTCCTCTGGTGCTCCACCATTTTGGCTTGCTGACTTTGGTGCCTTAAACCATATGACAAGTGAGCTTTAACTACTGCAGAACATTGCTCCATATACTGGTGATCAATCTGTGCAAGTGGAAAGTAGAGAACACTTGAATATCACTCATATAGGTAACACATTGTTAGGAGGCCTAAAGCTTAACAATGTTCTTCTAATTCCTCAACTTGATACACATTTATTAACTATATATCAGTTGTGCAAAGACAATAATTGTTGCATGTGGTTTGATGAGTTTATTTGTGTTATACATGACAAGGCAATGTAAGCAAGAGTTGTATCCAATTCCTTTTGACCTACCTTCTCTTAAGAAAAAAATTCATACTTACACAAACAATAAGGGTAATGTCTCATCTCAGAATACAACTACTTCTTCTAGCTCAATTCCTCACTTCTCTTCTCTACCTACTACTTTCTTGGGCAAGTGTGTTCACAAGTCTTTTTGGCACAGAAGGCTTGGACATCCCAAAAATTAAATCATTGCAAAGATGCTTCAGAAAGGCAACATTCAAGTGTCAAATGACTTAGATAGTGCTATATGTGAAGATTGTTTAGCTGGCAGGTTTCAGAAACTTCCTTTTCCTATTTCAGAATCTAAAAGTTTACAGCGCTTTGAGATCATACACTTTGATGTATGGGGTTCCTCTCCTTTTGTATCCATTGATGGTTGTAAGTCATTTGTTTTGTTTGTGGATGATTACTCAAGATATACATAGATTTTTCCAATGAAACAAAAGCATGGAGTGTTTGCATACTTTCAGACTGTCTGTGCTTATGTTGAGAATCGATTTTCTAGAAAGATAAAAAATTTGTGTAGTGATAGTGAAGGAGAATATACAAGCAATGTATTCAAAGTATTTCTGAACAGCAAATGCATCATTCATCAATTTTCATGCCCTTATACCTAAAAAAATGGGATATCAGAGTGAAAGAACAGACACATCAGAGAAATTGCAGTCACATTGTTGCTTACTTCCTCCATGCCTCAAAAATTCTGGTATCATGTTGTTGCTATTGCTATCGATCTTATTAATTGGAGGCTATCTTCTGTGTTATCCATGCTTTCTCCTTTTGAGAAACCATACAATAAATTACATTCACTAGAGTTACTTTGTGTGTTTGGATGTACCTGTATTCCACTCATGGTTCCTTACAAATCAAAACAAATTACAGCCTAAGTCAGTGAAGTGTGTATTTCTGGGATTTGCTGCTTGTTGCAAATGATATATATGCTATCATGTTGCCTCTAGAAAGTTTCTTATATCCAGACATGTGTTCTTTAATGAGTCTCAGTTTCCCTATGTCTCTAGGAAAAGTAAAGTCAGGTCAAGTTTAACCACTACAGTGCCACCTATATCTTATGTCCCTCAAGCTTCAATATAACATTGCTTCACATCTGCCACAACAAGTCCCTTTATGCTCTTACCTTGTCCTCAACAACCAGTCCATAACTCAGGTACATCTTTTACTCATGTTACTGTTAATGTAGTTTTGGCTCCAACTCATACAGAATAGGTTCAGAATTCTTTTGATTACATATCTCAAACATCACCTGTTCATGTATCTCATGACAATATGCCTTTATGGACTGCTCCACATGATGCTACTGTTGTGTCTCAATCTAATCTATTTCATGATACTCATCATACCTGCATCACATTTGATGAAAATGAAGGCACTGTAAATCTATTTGCTGAACTTGGAATTGGGATATCTGTTGTTATGGAATGCTCAGCATTTCACCCTACTAGTTAAGCTTCTGAAGCTAATATCTTGCATCCTGTAGTTGGTCTCACCAATGATGATATGAATAGTTATTCAATGCTAATTAGAAGTAAAAGAAGAATTTTCAAACCCAGATGCTTCTTGTCAATCATGTCTGAACCTTCCCAGGATCTCTCCAATATTGAGCCTCTCAACTACTTTAATGAAGCAACAAACTTGGGATCTGGTTCCATTGCCTCTTGGCAAGAACTTGGTTTCTTGTAAATGGTTGTTCAAGATCAAGAGACACTCTGATGGCACCATAGTTAGGCATAAGTCCAGATTAGTTGCTCGCGTATTTAGCCAGAAGTATGATGTGGACTATGAAAAGACATTCTCTCCCGTAATTAGACATACAACAGTGTGCATGGTATTATGTCTTGCTACATCAAAATGATGGATTCTACATTAAATGGATGTGACTAATGTCTTTCTACATGGTACTCTTACAAAAGAGGTTTATATGACATAACCTGGAGGTTTTGTCCTCATTGCTCATCCTTCTACTTATGTGTGCAAGTTAAAGAAGTCACTGTATCGTCTAAAGCAATCCACGAGCTTGGAATGACAAATTCACCTCCTTTTTACTCTTACTTGGTTTTTCCAGTTCCTATGCTAATCCTTCCATATTCATTAAACACACTCCCAAACACTGCATTTCTTCTACTATATGTTGATGATATCATCTTAATTGGTGACAATGAGATTCTTATACATGATATCAAGAAGGCACTGCTACAAGAATTTGATATGAAGGATCTAGGAAAATTACATTTCTTTTTGGGACTAGAAATACAATATACAACAGATGGGATCTTTGTGTCACAACACAAATATGCTAGAGATTTGCTACAGAAATCTGGTCTCACTGAATGTCACTCTGCCATTACTCCTTGTCAATCTGGTGTCAAGTTACTAAAGGACAGTGGCACTCCCCTCACAAAATTTGAGGTTCCTTGATTGAAGTATGGTATGATATCTATAGTATCTTACATTCATTAGGCCAGATATCATATACGCTGTCAACATAGTATGTTAATTCTTGCATTGTCCCACTATTGCTCATTTTGATGTTGCCAAAAGAATTCTAAAGCACGTGAAAGACGCTATTGATCATAAAATCTAGTTTACTAAGCAATCACCATATGTACCTAATTATTTTGTGGTTAATTAGCTTAATATGATGAGCTTAAGATTTAACCTTTGTATTATTAGCAGCTGCCAATGACCACTTATCAACCTATATATACCTTACACGTGTATCTTATATGTAGCTGTGTACACTTGTATTAGAAGACCTTAATGTACGTTTTTCTCAGTAATGAAAATATCTCAGACTTCTTTTCATATCAGATTCATTTTCTCTCTCCTCCATTGATGAAACCTTAAGCTTAAAGCTAAACTTTCAACTCCATGTTTTATTTTCATCAAGAGCATGAAGTTCATTAACCATAGCTTGCTTCCATACATCATAATTATTTGTTTCCTCAAAACTTTGGGGTTCATGAGTAGTATCAAGGGCACTAAAAAAGGCAGAGTAAGTAGAAGAAATTTTTTTATACGAAATGAAAATAGTCATTGGGTACCTTGCAACATATGTCACATAATCCTTCAATTTTTGTGGAGGAACTCATTCTCTTATAGAATTTCTACGAGCTAGAACTGGAGGTGGAGGATTGATTGGTTGATCAAGAATTCTGAAAGTACTACTTGATTGTTGGAAACTGGAGTAGTATGATAGGAAGGATGGCTGCAATCCTCATTGGCAGATGGAACTCAGAACTGGGGTAGTGGGCGGCTGACTGCAATCCCCATCAGCAGAAAGGCTAGTACTCATAATTAGAGCAATAAGATTGGAAGACTCAGTATAATCCCCATTAACCAAAACAATAAGACTTGGAAGTAGATAAGAGAAAGACTCCCCCTGATTGTGACCTACAGACTTCATAGTAAAATAAGAAGTATTTTCATCAAATTCAACATCCCTAGAAACAATGAGTTTCCTTGTAGAAGTATTGTAATATTTGTACCCCTTTTGAGTGGTACAAATATCCTGAGAACACATATTTTTTAGCTCTAGGATCAAGTTTATCACGTTGGCCTGCTTGAACATGAACAAAGCAACTGCAGTCAAACACCTTTGAGTGAGAGGGATCAATTTTTTGACCTTTCAAAACTTCAAGTGGGGATTTTAATTCAAGCACCTTAGGGTAAACAGTTGATGTGATAATTAAGTAACAGTGATGACACCATGAGACTAAAATCTTTTCGGGACATTCATTTGGAACATAAGAGATCTTGTTTTCTTAAGAAGATCTTGATTCTTTCTCTCGGCAATTCCATTTTGTTGAAGGGTACCAACACAACTAGTTTGATGCAAAATACTTTGAATGCTCAAATATTGAGACATAGTATTGGACATATACTCAAAAACATTATTAGAGCATCTCCAACAGCTCTTGTATAAAATCTCTATTATACAAGACTAAAACACAAAATTTGTATAATTGTTTGGGGTTAACTCCAACAGCTCTTCTATTCTATTCTTAAAAAATAAATGCTAATCTCTATAATTTAATGAGTATAGGGATATTTCTCAAATCAAGTCAATAAATTGTAGGAGAGAGAAAAAAATTTATGTGTTTTTGTTCATATTTTGAGGAGAGAAGGTTGAATTGTGTAGGTGAGCAATAAATTTTAGAGATTTTTAGATGGTTATACAAATTTTGAGTTTTCTATAGATATATGGATTCTCTCTCCTCTTTATCCATTTTCTATAGGATACAAGACAGTTTACAAGAGCTGTTGGAGCAAAAAATATGTACTTTTTCAATAAAATAGCAATTCTTGTGTTTTTACAAGAGCTGTTGGAGATGCTCTTAGATCTTAAAATTTGAATAAAAGTTGAAAATTGAGTGTGAACAAGATTATGAAAATCTTTAAAAATATCCACCATCTCACTTTTGAATTTCAAAAAATACACCCAAGTCATTATTGTAAATTCATCTACAAATGTTAAAAAATACCTAAAACCATCACACGTTTCATGGACAGGACCCCAATTAAATATCGGAATGGACAATTTCAAAAGGTTTACTAGCCATAAGAAAAAGAAAAGATAATCTAGTAGATTTTGAAAAATGACAAACATCACATTGTCTTTCAACTATGATTTATATGTTTGGAAACATAGAGGATAACACTTTCTCAGATGGATGTGCCAAACGTTGGTGCCAAAGATTATGATCTTGCACTATACATAAAGTTACTTGAAAACTCTTGGATGCAAAAGAATTATTGGACAGATAATATAAACCATTTAAAAAGAAGCATTCACCAATAATCTTATTAGTGATGAGATCTTGAAATATGACATTAAAAGGAGAGAAAATAACAAAATATTTTAAGGTGTTTGTAATACTCTCTATTTGAAGTGTATTTTCTCTAAAAATAACAAATTGAGAATTGAGGTTCCTCTATGGCCAAGACGTTGAACTATCCGTTGACGAGCCAGTTTCAAATCCTAATACTCCTTTCTATCGTTAAATTTTAAAAACATTGAGATGTTGAGAGAATTGAGAGAGAAACACCTAGTGAAACCCTAGCCGCCCACACAAAACCCAAACTTCGATCGGAGCCGCTTGGCCTGATCGGATTTCCATCTTCTGTATCTATGTTCATTTTCTCCTACTTGCCTCTGCGATGACAGGGGAGACCGACGAGCTCGTTAAATGAAACTGAAATAGGCTTTGAAATCAAAGACCTATTGCATGTACGAATATATAGACCGACATTTGCTTTTCATTTTGGTTATAGATAATTTTTTCATCTAGATTATAGGGGTTAAGCATCTTTGACGTTTGAACCGAATAGATACCTTGAATTTATTAAACATTTTAGATTTCAAAATATCTCTTAAAATTTCTAAATCATCTTTTCTTTTTGTTGTGGGAGAGATAATTCTATTACATATCAATAATACATTCATACATCATACTCACTATATAGTGATCACCATCAGAAAAAGTCTTACACGACGAAAGCTTACCAGCTCCATCGTCTTAAAAGTCTTAGACGACGCAAATACATTACATCGTCTAAGAGACACTTAGAAGATGACATATTGACTTGCGTCGTCTAAGAGAAGTATTAGACGACACAAGTCAATATGTGGTCGTCTAAGTGCGGTGTTAGATAACATAATGGTGTTGTGTCGTCTAAGACAACACTTAGACGACCACATATTGACTTGCGTCGTCTAAGTAGAGTCTTAGACGACGGACCGACACCATTTTTAGGCGTCGTATAAGAAATCACTTAGAAGACGGATCTACTTAATTGTGTCGTCTAAGTGATATCTTAGACGATGGAAAATTAATACTTGCGTCGTTTAAGTAAAAAAGTCCAATTATATATATCAATCAGCTTCTTATTCCTCGATCTCTTCGTCATTCTCTCAATTCTCAGCTTCGAATTCTTCATCTTGCTAGATCTCTTCATGATCATCAATCTCTCTATAGCTAGCTAGCTAGCTCTCTCTTATATATATATATATATATATAAGCCTAGCTAGCCTACCTCTAGGTAGCTCAATCACTTCATTTCGATCAACAACGACGTCAACCGACCGACTAATAATCATCGATCAATTAAAGTACGTAAGTATATTCGATGAACATAATATATATTTAAATATTATTCCATAATGTGAACCTAGCTAGGTAGCTGTTTTGTTTAATTAATTGTGTGCTAGCTAACTAATTATTGATGAATAATCTTGTGCTTGAAATGCATATATGTATGTGTTGATCGATATATTAATTTCATAATTAAATAATGTTAATTAGAGATAAATTAATTAATTAGTTGTTAATTAATTAGGAATTGTATGAATTGAACAAAATTTTTTTGTTAACTTCTAACAATGGTTTATTCGATAATTTTAAAGTTTCGTTTACTGACACAGGAATATGGACAAGAGTTGGATATAGTTGGCAAATAGAAGTGATGAGAGGTATATGGATAGAATCGGGGAGTTTGTAACGTTTGCGATGCAACATGGTCAAGGAAAGAAGCGTTTAAGGTGTCCGTGCATAAAATATCTTAACCATTAGTTTGTGGAGTCTCGTGTTATGGCTCATCACTTGTATGAGCACGGTATTATGTGGAATTACACTACATGGAGTGAGCATGGTGAAGTAGTAGACTTCAGTTCAAGGTACAGTTACCATGGTGCCTCATCCAGCGGTAGTGGCGCCCCTTCTTGGAACCCCACTGTGGATTTGGTCCATGATGCTTTTCCAGAATTCAGTCGACATGGTAGACAACAACATGAGTGGGGAGGATCTGATACTCCTAATGTTGACCCAGTCCCTGCTGTATTTCCAAAAATTAACACTACTGAATTTGATAGGTACAATAGCATGCTACTTGAAACCCGAACCCCGGTGTACGATGGATGTCCACAGACTGTGTTGCACGCCATAATGACTAAAATAGAGTACAAAGTGAAGCACAAAATATTGGATGCAGGTTTTGACGAAATCCAGAAACACATATGTGATTTGCTTCCTAACAATCACAAGCTTCCAGGTTCCCATTACAAGATAAAAAGTGTCTTAAGAAAGCTCGGTCTGAGTACGAGCAAATCCATGCTTGCAGAAACGATTGTGTGCTATTTTACAAGGAGTATGCAGAGTTGGACTACTGTTCTGTTTGCAACCACTCCATATGGAAGTACCATAATAGGAGGAGTTCGAAGAAGAAGATTCCTATGAAGGTGCTTCAATATTTTCTGTTGATTTCCAGATTGCAGTGTTTGTTCATATCTCTATACACAGCAGAGTTGATGGGATGGTATGCGAAAAAGAGAATAAATGACGATGTGCTCAGACACATGGCAAATGGGAAGACTTATAAACATTTCAACAGGGAATTTCCAGAGTTTGTAGCGGAGATTCGAAATGTCAGACTAGGACTTTCTACAGACGGGTTCAATCTTTTTAACGATGGCACGTATAGTGCTTGACCAGTTATCCTCATGTCGTATAACATGCCTCCCTGGATGTGTATGAACACGGAATTTAATTTCCTTACTCTGCTAATTCCAGGGCCTAAGTCTCATGGAAAGTGTTTAGATGTGTACCTCAGACCATTGATTGACGAGGTGAAACTGTTGTGGAAAACTGGAGTTCCAACGTATGACAAGTTTAGTAACACAATGTTCTTGATGAGAGTCGCGGTAATGTCCATCAGCAATTTTTCCGCGTATGGGATGTTGACATCTTGCATAACCACATGATATAATGCTTGTCCTGTTTGCTTGGACGACGTTAACTCTAGTTGGCACATGGGGAACGTATGTTACTTGGGTCACCGCAGATGGCTTCCTCATGATCACCAGTGATGATAGGATAAGAACTGTTTCGATGGGACCGTAGAGAATGATCCTAAACCCGACAATGGTTCGGCAAAGAGATTTTTGAGAGGTTAAATAGCTTCAATTTCGATGTGTTGACCAATGACGATGATGTGAATAAACTCAATCCACACCCTCCACAATATGTGGCATATTAGCACCACGTGAGTATTTTCTTTAAACTGCCTTACTGGTCAAAATTGAAGCTGAGGAACAACCTAGATGTCATGCACATAGAGAAGAATGTGTGTGACAGCATGGTGGGAACCATTCTATATATTAAGTTCAAAACTAAGGATACTCCTAAAGCCAAAAAAGATCTAGAATTTATGAATATACGCCGTCCCTTGTGGTTAAAGAGGGATAGAAGAGGTGTTTACAACAAGATGCCCGTTGTACCTTACACAGTGAAGCCGACAATGAGGGATGCTGTATTCAACTGGTTTCAGTGTGTTCGGTATCTGTCTAATTATGCATCTAACATATATATTATCGTGTCAAAGTAGGGTAACACAAGTTCATTAGTTTAAAGACTCATGACTGTCACGTTATGCTGTAACGTCTGATTCCAGTGGTAATTCGACCTTATTTTCCTAAAGACGTCGTCGAACCAATAGTTGCATTGTGTAGATGGTGACAGAGGATATGCACCAGGGAGTTGAAGAATTCGGATGTGGTCGAACTTCAATACAAAATTGTCCACATCCTCTGCAAATTAGAGAGGATTTCCCCCCTACTTCTTTGACATCATGATTCACCTCATGGTCCACCTTCCTGAACAAGTCATGCTTTCTGGTCTAGTCTAGTACACGTGGATGTATCCTCAGGAAAGGTAAAATATGGAGTAATACTGAATTATTTTAAACACATTTTCCATCATTTATATATCCCTTTTCTTACAAAGATCGCTCCGAATTAATAATATAATGCCTATTTTGTAGATAAATCAGACAATATAAAAGATTCATCAAAAATAGGTCTGTCCCGGATGGCTTCATCGCGGAAACATACCTAATGCATGAGTCTATTACTTACTATAGCAAGTACTTCAATGATCCGGTCCAGACCGCCTCCAATACACCTGTTACCTACAATCTTTCAGTTATCACAGATTTTGTACGACTATTTAAAGGAGTATTAATCGAAAGATTAAGTCATGAGGAACTTATTGAAGCACATTGGGTAGTGTTGCGAGAATGTGACGAGGTTACTGGTTAGATGCAAAGTTACAAAACTAAAATTTAGATGGCCAAACCTGACAAGAGTCCTAACTGGGTTGAAAAAATACTTAAAAAGAAGTTCCCTAATTATTTCCTTTAATGGATATGTATGTTTAAACTATTAATGCATGCATATAGGCTTTGTGCTTTTTAAAAAAAAAATTTGATGTTGATATATATATATATATCTGGAAATGGACTAGGGATTAATTAGTTAAGTAATTAGTTATTTGATTTAGTGTTTAATTTATGGATTCGTAGTGTTTTTGGTCAAATTTTGGATGCAGGTTTATTTGTAGTTTCCTTTAGTTTTAGGGAAAACTATGGCAAACTTTTGGTAGATATATATATATATATATTCTTAATTTCATCTTGTTCATTCACATTTTTTGCAGATGGAGGATCTACAAAAATTCTCCAACAACAATGGGTGGTGATCATGGGAAAAGCACATGTTGGGCCGTAAGCCGGTTCAACACTATATTTACCCTGGATATTTTGTTAACGGTGTAAAGTTTCATTCAGTGGATAGAGATGAAGGAAAAAGAATATAAAATAATGGGATCGCGGTCGGACAAGGCGACGATATATATTGCAGAGTTCTTGTCAGTGTCATTCAACTACTATATGAGAATTGTATCAACGTTTTTCTATTCAAGTGAAAATGGTTCAAGCGTACAAAGAAAGATCTGGGCCTTTTATCAGTCGATACAAACTCAAGCTAGTATGAGGATGAGCCTTTCGCTCTTGCCACATTAGTTAGGCAGGTGTTCTATTTGGATGATCCGAAAACTGGTGCAGGTTAGAAAATAGTAAACCATATGTCTCATTGAGGAATATGAAGTGCCACAACACTCGAAGGGTCGTCACTGATTCACACTCAACGGGATAATGTCAGTGCATATCAAGAATATGATACTTCTGTCATCCCAGACACAAGGGAACTCATTCGCCTTAATGAACGCTTACCCATGCCTGATCGGGAAATAGATCTTACTGAAAAGGAGATCACAGACCTTATGATTGATAATGCATCTGAAGATGAGGAGCTGGAGGATGAAGATGACCTCGAATATTATGATAATGATGGAGACTATGATGATGAGGACCAGCCGTCAGTTGAGAGTAGTAAAGAGGGAGATGTTAATGAAGCTATGATGATGAAAGTGATTGATTGATCGACCGACTTCGGTGCATTTGTAATTTTGATGCGTGCATGTATATATGCATGGTTGAATATATAAAACTGATGTATATTATTAATTAATTAATGTAAATTTTAGACGTCGACAATCGATTAAATTAATAATCAATTTATATTAATTATGGACAAATTGGAGACCAATCAAATTTGGCAATATCCTAGACGTCGACAAATTTGGCGAGTAATTTAAAAAAACTATCCTAGGCGACAGAACTATAGGTTTCCGTCTTCTAAGTAGCCACTTAGACGACGGAACCATAAAGTTCGGTCGTCTAAGCCGAAAATTATGGCGGGTGATAAGTAACCGCCCATTTTTTGGGTGGCTTTCAAAAACCACTTAGACGACGCAATCATAGGGTTCCGTTGTCTAAGTGTCCACTTAGACAATGGAACCCTATGATTGTGTCGTCTAAGTGAAAAACTAGGTATAAGAAAAACCGATTGGTTTCTCTCTCTCTCACTTCGATTCCTTCTCTCTCCCTCACCCTCGCTGGCAAAAACTTGATTTCCCCCCTCACGGTGACTCTCCCTCTCCCTTATTGGTCCCCCCCACCCACCGATCCCGCGTCTCTTGATCGATTATCGGCCGGCGATTTTCTCCCTCTCCCTCTCCGGTAACCCGGCCACCTCTCTGGTCTCCCTCTCCGGTACGTCCCTTGATCTCCCTCTCAATCGATATATGTATATATATTCTTGCATGAATATTCCGGCCGGCCATATATATATAATGTATAATACTATATGTGTACGTATTATATGTACTGTATATAATACTATATATAATATTATGTATATATGTAATGTGTGTATTTGTATGTATTTGTATATTTGGATATGTATTTATAATATTGGATAATTTAATTGATATATTTAGATATGTATAATTCGATAATTTAATAATTCGATAATTTATATATATGCATGTGTATAATATATTGGATAATTTCATAATTCGATAATTTATATGCATGTGTATAATATATTGGATAATTGATATATATAAATATGTATGTATATTGAATTATCGTGTTAATTAATATATAGATATGTTAATTTATATGTGTTAATATATATTTATGTATGCGTTATTTTATTCATGTTTATAATTATATGTGTTAATATTTATATATGTGTTATTTTATTTATGTTTATAATTATATGTGAAATAAATATAAATTTGTTAATATATAGAAATATAAGATGCCGAAAAGGTGCACGGTAAAAGACAAAGAATCATAGCATCAATCTGTCTTACGACAGATGGGTTGGGGGAATCAAGCCTCCAATGAGTCGGGTAGGAGTTCGGCGCCTGAAGGGGAGATTCCGCACGCTCCTCCTATTCAAGACGTTGCAGCAGATCAGGGCGGTTCATGGTCGACGTCACAGGCGCCCCAATCTTCCGATGAAGATTCAGTTGCCGTTAGTACGAGACGGCGAAACAGGAGGGACCCCTCACTTCCACCCCCTAAACGCATTCAGAGAATTTGCAATGGAAGCAAAGCCGAGAGCATAGCAAAGACATTGGCAAGAGGGAGGATCGATGTGCCTCTAAACGCATTCACCCGATGTCCTGAAGGAAGGAGGCTAACTAGTTTTATAGCTCACCAGATCAGAAACTACGTACGTTCTCACGTACATATGATAGCCTCTAATTGGGAAGACCTCCCCAACGAGGACAAAATGAATGGGTTCCGCGGATTCACAGTAAAAAAATATTTAATATTATAGTTTTTTTCATAATTGATTACAAATTCTAGTGTTTACTGTTTCTAATTGTTTAATTTTTTTTTGTTAGAACAATTTTAATTATGAACAGACTCTGGAGATGGTGGACTACATCAACAAAATCGCTCACCAGATCTTCAAGGATTGGAAGCGCGCCTTGCACAAGACGTACAAGGCAAACCCCGGAAAGACTCTGAAGGAGTTCAAAAAGGGAAGGGAAGATGAGTGGGAGTGGTTGAAAGTCCACTTTGAGTCCGAACCGTATAAGGTTCATAATTTATATTCTTCCACATTTGTGTCGTTTTTTGAGAAAAATTCTGTCGAATAATGATTAATTGCGTAATAATTTAAATTATTGTGTAAAAGGCAAAATCACAGAGGAACAGAGCTAATCGGGAGAAGAAGCTATTGCACCACGGATCAGACTTCTGCAAAATGCTCAACCTGGCGCATGAGCTCTTGCAAAAGGGTTCGAAATACCCGCTCATAGCAGGCAGCATTTCTTCTTACAATAGGCCTGGGCAGACCGAACATCTCGTCACTCAACACGCCGTAAGTAACATTTTTTCCCAAAGTAATAATATTTAATTTTATTGTTGCTTCTTCACTTGTGCATAGAGAGATAAACTTGATAAATGAGGATATTATTTGTGTGATACATAGGTAATTGATTATATACATGTGTGGTACATAGGTGCACGTGGCCCCAGGATACATCGGTGAACTTGAGAAATGTGAATGAGATTTAATTTTGATGTTATTGGAAGTGTTTTAGTTTTCGTGTAGAATTTTGGTTTTCTCAATTTTTAGGGGAAATTATGTCAATTTTTTTAGGGACATTCATATATATATATATATATGTGCCCATGTTCATTTCAGGAGAGCTTGCAACAATTGGTTGACGAGAGAATTGCGGATATGCAGTCCTAAAGTTCAGGGATCACGCTTGAGGAGCTGCCTACTCTCTCGACAGAGTCTCAGATAGAAATGATAGATGCAGTTTTCGGCCGTCGACCTGGTAAAGAGGTTCGTGGTCTTGGACGGGGAGTCGAGCGAGATATGAGCCAGTCCACATCGTCGGGGAGTCGATCGACGCATGAATGCGGCGGGACGAGAGCAAATACAAGCTTTCCAAGAGCAAGCTCGAGTGACCAACGACAATGCTTTAGCCGCCCAGGAGGATGCTCGTATGGCTCGGGAGGAGAGTCAAGCAGCTCATGCTAGGATGGAACATATAGCTCAATTAATGCACATCATGTCGATTAAGCTAGGCCTGGATCTCGATGCTGTTTGTCACCCGTTTGGCTCTCCCTCTCCTCTAGGACCCGACGACGACGACGATCAGAGCGGGGGTGGGATCAACGGGGCCCATACGCCTTTTATCTAGCTAACTAAGGAGTGGTACACCTCAAATTTTGATAGTTACTTGTGTTGCTCTGGTTTGTTAGTCTAAAATTATTTTGTGTTTTTATATGCGTAATCTAGTATAGGCATACTATATGACATCTTTTATCAAACCAGGTAATCCGATGAAGTTCTGTTTTCCTATTACATTCTCCCAAGTGTGTATAAATTTGATCGGCCGTCTCAAAAAAATAACATTCATACATCAACGTTTAAGAGATTTCTCTTCTGTATGATATATACTTGTCTTGGTTTGAATGTCCACACTCCACACAAATTATATGAGGATTTTATTCCATTAGAGACAATATGTTAGGCTAGCACTTAATATTCGCATGAAGATCTGACGAAGAGATCGAGATTGCAAATTAAGTTTGATTCACCATCCTTAATGGTGTGATTGGAATAATATATTCATAGCAGTCTAAGCTCATACTAGAGAGAAAGTCCAAGTTCTGCTAGTAAGCATTAAATTGACAAAATGTACGTGCATCCTATTGTAGCCCTTAACATAAGATTGTGCGAATTAACATAGCTATGTGTGTGTATCTGATAGTGTACCTATATATGGTAATAACATGTTGTCAGAGATCCAACAATAAATATTTTTAAGAACATAGATCGAGTTTGGGTGGAGATACAATCCAGCAATCACTTAAAACAGGAGAAGCCAATTGAATACCAACCAGAACAAGTCCTAAAACGAATCAAGAGCCTTCCTAAAGCAAAATAACATAAGATTGGATATCAAAATAACACCTGAAAACTCAACAAAAAAAATGAGATGACATAGTTTTTTTAGAGCAATTACCCCATCGATTGATGAAATCCGCCAGACTCGGAGTCCCTCCTATTTCATATGTCAAAGGGTCCATTGGGATCGAGTTGCTTCAACAACCCTAAGTAAGATACAAGACACGATCTTTAGCTCCGGTTCGATGATTCCAGGTGTACTTGCAAAAGTACTTCAAATCTGAAAGCTTGCATATTCCGAGCATTTGACCCAAAAGCAAGAAGAGCCAATTGATCACTTTCTTCTTGCCCATCTCGGGCTTCACACAGTTACTTTGACCACAAAACTTGCAGTCAGGGAGTGTTGGAGTCATCCAACGAGTCGGTGCCCTATCACACATCGAGCTCCTGTATTGGGACACATAACTCGCAACCTCCACGAACTTCTCTTTCAGATCAAACTCAAACTCGTACTTCTCATCACACTTCTTACACTGGACAGCTCCACTGATTTTCTTGATGCCACGAGTCTGCAAATGCTGAAGTGAGTACACATGGGCACACTTTGTTGTAGCCCAAGGATATGGGGCGGGTATCTCTTCAGTCTTCCCAGCCTTTAGGGTTTGGGATGAAGAACGGCGGACCCTTCCTGGTTTTCGAGAAGGAGGAGCAACCGGTGCTGGTGGCACCACATTGCCATTCGAGATCGGAGCACCATCGAAGCCTTTTGCAAGTCGCTTGATGTCCTCATTGATCGTTCTAAAACTCTAAGGAATGGTATTTTGTAAAGTTACACACTCAATGATGAGCTTTGAGTTGCCTTCCACATGGATTCTTTTCAGGTTCTTCCTCTGGGCATGAACAAGGCTGTCCCCCAAGGCTGAAGCTTCTGCAATCGGCGCCGTGGCATGATAGGATTCCCAAGCATTGAAATGGAAGTAGCCCTTGTTGTGTGCAATTTTTTTTGGAGCCTAGAAACTATGAATCTGCCTGCACCAAAACATCTCAACTACATAAAAAAACGACAATGAAGCACACACGAATGTATCCTTCACAATACATTTTCATGAAGAGTTCCTAATTAAATTTTTTTGAACTAAATTGGTGGTCTGATCTGATTTTTCTGATGTATCACCAAATGTAAGTAACAAGTAGAAACTCTCAACTTATGAGAAATATAGATTGATGCTAAAATTGTCATTTTCAAAGTGTTCGAGTTTGTTGAAAAAAAGGCTTATGAATTGAGAAATACCTTTCTATCCTCATCGTCTTCATCGAATGTTCTGAAATACAAGAGAAGATACGTGTTGGACTTTATAGAAATCTTCTCCTCCTTCCTGAAGCCTATTGCAGTCAGTTATATGCATCCCTCTTATATTAATTTTCTGGAGGGTAGTAACGTATCTCAGCCCCTCTGGAAGTCTTCTCAGGTTTTTGCAGAAGTAAATGGACAGTTCCCTGAGATTAGGCATGCCTCCTTTCTTCACCTCCCAGTTCTCTAATTTTTCGATCAAATTAAGGGTTAGAACTTGAAGATGTGGAAAGCCTCCTTCAGAGATAACCACTAACTCTCTCTTCCCTTCAACACTCACTTTGTCCAAAGTAACCTTTGTAAGATTTGGCATCTTCTCCAATACTGCTATTTGGTCGTCCTTCAAATAACAGCTGGTCAAGTGTAACTTGACCAGGTTAGGATAGTAATGTGGGTCTTGAGGTAATTCTACTTGTACACAATGCAACTTGAGCTTGTATATGTTTCGACAGCTTAAATATATTTGCATTTGCGCACTGTTGAAAATTGGAAGATAATTATACACCGAAAGAGATCGAAGACGATTAAGAGTGGTGCTTTCAGATTTCAATACCTGCTCTATATTCTTCAAGGGGATTGATATATGTAGAGTCAATTTTGTAAGACTGGTCAACTCTGCCAAATCATTCCATTCAAAATCATAACTATTAATCTCCAAAGTCTGTAAATTGCCAAGATTAGACACTTGTTGTTTACCAATGTGGTGAAACGATGGGAAGTACAAGTGCCTCAATTGCTTCATCTTCCCCACCACATTTGGGCCTTCCCAAATCCATGCTTCACGTAGGTCTAAAGTTTTCAAACATGTCAAATTAGCTATCGAAGATGACAACCTATTTATTCGGCTATCCACTAGACTTAGATACCTCAAGTGCACCATCTTCCCAAATGCACTTGGCAACTCTACTGTCCAGCGTCGTCCACCAACACGCTCAAGTTTCAGCACTCTCAGCAATTTCAAATCCTTTAACATAGATTGCAGTAATCTTATATTTTGTGACCTCCATTCCATTGAGCCGAAGTATAATAGAGACCTAAGACAACCATCCATTTTAGAAGGAGGAACCAAATTATTATCAACATAAGCCACGTGTACTGTCAATCTTCGAACTTTATTCGTCACTTTTGTTTCCATGGAAGCAGAAGCCTCGTTTTTTTGTAAACTGACCACCTGAAGAAAATTCTCCTCATTTGCCTTCGACAAGCACATGTCCCGCACAAGATCATGGAGACGACACGATTTGATCTTTCTAATGGTACCTTGCTCTCCCACTTGGACAAGACATCTCTCGACCAACACACTTAACCAATGGTATGCTACTTCCTCCAATGTCTCTACTGAATCTTGTCTTTGATTTGCAGTAGATATGAAACCTTCTGCTATCCAGAGTTGGGTCAACATCTTTACTCCTATCTCGGAATCTTCAGGAAATTGGCCAAGATACAAAAAACACGGTTTCAAGTGATACGGTAAGTCGTCATAGCTCAATTCCAACACTGGTGTTGCACCTTCATATTCCATTTCATGACTTTTACCTCTGCTTATGAATATGCGAACATTCTTCAACACCGTTTCCCAATCATTAATAGTATCTTTTCTGGCAAGAAGTCCTCCGAGTACCGTAATGGCTAATGGTAGTCCCGCACAATATTGAAGCATCCTCTTTCCAAGATTTTTCATCTTTGAGTATATTTTCAGGTCTGTAAAAACAATGAAAAGATATTTACTATTGTAATGAGGAAAAACTTGTACTTAATATGCATTAGCTGTACTAGCTAGTCACCATGCCATTCCGAGTTATTGTAAATTATTGTAAATGTAAGGATCCTACATGTAAAATTCCTAGAGTCATGCACTTAAAGAAGTAATGATTAACTATATGTTTTCTTGCAAAATAATATTGTGCCAAATATGCTACATTCTAGTCTCCATAAATAAACAAATAGAATTCAAGTAGCAAAAGAGTGAAATGTACATACCTATTTCATCTCGTCCAATCATTGCAACCTTCTCAAGCAATTCCCAACTTTCATCGTCACTTAGGGGATGAGGTTGGTAGAGCACAACCTTTTTATTCACATATAAAGCTACTTCTCTGTTGCGAGTAGTGAGTAACATACTGCTTTTTGATTCGTTATTCCATGGAAATGCAGCTTTCAAGGAATTCAATGTTTCAATTCTCCAAACATCATCAAGAACCACCAAACATCTTCTTTCTTGTTGAAGAAGATAAAGCTTCTTAGCTATTTCGTCATCTTTCATTTTTTCAATCTCAATCCTTTCATCGTTTGTTGGAGAAAGGAGCTTCACAAGAATGTTTTCCCAAACCTCTCTTATATTAAATTGTTGAGAAATACACATCCAAGCAGCGCAATCAAAATGACTTACAACATTTTTGTGATGATAAACTTGTTTAGCAAGAGTGGTCTTCCCCGAACCGCCCATCCCCCATATCGAAACAACTTGGTGAGAATTTGTATCATCTTTCAGCAAATGCATAGCCACTTGGTTTACATCATCCTCTAGCCCAACAACATCACGTTCTATAACATGAGAATAAGTTCGCCTGAGTTTTTGTTGCACGGAGGTGGCATCTCCGATCTGCCTTGTCTCCTTAAAGTTAAACTTTTCCATGCTCGAGCTCAGATCGGTAAGTTTGGTTGTGATGCTCTGGATCTCTGAACCAATCCTGTGAAGATGAACTCCTCTGTTGAGGATGCAAGCAAATCCTTTCACAGCATACTTAAATCCTCTCCTCCTCTTCAAAGTCACCTTGAATGCATAAACTTCAATGACATCCTCCAAGTCATAAGCAGCATCTCTGATCTCCGCAACCCATATGCGCACTGTTTCCTCATCTCTTTGTCTGACATCTGCATCTCTCAGAAAGGCAAGCATCAATCGTAGCTCCCTTTGTGCAAGCTTCACTTGATTGCCAACTCCAAACAAGAACTTGGCTTCTTGAATGGCAGAGTCTCCAAGCCTTTCGATCACAAACGAAACAACCGCCTCAGCCATTTTCTTCTTCTTTCCAGAAGGAGATCTAGTTTTTTTTTTTCCTTCCTCTTTATCTCTCACAAATGACATAGACTGATAGACCCAATTCCAAGCAAGCCATCATAACGTACATACATTTCAGCCAGCGAAAAAGACACAAACTTTTTTTATCTTTTGTCGTTCTACTTTATTCCAAATAATGCAATCCACTCATGCTTCAAACATATTTTTTTGAAAATTGAGGCCAACAGTCCACACGTTATTTACATATTCACATTACTTTTACATTATGCGCTTCTGAAAGTGCTAGATAAAGCATAGATATGATCATGGTTCTTTATACATCCCTGATCATTTTAAGTCGGTAGGGTTGATGTGAACCTGGTTAAGCGTAAATCAACTTTTTTTTTGTCACTTGTCATTATTTGTGACGACCCGAACTGAAATTAGAATAATGATCGGCTTAATCTGCGAGTTTTACGAGTAATTGAAGTTTATCGTAATTAATCGGATATATAACTTCGTTCAAGACTTAATTTTCGGACACGAATTTGATTTGGGTTTGTTCGTGGGAAATGTAGAAAAATTGATTTCGAGTTCGTGGGAGCTTTCCGAGGATTTTTCGGATAATCGAGGAATATAAAATGAATATTTGAAATTATCGCCGAGTTAGTCGTGTTTATCCGTTTGAGTTTGAGTTATCCGAATATTGTGGATATAGTTGATTCGCGACGTATAAATAGCTGAATAGTCGTAAAGTTATCGAAAAGTTCAAAAATGAGCTGTTTTGACTGAGTTGACTGAGTCAACTGTGTTGACTCAGTGAGTCACGACTCGCCGTCGTGGTGGCTGCCGGAATACGGCGCGGTTGCCGGATTTTAAGGTAGGAAATTGAAGCTGTGGATCTATGCTTCCTTTTGATATATGTATTGTGTTGTATTGTGGAGTTTTTGGGTTGGAATTTGGAGGAGAAACAGAGGAAAATGGGGGGGGGGGGGGGGTGATGGACGGCGGTGCTCCAGCCACGGTGGTGGCCGGGGTTAAGGGGGAAAGACTCAGTGGACCATGGAGAAGCGTTTGGGAGAGATTTGGTGGGCCGCCGTGCGTCGTGGCTAGAGTTCCGGTGGTGGACCGAATAGCCGGCCGATTTGGAATTCATGAGATTTCGAGCTGATTTCCGGCGGTTTGCGACAGAATTGGGGGATTGTGTAGTGGAGAAAGTATTGGGCTCGAGGAGGAGAAGAAATTTGGGGTTTCCTCGCTGGGAAATCTCTCCGGTGACGGCGAGCCACCGCCGGCGGTCAACGGCGGAGCTCCAGCGAGGCGTTGACTTTTTGAATTTTGTCAAGTTTTATGTCGTTTGCTCGTAATCGCGCCCCGATCGTCGAATTGAGGTTTTCGAGTTAATTTGAGTAGTGGATTTTAAGTCGAAGGTTTTGTGGAGTATATTTGGGAGTTTTCGACTAGTTTTCTGTTATCCGAGTTATATATTTTCGGGAATTGTTGGTTTCCGAGGTGTGGTTCAAAGTATTGAATTGTGATTTTGATCAGTGATATTTTGTGATTATTCAGGGGATCGAGATCGTACGTTGGGTGAGGGATCTTCTGCTGGATCTCGGGATTAGCGCATTTGCGCGCTGTGCTTGTTTGTGAGTGGACACTTTTCTTTTCACTGATTGGTTGCGAGTCTTTATTATACGTTTTACGAGCATGAGCATGCATATGAGATTATGATTTATTCGAGCATGTGTTTTACGATTATCCATTTACGAATATGCATCGACAAATATGCTCTTATAATTATATATGACGAATGTGCATTTACATTACGTTTTATACATTAGCATGAAACTATTTATGATTTGGTTTACACAGAGTACAGTCTTAGTATATGTGGTTGTATCGATACACTTGCATCCCGGCTAATCCCTGAGGATGTTTACCGGGGGAGGCTGTGACCCCTGACATGAGGCCTTTACCAGGGGGGGGGGGCAGACATCTGACTTGAGACCTTTCTGGCTTGAATCACGTGTGGGTTTGGGATCCCGTGATTCAGACTGTACTAGCGCGGATGTGTCCATGAGTGACCCCGCGGGATTTTACGATGCATGCTCTGTACGCGTGAGGAGTTAGAGTCTCCCTCGGGTACCATATTATTTTCATGCATTTAGACTCACATATGTTTTTATAACATATATTATTCGGCGAAAGATATTTATTTTCGTCCACTCACTCTAACGATTTATATGTCTTTCCCTGGGCTCTTTGTTTTCATTACCCAGTTTGTAGTTCGGATTCTGGTGTCGCACGTCGCAGCCGGAGGCTTAGGATTCGAGCTACTTTTCTTTCTCAGTAGGTCTTTTTTAGCTTACTGCTATGTATTTATGTATATATATACTAGAGGTCGCTCTGAATACTCTGATGTTTATATTTTCATATGATTTTCCCGGATTTCTATAAAGTTATAGTTTTGCTTATTATTTTATATTATGATATGATTTTGAGAAATCCGGATGGGATTGGTGCCCACGGTTTGGCTTTTGTGGCATAGGATGAAGTGTGTTTTCGGGTGCAGGTTAATGGTAATACCGCGATATAGTGAAACTCTGCCGAAATTTCTATGGCTTTTGAAAGTTCGTGTTTTTAGAAGGGGTTTGATTTCGGTTTAGGAAACTAAATCGGGATTGGGTCCTTTCCTTATTCTCAAATTTCTCATATTTATTCAACCTCTAGTCAGAACTAGTCTTCATCATGCCTATATTTCACATATTGGCTTCTTACCTGGCTACTGCTGGTGGATTCACTGTTGGCTGGCCTTTGGTTTAAAAAGATTTTTGTTTGATGAATAATGCACTACTAACATGTAATGAAGGTATTATTACCATTCTTCGATGAATATTAATATTAGACAGTTCATTTCTTTCAACATTCTGGGCGGTAGTTCGCCTCCTAGGGGATTAAAATAATTATGAACAACATAACTCATTTGTTCCACCTTCTGGGCAGTAGTCCGCCTCTCAGGGGAGTTTAAATGAGTTTTTATAAAGATGCATGAAAACTTGAAGCTTTGTGGGAAACCATAGTTTATTTGTTTAAGACAAACTTAAAGACTGCAGATCCAGAGCCTCATTCTCCGGTAAACAGCTATGAGCTGTTTAGCCACTCATAGACATACTTACTTGAGGATGATGAAGCTGAACAGTTGCTTCGACTCTTCACTCTTAAGAATTCTCAGGCTTTTCTACTCTTAGATTTATTTTTCTGGTTCTGATTTTCGATGCCTCTACACTAAGACTCAAAGCTCTTTATATAGAGAGCGGATTTCAAAATGGAATTGAAACACAAACTAAAAATAGTAACTCCACTGGTGATAGTGCTTTGATGCAGACAGGGCATCTGTTTTCCTCCATTGTCTTCTTTTGGAAAATAGATTCTTTCGGGATAAGGATGTCTCCCATGTAGAGAAAAGGACACTACGATTTTGCCCATATTTACAAGTCATCGTAATCTTCTGAGTTATCCCCAATGTAGGGGTCTTTTTCTATTATCTTTCTTCTGATCCCGTTTTCTTCTATATCTGTATCTGTATACATCTGTTAGCTCTTATCTCTCTCGATCTTGTCGAGCCATTAAGTACAGGTGAGTGAGGAATCTATTTCTCTCCGCTTTAAGGCTGTGAACAGATCACTTGTAATAGCCTCTGGATGGTCGTACGTGATGACTATTATGTTGTCTTCTGATGTAAGAAATATAATCTCTTTATCTTCTTCGATTACTTTCTTGATGTATTCTAACGTCATAGCCTTCATCCATGGAATGCTTGAATTTGGGTTTCCATTGTATCCGTCGCATGCTAGCTCAAGATACTGTCCTTGGATGATTCTGACGTAATGATACGGAGGAATGTATTCATTTTCTCCGTTAGACTTCTGTATCCATTCTGGAGGTATGGATATGAACTTTAGTCTGAGAATGCAGTTGCTCTTCCTGATATTCTTGACTGTATTGTAGATAATTGATGGTAATCCTTTGAGATCTTCATTTGTCTTTGTCCATAGATTATGGACAAATCCATTCTCTACTAACCACAACTTGTGCTCTTGCGGATGTTCACTCTGAACATTTACTAAATATCTTCCTAAGAAGGGTCGTGGGATAACGAAGAGGGTGCTTAGGAGATCTTCATCGGGTGTATGCTTGCCAATATGTCTGTGAAACTTGAACCATTCTGATTCTTTTAGCGCTTGAATAGGAACTTTAACACTCTTTGGAGTTCTAATGTACAACGTTGGTGGTTTTTTCTTCTGACTTAGTTCTATTGCCAAGGTGTCCATGGTCTCTATTATGAGCCTTTTGTCATTTTCCTGGAAAGCAAACATTAAATTATCCAGCAGTGCCCTCTGGTGGGATGCTAGATTTTGGTCAGTTTGAAAGACTGCTTCTGAAAAGGTGTTCAGCTGATATCTGAAGATGTTTACAAAATCTGTAGGAAAAATTCTGCTTTT
Source organism: Geum urbanum (assembly GCA_946800695.1). Lineage (NCBI taxonomy): Eukaryota > Viridiplantae > Streptophyta > Magnoliopsida > Rosales > Rosaceae > Geum > Geum urbanum. Next base: position 42,805,381 of record OX327007.1, on the reverse strand, counting down.
TGGCAAAGCAGCAGCCATTAACGGTCTTGATTTTCCTTTACCATCTGCCGTTTGAGACGGGCTAACCAATTCTTTCCCCTGGGATTGATCAGTTAAGGCTGGTCTTTTGGGACGTAGCAAAAAACTCTTGAGGATTTTTTCAACTGGTTCTTCTTGTTGGTTAGGCTCTTTTCCTGGCCTTCTACTTCTTGGGTTGCGTCCTTCATCGTCACTTCTTTTATACATGGCCATTTCTCTAGTTAAAGCGTCTGGGAGAAAGTTCCTGTTTCCTGCAATTAATTCCACATCATAAACATATTGGTTAAGAAATAATTGCCAATTAGCTAATATTCCCCTATCTGCAGCTTTATCAAGTTTGAAGTTTTTGAAATTTTTCACTCTGGCGCAATATGTTCTTACGGTGAAGGGTTTTCCTAAAAAGGCGGGAGAATTCTTGATTGTCTTTTTGATGGCCAGAATTTCTTTTTTCCCTGTGGAATAATTCTGCTCTGCAGCGTTGAACTTTTTACTACAGAATTTCAAAATCTTCTCAATGTTAGTGCCTGGCTCTTTTGCCAGTACTAAACCTCCCCAGAAGTTGTCACTAGCATCAGTTTGGATGATGTTCTCTTCATTCTCTTCAGGTTGATGTAGTGGTGGAAATTTTTTGCATAGATCTTTTATTTGCCTGACGATCTTTTCATCATCTTATGTGAACCTTCAAGCTCTCTTTGAGCTTGTTTTGGTTGACAGGATTGCTGTTAGTCCAACAATTTTAGGAAGGAAGTCTCTTCCATAATTTATGACTCCTAATTCATGAATTCAATTATGTCTGGAAATTTCCAGACCTTCTCCAGGATATGAGGCTGAAGCTTGATGACTCAGTTCTTTATATTGATCCTTAAGAAATCAATTTCATCTAGGACGAGAAAGACTTTCTTCTCTCCTAAGATGATCCCATGTTGGACGATGAGCTTGATTATTTCAAAGAGATGATTCATGTGTTCTTCTTTATTCTTTGAGAACACAAGAATGTCGTCTATGTAGACGACACAGAAGTTTGCCACTTATTTGAATATATTATCCATTTTTCTCTGGAAAATGATGGAGCTTGTTTTAGCCCAAAAGGCATTACTAGCCATTCGTAATGTCCATGTGGAGTTCCGAAGGCTGTGAGAGGAATGCTGTCAAGATACATTTTGACTTGCCAGAATCCTGATTTAGCGTCGAACTTTGAAAATACCTTGGCTCCTCTAAGCCTGTTGATTAGCATTCATGCTTGTGCTATCTGATAATCGTCTTTTACGGTTTTCTTGTTGACGTCTCTGTAATCTATCACCATTCTCGCTTTCCTACGAACTTCTTCTGCATGATTTCTGACATAGAAAGCTGGAGCATGATGAGGACTTTTTGATGGTTTGATCAATCCTTTCTGCAAGAGTTCAGCTATATCTTTTCTGTATTCCTTTTGATCTTCTTCTTTGTATTGGGGAATGACTTTTACGTGACAGATTGAATTCATGTCATGTAACTTGAGCTCACAGATTACTGGGTCCTTTTCCCAAAACTTCAGAGGATTGATATCGATATTTTGTCTGAGCATTTCTTTGATTTATCCAAGGGTGTGCTTCTTCTATTTCTCAAGTTTAGCCTTGAAGTATTTGAGATTATGCTCTTTTATAAATGCGGCTTCTCGTCTCATCTTTATCTCCTGATGAATCTTCATCGGGCAACTCTTCTTGTTGCGTGTGCTGGTCATTAGGAGCCTTATAACACACATAGTAATGATACTTGTCTTGATCATGAAGCAGCGCAATTGTAGGATCTCCGGTCTCAAATCTAGTCTTCATGCTGGGTTTCTTGGAGTTCCTTGCTTTCCTTTTGAGGATTTTCTCTTGTTCACACTTGTCACAGTCTCTCTTGAGAATGTTGTAGACAATATGTTCTTTAAGTTAGATTCTGGTAGGGGCATGAGGTGGAGCATCTGAATGCTTGAATTCTCTGTTGCCGTGAAACCTACTAAATTCCATTTTAACAGAATCTTCTTCTTCTAATGATGATTCTTCGACAAGCAACTCTTCTTGGTGCTTACATTGTAGAATTGTTTCGAATCGTGATTTGTATTCACCACTATTCTGCTGTGATCTCTGATATTGCTCTGTGAATCCTGGACCAACAATACTTTTGGCTTCTTTAAGCCTTTCTATCCAGAAAAATTTGTGATTTGATAGTCGCATATTTATGCGTCTATTCGCTATTTAATTTGTTCCCTATGTTTAGTTTATTGTTATTAATTGAGTGAATTAATTATGTTTATTTTTTTAGGTATTTTGGAGATTAATGAAGAAAATGACATTAAATAATATATTTTGGAAGCCTGGCGAGCAGTTAAGAGGAGAGATATATGTACTGAAAATAAAGAAATAGATGGTTTGGCGAGTGGACTTTGGAAAGAAGGTTGGGATTTGATTTAGCTGGCACGTGAGCTGCAGCTAAGAATTACCTAACTTAGTGGATTTATATATATATATATATATAATTTGTCCTCGGTGAGAGGAGTTTGGCGAGCAGCAATTGTGGGAGTGAAGTTGGACTTAATTATTGCACATAGGAGTCAGTATCCATTTAGGATACTACATGTTGTTGGCTAGCACGTTGGTTGCTAGGTCAATTGCTCTTGCTTACATATATATATAGCTAGCTAGTGGAGCTAAAAAAAGGAGGCAGGAGGTGATTAAAGAGATTAGAGAAAGAGACAAAAACAAGAAGAAATAAGAAGTTGAACGTGGGGAAGAGAAGATCTATACTGCATGCCTATGATCTCGACGGGGATCAAGAGTTTATTTCTTCTCCTTCTTTTGTTCATCTTTCATGAATTCTTTGATGTTATTATTTAAGACTATGAGTAGCTAAATTTCCTTTGTTAGGGGCTGATTGAAGTCCTAGAAATGTTTACGATTTTGAACCCTTTTTTATTCTATTAATTATTTGGATGAGTTTTATTTCACTGTTTTCTCACTGTATGATTTCTATGTTCATGTTTCTTTGAGTGCACGCTTAGATGCATGGCTTAGGATCTATAGTCTTGATTGTGTACATGACCACCTTATCACTGCATATTCTCTAGAGACAAACATGAATTTGTGTGAAACAAGCCTCAGTGATGTAAGGGTGACCACCTTATCAACCCTTAAAGCTCTGTTATTCTTCAAACATTCTTAGAACATAATGACTTCAGTTCTCTAGGCTTGCATCACCATATATATAAGTCGGTTACTTGAGGATCAAAATCGAGTGGATTGTCCCTCCTTCTTTCATGCCAAGCAAGAGAGTGTAATATACAAGATGACATAACCAAAGCTCTTGTGGTGGGAGTATTCATCCATGGTTAGTTCATTTATATTGGGGAGGTCGTAAGTATGTTTAGGGTGGAGAGAAGTTCTTAGCATTCATATCTCATTGTTTACCTACAACAATTTACTTTCTGTAATTTACTAATTTCTGCACTAGCTGTAGCTTATTCGATTTATTTCGGTAACCAAATCAACTCAGAACACCCTTAAACTTTGTGTGATAGTCCACCACTGTGTCTAGTTTATTGTATCCAAATTTCGTATTATTTGAGTCTGTCTTGCTTAGGTTAGTAGTGTCATTAGTGTACTGTAGTCGAGTCTGTCAGCTTTTTAATTTTGTGTTAGGATTTAGTTTCGCCAATTCCCTGTGTTCAACAACCCCTATTTGTCTTACTACATTGATATATATAGGTTGTGAATATGGTATCTTTGAGAGGTGTTTACCCGCCTTGTCAAATTTTGGCGCCGTTGCTAGGGAGTTGCTTAATTCTAAGTCCTAATAGAGTCTTTTAATTTCAGTTTTTGTTTTGTTTTGTTTTGTTTAGTTTTCTTTTTCCTTTTGAGTTTTATAGTTTGTTTAGTGTGTAGGAACATTGTGTATGCGTACTAGGAACACAAGAAGTGCTGAGCGATTATTACTTGATCCAGAGATTGAACGCTCAGCACGGCAAAACAGAGAGCAGCAGGGATAACGGTCCATGAATGTGATCAGTGGTGGTGAATTATCTGAGCAAGAAAGAAATTCAGGTTCAGAGTCTGAGTTTGAGGAAGAACAAAGTATTCCAACACCACCACCATCACCAAAAAGAATGGCAAACGCAACCAAGTTGAGAGAGTCCTTTATACCTGGCACATGTGCAGCATATTCACCTATCGTATTACCAGAGAATCTGGGGGCTTATTCTATTCCTCCATCACTCATATCGAATCTGCCACACTTCAGAGGAACACCTTCTGAAGACCCTCAGGACCATCTCAATGAATGCACAGCATTATGCAGAATCCAGAGATCGACTAATGTGGAAGAGGATACTGTGAAGCTCCTCTCTTTTTCGTTCTCTTTGAATGAGCAAGCAACAGCATGGTATAATTCTTTAGCTCCTCTATCTATGGACACATGGGAGAAGATGTGCTCTGCATTTATGAAAAAGTTCTACTCTGCTTCCCGCACTAAGAACTTAAAGAAGCAAATTAGCACATTCAGACAGAAAGATAGTGATGAATTACATGAAGCCTAGAGCCTGTTTAAGAGTCTTCTTCGACAATGCCCTCATCATAAATTTGACCTCAACACTCAAATAGAGTTCTTCTATAAAGGACTTGATTCTTTTAACAGGTCAAAGCTTGATTCAGCTTGTGGGGAAAATTGGTGGAATATGACTGGAGCTAAAGCCAAGGAAGTTGTTGAGAATCAAGCTAAAAATTCAAGGCAATCTCAATCAAGGGATAGATCCATGGGAGCAAGTATGCGACCTCTCAATGCAGTTGTAATCGATGGAGCCATGTGAAAGGACCCAATCCCGATTCAGTTACCTAAATCGGAATCAAACCCTCTCGAAAATATGAACCAACAAAAAAATTTCAAAATTTGGGCAGAGTTTCGTTACTAGCGTTGAATTACCATAACCTGCACCCAGAAATTAACACTTCGTCCTATGCCACAAAAAGCAAACCGTGGGCACCAATCCCATCCGGATTTCTCAACATCAATATAATCAACAACAGTAAATAAACTGTACTATGTATATATGTATATCCGTGAAAATCCGCACAACATGTATCAGAATATATCAGAGCGACCTCTAGAGTAAAACATATACAATATGTACATCAGTAGGCGAAACAAGAACCTACTGGAAAACACAGGTGACTCTGATCACTAGCCTCCAAACCGCGACGTGAAACACCAAACCTGAACTGCAAACTGGGCACGGAAACCGAAAAGCCCAGGGGAAAGACAATAAACACGTTAGAGTGAGTGGACGAAAATAAATGTCTTTCACCAGTTACTATATATGTTATAAAAACATATGCGAGTCCGGGTAAATAAACATGGTATAGTACGCGAGGTAAACTCACACTCCTCCAGCGTACAGAGCATGCAAGTAAAAATCCCACGGGGTCGCTCATGGACACACACCGTGCTAGTACAGTCCGAATCACGGGATCCCAGACCCACACGGGACTCTAGCCAGAAAGGCCTCAGGTCAGAGGTCTGCCTCCCCCCCGGTAAAGACCTCGGGTCAGGAGTCACAGCCTCCCCTGGCATACATCCTCGGGGATCAGCCGGGATGCAAGTGTATCGATACAACATCATAAACAAACTGTACTCTGTGTAAACCAAATCATGAACAATTCGATGCGAATGCATGAAACAATATAAAAGTATATGCATATTTGTATACGTATAACCGTATAAACATATTCGTATAATCGTAAACACATGCTCGTAAAACCATATTCATGCTGCATGCTCAAGTTCATAAATCACATAAAAGACTCGCAAGATTTCCGTGAAAAGAAATTGTCCACTCACAGATGAGCAAAACGCGCACTCGTGCTAATCTCGTGGTCCGGCGGAAGATCCTTCGCCTGAAGCACGATCACGATCTCGATCTCGATCTCCTGAATGTTCACAAAACATAACTGATCAATAACGTAATTCACAACACTGTACTGATGCACGGAAACCAACCGTTCCCGGAAATACGAAATGCAGTGCAAAATGAATCACAGAAATCCCGAAATCCCAACTCGAAACCTCGACTGAAAATCGGCTACTCAAATCAACCCGAAAACCTCCGTACGATAACCAGGGCGCGATTACGAGAAAAATGACATTAAAATCGTCGAAATCTGAAAAGTTGACTTTTTCTCGCCGTTGACCGCCGCCGGTGGCGGCAGCGCGCCGTCAACGGTGGAGTTTCGCGGCCAAAGTTTCCAGATTCCATGGTCTCATCATTTCGAGTCTCTTTCTCTTCTACCCCAACAGTCAAATCTCAACGGAAGTCCCTCAAATCAACAAGACCCGATCGGAAAACCCATCTCCGGTGGCCTAATCGGGTCGCCCCAAATCCTCCACCAAAACCCAAAACAAACACATGAATAGCTTCACTAGACCAAGGGGAGTCGAACCCCTAACCTCATAGCCACCGAGGCTCGCCGGAGGACCACCCCCCGTCACCGGCGAACCAACCCAGTTCGGCCAACTTCGAACTCACCCAAAACTCCATCAAATTTCACAAAACCAAACTCTATCCAACTCGAAATCACTAGAGGAAACGATCCCTACCTTTTAATTGATCGGAGGTGGCCGGAATTTGATCGCCGGAAGGTGAGGCCAAAAACGGAAACTTCCCCTTTCGGGCAGCAAGTCAACTTTCCAATTCTGGAAAGTCAAAGTTCAGTCAAACCCAATTTGCAACTTTTCGACGATTTACGACTATTTCGATATTTATACTCGAGCTTCAAGTCGATCGACGATTCGAAATGGATAACCATCGCGATTCGGATAAACTCAAAATGATCGAATAAACTCGTCGAAACCCGAAACTTCGAATAATCATAAAAATATTCCTTGGTTATCGGAAAAATCTTCAGGAACCGCCCACGAGCTTGAAATCACGTACTCTACAATTTCCGTGAAGACACTCAACCCAAATTCTCGACCGAAAATATAGTCGCGAATCGAATCGGCAAACCACACAATATCGAAAAACTGCGACTATAACCAAATCTCAAAAATCGTGCCAAACACACATCTGATTCTGGTTCGGGTCGTCACAAATCTACCCCCCTTAAAGAAATTTCGACCTCGAAATTTACATACCTGTCAGGTGAACAGATGAGGATACTGCTCCCGCATACGCTGCTCGGTCTCCCAGGTGGCCTCCTCAGCTGAGTGGTTCTGCCACAAGACCTTCACCAGCGGAATCACGCGGTGCCTCAACTCCTGCTCACGACGATCGAGAATCTGCACTGGCTCCTCAACATACGATAAATCCTCTCTGATCGGCAACTGCTGTGGGGCTATCACATGTGAAGGATCTGAGATGTACTTCCGCAACATCGATACATGGAATACATCATGCACGCGAGCCATCTCAGCCGGTAATTCGAGTCTGTAAGCAACAACTCCAACCCTCTCCGTAATCTCATACGGACCAATGTATCGTGGCCGAAGCTTGCCACGCTTCCCGAAACGCACTACTCCCCTCCACGGAGACAGTTTCAGGAAGACCCAATCACCGACCTCGAACTCCAAGCTCTTCCTCCTCACATCCGCGTAACTCTTCTGCCGATCCTGGGCAATCTTCAACCGATCTCGGATAATCTGTATGTCCTCCATCGTGGTTTTCACCAAATCAGGACCAATGAGCCAACGCTCGCCCACCTCACTCCAACACAATGGAGTGCGACACTGCTTCCCGTACAGAGCCTCGTACGGTGCCATCTCAATACTAGCCTGATAGCTGTTGTTGTAGGCGAACTCAATCAAGTGCAACTGCTGATCCCAGTTACCACGAAACTGCAACACACATGATCTCAGCATATCCTCTAGTGTCTGAATGGTCCGCTCGGACTGCCCGTCAGTCTGAGGATGAAAAGCTGTACTAAATCGCAATCTCGTGCCCAACGCTCGCTGTAAAGCCTGCCAAAACTCAGAAGTGAACTGACTATCTCGATCAGAAACAATCGACACAGGCACACCATGCAAGCGAACAATCTCTGATAAGTACAACTTGGCCAATCTGCCCACTGAAATCTTCCCTGGAAGTGCAAGAAAGTGTGCGGATTTCGTCAATCGGTCGACAATAACCCAAATGCCGGTGTTGCCCGCCGAAGTACGCGGCAACTGATAGACGAAATCCATCGTAATATGCTCCCACTTCCAAACTGGAATCTCAAGTGGCTGTAGTTTCCCCGCAGGTTTCTGCCTCTCCGCCTTCACCTGCTGACAAATCAAACATCGACTCACGTACGCGGCAATCTCCCGCTTCATGTTGCGCCACCAATAGTACGCTCGAAGTGTACGAAACATCTTCGTACCTCCGGGATGCATCGCATACGCTGAACTGTGGGCCTCATCCAGAACCTCCTTCTTCAAGTCCTCGTCCTTGGGTACACATAACCTGCCCCTGAACAACAACGTACCGTCGTCGCTCAAACGGAACTCTATAGGCACACCATTCCGTATCATGGTCTTCTTGCTCAGCAAATAAGGATCTGAATCCTGTGCCTCCCGTACCTGATCAACCAATACCGGTCGAACCTGAAAGCTGGCCAACAAAGGTCCATCATCATCATACCCAAACACAGCACCTGTAGCTCGAAGCTCGGCTAACATCGACACTCTGGCCACACACATGTGAAACAACGAAGCTCCAGATTTTTGGCTAAGTGCATCCGCTACAACGTTGGCCTTCCCTGGATGGTACTCAAACGTGCAATCATAATCATTGATCAACTCCATCCATCGGCGCTGCCTCATGTTCAGATCTGGCTGCGTCTGCAAGTAAGTGAGACTCTTGTGGTCAGTGAAGATCTTACACTGAGCACCATACAGGTAATGTCTCCAACTCTTCAACGCTAACACAATAGCGGCTAACTCCAAATCATGCGTCGGATAGTTGACCTCGTGCGGTTTCAGCTGTCTGGAACCATATGCCACGACTCTACCATGCTGCATCAACACACAGCCAAGGCCCAACTTCGACGCATCACTGTATACAACAAACTCACCACTATCGTCTGGCAATGTCAGAACCGGTGCGGTAGTCAATCTCTCCTTCAGGAGCAAATGACTCTCCTCGCACGTATCAGACCACTCAAACTTGACGCCCTTCTTCGTCAATCTGGTCAGTGGTGTAGCAATCCGGGAGAAATCCTGTACAAACCGTCGATAATAGCCTGCTAACCCCAAGAAACTCCGGATCTCCGGCACAGTAGTGGGTCGACTCCAATTCAGCACGGCTTCAATCTTGTCAGGATCAACACTAACTCCCTCGGCCGAAATCACGTGGCCCAGAAACTTCACACTATCCAACCAGAACTCACACTTGCTAAACTTCGCGAACAGCTGATGGTCCCGCAAAGTCCGCAACACCGCACGCAAGTGCTTCTTGTGCTGGCCCACACTCCTCGAGTATATCAAAATATCATCAATAAATACTATCACGAACTTGTCCAGGAATCGTCAAAACACCCGATTCATCAAGTCCATAAAAGCTGCGGGGGCGTTGGTCAACCCAAACGGCATAACCAAAAACTCATAGTGCCCATACCGCGTCCTGATTGCTGTCCTGGCAACATCGGAGTCTCGGATCCTCAACTGGTGATATCCGGATCGAAGGTCAATCTTCGAAAAGACTGCTGCTCCCTTAAGCTGATCGAACAAGTCGTCAATCCGCGGCAACGGATACTTGTTCCTCACTGTAATCTGATTCAGCTTCCGATAGTCGATGCACAAACGCATGGACCCGTCCTTCTTCCGCACAAACAACACTGGAGCACCCCACGGAGAAACACTCGGTCGAATGAATCCCTTCTCCAACAACTCCTGAAGCTGAATCTGCAGCTCCCTCAACTCTTCAGGCGCCATTCGGTACGGTGTCTGGGATATCGGTCCAGTACTCGGCAACAACTCAATGGTAAAATCAATTTCCTGCACAGGGGGTATACCAGGTAACTCCGCTGGAAACACATCCGGATACTCAGACACAACCTCAATACTCCCAAGATCTGGCACTGCAGCTGTAGTGTCCACAACATGGGCTAAATATGCAACACAACCCTTCTTCATCAACCGATCCGCCCTCATCGCGGAAATCAAGCACGGTAATGAAGTATTCTTCTCGCCACGAAACAGTATCTCAGGCAACCCTGGTCGTCGAAATGCGACCTCCTTCCTATGGCAATCAAACATGGCCCAGTGTGTGACGACCCGGACTAGAATCAGCAGTGAAATCGTATAGTCGCAGATTGCCGAGAGTTGATTGAATCGCCAAGCTTGTTAACGACTAAAATATTGGCCAAGAATTGGAGCTGGGTCTCTTCTCGAGAGTCGTTGTACGTGTGATTACGAGTTTGTGGGCGGTTTCGGATCGTTATTTGGACGACCGAGGAATTAGTTATGGATATTTGAAGTTTCGACGAAAACGGATTAATATGGCGAGCTACTTAGCGACTAAATTACCGGACGAGAATTTGGTTTCGGCTTCTTCACGGAAGTTGTTCAGAATTTAATTTCGAGTTTGTGGGAACTTCCGGAGCATTTTTCCGAGTTACGAAGATTAAGTTGTGATTATTTCTGATTGTTAGTTATTTAGTCGATTAAATATGTATTTGGTTGAAGGTTTGACTTTTTATCCATTTGGCCGATGTGTTTGACTTTGGATGATAATTGAAGATCATGTCGAGACGAGTTTGTGACCGTGAGAATTATCGGAATCGGAATTACGACGAGAAAGTTATGGGTATTTGAAGTTTGCCGAAAAGTGAATTATGTGGTTTCCATTTTGGGAAGGCCTATAAATAGCAAGTTTCCCATTTGGGAAAGTCCACTTTCCATTTTGGTCTGTTGACTGGGTTGACCAAAGTGGGTCGACCCGTTTTGGTTCCTTGGGTTGCCGATTTTGTTCGCCAAAATTGAGGCCGATTCCGGCCATATTTGGGTATGGTTCCTTCACGAAACTTGTTGGGCTCGAGCTCCTCTTCGGATTGGTAGGTGGATCGTCCCGTGGGGTGGCCGGAGGAGAGAGAATCGAATCGGCAAAGTTAGTGAAATTCCGGCTAGTTTTGTGGTGTTCGGGTGGCGGCGTGGAGGCCGAGTTGGTGGCTCTACCTTGAGGGGTTTTGTTAGCCTTGAGCTAAGGAAGCTTTTCCAAGTGGTCTTGAGGGTTGCCGTGGCTGGAGGAGAGAGATCCGTTGAATTGAAATTCCGGTAAGGGTTTGGAACTTTGGGTTGATTTTTGGAGGTTTTCCGGTCAAAATTGGCCTTAACTTATAACTGGAAAGTTGTTGGAATTGTCGAGATCTTTGAAACCATGTGTAGCACGAAATTTTCTGGGCAGGTTTGGATTTTCCGGCGGCGGCGGCGATTTTTCGCCCGGAGTAGTTTTTGACGAATTGCATGTCATTTGACTCGAAATCGCGCCCCGATCGCAGTGGGGAGGTTCGTTTTTCGAGTTGAGCGTCCGAACATAAAGCGAGGTATTGAGGTGTTATATACGGATTTTCGACGATTCGTCGTATTCGAATTTCGTGTTTTCGAGGACGGTGGTTTCTCGTGATTTGTCTTGTATTGTCGGATTATGACCTTGAATAATGGACTTTGTGAATATTCAGGAGTTCGTGATTGTTTGTTTGGCGAGGGACTTTCCGCCGAATCACGGGTTAACGCGTATCGCGTTACGCAAGTCTGTGAGTGGACATTTCTTTTCACGGATTGATTGCGAGTCTTTTATAAATGATTTACGAACTTGAGCATGCGGATTGATTATGATTTTACAAGCATGTGTTTTACGATTATGCTTATACGAATATACGTATACGTATACGAATATATACATATACGTACATATTACGTTTTATGCATGTGCATGGAAAAGATTTATGATTTGGTTTACACAGAGTACAGTCTCAGTATATGTTGTGGTATCGATACACATTGGCTTCTCGGCTGATCCCCGAGTACGCTCCGGGGGGGACAGATATCCTGACCCGAGGCCTTTCTGGCTAGGAATCACGTGTGGGTCTGGGATCCCGTGATTCAGACTGTGCTATCCCGTGGAAGCCCGCGAGAGTCTCCGCGATATGTTTTACGTTGCATGCTCTGTACGCGTGAGGAGTTAGAGTCTCCCTCGTGTACCATTTGATTTTATGTGCATTTGACTCGCATATGATTTTATACGTATATATTACTGGTGAAAGACATTTATTTTCGTCCACTCACTCTAACGTGTTTTATGTCTTTCCCCTGGGCTTTTCGGTTTCCGTGCCCAGTTTGCAGTTCAGGCTCTGGTGTCGCATGTCGTGGTCGGAGGCATAGTACTCGAGTTACTTTGTTTCATCCAGTAGGTTTATTGTTCTACCTACTGTGGTATGCGTATATGATTATGTATTAGAAGTCGCTCTGAGTTTCCTATTGAATATGTTATACGATTTTACCCGGATTTCAGTAAAGTATATATTATATGTATTGTTTACTTTACTGTTGATATATTGAGAAATCCGGATGGGATTGGTGCCCACGGTTTGCTTTTTGTGGCATAAGATGAAGTGTATTTTCCGCGTGCAGGTAACGGTAATTCCACGTTAGTAACGAAACTCTGCCCAAATTTCGAAAAGTTTTTGTTGGTTCGTGTTTTCGAATGGGTTTGACTCCGGTTTAGGGAGCTAAATCGGGGTTGGATCCTTTCACAGTGCGACTCCAAAAAGTCCATACCCAATATCAGATCAAAATCCACAATATCAAGCAGTAACAGATCAGCGGCTAAACCATGGCCATCAATAAATACCTCACAATCTCGGTAAACCCAACTGATGCTCACAACCTCACCTGACGGATACAACACTCTCCACAATCCCGGAAGTGGAGATGCAGGAACCGTAGCCAATGATGACAGTCTAAATGATATGAATGAATGTGTGGCACCAGGATCTAACAATGCAACTACTGGAATACCAAAAACATGTAACGTACCGTTAACGACCTCCGGTGATGCTCTGCCCTCACGCATAGTCATAGCATGAACTCTCGCCTGTCCGGCTGGTCGTCCTCGCTGGGGCTGTCCATGCTGTCGGCCCTGGCCTGCAAACCGTGCCGGTCGCGCTCCAGAAGTGGCACCCCGCTCAACTCCGGAACTCTGGGCTGCCTGTCCGTCACCGCCATATAACTGAGGACACTCCCTCGCATAGTGACCCACCTAGCCACAGCGGAAACAAGTGACAGGACCTCGCTGACACGGTCCAAGGTAATGCCTGTTGCAGAAACTACACAATGGGTACTCCCGTGGTACAGCAAACGTGCCACCAGTACGTCGCGGATAACTAGAACTGCTGAAACTCCCACTAGCTTGTGGTCGCTGTGGTCGATCTCTCCACCTTCTCAAGCCCTGCCTCGACATACCAACTGGTGGGCGATAAGATCTACCGCCTGAGGATGAAGCTGAACCGGAAGTATCAGAACTCTGCCTCTTTGAAGGTCCTTGACTCGGTTCACCTTCCTCAAACCGTCTCGGCCGATACCTCTGCTGTCTCTCCTGCTCAATATCCTCGCCTCGGAGAGCTGCACTGACAAACTCATCAAAGTTGTTCCTCATCATCGTAGTCAACGTCGCCTTGATGTTCAGATTCAATCCCAACTCAAACCTACGACACTTGGCTTCCTCTGTAGCCACCATATCCCGCGCAAAACGAGTAAACCGATCCCGATACTCAAGTACAGACAAACTGCCCTGCCTCAAGTTCGTGAACTCCTCGTACTTGCGCTGCTGGGTAGCCTGATTAAAATACCTCCGCATAAACAGATCACGAAACAATGTCCACGGAGTATCCACAGGAACTCTGTCGGTGCTAACCCACCAAAAATATGCATCACCCTCAAGTAAACCAACTGCGGCTACTGTCATCTGCTCAGGTGTAAACTGCAGACGCTCACAAACACGCTCAATCTGAACCAACCATGCCTCGCATATCTCTGGATCAACTGAACCCGAAAACACAGTAGCACCCGCAGTGCGAGCCTTGACCACAGGGTCAAAACGCTCTTCCAAACACAGCACTCGCATAAGCAAGTCGCGCGTTCGGCGATCCTCATTAGGATCATCATCCCGATCAACACGGGGACCACGTCGAGGAGGCATCTTACTGATACAAGACAAGCATTAGGTACAAGCAGAAAGAACGTAATCATGAAACCACAGATATTTGAGGACATACAACACCCGAAGTATTGATGAGTACCGCTGGCCAGTCGGGTCATCACTCCAGTCATGCCGTATCAACTCAAATACCCTAAGCGTCACAACTACAAGAGTCTACAGAATCTGACAACTTAATGCTCTGATACCAAGCTGAAAGGACCCAATCCCGATTCAGTTACCTAAATCGGAATCAAACCCTCTCGAAAATACGAACCAACAAAAAATTTTCAAAATTTGGGCAGAGTTTCGTTACTAGCGTTGAATTACCATAACCTGCACCCAGAAATTAACACTTCGTCCTATGCCACAAAAAGCAAACCGTGGGCACCAATCCCATCCGGATTTCTCAACATCAATATAATCAACAACAGTAAATAAACTGTACTATGTATATATGTATATCCGTGAAAATCCGCACAACATGTATCAGAATATATCAGAGCGACCTCTAGAGTAAAACATATACAATATGTACATCAGTAGGCGAAACAAGAACCTACTGGAAAACACAGGTGACTCTGATCACTAGCCTCCAAACCGCGACGTGAAACACCAAACCTGAACTGCAAACTGGGCACGGAAACCGAAAAGCCCAGGGGAAAGACAATAAACACGTTAGAGTGAGTGAACGAAAATAAATGTCTTTCACCAGTTACTATATATGTTATAAAAACGTATGCGAGTCCGGGTAAATAAACATGGTATAGTACGCGAGGTAAACTCACACTCCTCCAGCGTACAGAGCATGCAAGTAAAAATCCCACGGGGTCGCTCATGGACACACACCGTGCTAGTACAGTCCGAATCACGGGATCTCAGACCCACACGTGACTCTAGCCAGAAAGGCCTCAGGTCAGAGGTCAGCCTCCCCCCGGTAAAGACCTCGGGTCTGGAGTCACAGCCTCCTCTGGCATACATCCTCGGGGATCAGCCGGGATGCAAGTGTATCGATACAACATCATAAACAAACTGTACTCTGTGTAAACCAAATCATGAACAATTCGATGCGAATGCATGAAACAATATAAAAGTATATGCATATTTGTATACGTATAACCGTATAAACATATTCGTATAATCGTAAACACATGCTCGTAAAACCATATTCATGCTGCATTATCAAGTTCATAAATCACATAAAAGACTCGCAAGATTTCCGTGAAAAGAAATTGTCCACTCACAGATGAGCAAAACGCGCACTCGCGCTAATCTCGTGGTCCGGCGGAAGATCATTTGCCTGAAGCACGATCTCGATCTCGATCTCCTGAATGTTCACAAAACATAACTGATCAATAATGTAATTCACAACACTGTACTGATGCACGGAAACCAACCGTTCCCGGAAATACGAAATGCAGTGCAAAATGAATCACAGAAATCCCGAAATCCCAACTCGAAACCTCGACTGAAAATCGGCTACTCAAATCAACCCGAAAACCTCCGTACGATAACCAGGGCGCGATTACAAGAAAAATGACATGAAAATCGTCGAAATCTGAAAAGTTGACTTTTTCTCGCCGTTGACCACCGTTGACCGCCGCCGGCGGCGGCGGCGCGCCGTCAACGGTGGAGTTTCGCGGCCAAAGTTTCCAGATTCCATGGTCTCATCATTTCGAGTCTCTTTCTCTTCTACCCCAACAGTCAAATCTCAAAGGAAGTCCCTCAAATCAACAAGACCCGATCGGAAAACCCATCTCCGGTGGCCTAATCGGGTCGCCCCAAATCCTCCACCAAAACCCAAAACAAACACATGAATAGCTTCACTAGACCAAGGGGAGTCGAACCCCTAACCTCATAGCCACCGAGGCTCGCCGGAGGACCACCCCCCGTCACCGGCGAACCAACCCAGTTCGGCCAACTTCGAACTCACCCAAAACTCCATCAAATTTCACAAAACCAAACTCTATCCAACTCGAAATCACTAGAGGAAACGATCCCTACCTTGTAATTGATCGGAGGTGGCCGGAATTTGATCGCCGAAAGGTGAGGCCGAAAACGGAAACTTCCCCTTTCGGGCAGCAAGTCAACTTTCCAATTCTGGAAAGTCAAAGTTCAGTCAAACCCAATTTGCAACTTTTCGACGATTTACGACTATTTCAATATTTATACTCGAGCTTCAAGTCGATCGACGATTCGAAATGGATAACCATCGTGATTCGGATAAACTCAAAATGATCGGATAAACTCGTCGAAACCCGAAACTTCGAATAATCATAAAATATTCTTCGGTTATCGGAAAAATCTTCCGGAACTGCCCACGATCTCGAAATCACGTACTCTACAATTTCCGTGAAGACACTCAACCCAAATTCTCGACCAAAAATATAGTCGCGAATCGAATCGGCAAACCACACAATATCGAAAAACTGCGACTATAACCAAATCTCGAAAATCGTGCCAAACACACATCTGATTCTGGTTCGGGTCGTCACACCATGGAAAAAAGATTAATCTCTATGGAGAATGATATTGCTCTGATTGCTAGTAGTCTAAAAGTGAGCAAGAAGATGACAGTTGCTGCAGCTCTAGTTGTGTGCACTCTATGTTTAGCTACAAGCCATCTAGCAGAAGATTGTCCCAAGTTTAGAGCAGATGAAGAGGTTGATCAAGAAGAAGAAGTAAATTACTTCCAGAGACACCGAACACATATGGTGGAAATAAGGGCCTGTTGAGCTATATGAGCAACAATGTGCTAAATCCTCTTATTGTTCCACCTGGATTTCAGCAGAGACAACTTACAGGAGATGGGCAGCAATTTGGCCAAAGGCGTATGCCTCAGCAATAACAAGCTCAAGCTCAAACATCATCAGGGAATTCTACCTTGGAAACCCTGATGCAATAAATGATGTTTGACAAGAAGAAAGAATGAGAGGAGAGTAGTACCTTTCACCAAGATATTAAGGTCATAGCTCAAGAACTCAAGGCTACAACTCTGCAGCAAGGAAAGGCAATTGACTTTCTTGAGCGACATATGAGCCAAATGCAGCAAACAATCGCTTAAGTCAAGGAAAGAAGTCTTCCTAGCAATACTCTTCCCAATCCCAACACAAAATATGAAGCTCATGCAAAGACCTTAAAGAGTGCGAAGGTGTTGGAAGTATTACCCAAGTCAACAAAGAGAAAGTGGGAGGAGCCCGTGCTTAAACAACTTGTCCCTTACAAGCCGTTAGACAAGCTGTCAGAAAATTCTGCAGGAACCCCAATTCGACCCAAGGCAATTGACTTTCTTGAGCGACAGATGAGCCAAATGCAGCAAACAATGGCTTAAGTCAAGGAAGGAAGTCTTCCTAGCAACACTCTTCCCAATCCCAACATAAAATATGAAGCTCATGCAATGACCTTAAAGAGCGGGAATGTGTTGGAAGTATTATCCAAGTCAACAAAGAGAAAGTGGGAGGAGCCCGTGCTTGAACAATGTGTCCCTTACAAGCAGTTGGACAAGCTATTAGAAGATTCTGCATGAACCTCAATTCGAGCCGTCAAAAATGCACCTGAAACAGAAAAACTGACAAATCAAAAATTAGGTCAGGTATCATCTACTCATTCTCCTTCTATTATTCCTAATTTACCTTTTCCTAGCAGGTTAAAGAAGCAGGTGAAGGTTGAAAAAGAGAAGGAGATCTTGGATGTGTTTAGAAATGTAGGAGTAAACATCCTCTTGCTGGATGTGATCAAGCAGATACCACAATATGCAATGTTCCTGACAGATTTGTGCACAACAAAGAGGAAATTCTATGGAACTGAGACTGTGACTTTGGGAGAGAAAGTATCTGCAGTGCTTCAAAGAAAGCTTCCACCTAAGTTAGGTGATCCAGGACGTTTTACAATCCCATGTACCATTGGTGATCACAGGTTTGCGGGTGCTTTACTTGATTTAGGTGCTTCCATTAATTTAATGTCATACAGTGCTTATAACAGGTTAAAAATGGGAGAACTTATTCCCATAGGTGTCACCATTAAACTTGTTGATCGGTCAATTGTTACCCTCGAGGTATTATTAAGGATGTTTTGGTACAGATGGGAGATTTGATATTCTCGACAGATTTCTTTGTGCTGGAGATGGAGCATGAGCCAATGCCATAAGAAATACCATTGACTCTTGGGAGACCGTTCTTGAGAACATCCCGTACAAAGATAGGTTGTTTTGATGGATCATTGAGTATGGAAGTAGCTGAGGAGAAAATTCACTTCAATATTTATGAAGCTCTCAAACATCCCAACAGTGATGATGCTTATTCATGTTGTTCAATTGACACTTTTGAGAGTTTTGTGCAAGAATTCTTTCAATATTCATTGGAAGAGGATCCTTTGAGAAAAGTCATAGAGGTATCCGGGAAAGAAGACGTTCTAGGTCTAGAGCTTGGTGAGCTTGTCAAGAAGCTTGGCGAGGGAGGTCTGGAGCTTGGCGAGGAGAAGAAATTTTGAGTCGTAAATTTTGAACCTGTTTTTGAAATAGCTTCGCCTGAGAATCTTGAGATGGAGGATGAGTATTAATCCATGGAAGAAGCATTTAAATCCCTGCCAAGTATTAAAGGTAAATATTCTAAACCCATTTCTCTTCCGATTTCAGATGACGTTCTTATTCCGTCTATACAGGTGGCACCCACTTTAGAGTTGAAACTTCTACCCGACCATTTGAAGTATGCTTTCTTGGGGAAGAATGATACACTTCCAGTTATCATCTCTTCCAAACTTTCAACATTACAAGAGGAGGAGTTGTTGAGTGTACTTAAAGAGTACAAGGCCACCAGTGGATGGACGGTAGTTGATATAAAGGCCATTTACCCAACATTATATACTCATAGGATCCATCTGGAGGAGGGAGCTAAGCCAACAAGGGAAGCTCAACGTCGTCTCACCCTCATATGATGGAAGTTGTCAAGAAAGAAGTAATTAAGCTTCGAGATGTAGGTATCATTTATGCTATTTCTGATAGCAAATAGATTAGTCCTGTGTAGGTGGTGCCCAAATGTTCAGGAATCACAGTGGTAAAAAATGATGAGAACGTATTGGTTCCACAAAGAGTCCAAATGGGATGGAGAGTGCGTATTGACCACCGCAAGCTCAATGCCACCATAAGAAAAAATCACTTTCCACTCCCATTCATTGATCAAATGTTGGAAATGTTGGCAGGTCATGCATATTACTATTTTTTAGATGGTTATTCAGGATACAACCAGATAACCATACATAAAGATGATCAGGAGAAGACCACATTCACATGCCCCTATGACACTTTTGGTTATCGAAGGATGCCCTTTGGTCTATGCAACGCACCTGCCACATTTTAGAGATGTATGATGAGTATTTTTTCGGACATGGTTGAAAAAATCATTGAGGTATTTATGGATGATTTCTCTATTTTTGGTGATTCTTTTGACATATGCCTTCATAATCTAGCTATGGTTTTAGAGCACTATGTGGAAACTAATCTTGTGCTTAATTGGAAAAAATGACACTTTATGGTGGAACAGGATATGGGACATGTTATTTCAGCTAGGGGCATAGAAGTAGACAAAGCTAAAGTTGATATTGTGCGGACCTTACCACCTCCTTCTACTGTGAAGGAGGTGAGATCTTTTCTTAGCCATGCAGGTTTCTATCACAGGTTTATCAAATATTTTTCCAAGATATCCAGACCATTGTGTGCATTACTTCAGAAAGATGTAGCTTTCAACTTCAAAGATGAATACTTGCAAGCATTCAATAAGCTCTAGGAGTTGCTCACTACAGCTCCCATCATCCAAGCACCGGATTAGAGTCTACCATTTGAGCTAATGTGTGATGCTTCAGACTATGGTGTTGGAGCTGTTCTTGGCCAACGACCACAAAGACTTCCACATGTCATGTATTATGCCTCCTGTACTTTGAATGATGCACAGTTGAACTATTCAACTACAGAAAAGGAGCTCTTAGCAATGGTTTTTGCTCTTGATTTGTTAGGAACTAAAGTTATCATTTTTTTTGACCATGCTGCTTTGAGATACTTGATGACTAAACAGGATGCTAAGCCCAGGTTGATTCGATGGATGCTCTTACTTCAGTTTTTGATATTGAGATCAAAGACAAGTAGGGCACTGAAAACGTGGTGGCATACCACTTGAGTAGACTCACCCATGGGTCTACAACCATAAAGGAAATTCTTCCTCTCAAAGATAGCTTTCCAGATGAACAGCTCTTTGCTGTTCAAGCTGTGGAGCCCTGGTATGCTGATATTGTTAATTACAAAGTGAGTAGATATATTCCAACAGACTTCACCGGAGCGCAGAAGGACAAGCTTGTCAAGGAAGCTAAGTACTATGTGTGGGATGAGCCGTATCTATGGAAACATTGTCCAGACTTGCTGATAAGAAGGTGCGTGCCTGAAACTGGATTTCATTCCATTTTATCTTTTGTCACTCACATGTAGCAAGAGGCCATTTTGCTGGAAAGAAGATTGTGATGAAAGTACTTGAAAGTGGATTCTTTTGGCCAACACTATTTGGTGATGCACATAAGTTTCATAAATCATGTTCTAGATGTCAACTGACAGGTAACTTAGGTCCTAAAGATCAAATGCCCAAGCAGCCAATTTTAGTGGTTGAGATTTTTGATGTGTATGGTATTGACTTTATGGGTCCTTTTCCTAGCTCTTTTGAGAATAATTACATTATACTTACAGTTGATTATGTTTCAAAGTGGGTGGAAGCAGTAGCCACTCGTATTAACGATGCTGCTATTGTTTTGAAGTTCTTAAAATCACTTTTTGTGAGATTTGGCACTCCCAGGTACATATTAAGTGATGGCGGTTCTCACTTTTGCAACAAGTCATTTGCAACGTTGCTCAAGAAGTTTCATGTTCATCATAAGGTGGCAACACCTTATCACCCTCAGACGAGCGGGCAAGTAGAAGTCTCTAACCGGGAGATTAAGCAAATTCTGGAGAAGACTATCAGACCAGCAAGGAAGGATTGGAGCCAATGCTTGGATGAAGCGTTGTGGGCTTACAGAACTACTTTTAAAATGCCAATTAGAATGTCTCCATATTTGATGGTTTATGGAAAAGGTTGCCACCTTCCAGTGGAGCTTGAACACAAGGCATATTGGGCAGTGAAAAACAATTCAATTTTGATATTGATGATGCCGGTGTTCATAGGAAGTTACAGCTGAATGAGCTTGCTGAAATTTGAAATAATGTCTATGAATCTAGCTGCATTTACAAGGAGAAGACAAAAATATTTCACGACAAGATGATCAAGGGAAAAACTTTTGTCAATGGGCAAAAGTGTTGTTATTCAACTCGCGGCTGAAGTTGTTTCCAAGTAAGCTTCGGTCCAGATGGACTGGTCCTTATGTTGTCCGTAATGTGTTTTCTTATGGTGCAGTTGAAGTTTTGAATCCAAGAGATGGCAGCATATTTAAGGTGAATGGACATAGAGTCAAGCCATTTTATGAGCCATCTCAAGTGTGAGACGTTGAAGAGATACCTCTTCAGGATCCTACACCAGAGGATTGAAATTGGTGTGCACTATCTCGCTGAAGACGTTAAACTTAGTGCTACTTGGGAGGCAACCCATGTTGATGGAGAAGCGTGGAAAACCAGATTTGAAATTCTTAACTCTCTATCTTTCTCCTTTGCTTCATTTTTCTCCATGTCTAGTATGATTTGTGATGTGTTATGTGTCTCATTCCATGCTTGTTTGATGTATTGTATAATTTAGTTTTGTTTTACATTGAGGACAAGGAAAATTTCAAGTGTGGGGTGAGGTTTATATCATATCCTTAGCGTCTATGTATAAAATTTTCATTTTTCGGTACTGTGCAGTTTGGTTTTTTGTGTAATTTATTTTCCATAGCTAGATGTCTCGTAAAATTATGAACTTTTGAGAGAATGTTTTTAAATGT
The DNA here is from genome assembly GCA_946800695.1 of Geum urbanum. NCBI lineage: Eukaryota > Viridiplantae > Streptophyta > Magnoliopsida > Rosales > Rosaceae > Geum > Geum urbanum. Next base: position 42,783,240 of record OX327007.1, on the reverse strand, counting down.
GTCTATTTTATTCTCTTAAAATTTCAGCTCATTCCAGTATGTTATTAATTCTGTATAATTCTGGTGAGTGGGTTGAGTCTGGCGAGCCTGAGGGGGTCTTTTCCGATGACTAATTCGTTGTGGAAGGGTTTCCTCGCCAAAGTTTGGTATTTTTGAGTTTTTCTTTATTTTTCTTGTGTATTTTAGTGTCTTATTTGAAAAAAGAAAATATAAAAGTAAAAAGTGTCAAGAAAATATAAAAAGAGTCTCTTGTTTTGAGTCTTAGGTACTTTTAACTAGTCCATGATGTGGTTATATTTTTTGGAATTGTGACTAAAAGATGATCATGTTATTTAAGTTTCTTTGGTTAATCTTGATTTATGGTGCATATGCGAATGTGGAGTAGATGTAGAAACGAGTTAACATGGTACAGATTTTTGGCATGCTTAAACTTTGTTGAGATTCATTTAACCTGTGAGCGCTTGAGCCTATATGTGAATACACATGCTTTCTTTGTTGAGTGTCAATTGCTTGCCACAAATTAAGTTAATGGACTCTAGATATTACTAGAACTTGCTCTTGTGGTATTCAAAGCTTATAGTCAATACTTGTTTTGATTGAGGAAGTGATAAAGGCATTTAGGGGACACCACCATAGCCATATAAGCCTGTGTCCTGACTTTGTGTACACAAATTATGCACCCCTTGGTTAACCACTTTGAGCCTACATGTTTAAATTTTTTGTCATCACCCACATATCTCTGACCTTAAACTTTAGAATAGTTATATATTTACCTTTGTTTTAGGACTTGGTAGAGCTATACATAAGACAGGTATGTGAAGACGGCGACAATGCCGAAAGGTGATGCAAAGAAATAAGTGTGGGGTATCAAGCTAGTGTTCAAAGAAAGAAAGAAAAAAAGTGTGATGTCTAGCTTGATACCCGAGTTAACTGTTGATGAAAACAATGATTTGAAGGCCCAACAAGATGAAATTCGGCCACAAAAGTGAGAAAGTTCATGGTTGTAAAGTTTGAAGAAGTCTCTTATTTGGTGCTCTACTAGGTTCTAGAATCATGTTTGAATTTCTTATCCATTTATTCTTTAACCTATGAGCCAATCCCCATTACAACCCATGCAGTCCTTTTTGATCCTCAAGATGACAGCCTTTGATCTGTGGAGATTAGTCACAAGATTAAGCGTATGGTTTGGTCCATTTGCCAAGTAATTGAGCTGAGTGAATACCTCAGACATATTTTGAGAGAAACACTTTTGAGTGCATATACCTGTAAGGTTGAATCTTGACTTGTTTTTCGCATGCTACAGTTTCACATTCACCATGATTATGTCTTCGTCCTACATATTACATGTGTGTCATACATTGAAATTAACTTTCGAACTTTACGGAATGTTAATTTGGAGTCACACTAATCTTGGTGTTACAATTGTGGAAGATTGCTGAGACAATTTGTTAAGGGCGTTAGAGTCATGTAATTAGAGCCTTTGAGTCTTTTCAGAGTCTTAGTTTAGTATATTACTCGAGGACTAGCAATATCTAAGTGTGGGGTATTTTGATAGTCGCATATTTATGCGCCTATTCGGAATTTAATTTGTTCCCTATGTTTAGTTTATTGTTATTAATTGAGTAAATTAATTATGTTTAATTGTTTTTTGGTATTTTGAAGATTAATGAAGAAAAGAAAATTAAATAATATATTTTGGAAGCCTGGCGAGCAGTTAAGAGGAGAGATATATGTACTGAAAATAAAGAAAGAGATGGTTTGGCGAGTGAATTTTGGAAAGAAGGTTGGGATTTGATTTAGCTGGCACGTGAGCTGCAGCTAGGAATTACCTAGCTTAATGGATTTATATATATATATATATATACACACATAATTTGTCCTTGGTGAGAGGAGTTTGGCAAGGAGCAATTGTGGGAGTTTATTTCTTCTCCTTCTTTAGTTCATCTTTCATGAATTCTTTGATGTTATTATTTAAGACTATGAGTAGCTAAATTTCATTTGTTAGAGGCTGATTGAAGCCCTTTATATGCTTATAATTTTGAACCCCTTTAGATTCTATTAATTATTTAGATGAGTTTTGTTTCATGGTTTTCTCACCGTATGATTTTTATGTTCATGTTTCTTTGAGTACACGCTGAGATGCATGGCTTAGGATCTATAGTCTTGATTGTGTACATGACCACCTTATTACTGCATATTCTCTAGAGACAAACATGAATTTGTGTGAAATACGCCTTAGTGATGTAAGGGTGACCACCTTATCAACCATTGAAGCTCTGTTATTCTTCAAACATTCTTAGAACATAATGACTTTAGTTCTCTAGGCTTACATCACCATATGTATAAGTTGGTTAATTGAGGTTCAAGATCGAGCGGATTGTCCCTCCCTCTTTCATGCCAAGTAAGAGAGTGTAATACACAATATGAATGACAATTTAAATAACGGTGTGAACCGTTGAACTTTAAAGTTATGGATAAATAACTTTAATGACCCATCAACAAAATGACCTGCATTTTCTAAATTTGCAAGGATTTGGATGATACATCAAATGAGATGGAAAAATCTAAACGTTTAATCACCAATGATGGAAACTCAACTCAACGCTTGAAATATCTTGTCCTTGAGTTCAATGAGCAAAGTACATCATATGTAGTGATTGCAAGCATTTAAGTAAATTAATAAACATATAATTTTGATAAAATTATATGTTTATATCCATCCAAATATTGAAGTGCTTGGGTACATGTAATGAATGGTGGATGTTGAGTTATAATTTAAAACTCTTAGTAAGCATGACATAAAGTACTTTAGTTGCATGGGTACTACATGCTTACCTATACAAGTGTAGAAGGTGGTGTTGCCTTCTATGCAACTTGGGCTAATCTCTAGAGCACTCGTGAAAATGATACAGACGCAAGGTCAATCCACACGTCTGCTATTATAACACTCGAAAGAAGTAGAAAGCTAATGCATGAAATGTGTCGGGTTAGATCACTATAAGATTACAAGTTCAAAGTAAAACTACTTAGTCATCTTGATTTAATTTAGATGTATTATCACTAAGCTAATGTTCAAGTCCACAAGACATCATAGTTTATGCACTACGTTTTTCAAGAATTTGCTCAAGGAATTTTTCAAAACGTTTTCAAAATAAAATTTCTTTAAAGGTATATTTATATTTTGAAAATGGTAGAGGATTGTTGGAAATATTTTCAAAATATATGAAGAGATATATTTGTTCAAGTGAAGAGTTGTGATTAACGAAGCAATGCAATTGTTGGTGATTAACCAACATGGCTTCTTGCTAGACAGATTTTACGAATGGGTGCATCCTTTGAATAAAAGGGTGTGACTTATTTGAAGACGATAGTCGCATATTTATGCGTCTATTCTGTATTTAATTTGTTCCCTATATTTAGTTTATTGTTATTAATTGAGTGAATTAATTATGTTTATTTATTTTTAGGTATTTTGGAGAGTAATGAAGAAAATGAGACTAAATAATATATTTTGGAACTGCCTGGCGAGGAAGTTTAAGAAAGAGGTGATATATGTTTGGCGAGCAGGCTTAAAGTTGGTTTGGAGTAGAAGTCTAGCACGTGAGCAAGCTAAAAGAAGTGGGCTTGGACTTTGGAATTAGTGTTTGGCGAGCGGTCTGCATGCACGTGATACAGGAGGATAATTAGCTCTTGCTAATTATATATATATGTGTGTGTGTGTGTGTGTGTGTGTGTGTGTGTGTGTGTGTGTGTGTGTGTGTGTGTGTGTGTGTGTGTGTGTGTGTGTGTGTGTGTGTGTGTGTGTGTGTGTGTGTGTGTGTGTGTGTGTGTGTGTGTGTGTGTGTGTGTGTGTGTGTATAGCTAGAAGGAAGAGGAATGCTTGACGAGGAAAAGATTGAGGAGTCTTTTTGCATGTTGGATTGCTAAGCATGTGATACATCTCTTTAGCTAGCTAGGTTAATTAAGGGATGCATATATATAGATAGCTAGCTAAAGGAAAAAGGAGGACGACTGACTTTGGAAAAGAGAGAAAGAAGAAAAGACAAAAGAAATAAACAATAAGAAAGAAGAAGTTGAACGGGGGAAAGAAGATCCATACTGCAAGTCTACGATCCCGACGGGGATCAAGAGTTTATTTCTTCTCCTTCTTTTGTTCATCTTTCATGAATTCTTTGATGTTATTATTTAAGACTATGAGTAGCTAAATTTTCTTTGTTAGGGGTTGATTGAAGCCCTAGATATGCTTACGATTTTGAACCCCTTTTGATTCTATTAATTAGTTGGATGAGTTTTGTTTCACTATTTTCTCACCGTATGATTTCTATGTTCATGTTTCTTTGAGTGCACGCTTAGATGCATGACTTAGGATCTATAGTCTTGATTATGTTTATGATCATCTTATCATTGCATATTCTTTAGAGACAAACATGAATTTGTGTGAAACAAGCATTAGTGATGTAAGGGTGACCACCTTATCAACCCTTGAAGCTCTGTTGTTCTTCAAACATTCTTAGAATGTAATAACTTCAGTTCTCTAGGCTTACATCACCATATGTATAAGTCGGTTAAGTGAGGATCAAGATCGAATGGATTGTCCCTCCCTCTTTCATGCCAAGTGACAAGGCGGGTAAACACATCTCAAAGATACCCTATTCACAACCTGGATATATCAATGTAGTAAAATAAATAGGGGTTGTCAAACACAAGGAATTGGTGAAACTAAATCCTAACACAAAACTAAAATGCTGACAGACTCGACTACAGTACACTAATGACACTACGAACCCACTCTAGACAGACTCAAATGCTACGAAATTTGGACACAGTAAACTAGACACAGTGGTGGACTACCAAATAAAATTTGAAGGTTTTCTGAGTTGATTTGGTTACCGAAATAAATCGGCTAAGCTACAGCTAATGCAGAAATCAGTAAATTGCAGAAAGTAAATTATTGTAGATAACCAATGAGATATGAATGTTAAGAACTTCTCTCCACTCTAGACATACTTACGACCTCCCCAATATAACTGAACTAACCATGGATGAATACTCCCCACACAAGAGATTTGGTTAAGTCATCTTATGTATTACACTCTCTTACTTGGCATGAAAAATGGAGGGACAATCCGCTCGATCTTGATCCTCACTTAACCGACTTATACATATGGTGATATAATCCTAGAGAACTGAAGTCATTACGTTCTAAGAATGTTTGAAGAATAACAGAGCTTCAAGGGTTGATAAGGTGGTCACCCTTACATCGCTAAGGTTTGTTTCACACAAATTCATGTTTGTCTCTAGAGAATATGCAACGATAAGGTGGTCATGTACACAATTAAGACTATAGATCCTAAGCCATGCATCTAAGCGTGCACTCAAAGAAACATGAACATAGAAAATATACGGTGAGAAAATAGTGAAACAAAACTCATCCAAATAATTAATAGAATCAAAAGGGGTTCAAAATCGTAAGCATATATACGGCTTCAATCAGCCCCTAACAAAGGAATTTTAGCTACTCATAGTTTTAGATAATAACATTGAAGAATTCATGAAAGATGAACAAAAGAAGGAGAAGAAATAGACTCTTGATCCCCGTCGGGATCGTAGGCTCACAATACAGCTCCTCCCTGTCCTTCCACTTCTTCTTTCTTTATTCTTCTTTGTTTGTCTTTTTCTCTTATTCTCTCTCTTCTCTCGCCAGCCACTATGTTCAGCCCCCTAGCCGTCCTACCTTTATTATGTTTAGCTAGCTATATATATAAGCATGCAGCTAGAATAGCATAGGCAATTAACCTAGCTAGTCCACATGCCAGCAATCCAACTCCAAGTAGAGTTCATTCCAAAGTTCAACTCCACTTCATTACTTATCATAATCCAAGCAGCACGCCAAGCTTCTCCTCGCCAAGCAGCAAATATATAAATATATATCATTTAGCTAGTTTAATTAAACTAGCAAAACCCATGTGCTCTTTTCATCACGTGCTCGCCAAGGACTCCAACAGTATCCTTCATGGATTATAATTCCTACACCTCGTAAGTCTTCATCTTCTCCAATTAACTCCAAAATATGTTATTTAACCTCCTTTTCTCCATTAATCTCCAAAATACCTAAAAACAAATAAACATAATTAATTCACTCGATTAATAACAATAAACTAAATATATAGACAAATTAAATACCAAATAGACGCATAAATATGCGACTATCACCAAGTAAGAGAGTGTAATACATAATATGACTTAACCAAAGCTCTTGTGTGGGGAGTATTCATCCATGGTTAGTCAATTATATTAGGGAGGTCGTAAGTATGTTTAAGGTGGAGAGAAGTTCTTAGCATTCATATCTCATTGATTACCTACAATAATTTACTTTCTGCAATTTACTGGTTTCTGCACTAGCTGTAGCTTAGCCGATTTATTTCGGTAACCAAATCAACTTAGAACACCCTCAAACTTTGTATGGTAATCCACCACTGTGTCTAGTTTACTGTGTCCAAATTTCGTGTTATTTGGGTCTGTCTAGCTTAGGTTAGTAGTGTCATTAGTGTACTGTAGTCGAGTCTGTCAGCTTTTTAATTTCGTGTTAGGATTTAGTTTCACCAATTCCTTGTGTTCGACAACCCTTATTTGTCTTAGTAAATTGATATATACAAGTTGTGAATAGGGTATCTTTGAGAGGTGTTTACCCGCCTTGTAATGATTCTTCTCGAAGCCTAATAAGTTTACTTCTGGATGAAAGTTTGTTGTAGCAGGAAATTATTGCCAATTAAGACATCTGAGTCTTGGCCTTCTGATTGCTAAATATTTTCAATGACAAAGGTTCCTTCTCCTATCGAGACTTGAACCTTTTTGGCAAAAATATTCATGAAGATTCTTCTTCCTTCTACGGTTTTTTCGGTTGCATTTTTTTTTTGGATCTGTTATCCACAACTCTTCTGGTATAGCAAACTTTTTTGCTAAACTAAAGCCTTAACCATTATCTACAAAGCCATATAGATGATACTTCTTGTATCCTTGAAGTTTTAATCCAATCTCCATGTAATTACTAAATCTACTTGTAGAAACAGTTGCTACATTGCATAGGTTCTGTTTAAAAGAACTTGCTTTCTCTTCTGTAAAAGGATTGCACTGTTCTTCTTCACAGTTAGATACTAATTCTCTTTTCAAATCATGGACTGGATCTTCTGCAGGTAGTACTCTTTTTTTTGTAGTAGTATCAGCCTCTGTTCTTTCTAGATCTTTTTCTAGAATTTTCTGTTTGTCTTCTATCTCATAGAAGTAATCTTCGTATTCTTGTTCAATAATTTGGTTTATTGAATTCTTCTTTGTTTTTCTCCTTGCTTCAGATATGAAGCATTCCTTGTGATAAGTGTTCCCTATTGCTTCACAGAACATGGGAAATCTTCTCTTCTCCTTGCATTAACAGAAGTCGCAAATGAATGTTCCCTTGTTAACTTTGTAGGAAGAAATATTTTCTTCCTCTATGCTTTCTTCCCAATTCTTTATCTCAAGAAGATAAACCTCTCTAGGTTCTTCTTCTCCAGATTCTAAAACTGATTCTTCTGACGATTCATCTTCTTAACAGACTGAATAGACAGACATTTCTTTACCATCTTCTGATGAATAGACTACTTCGTAGCCTTTCAGGTTTGCCGTTTCTATGACTTCTTCATATTCCTTGAGAAGAGCTTTCAAACTTCTCTTTTCTTTCTTGGGACATTTGTTAGCATAGTGTCATTCAACCTTGCAAAACCAACATCTACAAGATTTATTCTTCTCAGGTTCTTGATAGGATCTTGTTTTTTTGAAAAGTCTCTTTCTGGGATTTTGTTTTTCTCTCCTGTAGTTGGAGCTTCTCTTGAACCTCCAACTCTTCTTTCTATTTCTCTTGAAACTTTTTTGTAAGTACTTCTTCTTTTGTCTCTTTTCTTCGCATCCCCAATTGGTTGGTGTATTTATTACTCTGGAACAAAAGTCACTTGTTCCCTTGAGCTGCTTCTTGGCGGCTTTTGCTCTGGTGTTGGCTTTGCACTGATCGCGCATTAGCTGCCTGATTCTCTTTACAACTCTTCCCACTGAAAATCTTTTTAGAGTTTTTTCTCCTATGCTTTCTCTCATGGCTGTTCTCCATGGTTCAGGTAGATTCCTATGTAGGAGGTGTACCAAGTCGGTATTTTCAAACTCTCCTATTGTGCAGTAGTACTCTTGGAATTCATTCAAATATTCCTCAAAGTACTTCATATCGCAGATCTTGAAAGCATATATGTTGGATTTTTCTATCTCTTTAGTTTTTTCTCCAACATATGAGATGTCTCCACAGAATTGATCATAGAGCGGAGTGGCAAAAGTATAAGGATTTCTATTTGTCTTTATGTCTTCCAACCATTGCTTTCCTCTGATCGTCTCCTTGAAGGGAAAGTAACACTACAAGAAAACATCACTTAGACCACGGAAACGTAATTTTTCCGTGGTCCAAGTGACACCTGGACCACGGAAAAGACTCCGTGGTCCAAGTACCACCTGGACGACGGAGAATACCATCTCCGTCGTCCAGGTGATCACCTGGAGGACGGAGAAGACTCCGAGGTCCAGGTGATCACCTGGACGACGGAGAATTCCGTCTCCGTCGTCCAGGTGATCACTTGGACCTCGGAGTCTTCTCCGTCGTCCAGGTGATTACCTGGACAACGGACCGACACGCCGTCGTCCGAGTACGTAACGTACTTCCACTTAGACGACGTACCGACACCTCCGTCGTCTAAGTGAAGCATTATATAAGCCCGATGCCAAACTGAATTCATTCCTCGATCTCTTCATTCCATTTGAAGAAGAATTGAATGAGAAGGGAGAAGGAGAAGGGAGCTAGCTAGCTAGAAGGCCGAGAAGAATCAGGATCGATAAGGGATCTCCGCTGACTAGCTAGCTAGCTTAATTAACGTACAGATATCGAGAAGGCCAGCAGGTACATACGTACGCAATTAAAATTTGCTTAATTAATATATATTTAGTGAAAACGTACGTACATACATGCAAGGATGTTAGCTATATATATATGTACAGATCGATTAAATTACGTACGTACGTAATTGATGGATCGATGTAGATCGAGTACGTATAATTAAGCGTAAATTAATGGACAAATATATATATATGTAATAATTAATTAATTATAATATTTTGTAGCAGTATGGACAAGAGTTGGATGAAGTTGAAGAATAGATGTGATGTCCGGTATATGGATGGAATTAGCGAATTTGTGAATTTTGCGATAGAACATGGTCAGGGAAAGAAACGTTTCAGATGTCCCTGTCAGAAATGTCTTAATTGTCAGTATGTGGAGGTTAATGTTATGGTGCAACACCTGTACGAAAATGGTATGATGTGGAGTTACACTACATGGAGCGAGCATGGTGAAGCAGTAGAGTTCAGCGCAGCAGACTTCAGCTCAGGGTACAGTTACCATGGTGCCTCATCCAGCGGCAGTGGTGCCGGACCCCCAGCTTGCAACCCAACTGCAGATTTGGTCCATGATGCGTTTCCGGGATGTAGTCATAGTGGACACCAACACCAAGACGAAGGTTACAGTACCACTAATGAGCATGATGACACATTCCCCGCAGCTAGCTTGGCCACTGACACCAGTGAGATGGAAAATTACAACCGGATGCTACTTGAAGCGCAGACCCCGGTGTTCCCTGGATGTCGAGAGAATGTGTTGCAATATGTGATGGAGCAAATGAAGATAAAAGTGAAGCACAAAATGTCAGTGAGTGCTTTTGACGAAATTCAGGAGCAAATATGTAAGTTGCTTCCTGATGATCACAATCTTCCTAAATCTCATTATAAGGTTAGAAATATCCTGAGCAGCCTCGGCCTAAAGTACAGGATAATTGACGCATGTCCGAATGATTGTGTGCTATTTTACAAAGAGTATAAAGAGTTGGACTATTGTCCCGTATGTGGCCAGTGCAGATTCCAGTTGAATAGGAAGAGTTCGAAAAAGAGAATTCTTGTGAAAGTTGTTCGATATTTTCCCTTGATTCCCATATTGCAGCGCCTGTACATGTCTCTACACACAGCAGAGGCAATGCGATGGTATGCAGAAAAGCGAATAGATGACGATGTCCTGCGACACGCCGCGGATGGGGAGGGTTTCAAACATTTCGACAGAGAATTTGGAGACTTTGCTTCAGAGGTTAGAAATGTTAGACTCGGCCTATCTACAGACGGATTCAATCCTTGGGGAAGTAATAGCTCCGCCGTCAACACTTGGCCAGTTATTCTGATGCCGTACAACTTGCCTCCGTGGATGTGCATGAACAAGGAATTTAATTTCCTTACCGTACTAATTCCAGGTCCTAAATCTCCATCAAAGTGCTTAGATGTCTACCTCAGACCTTTGATCGACGAGCTGAAACTGTTGTGGGAAAATGGAGTCCCAACTTATGACAAATTCACTGACACGATGTTCACGATGAGGGCTGCCGTAATGTGGACGATCAGCGATTTTCCAGCTTATGGGATGTTGGCAGCCTGCAGGACAAAAGGATATAATGGATGTCCTATATGTTTGGACGACGTGAACTCTAGTTGGCACGCGGGGAAGGTGTGTTACTTGGGTCACCGTAGATGGCTTCCTCATGACCACCCGTGGCGACAGGATGAAGCTCATTTCGACGGTACGGTAGAGAACAATCCTAAACCCCGTAGTTGGTCGGGCGAAGAGATTTTAGAAAGGTTGAGCTATTTCGACTTTGGTGTGTTGAGCAATGACGCGGATGTAAAGAAATGCAATCCAATTCCTCCACATGATCTGAGCTATTGGGATCACAAGAGTATATTCTTTGAACTCCCTTACTGGTCGAAGTTGAAGCTGAGGAACAACTTGGACGCGATGCACATAGAAAAGAATGTGTGCGACAGCGTGGTGGGAACAATTCTCAGTATTAAGTTCAAGACTAAAGATACTCCCAAAGCGCGCAAAGATTTGGAATCAATGAATCTACGTCGTCCCTTGTGGTTGAGGAGGGATAGGAAATGAGTGTACAACAAGATGCCAGATGCACCTTACACAGTGAAGCTGACGCTTAGACGTTTTGTATTTCACTGGTTTAAGGGCGTTCGTTATCCGGCTACGTATGCAGCTACTATAACTAGAGCAGTGGATGAGGTGCAACACAAGTTTGTTGGTCTAAAGACACATGACTATCACGTTATGCTGCAACGTCTGATTTCAGTGGTAATTCGACCATACTTGCCTCGGGACGTCGTAGAACCAATAGTAGCATTGTGCAGGTGGTGGCAGAGGTTATGCGCCAGAGAATTAAAGAAGTCAGATGTGGTGGAATTGCAACAATAAATTGTGCACATCATTTGCAAACTAGAGAGGATTTTCCCCCTGCTTTCTTTGACATCATGATTCACCTAATGATCCACCTGCCCGAGCAGGTGCTCATTTCTGGTCCGGTCCAGTACACTTGGATGTATCCTCAAGAAAGGTACGTACAACTAATTAATTAATTTGTTCCACTGGAGATTATATATATACTAGCTAGCTATATGTACTTATGTAATGTGTACGTTTGATTTTGTAGACAGCTTGGACAGTATAAGTCATTCGTCAAAAACAGGTTGGCCCCGGATGGCTCCATAGCAGAGACATACCTAATGCATGAGTGTGTTACTTACTGCAACAGGTACCTCAAAGATCCACCCCCTCCCACTGCCTCCGATCGCAGTGCCCGCATCAATCTTTCTGTCGTGAGAAATGTCGTCCGACCGTTTAGAGGAGTATTAAAGGAATCGTTAACACGGGAAGAACTTATTGAGGCACATTGGGTAGTGTTGCGAGACTATGACGAAGTTGAGCCGTACATGTTGTCATACAGGGAGAGGCTTCAGGCGTTAAATCAAAACAAGAGTTCGGCGTGGATTGAGAAAATGGTTAAGAAGAAGTTTCCCGATTATTTCTTCCAATGGGTACGTACGTACGTCTCGGTATTAATTATTTAAATACATATCGCTCATGTTTGTAGAAAGTAAACCCTTATATTAATTTGCCCTTTTTCGCAGATGATTGATCTGCAAAAATCTGATAACCACGTAGGGTGGTGGTCATGGCCAAAGCACTTGCTAGCAGGGAAGCCGGTTAAACACTATATTTATCCCGGATATTTTGTGAACGGTGTAAAGTTCCATTCATTGGCCCAAGACGAAGGAAGAAGAACACAAAACAGTGGGGTAGCGGTTGGGAAAGACAATGATCTATATTACGGGGCTATTGTATATGTGGTTCAGCTATGTTACGGGAATTATGTCAACGTTTTCCTATTCAAGTGCAGATGGTTCAAGCGTACAAAGGAAGACCTGGGACTATTATCAGTCGATACAAACTCGCACTGGTATGAGGATGAGCCTTTCGCTCTCGTCACCTTAGTTCGGCAGGTGTTCTATCTCGACGATCCGAAAGCCGGTGAAGGGTGGAAAATAGTGAACCATATCTCTCACCGAGGAATATGGAATACAGAGACAATTGAAGGGACACCGGCGACGACTGAAGATGCTGCTGAACCAGAAAGAGACATTCCTGCCTATCAAGAGCCTAATATTTCTATGGTCCGCTCCGATATAATGGACCTGGTTCAAGATGGTGAACGGTTACCCATGCCTGATGGTTGTACAGATCTAACTGAAGATGAGATTATCGATGAGGTAGATGAAGAAGACGAGCAGGAAGAGGACGCGGACGAGGACTCAGGTTATTCGTCGGACGATGTTGAGTACGATGACTAGGATGAGCCGTCGTCTAACGGGGATGAGGACGATGATGATTATGACGAAGAGTATGGTCATACGACGAGGGAGATTAATTGGTAATTAATTACTGTAATTATTGTAATATATATATGATCGATGCCGGTTTACGGTAAGAAATTAATCCGAATTATATATCCTGGACAACGGAGAAATTAATTGCAGGTTGTCGCCAAATCTCAATCTCATATAAAACCCTAGCTAAATCTGGACCCTAAATCTAGCAGTTCGGATCGATCGATCAATTTTTTAATTATATTATTGAATCAGAATAATTGAACGGACACACAAATGACCGGGGACGACCTAAACAGTAAACCCTAATGCCCTAACCCCTGAAATCGGGGTTTAGAACTTGGACGAAGGAGAATTGTCATTATCCGTCGTCCAGGTACATACTAGGACGACGGAGAATGGTCATTATCCGTCGTCCAAGTTCACAAACCCTAAACCCTAAACAGTAAGGCCCTAACCCCTGAATTCAGGGTCTATACACCTGGACGACGGAGAACGTCATTCTCCGTCCTCCAGGTTAGAACCTGGACGACGGATAACTTCATATCCATCGTCTAGGTGATTACCTGAACGACGGAAACGCTCATTTCCGTAGTCCAGGTGCAGATATCGTAATTTTTTCTAAGACAACGACCATCTAGACCTTCTTCCAATGCAAAGTCTTTTCATCAAGACATTAGAGTAAACAATTCTTGGTGTGTGAGCTTCGACGGTTCGAAAATCGGAGTTGCGAAATGCCTTGTATCCACGTTTCCGGTTTTGTGAAATTATCGGTTTTGAGGTTGACTGTGCCGATCAAACCCTTCCCGAACTTATTATTTTATGGTCCTTTGAAGACAATTATATATTATGTTACGACGAACATATCCAACGGTTGTTTTGTCCAAATTCAATTCCGTTAATACTCTGCTGCAAATGAGCGTCTACTCATGAACACTTAAGTCGTAAAGATTAGTCGATACTTAACATGTTTCAATACGTAAAATTAATCGTCGGTTCAAATTTAACTGTTCATATATACGATGCGTTCATCGATATTGTACGACTATTTCACTCGAATGACAGATCGCTAAATTCCTAGCGAATTATTTTTTAAAATTTTTTTACGTAATTTGAACCTGGATGACGGAGATGGTCATTTTCCGTCATCCAGGTGTTAACCTGAACGACGGAGAATGACCATCTCCGTCGTCCAGGTTCAAAATCATGGCGGTTCAAATTTATTTTTGTTTATTTTTTTTCATGTAATTTTCACTTGGACGATGGAGACTGACCATCTCCGTCGTCCAAGTCCAATTTTTATGGTGGTTCAATTTACCGCTTCCGTTTTTGGGACCGCTTGAATTTTCACTTAGACGACGGAGAATGAATTCTCCGTCCCTAAGTCCAAAATCATGGCGGTTCAAAACGTCCCGCCGATTAATTGGCGCCGGTTGAAATTTTTTAAACCGCCACTTAGACGACGGAAAACACTATTTCCGTCGTCCAAGTGAACTTAGACGACGGAGAATAGTGCTCCGTCGTCTAAGTGAAAGCCTATAAATAGGCTGTGCGCCATCTTCTTTTCCTCATCTCATACATTCCTCTTCTCTCTCTCTCTCTCTCTCTCTCTCTCTCTCTCTCTCTCACTCCGGCGATCCTCCTCCGGCGACGCTCCGACGACATTTTTTCCGGCGTGGTTCCTCCTCTCCGACGACTCAACTCCGGCGATATTCCCGAAAACTCCGATTCGGTAAATTTCTATTTTTCCCTTATTAAAATAATTTTCATTTAATTAATTAATTAAATTCTAAATATAATTTAGAAGTAGAATTTAATTGATTAATTAGTTTAAATATTTAATAAATGATCAATTAATGTTATTAATGTTATTAAATCATAATTATTGTAATTATTTATTATTAGTTGCATGATTAAATGAATTTATTATTAAATTTATTAAATGAATCAATTTTTTATTAAATGCATGATAAATAAATATAAATTATTGCATCTAATTAAAAATTATTAATTAATATTTACGTTTATTTTCTAGTAAATTAATTAGTAGTACGTGTTCGATTTAAATTTAGTACATAGGCTTGGTTTATTAAGTCGCACTCTTTGGAATAGATGGCGCCTCTTTTCCTTGCTTATCTCCTTAACCCCTCGTGATGTGTGGATTTCATCACCGCACACCATAACCTAAGTGAAGTTATGGACACGAGGTTGAGGGCGGAGTTTGCAAAGGACTTGAGGGAGTGTAAATTTTCGAAAAATTGGCCGAATGTCGGACATGGTGTCTAGAAACGGGTTATGACTGGTGACATGATTTGGACTAAGAAAGACTTTTGTCGAAATTAGTCCTGCCTCTCGCGTTATCTCTATCCCTAACTGGCCATGTTTTTCGATTTAACCAAGGCTGATTAATTGAAAATTTACACTTTATCGCGCGGTTCGCACGTCCATTGAACGACCGAAAATGTCAAGCTAATGTACTCTATTTAAATCTTAAACGTACTTAATTAATTAGCGTAAATTTTTAAGTTGTAATTATTATGGTAAGTAGGTATTTTAACACCGTACTCTTAGGTTTAAATGGCTCCGCCAAAGACGACATCCGGCAAGAAGAAATCCCAACAGGAGGCAGAAGATGCCATACTCCGAATGTTGGCGGCCCAAGTCGGTTGGGTTCAACAGGAGGGCAACGACGCTCTCAATCCGGACGGATCATCTGGTCCGTCCGTAGCGCCCTCTGGGGAAATTTCCGCTCCCCCATTCATCTCGAGCGGTGATGACGTCGACCCCTTCCAATCTCCGACGCCCGGTACCGGTTCAACGGGAAGTACTCAGGCGTCCTCGACCGCCGAATCAATCATGTACAGCGCCCGCCGTAGGCAAAGGAGGGCCCCCACTGACCCGGAACCGAAAAGGACACGGGGTCTCGTTAAATGGGGCAAAGCGGAGCGTATTTGCAAGGCGACCGGTAAAAAGATCGACTTGCCGTACGACGAATTCACCGGTGGCCCTCCCACAGCTCAGCTAGCTAGCAAGTCTCTCGTCGCATGGGATTGAGTCAATCATCCGTAACGGGGTTCGTATCACTGCCCCTACTTGGAAGGAGGCGCCGGATCATGAGAAGGCGAAAGTCTTCAAAGATCTTTCGGTACGTAATACGTCCAATTTAGTTATTATATAATATTGTTAATATTAGTTAAAATTTCATAATATATACGATTATAATTTTCTATTTATTTTTGATAGGAACAATTTGACGTGGATCCGACACCGGCTATGTTGAGGCATATCAACCAAACCGCCAACTCCATCTACAAAGATTGGAAGTACACGCTCCATAAGTACTTCCAAGATGTCGGTCCCGTGCCTCCCCCGGTAGAGCTGCAAGGGGAGAGAGAAGATGAGTGGGAGTGGTTGTGTAACCACTTTGCCGATGAATAATTTAAGGTATTAATTTATTTATTTTATTTCAATTAAGATAATTGAATTATTTAAATTGTAGTTATTCATTTTTTAATGATTTAATTATGTTGTGTAACAGAAATTCTCTGGTGTCAACAAAGCCAACCGGGGGAAGAAGGAGAAATACCATACTACCGGCGCCAAGCAGTTCATTCAAATAGCCAAGGAGCACAAGGATAAGGGCTCCAAACACCCTTATCTTGATGCAAGCGTAAGCGCGTACGTGACGCCAGGGCTCGATAATGAAGCGAGTCAATGCGGCGTAAGTGATATATTAATTATGTGCTTTTAATTATAGTAATTATTATTTAAATATGATTTTATTATAATAAATTAATTATTCTTTTGTAGGCAAGGGTGATAGAGCGTGCGCGTGAAGAGTTGGCTAACACTCAGTTTGCGTTCCCAGATGTGCCGCCGGAAGACTTGCCTCCTCTATCCTTAGAGAGCCAAATTGCAATCGCGGATGAGGTCTACGGTCGTAGAGCTGGCAAGGAGGTTAGGCACTTTGGGCCTAGGGTGGTACGAGATTTGTCGACGACCTTCGGCTCATCATCTACGGGAGGTTCGGGGCAGCGGAGAAGGAGTCAGGCAGCGGCCGTTAAAGCAGCCATTCAAGAGGCTCGACTGGCACGAGAGGAGAATCGACGGACACAAGAGCAGAATGAGTCAATGCGGCAAAGATTTGACGAACAACAAGCACAAATAGCCTAACTCATCGCGCTCATGAACCAAAATCGAGAAGTATGTCAACCTCCTCCGAACCCATACCCCGACGACAACAACCCGGCTGGAGGCGGAGGACCCGGCGGCGCATCTGCTCCTCCAGTGTATTAGCTAGCTAGTTAATTATCGCGTTTCTTTATTTCCAAGTTCCAAACAATATTTTATAATTTTTGTGGGTTTTTAATTTGGATGTGTATGTACAAATTAATTAATTATTTAATATTAAAAATTTAGTTTAATTAATTATTTTCGACTATTTTTCATTATTTAAATTAAATTAATAATAAATTAAATTAATAATATTTAATTTCAATTTATTTTTTTAAAAAATTAAATAGTCACTTGGACGACGGAGATTATGTTCTCCGTCGTCCAGGTGCAAAACCCTAAACCTAACCCTAACCCCTAACCCCTAAACCTTAAACCCTAAACCCTAAACCCTGCCATTCTCCGTGGCCCAGGTGTTCACCTGGACGACGGAGAATCAGTTCTCCGTCGTCCAGGTGAACACCTGGGCCACGGAGAAGCTAGCATTATCCGTGGCCCATGTATGCACCTGGACGACGGAAACGCTAATTCTCCGTCGTCCAGGTGACTACATAGACCACGGAGAAACGAGCAATGTCCGTGGCCCATGTAGTCACCTGGACGACGGAGAATTAGCGTTTCCGTCGTCCAGGTGCATACATGGGCCACGGATAATGTCCGCGGTCCAAGTGAACTTGGACGACGGAGAACTAATTCTCCGTCGTCCAGGTTCTTGGACGACAGCACTTGGAGCACAGACCTTGGACGACGGAGATTCCGTCGTCCAAGTACTTAGACGACGGAAACCGTCACCTAGATGACGGAAATTGTCCGTGGTCTAGGTGCAGTTTTCTTGTAGTGTAATACTTCTTTGCCATTCTTAGAAGGGTCGACTCGTAGATTGTGTGCAAGTCTTGTGCTTCAAATCTTCCATAGGTTGAACATGATGCCATGAATAGACTAGTTGCCCATTCGTCGATGGCCTTTTCCTTGTTTAGATCAAGCCATACTCCTAGTTAAGTGATTGGCACCTTAGAAGTATTTTCTTGTGAAATGAATCTGTGGGAGCTTCTTTCTCCCTTCTTTCCACTAGGGCTTCTTCCTTGTGGAAGTTTGAGTTTTCCACCAATCCTGAATATGGCGGTCTATGAAGATGATGGTTGTGAAGATTCTTCTTCTTTCATGTCTTCATCTTCTGTTCCTTTGGTTTCTCATGCTTCTTCATATAGAAGAGGAAAGACTTTTCTTTCCTTCTTGAAGGTGAAACTTTCGATCTCTTTGATAAATTGTTCCAACCGCAAGGGATCTTCACATTCTTCTGCTTCTTCATAAAGCTTGAAGAGTCTTGATTTGGACTTTTGTTGCTCTTAGTATGCTGATGTTTCTCTCTGACTCAGCATCTAAATCCTCTTCCATTACTGGATTGGCTTTTATCGAGATTCTGGTACTTCTAACACCACTTTCTCTAGTAGAGTTGCATCTTCTTAGAGGTCTTGAGCTTTCTCCTCTGAAGCTTTCGAGGGATACGTCACTGTTTCGGTGTCCTTCGAACTTGAGGTTAACATATCCAGTTTTTCTGTTCTCATATATCGCTGCCTTAGTGCTTTCTGGTTTCTCCTTTGGACCGGATAATTTCCACTCTAGTGGGAAAGTTACCTCATCCCATGCTACCTTGTGAAATCTCTTGATTATGGTTCTTGGGATTTGTAAGGAAACCAGTGGTAAGACCTGAGATGTTTGATATCCTGGTCTTTGGCTCTAATGTTGTGCTCATTAGTTTATAGTAGATTCTATAAACTATTGTTAGTTCTTGCATGCCGTCTTTCATGGATGTACCGTCTGTCTTGACTCTTAGTCGTAGGCAATGAGCAACATCTGTTAGACTGGATAAAAATTTTGGGAAGCAGTTGAAATATGCAACTTGGTTGCATAGTGATGCTTGAAGTGTTCCCAGTAGACTTTTCTGGAAATCGATCAGCCTATTGTCTTGTAGGACGCATAAAACTGAACAATTTAGGCCTTCTCTGACCAGTAGCTTTATGCCAACTTGGACTGCTCCAATATGCATAAATTTGAAGTTTCTTTTTCTGGCTTTAGAAACTTCTTCATGTGTGACCAGAAGGAGATCTGTTTCTCCTGTTGTTGCGGGTGTGGTGAATTCAAGGATTTTGAATTGATGTATGTCCATCATATCAAAACTTGATCTCTTGTAGATCTGTTAGAATTCAAACTTTGGGATTGAAGCATTTCGAATGTTGTTCTCGATCTCGTTGAATTCAAATTCTTCTGAGTTCACCAGCTGCACTGATTTTTTCTTGAAGATGCTCAACATATTCATGTTGCACATGTCTTCTGATTTGTGTTCTTTCAACTTGAACGCTGAAGGATTTGAATGACGAATCCTGAAAAAATAGTTTTGGCATTGGGTTTCCTTTTGGAACCTTTAGTGATCCGAAATCATTAGTATTTCTAATGATAGTTCGAGATGGACTAGTGCTTGACCTTTGATGTTCTTGAGCTTTCTTCTGAACATAGTCAAAGATCTTCATATATTGAAGATCTAGTCTCTCGATCTTACTATCAACTCTTTTTAATAGTTCTTGTTTTTCTTCCGGCTGTCTCTGGATGTAATCTACCTTAGCCTCCAATTTCTGTAATTGGTTGCTGATGGTTGGAAGAACTTTTAGATAGTCTATGCATCTAAAATTTTCTGATAAGATTTCTTGTTGCCTTTCATCTGAAGCTTTAAATAGAGAATCTAGTTTCTCTATTATTTTCTCAGTTGCTGATCCTATTTTTGGGATTTTGAGCTATTGCAAGCTCTGATACCAGTTGGATTGCGGATCTAACCAATGCTCAAATAAACAGTCAGATAGATAATTGGTGCAAGACATTTTCTATTCTTGTTTTGTCTCTTAACAAATTTTCAAGAAAAACTCGTACTCTGGTAATTTTGAGATTATGAATTGCTTGTTCTAAGGGACGAGGATGAGCTACTCTTGATCTTTCAAATAACTTAATTCTCTCTTTTGTATTAGTGTTAAAGTCTCTTAAAATTGTAAGTTTAGATCTTAAATCACGAGTTTTTTGACAGTGAAAAATTTTCTATGGTGAAAAATAACTGTTTGCCTTTGAGTGTCGAGGATAGATCTTCAGCTGTATGTGTTAGAACAGATAAATTATGAGCCCACTACGCTTCTTTATGAACATACTATTCTAGTTATATGCAGACATCACTTACTTAAGAAATATATACTACAAGATTTTGTTTAAAGGGGACTAAGATTGAAATAGCTGAAAAATAATGACGTTTTTTTTCATTTGTACCTGCTTCACCCTGAACCCGGTTGATTTGAAAACCATCCATTTTAACTAGTCGATTAACTGTATTCAGAATATTTGAACCAAGACAGATCATTACCAATTTTCAGTGGAGATGGTAATCTTCTGGATCAATAATCATGACATAGATAAGTCATAACAGAAAAAAGCAGAAATGATTCAGCCATCGACAAAGAAACCGAAAGTTGGTGAGCTTTGTCGTACTACTTTTTTTTTTCCAAATGAATAAGCATCTTCTTCAATTATTGCACAAACTCTTTCTAACCATACTTCTTCCCCACGAGACTCGAGTGAGAAGACTGAAGAGATACCAAAGTCTTTGCATCATAACAAACACACACTATCAATGATAAGAGGAAGACCAAGACGAAGAGCTTACGGTCTTTGCAGACACAGTAAGCAACACTGGTAAAACTTGCTGGCAATTTGAGTCCCCCTAAAAACATGAATACATCAAGAACTCTATTCGTATTAAACATGAAAAGGGAAAAAATAAAAAATGTTGGACTTGACGCAGCCTGCTAGTAACTGAGTATTATATGCTCCCGAGAACGAAGTGATACATAGCTATGCAACAACAACGGCTCTTATATATAGCAAATACATGTACTCTTTTGAATATGCTTGAGAGAAACCAACGGTTCTTAGCGATTTACAATGGCTTTTATTAACTAGCTAGTTTCTGAGTTAATACTAGTAGCTCACATAGTGTCGAGAGCAATTGCCATCTTCAACGAATACCACAACCTACAGGAATTTAAAGTTAACGTACGTACTGAAAGCTTATGATGCAATTTTTGTTGTTCGATTTGAAATCAGTACAAAAATTCATATAAATAGAATAAGATAAATCCATTTGAAAGGGTGAACGTTGACGCATGTATAAGCAGTGGTGAATTCTTTAATCTTGATCAAGGTTTTCCTGATCTGACCAGGAGAACACAACTGACAAGTAATGGAAGACAGACCAAAATGAAACGAGGGTATTTTAGTCAAAGAGAATCAGGGGTGAGATTAATTTGTTTATAAGCTGACGATTTGAATTGGTGTAACTGGTTGTGAGTGACGTTGAAGAGTGATAGGTAGTTAAGATCATAGTTCTTCAACTATGAATTTGATTGCTCCGTACGTAGTTCCTTACTGAATTTCTATTGTGATTTTTCACATCCAACAATGTCAAGGAGGCAAGTGACTTGGAAAAGGAGGATCAAAACGACACCGTAGGAGAGTCTATGTTGTTTGGGTTGTGGACTGAAGTCTAATGGAAATGGTGGTGTTTGATCTGATATATGTCAATGGTTTTGTTGAATGTGTGTTTTTCATAGTTACTGTTAGTTCAGAATTCACTTGTGGTTAATTTTCTCACTTTCTGCTGTAAAATACTTGGCTATAGTGAAAATGCAACAGTTAAAATGTGAAATTACTCTAGTACTTGCTGATGTATGGATGATAAGTCCGTTCTAATTATGTACAATCAATTTCGCTACAATTTAGTTGGTAATGTGTATTTTGAACCAACCTTTGTGTTTACTGTTATCTCAAAGGAGGTAAAACCATAGAAGCTATATATGTATAAGATTACTCTGGTTGTTTTTAAAATACATACTAGAAAGACAAACTTCAAAGTATGATATTTAACACATACACAACATGCCATTGAGTATATAAAAAAGCAAAATTCATCTATTGACACCACAGTTTACCTCTCGAATGGTTGTAGCCTCAAAGTTAGCTGAAATGGAAATAGCCCCCCCTTTTTTTTGATACAAAATAAAAACAGGCTAAATATGGTAGCTTGTCTCACAGCCTACTCCAGTTTGTTCAAAATGAAGGACTCTCCCTGTACTACCCGAAACCATACTATCCCAGATCTTCATACTATCACAGTTGTGGCCTTCATCTGTAACCTTGTCTGCTACAAAGTTTGCCTCTTGGTAAACATGTGAGAATCTGATTTCCTCGAAGCCTTCTGCAAGTCTCTTGATGTCCTCAATGATCGTTCTAAGCCTCCAAGGATGTTGGAAATTTTGTGTTTGTGGGTATGACAAGAGAAGGAAAAACGCTTCAAAAACACGTAAAAGTTTACTACTTAGTGTGCAAGGGGGAATAATCAAATAAGTCTTTAGGATACAACGAAGCCGAGCAACTTGCAAATGTTGACCGTCGGTTTGCACTAACGAAGATCAACCAACACTCAATTGAAGGTTTTACAAGAAACTCAAGTTACTAGAAATTATTTCTACAGAATAATAGTTTATAGTCTTCTTTACGAAAATAATACTAACAATTAGGAGGAGAATTACTAGAGAAGAGTTTTTTGTTTTGAATGAATTTCAGTGCCGTGCACCACCTCTGTTTTATAGGTGTCGAAGTACCCTTTGATTGAATAATACCTTTTGTTTAAAGGTTGCATGGTGCAATTTGCACCCATTCATGAATATCTATTCAACCGAGGAGCTCTGTTGGTTTATCACCAACCAATAAATTCCTTAAGTAACAACTCTTCACTTTTCAATTACACCTCTACGTACATTTTATAATTTGAAAATAATTCTAACATTCCTCCACCATTTTCAAAATATAAAATTTTTGGTGAGTTTAAAATTAATTTTGAAAATGTTTGGAAAATCCTTGAGCAAATTCTCGGAAACATAGTCCATAAACCAAGGTGTCTTGTGGACTTGAACCTTAGCTTAGTGAGAACACATCAAAGTTAAATCAAGATGGCGAAGTAGCTTTGTTTTGAACTTGCGATCAATTGTGATCTAATCGGACACGTTTCACACGTACACTAGTTTTCTACTTCTTTCGAGTGTTCTAAAAGTCGACGCGTGGATTGGTCACGCGTCTGTATCCTTTTCACGAGTGCTTTAGAGACTAGCCCAAGTCGCATAGAAGGCGGCACCACCTTCTACACTCGTATAGGTAAGCATGTAGTGCCCATGTAACTAAAGTACTTTCCGTCATGCTTATTAAGAGTTTTAATTTATAACTCAACCTCTTCCATTCATTACATGTACCAAGCACTTCTACCTCGGAATTGATATGATATATATGTGTTTATTCATATACACTCATATAATTTATTTAGTGCTTGCAATCACTACATATGATGTACTTTTGCTTATTGAACTCAAGATCTTGTTGTTACAAGTGTTGAGTTGAGTTTCCTGATCATTAAAGTTGGACTTTAACCCTATTCCTTTAGATGTTTTCCACACCAAATCCCTTGCTTCCTTTTGTTAATGAATCAGCCAAATTTTGACATAATTTTACAAAATCAACGGTTATAACTCGTTTATTATCAATTGTCTTACCGAGCTATGTCTCAAACCAATGTTCCTTGATTTGCCATTATATACCTGGCAATAAGCTTGTGATACTGACTATCACAATGAATAGATATTGGAGACATTGGTTTAGGCCATATCAAAATTTCTAGTAGTAAATTTCTTAGCCATTCCGCTTCTTTACTACATGAAGCCAAAGCTATAAATTCTGCTGCCATGGTGAAATATGAAATTACAGTTTGTTTCTTTGAGCCCCATGGTATGGCTCCTCCACCAAGTGAAAATATTCAGGCCGTAGTTGATTTATGATTCTCATTATTGGATATCCAACTAGCAACGGTAAATCCTTCTAAAAACTTAAGGATACCCACTATAATATATTCCATAATCAATTGTACATTTTAAGTATCTTAATATTCTAAAGATTGCATTCCAATATGCTTGTCCAGGATTTCTAGTATACATACTAAGCTTGCTTACAACAAAAGCTATATCAGGCATAGTACAAGACATGGTATACATTAAGCATCATATCACTCTAGAATATTCTAATTGATTTATGGCTCTACCATTATTTTGATTCAGTTTAAAATTTGACTCAAAAGGAGTGGAAATTGATTTGCTATCATAATGGTTGAATTTTCTAAGAACTTTTTCTATGTAATGTGATTGAGTTAAAATCAAACCATCATTACATCTTTTAATTCTTATACTCAAAGATAACATCAGCTTCTCCAATATCTTTCATATCGAAACTAGAAGATAAGAATTTCTTAGTCGATTCTAGGATCTCGATATCTGCTCCAAATATGAGCATGTCATCAATGTATAAACAGATAATCACTCCCTTATTATTTTAGAACTTGCTATAAACACACTTATCAGATTCATGTATTCTGAATCCATTGGAGATAATGATCTAATCAAATTTCTCATGCCATTGTTTAGGTACTTGTATTAAACCATATAATGATTTAACTAACTTACACACCTTTTGTTCTTCTCTAGTCATAATAAATCCCTCAAGTTGATGCATATAAATTTTCTCATCTAATTCACCATTTAAAAATGCGGTCTTCACATCCATTTGGTGAATATGAAATTTATATATAGAAGCTAAAGTAATAAGTACCTTTATGGTAGTTATTCTAGCAACCGGTGCATAGGTATCGAAATAATCTATACATTCTTTTTGAGTATATCCTTTTGCTACTAGCCTTGCTTTAAACTTGTCTATGGTTCCATCAACTTTCATTTTCTTTTTAAATATCCACTTACACCATATTGGTTTGAACCATGAGGTAAGTCGACCAATTTCCAGGTCTTGTTTCCCATGACGGAATCTATCTCATCATTCATGGCTTCTTTCCAAAAAGAAGCATATTGTGATTTCATTGCTTCCTCATACATAAGAGGATCAGACTCTACACTAGGTGTAACCATTGTTTATTTTTGGTGTGAGTCTCTTGTACCTTCCACAAGGTACACAACGAAATCAGGTCCAAATTTTTTTTCTATCTTTCTGCTTTTGCTTCTTCTAATTTCAGTTGGTTCATCATTTTCATGTTGCTCATTACGGAGTCTAGGTATACGTAGTGAGTTTGAATCACTATCTTTGTTTCTTGACGAAACCTCCACCTTTTCATTATCATCTTTAGATAAAGACGTGAACCTATTTTCATAGAATTCTGCATCTCTAGATTCTATGATGGTATTAATTGATATAGACTCATTAGGTTCTATAACCAGAAACCTATATCCCTTGCTATGTTCTGCATATCCTAAAAATATGCATTCTATAGCCCTTTTTCTTAATTTATTTATTTTAGGTTCAGGTAACCTAATTATGGCTCTACAACCCCAAACTTTAAAGTAGTTTTAGTTTGGTTTCCTTTTGAACCATAACTCATAAGGTGTTAATTTGAACGACCTTGTAGGTACCCTATTTAAGATGTAACATGTCGCGAGCAATGCTTCTCCCCAATAACCCTTACTCATATTAGAGTTTAAGAGCATTGAGTTAACCATCTCTACGAGAGTCCTATTTTTCCTTTTGGCAACTCCATTTTGTCATGGAGTATATTCTTTAGAAGTTTCATGTACTATACCTATGGATTCACAATAGGATTGAAAATGATATTCTCCACCTCTATCAGATCGTACGTATTTTATCTTTGTTTTACAAAGATTCTCTACTTCAGTCTTAAAGATTTTAAATTTTTCAAGAATTTCATATTTAGTACGCATAAACATAACAAAATCTACTAAAATGATCTATGAAAGTCACAAAATATTTCTTTCCTCCTCTAGTAGGTGTACTATGTGGATTACATACATCACTATGAATAAGTTCTAGCAAAGTAGAGGTTCTTTCTACCTTATGAAATTGTTTCCTTGTTACCTTTGTTTGTGAACAAGTAATACATTTATCATGTATATCATTTTCATGCTTTGGAATTAACTCTAGATTAGACATATCTATTATTTTCTTAGTATTAACATGACCTAGTCTATAATGCCACAAAGATAAAGAATCCAATAAGTAAACATAAATAATAGATATTTTATTAATATTTAGTTTGAACATTCAACCATACATATATCATTTTGCAATAAAAGTACCAACCTTGGTCAATATAAACTTATCCGACTCAAAGACAAGTTTGAAACCATTCTTATTCAAAAGACTTTTGGAGACCAAATTCTTTCTAACATCCGAAACATGATAGACATCGGTTAGAGTAAGTACTTTCCCCGATGTGAACTCGATTTTGATTGTGCCTTTGCCTTTGACAATTGAAGTCGATGAATTTCTCATGTAGACAAAGTTATCACCATCACATTGTTCATATGTCTTGAACATGTTCTTATGTTTGTAAACATGCTTGGTAGCACCGGTGTCGACCCACCAAGCTTCAATATCCTCAATCATATTGACTTCGGATATCATTGCCATAAAATTTTCATCATTAGTTTTTTGCTTGTTCTTAATCAAACGACAATCTTTCTTGAAGTGACCCGGCTTGCACAATGGAAATAACCTCATTTTTCTTTCTTGTTTGAGTTCTGACCTTAGAGTCCCTTTTTGAAAAAAAATCCCTTTCCTCTTCTTTCCTCCTTGGTTGTCTTTTTGGGTTTTAGACCCATCATCAACCATATGAACCTTGGAGGAATAAGTTTCTTCAGTTTTCTCCTAGGATCTAAGTTCCTCTTCCATATGAAGATGTTATCCCAATTGCTCCATAGACATATCATCTTTCTTATGTTTGAGGCTCTTCTTGCATTCATTTCAAGAAGGTGGAAGTTTATCCACAATTGCGGAAACAATTATGGAATCATCCATGTGCATCTTGTAATGAGTAAACTGATTGTGTACATGCATGATCTCATGGAATTGTTCTACAATGGATCTATCTTCGGTCATCTTATAATTAAAAAATTTAGAAACAAGGAACTTCTTACTTGTAGCTCATCCTCAGCTCAAAACATATCTTCTACATTTGATGGTAGTACATCTATTACAACATTGCTAGAGACTGTACTCACTGGTTTTCTGGCAAATTAGAATCAAAATAGGTCTGGAAACAACAACAGGAGCTATAACAGCTTAAACATCTAGAAGAGATATAATAATTACAGTCACACAAACAATGCTTTCAAAAACAATACATCGGAAGTCAAGTTTGTGGTAAAAAGGGTCATATTGCTAGGAGATGTAGACTTCTTACTCAAGCTTTGCATAATGGCAATTATCCTTTTAGTACCAATGGTTGCAGTCATTGTGGTCTCCATAGTCATGTCATTGACAACTATCACTTTCTTCATGATTTTCCTGGTTCTCAAGGGAGTAACAATGTTCAATCAGTGGATTTTTCTAATATTACCAATCAAGTGACACAAGCAATCTAGCAAGCAATAGCTGCATTACTCACCTCTTCAAACACAAGTCTAACTCCTCCAGTTGCAATGCTTGCCTCACATGACTTTGCTATCTCAGGTTCAACAACACCTCACTATTGGTTGGCTGATTCTGGTGCTACAAATCACATGACTAGTAAAGTGAATCTTCTTACCAATCTTGCACCATACAGCAACAATGACTCGATCTATATAAGTTGGGAATGGTGAACATTTATCAATTACTCACACTGACAATACTACATTAGGATCTTTATTACTTGATAAAGTTATGTTGATACCAGAAATGGCAGCGAATTTACTTTCATTTCATCAATAGTGTAAACAAAATAATTGTAGGGTCTGGTTTGATGAATTTATGTGTTGTGTATAGGACAAGGTGAGAGGAAGCACTCCATATCAAGGACTGTGCAAGCAAGGTTTGTATCCAATCCCATTTGACATTCCTTCAATGACTAAGATAAGTACTTCTGCATCTACCTCTACTACTTCAGCAATACAATCAATTTCTTATGCTTTTTTGGGAAAGTGTGTCAAGCCTCCACTGTGGCATAAGAGATTAGGGCATGCTTCTGATGAGATTGTCAATATCATGCTGAAGAAAAATAATATTGTCAGTGCTCCTCCAGAACCAAAAGTGTGTGAATATTGTCTTCTAGGAAAATTTTACAAATTGTCTTTTGATTATTCTCAAACTAGGAGTTTTGTTCCCTTTGATCTTGTTCATTTTGATGTATGGGGACATTCACCTCGTGTATCCATAGATGGATATAGATACTTTGTGTTGTTCATAGATGATTATACAAGATACGCATGGATTTTCCAATGAAGAATAAAAATGAAGTGTTTGCATATTTTCAGTCTTTACTTGCCTTTGTTCAAACTCAGCTTTATACTACTATTAAATGTCTGAGATCATATGGCGTGGAGGATTTTTTAAACAATTTCTAAGCAACAGAGGCATATTTCATCAGATTTCATGTCCCTACACACTTGAACAAAATGACATTTCAAAAAGGAAGAATAGGCATCTCAGAGAAAATTGTTGTAACACTAATGCATACTGTATTTATGTCTGCATGTTTCTGGTACCATGCTTGTGCCATGCCTGTATACATCATCAATAGAATGCCTACTCATGTTCTACAAATAAAGTCACCTTTTGAAATGTTAAATCATAAAGTACCTTATGTGGATATCATTAAAGTGTTTGGTTGTGCCTGTTACCCTCTCG
Source organism: Geum urbanum (assembly GCA_946800695.1). Taxonomy (NCBI): domain Eukaryota; kingdom Viridiplantae; phylum Streptophyta; class Magnoliopsida; order Rosales; family Rosaceae; genus Geum; species Geum urbanum. The sequence continues at coordinate 42,754,413 of OX327007.1, read as the reverse complement.
TGGCTCCCATGAAGCATACTAAGCTGCAACCTAAAACTATCAGATATGTATTTGTTGGATTTGCAGCAGAATACGAAGGGTACATATGTTATGAGCCTGTGAGTAAGAAGTTTATCATTTCTAGACATTTGTTTCTAGATGAAAACATGTTTCCTTATACTGTATCTGTGACAACCCGAACCAGAAATGGTAGTTAATCGGCTTAATTCGCGAGATTCATGTATAATTGCAGTTTGTCGTAATTAATCGATTTGGCGGTCTTGTTTGCGACTAAATTATTGGGCAAGAATTTGACATAAGTTCTTTCATGAGAGTTGTAGAGTTTATGATTTCGAGCTCGTAGGAATTTTCTATGGATTTTTTCGATGTCCGATGAATATGTTATGAATATTTCCGACCGTTAGATTTAATCGTGTTTACCCATTTGGATTCGATTCATTTTCGACCGTTGATTGTTTTAGTCCCGAGTATATATATCTAAGTAGTCGTAAAATTGTCGAAAAGTCTCATTTGGGCCTAGTTGACCAAAATTGGATCGTTGACCACGTTGACCGAGCCATTTCGGGAAGGATTTTGACCACTGATAGAGTTTCCGTTTCCGGCCATTTCAGACCTCAAGCTTGGTATGGTTAGCTTTCTCTCGTGATTTCCTATTGTTTTGAACTTGGTTTGAGTTGATTTGGTTGAGTTTTGAGGGAGAACCAACTTGATAAAGTTTTGAATTTTTGCCGGAATCGGGTGGGCTTTCCTAGCCACTTTTGGGGTCGATGGGGTTGGGAGTTTTGCTCCCCTCAACCCATAGATGCTTTTGGGTGAAAGAATTTTGGAATTGGAGGCCGTTTGAAGCTCGCCGGAATAGGTCACCGGAATTAATGGATGTTTGAATTTTCGAGATTAATTCCGGCCAGTGTGTTTCAAATTGGAGGTTGGTGTAGAAGGAAAAGTTGTTGGGCTTGAGGAGTAGATGTGATATGGAAACTTTCACCGGATTTGGCCACCATGCATTGACGCCGCACCGCCGCCGGCGGAGCTCCGGCGAAAAGTTGACTTTTTGGATTTTGGGAAGTTTTATACCATTTTACTCGTAATCGTGCCCCGATCGTAGTCTTGAGGTTATTGAGTTGATTTGGGTGGTAGATTTTGTGTCGAGGGAAAAGTGGAGTATTTATGGGATTTTCGATGATTTTGTTAATATTCGAGTTATATGTTTCCGGAAATGGTTGGTTTCCGAGTTATGGTTCAGAGTTTTGAATTGTGATTTTGATCAGTGGTATTTGTGATTATTCAAGAGATCAGGATCATACGCTTGGCAAGGGATCTTCCGCCGGATATCGGGATTAGCGTGTTTTCGCGTTGTGCTTGTCTGTGAGTGAACATTTCTTTTCACTGATTGGTTGCGAGTCTTTTATATACGTTTTATGAGTTTGAGCATGCAGTTATGATTATGATTTATACGAGCATGTGTGTTTATGATTATGCATTTACGAATATGCTTTTATAATTATGCATTACGAGTATGCTTTTACATTGCGCTTTATGTATTTGCATGAAAACCTTTATGATTTGATTTACACAGCGTACAGTCTCAATAGTAGTTGTATCAATACACTGTGACGACCCGAAACAGAATTAGTACAGTAATCGGCTTAATTCACGAGTTTGCGTGTAATCACAGTTTTCTGTAAATTGATTTAATTGATGGTTTTGATCACGACTTAATTATCGGGCAAGAATTTGAGTTGAGTCTCTTCTCGAGAATTGTTGTACGTGTGATTTCAAGTTTGTGGGCAGTTCCGGATAATTATTTCGACGATCGAGGAATATGTTATGAATATTTGAAATCGCGAAATTTCGTCGAATTTATCCGTTTGGATTGAGTTATCTGAAACGTGGATGTGATCCGTTTTGGACCGTCGATCGTCCCGACCCGCAAGTATAAATATCGAAAATAGTTGAAAAATTGTCGAAAACACTGTTTGGGAAGTTTGACCGGCGTTGACCGAAGGCTGACCCGTTGACCACCGTTGACCGTGGAGATTTTTGGACCATTTGAATTCCACCGGTGGACTTGCCATTTCCGGCCACGACTTTGGAAGGTAGAAGATTCTCCTCGTGATTTGAAACTGTTTAGCACTTGGAATTGTATGAATTGATGTTGATTTGAGGGAGAAAAATGGAGTTGAAATTTGGGATTTTCTGGCCGGAATCGGGTGAGTTGGACGGTGGCGCTCCGGTCACGGTGGTGGCCGGAGATTGGGGGGTTTCGACCCGTGGGGCCACGGCGGTGCCTTTGGGAGTGGTCTCGAGGGCCGCCGTGCGCCGTGGACGGAGATCGACGGAAAACATGGGCTGCCGGCGGTGGAAGATTCCAGATTTTTCGAGCTGTTTTCCGGCTAATCACGACGAAATTGGACCTTGGCTCAGTTAAGAGAAGTTTTGGGCTCGATGAGGAGAAGCTTCGGTGAGCTTGGCCACCGGGAAATCTCTCTGGTTGACTGCGCGCCGCTGCCGCCGGCGGCGGTCAACGGCGGAGCTCCGGCGACCCGTTGACATTTTGAAATTTGTCGAGTTATATGTCGTTTTGCTCGTATTCACGCCCCGATCATCGACTTGAGGTTTTCAAGTTGATTTGGGTACCGGATTTTTAGTTGAGGGTTTATGTGGAGATTTCGGGAATTTCGTCGATTATTTTGTACCGCGTTATATGTTTCCGGGAACAGTTGGTTTCCGAGGTGTGGTACAGTGTGATGAACTATGATTTTGATCAGTTATATTTTGTGATTATTCAAGGGATCGAGATCGTACGTTGGGCGAGGGATCTTCCGCCGGATCTCGTGATTAGCGCGAGTGCGCGCTGTGCTCACCTGTGAGTGGACTTTTCTATTTTCACTGTCGTAGCGAGTTCATGATTTCCGTATTTATTTATATACGATGTTGAGATTATTTATTACTTTTGGAGGTATTTCTTTATATTTTATATGGTGATGGCATTTATTTAGCATCGATGCATTGGTTACTCGGCTGATCACCGGTAGTCAGATCCAGGGTTGAGAGATTCCTCTGAGCAGGGTTGAGAGATTCCCCCGATATGCCGCTAGGCTTGAGAGATTCGCCTAGCCTATCACCGTCGGGCTTGAGAGATTTGCCTGACCGTCGGGCTTGAGAGATTCGCCTGGCACCTCCATTTATTTTCCGAACTTGCTTTGCATTGTTTTATGTATATGTAAATGGTGAAAGGCATATGTTTATTTTCGTCCACTCACTCTAACGATTTTATTGCCTTCCCCTGGTATTTTCGGTTTCCATGCCCAGTTTGCAGTTCGAATTCTGGTGTCTCATGTCGCGGTTAGAGGCTTAGCGTTCGAGCTACCTTTCTTTTCCAGTAGATTTCTTGTTTTGCCTACTGTTGTACATTTTTGTATATATACACTAGAGGTCACTCTGATACACTACTGATATGTTTTTATATGAGTTTTCCCCGGATTTTCTGTAAAGTACAGTTTTGATTACTGCTTTACTTTATTGTTATGATATTGAGAAATCCGGATGGGATTGGTGCCCACGGTTTGGCTTTTGTGGCATAGGATGAAGTGTGTTTTCCGGGTACAGGCTAATGGCAATTCCGCGTTGGTAACAAAACTCTGCCGAAATTTTTATGGTTTTTGCTGGTTCGTGTTTTCATAAGGGGTTTGATTCCGGTTTAGGAAACTAAATCGGGGTTGGGTCCTTTCATACACTTAGCATCCTGGTTGATCCCCGAGGATGTTTACCGAGGGGGGGGGGGACTGTTACCCTGACCCGAGGTCTTTACCAGAGGGGAACATATACCCTGACCTGAGGCCTTTCCGGCTGGAATCACGTGACGATCAGGGATCCCGTGATTTAGACTGTACTAGCGCAGATGTGTCCATGAGTGACCCCGCGAGATTTTTGATGCATGCTCTGTACGCGTGAGGAGTTAGAGTCTCCCTCGTGTACCATATGATTTTCATACATTTAGACTCGCTTATATTTTTATAACATATATTATTCGGCGAAAGACATTTATTTTCATCCACTCACTTTAACAGTTTATATGTCTTTCCCTGGGCTCTTTGTTTTCAATGCCCAGTTTGCAGTTTGGATTCTGGTGTCGCACGTCAAGGTTGGAGGCTTAGTATTCGAGCTACTTTTCCTTCTCAGTAGGTTTCTAGATTGGCATACTATTGTGTATTTATGTATATAATAGAGGTCGCTCTGAATACTATTGTGTTCATATTTTCACATGATTTTTCCCGGATTTCTATAAAGCTACAGTGTTGTTTATTTCTTTACGATATGTTATGTTTTTGAGAAATTCGGATGGGATTGGTGCCCACGGTTTGGCTTTTGTGGCATATGATAAAGTGTATTTTCAGGTGCAGGTTAATGGTAATTACGCGATATAATGAAACTTTGTCAAATTTTTTTAAAGTTCATGTTTTCCGAAGGGGATTGATTTCAGTTTAGGCAACTAAATCGGGGTCGGGTCCTTTCAGTATCTAAATTTGTCTCTTCAAGTCAGAATAAGTTTTCAAGTCAAAAGATTCAAGATCAAGATCAAATGGGATACAACCTTGCTTATCTTTTACACAGTCCTCTACTTAGGTTCCTCACCTTGTCACCACACAAATAGATCCATCTCTTATCTCTCAAGCTTTACATGCATCAAGTCCTCTTTATAACTCTGCAGGTGTATTAGATACAACTTCTTCTTCAATATCAGCTAATAATGACAGTTCAACTAAGGTTACACATGAATAATTATGGGTACCAGCTTCATCACCATCAACCTCAGATCACAATGTTGCCTTTGATCCAACATCTCATACTCAGATTGAGTTCCAACAGGAAGAAGGCAACATTAACATTAATGCACAACCGGGCATTGTCATCTCTGTAGTATTGGAATGTTCTCCATCTAGACCTTTAGCACAAGTTTCTGATATCAACATATTGCATCCTGTTGAGGGCTTATCCAATGCAGATATGAATAATCATCCTATGCTTACCAGAGCCAAAAGAGGAATATTCAAACCTCAATGCTTTCTTTGTGTCCTCAGCTAAGCTCAATGATATTGAGCCTAGCACTTATAAAACAGCTTTAAAATGTCTAGTGTGGAAATAAGCAATGCAAGAGGGGTATGATTCCTTAATGCAGCAAAAGATATGGAGCTTAGTTCATTTACCTCCTGGTAAGAATTTGGTTTCTTGCAAGTGGATTTTCAGTATAAAAAGGAACTCCAATGGTAGTATTGTTAGGCATAAAGCGAGACTTGTCGCAAGAGGTTTCTCTTAGGAATATGGCATAGACTATGATGAAACATTCTCTCCAGTAGTCAGACATACCACAATGAGATTAATTTTGGCTCTTGATGCATACAATGGTTGGACACTACATCAAATAGATGTAAAAAATACCTTTTTACATGGCATTCTTTTAGAAGAAGTATATATGGAGCAACCAGGTGGATTTGAGCATGCAGGATTGAGAACTCATGTCTGCAAACTTCATAAATATCTATATGGCCTCAAGCAAGCTCGAAGAGCATGGGATGAGAGATTTACATCATTCCTTCCCTCTCTACACTTCCAGAGTTCCTATTCTGATCTTTCACTATTCACAAAGGTGTCCAATGGTGTTACTCTTTACCTTATACTATATGTAGATGACATTATCATCACAGGACGATGTGAAAGTCTTCTTGTAAACATGAAATGTGCTCTCCAAAGCGAATTTGATATGAAAGACCTTTGTAAACTGCATTTCTTTCTTGGTCTTGAACTTCACTACTTTGACACATGTCTTTTTGTATGTCAAAAGAAGTATGCATTTGAATTGGTACACAAAGAAGGTTTAGATAATTACCACTCTCAGATCACTCAATGTCAATCAGGTCTTATGCTTGTAAAGGAGAGTGGTAAGTCACTTCAGGATCATGAAGCTTCTCTATTCAGGAGTTTTGTGGGATGTTTACAATATCTCACTTTCACAAGGCTAGACATAACATTTAGTGTAAATACTGTATGCCAGTTTTTACATTGTCCTACAGATGAGCATTTTGTTGCAACAAAGTGAATTCTAAGATATGTGAAGGGTACTATGGATCATGGCATTCATTCTACAAAAGTAAACTGCCTCTTACTCTTCATGCATACTGTGATGCAGATTGGCTAGAGATCCCAATGATAGAAACTCAACCACTGGCTTTGTGATTTTTCTCAATCCGTCTCCCATTTCATGATGTTCAAAGAAGCAAAATGCAGTATCCAGGTCCTCTACAGAAGTTAAATATCGAAGTATCGCTGATACAACCTCAGAGGTTATGTGGCTTAGTCATTTACTCAAAGATCTGCATGTCACTCTATCTGAAATACCTACTCTTTACTGTGACAACATTTCTTCTTTGGCCTTAGCAACTAATCATGCATGTTCATCACTCCAAACTCAAGCATATCGAGGTTGATGTTCACTTTACAAGAGATCAAGTCAAGGCTGGTTCAATTAAGCTGCAGCTTGTCACAACATATGACCAACTTGCAGACTTGTTCACCAAAGGATTATGCAGTCTTCAACATAATTACTTGAAGAACAACTTAATGGTTACTACTGAAGTATGATACATAAGTTGGAAGGCTTGACCATAGAACAATTGGGTCATGAACTTTGGTACGAAGAGGAATATAGAGTAACCTAGAAAAGGTTGAATGATTTTCTTCATATAAGAAATGAGAATGATGAGAAAATCAATGATTTTTTTCTTTCTATTAATAATGATTTGATTATTGGTGGATCTGATCAATTCAAAAACAATAATGGAAATAGAAAAAGAAAGATTCGATGGATTAAGGATCATTCAAGTCAAACTTCAAACAAGAAGAAAATGAATTTCTTCTACTGCAAGAAACATGGTTACATAATGAAATATTGTTGTATTCTCAAGAACAATCAAATGGGTTTTAACTACAAGGAGAAACTAGTGGCAATAGTATCTGAAGTACGTGGTGAATGCACTTTGTGAAGACAATAAAGTTCTTACATGAACTTTACAAACATTTTGGTGGCTAAGACCGGTACCTTGATATGTATTATGTTGTACTAAATGCTACATATATTTTAAATATTTATCTTTAATTTTATATCTTTATTTACTACATTTGTTTGGTTTGATTTTCGGTGTGTTTCAATTTAGAGAATGCATGCTATCTCTAAGTTAAATGATTGATCAAAACCAATATGTTGATTATATCATAATTTATATTAGTGCATGCTCATAACGACTTTAAATCTATATGTACGGCTTATGCACATATATATATATAGGTGATATGATTTTATATATATGCTCTTCATTGAATCTTCCTTTATGCATTGTGATAAATTAGAGATTTAAATGCATATTTAAGTGGGAATTTAATTAAGATATTCCAACTAACTAGTTGTTTTATGAATATCGGGAAATACAAATTTTGATAAAAAAAAATTATATGAACTTGAGTACATTGCATGATATTCATATATAAACAAGCATCAAGTTTGTTGACTTCTATAGTTTGTGGATTATGAAATACTCACGTTAAATAATGAGTATTTAAATCATCTAGAAGATATGAGTTTGATGGAATACTAGTTAATGTCAAAAGAAAATCCACATATCATAAAAACATACGGATCTTAAATATAAGGATATGATATTAGTTTAATCATTTATCGCCGTAACTATCAAAAGTTTTTTACTAGCTAGGCATATAGTTGTAAGAAGGATATATCGATTTGAGATATAGCTATGTATGACAATTTAAATAACGGTGTGAACCGTTGAACTTTAAAGTTATGGATAAATAACTTTAATGACCCATCAACAAAATGACCTGCATTTTCTAAATTTGCAAGGATTTGGATGATACATCAAATGAGATGGAAAAATCTAAACTTTTAATCACCAATGATGGAAATTCAACTCAACGCTTGAAATATCTTGTCCTTGAGTTCAATGAGCAAAGTACATCATATGTAGTGATTGCAAGCATTTAAGTAAATTAATAAACATATAATTTTGATAAAATTATATGTTTATATCCATCCAAATATTGAAGTGCTTGGGTACATGTAATGAATGGTGGATGTTGAGTTATAATTTAAAACTCTTAGTAAGCATGACATAAAGTACTTTAGTTGCATGGGTACTACATGCTTACCTATACAAGTGTAGAAGGTGGTGTTGCCTTCTATGCAACTTGGGCTAATCTCTAGAGCACTCGTGAAAATGATACAGACGCAAGGTCAATCCACACGTCTGCTATTATAACACTCGAAAGAAGTAGAAAGCTAATGCATGAAATGTGTCGGGTTAGATCACTATAAGATTACAAGTTCAAAGTAAAACTACTTAGTCATCTTGATTTAATTTAGATGTATTATCACTAAGCTAATGTTCAAGTCCACAAGACATCATAGTTTATGCACTACGTTTTTCAAGAATTTGCTCAAGGAATTTTTCAAAACGTTTTCAAAATAAAATTTCTTTAAAGGTATATTTATATTTTGAAAATGGTAGAGGATTGTTGGAAATATTTTCAAAATATATGAAGAGATATATTTGTTCAAGTGAAGAGTTGTGATTAACGAAGCAATGCAATTGTTGGTGATTAACCAACATGGCTTCTTGCTAGACAGATTTTACGAATGGGTGCATCCTTTGAATAAAAGGGTGTGACTTATTTGAAGACGATAGTCGCATATTTATGCGTCTATTCTGTATTTAATTTGTTCCCTATATTTAGTTTATTGTTATTAATTGAGTGAATTAATTATGTTTATTTATTTTTAGGTATTTTGGAGAGTAATGAAGAAAATGAGACTAAATAATATATTTTGGAACTGCCTGGCGAGGAAGTTTAAGAAAGAGGTGATATATGTTTGGCGAGCAGGCTTAAAGTTGGTTTGGAGTAGAAGTCTAGCACGTGAGCAAGCTAAAAGAAGTGGGCTTGGACTTTGGAATTAGTGTTTGGCGAGCGGTCTGCATGCACGTGATACAGGAGGATAATTAGCTCTTGTTAATTATATATATGTGTGTGTGTGTGTGTGTGTGTGTGTGTGTGTGTGTGTGTGTGTGTGTGTGTGTGTGTGTGTGTGTGTGTGTGTGTATAGCTAGAAGGAAGAGGAATGCTTGACGAGGAAAAGATTGAGGAGTCTTTTTGCATGTTGGATTGCTAAGCATGTGATACATCTCTTTAGCTAGCTAGGTTAATTAAGGGATGCATATATATAGATAGCTAGCTAAAGGAAAAAGGAGGACGACTGACTTTGGAAAAGAGAGAAAGAAGAAAAGACAAAAGAAATAAACAATAAGAAAGAAGAAGTTGAACGGGGGAAAGAAGATCCATACTGCAAGTCTACGATCCCGACGGGGATCAAGAGTTTATTTCTTCTCCTTCTTTTGTTCATCTTTCATGAATTCTTTGATGTTATTATTTAAGACTATGAGTAGCTAAATTTTCTTTGTTAGGGGTTGATTGAAGCCCTAGATATGCTTACGATTTTGAACCCCTTTTGATTCTATTAATTAGTTGGATGAGTTTTGTTTCACTATTTTCTTACCGTATGATTTCTATGTTCATGTTTCTTTGAGTGCACGCTTAGATGCATGGCTTAGGATCTATAGTCTTGATTATGTTTATGATCATCTTATCATTGCATATTCTTTAGAGACAAACATGAATTTGTGTGAAACAAGCATTAGTGATGTAAGGGTGACCACCTTATCAACCCTTGAAGCTCTGTTGTTCTTCAAACATTCTTAGAATGTAATAACTTCAGTTCTCTAGGCTTACATCACCATATGTATAAGTCGGTTAAGTGAGGATCAAGATCGAATGGATTGTCCCTCCCTCTTTCATGCCAAGTGACAAGGCGGGTAAACACATCTCAAAGATACCCTATTCACAACCTGGATATATCAATGTAGTAAAATAAATAGGGGTTGTCAAACACAAGGAATTGGTGAAACTAAATCCTAACACAAAACTAAAATGCTGACAGACTCGACTACAGTACACTAATGACACTACGAACCCACTCTAGACAGACTCAAATGCTACGAAATTTGGACACAGTAAACTAGACACAGTGGTGGACTACCAAATAAAATTTGAAGGTTTTCTGAGTTGATTTTGGTTACCGAAATAAATCGGCTAAGCTACAGCTAATGCAGAAATCAGTAAATTGCAGAAAGTAAATTATTGTAGATAACCAATGAGATATGAATGTTAAGAACTTCTCTCCACTCTAGACATACTTACGACCTCCCCAATATAACTGAACTAACCATGGATGAATACTCCCCACACAAGAGCTTTGGTTAAGTCATCTTATGTATTACACTCTCTTACTTGGCATGAAAAATGGAGGGACAATCCGCTCGATCTTGATCCTCACTTAACCGACTTATACATATGGTGATATAATCCTAGAGAACTGAAGTCATTACGTTCTAAGAATGTTTGAAGAATAACAAAGCTTCAAGGGTTGATAAGGTGGTCACCCTTACATCGCTAAGGTTTGTTTCACACAAATTCATGTTTGTCTCTAGAGAATATGCAACGATAAGGTGGTCATGTACACAATTAAGACTATAGATCCTAAGCCATGCATCTAAGCGTGCACTCAAAGAAACATGAACATAGAAAATATACGGTGAGAAAATAGTGAAACAAAACTCATCCAAATAATTAATAGAATCAAAAGGGGTTCAAAATCGTAAGCATATATACGGCTTCAATCAGCCCCTAACAAAGGAATTTTAGCTACTCATAGTTTTAGATAATAACATTGAAGAATTCATGAAAGATGAACAAAAGAAGGAGAAGAAATAGACTCTTGATCCCCGTCGGAATCGTAGGCTCACAATACAGCTCCTCCCTTTCCTTCCACTTCTTCTTTCTTTATTCTTCTTTGTTTGTCTTTTTCTCTTATTCTCTCTCTTCTCTCGCCAGCCACTATGTTCAGCCCCCTAGCCGTCCTACCTTTATTATGTTTAGCTAGCTATATATATAAGCATGCAGCTAGAATAGCATAGGCAATTAACCTAGCTAGTCCACATGCCAGCAATCCAACTCCAAGTAGAGTTCATTCCAAAGTTCAACTCCACTTCATTACTTATCATAATCCAAGCAGCACGCCAAGCTTCTCCTCGCCAAGCAGCAAATATATAAATATATATCATTTAGCTAGTTTAATTAAACTAGCAAAACCCATGTGCTCTTTTCATCACGTGCTCGCCAAGGACTCCAACAGTATCCTTCATGGATTATAATTCCTACACCTCGTAAGTCTTCATCTTCTCCAATTAACTCCAAAATATGTTATTTAACCTCCTTTTCTCCATTAATCTCCAAAATACCTAAAAACAAATAAACATAATTAATTTTACTCGATTAATAACAATAAACTAAATATATAGACAAATTAAATACCAAATAGACGCATAAATATGCGACTATCACCAAGTAAGAGAGTGTATCCACTACAAGAAAAGAGGACTTAGACGACGGAACAGTATTAGTTCCGTCGTCTAAGTTACACTTGGACCACGGAGATTTCTCCGTGGTCCAAGTCACACTTAGACGACGGAGATGTAATTCTCCGTCGTCTAAGTGTTACTTGGACCACGGAGAAATCTCCGAGGTCCAAGTAACACTTAGACGACGGATGTGAAATTTCTCCGTCGTCTAGGTAAGAACCTGGACCTCGGAGACTTCTCCGTGGTCCAGGTTATCACCTGGACGACGGAGAATTACATCTCCGTCGTCTAAGTGTTACTTGGACCTCGGAGAAATCTCCGTGGTCCAAGTAACACTTAGACGACGGAGATGTAATTCTCCGTCGTCTAAGTGTGACTTGGACCACGGAGAAGTGATCACCTGGACAACGGACCGACACGTCGTGGTGTAAGTTCCACTTAAACGACGTACCGACACCTCCGTCGTCTAAGTGAAGCATTATATATATAGGCCATGCCAAACTCTCTTAGCTTCGATCATTCCATTATATTTTCTCCCGTGGGGAATTTTTGAGATCGAAGGAGAAGGAGAAGGCCGGATTAGGCTAGGCCGGGGCTAGAAATTAATTAAAGGATCGGATCTCCGGTGTTCGATCACTAGCTAGCTTAATTAACTGCAGATATCGAGAAGGCCAGCAGGTACGTACGTAGGCAGTTAAAATTTGCATGATTAAATATATATATATTTAGGGAAACCGTACGTGCGTACATACATGCATGAATGTTAATTAGCTATATATACAGATTAAATTACGTACGTAATTTGATGGATCGATGTAGATCGAGTACGTATAATTAATGGTAAATTAATGGACTAATATATATATATGTAATAATTATTTTTTTTTGCATATTTTGTAGCAGTATGGACAAGAGTTGGATGAAGTTAAAGAATAGATGTGATGTCCGGTATATGGATGGAATTAGCGAATTTGTGAATTTTGCGATAGAACATGGTCATGGAAAGAAGCGTTTCAGGTGTCCGTGCCAGAAATGTCTTAATTGTCAGTATGCGGAGGTTAATGTTATGGTGCAACACCTGTACGAAAATGGTATGATGTGGAGTTACACTACATGGAGCGAGCATGGTGAAGCAGTAGAGTTCAGCGCAGCAGACTTCAGCTCAGGGTACAGTTACCATGGTGCCTCATCCAGCGGCAGTGGTGCCGGACCCCCAGCTTGCAATCCAACTGTAGATTTGGTCCATGATGCGTTTCCGGGATTTAGTCATAGTGGACACCAACACCAAGACGGAGGTTACAGTACCACTCATGAGCATGATGACACATTCCCCGCTGCTAGCTTGGCCACTGACACCAGTGAGATGGATAAGTACAACCGGATGCTACTTGAAGCGCAGACCCCGGTGTTCCCTGGATGTCGAGAGAATGTGTTGCAATATGTGATGGAGCAAATGAAGATAAAAGTGAAGCACAAAATGTCAGTCAGTGCTTTTGACGAAATTCAGGAGCAAATATGTAAGTTGCTTCCTGATGATCACAATCTTCCTAAATCTCATTATAAGGTTAGAAATATCTTGAGCAGCCTCGGCCTAAAGTACAGGATAATTGACGCATGTCCGAATGATTGTGTGCTATTTTACAAAGAGTATAAAGATTTGGACTATTGTCCCGTATGTGGCCAGTGCAGATTCCAGGTGAATAGGAAGAGTTCGAAAAAGAGAATTCCTGTGAAAGTTGTTCGATATTTTCCCTTGATTCCCAGATTGCAGCGCCTGTACATGTCTCTACACACAGCAGAGGCGATGCGATGGTACGCAGAAAAGCGAATAGATGACGATGTCCTGCGACACGCCGCGGATGGGGAGGGTTTCAAACATTTCGACAGAGAATTCGGAAACTTTGCTGCAGAAGTTAGAAATGTTAGACTCGGCCTATCTACAGACGGATTCAATCCTTGGGGAAGTAATAGCTCCGCCGTAAGCACTTGGCCAGTAATTCTGATGCCGTACAACCTGCCTCCGTGGATGTGCATGAACAAGGAATTTAATTTCCTTACTGTACTAATTCCAGGTCCTAAATCTCCAGGGAAGTGCTTAGATGTCTACCTCAGACCTTTGATCGACGAGCTGAAACTGTTGTGGGAAAATGGAGTCCCAACTTATGACAAATTCACTGACACGATGTTCACGATGAGGGCTGCCGTAATGTGGACGATCAGCGATTTTCCAGCGTATGGGATGTTGGCAGCGTGCAGGACAAAAGGATATAATGGATGTCCTATATGTTTGGACGACGTGAACTCTAGTTGGCACGCAGGGAAGGTGTGTTACTTGGGTCACCGTAGATGGCTCCCTCACGACCACCCTTGGCGACAGGATGAAGCTCATTTCGACGGGACGGTAGAGAACAATCCTAAACCCCGTAGTTGGTCGGGCGAAGAGATTTTAGAGAGGTTGAGCTATTTCGACTTTGGTGTGTTGACTAACGACGCGGATGTAAAGAAATGCAATCCAATTCCTCCACATGATCTGAGCTATTGGGATCACAAGAGTATATTCTTTGAACTCCCTTACTGGTCGAAGTTGAAGCTGAGGAACAACTTGGACGCGATGCACATAGAAAAGAATGTGTGCGACAGCGTGGTGGGAACAATTCTCGGTATTAAGTTCAAGACTAAAGATACTCCCAAAGCGCGCAAAGATTTGGAATCAATGAATCTACGTCGTCCCTTGTGGTTGAGGAGGGATAGGAAAGGAGTGTACAACAAGATGCCAGCTGCACCGTACACAGTGAAGCCGACACTTAGACGTTCTGTATTTCACTGGTTTAAGGGCGTTCGTTATCCGGCCACGTATGCAGCTACTATAACTGGAGCAGTGGACGAGGTGCAACACAAGTTTGTTGGTCTAAAGACACATGACTATCACGTTATGCTGCAACGTCTGATTCCAGTGGTAATTCGACCATATTTGCCTCGCGACGTCGTAGAACCAATAGTGGCATTGTGCAGATGGTGGCAGAGGTTATGCGCCAGAGAATTAAAGAAGTCAGATGTCGTGGAATTGCAACAACAAATTGTGCACATCATTTGCAAACTAGAGAGGATTTTTCCTCCTGCTTTCTTCGACATAATGATTCACCTAATGATCCACCTGCCCGAGCAGGTTCTCATTTCTGGTCCGGTCCAGTACACTTGGATGTATCCTCAAGAAAGGTACGTACAACTAATTAATTATATAGGTTTTTCGATTCATAATTTGTTCCACTGGAGATTACTAGCTAGCTATATGCATGTACTTATTTTTATTGTACGTTTGATTAATTTTGTAGACAGCTTGGACAGTATAAGTCATTCGTCAAAAACAGGTCGGCTCCGGATGGCTCCATAGCAGAGACATACCTAATGCATGAGTGCGTTACTTACTGCAACAGGTACCTCAAAGATCCACCACCTCCAACTGCCTCCGATCCCAGTGCCCGCATCAATCTTTCTGTCGTCACCAATGTCGTCCGACCGTTTAGAGGAGTATTAAAGGAAACGTTAACACAGGAAGAACTTATTGAGGCACATTGGGTAGTGTTACGAGACTGTGACGAAGTTGAGCCGTACATGATGTCATACAGGGAGAGGCTTCAGGCGTTATATCCAGACAAGAGTTCGGCGTGGATTGAGAAAATGGTTAAGAAAAAGTTCCCCGATTATTTCTTCCAATGGGTACGTATTTAGTGATTTATATACATATTGAGATCATGCATGTTTAATTTGTAGAAAGTAAACCCTTACATTTTTCCATTTTCGCAGATGATTGATCTGCAAAAATCCGAAAACCACGGGGGGTGGTGGTCTTGGCCAAAGCACTTGCTAGCAGGGAAGCCGATTAAACACTATATTTATCCGGGATGTTTTGTGAACGGTGTGAAGTTCCATTCATTGGCGCGAGATGAAGGAAGAAGAACACAAAACAGTGGGATAGCGGTTGGGAAAGACCCTGATCTATATTACGGAATGATCGTATATGTGGTTCAGCTATGTTACGGGAATGATGTCAACGTTTTCCTATTCAAGTGCAGATGGTTCAAGCGTACAAAGGAAGACCTGGGACTTTTATCAGTCGATACAAACTCAAGCTGGTATGAGGATGAGCCTTTCGCTCTCGCCACCTTAGTTAGGCAGGTGTTCTATCTCGACGATCCGAAAGCTGGTGACGGGTGGAAAATAGTGAACCAGATCTCTCATCGAGGAGTTTGGAATACAGAGACAATTGAAGGGACACCGGCGACGACTGAAGATGCTGCTGAACCAGACAGAGACATTCCTGCCTATCAAGAGCCTAATATTTCTGTCATCCGCTCCGACATAATGGACCTGGTTCAAGACGGTGAACGGTTACCCATGCCTGATGGTTGTACAGATCTAACTGAAGAAGAGATCATTGAGGTAGATGAAGAAGACGTGCAGGATGAGGACGATGACGACGACTCTGGTTATTCCTCGGACGATGTTGAGTACGATGAGGAGGATGAGCAATCGGATAACGGTGATGATGATGATGACGATTATGACGAAGAGTACGGTCACACGACGAGGATCATTACTTGGTAAACCCTAATTTATTATTGTAATATATATATATGATCGATCGATGCATCGTAAAAAGGTGAAAGATTTCTATTATGTCGAGACTTTAAGATTCCTCGTCCAGCTTTGGTTGGTTTTATTGTTTTTAAATACTATTTATGTATAAATTGGATTAATTATGGGTCCCTATATATGATTATATATATTGACTTGTGATAGTATTATTGAGAGCACAAATATTGTAGTATATATATATAAAAGTTGTTTGTACCTGGACTAACATCGATCTCCGCCAGCTTAACTTCCTCAGATTTTAAGTCGACTTCTCTCTGTTTCAATTGAATGTCTTTGGACTGTTTTTCTAGTCCCGGCCCCTCTCTTTGCTTTCAACTTCATCGGTGTATTCTTTGATCTTATTAAAAGTAAGCTGAAGCTGCTCTACATTTCGCTCACGCAGCCCTTCAAACCCTAAATCCTAGACCCTAAATGTAGCAGATCGGATCGATCGATCATTTTTTTAGTTATATTCTTGAATGAGAATAATTGAACGAACATACAAATGACCGGGGACGACCTAAACCCTAAACCATACGGCCCTAACCCCTGAATTCAGGGTTTTTACACTTGGACGACGGATACAGTCATTCTCCGTCGTCTAGGTACACACTAGGACGACGGAGAATGTCGTCTCCGTCGTCCAGATGACAAACCCGATACCCTAAACCCTAAGGACCCCTAACCCCTGAATTCAGGGTATATTCACCTGGACGACGGAGACAGTCGTATATATACCCTAAACCTAAGGACCCCTAACCCCTGAATTCAGGGTATATTCACCCTAAACCCTATACCCTAAACCTAAGGACCCCTAACCGAGAACGGAGAAATTAATTGCAGATTCACCTTTGGCGCCAAATCTCAATCTCATATAAAACCCTAGCTAAATCTTGGACCCTAAATCTAGCAGTTCGGATCGATCGATCAATTTTTTAATTATATTTTTGAATCAGAATAATTGAACGCACACACAAATGACCGGGGACGACCTAAACCGTAAACCCTAAGGCCCTAACCCCTGAATTCGGGGTTTTTACACTTGGACGACGGAGACAGGCATTATCCGTCGTCTAGGTACACACTTGGACGACGGAGACAGTCATTCTCCGTCGTCCAAGTGACAAACCCTATACCCTAAACCCTAAGGACCCCTAACCCCTGAATTCAGGGTATATTCACCTGCACGACGGATACGACATTCTCCGTCGTCCAAGTAGACACCTGGACGACGGATATTAGCGTCTCCGTCGTCCAGGTGTCTACTTGGACGACGGAGAATGTCGTATCCGTCGTCCAGGTGTAAATTTCGTAATTTTTTCTAAGACAACGACCATCTAGACCATCTTCGAATGCGTATTCTTTTCGTCAAGACTTTAGAGTAGTATATTCTTGGTGTGTGAGCTTCGACGGTTCGAAAATCGGAGTTGCGAAATGTCCTGTATCCACGTTTCCGGTTTGTGAAATTCTCGGTTTTGCGGTTGACTGTGCCGATGAAACCCTTCCCGAACTTATTATTTCCTGGTCCTTTATAGTAATTATATATTATGTTACGACGAACATATCCAACGGTTGTTTTGTCCAAATTCAATTTCGTTAGTACTCTGCTGCAAATCAGCAACTACTCATGAACACTAAAGTCTTAAAGATTAGTCGATACTTAACAACTTTCAAAACGTAAAATTATTCGGCGGTTCAAATTTATCTGTTTATATATACGATGCGTTCATCGATATTGTACGACTATTTCACTCGAATGACAGATCGCTAAATTCCTAGCGAATTAATTTAAATATTTTTTTTGCATAATTTGAACCTAGACGACGGATACGGTCATTTTCCGTCGTCCAAGTGTTCACCTGGACGACGGAAAATTACCGTATCCGTCGTCTAGGTTCAAATTACCATGGCGGTTCGAATAATTTTTTATTATTTTTTCGATGTAAATATTGACTTGGACGACGGATATGTCGTTTTCCGTCGTCCAAGTGAACACTTGGACGACGGAAAACGACATATCCGTCGTCCAAGTCGAAATAACATGGCGGTTCGATTTGCCGCCTCAATTTTCGGCACCGCTTGAAATTCCACTTAGACGACGGAAAACACTGTCTCCGTCGTCTAAGTCAACATTTATGGCGGTGAAACGGCCCGCCCATTTATTTGGCGCCGGTTCGAAAAAATTTGACCCTTCACTTAGACGACGGAAAACACTATTTCCGTCGTCTAAGTGCACTTAGACGACGGAGAATAGTGCTCCGTCGTCTAAGTGAAACTCTATATAAGGAGGAGCACCCCCCCCTCATTTTCTCATCATTCCATCTCCTCCTCTATACTCTCCTCTCCTCTCTCTCTCACTCCGGCGATCCTCCTCCGGCGACGCTCCGACGACCAATTTTCCGGCGTGGTTCCCCCTCTCCGACGACTCTACTCTTCCAATATTCCGGCGAAATTCCGACGAGGTAATAATTCGAAATTTTAACTCTTTAACAATTTTTTTATTTGTTTAATTATTTAAATTCTAAATACTTTTAATTTATTAGTTTTAAATAATAAATAGTTGTAATTATAATAATTATTTTCTTGTTATTATTATTATTTAGTAATCATTATTAGTTGTTAATTATTTGGTAATGAATAATTATTAGTTAAAATTAAATAATAGTAATAATAATAATTGATTATATTGGTAAATGAATAATTATTATTAAATGCATGATAAATAATAATTAATTGATAATTATATGTATTTTCTAGTAAATTGCATGGTAGTACGTGTTCGATTTAAATTTAGTACATAGGCTTGGTGTAATTAAGTCGCACTCTTTGGAATAGATGGCGCCTCTTTTCCTTGCTTATCTCCTTAACCCCTCGTGATGTGTGGATTTCATCACCGCACACCATAACCTAAGTGAAGTTATGGACACGAGGTTGAGGGCGGAGTTTGCAAAGGACTTGAGGGAGTGTAAATTTTCGAAAAATTGGCCGAATGTCGGACATGGTGTCTAGAAACGGGTTATGACTGGTGACAGGATTTGGACTAAGAAAGACTTTTGTCGAAATTAGTCCTGCCTCTCGCGTTATCTCTATCCCTAACTGGCCATGTTTTTCGATTTAACCAAGGCTGATTAATTGAAAATTTACACTTTATCGCGCGGGTCGCACGTCCATTGAACGACCGAAAATGCCAAGCTAGTGTACTCTATTTAAATCTTAAACGTACTTAATTAATTAGCGTAAATTCTCCGTCGTTGTAATTATTATGGTAAGTAGGTATTTTAACACCGTACGTACTCTTAGGTTTAAATGGCTCCGCCAAAGATCACATCCGGGAAGAAGAAAGCCCAACAGGAGTCAGAAGATGAGATGCTCCAAATGTTGGCGGCCCAAGTCGGTTGGGTTCAACCGCAGGTAGACGCCCTCAATCCGGGGCCTTCTGGGGAAATTCCCTCTGCCCCATTTCTCTCAAGCGGTGATGACGTCGACCCCTTTTCAACTCCGACGCCCGGTACCGCTTCAACGGGAAGTACTCAGGCGTCTTCGACGGCCGAGTCTATCATGTACAGCGTCCGCCGTAAGCAAAGGAGGGCCCCCACTGACCCCCAACCGAAAAAGACTCGGGGTCTCGTTAAAGGTGGAAAGGCGGAGAAAATTTGCAAGGCGACCGGGAGCAAGATCGCCTTGCCTTACGACGAATTCACCGGTGGCCCTCCCACACCTCAGCTAGCAAGTCTCTCGGCTCATAGCATTGGGTCGATTGTTCGTAACCGGGTTCGTATCACTGCCCCTACTTGGAGGGAGGTGCCGGATTCGGAGAAGGCGAAAGTCTTTAAGGATCTTTCGGTACGTAATACGTACAATTTTAGTTATTATATACTATTTTTAATATTAGTTATATATAATTTTATAATATATACGATTATAATTTCCAATTTATTTCTGATAGGAACAATTTGCGGTGGATCCGGATCCGGCGATGTTGAGGCATATCAACCAAACCGCCAACAACATCTTCAAAGATTGGAAGTACAGGCTCCATCAGTACTTCCGAATTAACGGTCCCGTGCCTCCCCCCGAAGAGCTGCGTGGGGATAGAGAAGATGAGTGGGAGTGGTTGTGTAACCACTTTGCCGATGAGCAATTTCAGGTGTTAATTTACTTTTTTTATTTCAATTAAGATAATTGAATACTCTAAATTTTAGTTACTTATAAATTTTTTAATGATTTCATTATGTTGTCTAACAGAAATTCTCCGGTGTCAACAAAGCCAACCGGGGGAAGAAGGACAAGCACCATACTTCCGGCGCCAAGCAACTCATTCAAATTGCCAAGGAGCACAGGGATAAGGGCTCCAAACACCCTTATCTCGATGCAAGCGTAAGCGCGTACGTGACGCCTGGGCTCGATAATGAAGCGAGTCAACGCGGCGTAAGTCATATATATATATATATGTGTGTGCGCTAATAATTATAGTAATTATTATTTAAATATTATTTCATTATAATAAATTTATTATTCTTTTGTAGGCAAGAGTGATAGAGCGTGCGCAGGAAGAATTGGCTAACACTCAGCTTGCGTTCCCAGATGTGCCGCTAGAAGACCTGCCTCCTCTATCTGTGGAGAGCCAAATAGCAATTGCGGATGAGGTCTACGGTCGTAGAGCTGGCAAGGAGGTTAGGCACTTCGGGCCTAAGGTGGTTCGAGATTTGTCGACCTCTGAGTCATCATCTACGGGAGGTTCGGGGCGGCGGAGAAGTTCTCAAGCTGCGGCAGCCTATGAAGAGGCTCGAATCGCACGGGAGGAGAATATTGCCATGCGCCAAAGAATGGACCAGCAAGACGAGCGAATAGCCCAACTCATCGCCCTTATGCAACAAGCTCAAAGACAATGTCAACCTCCTCCGAACCCATTCCCCGACGACGACGACCCGGCTGGAGGCGGAGGACGAGGCGGCGCATCTGCTCCTCCAGTGTTTTAGCTAGCTAGTAGTTCATTATTTCGTTTCTTAATTTCCGCATTACGAACAATATTTTCATTTTTAATTATAGGTTTTTTCGATTATGTATGTACAAATTAATTTTAATTATTTTATTAATTTAGTGTATTTAATTAATTTAATTAATTTTTTTTCAATTAATATTAATAATATTTTTGAATTTAATTTTTTTTTAAAATTAATTTTTCACTTAGACGACGGAGATTAATGTCTCCGTCGTCTAAGTCCATACATGGGCCACGGAGAAGCTAACAATCTCCGTGGCCCATGTAGGGACTTAGACGACGGAGACATTAATCTCCGTCGTCTAGGTAACCACCTGGGCCACGGAGAAGCTAACAATCTCCGTGGCCCATGTAGGGACTTAGACGACGGAGATTAATGTCTCCGTCGTCTAAGTCACCACCTGGGCCACGGAGATTGTTAGCTTCTCCGTGGCCCAAGTAGGGACTTAGACGACGGAGACATTAATCTCCGTCGTCTAAGTCCCTACATGGGCCACGGACGTTCTCCGCGGTCCAAGTGAACTTGGACGACGGAGATTAAATTCTCCGTCGTCTAAGTACTTAGACGACAGCACTTGGAGCACGTACCTTGGACGACGGATTTTCCGTCGTCCAAGTACTTAGACGACGGAGATAGGCACTTAGACGACGGAAATTCTCCGTCGTCTAAGTCACTTTTTCTTGTAGTGGTAATACATAATATGACTTAACCAAAGCTCTTGTGTGGGGAGTATTCATCCATGGTTAGTTCAATTATATTGGGAAGGTCGTAAGTATGTCTAAGGTGGAGAGAAGTTCTTAACATTCATATCTCATTGATTTTCTACAACAATTTACTTTCTGCAGTTTACTGATTTCTGCATTAGCTGTAACTTAGCCGATTTATTTTGGTAACCAAATCAACTCAGAAAACCCTCAAATTTTGTTTGGTAGTGCGCCACTGTGTCTAGTTTACTGTGTCCAAATTTCGTAGCATTTGGGTCTGTTTAGAGTGGGTTCGTAGTGTCATTAGTGTACTGTAGTCGAGTCTGTCAGCATTTTAGTTTTGTGTTAGGATTTAGTTTCACCAATTCCTTGTGTTCGGTAACCCTTATTTATTTTACTACATTGATATATCCAAGTTGTGAATAGGGTATCTTTGATAGGTGTTTACCCACCTTGTCAGAAGAGCCACATTAACTCCTATATATCGGAGTGGTGGTGCATGCCATTTGAATAATCCAAATCAACCAAAAAAATTCAGAAAACCATTCATTCTCTTCTCTCTGGTCTCTAGCAATTGATCCACCAAGTTTTCTATAAAATCTAGAAATTATTATTCTGCATGAATAATTTCTAGTAACCTTGAGTCTGTTGTAAAATATTTAATCGAGTGTTAGGTTGATTATTCGCTCACTACCACGTTTTGCAACATTACCGGCGAGATTTCCAAAAACAAGGTCGGCGACCGGGAAAGTCGCCGGTAATGTTCATCATTACCGGCGACTTACTCCGTCGACGGTAATGTCGCCGGAATTTCACCGGTAATATTTCAAAACATTATCGGCGACCTCCTCCGTCGCCGGCAATGTCAAGCCAAACATTGCCGGCGAAATTCCGGCCGAAAAATTGCCGGAAATGCTTGGCTTGACACTACCAGCGACGGAGGAGGTCGCCGGTAATGTGTTGAAACATTACCGGCGAAATTTCGGCGAAAAGTCGCCGGTAATGTCTCCATTTCCGGCGATTTAATGAATCGCCGGCAATGCCTCTTATATTAGATGCAGATCGCAGCAGCTCATTCATTTGGATCGAAAAAAATCCGGTGAAATCGAAAGAAGGAAAACGCTCTAAAATCGATCCTTCGGTATTGTCAAAATTAAGGCGCGCGTCGAAAACTCGATCACTCGGGAAGCTATATATATAGGTACGTGTATATATACGTATATGTGTATGTATATATATATGTGTGTTGATCAAATCCAATTTGTGAGATATGAAATGTTGTTGATGTCACCGAAACGAGAAAACTGCTTGTAGTTAATTTTATCTTATGTCTGAATCAACGACTGGTATTATCGTAGTGCTATCGGAGTCAGGCTTAAGAGAGTCTCCTACCTAGTCAAATACTGAACTGAAAAAAGAAGAATACCATCATCGAGTACTGAATCGAATTCAGAGATTAGATCGATATATATATATATATATATGCATGCATGTGTTGATTTAATTAGAGTTGAATTGAGATATCGCGTCGATTATTAGTAGTGAATGTGTGTATATATAATACGTAAAATTGTTAGAATTTTCAGGATGGACAAGAGTTGGATGAGCCTCGAAAGATGGGATGTCAGATATCACCAGGGAATTAGGAGTTTTGTGAATTTTGTGAAGGCTAATTGTGGAGACACTACACTTCATTATTGCCCGTGTAAAGAATGTAAGTGTCGCAGCGATCGATTTCGTTTTCCCATTGATAAAGTCCAGAAGCACCTGAGTAAATACGGGTTTTGGGATAAGTACACTTGTTGGATTTATCACGGTGAAACATCGTTAGCGGGTCCGCATGATCATGGACAATTTGGTGAGAGGGCCAGTCCACGCTATGATTATGGAGATTTTGCTGAGAGGGGCAGTCCATCCTATGATCCAACATCGATGTTAATCAATGATATGTTTCCTCATGAGAGCGGTGTATTTGCTGATGAAGCACCAAATGTTCCTCTCGTCGTTGAGGGTTTCCCCCATATTGAGCCAGTCGAGCCATTACCTGGAGCTTATGTCAACACAAGCGGTATGGACAAGTACAACAACCTGATTGCATTGCAACAGACTCCGTTGTACGACGGTTGTAGTAAGACTGTTCTTGAAAGTGTGATGGGAGTGATGCAGCTCAAAATGGAGAACAAAATGTCTGTCAAAGCTGTTGATTCTTGGCTGAAGTGGACTGCTTCGCTACTGCCACCCGGTCATCGTCTTCCTACAACTTATCATAAGGTGCGACATATCCTGAAAGATCTTGGGCTTTCCTACATCAAAATCCATGCATGCAGATATGATTGTATTCTCTTTTGGGGAAAAGATCTTGAAGACCTTGAAGCCTGCCCGGTATGTTTTACAGAAAGGTATAAGTTGACTCCTGCAGGCAACAAGAAAGCTGTGAAGATACTTCGATATTTCCCGCTTATGGATAGGCTGGAGCGGTTGTTCATGTGTTCTTTCACGGCCGAAGCAATGAGATGGTGGGCTGAGAGGAATTTGCCTGATGATGACACCCTTATACACCCTTCCGACTGAGAGGCTTGGAAGCACATGGTCAGGGAGTTTGATCATTTTGCAGCAGAGGTCCGAAATGTTTGGCTAGGGCTCTCATCTGACGGATTCAACCCTTTTGGCAACATGAGTCTTCAATACAGTATATGGCCAGTTATTTTGGTACCGTACAACCTTCCACCATGGATGTGCATGAAGAAGGAATACAATATGCTCACTCTATTAATTCCGGGCCCGGGTTATCCAGGAAAGTGTCTCGATGTGTATTTGAGGCCTTTGATTGAGGAGCTTAAGTACCTGAGTGAGTGTGGCCACCCCACTTACGATAGGTTCAAAAATGAGATGTTCTAGATGCATGCCATGCTTGTTGGCACCATCAGTGATTTTCCTGCCCGCGGTATGTTGTCGGGCAACGTTACCAGGGGTTACAGGGCTTGTTCAGAGTGCATGACGGTTGATTGTTGCAGTCCTCATTGCAGTAAAATTGTTCAGATGCGTCACCGTTGTTGGCTTCCATATGATCACCCATTTAGGCAGGATCCAGACGCGTTTGATGGGACTGTGAAAACAGGTATGGCACCCAGGCGATGGACAGGGGAAGAAATTTTGGAAGTGTTGAATGAATATGATTTTGGCCAGCTGAGCAATCATCCTGACATAGTGGCATCAATTCCAGACAAGCCCGAAAGGTATAAGTTTTGGACACACAAGAGCATATTCTGGGAACTCCCCTACTGGCCCAGGTTGCCTATCAGACACTACCTAGATGTCATGCACATAGAGAAGAATGTGTGTGAAAGTGTGGTGGGCACAGTTCTTAACTTGGAGGGGAAAACAAAAGACATCCCCAAGGCACGCATTGATCTGAAAGCTATGGGACTGCGGAAACATTTGTGGTTAAGAGATGGTAAGAGAAAAATGCCGCAAGCTCCTTACACCGTAAAGCCGAAGCATAAGCATGAAATTTTTCGGTGGCTGAGTAATGTTAGGTATATATTCTTATGGCTATGCAGGAATTTGGCCTTAAATTTTTATCGGATTATGGTTATATGCGAGAAATATAATTGTTGCCTATGGCTATATATATATATATATGCAGGTATCCTTATGGCTATGCAGGAAATATAAGCAGGTGTGTTAACTTCCGGGACAATAAGATGTATGGATTAAAGAGTCATGACTGCCATGTACTGCTTCAACGCCTTTTCCCTATTTTCATTCGAGGGTACCTGCTCAAAGAGGTGGTGGAGCCGTTGGTGGCCTTGTCAAGATTCTTTCAGAAGTTATGCACCAGGGAAGTTAAAAACTCAGATCTCAGGGAGATGCAAGATGACATCATTTTTATCATGTGCAAGCTTGAGAGGATATTTCCCCCAAATTTTTTCGACATCATGCCTCACCTGATGATCCATCTTCCCGAATATTGTTGCTTACCGGTCCCGTACACTACACTTGGATGTATCACATGGAAAGGTACAAATGATTTATACATTTGGTTTGTCTCTGTTTTTATATGTAAATTCTTATTTTTTACGTAAGTTAACATGCACTTGTGTACTTGTAGACAATTGGGAGCCTACAAGGACTATGTGAAGAATAAATATGCACCTGAAGGGTGTATCGCTGAAGCATATGTTGCGCACGAGTGTGTAACGTACACCAAAGTGTATTTGGGAGCGCTTGAGGACCCCCAACAACAGATGCCGATAGATGAACCCCAGTTCAACCTTTCTATCATCTCGAATGACGTGGTAGTACAGGGAAGCTTGCCAAAGTCGTACAAGTTGGATGGAAATGAGGTAGCCATTGCCCACTGGTCGGTACTGATTAACTGTCAAGAAGTACAATATTGAAAAAACTATCATCTTCACTGCCCTGCTATTGCCGGAAATGTTGATTACCACAACAGGACGTTTGCAAACTACTTTGGTCAATGGGTAAGGGTATATGTGTATATGTCTATTTTTTATATATATAGACTTATATAGCATGTGTGTACGTACGTGGTTTTGTGGTTTCTATGTTCATAATTTCTTGTGTACGTATTTCTTATCATTTTCAGATGAACCATATAGCAAATGATGGTTGCCCAGAGTGGTCAAACGAATTGAGGGTCCTGGCGATGAAACCGATAGCTTCAAAAGTTTACTCGATGTGTCAGGTCAATGGCGTGAAATTTATATGTGAAGCTCGAGACGACCGACTGAAAACACAGAATTGTGGGGTGATGGTCCATGGTGGGCAGGATGGCGTTGACTATAACAGAGTAGTCGGAAATTGTAGTCGGAAATTGTAGTCGGAAATCGTGTTGGAAATCGTAGTCGGAAATCGTAGTCGGAAAATGTAGTCGGAAATTGTAGTCGGAAATTGTAGTCGGAAATCGTGTTGGAAATCGTAGTCAGAAATCGTGTTGGATATTCTTCGGGAAATAATGACATTACCAACGAGTTAAGCAACTCGTTGGTAATGACATTACCAACGAGTTTAAGTCGTTGGTAATGACATTACCAACGAGTTGCAACTAACTCGCCGGCAATGTCTACTGCATATGGGCTGCTTCAGCTCGACCTCTCCCTCATTTCTCACTATCTCAAACCCTAAAACTCCTCCTCTCCTCCTCCCAAACTGTTCCGGCCACCTCCCTCTCCTCAAATCTCTCTTCCTCTCCTCCCCTCTCCCCTCCCCTCACCTCCTCTCCCTTCTCCTCTCTCCACACTAAAAAACCCCATTTCAAATTGAAATTTCCTCTCCTCCCCTCCTCCTCTCCTCCTCCCCTCCTCCTCCCCTCACCTCCGTCGCCGGAAAATCAGCTCGAGCTCCACCATGGCAGGTGCATGCAAGCTCACTCTCTCTCCCTCTCTCTCTCTCTCTCTCTCAATTTTTGTTTATTTTTATGCATATATATATATATACGTATGTACGTATGTACGTATGTGGCCATGTGTATATATAAATGTATGTGGAAATTAAATTTAATTAGGGTTATTTGGATTAATTTATATGCAATGTATATATATACCGGTAATGTGTGAAAAATGTGGGAAATTAATTAGGGTGCGTGATTTGGATTAATATGTGATGTATATATATATGTGAAAATTAAATTTAATTAAGATGCATGATGTATATATATGTGTGAAAAATGTGGAAAATTAATTAGGGTGCGTGATTTGGATTAATATGTATATATTTATGTCGAAAATGATGTATGTATATATGTTACTTTAGGTGATATAGTTGTTAATTTAACGTATAATAGGTGAAAAATCGGAATCGGCATTTAACGTGTTTAATTTGGATTAAGGTGATATAGTTGTTAATTTAACGTATAAATTAAGGTGAAAAATCGGAATCGGAACGGTTTGGAACCAGAACGGTTTTAATCCAGAACCGCGTGGAACCGGAACCGTTTGGGTACGGAACTGTTTGTAACCGAAACCGTTTGAAACCGAACGGTTCCGGGTTCAATCGGTTCCGGTTCCGCCCGGTTCCGGTTCCAAACGGTCCGGTTCCGATTTGTTATAGAACCGAATCCATGACTATTACGGTGTCCAGGAGGTTTTGCGGCAAATTGGCTTGGAGGCATCAAACGGAGAGGTTCCCGAAATAGTGGAGGGACCAGTAGTCAAGCTTCCTCCTCAGCCGCAGTCAGCAACACGCGCAGTGGGCCAATGATGAATGCTCGCACACAAGCCTTGCTAGCTACGCGAGCAGAGGAGGAAGCTGCACGATCCGGAGCCGTGCACCCGGAAGTCGAGCCTCGAGCCTCAGTCAGCAGACGCTCAGTTAGCAGACATCCCTCCGTCAGCAGACCCTCAGACGAGCGACAGTCAACGGGGGCATCAGAAACTCCCTCCATCTGAATGCCCCAAATTCGCCCGGTGCCTACTCCTGTTTCACGGGAATCATCTGAGGCAGATGGTGCTGGCGCCTCATCGTCCAGGCCTCGTCTATCTCCGCCGTCCGGTCTCTTCCTACCCGACGAGATTCCGGTGATCCTTGAATTCGATGATAGGGGGATGCCTATTTATGTTGAAGGACGGCCGGAGTTCCTGAGCGTGGAGGAAGCGTACAACTTCATCCCGTTCGACCCCGTGTATTTTTGGAGTGTGAGGTGCACCAACCAACAAACGGACGATGCAGGTAAATTTTATTTAACATTAGATTGATTACTTAATTATTACTTAAGACTTACGATAGGTTCAATTAATGATATCAATTTGTTGACATTGTATTATTAGGCAATTTCGTTAATGGTACTGGAAAATGGAAAGGGGCTAGAGGCACCTGCACCGGGCGGCAACTTGAGCAGGCCACCGGGGGAAGGAAAACGCCCATTAGGGCCAATGAGGATGGCGAGGTGATCGAGACATTTGACACCACGCGAAAATATGTCAGCATGGCCGGGACGATCGTGCGGGACAAGGTCCCAATGCTTTGGCCAGATTGGGAATCTGTGCCTATCTACGTGAAGATGCAAGTGCATAATGCACTGAGTGTGAGTTAAATCGTATTTTCATTACGTAAATTTTACATTTATTAATTAAGTCTGAATAAATATATAATTTTACCGTTTATATATTCATATTGCAGGTGTGGTTTGACGTGGATGAAGTTCTTATTCACACGTGGGTAGAGAGACAACTACATATGAGGTGATGTGCTTCGAGTTATTTGAGTATATATCAAGTTAAATTTTTGTTTATCAAGTGTTTTAATATCTCTAACTTTTTTTTCCTGGTGTTAATATAGGTATAAAGAGTGGAAGAACGAGCTTTCTTCACATTACACTCTATACAAGGAGCTAGGCCGAGGTTCTACCCCTAGCGAATTCCGGTTTAGGGAGTACGAGTGGCTGTGGCTGATAGCCCACTTCGAGCACCCCAAAGCGAAGGTATGCAACCTGAACATATCTTACAAGCCTAATGTATCGTATCACATTCAAATAGTTAGTTACTAATTTTTTTACATATGTTTATCAAACAAGGTGATTTCGAAGACGAACCGGGCGAATAGATTGAAAAACACCAGGGCCCATCATGCAGGTTCACTGAACTATTTGGGTTGGTCGAGTAAGGCGCAACAATAATAAGAAGTGAACCCGTTGGTGTATATTCATCAGAAGTTCTATCTGCAGTGCCCTGAAGAAGCGGTAAGTCTTTCGCCTCTCCATGTGTTAATAAAACTATTTTTCGATATTAATTTATTTTGTTAGATAATACATTATTCATTTTCACTTTTCAATTAGGCGAGAGTGGAGGAGGCGACCACAGAAGTGACCATGAATATAGCTCGAGATAACCATCCTGACTGCTCCGAGGAAGAAGTCACCTAGTATGCCTCTCAGATCGACCCGCTTGATCGGCCTATAGTGGCTCAGATCATGGCAAAAGCGTGCGGACTGGAAAGAATACCTACTACTGTAGGGGAATGGGCTCGGCGGGCGAAGGAGTATTGAAGAACACTTCAGAATACTCTACCGGGTCAAGAAGTTCAGCTTCTAGTCGTAACCTCGCAGCGGAGCTTCAGAGGACGCAGAGGGAGTTGGAGGAGCAAATGAGGCATATGGAGGAGATGAGGCAGATGGCCGAGCAGCAGGCAGCCAAAGATGCCGAGTACCGGGGATGATCGAGCAACACCGCCTCATGGTCCAGCAGCAGACACAAATGTTCACCTGGATGCAGACGATGTACGCGGCTCAGACTACCGGACAACCGCTCCCCACACCTCCCCCGGTCCCTGTGTTCCCCAGTTTCCCCAATTATCCACCACCACCACCGCACCAGTCACCGCCACAACAAGACCAGGGTAGCCACCGAAGTTCAAATGAGTACATGGATTTCTTCGACCCTGACCCGCAAGTTCCTCGACCCTGACGTGTAGTTGTAGTTAATTTTCGTATCGTTGCTATTTGTACTGTACGTTGGACATTTATGTGTACTGTTGAACTTGTATGATTGTACGGTTTATGTCTTTCAATGCAGGTTCTGGAATTGGGCCCAATCCAGAACCGCGTTTTTTTTCAAAATTTTTCTAAGCATTGCCGGCGACATGGACCTAAGTCGCCGGCAATGTCTTCAAATTCCGGCCACGGCGGCGCTGACATTGCCGGCGACTCAAAGTCGCCGGTGATGTTTAGGACATTACCGGCGACGTGAAACGCCGTCGCCGGCAATGTTATCTCCGGCGGGCTATTTCCGGCGACGTCATTGCCGGCGACTTGTCGCCGGTAATGACAATTCCGGCGAGAAAAAAAACAAGGCCGGCGACTTAAAGTCGCCGGCAATGTGTCTTAATCCGATAGTGGCTAGTGCAAACCAACGATCAACATTAGCAAGTTGTTAGGCTTCATTGTATCCTAAAGGCTTATTTGATTATTCATCATTGTACAATAAGTAGTGGGACAAATAAAGTTTAAAGGAAAACGTAAATCTTTAAGTACTTTTGAAGAGTTTTTCCTTCTCTTGCCATACCCACAAACACAAAATTTTCAACAATTGACTCTATATAATTAGAAAGCAATTTAAGTTTTCCTTTTCCAATATAGGAACACCATTGCCATTAGCAATAGAGACTTTAGAAGACTGTACGTGGCATTTGTTCAAAAGCAAGCAAAGTTATAAATTTGTTTGTAATGTGATCCGTAGCTCCTGATTCTATAATCCAATAATCATCTATAACATAAACTTTGAGAGCAATAGACAAGGATTTTAGAGTACTTGAACTTTCTTCAGATGGAGCATAATCAGTTTCTGTAAGAAACCCAACAAATTTCCCGAGGATTGTAGAGTAGCTTTCGATCCCAGATATACTAGTTTCCTTGCCTTTGATATGTATATTCTTCTCACTAATATATGCAACAAACTCTTTCCATATGCTAGTGAGACTACCTGATGTTTCTCAGAAGACTTATCTTCTTGTCTCTTCATCACCATAGAACTAATTAAACAACCGATTTGCATTTATTCCAACATCGAAAAAGGTCGAGATTACAAACGACATCTCAATAGATTTCTCTTCCATAATAGAATGAACAAATCAGAAACTAAGTAAAGAATAAATATAGTCGGGCCTTGAATTTTTACTCTGATACCATGTAGAAAAACATAGTAGAAACACAAGAGAGATTGAGCAATTTTCTACTTACAATATATTTCCCTGATAAAGATTACAAAGAGGATGCATGTATTTAAAAAGAGAAAGACTCAGCAAAGAGGCAAGAAAGTCTTGCACATGACAAAGCTCGTAAAAACTTGTACAAAAGTACATAAATGCTTGCACCAAATTATCCTAATTATATCTACAATCACGAGATTCTCTTTGTATTATGCACCACATTACCTATGTACACATGACTAGTCACACCACTTCAATAAGCAACTTCCAATATTATATGAAAGTTTTGTCTATCAACCTAGCTATGTCACCAAGTATAGATAATTTACTCCACGTAGGGCTCCTTGATATTAGAACTTATAAGTGGAAGTAGCCTCATAAAGACAATTAAACCACTATACATCTTGAGTATCTCGAGTGAAACTTTATATTTTGTGTTTCTAATTGAGTCCTTATGGATCCAATAGATACACTAGAAGTTTAAAGTTAGCTATAAAATCTATTTTTCTTCACTTTTACCATATCTAAACTTTCACCATATCTAAGTGAAAAAATGAGACATGTAAAAGGCCAGGGTAGAGCTAATAAGATAAATTTCATTAGGAGATAAGATATACATTATACATATGTTGGAAGGAGAAAAAATGAATGCTTCCAACGGTGAATTGAGCATCTAATTACATACATGTACATATAAACGGGTCTCGTTTCTCTTTGACTCAATGAGTCCTCAAATACGCATTTGTTGCTCGATCAATTTCTGATACTTAAATCCACAGGCTTGATCAGACGTTATTCCATGTCCCTTGTTCTTCTTTTACCAGGTCGGATTTAGTAGTGTGAAGCATGAAATTGCAGGCTCCAACTGCCTCTCCAACAGTCAAATGAATCCATTCCCGACCTATTTTCTCTATCAACTCAAACTTGTCCATCTTCTTCATCAGCTCGCTTCCGGGATTCGCCAATACGAGCTGAATATACCGAATGAAACGCGTAAGCTAAGTAATGGAAAGCAGAACTCGAAGTGAAATAAATCGAAAGAAATTTGACATCAGTATTTACCTTGAGCCCCCTTCTATCAATGATCTTCTTGACCTCATCAAGCATGCTTAGTCCACTGGTGTCAATGTTACCAACAGCTGCAAAAAGGAAATATATAAATTTTCAAGTTCTTTTACTTTACTTTAGTGTTCGAGTATACCAAGTTATAGACCTTTTCGATCCAATCACTTACCAGCCATGTTCAAAATGACATATTGTAGGCTACTTTCTCCTGAAGATTTTACTCTATCTTCCTCTTCATCAATCCACCTTGAAATCCTGAAATTCACAAGTGCCATATATAGGTTGATGTCAGATTCCACTGAAAAATGTGACAAAGTTGGCGACCGAACTAGGTTACTTTGGGTGGCAAATAAAATTACCTTTCTCTTAAGTAGTTGGAATTGGCAAAGTAAATGGGAGCATCAATCTCAAGTATGAGGATTCCAGGAATATTGCTTGCATTTGTGTATTGTTCCACATTTCTGTAAGCCATGGAATCCGGAACATTTCCAAGCATAAAAGTCTTGGGCCTTGCCACAAACAATAGCACCCTCATCACTGATAGTGCAACCTGCATTTTATTACACAAAGAAGCTAGAGTTAGAAACCAAATTATCATTCTTCATTTGTCAGGGTCAACTCATCCATGTGTTAGATATATAGCTAGGTTTCAAATTCGTACCGCTAAGACTAGGCCGATTTCAACACTGCCAAAAACAACGCCAATGTACGCACTCATGCAGACAACGAAATCGAATTTGTCAACCTTCCAGAGATGGATTGCTTCCTCGTACTTTATGAGACCGAGCATTGCAGATATTATGATGGCCGCGAGCACCACAATGGGAGTGTAATGGAACAACGGCGTGAGGAACAACAATGTGAACATCACTCCAATTGCCATCACAATGTTCGACACGGCAGTCTTGCACCCTGCGTTGTAGTTCACAGCTGATCTAGAAAACGGTCCTGAAAGTTTCCAATTGCAATTCAAGAATTAGCATTTGAATCTAGCTAGGCGCACTCTTTGAAGTGTGAAACAAGTTATACACATGCTGGAATGTGTACAATTTATATACCTGTAGTGAGGTAACAAGAAGTGCAAGAACCAGCAATGTTCATCATCCCAAAGGCGATCATCTCTTTGTTCCCATCTATATGGTAGTTCTTGAACATGGAAAAGCTTCTCCCTACTGCAATTCCTTCCTGCACCAGTATCACTATTTGTTACCAAAACAGAATAAAAGTATTTTCTTTGTGCTAAATTCACTCTGTGGTTTAAAGAAGCTAGATAACTCACGGCGAGAGCTATGACGCCGGTTATGATGCCGGTCTTGAAAGCTGTCGATAGATACGGAGATACAAGCACAAGGTCCCCGAAAGTCATAGGATTTAACCCCTTCTTCAGCTCTCCGATCTGATCAGCCATAAGGTAAAACAGTTAAAAACCTAACCATTCTTCCAAATATATAAAAACAAAGTAGTGAAAAGGACAAAGGTAATCTATACAACCCCGACGACCCACCAACCAACCAGAACTCCAGAAGGACCAAGTGGTGTCCTACTCTGCCGTGAACATTGGGTAAAATACGGCATAGAATATATCCGGGCCCTCACACCAGCCAATCACACTAGTCTATTATTAATTGGGATGGAGGTGACAACAACAATAATGTATAACGACACTACGAAGCTGCATGTTCATGGAAGATGGTCCTTTTTTTTCTAGCTTAACTAAGCTCTCCTACATATGATGCCCTAGCCTAGTTGATGATCACGGACAGGACTTGACTGGACTGGACCGGACCGGACTCTATTCACGGTTGTTCTTCTATGTTTATTACTCACCACTTGAACTCCATGTTTCTCAGCATGGGTGAGATAAACCAGCACGCTTCCCAATATCACTGACGTTAGAGGCGCCATGGCTGATATCCAGAAGAACTTGGGTTTTTTCTGGCTCTGCAGATATTCATCGTTCAACAAATTTAATTAGAACAACTCAGATAAAAATAAAATGTGAGCGTTAGAATATAGTTTTCACGTACTTTTTAGGTATAATTGTCAATTTGTTATTCTATGAATGACTTTTACGTCAATTTGTTACTCTATAAATTTTCTTGTCAATTTGTTACCCTAAGTTTTGAAAACTAGCCAATTTGTTACTTATACATTAAATTATGCAAAATATTTAGCCAATTTGCTACAATAGGTTTAAACTTTTCGATAGTTTTTCATGTTTTTTTTCGTTCAAATCAATATATATAATAGAAAATTTAGAATACTAAAGTTCTTTCAAATGTT
Source organism: Geum urbanum (assembly GCA_946800695.1). Taxonomy (NCBI): domain Eukaryota; kingdom Viridiplantae; phylum Streptophyta; class Magnoliopsida; order Rosales; family Rosaceae; genus Geum; species Geum urbanum. The sequence goes on along the minus strand of OX327007.1, from coordinate 42,719,520 downwards.
TATAATTTGATGAATGACGAATTTCAAGTAATTAGATAACAAAGTAACAAATTGACAAGTGTATAAATCCTAGAGTAGCAAATTGGGAGAAAAAAAATCTAGAATAACAAATTAACGTACACTGAAGTAATTCTTAAGATAACAAATTAACAATTAAGCCTACTTTTTTAACAAAGTTTTCTTAGTCGTATATTTGAAAAGTTTAGGTTGTTTATTCGATGTATGAGAGAGTGGGAGCAGGTTAAGGTTGAAAGTTGAAACCAAGAATTTCATGACATAACAAGCAAGATCGAAGCTGATGCCGACCGACCCAATAAGAAAAGGGTCTAAATTAAAAGGTGGATTCTGGGTAATTTTCATCAGACCTTCTAGATTAGGCTCATATACTAATTCGATCTCTACCAATCTACATATCTGATATATAGCATGCACATTATTTTAAGTTGCTTGACAGGGAAGGCATGCATATTAAATTGTTGGAAAACACACATAGAAATGAAACACATGACTGTATAGTAGCTCTACAAGAATATAATTATTTGAATGAAATGAACAATAAACAAAAAGAAAGTGCAAGATATGGGTTTTGATTCACTTACGAAGTATCTGGTGATGAGGAGAAAGAAGAGAAAGCCACATCCCAAAACACCACTTTCCCATCTCCACTGCAACAACCATCAAACATACGTCTGTTAGACAAACAACATATTCACAGTTTCACACACCCTCAACATATATATACACACACTCAAATACCATCATTGTATCCAAACTTTATGCCTAAAAATTCTTCCAAAACGTGAAAATAAGTCTTATTTCACTACATGGTCATCATCTTTCTCCAATACAAAGACTACATCGCATATAGAATTCATAGAATGACTCTTGATCTTTTGGTTGTGTAAAGAATCTTAAAAAGTATATATGTGGACTACAGTCGAACATATATACTTTTTCAAATAAGGTAGTAGCAGCTCCCTTTATATAATTCATAACAAAAATAGATGATTTTTTAAAGTAATTAATCACGTAACTGACTTAATTGCTTAAATATGACCGATGATAATAGGCATTAATTGTTGTGGCTTGTGAAACATCTAAGAGCATTTTTAACAGAGTAGCTAAAAGTTATAATTTTCAAAAATTATAGCTTTTATGTCTTTCAACAGAGTAATTAAAGTTAAAATTAAATGTAGCTAAAATTAAATGTAGTTAAATTATTTTAAGTAGCTATATTAATTTAGTTTGGGAGGGGAGATAAAATGACTCAAAAGCTATATTTTTTCAATGGTCATATTTAGCTATAACTTTCACCGTTAAAATTGAAGTCAAATTTGAGTGAGCTACATTTAACTTTTTAACTTAAAATAGATATAGCTTATATCTTTACTGTTGGAGATACTCTAATAACACCAAATGGATACATCATGACATGCATACATCACACGATTCGTAGATCAATTATTGGATGGACCAAACATAGCAAGCAAAATTTGATACTAGCTAGCTTGTGGTATTTTGAGGACCTTTCTTTTTGGTTGGCCTGAAAGGGGCATATTAGGTAAAGGACAAAGAGATTACTAACCTCATGCGTTTGGCTGAAGACAGAGTGCATAACTGACACGATATCTGTCTCTTTAGTGAAATGTACAAGACCCAAAATAGCCTTGAGTTGCTGTAGAATAACAACAGTGGCAGCCCCAGCCATGAACCCTACTATCGTTGCATGTGATAAGAAATCCACGATAAACCCAAGCCTGCAAATCAAATCAATCGTATGGTAATGTTAGATTTTACCAAAAAGGGTTATAATTATGCATCACTCAAATCTCCTAAATATTATGCATATCCGACAGCTTCTCAGATTAAAAAAATGGCAGTTGAAAAGATTCTTGAGTTAATTTCCAGTATAATTACGAAAAATAGAGCGTTACTCTATGTGTGCGTGTGATGTATGAGCAAATCTCATTCTGAACCAGACAATCTGATATTGTGTAGAAGACAAAAAAGGAACCCAGAAAACCTGTATATACATGCATGTTCTCCCGCTATAACACTTCTATCCTTTTCTGTATGCTTAATTGGGTGAACTTATCGTTCTTAACCTACCACTTAAATAAATAAACAACCGACTCGGCTACTCACCAACTACTGTAATTACGTTACAACCTACGGAAGAAGCTAGCAAAAGTACGTGAGTAGGTTTGCAGAAAATGACTATAGTTATATACCTAAACAAGCCCAACATCGCTTGAAAAACTCCGGCGAAAAACGTCGCCGTGAAAGCAAGGTGAAGATAGAGAGTGGGATTCTCGGTAGCATTGACCTCAGCCCCAAGCATTGAAGCCGTTAGAAGTGAAGCCACGGCCACCGTCCCCACGGCCAAGTCTCTAGAGCTCCCCATCATTGCGTAAACCAAAGGCGGAATAAAGCTCGAATCTACATTAAGGCATTATTACGAAATACGTTAGTAAAAACACAATGAAACAACGTTACATCATTCAGTGAACAAATTTGGTCATCAAGCTCGTATATATGTGTCCCCGTGTACTCACATAGGCCGAGAATGGGAGGCAAGTTGGCAAGCTTGGCGTAGCTGATACCCTGCGGGATGGCGAGGCTGGCGATGGTGATGCCGGAGATGAGATCGGACTTGAGGAAGTCAAGGGTGTAGCGAGGGCCCCACTCCAGTATGGGAAACACATACTGGAGTCCGAGGACCAGTTTCTTAGAAGCAGGCTGGTTCTTGAACTGTCTCAGAGGGTCGTCAGGGAAGAAAGTCTCCTTGAGGGAGTTCTTGAGCGTCGTGGTGAACGGCTGCGGCGGTGGAATCGCCACTCGGTTCGGCGTCGACGAGTCCACTTTCGCCGAAGGGTGCACGTCCTCGTCCACGGTGCCCATGTCTAACTGTACGTACTTGAATATATGATATGGTCGAGTTTATAAGCACTGGCTACGTGTATATATATATATATATGTGTGTGTGTGTGTGCAACGGATGTTGCTAAGCGTTTGTTTCGGAAATGACAAGTTTGGAGGGGGGCGTTAGGGCGAGACAGTTGGGATATGATGAGGCTTAGGATGAGAAGTGTGTGATGGAGTAGCCAATTAGCTGGAGGAGAGTGAGAGAAAAAGCCCGGTGGGATTGGAAATTTATAGAGCTAGAGAGGTGGGATTTGAGGACGCTGTGTGTGTTGGGAAGGAAGGTGGTGATGATGATGATGATGATGATCCATTATTATTTCATTTCCTAGAGTGGGATAAGGGACCCACGCGAACTCAATTAGTGAAAGAGGGGACACGTTTACAAAATTGGTTTTTATTTCTAGTTTTTATTTTATGGAAAGAAAAAAAAGTGCTCATGCGACCTCGTGCTCTAATTTTGTTCTCTCCTCAAGAACAGGAAGCAAAAGCCAGGAAGCTCACCTATTTGAGTCGTCGTATTCTAGTTTTCTTTTGGGTTTTGAGACTTTCAGTTCTCTTCATGCATGACTGGCTTAGTGCATGTTTTGGCACTGTGGCTGTGTCACTGTGGCGGTGAGATTGTTACGTCGGAAGCACATTGGGCGGTTAGGGAGGATTTGTTCGATGCGTGTTAGGGTGTGAAGGAAGTGATTAGTTCGTGACAGTCGTTATTTGCTGGTAATTAGTTCGACATGCATGAGAGCATCCGCACCCATTTTATGGAGAGAAAGTCATATTTTGAGGAATTATTCACCCATTTGAGGAATTCCTCAAAATAGGAAGTCATATTCCTGTTTTTCGTGCAGCGGTGCTAAAAATAGGACTTCCTATTACTATTCATTCTTATTTAAAATTTTAATTTTTTATTTTCGGGTAATATTTTTCAACCAATTTTCAAGTAATAGGAAGTCCTATTTAGACGCGCGTTAATATGTTTTGAATCAATTTTGTATGCCGGCAGCATACGGTGGTCTCGCTGACCGGTCAGCGAGTCGGGGTCCAAGGTCGATGCGCCTTGGTGGGGGCTCGGGGGCAACGCCCCCGGAGCTAAATGTAATCCGAGTCATGTTGGACTTAGGTTTTTTGTTGAGCATACATTCGTTATAACAACGTGTTTATTATGATTATTTATTTCGTCGCGATTCAAAAATGACATGTTTTTAAGTTATGATTTTTGACTCATTTTCTTCACAAAAGTTATAGAAGACATTAATATGAACTTGTCCGTATTTTTATTGAATTTTTCGGAAGTCCGAGCTATTTATTATGATTTTTTTAAGTTTTAGAGTAAATAATTTATTTAAAATAGTTTTAGGAGCTGACACGTGTCAGCCTGTGATTGGCTGGTAAGTTTCGGTAAAAAAAAAATAATTACTTTTTAACTGGCGCGTGTAATTCAAAAAAAATCTTTCCCGCCTGACGTCACCCACGAGCGTGGGCTCCGCTAGGGGGACTTCCTCTCCAGCGTGCTCTTTGCGGACGTCCTCGAAGACGTTCTCCTCGTCGCCATCCGGTCCACCATCCCTCTTAGCCACGCTGCACGAGTTTTTCGCCGAGGACGTCCGATTTCCGGTGGACCCCGCCTGAAAACGGTGAGGACGTCCTCCGTTTCTCTCCACGGTGCGGATGCTCTGAGGTTGGAGTTGTCTCTAATTAATACTTCAGGCCCAATTAACCAATTAAGTTAGGGTGGAAATTGATTTTTCTCTAATTAAGTTAGGAGTTGACCAAAAGATGAATATCTTTGTAGCTTATGTTTTGGTAAATTCCTTTGTGAACTCACCGGTTGGAATCACGAGTTTTTTCACTTATGTACTTTGGCAGTTGTATTATGTATTGTGCATAAAAATTAGTTAAAAATCTCGATCCTGAATGATTCCCATAATTAAGTGATTTCAGTATACTTCCGCGAGGAAGCACATCTCCATGTGTTTTCAAAAATACCACTTTCACGACTTTCAAATGTATATGTAAATTTTTTTAAGTTCTGTTTTTATTCCAACCAAACATCCTAAAAGTGAAATAGAAGTACCTTTTTTTTCCACCTTGGAAGTACTTCTACCGTCTTCAAAAGCCATGCCATTTGTTTGTCAGTATTCCATAATATGTTGTATGATTATCCTACAATATAGATGATGCTAAAAATTTCTAAATCTGTTAAGAGAGAATGGAGCTCCACGAGACTCTTAGTACATTAATTAATCTAACTAATTTATATTTACCATAAGAATGCATCCTTGTTCTCTACTTCATCAATGCTTGGAACACAGTTTTCTTTTACTCCCTATTAGTTTAATTTTTAGTTATTTTTTTCAATAAATTTGTTGAAAAAATAAAGACCAATATTGTAGATGCTCGCCTATAGCACGTGTTTAAAAGTCTTATGTGCTAATTGAAGCGACTTTAACTTTCATAGCTATACAAAAACTCATTTCAATTGAGTTAGTCTGACTGGATTAACGTAAAGTATCTGTTCTCAGCTTGAAAGTGATCGAATATTACCTGCCTAATATTGTTCTGATCGATCTTCGTAGATATAGTCATGGTCAACGTACTAGACGAGCTAAATCCCTTAAAGTTGGATCACACAGCAGGTGGGAACTCATTCTTTCAGTAGCTAGTTATGTGCGAACTTTGACAATTACCTCCAGCTTACATCACATCTTTTTTGCATTTTGAGTAATTGCATGTCACATTTATATATACGCTAGGGCTAGAAGACGGTTTCTCTTCTTTTATAAAAGTGAAGATATATATCACGCCAACAGAAGCAAAAACAAAAAAGATGAAGATCGAAATTGTGGTGTCTGTCTTTTCGATCTCTCTTAGGAGACCCAAGAAGGTAAGCAGACTCCTTTTAATTTCTGAACGTTCGTTCACTAGCTATGTGCAAGTGTTTTGAGACTTTGAGTACCAACGTAAAATGATTGCTGGCAAGTTGGCAATTTGACCTAAAAGGTTTGTGTGTACGCGCTTATCTGTCTCTCCAGATGAACACCAATCAATCTAACATTTTAGGATCACATTTGAATTTTCTACATAAAAATCAAGTTTAAAAAGCAATCTTACCTTAAACCGAAAGTTTGAACTCGTTACTTTCTCCCGACCGAGTTTGATGCCTCACAAATTGATAATTTTGGTTCAAGTCGGTCACCAATGGAAAAAGTATCTTAAACTGATGATATGCATGACATTATTTGGTGAAAATGAAGTGGAACTGTGGAAGTATTCTCTTAATCATATAATCATCTCTAAACCATTGTAGTATTGCTTACTAAGCCATTACGTAACCATCTGCTGTTTCAAAAGCAACCCAAAACGTCCTCATATATACATGCACAGCAGCACAGGCCGGCACTAACAAGCATTACCAGCAGTTCTACACATATAAACGCCTTTTCCTTTATAAGCTAGATCTGGTAAAGTTATAATTAAGCCCGGGCAGTTCTTAACCCGGCCATTGGAAGTCTCTGAAAGACAGAACAAGATCGATACAAGCATGGTGCATGTCTTATAGATAAGAATCGTATCCAAATTTTGTTTCCATGTTCTTTTGGTGAGTTCTAGTGGTGTTTAATTACCAAGATATACTAGTTTTTAATACCGGCTTTATAATTTGAACATCCACTCAATAAGATCTTTGAAAGGCACCATCATTTCTGAGTGATAGCTTAGCTAGTTCGATCAAACTAAATTTGATCGGCTAGATCGAGAACATCCCGTGATTGGAATTATTGTCCTCTTTTGGAGGAATCATCACTAAAATAAATCAAGTAGACATTTAACAACTCTGATAGATGAGTGTGATTTGCTAACTAGCTTGCTTATTAGGGAATATACATCTCAATACATGCCATAAACCAATAATATTTTGAATCATATCATGAGATGCAAAAAATTCTTGATGTATTTGCGACGTACAGTAGTGCTGCCACTGTGACACGGATCAATCAAGGTTCCCAAAAGACAAAATTCGTCAACAAATTAAGGTTGCCATGTATGCAAAGTGTACACACTAACAATCGGCTTGGATTCACTACCAGGAAAAAAATACTTAGACAATGAAGCAATTTCGTCATCTAAGATGAAGTTTTCGTCGTTTAAGTACTTAACCGACGATAATTTCGTTGTCTAAGTGTCATAGTGTAAGTACTTAGACGACGTACCAAAAAAATTTCATCGTCTAAGTTTCTAGACGACGAAAGTTTATTGAAAAAGACGACGAAAATTAACTTTCGTGGTGTAGAATTTTAAAAAAATGAGTGTATGATACCTGTCCTCTTACGGGCATGTTAATATGGTACCCGACCTCTCAAAACTATCAATATGGTACTCAAACTTTATAAATATTATAAATATGGTACATCCATCTAATTTTCTATCATTTCTCCGTTAACTTGATGACGTGGTATTTTTTTTTTTAAAGATTTGAGGGTAAATTGGTCATTTTACATATATTTAAGGAAAAAATTAGCATATGGTACCTATCATCTTCCTGCCTGTCAATATGGTACCCAACCTCTCAAAACTATCAATATGGTACCCAAACATCTATCAATGCCATATCCTTATATACGTTCGGGGTCTAACCATTCCTAACCATCTTCTCCAACATCTCAAACGCATGCCTAACACTCCCCCTCTTGTACAACCCATGAATCAATGATGTATAGTAAATCACATTCAGCTTCACACCTATCTTGCATATCTTATTGAAATACCACAACGTTCGGCTCACAAATTTCCTCTCGCAAAACATGCTTATAACCTAAGTAAATGTAGTATTGTCCACAATAAACCATTCTCAGCTGTCCACCTCCATGACTTCTATGTTTCAATAGTACCCAATAACCACACACGTATAGCTCAAATAATTAAAATTTACACCTCTCACAAATATTTCATCGAACACGTTATGCGCATACTCAACCAAACCCAATTCATAAATAATCCCAATAACACAGCTCAATGTCCGATTGTTGAGCACAAGTCCAATATTCTACATCTCAAAAATCATATTTGGAGCCTCTTTAAATCTCCCAATCTTAGCAAAGCTTCTCAGCATAGACTGAACCACCTCGTGGTCCTCTCCAAATTGTCATTGTTGAATAGCAAAGCAACGTAGAAGAAGTAGAGACACGCATAAAGCTAGTATCAAAATCATGGGCCAACAAAGAAATTACATCAATGATGTGTTTGTTGGTTAGAGAATTAGAATCGAGATCGAGACTGAACTTTGGAGGTTGTGATATGAAGTAGGTTTGATAGGTGTGAGATTTGTAGAGCACTTTTAGGTGACTTGAGACTCTGATTGTGGTAGTGAATCAACAACTGTGGTGGAGGAGTGTGGTGAGAGAAGAAAGAAAAACGTAAAAAGCCTAAATGCGGGTTTGGATACCATATTGATAGTTTTGAGATGTTGAGTACCATATTGACAGGGCAGGAAGATGATATGTTTTATACACTCATTTTTTTCCTCAAATATATGTAAAATGAAAAACTTATCCTCAAAAGTTTTGAAAAAAATATGGCACGTCATCAAGTTAAAGGAAAAGTGACTGAAAATTAGACGGAGGTACCATATTTATAGTGTTTTAAAAGTTTGGGTTCCATATTGATAGTTTTTAGAGATCTGGTATCATACTCACATGCCAGTAAGATGACATGTACTATACACTCATTTTTTTTTTTAGAATTTCTTAGACGATGAAACATTTTCGTCGTCTAGGATAATTCACTTAGACGACGAAACGGTTACATGATAGGTGCAAAAGCACCAAAAGATAACCCTATTCCTATGAAGTTATGTCAATCTAGTTTAATGGAAAATATGGGTCATTACGCGCTAAGGATTGATGAAACTAAGACTCAAGAGCACAAGAAACACAAAAGACATGAGAGCCAGAAATCTGGCAGACTCGACTACTGTACACTAATTAATTTACGAACCTAACTTAGACTAATCCAAAAATTACGAAAATTGAACACTTGACACAGTGGCGGACTACCACACAAAATTTTAGGGTATTCGTAAAAGTGTTTATCACCAAAATAACTCGATGAATCTATAGCTAATGTAGAAAAACGTAAATTTCAGGAAAGTAAATTGTTGATGAAATCAAATAGAGATGAATGTTATGAACATCTCTCCACCCTAGACAACCTACGATTACCCCAACCTAATATTACACTCTCTTACTTGGCATGAGAGAGTGGGAGTGGTCATCCGCTCTAACTTGATTCCTAATCAACCGACTTATACATATGGTGGTGTAAGCTTAGAGAACTAGAGTCATTAAGATCTAAGAGTGTTTGAGGAACAACAAAGCTTCAAGGGTTGATTTGGTGGTCACCCTTCCCTCACCAAGGATTTACTTCACACAAGTTATCACTACGGGCTTGTTTATCTCTGTAGAACATGCGATAATATGTTGGTTATGCACACATTCAAGATACTAGACTCTACAATATACAACTAAGTTGGCCACCATAGAAACACATAGTAGAAATCATCAATGGAATAATAGTGAAGTAAAACTCATCCAAATAATCCTTAAAATCACAAGGGGTTCAAAATCGTAAGCATGTCCAGGGCTTTCATCAGCCCCGTAACTAGGAAAGTTTAGCTACTCAAAGTTGAAAGAATACAATAACAAAACATGATGGAGAAGGAAGAATAAACTAAAAACCCTAGAATTATCTACAGAGAGATTTCGACGGGTCGAGGAACTTCTTCGACCGGTTGAAATATGACGATTGGCAATCTCCAAGGCAGTGACGCTTCTTCTCTTTAATCTTCTCTCTCTGAAATTCAACAACTCTATTTTGTTTTTCAAAAGATGCTTATATGGGTGTGATCTTGGGCCTTTCCTCATCAATGTAGGGTCGAGTCATCGCCACATGGACTTTCCACATCATCATTCCTTATTTGGATAGAATTCTCCTTTTATTGCTCTGAATTGTATTTTCCTCCAAAAAACCTAAATAAACAAAAACATAATTAATTACTAAAAAATAAACAAATAAATTGAGTATTTTAAGAATTAATAAGCACAAAAGAGTTGCATATGTATGCAACTATCATTTCGTCGTCTAAGAAATCCGGCCTTAGACGGCGAAAATGTTTTCATCATCCAAGTGTTCTAACTTAGACGATGAAAATGTTTTCGTCATCTTAGTGAATTACCATTGACGACAAATCCTGATATTTCGTCGTCTAACGATTTCATTCAAGTCGAAAAAAGTTTTCTCGTCGTCTGAATGTTCTTTCTAGATGACGAAATATTAACACATTTGTCGTCTAACATGTCCCTCTTAGATTACGAAATCTTCAATTTCGTCATCTAAGTTGTATATATTTTTGTGATTTTTTTTATTTATAATTATTTTAGAAATAAAATAAAATTAAATAGTAAATTAAGAAAATACTCATTGAATATATTAAATATATACAAAACTTGTACATAAAAATTGTACCGTTCTGATCGAATTATAAACGAAACTAAACATAAAAATCGACATCTACGAGAGTTTGGACCCCACTGATTCCCCCGGTGCTCAGATCGTCGTCATTGTGTCCAGAATCTAGAGGCGTGACAATCGGATGACAAATAAAATCAGGATCCATGCCTAGCCTAGTCTTGAGGAACTCACGTATATGATCCATATAAGTTTGTAACGTATCAGTCTGAGTCAAGGTCGCTCAAGCCTTCTCTTCGGGCACTTGGACCCGTACCTCGACATGCGCTACACTCGAACGCCTACTCGATAAAATTGACGGCTGGCTCAAATCTCGCTTGACTGCCCGTCTAAGGCCACAAACCTCATTTCCACGTCGGCGACCAAAATTTGTATCTGCAATATTGATCTGAGTCTCCTTCGATAGAAGAGACAACTCTTCAAGCGTCATCTCTAGATTCATTTTTATTATATTAAAGAAAAGGAAGAAGAACCTTAAACTTATTGCACTCAAAGTGCCCGACCAACCATTCCCACTTGTCTTTCCTTTTCCCCAACAACTCATTTGGGACACTCGAGGTGCCGTGTTCCTTGTAGTGCTTGTGTAGGTCGTGCATCCAATCCTTGTAAATACCTGTAGCCTTTTTCTCTACGAATTTTCACATCTCCGGTTTGGCTTCATAGTCATAATGTACCTAGGAAAAAAATTAAAAAAAATTAAATTCCTAGACCAAGAGTTCGCAATACACCCTGAACTTATAGACTTGGGGTAGCTCGTCCCAAGAAGGGGCCTTCATACGTATGTTATTTCGTATGATATATATGATGTTGTACGTGCACAAACTGCTCAACTGTAGCGTCGGTGGACCTGTGGTGAACTCGTCGAACGATACCTCGATCTTCTTCCCCGTTGACTCTACTATCTTCTCGACTTTAGATCTCTTCACAATTTCTCGAGTGCGTTTGAGGGCCAGGGTTGAGGTGTCCCTCATATTCACTTTGCGTGAGGCACTATAGCAAACAAAATTGTCGACGATTCTTAGGGAGCTCGTGACGCGTCCGAAGCGGAAATATCTTGCTAGATTTTATAAGTTGTTGACGCTTCATTGGGAGCATTAGGTATTGTCTGTGACCTATCAGGAAACGGAGGAGTTACAGGAGCCGTAACGGTCTCCGTTGAGATTTGATCCCAACCCAACTATTGTACAATGGATTAAAATTCGGTATTCTTCTTTTGCGCAGTGCGCATCTTCCTCCCGCCATGCATCTTAAGCTCTACGCCATCAAAAATTAACAACATTTACTCAAAAAAACCATATTCATCAAAACACATCCATACCAAAAACAAAAAATTCATAATCTAGTACCTATTCAACACAACCTCATGACATGTCTAAATTCATCTAACACAACCAAAATTCATCAAACACAATCACCAAACCATTTTTACTATACCAAACACAATCACCACATCACCATACCTTATCCATTTTCATTCAACAAAGTACGTAAAGGATACATCAATAACAATTCTACAAAAACTCCATAATTCGAACATAATCACTATAATCTCAATAATCTCTATAATGTCCATAATCAAAATACAATTCTACATAATCTCTATAATCAACAATAATTCTACATAATCTACATAATCTCCATCAACAACCAGTCTATATAATCTACATAATTAATCTCCATCAACAAGTCTACATAATCTCAATCAACAACAATACATAATCCTAAATTCATTCAATCCACAATCCATAATCATAAATTCATTCAATCCATAATCTCCATCAACAATCCAACAATCCATAATTCAATACATTTATTCAATCCAACAATCCATAATCCTAAATTTTCTACAACAACAGAGAGAGATGTACGTCGAACAGAGAAGTTGTGACGACGGTGGAGTGGTGGCATCAGGGAGTGATGGCATGAGTGGAGTGGTGGTGTCGGTGAGAAATAATGGTGGTAGCAGTGAAGTAGGGGTCGGGGTCGGTGGGTTGTGGTGGTGATGGTGTTGGGGTGAGGGAGTAGCGATAGAGTGATGGGTGGCGTCGGTAGAGTGGTGGGGGTGGTGGAATGGTGGCCAGCGTCGGTGGGGTTTTGGCGGTGATGGCGTCGGTGTATCGACAAAGAGAGAGGGAATGTTAATTAGGGATTGCAAAATGGAGGCCGAATTTGTGGAAGAAGATCGATTCGATCGATGTTAATAAAACCACTAAGCCGACAAAATGAACCCGTTGTCTAAAAGAGATCATTTTGTCATCTAAGTGGTTTTAAAATATCCCAAAAAGTTTGGCACAAAAAAATATCAGCCAAAAAATTTGGTCTTAGACAACGAAAATAAATTAATTCGTCGTCTAAGTGTTTAGTTTTTGGTCTTAAGCGACGAAAATAGAGGATTTCGTCGCCTAAGAATGAATTTATTTGATTTTTCAGATTATATTTGAAAAATTTATTTTTTGTACCAGATTAAGAATCTTCATAAATCAACCGTCGAATTTGTTTAGGATTCGATCGTTCTTGATGTGTGATTATCGACAAATAGTTAAAAGGCAGAAACGATCGTAAAATATATTTTGTAAACTATTTTTGAAGTTTTAAGTGTTTCCACTGACGTATAAACTACATTTATGAACTAGATAGAAATTAATTAAAATTTGAGAAAAAAATTAGATAGGAGAGTAAAGATTAGTTGTACGTCTACTAATTGTATACATGACAGTAGTCCAAATGTGCATACTCTTTGTAAAACAACACACAATCATTTTTGCACGTTGAATTTTCTTGTACTTTAGGCCGAGACTGCTTAAGATCTTTTTAACCTTATAATGGGTGAAGTTTGTGATGATCGGGAAGCAACTTACATATCTGCTCTTGCATTTCGTCAACAACACGGTCTGACATATTTTTCTTCACTTTTATCTGAATTTCCATCATTACATATCGCAACACATTCTCTAAGTGCTTTCATCTCTTTTATTTTAAGTCTCACTTGGTAATTTCTCAGTCACTTTGACTTTGAAACTCCCCAATTAAAAATATCGTAAGTTCACTCCATATTCTATCTTCACTTTTTTTAATTTAAAATTATATTAAATTTTCAAAGTTCACTATTTTTCATACGAAAAATTTTCCAATCGTTTAAAAGAATTTTTTTATTTATAAACTCCTTTGAGAATTTGAGAACGAGCAAAACAGGGTAACAAAATCCTATAGGGGTTCGCTGAACAGAGTTAGTATTTTCAGTAGATGAAAGGACCCAACCCCGATTTAGTTGCCTAAATCGGAATCAAACCCCTTCTGAAAACGTGAACCAACAAAAACCATTAAAATTTTGGCAGAGTAACGCTACTAACGTGGAATTGCCATTACCTGCACCCGGAAAATAACACTTCATCCTATGCCACAAAAGCCAAACCGTGGGCACCAATCCCATCCGGATTTCTCAATATCAAATCAATATTAATAAACAGTAAACATACTGTAATATATAGTATATCCGGGAAAAACCGTATAAAACATATATTAGAATGTATCAGAGCGACCTCTAGTGTTTATATATACAAAATATACAACAGTAGGCAAAACAAGAAACCTACTCGAAAACACAGGTAGCTCGGACAACTAGCCTCCCACCACGACGTGAAACACCAGAACCTGAACTGCAAACTAGGCACGGAAACCGAAAAGCCCAGGGGAAATACATGAAAACCGATAGAGTGAGTGGACGAAATAAATGTCTTTCGCCGAATATTATATGTTATAAAAACATATGCGAGTCCAGATAAATAAAGATAATAAAGTACACGAGGTAAACTCATACTCCTCCAACGTACTGAGCATGCATGTAAAAATCTCACGGGGTCGCTCATGGACACCTCCGTGCTAGTAAAGTCCGAATCGCGGGATCCCAGACCCGCACGTGATTCTAGCCAGAAAGGCCTCAGGTCAGGGTATCTGTTTCCACCCGGAAATACATCGACACAAGAAACAGATATCTGTACCCACCCGGAAATACATCGGCACAAGGTACAGTTCCCCCCTGGTAGGCACCCTCGGGGATCAGCCGTGATGCAAGTATATCGATACAACAACATGAACTATGACTGTACTCTGTGTAAACCAAATCATAAATAATTCGATGCAAATGCGTAATGCAATATATAAATGCATATACGTAATGTATAATGGTATCAGCATAATCATTCAAAACATGCTCATATAAATCATGATCTCGTATGCATGCTCAAGCTCGTAAAACGTGTGTATTGACTCGCGATTAACAGTGAAAAGAAGTTGTCCACTCACAGGTGAGCAAAACGCGCACTCGCGCTATTCACTTGGTCCGGCGGAAGATCCCTCGCCCGAAGCACGATCTCGATCCCTTGAATAGTCATAAAACATATCTGATCAAAATCATTATCCATAACCCTGTACCACACCTCGAAAACCAACCGTTCCCGGAAATATACAATACAGTGCAATTAAATCGACGAAATTCCGAAATCTCCACTCAAAACCCTCAACTAAAAATCCGATACCCAAATCAACTCGAAAACCTCAAGGCAAAAATCGGGGCGCGATTAGGAGAAAAATGACACTAAAATCATCGAAATCCAAAAAGTCAACGTTCTCGCCGGAGCACCGCCGTTGACCGCCGCCAGCGGCGGCGGCGTGCCGTCAGCGAAGAATTTCTCCGGCGAGGAAAGCCCAGTCTTGAAGCTTACCTCAAGCCCAACACAAACCATAACTAACACAAGACCTAATTCTCATTCAATTAAGTAAAAAACAGCTCGAAACCAAACGGAGTACAACTCCGGCAACCACCACAGGTTCCACCGGAACCACCACCTCATCCAAAATCAACCACCTAGGAAGCATCAACGAGGTTAGGGGAGTTGAAACCCCATCACCCCCGCCACCGTAGCTCGCCGGAGGACCTCCCCCCGTCACCGGCGAAATCCGGATACATAACCCGATTCGAAACCACCCAAATCATAACCAATTTTCACAATTTCAACTACCAAACAACTTAAGAACTCAAGGGAAGTCGAATTATACCCCAAACGTGGCCGGAGGTGGCGGGAAAATCCGGGTCGGCCGGCGAAATCCAACCGGGTCGCGTTCCTCTTCACGGGTCAACAGTCAACGGTCCAACAGTAAAAGTCAACGTTCGGTCAACGCCTCAAACAGTGTTTTCGACAATTTTTCGACTAAAACCCATATTTATACTCGCGCCTCGGGACGACCGACGGTCCAAAACGGATAACCATTACGATTCGGATAATTACGAAACGAACGGATAAACTCGTCGATATTCCGTCATATTATATTCCTCGGTTATCAGAAAAATCATCCGGAACCGCCCACGAGCTCGAAATCACGTGTACTACAACTCTCGAGAAGAGACTCAACTCAAATTCTCGGCCGATATTTAAGTCGCGAACTAAACCGACAAATCACACACATAACGATAAACCGCGATTACGCGCTAACTCGTGAATCATGCTGATTACTCTGCTGATTCTGGTTCAGGTGGTCACAAATCTACCCCCCTTAAAAAAATTTCGACCTCAAAATTTACGTACATGTCAAGTGAACAGATGAGGATACTGTTCCCGCATACGCTGCTCAGTCTCCCAGGTGGCCTCCTCAACCGAGTGATTCTGCCACAAGACCTTCACTAGCGGGATCACATGGTGCCTCAACTCCTGCTCACGATAATCGAGAATTTGCACTGGCTCCTCCTCGTACGTCAAATCCTCTCGAATCGGCAACTGTTGTGGGACTAACACATGCGAAGGATCGGAGATGTAATTCCGCAACATCGAAACTTGGAAAACATCATGAACACGAGCCATCATAGCCGGTAACTCAAGTCTGTAAGCAACAGCTCCAACCCTCTCGGTGATCTCGTACGGACCAATGTATCGTGGTCGAAGCTTGCCACGCTTCCCGAAACGCACAACTCCCCTCCACGGAGATAGTTTCAGGAAGACCCAGTCACCTACATCAAACTCGAGGTTCTTCCTTCTCACGTCTGCATAACTCTTCTGACGATCCTGGGCGATCTTCAATCTGTCCCGGATAATCTGGACGTCCTCCATAGTGCTCTTCACCAAATCAGGGCCAATAAGCCATCGCTCGCCCACCTCACTCCAACACAACGAAGTGCGACACTGCTTCCCGTACAAGGCCTTGTACGGTGCCATCTCAATACTGGCCTGATAGCTATTGTTGTAGGCGAATTCTATCAAATGCAATTGCTGGTCCCAATTCCCGTGAAACTGCAACACACATGACCGCAACATATCCTCAAGTGTCTGTATAGTACGCTCAGACTGCCCATCAGTCTGAGGATGAAAAGCTGTACTAAAACGCAATCTCGTGCCCATGGCTCGCTGTAATGCCTGCCAGAACTCAGAAGTAAACTGACTATCTCGGTCAGAAACAATAGACACAGGCACACCGTGCAAATGAATAATCTCCGATAAATACAGCTTGGCCAATCTGCCCACTGATATCTTCCCCGGAAGTGCGAGAAAATGAGCGGATTTCGTCAGTCGATCCACAATAACCCAAATACCAGTATTGCCCGCCGAAGTACGCGGCAACTGATAAACTAAATCCATAGTAATGTGCTCCCACTTCCAAACCGGAATCTCTAGTGGCTGTAACTTCCCTGCAGGTTTCTGCCTCTCCGCTTTAACCTGCTGAAAGATCAAACATCGGCTCACATATGCGGCAATCTCTCGCTTCATGTTGCGCCACCATTAGTATGCTCGAAGTGTATGAAACATCTTCGTACCTCCGGGATGCATCGCATACGCTGAACTATGAGCCTCATCCAGAATCTCCTTCTTAAGGCTCTCGTCTCGGGGCACACACAACCTGCCTCTGAACAAAAACGTATCGTCGTCGCTCAATCGGAACTCTGTAGGCACCCCATTCCGTATCATGGTCTTCTTGCTCAACATATAGGAATCTGAATCCTGAGCCTCCCGCACCTGATCAACCAATACGGGTCGAACCTGAAAACTGGCCAACAAAGCTCCCTCATCATCCCACTCAAACTCGGCACCCGTGGCCCGAAGCTCAGCTAACATGGACACTTTATCCACACACACATGGAACAACGAAGCTCCGGATTTCCGACTAAGTGCATCAGCCACAACATTGGCCTTCCCTGGATGGTACTCGAAAGTACAGTCGTAATCATTGATCAACTCCATCCACCGACGTTGCCTCATGTTCAAATCTGGCTGCGTCCGTAGGTAGGTGAGACTCTTATAATTAGTTTAGATCTTACACTGAGCTCCATACAAGTAATGTCTCCAACTCTTCAATGCTAGCACAATAGCGGCCAACTCCAAATCATGGGTCGGATAGTTGACTTCGTGTGGTTTCAACTGCCTGGAACCGTAGGCTACAACTCTGCCATGCTGCATCAGCACACAGCCTAATCCCAACTTCGACGCATCACTATAAACCACAAACTCACCGCTGTCGTCTGGCAATGTCAGAACCGGTGCAGTAGTCAACTTCTCCTTTAGGAGCAAATAACTCTCCTCACATGCATCGGACCACTCAAACTTGACGCCCTTCTTCGTCAACCTGGTCAATGGGGTAGCAATCCGAGAAAAATCCTGTACAAACCGTCGGTAGGAACCTGCCAAACCCAAGAAACTCCGGATCTCCGGTACAGTGGTAGGTCTACTCCAATTCAGTACAGCCTCGATCTTGTTAGGATCAACACTGACTCCCTCAGCCGATATCACGTGCCCCAGAAATTTCACACTATCCAGCCAAAACTCGCACTTGCTAAACTTCGCAAACAACTGATGGTCCCGCAAAGTCCGCAACACCGCTCGTAAATGCTTCTTATGCTGGCCCACACTCCTGCAATAGATCAAAATATCATCGATGAACACAATCACGAACTTGTCCAGAAATCGTCTGAACACCCTATTCATCAAGTCCATGAAAGCTGCGGGGGCATTGGTCAACCCAAACGGCATAACCAAAAACTCGTAATGCCCATACGGCGACCTAAAAGCTATCCTGGCCACATCAAAGTCTCGAATCCTCAACTGGTGATATCCAGATCGAAGATCAATCTTCGAAAAGACTGAAGCTCCCCTTGAGCTGATCGAACAAATCATCAATCCGCGGTAACGGATACTTGTACTTCACCGTAACCTGGTTCAGCTTCCGGTAGTCAATGCATAACCGCATGGATCCATCATTCTTCCATACAAATAAAACCGGGGAACCCCATGGCGAAACACTGGGTCGAATAAAACCCTTCTCCAGCAACTCCTGGAGCTGAACCTGCAACTCTTTCAACTCCGCTGGCGCCATACGATACAGTGCCTGTGAAATCGGTCATGTACCCGGTAATAACTCAATAGTGAAGTCAATCTCCCGCACAGGAGGTATACCCGGTAACTCCCACTACAACATTTTTACCCATTGCCGGCGACTTTTATGTCGCCGGCAATGTTTTTGACATTACCGGCGATTTTTGCCGGAAAAATCGCCGGTAATGTCTTTTTTTTTTTTTTTTTTTTTACATTACCGGCGATTTTTGTCGCCGGTAATGTCCGTCGCCGGCAATGCCTCGATGGTAATGTAAAAAAAAAAAAAAAAAAAAGACATTACCGGCGACATAATTAATGTCGCCGGTAATGTCTTTTTTTTTTTTTTTTTTTACATTACCGGCGACATAAATGTATGTCGCCGGTGACATAAATGTATGTCGCCGGTAATGTCGTTTTTTTTTTTTTTTTTTACATTACCATCGAGGCATTGCCGGCGACGGACATTACCGGCGATTTTTTGTCGCCGGTAATGTAAAAAAAAAAAAAAAAAAAAAGACATTACCGGCGATTTTTCCGGCAAAAATCGCCGGTAATGTCCAAAAACATTGCCGGCGACTTAAAAGTCGCCGGCAATGGGTAAAAATGTTGTAGTGTCCTCTGGAAACACATCCGGAAACTCGGATACAACCTCAATACTACCAAGGTCCGGCACTGCAGTCATCGTGTCAACCACATGAGCTAAGTAAGCAACACAGCCCTTCTTCATCAACCGATCCGCCCTCATCGCAGAAATCAAACATGGTAGTGAAGTATTCTTCTCGCCGCGAAACAGTATCTCAGGAAAGCTTGGTCGTCGAAACGCGACCTCCTTCTTGTGACAGTCAAACATGACTCAATGCGTCTCCAAGAAGTCCATACCCAAGATCAGATCAAAATGAACGATATCAAGTAACAAAAAATCTGCGGCTAACCCATGGCCTCCAATAAAAATCTCACAGTCTCTGTACACCCAACCAATACTAACTACCTCACCGGACAGATACAATACTCTCCACAACCCCGGAAGTGGAGATGCAGGTACCGTAACTAATGATGATAGTCTATATGACATAAATGAATGTGTGGCACCTGGATCTAACAATGTAAGTACTGGAATACCAAATACATGCAACGTACCAATAATGACCTCTGGTGAAGCTCTGCCCTCTCGCAAAGTCATGGCGTGAACCCTCGCCTGCCCGGCTAGTCGTCCACGTTGAGGCTGTCCCTGCTGTCTGCCCTAGCCCGCAAACTGTGCTAGTCGAGCTCCTGAAGTTGCACCTCGCTCAGCTCCGGAACTCTAAGCCGCTTGTCCACCAATAAGTTGAAGACAATCCCTCGCAAAGTGATCCTCCTGACCACAACGATAACAAAGGGTAGGGACTCACTGAAAAGGACCATAGTGATGCCGATTGCAGAAGTTGCAAAGTGGATACTCCCTCGGTACAGGAAACGTGCCTCCGATACGCCGAGGATAACTAGAGCCGCTAGAACCCCCACTAGCCTGTGGTTGCTGCGGCCGATCTCTCCTCTACCTCTGCCTCTGTTTCGATGCACTAGCTGGTGGTCGATATGGTCCACTACCCAAGGATGCACCAATCCCATCCGGATTTCTCAATATCAAATCAATATTAATAAACAGTAAACATACTGTAATATATAGTATATCCGGGAAAAACCGTATAAAACATATATTAGAATGTATCAGAGCGACCTCTAGTGTTTATATATACAAAATATACAACAATAGGCGAAACAAGAAACT
Organism: Geum urbanum; assembly: GCA_946800695.1. Classification (NCBI taxonomy): domain Eukaryota; kingdom Viridiplantae; phylum Streptophyta; class Magnoliopsida; order Rosales; family Rosaceae; genus Geum; species Geum urbanum. The sequence goes on along the minus strand of OX327007.1, from coordinate 42,698,958 downwards.
ACTGGAAAACACAGGTAGCTCGGACAACTAGCCTCCCACCACGACGTGAAACACCAGAACCTGAACTGCAAACTGGGCACAGAAACCGAAAAGCCCAGGGGAAAGACATGAAAACCGTTAGAGTGAGTGGACGAAATAAATGTCTTTCGTCGAATATTATATGTTATAAAAATATATGCGAGTCCAGATAAATAAAGATAATAAAGTACACGAGGTAAACTCATACTCCTCCAACGTACTGAGCATGCATGTAAAAATCTCACGGGGTCACTCATGGACATCTCCGTGCTAGTACAGTTCAAATCATGGGATTCCCAGACCCACACGTGATTCTAGCCAGAAAGGCCTCAGGTCAGGGTATCTGTTTCCACCCGGAAATACATCGACACAAGAAACAGATATCTGTACCCACCCAGAATTACATCGGCACAAGGTACAGTTCCCCCCTGGTAGGCACCATCGGGGATCAGCCGGGATGCAAGTGTATCGATACAACAACATGAACTGTGACTGTACTCTGTGTAAACCAAATCATAAATAATTCGATGCAAATGCGTAAAGCAATATATAAATGCATATACGTAATGTATAATGGTATCAGCATAGTCATATAACACATGCTCATATAAATCATGATCTCGTATGCATGCTCAAGCTCGTAAAACGTGTGTATTGACTCGCGATTAACAATGAATTGAAGTTGTCCACTAACAGGTGAGCAAAACGCGCACTAGCGCTATTCACGTGGTCCGGCGGAAGATTCCTCGCCCGAAGCACGATCTCGATCCCCTGAATAGTCATAAAACATATCTGATCAAAATCATTATCCATAACCCTGTACCACACCTCGGAAACCAACCGTTCCCGGAAATATACAATACAGTGCAATTAAATCGGTGAATTTCTGAAATCTCCACTCAAAACCCTTGACTAAAAATCTGATACCCAAATCAATTCGAAAACCTCAAGGCGAAAATCGGAGCGCGATTACGAGAAAAATGACACTAAAATCATCGAAAACCAAAAAGTCAACGTACTCGCCGGAGCACCGCCGTTGACCGCCGGCGCGCCGTTAACGGAGAATTTCTCCGGCGAGGAAAGCCCAGTCTTAAAGCTTACCTCAAGCCCAACACAAACCATAACTAACACAAGACCCAATTCTCATTCAATTAAGTAAAAAACAGCTCGAAACCAAACGGAGTACAACTCCGGCAACCACCACGGGTTCCACCGGAACCACCACCTCATCCAAAATCAACCACCTAGGAAGCATCAACGAGGTTAGGGGAGTTGAAACCCCATCACCCCAGCCACCGTAGCTCGCCGGAGGACCTCCCCCCGACACCGGCGAAATTCGGATACATAACCCGATTCGAAACCACCCAAATCATAACCAATTTTCACAATTTCAACTACCAAACAACTTAAGAACTCAAGGGAAGTCGAATTATACCCCAAACGTGGCCGGAGGTGGCCGGAAAATCTGGGTCGGCCGGCGAAATCCAACCGGGTCGCGTTCCTCTTCACGGGTCAACAGTCAACGGTCCAACAGTAAAAGTCAACGTTCGGTCAACGCCTCAAACAGTGTTTTCGACAATTTTTCGACTAAAACCCATATTTATACTCGCGCCTCGGGACGACCGACGGTCCAAAACGGATAACCATTACGATTCGGATAATTACGAAACGAACGGATAAACTCGTCGATATTCCGTCATATTATATTCCTCGGTTATCAGAAAAATCATCCGGAACCGCCCACGAGCTCGAAATCACGTGTACTACAACTCTCGAGAAGAGACTCAACTCAAATTCTCGGCCGATATTTAAGTCGCGCACTAAACCGACAAATCACACACATAACGATAAACCGCGATTACGCGCTAACTCGTGAATCATGCTGATTACTCTACTGATTCTGGTTCGGGTCGTCACAGTAGAGTCATACTGAAATTATCTATGTATCGAATAAAGCATGTGTTTCAGTAGAGTTTATGGTTGGGTTGATTATAGAAATATTTGCTTCAACATCTTCGAAGCCATGAAGTATCCGGGTGATTTTAGTGATTATTCTTGTTATTCAATTGATGCGTTTGATAGTATCATGCAGGAATACATCCAATATTCGATGGAGGAAGATGCTTTGAATAAAACTTTAGAGGTTGGAGGAAAAACCGTTCCAGCAATCCCAGTTCGACCCATCGAATATGACTGGATCAGAAAAGAACTGGACAAAATTGAAGCAAAACTAGGATACAAACCTTAAGTGTGGGGTGGGACGTTGAGGATGAAAATTTGAGGATTAAGTCATTCAAGGACTTGGCCATGGAAGAGAATTTTTTTGAAGAAATTGCTTAAGTTGAGTCTAGACCATTTGTGTCAACATGTAAGGTTTCAAAACCCATTCCATTACCTGTCTCTGATAAAGCTCTTTGCCTTTCCATTGAGGTAGCCCCTAAACTTGAACTTAAACCATTACCTGAGTATTTGAAGTATGCATTATTGGAAACTAGTGACACTTTACCAATTATTATTTCTTCAAAGCTAACCTAATTGTAGGAAGAGAAATTGTTAACTATTCTTAGGGAATACAAGGAAGTAATTGGATGGACCATAGTGGATATCAAGGGTATATGTCCTACTCTTTGCACTCATATGATATATCTTGAGGATGGAGCTAAGCCTGCAAAGGAAGCTAAACGCCGACTTAATCCTCCCATGATGGATGTTGTGAAGAAGAAAGTTATCAAGCTTCGAGACGCATGTATCATATATGTTATTTTTGATAGTAAATGGGTGAGTCCTATGCAGGTTGTTCTAAAACGTTCTGGCATCACAGTCGTAAAGAATGATGAGAATGTGTTGGTGCCACAAAGAACTCAAACCAGATGGAGAGTTTGCATTGACTGCAACAAACTAAATGCAACCACACGTAAGGAACACTTCCATTTACCCTTTATTGATCAGATGTTGGAGCATCTTGCAGGTCATGCTTTCTACTGCTTCTTGGATGGCTATTCTGGCTAAAATCAGATCGCTATTCATTGAGATGATCAAGAGAAGACTACGTTCACATGTCCGTTTGACACCTTTGCCTATAGACGAATGCCATTTGGCTTTTGTAATGCCCCAGCAACATTTCAAAGATGCTTGATGAGCATATTTTTAGACATGGTTGAGAAAATCATTAAGGCATTCATGAATAATTTTTTATTTTTTGGTGATTCTTTTGATATGTGTTTACATCATCTATCTATGGTATTGAAGCATTGTGTTGAGACTAACCTTGTTTTGAATTGAAAAAAAAATGTCACTTTGTGGTAGAGCAATGTATAGTTTTGGGACATGTAGTGCCTGCTAAAGGGATTGGGGTTGATAAAGCTAAGGTTGATATTGTGCTTACTTTACCCCCTCCTTTAACTGTGAAGAAGGTGAGATCTTTTCCTGGACATGAATGATTTTATCGCAGGTTTATCAAGAATTTTTCAAAGATATCCAGACCGTTGTGTGCACTGCTCCAGAAAGATGTAGCTTTCAACTTCACATATGAGTGTTTGAAGGAATTCAACAAGCTCAATGAGCTCCTGACAACTACACCCATCATATAGGCACTTGATTGGAATTTACCTTTTGAATTGATGTGCGATGAGTCCAATTATGCAGTTAATGCTATTTTCAGTCAACGTCTAGCTAAGTTGCCCCATGTCATCCATTATACTTCCAAGACTTTGAGTGATGCACAGTTGAATTATTCAACTACTAAACAGGAACTCTTAGCTGTGGTCTTTGCTTTGGAAAAGTTTAGGTCTTACTTGTTAGGAACTAAAGTGATTATTTTCTATGACTATGCTGCTTTGAGATACTTGATCACTAAACAGGATGCAAAGCCAAGGTTGATTCGCTGGATGCTACTACTTCAGGAGTTTTATATTGAAATCAAAGACAAGAAATGCATTGAGAATGTGATGGCAGATCACCTGAGCAGGATCACACATGGAGTCAACGTAGAGGAGGACGTTTTGCCTCTGCTTGACATCTTCTCAGATGAGAAACTTTTTTCTCTCAACATTTTTAAGCCTTGGTATACGGATGTTGTTAACTATTTTGTGTCAAGAAGAATACCAAGTGACTACAGTCGAGCTCAGATGACAAGTTGGTAAAGATAGTTAAGTACTACGGGTGGGTTGACCCTTATCTATAGAAACATTATCCAGATTTATTGATAAGAAGGTGCATTCTTGAACCGAATTTCAATCTATACTATCTTTTTGTCACTCAAATGTAGAGGGTGGTCACTTTGCTGGAAAGAAAATAGCGATGAAGGTACTTGAAAGTGGCTTCTTCTAGCCAACTTTTTTCAAGGATGCACATGAGTTTCATAAATCATGTGCTAGATGTTAGCTCACAGATAACTTAGATCCTAGAGATCAGATGCCCCAACACCTAATTTTAGTTATTGAGATTTTTGATGTGTGAGGTATTGACTTTATGGGTCATTTTCCTAATTCCCAACAAAATGTATGTATTCTACTTGCAGTTAATTATGTGTCAAAGTGGGTGGAAGTAGTGGTCACTCAAACTAACGATGTTGCTTTTGTTTTGAAGTTTTTGAAATCACTATTTGTTAGATTTGGCACTCCAATGTATATCATCAGTGATGGAGGTTTCTAGTTTTGTAACAAGTCTTTTACAGCATTGCTCAGGAAATTCAATGTTCATCATAAGGTGGCAACACTTTATCGTCCGTAGACAAGCAGGTAAGTAGAAGTCTCCAACAAATAAATCAAGCAAATTTTAAAGAAGACTATTGGGCCAACTAGGAAAGATTGAAGTCAACGCTTAGATAAGGCATTATGGGCTTATAGAATAACATACAAGACACCGATTGGGATGTCTCCTTATCGAATGGTCTCTGAAATAGGATGTCATCTTCTGGTGGAGTTTGAACACAAGGCATATTGGGTTATTAAACAGTTTAACTTTGATATTAATAATGCAAGTGTTCATTGAAAGTTACAGCTAAATGAGCTAGATGAGATTAGAATAATGCATATGAGTCTAGTCAAATTTACAAGGAAAAAACTAAGATGTTTCATGATAAGATGATCAAGGGAAATTTTTTTGTTGTGGGACAAAAGGTTTTGCTATTTAATTCACATTTGAGGTTGTTTCCAGGTAAGTTTCGATCTAGGTGGAGTGGACCTTTTTTTTATCCTTAATGTGTATACTCACGGTGCAATGGAGATCCGAAATCCAAGAACTAGGAATACGTTCAAAGTGAATGGATATAGGCTCAAGCCATTTTATGAGCCATCTCAAGTGAGGTATGTGGAGGAAGTACCTCTCCAAGATCCTTCCACAATAGAATAAATTTGAAGCGTACTTTCTGGATGAAGACGTTAAACTTAGCGTTGCTTAGGAGGCAACCAATGTTGATGGAGAAGCTTGGAACCCAGATTTGCATTCTTAACCCTCTCATTTAGTTTTTTTCTCCATGATTAGTATTTTTTGTGATATGTTATGTGTTCCATTCCATGCTTTAGTTTTATTTTACATTGAGGATAGTGCAAATTTTAAGTGTGGGGTGGGGTTTATATCATATCCTTAGCGTCTATGTATAAATTTTTCATTTTTGAGTCAAGTTTTTTCATTTTTTGGAGTCTTTTCTAGAATTATCCGTAGCCTGTTTTCAACCCGTCAAGCCAATTTTCGACCAGTCGAATTTTGAGTTAGTTTTCGGATAGTAGGTGTATTTTGACCGGTCAAGAAATTCTTCAACCCGTCGAAGGATGAAGTGGTCTTTTCCGACGATCCGTTCGTCATGGAAGGGTCTCTGTGTCAAATTTTGGTATTCTTGAGTTTTTCTTTGTTTTTCTTGTGTGTTTTAATGTCCTATATGAAAAATCAAATATAAAAATAAATAGTGTCAAGAAAAGAAACACAAAAAGAGTTTGTTGATTTATGTTTTGAGTTTTAGGATCTCTTAACTACTCCATGATTTGATTATATCTTCCTAATTTGTGACTAAGAGTAAACATGTGATTATGTGATTTGAATTTCTTTGGTTAATCATGATGCATGGTGCAAATGAGAATGTGTACTGGATGTAGAAACAAGTTAACATAGTACTGATTTATAAATATGCTTAGACATTGTTGAGATTCATTTAACCTGGGAGCGCTTGAACCTATATGTGTTACACATGTTTTCTATGATTATGTGTCAATTGCTTGCCACAGATTAAGTTAATGGACTCTAGAGATTAGTAGAACTTGCTCTAGTGCTTTTTAAAGCTTTTAGTCATTACATGTCTTGATTGAGAAAGTGATAAAGGCCCATAGAATCTACCACCATTGTCATATGTAGCTTGTGTCCTATTTTTGTGTACACAAGATGTACACCCTGTAGTTAACCACTTAGAGCCTACATGTTTAATCATTTTTTCATCATCCACATGATTCTAACCTTAAACCTTAGAATAGTTATATCTCTACCTTTGTTCTAGGACTTAGTAGAGCTATACATGAGACAGGTACATGAAAACCAAGGTGACAACTTATGAAGGTGATACAAAGGGATAAGTGTGGGGTATCAAGTTAGTTGTGTTGTATTAAAAAAAATGAATGAAAAAGAAAGAAAGAAAAATTGTTCTTTTGTTAGTACTAGCTTGATATCCCAGGTTGACTGTTGACAAAAAGATTGAAATGAAGACCCAACAAGATGAAAATCGGCCACAATATATAATGACACAATGGTAGAGAAAGTCAAGGGTGTAAAGTGCGAGTAAAGTCTCCTATTATTGGTGCTCTACTAGGTTCTAGAATTTATATTTGAATTCAATTACAACTTTTGAAAGACCTTTTTGATCCTCAAGATGGACAGCCTTTGATCTGTGGAGATAAGTCAGAAGAGTTGAGCATATGGTTTGGTTCATTTGGCAAGTAATTTAATTGAGTGAATACCTTAGACATACTTTGAGAGAAACACTTATGAGAGCATATTTATGTGAGGTTGAATCTGACTCGTTTATTGCATGTTGCAGCTCCATCCACCATGATTATATCTTCGTCCTACATATTAAATGGGTGTCATGCATTGACGTTAACCTTCGAAATTTTATGGATTGAATTGATATATCATGTTAACTTGATGTTGGAATGTTAAGGAGATTGCTTAGGCTATGTGTTAAGGACATTAGAGTGTTATAGTTTATGTAACTGTTGAGTCTTTTCAGAGTTTTAGTCTAGTGTTTTGCTCGAGGACTAGTAAAAGTTAAGTGTGAGGTATTTTGATAGTTACATAAATATGTAACTCTTTTATGCTTAATTGTTTTGAAAATACTTGGTTTATTTGCTTAGTTTTCAGTAATTAATTATGTTTTTGTTTATTTAGGTTATTTGGAGGAAAATACAAAAAAAAGCAATAAAAGAATAATTCTATTCAAATAAGGAATAATGATATAGAAAGTCCATGTGGTGATGACTGAACTCTACATTGATAAGGAGAGGCCCAATACCACACCTATATAAGCATCTTTTGAAGAACAAAATAGGGTTGTTGGTGTTCAGAGAGAGAAACCTAAGAAGAGAAGAATAGCCGCAAGAAGGAGTTCCATCCATCCCAATTCGACTGATCGAGGAAGTCACTTGACCCGTCGAATTTCCTCTACCAAGAATTCTAGGGTTTTTGATTTATTTTTCCTTCTCTATCATGTTTTTCTATTGTATTCTTTCAATTATGAGTGCTAAACTTCCCTAGTTAGGGGTTGATCGAAGCTCTAGACATACTTACGATTTCGAACCATTTTTTATTTTAATAACTATTGGATGAGTTTTGTTTCACTATTCTTTCCATTGATGATTTCTATGTTCATGTGAATTTGGTTAAAAACTTAGTTGCATGGCTTAGGATCTAGAGTCTAGGATTTGTGATTGACTGCTATATCAATGCATAATCAATAGAGATAAAACAGACTCCTGTGTGAAACAATTCCTTAATGATGTTAATGCGACTGCTATATCGACCTTAGAAACTTTGTTGACATTCAAAAACTCTTAGAACTTAATAACTTTGACTGATTAGGTTGGAATTCCGACATATGACAATATACCAGTTAAAGATCAAGCTAAGTCAGTACCGACAATCTGCTTAGTACAGCCAGTAAGAGAGTGTAATACAATCGATGTCCTACCGACATTGGCTTGATTGTGAGAGTCAGTCATCCATGGTTATCTAGATTAGAGTTGGGGTAAATCATAGGTTCTGTAGGGTGGAGAGAAGTTCCTAGCATTCCCCTCTGTTTGGTTTCTTCAACAATTTACTTTTCTGAATTTTATAGTTTTCTGCATTAGCTGTAGCTTGGCCGATCTGTTTCGGCAATCAAAACATCTCTGAATACCCTCAAATTTAGTGTGGTAGTCCACCACTGAGTCTAGGTTATTGTGTTGAAATTTCATAGCATTTGGTTTATTCTAAGTTAGTTTCGTAGTGTAGTTAGTGTCTAGTGGTCGACTCTGCCAGATTTCTGGCTTTCGCGTCTTTTGTGTTTCTTGTGTTCTTGAGTCATAATTTCACCAATCCTCTGCGGGTAATGACCCTTATTTTTCATTAAACTACATTGACATAATTTCATAGGAACAAACCAACTCATGTCATGAGCATGACTCCATGATCTAGTAGGACTATGTTAAATAACCTTGAGACCAACGCAACACAATTTGGGCTTTAGTCCACATAATTATTAATTTGTGCTATACCAATTTAAGCCACAAATCAATAATCTCCACCTTGACTTAAATTATCGAAAAATCTCGAAAGTTGAATTTCCTCTGAAAAGCCTCCTCCACCAAATTAAGCTACTAATTGCTAGTAGCAATCAAGCCCAAGTAATGCTTGAACTTGCAAATACGAACTAACTTGATCACAATATGATGATTCTGAAGAAGAGACCAAATTTCTTCAAACAAAGCAACAATGTAGAACCAAAGTTTCTTCTCTTCAATATCACCAACAAATCAAGCACATCATGCCTAGGATGAAAAAAATCTTGAACAAGCTTCACCTGCTTACTAACACCGTGGTCTAAACCTACACTAAACTCATCTACACATAGCATGGCGTACTCCTCAAAGTGCATAATTTTGCTGATTACGAATTTGGGCAATATAAATTGGACACACCACATGTCATACAAATTCACCCCCCACAAGCAAATCTATGGAAACCAAATTTTGTTCTCAACTTATGTTTACCATTACTCACATGAGCACTAAAAGAACAATAAATATCAGAATAATCAGCATAAGTATCAAACCATATCTCAAATAGAGTCTTCATATAAAATACAGACAATGGAGACTAATTCACCATATATCAAGAATTACCAAATTCAGCACTGAAGTCCGTAGACTTAATCACATTAGAAAGCATGCAGACTGCTTTCTCCACAAGAAAACCAATATATTTTGTAAAAGTTGTAAGTGTGTCTTCAAAATAGTGTGGTGTCTCACTATCACATCTTCACAGAACCGATCAAATTGGCCCTCAACAAATACATCCATCACAGATTCTTATACTGGATTAGATGAAGCATCCACAACTGTGCTACCCTGAAGCATGTAGAGATTATTCTGAATCAACTTTCCTTTCATCCCCCCAAGAACATCCTTGCAAACTCTTAAAACTCCACCTTCAGGCGAATACTTGTAACCTTTTGAGTTAAGACTACATAAAGATGTCAAATTCTTCTTCACATCTGGGACATGCCTAACATTTGTCAAGCTCCAGATAATTCCATCATGCACCTTAATTCGATCTGTTCCAATCCCCATAAATTTATTGGGAGTGTTATCTCCCATAAATACAAAGCCTCCATAAATAGACTGAAATATGTCAAGCCAGACCCTATTGAAGCACATATAGTGTGAACAACCCGAATTAAGCAACCAAGTATCAACAAACGAATTATCAACAAATAATGCAAAATCAAAAGTAGATTCCTCATCCACATAATTTGCATCATCACCAGACGTCTTCTCAGAAGACTTATCTTTATCCTTGAGTTTAGGACATTCATTCATCCAATTCCCTATTCTATGACAATAGTCGCATGTACCTCTCTTCATTCGAGATTTGGATCTCGAATTACTTTTGTTGTGCTTCCTGAATCTCTGCCTCGAACTATTAAGCCATGATCTTGAATCTCACTCAAGTTTCCAGACACCTTCTTCTTTAGTTCTCTCGAACTCAAAGCTACTTTGACATCTTCAAAAGAGACAGCTTATATTCCATAGTGTCGACGAAATGCTCAAACGAATTAGGCAAAGAACACAACTACAAAATCAAAGCTTGATCATCATCATTAATTTTCGCATCCATGTTTCGCAAATCAGATATGAGTTTACTAAACTCATCAATATGAGTTTGAACAGGTGTACCTTTAGACATACGAAGAATGTATAGTCGCTACTTCAAATACAATCGACTCGTAAATGATTTGGTCATATATAATCTCTCAAGCTTTAGCCATAAATCGGGTGAAGTTTCTTCATCAGCAACTTCACGAAGAACCTCATCAGATAGACATAACAAAATTGCATTGTGTGCCTTCCCTAACATGTCTTCTTTATCCTCATCTGATAAAGTAGTTGGCAAAGCTTTACTACCCTGCAACGCTTTAAGTAACCCTTTCTAAACTAAAAGGGTTCGCATATTTACACACCAAAGGTTGAAATCATTCCTCCTTGTGAATTTATCGATCTCATATTTTTTCGATGTAGCAGACTTCATAATTGTAGATAAAATCATAACTTAGATGTACCCAAAATCCAATTACACCCAAATACACTCACTGATCAAAGAGCCTACAACATGCAATGATACGAATAAGTTGTTACTCCAAAGGAGAGAAAGACGAAAGAGAACTAAACAACTAATACAAAGTATAGTCACACTAAAGAGATGAAACAAACTCTAGAAGAGAATCTTAGGGCTGCAATTATACCGGTTGTTTTTCTCTCACAAACAATGATTGCAATTATTCTTTGCCTCTTCCATCGTACAACAAGTATACATATATAGGAACAAACCAACTCATGTCGTGAGCATGAGTCCATGACCTAGTAGGACTAGGTTAATTAAGCTTGAGACCAACAAAACATAATTTGGGCTTTAGTCCACATAATTATTAATTTGTGCTATACCAATTTAAGCCACAAATCAATAATAGCAAACTACTTTTAAAAACACTTAAGAGGTGTCAAATATACATTAAGACAATGCCCTTTATTTTGGACAATGAAGGACAAAATTTTGCAAATAGGACGGAGTAATATGGCACTGACACGTGTTGACACATCTTTTACTGTTATACCCCTATTGTTTCACAGTATATACATTTTTTTTCTTTCTTTTCTAAAAAAAAAAGACAAAAACTGGATCGTACAAAAAAGGCCGAGTACTCGTCGCCACCACATCTCTGTTACACTTCACCTTTAGCTTTGTCACGCCTCTCACTCCCATCTTGCCTCGCCGCCGTGCAAATCCTCCGGTCCACCTTGCCGTGTCGAGCCTTCGTAGACCTCCTCGAGCCTCGTCAGTTGCTCACGCTACCCTTCTCGCCAACACCTCCACACTCGGCCTTGGCCTCACAAGCTTCCCTCTGGCGCGGCTGGCTCACTGAGATCGCACCTCTATTTCCTCACACATCTCAACATCGATCCTCTGGCCATTGCATCATCCTGCAACATCCGCCGACCAAGCTTTGGTTAATGCCGCCTCACACGCCGCCAAAAATCCAGATCAGTTTTGTGTTATCTTTCTATGTTTGGATCTGTAAGTTATAGTTTGTGAATCTAACAATCAACATCGTTTGAATCTCAAAATTTTAATTTCGTTAGGTTTGGTGTTAGTTGTGCTTACTGATTTTGATTGATTGAATCTTTATAAGTTTTAGTCGTGTTCCTTATGTATGGATTGTGCTTAGTGATAGTGTGACTTGCATGATTCTATGTGATTTAAGTTTCCTTGTGGTTATATAATCGTGTTGATATATAATTTGCAGCTCTACTAGCAGCCCCTGTTTTTTCTTCAGTAGCACGTCTTTCGACGGATGATGTCTTACAATAGCAGTATCTGCTTTACCTTCAGTAGCACGTGGTTCAAACTATTTGTGACTATTTTATATCTAATATCAACATTATTTTTGACTACTACTGTGTTCAGGAACTTACTATTATTTTTTCTAAAATTTGAGAATATGTTATGTGCATTTCATTATTATGGTCTTGTTGGATAGAACATGGTCATGTAGCAGCATAAAGATTGAGATCATGTGACTGTGTTGTATTTGGATTTGGAATGACAAACAACTTATATTGTGTGTCATTTTAATTCCTAAAGTTTATTGTGTTTATATCATTTATTGTGTTTATATCGAAAGTGGTACTAAGTTTTTTGTAGGATCTAGAGATTTTAAGGGTTTTAGGGTCTAATAGCAGTTATAATATGCCTTCTTTTTTTCTTTCAGTTTTTCATTGTGGTGTATAGGGATTGTGGGAAACCAGTTTATTTAGGTGAGTAAATGATCGATCACATGTTTATTTTCTTTACTAAATTTAGAAAATTTGGTTTGATATTAAGGGATTGGATCTAACTTGAATTGGGTTTATGTTCTGGTTTGTGTTTTATATAGGTGGGTTTGACACAGCTCATTCTGCAGCAAAGTGAGTATATGTCTTGGTCAATTTTTAGTTTCTGATGAACTTATTGTGTTTGTGCTTTGTTTGTTCATTTTTTCTAACTTGGGTCCCTATGATTTTATCAATGTCGTCCTCATCGATTATGAGGAGATATGAAGCAGGTATGGAATTAGAGGACTAACTTCTTCTTCTTTTATTGGGAGAGTTGGATTTCATAGGAGGCTTTTACTAATTTTGTGTACCATGAATGTTTTGCAGATGAGGCATTTGAACAAGGAAGAATTCGTTCACGTGCTCTGTCGCCAAAGCAACGGTGCCTCACACGGGAACTCAAAATTCATTAGTGTTGCCTTACGTTCGCATTCTGCCACTGGCTCACACAAACGAGAATTGTTATGATTGGGTTAGGCGCAACATGGATCTCCGCTGCTAAACTCGACATCAAGCTCCATCACGAGCCTCGGCCTCGAAGATCGCCCCTATGCTCGTCCTATTTGCACTGCTACTACCAATTTTTTCAAAACAAAAATTCACTACTACCGTGTGTTTTGTGGAAGTGAGAATGGTTTATTTCTGTTCCGTTTCTCATTGGTCAAATTAGATTTGATGATATTGTTTCATTTTTCTATTTCCTCAAAATCAATCTATCGAAAAACAATGAGTGCTACTAACATAATAGAGTAGCATATTTGAGAATGTGCATTATTTGGTTTCTGCATTTTTTTAGTTTGATTTGATATTGCATTGCATTCATTTTGGGATATGGTGATGGGAGTGCGGGTGTGGGTTTTTCTTGGATGAAGACATGTTTAATTTCATTGTCTGCTTTAACGAGAAAACCTTGCCAACGATGATGACTGATAAGGAAATAAATAGAGACGTCGAACAAGCCATGAGATTTATTTCCACTAGCAGCATATATGTACTTTGCTCTTTTCACACCAACATATGCAGTAACAACTATGTTTGCTTTTGGTAATAACATATTACCAGAAGTCCACAAAACTTGCAATAACATCACCAATGTAAGTAATTGAGTATCAATCAAATTATTGAAAACTAGAATTCCCATATTTTAGTAAAAATATATTACTTAATCTTCAATAGCAGTTCTGCTACAAATGTAGTAACAATCCCACTCAAAATTGTAGTACAAGTCCTAAAAGTTGAGGTAATAATCCCAGAAAATACAATAGAAGTCTTAAAAATGCAGTAGCAGTCCTCGAACCGAAAAGACAGTAGCAGTCTCAAAAATGTAGTAGCAGTCCTCGAACCGAAATTGTAGTAGCAGCAGCTTAAATACAATAGCAACTTCATAAATGACATAGTAGCAGCATTTTTAAAAACACAATAGCAGTTTTAAAAAATACAGTAGCAATCTCAAATAACACAGTAGCAATCTCAAAAAACACAATAATAATTTCAAAAATTATAATTTCCGTAACAATTTCGAAACACTAGCAATTTGAAACAATGAACATGATTTCTTTTGGTGGTATACAACTAGGTTCGGAGATAAATAGTGCTATTGTTCACAGTAACAATTACCTAGCCGCTTTCTCCTTCACATCTACACGGCTAAGCTACTCATTCTTTTCTCTTTTTTTTCGTTTCATTCGGCCTGAGAGCTTCTCTTTTACTCATTCTCTAATATGCCTATATAGCAGCCATGACTACACTAATGTGAGCTCCACTCATTGTAGTAAGTTCAATATCAGTATAACTTGTTTACAAAACAAAATATAAGTACTTATTCACAAAGAACCACAATAATTCACCAAGTTCACATCAAAGTCAAATGAGATGTTATTGGAACAGTAACATAACATAACATAACACAGTAGCAATATTCCTATGTCTAACACAGTAGTAGTACTCATATGTCTAACAAATAAAATTTGGTGATCCAAGCAGCAGCAAGGGTTAAGGACGCGCTCACAACAAATCTATGATAGTGAGCCACGGGGGTGACGATGTTGAGTTGCAGCCGTGAGAACACTAAATTCAATGTTTAGTAACAACAATCAATTCATCTTATAATATGTTTAGATTTACACCATGTCAATTGCTACATCACCCCAACACAATATCGACTACACTAAATTTATACACTCAAGTCTCAAGTTTTAACCAATAGCTCATGATCAATGAAGATTGAGATTGAATGGATCTACTGGTCTTACACAGCAAAAGCAGAGCCTGTTCAAAGCTGATGATATCTTTCAATGGCAGAGCTCATAGAGACATAAGGTGCAGCTCATGGCAAGGTGTTGCTCGCTCGCTGCTGGAGGCTGTGGCGACGCACAACATTGTCAGGGATGTGCAGCAGGTGAGGGTGGGACCTAGACGACGGTGCGTTGTTGCTGGCATAATAACTCTTTTCGATCAGCTTAATAATATTCAGCTAACACCACAGTGGGTATCTTTATTTGACAACCTCCTTTACTAGCTAGGTAATATGAAACATACATGTTAACAGTACATGCATCATGAGTTAATTAATCATTGGTGCATGTTGCGTACTAATTTGAGTCTAGATATATAAAACTTAAATGTAAGCATCATTTACTTGTTTCTGTATTTAAATAACCTGTTTGGTGAATTTGGGATCCACAACTAAGATTCGTTGTAGGAATGTGGAGTTGTCCCCTTTAATCAACTTCCAAGTTAGAAAATATTCACTGCCTACTAATTTCTGTTTTTCTGAACATCTTAACTGTTTGTTAAAAACGGTATTGTTATCATGAGTCTTTGTTATGATTATTGAGATGCTTATGTGTGTGATGTCTGGTTACAATGGAACTTTTGATGGTCAAGAGAATATCATAGGTCAAGGTCAAGAGAGTACCAAATTTCAACTTTTGTGAACTAATGAACTATGTATTTATGGCCTGTGAACTTTTACTTTTTTTTTGTAATATGCTCACTTTGTTGGTGATATAGATGAAGTTGATTCAAAGTTTCAAACTTTGTATAGGCCTTTAAACTCATTTTGGTGACTGATAATAGTCTGATATGATGTAATATGATTTTCTTGAATGATGATTTGATATGTTAGTCAAATGTACAAAATATAAATTTCCGGTTTTTGCAGTTTTTTTTTCTTTAAATGGATCTTCTAAGAGAACCGAGATCCGCTAGAATAGGAACCAAAACCGAACGGTTCCAGTTCTAAACGGTTCCATCCATGCAAACGGTTCTGGTTCTGAATCTTAAAATTTTGTATCAAAACCGAACCGAATCCAGGCCTAATGCAAGGTGCGGTGCGGCGTTGAGCTTATAGAGCGTCGCGGTGGTGGATGGTGGCGAAGGGTATAGGCAGAGCTAGCTGCATTCATGTTCAAACGGGTAGAGAGAGAGAGAGAGAGAGAGAGAGAGAGAGAGAGAGAGAGAGAGAGAGAGAGAGAGAGAGAGAGAGTTTTTGTATATAAAAGAGGGTAAAATTCTCTGTCTCATCTGTTTAATGGATTGAGTTTCTGAAATTATATTTTGGGTCTTGGGTCCGTGTTCTAGGTTGTCTAAATCTTATGGTGCTTGAATTTTTTGTATTATTGATACTATAAATGTATTTGACCGTTTTTTTCTAAATCAATAATCCTGCATTACAGGATAAACAAAAATAAGGAAATTTTTTCTTACGGTACGCGTACGTTTTATCATTTCCCAGCAACGTATGTTTCTCGATCAGATATCTATATATGGCTAACAATTTCATATCTCTACTTGACGATTAATTCTGCAATATTCTTTCTGATAATACTACATCTACAAGCGTGCATATATCTTCATTTACGAACTGATATGACAAATGATCGATTATCTCAATCAAGTACGATGAAGTGATATGGCTTATGCTTTAACTGTTCCATTTTGGTTCAAATAGGATCATATGAATTTTGCTTTCATGAATGCAGGGTAACGTTGACTTGTTGATATCTTTATGTATATGCCTGCATTATTGGCTGATCGATCTACAGTGATAATTTCTTGAAATTTGCTGCATTATTGGCTGATCTATAGTGAGAATTTCTGGAAAACTGACGAGACCATAATTAATTTGCATTTACAATTCTAAAGGAAAAGCAAAGGAGAGCATGATAACGGTATGTCCTGGGGAGCACAATATGTGGATATACTGCTTTGTCCAATGGAATACCTAGAACTCGTATGGTCTCAAATAAATATTCAGAGATTCTACCTGAATTATGGTACCAAAACCCAGCTTGCTGTTGCAGACACATACATGCAGCTAGTCACTGTTTCAACAAAACCACTATTCTATAATTGAGTAAACACGACATGTGAACTGTGAACCCCTCCCAAACTCAAATGTAGGAGCACTATCAATCGTTGCATCACCATTTTGATCATTATTGATCGAGTTAGAAGATTTTGGTGCGTATGCAATAGTTTGATTATACATGTGGTTGTTGAAAATCATTGCGAGTTCATGTAGTCGTAGGAGCATTCTATATATACATATCTCACGTAAATTGAACCTTTATTTTAATTTGCTTTCATCAGGTATATATATGCAGAAGAGATTGGAGAAGATAGGACCCCCATACAAAATGGAATATACGACCACTACTAAATGAAATAATAAAAGTAAAAAGTAATGGCCTTTGGAAAAGTTATGTTATGGTGGTGGATATGTTGACACCCGGCCCCTAAAGATGCTTCTGGTATTGCTTTCTCAACTTTGTAGAGCAGAGCAGAGCAAAGAGAGAGCAAATGCTGTCCTTAATTCAGGTTTATGGAGGTCATTGGTCAAAGAGAGTATGTGGTTCTATAAGAACAGAGGAAAAGTGGATGAGACTGACATTGCTAGCTATAGACAATACCCCTACTAATATCGGATTCAAATGTCTGTAAGCTTCTTAATTTGCTTTCCTTTTGAATCCAAGGGGTCTAAACTTTTATTACAGATCGTATTAACGGCCAACTTTGATCAGAGCTCTGATATCTCTTAACGGTTACCTACGTACATATCTTGAAGCCGGCCATGCCACTTCGACCTAATTTGAACGTCATCAAGGAAAAAGTTGGAATCGGTAGGTTTAATAGGCCTGAAGTAGGCTTCATCATTTGGTCTGCGGGCTACGGAGGTCCACAAGATCCGAGAAGTTCAAACTCGGCCCGAAAAAATCTGCAAAAGATCTGGCTCGTCGGGTTGTGGGCTGGACTTGGGCTTAGTGTCTTAAGCCTCGCTCGACCCGTAAGAATCCCGCCCGACCCGTAAAAGTTCTGCCCGAAAGCCCGTCTTGTATTTTAATTTTTAAAATTTAATATATGGATTATGATTTATACTCATATAATTTTTGATAAGACAAATAAACAAGTTACGACCTTAATGAATAAATTCTTAGTTAGATAATTGAATTTGCTCTCATTTGGCTACTTAGTCTTAATGAATAAATTTAGTTTCATATTAAAAAAGTTTTTTATTTATTATTTTGAAAATGCTATATGGTTTTTGAGTTGATGTTTGAGTATTGAACGAAGAGCATCCCTAATAGTAGAGTCATATTTTTCTAGTAAAATTTATCACAAAACTCCAACAGTTCTAGTTCTAGATATTTTTAAATCAAATTAAAATAAAGCACTATGAAGAGAGAAAAATATTGGAGGAAAAAAATTAACTATTAGTTATTTTCCCTCTCAATTCTTGCTAAATTTGACAAACAATTTAACCTGCAAGAAATTTGACACAAAATTTAACCAAAAGTTATGTAGAAAACAATTAGACATGTATTCTAACTTATTTTTTATGTATAAAATAATTAATCCGGACCCATAAATTACGATTTCATAAGTCAAATTTAGACTTTACAATTGTGCTTAAAGTTCGACCCAACCCATGTAAATTCGTTGACGACTCCTAGTTTGAAGTAAGGGAGGTTGTTCGTTGGAAAAAAAATTACGTTAAAATTAAAGGAACAAAATAAACAGAACCTAGCTAGCTATATGTCAAAGTTAATTTAGATATATAAGAGCAATTCCAGTAGATCCCTTAAAAGTCAATTTTATCTATAATATGAGGTTTTTGCTTTAAAATCAGCTCCAAAAGATCCCCTATCACATTAGCTATTTTAGGGATTCCCTATATTTCATGTTTTCATCCCCTATCCCCATACCTAAAGCTTGAATTTTAGGTGATGTAAAAGTTAACATTGTAATTAATTGTTTCCTAAAAGGTTGTAAATGTAATCAATTTCTAAGTTAATAAATGTTAATTATTTTTATTAACCAATCAAAACAAAGTATTTATTCATATTTAGCTAAATTATGAGTAATATTGTTGGAGTAAATTTTTACAAATGCTTAGCTAAAATAGGTTTGAGCTATATTTTGGAACAAATAAAAAAAATTTAAGTGATATTGTTGAAGATACTCTAACACCACTCCGCCACATTTCTGATTTTGTACATATCCTTTTTCGCCATCGAGAAGTTTCAGCTCTTTTAGATTACAATAAATCGATCCATGTATGCTTATTTATCTCTTTAGCTTTCCATCGATCTCTCAGAATATTCTATCCATTTATATAACGTTCATCTTAATCATCTATGTGATCGATCACATGCTCACAGGTATGACGTATCAGTACGTTATCACTGTTATGCAATATATGCCTAATCATGAATAGATTATTTTTTTCCGGCTTTTTTATGAAGCTAGTTTGGCCGATGGTTTAATTCGTTTCCATGATCCGTTTCCATATATGATTTTTGCTGCTTTTGGAAAAGATATACCATTTTCTAATATACAATCCTAAGATTCAAAATATATATACGAGAGCTCATCTATTAAGGTATACTTTCTTTTTGTCATTTTCAGGTATAGGGCATTATACAAATTGTTCGATCACATTTTAACATCTCTACTGTCTAGTTATAAGGTCTATATGAGTAGATCATTCATGTAAAATTTCAGCCAAAATTGTGATCGTTAAGGTATATATCGAACTAGATTAAATCAAGGGACGGACCAAATCTGTCAAACATGAACCGTTCATACTTATAAACTTCAATTGCATTATGAATAACTTAACGATCATCATTTTGGCTGAAAATTTATAGACTTAATCTATACATTAGGACCTAAGATCTGAACATTGGAGATGGTAAAATATGATCAAAAAGTTGGTGTAATGCTCTATACCTGAAAATGACCAAAAAAAGATACCTTAGTAGAAGGGTGTTGATATATGGAAAATTACTGAAGATGTTACTCATGTTTGACAGTTAAGACGAATCTGTCACTCATGTTTGACAAATATCAAATTAGTCACTCATGTTTAATATTTTCGTTCAGATTGGTCACTTTGTCCGATTTGGATGTTAAAAAAATATATTATTTATTTATAAAGTGCATATAAGTCAATATATTAGCATTGCAATGACAAAATGATGCATCTAAGTAAAGCATGCACGTGTGTTTACATGTATGGTTTTTAACATCCAAAACGGGTAAAGTGACCAATCTGAATGAAAATGTCAAACATGAGTGACCAATCAAATATTTGACAAATATGAGTGACCAATCCGTTTTAACTGTCAAACATGAGTCACTTCTTTAGAAAATTTCTTATATATATAAGTCGATATTTTTAATTAATAAAGGAACTAAGTACAATCTGTCAGTAACGCCTCTTTAAGAAATGGAGGTGCTCCATGGAACACCATAGGATTAATAGCATTAAACATAGCCCACTTAGCTAAAAGATAAATTACTCTATTAACTTCCCATTGGATATGACCTAAGGACGAATTGGGAGATTGTAGGAGCAGATCAACCACATCTTCACTGGAATCCCTAAACTCGGGGAGACATTGTCTAGATCCTGCATCGCCTTGACGATTATCAGAGAATCCAAACTGAATCTGACTGGGTTGAAACCATAATCCAGGTTTATTTGACAGGCTTCTAGAGCTGCCATGATCTCCGTAAATAAGGGGGAATGACACCCTTCTAGCCATCTGACAAAGCCCATGACAAAATTACCAAACCAATCACGGACAATAACCCCGATTCCTCCCCGAGCCGTCAATATATCAAAAGCACCATCCATACAGATACAGTACCTTCCAACTGGTGGAGCCACCCAACTCGATCTGCTTCTAACGAATTGGTTTGGAAAGTTTCTGATTCATATAGACATGATGCTTATGCCAAGCCAATGCTTGAAGACGAACAATTTCCTCTACAAACTCAACCTGATTCCAGTGCTCTCATTCCTCGCTTTCCGGAGAAACCATATTAAAGCAATTAGATGCCCAAAAAGATATATAAGTTATGAGGTTCGTTTCACAAACCTAAAACCACTCACGAAGGAATTCTCATCATCCCCAATGCAAGTAGTAATTGTTCGAATCAATTCTAAGATGCAGCGACAATCCCTAAATATGTGTAGTTCCATTTTAGGTGCAGCAGCACAAAGAACACATTTCGGAGGCACATCTACCATCATCAATTTGAGTCGAGTCTGGAAAGGCAAGTAACCATGACATGTCTTCCATGCACACATTTTAGCAGTTGTAGCTACTTATTGTTGTCAAAGAGATTTCCAATATTTGGACACAGCTGCCAGTACAACAACCACCTGGTGTGGCAAAACAATAGAATCACGGGCAGTAATATAAGCACTACTAACCTTGAAATTATTGCGTGATGTATGGTGCCAAATCAGCTGGTCCTTACCGCTCCTTCTTCTGAGGGGAATAATCTTAATTAGATTCACATCCTGTGCACATAAATATCTCTCTAGAATAGGCACATTGCATGTACGATCTGGTTCAATGAAATGGGAGACATAGCGGATAGTAGTCGTACCTCAACAGTATTTCTGGTTTGAATTGACCAGGGAGGGATAACCAATTGTCTTCTCAAACTACAATAGAGGAACCATTACCTACCTGCCAATGAGTCTCACCGTCCAACACTGACATATCTGCTAAAAGATTATGCCATGTATAGGAAGGAGCGTCACTCCTAGTAACATCCCAAAGAGAACATGAATGAAAGTACTGTAGATATGCGCCATAATTGTTTGGCCAGTATGGCCAGATTAAAAGCATACATGTTAAGAAATTCCATACCACCTTTATTCTTCAGTTTACACATACTATCCCATGCGCACCAGCAAATTTTGTTTTTATCCGTAGAATCCCCCTAAAATAAATCCGCGCACATATGTTGTAACTCCTCACAAAAACCTTTGGGTAACATATAGCAAGTCGTGGAATAATTGGGAAGAGACTGTATGACAACCTTTTTACCATAATTTCACGGTCTGCTGCACTCAATAAGGAGCTCTTCCATCCTGCAAGTTTTTTACGAACTTTGTCCTTAATATAGGTAAACATGATCTTTTTACTACATCTCACATATGTAGGTAGGCCCAGATACTTCTCATGAAATGAAACTAATTTCATTCCCAAGATTCGAGCCAACTCTTCTTGGCTGCCGAGCTACAAATTTTGACTAAAACACACACTACTCTTGTTGTAGTTGATGGATTGGCCAGATGCAACTTTATACAACTTCAAAACTTCCATGATTTTGTCACAAGCTTGTTTAGATGCAGTGGAAAACAATAAACTATCGTCAACAAATAAAAGGTGATGTAGTATAAGAGCTCTTCGACAAATCTAGATTCCCTGCAACTATTTAGCCTGATGCACCCGTCGAATAAGAGTCGAGAGACCCGAGGTACACAGGAGAAAAAAATAGGGGGAATCGGATCCTCTTAGCGTAGGCCTCTGGTAGGCATTAAATTATCACGGGGTGAACCATTGATAACAAAAGCATACTTAACAGTAATGACACAAAGTCATTACAGTATTGATCCATTGTTCCAGAAAACCTAACCGTACCTTAACTGCTATAAGAAAGTTCAATTCCAATCTATTATAAGCCTTGCTAATATCCAATTTGAGAGCCATTTTTCTAGAGTCTTCTTGTCTTTTGGTCCACAAATAATGTGCTACTTTATTAGCCACCAGTTTGTCGTCAGAAATCAACCGCCCTAGAATAAAAGCACTCTGACATGGGTCTATAATCTGGTTAAGCAGTGGCTTCAACCGATTGGCTAAGTCCTTGGTATCTTAAAGATCACATTACACAAAGCTATAGGTCTATAATTTGTGACCTTAGTTGATTGAATACGCTTCGATATTAAAAAAACATGAGTGAAATTAAATTTGTTTAACATCTGACCTAAAACCAGAAATTCCTTGACAGTAGCAATGACATCCGGACCAACTACTTCCCAGTACTTCTGATAAAATAATAGAGGCATGTCATCGATCGATCTAGACCTGGTGCCTTATGGAGACCCCTCTGAAAGATAGCTTACCGAATTTCCTTATTAGTATACTCGACTAGGAGACTCGATGATATTTCGGGTGTAATTATTAGGGATAGAGAAGTTGAAATCGGCTCCATATGATCTTGGATAATGTTACCCGCAACGAATAGTTCTTGATAATAATTCAGCACCACTGACTCCTAACCAGAGGAAGTGTCCTGCCAAACACCTTGATGGTCAAATAAGCCCTTGATCCAATTCTTCTACCTCATATTCAACGTATGTTAGCTAGAAAGCTACTCGCAAGTATACGAGGTCAAGTTTTAGATAAGGTTAAGTGAGGATGTCGAACCACAAGGATTAGGCGATCTTTACTAAACTTGGTAAACCAATAGGCAAGCTGGATTGATTACTATGCAAATGCACGATGACAAACCAAGACTCACAAGTATGCCTTAGTTTGACGTGAGTATATGCATATGGTGTGTAGTGACAATTTGTTGATTTGGTTGATTTATAATTAAGATTAATTGAACTAGACTAGGTGAACTAAATGCAAATAAATGTAAATATATCAATGGATGGAAGTTAGGGGTACGGATTGCTCACTGTAGCCTTCCTTATGCAAATCGATCATCACATTGTCAAATAATGTATTTCCTATAACCAACTACCCTCTTAGTCTTCCAATAAGACTACTAAGGCCAAAACTCTCTTTATTGTATTAATCTTTACTAGGTAAGTCTCGGATTAACTACATAGGAACAACTCAAATTTTCGGTCAAGTCTCAAATTGTTGTTCCTAGATGCATAATGCATGATTTGAGTCTAGGTAGTCATGCAAACAAACCAATCCTAGTCCTAGATGATTTTAACCCGCAGTCTCCTCAAGCACATATGCAATTATGTTTTCATGCTTCCAATCATATAGGCTAATCATTTCCTAAACAATAAATTCATGGAAAGATAATCAAACAACTAAAGTGATTAATTTCAATTGTAGGCATCATATTCATTGTAAACACATAAGAGGAGATGGCATGGAAACACTTCATTCAAAACATTGATAAACATAAAGTTGCACAAGTTTGGCTAGAGATTGCAATCTTAGCCCCAACATGAATCTACTCACTCATAATGGAAGTAAACTCCAACATCAATACAAATAGTGCCATGAAACTAGAAATAAAAGAGATAGAGAGAATAAGTAACAAATTTTGAGGAGATGGGATGGCTCAAGAAGCCATGTAATGTGGATGAACTCTTCTTCTCCTAGCCTTGTGCACTTTGCCTTGATGATGATGGGTAATGGGTAGGTGATGAGTTGATGAAATTTGGTGGTGGAATTATGATTGACTGATAATAGGATGAGGAATTATGTGAACTTTGTGATGGGATGTGTAATGTTGGAGAGGAAAAATCCCACATTTGAAAAGTGACAAATAAAAGATGACTTATAAGTGAAAGGACTAACTCAATATTAACTGAGGTTTTTTAGATAAAACCCAACACCTTAAAGATGGTTCAAGTTGGGACAATATCTGTTATATTAAGGGTCCACATGTCATGATTTCCGCAATTTGACTTATGAGAGATGTAGAGAGAATCTCAATTGGGGGCTAGGGAGCTAAAAGTAATGCTAGGGTAAGAATAGTGAAAAGTGATGCAGAAAAGTTGTGTTTTAAGGGTTTGAAAATCAAATTTTAGGTAGAGAGATAAAATATGGGTTAGGTAAAGTGGACTTAATAATGGATATATAATTGTGCACAACTAAACCAAATGGTCAAGGCTCCATATATGAAGTAACAAAGATCAACAAAGGATAGATGATGACCCATCTTCTTGAAGCTCAAAATGATGTGGCTCGCCGGAATGTCCACCGGAGCGCTGTTGGGGCTGCCGAAAAAGTCGCTAGAAAAGTCAATGTAAAAGTCAATTGTTGACTTTTCGTCGATTTTTGATTTTTGACCGAAGTTTCTTCTTATTACTAATTCTTCTCCGTTTTACACCTTTTGAGCTCCAAAATGGTGATTTCCCTCATCTTTCATCGATTTCTACCAAAATAAAGAAAATAGATTAAAGTGGACAAGATTAGAGGTAAGACAATCGCGAACCCAAAGAGTTGAAGTGGAAAATTAGTATGCTATTTGTGACTCAACAATGCCTTCCGATGAAAGTACTTTGCAGTCTTATCACCATTCTTCAACTTGTTATTTTTAGCTCTTTGATTCCAATAAGCAGCCTGCTGCTTGAGGAGAGTTTCTTGTCGGGCATACAACTTCTTTCTACGTGGGATATCTACAACGTCAAAAGACTTATTAAGAAATTTGCCCAATTCTTTCTGAATCGACTTGAGCTCTTGTTTTCGGCTACTAGAAACCTCTCTGGATCACTAACGTAGATCTACTCTGATATTGTCCACCTTGGAAGCAAATTGGTTATTTGGACATCGTCACGCTGCTCTAACGGTCTCCAAACAAGACTTGTCATCTACCAACATTACTTCAAAGCGAAAAAAGTGTTGTTTGCCTGAAAATCTGATTTTCTTTTTCTGTCTCATCAAGACTAGAATTGGTACATGATCAGAACAAAGAGGCAGAAGATTAATTACTTGAGTCTCCTGGAATTGTACACGCAATGGCCTTATGGCTAGTCCTCGATCCAGGCGACATTGTGTGGTAGAGTCATGTCGTGTATCCGAAATCTTCTAACTCGCATTCATCCATGCATTGCATCATATCATTCATCTGCCAATCTGGACGAACAAGTCAACCACTCGACTTCTCAAATAGACGCATAATTTTGTTGAAGTCACCCACCACACACCACAAGTCTGAACCCTTGTTTGTGATAATCTACGAATCATCTCCCATGTTTTATGTTGATTTTAAACATATGGTGCACCATATACATCAGTAAGCCACCATAATTGTCCCAAAGCCGTTGGAATCCTAATCTCTGCATCCATGAACCAAGGAGAATGATCCCGTAAATGGAGATCAATGTCGTCCGCCCAAAGCATCATAAGACCACCCGCATTTTTATTCGAGCAAGGGACCATCTCTCCCTGCCGAAACCTTAATTTGGATTTGATCTGCTCAAATTTTGATTGAG
Source organism: Geum urbanum (assembly GCA_946800695.1). NCBI lineage: Eukaryota > Viridiplantae > Streptophyta > Magnoliopsida > Rosales > Rosaceae > Geum > Geum urbanum. The sequence goes on along the minus strand of OX327007.1, from coordinate 42,672,834 downwards.
ATCGAAACTTGGTTTCTTGTAGAAAGACTATACCATGTTTCTTGGCAATAATCAACGATCTGAGAGAGTCGAGCTTTGCATCACAACCCGATCCTCTCATGTTCCAAGAGAGAATATCGTAACTTGCCTTAATGACAAACTAACCAGTAAAGACTAAGGGGAAGAGGAAAGATAAGTATGTGGTAGTGATGATAGAATAAAAGGAAAGAGAGGTTGAGGTACAGACAATCATGAGAAAACTCACGCAAGCTGATCGAAACCCTAGGTGGCGGCGATAGGGTTTGATTGCTAATCTCACAAGCTTCTCAGCCGAGAATCTCAGAGCACATTACACATAATAATTTTATTAAAATATATATATATATATAAGTTGTTGATAGATAAAGAACTATTAATGTTGCATATTTATAGATTCCGGCCAAAAGAAATTACTAACTTTAAGTACATTAATTTTCGATCATCTTCGTTATTGGATGTAGGGTTGTTAATCGGTTCAAACAGTTCGGTTATTAGGCCAAACCAAAAATTGAACTAAACTTTTTAATCAGTTCGGTTCGGTTTTTCTGATTTTTAACTAAAAATTGATTATAAATGGTTCGTTTTTTCGTTTTTTTTTTTAGAAAAAAAGATACTACATTTTTTTGTTCTTTGAAAAACTATTGTTCTTTTGAAGTATAGATCTTCATTAACTCCTTTTTTTAAGAACTTTGTATTGAAAGTGTATATCAAATTGAATCAAACTACATCATTCATAAATACAGTCACAAATTCAAACCCACAGTTACATTAAATTAAATTAAACTAGAAGAAACTACAGTCCAAATTTTTAATTGTCTACAGTCCATCCAAATAAAATAAAATCCAAATATCAAATAAAAATGTTAGGGATTTAGGGTAAACTGAAATATTTCCCACAAAATGACGTCATTTCATTTATTTCGGTTAATTCAGTTCGATTTAGTTTTTCTGAATCAAAAAATCGAAACCGAACCGAATAAAATCGGTTCGGTTCAGTTTTTTGTATTTCAATTTGGTTTTTGTTCGGTTTCGATTTGTTTCGGTTTCAGCTAGATTTTTTTCGGTTTATGGTTCGGAAGTCACATCCCTAATTGGATGTGTATGGTTAATTATACCATTTATACGCGTGATGTCATTGATGTGAGTATATGATAGCTAGTATATATTCTCTTTTTATAATAATGAGTACGTATATATAAACTTCAGAATGTTTATATATTTAGCAGCTTAATGAAACAATAGTGGAGGCATATCAAGGCAGAAAAAATATTGTAAAGTATAAAGATCGGCTCGATGGAGAAGAATATTATAGAAAATTAACGAGTTCACTTATAGTGTGTGGTATTTGTCAAAACTTAATCAGCGTTAGACTTATATTAATTAATAGTGTATATATGAGAGAACTTAACTACACCTTAGATTACTCTATTATATTGTACATTTGTGTTTTTTCACATTATAGAATTACTCGAAAATTAACAAATGAGAGGATCAAAAGTATATATACCTATATTTTCAAAAAAGTAGAAAATGATATATAGTATCAATTCTGTGTGTGTATATATATATATATATATATATATCTAAATTTCAGTACTAGTAGGGGCCGGGTAAAACTTCAAGAATATCACATGATATTGACAAATAATATACCTCAACTCTCTCTCTTACATATCCTTGTAGAAATTAAAAATCGATCACCTTTTTTCTCCTCAAAAACTAAAACAAACCCTACAAATCGAACAGTAGTCCATTCTGCGGATCGATACCCATCAAGTCATGACTTCTCTAAAATTTGCGTGAGAATGAAGCTAGAAAGCAAAGCGTAATTAATTCTACCATATACATACATATATTACATATAGAAGTTGAAATGTGGGTTTGATACTTGATATATACCGGTACTGTCCAGTAGTGGTCCGGATTCGGAGATATGCTAATGGATTCTTTGTGAGAAAGGGTATTGATTCCATTAACACCCCTTTAACCTACTTTCAGAGTCGCCTAAAGCTTTGAGATATCGATATGGCCGGATCCCATACCTGATGCATGATCAGGCACGGAGCTAAAGGGGGTAGGGTGTGCTGCAAATTTTTTAACCAAAAAAAAATTAATACATACTATACCTATAATATATATATACTTAAAACGAGGATCGTAGTCTTTTTTGTTCGTCTTCATCTCAGTTCGGCAGTTTTTCCATTTCTGACCTCCGTAGTTCTTCTCGTGCATCTCTGCTCGGAGCTCACTCTCCAGTCTCCACCTCTTTCTTTCATGTCTCCAGCTATTTAGGTCAAATGTTTCATCAAAATAAAATAAACTTTATCAATTTTTTTTAATATTTTTTATTCCTAACAAAAATTTTTTTAACACATACTATATTTAATTCATGACTCAATGGCTGTGCATGATCTGTAGCTGGTGGCTGGTGCGCGCGCGCATACGACTTGAAAAGTTGCCCTACTGCTGCAGGTTGAAGATGATTAATAAGAGGGATCAAGTAGCAAGTAGTACACAAAGTACGTACGTACTGTGATTGTCTGGACTAACTAAGCCACAAGAAACAAATCTAACGGAATATATACAAGCGAAAGTTTCTTGATATGTCGTTTTCTATTATTTCAAAAGTGATGGACAGAGCACGAAATGAATCGATATCACTCATGTATATAAGGACTTAAGGACTAGATCGATAAAACAAAAAACAACGCAAGTTTTTGAAGACTCGTTACTAGGTCGAACACATCAAGAGGTACTCGAAGGCAATTGTGTGCATGTATGTGTTTATATGTTAAGTCATAGAATGATATTTGCCCTATATATAGCTATATGCCCATGGAGCTAACGTACAGTTGCAATCCATCGTATGCTTGCTTCTTCTTTGCTAGTTTTCGATCAGTAATAACAAAAACTAACATCATTGCGATTGTGACTCGATAATAACTTGAGACGACGGGAAGCTCGATCGAGCACACTAGTGTAAGTCCTAGCTGCATAAGAACATGCACGTCGCCGGGGTTGGTCTCAATAGTAACCTTGCAAATGCTATAATGCATAAAGACTTCTGTAAAAGCATTCCAATGATTCCATATCACAGAACAAAACACTTAAAATTACACGAGATAGGCCCATTTGCTCTTAGTGACGTTTCGGTACCACCTTATTATGTATAGTTTTACGGTGAGAGGCCCATAGGCTAAAGCATTGACAGGGGCCCAATTTCTATTGGACAATTCCCTATTGACCAATTCGTTTATAATGGGCCATATGCTCATAAGTTCAACATTCTTCATTCCTCCCCACATGTTCGTTTCCAAATATTTTGATGGATTATTTAGAGGATAAGCAACTCTGAAATTGATTGTTTGAACCTTCTATTCAACCAAATCAAGTGGGGAGACTAAAGAAGATCAACTATATGTCTATATATCAACGTCTGCGTTTGAAAGTAATATGCAATTCTTCATTGACATACCGTAGTAATTATTCATAGTTTGGGTATAAGATTATTGTTGTATTTATGCGGCTTCTTGTATGGGCACTGGCGGCTTTGTCGCTCCGAATGTACGGACCCGACTCTGAGAAATTTAAGATCCGGGGGCGAAGTACAAAATCATGTTCTTTATACTATACTTTTTTGTTTTGTTTTTTCTCAGTATATTCACATTTCTAGTTTTGCTTTTTGTACCTCCACATATTTTTGTATCTTTCATAATCCTACTTTGCCCTTAATTTGAACTAAAATAAATAAATTATTTTGTTATCTCAGTCATCTTCCGCCGCTTCGCATATACTGTCAATAATTCATTGATAGAATTCCTTCAACTATTATCATCTCCGCTGCACAAAAGCAAAGACGAAAGGAAAGCAGAGAAATGAGGAAGTTTGATTTCGTGACCGAGTTTCTTCAAGCACAAAAGGGAGGTATTCGGAACTCTCATCATCAAATTTGTTCACAAACCCATTGTGGAAGAGATGCCAAGAACCCAGAGGCAAGATGTGACTTTTGGATGTCATTATGGCTACCTTGTTGACATGAGAAATACTTCTATCCAATAGAAAACAATTGTTGCAGCCTCACTCGTCACCTTGATCCATGATCCAAGAAATTGGTTGAATTCCTCCCGGGTTATTAAATGAATAAGAATTTATAGAGAGGTAGGGTAGAAATGTAGAATTAGATAGGGGTTGTGCCGGTGATAGTCGGTGGTGTTGGAGGTGGTTATTGGCTACTTATTGCAAGAATATGTGATTTTAGAGAGAAGACAAAATTATGGGTAAAAGAGGGAGTTTGTGTACAAAAATATAAATGAAGGTGTAAATAAAAAAAATAGGGGATGTGAATAGAGTATCTATGTTTCTTCATTACTAACTTTTAAAACAATTTAAAACAAGAGAACAATAGTCAGTCCAACAATACAACTCAGATATGATATGATAAATCTAATACATTGTCTATCATCTAGTCTAGCCTAGGTAGTTAAGCCAATTCTCCTTCTTGCCAAACCACTCGAGCACAAATCTAAGAACAAATTGAACAATTAATAAAGCAAATAACAAGAAGCCATTTGTAAATAAGTGCAAACTATTAATTCAATCCTAATATATACTCATTATATCCTAAGAACGTGGTCAAAACTCAAATTACAAACCTATAGAAAGCTGTAGGGAAAAGGAAAACTCTGATAGATCCTAATCATCCTATATCCTATATGTTCATCCTGCATAAATTGTTTTGGTCCCATCTTTGAACAGTTTCCTGATCAAAAAATTGGTACAAATGCTGAGTTACTATCTAAAGAGGAATTCGAGCTAACAATCCCACTATAAAATTCCTGAGTAAGGAGTGAAAAAGAAGTTTCAAATTTCGACCACTTTAATATAAAACTAATTATACAAAAGCATTAATGTGTACAATGATAATATTCTGTGTATATGGTATATCACCACTTTACTTGCAGGAGATATGTCGATGCTTAGTTGCTTCATTTCCTCAAAATTATTGTCGTATGTAGATTTTCCAAGGAACTCTGAATCTCTAGATTTAATGAAATTGAGAGAATGCAAATTGGGGGGAGGGCAATTGAGTTGGGGGAATTCTTAGCTCTATTTATAGAGAGATTGTAATGGATATATTAAGCATTATTACTACTGGAATTTGGAATTGAGAAGGGAAGAAGAGAAGACGTGAAGTGTATCTTGGAAATATGAATCGCGAGTGTCTGCTCCTCTCTCCTCTGCGCAATATTCAGTGTTTTAAAGTTTTTTTTCTCTTTTACTTTTACATATATCTAAGTAATAAAAAAAAATTGGACTCCTTTAAATTCTGGGCCTTGGGCCATCGCCCTGCCCGGCCTGCAGATGTACCTCCTGGTTTAATTTTTATTTAAGTAAATTAATAAGATGTAACGACTCTCGAGTTTTGAATATAGTATATAACTATATATCATAAATAATAACATAACATCATACTATATCTATGTTACCAAAGATAATGACTATGAGTTTTATCTTTGGCCCTCTCTCATTAAAATAAGTTAATTAACAAAAAGAGAAACTATTAAAAACGCACAAGTGATAAGCATATGGCTTACTCCAAAGAAACAAAGACTTATTGCCCGGCTTGTGCACTCACATTGATGAAAAGAACAAGAGTACATGTAAAAAACTGAATTTTACTTATTTACATTGTACTAAATAATTTATTTAATGACTTCAAAACATAAAACGTGAATAAATTTGTAATTTTAAAAATGAATAATTACCTATAAGGTCACTTATAGACCTAATTTTTTTATTAAGCGTATTTATGTTTAAGGATATTATACTCCTAGTATCTAGATGTGTGTTTTGTCCTAATTAGCATAGAAGTAAGTAGATATTCTCTCAATTCCTGATTTATAGGGATATAGATTGTAATGTCTATTTAAGGTCATTTATCAATGAAAAAAGTATAGTTTCAGATCATATTCTCTGCGTATCTATTTTCTCTTTTAACACGTTATCAACAACTCTTGAATTGATAACCACCAACCCAAATCCGTAAAAGAACAAAAAAAAAACCTAAACACTACAACTTTTCACCGCTGGCCTCCTCCCTTGCATGAAGTCACCCCCGCCGTTGACCACCTTGACGTCGCCGGAGCTCCCTCCCGTCGACTTTTGTGGACTTTTTCTCTTCAAACTTCTTACACAACAAAGTTTTGATACCAAACATAACACCCTCGAGGTAAATCGACTAACCTTCTTCGATTTAGAATTAGGTTGCAAAACTTAATTACACCAACACCCTAAATCTAGGTCTAGATTTAGGTTTAAATACCGTGAATTATTATATGCCTCTAGTTCCTATGGGTTAATGCAGGTATGAGTGAAGGGGATTTAACCATCTCTTCCTCAAGATTTAGGATTAGTGACGGTCTTGGGGGAATCATGGTATACATGAAAAAAATGGAAGTCGATATTTTGTGACTATGAGTCAGTCACAGTTTTATGGGGTGTGGTATAAAGCCACCGATTTTTGCGTTGATTTTATGACAATACATCATGGATCATGATTCTTATTCCCTAAACTTGATATTAGTAATCGTGATTCTCTTGATCGGTAAACTAATTCATCTCTTATCTTTTGTAGATGACTAAGCATGCAAGGCCTTAATTTGACATCCTTGACATTCAAGGAGCAGAATACCACAGATGGGTCTCAGATGTGAGAAATACTCTCATTGGTAAAAGACTGACATATACAATCCAACCAATACCTGCAGGTCAAGAAGTCAATGATGAAACCACAGCAAGAAAAGTTCGAGCGCATATGTTTCTTAGGAGACATATTCATCCCGCTCTGCGGAGATAGTACTTGTTAAAGGATGATCCCGCGGATTTGTGGGTGACTTTGCAAGTGAAAGGACCCAACTCCGATTTAGTTTCCTAAACCGGAATCAAACCCCTTCTGAAAAAGTGAACCAACAAAAACCATTAAAATTTCGGCAGAGTAACGCTACTAACGCGGAATTGCCATTACCTGCACCCGGAAAATAACACTTCATCCTATGCCACAAAAGCCAAACCGTGGGCACCAATCCCATCCGGATTTCTCAATATCATATCATTAACAATAAACAGTAAACATAACTGTAATATATAGTATATCTGGGAAAAACCGTATAAAACATGTATCAGAATGTACCAGAGCGACCTCTAGTGTAAATATATACAAGATATACAACAGTAGGCGAAACAAGAAACCTACTGGAAAACACAGGTAGCTCGAACAACTAGCCTCCAACCACGACGTGAGACTCCAGAATCTGAACTGCAAACTGGGCACGGAAACCGAAAAACCCAGGGGAAAGACATGAAAACCGTTAGACTGAGTGGACGAAAATAAATGTCTTTCGCCAGATGATATATGTTAAAATAGCATATGCGAGTCCAAATGAATAAATATAATAAAGTACACGAGGTAAACTCATACTCCTTCAGCGTACTGAGCATGCATGTAAAAATCCCACGGGGTCGCTCATGGACACAACCGTGCTAGTACAGTCCGAATCACGGGATCCCAGACCTACACGTGATTCTAGCCAGAAAGGCCTCAGGTCAGAGGTCTACCCCACACCCCCCCCCCCCCGGTAAAGGCGCCCCTCGGGTCAGGGGTCACAGCCTCCCCCGGTAAACATCCTCGGGGATCAGCCGGGATACAAGTGTATCGATACAACAACATATACTGAGACTGTACTCTGTGTAAACCAAATCATAAATAGTTCGATGCAAATGCATAAAGCAATATATAAATGCATATACGTAATATATACTGGTACAGGCATAATCATATAACACATGCTCATATAAAACATAATCTCGTATGCATGCTCATGCTCGTAAAACGTGTATAAAGACTCGCGATTATCAGTGAAAAGAAATTGTCCACTCACTGGAGAGCAAAACGCGCACTCGCGCTAATCACGTGGCCCGGCGGAAGATCCCTCGCCCGAAGCACGATCTCGATCTCCTGAATAGTCATAAAATATATCTGATCAAAATCATAATCCACAACACTGTACCACACCTCGGAAACCAACCGTTCCCGGAAACATATAATACTGTGCAAAATATTCGACGAAATTCTCGAAATCTCCACTCAAAACCCTCGACTGAAAATTCGATACCCAAATCAACTCGGAAACCTCAAGGCAACGATCGGGGCGCGATTACGAGAAAGATGACATTAAAAACATCGAAATCCAAAAAGTCAACGGGTTGCCGGAGCTCTGGCGTTGATCGCCGCAGGCGGCGGCGGCGCGCCGTCAACCGGAGAGTTTTCCCGGCGACCGAGCTGCCACAATGATCTCCAAAACAAGGCGAACAACTTTAACAAAGGGACCACCACCATCCAACCACCACCGTGGCCGAAAATCAGCTCAAAAGCCACGGTGGTTCAAACCGGTCGGAAAATTTCCCGAGCCGATTCCGACGCCGTCGTGCCACCTCGTCCCTCCAAACCAAAGAGAAAATGATCACAATCCCAAAACCAACAAAACCCACCAAAGATCCATCCCGAAAAGTCACCGTAGCACCTCCCTCCGTCGAGGCCGATTCCGGCCAAAAATCTCCAATTTTCAAATCGAAATATTTCCCTCAAATCTCAACCAAATCAAGCAATTCCAAGTTCTAAACTGTTTAGAATCACGAGGAGAACATTTTACCTTCAAGGGTCGTGGCCTGAAATGGCCGAAATCAGCCGGTCCGGCGACGGAAGCCAAACGGTCTGTTTTCTCCTCCGGTCAACGAAAGTCAACGGTCAATTCTTGGTCAACGACGGTCAAACTTCCCAAACAGTGTTTTCGACAATTTTTCGACTATTTCCGATATTTATACTCGCGTCTCGGGATGATCGACGGTTCAAAACGGATAACCATTACGATTCGGATAAACACGATACGAACGGATAAACTCGTCGATATTCCGAAACTTCAAATAATCATATTATATTCCTCGGTTATCGGAAAAATCATCCGGAACCGCCCACGAGTTCGAAATCACATGCACTACAACTCTCGAGAAGAGACTCAATTCAAATTTTCGGCCGATAATTAAGTCGTATACGAAACCGGCAAACCACACAATAATCGATAAACCGCGATTATACACTAACTCGTGGATTACGCTGATTACTCTACTGATTCTGGTTCGGGTCTTCACAAATCTACCCCCCTTAAAAAAAATTTCGACCTCAAAATTTGCGTACCTGTCAGGTGAACAGATGAGGATACTGCTCCCGCATACGCTGCTCAGTCTCCCAGGTGGTCTCCTCAACTGAGTGATTCTGCCACAAGACCTTCACTAGCAGGATCACACGGTGTCTCAACTCCTGCTCATGACGATCGAGAATCTGTACTGGCTCCTCCACGTACGTCAAATCCTCTCGGATCGGTAACTGCTGTGGGGCTAACACATGGGAAAGATCTGAGATGTACTTCCGCAACATCGAAACATGGAAAACATCATGAACACGAGCCATCTCAGCTGGTAACTCAAGTCTGTAAGCAACAGCTCCAACCCTCTCGGTGATCTCGTACGGACCAATGTATAGTGGTCGAAGCTTGCCAAGCTTCCCGAAATGCACAACACCCCTCCACGGAGATAGTCTCAGGAAGACCCAATCGCCAACCTCAAACTCGAGACTCTTCCTCCTCACGTCCACATAACTCTTCTGCCGATCCTGGGCGATCTTCAATCTATCCCGGATAATCTGGACGTCCTCCATAGTGCTCTTCACCAGATCAGGGCCAATAAGTCATCGCTCGCCCACCTCACTCCAGTACAACGGAGTGCGGCACTGCCTCCCGTACAGGGCCTCGTACGGTGCCATCTCGATACTGGCCTGATAGCTGTTATTGTAGGCGAACTCTATCAAATGCAGTTGCTGGTCCAAATTCCCGCGAAACTGCAACACAGATGACCGCAACATATCTTCAAGTGTCTGTATAGTCCGCTCAGACTGCCCGTCAGTCTGAAGATGAAAAGCTGTACTAAAACGCAACCTCGTGCCCATGGCTCGCTGCAATGCCTGCCAGAACTCAGAGGTAAATTGAATGTCTCTGTCAGAAACAATAGACACAGGCACTCCGTGCAGTTGAACAATCTTTGACAAATACAGCTTAGCCAATCTGCCCACTGATATCTTCCCCTGAACTGTGAGAAAATGAGCGGATTTCGTCAATCGATCCACAATAACCCAAATACCAGTGTTGCCAGCCGAAGTACGCGGCAACTGATAAACGAAATCCATAGTAATGTGCTCCCACTTCCAAACCAGAATCTCCAGTGGTTGTAACTTCCCTGCAGGTTTCTATCTCTCCGCTTTAACCTGCTGACAAATCAAACATCGGCTCACATACGCGGCAATCTCCCGCTTCATGTTGTGCCACCAGTAATACGCTCGAAGTGTACGAAACATCTTCGTACTACCGGGATGCATCACATACGCCGAACTATGGGCCTCATCCAGAATCTACCTCTGAACAACAACGTACCGTCGTCGCTCAATCGGAACTTTGTAGGCACACCATTCCATATCATTGTCTTCTTGCCCAACAGGTAGGAATCTGAATCCTGAGCCTCCCGAACCTGATTAACCAACACGGGTTGAACCTGGAAACTGGCTAACAAAGCTCTCTCGTCATCCCATTCGAACTCAGAACCTATAGCCTGAAGCTCGGCTAACATAGACACTCTAGCCACACACACATGGAACAACGAAGCTCCGGATTTCCGGCTAAGTGCAGCAGCCACAACATTGGCCTTCCCTGGATGGTACTCGAAAGTGCAATCATAGTCGTTGATCAACTCCATCCACTGGCATTGCCTCATGTTCAAATCTGGCTGCGTCCGTAGGTAAGTGAGACTCTTGTGGTCGGTGAAGATCTTACACTGGGCCCCGTACAAGTAATGTCTCCAACTCTTTAACGCTAGCACAATAGCGGCCAACTCCAAATCATGGGTCGAATAGTTGACTTCGTGTGGTTTCAACTGCCTGGAACCGTAGGCTACAACTCTGCCATGCTGCATCAGCACATAACCTAGTCCCAACTTCGACGCATCACTATAAACCACAAACTCACCGTTGTCGTCTGGTAATGTCAGAACCGGTGCAGTAGTCAACTTCTCCTTCAGGAGCAAATAACTCTCCTCACATGCATCGGACCACTCAAACTTGACGCCTTTCTTCGTCAACCTGGTCAGTGGGGTAGCAATCCGAGAAAAGTCCTGTACAAACCGTCGGAAGTAGCCTGCCAAACCCAAGAAACTCCGGATCTCCAGTACAGTGGTAGGTCTACTCCAATTCAGCACGGCCTCGATTTTGTCAGGATCAACACTGACTCCCTCAGCCGATATCACGTGGCCCAGAAACTTCACACTGTCCAGCCAAAACTCGCACTTGCTGAACTTCGCAAACAACTGATGGTCCCGCAAAGTCCGGAACACCGCTCGCAAATGCTTTTTATGTTGGCCCACACTCCTGGAATAGATCAAAATATCATCGATGAACACAATCACGAACTTGTCCAGAAACCGTCTGAACGCCCGATTTATCAAGTCCATGAAAGCTGCGGGGGCGTTGGTCAACCCAAACGTCATAACTAAAAACTCGTAATGCCCATACCACGATCTGAAAGCTGTCCTGGCCACATCAGACTCTCGGATCCTCAACTGGTGATATCCGGATCGAAGATCAATCTTCGAAAAGACTGAAGCTCCCTTGAGCTGATCGAACAAATCATCAATCCGCGGCAACGGATACTTGTTCTTCACTGTAACCTGATTCAGCTTCCAGTAGTCAATGCACAAACGCATAGATCCATCCTTCTTCCGTACAAACAAAACCGGGGCACCCCATGGTGAAACACTAGGTCGAATGAAACCCTTCTCCAGCAACTCCTGGAGCTGAACCTGTAACTCTTTCAACTCCGCTGGCGCCATACGATACGGTGCCTGTGAAATCGGTCCTGTACCCGGTAACAGCTCAATAGTGAAATCAATCTCCCGCACAGGAGGTATGCCTAGTAACTCCTCCGAAAACACATCTGGGAACTCCGAAACAACCTCAATACCACCAAGATCCGGCACAGCAGCCGTAGTGTCAACCACATAAGCTAAGTAAGCAACACAGCCCTTCTTCATCAACCGATCTGCCCTCATCGCGGAAATCAAACATGGCAAGAATGTATTCTTCTCGCCGTGAAACAGTATCTTGGAAAAGCCTGGTCGTCGAAATGTGACCTCCTTCTTGTAACAGTCAAACATGGCCCAATACGTCTCCAAGAAGTCCATCCCCAAGATCAGATCAAAGTCAACGATATCAAGTAACAACAAATCTGCGGCTAAACCATGGCCATAAATAAAACTCTCACAATCTCTGTACACCCAGCCAATACTCACAATTTCACCAGACGGATATAACACTCTCCACAACCCCGGAAGTGGAGATGCAGGTACCATAGCTAAAGATGATAGTCTATATGACATGAATGAATGCGTGGCACCTAGATCTAACAATGTAAGTACTGGAATATCAAATACATGCAACGTACCGATAACGACCTCTGGTGAAGCTCTGCCCTCTCGCAAAGTCATGGCATGAACCCTCGCCTGCCCGGCTGGTCATCCACGCTGAGGCTGTCCCTGCTGTCTGCCCTGGCCCGCAAACTGTGCTGGTCGAGCTCCCGAAGTGGCACCTCGCTCAGCTCCGGAACTGTGGGCCGCCTGTCCATCAGCACCATCAAGTTGGATACACTCCCTCGCATAGTGACCCACCTGGCCACAGCGAAAACAAGTGATAGGGCCTCGCTGACATGGACCAAAGTGATGCCTGTTGCAGAAGCTGCATAATGGGTACTCTCTCGGTACCGCAAACGTGCCACCGGTACGCTAAGGATAACTAGAACCGCTGGAACCCCCACTAGCCTGTGGTCGCTGCAGTCGATCTCTCCTCCATCTCGATCTCTATCTCGGTGCACCAGCTGCTGGTCTATATGGTCCACTACCCGAGGATGAAGCCGAACCGGAAGTATCAGAACTCTGCCTCTTTGAAGGCCCCTGACTCGGTCCACCCTCCTCAAACCGTCTAGGCTGGTACCTCATCTGCCTCTCCTTCTCGATATCCTCACCTCGGAGTGCTGCACTGACAAACTCATCAAAGTTGTTCCGAGGCATCATAGTCAGAGTCCCCTTGATGTTCAAGTTCAAACCCAGCTCAAATCTGCGGCACTTGGCTTCCTCAGTAACCACCATGTCACACGCAAAACGAGATAAGCGGGTAAACCTGTCCCGATACTCAAGCACAGACATACTGCCCTGTCTCAAATTTGTGAACTCCTCATACTTACGCTGTTGGGTAGCCTGGTTGAAGTATCTCCGTATAAACAAATCTCGGAACAAAGTCCACGAAGTATCAACTGGAACTCTGTCGGTGCTAACCCACCAGAAGTATGCATCTGACTCAAGTAATCCAACTGCTGCCACTGTCATCTTCTTAGGGGTAAAACGCAGACGCTCACATACACGTTCAACCTGAACCAACCATGCCTCACAAATCTCTAGATCAGCTAAACCCGAAAAGACAGTCGCACCAACAGTACGAGCCTTGACCACAGAGTCAAAACGCTCCTCCAAATGCAACACTCGCATCAGCAAGTCGTGCGTCTGGCGATCTATATCAGGATCCTCTTCCCGATCAACACGGGGACCACATCGAGGAGGCATCCTACTGATACAAGACAAGCATTAGGCACAAGCAGAAGGAACGTAATCATGAGACCTCAGATATTTGAGAACACACAACACCCGAAGTATTGATGAGTACCGCTGGCCAGTTGGGTCATCACTCCAGTCATGCTGTACAAACTCAAAAACCCTAAGCGTCACAACTATAAGAGTCTACAGAATCTGACAACCTAATGCTCTGATACCAAGCTGAAAGGACCCAACCCCGATTTAGTTTCCTAAACCGGAATCAAACCCCTTCTGAAAATGTGAACCAACAAAAACCATTAAAATTTCGGCAGAGTAACGCTACTAACGCGGAATTGCCATTACCTGCACCCGGAAAATAACACTTCATCCTATGCCACAAAAGCCAAACCGTGGGCACCAATCCCATCCGGATTTCTCAATATCATATCATTAACAATAAACAGTAAACATAACTGTAATATATAGTATATCCGGGAAAAACCGTATAAAACATGTATCAGAATGTACCAGAGCGACCTCTAGTGTAAATATATACAAGATATACAACAGTAGGCGAAACAAGAAACCTACTGGAAAACACAGGTAGCTCGAACAACTAGCCTCCAACCACGACGTGAGACTCCAGAATCTGAACTCCAAACTGAGCACAGAAATCGAAAAGCCTAGGGGAAAGACATAAAAACCGTTAGAGTGAGTGAACGAAAGGTCTGCCCCCCCCCCCCCCCCCCGGGGTAAAGGCCTCAGGTCAGGGGTCACAGCCTCCCCCGGTAAACATCCTCGGGGATCAGCTGGGATGCAAGTGTATCGATACAACAACATATACTGAGACTGTACTCTGTGTAAACCAAATCATAAATAGTTCGATGCAAATGCATAAAGCAATATATAAATGCATATACGTAATATATACTGGTACAGGCATAATCATATAACACATGCTCATATAAAACATAATCTCGTATGCATGCTCATGCTCGTAAAACGTGTATAAAGACTCGCGATTATCAGTGAAAAGAAATTGTCCACTCACTGGTGAGCAAAACGCGCACTCGCGCTAATCACGTGGCCCGGCGGAAGATCCCTCGCCCGAAGCACGATCTCGATCTCCTGAATAGTCATAAAATATATCTGATCAAAATCATAATCCACAACACTGTACCACACCTCGGAAACCAACCGTTCCCGGAAACATATAATACTGTGCAAAATATTCGACGAAATTCCCGAAATCTCCACTCAAAACCCTCGACTGAAAATCCGATATCCAAATCAACTCAAAAACCTCAAGGTGATGATCGGGGCGCGATTACGAGAAAGATGACATTAAAAACATCGAAATCCAAAAAGTCAACGGGTCGCCGGAGCTCCGGTGGCGCGCCGTCAACCGGAGAGTTTTCCTGGCGACCGAGCTACCACAATGATCTCCAAAACAAGGCGAACAACTTTAACAAAGGGACCACCACCATCCAACCACCACCGTGGCCGGAAATCAGCTCGAAAGTCACGGTGGTTCAAACCGGCCAGAAAACTTCCCGAGCCGATTCTGGCGCCGTCGCGCCACCTCGTCCCTCCAAACCAAAGGGGAAATGATCACAATCCCAAACCCAACAAAACCCACTAAAGATCCATCCCAGAAAGTCACCGGAGCACCTCCCTCCGTCGAGGCCGATTCCGGCCAAAAATCTCCAATTTTCAAATTGAAATATCTCCCTCAAATCTCAACCAAATCAAGCAATTCCAAGTTCTAAACTGTTTAGAATCACGAGGAGAACATTTTACCTTCAACGTTCGTGGCCTGAAATGACCGAAATCAGCCGGTCCGGCGATGGAAGCCAAACGGTCTGTTTTCTCCTCCGGTCAACGAAAGTCAACGGTCAATTCTTGGTCAACGACGGTCAAACTTCCCAAATAGTGTTTTCGACAATTTTTCGACTATTTCCGATATTTATACTCGCGCTTCGGGACGATCAACGGTCCAAAACGGATAACCATTACGATTCGGATAAACACGATACGAACGGATAAACTCGTTGATATTCTGAAACTTCAAATAATCATATAATATTCGTCGTTTATCAGAAAAATCCTCCGGAACCGCCCACGAGTTCAAAATCACGTGCACTACAACTCTCGAGAAGAGACTCAACTCAAATTCTCGGCCCATAATTAAGTCGTATACGAAACCGGCAAACCACACAATAATCGATAAACCGCGATTATACACTAACTCGTGGATTACGCTGATTACTCTACTGATTCTGGTTCGGGTCGTCACAGCAAGACAAGTTCAATAATTTGCATGATGCAAAAATTTCTGAGCTACAAGAACAATGAGATAAAATCCGGTTATTGGATTATCCTAAGGTAAATGATTTTTACCAAGATATGATGGAGCTACAGTCTGAGCTTGCTGTATGTGGAGTTGTGAAAACTGACCAAGCTATGGTAAAGAAAACATTGAGCACATTTTCTACTTCTGCGGATAATCTGATGCACAAGTATCGACATGATTATGAATAAGGCAGATTAAGATCTTTCAGTGATCTCATAAGTGTGCTGGCCAAGAAAGAAAAACAGAGTGTTATACTCATCAACAACAATAATAGGCCAACTGGTGTAAAGAAAGCACATGAGACAAATAACACTGGTGGGAAAACTCGGAAAGATAAGGGGAAGCAACGTGATGAACCTTATCAAAATAATCATGTTAGAGGAGGTAATGGCAGAGGTCTTGGCCGAGGAGGATACAGTCAGAATTTAACTTGGACTCGCTAAGACAATGGTCATAACAACTCCAACAAGAATCCATAGAGTTCTGGTTCCAGGAACAATGGAAATTCTTCAAGATATGCTCCTTCATCTTCTGGCTTGGCACCTTATTAAAGATGTGGTTCAAACAAACATATGCACAAGCAATGTCGTGCACCCAGAGATGTCCAGAATTCCTACAAGAGATGTAAGTAGTACCTGGCACATAAGACCAATTACACTCCGGATCAAGAGATGAATGATGTTGGTGAAGCCAACCTTATAGTAGCGGATATCAACAAAGCCAGTCTATAGACTGCGAATTTTGATTAGTCTATATATTAGACCCAAATCTCTAATATGTAATCAAGTTTAACTTTGTTTTTTACTTTATTTTTTCGGTCATACTTATTGAATAAGAACAATCTTTTGATGTAAGCTTTGATGTTGGAAAAGTAATAAAATTTTCTTCGTTTCGGTTATTGAAAATGTTAATAATGGTTATATCTATACATATTGCTTAGAAGGTTCAAAATATACAAAATTTTATGGCATTATGACACCAAAGTATAATAAAAATGACACAAAAAGATAGGATGGTTTGTTTCTGGGCATTTTCGACCCGTTGGAATTTTCTCTCGACCCGTCAAGGGTAGTACATTGCAACGGTTTCTACACGTTTTGACCCGTCAAAAATTAGTGTACAAAATCTTTCGACTCGTTGAAGCCCCATCTTGACATGTCGAAGACATGCTTCTGTCTCAAAATTGATATTTTTTCGACCCGTCAATGGTACTTCTCGACCCGTCGAGAAATGTTATTGGAAAATTGAAAAAAATTTAGGTTTTTTCCTTCGACTCGTCGAAGGACACCTACTGTCCTAAAATAATGTAATTTTTGATCCGTCGAAGACCAATCTCGATCGGTCGAAAATCGGCACCAGAAATTCAATTTTGTTTTCGGGTTTATTTCGACCCGTCAAACGTACTACCCAGATTTGGTATTTTTGATGTGTCCTACATTAGTTTTTCTAAATTGACCAACTTGGATTTCTGCACTGGATAATCATGTGGGTTTACATCGGTTTGATTATGTCATATCAGCACTCTTTAAGGGTCACAACCGTTTGGTAAATCTTTAAGTGTTTACTTAAAGTGTTTGATAAGTCTTTATGACTAATTAATTCAAATTATTTTGTAGATGTTTGAAGGCAAGATAGAGTGTCTAGAAGATAGTGATACTACTCATACTATACTGCGAAATAGACAATTGTTTACATATCGTGTGCCATATACATTATTAGTGACAACCATGATTGGTTCCGCACCGGTTATACAAGGGCGTGGTTCAGCACAATTTTTTTTACCACATAGACCAAGTATTAATATCACTGATGCATTGTATACGCCTAAGGCCAACCGAATCTTGTTAAGTTTTAAGGACATTAGAGCCAACGGTTTACACTCGGAAACTCATAGTGAGAATAATAAAGAATTCTTATTCATAACTTCTGAGGAATGCGGTAGAAAACATATCTTGGAGAAGTTAGCGGCAATACGTAGTGGTTTATATCTTACTACGATTCGGATCATTTAATCCAATGTAGTCACTCTCTCTACTGCGTGTGACTCGATCACTTATCAGCTTTGACATTACCGAATGGGACATCTAGGTCGTGATATGATGATCAAAATATTGAAAAACTCTCGTGGTCATCTATTTTTCAGAGCAAAGAAACATGTACCGATTCCCATCAGTTTTGATGGAATTGATGAGATTAACATTGTTAATCCAATCTTGACTCCTATGTTGACTGCAACACCTAGTGTTGGTATACAAGATTCATTTATGGCAATCTCTGATGCTCATCGAGCAATTTTCAAAGTTGTTCATTAACAAAGTTGTAAGCTAGGCCTTCCTTTGCGCTTGGTAATACTAAAAAATATACCATTTTTACAAAGAATCCGTGGAGATATTTGAAGACATATCAAACTAAAATGCGGACCATTTAAATATTTTATGGTTTTGGTAGATGGTCACACGTTACTTTGCTATCCACAAGGAATGTTTCATTTGAAAAGCCCTTAGCACAAATTATTAAGCTTCAGACTCACTGCCCAAACAACCAAATTAGGTCAATTAGATTGGATAATGCAGGAGAATTCACATCAAATACTTTTGATGACTATTGTATGTCAATTGAGATTAAAGTTGAATATCTCATCCCTCATGTTCATTCATGGGATGGTTAAGCAGAGGCACAAATCAAGCGGTTATAGCTTGTGGCCAGAGCAATAGTTATGCATATGAGCCTGATATTTCATACTTACGCATATTTGGTTGTGCAGTGTATGTGCCAATTGCGCCTCCACAACGCACTAAAATGGGTCATCAACGTCGATTAGGCATATATGTTGATTATGAATCTCCAACAAATGTTCGTTACTTAGAACCTTCGACATGAGATCTCTTTAATACAAGATTTGTAGATTGTCACTTTAAAGAAACATACTTCCCGATGTTAGGGGGAGATAGGAATGCCTCCATTCCAGTTGAACGTTAGGAATTGACGTGGAAAACTCCTCCCACTATGTTTCAAGAAGATCCCCACACATCTCAAAGTGAGATTGAAGTGCGAAGAATCCTTGATCTTTATGAGGTAGTAGACTCGATGCCTGACTTCTTTACTGATATTGTCAAAGTGACGAGACCAGACATTCCTGTTGTAAATGTTTCTGCAAGGTTGGAAGTCTCCAACAAGGGGCGGTATAACGCAACTCCAGGGTAGAGTAACGTGTCTCTTGCCCATGTGAATGGAGTAGCATCGGCCTCGGCTCCCTCAGAAAAAGAGGAAGACCAAGAAAATCTACAGATGAACTGCCGACAAAAAGGCAGGCCATCTAGTCACAAAATGATCATTTCATCATCAACATTGTGAATCCTTCACATGAGATTGTTCCTGACTACAGTTATGTCCTAGAATCACAAATGGCTTTTCTAGAGGACGTTTTAGATCCATATGTGATGTCAGAGAACGGTAAAATCTCACTAACTAACAATGATGCACGCATTGTTATAGATAGATCATCTAAGGTAGTTGATGATGCTTTTGCTTATTTCATCACTCAGGAGATTATTGATGACGATGAAGTGGAACCTCGCTCGGTTGTTAAATGCTAGCGGAGAGCGGATTGGCTAAATTGGAAAGAAGCAATGCAGGCCGAACTAGACTCCTTGAAGAAAAGGCAAGTTTTTGGTCAGGTAGTGTTATGCCCACCAAATGTGAAGCCGGTATGACATAAATGGGTCTTTGTTTGAAAGCGTAATGGGAAGAATCAAGTAATGCGGTATAAAACTAGACTTGTGGCACAAAGATTCTCTCAATGTCCTAGCATTAATTATGAGGAGACATACTCTCCGGTTATGGACATCATTACTTTCCGCTACCTTGTCAGTTTGGTAGTGTCCGAAAAACTTAACATGCAGCTGATGGATGTGGTGACAACATATCTCTATGGAAACCTTGATTCAGAGATATACATTAAAGTGCCAGAAGGCATGGTCATACCCAATTCATGTAACTTTACACCGCGGAGTGATCATGTGATTAGATTGAAGCGTTCATTATATGGATCGAAACAATCCAGTAGGATGTGGTACATACGTCTAAGTAACTACTTAATTGGGAAGGGATATATGAAAGGACCCAACTCCGATTTAGCTCCCTAAACCGGAATCGAACCCCTTTGAAAACACGAACCAACAAAAACCGCAGAAATTTTGGCAGAGTTTCGCTACTAACGTGGAATTACCATTACCTACACGCGGAAAATACACTTCATCCTATGCCACAAAAATCAAACTGTGGGCACCAATCCCATCCGGATTTCTCAATATATCTATAGTAAAGTAAACCAATAAATATATCTATACTTTACTGAACTCCGGTGTAAAATCGTATAACATAATCAACAGATTTCTCAGAGCGACCTCTAATGTATAAACACATAAGTATACCACAGTAGGTAGAACAATAAACCTATTGGAAGAAAAAAGGTAGCTCGAGCACTATGCCTCCGACCACGACGTGCGACACCAGAGCCTGAACTGCAAACTGGGCACGGAAACCGAAAAGCCCAGGGGAAAGACATGAAACACGTTAGAGTGAGTGGACGAAAATAAATGTCTTCCACCAGTTGATATATATATAAAATAACATATGCGAATCCAGGTAAATAAAACAACATAGTACACGAGGTAAAACTCATACTCCTCCAGTGTACTGAGCATGCAAGTAAAAATCCCACGGGGTCACTCATGGACTCCTCCGTGCTAGTACAGTCCGAACCACGGAGTCCCTGACTTCCACGTGATTCCAAGCCATAAATGGCCTCGGTTCCAGGGATACGCCCCTCACCGGTCTGGTTGGGGAAACGCCCCTCTAGGCGGCCCTCCGTCGGGGATCAGCCGACGAGGCAAGTGTATCGATACAACAACGTAACTGAGACTGTACTCTGTGTAAACCAAATCATAAACAGTTCGATGCAAATGCATGAAACAACATATAAGTGTATGTATACTCGTATACGTATATTTGTATAAGTATAACCGTATAACCGTAAAACACATGCTCATATTAAACATAATCTCGTATGAAATCTCATGCTCGTAAAACAATAATCATGCTGCATGCTCAAGTTCATAAATCATATAAAAGACTCGCAATATTTCCGTGAAAAGAAATTGTCCACTCACAGACTAGCGTAACGCGATACGCGTTAACCCGTGATCCGGCGGAAAGTCCCTCGCCAAAAGAACGATCACGAACCCCTGAATATTCACAATAACCATTTCTCAATATCATAATTCGACAATTCAAAACAAATCACGAGAAACCACCGTTCTCGAAAACACGTAATCTGATTACGACAAACTGTCGGAAATCCAGAAATTACACCTCGATACCTCGCTGTAAGTTCGGATGCTCAAATCGAGAAACGAACCTCCCCAATGCGATCAGGGCGCGATTTCGAGTCAAATGACATGCAACTTGTCGAAAAAAGTCAACATTGACCGCCGCGTTGACCGCCGCCCACGGCGGCGGCGCCACTGACCGGAAAATTTCATGGCGGAGCTACCTCCATTCCATGCAAAATCACCCACTGAGCAACTTTGTCAACTGCAACGAAGGCCAATTCTCACTCTAGCTAGGTCAATTTCACGATAAACCGAATGAACACACAAATTTCAAATCCAAAATTCTCTATCCACAAATCGAATTAGAACTCCATACTTACATGGTTAAAATCCTTGAGAGGAGAGCTACAAAACCCAGTGCTTGATTAAGCTCAATTCGGTCGAAAATAGGGAACCTGAATTCACTCCAAATTTCCTCATTTTTGATCGGATTTTCCTTCCCCTCCGGCGAGCCACACCGTGGAGGGAGGTCGGAGTCAAGCTCGGGATGCCAAGGCGAAGAGGATGGGACCGGTTTCGGGCTCGGGGGTGGCCGGAATAAGCTCCGTCGCCGGCGAGCCGACGTCCTCCGTCGTGACTCACTCTCTCTCACCGTGTTGACTGGTCAACACAGTCAACACAATAATTCCTCTTTTGACTTTCCTGATTTGGCAACCTTCTATTTATATACATGTCAAATATGGAAACCTCCCCAATTAGGAAACTTCATGATTATCCTTTTCGACGAACTTTAAACACACGTAACTTCTTCGTCGTAATTCTGATTCCAATAATTCTCGCGGCCACAAACTCGTCTCGACATGTTCGCCAATTATCACCCGAAGTCAAACACATCAGCTAATCGGATAAAAATTCAACGGTTCACACCAACACATATTAAATCGACTAAACAATCCACAATCGGAAATAATCACAACTAAATCTTCATAACTCAGAAAAATGCTCCGGAAGTTCCCACAAGCTCAAAATTAAATTCTGAACAACTTCCGTGAAGAAGCCAAAACCAAATTCTCGTCCGGTAATTTAGTCGTTAAGAAGGCCACAATTATAAACCGAACTTCAAATATTCATAATTAATTCTTTGGTCGTCCAAATAACGATCTGGAATCGCCCATGAACTTGAAATCATACATACAACGACTCTCGAGAAGAGACTCAGCTCCAATTCTCGGCCAATAATTAAGTCGTTATCAAATCTGGCGATTTCAACAACTATCGGAACTCTGCGACTTCGCAGTAACTCACGTACATAGCTGATCATACTGGTGATTCTGGTCCGGGTTGTCACATATATGAATGATGATTTATGCCCATGTGTGTTCATTAAGAGAACATTTTCAGGATTTGCCATTGTAGCGGTCTATGTTGATGATATGAATATTATTAGATCTCTTGATGAAATCAATGAGACGGTTAGGTACTTAAAATCCGAGTTTGAGATGAAAGACCTTGGTAGGACTCGATTTTCTTGGTTTAGAATTAAAACATCGAGTTGGTGGAATACTTATTCACTAGTCTGCTTATGTCCAAAAGATGCTCAGGCGATTTAACATGGACAAAACACACCTTTTTAGCACACCAATGGTCGTACGTAGTCTGGAACCCAATAAAGATCTGTACCGTTTGAAAAATGATGATGATAAATTATTGGGAGCTGAGGTACCAAACCTTAGTGCTATTGGAGGTTTGTTGTATTTAGCTCAATGCACAAGACCAAATATTGTATTCTCTGTAAACTTGTTAGCTTGATTTAGTTTTGCACCTACACAACGTCATTGGAATGGTATAAAACACATTTTCAGGTACTTGAAGGGTTCCATAGACTCGAGCTTGTTTTTTCCCCACAAAGAATGCAGAGAGAAGCTTGAAATTCTTGGAAAATGGATAGTTGAATCGCAGCAAGCAGATTCCAGGGTTTTCAACCCGTCGACTAAATCACTCGACCCGTTGAAGGTTTCACCCTAGATGGACCAGAACCATGCTTTTGACCCGTTGAAGGAATTGCACGACTTGTCGAAAGCTGATATGTCTACAAGCACTATTCCACAATTCAGTGTAGTCCCCTATTTAAAGACACTTTGTGATGTCTTGGTTGGTTTTGCTGATGTTGGGTATCTCTCTGACCCACACAAATGACGATCCCAGACAGGTTATGTCTTTACAATGAAAAATACGACGATTTCATGGAGATCAACTAAGCAGACCATTGTTGCTACTTCCTCGAATCATTTAGATATTATTGCTTTACATGAAGCGGTTAAGGAATGTGTTTGGCTTAGGTCAATCATACATCATATTCGAGGATCTAGTGGATTATCTTCTACTACCACAACACCAACTTGTATTTTTGAGGATAATGCGGTTTGCATTGAACAAATGAAGTTGTGATACATCAAGGGTGATCACACAAAACACATATCGCCTAAGTTCTTTTTCAATCAGCAACAACAACAGTTGTTGAACATTCATGTGAATCAAGTATGTTCGGTTGATAATGCTGCAAACTTGTTTACTAAGTCATTTTCCAAATCTATATTTGCAAAGCATGTGAGACGCATTGGTATGCGAAGATTGTCTGAACTCCAAGATTGAGTTACTGATCAGTGGGAGTTCATTTCATAGACATCAGAGAGAGTCTACATCACATGTGGTCGCTTTTGTAGTTGATGCGTTGTATTTTTTTTCCCTTAGACCAAACTTTTGTTTTTACCCAAGAGTTTTTTTGTTTGTTTGACAAGGTTTTTAGTGAGGAAACATGTTATGTATCATTCATTAGGATCATGACACAAGAGAGAGTGTTTAAGGATATTATACCCCCGGTATCTAAATGTGTGTCTTCTCCTAATTAGCATAGAAGTAGATATTCTCTCAATCCCTGACTTATAGGGATATGGATTGAAACATATTGTAATGCCTATTTAAGGTCATTTATCAATGAATAAAATACAGTTTCATATCATATTCTTTGCGTATTTATTTTCTCATTCAACAATTTATACTTTTTATCCCATTTAAGGTCAATTTTTTTCTTTCCGATTTTCCAATTTTAGTATCTCTTTTTTATGTAAGGGTTTGCGGCTACCCTTAAACGTTGATTAATGAAATAGTAGAATACACATGGGGGGGGACATAAAGTCTATACCCCATAAGAAGAGAAACACCTCAAATACTATCAGGCGACTCGAGTAATACATTGTATCATAAACTGCACCATTTAGCAAAGAGTGCAACATTGACTGCTCCATTTGCTTTACATTTGAGGCAACACAGTAACAGAAAGATAACGCGATAACGACGACGCATCAATTCTCTCTGAACAACTTCCCAACTATGTTGCCAAACAAAACTTTCGTCGACACTACATCTCATCCTGCCACTAGAATGGTGCACTTACTCGACGAACCAAAACCCACCTAGAGTAGACAAGGCACCAAAGGTGTGCGGATCAGGACAAAGTCTACTTCTACCTACCTCACACGGGTAAAGGCTTATTTTCGAAAAAACTACTAATAATAGTAAATAAAAACCTAAACTTAAATACTTAAAACAAGCATAAACCAGGCCTGAGGTATTACCCGCGGCCCATTTTTGGAACCCAATGGACAAAGCCCAGGTTGCCCAGCCCGCGTCAGTCACCCACCCTTCACCAAACCTCACACCACCACCAGCTCCGCCTACTCTCCTCGGCCGACCACCCCCCATTGTCTCAAAACAAAACCAAGCCTCAGTTCCACGGTCGTCTTCTCCATATGAACCAAGATTCCCGCAAGGCTGAGTCATCAAACTCGTGGAACGACGCACTCCAGACCTCGCCGGAAAATCCATCTTTTCTCTTTTATTTAAAAACCTATATTCATTTTTTCTCTCATTCTCATCCATATCTCTTCTCTCCCTATCGTTCCTCTCCCTCCTCTCCCTGTCTCTCTCTCTCTGTCTATATCACCGTCGCTGCTCCTGTGGTGGCAACCTGGAAATCCCTCTCCTTATCCTTGTCGTCGCGGCCGTTCTCGTGCCCATCTCCTTTTGACCGCTTTCGGCCATTCTTCATAGCCATCAGATCAGACACCAACCCATCCGACGGCTGAAGCTGCTCGTCCTTGGCGATCTTGTCCACCAGCTGCGTCAGTGACTCGAGGTCGCCGGATCGAATGACCGAGAAGAAGGACTGGTGCGTTAAGAACGGACTTGGAGTCCATTTGTGTTTCAATCAATCGATGTGGTGGACTTCAGGCTCGGATTGAATTGGGTATTTAATTTCTTTACGACAAAATTATTGCGCGCAAGGTGTTCGATGAAATGTCTGACCCAACTTTGCTAATAAGAAAACGTGTTCATGAAGCATTGTTAACTGATGGGTTTCTGTTGTTGTTGTTGTAGACACTGCCGCCTTTGGATGATGTTAATGAGACAAAGGAGAATCAGCTTGAGAAGAAAGAACGAACTATTTCATAGTTCATAGCTCTCTGAGTTTGTAATGGCCTTATGACTATTTTCTGTTTTTCATTTATGATTTTGAACATTCATGACTTTGGCTTGGTCGTAAAACGCATTGCTGTGAAGTTGAAAAGATATGTGCGGAGTACTAAGTCATCATTTGTATAACTTTCAAAATGTCTTAGCTATAAACAAAATAAGAATTAGTGAACTATAAACGAAGAGATGTTGGGCAGCTTTAAACGAAGCTCGATCACATTTGGAATATGGTGTAGAACTGAAGGTGAGCTTCCCTTACATACTCATTATTGGACTCAGAAATGTTCTCCTTGCCTGGGAGAGAGCATTGATTTATTTGGTTATGAAAAATTATTTATCAGGACACTATGATGAGGGGGGGCAGACTATTAGCAAACCGAAGAGGAGATTGCATCTCTGCTAGCTGAAGGAAAAGGTCCGGTTGGTGTGGGAGAAAATACCAAAATCTGGTGAGAACATGATCTTGATTAACCCCTCTCTGTTGCACTTTTGCAAGCAGCAACACACTTCATTCCCCAATATTCATTTTACTTTCGTATGCTGATTTTGCATATCAACTTTTTGAAGGAATTGCATAATCGACGTAAATGCCAGGATAGGATGAAATGTGGTCATCACAAATGCTGATGTAAGTATTTATGCTCTTGAAACTTGAAAGGAAAGATTTGATCATCATTACTATATTTTCTAACTCAAACATTGGTTAATGCTTCTACTTCTCAGGAGTGGAAGAGGCAGAAAGGTCAGATGAAGGGTTCTATATTAGATCTAAAATCACAGTCGTACTCAAGAACGCGACGATCAAAGATGGAACTATTATATAAACGACAAAACATATACTGCTGGGTGTGTTCAGATCAAGCCACAGTGCCGGCCAGTACTTCAATGAACTCAGTTTGTGGCTTTAACTTGATGTAGCTGGAATGCTTGTTTCATGTATATTGCTAATTCCTTACATGTATGTAAAACTGGTAGTTGCTTAGCATGAATAAAGTGCTATCTTTTCATTCATATATAATAAAATTTAGGGGAATTTTACTTATCAGATCATAGAACACACTTTGATTCTTACTCCCTTGGATGAACAAAGCTCATCTCTAAGAGAGAATTTCACTAGCATTACACGCATTTAAAGTTTCTAAGTTGTTTTGTTACTTGATTCTATTCTAGTTCCCAGTATCATTCATCTTATTCACAGACCACCATTGAGCCCTTCTGATTCCACTCGCATGACGAAGTTAATGAGACGTGAGAGAGAGGTTGCAGACCTTAGGGACATGTCCAATTACTTTACAGACTACATTTTCTTTGTCAAGCTGAAAGTTGAAGGTGTGAGTTAATTATATAGTTCATTGTAGGTAGTTGAGAGATCTTTTTGAGTTAATTGTCATTAGCTATAAGAGTTCACTATGGATAGCTATAAGTGGCTGTGATTTACTTGTGCTCTGAATTAAAACTGGGACTCACTGTGAGTTACCTATAGCTGTAAGAGTTCACTGTGAGTTAGTTGTAAGAGTTCACTGTGAATTAACTATAAGAGTTCACTGTGTGTAGTTGTTGGTAGTTGTAAGTTACTTGCGCTATAAGTTAAATGTGAGACTCACTGTGAGTAGTTGAGAGTTCGTTGTGAGTAATTATAGGTGACTGCGAGTTACTTGCGCTATGAGTCAAATGTGGAACTCACTGTGAGTTAACTATAGTTCAATGTGGATAGCTGAAAATTCACAATGAACTTTCACACATACCTCGAGTGAACTCTCAAACTCCATAATTATTCATAATTATCCACAATTAAATTTAAGCTAACCACATTGAACCACAGTTAACCTACAACTATCTACTACAACTACACATAGTTAATTCACACCACAGGACCCAACAATGATCTCTCAAACTACCCACGACTATCTACAATTATCAACAACTAACTCTAAGTTAATCACAGTGAACCCACAATTGCCTACTACAGTTGCACATAGTTAACTCACACTACGACTACCAACAGTGAATTCACAAACTACCTACAGTTATCTACAATTACTCACAGTTAAATCTAAGATAACCGCAATTAACCATAATTAACTCATAACTGCCTACTATAACTGCACATAGTTAACTCATACCACGGCTACCAACAGTGAACTCTCAAACTACATACAGTTATCTAGAGTTACCCATAGTTAACTCTAAGCTAACCACAGTTAACTCATAGCTACCTACTACATCTACACGCAATGAACTCTCACGCATACCCTGAGTAAACTCACAAACTACTCATAGTTATCTACAATTACCCATAGTTAACTTTAGGATAACCACAACGAACCATAGTTAACTCACAACTGCCTACTACAGCTACACATAGTTAACTCACACCATGACTACCAACAATAAACTCTCAAACTACCAACAGTTATGTACAGTTACCCACAGATAACCCATGTACCCACAATTACCTACAGATATCCAAAGTTAACTTTCAGCTACCTAAGCAATACCTAAGCAAATGTTCTTCCTAGTAGGCCAGTCAATTTCAATCTGCATGTAGGATCGCTCGCTGTGGGTTAGTGAAGAAAGGTCGAATACAAAACAAAAATGAGGATGGATTAGCTTAAAAGCAAGATAGTGTGTACTGTAAGAACTTGTAGTTCTGAAACAGAAAACATCTACCCCCACAAGGCCAACACTTCGAATCATCCATTCCCTTTAGTACTGCATTATATATTACCCTTATATATTATAGTTTCAAAACTGAGAACTGAGTATTGAACTTATTAAGGGATTACAAAGGCAAGGATAACAAGTAAAAGTCTGAGGACGAAGATAGAGTGAAATGTAAACCAAGGAATATATCTTAGAATTCAAACAGAATCAATCCTAATGTATGTGTGTATTAGCCAACCCTTTTCTGGGTTTCATTTAATTCTATGTCAAATACAATCCATAGTACTACACTGTAAAAGGCTTTGCTACAAAGTTACGAACTCAACAAAATACTGTACAAAACAGAATCATACTTTTTTTTTAGGAAAATATATTTTCTTCAATTTTCCCAGTCGTGCAATCCTAAGACGAGTAGAAACTTATGGACTGCCAAACTCTCTTACTTGAAACCTGGCTGTCTCTTAGAAGATCCAAAGAATCAAATCAACCTAATGATCATTCTCTACCTCCACTAGCACCGATAATGATTACAGTGATCCAAAGCTAGCTCAATGCATCATCTCCAGGAGAAAATTGAAAGCTTGAGGCATCTTTCCAAATTTACAAAAGCAATTAATCAAAGCACTGTATGTTATTATATCCAAATCACAACCTGCATCCTTCATTACTTCAAATATGAAAAGCGAATCATCTAATAGTCCAATCTTTCCATATCCATCAATAAGAGAATTATATGTCACAATATCAGGTGTAAGTAAAGTAGAAATCATCATCACTAAAATGGAGGAACTTATGCTTACATGGCATTTCTTTTGCTTCAACCTCGATATCAAAGATATCCAAGCACACAGAGCACAACAAGTTCTCCTTGATTTCCACGGTGGGCAGAGCCTCCACTGCCTCCTTTTTGCAGGTCGACTTCAATATCTATTAGGATCATTTTCTCAGACAAATGTCCAAGACACAACAACGTCACGTTAAGACATTGTATTGAACACCTTCTGGGCATAATTCTAGCCTACACATTAACTCAAATTCCACTTTTCACTACATTAGCCAAGAATCTCCGTCCCACAATTCAACATTTTCAACTCAGAGCAAGCACCGTCGCCGCATTGGGTCTCACTCCCTTGAACCCATATCTACAAAACCCAACAAACACCTCTCAGGCATCCCATAGTTTACATAGCAACACAACTAAGTTCAACATAGTAAACTCACCGACCAGTCGCAACAACGGAATGTCCGATCTCGCCATATTGCGCGACAAAACACCAGGAAGTAGCATATATAACGTCGCCTAGCTACTTGATCGAATGTATGGAAAAATTTCATTCCTGGATTTGGAGAGCAAGCTAGCCATGACCAAAAAGAGATCAGCTCTATTTTTCTTTGTGGCCTTATTCGTATGAACAAGAACCAGTTAATCTCAGTTTTGATTCTCAGAAGCACAGATAAGGTTGGGCCATGAACCGAGCTGCGACACGATTGCTCGACGAGCCAATGGCGCGACCTGAAAATCAGCGCCACCCAGGTAGAGGCGAAGCAACGTCGAGGGAGATCGGGCTTGTGATGTTCATCGGAGGCGGGTTAGATCTCTCATCGAGATCGAGAAAGAGAGAAGGGAAGAGGAATGAGTCGTAAATATTGTCAATTCTAAAATTATGTTAGTTAGGAAGGTGAGAGTTGCACCACTTACCCAACTCAACGGGAGGCTTGATTTTGGCCACTTGTTGTTATCATTTGGTTAGCCCGTAACTAATTGCAGTAGGTATTATTTGACCTAATTTTTCCAAACTCGAGTTAATACAGCCCTACACTTCAGACATAATTAATTTAAACACTTGATCAAAGTTAAGCACACCAACACATCATATACATTCATATCTGATATTAGTATACTATACTACTAATTGTTCCAACTACATTAAACCTAACAAAAACATAGGTTTGTTTAAAAATTAGCATAAAAGATATCCAAATCTTATTCTTTGAAAATCATATAAAAGAGATTAACCAAAATTTAAAAAAATCTAAGATTGTGGAGATGCCCTTTGGAGTGTTGGGCCTCCCCTCTGGATTATTTATTTGTTTCCACTGTCGGAAAGTGGAAAATTCTCACGTCAAATTTTGAAATAAAAAAAAAAGAAACCAAAAGAGGAAAAAAAGGGAAAGAGCGAAGTAGAGAAGCGTCGTCTTGTCTAGTTTTGGCTCACCCGTGTAGTAGGCCCCACTTGCTCGATTTCATATCAGTAGGAGAATCTTTCTTTCTCTCTCTCTCTCTCTCTCTCTCTCTGCAAATGCAAATTTGAACTTGAGGGAGAGTTGTCTGTCCTTCTTCTTCTCTCTCTCTCTCTCTCTCAAATCAAACTAGTAGGAGAGGATTTTAGGTAAGGAGCTCTTATCTAATCTCTCTCTCAATTCCTTCCTAATTTTGGTCCCCCATCTGCTTCTCTACCTCACTTTCCTTTTCTCTCTCACTCGCTCTGTACAAGTTTCAAGCCCGGAGCTTCACTGCTTCTTCTTCGACAGCCTCGGTGAGCTTCTTCGCTTCTCCAATGTGTGCTGTTGAGATTTCAGTTTCTGCTGCAATTTCTTTATGTTCGTGTTTGTTTTACAAGACTAATTGGATTTAATATGTAATGGAGTCTCTAGTTGGAGCTCTAATTTGAGATGAGTGTGTAAATTGTTTTGTCAAATTCTGCTTCTTTATTTTATTGCTAGCTTTATGAGGTTTTTTGTAATTCCGCTAGATTTAGTGTTTGTGTCTGAATTCAGTTTTGACTTGTTGACTGTAGATGTGCATTGTTGCGAGGAATAAGGGTATTTTCTAAACAGTGAGGAAATAGAGTTTTAAGATGGATCAGTATGAAATTCTGGAGCAGATTGGGAAAGGTTCGTTTGGTTCGGCTCTTCTCGTGCTGCATAAGCACGAAAATAAGAAGTGAGTGTTTGTAAACTTGAGATATAAATGGTGTAGTCATTGGAATAAGTATTTTCATTTTTCATTATGATCATGTCGAGTGTGTGGATAGGTATGTGCTGAAGAAGATACGTCTTGCTCGTCAAACTGATAGAACCCGTAGATCTGCTCACCAGGAGGTTGGTATTGCATTTCAGTAATGAGTGATACTGAGAAAATGCCTGTAAACTTTGTTGATTTCCCCTTGTGGTTTGTGGTGATGCAGATGGAGCTGATTTCAACAGTGCAGAATCCTTTTATTGTGGAGTATAAAGATTCCTGGGTTGAAAGGGTGAGCAATTTGTGAGAATTATTGTTGCTACATGAGTATCTACGAATTCAGGTTTTTCATTGCTCTTTAATCCTGTAACTGATGCTTCGGTGCTTTCATTTTCAGGGTTGTTTTGTGTGCATTGTGATAGGCTACTGTGAAGGAGGAGACATGTAAGATTTGCCTCTTGGTTAAAGCTGTTCATTGCTGCTACACTAGGAATTGTTTTTGAGTCCTTAGTTTCTGGTACTTTTCTTACCTCTCCATGTCACTCTTTGGGTGCTGTACAGGACAGAAGCTATAAAAAGGGCCAAGAATGTTCATTTTTCTGAAGAGGTTGTTACATTTACACCAAAATTTATACTTGCTTTTGTAGATCTATAACTGCGTGCTAGACATGTATTAATCAAATCGTGATACTCCTAGATTTTTGTTCTAACTTGCAATTCGGAAATGTGCAGAAACTTTGTAAATGGTTAGTTCAACTATTGATGGCTGTTGATTATTTACATGCCAACCATATTCTTCACCGCGATGTCAAGGTCAGTGTGTAATGCAAAGATTAGTTGAAGTACATGTTTAAAATTTCAGATTTTCATCCCTAGGGGAACATCCAATATTTTCCTTGACTGTGTTCCTTTGCTTCAGTGCTCAAACATATTTTTGACAAAAGATCAAGACATACGTCTAGGTAAGTTTTTTTTCTATTGGTGTTTGTTATGCTAATTTTGTCATACAAGCTCATGTACAAATTATTCAGTTAGCCACTTAGCCCTTGCTAACTCTGTAATAGCATTAATAATATACACTTCTCATTGTAGGTGACTTTGGTCTTGCTAAAATGCTGACTTCTGATGATCTAGCTTCCTCTGTGAGTATCTCAGATTATATATACAATTATGTATTTACATCTGTCCTTTGCATGGTTCAAGATTTTCTGCTCTAAATATAGGTTGTGGGAACGCCGAGTTATATGTGTCCTGAGCTTCTTGCCGACATACCTTATGGTTCTAAGTCAGATATTTGGTCTCTAGGTAAGATCTCTCTTTTCCTTGGAAGCTCTTAACATTTGGTTGAATTAGTCAACACAACCTGCATCTCTGTGGACGCGATTTCTCTGCTGTTTATGATATACACTCAATGTAATGAATGCGTATTCCAGGGTGCTGTATGTATGAAATGGCGGCTCACAAGCCTGCATTTAAAGCCTTTGTAAGTCTGCTGATGTTTAGTTGGTCAACATTGTTCTCTGGTGTACTTGATGAGCACTTTTTAATCACCTATTGTTTCTGGCCCCTCCACTGCAGGATATACAATCTTTGATTAACAAAATCAACAAGTCAATAGTGGCTCCACTTCCAACAATGTACTGTGGTGCATTGTGAGTTTACTTCCCTCTTCATGTGCCTCATAGTCTTGGTTTTGTTATTTGAATTCCTCTTTATTTTATTTCAAAAGGACATACATTCTCCTTTTATATGGAAGTTTGCAATAGAAACACCCAAGTAAGCAATTGGAAGCCATATTCTTACAAAGTTTGAGATAGATCTTCAGCAATCTTTTGCTTATGCTATTTAGCCTCTTTCCTTTGCAATAGGTAATTATCTATGTTGATTGATGACATTGTTTCCCTTGTGTATTCTCTGGTTTTTTCCTTTTGCAGTCGAGGTCTTGTTAAAAGCATGCTGCGAAAAAATCCAGAACTTAGACCTAGTGTAAGTTTAACTTTTAATCTTGCTTTCCAGACAATATTCTTTTGATGTTACCTTCACATAATACTAGTTCATTGTGAATTTAGTCTGATTATGAGTTACTTCATGTAAAGCGTAAATGTCTGCTAAGCTGCTTGATGATTGGCTCCAAACCGTGTCTACATACATGGCTGGGTCAGTTGAAAAAGCGAAATTGATTTTCTCAATGGAGTTGTTTCTTATATTTTGTTATTTGTAGGGGTAATCAGTAGATATTCTATGTTATGTCCAGGGTATGAATTGTTATGTTTGTGGAATTTTTCACGACACTAATATTCGTCTATATTTTGTCAGGCTGCAGAGTTGCTTGGCCATCCGCTTCTTCAACCTTATGTTCTTAAGATCCATCTAAAATTAAATAGCCCTCGAAGAAACACGTTCTCAGGAGACTGGTGTCACACCAATTATATAAGGAAGACAAGATTCATCGAGGCTGAAGCTATACCCATCAACTATATCAGAGAGAAAAGGCGGTCCTTCAGCAATGACAGAAACTTAAATCCAAGTATTTCTGGAACTGAACAAGACTCTCCATGTTCCAGCCTGAGAGATTATGATATCGTAAAGTCAGTGGCCACAAAGTTGAATGTTGCCAATACTCCACGATTGCTACAGCCAAAAGTTTCTGCTACTCCCAGGAGACAAATAACACAGTCAAAAGTTTCTCACATCAGCTCAAAACGTGATTCAGTATGTTCAGTCATTGAGGTTTTTCTTAATTTTGGCAACTTTATGGGGAATCTTTGTGAATTAACGGAGGTTCATTCTATAAAGTTTATCATCTAATGAATTCTACTCGTCGTTTCAGCTTCCGGTGTCGCAATCTCCGGCAAGGAAATCATCCCTGTCAACACGAAGAGCATCTCTTCCATTGTCAACAAGAGCCACAACCTTCCAAACCCCAAATAGAGCCAATGTTCGTCGCCTGGGCAGCGTGGAGTCACCCGACATTTCTGTCAATGCCCCTCGGATGGACAAGATGGCTGAATTTCCACTAGCCTCTTCTGAAGACCCATTTCGTTGTGTACGTGGACCTTCATCCACATCAGCACAGTGCTCCTCGACCCCAGACAGCATCAATCGCTCTATCACAAAGGACAAGTGCATGGTCCAGGTTGTTCACAGAACCTCTTCCAAGTCCAGTTTGATCGACTCCAGCCATGGGGCTGCTCAAAATGGCAGTGAAAGCTCCGAGCAGAATCCTGCTACTGGTGTTTCAAGCCATTCTTCTTCAGAATCACGTCAAATTCGGTTTGACACCTCGTCATTCCAGCAACGTGCAGAGGCGTTGGAAGGGCTGCTCGAGTTTAGTGCACGCCTTCTACAACAAGAAAGGTTTGATGAGCTCGAAGTATTGCTGAAGCCCTTTGGACCCGAGAAGGTTTCACCCAGGGAAACTGCCATTTGGTTGGCCAAGAGCTTCAAAGAAACTTCGGCGTAGTTCGAGTTCCAGTTGCTCTGAATTGTTGTAACTTGTACATTACCGGCTTCCTTCATATCAATCGTATGTATGGAAGTCAAAAAGTGAGTAGCCGTAAAATAGGAACCTTCGTGCTGAAGGTGCCCATTTAGAGTGTTAAAGTGAGTGGATTTTTATTAGAATGACAAGGTTTAATGGATTTGATTGTAATTTTGTTTGTTTAGTTTATTTTCTCGATCCAAAAATATATAATCCTAAGAAGTTCAAGATTCCCAAACCAGTACGGCATGGAATCCGCCGAAGTCCTACAGCTTCATGAGTTCAGTTACTCTGATCTCCTTATGTCTTCAAACAATGTACCGTCGCCGTCGCCAGAAGAGATTGAAAAAGTGGAGTCAACTAGCAAAGCCATAATGGAAGCCTTAGGGCCCATGGGCCCAGGTCTTCTGTCCATCACCGGCGTCCCTACCACTGCTGCTCTCCGCCGGAATCTCCTACCTTTGGCTCGCAAGCTGGCCCTTTTAAACACTAACTACCGCAAGCTCGTTCTCAAGGTATGTTCATTGTTCCACCTCAGCTTTAAAACATTCAGCATTTGAACATTTCTAGTGCTTTGAGTGGTTGAATTGATGTGTTTGTTTAGGATTAGAAATTGGGGAGCGATGTGCCTTTGAAAAACCCAGAAAGAAATGTTTCATCTTTTGCTATGCAAATTAAGTATACACATGATGTTGAAGATATAAAATTGAGTTCAGAACATGAATCAGTCAGTGAGTTTGAGAATCTTGGAA
Organism: Geum urbanum; assembly: GCA_946800695.1. Taxonomy (NCBI): domain Eukaryota; kingdom Viridiplantae; phylum Streptophyta; class Magnoliopsida; order Rosales; family Rosaceae; genus Geum; species Geum urbanum. The sequence goes on along the minus strand of OX327007.1, from coordinate 42,637,001 downwards.
ATGGGTTTAGAGATTTCGGAATGTGCATGATGGAGCTTGGTCTAAGACTTGCGAGAATATGTGATAGAGCCATTGGTGGGCAGGAGCTTGAGAAGAGCTTATTGGAATCCTGCTCTGCCAAAGCTCGGCTGATACACTATCATTCACTTGTAGATAAATCTATTCTTGTTGGAGAGGCTAGGCCGAAAAAAGGTTTCAGTTCGAAGAGGAATCAGATTGGTGACGAATCTAAACTCTCAGGAGTTGATCATTCCAATCATCTGTGGCAGCAATGGCGTTATGATTATGGGATTTTCACTGTCTTAACAGCTCCATTGTTTCTTTTGGCTTCTGATGCACAAGCACCAGAAGAAAGGGGTCAAGAATGTGCTTACCCCAATGGGCACTCTTATTTGCAAATATATGGTCCAATGAAGACCAATGTGTTCATGGTGAAGGCTACTCCTGAGAGTTTTATCGTTCAAGTGGGGGAGTCGGCTGATATCATATCGCAAGGAAAACTTCACGCCACCCTTCACTCGGTTGCTAGACCTTCCAAGTAGGAAATTTGAGCAGAGAAACTTTTGCTCTGTTCTTGCAGCCTGCTTGGAACAAAACTCTATAGAAGATTATCCCATGAACCAGATGAACCAGATTCTCAGGGATGTCACTAGAAATACAAGGCAATGATGAGTCAGAGAGAAGTAGGCTGAGAGAAGAGATACAGAAAATTGTACCACCTTTGGCATTGCGGCTGAAGAATGGGATGACCTTTGCATATTTCTCGCGTGAAACCACTAAGCTATACTATGGTGGCACTGGTTTGCAGTCAAATAGATGACTGCTTCTAGCAAGTCTTCACTGTTAATTGGTAATTTCTGTATGATTAAATAGACTTTGTTATCAAATCAATTTATTTTAATTTCTTTACCTCCTAGATGCTGAGTCGATGTACTGTGTTCTTCTTAGACTGCTGCAATGCCTAATAGTTGTTCGATGACAGATTGTGTAAAGGTCTAGAACCTTTTTTGCTAAGGTAGTACCTACTGTGATTATTCTGTACACACATTTAAAATCATATTATTATTAAGGGCATGACCTAATTACTGCCCTCTTCAATGGCCTTAAACTTCATATTGCTGCTGTGCAACTGAACCTAAATTTGGAATGTGCAGCAACTGTAACCCCGTTAAACTCATCGTATACCAATTGTTTTCTCAATTTTTTTTTCACAACTGATATGTAGGGAACATTTGAAACTACCAAGGCCAGATTCAATTCAAACACCCTGGAGTGGCAGTACACCTCTTTCATCAACTACAGGCCTACAGCCCTGTAACATGTTTTAGCTGTATGCGTTGTTATAATTTGCACAACACCCGAGTGAAGAAAACAGAATCTGCATGCAAAAATTGTGCAGGCTGCAGAGGCAGTCTGATGGAGTTGTTTCAGCTTTGATTCAGCAGGCAAATGTGGTACCGGGGTCTCTTCTCCATGGCAGTGAACGATTGATTCTCATATGCTTAAAGTTTATTGCTACAATCTAGTAGATAGCACTGATGGAACCTTTTAAAAAAGCCACACAGTTCTATAGAACAAAATTTTGAAAGCTTGGTCTGTCATGATAAAAACACAGAGATAAATCCAGCTTCATCTACAGATGCTTGTAAATGTGATTATATGTATCCATGAAAATGAGGCAGAAGGAATAAAAGGGTGTTTCTTTGAGTCAAAATATTCGTCAGCTAGGAAACAAGGAAAGCCTTACGGTTTGAAAAAAGAAGGTTGCCTCCGATCTCTTCTTTCCCTCCTTTTGATCAGAAAAGTATGAAAAAGGAGGTGGATTTATACGATGGAAAAGCCAAAGTAGGAGGTGATGACGTGATCAAGCACGCTCATTTTAGCACAGGTCCCTCTCTGGTTCGCAGCTTTGTGTCCCAAAACAAGCACACTGTGTGTAGAGAGATTAGAGAAGCGAATGGTTCGTTTTCGGTTTGTCTTGACCTCCATACATGTCGGCCTTGGACGTTGCCCACACCTTTGGCTTGAGAAACACAATCACTCTTGGCTCACTACCACTTCTGAGTTCTGACATCTCATTCTTATGTTATGCGCCTCTCCAACTTTGATCCATCTATTCCAGAAGGGATCGGCACACTGTTTACGTGTCATCTCCCCATTTGCTAAAACCTTCACTGAAAAATCCAAAAACAAATTGGAAGTTCCTATTTTGCCCTAATTTCCGTCGAATCTCCTCACCCAGCGACGCCGAGTTGCTCACCCCTCACGCCGCCTCATCACCGCCTGAGACGCCGAGTTGCTCCAGCAACAGTGGCGACCCGCGAACGAAACAGATCTAGGACGATCTCGATCGTTTCGGGCCGAACGATGTCGCTGCCCCACCGATCGGCCACCGTAGCTTTACGGCCTGCCAATGCCCCCGGTCGTCACCGCATCTCACCATCCGACACCGGACATGCACCGCTGACCGCCGAATCAAGCAGCGCCGCCACCGACTCCAACCCTTGCAAATATATACTCCCGCTCGAAGTCGAGTTCCATGGCAGCGCTGAACTTGTTCAACTTCCCGGAAGTCGGCGAGAATGGGGTCGATGAGGTGGAAGGCGAGTGAGGCGCGTGAGAGCGGCAGAGATTGCGTGGTAGGGCGTGGTGGAAGATGCGGAGGGCTAGGTCGAGGTTGAACTCGCGGGAGATGAGGGCGATGAGGTGGCGAGGGTGGAGGCCGTTGGGCCAGTCTTTGATCGGAGGGGTGATGGTGTAGGATTGGAGGAGATCGACGGTGCAGGTGGTGGTGGACAAGTGGAGGGCAAAACGGGAAATAGATTTTTTTTAAAATTCTGATTATATAGCTCTTAGTTAATTCGTACCGATCAATGTTTATCACGTGTAACAGTGCCGAATAATTTTTTCATCTATTCTGTGCAAAGAGTAATATATTGGATACGAAGGGATATATAAACTGAAATATCGATTCAATGATAATTCTGACAGAAATGACAGAAATTAATAAAAATATATAAAATTTTGTAATGAAATTTTTGAAGGTGGTTATATGATCAATTATCTACCTTATGTAAAAATAAAATATTAATCAAACATCAAGACATATGAATTTGCTATATTACTATATGAATTAGTACGTGTTATAATTATTAAAATATAATTTAGGCAAAATAGCATAAATAGTCATTCATCTCTGCCCAAAACGACAGTTTGGTAACTATCGTATGACATATGTCAAAATGGTCACTCGTCTTTTTTGAAAGTATATCAAAATGGTCATTCGCCCGTTAAAAAAAACTATTTTTTTCAAGGGTCTTTTTGTCTTTTTGTCTTGGCAAAATTGCATGAATAGTCATTAATCTTTGCCCAAAACGACACTTTAGTCACTATCGTATGGCATATGTCAAAATGGTCACTCCCGCTAAGGTTTCATTTTCAAATTAGTCATTTTAGCTCAAACGTCCGTTAAAAAAAGAATATTTCATTTATGTTCAGGGGTAATTTTGTCCTTTTATCCTCATTTGACAAAAAATAATCTAAAAATCTAAAAAATCTAAAAAATTATCCTTTCTATCTCTCCTCCCCCGAGGCTTGCCACCACCAGCGACGGCTCGTCGATCGACATTTGTAGTAGCACCGTAACCGAAATCCATTGCCGATAGATCGATCTCTACCTCGACCAGGCTTGTTAGTACCTCAAGCCACGTGCTCCGAGGCAGAGTGAGAAGCCTACGAGAGTGAGATAAAGGCGAAGGCGGAAGTCGAGAAGGTCGGGAGGAGCTGGCCGTGGCTACGTCGAGCTCGAGGGAGAGATGGCGCAACGTTGGGGGAAGAGATGGCGCGACGCTTGGGTTCCTTCATTTGGCTAGCCGCGATGAGGCATAGGATGCCATGAGGTGACTGCGATTGTGGAGAATCTAAGGGCGGCGACGGCGAGGGTGAGGGAAGAGAGAGGTTTGTAGGTCCTCATCGTTTAGAGTTTAGGGTTTACGGCTTCTTCGTGTTGTTCTCAGACTTGGGTTCAATCTCCATCGGCCGGCGATTGTGGGGTAGAGAGAGAGAGTTAATAATTTTTTAAAACTTGTAATAATGACATTATTGTAAATCAAATAAAATTAAATGATAAAAAGACATTTGTACCTCTTACATATCAAGTATTTAACGCCTAAAATAAATAGAGTGACTAAATTGATAGACGGAGAACGAAGATGAGTGACCATTTTGACTTATGTCATACGATAGTGACCAAAGTGTCGTTTTGGGCAAAGATCAATGACCATTTAAAACTTTTAGTAATTGTATTTTTGTAAATAAATATAATTTAATGATAAAAAGATATTTTTACCCCTAAAAAGTTAACGGGAGTGACCAATTTGATAATTAAACGTTAGAGGGAGTGACCATTTTGACATATGTCATATGATAATGACCAAACTGTCGTTTTTGAACAAAAATTAGTGACAATTTATGCTATTTTTCCTATAATTTAATAGTTTTATTTTTATTTTTTGATGGCTAAAACTTAATGGGAGGCTAGGCCATCACGTTTTTTGTACAATATGTTACACATCACACATTACAAAATCAAATATATAAATACTTCAAAACCACGTAGAGGACTTATGAGGTTCGAAATTCGCACTATTTTTTTCATCTCCTTGTGCATAATCATGTGTATATTGTGAAGAATAATCATTTAATGATTGTTTTCCCATGTAATTCTGCATGTATTGGACATGCCACGTGAAAGATAAATTAGACATTGAGTATGTGAAGATTGAACATTTACCAAACTAAATATTAAATGTGAAAAATTTATGGAAATTTCATAAATTTTAGAAAATATCGAAAAATATCGAAAATATTGAGGATATATCGATAAAAATCAAAAAATTTCGGGAGATTTAACGATATATTTAAGAATTTTTCAGGTAATTCCAAAAAATCAAAATATCGCCGATATTATCGATTTCACATACCTTGATTCTATGTCACCCTCATTGCAGAGTTTTGCAACTCTAGATTAAGAAATATTATGTTCCAGCTTTGCTGTTAAAGATTAGAAACATTACATAATAATTTTAATTCACGATCAGTTTAAATACTACAGTTAGATCACACGTATAATAACGATAACAGTCAATAATATCACTAACCGCAATGAGCATGCCTCCTCGTATAGCTGAGTCTCCATCTTTGTTGTTGAGTTTCCAAAATGGAGCGATACGATCACTTTTGTTATAAACCAATCGAAAGATAAACAATTTTGTTATTGTAATTTTCGTCACATAATGACCAAAAGCATTTAAAATACTTCTCTTTTCTTTGGTGAGGTTTACTCTTGCAATTTGTCTATCCATTCATGAATGTAATGAATTGGGGTAAAAGCTTAAAGGAACTAGCTAGCTAGGTATGCTAAAAAAATGGTCTTGATCACTTTTGTTTTTTGAATAACGGGGTTTGGTACCTAGATCACTTTTGTTTTTTTTTCTGGGTGTGTGTGTGAAGACTGAAGCAGTGGAGTGATTTTGAGAGCTTTCTTATCATTTTAGCAAAAGCTCCTTTGAAGAAAGATGATTAATCACATGATCAAAGTTTGGGCATAAAACCCTAGAAAGCATCCCTAAAACCTCTTTTTGGACAAAATATCCAAATGCTTACAAAATTGTCATTTCTGCTTCACTAATCACTAAATCTCCTAAAAAAGCCCAAGCTAAAACACCCTTTTTTCCACGTGGCACCACCAAAAGTGCTTTGACTAGCTTGACTCCCATGGTCTCATTGAGCACTTAATTACACAAACATGGGCATTGCAACACTTTTCGTGTGTGTATATATAGAATTAATTCCATTATGTTGATCCCCAAAACCCACCTTCTTCCTAGCTTGCTCTCATCATAGTCAAGCACACTACTTCCTGTGTTTCACCAAACCCAAAAAAAGAAAAAAAAGAACTCACCTTCCATGGAAGAAACACTTCCAATGCTAAGCTCTCGCCGGCCGGAGCAGACTCCGGCGGGCCTCGACCACCTTCCTAAAAGCCCAAGAGTCCCAATGGAGTTTCTGTCAAGGTCCTGGAGAGCCTCTGCTCTTGAAGTCTCCAAAGCTCTGCAGTCTCAGCCTCCTCCTCCTCTTTCTAAGTCCACCCACAGCTCTTCTCCTTGCACCACCACCACCACCACCACCACAACAGCTTCTATACCGGAAGATGTCACCGGAGAATCTGAAGACATTCATCAGATTCCGGTTCTATCTGGGAATCAATTCTACTTTGCTACCTCTGCTACTTCTCAGCTTGTCCTTGACAGCATTATGTCACAGTCCATGAGAGAGGTGCTGATTTTTGTTTTTCATACTCTTCATTTTTTAACTTCATAGCTCACTTTAGTCATTTTTGGTCTGATTGTCTAATGGGTTTGTGGGGTTTTGCAGGAAGTGTCGCCATTAACATCAGGGAGACTCTCACACAGCTCTGGACCATTGAACGCCGGAGGCTCTTTTGAGACCGATAGTCCTCCGGTTTCTCCATCGGAGGAGTTCGACGACGTCGTTAAGGTTTTCTTCTTCTTCCTTCTCTGTTTCTTTATTTGAATAAAAATCCGTAGACTTGTCAAAGAAGGAAACAAGGGGACCAATGTCCTCAGCTGATCTCTGATGCTCTGTTTGCTTCTGTCACCCACAGACCATCTGATGCTTTTCTTACTCAGTGATCCTTGTTTTCTTTTTTTCTAAAATAATTTTCTTTTTCAGAATATTATTACTTAATAAAAAAATAGTTTTTCTCTCCCTTCTCTTCTTTCTATGTACAGTACAAACTTTTTTTATAATGTGCTTTAAATTCTGGAAAAGACTCTTATTAGCCCTGGTATTATTATTTCCCTCAAGTCAATATTATTTCCCTCGAGTCAAATTCAAATTAAATAAAAGACAATGAGGGAACAAAAATTGAAACTATGGTGCAAGTGAGATTGGACTTTGCTTTGGCATCTGTCCAATCCAGGCTCTTAGCCTTGGCTCTAGGTTTAAGATGAGCTGGCTGACAACTTGTGTAATATAGGTGGAGTGTACAAATGAATTGACTCAGATTACTTCAGTTTGGTAACTAAAACTCTGTACCTAGCTAAGTTTCTCTGTATCATTGTCTCTTTTGTGTCTTTTGATCCAAACCTGGTTTGAAAAAAAAAACAGTAGTCCAAAAAAATAAAATACAATAGTAACTTAGTAAGCAAAATGGCACTGATTCTAAGCTTGGAAAAGTATCCCACCTCATAAGAACCACATGGAGAGGGAGTACCTATGTGTGCAGCTACCGAGTACTAATAGTCTAACACCAATAATAAGACAAATAATACTTGGGCTTCAAACGTAATTTGGATTACCATCACTCAAATAATTCTCATTTATACAACTTTTAGTTTAGTATCCTATAATTGAGATCATCTATCTTATAAAGTAAGAGTCGAAGATTAATTTACTAAAAAATAAATTAAAATGATAATTATTTAGTATCTAATTATATTAGATAAATAGACGATTATTGTGAATTTTAATATTATATTAACATTCATATATTTATTTGTATAATTTAATGAACAAACGATTTTCGATTTATTCAAATTTTTATATACATGATCCTTACGAAATAAATTACATACTAAGTGATCTCGGTTATAAAATAAATAAATTAAAAATTGTATAAATGAGAGTTATTTAAATAATAGTGTCCAAACTATGATTAGACCAAGTATTATTTTAATAAGAACCATTTACCTTTTCTGACCAAGATAAATGATTACTGAGCTGTTACATTGTCTAATAAGGCTAATATCTGATGAAAAGATTTCACCTTTTCCCAAAAAAGAAGTAAAACCATTATTTGTATGACCAAGATGAAGTGTTAACTATGCTGTGTGAATGCAGTTCTTTCGCAACCACAACAGCATTCATAATCTGTTCAACAACGGCAGTCGGAGCAGCGTGGCAACTGTCAGTAATACCCTTGCTACCGGGGGATCGAAGACAGTTGGAAGGTGGTTGAAAGACCGGAAAGAGAAGAAAAAGGAGGAGACCAGAGTCCACAATGCGCAAGTCCACGCGGCCGTTTCAGTGGCCGCAGTGGCTGCTGCTGTGGCTGCCATTACCGCAGCCACAGCGGCTTCTTCTTCGACGTCTTCAAGAAAGAACAATGAGCGAGCGGCCAAGACAGACATGGCTGTGGCATCTGCTGCCACATTGGTAGCTGCACAGTGTGCTGAGGCAGCTGAGGCCATGGGAGCTGAACATGACCATCTTACTTCTGTGGTCAGCTCTGCAGTCAATGTTCGCTCTCATGATGATATTACCACTCTCACTGCTGCCGCCGCCACAGGTAAGCATGCTTTTGATGATTACTAGACAAATTGTCCCCTGCTTTGTTAATTACTGTCTACATATATTTCTATTTAATAGGTGAAATTGCCAGGACCAGTAAGTAAATTTTTTCTTAAATAATATGCTATGAACCCACCTTTAGTGGTAAGAGTTTGAGTCAATAATGTGATAATGATATAACTAAGTTTGGTAATTTTCTATACGAGTGTTACCATTGGTAACTTTATTTAATCGAACTTTGTTCACCAGATAATGTGAAGCTTAACTGTGTTACAACTTACAATTGGTCTCTTGATCCATTAATTTTTCTTGAGTACTGTTGGTATTATTCAGTGTTATTTAGATTCATTTGTCAATATTGTGCAGCTTTAAGAGGAGCAGCAACACTCAAGGCGAGAGCAATGAAGGAGGTGTGGAACATAGCAGCAGTGATACCAGTGGAAAAAGGAATGGGAATTGGGGTTTGTGGTAAAGGCAACAATAACAACAACAACAGCAACAGCAGCTTTAGTAGTAGTGAAGAGCTTGTCCCTGCTCCTAACACTTTTCTTGGGGCCTCTAACCAAGACCTCCTCGCCAGGGGAACTGAACTCCTCAAACGCACCAGAAAAGGTAACGACTCCCAAATAAACCAACTCTCACCAGTCCACCATATCTTTGACTCTTGTAGTGATCAATATATGGTTTGCACTTTTCAGGTGATCTTCACTGGAAAGTAGTATCTGTTTATATACATCGAACAGGCCAAGTAAGATTCCTTCTGTCTGATGGTATATATATCATTTTTACTGACAGTATAATAGTCTCTGTTCTATGTCTTCCTTATCATTCATACTACTGTTTTATATAGGTGATGCTGAAAATGAAGAGCAAACACGTTGCAGGAACATTCACTAAAAAGAAAAAGAGTAAGCTTTACAGCTTAGTGTAGCCTACTATACTTGGTTCTCCCACTTCCTCTAGCTAGTCGTAGCGTTTAAGAGATGTGAACAAACAATTTGGCTATTTGGCATGGGATAACATAAGGTTTATGTTTGTTTATGTACGTAGATGTCGTGTTGGAGGTCTGCAAGAATATGCCGGCATGGCCTGGCAGGCACTTGTTTGATGGTGGAGAGCAGCGTCGTTACTTTGGGCTGAAAACAGAATCGCGCGGAGTGGTGGAGTTTGAGTGTAAGAATCAGAGGGAACATGATGTCTGGACTCATGGAGTTTCGAGGCTACTCTCTATTGTAGCTGAGAGAAAGAGCGCACATTGATATTATGGAAATCCTAGCAGCATTGTGATCATCTCTGAAGTAGAAGGCAGAAGAATGATGTTAGGCCTGTTATCTAGGGCTCTTAGATAAAAAGTCACGAGCACAAAGCACTGAGCTTTTGTATTCAGACCACATGTACAATATTGGTGACTTGCTTTGTGGGAATATAGCTTGCTTTAGTTTCAAATTCTCAGTTAAAAACCGTAGTAACAAACTAAGCACATACTTGAAGAACACAGCAGAGTTTACATATGCAGCATTAGAGTTAAAACTAATACATATACTAGCGATTAACTGATTAAGCACAAAGAATCTATCAAGTAATGATCAGTATGTGTTGTACTGTTGTATTATGTCATGATTGTATTTATAGGTCTGTCCTTCTGATGTTAAACTCCAAACAGAGTTCCCGCCAAGGCTCCAAGCATATAAGCAATTAACCCATTAAACTACCTCATTCTTAGCCACCCGCAGGAATTGTACTGGTGCATGTATTTTTGACATTCCTCTCATTAAACAAAGCAGTTTATTGGTTGTTGGATCTGATAAGAATTAGTTATCTGCTTGGATGAAGTATTTTTTTATTTTATTGAAATTTATAATTGATGGAAATTAGGTTTTATTATTTTAAATTTTATATTTGTGAATTCTTGTGTTTGGAGTTTTTTATGTAGAAATTTAATTATGACAAAAAATTTAAACTTTTATGAGTAAGTTGAGGGAATTATAGAATAACAACTATTTTTTAGGGAATTGAAACAAGGAATTTAGGTCTCCAATTTCCCTGATTTTAAAATGATGAAAATTATAAAATTCTTAAGAAGCTTATCCAAACACATGAATTTAAATGATAGAATTCTAAATTGCTAGAATTTAATTAAATTCTCCTCATAGTGAAGAACGGTATCTCTCAGAAGACGTAGGCATGGATTTTGTAGAACGCCTTTAATTTTATGTGTACTCTTATGGTTTATCTTTTGGTTTGCTTACTTATCTATCGATATATTCAGTAAGCCATGACGGAGAGAATGCAATGGCCCTAACAAATGGTATCAGAGTCGAGGGTTCGGCTGAGACATCTCATCATTCAAGTTGGAGTTCATTGGTCAAGTTGTAAACTCAAAGAGGTATAAATTAAAAACAACTCAAGAAAATTTCGATGGAGCAGACTTTGGAAAATCCTAATCAATGGTGGAGTTGCAAGGGACCGTGACTCAAGGGAATGCTTGTGGTGGTTCGTTGTGGCTTTGAATATTGCTTTATGGTGGAGCAGTTTGATAGAAAAAGGCTTTACTCTTTGGCAATAAAGGAGTGAATGACATCTTAGTTCAAAAAGGCTAAATCAACAAAGGTTGAAAAGAATGATGTGAAAACCAGAGAAGACTATAGATGATTGTTGGAAGATTTACACCCCCACAATTTGTGAGCTATTGGCTAACTCATAAGTGCAAGAATGGTCTTCGCCCGCAAGTATACGGGGACAAGTAATAGTATAGAAATGAAATCGAGTGTCGAACCCACGAGGATTAAGCACTTAGATTCCTTAACTCGGAAATGAAAGCACAAAGATTACGACTCACTAGACACTACACTATTTGACACTAAAGGAAATAAAATGTGAAAGTGTATCTCACACTACCAAATCCTTTGGAGATTTGGCATTGCAAGGGATGATGCAATTACGGTGAGTGATTAACGAGTTGATTACACTAAATGTGAAATAAATGACACAAATTCAATATAAGGGAAAATAGATCAACTAGGGAAATCCCCACTAACCATATGATGCACCAAACAATGTCCCGGTTTAGATTAAGTCCGTTCACGAGAATGAATGTCCAAGTCGTGACCTTGTGAGTCACGGTTGGTTTTAAATCTAAGCTCCTAGGCCATTACGGGCTCTAGACTACTCAAACTCAACATTGAAGAATATCGTGAAGTGGAATCAAGACCCAAGCTATTTAGACTTGAATCCCAATAGCACGTCACATTGTAAAGTCAACAAGTAAGTTGTGTGATAGATGTGTAACGGTTCCCCTCTCGAATATCGATTTGAAAATCCGAGGGGTTGTCTAGTGAATCCCTCAACTCATAATTGGTAAGTTACAAGCTAAGACGTTCTACAATGTGCCTCAATAACCTTTTTTATTAATATGTGCTTGACTAGAGTTCTTCAAGTCTATAAAGACTCAAAGAAGCTCTAGTCTATGCTAGGTGCTAGGGAACCAATTCTCAAGGTAAATCTCATAGAACAATACCCTAATTATGTTTATATGCTCATCGTTCTTAGGTGAGTGACTAATTCACTTAAGTCCATTATTAGCTTCCTTAAACATATCTCAACTTAGTCTTAGCTTAGACATGCATAAAAAAACTAGACATGAGGCTCAAATACATAAACATCCACAAACACACAATAGCTTATTCACAACACAATTCAAGAGTCATACATAACCAACACATAGTTTGTTCATCACATGGTTAGGGGTCTAACCCTAGCCTCTTAAAAGAGACTACTCACTAAGCATAATTAAATACAAGATTTGATACATGTTTAAAAGGTAAAAGAGAGTAGAAATAACGAAGGGTCCCTAGCAAAGGTCCAAATGACCCTAAGCTCTTCTAGCTCCACTTCTTCTTCTTCAACAAGTACCAAGTTTTCAAGAGGAGGAGAGGCAACCTCTAGGACTCAAAGAAACCAAGGTTAAGAGGGATTACTTCTCATTTCTTCAAGCTCTAGAGAATCACACACTCCTTGGAGGCACAAATGAGAGGAGGAAATGAGAGATGGTGATGAGGGAGAGTGGAAGAGGTTCGACCAAGGAATTCAAGGATAGATCTCTTGGATTTGTAGATGGTTAGAGGAAAGGATTAAGAGTATAGAAATCTAGGTTCTCTATAGAGAACTCACCAAGAACCCTAGAGAGAAGATAGAGAGAAAACTAGAGACAAAATGGCTCTAAACTTGTAAAAAATGAGTGAAATGAAGTGTGGTATCTTAGGTGCAAAGGGGGAGCTCGAATTTAGGCTGGTCAATGAGGCAAATATGGACCCTTAGATGATAAGAAATGGTGAGATGGAAGATCTAAAGGTCAACTTTGAATGAAGGAGACCATGATCCATTATTTTAGGCTATGGAAGGCTAAGCTTCAAAGTGGTGACATCATGCGGTCCAACTCCTTCTCTTTCTCTTTAAATCAGATTGGTAAGCAAGATGGGCTCAATGGGCCTCCATTGGGCTGGACTCCATGTGATTGGGCCGACCGGCTGTGGAAAATTTCGGCGGATTCAGGGCAACTTCCGGTGACCTCCAGTGAAGCTATTTCGTCATTTTCCCAAAGTTTCTCCAAATTCTCCCTTGACCTCGGAAATGTATACGTCTTCTCCAGTAAGTATCAAATTCTTCATATTTAATATATTTCCGAGCCAACTCCACATTTCTTAGCAAGAACAGGAAACATCATAAGAACAATGCTTTATTCATATAAAATAAACTATAAACATAAAGTTAGGAGTGTAATAGGCACACAATTATGGTCCTAACAATGATGTGCATAGGTCAACCGGGTATAGGTTGATGACTGAGGATGCGGAGTAAGCCCCATTACTTCTACCTTACTTCTCGATCAGTGTGCCAACGTAAATCTCTCCTTGTTGGCCTTGTTTGTATGAGAAGGAACCTGCCAAGAGATTTAGTGATTATAGCAAGTTAAATCTGGGGGTAGTGAAAAGTAGAACGCTACATGTGTCTTGATTGGGGACACAAGAACGGGGATTATCGAAGATGGATAATAAATGCTTGGGTGACACTGTAGTAGTAAAGGACTATGAAGATGCTTTCACAATCTTTATAGGTTACACATGTTCTCATGATGGATATTATAATCAGGATAATAATTTTGGTGGTGTGACGTTTCCCAAAGTTACAGAGGAATGTGATATTCAGCAGCCAGTTAGTTTTCAAGGGCTATAGATATTTTATAGCAGGTGGAGTCAGAAAAATCACACATGGTCCTCATATAAGGGAGAACATTGTGGTGGATATTGTCTAATAGGTATTTTGACCTCGAAGGATATTGGGAAAACAGAGTGCACGAGAAATCAAGTACTTGAGACGAACTCGTTTGCGTGTACAACAAAGACGTCAGTGACATATTTCCAGGTTCAAACGATGGTGAGAAGGAAATTCCTGCTAAGGAAGGGGTTAATTTGAGGCCCTCTTCAAAGTTGATGGTGTTTGTTAACTCGATTTAGTTACACATTGGATTAGCTGTTATGGATCAAGGAGGACAAGAATTGATTCTGGTTATGTGTAACTAGTACAAGAAAGGCCAATTAGAAAGAAAGTGCATGGAGATTTGCTTGACATTCTCATCAAGGTAGAGAATTGTTAAATTTGATGAGAATTAATTAAGAGAGTATCTTCTAATTGGACATGGTTTTATGTCAAAGATATCTTTCCCTTTTACGTGATGATTTTAATTTACCTACAAGCAGTTGGATTATAAACTAGTGTGCCTATAAATAGGTGTTATGGGTTGTAAACCAAGGAGTGTCATCATCGACAAGAAGGTGTATATCTCTTGGGTAAAAGAGCAAGAGATGTAGAGGGTGAGTATAACTCTTTAGAAGAGGAAGGGTTCTTGGAAATTCTATAAGTGTGGGTGTACAAGAGAATACAAATTTTGGGTTTAGGGTATATAGCTCAATTGTATCTTGTACAAATATTATTCTCATTGTGAAGAACGGTATCTCTCAGAGGACGTAGCATGAATTTTTCCAAACCTCGTTAAACCTACGTGGATTCTTATGGTTTGTCTTTTGATTTGTTTACTTTTTAATCAGTATATTCAGTTAACCATGACAGAGGGAATGCAATTTCCTAACATGGGTCTCCTAGTCTGTGTATGAGAGTTGTAAAAGACCAAAAGCTCAAAGATCTCGTCTCCTAGTCCAGTTAGGAAACATGTTGCTATTGAGACCAGTCCTGATTGGATCTAAAATGATGTTCTGAATGAACTAAAACCATGCATTGTATGAACTCTTTTTAATTATGAAGAAGCATTGCATAATCTTTTCCAATAGCTTCTTCTTTATCTGTCTAGTTCTCCTTTAAACGCCAAAATTACCCATACCCTTTAACTCATGCTTCTCGTCGGTTCCCAAAGTCGATCAGCTTACCCTAGGACTTTATCTTCTTTGTGGAAACATAGAAACAACTCAAAGTGGATTGCAGTTTTTTTTAACAGTGAAGTTCGAGAATTAATACGATTTCAGTTCGTTAAGAGGGGATAACAATTGTAAGGGAAAAGAAAGTAACAAATACTCTTGGGAACTTCACAACAACAATTCGCGAGCATCACATAATACATTGTTTTTAGAGACGCGATCAGTTTGAGGAAGAGAATAACACACCCTAATACTAGACAGCAGACCGTACGTGGAGCCACACTCAGTAGACCGCACCATGGCGCTGAATGAGGTTGCTGGTGGCATACACAATGGCGTAAGAATATATGCTCAATCCCACGCCCCGTATATCATCTTACCAATCTTACCTAGTGGAAACAACACCTGAATTAGTCCGAAGCCAATATATGACATATGTTTTAGGAATTATAAATGTAGAGAGAATAGTGTGAAGGAATCGTGTAATTTTATTAATAAAGAAGCAATTTCTATATATAGGAGAGTACAAGAGGTACAAACAGGAAAGTAATCCTATTACATCTCTGGATAAGATACACTGTCATATCCTATGATCTCCACCATAATTAGGAACATCAAATATCCTACAACACTCCCCTTTGTGCCGGTGTATGGTGGTAATGCTTCTTCATTTGCTTCATTAATGCCTCATCAAAAATCTTGCCGAGCTAAAAACCTTTGCAGGAAAAAAATCGGTCTCGCTAAGTAAAAAGAGTGCAGATCGTCGTAGACGATGATATGACACATAACTATGTTGCTTCATTAAAATCTTGCTAAGTAATAAAAATCCAGTGTGATAAAAACAACCTTAGTCAAGGAAAAAGAGTGCAACGTGTCATTCACATCCAGAAAAGCTCATGTGTATGCCAAACTTCCCCTGAAGTCTGCATCTCCCCTTGATACTAACAATCAAGGCAACTTAGACAAGCTGAGCAACCCTATGCTCTTCACATGCTTCTGGAATGTGGATTTGAGCAATGATTTAGTAAGTAAATCTGCCACATTACTCTCAGATCGAACCTGGTTAATTTGGATCTTGAGAAATTCTTGTTGTTGCTGATTGTAAAAGTACTTAGGTGATATATGATTGGTGTTGTCGCCCTTGATGTAACCTTGCTTCATCTGCTCGATGCAAGCAGCATTATCCTCATAAATGCATGTAGGTTCATCAGCAGTGGATTCCAATCCACAAGTCTCACGAATATGTGTAATGATGGACCTCAGCCATATGCACTCCTTAATTGCCTCACGAAGAACAATAATCTCAGAATAATTCGTGGATATAACAACTAGGGTTTGCTTTGTAGATCTCTAAGATATCGCGGTGTTTCCCATAGTAAAGACATATCATATTTGGGAACGACATTTATGTGGATCAGAGAGAAATCCAGCATCAGCAAAACTTGTCAACACATCACAAGGATTGTTGGTATAGGGGGTGAAGGGAATGGCGTCACCATCTTCAATGGCACGTCCCTTTAAGACGGTGGCTTTCCGTCTTGCCTCTCTATAGGGATAAAACAAGCTCATATCTTTTGTACCCTTCAAGTACCTGAAGATATTCTTAATGACATTGCATGGGCGCTGAGCTGAATCTAGCTAACAAGTTCACAACAAATGAGATGTCCGGTCTTGTGCATTGAGCTAAGTACAGTAATGCACCTACTGCACTTAGATAAGGCACTTCAACCCCTAAGAGTTCCTCGTCCTCATCCCTTGGATGGAACGGATCCTTCTCTGGATCCAACATAGATGCCTATTCGTCTCTGAGGACCCATTTTATCGCGTAAATGTGGCGGGATTGGCACATAAACTGCACAACCAAATACGCGTAGATGCGAAATATTCGACTCATATCCAGTAACCAGCTGGTACACAGAAAAGGGTTGTCTAGTAAAGGGTCTAAAATGAATAAGCATTGTTGCATGTAATATTGCATAAGCACAAGTATAAGTGGGTATGTTGGTGCGCATGACCAAAACCCGTCCAACCATTTGAAGTTGTTTAATGGTGGCTTTTGCGAGACCATTTTGGGTGTGTACATGGGAAACTGAATGCTCGACATCAATCCCGATGGACATGCAATAATCATCAAATTTTTGCGATGTAAACTCCCCAGCATTGTCGAGACGTATCGACTTTATAGGATGATCTGGGTGGTGATCCCTCAAACGAATAATTTGAGAAAGGAGTTTAGCATATGCAGCATTCCTTGTGAACAATAATGCGATATGTGACCAGCATGTCAAAGCATCATCCAATACCATAAAATATCTAAATGGTCCGCATGATGGGTGGATGGGTCTACAAATATCACCTTGGATACATTGTAAGAATGAAATATTTTCTTCGGTGTCTTTAGCATAAGAAGGTCTTGCTCCTACCTTGGCTAAAGAGCATGCTTTGCAGAACGAGCGATGAGCACTAGACATCACCAGTGAGGATGCTGGCGTTGGCTCAAAGTCTTCATGGACCGGGAAAGCATCATAGGGGACGAGAGCACCACTCTTGATGTCAAGTCGTCTCCTCTTGGGGGATGAGGTGTCGGTATGAGGCTGACCATGGATGGTGGTGCCACCCTTTTTGGTGCCCACCTCCATGTTTGTGTGAACCGCTATTTGGTTCTTGCTTCTTTTCGCTCGAAATAATGGATGTCCGTTTGAATTCTTCAAAATCTGGATCATCATATCACGACCTCGTTGTCCCAGTCTGACGTGCCAAAGCATATATGTGTCTGAGTCCCATATGTCATTTCTTATGACATGGTGTGATTCTACAACTCTTATATTTGTAATACATAACTCATTTGGCTGACACATGAGCTTCTCTAGTATTCGATTTCTAACGAAATCACTTGAGGTAATGCATATATATTCAATTCCATTCTCACAATGAGTATTTGTATGAAATCCGTTGGCTCGGATGTCTCGACTACTCAATAAGAGCATAGAGAGCATCATCAATGATGAGTTTTGTTCCATTTGGCAACAAAAGTTGGGCTTTTCTTTGCCCTTGGATCAAATCCAAAGACCCTATCACTGTGGTTAAAGATGTTCGACAAGGCATAAAGTCGATGAAGAGTTGTCTGTGACGAAGAATGGTATGTGTAGTTTCACTATTAATGAGACATTCAAGCTCTTCTGGAAACATACCTACAAGAAAACAGTCTTGTATGAGGAAAGATCGAAAAATTAACTCAAAAGTTTATTTTTTGGGGGATATGCCTTCGATCTACCCCCTCAGGTTGATCCCTCGATCCATCAAGGACACCTTCGATCCATCAAAGGGCTTCTTCAGGAAATTTTTCGATCCATCGAGGATATTTTCGATCCATCGAAGGGCCTCCTTGGGTTTTCCTCAGGTTTTGGCATTCCTCGGGTCAAGCTGACCTCTGTACACTTAAACAAATATAACATTGCCTAGAAAATAGCTTTTGACGTTCCGGATGAAGTTCTAGAAACTAGACATCCATAGCTTTCCGAGAATATATTACTCATATGCTGAATCATTCCGAATTAATCCAAGATTTATGTCAAAGCTAAGCAATCTGCACAACCAATTGTGTTATGTCAGTTTCAGACCTCTGTCTAGTGAAATGAGCATAACCTTTTCTAGAAAATAGATATCGACGAGCCGGACATAGTTCTGAAAACTAGAGGTCCGTATATTTTCAACCATATGTCATCCATATATTAGTTTATTCTGGACAAATCCCAGTTTGTCGTCGAAGTCGACTGATCTGCAGAGCAGATTTTGTTATGTTCTGTTTTTGACCTTTGTTCAATAAAATGGGAGCAACTTTTTCTAGAAATTAGCTATCGAATATCCGGAGGTATTTTTGAAAACTAGACATTCGTATCTTTTCATCCATATGCAACTAATATGCTGATTATTTATGGGCAATTACCAGTTTGTTGTCGAAACTGGCTGTTAGTGCGGCAGATTCTGCTTTCAGCATTTTCGGGGATTTAAAGCACTCTTAGCTATTCCAATTGATACATGGAGGAATTTGCAAGTTTTCTAGGACATCTAAAGTCGTTTGGGTAGCTCTTTTCACTTATGACCAGGTGAAAAGAGATCAATGTAGGTGGGACATAAAGTCCGCTCAAATACCTTTATCGAAAATCTCTTGTTTTAGACATCACAAGTTACTAAGGTGAGCCCTAGTAGACGATAGGTTTGTAGCAACCAAAAAGCATGTAAATTACACAGAAAAATGTAGACAAGCCTGTTATTAATAAGCCAAAACAATGCCTTTATTAATAATATCAACGAATTACATCAAAGTTTACTAATCCAGAAAATTGACGAATTACAATGTCAATAACAAGACTTAGGCGCACTTGCATTTATTAATGGAAAACATAAAGCTTTAATCAAAATTCGGTGTCTCAGTAATTGAGTATCTGCCAATTTTGAAGTTTGCCTTAACGAGATTAGCCTTTGCTCCATCTCTATCTTAAGTTTCGTTGTAGTGAGCTTCTAATGCAAGCTTTTCGCGGTAGGCTTTGTAGTGATCTGCAAGTCCCTTGCTTGCTCCACAGTTCCTGAACTAGTGGTCGCTTGCTCCATACCTGTGGCAAATGCCATCACCGCGTTTTTCTTCCTTGTCTCGAGATTGTTGGACTTTGGCTTTGTCTTTGTCAGCAGTGGTGGCTCCTCCTTGGCTGCCTCGGCCACCGTGACCTCCACGACCTCTCTTGGTGGCTCCCCTCTCACGGTTTCCACGTGATCCGTGGTCCGTCTCTGAGCGGTTATAGGGACCTTGATGTCCCTCAAGTTTTCCCTTTATTCTAGGATTCCTCTCTTTGCGCTTTGCACTTCCATAGTTCGCTTCAGGAACTCTCTCTGTCCCCAAAGGCCTTGAACTATTGTTCACAAGTACATTATCCTGCTTCTCTGCAACAGACAGAATCTGTATAAGCTAATTGTATGTTGTGATATTCCTGGTCTGTATCTCATTACGGTATTGGTTTGCAAGTATCCTTGCAGCGACCGGGAATGTAAAGAGGGTTTTCTCGAGCATATCTGCTTCAGCCACTTCCTGATTACAATATTGAAGCATGGATCGAAGCTTGAGCATTTCAGCATCAAAATTTGCTATGCTCTGGAAGTCTTGGAACCTAATATTGGTCCACTTGCCCTTCAGATCCGGGAGTATGGTGTCTGCGATATTTCCAAATCTCTCAGCGAGTGCTACCTACAATGCTCTAGGGTCATTTACATTCAAGTATTGCCATAGCAGTGGTGCCTCTAGATAGCGTTTCATAATGATGATAGCTTGCGCCTTCGCAACTAATGTTGGTGGAAACGCGAGATCTGGATTATTTGGCTCAATCGTAGGGAGTATAGACTTTGCTGTCAACGCATTCTTGACATCTCCACACCAACGATGATACTCGATGCCTCTTTGGTCCAATTTGCCAAAATCAAGTTTTGTTTCAGACATCCTAAAAATAAACAGAAGATATATTAGTTTCGCAATCGTAAAAGACTTTCTCGACAACTAATTCATTTTCCAATCATCTTTGGATTAGTACTTCACTTTGAAGTATGTGGTCTCGCGAACAATTTTTGTTCGTCTTAATCGATGCTTTTCTTTATGAACACTCTTAGTTCAAATCAATTTTGGGAATGCTCTTAGTTCCAAAAATTTCCACCTTCAAGAAATGTGCGGTGTAAAAAGGAGGGATGAGATGTTATCCCGAAATCCCTACGGAAAAATCTAAATTTCCCAAAAGAGTGAGTTATTTTGAAAAAGACAAAGTTGAGTTTATAAAAACTTACTCGTTGTTTGATTACAAAACAACTCTTTTTCTTCATCTTCTCTTCGAGATCAATGCGGCGGTCGGCGGCGGTGGAGTCGGCAACGGTGCTCGATTTAGGGATTCGTGCTGATAATGTGTTTTAGGAATTATAAATGTAGAGAGAATAGTGTGAATCAATGAATTGTGTAACTTTATTAATGAAGAAGCAATTCCTATATATAAGAGTATACAAGAGAGGTACAAACATGAAAGTAATCATATTACATCTCTGGATAAGATACATTGTCATATCTTATGATCTCTACCATAACTAAGAACATCAAATATTCTACAACACATGAAACTTGCAACCAAGAGAGGACCATAGAATTTGAAATTCTCACCATCCCTCATCACGGAAATCGTGTATATCGTGAGGAAAGCGAAGACCAGAGCTGTTGGAATCTGCAACCGGCGTATCTTTACACTGTCAATTGGGCTGACAAAAGAGGCAATTTTGCCGGCAGCCATGGTTGAAAATATTTGAAGCCCGACGGCTTTGATACCGAAGGCCAAGATATCATCCGTCACAAATACTCTCCGGAATTCATCATCACCAAGTTAAAGGAAGAACACGAGATGTGAGATTGTGCCGAAGCCAGGTATTGCTGGCAATTCGAGGGTACAAATACAGTAAGAAGGTAGACACTACTCGCAGCCTATATATCCCATCACGTTCTCCATATCCTACTAGCCACAGGTGTTCTTTCCTTGTAAGAACTAGAAAACTACTAAAGAATGGAGTCTGATTTTATTAGTCAGTAAACTCGATTAAAAAAGGAGCTCTCATGATTCAGATATCTACACCATATAGTGGAAAGAACCAAGAATAATCCATGAAATGAACTATATGCATCAATGTATAGTGACAAATGTTTACTTATGACATTCACAATTTCTCCTACACCATAACAAGCACGAGCACCACACACTAAGACAACTGATATTTATTGCCTTCTCAACTAATCAGCACTTCTGAAAATAGTGAGCAATGCAAGAAACAGGTTGATGATATCCAAATACAACGAGACGGCAGCCCAGATGTACTCGTCGTAAGAGTAGCGCTTGATAAGATTGTCAGTATCGTATACAATGTATCCACAGAATATGATTGCCGCTAAGAACCCGTATATCATCACAGAGAGCTTACCCAGAGGGAAGAAAATCTGTAACCACAAACATATATACGCTCAAACCACTACCAACTCTAACACATCATAGACATCTAGGATTAAAATCATTCAACAGAACAATGAGATCTCAAAAATTATACCTGAATAAGAGAAAACACAATG
The DNA here is from genome assembly GCA_946800695.1 of Geum urbanum. Taxonomy (NCBI): domain Eukaryota; kingdom Viridiplantae; phylum Streptophyta; class Magnoliopsida; order Rosales; family Rosaceae; genus Geum; species Geum urbanum. The sequence continues at coordinate 42,615,059 of OX327007.1, read as the reverse complement.
AGAACGAGCAACGCTCCTGACAAGAAAGGACCAAGAAAATTGAAATCTTGGCCTCTCCTTGCAGCCCAAAATGTGTACAGTGTGAGTCCAATTACAACCACAGCCGTTAGAATCGCAGCCTCCAAGATCACCTTCCCTGTTTGCATTTCAACAGTTCCACAAAATCACCTACCCCGTTTACTTTTCTAGTTAAAATAAATAAATCCTAAACTGAATTTACAAAAATCAAACTAAACATGTCCAAATTCACAGCAAGAGATAAAAATTATCAGAACCAAAGAGATAGAAGATTATGATCACTTACCGCTAGTAAAAGCACAAGTCAACCCCACCACAAAGGCAAGAGAGATGGTGAAAATCCCAAGCAGAATGTAATTCACAGGATGTCTCTGGTAGTAATAATACAGCGGGCATAACACTGCGTCCCAAAACAACAACCATAACCAAATCAGAAACCCTAATTTCACAAACAGGCTCAATCAAAACTCAAAAGCGAATAGAGTAAGAAGGTTAGGTACCGATGAAGGGAGTGACGATGAGGACGATGTAGAGCGCGATGCCGGCGTTGGTGCTGACGATGAAGTGAGAGATCGGACGGTAGATGACGACGACGGCGGCGACGGCGATGGTGGCGAGGAGTTGAACGGCGATGATAGAGTAGATTTTGCGGATGAAGGACCACCGGAGCTCGGGGCTCTCGAGCATCATCGGATACAGCGGCCGCGCTCCGGCCTCCACGTCCTCTTTCCGGAACGGTTGGTTCCACATGATTCTTGTGACTTGGAATTTATCGTGAACTGAGAGAATTGGAGGAGTCGGAAATCGGAGACGTAAAATTCGTTGCTGGAAAATGTGGGGAGGAAGTGTTGTGAGTCGCATGGACTTAATGAGTAAGGAAGAGAGGCGGTTAGAGGCTTCGGGATGCCTCGGGCTACACGTGTGAGATCCGGGCGGTAGAGTATAAGAGCGACACGTGGACGGTGGGAGTAATGTTCTCAATGTGTCTCGTATGGTGTGGTGTAATGTAGAGGAGTTTGGTGAAGGGAATATTATGTGAATTGGGTCAATCTATTTGGGCTGGAAACAAAATTTCTTGGATTTGTCTCATTATTTGTTTGGGAGGCCTGCTTGTAATTAGTTTTGTTAAACTTGACCCTCTCTTACATAAAAAAAAAAAAACTTGGCTTCCTCTAGCTAGCTAGTTTTGCAGCATATTATATTATTTCAGTATTTTTTTGGCGGAATAGACTACCATTTGTTAAATAACTTTTTTTGATACAACCATTTGTTAAATATGTAGAGTTGAACATGTCAATACATCCTCCTTGGTGTTTATTAGGCATTTCCTTAATGTTAGAGCAGCTGCAGCGGAGTGAAATTTTGGGTACGTCGGACGTGGGATCCGCCGAAAATAGGACGTCCGTCGATGGAGATCTGTGCAGCGGGGGGATTTTGCCACCAAGATCAGACGTTGACACGAGAGACGTCCTCGCCGGTGTTCTCCGGAGAGGAAGAAGGAGAGATCGTCCGCCTGGTGGGTCCCACTTACGTGGGTGACGCCAGGCTAACGCCTTTTTTTTTCTTCTATCAGGCGCATGTAATATACGCGCCGGTTAAAAAGTAAAAAAAAAATAACGCGGCAATCGCATTGTGACACATGACACGTTAAGAGCAACAGACAAATCAACGGCTAAGTTGATCTGAGCCATCAATTTCGAACGGATATGAGTCATCCGACGGTCCATATTTAAATGCAACGGTCACTTCAGATAAAAATGAAATAATTATAAAAAAACCCCAAAAATTGTAAAAAAAATCCCTAAAAAATTACAAATGACCCCCTACATTTTTTCCAATAAATACTACCTTCATTTCATATTTATAAAAAAAACCCCCAAAATTGCAAAAAAATTACAAATGACCCCCTACATTTTTTTAATAAATACTGCCTTCATTTCATTCATTTCTCACACAAAATTGTGCACAACAAATTCATTCTCTCCCTCTCTCCTCTAAATCCTTTGTTTTTTGTGGGAAAAATGGCAACAAATTGGCTTCATTCGGAAGATGTACAATTGAGCATCTCTTATTGTCGTTTTAGTGTTGATTCCATCACCGGAAATTGACCAATTGTGGAAAAAGATTTATGACAATTTCAAGAAGAATTGGGAGCTGGGTTATGGTGAATCGATGCCAGAAGCTAGGACCCAAAACTCATTATCCTCTCGTTTCGCAAAGTTGAAGCCGAATTTGAAACTTTGGGATAGTGCTCTTTCTTTCGCATGAAGGAATGCATCTTCCGGCTCTAACTTACACGATGAGGTAATGTTTTTGATCTCCAATTTTTTTAAAAGTTTTTACCATATTGTTTCAACTTATGTTGTCTAAATTTTATGAAATACATGTTATTTATTTCATGATATTTATGAATTACAAGTTATTTATTTCATGTTATTTAATATAAGCTATGTCCATTTTATTTAATTTTCTTTAGGGCATGTTCTTTATGAATTACAAGTCATTTATTCCATGTTATTATTATTATTTTTTAAATGAGACGTGCTCAATCATTTTATGTGACAAAAAAGAAGAAGGAGTTTAAAGACTTTGCTTGTTGGGAAGTGGTGAAGAATCATCCTTGCTTCATTCATGTCGAGGCTAGTACACCTCCGCCTTACTTATCATCTACTCCGTCTTACTCATCATCACATCCCGCAAGCTCAATGCCTCTCACCGTCAACTTGGAGGAGGATGATGCATTTGCCATACTAATGAGCAACCAAGCTCCCTCTTCTCCGGAGCATCCTATGGGACTGAAAGCGGCCAAGGAAGCGAAAAAAAAGAGGAAAAAATGGCATGACGCCTACAAATGAAAGAGCCGAGGCTTTGAATAGGATTGCGAAAAATTAAGAATCTTATGGTCGCAATCAAAAAGATAGTGATGTAATTGAGGTTTCCCTTATGCGAGAGCAACTCGCCCTTCAAAAGAGAGATATCCAATTGGGGGCTTTGGCGGAGGAAACTCGGATTATATCAATGGATACCAAGATTATGACTCCTAAATCCAAGAGGTATTTCACAAAGAGGAAAGCCGAAATCCTTTCTCAATTAGATGGAGTTGAAGAAGAAGCTAGCGAAGAAAGCTATTCCAATTGTTATCGCCTCCTTTTTTCAAGCACTTAAATTACCTCCTTTTATTTTTTTAAGCACTTAAATTATAAGTTTAAGTAATTTAAATTTTCAAGCATTTAAATTGTGTACTATGTACTTTCCCTTTGAAAGAAATAAAAATGCACTTTCTTTATTTTCATCAAGTTCCCACACATTACAAAAACTGAAACACACATGATAGAAATACATAATTCAAACACACAACAATGCAAACAAACAATTAAAACAACATATTTATAGTTGTTCACCGGTCTCAAGAAACTAGTTGTGCTTAACTAAGTCGTTCTGAAACTCTCCATGGATGTAAGCAGATTGGAGATCTACAGGACGGTCATTAAACCGTTGTTCATTTTGTCCATCTCTTCCAACCGTCTCGAAAGAAACCGGTTCCCCCCTTCATCCACTGGCCCATCATAAGCTATGAATGCGGTAGATGCGTTTTGGGGATCTTCTTCTTTGTTCACCTCTAAATCATCTTCCACGAATTCCTCCTTAACGATCATGTTGTGCATTATGATACAAGCCAATATGATGTTTTTTAACATCGAAAGGTGGTGACACCGAGCTGCACGAAGAATTATCCCCCAACGAGCTTGTAAGATGCCAAAGCACCTCTCCACATCCTTACAGTACGACTCTTGCTTCCTCGCAAAAATATTTTGTGGAAGCTCTTGAGGATTAAAAATCATTTTGACAAACGAGGAGTACCTCAGATATATCTCATCAGCAATGTAATAAGTGTTATGGTATGTCATACAGTTCACTTTATAAGTCGCAGCCGGACTTCTTCCAGTAAGCACTGCATCGAAGACATCTGATTGGTAGAGCACGTTGATATTATTTTGAGCTCCTGGTACCCTGAAGAAACTGTGTCAGATCCACGTGTCATATGAGGTCACTGCCTCTAAGATGATAGTTGGGCGACCCTTCTTCCCTGAGTATGCCCCGGACCAAGCGGTTGGGCAGTTCTTCCACTCCCAATGCATGCAATAATGCTTCCGATCATACCAGGAAATTTTCGCTGTCTAACCCTTCTTAGAAGTCGAGTGATGTCTGTCTGATCTGAAGCGCAGAGGTAATAAGTACCATAAAGCTCTACAACTTAGGTGCACCACTTCTTCATGCACTCCAGAGTTGTTGATTATTCCATCCTTGTGATTTCGGCACACTGATCTACAGTTGAGCAGTAGGCCAACATCCGAAGAGCACCGATCATCTTTTGTTGGGGAAGTAGTCCGACCATTCCAATGGCGTCGACTCTTTGATGCCAAAATGAGTCGTTGTTACAGATGTCCGTCATTATACGGTTGAATATATTTCAACTCATTCGGAACCACCGACGAAAGTCATGGTCGGTGAAGACTGAGCGTTCGATGAAGTAATCTTCCATAAGATTTTGGCCCTTGGACTCCCTCATCCTTGGTTGATTTGCACGGCAGCGTGATGGTTCATCATCAAATGCTGAATCAACCACCACCGTGTCAATAACGAATTAATTGGCAATTTCTGCATTTCGTCGGCGTTGTTGTCGCTTCCTACTGAAAAAAGTACCGAAACCCATGGGATTCATCTTGATAAAACTGAAATGTGAAGAAGTGTTTAGAGTGGCTTAGATACAAGTAGAACTACAAGTGATGTGTAATTGGTGTGAATCTTCCACTCTCATAGCTCTTTCTTTTATAGTCATTTTGAATTACCAGATTTTTTTAGATAACGACACGTGTCGACCGTCGATTGGTTGAAAATATTATTGGAAATCTTGCCGAATATCTTCATAAATAATTTTTCCGACGCCGACACGTAGACATTACACGCGTCCCATTCTCATTGGTTTGTAATCTTACCGGAAATCTTACCGGAAATCTTCAATCAATAATTTTTCCGACACCGATACGTAGACGTAACACGTGTCTCAAAATTACTGGTCGAAAATTTTATCGGAAATCTGCTACCAATTATATGACCCAGAATGACACGTGTCGGCTAGTTATTGGGTGAAAGTAATATTCGGATTTAAAAAGAAAATATTTTAAATAATAATGAATAGTAATAGGAAGTCCTATTTTGAATACCGCTGCACGCAAAACATGAATAGGACTTCCTATTGGAGAGGAATTCTTCAAATGGGTGAGGAATTTCTCAAAATAGGACTTCCTCTCTATTTCATAGGTGCATACCCTTATTAGACATGTTTGGAAATACTTCTAAAATTGGTTAATATTATTATTTTTTTCAAATAATTTTTTATGTAACTTTATAGATATTCTCTTATAATCAATAAACATCTAATTGGCTAATTCTAAAAATAAAAAGAAATCAAAAGACTTCTTTTGACCGAGGCAAAACAAATTTGCAATCAAATAACCGCAACCTTATTACAATATATCCAAAGTCTAAACTTGCACCAAGTTGCGATTGAGCAAACAAATTAGTAGCAAGACATCAAATTCTTATACTCCACCACAAACTCCACCACAAAGGTTCTTTCACATATACATATTTTTTTTGAAGATATACAGTTTTTGTTTTTGAGAAAGCTTTCACATATACGTGGACTATGACAGTATGGTCTCACTGTAAATAAAAGAATTTTTTTTATTGAAACATCCCAGTTGAGTTGACCTATCTTTATTTTTTATTATATAACTACATAATTATTCTGATACAAAATTATAATTATAGACATGAAATAAAACTCTAAAATTAAATCTCTTAAAACCTATAGGTTTAGTCGACAAACCTATATTGACGCGACACCTTCAGCTTCCTCTTCTCTTGATAGGAAGTAATCCTCATTCATATATAGAGCCATCACACCAAGTATTTTTTAATTTTTGTTTTCTTGAAAGCTTTGATAGCATATTTCTGGTATTCGTATCACCGTATTAGTTAGTTTTGCTCAATTAGCATGCTTGTGCATCAAACGATTAGCTATAGTGCACATGCTAGCCTAGCTAAGATTAAAGGACTTAAAGCCTTCTAGCTAGTGTAGCTCTCGTCTAGCAAACAATTAGGTTTAAACACAAATTCAATTAGCTAATATTGTGCGCATTCTTCCAAAGTTAGACCAAACCATGTTTGGGCATAAATATATACTATGTACTACTTTTATGTTCTAAATAGCGAATCATATACTAAAATTGTAAATTACAGATTACAAATTTATATTTGAGATTGCGCATATAGAATATGATCAAATTGGAATCATGTGTAGTATATATATGTGCATGTATGTGTACGATGTGTAGAGAGAAATTCAATGTGTTAAATATGAATTCCAACAATAAAAGTAAAATAGAAATTTAATGAGAGGTCTAGTGAGCAATCATCTATAATCAAAATAAAAGTGGAGGTGTAGAGAGAAAGAAAATGTAGTGAACAATTTAAAAGGTCCTAATAGAAATTTTCTGAATAAAATTGGCTCTAATCAGAAGAAAATGAAAATCCACACCACGTACATGTTCTTTGGATGAAATTTTCGAAATTTTAATTTCCAGTTACGTCCTTGAAACTGACCTTGGCCCATAAACAATAACGTAGGGAAAACTGGGTCAAAAGGGAATAAGATCACTAGCTAGCAGCTAGAACCCTAACTGTGATGGAAGCCGACTGGTCGTCTGGGTCCGATCTCTTCCAGATCTGATCGCGTGCATTGCCTAGAGAATACGTAACTTTGAAGACTTTGCTGCTTTTGGTGCAGCTTGTATTAAAACTAGACTGGTAATCCTTGTGCTCCCGATGATTGGCATGAAGACAAATTCTGCTTTGCTATAGTCTCAACAGTGATCAAACGGAAATTTCTGCTTTGCTTCCCTAGGTGGATTATTTTCCGTAAAGGCGCTCGGATATTGGATGCAGAGCCAGGCCAATTGCATCTACTTCAATTCACAGATGACCACAATCTTCACGTAGAATTGAAGATGGGGAGTCATGGACATGAGTATTTTTCAAATGGAAGATGGGAAAATCCAGCGACACGGGGGCAAATCATATGGCCATTGGCATGGAGAAATAAAGCCCTAGCCTCCAAGTTTCGATCAACAGCAACACCACTTATGGATCCAACCGATCGAGTTTCGAAGCTGGATGACGTCCTCGATTAATTACCTTCCTGCAATATTACACGTACTGAGATGTACGTACGTCACATCCTTTTTCATACAATTTTTAGCGTTTAGGGGATACCAATTACTTTTTTCTATATGTTTTTCATAAGATTAAACCTCTGTTTGATTCTCCTAAATCGTGCTTTGCCTAGTTCCTTGAACTATCCAATAATAATGTTCCTTGAACTATCCAATAATAATGTTTTGTTTCTCGTGCACTAGCTTAACCACCCGTGTGTACACACGTGTTAAATCAGATCATCCACTACTTTATCCACTTCTATGACAGTTTTTGTTGGGCAAAATTGTTGTTCACCTTTTTTTTTTGTCTCCCGTGGGTTTTTCTTTTCTGTTTTTTTTTCTTGAGGCTGCTTTTATTTTTCATAGGGATATTTTCGGGTTTCCATAATTTGGTATGGGATGACACCAAAAGCTACGCTTGGCTTTATATTAGTAGAGATGTTAGTTAATAGCTGATTGATGTGATCGATCATCTGTAATAAGCTCATTCGATCGATCTCAGCCTCTCACTCAATGCGACAAGATTCGATCGACTATAATATCTAAATACTATACGAGTCATGCATTATGTGGTCCTAAGTCCTAACTTCACTATAAGAAAGAGTTGGCCCAAGCTTACGTTCATATTACACGGTACTAGATAGCAAGCTACTAGCATATTGAGCATTTGCAATGACATCTGTTTTCGATGAAGGAAACTTAACCGTCGAATTCATTTCAGAGAAGACACCATGCTCATACTGTTTCGACTCATCAGCCCCTCCAAAGCCTTTGCTAATCGTTACGCCAACTGTAAACGGCAGTTACCCTGTAATCTTGCTTCTGCATGGCTTCTACCTTCGTAACTACTTCTACAAAGGACTACTCCAACACGTATCTCACTACGAAACAATCGTTCTATTGCGCCGCTCAAATTACGACACATATTTCATGTATGTCGTAAAATATAGTCTTTTACGACACACTTATAATGTATGTCGTAAAAGAGTTCTATTTTTATTTTTTACGACACATTTTTTTGTGTATGTCGTAAACAATGTATCTCATTTACGACACACTTAAAACATGTGTTGCAAAAAAATTCAAAATTTTAGTCTTTTATGACTCACTATTTTGGCATGTCGCAAAAGATAGTTGATCTCGTTTTTTTTCAACATACCTAAAGTCATTAGAATTAAAACGTAGATGCGCAAACCATTCCGACAAAAAAAAATGCTTAAAACATTCTCCATTTTCTATATATTTATGTCTGTGCCATTATATAAAAAGAACAAAGATCGGTCAGCCTTCCTCTCTGCCAAACCTTGCAGTCGCACTCTTCATTATAATCTTAATCCCAGCAATCAAGCCAAGACATAAGAGAAATTGAGCAAAGAATCTAGGGTTCAAGCCGAATCAAACTACGTCGTTCAGTCGACATTGCCTTTCACTCTGTCAACGGCGATCAACCTCCGGTTCTCCGGCGGGAGGCCTTGGGATCTCGTCGCTCAATCGCTCCAACTGGCACCAAAGTTCCATGGCGCCACCGTTGTCGTCGCGGTTGAAGAATGTATCGACCTTATTGTCTGAGAATGGAAGCGCTCCGAAGTTGTTCGATTGCGATTTGCTCACCATCGGATCCGACGTCGGAAGTTACGGCGCTGCACTCTGCAACTCTGACCTCGACGCCACCACCCAAGCCTCACTCCACTGCACCTGGGCTCGCATCTCTCTCTTATTAACTCGCTCAAGCTCGGCTTTGGCTCGCTACACTTGGGGACGCGGCTCGCCTCAGATCGCCGCTTCCCTCATCCTCTGCAAGTCGTCGCTCTGGTAATCTTCGACGTAGCTGTGGATCCATGTTGTAATCAGTAAGTTTTTCATAACCTAATTGCTTCGCAAATGCTCTCTAGAGAATATTAGCTCGATATGATTAGCTTGGTAATTTCATCATTGAAACACTTTGTCATTGTTTTCTTATGCCATTTCTTTCTGTTGTACAATTTTCTCATGAGGTTATGGCAAATTTTATCTTGGTACTTTCACTCTGTCCAATTTGTCCGTGTTTGGAGTGGATAGATTTGATGCTATTCTTCCTTCAGGCCAAGTGAGTTTTAACCTCTAACCCTCAAACCAGGCATTTACCCTCTCAATGATTGATGAGATTGCTCTGTTCCATCAAGTTTTGTGCAAGTTTCGCTGAAATTTTGTATTGATGACTAGGGTGCTATTAAGGTTGGTAGAGCTTCAGAACCAACTGTTGTAGCCGATGCAGACGGATTCTTCAATGTAAAAAGTAGAATGTTGGTGAGTACAACCACTGTTTATATGTCTTGTATGCCATTTTTTGGTGATAAAAAGCTATGTGTATGCTACATCAAGTAGAAGTAGTCTGTTATGTACTCTAACAGGTACATGTGATTGCTATATGTGGATTGTCTGTGGGTCTCTGTGATATGCTTGTTAGTTAGCTTTGTCGAAGAAAAACTAAGTAGATAACTTTTGAGTTAACATGACACACCTCATTTGATGGACTGAATTTTGATTAAGGAATGCAGAATTGAATTGGTTACCATTGAATTATATATATATATATGTATTGATTAGGGTATGCACATTTTGGGTAAATCATATATGTGTGTATATAGTTTGAAGTATACAATCAGGTCCTGGATTAGCTGTAATTATCGATCTATTTATAAATTAGTATTAAAAATATATATAAGTTGCTATAGGTTCTGACATTTGGTTTATTGAACTATACATACAGTGCTTAATTGTTATATGTTCTCCAAATAGTGATGGTAATTTGACTCGAGGATGGAAATGATTCAGATTAGGCAATTAAATGGAAATGCCTGTAACCTGATGTCTCTTTTGGGATTATCTTACCACATATTGTACTGTGGACTTATGTAGATGTATAGAAATTATTGAATTGAAGAAGTTTTTGATCCTCTGCGTTTAGATGTAGCTGCTGTATTTCGTCCATAATATGTTAGGAAAAGCTCTATATATGTAATCTTAATCTCTTGTTGTCTACTGTTTTGGTTCATTTCAGAGGCTACACCATAGCTTGATATCCAGATCATAGATGTCAAGGGACTCACCATTTCTCATGTCAAAAGTCATCTTCAGGTATTAATACTCTATTTTTTTCAAAATCTATTTTATCATACTTTTGAGTTTAGCTCCTAGCTATGAGTTTTGGTACAATGCCAACTGAATTTAGCCATGAGAACATAAATGCTAACTTTCAATGATATGCCAGTTGAATTTAGATATTGCACAATATAATATTGTGACTTCTTGCTACTAAGACAACGTAGTTGAATTTTTTCAGGAGAACAAAGGCCCATGTCTAGTTGTGTTTAATGTACACTATCAGCCAATTGGAGTGTACTCACTGATAAATTAAAAAAATAGGTGTAAGGGTTTTTAAGGACCAAACAACTCTCCACTTTAATATGCAATTTCAGTTTTTAATAACTTTAGCTAACTTTGATAGTACTTTTGATATATTAGTTGAGCTGACCTCTAAAAAACATTTTCACTTTTAGTAGTAGTCGACCATCGTTGAGGTTGTTTGCGGTTTAGTGTTACCGATTTTCATTGGAACATTTTTTTCTACTCCAATTAGCTTTAGTTGATGGTAGTAGTGTGTGTTTCAACTTTCTATGCTTGCATATATGTGCTAACTCGATTGAATTCTAGGGCCCCTGTTACGTTGTATCGTGAATATGTCACTTTTTGAAACTTAGTATAGTTCTTTAAATCCCTCATGCTTTAAAAGTTGCTTCATTCTCATGGCAAGTTATGCATATATGTCTTTTAATTACCTTTTTATGCATCATACGTCTAGTTCCAACTAATTTGTCCATGAATGGTTAAGCTTCAGTTTCTAAAGCTCTATGTAGGAAGTAGGAATTTGTTGAAATTATTATTTTTATGTTACTTGAGCTCTGTTGATTCTTCTTCGACTTTATATATGGTAATTCTGATAGGTGGAATAGTAATGGTGCTTGTTGAGCTGATATGTTATTTTTGATTTGTTGAAATTGCAGGTATCGGACCATGTCTCACCTCAGAAGTACCAACTCAAGTGGTCTGTTAATTCTGATACAAGAAGTTCCATTTCACGTATGTAATTCCTCGGTTCTCCAATTTCTTCAGGTTTGATATGTAGACCTGATCTATTAGATATTATGGACAAACAGTTTTGTATTTGCTACTTCTTGTAAACATGTCAAACTTTGGATTTGTAACATTATTCACTTATTATTGAATGACTGTGCCTTTGTTCGTCTATTTGTGTGTTGCATATGTAGTTATAATGTCGTATAGAATATAACAAAACATGTCTTTTACGACGTGTTATAAATGTCTTTTACGACATACTTAATTATATTTTGCGACGTGCTAATTAGTCTTTTGCGATACAATAAATAGATCTTTTACGACGTACTTAATGTCTTTTACGACGCACATTATATGTCTTTAACGACATGCATGTATGTGTCGCAAGTAAACTTTGTCTTCTGCGACGTGGTCTTTTACGACACGCGCATGTGTGTCGCGAATCTTATCTTTTGTAACACACATTGCGTTATTGCAAAAGACACTTTCTCCCGTAGTGTCCTCTCATGGATTCATAGTTGTTGCACCTCAGGTATAAAGACTACTTTATATATAACAAACTTAAACTGAGGGTAACACTACTAGCAAAACAACATTTCACACAGAAAACAGTGTGGAATAATGCATATACTGTTGGATATGAATTTATATTTTGCACTAAATAAACATCATGATCATCAACTAGAAACACATGGGAATTGCTAATACGTTTACTAGCTGGATTGATACATTGTTCAGCTAGTTCTTGTCCAAATTATATGCTGATATGGTCTCATTATTCAGCTATTACAAGTCTGTGTCCAATTGGGATTCTATTATGGGTAGGCACCAGAATTGGACATTATATATACATGAGTTGAGTCCCTGGATCTCTACGTGACTTGCATTTAGCTCTTTCCCATCAGAGAGGCAATATACAGTAGAGGACAAAAGCTTCAGCTACCTCATTGTTCAAGAACAATGGCGATCTCCATCAACGCTGCTGGTAAGTTTCTTTGCACAACTTCTGTTCTTCATACAGGTTTTGTGTCCTTGTGTTTACATGGTGTTGAACTAAAGTTAATCTTACAATTGGTATCAGAGCTTCGTCTCTCATCATCATGTAAATCAATTAAGAACAAACACAAAAGAAATCTAAGGCAATTTCAATTCAATTGAGTGTCTTAGAACTAAAGGGAAGAACAAAAAGCTTCAGAATATATTTGGGCCTTCGTTTTGGTTTTCTGATTGGCCCAAAACTCATATAACTTGGGGCCTGTTTTGCGTGGCCCAAAATCGAGCTGATCCAAAACCTCTGATTGGAGGGTTTTATGACCGTTAAAGCTTTAACAAAAGCTTTTGGTTCAACTGCTGGATTTAGGGAAGAACACACACGGATTCCTTTCACGAATCCATTTTGGGATTCAAACCTGAGCTTGTAACAAGGTTAGATTGAGTTTCCTTCACTGTTAAATGACCCTAAAACATATCCCGGTGTGCAATTAGGTTAGGATAGATGGACCGGATGGAACTTAAATTTCAATGATTGATTGTGAGCATCTGTGGATTGGTTGATTTAAAAGCATGTGCTGTGTGAAATTGTTTTTGCTTCCGCTAACATTGCAGCGCTGTGAGCAGATGCCAAGGTTAGTTCTGATGATGGATGTGTTTTGACATTATGATTGATCTGTGCATCTGTTTCTGTTTTGGGATCATAATAACTAGAAATCAAAGCATGTCAAAGGATGAAAATTGCTGGTTGTCTGTTGCTGTTCATGTGGGTAAATTTTCTTGATTAAAAGGCATAATGAAATCTTCCTGTGTATTTATATGTACATGAAAATTACTTGCTGAACTAGAATTCATGAGATAATGGTAAAACTAAAAGTGAATGTTTTGAAAGAATGTCTTGGACTTCAACGTGATAACCTTGAGTCACTGCAGGATAAGATCATATATTGCATAAAGCAAAATTTTCTTTTCCTTGCATTAAATCAGCTTTAGTTTAAAAGTTTCAGAACTTGTGTTTAATGTTTTTAAAGGTTATGTGAATTTTGACTTCCAAAGAAGTGATGTTGCATACTTTTGATACATAAACAAGATCATAAACATTGCATAAAATTCATATTCAGATAGTGTAGGTTCTTCTTCTGCCACAAAGGTGTAGAGAATCTATGATTATAACATGATTTTGTGTTTTGTGGTATGATGATTAAGCTTCAGTATTCTGTATCTTCTGCTCAAAGTGTTGTACAGAATGGTTTTCAGTGATGGGATATGATGTGTGTGTGTGTTTTGTATTGTTTACGAATACATATGCATGACTGCAGTTTTCTTTTGCTATGGTTTTGATTCTGTGTATTTCTTCGCTATGAATTCTTGTATAAGACTATAATAGAAATTCACTGAAAACACAGAAGACACTTAAGACATGAACCCTAGGTTTCATTAAGAAACTGCAGAAAACAAGAACTAATTATTTCTTTTTCTTACTTGTTTGCTCATAGGTAACCAAATTGTGTCACTTGACACAATTGAACTCCTTACTGGTTCAAATTATAAGGTGTGGAGGAGGCAAATTGACACATACTTCAGCAACAAAAATGACCTAGACATAGCTCTTTATCAAAATGTTCCTGATCCTGTCCTAGAAGAGGAGAAACATATATACCCTGAAGAATATAAGCACTATCACTACTGGCATAGGAAGAACAACTCAGCTATTAACATCATAAGGGCCTTTATTTCAGATACAATTGCAGGAACCATCCCTAAAGTAGACTATGCGTATGACTATTTGCAGCTGATTGAGGAAAAGTTTAAGGAATCTGACAAGGTAGAGAGTGCATCTTTATCTCACCAGTTCAACACAGCTAAGTATAATGGAGTTGGAGGAGTCAGAGAGCATTTGTTGCAAATGGAAAACATATCCCTAAAGTTAGCAAACCTGGACATTAAGATGGCTGATGAGCATGTAGTAAATACAGCACTACAGTCACTGCCTAACAAGTTTGGGCAACTGAAAACAAGCTACAACACTCAGAAAGCCAAGTAGTCTATGAATGAACTCATAGCCATTGCAGCTGCAGAAGAGTCAAGAATAATGAAAGAGGATCCTTCCTATGGAGTAGTGCCTAAACCTGAAACTTCAGTTAACCTAGTTGAGAAAAATAAATGGAAAAAGAAGCTAGGACCTAAGAAAGCCAACTTTAAAGCCTCAGGAGCTAAGGGAGACTCCAGTAATAACCAGAATTAGCAGCCGTTTAAGTTCAAATGCTTCTTTTGCAAGAAGCCTGGACACATGAAGAAAGATTGTGCTGGTTTTAAAGCCTGGTTAGAGAAAAATGGTATGCCTTTAACTCATCTTAACTCTTTTAAAAATTCATCTTTTTATTTTTTAGAAGTTGATTTAATTGACTCACAGCCAAATACCTTTTGGCTGGATTCTGGATCCCCCTTACATATAGTTAATTCTTTGCATGGTTTAATAAGAAAGAGGAACCCAAAAAGTGATGATCGAAGTTAACATCAAAGTAGGAAATGGAATGCATGTGGCAGTCAAAGCTATAGGATCTTTGAAGCTTAGTTTAGGTTTTCACAATTTTCTTTTTCTGGATAATGTACACTACATTCCCTCAATGAAGAGGAATTTAGTTTCTTTTGGTCTTTTAGTTGAGAATGGTTTCAGTTTCTTGTATGACATTAAAGGAATATAAATTTTTCGAAATTCAGTATGTGTTGATTCTGAAAAACGTGTGAATGGTTATTTACCATTAATTTGTACCTTATCATCATCACAGGAAGTGTTTTCCATAAAAAATACAGTAGCTGCTGCTGCTGATACTGTAGCAGGTATTAAAAGAACCATGTTTAATGAAAAATCTGCAATCCTATGGCATTGAAGGTTAGGTCATATCTCAGCAAGAAGATTAAAAACTTTAGTAAAGAATGAAATGTTACCAGAACTAGATTTTAGTGACCTAAATGACTGTGTTGAATGTTACAAAGGAAAAATGACAAATTTAAATAGAAATGGTGCATACAAAAGCAAGAAATTGCTAGAGCTAATCCATACAGACATATGTGGACCATTTAGAACTCAAACCATATGTGGAAATACTTATTTCATTACATTTACAGATGACTTTTCCAGATACTGCCATGTATACCTTTTATCAGAAAAATCTTAGTCCTTAGAATATTTTAAAATCTTTAAAACTGTAGTTGAGCTTCAGTTTGGGTTAAAGATCAAAATGCTGAGATCTGATAGGGGGGGAGAGTTTTATGGGAAGTTTACTGAGAGTGGCCAACTTATGGGGCCGTTTGCCTTGTACCTTTAGGAATGTGGCATTAAGGCTCAGTACACAACTCCATACAATCCCCAGCAGAATGGTGTTGCAGAAAGAAAAAATAGGACACTTCTGAACATGGTTAGGAGCATGATGTGTGGCTCAGGCTTACCTAGGTTTCTGTGGGGAGAGACATTAAGAACTGCAAATTACATTTGCAACAGGTCTCCCACTATGTCATAAGACAAAACACCATATGAATTGTGGTGTAACAGGAAGCCTAGCCTACATCATTGTCATGTTTGGGGATGTGCTGCAGAAGCTAGGATCCACAATCCTAACTTAGGAAAATTAGACTCAAGGTCCATAAGCTATCATTTTATAGGATACTGTGACAATTCTAAGGGTTATAAACTCTATTCAGCTAAACATTCTCTTAGAGTCTTTAAGACTCACCAAGTAAAATTTGTAGGAGAATCAACTTACAGTATAAATCCTGAGGATTTATCCTTAGAATTTATTGAAGTTGATGAACATATTGAAGATGACTTAAGGAACATAGAAAATCCTAGAAACCTTCATGCATTGCCAAAATCACTGATTTGACTACAGAAACAGCAACAATATCAGTAGATGAGAATCTGGGGGAACCGGAACCTATAATTGATCAACCTATACCTGACTTGACTGATGTTGTAGGAGCTCAGGCTCCAGCATCAGATTTAGAAAAATCAGAAGAAACAGGTAATACAGTAACCTTAAAAACTAAAGCACCACACCCAACGTCACCTCCTAAAAGGCCAGTGAGAGAGAGAATTCCCACGTTTGGAGGCCAGAGTGATTATCTAGTGTTTTCTTAAGAAATTGAGAAGGCATTAGAAGATGAAACTAATCCAGTAACCTTCAATGATGCTGTTGAAGGCACTGATTCTGAGAAATGGAGAGAAGCCATGGAAGCAGAAACTGATTCCATGAGTAAAAATAAGGTTTGGGAACTGGTTGAGCCTAATAAAGAACAAAAACCAATAGGCTGTAAATGAGTTTTTAAGACTAAAAGAGATGCTAGTGAAAACATAGAGAGGTTTAAAGCAAGGCTTGTAGCTAAGGGTTTCACTCAAAAGGAAGGGATAGATTTTACAGAAACCTTCTCCCCTGCGTCTACCAAGGACTCATTCAGGATAATCATGGCTTTAGTGGCTCACTATGATATGGAGTTACATCAAATGGATGTTAAAACAGCTTTCCTCAATGGAGAACTGGAAGAAATTATTTTTATGAAACAGCCAGAAGGATTTGTAGAACCAGGGCAAGAAGATTTAGTGTGTAAACTTAATAAATCTATTTATGGCTTAAAACAGGCATCAAGACAATGATATAGGAAGTTTGATTCAGTAATTTCTAAGTTTGGTTTCACTGAAAACGTTGTAGATAAGTGTGTCTATCTCAAAACAGTGGGAGGAAGTTTTATTTTCCTCATATTGTATGTGGATGACATCCTGCTAGCATCCAGTAATATGAAGCTTCTAAAAGATACTAAAATCTTTCTATCAAAACAATTTGATATGAAAGATTTGGGGGAAGCATCTTTTGTTTTGGGAATTGAGATTAAAAGAGACAGAACTCAGGGACTTCTAGGTTTATCTCAGCATGCTTATGTCTCTAAAATTCTTAAAAGATTTGGTATGGAGAATTGTACAATTGGTGAGGTACCTATGTCTAAAGGTGATAAATTAACCAAAAATATACTTCCTAAAAATGATGCACAGGTAGCAGATATGAAGTCAAAACCATATGCTAGGCTAATAGGGAGCTTGATGTATGCTCAGGTATGCACAAGGCCTGATTTATCTTTTGCAGTAGGAATTCTTTCACGGTTTCAAACCAGTCTAGACATTATGCACTGGAATGCAAGGAAGAAAGTTTTGAGATATCTGCAAAGAACAAAGCATCATCAGCTTGTTTATAGGAGAGTGAAAAACTTAGTTTTAGAAGGTTATGTTGATTCTGATTTTGCTGGAAACTATCCTAGTTCTACAAAATCTACCAGTGGTTATGTGTTTATGATGGCTGGTGGGGCAGTGGCTTGGAAAACTATGAAACAAGGCCTAACTGCTACTTCTACTATGCAGGCAGAAGTTATAGCCTTATATGAGTGTATGTGTGAGGGTTTATGGATCAGGAATTTTATGCTGGAGACCAGAGTTCTAAAATCTGTAGTATCAGAAAAGCTTATTCTGTACTGTGACAATGAAGCAGCTGTGTTCTTTAACAAGAAAAACAAAAGGTCACCTAATTTTAAGCTTTTGGATTTGAAATATTACAGTATCAAGAAGAGGGTAAAGGATGGTGAAATTGAAGTACTGAATGTTGACACTGAAGATCAGCTAGCAAATCCCTTTACCAAGGCTTTGGCAGTAGGAGTGTTTAAAGCTCATGTTGAGAACATGGGAGTTTTAAACAGTTTAGATTGTTAGGATTAGTGGGAGCATTCAAAGTATAAAGGAATTTTCAGTCTTATTGTTGTTCTTGTTGCTTTGTTTGTACTGAGATGATTTTTCATTTTATGAATTGGCTACTGTAATGAATTTTTACAGAATATTGATGATATATTCAGATTAAATTTGTTGATAAATCATGATCAGTGTTTTGATTGATACGTGGTTACAGTTGGAATTTTTAATCAGGTGGATGTTTTATGCAACATTTGTGTTGTGTAAGTATGCCTATATTTTCAAAGAACAAACACATATCCACTGTTGTTTAAGAGTGTTTGTGATTTTGGAGTTTTTGTTAAAACCATTTAGTAGGGCTGAGAGATTGTGTTGACACTTGAGTTGAAATGTATAATGTCAATAGCTCTCATAATCATATATGGAGCTCATGTGTATTGCACGTACTATTGTTGTGATTTTTAACTTGCTGGTTGGGTTGATCAGTTCAGTTCTAGGTTCAATAACAGTAACTGCAGTATGATATAGTTATGATGATATGACTTGTGTGATTTTGTGTTTCATGGCCATTTCCGTAGTTGATGGTGGTGTACGTTTATGTGCTATTGCAGTAAATTAAATTCAGTGGGAAATTGTTGGATATGAACTTATATTCTGCACTATATAAACATCATGATCATTAACTAGAAACACATGGGAATTGTTAATACGTTTACTAGCTGGATTGATACATTGTTCATCTTGTTCTTGTCCAAATTATATACTGATATAGTCTCATTATTCAGCTATTACAAGTCTGTGTCCAACTGGGATACTATTATGGGTAGGCTCCAGAATTGGACACTATATATACATGAGTTGAGTTCCTGGATCTCTATGTGACTTGCATTCAGCTCTTTCCCATTAGAGAGGCAATATACAGTAGAGGACAGAAGCTTCAGCTACCTCATTGTTCAAGAACAATGGCGATCTCCATCAACGTTGCTGGTAAGCTTCTCTGCACAACTTATGTTCTTCATACAGGTTTTCATCAGAGAGACAATATACAGTAGAGGACAGAAGCTTCAGCTACCTCATTGTTCAAGAACAATAGCGATCTCCATCAACGCTGCTGCTAAGCTTCTCTGCACAACTTCTGTTCTTCATACATGTTTTGTGTCCTTGTGTTTGCATGGTGGTGAACTAACGTTAATCTTACATATACACATTGATGCCCGTGTGGAAAACTGTTTGGGCCTAAATAAAATATTTACTTTGGGCTTGGATGGCCGAGGTCTAGCGAGCGGCCCATCTTGATTAATAGTGCTCTATCGAAGAGTTATATTGTAAAGTGTCTAGCGAGCTTCGCTAGAAGAAGACGTTGAGTTCTATTAGAACTATGTCTTGTCGAGCTGGTTTCACGCGGCTTAGTTTCTATCATAACTGGTTGATAATAGCAGGACTCTTAGAAGAGTTATGGTGGAATTAGAGGACCTATGAGTGGTATAACACGTATGCTGGTATGAGATTCAGACAAGATTACAAGAGCAGAAGGAGTTAGAAATAGAATCAATGACTGATTAGTAAGCGAGTATATAAGGAAGGCAAGGATCTTATGAAGAGCACCCCCCCCCCCCCCCGAATCAATCAAACAGCCTTGCTATACGCAAACAAACCTAGACTAGACGTCTCATCCTCGAGATTTCTATCTTTCTTGCAACCAAAAGGTCTGAGTGCTGTTCACCTATCGAGTGAAGGTATTTACGACTCCAAGGAAGCAATTGCAACCTGAAGGTTGAAGAGCGGCTCACTTGTAAGTTGGGAGCTTGGATACTCAAAGGAAGCGAGTGTTCTCAACACTTCGTCGAGAGATTGCTCTGCTCTGCACGATAAGGCGTGGGAGTATCGATTTCTGGATTCGGCAGAGAGGTACACATATCAAAGTCCTAGGTTTCTAGGCGAAAAGGATCTATTCGAGCAGGGTTGGTGCTCTCCCTGTTCTAATCGCTTACATAAGAAGTCAGGCGGCTGTAATTAGTCCGTATTCCGTTGAAGAACGGTGGCACGCCAGCATACGAAGCACAAGCAGGATAGACCGGCTCACGCGGTTAAGACATCCGAGATAAAAGAGACTGCTTCGCGGGAAGGATCTCTCCCGAGAGAAATTTCTGCATCGAACATTTTGGCACGCCCAGTGGGACTGTCAATACTTCTTTGCATCTCTAAACGACAATTGGAGATCCTTATCGAAGGGTTTATCCTCAGTGTCGTAAACATCCACAACCGGCATACCGTGAACACACTTCTAGTCAGTGTCGTTCACTGAGTAATCAAGCGGTTGAAGTTATCTTCGCTAGCAACTTTAACACTATGGAATTTGAGCCTCTAAGTGAAGCGAAGATAAAGGTACTTACATATGAACAATACTTGGCCTATGCAATCAGGCGAGATAACCACCATATTGATTATTCTCGATTATTCGAAGACAGACTTGGGCAACAGACAGATCATCTCGCCGCTCAGGCTGGCTCCATAAAGGAGATAGCGAGTGGAATCCGGGCTATACGGATAGATTTGAATCAAGAACAAGAGGAGAGAGGATCCTTAAGTGCCCAGGTAGCTAGTTTGGCAGAGGGTCAAGACCGACTACGAGCTGATGTCCATGAACTATTGGACAAAGGATTGGAAGAATACCGCCGGTCCGCGGCGGCCATCACTCAAAGAGTTGACAGGGATCTAGGTTCTCTAACCAAAACCGTATCGGATTTGGCTAGGAAAACCAGGCGAGCAGAGGATTTCTCTTTCGAGTGGGAGGCACGTATAAATAAGCTCATGGATGATTGTAAAGTAAAACTATCCAAGATGCATGAGACTTACGAAGCACCGTTTCCTCCAACCAAAGATGACCCTAACGAGTGGCATTGGCCAAAGTTCTACAAACATCAAACCTTCCAGACATTCTCTGGTGATGATGATGCGAATGCGGCAACACATTTGGCGTACTTTACCTTGCAGCTAGGCCAGTTTGCCGAGGATGAGGGACTCAAGTTAAGGGTCTTTGGATCATCATTATCAGGATCGGCCATCTTGTGGTACACTGGGATCGAGAAGGGCTTGATCAACACGTGGAAGGAGATGGAGGCCTTGTTCATAGACCACTTTGGAACGGAACAGCCAGAGACTACTGTAGGAAAGTTGGCTTCTCTCAGCCAATCGGTGACCGAGAGTCCGGTCACTTTCCTACACCGTTTCCGTTCGGAGTACAACCTATGTAAGACCCCTCTAAGCAAGGAAGAGGTGGTCGAGATGGCCAAGAATGAGCTGGAGGACACGTACCACCAGCTATTCTTAAATAGCAAGTATTTCTCTCTGAACGAGTTCATCGCAGCGGTGACTAGAGCTTACAGCAATATGCAAGAGAGAGATAACAGGAAGAATGCGTCCAAAGGGACGTATAATAATCGAACCTATGACAGGTTAAAGCCAAAAACAGTGGCTTATGTTGAACAGATGGACGACCAGGAATCAGATTCCGATGACGACCGAGTGGGTGCTGTAGATTTGATGTCAAGTAAAGTACTAAAGCCCCGCAAGCTTCAGAAGAATAAAGGTCCCATCAAACTCTCGACAGTGGCTTTTACTAAGCCAGAGTTCGAGAAGTACACTTATGATGCCAATATGGCTCATGAGATACTGGACGAACTATACGGTCTGCGTGTTGTCAAGGCAGACTTTGGACCGCTCCCCACAGCTGAACAGTTGAAGGGTAAAAAGTACTGCAAGTTCCATGGAGCATGGAACCACCTTACCAAGGACTGTATTAAGCTGAAGGACCAAATCCAGAAGTGGATTAACGAGGGAAAACTAGAGCTTGAAGGTTCGTCCAAGACAGCAGCATTAGTGGATTTTGAGCCATTCCCTGCTCCACAGGTGAACATGGTTGACGTGAGTTGGCCATCACCTAATAGAATCTTCGAGGCTTGGAATCAACCAGCCTACTTAACCTATTCATTCAAGTTAGACATGATAGAAGAATACTTGGATAGGTTAAGGGATATGGGGCTGATCTTCTTCTACCCAGTCTATGAGCTTAGACATCTGCGGTACGAGGGGCCAGCCCAACACTTCTGTAGGTTCCACAATCACTTCGGCCATCGAACAACGATGTGTTCGACCTTGAGAGATAAAATCCAAGGTCTGATTAATTGGCAAGTGATTGTGATCAATGAGGAAGGAGAGATGGATTTTCACCCAAAATATCCTCACAGGACACCATCTCCTCCAGTCACAGATCCTCCCGCCAGCGGCACTTCTTCAGAAGACAATCAAGAAAAACTGACTCAAGCGAAGAAGAAGCTCAAGCGAAGGTCCAGGCGAAATATAGCGTTTGTCCGACCTAAGCGAACACACATAACATATGATGCGTCCTGGCGAGAGGAGATATTTGAGAAGCTATGCCTAGAAGGGATAGCAGTGGTACCCGACAATTGGGGATCTCCAGACCCACATCTTGATGATGCTAGGGGTTCGCCCTATTGTCAGTATCACCACAAATGGGGAAGTCACACGACGGCTGTCTGTAGAGTTCTGATGTACAAGATTCAGCAGCTGATCGACGAAGGAGTAATAGCGATCGAACAAAAACCTTCGCTTAATTTAACGACTCCCATCCCCATGATAGTTGGAATGTTGGACGTAACAGGTAATAAAACAAATAAGAGAAAACAATCCAACGACCAACCGACTGCTGGCGAGAATCCACCTCATACACCAAAGAACAAAGGAAAATAAAAGGTGGACCCCAAAGCAGACTCGCCAGTGGCCCTTTGTGCACACTGCAAACTAAGAAGTGGGTTGAAGATCTCCTTTGAAGAGTTGGCTCAGGCAGCCAAAGCCTTCCCAGAATTATTTTCAAATAAGGATCATCAATCCCCACAATCAAGACAAAGGGACATCCCAGCTCCCAAGCGATCTCGAGCAACAAACCAGGCCAGTGTGGTTAAAACACCTGAATCTAAGGTTGCAGATACGCTCACCAAGCCATATGTTCCTCCAGCTTCAAGGAATATCACGAAGGAGGATGTGTGGTATATAAGGGAGAAGGGAAAAACCGTCGAGGTAACTCCAAGCAAGAGGAGAAACCTACAACGACGCTTTGGTAGGGCCAAGAGAGCATTAGATGCTTTTGAGGCTGGTCTTATCAAGGAAGAAGACCTAGAGTTCCCTCCATAAGTTTTGCAGAGGAGATTAAATACCCTCACAGCAAATCCATTGGTGGTCTTTGGGAAGAAATCTCGCGAGCCTAAGATGAGAGCCCAAAGACCAGGGGTTTTTGAAAGAAACCCAGAACTCGCAAATAAAGGAAAAGAGCCCGAATCTACTCAAGAGACTCATCGTGTAGTTACTAAACGACAACCAGTAAGGAGACGCCTTACCTTTGAAGAAGACACGGTGAAATCCGTAGGGCTGAAGACACCTCCCAAGGGAACAGAGGATACAAAGAAACAGAGTACTCCAAGCAAGCCACCAGTCTTGCAATGGAAACCAAGGCCTCTAGTTGTGGAAGAACAAGCGAAGGCCAAGAAATTAATCCCAGTTCCCAAGGAAAAGACTCTACCACCACTACCACCAGCAGCTATCAATCCTACTCCTGAGGATTCCATACAGCAAGTTGCTCACCTCGACGTGACTACAGTGTCTAACGAGGATGGACAATTATCAGCTGACGGTGATAGCTACAACGACGATGAGGAGTTGGTGGACTACGGTGAGGATAAGGATGAAGAAGCACAAGATTGCATCAAGGAAAACACTACAGCCGTTAACATGGTGTATGTTCTATCCTCCAAATATGCGTTGCCCTCTCTAGCACCAAAAGGTGAATCCAGCAACATCAATAGTGTGTTGTTACAGGACGAAGAATCAAAAGTGACAGACAATCCAACACCGGATGACACACCAGAACTGGATTCATCAGACATAAAGGGACAAATGATGTTCTCTAAGCCCACCATTGACATGGCCATGCACATGCGACCATTATACGTCACGGGACAAGTCCAAGGAGTTCAATTAAATAAACTTTTGGTGGACTCAGGGACAGCAGTAAACATCATCACCTTTAAGGCATTGGCCCTTATAGGTGTTCCCAAGTCAGCTATTCAGAAGACCTCGCTTAGTGTCAGGAACTTCCAGGGTAGCATAACGAAGACCTTGGGAATTGTCTTCCTACAGGTACACATCGGGATAGCCTCGGGCACTTACACATTCTTTGTGGTGGAGTGTACATCGCCATATAGTGCGATCCTGGGGCGTGACTGGATCCATCGAAGCTACTGTGTACCGTCTTCACTCCATCAGTAGATGCTACTATGGAACATGGAGTCAGGCGAAGCAGAACTGGTCAACGCTGACCCTCGCCCATATTCCGTCTTTGCTAATGCATTAGAAGCCAGATATTACCACAGTGATAGTAAATGCTGCCCAATGGGTGTCACGGCCTCTGAATTAGCTCAGTGGGGGATTATTCAAGCAAATCAAGATAGTCAAAGACCCTACACCATCGAGCTACCATCCAGACGTTCTCCATGAATGAGTCTCTATCAGAAATAGAGACCGAGGCTTGTCTTTCGTTACACGAACGCTTTCACAACTTTATATTAGAAAGCCAAGCCTTTGAGAAGGTTCCAATGATTGCAGCATTGGAATATGTGGATGAAGACGTCTTATAAGACTTAGAGGAGGAGGACGAAATTCAATTAGCTCCAGCAGCCTTAGATGATCTACCTCCTAAAGTCAAAGATCCCATCGAACACATTCAGATTGGGACGCAGGAAGAGCCAATGTCTGTGGCTATAAGTACTTTCTTGGAGCCTGTAGAGAGGCTCAAAATGATTGAGTTGCTGAAAGAATACGCAGATTGCTTTGCAGAGAAATATGAGGACATGCCTGGTCTTTCACCAGATCTGGTTTGTCATAACTTACCCATCATCGAGGGAAAGAAGCCTGTAAAACAAGAAATGCGTCGTATGAATACTGAGACAGCAATTCTAGTCAAGGAGGAGGTCGAGAAAATGCTCAAGTCAGGGATTATACGAGTAGCCAAATATAATGAGTGGCTGTCTAATATAGTCCCAGTCAAGAAAAAGAATGGAAAGATGCACGTCTGTGTCGACTACAGAGACTTGAATAATGCAACCCCTAAGGATGCTTATCCTATGCCAGTAGCTGATTTGTTGGTTGACTCCGTTGCCCGCCATGAGATGTTGACATTCATGGATGGTACTGCAGGATATCACCAAATCCCAGTGGCTGAAGAGGATAGACATAAGACAGCGTTTCGATGCCCAGGCTTTGCCGATGTTTTTGAGTACGTGGATATGCCATTTGGACTCAAAAATGCAGGGGCAACCTACCAACGAGCGATGAACTTGATCTTTCATGATCTTATTGGTAAGACCATGGAGGTGTATATAGATGATGTGGTAGTTAAAACGAAATGCAGAAGTGACCATTTTGAGGACTTGAGGCAAGTGTTTCTCAGAATGAGGCAGCATCAACTGAAGATGAACCCAGCCAAATGTGTGTTTGGCGTCCAGGCAGGTGACTTCCTGGGTTTTCTGGTTCATCAGCGTGGGATTGAAATACCGGATGATAAGAAACAAGTGGTTATCAATGCAGCCCCACCGAAGAGTAAGAAGGAACTACAACGTTTATTAGGAAAAATCAATTTCTTACGACGGTTTATTGCCAACGCTGCTGGGAAGACAAAATCCTTCTCTACTCTCCTCAAGCTTCGAAAAATCAGAAGGACTTTGTATGGGAGCCTATACATCAAGAGGCCTTCGACACCATCAAAGCCTACTTAACAAACCCACCAGTCTTGGTTCCTCCAAGACCTGAGGTTCCTCTTAAGCTGTATATTTCAGCTACAGAACTCTCCATTGGAAGCCTATTGGCTCAGGACGACACAGCAGGTATTGAACGTGCTATTTTCTATCTAAGTCGTACCTTGAACGATTGTGAAACGAGATACTCTCCAATGGAAAGGTTATGCCTAGCCTTATACTTTTCAGGGTGTAAGTTGAGGTACTATATGCTATCCTTCACTACGTGTGTCATTGCACAAATAGATTTAGTGAAGTATATGTTATCCAGACCAATTCTCTGTGGTCGCATTGGAAAGTGGATTCTGGCTCTGTCAGAATTTTCTTTACAATACGTCCCTCAGAAGGCAGTAAAAGGCCAGGCGGTGGCTGATTTTTTGGCTCATCATCCCATGGAAGAGGTGGTTGAGGGGCCAGAACTGGATCTCGCCCGTATTGATTTGGCCCCTTGGTGTTTATATTTCGATGGGTCCAGTACGAGTACAATGGCCGGGGCAGGGGTAGCTTTGATCTCCCCACGCGGCCAAACTTATTCTTATTCTTTCAGGTTGGGCTTCAAGTGCACAAATAATCAAGCAGAGTACGAAGCTTTAATCATTGGATTAGAACTTCTGTTAGATATGGAGATCAATGATGTGCATGTCCTTGGAGATTCCCAACTGGTGATCAGACAACTCGAGACAAAATACAAGGCAGGTCCAATATTAGAACCTTATGCGAGGAGGGCCTGTGACTTATTAAAGTTGTTTACAGAAGTGGAGTTGAGTCATGTTCCTCGCGAGAAGAACTATGCAGCTAAGGAGTTGGCTCAACTAGCAACGGGTGTAAGCTTGCAAGATGGAGTAAGGGAGAGAATATTAAAAGTTGAAAGAAGAACCCTTCCATCTTTCCTTGCACGACAAGAAGATAAAAACGAATGGTACGTGGCTACACTTGATCACATTGACAAGGACTGGAGACAGGACATCATCTCTTATCTCTAGGATCCTAATAATCCGGTTGACAAGCGGATTCGATTTTTTGCTCCCAATTATGTACTCAAGGATTCTGAGTTATATAGAAGGGGAGAGGAAGGCATACTATTAAGGTGTGTCTTTGGACGTGACGCTAAGCGGTTAATAAGAGAAGTCCATCTTGGGATTGCAGGGGCTCACCAAGCTGGTCCCAAGATGAGATGGTTATTAAGAAGACATGACTTTTATTGGCCAGGAATGCTCAGAGACTGCATCACGTTCACTAAAGGTTGTGAAGAATGCCAGAGACATGGTCCAGTCAACCATATGCTCAGAATACCATTACAGCCAATAATCAAGCCTTGGCCAGCTCGATGATGGGCTTTGGACTTAATAGGAATGATTCACCCTCATTCATCTGAAGGGCACAAGTTTATTATCATGGCTACTGATTTCTTCACAAAATGGGTCGAAGCTCGACCCCTCAGGGTATCTTCAGCAAAGGCCATCCGTCAGTTCTTGTTCGAAGACATTATTTGTCGGTTTGGCATCCCTGAGTGTTTTATTTCTGACCGTGGGGCAGCTTTCATGTCTGGCGAAGTGGATACTTTAATGAAGGATCTTAGGATCCATTTTCTCCACTCTTCTCCATACTATGCCCAATCCAACGGTCAAGCTGAAGCGAGCAATAAAATCATTATTCATATCCTCAAAAGGATGCTCGCTAGCAATGCCGGACTGTGGCATGAAGAACTTTTTAATACTTTGTGGGCTTACAGGACTAGTAAGAGGACACCCACAAGTACAACTCCTTATGCACTGATGTTTGGGCACGATGCTGTTTTGCCTTTGGAGATCAATGTTCAGTCTTTACGGGTGATGGAGCAACATAACTTGATCGGTGAAGACTATGTCCAAGCAATGTGGCAAGAGCATGAAGACCTCGATGAAAATCGATTACAAGCTTATGAAAGTCTACGTGCTGAGAAACAAAAGGTGGCTCGTGCCTATGACCAACATACAAGGGGCATGAGTTTTGCAGAAGGAGAACTTGTCTGGAGAGTGATTTTGCCTATTGGCGAGAAAACTGAAGGACGAGGAAAATGGTCAGAAAAATGGGAAGGACCATACATCGTTGATCGACTGTTGGGTAAATGTGCAGTTTGCCTGAGAGATCGAGATGGTACTATACACGCTAACCCAATAAATGGTCGTTACCTAAAGAAGTTCATACAACCAGTTTGGGAGTATGAGGATCCTCCAGATATTGCTTAATCCAGTTTATTCATGCCTTTGCATAAATAAACTGCAGGGGCAACACATATACTCATCGAGGATCATGTACATGAAATAACCTATTAATGGGGTTGGAAAACTGTACGTTAAATAACCTATTAATGGGGTTAAATAGTTAGTGCCTATAGTCGAGGCCAAATTTTGTTATCAGAGTGGTTATTTATTCCAAGTCAAAAAGTTCATGTTAAGCCAGTCTTTGTGGCTCAATTTTTGAGCAAACTATATATGAGTTTATCAATATAAAGAACTTTTACACTTCAAAGTAAAATATTACATTCAAATACTTGGAATAATACAAGGGCTTTGCGGCCCCAGGCTCTGATACCATATGGTGAAGATGAATCTTGGACAATTGCAACAAAGAAAATAAAAACAGTTCATTCTTCACAAGATCCTCTGCGTTACCGATTACATCTCCCAAGAAGTTAAAAACTGCAGATCGACCTCGGCGATTGAAGAGGAAGAGATCGACCTCGGTGATGGAGAGGAAGAGGAAACTGGATCGTCAAGACAAGAGGAGAAGCACTACAACAAGAGTTACACTTGCCTTGACGATTGTCGCCTTCTTCCCAGGGTGATGCCCATTCTTCCTCCGTGTATTGCAGAAGGCATTGAAGAACTTTGCCTCCTCCAATGCATATCGACACCGAGTGGGTGTGAGGCGGAAGACAAAGAGGATTGCCACCTCGGGATTGTGGCTTCTCCCTTTTTGACTCCTTCGATCAGGGAGAGCCAAGGCGATGCCTGGGCGTAGATATTGCTATCTAGTCCAGGTTTGGACGTGGATATTGCTATCTAAGGAACACAACATGGAGAGATTTATCTGGAGGTTTCTTTGGATAGTAAGACCAGAGCAAATAGAGTTGGGTCTGATTCATTCTCGCAAGGGACTTGGTTCATTCCACACAAAGAGAAGGAAACCTTTTATAGCCAGGAGTCATAACGGTTTGGTTTCGCGTGAGTAATTACACTCAACAATAGAGAGTACGTGTCCAATTAACAGTGGACCATGGAAGCGGTTTATCTGCTCGCAAGAAGTGCATGATAAATAAGAAGATCCTTGGGGCAGGTAAAACGTATTTCAAAGATTTTGATTGTTTGACGCGATACGGATTCCAAGCTTAGAATCCAATTCTATTTATTGCTGGACAATCAAAGTAGTTAAAATTAATTACAGCCTAAAACGGGGCTGGATCAAAAGTAAGAAAATGGCTTATTGAAGAAGCCCAATTGGGTTTTTGACCCAATACAGACTTTGTTGTCAAAACAATGTGAATATATAGAAAAATCTTTAATGTTTGGTAACGGTTACAAAAGGCCTACACTAGAGGCCCAAAAAATTTTTACAACTGGAAGATGAAGCTCCTTATCGAAATTTTAGCATACTCTGAGGCCACCCAGGCTTGTCGAGCTGCTAAGCGAGCTTCGCTGGCTTTCGCACGTGCATCTTATAAAAGCTGGGCTCGGGTCTCGCCTTCATTCAGGAATTGTCGCATTTCATCTTGGTAGGATGGAATGTCAGTTTCCAATGCATTTACTTCTGCTCTAAGTACAGCAAGATCAGCTTCGAGAGCAATTATTTTGGCACGTTTGGTCAATAGAGCTTCTTCCCTTGTATCTTTCTCCTTCAGAAGTTTCTGAATCTCCTTTGTTTCCCGTTGAGTCACTTGCTCTAGGGTTCTCGCTGCTTCTTGCTCACGTTCTGCCTCGAGTGTCAAGTATTGAAAGACTTCGCTTTGACGCTGGAATTCAAAGAAAGATTCTTCTAGCTCATCCAGGCGAGGATTGAAGTCTGCAGGGGCAGTGGTTCGCAAGTCCTTCACTTGTTGTAAAATGGCCTGAACATCCGTTATGGAGTCTAGGGGCCTAGAAAGAATTTCTCGGAGCAGACGAGTGAAGTCAGTATGCACAGGAGGAGTGCTTAGTGTACTCAGTGTCCCTACAAGTTCATGAATCTTGGTCGATTCTTGTACACTGAGCAGTTGGAGTTGTTTTCCTGATGATGAAGAAGGGATAGGAACTTCCTCGCTTGGAGTTGTGGGTCTTTCATCATCGACATTTGGAGTACTATCAGGTTGATCTTCAGTGGCTATCGAAATCAGCTCGCCTGATGTGCTCGCTTGGTTCCTTGGACTGTTGGGAAGGCTTTTGCAAACGTCCAGGTCCACAGGAACGTGTTTGGACTTCAAAAAAAACAACAGGTCATGTTAGGACTACTTTAAGAATTATTAACCTAGAAGTGGGGTTACAATTGGCTTACTTGTTGGGGAGACAATGTTTGTGTTTCTTCATAAGTTTGAATTTGTTGCTCTGGTGAGGAAGGATTTGTTGCTTCGACCTCTGGGCTAGTCTCGGCCAGGACTTGTGGTTGTTCAGATATGGGCTCTAGCGAGAAGACAATTTGCCCAGCCTCTGGAATGACTTGTTCATTCTGGGCATTGGGATCCTCACCAGAAGAGGAAGGAATGAAGCAACTTTGAATTTCGATTTGAAGACGCCTGAACAGAGTCTCAAGGGCCACGAGCTGTTTCTTCTCTTCTTCCTCAAGCTCGGCTCGATGGACTCCAGCTAAGAATTGAACTATGAAATCCTTGCAACATTCTTTGTGGCTGTTAGTTATAGCCTTGTCTGCAGTGTTGGACATGGTGCTGGATTCATCGAACTTCAGAATGAAGGCCTTGCAGTGTCCTTCTTGGAGCCTTTCTCCTAGTGAGTCAATTATATAGAAAGCTTCGTCTTCAGCTTTGAGGACGAAGAAGTGATCGTTCCAACTCACTATAAAGACCTGGGGCTTCCGGCTTTTCTGGACCTGTTCCCATAAATCATCAAAGAGGGAAAGGCCGTTCAGATTAGCAAACTTCTCAGGATCAAAGTACCCTACGAAGGAATCATCAGCTGAAAATTGAAGTGGCCTGATGTTTGCCTTCAAAATAGCGTCCAAATCAAAATGTTGGTCTGGGTACTTGCTTGCAAGGGACTCGTCCTTGCATAACTCCTGCCACTCCCTTGAACCTTGAAGTAGGAGGTCATCGAACTGGGAGAGAGTGGGAATGCTATCCGGATTTGCACAAAACCAGTGTGCAATGGTGAAGGCTATGGCCGAACAAGCACTTGATCCTGAGGCTTTGCTGCTCCTCTGGTCGAAAGAAGCAAGGAAGACTTAAGCAAAAAGGCGTAGTTGTTTGTCTCTTCTCATGACCCATGAGTCTAACCAAACTCCACTTTCTGCCTCTGGGTTCCTTAGCTTGAGCCTTTTGGGCCTGGAAGTCTGTTAGGGGGAGTCAGGGTCAATATCAGGATCAGTGATAAAATTGAGTTTGTTCTAGATAAGTAAAAGTTCGAATGCTTACGGGTGATCTGGAACGCTTGGTCATTTTCTTCTTGAAAGATTGAAGAGCCACAGTTACATCCGGCTCAGGGTTGTACTGTGAAGGGAAAAGAAGGATGGTCATTGATGATCCAAAAGTTGCCAATACATGTGGAAATTTATAATTGAAAACATACCTGTGGCCATGAAGTAGAACCCGAACTGGGGTGTGAACCGATCAGTGCTTCCAAGTCTACCTTGAGCGAGAATTTCTCATTAAATCCATGGAAGATGGCAGCGAAGCATAGGTCTGGTCCTTGGTGTTGTTTCTCAACCCAGAACTGGGAATACCAGGTGAGGTACGTTGGGGTGACCAACCTCGATGTCGATAGTGGCTTGGTAATGTCAGGTAGTATCACCATTGGAAAGCCAAAATGGGCATCGAGGGTTTCTGCTGCAACGGGTTTGTTGTCTCCTCGCCAGAGATTGTACTTGTTAACAGAGCAAGCGAGGGGCATAGGAGTATCCTGGCTGAGCCCGAGCTGTCTGCAGAAATGATTTGGAGCATAGAGCTCATACCCGGAGCTGGCTGAGTCTGGAAGTTGTAGATCCTGGCAAGTGTTAAACTTGACAAATAAGCTCCTCGCTTGATCATCCTGTTCAGGAGATGGCATGAAACCACTTGAGAGGAGGCCATGGTGACGACGACTCAGAATCTTTTCGACTGCAATGTAAGGAAAGTCCTCGTGGGAGCAGAGATGTTTGAAGCAGTCGAGATAGGACCATTGCTTAGTCCTGGGCAATGTAGAGATTAGTGATTTGCCCAACAGCTTTTTTTCTTCGAACACAGGGGTTGCTGAGGGGCAAAAGAAAGGGAAATAGATCTGCAGCCAGAGGTCTACCATCCAAAGTGGCCCAGATTGGTTCAGGTCGAGCTTCGATAAAGATACTCGCCTAAGACCATAGTAGATGCAAGCGAGGACAGGCTCAACCAAGCTCAGTGGTTCTTCGTTGTAAAGACGTTCAGCGAGGTTGGTCCACGTCTTGATAACCTTCGCTGAGGTTGTACAGAACAAGTACTTCGATAGCCAATATTCCAGAAAGGCTATTCCTCCTTGTGGTGTGTTTTTCTCCACTTGTGCAAAATGTTTCACCCAGGAGGAGTAGGATGGAGGCCGCATTACTGAAGCTTGGAGGGGAGTTTGGCTGGAATCTTGATGAGCCCAACTGTTTTCAGAAGCAGGAACTCCAAAAATGGTGTAAAGATCGAGCATTGTAATACTCATATCACCACAGGGGAGTCTGAAGCAGTTTGCTGTACAGTCCCAGAAACACATGGCTGTAGCAAATGGGGCTTTGTTACCCCCAGGCGGAAGATAGAAGCATAAATCAATGAGTTGAGCAATTCCTGCTGCTTCCCATCGTTCTCTGTCTTGCCTACGGCGTTGCTGGTACCAGGCGAGGTCGTCTGAGGATAAATGTGGCCATTTCCCAATGGAACAAAGACTATCTTTTTGTGTCCATGACTTCGGGTCTGCCGAAGGGTCTGCCTGAAGTAGGAGGGAAGAATTGCAGATGGGGTCACGGAGACGAGTAAAGAGCTCTGGATTAAATGGAGAATCCAGAAATGGGCCAAGAAGACCTGTATTTTCTTCGGGGTCTACTGTAAGAGTGCAGACGGTGTCTGGGTTTGATCGAACAGCGACTTCCTTGAGCTGTCTGGAGAATTTCTTGGCGTCAACGGTGTCAAAAGGAATAAGAATGTCCTTGCGAGGAGGCATTTTTCTGGATTAGGGTTTGACGGCGGTGAGAAAGAAAGGTTTAATCTTTTTGACTGAGAGAGTTAGAAAGTTGCAGGTTCTGGGCAATTGAAAGGGTTTTGCTGAAAGATGAAATTTGTGGATATGGACTGTTGCTCTTATAGAGGTGTCAGTCGAGCGTCATACTTTTTTTGAAGAGTTGGTTAAACGTGGCGTTCGAGTGATGGTGTATCGTTTCAAGGTCAATGAGCGCATCGTTCAAAGTATATTCAAGTCTTTTCGCTTGTTCAGAAAGTTTCCAAGTTCAAGACCTGAGGGGCAATGTTTGAGCCTAAATAAAATATTTACTTTGGGCTTGGATGGCCGAGGTCTAGCGAGCGGCCCATCTTGATCAATAGTGCTCTATCGAAGAGTTACATTGTAAAGTGTCTAGCGAGCTTCGCTAGAAGAAGACGTTGAGTTCTATTAGAACTATGTCTTGTCGAGCTGGTTTCACGCGGCTTAGTTTCTATCATAACTGGTTGATAATAGCAGGACTCTTAGAAGAGTTATGGTGGAATTAGAGGACCTATGAGTGGTATAACACGTATGCTGGTATGAGATTCAGACAAGATTACAAGAGCAGAAGGAGTTAGAAATAGAATCAATGACTGATTAGTAAGCGAGTATATAAGGAAGACAAGGATCTTATGAAGAGCACCCCCCCCCCCCCCCGAATCAATCAAACAGCCTTGCTATACGCAAACAAACCTAGACTAGACGTCTCGTCCTCGAGATTTCTATCTTTCTTGCAACCAAAAGGTCTGAGTGCTGTTCACCTATCGAGTGAAGGTATTTACGACTCCAAGGAAGCAATTGCAACCTGAAAGTTGAAGAGCGGCTCACTTGTAAGTTGGGAGCTTGGATACTCAAAGGAAGCGAGTGTTCTCAACACTTCGTCGAGAGATTGCTCTGCTCTGCACGATAAGGCGTGGGAGTATCGATTTCTGGATTCGGCAGAGAGGTACACATATCAAAGTCCTAGGTTTCTAGGCGAAAAGGACCTATTCGAGCAGGGTTGGTGCTCTCCCTGTTCTAATCGCTTACATAAGAAGTCAGGCGGCTGTAATTAGTCCATATTCCGTTGAAGAACGGTGGCACGCCAGCATACGAAGCACAAGCAGGATAGACCGGCTCACGCGGTTAAGACATCCGAGATAAAAGAGACTGCTTCGCGGGAAGGATCTCTCCCGAGAGAAATTTCTGCATCGAACAAAAACCATTGAACTGTGTGCGATAATTTGGTGTAAATTGCCTATTTTTAATAGTACAACATTTTAATTTAGTTTCACATAGCTAATGTTTTGTTTTTCAGTTATATAGATGGTTACCTGCAACTGGACCTGAAGAAATTGAGTCAGCTGCTAAAGTTGTAAACTGGTTACCAAAAGGCCTTCAGTCTCTACTGCCAGAAAATGTTATCGCGGACTTGACGAAACTTGCCTTATCCGGGCATAGTATAGGAGGCAAAGTAATATTTTCACCAGCACTTGGACACGCCAAAGGTTCTCTATCCCTCAAAATTTTAGTGCTGATTGGGATTGACCCCGTCACGGGAGCCAACCAATATTGCAGACCATGACCTCACATCCTCACCTACGTCCCTCGCTCTTTCGATTTGAACGTCCCCGTTATGGGTTGGCACCGGCCTTGGATCGGAAACGACCAATAGCATGTCGCCACCGTGTGCTCCCGAGGGTTTGAACCACAAGGAGTTCTTCAATGAGAGCAAGCCACCATGTGCACATTTTGTGACAAAAGACTGGTCACATGGACATCTTGGATGACAACCCACCGGGAATCGTTGGCTCAGTTTCAGGGTGTATGTGCAAAAATGGAACCGGTCCAAGGGACGTAATGAGGAGGTCCGTGGGTGGCATTCTTGTGGCTTTTTTCAAGGCCTATTTGAATATCGACGACGGAGATCTGATCGCCATTGTGGCTGAGCCAACTCTCTCACCAGCAATGCTTGATCCTGTGGAGTTCATCAAAGCATGAAATCCTGGTCAAGTTTGACAAGGTTGTTGATTTGATTTCGAATGTAATAATTAAGAACTATGCATCTTCTTGTTTTTGTCTCCACTTGAGTCACATGCTTAGTATGCTATTGTGCAATTTGTAACATATTGGCCGTTCAAGGTTATTGATTTGACACTAAATTCGTCGCATATTGGCCGTTCAAGTGATTTGATTTTGAATGTAATAAAAACCATGCATCTTCTTCTTTTTGTCTTCATTTGAGTCACATGTTTAGTATGCTATTTTATAATTTGTATTTCGATTGACATTTCACTAAATTGGTAGCATATTGGCCATTCAAGTGATCATGCACAAGGGGTGTCATATCGACTTGCTTTTAGGCAACCCCAAAAATGAAAGGGAAAAAAAAAACTAGGTATGGATAAAATGTGTGTTGTGCTAGTAGCATGTAGAGCTAGAAGTGTAAAGAGTAGAGATAACTTGCTAAAAGAAGAAAATAATAGATTAAAGAAGAGTTTCCCATGTGAAGCCCGCTAGAAGAGTAAAGGGTAGAGTTCAATATATTATTAGCCAGCAACAGAAGAAAAAAGGTAACCAAGAACAACTCCAACAACTTCTTCATTTTAAGAAGAAGAAAAAACAGGATTTAAAGAATTTTGGGCTTTTTTCACTCTAACAATTTTTTGTCTCATCCCTTTCTCTCTACAACATCATATTGGCTGCTTCGGCAAAATTTTGCCACTTGTCGTTCACGCCATATTTAATTTTTCACGAGTCTCAAAGCTCTCAGACGCTTCGACTTCAAGCTTTATTAATGAAACCCAAAGAGTGAGAAGCTGATTCTCAACGGAGAAAGAAGATAGCAGCACAAGGTGAGCCATCTCCTCCAACTCTATTGAGTTCAATCCAATTCTATTTTCTATTTTTTTCCGTTAATTCACTCCCGTTGTTTCATCGATCAAAGTGATTTCTATTCCTGATTTTGTATATTTGTTGTTGATATATATGTTCGTGTTGTTTATTATTGATCAATTGTTGTTGTTCAAACGACATTGTGCCTTTTAGTCAGTTCAGTTTGGGAAATTTGACATGAAATAGTTTAATTATGTCTTTAAATCGATCTGGGAGGCAGGACAGTACCCTTGAGCTTGGAATCGATCAGAGTAACAATAACTTGAAATTGCCACACCAAGTGTTTATTTATCTAAAACAGTAGTCTAGGAACACTTTTGGGTTTCGTTTCCAAGCATCAGTGTATAACAAAATTAATAAGATTTCTAGGACGAGCTCATTTTTCTTATAAGCGACAGCCAACAAACAAATTTTAGTTTGTAACAATATTCATCTACTTTCAAATGGGTAACATCACCATGCTTGGTTAGAACCAAATGCTTTACATAATTCTAGCCTCTTTATGTAACCATGACTGCTTAAATTTGTGCTAAATATTAATCTTTATTTTCCTCTATATGAGTGATGTTATAGAATTTGATATTTATCAAACAAGAAAAAATATCATACTGAATTGGCTTGTACAATCCCATGCCATTACCAATTTTCTTACTGAATGTAATGCGTTATCTGTAACAAATTATATTGCGGTTGCGAATGCTGAGTCATCATTGCATTCTTTGCAGATGAATTTTACTGACCTCCTCAATAGCGGATCATCCTTTAATGACCTCAATGAGCCTCCTCCAGTATATGATTTTTCATTGAGTCAGTACCATTCTAGTGATTCTACTTATGACAAAACATACAATACTGAAGTTCAAACTGATGAAGTGTCGCCTAGTGCACCTAGCAGCAATAAATCCAAAAGACAATCACAAAGATCGGCCAACTTCACAATGAAAGAAGACAAACTTCTTGTATCTGCATGGCTAAATGTTGGCGTGGATCCGATTAAAGGATCTGACCAAAAGAAGAGCCAATTCTAGGGAAGAATTACTCAATACTTTAAAGATAACAAGAGATGGGAAGGTGAACGGACTGACAAATCACTGACAAACCGTTTGTTAGTTTTCAGCAGCTCTATGAGTAAGTTGTGTGGACACTATGTTGTTGAACACTTGCGGAGAAGTGGTTGCATAAAGCAAGATAAGGTACGTTGGTATTAACTTACCATTTAGTAGTAAATTAATTTACCATTTAACCAAACATATCTATTAAACCTATTCTTTTGCATATTGAGAGGAGTATTTGACTTGGCACTTTCTATGATCTTTAACGTTCAGATTATATGTAGTTTATAGTTTTCATCCCATTAAGAGATCTGATTTGCATGACTTCATTTGGCTGATTTTTTTTCTTCATTTGGGAATAGATAGTGGACACAAAAGAGCACTACAAGAAAGAGGAAGGTCATGCATTTGGACTTGACCATTGTTGGGCTATTTTGAGGTTTCAACAAAAATGGATGGAGGAATATCAAAAGATTACAGCCAAGAGAAAGTGCAAGGGGTCTTCTAGTAAAAATACAGATTTCATCAATTTAGAAGATGATGATGCAGAAGGTCCTCAACTGCATGCTTGAATAAACCAGTTGGGAGAAAGGCTACCAAAGAAGCGATCAAAAAAACAAAATGCGCACAAAAATTTGGTGAGAATGACAACGAATCTTCTAAAATCCATACTGAGTTGGAAGAGTCGAGGGCGAGGAGATTAGAAAGTGACTTGATAAAGGCAGGACAATTCAAGTTGCTACTTGATAATGAGCAAAAGTAAGTAGCTCGAAGAGAAAAAGAAATTGAACTTCAAGCTCGAAGTGATGATGCTAAAATAATGTCCATGTATACTAGTAAAATGCCTTCATTTCAAGCCGAATACTTTATCAGTCTTTAAAAGGAAATCTTGGCAAAAAAATCTAGTAGGAGTGGAAGTGAATAGTCACTTGTGTTGGGTCTTTATTTTTGATTTCATGAATGTTTATGCTCTTTTACTATGAGACTGTTGTGATGTCATTTCTAGTAATGCTATTGCATTTTGCTATGTCGAGAAAGGAGAGAAACTATAATCAATCTCTTATTAAGTTGAAGCATGTATGTCCTCCACTTATTTTCCATTACAATTATAATAACAACAATGAGATAGAACATAATAATAATAACAATAACAATAACAATAACATTGAAGTAGATTATAACATAATCCTAATTTTGGAACCAAATGACTATTGTCCTCCAAATATTTTTCATAAGTGCTCGATAAGATCCTCTAGAAGTTGAGTATGTGTTTGTTTATCTCTAATCCGATGACGATTTGCAATGAACTCCATTATTGTTGGCGTATGCTAAAGTGAAGGTGATATGGTTGGAATCTCAGCCACTTGATCATCTAATTTTTCAATGTCACGCATATGTTTTGGTCTACAATACCGCTCACGTTCACCACGCTCGTCTTCCAAAATCATATTATGCATGCCATCATGATATATTTTAGGATATCCTTATCCCAAAGTCTTGTTGGATTTCGGACAATAGCAAAGTGCACTAGAAGCACCCCGAATGCGCGCTCCACATCTTTCCTTGCCCCTTCTTACATTTAGCAAAATGTCGATGCTTATTTTCTGGTGGAGCTGGAATAGTCTTCACCAATGTTGCCCACCATGGATATATACCATCAACAAGATAATATCTCATATCATTTAGTCTGCTATTGACCGTATAGCTAATAGGAGGAACCTGCCATTCAGCCAATTCCCTAAATACAAAATAGCGTTTTAACACATTGATGTCATTAAGAGACCTATGTAATCCAAAGAAATCATACCACATCCAAAGATCATATGACGCTACATGTTCTAAAATAATAGTCGGTTCACGAATATGGCCAGTAAACATACCATGCCAAGCTGTTGGGAAATTTTTCCATTTCCAATACATAAAATCAATGCTTCTAAGCATCTCAGGAAAGTCACATTTTTCACCAATTTCAAGTAATCTCTTGACATCATCACTATTTGGTGACCTTAAGTACTCATAACCAAACACTTCAACAACTACTATGGCGAACCTTTTGAGACTTTCTATTGCTGTGCTTTCACCAATCTGCACGTACTCATCCGTATAATCGGCTGGAACACCATAAGTAAGCATTTGGAAAGCAACCATTACCTTTTGAAGCGATCACAGACCAAGATGTCCAACAACATTCCTCCTTTGAAAAAAATAAGTATCGTGTGCAACAACACCACAATGAATGCAAATGAAAAGAGTTCGCTTTATTTGGAATCTCCTTCGAAAGAAACAAGCCCCATATTTTGGATAGTTGGCAAAGTAGTCACGATAAAGTCTTCCGTGACCCTCAATATGCTCACACGGAACAATATCGTGACCTATAATAGAACCACGATGACCTCTTCTTGAATTGTTGTTGGCAAGACGTTTTTCTTCTATTTGGGAAAGTGATAGCTCTTCTTTATAATCTTCATCAATATGATCATCATCATTCATGTACGTATCAACTAAATACCGACTAGTCAATGAACGACGAGTCATATGAAAATAGTTTTGAATTGAGAAAGAAAATGAGGAAGTAAAGGAAACAAGAATATGAGAATGAGTTAGTAAACATGATGAACGATTTGTTCTTATTTAGAGAAGAATAGTAAACGTCAACTAGCCGTTGTAAACTAGCCGTTATAAACTAACCGTTGTAGACTACCTGTTAGAAATTAGCCTTTCAAATATTGCATGTTCATATATATATATATATATATATTATTGATAAATAAATGTGTAGTTGTAATAAATGCATATATCTGTAAAATAGGGAAACTGTTGGAGTTGGAACATAAACTTTTTGAAGATTTTGACTTTCGTTTCCCTATTTTACAAAAATTATAGGGAAGCTGTTGAAGTTGCTTTAATTAGTCGAGAGAAATCGCCCGTCCAGACGTAGTAATAAAGTAACCCCCACATATATAATTCTCCATCGATCCTTTGGCTTATTCTTTCTATTGAGAATGTGAATGAAGACTCCCGCATTGGAAATGAGGGGTCTTGCTAGTGGGTTATAAGTATTTGAACTACTCCTACCACTTCCAATTGCTTATGGTATGGAACTCCAGATTACTTTATCACGGTATTAGAGCGGGTTCTCCTGCGTGTGTTGCCGAATGCGGGTCACACTTGCTCACCGTCACCCATATATATTGTCCACGTGTTTGGCTTGAGATTTTGCCACACGAGCGGGGGTGTGTTGAAAATATGAATGGAGAAAGACTCCCACATTTTAAATGAGGGGCATTGCTAGTGGTTTATTAAGATTTTGGCTACTCCGACCCTTGTCAATTGGTTTTGGTATGGAACCCCAAATTACTTTATCATGGCATCATAACATGTTCTCTCACGTGTGTTGCCGAATGTGGGTCACTCGTGTGCTCACCGTCACCCACATATATTGTCCACGTGTTTTGCTTGAGATGTCGCCACACGTGCGGGGCTTGTTGAGAATGTGAATGAGGAGAAAGATTCTCACATTGAAAATTAGGGGCTTTTCTAGTGGGTTATAAGGATTTTGACTACTTCTATCATTGCCAATTGATTTTAGTATGGAACCCAAGATTACTTTATCATGGCATCATAGCGAGTTCTCTCATGTGTGTTGTCGAATGCGGGTCACACGTGATCACCGTCACTCATATATATTGTCCACGTGCTTGGCTTGAGATGTCACCACACATGTGGGGGTGTGTTGAGAATGTGAATGGACAAAGACTTCCACATTGGAAATGAGAGGCATTGCTAGTGGGTTATAAGGATTTGGGCTACTCCTACCATTGACAATTAGTTTTGGTATGGATGCCCATATTACTTTATCATGGTAGACAAGGGCTTTACCCAATTCCATTTGATCTTCCATCTCTGAAGACAAGTATCAGTTCTAGTGGTTCTATTTTTCCTGGCTTTTCTGCTAATAAAACTGTCATTCAAGTCCCAGTTATTATGCAACAGTCTTCTGCAAATACAAATCATGAAGTTTTTTATCCACAAAGGGCATTCTTGGGTCAAAGTGTTGGGCAGTCTTTGTGGCATAAGAGGTTAGGCCACCCTACAAATGTTATAGTGTGTAGTATGTTGAACAAATGTAACATTGTAACTAGTTCAAATCAAGAACAACATGTATGTGAGGCATGTCTGCATAAGAGGTTAGGCCACCCTACAAATGTTATAGTGTGTAGTATGTTGAACAAATGTAACATTGTAACTAGTTCAAATCAAGAACAACATGTATGTGAGGCATGTCTAGTTGATTTTTTTTAGAATTACCATTTGTTCAGTTTGAAACTAAGAGCAATGCTCTTTTTGAGATAATACATTCCAATGTTTGGGGACCATCACCTTTTATGTCCATTGATGGCTACAAATATTTTGTGTTGTTCATAGATGATCATACCAGATATACTTGGATGTTTCCTATGAAAAATAAAAATGAGGTGCTTGTTTACTTTCAAAGCCTATGTGCCTTTATTCACACTCAGTGTGACAGTTTAATAAAGATTTTTAGGAGCGGTGGAGGAGGTGAATACTGCAGCAATCAATTCAAACAATTTTTGAGCACTAAAGGCATATGCCATCAGCTGTCATGTTCTTATACACCACAACAAAATGGTGTTAATGAAAGGAAAAACAAACATATAAGGGAAACTGCTATTACATTGCTCAACACTGCCTCATTACCTGAGATTTTTGGTATCATGCTTGTGCCTTAGCTTGTTACTTGATAAACATGATGCCTACACCAGTATTATCTATGCAATCACCTTTTGAGATGTTGCCCAAGAAACCACCTCATCTAGCTCTTTTGAGAGTTTTTAGGTGTGCTTGTTATTCTCTTCTTACTCAATACAATACCAACAAGCTACAACCAAAGACTAGTTAGTGTGTTTTTCTTGTCATGACAACATGATATAAAGGATACATCTGTTATAATGTTCTCACCAGGAAGTATATTATTTCAAGGCATGTGTTTTTTGATGAGCAGTACTTTCCTTTTGCAGAAGTCAGAAAAGAAGCCAAGCAAACATCTGTCTTGGAACATGTGGTCTCAGTGGTAAAGCCATCATTATCTACTACTCAGCTTAGTCCCTTTATGCCATTGCCTATGTCATCTGGCATTTATGATTATACAGCTCAGGTACCACTTTCTACAACTCATATCTCATTTAGGATTCCTAACAATGCCAGTATCCCAGGAATGTCTGGATCTCCACTTGTATCATTTGTTGCACCTACTTCCCATGTTGAGACTTATGCTATAACACATGCATCACCAAATGTGGACATAACATCATTACCTTCAGATTCTAATATTGCAAATCTTTCTTCTATTCTACATCCTTCTGCACTAATATGGTCTACTCCTTCTGTCTCATTGGATCAGGTGAATACAAATGTATTTGATCCCTTACATCATACACAAATATCTTTTGATGAAGATGAAGTATCTCTTTATGTCAATGCACAACCTTGTTACGACCCGAAACATCATTATACGATAATCAAAACTTATGTGGTTAGTCGCTAATTAATTACGTTAATCGTTGATGGTAATTAGTTTTTACCGTCGGTAACTTTTGATGGTGTTTCGTCAAAATTTTATCAATTTTGTTTTTCAAGAAATTTCCTAGGATAAAGTTGTAGATTTTGTTGATACGAGTTCGTGGCCACGTCAAGTATTGAAATCATAGTTATAACGAAGAAGTTATGGTTAGCGAAAATTTTACGAAAATATCAAAAAATATTTTATCACAAAATCGCGGGTATAAATATGGGTTTCTATTTTAAGAAAGTGAGAATTTTCCATTTTTGGCAAGAAGGTTGACCCACGTTGACCAAGCTCACCAACCCAGAATCGCCGCCAAAGGCGACGGCAACAGCGCGACGGTTTTCAGCCACCTTCGGCCATGATTTTTGGTGGAAATGGTTGTGTTTCTTCTCCTCTATTAATTGGTGGGTGCATCTATGACGTTGGTGGCCAGAGGAGGGAGAATTAAGGTCGAGAAACTGGTGATTTCTGGGTTGATTTTCTCGA
This sequence comes from Geum urbanum, assembly GCA_946800695.1. NCBI lineage: Eukaryota > Viridiplantae > Streptophyta > Magnoliopsida > Rosales > Rosaceae > Geum > Geum urbanum. Next base: position 42,571,690 of record OX327007.1, on the reverse strand, counting down.
CGACAGTGGCGACACTCACGACGACGTTGGACGTCGAACCCAGAGGGGTTTTGAAGCCTTGGAAGAAGCGAATTGATTTTTCTGGTGAGTTTTTAGTTTTCCGGCGATTTGGAGGCTTTTCGGTTTAATTTTGATGGTCTGTTCTTCATGAATGTTGTTGGGCTTGTTGAGATGAACATTTTGTTATGCAAGTTGCTTGATTTGGTGCGTATGAGAATTCCGGCCGCCACCGGCGGTTGAACGTGGCCCTACGCACCGTCATGCGCGGTGGAGCTCCGGCGAGGTTGGATTTTCGGCAAAATTTTATATCGTTCCACTCGTAATTTGGTGAAGAATGCAATGGTGATGAAAGGATCAAATCCTGATTTAGTTGCCTAAACCAGAATTAAGCCCTAACGACAACCGAATTTACAAAATTTTTACCAGAGTTTCTTCTAAGATCAAGAAACTCAAAAACCTGCAAGGAAAACACACTTCTAAAATGTCCACAAAAATTAAAAAGTGGGCACCGAATCCCATCCGGATTTCCCAAATTAGTCAAACATTGAATTCACTAGATATATAAACTGTTTATAGAAGGTGCTAAGAAATCCGAAGACTGAATGGAAAATACAACACAATGGAAGTAAACTATATACAGTATTCAGAGCAACTTCAAATTTACATATTACACAGGACTAGCAGGTTAAACTAGGAACTTACTAGATGAGTACAGTGGCACGAACTCTATGCCTCCATCGCTGACGTGCAATCACAGGATACAAACTGCAAACTGGGCGAAGAAACCGAAAAGTCCAAGAAAAGGCATATAAAATAAAAAAAACTGTTAGACTGAGTAGACGCAAATATTATTCTATTTTAAACTGAAAATAACTCTATTATGCCTTTTACCAACGAGTATATAAAGAAAATGATGTGAGTATAAAAATGTACAAGAACGCCCAGGTCGGGTGTTTGTCCTAACCCTCCTGGGTACTGTATGGAGGCAGTAACTTGAGTACGTTTTTCTCAAGTTACAAGAACGCTTGGGTCAGGTGCTCATAATGACGTTACCCTCCCTGAGCATCTCGGGGATCAGCCGAGAGGCCAAATGCATCGGTGCAACAACTGTGACTATGCTCTGTATAAAACAAATCATATATGCCTCCATACAAATGCATAATCTTAAATGCATATTAATCAAATGCATAATCATAGACTCGCAAATCGACAGTGAAAATAAAGTGTCCACTCACAGTACAAAGCTAGCTCCGTGGTCCGGTGGAAATCCCCTCGCCAAAATCACGATCACAATCTCCTGAAAAAATAACATATTCATTTAATAATGGATTTCGATAAAAACGTGTGAAAACCAACTCAAAAACTATCCCGAAAACCCCCGATAAATTTTGGGTTTTTTCCTCGCCAGTGCCCCGCTGTGGACGGTGGCATGTGGCTGTGATGCGCCTCCACAGGCGGCGGTGCGTAAGCCACACGTGCCCTGAAAGGACCCAACCCCGATTTAGTTTCCTAAACCAGAATCAAACCCCTTTTGAAAATACGAACCAACAAAAACCATTAAAATTTCGGCAGAATAACGCTACTAACGCGGAATTGCCTTTACCTGCACCCGAAAAATAACACTTCATCCTATGCCACAAAACACAAACCGTGGGCACCAATCCCATTCGGATTTCTCAATATCATAGCAATAGCAATAAACAGTAAACGTAACTGTATAATATAGAAAATCCGGGAAAAACCACATAAAAACATGTATTAGTAAGGTATCAGAGCGACCTCTAGTGTTTATATACAAAATATACAAAAGTAGGCAAAACAAGGAACCTACTGGAAAAGAAAGGTAGCTCGAACGACTAGCCTCCGACCGCGACGTGAGACACCAGAATCCAAACTGCAAACTGGGCACAGAAACCGAAAAGCCCAGGGGAAAGGCAAATAAAACGTTAGAGTGAGTGGACGAAAATAAACATATGCCTTTCACCAATTTCATATACAATAAACAATGTAAGTAATGCGAGTTCGGAAAGTATATATGGAGGTGCCAGGAGAATCTCTCAAGCCCGACGGTCAGGTGAATCTATCAAGCCCGACGGTGATAGGCCAGGGGAATCTCTCAACCCCGGCGGCATAACAAGGGAATCTCTCAACCCTGCCCAAATGAATCTCTCAACTCTGGTCCAGAGGAATCTCTCAACTCTGGTCAGACTACCGGTGATCAGCCAAGTAGCCGAAGCATCGATGCAAGTATGCCATCACCATAAAAATATAAAATAATACCTCCGAAAATAATAAATAAGCTCAACATCGTATATAAACAAATACGGAAAATCACAAACTCGCAACGACTGTGAAAATATAAAAGTGTCCACTCACAGGTGAGCAAAGCGCGCACTCGCGCTAATCACGTGGTCCGGCGGAAGAACCCTCTCCCGAAGCACGATCTCGATCCCCTGAATAATCATAAAATATATCTGATCAAAATCACAATTCAAACCACTGTACCACACCTCGGAAACCAACCGTTCCCGGAAACGTATAACTAATACAAAAATAATTAACGAAATTCCCGAAATCTCCACTCAAACCCTCGACTAAAAATTATGTATCCAAATCAACTCGAAAACCTCAAGGCGATGATCGGGGCACGAATACGAGCGAAACGACATATAACTCGACACATTTCCAAAAAATTCAAACCTCCGTCGAAGCGTCGCCGTTGACCACCGCGGCGGCGGCGGCGCGGCGTCAATAGTGACAGATTCAGGCCAAACTTTCCAGAAATAAACTACTCCTCAAGCCCAACATATTTCTCTTCTACACCGAGACCTAATTCCAAGCCCACCGGCCTGAATTGAGCTCGAAACTCACGGAATCCATGGATTCCGGTGAGATTCCGGCGAGCTTCAAACGGCAACCAAACCCAAATTCCTTCTACCAAAAGCATCTATAGGTTGAGGGGAACCTTTCCCCCCAAAGCCCCAATCCCAAAAGTCGCCAGGGAAGGCCACCCGAATTCGGCAAAATCACCCAATTTCATCAAACTCGTTCTCCCTCAATTATCAACCAAATCAAGAAATTCCAAGTTCTAACTAGTTGCAAATCACGAGAGGAAGATTTTAACTTCCAAGGTCGTGGCCTAAATTGGCCGGGAACAGAAGCTCCGATGGTGAATAGTCCCCTCGGGTCAACGGGTTCAAATTTCAGTCAACGCTCGGTCAACGCCTCAAACAGTGTTTTCGACTATTTCCGATATTTATACTCGCGGGTCGGGACGATCGACAGTCCAAACGGATAGCAATCACAATTCGGATAAACTCGATACGAACGGATAAACTCGATACGAACGGATAAACTCGACAAGATTCTGAAACTTCAAATATTCATATTATATTCCTCGGTCGTCGAAATAATTATCCGGAACCGCCCACGAACTTGAAATCATGCGTACAACAACTCTTGAGAAGAGACTCAACTCAAATTCTCGCCCAATAATTAAGTCATGATCAAAGCCGTTAATTCGATTCATTACGGAAAACTGTGTTTACGCGCAAATTCGTGGATTAAGCCGATTACTCTACGGATTCTGTTCCGGGTTGTCACATGCCCCTCATCTGAACAACACCATTTGGAGCGTTCGACCCACCAAATTAAAGATCTCCTCAAGCCCAAGAACGTTCCTAACTAGCACAACACTTGAATCATTGCCGTTTGGCCGAAATTTGGCCCGAAAGCTCACGGCTCGAAAATCGCCAGAAAACGTTTTCGGTCAATTTCGACGCAGTCACCGCTCCTCGGTCCCCCAAACCAAATGGGTTTCACTCTTGAGGTGAAACTCAACCGTTTTCCCCCCACCCCGTCACCGGAAAGTGGCCAAAGCACCACCAACGAACACACCCCAAAACTCACGGGACAACGGACTAAATTCGACACCAAAAATATCCCAAAAATCTACAATACATATATTAATCGCAAGAGGGGAGAGAGAGTTTTAAAACCATACCAAGAACGCTGGTAACAATGGCGTTTTCCGACTGGTTCAAAGTCGGTCGTTCGGTCGGTCGGTGATACGGGTCGAGCGTATTTTCTGATTTTCTCCCGTATTTCAAAAAATTCATACTGTAAATATACACTGCCATAATACCTGATCAGATCAACGGCTGAAGTTTGATCTAATCAAAATTCAACGGTCCAAATAAAACCGCCACAAATAAATTACTTCTTCATATTTTCTTCATGTAAACTTCCAAAAACCATAAAAATAGTTCGCTTAACCAAAAAATTCCCCTTAAATTTTTACGATCTTGAGATAAAATACGCTACGACTTCTATAAAGAAAATAAAGTCTAGTTCTCGCTAGGTGAAAAAATCGTTAACAAACCGCACAATACGATTAATTAGCGATAAATCCAATTCGTGTCGATTAATGCGTAACTTTTGGTTCAGGTTGTTACAGATGAGATTCTTGAATGGATCTAAACTTGATTAATTTAGATGTGTGTTTAATGGGATAATAATTATTGATTTCACGATATTATTAATGTACTATCCGACTATCGATTTAAATTCGAGTCGCTCGATGTTTGAGATTTTTGTTGCGACTCTAAAATTAATTTACAGTGAAGGAATGTAAGGAATTAAATTCAAAATTTGATTAAGTTCATTTTTAATCAAAAAATATGTTATTCGAGAATGTGAGATTCTCGACATTATTGCTCGTTGGATTACAAGCTTAGATATTCATTATGAATATCGACGAATAAATATTAATTTTAATCGTGGTTTCAGGATTACGAATTAGCGGGCCGTGTCAGATGATTATTACACCGATTAGCAGGTTTCGACTTTATGAATATCCCGGCATAGTGCGGTGAGTGGACATTATTTATTTTCATAGTTGCTGCAAGTTCATGTTTATGCAGATTTACAGTTTTCTGTATTTTATTACAATCGAGTTTGGAGGTATGTTTGTAATGGTTTATTTTCAACATTGATGCTTTGACTAGTTGGTTGATCACTGACTAGTCGGGTCAGACCGGTTAGGACAAACACCCTGCTAACCCAGATCGCCTCGGGTTAGGACAAACACCCTAGACGATCCCATCACCTTTTATTTACAGTCATGGAGACGCTTCGAGTTAGGACAAACACCCTAAGCGCCCACATCCATATTTTATTCAGTTTATTATTTTGAACTCACATGATTTCACAGAAATCAGCGGAAAGGCACAGATACAATATTTTATTATTTTACACTGATTTTGAGTTTTTGTCTACCCACGCTAACGTTTTTATATTTTTATCTGCCTTTCCCTAGGCCTTTCAGTTTTCCATGCCCAGGTTACAGTGCTTCTCCTAAGCTGGATTTTGGTCCCCAAAGGCTTTCAGTCCACCGGATTATCATACCTTTCTATAGGTTTCGACCCACTAGTAGTGTACTTTCATATGTTTTATACTACTCCTAGAAGTCATTCTGGACACTAGTGTTGTAAATATTTTTTTTGAGTTGGTAGTGAATTGTTAGCATTGCTGAATTATGAGTTTTTAGTTAATGTATTATTGTTCCAGCATTTTAATTAAATTACTTTTCGCACTTTATTGAGAAATCTGGATGGACATCGGTAGTCCACGGTGTTGTTTGTGAGAAATCTGAAGTGTGATTTTCTTGCAGGCTTCTGGTAGTCCACTTCGTAGAGGAAACTATGTAAAAAAAATTACAAAAATTCATAGTTTAAGTCTTGTCCTTAGGGCATAATCCTAGATTACTAGTTGATTTAGGGTTGGGTCTTTTCAACCTGATATTGGTGTTTCCATTAATCTTGAATGGGCTCCATCCAGACCAATAAGTCAAATCTATAATGCAAACATCTTGCATCACGTGGCTGGTCTCACCAATGCAACACTCAATAAGCATAAAATTCTCACTAGAAGCAAGAGGGACATAGTCAAACCTTAGTGTTTCTTGTCTATTATGATGGAACTAACACAGGATCTCACTGAAATTGAACCTGTCAATTACAAAAATGCAGTGAAGACTCCTGTTTGGAAACATGCCATACAAGAGAAGTATGATGCATTGCTTCAACAGAAAACATGGGATGTTGTTGATCTTCCTCCAGGCAAAAATCTTATTTCATGTAAGTGGATATTCAAAATGAAGAGAATTGCAGATGGAACTATTGCAAGACGTAAAGCAAGGCTAGTTGTAAGAGATTTTAGCCAAGAATATGGAGTTGATTATGATGAAACATTCTCTCTAGTTGTTAGATACACAACTGTGAGAACCATGATTGCTCTTGCTGCTGCAAAAAATTGGATTCTACATCAAATGGATGTTAAGATTGCTTTCTTACATGAGATTCTAAATGAAGAGGTGTATATGACTCAACTAGCAAGCTTTGAAAATCCATATGTTCCCAAAATATATGTTTGCAAATTAAAAAAGTCCTTGTCTGGACTAAAAAAAAGCTCCAAGCGCATGGAATGAAAGATTCACGGCCTTCATACCTTCTGTTGGTTTCTCTTGTTCATATGCAGATCCTTCTCTGTTCATCAAAGACACTAGTTCAGCTCAAGTGTATCTGTTACTCTATGTAGATGACATTATCATTTCTGGTAGCTGTGAAAAACTCATTTGTGAAGTTAAACATGCCCTCAAACATGAGTTTGACATGAAGAATGTGAGAAAATTATATTTCTTCCTAGGCATTGAAATCAAATACTTGAAGAATGGTATTTTTGTATCTCAACACAAGTATGCCAGGAATCTTCTTCATAAATCAGGTCTGGAAGCTTATCACTCTCACGTTATACCATGCCAATCAGGTTTGAAACTATATAAAGATATTGGTCAACCATTATCTCCTACTGAAATTTCCTTGTTCAGAAGTTTGGTTGGTTGTCTTTAATATTTGACCTTCACAAGACCTGACATCACATATAGTGTGAATTCAGTGTGTCAGTTCTTGCATTGTCCAATATATGAGCACTTTAATGCAATTAAGCGTATTCTGAAATATGTCAAAGACACATTAGATTCTGGCATTAAGAATATTAATCAAGTCTATTATGGGTTAATTAGTAAGCGTGTTAAGATTATTAACCAAGTCTGTTATGGGTTAATTAGTATGCGGTGAGCACGTGTGACTCACATTCGGCAACACACTTGAGAGAACCTGCTCTAATATCATGATAAAATAATCTGGGCTTTCATACCAAAATCAATTAGTAATGATAGGAGTAACCCAAATCCTTATAACTCACTAGCAAGACCCTCATTTCCAATATGAGAATCTTTCTCCATTCACATTCTCAACACCTTCATTCTACAACAGCCTGCAACAGGTCCCTCATGGATTCAATTATACAATCTTTTCTTTGTTGCTTTAGTTGTCCTGGGCTGATAAAAGAAAAGGTACGAAGAGATTCCAGCATGAAATGTATGGGAACAAGAATACAATATTTACGTAAAATTCAAGTAATATAGCTTTAAATTCTGTCAGTACGCCTCCTTTTTGTTGATAAATATATATGTGCACAAACGTAAGCACTAGTTGCCAGTACAGGAGGAGGAGAAGAAATGTCTTCTGTGACCGATATGGACGATGAAAAGATCAAGAAATACTTGTTCCAAATAGCCATGAAAAGCCGGTGGGAAGAAGTTGTTGAAGTGTATAAGCAAGACAAGCGGGCTCACAAGGCAAGGATCACCAGCTCAGGCGACACGGCGTTGCACATAGCAGTGGCGGACTGCCAAGAGGAGCATATTGAGGAACTAGTAGAGCTGGTTTCCAACAAGGAGCTCAGAATCCAAAATGAGCGAGGAAACACCCCTCTCCACCTTTCAGCAGCAATGGGGAACGTTAGAATGTGCCAGTGCATCGCCACAAAAGATCCTTTGTTGGTTGGTATTCTCAACAAAGACAAAGAGATCCCTCTCTTCTTGGCTGCACTCCATAGCAAGAACGATGCCTTCTTGTGCCTCCACTACATTTGTACTCCTGACGAATCTCAGCCAACACGCTACAATTACTGTAGGAGGGAGGATGGAGAGACTATCTTACATTGTGCAATTGCTGGGGACTACTTCGGTAACTATATGCACTACGTACTTAGTTTGATCGATCGATCAGTTTTCATATATATATCAGTCCTTCTCAAATGCGGACGTCCGCACGGTGAACAGTACTTACGGATTTGGCTTTTCCGGCCACTTCCCGGCCGAATTTGGGTAAACTTCGTTCTATACATATGTACATACACCTGTGTAGATCATTTGTCTAGAAGAAACTTTTGGCTAATTCGATCTCTAAGGCCCTCAAAATCGCGTTTCAAAAAAACTGGACATAAATCGGACCGGTTTATGTCCAGTTTTTTTGAAACGCGATTTTGAGGGCCATAGAGATCGAATTAGCCAAAAGTTTCTTCTAGAAAAATGATCTACACAGGTGTATGTACATATGTCTAGAACAAAGTTTACCCAAATTCGGCCGGGAAGTGGCCGGAAAAGCCAAATCCGCACGGTGAACAGTACGTGCGGACGTCCGCATTTGAAAAGCCCCGTATATATATATATATGAGCTATATATATGAATGTGATATATGTAATGTTGAATTGTTGATAATGCATGCATGAATTAACTAACTGACGTACTTGTGTGTTGTGGTTCGATCACAGATTTAGCATTTCATATAATACACCTATACAAGAATCTAGTAAATTCTATTAATGTTCAAAAGTGGTGGCCACCTTAGACGTTGGAACATAATCATTTACCACTGTGAGTAAAACTAAGATGTAAAACCTGCGTGCTAATCGATTTAAATACATAAGTTGTGGGTGCTAGCTTCACTGCATGTAAACTACTGCTTATATATAGTTGTTCTGTATATATGTTCATCTTTCAAAGGCATATATGTCGATGAGCTCAAGGGGGAAGACAAAAATCACTTCCGTGAGCGGGTACTGAATACAATTGACTCCATAAAGGATCCACAATACCCAGAAAACTACAAGACCTGCATTAACTTCTTGCTAGTGCTCCGGGATATTATGGCTAAAGTACTTGGTAGGTAATTTCGATCGATACTATATATAAGAGATATACATGGATTGTATAAGTGATATATATATGATCTGTTATGTAAGTTATTGTACACAATTAAAGCTACCATGCATTCTGCAGTTTGGCCAGCCACCCGCAAAAAAGTTGATCAGTCTTCAAAGTGGCCCAAGAGACCCGGCAGATGCAGAGAACCCTAAAGATTTACAACAATTAGTAGAAACTCCAGACCAATTCAACACCTGCTTTGATTTTGTCAAGCTTTTATCAAGTTCATGTTGATTGTTCTTGAATTAGGTGAGGCTTGTTCTCGATCATCTTATGCGACATATATATCTTGGTGAACGGTTTCATCTATTTTAGATCTACATTCATATATATTAAGTTATATAAATGCCCATAACTAGGTGTAGAAGTGATGTAATTGTCTGCAAGCTATATATACTTACGTTAGTTACGTACTCTTATTACCTTCATTGCATTTTTGAAGGGTATATGGAGGTAACAAAGCTAAGGATTAAGAAAGAAAAACACACATGGGCTGTTCAGATCATGGACGAACTACTAGAAACTGCCTTGATGTATGAATATGAAGATAGAGGTATGAACCCGCAGGCAGCACCAATGTCCTCCCACAAAGACGGTGAAACAAGACCTTACGCGATATCTGATGGTGGCGACCACGCGATAGCAGATTACCAACAAAACGATAGCAATCAAAACAAGGGAAATAAGGGTAAAGAAAAGATTGGTGAAGGTATCGATCGAATTCTGGTGTGCTCCATCATTTCATTAATTTGTGCATGCATGCATGGTTGATCAATTATCCATGTCACGTTGTCACGCACTTGCTTATCTGGTAACTAATAACATAATTAATGTGCTCATATATATGTACGTGTATAGGATCAGTGCCCCAAAATGTCACAGAGAAGGAAATCCCCGAGATAGAAAAGAAGGAAACACCAATATTGATTGCTGCGAAGAATGGCGTGACCGAAATGGTGGAAAAGATCCTAGAACTATTTCCGGTGGCCATTCATGACCTTAACGAGGAGAAAAAGAACATAGTTCTGCTGGCTGTGGAGAACAGGCAACCCCATGTGTACCGACTGTTGCTAAAGAGAAACATTATGCAAGAGAGCGTGTTCTGCAAAGTGGACAAAGATAGAAATAGTGCATTACACCTTGCAGACCCGCAAAGTTGGGGGAATATAAGCCTTGGCAAATTCCTGGTGCTGCCTTGCAAATGCAATGGGAAATCAAGTGGCATGAGGTAATTAAGTACAAGCTAGCGCGCATTGAAACCAATCTTTAATTATATGGTCGGTCTTTAATTTATTACATCGATCGATCTCTAGCTTCAATTCGACACCATATATATATATATATATATATTAATTGAATATAAACTAGCTAATTGTCATTGAGTTGTAACATGTTGATATATAGTTTGTAAATAAAATGTTTATAAAGCTAGGTCACTAACTAATTGTGAAAAATTGGTGTCCATGCATGGATGCAGTTCGTTAAAAACTCAATGCCCCCCAACTTCTTCGTTCGCTACAACAAGAAGAACCAAACCGCAAAGGAGATGTTCACCGACACCCACACTAGCATTGTCAAGGTCGGTGGCCAATGGCTCTCGAACACCTCACAGTCCTGTTCCGTCGTCGCCGCCCTCATCGCCACTGTCGCATTCGCCACCGCATCTACAGTCCCCGGCGGCACGAAGGAAGACAATGGCAAACCCACCCTCGAAAACCAGCCGGCTTTCGACGTCTTCGCCATCGCATCCCTAGTCGCTCTATGCTTCTCAGTCACGTCCATGGTGATGTTCCTTCCTTGCCATTCTCACGTCGCGGTATCAGGAGAAGGACTTCGGGAAGGACCCGCCGAGGAAGCTCCTCTTCGGCCTAACGTCACTCTTCGTTTCCATCGGCGCCATGCTGGTTTCGTTTTGTGCCGGACACTTCTTTGTGCTGAAAGATAAGCTCAAGTACTCGGCGTTTCCGGTGTATGCGGTAACGTGTCTGCCGGTGGCGTTTTTCGCGATAGCGCAGTTTCCGTTGTACGTTGATTTGGTGTGGGCTACGTTCAAGAAGGTGCCGCAGCGGAGTTTCAAGGTAGCTTCTCGATCTATTTTGCATGCATTCCATTCCTACGTGTTCATCGAATTAAGTACGTGTTACATGCATATATTTATGGATTTGTGAGAAATTCAAGACTGACCAGACATTGTTCTTTTGTTACAAATATTTTCAGGAGTGATTTTAAGTGATCTTTTTTTGTAAAGATAACATTTTTCAATCATCTGAGTTACGGTGATGGTGATGGTGATGGCAAGTCACATTGAAGGGTAGATGGATTGTTGCAAGAATTTGAATTGTGCAGGTTTGAAATTGGAGCTCATATTAGGGCATGTTATATCTTTTGATTAGGAAATAAGTCGATCAACTCGTCATGTTGTCATGGTATAGGTCATTTTCGACCTCAAAATAGTATTGTTAGTATTTTTGGTTAAGTTACAGGCTAAAGTATGTTAACTTTTATATAATATTGGATTTTATATTAATTCGCCATGTACTTGATCCTGCTTGTTAAATTGTAAAATAAAACTTGAGGTCTTCTCCTTTTAAAATAAATTTGAACTTCCTTTCAAAAAAAAAATTGAACTTGGCCTTTCTGTGACGCCCGAGTTTCACAAACTGGTACTGGAATTTATAGCCCAAAGCGCACAAGAACCGGGGGCGGATGTAGGCCGTAGTCTGTAGTCTACTCCGCCTACAACCAGATAAAGAATTTGTCCCAAATGGTACAGAGTAAAGATACTTGAAAAAAAATACTATATATGTATGTATATTTAAAAGAAAAATAATCCTATTTTGTATGGCTGTATTAAACAAGCTGTGTTATTCGTTATTTCAACTTCAAAACGTACAAGCTGTTCGCGACTTCACTCACCTGTGTGAAATTATCCTCAAAGATAATGTACCCTAATTTTAAGTCAATTATATCAATATAGTAAATGATAAATATGGATAATCACCCGTAGATAATTGGTGAAACTAAGACTTATAGACATAAGAAACACAAACAGACGCGGGAACCAGAAATCTGGCAGCTTTGACCACTACACACAAAGTAAATTACGAATCTTACTTATACTAAACCAAAAATCACAAAAAATTAACACAAGATACTAGACTCCATGGTGGACTACCACAAAAAATTTTATAGTATTCGGAGTTGAATTTTTTACCAAAATAATTTGGCCAAGTTACATCAATTATTTTTCAGAAAAGTAAATATGTTGATGAAATCAAATAAAGATGGATGTTCAAAACTTTTCTCTACCCTAAACAACCTACGATTTTCTCAACCCAACCTATCTAACCATGGATGAATGTCTCCCACGCATAAGCTTTGGTTATGTCATCATACGTATTAAACTCTCTTACTTTGCATGAAAGAGGCAATGATCATCCGCTATAACCTATTTCCTAATTAACCGACTTATACTTATGGTGGTGTAGGCCTAAAAAACTAGAGTCATTAAATTCTAAGAATATTTGAAGAACAACAAAGCTTCAAGGGTTGATATGGTGGTCACTCTTTCAACACTAAGGCCTTACTTCACACAAGTTATCACAACGGGCTTGCTTATCTCTATATAATATGCGATAATATGGTGGTTATGCACACATTCAAGACACTAAATTCTACAATATGCAACTACGTTGGCCACCAAAGTAATATATAGTAGAAATCATCAATGAAAGTATAGTGAAGTAAAACTCATCAAAATAGTCAAATAAACCACAATGGGTTTAAAATTGTAATAAGCATGTCTAGAGCTTCGATCAGTCTCTAACTAGGAAAGTTTAGCTACTCATAGTTGAAATAACAAAATAGCAAAACATGATGGAGAAAGAATAATAAACCAAAAACCCTAGAATTCTCAGTAGAGCAAATGTGACGGGTCGAAGGCCAGCTTTGATAAGTCGAAAGATGACGGGTGGGACTCCTTGAGAAATGTCTGAAGCTTCTTCTCTTCTTAGGTATTTTTCTCTCTTTGAAATTTAACAACTCTTGCTCCATCAACAAGTTAGGCTTATATATGTATGAGCTTTGGGTCTCCCCTCATCAATTTAGGGTTTACTCATTACCATTTGGACTATCCACATCATCACTCCTTATTCCAATAAAATTCTCCTTTTATGCTCCTTTTTGTATTTTTCTTCAAATAACCTAATAAACTAAAAATATAATTAATTACTGAAAACTAAACAAATAAACCAAGTATTTTTAGAATTATTGAGCACAAGAGAGTTACATATTTATGCCCAAAGCGCACAAGAACTAGGGGCAGACGTAGGCTATCAGTGTACTCTGCCTATAGCCGAGAAGAGAATTTGTCTCAAATGTCACAAAGTAGGGATACTTGAGTAAATTGGAAAAAAAATACTATATATATATATATGCAGAGAGCTTTGTGTATCTAAAAGAAAAATAATCTTATTTTGTATGGTTGTATTACACAAGTTGTGTTGTTCGTTACTTCAACTTCATAACGTACAAGCTGTTATTAAAGACTTCACTCGCCAATCGCTGACTCACCATGCTTTGATTCCTCAACTTTGTTCTCCTCGTCTCTTCTAGATTTCTCGTTTTTCTCGTTGCGCTCGTGTAACCTTATTCCTTCATTCTTTTTTATCTCTGACTAATTTTAAGTCATGTATTTAATGATTTTACTATTTTGGGTTTCACTAGATCGCGCTATGTTCTTCACGATATTCATTTATGTGTGTTTTTCATATAGACGGTACAATTGTGATGACCCGAACCAGAATGAGTAGAGTAATCAGTACGATTCACGAGATTATGCTTAATCGCGATTAATCGTTAATAGAGTGGTTTGACGGATTAGTTCGCGACTTTATTATCGGCCGAAAATTTGAATTGAGTTTCTTCACGGAAGTTGTAGAGCACGTGATTTCAAGCTCGTGGGAAGTTCCGAGTGATTTTTCCGATAACCGAGGAATATAATATGGTTATTTGAAGTTTTGGTTTATCGACGAGTTTATCCGTTTGTTTCGTATTTATCCGAATCGTTTTGGTTATTCATTTTGAACCGTTAATCGTCCCGAGACGCGAGTATAAATATCGGTAATAGTCGAAAAATTGTCGAAAACACTGTTGGAGGTTTGACCATATGTTGACTTTCCATTTTGGGCAGTTTGACCGTTGACCGAGAGGGGAAACTTTCCCGTTTGGTTTTCACCGGCCGACTTGGATTTTCCGGCCACCTCCGGCCACGTGAAGGGTATAATTCTCTTCCTCTTGAGTTTCTAAGTGGTTTTGTGTTTGGAATTTTGTAAATTGATGGTGATTTGTATGAGTTCGAATCGGGTCAGTTTTGGGGTTTTCGCCGGTGACGGTTAGGGGTTTTCCAGCGAGCTACGGTGGCGGGGAGGTGGGGGTTTCGACTCCCCTTGCCCTTGTGATGCTCCCCATAGGTTTGAATTGGTTTAAGGAGGTGGTTTCCGGTGAACCCGTGGTGGTTGCCGGAGTTGGATTCCGTTTTGGTTTCGAGCTAAATTGGAGGGGTTCCGGTGAGAATTGGGTGTTGTCCTAGTTGAAGAAATGGTTGGGCATGAGGTGATCTTGAAATCTGGAACTTCCTCGCCGGAGAAACTCTCCGTTGACGGCGCGCCGCCGCCGGCGGCGGCGGTCAACGGCGACGCTTCGGCGAGAAAGTTGACTTTTCAGTTTTCGATGATTTTAATGTCAGTTTTCTCGTAATCGCGCCCCGATCGTCACCTTGAGGTTTTTGAATTGATTTGGGTATCGGATTTTCAGTCAAAGGTTTCGAGTGGAGATTTCGGAAATTCAGTCGATTGTTTTATACAGTTTTATATGTTTCCGGGAACGGTTGGTTTCCGTGGTTAAGTACAGAGTTGTGGGTTATGATTTTGATCAGATATGTTTTATGATTATTCAGGGGATCGTGATCGTGCTTCGGGCAAGGGATCTTCCGCCAGGCCACGAGATTAGCGCGAGTGCGCGCTCTGCTGATCTGTGAGTGGACATTTTTATATTTTTCACAGTTGTTTGCGAGTTCGTGATTTATCGTGATTTATCGTATTTACTTTATACGATGTTGAGATATATGTTATTTTCGGAGGTTTTATATTATATTTATTGGTGATGGCATTACTGCATCGATGCTTCGGCTACTCGGCTGATCACTGGTAGTCCGCCAGAGTTGAGAGATTCCTCTGGACCAGAATTGAGAGATTCCTCTGGGCAGGGTTGAGATATTCCCCTGTATGCCGCCGGGGTTGAGAGATTCCCCTGGCCTATCACCGTCGGGTTTGAGCGATTCACCTGACCGTCGGGCTTGAGAGATTCGCCTGGCAACCTCCATATATATACTTTCCGAACTCGCATTGTTTTACATTGATTATGTATATAACTGGTGAAAGGCATATGTTTATTTTCGTCCACTCACTCTAACGTTCTATTTGCCTTTCCCCTGGGCTTTTCGGTTTACGTGCCCAGTTTGTAGTTCGGATTCTAGTGTCTCACGTCGCGGTTGGAGGTTAGTGATTCGAGCTACCTGTGTTTTCCAGTAGGTTCTTGTTTCGCCTACTGATGTATATATTATATATATTTACACTAGAGGTCGCTCTGATACATTCTGATACATGTTTTATAAGGATTTTCTCGGATATATTATATATTACAGTTATGTTTACTGTTTATTGATATTGAAATGATATTGAGAAATCCGGATGGGATTGGTGCCCACGGTTTGGCTTTTGTGGCATAGGATGAAGTGTTATTTTCCGGGTGCAGGTATTGGCAATTTCACGCTAGTAGCATTACTCTGCCGAAATTTCTAAGATTTTTGTTGGTTCACGTTTTCAGAAGGGGTTCGATTCCGGTTTAGACAACTAAATCGAGGTTGGGTCCTTTCAACAATACCAAAAATGTGTCAACAAAGACACTTTTATAGAAACAAGTATTATTATTGACTCGATGGTTCTCTATAAAAAAAAAAGTGGGTACGAGTCCTCCCCTTGGCAACTTCGTCCCTTAGTTTTCCTAGATTTGAATGATTTCTAATCCGGACCTTCCATTAAATATTCAAAGGCTATTATTCAGCCACATCGGCCATTATTAATTAAATAGTCGAATACTTGGTTTTCTTAGAAATAGCTATGTTTTCCTCATCAAATCTGACGTTAACTCAAGGTAAAAATAATATTAAAAAAATAAATGGAGAATACACAAGATCATTGCTCATAATACAAAAAACTGTTGTTCTTCCTTGTTTGATTTGATGCATGTCTTCACTCCTGCAACTCTTCCTCATTCCTTTACATCGAAGACCTTGTTTATAGATATCAATCCCACCACCAACGATTATATCGGTATTGGCCTTAAGAGATGCAAGTGTTATTTTTCGTATGAAGAAATAGATTCATCTTCTTAGTTTCAAACTTTGCTCCCAATTTTTTTTTTTCAATTCACTCTTGTTTCGATGAATGGGGCAATTTAGTTAAGCACTTCTCCATGCCAATAATTAACCTGAACAATGTCATCAACTTCTATAGCCTCTCTTTGTTAGATTTCAAATTGTTCGACTTCAAAGAGACACCACCTGGACATATAGACTTGAACCCCAATTTGAACAGCAGATCTATAGTCGTTTCAATCATCCTTACCAAGCAAGGCCAGAAAATTTTCTTTGTTCAAACCGAGTCCTTGAATAGAAGTCAAGAAGTTTCTTATTTATATACGTGCACCAGTCTCATTGTATATTGATGCATCAAGAAACCAAAATCGATCTGGAAAATATGAAAGAACTAGATAGTTGCATTGATTTTAAGTATCAAATGATTGGTATATATGCATGTTCAAAAGAAAACATCCCTCACACACTTAGTGAACTATAGACTAGCCCATAAGCATATAAAGTGTTCCCCACCCGCAAGTATACATGGTCAAGTTATAGTATTTATAAGAAGTTGAGTGTCGAACTCACGAGAGTTAGCCACTATAACTCCTTAGTCTAAAATGATTAGCACTTAAACTACGGTTAATTAGACACTACTTAACTCTAAACAAAGAATAAAATGCGAAAATGTATCTCACACCACTAAGTCTTTTGGAGACTTAGCATTGCGAGGGGTGATTAGATTATGGTGAGTGATTAAAAAATTGTTGGTTGATTGATTACACTAAGATGCGGAAACTAAAATAGCAACAAATTCAATACAAAGAAGAATGGTCGACTAGGGAAATCCTCGCTAACCATATGATGCCCAAACAATGTCCCGGTTTGCGTTGGTGGATTACTAGAGTCCGTTCACACAAGTTGATGTCCAAATCGTGACCTTTTGAGTCACTTTTAGTTTTGGACTCAAGTTTCTAGGTCATTTTGGACTCTAGACGACTTAAGCCCAACGTGGAAATATCTAGTGAATCAGGACCAAGACCCAAGCTATTTCGGGTTTACATCTTGACCATAAGTCGCGTTTGTGAAGTTAATAAGCAATCCATATGATACATGTGGAAGATTCCCCTTCCCGAATCTCTATTGGAGAATCCGAGAGAAAGTCTAAGTGATTCCCCAACTCGAACCTATTGAGTTACGAGTCAAGAGATTCTGTTAATAGCCACAATAACCTTTTTGATTCAATGTGTGCTTGACTAAAGTCCCTCAAGTCTATTGAGACTCCAAGAGATCTAGTCCTTGCTTAGTGCTAAGGAAACCAAGCCTTAAGATAAACCCTCTTGGAATAGACCCTAATCATATTTACATGTTTATCTAGCCTTAAGTGAGTAGCTAATTCAAATAAGGTTCCAATTTTTAGTTTCTTCATACACATATTGACTTAGCTAGAGCCAACACATACATAAGTGAAATAAATCTTGAAGCTCAAGTATGTAAACATCCACAATCACATAGAAGCTCATTCACAACACACTTTCACACAATATACACTAAAACCATAAACCATACATAATCTAAGATATCATTTGTTCACATCACATGGCTAGGGTTCAAACCTTAGCCTCCGAAATAAAACTACTCATTACTCGTAATGAAATATAAGATTAGATACATGCTCAAAGGTAGAAGAGGAAAGAGATAACCAAGAGTCTCATTAGCCAAAGCTCCACCAAATGACTCCAAGTCTTTTAGCTCCACTTCTTTACACCAAACTAGCACCAAATCTTCAAGAGGAGGTAAGGATAACTCTTAGGATTCCAAGGAGCCAAGGGGAAAAGAGATTACTTTCCACTCATTTGAACTCTAAAAACTAAGCCAAACCCTAGAGGCAAAGATGAGAGGAGGAACACCCAAAATAGGTCAAGTGATGGTGTGGTAGTGGAGAAGTTTGGCTCTATCCAAGAAAGGGAAGACCTAGGTCTCTAATATTGGTAATTATGGAGGAATTTTTGCCTAGAAATGGAGTAGAAGATATGAGAAAGAGTGCTTGAGGGTTAGGGTAAGGATGAGGGCTATGGAGAGAAACTAAAAACTATGAGAAATAAAAAAGTACAGTGTGATATGTGTGTAGGGAGTGGGAGCTCGACCAAGATAAGATAAGGGAGATCTTTTGTATTTGAAATTAAAAAATTGATGCTTAGACATGATCCACAAATTTAGGCTTTAAGTGATCCAAGAGGTGTGACTCACCCCAAGTCATGTGACTTGCATGTGCATCAATCTCTCAAACTATTCTCTTTTGGGCTTGGACTCTTGAGCCTTGGCCCAACTTGACTTGGCTCTTGCCATTGACCGAAGAAGACTTACCGAAGTTGACCATTGACAGCCGGAGTTGACCGTTGACCAGCCGTCGACTTTTCGTCATTTTCTCGGTTTTGCTTCATCTTCTCCAAAGATTTAGGAAACTTGCTCGGCTTCTCTAAAAAGTGATTAAATTACATCTCTTAGAGCGTTTACATGTCAATTTCTCATTTCCTAGCATAGCAAGGAAACATAGTAAAAATGATGCTTTATTAATAAAATGCAAGTAATAAGCATGAAGTTGGAAACATAATTAGAGCATAATTATGGACCTAACAATTCCAACCCAGAACTCATGGTACATATCAACTTCCCTCTAAAGCTATTAAAGTTTCCTTCATATATAAAGGATGACGGACAACCCAGAACTCACCCAAACAAAAAAACAAAATCTGAAAGCTTCAGTAAAGGATGACGGACAAGACCAGATAAATTAAAAAATTAAATAAAAATAAAGTAAGGTAGAGAGCTTTGTGAAAAAGAAAATGAACAAAAAGAGGAAGAAGAAAAAAGAAGTTTGATATATGCAAGCATCTCCAGTTCTTTTGTTTGTGTTTTTGTGAGATGAATAAAAAGTGAATCAGATGAGAAAGTTGTAGTTCTTTATTCTCGTTTTGATTTTATATTAGTTATTATTTTGCTCTAGTTAACGGCAGCTATCAATGAAACGAAACGGAGTTGTGAACCAACTTTTTACTATTTAATTAATAATGGTTGATGTGGCTGAATAATAACCTTTTGATATTTAACGAAATGCTTGGATTAGAAGTAAAGGATAACCAAGGGGAAGATCTTGACCCAAAGAAAGTATGCCAAGAGTGTTGAAAATGATTCAATTGTTGCTATTAGTTTGAAATCAGCCGGCCTAGGAAGATGACATTTTAATTAGTTATTATCAATGTAGAATTTTCTAATCACGAAGTTAAGTTTTATATCCTTTTATTACGTGAAGATATGCCTCCTCGTAAGTTCAAAAAAAAAGTGTGTTGCACTTCACATATTAAGGAAAGAAATCCCACATGATCAAGAGTCCTACAATTGATATGATTCTAGTGTGATATGTTGTATTATGTCCATATCCTTTTCTGCCATATAGAGTCCTAGAATAGTAGATCATAGAAAGATAGCCTGTGTATAAATGTATGTATGATGTACAATTCACAATTAAGAAAAACTCTTCATTCAAACATCAGTTTCTTGATGATATCAAAGCAAAAACGCTCTTGAGACCTAGAAACCTAAACCCAAAACCAAACTCCATAATACATAAAGTTGGAGGGAGGTAATAAAGCCTCTGCAACCTTGCATACCATATCTGACCCATGGGAGAAGCAAAACCATCCCCTCTACCTCCACTATTCAGATCAGCCTGGAACTATTCTTATTCCACAACTACTAGTGGAAGACAACTACACTGATTGGACATAATCGATGGCAATGGTCCTTGCAATTAAAAACAAGAAAGGGCTTGTTGATGGGACGATAAAAAGGTCGACTCATAATGAAGCAGAACAACAGCAATGGGATAGAGTTGACATGTTTGTCAAAGCTTAGCTCATGGGATCCATGTCGAAGGAAATGTCAAAGAGTGTTATGCATTGTAGCACTGTAAAGAGGTATGTGGCTTGAACTGGAGGAGAGATTCTCCCATAAAAACACCGTTTAATTATTCCAAATGGAGAAGGCCATCCATGACTATGAACAAGGGACTAGCTTAGTGTAATGACCCGAACCTAAATTAGCGACTTCATCACCATTAACTGTGTTAATGATCGAGTTAATCACTATATGATACATTTATCGAGATTTGTCATGATCGACTAAAATAGACTTTTTATAAATTATAAATTAGGACTCATTTTCTTCACGAAAGTTGTAGAGAATTTTATTATGAGTTCGTGCGTATTTTTATTACATTTTTCGGAGACTCGAGCTAATTTTTGCGAATTTTAGAAGTTTTAAGTGAAAAGTATTAAAATTAGAAATTTACTATTGAGTAAATATTATGGACCGTTCGATCACCGTCAAATTCGATCTGGATCGTTCATCTAATTGGGTAAACTTATGGATATTCTATCAAAATTGGGAAAATCCCAATATTTTTTTTCCTTCTCTCTCTCTCTCTCTCTCTCTCTCTCTCTCTTCACACCCGTGCGCGACTCCTCTGAGGTCGACGTCCGGAAAAGCTCTTCCCCCCAAAACTCTTGGCACTCCAACTCCTCTACCCTTTCTAAACCACTTGTGAGGCATGCAAGCTCTAGTTCGAGAGATTGGAGGAAATGGGATTCGGGGTTTTCTGGCCGAATTCTGTTCATTTGCGGCGGCGGTACGACCAACGATGGGTGGCGGTCCTATAGGGATTTTGAAGCTCATGTGCACAGGAGTCGAACACGACATGCCTCAGTCCCTTCCGTGGCCTGAGGTCGCCATCCAATTGGTTTAAATTTGGCGAGGGTTTTGAACCTTCAAGGTGAGATGTTAACGACTTCCGAAAAGTATTTGACCTCATGTTGTTCTACAATGTTGTTGGGTTTGTCTTGATGAACATTTTGTTATGTAGATTTTTCATTTTGGAGCTAGTTGGATTTAGACCGCTGCCTGAGGTGGCACGTGGGCCCCATGTGCCACCATGCGCGGCGGAGCTCCGGCGACCAGAATACATTTTTCTTCACGGGAAGTTATTTAACTAATTTCATATAACTCTTTTGTAGTTTCATAGGTTTTGGGAACTTGAGTAATGTTTCGATCTATGTATGGGACTCGGATGCGACTTGACACTCTTACACGATCTTTCATCATGTGTTGAGTAGAGGCTCACCTTTCTATGGAGCTTGGAAGTCACGGCACGACAAATGTGATTGAATTCACGACACGGTGGAGTAACGACGCTTAGCTATGAAAAATGTAATGTGAGTATTTGATATATGAATTGTCTCGGATTCTCAATCTACTTTAGTGGTATGATTAAAATATTATATTAATTAAACCAGATCTTTGGTTGGCTTAGGATCGCCAAGTACGTTCCTAGAGTTGTGGATCAACGATTACTTTTCTTGCAATCCAGGTGAGTGGACATTTCATTTTCATTGTCATGGCGAGTCGACTTTATTTTATTTATTTTAGTGCAAGTGTTTTAGTTTCAGTTCCAGAGTTCAGTGTCAATTTTCTAGTGTGGAGGCTTGTGTGCATATTTATATTTATTGCATCGATGCATTAGCTACTCGACTGATCCCCGATGGCTCTAGGATGGGTTAGAGACCCTGACATGGCACTCACATACTAGCTACTCGATTCTTGAGGGCTCTAGGATGGGTTAGCGGCCTTGACCTGACATTTTCGTCGTCTCGGGTTAAAGGCCCTAGACGACCTCACACACACTATATCGTCTCTGATTAGAAGTCCCTAGACGATGCCTCCATACCATTTTCCTTTTGAGAGTTTACTTTCAACTCGCTTAGCATTTTTATTCTTATTTGTTTGTGGAAAGGCATAGATAATTTTCTTTTCACGTATACTTGATAAGTATTTTCGTCCACACACTCTAACGATTTTCTTATTTTTATATGTCTTTCCCTGAGCCATTCAGTTTTAAATGTCCAAATTTTTAGATCTTACAGTGGAGGTCGGACGCGCACGTGAATTAAGGCATAACGGTACCCGCCATAGGATCAGATGATGATCCTACGAGC
The DNA here is from genome assembly GCA_946800695.1 of Geum urbanum. Lineage (NCBI taxonomy): Eukaryota > Viridiplantae > Streptophyta > Magnoliopsida > Rosales > Rosaceae > Geum > Geum urbanum. The sequence continues at coordinate 42,549,113 of OX327007.1, read as the reverse complement.
TTGTAGTTTATTCAATATAACTAATTTAGTATGTTTAACTGCTCTGATGTCTAAATGTGTCTATGTATAATGTATTGAGATATAATTCCTTTAAGTTATAGTCATGTAATTATCGATCTTCATTTAGATACTTGGTTTAGAAATTGTAGGCATTAAGAGTCATTTAGGGCCTAATCACGGTTTAGGCAACTAAATTGGGGTTGGGTTCTTTCAGTTGGTATCAAAGCTTTAGGTTATAAGTTCTATAAACTGTACTAGGTCACTTTCATCTTCGTGTTCAATTATGCTCAACATCTCCCGAGTGATGGTCTGACCGGCCGGCGGATCCCCATCGAATACTCAAGATGTTGAACGTCGTCGAATATGAAGCAAATGTGACCGAATATTAACCCCATCATGTGAGTCTTTTCTCCTTAGCCACTATGTCTCATGTGCGCCGACCTCAATTCGTATTCCAAGGTAAAAAAAAATTCGAGAAATTTAGTAATACCTTTAAGCTTCAAGTAAGGAAAATACGTTGATCTTCCACGCTTGCTTTACGACGTTAAGGTATAAGATTATCACGCCAAGTTTAAGCGTAACAGGGTATGTGATATTTAAGTGAGCATAATTTGGTTCTTTAGACTTTCGCTCGGTATGTGGCAAGTTGTGTATCGACTGTCATGGTGTAAAGGTTATTAATATGACGGATATAGATTTTCGAGTATATTCTTAATAAGCTAGTAGGAATTTACGCCGGTGATGGGTATAGAAACTCTTGCGACACTTTCGTTTCCTTGGGAGGACTTGCAATTCGATGTGAATTATGTGATTTAAGTTATGAGAAACCGGATTGAGCAACTATGGCTCTCAGTTTGTTCGTGAACTTTTCATATTTGAAGTGTGGATCGTCTTCCAGGTTTTGGTAGATCTTGAAATTACGGGCCAGGAGGTTATGCCGAATTTTCGGCAAATTATATGAACTATTTCAAGTTGCGTATTATGAGGAGTATCACAACAAGACTGTTAGAGATTAGCGATTGCATCCATACCTCATGAGCCATTGTGTAGCGTCAAGCTAGTAAACTGCTAGCTATGTCGAGAAATCATGTGCGCAAGTTCTTTCTGTTTGCCATGTTTAGTTTTGCAGTCTCTTTGGTTATGTTCAACTAAAAGTTTCAAGTGTCTCGTTTAATTTTTCAGTTTTCTATTTCACATTCAACCTCCCAGCTTTATGCTTCATGTTCAGTTATCTTGTGTGGATTAAAATCTGTCGATAATAGGGTCCCTTCGGGAACATCTGATAAAATTAGAACGATATAGAGAAAATTAACATGGCCACTACACAAGGACGAAACTTATGGATTGAGAATTTGTCCTAGTGTGTGAAGTCACTTGAGGTACGTTATCATTATCCTAGATGCCAAAATCTATTGTCGTACCATCACAGCTACAACAAGACCCTGGAATAGCCTTAAGATTATCGCACATAACCATTTTGGTGGAACAATCGTGTGTAGCTTCGGCGAATTGTGTGTCATTCTGGTTGAAGTTTCGCTTAGTTTCATTAACTTTCTTTTATCCCTTCCGTTTTGTTACCTTAAATTTCTCGATCTTGTTCGTCGAGGAGGTTCACCTGTTTTAACCAGAAAGTTATTCTCAATTTTGTCACTTCAATTTGTTTTATTTTGTTTTATTTTCAATGCACTTGTAGCTCTCTCAAACCATAAGTACATGAAGTATTGGAGATATGCTTGTATATGTATAAGGTTCCTTTCCATCGAGATTGTTGTATCTAACCACAACAGTTTTCGAATCTCATCAATTGTGGTTGTTGCAGACGTGTCTTTTTCATGTCTTTCATGCGTTCATCTTTAGTTAATTATGTCGGAGAGCAGCAATTCGATTATTCAAGATAAATGTGATTTGACACTTGAGTGATAAGTCTGAGATCATTTCGTCATGTTGAAGCAGGTGAGGCTAATTTAGTGTTGTGTATTATATCAGGCTTGTTATACTCTTCTGAATTATTTTGGACAATTAAATTTTGTTGTTGTGGAGTGTGTTGGTATTGTATTGGTGAAATGTGTCGGATTTGTAGGTATTGGGTTTGACTATGAACGAATGGGTCATGCCGAATTTTCGGTAGAATTATCTCGGTTTAGGGTTATCAAATTTACTTCTTTCTTGAAGTGCAATTAGATGTGGAACCAGGTTTGGAATGCGATCGAGTGATCTCTAATCAGCAACAATGGAATCCCTGGTACGCCATACTTATCATGCGTGTATTGGAAGCTCAAGATTTCCTATTGTGGTAGCATTCAGAGGAGTCATACTGACTATTGATTAAAGTACCATAACAAAAGTCCTAGCTATTACAGTACTATGCAGAAGTTGATGAGGATACGAATAATGACACTTTCATCGGGTTTTCATGTGGCCTCATGTGATTGATACTTTGTATGGCTATGCGAGATCCATGGTTTCAGGAAAACTTCCAACTTTCATGATGAGGGATATAAAGCTAAAGGCCTTATGGGATGAAAATGATTCAATTTGTGCATTCCCAGCTTGCACATGTGAGGCTACTGCAGAAGTAAAGAGTTACATGGAGACACAGAAGACTATGCAATTTTTGATGGGATTAAACGAAACCTATGCCACAGTCCAAAGTAACATAATAGGTTTAGATCCTTACCTGTTGTCAACAAAGCATACTCCATGGCGCTACCTCATGAGAAGCAGGCAGAAGCATCAAGTGGAAAGGCTGCTACGCCAATAGAGGCTTCTGCATTCAATATAAAGAAATTCAACAAGGGCCTTACAAAGGCAGAGGGAGAATTTAGGTGTGAGATTTTCAATTACACTAATCATAGCACCAAAAAATTTCGTGCACATCTCAAGTGCACCTGTTGCAATGGCAAGGGTCACACACAAGAATACTGCCAAAAAAAGAAGAATGCCAAAGTAAACAAGGCAAGTTTGTCAAAGTGATGATGCGTGCTTCCCTTTGTCCAAGAATGAATGCCAACAAATGTTAGGGCTTTTGAACAAAATGAAGAGTGAAGCAGGCACCCAACTCGATGGAGATCAATTGATTGAGATGTTGAACACAACAAAACAGTCCATAATCAACATAGTTGGTAATATTCCTAACTATAAAGAGATCTCAGGTAAAGCAAAATTCTATTTCTAAAACTAAAGGAACAACAATGTGGATTCTAGACAGTAGCGCTAGTGACCACATAGTTTGTGACTTTGCCTTGCTCACTACGTCTAAACCTGCACACAACCATTTTGTTAAACTTCTTAATGAAACCACACTCCAAGTTTCTCAAATTGGAAAAGTCACATTCACTCCAGATTTCATCCTTCATAAAGTCCTATCTGTTCCCTTATTTTACCTAAATCTTATGTCAATCAGCAAGCTTGCTCTTGATTCATTTTATATCACCATTTTTCTGAGACAAGTTTGTTTTATTCAGGACCTACAATAAGGGAAGATGATTGGAATGTGAATTGAGGATGAAGAACTCTACTACCTCAATTGCTAAAGGAAGGAACATGCAATGTAGTTAGCATTCCAATACCTGACTTGTGGCACCAAAGACTCGGACACCCTTCTAGCAAAGTTTTCACATTATTTCCTTTTCTAGAAAATAAATCTTGCGCTGCAAGTAACTGTTCGGTTTGTCCTTTAGCTAAACTTACCAGACATTCTTTTCCTTTGAGTAATACCACTAGTCATTCTTGTTTTGAACTCATTCATGTAGATCTATGGGGCGGGTACCCTGTTCCAACATTTTCTGGAGCACAATACTTCCTCACCATTGTAAATGATTACTCACGCAACACTTGGATTTATCTCATAAAGCGCAAGTCAGAAGCAAGAAACTTTCTCATCCAATTCATCAATTTAGTTGACAACCAATTTGATAAAAGAGTCAAAGTTGTTAGGAGTGATAATGGTCCAGAGTTCAAATGCACAGAGTTCTATTCTTCTAAGGGCATCATATACCAAACCAGTTGCATCAACACCCCTCAATAGAATGGGGTGGCTAAGCGCAAACATAGACATTTTTTGAATGTTTCTTGTGCCCTTCTCTTTCAGGCACATTTTCCTAAGGAGTTTTGGGGTGATGTTATACTTACGGCTGCGTACTTAATCAATCGAACTCCAACTCTACTTCTGCAAGGTAAAACTTCTTTCGAAAAACTTTTTGATAAAGAACCAAATTATTCACATCTTAGAGTTTTTGGTTGTAAGTTTTACACATCTATTCTTCCACTTAAACCCACAAAATTCGATCCTAGAGCAAAGGAATATCTTTTTCTTGGTTATCTTTACAGGCAGAAAGGGTATAAGGTTTATAGTTTGCATGATCCAAAAGTGTTGGTGTCTAGAGATGTCATTTTCCATGAGGATGAGTTTTCATACAAACAGGATTCTGCTTATTCTCTACCCTTTAATACTGGAGATTCTTTTTCTTCAAATAAGCATTTTCCTTCTCCATCACAATCACCTTTCATTGATGATGCAGTCCCTATCTCATCACAAATATCTCGAGTTGATTCACATCCCACTTCTTCTGCTGATATTTCACCTCCACATCCTCAATCCGTTTTGAATGACACTTCACCTTCCAATAGTGACTCTACCCTTAGTGATACTCGAGATTCTAGCCCACAAGAATGCTCAGCTCTTCCGCATCCCCTTCCACAGTCTCAATCAGAACCACTCTGCAGGTCCAGTCGTCAAACCAAGACTCCTACTGCATTGCAGGACTTCCATATTAAGGCAATACTTCCCTCACGTCTCTATATATCACCTTCCATGACTGAGGTCGACTCATCAGGTACCATTCATCTAATTTCACATGTTTTATCCTATAACCATGTTTCTCCTAACCACAGAGCTTTCACAGCCAAAATTTCTATTAAAAAGGAACCTATAACTCTTTCACAGGCAGTCTTGGATCCTAGATGGAGGTAAGCTATGAATGATGAAATTACAGTCCTTCGAAACAACCACAGATGGAGTGTGGTGTCACCTCTAGCTCAATAGAAACTCATCAGATAAAAATGGGTTTATAAAATCAAATACAACTCTGATGGAAGTGTTGAGCGCTACAAGGCTCATTTGGTGGCCAAAAGATATAGAGGATATAGTCAGGTTAAAGGCATTGACTACCGAGAAACTTTTGCTCCCGTAGCCAAGCTAACAACAGTTCGAGTGCTTCTCAATTTAGCAGTTATTCAAGGTTGACATGGGGAACATCGAGTATGCAAGTTGCACAAGTTATTATATGGCTTGAAACAAGCCTCACAACAATGGTTTTTGAAGCTCACCACCGCACTTCAAGCTGCCAGATTTTGGCAGCCCTGGTCAGATTATAGCCTTTTTGTTAGTAGCTCACAAGGCAGATTCACAGCCCTCCTAGTGTATGTTGATGATGTTATATTGGCTGGTAATAGTCTTCGAGATATTGAGGAAACAAAACAATTTCTTGCCAAGCAATTCAAGCTCAAAAATATGGGAAAGTTAAAATATTTCCTTGGAATTGAAGTGGCAAGATCAAAAGCAGGCATATTTATGTGTCATAGAAAGCTTTGGAGGTACTTGAGGATGCAGGGTTCCTTGGTTCAAAGTCGTCAGAATTTCTAGTTGAACAAAATTTATCATTGACACAAGGTGATGGTGATGTTGCAAGACGCCTCATAGTACAGAAGGCTGGTAGGAAGGCTCATCTACCTCACAATCACAAGAACGGACCTTGTCTATGAGATGCACATTCTAAGCCAATTTATGGACAAGCCACGTCAACCTCACTTAGACGCAACATACAAAGTTTTACGTTACATCAAGTTCACACCAGGCCAAGGTACTTTTCTGCCATCTACCGATTCATTGTAGCTTAGAGCTTACTGTGATGCAAACGGGGTGAGGTTAAGGACACAAGGCGCTCTACAACAGGTTACTGTGTTTTTCTTGGTAATTCATTGATATCCTGGAAAACCAAGAAGCAAGGCACTGTCTCAAGATCAAGTGCCGAAGTAGAGTATAGATCAATGGCTACAACTTGTTGTGAGATCACATGGTTGTGCAACATTCTGAGAGATTTAAATGTTGATCATGGAGCTGCAGTTCAGTTGTTTTGTGACAACCAAGCAGCCATCCATATTACGTCCAATCCGGTCTTCCATGAAAGAACAAAACACATTGACATAGACTGTCACGTAGTTCATGAAATGGTACAAAGAGGCATTGTCAAGACTTTCCACATTCAAACACATGAACCAACAGATTTGTTCACCAAGCCTTTGGGTTCAAAGCAGTTTACTGCGCTTTTGAGCAAGTTGAGTTTGATTAACATTCACACAAACTTGAAGGAGAGTATTAAGGAAACAAATCCCACATGATCAAGAGTCCTACAATTGATATGATTCTAGTGTTATATGTTGTATTATGTCTATATCCTTTACTGCCATATAGAGTCCTAGAATAGTGAATCATAGAAAAATACTCTGTGTATAAATGTATGTACGATGTACAATTCACAATCAAGAAAAACTCTTCATTCAAACATAAATTTCTTGATCACAGCCTCCAAACTTCAAAATCCTTAATCCGTCCCTGAGAAGAACATGATGAAGAAGCCGAAGTTCTTCGGATCATTTCGTTCTCCATTTCTTCAGTTAGAGTAGAATTCTATTATCTTGATTCGATTTCGGTTTTGCCCCAACGTACGGACTTGCACCTCATCATGGTGACATCAGAAACAGCCGAAAATTTGAGTAGAAAGATTCAAAGAAAATGGTAGAAATTAATGTATGATTGGAAGCTCTCTCAAGTCTCAAACAAAAAAAATGTATGAATGGATGCTAGTTAACATCTATCAAATCAGTATTAAGTATATATTGGGTGGTGTTGGCGTCCAGTCTATTTCCTCATTATGATGATGTTTGATCTTTAATATCGGAAAACGACGAAACGAATCTATACTCTCGCCTCAGTCCACAGACGCCACTGTCACTCCCTGTCTCCCCTCACTAGTAATAAGTAGTAACAGTACTTGGTAGTTGTCTCATTTCGAAAACCATGCCATGCCATGCCAACAACTGTGTGTATATATAGTGAACAACTGTGTGTATATATAGTGATAGTTTTCCATTCACAATCCACTTTCTCGACACAAGTAATTCGCTCCCATATATGTCAACAATCACCTTCATTGGTCACTAACAATCCCATTGTTACTCTTTAATCTATAAGGTACTGTTTTGCTCTACTAGCTAGTGCATTCAGCCGAGATTACCGAAACCAAACAAAAAATAACCGAACTACGTCCAAAATCAACCGTGCCGAATGAAACCGATAGTCGGCTCGATTGACTTTGGTTTGGTTACAAGTTCAAGTTTTTGTAGTTTTTAGAAGAACCGAACCAACTAACCAACTGCATTATAACAAAGTGAAATACATGGCATCTATAAGCCATTAGATCCCTTCATTTAAACTTGAATCGAACGACTTACAACAACTCAAAGCGTTCTAACCTAAAGAGGTCTACTCCAAATTCATTTTTGTAATCATTTTCGTTTATGTCGCGCTCTCTCAATCTCTCATCCCTCCTCAATCCTCATTCATCTCTCATCCATCTCTACCTTCTTCTCTTTTCATCATCATCAACGATTACACTGATTAAATACTTCACAAGTCACAGTATCCCCAAATCAAATCTTATATCAATAACACTGCATGTAGCAAAGGTTCAAACGCCGATAATCAACCTTAATCCCATAAATCGAACCCAACAATCCTCAAATCTTAAATCTTGAAGTGTTTGTCTATATGAAGGTAATTTATTGCATTTTGGCAATAAATTTCGTTGTCCCTTTGATATTTTCTTTTGAGGATCTTTGAATCCTTGAGTCTATCTACAAAGGTCTATAGTTATTTTGACATTTTTGAGAGCACTCGATTTGTTAAAGGTGTATCAAGTTGTTGTTAGTATCCTTTGGATTCTAGATCCAAAATGGATTTTTTAAACTAGTAGTAGTAACAATGCAAACAAGCTTAAGAATGACAGTCTTAATTACTTGGGCGGACCTCGTAAAGAGAGTACCAAAATTCTATTTCGGTTGAGTTCCATACCAACCGAGTCGAGCTATTTTACAAAATTTATCAAAAAGTCAGTAACTGAAATATCAATTCAGTTTCGGTTGAGAACTTGGAGATACCGACATTCTGGGTTCAGTTACAGTTGATCTCAAAATGACCTCGGTTAAGTACCGAGTCCAGGTCAAATACAAATAGATCATACAAAACATGGTTTTGACTTTCGAACGGAGCAGATCACATAAGTTAAGCTTGATCCATAAAAAAAATGTGACATTGTTTAGTGTATACAAATCGATCTACAAAAACATGTTTTGAAGATGTGATGCTTGGATGCTGCATATGAATTCAAACCAAGTTCCCGTTCATGACCATATTCATGTTTAAAGTCATACATTACAAAGTGATGGTTGGTGCTCTTTTTCCGGGTCCAATTCAAGTTTCCCTACCACCCAATCTTTCTCATTCCCTTTGTCCCACATCCAAGGATAAAAGCAGTTGGCTTTTGCCTCACTTGGTCTATAGAATGTCAGGGTCACTCTGGTAATTTAAAATTCTCTCTCTCACTCTCTCAGAATTCAAACTCGGGAACAAGACATCGGCATTCGCTACAAGCTACTGTGTCAGCCATGCGCATGCCATCTCTCTCTTCTCTGGACACTAGAACAGAGAGAAATAGTCTTCTCTGTGACTCTCTCGTACAGAACTACACTGTACATGAACTAGTTTACCTTAATGAAACTACAAAGTCTACGAACATCTTTAATAGTTTGCTATTAGAGTTCCTTATTCAAAAATTAGAGAAAAGTTAAAAGATATTGTTCCGCACAAACTGTCAACTACGCTCCTAAGATAGAGATTAGGAATTATTCCTAAATTTTAAAGAACTCCTAGACTTCTAATGTATTAACTAAACTATATTATAGTTTGTTTTGCAATAGACTTATTATAAATATAATATTTATATTCTCTATTTTACTGATATGGTTGGAGTACAAATTTTTTTCCTCTCTAAAAATAGGCTTGGATTCGGTTCAGACCTAGTCAAAAAATTTAAGATCTGGATTCAGAACCGTTTGCTTGCATTCAGTTCAATTCTATAACAATCATGAGTGGAATCGTTTGGAATCGGAATCATTCGGTTTCGGTTCCGGTTCTAGTGGTTCTCAGTTCTCGTAGAAGATCCGTTTGAAAAAAAAAATTAAAAAATCAAAAAAATGATATCTTTGTATATTGGACTTCAAAATCCTCTTACTTTATGCTTGACATAGTTGGATATACAATCTATCCGTTTTTAATTTACATATTAAATCACATGTGGTCATCAACATATCATTTTGTCATTCATCAAGATCATATTTGCATCATATCAGTCATCAAATTAAATTTCATAGGCTTAAAAAAATCGTGACAAATTGAAATTAATTGAATTAGAAAAAAGAGAGTAGGTGTTTGAGTTGAGCCAGCTTATTTGAGTTTGAGTATTTAAGATTTATATAGTTTGACTTATATATATGGGTTGTGTTAATTATAAAACGGTTCATTCGGATCTGACTGTTTTTTGATATCAGGATCCGGAACTGAACTGGAACTATAACGGATTTGAAACCGAACCGTACGGATCCAGTTTTTTGGATTTTGTGGCCAGGCCTACCTAGAAGTTTAGGTTTTAGCTACATTTTTAATAAATTTGTTAAAAATATAAAGAACATTATTAGAAATGCTCTAATCGTCTAATATAACAACAATAATATATAACTATCTTCATTTTTTTCCAACGCACCCACCTTGGATTCCCAATTTGGAAACTCACTTCTTTAATGTCCTTATATTCTTTATCATACACTGATGAGAGACAGACTGGCCTCAGATTATGTATGATCCACATTTTTTAATTTCTTAAAAACGTAAAATAATTATAATGATAAATAATTTCCAAATGACCCCATTATTGATTTTGAGAAGCAATTATGTAGTGATGTTCAATTATTTGATGTAATGTAAACCAGACAATTCATACTGCCCGAGTCTATAGAATTTACTATTTATTTGGGCATCTCCAATGATGCTTTTTATATTTTAAATAAATTTGTTAAAAATATAACTAAAATCTATATTTTTAGGGAGCAAAGAAAGTTGTGCTTCAACCATATTAGTGAAATAGAGAGTATGAATGTCTATTTATGGTAAGTTCATTACAAAAAACTGTAATATAAATTTAATTAATGCATTAGGAGTTTCTAGGAGTTCTCTTGATTTAGGAACTCCTAACATCCTCCCTATCTTAGGAGCGTAATAAAGAATGTGAGTTTGAATGATTTTTTTTTATAACTTTTCTCTAAAATTTGACTAAGGAGTTTCAATAGGGAGCCCTATTGGAGATGCTCTTAGGGCATCTGCATAGGTGCTTCGTTTTGCTCTAACAATTGGTGGAACTCGCCGAATTCGTTTTGCTCGAGTAAGTGGTGGAACAAAGTTTACTCGAGTGATTGCTCTAGCATATGACAGAGCCCACCAAAATCATGACTTGCTTGCTCGAATACACAATTTTCCCAAGTCACCGTTGTATCGCCGACTTCGTTTCGCTTGAACAAAGTTATTACCGGTGCAAATGCTCTTAGGCTCTCTCCCACAGTGAAGTGACGTCGTTTTCATCCACCAAAGTCCAACTTGGTGTGTAATTTTGTGTTCCTCATTTTTTGCTCCCAAGATTTAGTTTTTTGAAGAAGAAAAAAGTGAGAGAGAGGAAAAAGAGGATGAATCTTTCTCTTTTAGGAAACAAAAAAGAAGCAGAGCAAAGTTAAAGTGCGGATTTTTCATTTGGATCCCGCTTCAGTTTTGGTCCCCAACTCTCTCTGAAGCTCGCTCTCTCTCAATCTACAGGTCCTGCAAATTTGAGCCTTAAAGTGAAGTGGGTCTCTTTCACTCTTATCTTTCTCTCTTTCAGTCACTTTTGTTTGGTTATGGTGTTTTGGCATTTTATGAGTGGATTGGGTCTACTGGGCTCAAATGTGAGTCCTCATCTGGCCAAAGTTTCTGGTAGAGATCTTGGAGACTTGTGATGATATTTACTTGTGTGTGTGTATCGATTATGTTGATATATGTCCGTTTTGGACATTAGTACTGTCTCTGTCTCTATGTATTTTTATTTTGGAATTTTTGTGTTTATGATCTACTAGGTTCATTGGTGGGTTTAGATCACTTGGGATTTTTCTGGGTCATATCTCCTTTTTTCATTTTGTTGTTGTTTCTCCCCAGTATCATCAATTGTCGTGTTTAAAATTTGAGTTGTGGAGCTGAGAGACACATCTGGCCGTTTTGGAGATCTGGGAATTGCTTAGAGTCTTATGCCCTATGAAGACCTTCTTTCCTTCAGAGTCTTGTAAAGAGTCTCAGCTGAATGCTCTGAATCCACAGTCATGGCTCCAGGTCGAAAGAGGGAAGCTTTCCAAGCTCTCATCGCCCAACTCCACCTCATTCTTCTCCTCTTCTTCTTCTATGTAAGTCGCTTATTCTTGTTTCAACTTTTTCGAATTGATTTCTAGTGTGTGTGCTTTTGAATTCGCCAGTATTGAATGTGGAATTGTTTGTAGAGAATCTCTTATCAGGGTGCCTGAGCCGCCTATACTCCCATTTTACAAGCCTGTTGATTATGTGGAGGTTTTAGCTCAAATTCATGAAGAACTCGAGCAGTGCGCTCCACACGAGCAGTCAAATCTTTATTTGTTACAATTCCAGGTCTTTCGGGGCCTTGGAGAAGTCAAGCTGATCCGGAGAAGTCTTCGTGCAGCTTGGCAGAAAGCCAGCACTGTCCATGAGAAGCTCATATTTGGGGCGTGGTTGAAGTATGAGAAGCAAGGGGAAGAGCATATTTCCGACTTGCTTGCCAGTTGTGGCAAATGTGTGCAAGAGTTCGGGCCAGTAGATGTTTTAGCTCATCTTCCTATTGATGGAAGTGGGATTAGTACCCATGAGACTAGTTCAATGAGTGGGAACAGAATTTGGAGGAATGTGAGTATTAGAATTAAGGATGAAAAAATAGTTTGTGATAGGCAGAAGATCTCCAGCCTTTCTGCTCCATTTGATGCCATGCTCAATGGGTGTTTCTCGGAGTCATTTAGTGAAGACATAGATTTGTCAGAGAACAATATATCTGCATCTGGTATGAGGGAAATCAATGAGTTCAGTAAAACAGGCCATTTGCGTGAATTCTCTCCACTCCTGTTGTTGGAAATATTAGCTTTTGCTAATAAGTTTTGTTGTGAAAAGCTCAAAGATGCTTGTGACAGGAAACTCGCATCACTGATGTCTTCCAGAGATGATGCAGTGGAACTCATGGAATATGCTCTTGAAGAAAATTGTAGTGTTCTTGCTGCATCATGTTTACAAATTTTCTTGAATGATCTTCCTGATTGTTTGAATGATGATCGGGTAGTAGAACTATTCAAGAATGCTGATAAACAACAGAGATTGATCATGGTTGGGCCAAGCTCATTTTCACTCTACTGTTTATTAAGTGAAGTTGCTATGAACCTTGATCCTGGTTCTGATAAAACAGCTTGTTTTTTGGAACGGCTGGTAGAGGTTTCCGAAGATGATAGGCAAAGGCTGCTGGCATCTCATCAGTTGGGATGTTTAAGGCTCTTGAGGAAAGAGTATGACGAAGCTAAGCTTCTCTTTGAGGAAGCTTTAAGTGCAGGCCATATTTATTCGGTTGCAGGTCTAGCTAGACTGGGTTACATCAAAGGCCATAAGCTTTGGTCATATGAAAAGATGAGCTCTGTGATCAAGTCTGTTATACCTCTCGGATGGATGTATCAGGAGAGGTCATTATACTGTGAAGATGAAAAGAAATTTGAAGATCTTGAGAAAGCATCAGAATTGGACCCAACTCTTACTTACCCGTACATGTATCGTGCAGCTACACTGATGAGAAAAAACAACTTTGAAGCTGCTTTGGCAGAAATTAATCGGGTTCTCAGGTTTAAACTTGCATTGGAATGCTTGGAACTCCGTTTTTGTTTCTACCTTGCTCTTGAGGATTATAAATCAGCCATATGTGACGTTCAAGCAATTCTTACTCTCACCCCAGATTATAGGATGTTGGAGGGAAGGGTGGCAGCATCCCAACTTCGTACACTAGTGCATGAGCATGTTGAAAATTGGACAACAGCAGATTGTTGGTTGCAATTGTATGATCGGTGGTCTTCAGTTGATGACATTGGGTCCCTCTCTGTTATCTACCAGATGCTCGAATCTGATGCAGCAAAAGGTGTTCTGTATTTCAGACAGTCTTTGCTCCTCCTCAGGTATACTATGGACCTGTACTCTAATTCCTTGTACCCCAAAAAGGACCAAATTTTTTTTGTTGATTATGGATTAAATATGTTGTTCGTATTTGACAGAGTTACTATTAGAATCTGGTATGTGTGCCTATGCCAACTGAAATGATTTCCGGTGTAAATTCTTTGTCTAGTTCAAGCTCTCTCCGTGTGAATTCTATGCCAACCAAATATCAGTATATCTAGATTTTAAGATTCCTTTTCTGTATGTGATGTTCTGCATTCAGCCTTGTGTCTTCCACTCTTCCATATGACATTTGTTGGCATTTTATACTGGAATTGAGAATATTAGTATAAATTTCATGTCGTTGTTCAGGTTAAATTGCCCTGAAGCTGCAATGCGGAGTTTACAATTAGCTCGCCAACATGCATCCAGTGAACATGAAAAGTTAGTTTATGAGGGATGGATCTTGTATGATACAGGCCATTGTGAAGAAGGGCTCCGTAAAGCCGAGGAATCTATCAAAATTAAACGATCCTTTGAGGCCTTCTTTTTGAAAGCATATGCACTTGCAGACTCTAGCCAAGATCCTTCTAGTTCTTCAACTGTTGTTTCCCTCCTCGAAGATGCGTTGAAGTGCCCCTCGGATAGATTGCGGAAAGGGCAGGTATGAGTTCTGGCACCAGATTATGAAAGTTTATCTTACTCTTTGAGTTGCTCACCAAAAGTGTTCATATTCCACTTGACTAAGGTGTGAAATACTGTTTGTGGTAATGCCAGAACTCTGAATTGCTGTCAATTTGGATTGCTTGACATCTCCCTTTTTTTAAGCAAATACTAACCGACTCCCTTCAATTTTCAATTCCCAGGCACTGAACAACCTTGGAAGTGTTTATGTTGACTGTGGAAAGTTAGACTTGGCAGCTGATTGCTATATTAATGCTCTTAAAATCAGGCATACACGAGCCCACCAGGGACTTGCTAGAGTTCATTATCTCAGAAACGACAAGGCTGGTGCCTATGAAGAAATGACCAGACTGATTGAGAAAGCCCGGAATAATGCATCAGCCTATGAGAAAAGATCTGAATACTGTGATCGTGAACTCACAAAGACGGATCTGGAGATGGTAACCCGGTTAGATCCACTTCGTGTATACCCTTACAGATATAGAGCCGCAGGTTTGGTGTTTGTTCCTTCAACCCTCCATGTATTAATACTATTCTCCCTTCGTGAGGCAGTGAACAAGTTTTTTTGTTGTTGATAAAACAGTGCTGATGGATAGCCACAAAGAAAAAGAAGCTATTGCAGAACTATCAAAAGCAATTGCATTCAAAGCAGATCTCCACCTTCTGCACTTGAGGGCTGCGTTCCATGAGCATGTTGGGGATGTTATGGGTGCCCTCAGAGACTGTCGAGCAGCTCTCTCTGTCGATCCGAATCATCAAGAGATGCTGGAGCTTCACAGCCGCGTAAACAGCCACGAACCATGAGGTCATGAACACAGAAATTGGGAAGTAAAAGATGAAACTTCAGTTAAAATTGTACCACCACCGTGTATACTAGCAATTAAGTATACGTGTGCAAACACCTCCATGTCATATCTCTTCCATACTGTAGGTCAAAATTTTGTAATCTATGCTCTGGCTATATTACTTATTAATAACGAAAAGACCCGTGTTTCTTGAAACGCTATCCATATTTAGATTTGCATTGCATTTAGATAGTTAACTGCATAGAGATAGCGCAAGAGAGATGAAATTTGTATAGGCTTCATTTTGAATACTTAGAAGAACATTGAGAGTAAAGATACATATAGTATCACAATTGCCGAAGTATGCTTTAGTAGTATATATCTTGTATGTCCTTTTATCATTTTCGACAAAGATTTGATACATCAACTTATAAAAATAATAATAATAAAAATAAAATCATACATTTAAACGCAGATAGCGGTTGATAATTATCATGGGAGAGATGCACTCACCAGGTTTGATATCTCTATATGGGTGATTTTGCGATCATGACATGACTTCAGCGCCATCAACTGAGTAAATCAAGAAAGTTCATGAGTGTATTGATCTCAACACAACTATGAAAATGAAATGATGTGGTATGTCAAAGGCCAAAAGAAGCTAACAGAAACTATGGCAGCAAGATATAAGCTATGATTAAAGAACAGGAAATGAGTGTATTTTTTCTCAGCATATTTATTTATACGGCAATCTGAACAAGATATTTCATGTACCTTTTTTTTCACATAAACTGCGTAATGATATTAACATAGGCTGCTGATCTAGAAAACACATGGCACACCCACCCTAAATTAACATGCATTAACATGTTATCATCCATCATGCATGCCAAACCCGGGAATTAAGGGCATGACATCAATCCAATCCAAACAACCATCTACACAAGACAGCAATATGTAAATGAACAACCTACATACTGAAACCGCCCCATGGATACTAAATTCATGACATACCAACTGCCATATAAGACAGCGCATTTGCTCCTGTCCTTCTTTTGTTGTCTTCAACCAATGCCACCATTTTGATGGATGCAAGATCTGGACATGCTTCATTTTTCCAGCCATCTCTTCACCAGTATTAGTGTCTTCTTCGACAGTATACATAACCTTCGACAAAGACATGCCCTCATAACGAAATACAAACCATATTTCATTTGCTCGAGATACGAATGACTACATATCTAGCAATATGGTTCAAACCTTCTTCATAAAAATCTGTATGCAGACTAAACTTGTTTCCAAACAAGCTTTCAGAAGTCCAACTATTTCCTATTTCATCTTCCATTGAGTCATTTCTTTCTACTAGGCCATAGATATTGAACCATGATACATTCATAACAGAATTTGATATCCCAGCTGATAGTGAACCTCCAAGACAGTTAGAGGCATTTAAAAAAAACTTCTCCAAGATACTTTTCACGCAAACCACTCAAGTAAACAGCAGCCCCTTTCTCCACCTGTTACAAGTAACAGCAGATCACTGGTAAAACTTTTACTCATATCCAAATGAAGAAAATGTAAATATCCAAAACATAACTGACAGAATTGCCACTTCAACAAAAAACTATAAGGAACCTCAATTCAAACGAGGAAGAAAAACTTTTACTCCTTGCTACCATGAGTAAGAAAGTAATTCACCCTATGCTACAAAAATAAACAGAAAACAGGAACCAGCAACAGTACAGTACCTACTGAACTCATAGTGTCCTAGTACTATTTCAATGGAAGAAAATGCTGGCCAACTGTAAGAAAACTAATCACACTATATAAGTCCTTAAGAAATAACAGAACTCAAAAGCATTAGTATTTACTCATCATTATGTCAAATTTTGAACTCTCTTTCCATAACAGAGTGAAATACTTCAAGGTTAACACCCCTAAATAGAAAGTAACTTATGTATGCATCACATGAGCAACATGCTCCAAACCATCAGCAATGGACAAAACTTGGGTTCAAACTCAATTGGATGCCAAGGTCCAAACTACTCCTATTTATACAAATTTCGGTTTGTGATTTTATAATCGAATCCACCTAACATATAATTTACCTCATAATGATCATGTATCCAAAAACTTGCTTAAATCGAAGATCGTTTGCTCATTAAATTTTGCACAACAAATAGACGGTTGTTAATGTAATGTTAAAATTCACAATAACCGTCAATTTATTCAATAAAATTAGACATCTAAACGATCTTCATTATGATTCATTTTTGGGTGAGTTGATCTTCAACCCATGGTCTATAAAATATGTGGTCTCGTTTGTAAAATTACAAACCGAAATTTGTATAAATGAGAATAGTTTGGACCTTGGCATCCAATTGAATTTGGACCCAAGTTTTGTCCATCGGGAATCAGAAAATAATTAATCTAAGATATTACCATTATGCATTTCAAAATAAAGAGATTTTCGTCATGAGGACCTGCATGAAAGTTTACACCATGTGAAAACTTTAATTTAATGTCCGAATTAAAAATAAAAGCACAACCGAAAAGCTTTAGTTTTCCTACTTGAGTCTGAACTGTTGTTGCCTTGATCACAATTCCAATTAAAAGCAAGCCATACTTCGCCATAAGAACCACGACCAAATCTCATTTTAAGTACATACCTGGTAGCCAAAAAAGTCAATGTTCTTTAGATTTCTACTGTATCTAATCTACATCTGACAGATAAAAAGTACAGAAACATACTCGAATCAATATTGGAAATGTGCCTCACTTGCAAGTAGTATTGTATTAGGGACACCTATGCTGAAGAAATGATTGTTCTGCTGGTCCGTTAATTGAAGTTTAATCAGATTTGAAACAATCTCTTTGCTGAGACCTATGTTCCAGCCAGAAGGAGAAATGAAGTATAGTTGATATCTATTAATAAATTGATTAAATTCTAAAGAGATTATGTATGATTTTGGAAGACTGGAAAAACAGCAACTTTACAATTTGTCAAACATTCCTGAGAACACATTAAGTTTTTTTTTTTAATTCCATGAATACTCCTCTCCCACTCTTGTCCAATACTGAATCTCTTTCGTATTTCGTCTTTGTAAGTGTAGGTGCAATTATGTAGATGCGTATTCCGTCACACTAAGATCAAATACTCAAATCAATGAAACTACTATTTGACACTTGCTGTATTTCCCACAAATGAAAATCACAGATTTTGAAATTAAAGGACACATTAATGCTTGACAAACTTTAGTAGAACTAGCCCACCACCAAAGAAGTGGTTATATTAAGCATAAAAAAGATGCATTATTTACAGTACATGTTTTGAATATTAAATTAACCAAGGTTGTCATGCAAAGACGATCAAGTGAAGAAAGACATGTACCTCCTGTCAGTGATTGAATACTCAAATGATCCATTACTTGAACCAGCATCGTCAAAAGGAATTGATTCAAGCAAAGCAAGGAAACTAGCAAAGCCACTCTTGCATTGATCTTTAGCATTGTGAAAACTGATTCCTAGGTGCATGCAAATGTTCTGGTCATGGTACAAATTTAGAGGTCCACCTAAAATTGAACGTACATTAGAAAGGAGTTTTGAATATACAAAAAAAAAAATAACATGAGCATATTTTTAAGTGCTTCTGTGTTTAATTGTAGCCATCACAGCAATCAGAAAAGAGAGTGAATTTAAAGCAGGTTTTAAGGGCGAGTCCACTGTTTTCCATCACCAACAAGGCTGTAGGTTTTTACAGCTCAATAAAACCGGATCTAAAATCTGCATTTAAGACCTTAACTCACCAAACTGTTGGTCAAAGGCATCAGGAAGAGCCCGGGGCATGTCATACACGTAATCTTCATGGTCATACTTTGTTTGTAACACATACTCCGCTTGTTCATCAAGGTTCTCAGATAAATAAAAGCAGCCAAGACAGCTGTTTTTTTCTTTAACCTACAGAAAGAAGTAGTCAACTCATTCATTCAATTATACCATACACCCGTACAAGTCATTAAATAACACACAATAACATATCCAATAAAGAGAATATACTTGAAGAGCCAAACAGCAATGGCGACTTTTAATGTTTTTAATGTATGCTCACAAGAATAATACACAGATTATGCTAATATAATATATATTGCCACAGCTACTTCTCAAATGTCATATGACATTTCGTCATAACCGCAGAGACAATGCCAAATGAATGAAATGACACTGATATATACACACCTTTTGGGGGTGGAAAGGAAAAAGAAGTGCAGAATTGCTGTAAGCCTATACCCATATAGCATATTGCAATATCAAAGCAATCTCTCTATAGATGGAAATACAAGCAATTAATCCCAGATAACAATGTATCCAGTTGATAAACGAATACATACAATGATTAACTAATAAGTCACCAGAAACAATTAATTGATGGCTTACCAATAACCTCTCAAACTTTGCAATAACTGGATGAGCATAGTCCAATTGCTTTAGGTCATATTTGAACTCATTACCTAACCATTAACACATAACTAATCATTACTACATATGGAGAAGAACAATTATCCAAGAGTATATGCAACAACGAAAAAAGCTAAAATAAAGAATATGACACGTTCAATCAAACGCATTTACTGATCATGTACGTCCTAGCCTTTATATGAGGTTCTGCATAATTACTTCAATATACCAAGTTATCAGACAAATAAAAAGAAATTCCATAAAAATGGCAGCAGACTGTAATCTTTTATTTAGGGTCCTACAAAATCCTACCATACAATGAATGTCCTTATGAAAGTTTAAGAGCATAGAGACTCACCTGATCCTTCATGTGGACTTCTGTATTCCTAATGCTGTACGACTTTTGTCTCCCTCTCCATATGACCTTTCCTTCAATAAACTGTCAAGAGTAACCAGTAGACGCCAATGGAACAACGACAGCTGCCACATTATCCATACTCCCCTTTTCATATGCAGTATCCACTATGCAATCAACTAATGAGTATGAACATGAGGAAGTTATATAAGATCTCCTGGGACTGAAACTTTGTACTTCCCACAGCAAATCACAAACGTCATGCACACTCATCTTCTCAAAAACTCCATCAGATGCAGCCACCAAATAGGTATCATTTACAGTTAGGGTCTGCCAATCTGTCAATTCCGGTGAAGATACAACGCCATAAGTGATGACAGTCCAGAACAACATCAAATATGAGTGCCAACTGATATCAATTCTTTCCTAATGATGCAACTTATATCAAGAAGTGTAACTTCCTTTGCTTCTAAACCTCACCTTTTAAAGGAGACATCACCAATAGCTCGGGAAATAGCAAGCTCGCCATTTACTCGATGCACCCCACCCCATTCTAAAACATAGCCACCAGCAGTTTCCACTCTAACTCTTTCATCATGTCTATCTGGATGATGATCTCTCGTCAACTCCTTAACTGAAAAATGCATGAGTCCAGCGGAGGAAGTCAATCCCAAGTTGTCATGTTTTCTTGGACGAGTAATAGCACCATTACTTCTTTCTTGCCAGTATAATTTTAAATAAGCGGCTGCAATACGTAAACCACCAGAAGATAAATAATCCTACCTGCTACAAGCGGCATGCTAATCATACCCGTATACAAACATGCCAGATTGATATGAGAGAGAGAACACATCAGTTCCGGCTACACTAATTACACTTAAACCGTGCTCCTTTCAATTGAATGCAGGGTATCGCAAGCCAAACAGGGCGTTATAATACTAATACTCGAGAGAAATCACTTAAGATCCTCACTAAGTCACTATAGTGACTATATCATTTATTTTCTACAGAACTTTTTCTTTGAAACAGTTAATCCACTAAAAATACTGACAAGCCTCTGCCTGAGATTGAAATTTTTGTGAGCAAAGAAAAGCCTTCAAGTCTCCAACATTGGCAACTAAAATTTGACCATCCGCAAGTAGTGTGACTGTTGCTGTGGAACTAGATTCAAGATTTTTCCTAGATGCTTCCTTCAGTAGAGAACATCAATACAATAGTAAGCAGTAGAACATATGCACAACATCTGAACCAAATAGAGAATCCAGAAAAATAGAATGTAGTCAATATACCTTTGAAAATTTCACATCTATATCATGAATTGTTCTCACCAATGCTTCTTTCAAGATTTCAAAGTGAGAAGAATCATCAACATTAAACCTGTAATCATGAACAAACTATAGATGGTCGAATACCAAAAGTATCTCCTAAGACACATTGCAATAATTCAAAATAAAGGATGTCTAATCATATAGCATCTAGGCCAGTCCAGTAAAGCCTAGAAAGTAAACTCTCAACACCACAATATGTTCAAAATCCAGAAACTATCAGACTCCACATAAATCTTAGATAACTAGCAAAGACACCATTTCTAACTAGCAACATCACTTTGAGAATAAGGAATATGCAAGTTACTGTATGCTACTCGAAATGTAATACTTAAACTTAAACTTATACACTGCGTGACTGGTAGTCGACAGTTACACAGTTTTAGTGTTACTGATGTGAAACAAATAGCTTCAAAAAGAACAAAACACATAGGAAACCCACCTTCCAACGTCCAATTCATGCCCATCTAGCAAGCCATCCCAATCATGCCGTCGCGAAACAGTATAATGTTCTTTACCGTCTCGCAAACTCCCCGAAGCATCAATAAGAAAATAGGTATGCCAAACGAAATACTCCAACAAAAGCTTGGACGCCATATCACTAGCTTCAGCTCCATTATGCCCATCGAAAACCGCCACCACTCCAACAGTAACCTCCTTGATCCCAACTTTACCTGCTCCAACATTTGACATCAAAATCAATTCCAACAAAACCTAATTCCCCAATTCAAATTGAACAAAATAAAGGAGTGAGAGAGTATTTTTACCAGGAAAGGGAATGCGGAGGTCGAGAGCGCAGAGAGTGCAGTCCTCCATGGGGCGACCTTGGCGCATCGCCGATTGGCAACGCCGGGAATGGGAGGTGTGATCGGAGTGCTTCCAGCGAGGGCATTTCGGGGATTGGAAAACCGCCGGAGCGCCGCCTTGTTTGTAAACCGTCAGGCAGATGGAGGATTTGCCGCGACACCACCACGTCGCGACGGCGAGGAGAAACCCTAGGAGGAATACTAGGGCGAATTTTGAGAGCTCCATGATCGGCGGCTATTACTGCTGCTGTTGTTACTCAAGCGTAGACCGTAGTGAGATTGAGTTCGTAGCATTGAAAATTAGGGGTAGTGAAATAAGCGAGGGGTCGGAGGAGAAGAGTAAGGGGCGATTGTGAGCTTTCATTCAGAGGTTTTGGCTCTCTTTTTTGGCGGTTGGTTCAGACCAAAACAGAACGGGAAGGCGCCAGCCGAGAAAACTCCACGTCATATCTTTGACCACCCTCTCATATCTTGACATCTGTATTTGTAGTGTTAAGTCAGCAAACTTAGCACCGTTTAGAATAAAATAAGGAAATAAAAAAAGGAGAAAGTCTATTCCGTCGTAACAGGTTCATGGTTGCCCCTCTCTTGCTTCTGCAGAAGTCTAGTCTACGATTGTGAACAACAGAGATGGAATCGTTTCAAAAAGAGAAAACAAAATGATCGAATTTTATAGCAAACGGGCCAAATCACTCTAATCAATCCAATCAACCACCCAAGCCTATCCTCGTAACCTCCCTCTCTCTCTCTCCAATTTGATTTGAAAGAACTATATTTGTTTTGATGAATGCTGACATACATTTCAGAGTGCATTGTCACTAGCTAATGCATCTCTGTCTGGTTTATTTAGAGGATGAAGAGTAAATTAGTACAGCAACATAGTTTATACTGTTGAATAATAGAAAATCTCATCAGAGGACTGGAATTTGGAGGACTGGAACTTGCACATGTAAGAAATATGCCAGAGGTTGTTCTTGAGGCCTTTCGTCATAAGTAATAGAAGAGATAGAACTGATGTAAGAGATAGAAGAGAGAACCATTATCAAGCATTATGAAATAGAAGAGATCACCATTTATCAATATTATGTAAATAACCAAAATAAAAAATAGGACAAACAATAATGATGACTGTAACATAGGAACCGGTGTAATTATACAAGAGGAAAAGAGAGTAACATATTAGTTAACATGATAAGTATTAAGTAAAATTGATCAAATGAAAACTTAGAGCTCTAGAACTTCAGTCTAATAATAGAAGCAGTAAAATCTATCAAAACGAAACTGATTTCAAAATATGGAAAACTAAACCAAAATAAATTGAAATAAATAACTGAACTGAACACAAATATATATTCAATACTCAATCACCCAAAAGCGACACCCCCTTAAAATACTAAATTACTGAACTGTGAGATTGGAAATTTGTCAACTAATTCGAGAACAAAGAAATAAAAATTGAGAAGAACTCGGTTAATAGACACCTGCGGAAAATGAGGAAACGTCAATCTTCAATTTCCATCATATAAAAAATAACAAAGAAAACTAAAATAATATAATAGCTTCTGATTTGAAATTGATCCTCGACCCATATCCTAAATCAGATTTGATGCTAAATGTAATTACTCTCTCATTTGAAATTGATCCTCGACCCATATCCTAAATCAGATTTGCTGCTAAATGTAATTACTCTCTCATTTAGATACAATGTTATCATTCACCTTCTAGGTCAACAAACCCTAAATAAGATTTGATGCTAAATAATATTACATCAAAATCCTCAAAGATCAAAAGCAAAGATGGAAAAGCAGTTGTTACTATATAACCATATAATTAAAATTCAAGCAAAACAATACAATACAAAAGATGCAGGAACTGCTCTTTTATAACCATACAAAAAATCCATAAAGAACAAATATATCTTCCGAGTGTTCATATGTTTTGATCATTATCCAACATTTTTTCTACCAAAAAAAAGAAGATAAAAATTAGGTAGCATAGTAATGTTATTATACCTATCAAAGATATTATATTTAATATATAGGGTATAACTATAAAAAGAGGAAGAATGCGAGCTACAAGAATTTTTCTTCTATGATCGATTGATATAAACATCAACAACTTCGGATTGGATTAGTTTCTCCTCAACAAATAAGCGCTAGGGCACAAAAAAATCCTACCTAATGGAGAGATAGTTGGGGAGGTGACAAAACCCTATACTTTTCATTACAAAACAAATAAACCTGAAAAATATGGATTGTTTTGTGAAAGGATTTTTGGACCTATAAAAAGTGGAATTTGTGCTTGTGGAAATTATCGAGTAATTGGAGATGAAAAAAAAGACTCGAGATTTTGTGAACAATGTGGAGTTGAATTTGTTGATTCTCGGATACGACGATATTGGTCTATGGTCGATTAAGTAACAAATAAATAGGAATTTATAGTTATACCTCGTGAAAAAAGACTTTTTTGTTGGAATTAACCCTTTGAAAAGAAAATTATGTCCAAATAAAAATAAGCAAGTATGTCATGGTTGCAGGAGTCTATCCATCGCATATAAGCTTTAGGGATATAACGACATAACCGTCGAGGCGAAGCAAGGACCTAAAAGATCGAATGGAACAATATATAGACAAGTCAATTCCGTATGAAATTTAAGGAACTCCTTTAATTAAGGGGATTCCTCATTTGAAGGGAAGTAGATTACTCAAGAATTTAACATTTCATTTCTTTTATGTCAAGATTGAATTCAAGAATTCGGAAAATCTAATAAAAAAGAAGAATGAATCAATGAACTGGGACTTGATCTTCTTTGGCAACTTGAGTAAAGAGCAGACCTTTTATGGGGTTTTTATAAAAAAATTTAGTTTAAGTGGAAACCTCTTTCTTTATTTGGTGTAACTATTGGAGCCGGATGAAAGGAAACTTTCACGTTCGATTTTGAAAGGGGGAGATCCTATAGGATCCTATCCAAAATTTTCTTTTGCTAGGCCTATAGCTAAAAAACCCACTTTCTTACGATTACGAGGTTCATTCGAATATGAAATCCAATTATGGAAATACAGCATCCCAATTTTTTTTACTGCCCCCGGCTTCGATACATTTCGAAATCGAGAAATTTCTACTGGAGCAGGTGCTATCCGAGAACAATTAGCCGATCTAGATTTGAGAATTATTCGAGATTATTCCTTGTTAGAATGGAAATAATTGGGGGGGGGGGGAGGGGGGGGGGAAGGGTCTATGGGGAATGAATGGGAAGATCGAAAGGTTGGAAGACGAAAATATTTTTTGGTTAGACGCATGGAATTGGCTAAGCATTTCATTCGAACAAATATAGAACCCGAATGGATAGTTTTATGTCTATTACCAGTTCTTCCGCCCGAGTTGCGACCAATCATTCAGATAGATGAGGGTAAACTAATGAGCTTGGATATTAATGAACTTTATAGAAGAGTTATTTATCGGAATAATACTCTTATCGATCTCTTAATAACAACTAGATCTACGCCAGGAGAATTAGTAATGTGTCAAGAGAAATTGGTACAAGAACCTGTGGATACACTTCTTAATAATGGAATCCGTGGACAACCAATGAGGAATGGTCATAATAAGGTTTACAAGTTGTTTTCAGATGTAATTGAAGGAAAAGAGGGAAGATTTCGTGAAACTATGCTTGAAAAACGGGTCGATTATTCGGGGCGTTCTGTTATTGTTGTAGGCCCTTCACTTTCATTACATCGATGTGGATTGCCTCGCGAAATAGCAATAAAGCTTTTCCAGACATTTGAAATTCGTGGTTTAATTAGACAGCATTTTGCTTCGAATATAGGAGTGGCTAAGAGTAAAATTTGGGAAAAAGAGCCGATTGTATGGGAAATTCTTCAGGAAGTCATGCAAGGGCATCCCATATTGCTTAATAGAGCACCCACTCTGCATAGATTAGGCATACAGGTGTTCCAACCCATTTAGTAGATGAACATGCTATTTGTTTACATCCATTAGTTTGTAAGGGATTCAACGCAAACTTTGATGCGGAAGCCGTTTATGACCATAAGAAAACATAAGTAACTTTATCTTTGGAGGCTTAAGCGGAGGCCGTTTACTTATGTTTTCTCATATGAATATCTTGTCTCCAACTATTGGAGATCCTATTTCCGTACCAACCCAGGATATGCTTATCGGGCTCTATGTATTAACGAGTGGGAATTGACGAGATATTTGTGCAAATAGGTATAATCCATCTAATAACACAAATTATAAAAATGAAAGAATTGACGATTATAAATATACGAAAGAGCCTATCTCTTTTGTAATTCCTATGATGCAATTGGAGCTTATACAAACACAAAGGGACACAACCAAGCATTCAACCAAAATATAGAATCGTGACCTATAGCCATCTTTATTGAAGTACTGGAACTTCTATGTTACTATGAAATGACTGAAACTAAATGATATGAATCTGGCATGATATAGAAACCACAATTGAGCCCGAATCTCCTTCACAGATGAAATTCAATCACAATTAGATTTTATTGTTACTCACAATTGAGCCCGAATCTTTTCAGATAATGCAGGGCCTTCCTATCACAATACTCGATTTTCTTTATGCAATTTAGGTATTAAGGTAAATATAAATTGTCTCTATTAAAAATACGTACCAGTAAAGTGAAGATGGCTACCATGCATAACTAAATATATGGTCATTCTTTGTCTGTAAAGAGCAATTCAATAAATAAAGG
Source organism: Geum urbanum (assembly GCA_946800695.1). Lineage (NCBI taxonomy): Eukaryota > Viridiplantae > Streptophyta > Magnoliopsida > Rosales > Rosaceae > Geum > Geum urbanum. The sequence continues at coordinate 42,522,583 of OX327007.1, read as the reverse complement.
TCTTAAATTTGTAAAAAACAGATCAAGGAGTTTGAAGATTATATTGATAGGCAAAATCTGATAAAGAACTGTTGCTACTATTTTGACATGGTTTCTTAAAAAACAAACATATCTTCATTGTAACAATACTAATATTCTACTACCAAAATTAAGGCTGAAAGCTAAAACTCACAACGAAAGAGTCTACCTTGGTGCATCTCTATACACTTTTTAGGCAACTTTAATCTAGTATGTAGCTATTTCATCGACCTTGTAATCGGGTCTATAAGACTTCCAAATTGAGCTGGAACCGGCACACATCACCATCAACATGTTTAGATCCTGGAAATCACAAAACTGTGAATCAAATAAGCACATCAAACTAATCCTGAAAGGCAATACTAAATGCAAGCACATGCGAATCAGTTAAGCAACAAACCAGAATCAGGTTTAATGATGGAAATCAGGTTGGGGCTAGAGTTCAAGCAGTGACAACAAATGTTATAAGAAAGTTTCATACTAAAATAACTCATAAGAAATAGTATCAATATGTGGCATTACTCACTCATAACTTAAGAACTCATACTAAACCGAAACTGAGACCACACAACGTATCGAAACAAACGCGAACTGAATGAGATCCCAGAATTACAACTCAATCCCCCGACTACACCAAGGCGCAAAACCTTCGATCCCTGCAGAAAAACAACATCAGTTTTTTAGAATACTAAAAAGACTGATTCCAGATGCAGACCACTTACAGCATCAAACTTTAAATGTAATCAGATGAAGATGTTGAACTTACTCCAGCAGCATGCATATATGCCAAATTCAAACAACCTAAAGGAATTATGCATAGGTAAAGAAATCAATGGGCAACGAACTAATCTGAAATTTAGAGATTAAATCGACCACAAAGGTGATAGAGAGAACAAAGAGCAAATCTCCCAAAATAAACAAAGCTAACATTCACAAACCAATAAATTCCCCTTCAAAAGAAAAAAAAAACACATAAATAAGCAAAATCTCACAATTCAACACATTTACAAAGACTTGTGATATTTGAGCTAAATTTACATGCTATTCAAAGTATAGTTGTCTCTAACAAACTATAGAAATAATCAAAGGTTCAAAAAGCTAAGAATCCAACTATTAAAATTTAAGATCTCAAAGAAACTACTTAATGGAAAGTGACACCATTGACATCAAGAGTAGTTTATGAAACCGACATTATTGACTACTTTGATACATCTAAATTCAAAATTATTTCAAGAAAATTAGTATGGATTTGATACAACTACTCTGTCATTATGGATTTGATATATCTACTCCCAATGAATCCCCTAATGACTCCAAGGCTGATTACATATCTAACATTAACTACACATTAATGGTAATTTTCAATGCTACAGAGTAAGGACAGTTGACAGTTGCTGAGTCCCCAAGCTGTGTATGACTGACTCTCAGTCCCCTTTAAGCTATGTCTCCTCCAACACTCCTCCATATGCCCTTCTCAACAAACCAAATAAACCATTCCTAGCCCTATCTAATTCCCCTTTCTCGTCTTTTTAAAACAAACCCAGATAAACCATGCCCAGAAATTTCTCTTTTTCAAATCTCTAATTTTCTTCTCGTCCCAATTTATCTACCATATGCATCAAACACGTAGCAAGACACTCAAACTTTAAGATTCTAAGTCCTTAGATTGATATCTACCTCATTTTCAACTGAAACTTTTCATTGACAAAGAAGTCAAATGAAATGAAACTTACCCCAACGTTCTATGTACCTCAGGACTTAATCAATAAAATGTAAATGGTAAAATCAGATCCTAATCATAACTGCATCATCCAACAATAACAACAAATAGCGGTAATAGGTAAAACTAAACTCACCACTTCTAATAAGCTAAGAGAGAGAAAGAGAGGCGTTCGTGATGCAATTGAAATGAGACAACACTCAGGTATATCAATCGATACAAACATGGAGCAAGATCGAACCTTAATAGAGGAAAAGAGGCAAAAGCCACCTTAAAAAAGGAGCGAGATACAATCAAATAGGAGCGACATCCAATCAATCAATCAATCGAACGAAATAGGAAGACAAAACAACAACAAAACAAAAAATTACCCAGCAAGATCGTAGAATCGAAGATTACCCGGGGAGATTACAAAAACCAGAAACCCTAATAACAGTAGATGAAACTCCGTTACCTAAACAAAGGAGTGAAATCCAATCAATCAATTGAATGAAATAGAAGCCAAAAAAATAAAACACTAAAATCGAAAGATTACCCAATTAGATTACGAATCCAGAAACCCTAATAGCAGCAACAACAACAGATCAAACTCCATCATCGAGAATTAAGATTGTAGGTTAAAATGATCATCGAGATCCAGAGATGGGATGTCGGGAACCTCCGACAAAGTGAACGACCCCGGTTAAATCGAAAATCGAGATCGAGATCGAGATCGAGAGAGAGAGAGAGAGAGAGAGAGAGAGAGAGAGAGAGAGAGAGAGAGAGAGAGAGAGAGAGAGAGAGAGACGTATATGAGAGAGAGAGACGTATATGAGAGTGAGAGACGCAAATGAGAAAAGCGAAGAAAATGTGGAGAGAAGGTACGGTCAACGATAATTTTTTGCACCTGTGAACAGTGCAGGAATGTAAACAGTGAACTCAAATGAACATTAAAGATTCCTCTCAGCTTCGTCAGATAGCAAGTTTATTAAACTAGATGGGTGCAATCGAGATCGAGATCGAGATCGAGAGAGAGAGAGAGAGAGAGACGTAAATGAGAGAGAGAGACGTAAATGAGAGTGAGAGACGCAAATGAGAAAAGCGAAGAAAATGTGGAGAGAAGGTACGGTCAACGATAATTTTTTGCACCTGTGAACAGTGCAGGAATGTAAACAGTGAACTCAAATGAACATTAAAGATTCTTCTCAGCTTCGTCAGATAGCAAGTTTATTAAACTAGATGGGTGGCTCACACTTGGATTAAGTGATGTAAATTCTGATTTATACTTCTGTTCTATTATTCATGTTCATTTTTGCACTTGATAAGGTTACACTGCAGATCTCGGTGAACTAAGAAGGTAAAGCACATATTCTCCTATTTTCGGCAAAATAAATATACAATGACTTTTAATATTGTGAAATGTGAAATGGACAATTAGTAAAAAAAAAAAACTGAATAGAGAACCTAAGTTGCTGTTAAATTGAAGGGAAAAAACTATGTAAGCGCAATGTTTTGGAAACTACATGCAAGCAAGCTGAAATGTTCTAATATATTGTCTTATTTGAATTACAATCATTCATGGCATCTATCGGTAGAGATGCCTATCAAATTATGGCAACCTATAACATAGAGAAAACAAATTCTTGTGTCTATAATTAATGACAAAAGATTCCAAATCGTAAAAACTTTTCCAATTTTCTCTATTGTCATTGTAGAAATTCATCTCTTCTTGGCAAACGATATATCATTCTTGTTGTGCGATAAGCTAACTGCCTCAGAGTATTTTTTGCAAATCAAAACACGAAACACCAAAGATAATGTGACTTAGAAGATATGAGCACTGATAATTTGCAAAAACAAATCATAGCTGAATTTAAAAGGGAAAAACACAACATGAACATAACTGCAGGCATCCTAACATAATTGAATAAAACAGTGTATACAGAGATAAAAGTGCAAAAGCAGATTCATGTGATTGTAGACATGTATGTCAATTTAAGATAATGAGTTCTTGAAGGATTAAATTCAAACAGTCACATAGTCCAAAGATTCAAACGGATCCTTTTGTGAACTCAAAAACTTTGTTTATCTGATAAAAAAAAAGACCTCTATGCACCATTGTTAATCTAAAACTAAAATAAAATGAAATCTAAGAAACGAATTGTAAACGGAAAAGAAAACATGTTTCAAACCAATTTGTAATAATAAGTCACACAAAGCTCTCATTGCTCTAAATTTCCCGCACAAATTGAAAATGAAACTGCACATGATGTAGTAATCTTCTTCATCCATTGAACATATACAGATACATATCTCACTAAATCTCAATGATTGAGAAGCATGTGATTCTGAAGTCAAGAACAAACTAAATCATTCCATATTCCAACTCATAACATCCACAAAGACTTGATGTTTTTTATTTAGTGGCGCTTATATTCAACTTCTTCATTCACCCAAAAGATGTTAAATCTAGACAAATTCCACAAAACATAGTTTACCCCCTCGAACCCTACACAAAATAAGCACGCATCGAACCAATGCAAGAATACAAATGCATAAATAGAGACGTCATTTCTAATCTTTTAGTAACTAAAGTTTTCCATGGCACTTAGTCCAAATTAAAATTGTAAGTCTTACTCGTTGATCCAATAAAAAAAACTCCATATGATTTGTTTTTCTACTCATTTTGTGTTTGATTTGTTCTTACCTGCTCGATTCCTCTGTTCCTTTTCCTAGCCTAAAAGTGAAATGAGGCGATAGAGTTGCAAAAGCGAACTTCTAAGTTGATTAATGAAAGTGATCCCTCAGTGAATTGAGGACATAGTAAAGCTATAATATCGCACAAATTCAAAGAATGGAAATAAAATGGCCAGTCATGACTTGATAAATTCTACAAATTTGCAGATGATTATGGCAATCGAGGACACAAAGGCTTGGCATGTAAACATATTCTTTTTTCCGAATTGAGGAATTTTGTTTCTGAAATACAGGCATTATGATACATGAGAGCTTACACCGGTATAACCATCGATGATCCTTAAATATCCGTATCGTAACGCCTGTATTTCATAATATCTACTCTTTTCAGTATTTCAAAATATCTACTCTTTTTAGTAGTGCTTGTATTTCGAAAATTCATCGATGATACTCTTTTCCATTGACATTACAGGAAATACAGACATTACAAGCTTAAATACAGGTATTACAATCAATTATAATCCATATTCCTAAAAATCAGGGATTGCTTGAATATCTACTTCTACTATACACTACCACATATTGACTCATTGCCGGCGACTTAAAAGTCGTCGGCAATGTTTTTGGACATTACCGGCGATTTTTGCCGGAAAAATTGCCGGTAATGTTTTTTTTTTTTGACATTACTGGCGACATAAATGTATGTCGCCGGCAATGTTTCGATGGTAATGTAAAAAAAAAAAAAGACATTGCCGGCGACATACATTTATGTCGCCGGTAATGTCAAAAAAAAAAAAAGACATTACCGGCGACATAAATGAAATCGCCGGCAATGTCATTTTTTTTTTTTACATTACCATCGAAACATTGCCGGCCGGTAATGTTAAAAAAAAAAAAAGACATTACCGGCGATTTTTCGGCAAAAATCGCCGGTAATGTCCAAAAACATTGCCGGCGACTTAAAAGTCGCCGGCAATGAGTCAAAATGTGGTAGTGATAATTAGGACAAGACACACTGAGATACTAGAAATATACTGTTCTAGAACACTCCCCTTTTGTGTCGAGCTCCTAATGTATGATGCATAATATGTTACCTCACTAAAAACCTTGTCAAATAAACAAAAATCTCATGCGCAAAATTAAAGTTTGGTCGAAGGGAAAAAGAGTACAACACATCAACTACAAGAGCTACTACTTGTGATGTAGACTCCCCTTGATGTCTATCAAAATGTGACTCCCCTGATTGGTAACTCAATCTCGGAGTTCAGATAAACGTCGCATACCAATGTGTCTCACATGTTTCACAAATGTAAATTTTAGAAGTGACTTGGTGAACAAATCCGCAGTGTTATTGGCTGAACCATTCTGGTTCACATGAATATTCAATAACTGTTGATGTTGCTGATTGAAGAAGTACTTCAGCAAAATGTGCTTAGTATTGCCACCCTTAATGTAACCCAACTTTATATTTTCAATGAAAGCCGCATTATTTTCAAAGATACAAGTTGGTGTTGATGTAGTAAATGGTAATCCACTAGACCCTTGAATATGGTGTATTACTGACCTAAGCTAGACACATTCTTTAACGGCTTTATGTAGAGCTATGATTTCAGAATGACTCGAGGAAGTAGTAACAAGGCTTTGCTTTGTAGATCTCCAAGAAATCATCATGTTCCCCATGGTGAGAACATAACCTGTTTGGGAATGTCTTCTATGTGAGTCAATGTGACGACCCGAACCAGAATTAGTAGAATAATCAGCACGATTCACGAGATTAAGCTTAATCGCGATTAGTCGTAAATTGTGTGGTTTGCCGATTTAGTTTACGACTTAATTATCGGCCGAGAACTTGAATTGAGTTTCTTCACGGAAGTTGTAGAGCATGTGATTTCGAGCTCGAAGGTGGTTCCGGATGATTTTTCCGATAATCGAGGAATATAATACGATTATTGGAAGTTTCGGTTTTCGACGAGTTTATCCGTTCGTTTCGTATTTATCCGAATCGTAGTGGTTATCCGTTTTGGACCGTTGATCGCCCCGAGATGCGAGTATAAATATCGAAAATAGTCGTAAAATCGTCGAAAAATACTGTTTGAGGTTTGACCAGCGTTGACTTTCCAATTTTGGAAGTTTGACCCGTTGACCGAAGAGGAAACTTTCCCGTTTGAGCTTCGCCGGCCGATTTGCATTTTCCGGCCACCTCCGGCCTCGTTGAGGGTATGGTTCGCTTCCCCTTGAGTTTCTTAACTGTTTTGTGTTTGAAATTGTGTGAATTGATGAGGTTTGGAGTGAACCCGAATCGGGTTAGGTTGTCGGAGTTCGCCGGAGTTGGGTAGGGGTGTTCCGGCGAGTTGTGGAGGTGGGGATGTTGGGGTTTCAACTCCCCAAGCCTTGGTGATGCTTCCTGGGTGGTTAGTTTTGGACGAGGTGGTGGTTTTTGGAGAACCCGATTAGGTTGCCGGAATTTGTTTCTGTTTGGGTTTCAAGCTGAAAGTGGGGAGGTTCCGGTTTGAATTGGGTGATGCCATAATGGAAGAAAAGACTGGGCTTGAGGAGGACTTCAAATCTAGAGCTTCCTCGCCGGAGAAAGTCTCCGTTACGGCGGCGGCGTTCCGGCGAGACTGTTGACTTTTCAGATTTCGATGTTTTTAATGTCATTTTTCTCGTAATCGCGCCCTGATTATCGCCTAGAGGTTTTCGTGTTGATTTGGGTATCGGATTTTCAGTTGAAGGTTTCGAGTGGAGATTTCGGAAATTTAGTCGATTGTTTATACAGTTTAATATGTTTCCGGGAACGGTTGGTTTCTGTGGTTAAGTACAGAGTTGTGGGCTGTGATTTTGATCAGTTATGTTTTATGATTATTCAGGGGATCGAGATCGAGATCGTGCTTCAGGCGAGGGATCTTCCGCCGGGCCACGAGATTAGTGCGAGTGCGCGTTTTGCTCACCTGTGAGTGGACATTTCTTTTCACGGATTGATTGCGAGTCTTTATACACGTTTTACGAACTTGAGCATGCATACGAGATTATGTTTTACATGAGCATGTGTTATACGATTATGCTTATACCAGTATAGATTACGTATATGCATTTATATATTGTTTCAAGCATTTGCATCGAACTATTTACGATTTGGTTTACACAGAGTACAGTCTCATTATATGTTGTTGTATCGATACACTCGCATCCCGGCTGATCCCCGATGATGTGTACCGGGGGAGGCTGTGACTCCTGACCCGAGGCCTTTACCGGGGGGAGGCAGACCTCTGACCTGAGGCCTTTCTGGCTAGAATCACGTGTGGGTCTGGGATCCCGTGATTCAGACTGTACTAGCACGGATGTGTCCACGAGCGACCCCGTGGGATTTTTATGCATGCTCTGTACGCGTGAGGAGTTAGAGTCTCCCTCGTGTACTATTTGATTATTTATGCATCTGGACTCGCATATGTTTTTATAACATATATATTATTCGGCGAAAGACAATTACTTTTCGTCCACTCACTCTAACAGTTTTATGTCTTTCCCCTGGGCTTTTCAGTTTTCGTGTCCAGTTTGCAGTCTAGGTTCTGGTGTTTCACGTCGCGGTTGGAGGCTAGTGATCCGAGCTACCTGTGTTTTCCAGTAGGTTCTTGTTTTTCCTACTGATGTGTATATTGTATATATTCTATATATTTACACTAGAGGTCGCTCTGATACATTCTAATACATGTTTTATGTGGATTTTCTCGGATATATTATATATTACAGATATGTTTTCTGTTTATTGATATTGTTATGATATTGAGAAATCCGGATGAGATTGGTGCCCACGGTTTGGCTTTTGTGGCATAGGATGAAGTGTTATTTTCAGGGTGCAGGTTAATGCAATTCCGCGTTAGTACGTTACTCTGCCGAAATTTTGAATTGTTTTTGTTGGTTCACGTTTTTCGAAGGGGTTCGATTCCGGTTTAGGCAACTAAATCGGGGTTGGGTCCTTTCAGTCAAAGAGATACCCAATATCGACAAATTCTACCAACACATCACATGATGTCCTGGAATAGGGGACTACACTGAAATGCGGTTTAGTGCTTGCAACCCTCAAAAATATCACTCGACGGGTCGAGAGACCTTTTCTGTTCCATCCATGGTGCAGTCTTCGACGAGTCGAATGACTCTGGTAGAACCATCCCAAACACATAGTTCGATGGGTTGAGAGCCATGTTTGACGTGTCGAATTTGGCAGAGTTCGATGTCTGCATTTCAAGAATTCTTTTTTCTAGAATTTCAAATTTCTCTCTTGCTTCTTTGTAGGGAAAGAACAAGCCCAAGTTAATGGATCCCTTCAAGTACCTAAAGATATGCTTTACTCCATTCCAATGAGATTGCATTGGCACAGACCTAAACATAGTTAACAAGTTCATAGAGAGACAATGTCTGGACGCGTGTACTGATCTAAATACAACAAAGCTCTAATCACGCTAAGGTATGGTACCTCAGGTCCCAAAAGTTTCTCATCATCATCTTTCAGATGAAACATATCTTTTTTGGGTTCCAGACTCTGAACAACCATTGGTGTGCTTTGTCCATGTTAAATCACCTAAGCATCTTTTGGATATAAGCAGACTAGTGAATAAGAATTCCACCAACTCAATGTCCAGCTCAAAACCAAGAAAAAATCGAGTCCTACCAAGAGCTTTCATCTCAAACTCGGATTTCAAGTAGCCAACCGTCTTATTAATCTCATTAAGAGACCCGATTTTGTTCATATCATCTAAATAGACTACTACAATGGCAAATCTTGAACTTGTTTATTTAATGAACACGCATGGGCATAAATCATCATTCTTGTATCCCTTCCCAGTTAAGTAGTCACTTAGACGTGTGTGCCATATCCTACCGGATTGCTTCAATCCATATAGCAAACGTCTCAATCTAATCACATTAGCACTTCGTCATTTAAAGTTACTTGAATGAGGATAACTATATCATCCGACACTCTCATATATATCTCTAAATCAAGATCACCATAGATATATGTTGTAACCACATTCATCAGCTGCATATTCAGTTTTTCGGACACTACCAAACTGATAAGGTAGGGGAAAGTAATAATGTCCATGACCGGAGAATACGTCTCCTCATAATCAATGTAAGGGCATTGAGAAAATCTTTGACCCACAAGTCTAGATTTATACCGAAAGACTTAATTCTTCCCATTATGTTTCCGAACAAAGACTCATTTAATGTCCAACCAGCTTAACATTCGGTGAGAATAGCACTACTGGACTGAAAACTTGTCTTTTCTTCAGAGAATCTAGTTCAACCTGGATTGCATTTTTCCATTTCGACCATTTCAGCGGGGTTTCACTCCATCGTCATCAATAATCTTCTGAGCAACAAAATAAACAAATACATCATCATATAACATGGAAGATCTATCGATAATAACGCGCGCATCATTGTTACATAGTGAGATTTTCTTGTTCTCTGACATCAAAAATGGCTCTGAGGCATCCCCTAGTGATGCCAACTGTGATTCTAAGGCATAACTGTAGTCATGAACAATCTCATGTGAAAGATTCACAATATTGATGATGAAATTATCATTTTGTGCCTGGATGGCTTGCCTTTTCATCAGTAGATTTTTTTGGTCTCCCCTTCTTTCTAGTGGGAGCCGATGCTGGTGCCACACCCTCCACATGGACGATAGAAACGTTTCACTGCCCGGGAGTGGCGTTAGCTTGCCATTTTCTAGGGACTTCCAACCTTGCAAGAATGTTTGCAGCAAGTATATCCGATCTAGTCACTTTCCTGATATCAACAAAGGAGTCACGCATCGAATCTTCTACTTTATGAAGATTGAGAATACGTTGCACTTCAACCTCACTCTGAGATGTGTGGGGATCATGATGAGACATAGTAGGGTTAGATCACGTCAATTTTTGACGTTTAACCAGAATAGAACCATTCCTATCTCCCCTTAGCGGCGGGAATTATGTCTCATCAAAGTTACAATCTGCAAATCTAGCAATAAAGAGATCTTCTGTTAAAGGTTCTAAATAGCGAACAATCGTTAGCATAACCAATATAGATGCTTAATCATCGTTGAGGACCCATTTTTGTACATAGTGAAGGCGTAATAGGCATATATACTACCCAACCAAAGATGCGTAGATATGAAATGTCAGGTTCATATCCAGTTACCAGCTGGTACACATTGAATGGTTGGCATGCTACAGATCTGTAACGAATAAGCATAGTTGTATGTAATAATGCATATCCCCACGCAAATATCGGTAAATTTGTGTGGATTACCAAAGCTCTGGCCACAAGCCGTAACCTCTTGATTTGTACCTCTGTAAGACCATTCTATGAATGAACATGGGAAACAGGATGTTCAACTTCAATCCCAATTGACATGCAGTAATCATCAAAATATTTAGATGTAACTCTGTTGCATTATCCAATCTAATAGACCTGATTGGATTGTCCGAGTTGTGAGCCCGGAGCTTAATGACCTGTGATAGGAGTTTTGCAAATGCAACATTCCTTGTAGATAGCAAAACAAAGTGTGACCAACGCGTTGATGCATCTGCCAAAATCATAAAATATTTAAATAGTCTGCATTCAGGTTTGATAGTTCCACAAATATCGTCATAGATTCTCTGTAAGAATGGTATGTTTTCAATGTTGTCAACCGAAAAAAAGGACTTACGATATGTTTTCAGTTTGCTAATGAACAAGTTTTGCAAAATGAGAGGTGTACATCGGAGATTACCATGAAGGAATATGGTGAGATAACACTTATCTTGGAGACTGAGCCTGGACTGAGAGGAGTAATCTCAGCCCCTCCCCCAATCGAAACGGATGGTTTTTGGTATTCCCAAATACTTCTTTGCTCTAAATTACTGATGACCATGTGAAATTTTCAATATTTTTATCATCATATCCCAACCTGGGTTTCCCAATCGAAAGTGTCAAAGCTTATATTAGGCTGAGTCACACACAGTGGTGTGAGTGACTACATTAGATTCAATAATAATAACCGTAGTAAGATATAAACCACTACGAATGCTCATAAATTTCTCCAGAATGTGCTTTTTGCCACATTCTACGGAGGCAACGCACAAATATTTTTATTCATTCTCACAATATGTTTCCAAGTGAAAACCGTTGGTGTGAATGTCCTTAAAACTTAGCAAAGTTCGATTGGCCTTTGCCGCGTATAAGGCATCAATGACATAAATTCTTGTATCATATGGAAATAAGAATTGTGCTGAATCACGCCCTTTTATAACCAACAATGAACCAATCATGGTTGTCACTGGAGAACTAAATGACATAAGATCCATAAACAATTGCTTATTCCATGTAATAGTGTGAGTAGTACAACCATCTTCTAAACACTCAATCTCGCCTTCGGACATCTATAAAAGAATGCAAATTAATCAGCCTTTGTACTCAAGACATGGCAAACAGTTTAAGTGAATACATAAAGATTTTCAAAGGGTTGTGACACTTGTAGAGTGCTTGACATGGCATGACAAAAATCGATGTACAAAACAACATCAAAATAACACAATTTCTAGACATGAACCTCGAAGGATTCTTCAATGGGTCGAACTAATTCAATCCGGGTCTAGGGTACTCCCCTCGACTGGTCGAAATATAACTCTTGACTGGTCAAGGTTTTCCGAAATCGATATTGGATTTTTGGGTTTTATTTTGACAGGTCAAAAATACATCTCGATAAGTCGAAAAATGTTGAAAAATGATATAGTAGCTTGGTCTCGATGGGTTGAATCCATCCTTTGATGTGTCGAAGGTGCTTGGATGTGGACGGAGGATTATCTTTGATGGGTCAAAGCAAAACAAGGTAAAAATTTTGACGGGTCGAATGCTAAAAACAATCAAGTGCCTATGTTTTGACGGGTTCGAGAGGAAATCTCGACTGGTCGAGACACCTGGGATCAGAACATCCTCTCTTTTCTTTCTCGTTTTTCTGATATTTTGGTGTCATATTTGTTAGACCAATTAGTTTTTTGAATACAAATAGTATATATATGTAACAATAATAGAATCGAAATTGTAACTAATAACAAAGAATTAAGACGAAATAGGAATTCATTAACTTGATCAGATACAGGCTTGCAACGCAGTGTCGTAAGACAGAAATTCACCCTCACTTGTACTTGTAGTCTGGACGTCTATCTAGATGATACAACTATATGGTTGAAGTTCTTGCACATGGACTTGAACCCTAGCAATTTTACTCTATGTATTTTTCAGAATAGCAATACGGAAGAAGAAGTCGAATTTGAAGAATTGGATGTTTGAATGACCCCCTCGGGTCGTCCTTATAAAGACGTCAAAAGGCATAATTTTTTCAAAAGTCGCGACAGTTATCTCAATTGTCGCTTCTTTTCATATTTATCTCTTTTTTGATATTTATCTGAAATAATAATTTAAAATTTAAGTATTAATTTTCAAAATTAAAATTGGCTTTAATCAATAGAGGCCATATTTTGACGATTTATATAATTGGGTTTTCCCTTGGTAACTCAAGACTCAAACCCACAAATCCATGTGGAAACCCACATTCTAGCTTTCAGCCCACTTACTTCTCTACGTGTGTAATCTTTAATAAACGCACATGCATTTCTGACTTCTACCATGTGAGACTAAAGTCCCACAAGTCCCAATAATATTGTCATGTAACTCTGTATATTTTGAACCATTCATGCATTATAGAGTTTAATATTATCCTTAACACTTTCATATATTGAAAGAAAGAAATTCCGCTTTGCCAACACAAAACTTACACCAAAGATGTTTTATTCCAAAGCTGACTAAAATTATAGTCTTAAAACATGACTAAAACAAATCAAAAACAAACTAAACTTGAAATACATAGCTGAAACAATCACATAATACATAGACTACTCAAAATTCAAAGTCTCAAGATTTGCTCTCTTGTCATCTATTACAATAAGATTGGGTTCGCCGCCATTTGCCATCTCAAGTAAAATTAGACTCTTGTGCTAAGTATTGCTTGCACTTTTTGTAGGCATTGAAAGGACCCAACCCTAGATTAACTAGTAATCTAGGATCACGCCGTAACGACAAGACTTAAACCACGGATTTCTGTAATTTTTTTTGACGTAGTTTCCTCTACGAAGTGGACTATCAGAAACCTACAAGAAAATCACACTTCGGATTTTCCACAAACAATACCATGGACCACCGATGTCCATCCAGATTTCTCAATAAAGTACAAAAAGTAAATGAATTAAAATGCTGGAACAATAATACAGAAACTGAAAACTCATAATCAAACAATACTATCAATTCACAACCAACACTGAAAAATATTTACAACACTAGTGTTCAGAGCGATTTCTGGGAGTAGAATAAAACATATTAAAATACACTGCTAGTGGGCCAAAACCTACATAAAGGTATGATAATTCGGTGGACTCAAAGCCTCTGGGGATCAAAATTCAGCTCAGGAGAAGCACTGCAACCTAGGCACGAAAAACCGAAAGGCCTAGGAAAAAGCAGATAAAAAAATAAAAACGTTAGCGTGAGTGGACAAAATCTGATAATCATCAGTGTAAAACATTAAAATAATATCTAATGTCTTTCCACCAGTATATATAAAATAAGGTGAGTTCTTCTGTTCTGTGGAGGTGGCTGCTCAAGCGAATCTTTCAAGCCAAGTCGACATGTCAGGCGAATCTCACAAGCCTGACGATGATAGACCAGGCGAATCTCTCAAGCCTAGTCGGCATATCAGGCGAATCTTTCAAGCATGATTTGTGGACTGCCCGGTGATCAGTCATGCAGTCAGTGCATCAATGCGCTACTAATGCCACCTCAAAATAAAAACTACCTCTAAAACTATTCTAAAATAATCTGAAATACTGTACTGAAATAAAGTACTGAAAATCAAGGAACTCGCTATAACTGTTAAAATAAAAGTCCACTCACAGTACTATGCCGGGACATTCATAAAGCCAAAACTTGCCAATCGACACAATATTCATCCGACACGGCCTGCTAACTTGTAGTCAATCGCATTCAGTATGAAATTACTAGCAGAACGACATAAAATTTTGTCGAAGATTCCAACCTCGCCAGAGCTCTGTCACGCACCACCACCGCCAGCAGTCAGAATCCCACCGGCTCCAAATCGAGCAATATACACATCAAAACGTTTATCTCAACAAGCCTAACAACATTGTAGTACAACTCAAAACCAAAATCAAGCCAGGAAATAACGAAATCAACCATTGAAGTTTCGAACCCTCTTCGGAACTTCCTTTGCTCACTGGCGTCCAACCATGACTGAGTCCGAGATGCATCGCGTTCAACTCATCGTCACCTGGGCTTCAAAACCCCCATGGTCACGACCTCCATCACCACCGTGTGCACAACCACCATCGCCGTCGAAAACAACCCGGAACCGCCACTTCTCAGCCTCGAATCATCCTCCACCGGTCACCAATGCCAGAGATATTGCCACCAATCAATAGAGGAGATGGAACCCAACAATTTGCCACCAATCCCATGGCCGGAGGTGGCTGATTGGAGGCTCACTATCGGTGAGAACCTCATGGCGAGGAAACGGGTCGAGAGAGGGGTTAACGCAAGGTCAACCCGGTTGCCCAAAATAGATTTTTTTGTTACTTTGTCAAAATAGAAACCCCTATATATATTCGCGATTTATGGTAACGCGTTTTTCGATATTTTTGTAAAATTTCTGCTGACCATAACTTCCTCGTCGTAACTCTGATTTCAACACTTGACGTGGCCACGGATTTATTTTGACAAACTTTACGTCTTTATCCAAATAAATTTCTCGAAAAATATAGTCAATAAAATCTCAACGAAATGCCAGCGAAAGTTACCAACAATAAAGATTATCGACGATTAACGTAATTAATTAGTGACGAACTACATAAGTTCCGATTATCGTGTGATATTGTTCTGGGTCGTAACAATCTACTCCCCATAAAAAAATTCCGTTCTCGAAATTTACACATACGGGTATAACAGACGAATTCTCATTCTTACTGCTCCAGTCAGCGTCTTCTAGCTCACAAGAATATCCATAATTGTTAGCTTGATCCATAACTCTGTTACTAAGCTAACATTTCATCATCAAGTCTCGTCCAATAAATCTGACGGCATAATAACTACTCCAAATAAATCTGAAATAAGGAGCGACATAATCCAAATTCAATAACATGATGCTTATAAGCTTCTGGTATCCGTGTCAAAACTAATGACCAATTCTACTAACATACTCAAATACAATTGCCCAGACTTACCCAAAAATTCTCAGACTAGGGTCTCGCAAAGATAACTACATGGGAAGTAGTGTGGTTGCAACACAAAAGTAACACCTAAATCGCCATTAGAACCCTGCACCAAAAACTAACTGAGATGTCCAATCACGAAAACTTACCCATAAGGTGGAAACTAAAACCACCAAAAACACAAACAAGGGACCCAACAAACCAGTTTAAAATCACAATAAATATGGGTACTTGGCCGATCCGCAATGAACTTCCAACCTTACACAGTTTTCGAAATTTTCTTACAAAATTTTGGGCATAGTCTCCTCTAAAATGTAAGGAACCCAAAAACCTGTATAACGAAAATATTTCAATAATCTCATCTCAAAATATAATATATGGGCTCCACATCCCATCCAGATTCCTCATAAATCAACATAGCTATAACATGAATATAAATCACTAATATTTATCCAATTTCATGAATCATATTGATCACCAAACCATATATATCCACCATTTATAACTCCCAAGAACATACTACCTCAACAAACATCTACAATACCATAAAGAGGCTTAAACGAATATATCCACAATAAGCCTAAAATAAATCCAAATCTATGGGCGAGAATGAGGAAGTCAAACTGACATCACAATTTACTATGAATTTGGAGATAAAAACTCGGCATTCCATATGAAGTTTCTGAATAATCGCCACTGTTAAATCAATAATATCCAATATTTCCGCAGTCTGAACAAATATGAATGCGTAACCTGAACCTCAACATTCGCTCGATCATTTACGGAGCTCAAATACTCTAATTGAAAACTAACCATCAATAAAACTACACCGCAACAATTCACTATATGGCTCGCACATCCACATAGCTACTACTGACACGAGCCACCAGGCCTTATAGAGTTAGGCATAGTCCACAAATACATATACACATATGACAATAACAGTCCATTGAAAATAATATAATACTGGGATGCCAATCTATTTATCAAAATATTGTCCCAAATTGAACAATCGAATTGTTGCACTCTTCCACGCTTTACTACCGTAGATGTTCTAATTCCTCAGACACCGTATCATCAACTTATAAACATTAATCAGAAGGTCAGAGTACTGCAAAATTCAAGAAACATGACAGTTTTCGATAACATGCACCATTAGAAATCTAGATTTTATAACGCTGAAAAAAAAAATTAAATCATTGTCGCCAAGTATAACCCTGGTTGGAATTCGCGCTTGTGTGTAAAATCCACATATACTTCTACTGGTGATAAACATAGAGTTATAAATAGGATGCTCCAAATCACGTCTAGGAGAAATCCGGAAATCATGCATCATAAAAATTTCAAATCATACTCATCTGTTACTAATCTCCATGTCACCTGTAACGCTCGTAAACTCATATATGACATCGAGCTGAAACGATTTAATCTATGCGGCATAACATATACGTCACCGGTTCAATGTTAGTATAATATATTTTCCTCCGCGAACTCATGTGATTAATAACTGGAAGAAATACATTTTTAGGCTGGTGGCACGAAGCGAAAAGTATCCTTTCATAAGGGAATGTGTTCAAGAAAATGCACCAAAAAGACAAATAATGCAAAAAGCAACAATAATACAACTACTAGAAGCAAAGCCACTAGACCAACTTACGAACACCATAATGCGCATTAGCGTTATAGATGGGACACCAACTGTTAGGTCCATAATTATGTGTTAATTATGTCCCTAACTTCATGCTCATTAATGCAAGTCTTTTTTTAGATCCAGAACCTGTCACCAGTCATAACCCGTTTCTAGACACCATGTCCGACATTCAGCCAAAATCTCGAGAAAGACATTCCCTCAAGTTCTTGTAGACTCCGCCCTCAACCTCATGTCCCTAACTTCACTTAGGTTAGGGTGTGCGGTGATGAAATCCACACATCACGAGGGGTTAAGGAGATAAACAAGAAAAAGAGGCGCCATCTATTCCAATGAGTGAGACTTAATCGCCCAAACTTGCGTACTCAATGTAAATCGAAGACTTCCTTTAATATGTACCTATTTACATGGCTGCAAAAACAAAACGTTAGAATGGAATGTATTATGAACATGTATGAAAATCTTCGACACTTTACATATATATATACACACACTTATTTACACAGATTCACATATTTACAAGCATAAACACACAATTCTTTACAATCCCCGGCAACGGCGCCAAAATTGATACACGCATTTGCAACCATTAAATAAACACTTAACAATTAACAAAAACGCGTAAACAATTAAAACCCTTTTGTGTAGATGTAGCATTGGTAAATAGGGTATCGTTCTTAACCGGGGATTGAGGGTGCATGCATGACTATGCTATGGTTAAAGGGGGGTTTATAAGTTGGTTATTTATAGTCTACGAAATTAAAGACAAAAACATGGCATAGCAAACACATCGTGGCTTATAAGTTCTAACATGCTTAAACTCATAGACAAGCAAAACAAACAAGAACATAGAATCCTAAACATGCTTACTAAACCGAAAACAAAGTCTAATTACATATATACATGATCAACTCGTCACACTTACCTCATCTCTTTATAACCTAATCATATTATATGCAACCTAAGTTTTATCTAGGCCTTTATTATGTGGTTCGCATGCATCTTTCAAAATTAAGTGACTAAACCAAGATTGCTCGCATTTAGACACATCATAACTTAAACCAAGATTGCTCGCATTTAAGTTAAGCATTAAGTGAAGAAGACACATTATCTAACCTAAACCAAGATTGCTCGCATTTAGATTAGCACATAGAAAAGACTTAGACTCGAAATAGATGACATAAAATAGAATTAGAATTATATTACAAAAACGTCTTTACATACAACACAAAACTGAAATTCATACAAGGAGTAAGTAGAGGGATCGAAATACACCCTTTGTGTCGTGATTGCAGTCGCAAAGCTTGCACACGATCCTTCTATGGACGGCTAGATGAACCCTCGGATTGCCTAAGGTTGCTTCTAGGTGGAGGCCGAATGTATATGGTGTGGAGTGTGGCGTTCCTTGAAGAGATTTCGAGTATTTGTGGAGAGGAAGTGTTTAAGGCAGAGACTTGGCTTGTATGATGAGTGATGAGAATGAATGAGTCGAGCTCCCCTTTATATAGGAGAAGAGTAGGGTTTTTCCTACCAAAACAAGACTTTCCTTATGTACCCGGGCAAATCTGACAGTCTGTCTTCAAATACGTTTTCCCGGAGTTTCAGATCTTGGAAAATTCCGATTCTTGTTTCATTGGAAAGCTTATTCAAAGGGCTATAAAATCCATATAAGGAACGCCATATTTGGAATTGAATTGGATTTACTAAGGATTTTAGAAGTTAAGTGACCTGGCTACCCTGTTTTCTTCTTCTTCAAGGAAAAGGAAATCTTCATATCTTCAAATCTTGCATTCCTTATTCCCTAATAATTCTTGGCCGAATATACCATATTCTTGCACATATTTTGGCCCTCAAATCAGGTATTTATCTTCATGGAATATCCTCCAAAATTCGTCCATTATATGCTCCATATATTCCGCCATATTTGCTCTTTCCTGGGTCGCGCAGGAGAAATGTCTTCATCTTTTTGTCCACCATTTTGGTATCCATTTCTTTTGGAATTTGGTCTTCAATTCTTGACACCATGTGGGAAAGCATTTTAGTAACCATTTGAAGACCATTCCTCGGACCATTTCTTCTCCGAAATTAGGAACTTCCTCCTTAGCACGCTTTTAGCTCCAAAACGCCTCATTTATTATTTTCTCCTTTATTTCTACCTAAAAGCACAAAGTAAGTTAGAAACATATTTATTAAGCATAAAATAAAGTTAAATGTAGAGAGAATTGCGTTAAGAATCAAGTATGAAATGCGTTGATCACTAGAAAGGAAAAAGAAGTGAAGAAAGAGCTTAAAGATCTTAGAGCTTTGGAGACTCTTGAGTTATTTTTATTCACTTATCTCTCTCTAATCATGTATCTTGACTCTATTTTAGCTATGATTTGTGTGTAGTCTCTTTATGGAAGGCTAGGGGTCAAACCCTAGCCATTTGATATAAATTAATGATGTTTAGTTTATGCTAATAAGTATGGTTTGGGGTTTTTTGTGCTATTGAAAGAGTTTGTTGTTTATGTGATTTTGTTGTAGCATGTTGATGTGTTTGGACTAAATGACTAGTTTCACTTACACATGTCTTAGCTCTGGCTAAATTAGGATTTGTCTAAGGAACTAAGAAATGACACATAAGGAAATTAGCTACTCACTTTGGTAAAGATGAGCATACAACATGACTTAGACTTAGACGTAAAGGTTAAGTTTATGATTTGGTTTTCTTGTACTTGAGCATAAATTGAAACACTTTTGAGGTCTGAGTGACTTAAGAATTTTCGGTTAAGCTTACAATAGACTAAGAGGTTTTGTAGCTAATATTGATTCTTTTGACGCGTAACCTAATAGGTGTGAATTGAGAACATTCATTAGAACCTATTTCGAAGTACTCCAATAGAGGCTTGGGAAGGAAAGCCATCCACAGTCTTTACACGTGTTTGCAACCAAACTCATTACGCTTGAAACATATTAGAAGTCTAGCACCAAAAGTCTAGCTCCTAATCTTGGTTTACTTCGTGCTTTATAAATGGACCAAAACCTTCTAGAATCTCAAAAGAGCTAGGAGTTTCGGCCTATAACCAAGCATGACCCAAGAGTGCTTGATTTGGACAATGAAAGGATTCGTTCTTATAATCCAAAAGATATTTGAGCATGTAAACCGGACTAAACAACTCATAACCTAAAATTGGATATTGTTTGAGCATCAAATGGTTAATGGGGGCATCCCTAGCTAACCATTCTTGTTTCTTGAATTTGTGATCATCTATATTTGCCGAATTGCATTAATAGTAAATAATCAATCAACATTTTGTTTAATCACTCATATTAGTCTAACCATCTATTAGAATGTTGAGTCTCCAAAGGACTTGACGTTGTGAGATACATTTCCATATTTTGTGTTTATTTGTTACATCAATTGTTTGTGTATCATGCATATAAAAGATTTCACTGGAAAAAGCTATAGATTCAGGTTAGTCAATCTTCGTGGGTTTGTGACTCGACTTCTATAAAAATTATATTACTTGACCTTATATACTTATGGGTTAGGAAAATGCACTTAGCCTTAGACTAATTCATAGTCAAAAGGTTGGGGGCATAAATCCTTTAACACCGACCCATTACCAAAAGGTAATCGGTAGTGTATATGATCACTCACGCATATTCTACGAAAACAAATCCATAAAATAGAGACTAATCTCCTACCATGAAGGCCGAAATCCATGAGACAATGACTCTGACATGGAATAGCTAAAGAAAAACTATAAACTATAGAAAATTCTCAGATCCTAAAGCCAATACGTAGTACAAAACTTGGGCTGGCAAGGATCACCTGGATCCGAAATCTTAACCTGAGGCCCCAACACCCACTAGATTAGCCATAAAAACTCAGAGAAAAATTAGGCCCAAAGTTGCCAAAGCCCACTTTGAATCCTAGAGCCTAGGGTTTAGCTTAGCATTGTACTCGCTACTGACACACATGATCACTTCCACACTTCAGCATTCTAACCCTAAGATCAGAACCGCTCCCTGTTCTGACCACCATCTCATACCTACCCTCGAGGATCCATGACACAAATTGAATGGAGCGAAAACCACACCGCACAAACATTGTTTTGACTTTTGAGGCTACGTCTTTAGTAAAGAAAATAGAAACATTAAGAAGTGGGTAGATGGTGTTTTGATGGAGGAAGTGAAATTAATTTTGATGGTTTGCTTGTATTTATATTTTTAATAGGTGATCAACATGTTTGTCATTTGTCATTTGTCAATAATATTAAGAAAAATTTCAACATTTAGTAATTAGTATAATTGACTAAGATTAAATAGGTCCAACTGTCTAAGTACATGAGCTGAGCAAAACACTAGAAAACTTATTAAGACTCACATTCTTTAGAAGAGAGCACCTTCAGTGCACCAGTTATATGTCATGCAATCTCAGTTATTCATTTGATTTAACATTAATATGACACTAACACCAATGTTAACACAATTAAAAGAATTTTAAAAGTAAATAATTATTAAATGAAGGTAAAAAAATAGTCAATCATGATGCACTTTAATCAAGATGAACCATTAATATGACATTAGTTTATTTATTATTATTAAGTTAATAAACCTACACCCCAAACCCTAACCTTTAAACCCTAAATCCTAAATCTCCGACCCCAAATCCTAAACCCTAGCTATATCCCTAAACCTCAAATCCTAAACCCCAAACCTCAAACGCTAAACCCCAAATCTCAAACCCTAGCTATATCTTCAAGTCCTAAAACCCCAACCCCAAACCCAATGATCAAATTAGTAAATTTATTTTTCTCCATATTGTCGATATATATGAAGGTATACATTTAGGGTCTAGGTTTTAGAGTTTAGGGCAAATTAAAAGAATAATAGAGCAAATTTAAAAATTTGACAATACTTATACGTTTATTTTTATGCGGTTTTCCTTTCCAAAAAAAATGTGGTTTTAAACTATTGATGATGAAAAACAAAACAAAAATTGCATTTCCTTCATACTCATGACATATCATATAATATAAATTACACGAAGAATTAACCTCGTATATTTGTGTGTGTGTGTCTAGATCAAAACAATCAACTATTAATACAAGCCATTTCAATTTATTTTCTAAAACGGCGTTAACAAATCATTTATAGTTCAATTTTTTTATTTTTTTCAACAACATGCTTTTATCATCGAGCTTCAAATATTATTGTACGAATTTTTAATTGATGAGCTCATCTCAATTAAGTTGATATATGATATTATTAATAAATAAATCTAAAAACCTATATATGTGGTTTTATAAGGGAAATATATGTTTGATTTTTCACATTAATTTAAGTCAAATTGAAGATCGATGATGAACGTGACTTAAGTTCTTAATATAAATGCTAATCTTCTTCACATTTTGACAATTGGTTTGTCAATTTTTTTTTGTCGATCATTTTGATACTGCAAGGTATACATTTTTATATAATCAATTTATTACACTAGTACGGATATAAGAATTTTATACAATTCATAACATTAAAATTAAAATTAAAATATTTGATATAAATTTGAGTATCAACATAGTGAAAGTTTTATATGTAAATAAATTAACCCTATTTATTTTTTAAAAAAATTAACCCTATTTACGGTAATTTGTGAGTAAAAAAAATGTAAACCACAAAAGTAGGCAAACAAAGATTTGTTGGATCACAATGTAGAAATATAAGAGTAGACACATTTTCCAATAACCATACAACCATACGTTATTCTATGTGGTACGGAGATAAGTACAAATTTGGATACGTGGAAGCGAATACAGTTAAATAGCAAATATAACTTTTATCCACATTGTAAGTAAACAAAAATACGTTTATGTGTGCCCTATATTTACGTTACATACGTCACATTCTTATATTTGGAATTGAAATGGGAATCTTAGGTCATTCATTTCAGTTTGATAGCTTTTTACAATTTCTACCTACAATCCCACACATGCAATATATATATACCTATCTTGACCGATTAGATATTTCAACCAAGGTATTAGGATTTAGGGGTGAAGTGTGAGGTCCATAATTATGTTCTTATTATATCCCTAACTTTATGCTTATTGCTTGTTTTCATGAATAAAGTATGGTTCTTATGACGTTTTCCGTTCTTGCTAGGATCATAGTTTGACTCAGAAATACATTAAAGAAGAAGAATTAAACACTTATTAGAAAAGACGTATAAATTTCCGGAGTTGAAAGGACCCGACCCTGATTTAGTTGCCTAAATCGAGATTAGTCCTAATTACACTGTTATCCTAAATTCAACACGTAATAATCCAAAATATTTAATCGAAGCTCCAGGTCTCAAAAACATAAAACAAAGAAAATTATTTCCTAAAAAAAAAGAATAATTCATATTTCTAAGTTTAAGTGAAACATGATATGACACCAGAGCCGCTAAACTCTCAAAACTACCTAAGCTGACTAAATGTTAACCTGTAGAATCAACCTCGGATCCTAGGATAGATACGGCTATGCCTCGAACTACGTGCACATCTAACCTCAGCCAAAACTCTGCAACCTGGGCAGTTGACACCAAAGGGCCTAGAGTAAAGGCATAATAAAAACATGGAAACCGTTAAAGTGAGTAGACGAAAAATAATAATCTTATAATAATATAAAACAAAGTATTTGTATCATTCTCCGAAATAAAAGACAATAAAAACACAGCGATGGGGGTAATTACTTTTTACCATTGGTAACTATCGCTGGAGTTTCGTAAAAAATTTATCGATTATTGAAAAAAGTCGTAGAGTTCATCGAGACGAGTTTGTAGCTACGTTAAGTGTTAAAATTGAAATTACAACGAAGAAGTTGCGGCCAGGGAAAGTTTTTTTAACGATTTACAGAGTTCGTTAGTCACGAATATAAATATAACTTTCCCAAAATTAAAAATCAAAAACCTTCCATTTCAAGTAGGGGCGGGTTGACCCGCATTGACTGGCTCTGGCGATCCAAAATCGTAGCCGAGTTCGACGTCGACTGGGCATCGCCGTCTGGCCACCAAATCGGCCAACCTATATATCAAAGTGATTGGCTTGACCACTTCTTTACTTTCCCCATTGTTGTGGTACAAATTTGGATGAGATTTGCAAGTATTTAGATGACAAATACAAATCGACCTAATTTATGTTCAGAAATGGCCGTCAAACTCCGCCGTGGGTGGCGGTGGTAAATGGTGGTAATTGGCATCGAGGGGTTAGGGGTTTTGTATCCCACCCTTGTGGGATTCTAACTCGACCGGCCTCAAGCTCCAACATGGCTCGACGATACTGGAATCGGGATTTGAAATTTTTTGGCAAACTAGGTTTAAAACAAGTTTCTGGCCGAATTGGCCATGACCATAGTTGAACAAATTGTTGAGCTTTTTGAAAGGAAGGGTTTGGAGTTCGGGTCACCGGGAAAAGTCACCAGCGCCGCCTCTGGCGGTCGTTCATGGTGGCGCTTCGACGAAGATGAATTTTGACAAAAGTTTTATACCGTTTTGTTCGTAATTACGTACCGAATGTAATGAAGAAGTTATTGAAGTGAATTGGACATTGTAAATTAAGATATCTGGTTAATCGGATATTATTTAAACAATGTCCGATATTATTAAACTGTTGAATCGATTGTCGATTCCACTTCGAGTCACGTAATGTTTGAAGAATATGTTGCGACTATAAAACGGATTTTAAAATTTGAATTTGGAATTAGATTAAGCTCGTCATTAGTTCGGGAAGCATGTTGTTCGACAATGCAAGGTTCTCGACAATAATTATTTATACGAGCTTTGCTATTCATTATGATTTTCGATGATTAGTTATTAAATAATTATTATTATTTCAGGACGACGTATTAGCAGCTAGTGACAGATGTTGCTTTGGCTGGATGGGAATCATGACACAGTACGGTATATGGATCTTTATTTTCACAGTTGCTTTTGAGTTCATTGATTATATGTTTATGTAGTATGCTTTATGTTATATTTTAGAGCATTTAAATTTGGAAGTTAACTTTGTGATGGTTTTATTTAGTTGCATTGATGCTCTAGCTATTCGGTTGATCACCAGATAGCCGGTCGGATCGGGTTACAACAAACATCCTGCTCGACCCAAATCGTCTCGGGTTAAGACAAACACCTAGATGCTCCCATAACCTGTACTTTTCATTTATACAATTGTTCCGAGTTAGAGCAAACACCTTGAACGATCACCTCCATATGTAGTTCAGTTTATGATACTTGAACTCGCCTTATTTCACAAAAATCAGCAGAAACACATACAGTTATAGTTTTACAGACTTGCATAGTTTATGTTTTGTCTACTCACTCTAACATTTTCCGTTTTTTATGCCTTTCCTTGAGCCCTTTATTTTTAATTGCCCAGATTGCATGTTAGCAGGTTGAAGGCGTGACCGTCCAGGGTGTGAGACATGACAGTCCACAGCTTCTGTTTACTCTGTGTTAATGTTCAGTTGAATTTCAGGGTTACTTGTTCTAAGGTAGCTAGTATTGATTAGACGATGCTAGAGACTCTAGTGCGGGTCCCGTAGGACTTATCCTAGATTATTACAGTAATAAGGGACGAATCCTGTCAATTGGTATCAGAGCACGGTATCTAGATCTTGGTGGTTATCTTATCTTTTAGTAATACTTAGTGTGTGATGACTCCAAGGAGCAAAATATCGGGTATCGAGGATATATCGACAGTCCAAAATTTGGATATATCGACGGAAATATCGACGAAATATCGATCCACTGAAAATTCTGACGGAAATGACGAAAACTAATAAAAATATATGGAAATTTGTAATGAAACTTTTGGAGGTTGTTATATGATCAATTACCTACCTTATGTGGAAAGAAAATATTGATCAAACATCAAAACATATGAATTTGCTATATTACTATATGAATTAGTACGTGTTAAGTGCTGATAACTATTAAAATATAATTTAATAGTTCTATTTTTATTTTTTTGATGGCTAAACTTTAATGGGAGGCTAGGCCATCACATTTTTGTACAATATGTTACACATCACATATTACAAAATCAAATATATGAATACTTCAAAACCACGTAGAGGACCTATGAGGTTCGAAATTCACACTATTTTCCCCATCTCTCTGTGCAGAATCATGTGTGTATTGTGAAGAGTACTCATTAAATGATTGCTCTCCCATGTAATTCTGTACGTATTGACTTACATGCCAGCCATATAAGTCATTATTATTCAAGAAATAATGACTTTTGGACAAGGAATTAAAAATCAATATTATCGCCGATATTTCGCCGATATTTCGGTTTTTTGAACTTACCTGAAAATGACTGACAAGTTTTTTAATTTTGTTAAATTAAAAAAGTTACTGAAAATTTCAAAAATATCGGAAATATCGGAAAGTTTCGGTAATATCGGGGATATATCGGGGATATATCGGAAATATCGGAAAGTTTCGGAAAATTTCGGAAAATTTGGAGATATATTCACGGATTTTTCAGGTAAGTTCAAAAAACCGAAATATCGGCGAAATATCGCCGATAATATCGATTTTTAATTCCTTGATTATACCCAAGGAGTAAAATATCGGGTATCGAGGATATATCGACAGTCCAAAATTTGGATATATCGACGGAAATATCGACGAAATATCGATCCACTGAAAATTCTTACGGAAATGACGAAAACTAATAAAAATATATGGTAATTTGTAATGAAACTTTTGGAGGTTGTTATATGATCAATTACCTACCTTATGTGAAAAGAAAATATTGATCAAACATCAAAACATATGAATTTGCTATATTACTATATGAATTAGTACGTGTTAAGTGCTGATAACTATTAAAATATAATTTAATAGTTCTATTTTTATTTTTTTGATGGCTAAACTTTAATGGGAGGCTAGGCCATCACATTTTTGTACAATATGTTACACATCACATATTACAAAATCAAATATATGAATACTTCAAAACCACGTAGAGGACCTATGAGGTTCGAAATTCACAGTATTTTCCCCATCTCTCTGTGCAGAATCATGTGTGTATTGTGAAGAGTACTCATTAAATGATTGCTCTCCCATGTAATTCTGCACGTATTGACTTACATGCCAGCCATATAAGTCATTATTATTCAAGAAATAATGACTTTTGGACAAGGAATTAAAAATCGATATTATCGCCGATATTTCGCCGATATTTCGGTTTTTTGAACTTACCTGAAAATGACTGACAAGTTTTTTAATTTTGTTAAATTAAAAAAGTTACTGAAAATTTCAAAAATATCGGAAATATCGGAAAGTATCGGTAATATCGGGGATATATCGGGGATATCGGGGATATATCGGAAATATCGGAAAATTTCGGAAAATTTCGGAAAATTTGGAGATATATTCACGGATTTTTCAGGTAAGTTCAAAAAACCAAAATATCGGCGAAATATCGCCGATAATATCGATTTTTAATTCCTTGGATGACTCGACTGCTGCGGATCTCATCGTATGCCTTTTTGGCATTGGTATTACTAAAAGTATCAGGTAGCTCCTGAGTCTGTAGTTCTTTCGAGTCATGCCTCATGGACATGATCGTCGACTTTAACACCTGCACTCGTCTATCCATAGTGTCGATGACTAGTTATCTACATGATCTTTAAATGGAAAGGTAGGCCTAACATATTAGACTTGGAGTTTTTGTTTCACATATCAGATTTTTGGAAGTGCCTGGACATTCCTTTAAGCTCAACGGAACAGGTTGGTTAGAAATAATCGAGTTTTCAAGATTGTAAGTGTGGCGAGGAGACTTGTGTCAATAGAAAAAATGTATGCAAATTTGTGGAGTTAAATATTAGACCAATTTCTTCCTGATGGACTATGCACTATCGCAAATTCTTTGTTTCCAGCTTCACCTTGTATTTGTGTATATTCGGCGATGGCACCAGTCGAGTACACAAGGAAACTACTAGTGTGAATCATTGATAATGATGATGATTTTGAATATGTTAGAGCAGTAGGTACATCGACCCCCTAGTTCTTATGTGATGTCCAACAATATTCGTTGAGAATTCTTTGCATTTTATATGCAACATTCGATTCTTGTTAGAATATATAGTGAAGTACCCACATTCATTCCAATTTTCTAATTACTCCCTGTCTAAGATTCATTCAAGCTACTTTAACATTTCGTCCGACTAGAAATAGGAGGCACTTGTTGAGTTTTGGGGACTTGATAATTAGTAATTGTGCCGAAACTCTAGAAGAGCATGGTGACATTTGACGGCGATACATTGGATTCTCATTAGTCTATTGGGTAATAGTAACTCTCTTTCCAGTATTTGTTTCTTCTATTCCAATTTCAAAATTATTTGTCGATAAGAGTCAGGGACATAAGCACAGATGTGGATAAAGGAGCCATGATGACAACTACATGAAGAAAGGTTTATTAGTGAATGGTCTTGATGATGGGGTTGACCACAACAGACATACTTTGCTCCATTGATCCTCGAACTAGTAACTTCAATAATTTCTTTGGATTTAACAAGTAATGTTACAGGTTAAGGTGTTTCTTCTCCTTTCAAGAAAAAGGTGTGGCCCCATAAGTGCGGACGATACGAATAAAGTATCAAGGACATGCTATGATCATGAAATTTAAGATGAAGTTATGGCAGTGGTTTAGTTTATTCTATGATATCTTGCAGAGCTTGTGATTTACCGAAAGTACGTTCTTTTGAATCATATGTTTATTCGTTGACTCGACTTTTATCATACTTGACACTCCTAAACTATAGAGTAATTAATATAATTTTTAATTTATACACTAGCGTAGAAAGGAAGTCAAGACAATTTGACAAAGGGAAACTCACATTTATTTTTGATAATCAAAAATCGTTATTCGTTCTCATACTCGTCAAATAAAATGCTCGGTCTCATCCTTCATGTCAGGCCACTTGAACTCAAAGAATTTTAGCCTCAACTCGACACACGACGATCGACTGCGCCGTGATAGGTGAAAAATCACCCTCAAAGATAGCCCTATTCTTAAGAAATTATGTCAATGTATTTAATGACAAATAGATATCATTACCCGTAGATGATTGATTAAACTAAGATTCAAGGACACAAGAAATACTAAAAGACGCGAAAACCAGAAATATGGCAGATTCGACCACTAGACACAAACTAATTTACGAATAGTACTTACACTAAACCAAAAATCATGAAAATTTGTCAAAAGACTCTAGACTCAGTGGTGGACTACCACACAAAAATTCAGTATTTTCAGAGTTGATTTGGTTACGTAAATAGTTAGGCCAAGCTACAGCTACTACATAAAAATGTAAATTTCAGAAAAATAAAGATGTTGAAGAAATCAGAAAGAGATCAATATTAGGAACCTCTCTCCACCCTAGACAACCTACGATTATCCCACCTAATCTAAATAACCATGGATGAATGTTTCCCATGCAAGAGCTATGGTTAAGTCATCGTGCATATTACACTCTCTTATTTGACATGAAAGAAAGAGTGGTCATCCGCTCTAACTTGATCCCTAATTAACCGACTTATATATATGGTGGTGTAAGCCAAGAAAACTAGACTCATTATGTTCTAAGAATATTTGAGGAAGAACAAATCTTCAAGGGTTGATTTGGTGGGTCACTCTTACGTCACTAAATAATTATTTCACACACAAGCTTATTTTGTCTCTATTGAATATGCAATAATATGTTGGTTATTCAACACTCAAGACACTAGATTCTACAACATGCAACATGCACACACTTCGATCAGCCCCTAAGTAGGGAAGTTTAGATACTCATCGTTGGAATTGCAAAATAGAAAAATATGATGAAAAATGAAGAATAAACCAAAAACCTTAAAATTCTCGAAAGCTTCAGTTCGACGGGTCGAAGTCCGATGACAGGGAATCCTGAGCAGCGGCGCTTCTTCTCTTCGTAGTTTTGTTTCTCTAAAATTCAACAACCCCCCTTTATTCCTCAAGAGATTCTTATATAGGTATCATCTTGGACCTCTCCTAATCAATTTAGGGTTGAGTCATCACCACATGGACTTTCCATATCATCATTCCTTATTTGAATAGAATTCTTCTTTAATTGCTCATTTTTGTATTTTCCTCCAAATATCCTAAATAAATAAAAATATAATTAATTATTGAAAATTAAAAAATAAACCAAGTATTTTCGGAATAATTAAGCACAATAGAGTTGCATATTTATGCTACTATCAAAATACCTCACACTTAACTTTTACTAGTCCTCGAGCAAAATACTAAACTAAGACCCTGAAAAACTCAACAGTTAATGCTCTTAATACATTGTCTCAGCAATCTTCCTAACATTGCAACACCAAGTTCACATGATATTTCAATTCAATCAGCAGAATTTTGAACGTTAATGTCAATACATGGCACACATATAATATGTAGGACGGAGACATAATCATGGTGAATATAAAGTTGTAGCATGCCAAAAATAAGTCACGATTTAACCTCACAAAGTTATGCTCTCATAAGTGTTTCTCTCAAGTATGTTTAAGGTTTTCACTCCACTCAATTACTTGCCAAATGGACCGAACCATATGCTCAACTCTTGTGATTAATCTCCACAGATTAAAGGTTGTCCATCTTGAAGATTAAAAAGATATTTCAAAGGTTGTAATGTGGCTAGGCTCATGGGTTTATAAAATAAAGGATATGGAGTTCAAGAATAAGTTCTAAAACCTAGTAGAGCACCAATAATAAGAGACTTTCTCAAACTTTGCAACCATTGAATTTCCTCCACCACTGTGTCACTATTGTGGCCAAATATCATCTTGTTGGGCATTCACATCATTCTTTTCAGTTAACCCGGGTATCAAACTAGACATCACAAAGTACTCTTTTTTACTTTCTTGTCGATTTTTTCTCTTTTTTTCTTTTCCTTTCTGAACTATTCGGATTTTTTTTTTACAACATAACTAGTTTGATACCCTACGCTTGTTCCTTTGTATCACCTTCATAAGCTGACACCTTAGTCTTCATGTACTCATCTCGTGTATAGCTCTACTGAGTCCTAGAACAAAGGTAGAGATATAACTATACTAAGGTTCCAAGTTAAGGTTATGCGGGTGATGACAAAAGGTTTAAATGTGTAGGCTCAAGTGGTTAACTAAGGGGTGCACATCTTGTGTACACAAAATATGGAGCACATGCTACATATGGCCATGGTCATATATTGACTATAAGCTTTGAAAAGCACAAGAGAAAGTTATAGTAATCTCTAGAGTCCATTAACTTAATCTACAGGAAGTAATTGACACTTCATCAAAGAAAGCATGTATATCACATATAGACTCAATCGCTCACAGGTTAAATGAATCTCAACAATGTCTAAGCATGCTCAAATATTTGTACCAATTTAACTTATTTGTACATCCACTACACATTTACATATACACCAATATCAAGATTAACCAAAGAAACTCATATATGTTTCACTTTTGGTCACAATTTCGGAAGATATAATCACATCATCGACTAGTTAAGGGACTCTTTTGTGTTACTTTTCTTGACACTTTTTACTTTTGTATTTTTTTTCTTTCATAAAAGACGCAAAAACACATAAGAATAAACAAAGAAAAACACAAAAACACCAAAAATTTGACACAGACCATTCCACGACAAACTGGTCGTCGGAAAAGACATCTTCACCTTTGATGGGTCGAAGCTCTTCGACGAGTCGAAGACATGCTACAGTCTCACCCTGGACATAAATTTGATGGGTCGAATAGAGGCTACGAGAAAAGAAACACAAAAAATTGAAAAACGTGACTTAAAAGCTAAAAAATTTATACATAGATATTAAGGATATGATACAAATACCCATCTCATACTTGAAATTTTCATTGTCCTTAATGTAAAACAAAATAAAGCATGCAACGCATCAAGCAAGCATGGAATGGACCCATAACACATCACAAAACACGATAAACATAGAGAAAAATAACAAAGGAGAAGGGTTAAGAATGTAAATCTGGTTTCCAAGCTTCTCCATCAACATGAGTTGCCTCCCAAGCAGTGTTAAGTTTAACGTTTTCAGCCAGACGGTATGCACCAATTTACTCTATTGGAGAGGGATCTTTAATGAGGATTTCCTCCATATTCCACACTTGAGAAAGCTCAGAAAAAGGCTTGATCCTATGTCCATTTACTTAAAATATGTTGCCATCCTTTGGATTTAAAAGTTGCATTGCACAATGAGCAAACACATTAAGTATAACAAAAGGACCAGTCCATCTAGATCAAAGCTTACCGGGGAATAACTTCAGACGTGAATTGAATAGTAAGACCTTTTGTCCAACAACAAAAGACGTGCTCCTAATCATCTTATCATGAAACATCTTAGTTTTCTCCTTGTAAATTCGACTAGACTCATATGCATTGTTCTGAATCTCATCAAGCTCATTCAACTGTAACTTCCTGTGGACACCTGCAACATTAATGTCAAAGTTGAACTGTTTAATAGCCCAATATGCTTTGTGTTCAAGCTCCACTAGAAGATGACATCCCTTGTCATATACTATCCAATAAGGAGACATCCCAATTGGTATCTTGTATGTTGTTCTATATGCCCACAACGCCTCATCTAAGCGTTGACTCCAATCTTTCCGAGTTGGTCAAACAGTCTTCTCCAGAATTTGCTTGATATCCCTGTTGGATACTTCTACTTTCTCACTCGTCTGAGGATGATAAGATGTTGAACCTTATGAAGAACGTTGAATTTCTTGAGCGAAGCTGCAAAAGACTTGTTACAAAAGTGGGAACCTCCATCACTGATGATGTAGCTTAGAGTACCATATCTAACAAACAGTGATTTTAAGAATGTAAAAACAACAACATCATCGTTAGTCCGAGTGGCCACTGCCTCCACACTCTTTGAAACATAATCAATTGCAAGTAGAATGTAAATATTTTTCTGGGATCTAGGAATAGGACCCATAAAGTCAATACCCAACACATCAAAGATCTCAACAACTAAAATTGGGTGCTGGGACATTTGATCTCTAGGATCTAAGTTACCTGTGAGTTGACACCTCTCACATTACTTACGAAATCATGTGCATCTTTGAACAAATTTGGCCTAAAGAAACGACTTTCAAGTACCTTCATTATAGTCTTCTTTCCAGCAAAGTGGCCTCCACCTACATGTGAGTGACAAAAGGATATAATGGATTGAAACTCCGTTTCAGGAACGCACCTTCTTATCAACAAATCCGGATAATGTTTCCATAGATAAGGCTCATCCTATACGTAGTACTTAGCCGTCTTCACTAACTTGTCCTTTTGAGCTCTACTATAGTTGTGAGAGCAAATTTCATCTCTTTCTAGCTTAGATCTTCGCGAACTTGCAAAACAAGTCGGAGCACAGTGTGGTACCATGTTTAGACCCTCTGATGCTTAAGTTAGAACTTATCTCAAGAATCAAGAAGGGATTAGGGAAGATTTACGTTACTTGAAACCATGCATGGATGGTCTATACATGAGACCATGCACTGATCGTGCTAGGTCTAAGCATAGCCCTTATCGAATTGGGCTACTATACATTAGGAAATGAGGAATCCATTAACGAATGGGTCTCCATATCCAAGGCCAATCAAGTCCCATGATTACCATAGGCCCTTTGGCATAATTCCCCTTGTATACATTCAAATCTTGCCCTTTCCCTCACAGATTCTGTCAATCCCCCGAGGTCCGACCAAATAGTCCCTCCTGATCGGACTGCTCAGCCTCCTTGAGGTTCGATCTTACCTTCGGATTGTCATGCCATCGAATATTCTAGAAGCCTTTACATCATTCCAAATACTTCCCGAAGTCTCTAGATAACTCATTCTTTAATTAGAACCCTAGTCGTCCAAGCCCAGGCCCATTATCTGCCTTTCTTGACCTCATCCAGAGTCGGATCCACTGAGTCCATCCTTCCCTAGATCAGGCAGCCAAAACTGACTCCCACAAATACCCCCATAGCAGTGTGAGATCCGACACATGTTGGCCTCGTGCTGCTGTTGTCCGAGCTCCATCGACCCAGATTTTAAAAACTACTCAGATTTTAGATCAAGCCACGAGTGAAACCCCAAGCACGTGCCTCCACTATTCCACCTTCATCATGACTCATTCGTCATCAAACCTCGTCAGCATTTATACCACCTTCCAACTGTAACAACTCTTTCCATTCTCATCTCATTTTAAACCCAATCACATCCCTTGAAATCCAAAACCGTATATCTCTTCAAACGGTCATCTCTCATTGCATCACATCCCCTCACCATATATAAATCAAAACCCTCATTCTCTTTCACTTTTTACATCTTCTTGCTCACTCAGACTTCCTACTAAACCCAGAACACTTCTCTGTAAACTCCAAAATTCTGAACCCTCGTGCTTCAGAAAAACCTAGAAAACTTTAATGGCTTCCAACAACTCATCTTCCAACGACCCAAACGAAATCATCAGCCACACCATCACCCTCCTCCAAAACCCCAACGTTATCGATCAGATCGACATCTCGAAACCTCTTTCCATCGTTGAACTTGTCTCTTAGACACTGTCATCCGCTCCTACTTCAGCCGTCATCCTATCTAGTCAGGAATGTTCTCCAGAGGCCGTTCAGGATCCTCTCTCACCCACTTTAAAATTGAATACGGTCGAGATCGTTCAACCCCCAGTTTTGGAGGCCGAGGCTGACACTACCCACGTGCAGCTCTAGTCGTGCATTGCCAAGGCCACCTCGAAGAAAGCTCGGGAAGATCTGTATCCATCTGCCTTGAAAATTGACTCTGATGAAGCTCTGGCCGTCTTCATTCACTCCTTCCACCAAAGGGAAAATGAGAACTTCTGGTTCGCTCTTGTCAAAGACAAAGCGAAAATATTGGAGCTAGAGAAAGCTCATGGTCCGGGATTGCTCGTCCACCCTTTCCAAATCGTCTACGGTTTTACCTTCCCTATCCCAGCCTTTATATGCTCTGCCCTAGAGTTCTATGGTGTGGCCATAGAGCAGTGGTGCCCAGGAAGCTTTCATTATCTCGCATGCTACGATCAACTCAACCTGTGGTTTGACTGCAGTATGGGGCTGTTGGAGTTCAGGTTGCTCTTTCAAGCCAAACCCGCTCCAGTCAATAAGTTCTACCTCTCCTAACGAATCATAGACATCAAAGACTCGTTGCTGATCTATCCTCCCTACTCCCCCAAAGATTGGAAGAAGACTCTCTCGTCTTCGGGAATTGGGAAAAGCTTGGCAGGGAGGCCGGCCGGCTTCAAGGTCTCTACCTCCATTAATCACATTACCAAGCTGCCAGAGGAACTATCCAGAGTCGTTGACTTCTGTCACAACCTTGTGAACGATGCTTTAGCCATTCCTCCCAAGTACCACAAGTGTCGATGGTTATGGAGAAAAGAACGCCTTAGCTCTGGAGACCTGGAGGGCATCGAGTCCCTTCAGCACGAGAATCGCCAGGAGCTGACAGAGGTCTATAAGGCCCCTCAAGTCTACAAGGATGGCAGAGCCCTTACCCCCAAACCCTCAAATGTCCAAGCTCTAACTGAGAAGGGGGAGACCTCCAAGACCAGGAAGAGGAAGCTCGTGAAGACATCCGAGCTTGTGAAGGACAAGGTCCCATTTCCAGTCCCGACCGAAGAGTCCAAGGAAGTCCTCACATCGGTTGCCCCTGCTGCTACCATTGTCATTGCTACTGCTGAAACCCTACTTTCTCCTCTTGAAGACCTTCCACCTCCATCTTCACCCTTCAAGAAGATGAAATCTACCGTTCCTGCTACACCCTAGCCTTTATCATCTGAGTCGGGGTCTTCTAAGCCTGCTAGCTTCTTCCTGGGTAAGTTTACTTTTCTCTTGCATTATCGTTCCTATATCTTGTTCCGATATTGTGTTTGTACCATGAATTTGTGCATGAATTTCTATCTAAAGGTATATTCGATGCCTATTTGCATTTGCTGAATATGTGTGAATATTGTATCCTCACTTGCACAGGTTCTCTTGGAGAGTTGATAGAGTTCATTGACCCTGATCTCCTTAGGGTCTATTTGAAGAAGGCCCAGCCAAGCTGAGGCTTCATTGTCTAACTTCCTCGTGATCTGACCGAGGAGAAAGTTGAGACCCTTGGTTAGGGTGATGTGCTCCTCCACGTAGGGAAGCATATCCCTTCCTAGTTATGCTCTAGCTTGGCTCGTGCTGATGTGGCATGCTCCTCCTTGGCCTCAATGGCGCTCGAGCACGACACTGAGGACCTTGGATCCCTAGAGGTCGAGGATTTGATGACACTCTCCTGGACTTCTCTCTAAAGGGTAATCCATCATTTCCTATCTTACGAATTTCTTTGTATTGTTCCCTTTCCTTCATTATCTAACACATTGTTTTGATCTTGTTTCAATCATCCATTACTCTTACTGCTACCCCTAGGCACCTCCATACTACAGCTCGTGAGGCAGATAAGAGAGATGCGGAGGCAGAGTTGAAGGCAAAGGAGTTTACCTCCAAGGTTACCGATCTAGAGGGTGAAATCAGCAAACTTAGGGACGTCCACACTTATGCATGTCACCTTATCAACCAAAAGAAGAGAGCTCTCAAGAGGAGCGCTCTACTCACGAGAATGAGTTGAAGGGCCTGAGGTCCGAACTTGAGAAGGCCCAACCTGAGGGAGGAGGGTTCTTCTTTTTAGGCCTATATAAGAAATGGCCCATCCTTAATTAGGATCGTCACTTATTCTATAGCTTAAGCTCTGCCAAAAACTCCTCTCTATCTCACAAATCAAGCCGAAACACATCAAGAGGCCGACTACATCATCCTAACGCCCATCATCACTTCCATAGGTGAGTAGAGGGTATCTAGCACCATCCACAAAGGAGTCATAGTCTACAAAGTATAACCATGACCTATTTACTCCGTAGTTCTCTTTTGTTATGTGAAAACTTGTTTTGTATTTTGTATGATAAATTTTGGTTTTATTACACATATGAATTTCAATAACTTTCCATGTGTTCCAATATTCTAAATTTCGATAAGCATATCTTAATTTGGTTCTTGATGCTTTGATTTTGATGTAGGGGTTATCTAGTCTAGATCAATGGTGTATAAGGGATACTTAGCACAAATCATGAAATTATGCATGGGTTATGGGATTTCGTATGTATTGATATTTTCATGTGTTAATAAACAAGCTAGGTAAATGAATAAGTTGATCACTTGTAAATAGTAATTAAGTTTTCTTTTTGTCTAAACATGGTAAATATTTTTGGGTCTTCTATGTATTTGCTTGTTTATGAATCGATGCATGTTAGGGTCCTAGAATTATTTGCAATGTTTATGACATTTTCTAGGTAAATAATTTGGTAATTAAAATCAACTCTTTTTACCTTCCTTCTGTACACAATTATTGCACACACTATTCAATCTCTGGTTAGAACGATCCCTACTTACTTAAAATACTACATCGATAGGGTTTAAAATTCTGTGATTGACTTATGTGTTAAGTGTTTATTTGATGCATGTTTCACTCGTATCATCTTGCTACAAGTCTATTTCCCAGTCTTCCGGCATACAAAAGTGCCACCGTTCCAAGCAGATGAACTCCTTGGCCAAACGCTCTCTGCTTCTCTTACCTTTAACTCGCTAATGTATCAAACCTGCTTCGTCACTCTTTGCTCGCACAACAACTTCCCTTGAGACTCAGCCAACTTGGTAATCCAACGCCAATTTCCTAAAGAATTCGCGACCGGCTTTCTTCTCTCGCCAGGCCAAGGTGACCAGGCGAGGATTACCTTTACTCAGAGCAACACTTGCAGGGACTTGCTTGTTCCCGATGCCAAAAAAATCTATTATGAGTTGTACGCCCCAATTATTTTACCAAGTAACTCAAATTGACTCAACGCGCTCCAATGCCCCTAGTCAACTCTACGAACCGCTACAGCATCTGGAGAGAAAATGTCTAACTGGTGGAAGCTAACGTAGTGGACCAGCATTTCGGCTTTCCAGTTGTAATGCTTCCGGAGCAGGAGCTCACAATCGCCCTTACACCTTCCATAAGTGTGATAAAGTATTACCGTGCTTGATGGGCTCAATTTTGGGATGGTCTCCAGTTCACACAACCCTTGACTATCCAAAACTAACTACTAAATTAAACACTTAATAATCAGAAAAGACACAACAATTAAAACCCTTTGTTGTAGATGTAGCATTGGTAAATAGGGTATCGTTCTTAACCGGGGATTGATGGTGCATGCATGACTATGTTTATAAACAGAAATTTAAATGTATAGGGGCGTTTGAAATTTTGGTTTAATTAACTACGAAAATAAGAACAGAAATTGGAAAACAAACATATTAAGAAATCCTATATTCTATCATGCTTCACTCATAGACAAGTAGAAAACAAACAAGAACAAAGAACCCTAAACATGCTTGCTAGACCGAAAATAAAACACTAACTAATATATTTACAAGTGATCGACACATTATATCCACCTAGCCAATTCATGCTCATATTTATTTAGTGTCAACGAACTTCTTAATCTTCAACCTAAAATACATAGACATGCTTTTAAATTGTAAACGAAGAGCGCAATAACTTAATCATCTAAAGATCATACAAAACATGCAAGAGAGGAACGAAGAGTGTATCACCTAGCATGTTAAGAAGCTTTAAACACATAAGCATGCATATGAATTAAAAATTAAAAACTAAGAACACATGGAAGATACTAAAGTAAATTTGAAACACAAAACCTTTTGTCAAACTTTATTACAATCATACTTAAACAAAATCTATTACAAGGAAGAGATCAAGTAGAAAAGCTCATGGTTACACTTTTTGTTCCATGAAGAGCACTACAAACGCCAAGTGGTGATTCTCAAATGCAAGACGAAGAGCGCCGATTACACTTGATCCGTGGAGGAGATGGATGCTCGGCCTTGTAGGAGGAATTTGCTAAGTATGAGAGGAAAGGTGTTTGAGGCAGAGGTTTGGCTTCTATATTGTGTGATGATTTAGTTCTGGTCGAGCTCCTCTTTAAATAGGATGTTAAAAACCCTAGTCTATCCCCAATTTGGAATGAATTAACTTCACCCGGGTAAGTTGACATTTCTTCATTAAATCAGTGATTCCCAGAGATTTATATGTCTGAATTGAGTGATTCTTTTTGCGCTGAAAAGTTGACTTCCAGAGATTTCTAGGAACATATTATTCGTACCATAATTCATTCTGATCCATTTTCGGTGGCCCGTTGAAGTGGGTTGATTTGCACAGATAGATTTCTTGATTTCTAGCTTTTGATCAATCTTCTTCTTTTGGGCTTCTTTGTGGCCGAATCTTGACATGATCTTGGACCTTCTTGGACACATTAGCATGGTCTTGACCCATCTTAGTGATCTTTGATCCATTCTTTATAAATCGTGGCCCATTCTTCTTCATCTTTCCTCCTCATTTTAGGAACTTCCTCCTTAGCAGGTTTTGAGCTTATTTCTGCCTCCTTTATGGATTCCTCCTTATTTTGTCCTATAAATCATAAAGTAAGTAAGATACAAAGATACTAAGTTCTAAACAAGGCTAAATGTAAAGAGAAAGACTTTAAGAATCAAGCATAAAATGCGTAGATCACCTTTTTTTCCGCCATCTTCAAAGACTTCAGTAGTACCTTCGCCAACTCCTTTCACAAGCGAGCATTGAAGTACATTCCCCAAGACCCCAATGAACAGATGCACTGGCCTACGGTACGTATCTTTACCCAGACTTACCATATGACCCTTGCCACAGATATTGGCATTTAATTGTATATACTTACTACTTTCAGCTTGAACACTCACAGTACTAAAAGCAAGTTGATTCCTCCAACTCAGACAAGGACCAAGTCATTCGAGATGAAGGACATGAAAAACCACACCCCGTAAGTAGTCATAAATCCTACCTAAAGTTTTACTTCAGACTTTTAGTATCTAACATGCGTTATTTTCACTCCAGATACCTCAAAAACGGCAAAGGAATGCCTCCCCCGCCAGGACCTCCAACAAGAAGAAATAACGCCGCCCTCGCAAGTTCGGTATCGAGGATGCCTTGGAAAAACAACTCGAGCAGAATGAGCAACTAGAACCACAAACATGGCCATTGAAGCCAACCAGCTTAATCCTGGACACCTCCATCCTTGAAGGACCTCTTTTTGCCTTTCCTCGCTCGCCACCGCGTACTGCCGACTTCTCTTTTAGCAACGAGCAACACGAGCTGATTCTTCCTACTCCTCCATCACCTCATGAGGTAACTTGATGATTTAGAAAGGATTTTAGGAATACATATATTGTGTTTTAAACACAAACTTCCTGATTCACTAAACGCCAAGTCTAAATGCCAGGAATGGGTGGTCTTCCTCTCCCTCTCTAGCAACAGCACTGCTTTTGCCTTGTATAGAAGTTGCAGGTCCTAGCGCATCAATAATCTAACAAGGAATAACACGAAGCTGGTATGCTATCGCTCCCTATTTACATGGGGAGCCAATTCAGAGAAGCGGCTGGCGGGGAGCAGATGGCAATTGGTTCATTCCCCGAGTGGAGACCAAGGTGGGAATTAGTACTTCAGCCCCAATGATGAAAGAGACAAAAGGGTTCTCCCTTCATTCTTCTTACATTGCTTTGGTCTGTTGTGCTAATTTTTCTCTTTTATCTCTTGAGGTCTTTTTCTTCTTTTAACAGACCTTCTGGATTTTGTAAGCAAAATGTACTTACATGGTATCAGTGTTCAAAACCGCAAAACCTTTGTATCATCTTCCTTTCAACAAAAATGAATTCATGTACTTTTCTTTGCCTTGTGAATAGCAATAACAACAAAAATTTATTTTATTGATAAATCAGCCACAAATATTGGCTTTATAACTACAAATGTTTATTGGGGTTAACATTAGGCCACAGAAATTGGCAGAGAATAACTAATTCTACAAAGAGTAAAAAAGTCTAAAATTCAGCCACAGAAGTTGGCTAATACAAGCGTACTATAGGGTTAGTCCTTGATTTTGGTCACACGAGCATATGTAAGTGAACGTGAACAAAGTCAGTTATGCTGCACTAGGCGGGTCGTCGTACTCCCAGACGTGCTGGATGTACTTCTTGAGAAAACGGTCATTGATGGGATTTGTATGAATTGTGTCATCCCGGTCGCGAAGACGAATAACTCCTCGTCCTTGGATGTGATCGACTATGTAAGGTCCTCCCCACTTGCCAGACCATTTGCCTCGTCCTTTTATCTTTTTGCTAATAGGTAGCACCACCTTCCAAACAAACTCATCTTCTACAAAACTCTTACCCCCTGTACACTTGTCATAAAATCTAGCTACCTTCGTTTTTCAGCACACAAGTGTTCGTAGGTCTCAAGACGTTATTCGTCTAAGTGTTCATGTTCCTGCCTCATTGCCTGCACATAGTCCTCGCCAAATAAACCATGTTGTTCCACAATTTGTAAGGACTGGACATTGAGTTCCAAAGGAAAAATAGCATTATGCTCGAACATCAATACGTAAGGGGTTATTCCTGTTAGATTTTGTTTGCTTGTACAATAAGCCCAAAGTGTATTGAACAACACATTATGCAACATACGGGAATTGCTAGCGAGCATTCTCCGGACGATGTGTAAAATCAGCTTGTTACTCGCTTCCACCTGACCGTTGGACTAGGCGTAATATGTGGTAGAATGGAAGAAGTGAATGCCCAAGTCCTACATGAGCTTCTCAACCTCGCCAGACATAAACGCTTCCCCCCTGTCTGAAACAAAACATTTCGGTATACCAAATTGACATATAATATCTTCAAATAAAAACTGGCGAATGGTACCTACAGAGACCACTTTTAAAGGCCTGGCTTCTACCCATTTAGTGAAGAAATCTGTGGCCATAATGATGAACTTGTGTCTGTCAGACGAATAGGGGTGAATCATTCCAATTAGATCCAATGCTCATCCTCGGGCAGGCCAGAGCTTGATGATAGGTTGCAAATGGATGTTAGGTAAATGACTGATTGAACCATGAGCTTGGCAATCTTCACAGCCCTTAGTGAAGGTGATACAATCCCCGAGTATACTGGACCAATAATATCCATGTCGCCGCAATAACCAACGCATCTTGGGACCAGCTTGATGCACCCTAGCTGCCCCTAAGTGTACTTCTCTCATCAATCATTTAGCATCTCGACCATAGATGCATCAAAGCAGCAGCCCTTCCTCGCCTTGCCGATATAGTTCGTCATTTCTGAGTACATAATTGGGAACAAGGAAACGAATGCGCGTATCCACTGATGTATTGAGGTCTTTGAGATAAGAAATGATGGGTGGGCACTAGTCTACATCAATGTGGTCAAGTGTTTCCATGTACGACTCATTATTATCTTCTTGATAAGCAAAGAAAGAAGGTAAAGTATGACACTCGACCTTCAGAATACGCACACGGACTCTATCTTGTAAACTAACCCCTATAGCAAGTTGTGCCAATTCATTTGCAAAGTAGTTTTGCCCGCAAGGAATATGACTCAGTTGAACCTCAGTGAATAACTTCAGTAGGTCACAGACTCGTTTAGCATAAGGTTCTAGGACTGGCTCAGCCTTATACTTCGTCTCCAATTGCCTGATAACAAGCTGGGAGTCCCCACAAATATGGACCTCGATAATCTCCATATCTAGTAGGATCTCTAGGCCGATAATGAGTGCTTCGTACTTGGCTTGGTTGTTAGTACAATGGAAGTCCAGTCTAAAGGAATAGGATAAAGTTCCTCTATCTGGGTTGATTAAAGTAATCCTTACCCCAGCCATCGTGCAAGTACTTAAACCATCAAAATATAAGAACCAAAGAGTAAGTGAGATGCGGGCCAGCTCCAAGTCCTTACCTTCACGATCATCAAGCATTGGATGGTGAGCAAGAAAATCTTCCACTGCCTGGCCCTTCACTGCCTTTTGTGGCACATATTGTAAAGAGAATTAAGAAAGTGCCAAGATCTACTTTACAATCTGGCCTTTGAGTATAGGCCGTGAGAGCATGTACTTTACCAAATTTGTTTGTGCAATGACATAAGTGATAAAAGACAGCATAAAATGCCTCAATTTGCCTCCCGAGAAATATAAAGCCAGACACAGCTTTTCCATTAGTGAGTACTGTGTTTCACAATCTATCAACGTACGACTGAGATAAAAGATGGCATGTTCTGTACCTGTAGTGTCATCTTGTGCTAGCAAGCTCCCAATAGAATGATTAATAGCTGATATATAAAGCTTGAGCGGTATCCCAGATCTTGGCTGGACCAAGACTGGTGGGTTGGCAAGATATGCCTTAATGGTATCGAAGGCCTCTTGATGGATAAGCTCCCATAGGAAGTCTTTTTTATTCTGCAGCTTGAGTAGGGGTGAGAATGGTTGTACCTTCCCTGCTGCTTTCGCAATGAACCTCCTTAAGAAATTTATCTTGCCAAGAAAGCGTTGCAGCTCTTTTTTGTTCTTTGGCAGGATAACATTAAGCATTGCTTCCTT
Organism: Geum urbanum; assembly: GCA_946800695.1. NCBI lineage: Eukaryota > Viridiplantae > Streptophyta > Magnoliopsida > Rosales > Rosaceae > Geum > Geum urbanum. The sequence goes on along the minus strand of OX327007.1, from coordinate 42,478,661 downwards.
CTTATCATCTGGAACTTCTATCCCTTGCTAGTGGACTAAGAACCCCAAGAAATCACCCACTTGAACGCCAAAGACACATTTTGCAGGGTTCATCTTTAATTGGTGTTGTCTCATATGAATGAACACATTTCTCAAATCTTCCCCATGGTCTGCCCGGCACTCGGTTTTAACTACCACATCGTCGATATAAACCTCCATGATTTTACCTATGATGTCATAGGAGATCAAGCTCATAGTACATTGGTAAATTTCCCCGGCATTTTTGAGTCCAAATGGCATATTCACATACTCAAATAGGCCTGCAAAACCTGGTGTGACGACCCGGACCAGAATTAGCAGTATGATCAGCTGTATACGTGAGTTATCGCATAGTCGCAGTTTGCTGACAGTTGATTGAATCGCCAGACTCGTTAACGACTTAATTATTGGCCAAGAATTGGAGCTGGGTCTCTTCTTGAGAGTCGTAGTACATGTGATTTCGAGTTCGTGGGCGGTTCCGAATCATTATTTGGACGACCGAGGAATTAATTATGAATATTTGAAGTTCGGATTTAAATGGTGGGCTACTTAACGACTAAATTACCGGACGAGAATTTGGTTTCGACTTCTTCACGAAAGTTGTTCAGAATTTAATTTCGAGCTTGTGGGAACTTTCGGAGCATTATTCTGAGTTACGAAGATTAAGTTGTGATTATTTCCGATTGTTGGTTATTTTGTCGATTTAATATGTGTTTGGTGAACCATTGACTTTTTATCCGATTGGTCGATGTGTTTGACTTCGGGTGAGTATTGAAGAACATGTCGAGTCGAGTTTGTTGCCGCGAGAATTATTGGAATCGAAATTACGACAGAAAAGTTACGAGTATTCAAAGTTCGTCGAAAAGGATAATTACGAAGTTTCCAAAAATGGAAGGCCTATAAATAGAAACCTGCTGTTTTGGGCAAGTCAAACTTACCATTTATAGAGTTGACCGAGTTGACCGAGTCAACTCGGTGGAGGGAGAGGATGGCGACGGGTTTCACGACGGCTCACGGTGGCGCGACATTTCCGGCCACCCCAAGGCTCGGCCTTGGTCTCCATCGATGCGCCTCGGTCCCCTCTACCCTTCTCCGGCCTCCGTTCGCGGCGAGGACACCGGAGGAGGAAGCTTTTCCGGCGAGAAAATGGAGGATTTTTCAAAGAATTCGGGTTCCACAATTTTGGTCGAATTGAGCTGTGATTTGGACTGGGTTTTGTAGCCCTCATCTCTATGATTCTAACCATGATGTGAAATTTTGGTACCAATTTGGTTTATCATGAAATTGGACGAGTTAGAGTGAGAATTGGCCTTTGTTGCAGTTGACAAAGTTGCTCAGTGGGTGATTTTGCATGGAATAGAGGTAGCTCCGCCGTGAAATTTTCCGGTCATTGGCGGCGCCGCCGTGGGCGGTGGTCAACGGCGGTCAACAGTTTGACTTTTTGGGTTTTCGAAAAATTGCATGTCATTTCACTCGAAATCGCGCCCCGATCGCAGTGGGGAGGTTCGTTTTTCGAGTTGAGCGTCCGAAATCAAAGCGAGGTATTGAGGTGTGAATATCGGATTTCCGACAGTATGTTGTAATTAAATCGTGTGTTTCCGAGAACAGTGGTTTCTCGTGATTTGTCTCGTATTGTCGAATTATGATTTTGAGAAATGGTTATTGTGATTATTCAGGGGTTCGTGATCGTTGTTTTGGCGAGGGACTTTCCGCCGGATCACGGGTTAACGCATATCGCGTTATGCTAGTCTGTGAGTGGACAATTTATTTTCACGGAATTCTTGCTAGTCTTTTATATACGTTTTACGAACTTGAGCATGCAGTATGATTATGGTTTTACGGGCATGAGATTTCATTCGAGATTATGTTTATTATGAGCATGTGTTTTACGATTATACATATACGGATATGCGTATACGAGTATACATACACTCATATGTTGTTTCATGCATTTGCATCGAATTGTTTATGATTTGATTTTCACAGAGTACAGTTGCAGTTACGTTGTTGTATCGATACACTACATCCCGGCTGATCCCCGAGGATGTTTACCGGCTGGAATCACGTGTGGGCTAGGGACCCTGTGGTTCTGAATCACGTGTGGGCTAGGGACCCCGTGGTTCTGACTGTGAGATTTTCTTCATGCATGCTCTATTTACGAGTTGAAGTTAGCGTCTCCTCGTATGATATTTGATTTGATTTATTTATATTTCGACTCGCATATGTTTTTATAACATATATTACTTGGTGAAAGACATTTATTTTCGTCCACTCACTCTAACAGATTTCATGTCTTTCCCCTGGGCTTTTCGGTTTTCATGCCCAGTTTGCAGTTCAGGCTCTGGTGTCGCACGTCGTGGTCGGAGGCATAGTGCTCGAGCTACCTTGTTTCTTCCAGTAGGTTTATTGTTCTACCTACTGTGGTATACTGATATGTTTATACATTAGAGGTCGCTCTGAGAAATCTGTTGTTTATGTTATACGATTTTACACCGGATTTCAGTAAAGTATAGATATATTTATTGTTTTACTTTACTGTTGATATATTGAGAAATCCGGATGGGATTGGTGCCCACGGTTTACTTTTTGTGGCATAGGATGAAGTGTATTTTCCGCGTGCAGGTAGTGGTAATTCCACGTTAGTAACGAAACTCTGCCAAAATTTCTACGGTTTTTGTTGGTTCGTGTTTTCGAGGGGGTTCAATTCCGGTTTAGGGAGCTAAATCGGGGTTGGGTCCTTTCACCTGGGTAGCAGAACGCTATTTTGTGCATATCCGCTTCAGCCACTGGAATTTGATAATACCTTGCGGTCCCATCCATGAATGAGAGCATCTCACGTCGAGCTGCTGAATCTACTAACAGGTCTGCTACTGACATGGGGTAAGCATTCTTTGGTATTGCATTATTAAAGTCACGATAGTCAACACAGACTCGCATCTTGCCATTCTTTTTCTTAACCGGGACAACGTTGGAGAGCCACTCATTGTATTTGGCTACTTTGATGATGCCAAATTTGGGCATCTTCTCTATCTCTTCTTTGACTAGAATTGTTGTCTCCGTATTCATGTAACGCATCTCTTGCTTTACTGGTTTTTTACAATCTATGATAGGCAAATTGTGACAAATGATGTCTGGCGACAAACCTAGCATATCCTCGTATTTTTTTGCAAAATAATCAGCGTACTCATACAGCAAATCGATGAGCCCCTTCATTTCCTCAGACTCTAGAAAGGTATTGATAGCCACAATCATTGGCTATTCTAAAGTCCCAAGATTGATTTTCTCTACGGGATCTTTAACTTTAGGTGGAGTGTCATCCAAAGCTGTTGGAGCCAACTGAATAACCTCATCCTCGTCTGATTCATGCAATACATCATCGTCTACATATTCCAATGATGTGATCACCAGAACATGTTCATAGGCTTGACTCTCCATTAAGTAGTTATGAAGTCAATCATGAAGAGAGAAACACGTCCCTGCCGCTATGCTGGATAGAGGCTCTAACATTAGAATGGTCGAAAAGGTAGCTCAATGATGTAAGGGTGACGACTGTCCTCGCCTACTTGGACAATTCCCCATTAAGCTAATTCAGAGGCAATCACCCCCATGGAGCGGCCCTTGCTGTCAATGCCACATGCTTCTAGCAGCCTAAGGTCACTATTGTAGTAGCTAGGGTCCAAAGCACTGGCAGAGAATGAATATGGACGCGGGTCAGCATCAATAACTTCTGCTTCGCCTGACTCCATGTTCCAAAGCACCATTTGTTGATGAAGAGATGACAGCACACAATAGCTCTGGTGGATCCAGTCTCAACCCAAAATTCCACTGTAAGGCGTTGTACACTCTGCCACGAAGAATGTATATGTGACAACTGCTGGTCCGACCTGCGCATGGAGAAGAACTATTCCCAAAGTCTTCGATACTCTACCCTGGAAATTGCGAACATTAAGAGATGTCTCCTGGATGGCCGATTTAGGAATGCCCAGCAGTGTCATTGCCTTAATAGTGATGATATTGACCATTGCACCTGAGTCCACTAACAATTTGTTGATCTGAATCCCTTGGAATTTTCCAGTGATGTACAACGATCTCATATGCATAACCATGTTCAGTGTTGGCTTCCTGAACAGCATATATGTTTTCCCCAAGGATAAGTCAACCTGTGGCTGCTTGGCAAGCAACCGTTATTCTAGTTTATCCTCCTTACCGCTTGCCGTCGTCAAGTTTTTTATGTTTCCGGCTTGATCTATAATGACCTCAGTGGGAACGGTGAGCAGGAAACATAGCTTTCCAACTGGAGATCCTGCAAATTTGGAAGGTAAAACATACACCATGTTCACATCCAAATCCTCCTCACATCCTTGTGTCTCTGCTTCGTCGTCTTCTCCATAATCTAGTTGTTCCTCGTTGTCCTCCACCCCACCCATGTTGAGCTCGATATCTCTTCCTTATACCCCAGCCTCAACCATATCATGGTCAAGAGGGAGTACGGGCTTAATGGTTGCTATAAGTTCATCTTTGATCGGAACCTCAGGTGTAGGTTCTACACTTGCTGGCGAGAACAGACCATTGCTTTTGCTTGTAGAAGATGAAGAAGTCTTGCCTTGGTTAGAAACTTTCTTTTCGTTCCTCTTATACCAATGGTTTTGGTCTCCACATAAGTCTCTTTGTCTCACTTGAAGCAATGTGGCCATGGGCGAGTTCACTCGATCGACAGAGACTCTTGAGTACAACGGGTTGTTTAGATTCTTCACTACTTCGAGCATGTTTCTTGTCACTTTTGGACCGTTTACAATCCTGGGGAACCTCAGAGATAGGCTGGCCGTTCGTACTTTAGGCTCACGGGATTTCTTACCAAGACTATAATGGGATTGGCTTCCAAGGCATTCATCCGCCTTTGCAGCTTCTTTGGTGCACAAGCCAGTTGTTCTGGTTGGATTATACCCATATCCAAAGCTTCTCTTGCCTTTTTGGTCTCTCCAAACTGGCGTTGCAGATTTCTTTGCCTGCTAGGGGTTACTTCCATAATTTTTTTTCCTCTTACATACCATACGTTCTCCTTGGTAATATTTCTTAAGGCTAGTGGAATGTAAGGCTTAGTAAGCTGATCTACTATAGTTGACGTTATTGCTGGCTTCAGGAACTTCTCTGCAACTCACCTTCGTTTAAATGCTTGCGAGTCCCTTTGGTTGAGCTCCATATGGCTACTAGGTTGATAATGTTCATATGGAGAAATCAGCTCTGGACAAACTTTAACTGCCTCCATTAACTCCTCGTATAAGATTTTGAGGCCGCAATGGAATTTGCAACGAGCACATAGAGTCACTAACGATTTTGCCTTTGGGTCCTTTTTCTTACCTTTTGCAGAAGTTCCAAGTTGCTTCCTCTTGTTGTCCTCTCTACTGGTATGCATGTCCAAAGTCGGCTTTCTTTTGTTAGGATTACTCCTTGTCAATTCTAGCATTCCCACGACTAAGTCATCGCTAGGTTTAGGATCTTAAGCAACTTGCTCGATTGCTATTTTGACTTCATCAATCCACCGCTGAATTCTGAATTTTAAGCTTATGCATTACTCAGTGGAATGTGTCCCCCACACATGATGGAAGCGACAATAAGGAAGGCTCTCTATAATTGCAGGGTTTGGCAAAGGCCCATATAGTACCACAACAAGTCTCGCCTGGATCAAGTAGTCCAGGATTTTAGCCATTTGGGACACATCGTAAGTGATTTGTCTTTTTGGCTTCTTCTTTGATATTTTGTTTCATGGTACTGGCTTAGGTGTTGTGACAACGACCAATGCCATCTCATGCAACTTCTTATGGAATGGCGGTAAAGGTCGATGATCGCTATTTACACTGTCTCCTTGACTGAATCCAATTACTCAATAGTCAAGCAAGCTTTGAACAGTGTCTTTCAGCCCATAGAAAGAAGATGTTGTATGCCCAAACCTATTATGGTACCTACAAAAATGGTCACCCGGTCCTGCATAGTCTAGATCTTTCAGCCTCTTTACAGGCCAGAAGCTAATAAGCTCATTTTTGAGGAGCTCATCAAGGATCTCATCCATTCTGTCCTGTTTGAAAGTGTATCGTCGTTAGATTAGCGTAGTGTGAGAATCGGCTTGTTCTCCTCTGTTAGCCGCTTCCGCTACTACATTCTCCATTGACATCCATTCTAGTTAAATCATATTAAATTGAGGGTCTAGGAATGATTGTGAGTCTACCAATGAGACAGTCTTAGTTGTATTATCCAAGGCTAATTTTCCTTCATTAATCCACTTCTGAACCTGGCCCTTGAGCTTCACACAGTCTTTGGTCGTATGAATCCATATGCCATGGAATTTACAGTACTTCTTCCCCTTGAGTTGTTTAGCACTAGGAGTTAGACTAAAGTCTGTCTTTGCCACCTATTGGTTGATCAGTTCATCCAGAATTTCATGAGCCAACTTGGCATCATAAGTATATGTTTCATATTCTGGTTTAGTGACATTCATTGTCGAAAGCTTCACCGGTACTTTATTTTGTTGCAGCTTCCTAGGTTTAAGAATTTTCTTGGAAGTGAGCTCTATTGCATGAAACTGGTCTTCTTATGCATCTGATCCTTTCTCTTCAAGATCCTCAATATAAGCCACAGTTTTTAGCTTGTTTCTTTCTGACACTTAGGAGGATCTTGGAATATATGTCCCTCTATAGGAATTGCGTCTATTGTCTCTCTCTAGCATGACATTAGGGGATTTAGACACCGAAGCGTTCAAATCATTCAAAGAAAGGTGTTTGGAACTAAAGAACATACTATAGTATTGATCTTCCAAACTGTTGATTTCTATATCGACGACTGCATCCTTTACGAGCGGTGTTTCGCACAGATTATATTCTGACCTGAAACGGTGTAGGAAAGCCACTGGGCTCTCCGATGGAGCTTGGCTCATGGCTACTAACTTGCTAATGCTTGTTTCTGGCCTCGCTGTTCCAAAATAGTCAATGAACAGTGCTTCCATTGCTTGCCAATCTGATATGGACCCCTTCTCTAGGCCAGTATACCATACAAGTGCCAATCCTAATAAGGAAGAACCAAAGACCCTTAGTTTGAGTTCTGGACCCTCCGCGAAATGACCTAGTTGCAAAGTAAAGTAAGCCAAATACGTTGTTGCATTCTCATCTTCATCCCCTATGAAAGTTTGGAAATTAATTGTCTTATAGTGTTTAGGCCACTGCCAAGTATTGGCGTTGCCTTTCTGTATAGGTGGGAAATGAGTCGCATACGGTTCATGTGCTCTGGCAACGTGGATATCGCATTCCTCCATGAACCTGTCAAATTATTCCTGCCAGGCGACTGGGAACCTCTCGGCTTGCCTTGTTTTTCTTGCGAGATCAAACATGGACTTAGATAGTTGCCCAATCTCCTTATCATCCCTGTTATACAAGGCGGTCATCTCCTTCGTTTGATACACTTGAACAGCATCCAAAGCTTGTAGGAGATCTGCGCGTAACTTGTCCTGCCCTCCATGAGAGTTGCAAGTTGTGCCTTGTGAGTCGCTTATTCCTTCAGACCCTTGGCAAACTCGTTCCTTAAAGTGACCACTTCAGCCGTTGCAGCATCCGTTTTCTGCCATTAGTGGCAAGCAAAATGCTCCCCCAATCTCTCATCACGTCTTGCAACATATGGTCTATCATTTTCATATGATAATTGGTTGAGTTTGTCTTCAATTTTTCAATTGAAATCCATTGCTAAACGATGTGTGATTCTAAAGATAGCTTCTACTGTGTTCATAGAGAGTGAACGACACTCAGCAGAAGTGTGATTCTGATAGTTCGGTTGTGGATGTTTGTGACACGCAGGGTATTTTCTTTTGTAAGGATTCTCAATTGTTGCTTAAAGACACAAAAAGTCTGTCCCAATGGGTGTGCCAGAATGTTTGGCATGAAAATTTCCAGGGTGCTGAGAAGTCTTCAAACTGTCTCTTTTCTTGATCATGTACTTGTATGCGCTTAACGTGCCACTGCCGTGAAACGGAACGTTGAACGTAGGCATGTCACTGTCTGACTTCTAAGAAGCGATAGAGATGGGGAGAGCACCAACCCCGCCTGATGGATTCTTTTTCCCTAAGTGACTTAAGACTTATGATTTTCGTGTCTCTCGCCGAGCCACGAAGATCGATACTCTACAGCTCTTTGGTGTGAAGCAGAGAAATCTCCTTGATAGAGTGTTGAGAACACAAGGGTTTGCATCCCTGAATTGCAAGACACTACACACACTTTGGGTGAAGATCTCTTGATACCAGGTTGTAGGTGTTTCTCGAGATGAGAAGGTTGTTTGCCGAGAACAAGATTGTATGTGATGGTGTCCTTCCTGTTCGTTAATCCCCTCTATATATAGGAGACAATTACTTGTTAATGTTTATCTAAAACTCTTCACAATTAGACTCACTAAGCAACTCTAACTGCTCGGAATCTCACCTCCTAGGTCTTTTAATGAAAGTCTAAAACTCTGATGATTAGCTCACTAGGGAATCATTTCCTCCATATGAAAGGTACTCTCTTAATCATAATAGGCCGCAGGCGTCGGCCTCCTTATTTATCCAAATTCAGTCCAACATGCTATGGATCTTTCTAACATGCCACATATATCAACTCGCACAGCCCAACAATAAATATATTTTATCTTGAGCCCAAACACGTTCATCTTAAAAATCTTTCAATTGAGATAAAAAAAATTTGAAATCCAAACAAAGGCACTACAAGAAAAAAGTACCTAGACCACGGACCATTTCCATGGTTTAGGTGCGAATTTTCGTCGTCTAAGTACCTAGACTACGGAATCTCCGTCATCTAGGGTACGTCCTCCAAGTGTCGTCGTCTATGCACTTGGACGACGAAAAAGTTCATTTCCGTCGTCCAAGTCGCCTCCTGGACGACGGAGATGTTACGTCGTCCAAGCTTTGATGAGACGACGCAAATGACAGTTACGTCGTCCAAGTCCAACTCAAACGACGCAACAAGTCCGTTGTCTAAGTGACACTCGAACGACGCAACAATTCCGTCGTCCAAGTGATCACTTAGCCTAGGGAATTGTTGCGTGGTCTGAGTGATCACTTAGACCACACAACAACTCTGTAGTCTAAGTAATCACTTGGACTACGGATGTGTTTATATTCCGTAGTCTACGTGATCACTTGGACCACGTATGTGTTTATATTCCGTAGTCTAAGTGATTACTTAGACCACAAATTTTATATATTTCGTAGTCTAAGTGATCACTTAGACTATGAAGCATATATGGTTTCGCAGTCTAATTGAATATTTATTTATTTTTAATTAAAATTTGAATTTAAAATAAAATATTAATAAATTAATTAAAATACTAAATTATCATTTAAATAATTTAAATTTGTACGTACATCAAATTAAATCGTTCGGAAAATACGATATCATAAACTACATAGAATGCAAACTACTACTAAAATACAGGAGGAGCAGATGCGCCGCCGAGTCCCCCGCCTCCAGCCGTGTCGTCGTCATTGGGGTATGGGTTCGGAGGAGGTTGACACTGTTGTCGAACCTGGTTTTCCATGAGGGCGATGAGGTGGGCTATCTGCGCTTATTGCTCATCAAATCTCTTACGCATAGATTGTGTTTCCTCCCGTGCGAGTCGAGCCTCCTCAAGGGCTGCTTGGACTGATGCATCCCGAGCACCTTTCCTCACCGAACGTCCCGTAGATGAGTCAGAAGACAAATCTCGTTGCACCTTGTGTCCCATCCCCCTAACCTCCTTCCCAGCTCGACAACCGTATACCTCATCGGCGATTTCAATTTGGCTCTCCAACGATAGAGGAGGCAGGTCTTCCGGCAGCAAATCCGGGTGTGCAAGCTGCATGTTGGCCAATTTCTCCTACGCCTGTTCTACCAACCTCGCCTAAAAATAATAATAAAAATTAAATAATTATAAATTTGTACTACAGTTTAATAAATAATAAATAATAATTACGCTAATTAAGAAGAAATATATATATATATATATATATATATACGGCACTTATGCTGTATTGACTCGCTTCATTGTCGAGCCCAGGCGTCACGTAAGCGGTGATGCTAGCATTCAGATAAGAGTGTTTGGATCCTTTATCTCTGTACTCCTTGACGATTTGGATCATCTGCTTGGAGCTGGAGGTATGATGTTTGTCTTTCTTCTCCCGGTTGGCCTTATTGATGTTCGAGAATTTCTGTTGGACAACATAAATCATTAAAAAATTAATAAATAACTAAAAAAATAAGAATTAAATTTCGTCAATTTAAATAAAAATAATAATCACCAGATAATCTTCTGCTTCGAAGTGGGTGACCAACCACTCCCACTCATCTTCCCTATCCCTAAGCAGCTCTACGGGGGTAGGCTCTCGGCCGAATTCTTCATAATACTTATGAAGTTTGTACTTCCAATCACGGTAGATGGCATTGGTGGTACTGTTGATATGCATAAGCAACTCCAGTGTGTCATCCACCTCATATTGTTCCTACGTACAAAAAAAGAATAAAAAATTATAATCGTATATATTATGAAATTATGATTTTTATTGGTTATTAGAAAATAAATTTGAAATTGTATTACATACCAAAAATTCTCTAAACACTTTCCCATTCTCCTCGTCCGGCAATTCCTTCCATGTAGGCGCAATCATACGAACCTTATTGCAAAAGATTGCCCCAATGCTATGCGAGGAGAGACTATCTAGCTGAGAGGTGGGAGGGCCATCGGTGAAATTGTCGTACGACAACTAAATCTTTTGCCCGATCGCCTTGAACAACTTCTCGGATTTTCCGCCATTTCCGAGTCCTCAAGACCTTTTGGGTTGAAGGTCTGACGGAACCCTCCTGACCTTGCTCCGCGCGCTGTAGATGATAGACTTGGAGGAGGCCACCGACGTCTGAGCACTTTCTGACATCGATGTTGGAGCGGAAGGGGCATCATCATCATTGGTCCGTATAACTAGAGCATTGGGAATTTCCCCAGTCGCTGCTGACGAAGGACCAACTGAAGGGTCCGGAGGAGGCGCGACGTTGTCCTCCTCTAACTGCCAACCGACTTGCTCTGCCAAGCGTAGGAGTAGAGCATCTTCGGCATCTTTTTGGGCCTTTTACTTACCCCACCGGGCCATTTTAACCTAAGAATTTAAAAATATAATTACCATAATAATTATATATAATAATTACCATAATTAATAATTTTTAATTATTACAATAATTACATAATTACCAATTTATTATTTTTATGTATTACTAATTTACCATAATTACAATAATAAATAATTTATCATAATAATTACTAAATTATCATAATTATCAATTTATTATTTTTAATAATTAAATAATTTACCATAATAATTACTAAATTACCATAATTACCAATTTATTATTTTTAATAATTCAATAATTTACCATAATTATTACAAATTTACAATAATTACAAATTATAATTACAATAATAATTATCAATTATAATTACAACAATAATTACAATAATAATTATAATTTTAAATAATTACAATAATAATTATCATTTACAATAATTAATTACTAAATACCATAATTATCATAATTTACAATAATTTCAAAATTTTACTATAATTACCAATTTACCAATTATTATTAATTATTATTACCAATTTACCAATTATTACTATTTTATTATTTTTACTAATTAATTACTAATTTACTAATTTATTATTAAACACAAATTAAAAATATAATTATGTTAAAAATTTATAAAATTACCAAAAAGAAGAGTCGCGGGAGAGCGAAGTCGCTGGAGGGAGGCACTACCACACTTCGCACAATTGCCGGCGAGAAGTGAAAAAAAAAAGGCCGGCGATGGAGCAAGTCGCCGGCAATAATGAGCATTGCCGGCGATATGGACCATCGCCGGCAATGAGTTCCAAAACTCGCCGAAAAAGGTCCAAATTATTGCCGGCGACCTTCTCCGTCGCCGGTAATAATCTCTCCACCATTGCCGGCGATATTCCGGGCCAAATATCGCCGGCAATGGTGAAAAATTATTGCCGGCGACGGAGAAAGTCGCCGGCAATAAGTTTCCATAATTTTCGGCGATTTTTGGCCGAAATTTCGCCAACAATAACTCCATTGCCGGCGATTTAATGAATCGCTGGCAATACCTCTTATATCAGATCCAGATCGCAGCAACTCATTCATTTGGATATAGAAAAATCTGGTGAAATCGAAAGAAGGAAAACGCTCTGAAATCCTTGGGTATTGTCAAAAGGCGTCGAAAACCCGCTCGGGAAGCTATATACGTATGTAGCTATATATAGGTATACATATATACGTATGTATATATATGTGTGTTGATCGATTTAATTAGATCGATATATATATATGCATGCATGTGTTGATTTAGAGTTGAGATATCGATTATTGGTTTGATTGATATGCAAATAGAGTGGATATATTGTTGATTTCGAGTGATTGACTGTTAATTTTGAGTTGATTTGAGATTATTTCGATGAAAATATGTTAATTTGTGTATATATGTATGTATGTATATAAAATTATTTTGTGAATATTAATTGTTAATATGTCTATATATATACAGGCATGTTAATTTGTAATTGTGAATTGTTGGAATATATATATTTTTTAATTTATATGCATGCATGGGTCAACTTTTGTTAATTAATTGGATGAATTCGAATGTAATTAATGATTTATTAATTAATTAGTAATGAATGTGTGTATATATATATTTATAGTACGTAATGTTAGAATTTTCAGGATGGACAAGAGTTGGATGAGCCTCGAAAGATGGGATGTGAGATATCACCAGGGAATTAGGAGTTTTGTGGATTTTGTGAAGGCTAATTGTGGAGACACTACACTTCATTATTGCTCGTCTAAAGAATGTAAGTGTCGCAGCGATCGATTTCGTTTTCTCATTGATAAAGTCCAGAAGCACCTGAGTAAATACGGGTTTTGGGATAAGTACACTTGTTGGATTTATCACGGTGAAATATCGTTAGCGGGTCCGCATGATCATGGACAATTTGGTGAGAGGGCCAGTCCATCCTATGATCATGGACATTTTGCTGAGAGAGCCAGTCCATCCTATTATCCAACATCGATGTTAATCAATGATATGTTTCCTTATGAGAGCGGTGTATTTGCTGATCAAGCACCAAATGTCCCTTCCGTCGTGCAGGGTTTCCCCCATATTGAGCCAGTCGAGCCATTATCTGGAGCTCATATCAACACAAGTGGTATGGACAAGTACAACAACCTGATTGCATTTCAACAGACTCCGTTGTACGACGGTTGTAGTAAGACTGTTCTTGAAAGTGTGATGGGAGTGATGCAGCTCAAATTGGAGAACAAAATGTCTGTCAAAGCTGTTGATTCTTGGCTGAAGTGGACTGCTTCGCTACTGCCACCCGGTCATCGTCTTCCTACAACTTATCATAAGGTGCGACATATCCTGAAAGATCTTGGGCTTTCCTACATCAAAATCCATGCATGCAGATATGATTGTATTCTCTTCTGGGGAAAAGATCTTGAAGACCTTGAAGCCTGCCCGGTATGTTTTACAGAAAGGTATAAGTTGACTCCTGCAGGCAACAAGAAAGTTGTGAAGATACTTCGATATTTCCCGCTTATTGATAGGCTGGAGCGATTGTTCATGTGTGCTTTCACGGCCGAAGCTATGAGATGGTGGGCTGAGAGGAATTTGCCTGACGATGACACCCTTATACACCCTTCCGACGGAGAGGCTTGGAAGCACATGGTCAGGGAGTTTGATCATTTTGCAGCAGAGGTCCGAAATGTTTGTCTAGGGGTCTCATCTGACGGATTCAACCCTTTTGGCAACATGAGTCTTCAATACAGTATATGGCCAGTTATTTTGGTACCATACAACCTTCCACCATGGATGTGCATGAAGAAGGAATACAATATGCTGACTCTGTTAATTTTGGGCCCTGGTTATCCCGGAAAGTGTCTCGATGTGTATTTGAGGTCTTTGATTGAGGAGCTTAAGTACATGAGTGAGTGTGGCCACCCCACTTACGATAGGTTCAAAAATGAGATGTTCCAGATGCATACCATGCTTGTTGGCACCATCAGTGATTTTCCTGCTCGCTGTATGTTGTCGGACAACGTTACCAGGGGTTACATGGCTTGTTCAGAGTGCATGACGGTTGATTGTTGCAGTCCTCATTGCAGTAAAATTGTTCAGATGCGTCACCGTTGTTGGCTTCCATATGATCACCCATTTATGCAGGATCAAGACGTTTTTGATGAGACTGTGGAAACAGGTGTGGCACCCAGGCGATGGACAGGGGATGAAATTTTGGAAGTGTTGAATGAATATGATTTTGGCCAGCTAAGCAATCATCCTGAGATAGTGGCGTCAATTCCAGACAAGCCCGAAAGGTATAAGTTTTGGACACACAATAGCATATTCTGGGAACTCCCCTACTAGCCCAGGTTGCCTATCAGACACTACCTAGATGTCATGCACATAGAGAAGAATGTGTGTGAAAGTGTGGTGGGCACAGTTCTTAATTTGGAGGGGAAAACAAACGACATCCCTAAGGCACGCATTGATCTGAAAGCTATGGGACTGCGGAAACATTTGTGGTTAAGAGATGGTAAGAAAAAAATGCCGCAAGCTCCTTACACCGTCAAGCCGAAGCATAAGCATGAAATTTTTGGGTGGCTGAGTAATGTCAGATATATATTCTTATGGCTATGCAGGAAATTAATATAATTTTTACTTATATATGGTTATATGCAAGAAATATAATTGTTGCTTATGGCTATATATGCAGGTATCCTTATGGCTATGCAGGAAATATAAGCAGGTGTGTTAACTTCCGGGACAATAAGATGTACAGATTAAAGAGTCATGACTGCCATGTACTGCTTCAACGCCTTTTCCCTATTTTCATTCGAGGGTACCTGCCCAAAGAGGTGGAGGAGCCGTTGGTGGCCTTGTCAAGATTCTTTCAGAAGTTATGCACCAGGAAAGTTAAAAAATTAGATCTCAGGGAGATGCAAGATGACATCATTTTTATCATGTGCAAGCTTGAGAGGATATTTCCCCCAAATTTTTTCGACATCATGCCTCACCTGATGATCCATCTTCCCGAACAATTGTTGCTTACCGGTTCCGTACACTACACTTGGATGTATCCCATGGAAAGATACAAATGATTCATACATTTGGTTTGTCTCTGTTTTTATATGTAAATTCTTATTTTTTAAGTATCATAACATGCACTTGTTAACTTGTAGACAATTGGGAGCCTACAAGGACTATGTGAAGAATAAATATGCACCTGAAGGGTGTATCGCTGAAGCATATATTGCACACGAGTGTGTAACGTACACCAACTTGTATTTGGGAGCGCTGGAGGACCCCCAACAACAGATGCCGATAGATGAACCCCAGTTCAACCTTTCTATAATCTCCAATGACGTGGTAGTACATGGAAGCTTGCCAAAGTCGTACAAGTTGGATGGAAATGAGGTAGCAATTGCCCACTGGTCGGTACTGATTAACTGTCCAGAAGTACAATATTGGAAAAACTATCATCTTCACTGCCCTGCTATTGCCGAAAATGTTTATTACCACAACAGGACGTTTGCAAACTACTTTGGTCAATGGGTAAGGGTATATGTGTATATATCTATTTTTTAGCTCCTTATATAGCATATGTGTACATGGTTTTCTTTTTCTATGTTCATAATTTATGGTGTACCTGGTTTCTTATCGTTTTCAGATGAACCATGTAGCAAATGATGGTTGCCTAGAGTGGTCAAACGAATTGAGGGTCTTGGCGATGAAACCGATAGCTTCAAAAGTTTACTCGATGTGTCAGGTCAATGGCGTGAAATTTATATGTGAAAATCGAGACGACCGACTGAAAACACAGAATTGTGGGGTGATGGTCCATAGTGGGCAAGATGGCGTTGACTATTACAGTGTCCTTCATTCAATTGTTGAACTAATTTATGGGAACCACATGAAAGTGCACTTGTTCAAGTGTAGATGGTTTGATACTAGCCCGGAGAATACAAGGACCGATCAGTACGGAATATTTTCGGTGAATACTGCTACAAGCTGGTATAAAGAAGACCCTTTCGTTCTTGCCACATCAGTAAAACAAGTGTTTTACCTTGACGATCTTCTGAACAAAGTCCCGTGGAAGGTGGTTAACCATGTTGCTCATAGAAACATATACAGTGCTGCCACACTTGGTGAGACCGCAGATGATAAAGAAGTTACTGCATACCAAGAGCCGAATGCTTTTGACATTTCGGAATCATCTACGATTCGCCTTAATAATGTGAGATCTGGGAGTGTGGTTCGAATTACTGGAGCAGAACTTCTCGATGTTAATCCAAATGAAGTTGACGCTGATTCAGATGACGAGGAGCGGCACATATTGCCAGAGGTTACCTATGAAACCGAGTCAGACTCAAGTTATGAAGATGATTACGATTATCATCCTTAGTACGTTAATGATGTACGTATTTTAGTATATATAAACGTGCATGTACGTATTTATAGTCGGAAATTCTAGTCGAAAATTCTAGTCGGAAATTATAAAAATTTGGCCATGCCAACGTCATATCGATCGATGTTATTTATGAATTAATACTAGCTTGCCGGAAATTCTTGTCGTAAATTATATATAGTCGGAAATTATAGTCGGAAATTATAGTCGTAAATTATAATCGTAAATTATAGTAGTACATTAAAGTCGGAAATTATAGTCGTAAATTATATATAGTCATATTTATAGTCGGAAATTATAGTCGTAAATTATAAAAATTTGGCCATGCCAACGTCATATCGATCGGTGTTATTTATGAATTAATACTTGCCGGAAATTCTTGGCCGGGAATCACTATCATTACCAACGAGTTGATTACTCGTTGGTAATAGTATTACCCACGAGTTATCAACTTGTTGGTAATAGTATTACCAACGAGTTGATAAGTAACTCGCCGGCAATACTTCGTTGATTTCCAGGAGGCAGCTCGACCCCTCCCTCATTTCTTCACAGGCTTCGATCCTTGAAAACCCTAAAACCCCATCTCATCCTCACCTCGCCGCCCTCTCCTCAAACCTCTCTTCCTCTCCTCAAATCTCTCCTTCCCTCTCCCCTCCCCTCCTCCCCTCTCCCCTCTCCCCTCTCCACACAAAATTACCTAAACCCAAAAACCCCAAATCTCCCCTAGCTACCTCTCCTCCCCTCCTCCTCTACCTCCTCCCCCTACCTCCGCCGCCGGAATTCGAGCTCGAGGATGACAGGTTATCTCTCTCTCTCTCTCTCTCTCTCTCTCTCTCTCTCAATTTTTGTTTTTTATAATTATGTATATATATATATATGCATTTTAATTATATTTGTATGCATTTTAATTAACTTGATTAATTAAGTTTTGGGTGATGATTTAATTTTTGATAATTATTAGGCAAGTGTATGTATGTATATATGTGGAAAATATTTAGGTAATTTAAGGTGATTTAATTGGATTAATTGATATATATAGTTGATAATTATATTGTATGTTTAAGGCGTTGCATGGGCAAATTAAGGTGATTTGGATTCATTGATATAGGTAATTTAAGGTGTTGGGCAAAATGGCTTGGTGATTTGAATTAATTGATATAGTTGATAATTTAAGGTATATTTGTTAACTTAATTAATTGGTTAAATAAGCATTTGGGTAAAAATTAATTGATATTTTGATAATTATATTTGTAATGATCGATATAATATGATGCAATTTAATTTAATGTTTAATGTTTAATTTAATGTACGATATCATAACCGCCAGAATCGTTTAGAACTGGAACCGTTTGGAACCGATAACCGCTAGAACCGGAACCGAACGGTTCCGATTCCAAACGGTTCCGGTTCCAAACAGTTATTGGTTCCAACAATTAGTCCTAGATTCGGTTCTATGAAAAACCGGAACCGGAACCGTTTGGAACCGGAACCGTTTGTAACCGATAACCGCTAAAACCGGAACCGGAACCGAACGGTTCCGGTTCCAAATGGTTCCGGTTCGAAACGGTTCCGATTCCAAACGGTTCCGGTTCCAAACGGTTTCGATTCCGATTTTTCATATAACCGAATCCAGGACTAATTGTTGGAACCGATAACCGTTTGGAACCAGAACCGTTTGGAAGGATGGAACCGTTTGGAACCGATAACTGCTACAACCGAATCCAGGACTAATTATTGGATGTGCATGAGGTTTTGCGGCAAATTGGCTTGGAGGCATCAAACGGAGAGGGCCTAGATCCAGTGGAGGGAGCAGTAGTCAAGCTTCCTCAGCCGCAGTCAGCAACACGCGCAGTGGCCCAATGATGACTGCTCGGACACAAATGTTGCTAGCTGCGCGAGGAGAGGAGGAAGCTGCACGATCCGGATCCGTGTAACCCTCAGTCCAGGCTCGACGTCCCTCAGTCACCAGACAGTCAAGCGAGCGACATTCAACGGCCGCATCAGAAACGCCCTCCATCCTAATGCCCCACATTGTCCCGGTGCCTAGTCCAATTTCACGAGAATCATCTGAGGCAGATGGTGCTGGCGCCTCATCGTCCAGGCCTCGTCTATCTCCGCCGTCCGGTCTCTTCCTGCCTGACGAGATTCCTGTGATCCCTGAATTCGATGATAGGGGGAGGCCTATTTATATTGAAGGACGGCCGGAGTTCCTGAGCTTGGAGGAAGCGTACAACTTCATCCCGTTCGACCCCGTGTATCTTTGGAGTGCGAGGTGCAACAACCAGCAAACGGACGATGCAGGTAAATTTTATTTAACAAGATTGATTACTTAATTATTACTTAAGACTTATGATAGGTTCAATTAATAATATAAATTTGTTGACATTGTATTATTAGGCAATTTCGTTAATGGCACTGGAAAACGAAATACTAGAGGCCCCTGCACCGGGAAGAATCTTGAGCAGGCCACCGGGGGAAGGAAAACGCTCATTAGGTCCAATGAGCATGGTGAGGTGATCGAGACATTTGATACCACGCGAAAGTATGCCAGCATGGCCGGGGCTGTCGTGCGGGACAAGGTCCCAATGCTGTGGCCAGATTGGGAATCTATGCCTCTCTACGTGAAGATGCAAGTGCATAATGCACTGAGTGTGAGTTAAATCGTATTTTCATTACATAAATTTTACATTTATTAATTAAGTCCGAATAAATATATAATTTTACCGTTTATATATTCATCTTGCAGGTGTGGTTTGACGTGAATGAATGCCTTATTCACACGTGGGTAGAGCGTCAACTACATATGAGGTGATGTGTTTCGAGTTATTTGAGTATATATCGAGTTAGATTTTTTTTTATCAAGTGTTTTAATATCTCTAACTTTTTTTTCCTGGTGTTAATATAGGTATAAAGAGTGGAAGAACGAGCTTTCAAAACATTACACACAGTACAAGGAGCTAGGCCGAGGTTCTACCCCTAGCGAATTCCGGTTTAGGGAGTACGAGTGGCTGTGGCTGGTAGCCCACTTCGAGCACCCCAAAGCGAAGGTATGCATCCTGAATATATTTTACAACCCTAATGTATCGTATCACATTGAAATAGTTAGTTACTAATTTTTTTACATATGTTTATCAAATAAGGCGATTTCCAAGACGAATAGGGAGAACAGATTGAAAAACACCAAGGCTCATCATGCAGGTTCACTCAACTATTTGGGTTGGTCGAGTAAAGCGCAGCAACAACAAGAAGTCAACCCGTTGGTGTTTGTTCATCAGAAGTTCTATCCGCAGTGCCCTGAAGAAGCGGTAAGTCTTTAGCCTCATTATTTTGTAGTTCACATATGCATGTGTTAATAAAAATATTTTTCTCTATTAATTTATTTTGTTTAATAATACGTTATTCATATTCGCTTTTCAATTAGGCGAGAGTGGAGGATGCGATCATAGAAGTCACCATGAATATAGCTCGAAACAACCATCCTGACTGCTCGGAGGAAGAAGTGACCCAGTATGTCTCTCAGATCGATCCGCTTGATCGCCCTATAGCGGCTCAGATCATGGCAAAAGCGTGCGGGACTAGAAATAGTACCTACTACTGCAGGGGAATGGGCTCGGCGGGCGAAGGAGTATTGAAGAACACTTCGGAATACTCTAGCGGGTCAAGAACTTCAACTTCTAGGAACTCTAACCTAGCAGCGGAGCTTCAGAGGACGCAGAGGGAGTTGGAGGAGCAAAGGAGGCAGATGGAGGAGATGCGGCAATTGGCCGAGCAGCAGGCAGTCAAAGATGCCGAGTATCGGGTGATGGCCGAGCAACACCGAATTATGGTCCAGAAGCAGACACAAATGTTCACATGGATGCAGACGATGTACGCGTGCCAGACTACCGGACAACCGCTCCCCACACTTCCCCCGGTCCCTGTGTTCCACAGTGATCCACCACCGTAGCAGTCACCGCCACAGCAAGACCAGGGTAGCCACCGGAGTTCAAATGATTACGTCCACATGGATTTCCTCGACCCTTAGTGTAGTTGTAGTTTATTTTCATATTGTTGCTGTTTGTACTGTACGTTGGACAATTATGTGTGTACTGTTGAACTTGTATTTGTACGGTTTCTGTTTTTCAGTGCAGGTTCTGGAATTAGGCTCAATCCAGAATCGGCTTTTTTTTGACAAATTTCTCCGGGTATTGCCAGCAACTTGGACCAAAGTCGCCGGCAATACCCCTCATTTTCCGGCCACGGCGGAGCAACATTGTCGTGAGTCGCCGGTAATACCCTTAATCATTGCCAGCGACTCAAGTCGCCGGTGATACGCTTAGGCATTGCCGGCGACTTGAAAAATAAGTCACCGGTAATACTTTCATCGGCGCCAAATTTACGGCGAGAGTATTACCGGCGACTTAAAAAGAAAGGCCAAGTCGCCAGCAATACCCTAAAATGTTGTAGTGAGGGAGTCGCCGGAGAGGGGAGCCGCCAGAGGGAGTCATCGGAGGGAGTCGCCGAATTTTGAGAGAGAGTGAGAGAGAGGATAGGAGAATTGAGAATGAGATGAGGAAAAATGATCGAATGGGTCGTTTATATAGAGTTTCACCTAGACGACGAAGGCTTTTTTCCATCGTCTAGGTGCACTTAGACGACGGAAATGGGTGTTTCCGTCATCTAGCTGAACCGACTCAATTTCTGGAAATGGCACCCAATTAATTTGACGGGTGGGAGTTAACCACCTTAATTTTGGGGAAAGTTTCAAATTTTACTTAGACGACGAAAAATGTCATCTCCGTCGTCCAGGTGAAATTTGAACCGTTTACAAAAAAATGGTAGTGGATATTGAACCGCCAAATTTTTTAGCCTAGACAACGGAGATAGACCATCTCCGTCGTCCAGGTGAAATTTTCGTAAAATTAATTTTTTTAAAAAATAATTCGAAAGGAAGTTTCTGATCTGTCATTCGAATGAAATAGTCGTAAAATATCGATTAAAAATCGTATATATAAAAATTAAATTTAAGACGACGAATAATCTTACATGTTTAAACTTGTTCAATATCTACTAATCTGTATAACTTAAGTGTTATTAAGTATAGGCTCATTTCACATCGATATTAACAAAATTGAATTTGGAAAAAATAACCATTGGATACATTCGCCATAAGACAATATATAAGTAGAATATTTTTCGCAAAATATTAAGTTCGGTAAAGGTTTCATCGGCACAATCAACTGTAAAACCAAAATTCTTACAAACCAGAAACATGGATACACGAAAATTCGTAACTTCTATTTTGGAACCGTCGACGCTCACACTCCAACAATTATTTACTCTATGGTCTCGACGAAAAAATATGCATTGGGACATGGTCTACATGGTCGTTGTCTTAGATGTGAAATAACGAAATTTGCACTTGGACGACGCAAATATATGTTTGCGTCGTCCAAGTGAAAATTTCGTAATTTAAGAGTTTTAGGATTTAGGGTATATTTAGACGACGGGATTACTCTTTTGCGTCGTCTAAATAAAATTTTATGATTAATTGAGGGTTATATATATAATTAATTACTTACTATTTTGTTTAATTAATTACATTAGTATGGACTACGAAAAGTCATTTCGTTGTCTTGGTTTTAGAGTTTAAGGAAAATGTGATTACATAATTATTTAATTTTCTTGATCCGATCCAATCCTCGATCCGGTCTAGGATTGATTAATTAATTTGTATTTGTATTTGAATTTCATCTGTCGAACCGACCTCACTTTTTAATTAATTTAAAGTAAATTATGCGAAAAAGTTATAATTAATTAATTATTAAATTAAGTACAAAATTGTAGGGTTTACTTGTACGTACCTACTTCCCCTCATAATATATATATAATCATACATCATTAATTACGACAAAAAAATATAATTATAATATTTAATTACCAATTAATATTCCTTGTCGTTATATTGTACTCTTCGTCATAATCATCATCATCATCACCACTATTATCCGATTGCTCCTCCTCCTCATCATACTCAACATCGTCTGACGAATATCCTGAGTCCTCGTCCTCGTCCTCGTCCTCGTCCTCGTCCTCGTCCTCATCATGCGCATCTTTTTCATCTACCTCATTAATTGCATCAATAATCTCATCTTCAGTTAGATCCGTACAACCATCAGGCATGGATAAGCGTTCACCAGCTTGAACCAGGTCCATTATGTCAGAGTGGATGACAGAAATATTAGGCTTTTGATATGCAGTGATGTCTTTTTGCGGTTCAACATCTTCAGTCGCCTGCGTCCCTTCAGCCGTCATGAAATTTCATATACCTCGATAAGAGATATGTTTCACTATTTTCACCCTTCACTAGCTTTCGGATCATCAAGATAGAACACCTGCCTAACTAAGGTGGCGAGAGCGAAAAGCTCATCCTCATACCGGCTTGAGTTTGTATCGACTGATAAAAGTTACAGGTCTTCCTTTATACGCTTGAACCATTTGCACTTGAATATGAAAAAGTTGACATCATTCTCGTAACATAGCTGAACGACATATACAATAGCCTCATAATATAGATCATTATTTTTCCCAACCGCTACCCCACTATTTTGTGTTCTTCTTCCTTCATCTCGGGACAATGAATGAAACTTTACACCGTTCATAAAATATCTGAGTAAATATAGTGTTTAATCGGCTTCCCTGCTAGCAAGTGCTTTGACCAGGACCACCACCCCCCGTGGTTTTCAGATTTTTGTAGATCAATCATTTGAAAAAATGGGAAATATATATATAATTAAAGGGTTTATTTTTTACAAACATGTATATAAACTAAATAAGTAAACATACGTACCAATTGGAAGAAATAATCAGGGAACTTCTTCTTAACGATTTTCTCAAATCACGCCGAACTCTTGTCCAGATTTAACGCCTGAAGCCTCTCCATGTACCCAATCATGTACGGCTCAACTTTATCACAGTCTCACAACACTACCCAATATGCCTCAATAAGTTCTTCTCGTGTTAAAAATTCATTTAATACTCCTCTAAACGGTCATACGACATTTGTGACGACAGAAAGATTGATGCGGGCACTGGGATCGGAGGCGGTGGGAGGTGGTGGATCTTTGAGGTACATGTTGCAGTCAGTAACACACTCATACATTAGGTATGTCTCTGCTACGGAGCCATCCGGGGCCGACCTATTTTTTAAGAATCCTTTATACTGTCCAAGTTGTCTACAAAATCAAACGTACAATTAATTCATTGTAGAATAAGTACATATAGCTAGTAATCTCCAGTGGAACAAATAATGGAAAGAAAAACTTGTATAATTAATTAGTTATACGTACCTTTCTTGAGGATACATCCAAGTGTACTGGACCAGACCAGAAATGAGCACCTGCTCGGGCAGGTGGATCATTAGGTGAATCATGATGTCAAATAAAGTAGGGGAATGATGTGCACAATTTGTTGTTCCAGTTCCACCACATCTGACCTCTTTAATTCTCTAACGCATAACCTCTGCCACCATGTGCACAATGCCACTATATTGGTTCTACAACGTCACGAGACAAATATGGCTGAATTACCACTGGAATCAGACGTTGCAGCATAACGTGATAGTCATGTGTCTTTAGACCAACAAACTTGTGTTGCACCTTTTCCATTGCTTCAATTATAGTAGCTGCATACGTAGCCGGATAGCGGAAGCTCTTAAACCAGTGAAATATATAACCTCTAAGTGCTGACTTCACTGTGTAAGGTGCAGCTGGCATCTTAGTGTATACTCCTCTCCTATCCCTCCTCAACCACAAGAGACGATGTAAATTCATAGATTCCAGATCTTTGCGCGCTTTGGGAGTATCTTTAGTCTTGAACTTAATACTAAGAATTGTTCCCACCACGCTGTCGCACACATTCTTTTCTATGTGCATCGCGTCCAAGTTGATCCTTAGCTTCAACTTCTACCAGTAAGGGAGTTCAAAGAATATACTCTTGTGATGCCAATAGTTGAGATCATGTGGAGGTATTGGATTGCATTTCTGTACATCCTTGTCATTGGTCAACACACCAAAGTCGAAATATCTCAACTTCCTAAAATCTCTTCGCCCGACCTATTATGGGGTTTACGATTATTCTCTACCGTTCATTCGAAATGAGGTTCATCCTATCACCACGGGTAGTCGTGAGGAAGTCATCTACGGTGACCCAAGTAACACACATTCCCCACGTGCCAACTAGAGTTCACGTCATCCAAACATATAGGACATTCATTGTATCCTTTCGTCCTGCAGGCTGCCAACATCCCATACGCTGAAAAATCGTTGATCGTCCACATTACGGCAGCCCTCATCATGAACATCGTGTCAGTGAATTTGTCATAAGTTGGGACTTCATTTTTCCACAACAGTTTCAGCTCGTCGATCAAAGGTCTAAGGTAGACATCTAAGCACTTCCCCAGAGATTTAGGACCTGGAATTAGAAGAGTAAGGAAATTAAATTCCTTGTTCATGCACATCCACAGAGGCAGGTTGTACGACATCAAAATAACTGGCCAAGTGCTGACGGCAGAGCTATTACTACCCCAAAGATTGAATCCGTCTGTAGATAGTCCGAGTCTAACATTTCTAACCTCTGCGGCAAAGTCTCCAAATTCGTTGTCGAAATGTTTGAAAGTCTCCCCATCTGCGGCATGTCTCAGTACATCATCATCTATTCGCTTTTCTGGGTACCATCGCATCGTCTCTGCTGTGTATAGAGACAGTACAGACGTTGTAATCTGGGAATCAATGGAAAATATCGAAGAACTTTCACAGGAATTTTCTTTTTCAAACTCTTCCTATTCAGCTCATATTTGCATTGCCTACATACGGGATAATAGTCCAAATCTTTAAACTCTTTGTAAAACAGCACACAATCATTTGGACAGGCATCAATTATCATGTACTTTAGGCCGAGGCTGCTCAATATATTTCTAACCTTATAATGAGATTTAGGAAGATTGTGATCATCATGAAGCAACTTACATATTTGCTCCTGAATTTAATCAAAAACACTGACTGACATTTTGTGCTTCACTTTTATCTTCATTTGCTCCATCACACATTGTAACACATTCTCTCGACATCCAGGGTACACCGGGGTCTGTACTTCAAGTAGCATCCTGTTGTACTTATCCATCTCACTAGTGTCAGTGGCCAAGCTAATAGCGGGGAATGTGTCATCATGCCCATGAGTGGTATTGTAACCTCCCTCTTGATCTTGGTGTCCACCATGCCTAAATCCCGAAAATGCATCATGGACCAAATTCCCAGTTGGGTTCCAAGCAGGGGGGCCGACACCACTGCCGCTGGATGAGACACCATGGTAACTGTACTCTGAACTGAAGTCTGCTGAGCTGAAGTCTACTGCTTCACCATGCTCGCTCCACGTAGTGTAACTCCACATCATATCATTTTCGTACAGGTGTTGCACCATAACATTAACCTCCACATACTGACAGTTAAGACATTTTTTGCACGGACACCTAAAACGCTTCTTTCCCTGACCATGTTCTATTGCAAAATTAACAAATTCTCTAATTTCATCCATATATATACCGGACATCACTTCAATTCCACAACTTCATCCAACTCTTGTCCACACTTCTACGAAATTTAATAATTAATTATCATATTAGTCAACTATTCGATATATATATACAGATTTTCAAGTAATTATTAAACTATTATATATATATACACAAATGTTCAAGTACCTTAATTATTAACGTATAATTAATTAAAATATTTATTAATTATTGGTGAATATACTATATATACATCAATTACTTTAATATGACTAATATGCATGTACGTTTTAACTAAATATTAACCAAATTTTTAAACATGCATGCATATATATATATATACGTACTACTGGTCTATATTAATTAACTAATATATATATCATCAATTACCTAACTTAATTATAAATATTAGACATACTAACAATGCAATCGATCGATCAATCAAACGTACGTACAATTAATTATATATATAAACATTAAGATTGTCAGAAATTAACTACGTACGTACCTAGCTTTCTCCGATATATGGTGAATTGATAGTCGGAGCCGGAGATATATATATATATATATATATATATATAGTACGTATGTGCGTGCTAGCTAGTTGCATGTACGTGCAAGGAGAGTCTGATCAAATGAAAGAATGATCGATATGAGGATGAAGTTGAGACGAGCGAGCGGAGAGGAAGAAAGTTCGGTATAGACATTATATAATGCTTCACTTGGACAACGGAGCGTCAGTGCGTCATCTAAGTGACCACTTAGCCGACGGACGTAGGTAGTTTCCGTCGTCCAAGTCCAAGTGGTCACACAAACGACGGTGTGTCGATCCGTCGTCTGTATGGCTATTTGGACGACGGAAAAAGTGTGTCTGTTGTCCAAGTGTGTATTAGACGACGTAATTTTTTCCCGTCGTCTAAGTGTTACGTCGTCTAAGTGGCCGACGGAACCGTAAAAATTTTGTGATTTAGATGCGTTTTTCTTGTAGTGAGGGGATCCTAAAAAAAAAGGTAGACGAGCGATACAAAATGGAAACAATTAATATAGAGAGTGAAATTGAGATTTTTTTTTTACAAATTATATTCCCTTTATTAGTTTATATATATTTTTTAAATATATTTGTAGATAAAAAAAAAGAAAATAGATGTAATTTGTAAAGAAGGGAGTCAATTTCACCTGTAATATAATCCTACAAAACGCAGCGAATATATTTAATAACTCCATTCTCCTGTTTATATAAATAATTTGCAACTTGGCAAATGGGGTTAGTGGGTGACTGTGATTGTAAATTAAAAAAATACCCAGCTGACCAATCCACTTTGTTTCACCCGAACCGATGAGCTGCGCTTCGCTTTCTGATTGCACCACGTAGCTTCTGCTTACTTCGATTCCTGGATTAGAATAACTATTACCGGAAGAAGATAAGGATCGTAAAATAATCGTGCGTGTCGACCGGAGTGGCTTTCCACGTCTGCCCTAGCGGGTGATTCGTCTTTTTTGGATTGATACCCCAATGTGGTATGCTACTTTTGCGAATTGCGATCCAAACGCAGTTACGCCGTTACGGTAGTGTGATATGCTTTGTCCGATTAAGGACGTTTTTCTTGGGATAATCTATTATTTAATAAGGGTTATCAACCGGTTAGTACTTAGTAGTGCCCTTTTTTTTATGGATCATTAATTAGTGGTGCCCTAAACAAAGATTAAACAAAGATGAAGGAAATATTCTGAAATGAGCTGGCTTCTGTATCTATATGTCTTATATAGTTATAAATATACTAGATACCACTTTTT
Source organism: Geum urbanum (assembly GCA_946800695.1). Classification (NCBI taxonomy): domain Eukaryota; kingdom Viridiplantae; phylum Streptophyta; class Magnoliopsida; order Rosales; family Rosaceae; genus Geum; species Geum urbanum. Next base: position 42,450,780 of record OX327007.1, on the reverse strand, counting down.
TTACCCGATTATAATTTGAGTATAAAATAAAATTAAATAAGCGAAAGAGACGTGTTGTACAAGTTTATACATGTCGATTATGCTTGACAAAATTATAGAATAAAATAATCTCCGTTGGGTTTGTTAAGATAATATCTTTGCAATTTTATTATACTTAAATATTGGAAATGAATTAAAAGGTGAGAAATGTTTGTTACATTCTCTTATATTTGTTTATATAAGAAATAATATATTTTTTATATTAAAGTGTGTTAAACAAAAAACAAATATTTGAGCTCTTATATACTTGGACTCATTATATAAGAAATAATATATTTCTTATATTAAGAGATGTTATATAAGGAGCAAGTTTTTGGATTCCTTGTATAAAAATGTAAAAATGAGATTTTTATCACTTTAAAGGTTTACACAACCTCATTTAAAATAGTATTTTGTGACATTAGACATGAGATTAGATTGTTAAAATAAGCTAAGAATAAGAAGATGTAACAAACATGACTAATGGCTTACATAAACTCATTTAAAATAGTCTCTTGTGGTACCAAACATGAGATTATACTATTTTTTATCCTAAATTAAGAATTCTAATATAAAAAAGTATAATAAACATGTCCTAAAGAGTGTGGATTGTGGAGTATGAGAGTGGCAATGTTGTGCTCGTAAAAACCATCAACTGCGTGTCCTTTGGAAGATCAATATGAAGTCATCTGCATTTTTGACACTGTAAGAGCATTCCCACCCATGGAGGATGTGAGGAAGCCCCATTTTGAGGAATTCCTCAGAATTTTGAGGAATTCCTCAGAATAGGAAGTCCTCAAACAGTTTTTCGTGCAGCGGTGCCAGAAATAGGACTTCCTATCACTATTCATTGACATTTTTTTAAGTTATGATTTTGGACTCATTTTCTTCACGAAAGTTATAGAGGACATTAATATGAACTCGTCCGTATTTTTCTTGAATTTTTCGGAAGTCCGAGCTATTTATTATGATTTTTTTAAATTTCAGAGTAAATAATTTAGTTAAAATATTACAATTTTTTTTACTTTTTTACTTTTTTTACTTTTTTTTTTACTTTTTCACTTTTTTCGGTAAAAAAAAAAAACCGTACGTCAGCCTGGCGTCACCCACGTGCGTGGGGCCCGCCAGGCGGACAACCTCGCCTTCTTCCTCAAACGAGGACGCCGGTCCGGACGTCCTCCAGGTCAACGGTGGGTCGCCTCCCCCATTCCCTCCCGCTGCACCGATCTTCCTCCCCGGACGTCCTCTCCAGGCGGGCCACCCCCCCGGACGTCCTCGCCGTCCCGTGCCGCTGCGAATGCCCTAAGTTCTATCTAAATAACATCAATCACATACTTCTATTTGATGCGAATATGTATATCATGAAATAAATAACATGATAAATCATCTAATCAGTCTAAATAACATCAATCACATACTTCTATTCAATGTGAACATTTGTACCACGAAACAAATAACATGATGAATCATCTAGCCGGCTTTGTTGGTAATTCTATTATGAATGTGGTTTCATTAGAGAGGGTTGGGTTATATAACAAATGTGTCTGTGTTTATGAGAATCTATTTCAATGTTATTATATAACGGTTCTAATATCTATTTTGTAACATAACATATTATTAATACGAATATATAATAAGCGAGAATATGTACCCGTCTCCTTTCATAAAACCTAAGCCTCATAAAATACCAACCTCAATTTCTTTGTTGATTCGGAGAATAAAAACCTCAATTCCTCTCTTCTGTTCGGACCCGATGATTTTGGCTCAACCTAACCAATAGTTCCATGGAAGCATGTGATAAGATCTGATGTATTGATAACATCATGCCTCCCCCAATAATAAGTAGGTCCCATCCTTCTTCCAATCGCAGTCACGTAATCAAGCATAACCAATTCCCCTCACTATTTTTATCAACCCACTCCATTCCTCCACCATACTCCCATTGAGAGGAACTTCCTTCCAGAACTTTCCTCACCACCATCCATTTATTTATTTATTTTCAATTAACATATTTCTAAATGAAGAAGGACTTGGTGGATGATTAAAAAAAAAGGAGAGAGTAATTTACTCTCTGACACAGATCTTGAACTTTCCCTAAAACAATTTTATCTCCTCAAATGAAGAACCTAAGTAGCTCTATTTAAAAGCTTCACCAATTCCTCATGTGCCCCTAGCCTTCTTGTGCGTGCTCTTGACCAAAATTACCCAACTATATAAACGACTTTCCCAAAGGAGAAAGCACTGATCCAGCTAATCCATCTCCTTCTCCGCCTCCTTTTCCTTTCCATCTAGTCACTCCTCTCATTCATTCATTCTCTCAACTTCTCTATTAATCGAAGACCATGAATTATCTGTACCCAGTTAAAGAGGAGGAGGAGTATACGATGGTGGTGGGGTCGAGTTCGTCGTTGTCGTCGCAGTGGAGCGGTGATCCTCTGGTGGTGGTTCCACCGCAGCCCATGGAGGGGCTTAATGACACGGGGCCGCCTCCGTTTCTGAACAAGACTTATGACATGGTGGATGACCCGAGTACGAATCCGGTTGTTTCGTGGAGCAGAGGAGGTAGTAGCTTTGTGGTTTGGGATCCTCGTTCGTTTGTGATGAATCTACTGCCCAGATACTTCAAGCATAACAATTTCTCAAGCTTTGTTAGGCAGCTCAACACTTACGTAAGTGCCCTGATTCGCAGACCCAGAAGCTGAATTTTAATTTTTTGATTGGAAATTTTGTTGGATCTGTTTTTTGTTTATAGTTCCTTTTTTGAATGAATGGGATGCTGATGTTAGCATATATGGTTGTGTTATTGTGGTTGGTTGTGGAATTTTCATATGCTTGTACTTTGTTCTCATGATGATGTAATACAATATTCAGCACTACGAAATCTATTTTGAGGTGCAGGTTTAATATAGGTTGACCAATGGTGAGGTAGATATAAATTCAATCTTTATCTGATATGTGATTGGTAATTTGGTATTGGGTGAAAAAAAATGTGTTAATGGAGAAGCTTTGGAGGCTTGAATGGACTTCTGAATCTGATTGCAAAAATTGGATTTGGGAAGTCATTGGTTGTTGATTGAACTTCTGCAGGGTTTTAGAAAGGTTGATCCGGATAGGTGGGAGTTTGCCAATGAAGGATTTTTGAGGGATCAGAAGCATCTTCTAAAGAACATTAGGAGGAGGAAGACACCATCTCAGCCTCTTCCTGCACAGCAAGCTATAGGGCCTTGTGTGGAAGTAGGCCGGTTTGGGGTGAACGGAGATATTGATCGTCTGCGGCGTGACAAGCAGGTTCTGATGATGGAGTTGGTGAAGCTTAGACAGCAGCAACAGAGAACTAGAGCTTGCCTTCAAGCCATGGAACAAAGGCTACAAGGTACGGAAACAAAGCAGCAACAAATGATGGCTTTCTTGGCCAGGGCAATGCAGAATCCGGCTTTCCTGCAGCAGCTAGCCCAACATAAGGAGAAGAGGAAACTTGAAGAAGCCATGACTAAGAAAAGGAGGAGGCCAATTGATCAAGGCCCTAGTGGCTTTGGTGGTGGTGAATCTAGCCGATGGGGAAAAGGAATAAGCATGGTTAAAGCTGAGCCTCTTGAATTTGGGGATTGTGAGTACGAATTGTCGGAGCTAGATGCACTTGCAATGGAAATCCAAGGATTTGGGAGGGTAAGAAAGGAACTGGAGGAAGAGTTGGAGCCTCCAGAGAGTGGGGATAAGGAGCTTGATGAAGGATTTTGGGATGATCTATTTAGTGAGAGATTTGAGGGAGACTTGATACCAACTACTGACGTTGGTGATGATGAAGATGTCATTATCTTAGCTGATCGCTTAGGTTATTTAGGTTCAAGCTCAAAGTAGAACAGCCAGACCTCTTCTGCATTGCCAACTCTTCAGCTGACTACCTCATCGATAATTTCTTTTGAGTAGTAGCCTGTGGCCTTCAAGGGTTGTCTCCGTAGTCTTCCACTTTGTCTCTCCCTCGCCCCCTCTTTCTCTCTGCCTCTCTTACTCTTATTCTCTCTATATCCCTCTCTGTCAATCTTTCTCTTTCTCATTTGTCATCTTTAGAGTCTCTTCAAGTCTGTGCCATTTGGCCATAACTGTCATCTGCATTTTCTTGAGATTGTTGACAGGATAGGCGGATCAGCACAAGCTGTTTATAAGTAGAAATCATCCTTGTTTCTGTCGTTTCTAACCCTGCATTTAATTGCTTATTGTCTCCTTTCTCATCTAATGCTGCAGTCTCTTCTTCTGTTATCTTGGTTAGGTTGCAGGCACTGCTTGGACCGAACTATGTGCTAGTTTTTATCATGATTAATCTCCTCAAGGTTCTTGTTTACTTCCTATCTCTCTGAAACCACTGTTCCATGTATCATGCATATATCCAATGCATTATTTGTCTGTCTGCCTGCTGTAATCTTTTCGTTGGCCTCTTAAATGAATGTAGATTGTTGATTATTCAGACGCTGTTGAACTTGAAAAGGAGTAGCTGCAAGCTCCGAGAACCATAAACATAAAACTTGTTTATGGATGGATCCAAGTGATCATTGGTAGCTTTTATTTTAAGTTTCTGTTACTTGAATTGCACTGTTATCTATTAGTAATATAAAGAGGTTGTACATTTGTACCATGTAGATCTTTTCGTGCAAATCTTGGTTCTCGGCACGACGTCTGCTGTGGTCTCTCCACCCAACTGGTACAGTATGAATATCTTAAATGCGTTACTTTTCCCATTGATGTCTTACAGATGAAGACCGAACCGGGTACAAAAGTAGAAGATGGGATTGAAGTGCTTAATAAGATTCAAATACAACTCAAGAAGGCAACTTGCTGAATTTTGTATATATGATCGGTGGAACTTTGTTCTGCAGAATTCTGTAAAAAGAGATTTATAATCTAAGGTGATCCGATAAATATACGTCAGATCTTATGCATCCTAATTTGGTTGCAAGAAACTTAGTAGCTAGGTATACATAGGGAAGATTAGGTTTCAAACAACGTAACAGGTGCCATTAAGCAGACAGGAATAATACAGTTCTGAGGACCAAAAGATAGAGCAACTTAGATGATCGAACACCATACAGAAGTTTCTGAAATTCTTGGGATAGGAAGCAATTCTTACACTTCTATTATTCCAGTAGGTGACTAGGGTCCATTTACTTCCATACTTGCATAGTGCAACTCACAGAAAATAAAAAATAAAAAATAAAAAATAGACATGGGAATTGGAGGACGGGAACACCAGTGAAATCTTGTTCTTGTTCTTGTTCTTGAGCTTTTAGCTAGTTCCTCTACAGATGAAACTTCTGCACCTCCATCGATAGACAAGTCGTTTCTTTTGTTTTGGACGTGAAAGACTTCCATTAAAGCCCAAAGGGCAGGAAATCAAACTGGACATGGAAAGGAAGCCCAGCAAATATTGCAAATACAGTAGCTCTCATACTACAAAGCCCAGCAATGGAAATTCATTTGGGATTTCTGTGCTCTATCAATCCTATCACCTATCACACAATCATGAATCATGCATTAGCCCTTCTCTATGGAAGACTCCTTACTTGCCTTCCAAATGAATAGTATACGAACTTGTTACGCACTATACTCATTAATAAGGTCCTATATATATGTGATTTTTCTTCTTCTTCACATTTGGAGTATACAAAATATATAGGGTTACTTATGTCTTTGATCGAAGATCATGCATACACATTATACATGCCTATATTATATTCCTTGGAAACTCGGAGCCAAAACTTACATGTGAACAGAAACTGATCAGAATCTGGGATTGGGGATAGAAGTCAAGAACCCGTGAATAAGTTGTGGCCCGCGTGCTGTTTTCTTTCTTTACCATGTATCACTAATCTTGCTTCTCTCTCCATGGTAGCTGCATAACAGAACAGAATTGTAGTAATACCTTAACAAGCTGTCAAGCTTCCATTTAGAATCAGCATTGAGCCATTGAGCAAGAACAATCCATTAATATGGCAGTAGCAGAACTTCATGTGTCCTTTATCCGAAATTTTTTTAGTGCTCCGAGGTGGGATGCTCCGCTTTGTCTTGCCATTGGATTGTTTGTATTTGATCTCAGCCCTTGAATTAAATTAACTGGGTGATCGGCTGTGCAGTTTGGTGGGAAGTCTATATTTATGGTTGGGCAGTTTGACTAAAGACCAAAAGACGAGTAAAACCGGAAACGATCCATTTATTATAAAATTTACACCGAAAACTCAGATAGACAACACGTTGACTTTTGATTTCCATCAGAAAACATGTATTTCAAATTTTATTTTCAATTTTTTATTTCATTTTTCAAATTTCATTTTTTTTTGAAGTCTACTCTCCCACCAGTAGAATTCCGGTAGAGAAGATGTTTATTAGAAATAACTTGAAACAATTACAATCGTTGGTAAGACATCCTTAAAATGAGCAGATTCAAACCTCATATCGCTAATAGTTAAGTCTAAAGCATAACAATGCAGTCGCAAGCGAACTGATTGTTCTTTTACAGCAATAAAGCACATTTCTAGAATAATTGAAAACACAACTACAATTGAAACTGAATATTCTCACTGAAACAATAGCAAAAACTATTCACCATATGATGAAAGAAGTTTTCACTCCAACTGAATTGATTGAGTTTCTCACCAATGCATACAATTGTGGTACGATCAATAGAAATACGCATCATCAAAATATAGGAAATAACCTTCATATCCCCGGGGTCCCAAACAAGGCTCCAAACAAACACCAGAGGATCAAAAAGTTGCAGCAACTCCTTTAGATCCCAGCAACAAATTGAGGGCCTTATATAATCCCTCTTCCAGGCCCAAGCCCGATCAACCATCTCACTGGCCCCAAGAGGGGCTCAATTGGAAACCTTAATCCCACAAGACAAAGGCTGCCTAGTCTTCGGGGTAATGTAGTCACCTGTATCGTCCTCACATGGAGAGCGGCCGACATATGCATCAACGCCGACGATTCCCTTTCGATTGTCGTCGTTGCCAAAGCCGCACCCCAGCCAGCCATCTTCTCTGCTCAAGCGAGACCGGGCCAAACTATAGCAGCCCCAAGCTACCAACAAGCGAGGATGAAAGGTATGCACCCCGTCGTTTCAGCCATGAAAACTCCTCGCCCCAGCAATAGATGCTGCACCGGATCTGAAAACCAATTCGAGATGGCTCTTCAACTGGGCACGTTGTGGCCTCAAGTATCCTCCATCCGAAAATCCACCATTGTCCATAGCATTATCGCAACGAAACAACATGAGAGTTCTTTGGGTGGATAGAAAAGAATAGGGCGAGGACTTGGTTACCTGCAACGGGAGAGACATCAGAATTAGAGACTCCCAAAGATGGGAGATGACGATTGTCAACAAGCCGCGAAGGCGACTGCCCTGCAACCATAGCAGAGAGAGCTCGTGAATTGAACTTTAGTGAGAGCCTTTCCTTTTTTTCTCTCTTTGTTAATTTTACATGACTGAAATTTGGTCTCAAATTTTTTTATTAATAAATAAGATATTCGAGTTTAAATCCAATCAGTTTTGGAACTACGTTTTTTCTCTCTAAACCTAATAAACCTACTATGGCAGCGGCCCTCTTTTGGCATTTCCGCAAGCCTCATTCCACACTAGGTCCCCTTGACGACGTCGTCTCTAGGACGTCCTTGTTCGGTGTTGTCTCCCAGCCCTCTTCCCGATGAGGTTTTGATGCCAAATTTAGGCGGTTTTGGCTTGGTTCCTCTGCGAGGAGTCGAACCTCTTCCTTGGTCAATCGTTTCTCTGCTCGCCTAGAAGCATGCCTTGCCCATGCACGTCTCAAGCCATCTCTGATGCAGGAAGCGATGGCAAAGTTACAGTCGGTCGAAGCTAGGATTGGAGTGCAACAATGGAAGTGGGTTATGTCGATGGTTGATGACTGGTAGTGATGGTTGTGCTTCGTGCTGGTGTCGCGTGGCCCTTGCTGTTCTCCACAAGGTGGCAGCGAGGACAACGTCGAAGGTGACAGTGGCATTGTCGACGTCAAGTTACTCCGGTGGTACACTCTGGCTACCAATTAGGTTGTTGGGCCCAAGGTTGGCGTCGTTGGGACTGGTTGGACTTAGGACCCAGGCGAGATGTTCTCTGGGCCTTTTGCGTCTCGTATTTTGGTTACCTGTTTGGTTTTAATACTCATAGTTTATTTTCGTCTCATGTAGATTGTGATATTCAGTAGAGGTAACGTACATACCACAATTGAGTGCTTAAGGGTATGGATACCTCTATTTATCTCTGATTTTTGTGATCCCGATGTGATGCAAATAAGCTTATATTTGTTGAGATTCATGGCTTTCAAGTACAGTGCTAGTAACTGTAATATTGTAGCACATAGTTTTGTCTATGATCCTGGAATTCATTATGAATGTGTCACCTTCGCTCTGGAGTCTGTTCAGACATTACGACATTAGTTGTATTATATAGTAAAATTATCTTTCATCTCATTCGGAAGGTCTTTTTTTCTTTAAAAAAAATCCAATCAGTTTTTTTTAAATAACTAGAAAATTTTCAAAATTGATTCATACGTACATCTATCTATTGTAATTTAGTGCCTTTAGAACATGAGTATTTAATAAATAATTTGAGAACAAGTTTCACATACACATTCAGTTAGGTTCATATCTATCTCACCAAATCAAAAAAAAAATTGACAAATAAATTTGATTCAGCCACTTCATCCATAGAAAATTAAATTTTTATGTAAATTTCCATAAAAATTTGTTTAATCTTATTGATCGGGGTCTAAATGAACATTAACGAGGCTAATTTTTTTCACGGTCCCTATTACTACAAATTGAACACTTGTGTATGAGCTAATTTCTCATAAAAAAAATTTGATATCTCATATTGCTTAAATTCTTCATATAATTGCTAATGTCGTTTACTTTGATTGTTGGTTATATGAAATTGTAATATTCGTAAAACTAAATCGCAAATTTGACTGTTATATATGACAATTAAAATAATATAGGCATCTAGTAAAAATATTTAAAATTTTTACTTAATTTTGTCCTCGTTCGTACATCCAAATGTTGTGATCAACCCTAGTACCCTTACAATTATAAGGTGTGACGACCCGAACCAGAATCAGATGAGTATTCGGCACGATTCTCGAGATTGAGTTTGAGTTTAGTCGCAGTTTTTCGTTATATATGTGGTTTGCCGATTCTATTCGCGACTATGTTTTCGGTCGAGAATTTGAGTTGAGTGTCTTCACGGAAGTTGTAGAGTAAGTGATTTCGAGCTCGAGGGCGGTTCCGGAAGATTTTTCCGATAACCGAGGAATATTTTATGATTATTTGAAGTTTCGGTTTTCGACGAGTTTATCCGATTGTTTCGTGTTTATCCGAATCGTGATGGTTATCCGTTTCGAATCGTCAATTGACCCGAGGCGCGAGTATAAATATCGGAATAGTCGAGAATTAGTCGAAAATTTCATTTTGGGCTTTGACTGACGTTGACCTGCTTTGACTTTCCCGTTTTGGAAAGTTGACCGTTGACCACGAAGGGAGAGGTTTCCCGTTTCGGCTTCGACGTCCGACGACCAATTTCCGGCCACCTCCGGCCAAGTGAAGGGTAAGGTTTTCTTCCTCTTATGATTTCGAGTGGGTCTAGCTTTGGTTTGATGGAAATTGATGAGGTTTGGAGAGAGTTCGAATCGGGCCGAGGGGATGGATTTCGCCGGTGATGGTTGCGGTGGTTCCGGCAAGATTTGGAGGTAGGGCTGTTGGGGGTTTTGCTCCCCACACCTTGGTGATACTTTCTGGGTTATTGGTTAGGGACGAGGTGGTGGTTTGGAGTGAACCCGATTAGGTTTCCGGTGAGAAATTCCGATTTGGGATTGTGTGAAATTGGATGGGTTTGAGGTTGAATTGAGCTTTGTGTTAGTTGAAGAAAATGTTGGGTTGGAGGAGAGCTTCATTTCTGGAGCTTCCTCACCGGGAAATGTCACCGTTGACGGCGCGCCGCCGCCGGTGGCGGCGCTCCGACGAGGAGTTGACTTTTTGGATTTTGATGTAATTAATGTCATTTTTCTCGTAATCGCACCCTGATTATCGTCCAGAGGTTTTCGGATTGATTTGGGTAGCCGATTTTCAGTCGAGGTTTCGAGTGGAGATTTTGGGAATTTCGTTAATCATTTTGTATTGCATTGCATATTTCCGGGAACGATTGGTTTCCGTGATTCAGTACAGGGTTGTGGACTATGATATTGATCAGTTATGTTTTGTGAATATTCAGGAGATCGAGATCTGGATCGTGATCGTGCTTCAGGCGAGGGATTTTCCGCCGGACCACGAGTTTAGCGCGAGTGCGCGTTACGCGAGTCTGTGAGTGGACATTTCTTTTCACGGATTGATTGCGAGTCTTTTATATACGATTTATGAACTTGATCATGCAATTTGATTATGGTTTTACGAGCATGTGTATTACGATTATAGATATACGGATATGCGTATACGAGTATACTTACACTTATATGTTGTTATGTGTCCACGAGTGGCCCCGTGAGATTTTTATGCATGCTCTGTACACGTGAGGAGTTAGAGTCTCCCTCGTGTTTGTATACGTGAGGAGTTAGAGTCTCCCTCGTATTTATGTACGTGAGGAGTTAGAGTCTCCCTCGTACTTGTATGCGTGAGGAGTTAGAGTCTCCCTCGTGTACTCGGACCCGTGAGGAGTTAGAGTCTCCCTCGTGTACCATTTAATTGTTTATACTTTCGACTCGTATATGTTTTTATAACATATATTACTTGGTGAAAGACATTTATTTTCGTCCACTCACTCTAACAGTTTTCATGTCTTTCCCCTGGGCTTTTCGGTTTCCGTGCCCAGTTTGCAGTTCAGGTTTGGTGTTTCACGTCGCGGTTTGGAGGCTAGTGATCTGAGCTACCTGTGTTTTCCAGTATTTTCTTGTTTCACCTACTGATGTGTATATTGTATATATTTCACACTAGAGGTCGCTCTGATACATTCTGATACATGTTTATACGGATTTTCTCGGATATATATACATAGTACAGTGTGTTTACTGTTATTGCTTATATTATGATGTTGAGAAATCCGGATGGGATTGGTGCCCACGGTTTGGCTTTTGTGGCATAGGATGAAGTGTTATTTTCAGGGTGCAGGTTTATGCAATTCCACGTTAGTAACGAAACTCTGCCAAAATTTTGAAAAGTTTTTGTTGGTTCTTGTTTTCAAAAGGGGTTCGATTCCGGTTTAGGTAACTGAATCGGGGTTGGGTCCTTTCATAAGGCAAGTATGCACTCCATAAAATATAACTTAAGATGAAGTTTTCATAAATAATTTTTTCATGCGTCGTATTTATCTCACCATATATAAAAATTGACAAAATAATTTATTTTACCTACTCCCTTCATACAAAAATGATTAAAATTCATACAAGTCTATATAAGTAATTTTGAAAATAATGTAATGAACTCTTGAAAAAAATAAAAAAAATATTTGGTGCAATCTGATGGTTGAAAAAATATCTAATTATTCTAGGAGAAATATTCCTGATATTTCGGTATGTGTCTTGTTCTAATTAGAATAGCAGTAGACATTCTCTCCATCATTGATTTACAAGGATAATAATTGTAACAGATTGTAATGTCTATTTAAGGTCATTTATAATTGAATAAAGTACAGTTTTAGATATATCTATTGCGTATCTATTTTATTCTTAACACGTTATCAACAAATCTTAAGTTAATAGTTAACCCAAACCCTAAACAGAGAAAGAAAGAAAAAACCCAAACCCTTAAACACATAAACCTCCACCGTTGGAATTACCCTTACCGTTGGAGCACCACCATCACCGGAGCACCACCGTCGTCTATCGCTGGATTCTGCGATTTCTCAAAACATTTTTTAAGTTTTTCATTCCGAGCATAATACCTTCGATGTAAATTTTCTCCCTTATTTGATTTAGAATTATGTTGCAAAACTTAATTACCGTAACTTCCTAGATTGAGGTCTAGATTTAGGTTTAAATATCGTGCATTATTATATGCCTCTAATTCCTATGGATTAATGCATGTATGAGTAAACGAGATTTAATCACCTTTTCCTCAAGGTTTAAGATTAGTGATGGTCATGGGGGAGTCACGGTTATTGGTGAATATTACGGTTAATTGTGATTTCACATTGGAAAAAGGGAAGTCGATCTTTGTGACTATTTGACAGTCACAGTTTTCTGGAGAGTGGTATGAAGTCACGGTTTTGCAAGAACGATGATTTATGCCCATGTATGTTCATTAAGAGAACAAGTTTAGGATTTGTCACAGTAGTGATCTATGTTGATAATATGAATATCAATGGGTCTCTTGATGAAATCAATTAGATGGTTAGCTACTTGAAATTCGAGTTTGAGATGAAAGACCTTGGTAAGACTTGATGTTGTCTTGGTTTGGAAGTAGAACATCGATTTGGTGGAATACTTATTCACCTGTCTACTTATGTCCAAAAGATGCTCATGCGATTTAACATGGAAAAAGTACACCCTCTTAGCACACCAATTGTCGTTCGCAGCCTGAAACCCAATAAGGATCCATATGGTCTGAAAGATGATTATAAGGAGCTATTGGAAGCTGAGGTACCATACCGTAGTGATATTGGAGCTTTGTTGTAGCTAGCTCAATGCATAAGACTAGATATTTCACTCTATGAACTTGTTAGCTCGGTTTAATTTTGTGCCTACACAATGTCATTAGAATGGTGTAAAGCATATCTTCATGTACTTGAAGGGTTCCATAGACTTGAGCGTATTTTTTTTCATACAAATAATACAGAGAGAAGCTTGAAATTTTTGAAAAATGGATGGTTGAATCGCAGCATGCAGATTCAAGGAATTTTGACCGGTCAAAGGAACTCATTGACCCGTCGAAGGTTGCACCCTGGACGGATTAGAAACATTCATTCAACTCATCTAGTAAAATGTTTGACCCGTCGAACAGTGATCCAGCTGAAAGCATTGCACCCCAATTCAATGTGGTCCCCTACTCAAAGATACGTTGTGATGTCTTGGTTGGTTTTGCTGATGTTGGGTATCTCTTTGACCCACACAAAAAACGTTCCCAGACATGTTATGTTTAATTTCATCATGGGAAACACGGAGATTTCTTGAAGATCAACTAAACAAACCATTGTTGTTAATTCTTTGAATCATTATGAGATTATTATTTTACATTAAGTGGTTAAGGAGTGTATCTGACTTAGATCGATCATATACCACATTCGAGGATCTAGTGGATTACCATCCACTACTACAACATCAACTTGTATTTTTGACGACAATGCGGCTTGCATTGAACAAATTAAGTTGGGATACATCAAGGGTGATCATACAAAGTATATATCGCATAAGTTCTTTAATCAGCAACAACAGTAGTTATTGAACATTCATGTGAATCAAGTTTGTTCGCCAAATAATACTGCAGATTTGTTTACAAAGTCATTGTCAAATCTACATTTGTAAAACATGTGAGAGGCATTGGAATGCAAAGATTGTCTAAACTCTAAGGTTGAGTTACTGATCAGGGGGAGTTTACATCACATGTGGTCGCATTTGTAGTTAATGCGTTGTACTTTTTTTCCATTAGACCAAACTTTTATTTTTACCCAAGAAGTTTTTTGTTTACTTGGCAAAGTTTTTAGTGAGGCAACAGATTATGCATCATACATTAGGATCACGACACAAGGTGGAATGTTCCAGGAGAAATATTCCTGGTATCTCAATGTGTGTCTTGTCCTAATTAGAATATAAGTATATATTCTCTTAATCCGTGATTTATAGAGATAATGATTGTAATAGATTATAAATATTTATTTAAGATCATTTATCAATAAATAAAGTACAATTTCAGATCTATTTCTTGCGTATCTATTTTATCCTTCAACACTAATATAATCTTTGCAGTTTGTCTTTTGTAAAAGAGAGAGATATTTTATTCTACATATTTATTCTAAATCATTAAGTAAAATGTTTTTATGGAGTTTTGGGTACGAGTCCCTAAACGCTATATTCTAAATTCGAACTGCTTTGCGACGTCGTTTTTGTTACTGTTGTCATCTCTCCTTCACATCTCACCGAAAACCTTTAACTTCCGATCTCAATTTCTCACTCTCACCGGAAGAGACGCCATACCCAGAAACAGAGCTGAATCAACTTGGTATCTAGGGTAGGCTGCTGCTGATTGCTGAACCTAAATTTTTGCCAAGCTATATGAAGATTTTGCCGAAAGCTTTAGTGAAAGATGCAGCATGAACATAGGAGAATGGAAGAAGACTTGACAATCAGATTTCCATATTTATCTCCCCTAACCTTTGGGAAGCCATGAACTTGCATATGTTTAGGAATTCACAGTTTTCCTGTAAAGGGAATGAAACTCATTCATAAGTAATCAGAATTCAATTATTATGCCAAATTAACAAGAATATGGGTCTTAATCTCAGCATTTTAAAGCCATATATAGCTTCTTAACCCTTCCTTCAAATGAAACTTGAAATCAAGGCTAGATCGGCCAAACTGTTCGGCATCAACTCATATCACTCCAAAAATAGAAATAGAACATTCATTCTACAACAATGGCTTAAATACTCTACAATCATGGGTTCCCAATGCCAAGATCCAAGCCTTTATGATCCGGAGCAATCTTGTTCACGACAAGGTAAACCACGTGGACCAAATCCTCCAGCGTTTTGTGTGTGAATTACAATCCTCTAACGATCGGAGTCTTCAAATTCCAGAAATTTGAAATTGTCAGATATTGCAACGAACTAGGTAATGCTTTGATTATGATTTTGGGAATGAAAACGAGATTAAAATACTTGGGTTTTGCAAACAACGGCGGGGATCGGGACTTGGTGGTTGTTAGGGGGAGATTTACCCAGATACTCATCACCACCGTTCATTTAGCCTCTTTCACTTTATCAGTATCCTTGACCTATTTTACTCCTTGAGTTTTTGATAAATAGTAAAACCGTGAAAGTCCAAATATACCATAACTGACAAATTTTCTCACTGCAGATTCAAGAACTCTACATATTTCCTTTGCTCAACCGTTTTACTGAAAAGCGACACCTCAATAAATCGCTGATTTTGGCCCACGAGGCAGCAACCTCCCGCCTCTTGGTGCTCATCCACCAACAATAGGCATGGTCTTAAAGCAGGTTAATAACTAACTCTATCATCTACGCAGAATTCAGCGGAGGACGTAAATGGTCGCAAACCTAACCGATCACGATAAGTCAGTTCTACCAAACCTCGGGATCATGAAAACCTGGGGAAGGCACATCTACTTTCTCGGTCCTGATAACTAAATCCTCACGATCCACTGGCATCATGCGTGTCAATAACTCACGCAACTACTGGGCCAAAGACTGCACCATAACTTATTGAGCTGGTTATCAATGCATAATGATCTATGAGTCCACAAAAGATCAGCCCAAACAAGAAGGCCAAAGAAACTGACTCAACTAGAAGACTCTGAACACTTAACAATGCACAATACTTGGAGATGATGGGATCCGCCGGCTGGTCGAGCCACCCATCCTAGGAGTGTTGTACACCATCAAATGCTCGAATAGACAAGACCATAGAGTCTACAGAATTTGTAACTCAATGCTCTGGTACCAACTGAAAGGACCCAACCCTACATTAACTAGTAATCTAGGATCACGTCCTAACGACAAGACTTAAACCAAGGATTTCTGTAAAAAAAAAATTGACATAATTTCCTCTACAAAGTAGACTACCAGAAATCTGCAAGAAAATCACACTTCAGATTTCCCACAAACAATATCGTGGACCACCGATGTCCATTCAGACTTCTCAATAAACAATAACTATAACCTGTAATAATTGCCGAAACTGGAATACAGGATCTAAAACACGAAATCAACTATACTGTGAACGTACAGACTACTACCGAAAAGCATATACAATATTGGTGTTCAGAGCGACTTCTAGTTACAAAGGAAACCATATAAAATAAATTGATGACCGGTTGAAACCTCCTGAGGCGAAAAATGACTGGTGGACTCAAGCCTTCGACGACACTTGACCAGCTCAGCACTACAAGAAAACAGCACTTAGACCACGGAAACGTAATTGTTCCGTGGTCCAAGTGACACCTAGACCACGGAAAATACTCCGTGGTCCAAGTACCACCTGGACGACAGAGAATACCATCTCTGTCGTCCAGGTGGTCACCTGGACCACGGAGTCTTTTCCGAGGTCCAGGTGATCACCTGGACGACGAAGATGGTATTCTCCGTCGTCCAGGTGGTCACCAGGACCACGGAGTCTTTTCCGTCCTCCAGGTGATCACCTGGACGACGGAGATGGTATTCTCCGTCGTCCAGGTGATCACTTGGAGGACGGACCGACACGCCGTCATCCGAGTATACGAAACGTACTTCCACTTAGACGACGTACCGACACCTCCGTCGTCTAAGTGAAGCATTATATAAGCCCGATGCCAAACTGATCGAATTCATTCCTAGCCTCGATCTCTTCATGATTCCATTTGAAGAAGAATTGAAGGAGAAGGGAGAAGGAGAAGGGAGCTAGGTAGCTAGAAGCTAGCTAGGCCGAGAAGAATCAGGATCGATAAGGGATCTCCGCTGACTAGCTAGTTAGCTTAATTAACGTAAAAATATCGAGAAGGCCAGCAGGTACGTACGCAGTTAAAATTTGCTTAATTAATATATATTTAGTGAAAACGTACGTACATATATATATACATGCAAGGATGTTAGCTGATGTTAGCTATATATATATATATATGTACAGATCGATTAAATTACGTACGTACGTACGTAATTGATGGATCGATATGTAGATCGAGTACGTATAATTAAGCGTAAATTAATGGACAAATATATATATATATATGTAATAATTAATTAATTATAATATTTTGTAGCAGTATGGACAAGAGTTGGATGAAGTTGAAGAATAGATGTGATGTCCGGTATATGGATGAAATTAGCGAATTTGTGAATTTTGCGATAGAACATGGTCAGGGAAAGAAACGTTTCAGGTGTCCGTGTCAGAAATGTCTTAATTGTCAGTATGCGGAGGTTAATGTTATGGTGCAACACTTGTACGAAAATGGTATGATGTGGAGTTACACTACATGGAGCGAGCATGGTGAAGCAGTAGAGTTCAGCGCAGCAGACTTCAGCTCAGGGTACAGTTATCATGGTGCCTCATCCAGCGGCAGTGGTGCCGGACCCCCAGCTTGCAACCCAACTGCAGATTTGGTCCATGATGCGTTTCCGGGATGTAGTCATAGTGGACACCAACACCAAGACGGAGGTTACAGTACCACTAATGAGCATGATGACACATTCCCCGCAGCTAGCTTGGCCACTGACACCAGTGAGATGGAAAAGTACAACCGGATACTACTTGAAGCGCAGACCCCGGTGTTCCCTAGATGTCGAGAGAATGTGTTGCAATATGTGATGGAGCAAATGAAGATAAAAGTGAAGCACAAAATGTCAGTGAGTGCTTTTGACGAAATTCAGGAGCAAATATGTAAGTTGCTTCCTGATGATCACAATCTTCCTAAATCTCATTATAAGGTTAGAAATATCCTGAGCAGCCTCGGCCTAAAGTACAGGATAATTGACGCATGTCCGAATGATTGTGTGCTATTTTACAAAGAGTATAAAGAGTTGGACTATTGTCCCGTATGTGGCCAGTGCAGATTCCAGTTGAATAGGAAGAGTTCAAAAAAGAGAATTCCTGTGAAAGTTATTCGATATTTTCCCTTGATTCCCAGATTGCAGCGCCTGTACATGTCTCTACACACAGCAGAGGCGATGCGATGGTACGCAGAAAAGCGAATAGATGACGATGTCCTGCGACACGCCGCAGATGGGGAGGGTTTCAAACATTTCGACAGAGAATTTGGAGACTTTGCTTCAGAGGTTAGAAATTTTAGACTCGGCCTATCTACAGACGGATTCAATCCTTGAGGAAGTAATAGCTCCGCCGTCAGCACTTGGCCAGTTATTCTGATGCCGTACAACTTGCCTCCGTGGATGTGCATGAACAAGGAATTTAATTTCCTTACCGTACTAATTCCAGGTCCTAAATCTCCATCGAAGTGCTTAGATGTCTACCTCAGACCTTTGATCGACAAGCTGAAACTGTTGTGGGAAAATGGAGTCCTAACTTATGACAAATTCACTGACACGATGTTCACGATGAGGGCTGCTGTAATGTGGACGATCAGCGATTTTCCAGCTTATGGGATGTTGGCAGCCTGCAGGACAAAAGGATATAATGGATGTCCTATATGTTTGGACGACGTGAACTCTAGTTGGCACGCGGGGAAGGTGTGTTACTTGGGTCACCGTAGATGGCTTCCTCACGACCACCCGTGGCGACAGGATGAAGCTCATTTCGACGGTACGGTAGAGAACAATCCTAAACCCCGTAGTTGGTCGGGCGAAGAGATTTTAGAGAGGTTGAGCTATTTCAACTTTGGTGTGTTGAGCAATGACGCGGATGTAAAGAAATGCAATCCAATTCCTCCACATGATCTGAGCTATTGGGATCACAAGAGTATATTCTTTGAACTCCCTTACTGGTCGAAGTTGAAGCTGAGGAACAACTTGGATGCGATGCACATAGAAAAGAATGTGTGCGACAGCGTGGTGGGAACAATTCTCGGTATTAAGTTCAAAACTAAAGATACTCCCAAAGCGCGCAAAGATTTGGAATCAATGAATCTACGTCGTCCCTTGTGGTTGAGGAGGGATAGGAAATGAGTGTACAACAAGATGCCAGATGCACCATACACAGTGAAGCCGACGCTTAAACGTTCTGTATTTCACTGGTTTAAGGGCGTTCGTTATCCGGCTACGTATGCAGCTACTATAACTGGAGCAGTGGACGAGGTGCAACACAAGTTTGTTGGTCTAAAGACACATGACTATCAAGTTATGCTGCAACGTCTGATTCCAGTGGTAATTCGACCAAACTTGCCTCGGGACGTCGTAGAACCAATAGTGGCATTGTGCAGGTGGTGGCAGAGGTTATGCGCCAGAGAATTAAAGAAGTCAGATGTGGTGGAATTGCAACAACAAATTATGCACATCATTTGCAAAATAGAGAGGATTTTCCCCCCTGCTTTCTTTGACATCATGATTCACCTAATGATCCACCTGCCCGAGCAGGTGCTTATTTCTGGTCCGGTCCAGTACACTTGGATGTATCCTCAAGAAAGGTACATACAACTAATTAATTAATTTATTCCACTGGAGATTATATATATACTAGCTAGCTAGCTATATGTACTTATGTAATGTGTACGTTTAATTTTGTAGACAGCTTGGACAGTATAAGTCATTCGTCAAAAACAGGTCGGCCCCGGATGGCTCCATAGCAGAGACATACCTAATGCATGAGTGTGTTACTTACTGCAACAGGTACCTCAAAGATCCACCCCCTCCCACTGCCTCCGATCGCAGTGCCCGCATCAATCTTTCTGTCGTCACCAATGTCGTCCGACCGTTTAGAGGAGTATTAAAGGAATCGTTAACACGGGAAGAACTTATTGAGGCACATTGGGTAGTGTTGCGAGACTGTGACAAAGTTGAGCCGTACATGTTGTCATACAGGGAGAGGCTTCAGGCGTTAAATCAAAACAAGAGTTCGGCGTGGATTGAGAAAATGGTTAAGAAGAAGTTTCCTGATTATTTCTTCCAATGGGTACGTACGTACGACTCGGTATTAATTATTTAAATATATATCGCTCATGTTTGTAGAAAGTAAACCCTTATATTAATTTGCCCATTTTCGCAGATGATTGATCTGCAAAAATATGATAACCACGGAGGGTGGTGGTCATGTCCAAAGCACTTGCTAGCAAGGAAGCCGGTTAAACACTATATTTATCCCGGATGTTTTGTGAACGGTGTAAAGTTCCATTCATTGGCCCGAGACGAAGGAAGAAGAACACAAAACAGTGGGGTAGCGGTTGGGAAAGACAATGATCTATATTACGGGGCTATTGTATACGTGGTTCAACTATGTTACGGGAATGATGTCAACGTTTTCCTATTCAAGTGCAGATGGTTCAAGCGTACAAAGGAAGACCTGGGACTATTATCAGTCGATACAAACTCTAGCTGGTATGAGGATGAGCTTTTCGCTCTTGCCACCTTAGTTCGGCAGGTGTTCTATCTCGACGATCCGAAAGCCGGTGAAGGGTGGAAAATAGTGAACCATATCTCTCACCGAGGAATAGGGAATACAGAGACAATTGAAGGGACACCGGCGACGACTGAAGATGCTGCTGAACCAGAAAGAGACATTCCTGCCTATCAAGAGCCTAATATTTCTATGGTCCGCTCCAATATAATGGACCTGGTTCAAGATGGTGAACGGTTACCCATGCCTGATGGTTGTACAGATCTAACTGAAGATGAGATTATCGATGAGGTAGATGAAGAAGACGAGCAGGAAGAGGACGCGGAAGAGGACTCAGGTTATTCGTCGGACGATGTTGAGTTCGATGACGAGGATGAGCCGTCGTCTAACGGGGATGAGGACGATGATGATTATGACGAAGAGTACGGTCATACGACGAGGGAGATTAATTGGTAATGACCGGGGACGACCTAAACCGTAAACCCTAAGGCCCTAACCCCTGAATTCGGGGTTTAGAACTTGGACGACGGAGATGGTCATTCTCCGTCGTCCAGGTACAAACTAGGACGACGGATACGGTAATTCTCCGTCGTCCAAGTTCACAAACCCTAAACCCTAAACAGTAAGTCCCTAACCCCTGAATTCAGGGTCTATACACCTGGACGACAGAGAACGTCATTCTCCGTCGTCCAGGTAAGAACCTGGACGACGGATAACTTCATATCCGTCGTCCAGGTGATTACCTGAACGACGGAAACACTAATTTCCGTCGTCCAGGTGCAGATATCGTAATTTTTTCTAAGACAACGACCATCTAGACCTTCTTCCAATGCAAAGTCGTTTCATCAAGACTTTAGAGTAAACAATTCTTGGTGTGTAAGCTTCGACGGTTCGAAAATCGGAGTTGCGAAATGCATTGTATCCACGTTTCCGGTTTGTGAAATTATCGGTTTTGCGGTTGACTGTGCCGATCAAACCCTTCCCGAACTTATTATTTTATGGTCCTTTGAAGACAATTATATATTATGTTACGACGAACATATCCAACGGTTGTTTTGTCCAAATTCAATTTCGTTAATACTCTGCTGCAAATGAGCGTCTACTCATGAACACTTAAGTCGTAAAGATTAGTCGATACTTAACATGTTTCAATACGTAAAATTAATCGTCGGTTCAAATTTAACTGTTCATATATACGATGCGTTCATCGATATTGTACGACTATTTCACTCGAATGACAGATCGCTAAATTCCTAGCGAATTATTTTTAAAATTTTTTTACGTAATTTGAACCTGGACGACGGAGAATGACCATCTCCGTCGTCCAGGTTCAAAAATCATGGCGGTTCAAATTTTTTTTTGTTTATTTTTTTCATGTAATTTTCACTTGGACGACGGAGATGATCATTCTCCGTCGTCCAAGTCAAAAATTATGGCGGTTCAATTTACCGCTTCCGTTTTTGGTACCGCTTGAATTTTCACTTAGACGACGGATAATTCATTCTCCGTCGTCTAAGTCCAAAATAATGGCGGTTCAGAGCGTCCCGCCGATTAATTGGCGCCGCTTGAAATTTTTTGAAACCGCCACCTAGACGACGGAAAACATTGTTTCCGTCGTCCAAGTGGACTTAGACGACGGAGAATAGTGCTCCGTCGTCTAAGTGCAACTCTATAAATACAGTGCGGCTCATCTTCTTTTCCTCATCCCTTACAATCCTATCTCTCCTCTCCTCTCTCTCTCTCTCAAATTCCGGCGATTCTCCTCCGGCGACGACGCTCCGACGTGGTTCGATCCTCCTCTCCGACGACACAACTCCGGCGATATTCCCGAAAACTCCGATTCGGTAAATTTCTATTTTTTCCTTATTTAAATAATTTTCATTTAATTAATTAATTAAATTCTAAATATAATTAATTAGTAGAAATTAATTTAGTAATTAGTTTTAAATATTTAATAAATGATTAATTGTTGTTATTAATTAATTAAATCATAATTATTGTTATTTAATACTAATTAAATGAATAATTGTAAATTTAATGTTATTAATTAAATAAATGATTAATTATTGTTATTAATTAATTAAATAAATAATTATTGTTATTAATTAATTAAATGGTTAATTATTGCATGCTAAATGGAAAATAAATTATTGCATGTAATTACGTGTATTTTTTAGTAAATTAATTAGTAGTACGTGTTCGATTTAAATTTAGTACATAGGCTTGGTGTAATTAAGTCGCACTCCTTGGAATAGATGGCGCCTCTTTTCCTAGCTTATCTCCTTAACCCCTCGTGATGTGTGGATTTCATCACCGCACACCATAACCTAAGTGAAGTTATGGACACGAGGTTGAGGGCGGAGTTTGCAAAGGACTTGAGGGAGTGTAAATTTTCGAAAAATTGGCCGAATGTCGGACATGGTGTCTAGAAACGGGTTATGACTGGTGACAGGATTTGGACAAAGAAAGACTTTTGTCGAAATTAGTCCTGCCTCTCGCGTTATCTCTATCCCTAACTGGCCATGTTTTTCGATTTAACCAAGGCTGATTAATTGAAAATTTACACTTTATCGCGCGGGTCGCACGTCCATTGAACGACCGAAAATGCCAAGCTAGTGTACTCTATTTAAATCTTTAACGTACTTAATTAATTAGCGTAAATTTTTAAGTTGTCCATTATTATGGTAAGTAGGTATTTTAACACCGTACTCTTAGGTTTAAATGGCTCCGCCAAAGACCACATCCGGCAAGAAGAAAGCCCAACAGGAGGCAGAAGATGAGATGCTCCGAATGTTGGCGGCCCAAGTCGGTTGGGTTCAACAGGAGGGCAACGACGCTCTCAATCCGGACGGATCATCTGGTCCGTCTGTAGCGCCCTCTGGGGAAATTCCCGCTCCCCCATTCATCTCGAGCGGTGATGACGTCGACCCCTTCCAATCTCCGACGCCCGGTACCCATTCAACGGGAAGTACTCAGGCGTCCTCGACCGCCGAATCAATTATGTACAGCGCCCGCCGTAGGCAAATGAGGGCCCCCACTGACCCGGAACCGAAAAGGACTCGGGGTCTCGTTAAAGGGGGAAAAGCGGAGCGTATTTGCAAGGCGACCGGTAAAAAGATCGACTTGCCGTACGACGAATTCACCGGTGGCCCTCCCACAGCTCAGCTAGCAAGTCTCTCGGCGCATGGGATAGGGTCAATCATCCGTAACCGGGTTCGTATCACTGCCCCTACTTGGAAGGAGGCACCGGATCATGAGAAGGCGAAAGTCTTCAAAGATCTTTCGGTACGTAATACATCCAATTTAGTTATTATATAATATTGTTAATCTCGGCCTAAAATTTCATAATATATACGATTATAATTTTCTATTTATTTTTGATAGGAACAATTTGACGTGGATCCGACACCGGCTATGTTGAGGCATATCAACCAAACCGCCAACTCCATCTACAAAGATTGGAAGTACAAGCTCCATAAGTACTTCAAAGATGTCGGTCCCGTGCCTCCCCCGGTAGAGCTGCAAGGGGAGAGAGAAGATGAGTTGGAGTGGTTGTGTAACCACTTTGCCGATGAACAATTTAAGGTATTAATTTATTTATTTTATTTCAATTAAGATAATTGAATTATTTAAATTGTAGTTATTCATTTTTTAATGATTTAATTATGTTGTGTAACAGAAATTCTCCGGTGTCAACAAAGCCAACCGGGGGAAGAAGGAGAAACACCATACTACCGGCGCCAAGCAGTTCATTCAAATAGCCAAGGAGCACAAGGATAAGGGCTCCAAACACCCTTATCTTAATGCAAGCGTAAGCGCGTACGTGACGCCAGGGCTCGATAATGAAGCGAGTCAATGCGGCGTAAGTGATATATATATATGTGTGCTTTTAATTATAGTAATTATTATTTAAATATGATTTCATTATAATAAATTAATTATTATTTTGTAGGCAAGGGCGATAGAGCGTGCGCATGAAGAGTTGGCTAACACTCAGCTTGTGTTCCCAGATGTGCCGCCGGAAGACCTGCCTCCTCTATCCTTAGAGAGCTAAATTGCAATCACGGATGAGGTCTACGGTCGTAGAGCTGGCAAGGAGGTTAGGCACTTTGGGCCTAGGGTGGTACGAGATTTGTCGACGACCTCCGGCTCATCATCTACGGGAGGTTCGGGGCAGCGGAGAAGGAGTCAGGCTGCGGCCGTCGAAGCAGCCATTCAAGAGGCTCGACTGGCACGAGAGGAGAATGAGTCAATGCGGCAAAGACTTGACGAACAACAAGCACAAATAGCCCAACTCATCGCCCTCATGCAACAAAATCGAGAAGTATGTCAACCTCCTCCGAACCCACACCCAGACGACAACGACCCGGCTGGAGGCGGAGGACTCAGCGGCGCATCTGCTCCTCCAGTGTATTAGCTAGCTAGTAGTTTATTATCTCGTTTCTTTCCGCATTCCGAACAATATTTTAATTTTTAATTTATGGGTTTTTTCGATTATTCATGTATGTACAAATTAATTTAATTTAATTATTTAATAATTAAGTAATATTCAAAATTTAGTTTATTTAATTAATTTTAGCATTTTTCATTATTTAAATTAAATTAATAATAAATTAAATTAATAATATTTAATTTCAATTTTTTTTTAAATTAAATATTCACTTGGACGACGGAGATTATGTTCTCCGTCGTCCAGGTGAAAAACCCTAAACCTAACCCTAAACCCCTAACCCCTAACCCCTAACCCCTAAACCATAAACCCTGTCGTTCTCCGTGGCCCAGGTGTTCACCTGGACCACGGAGAACTAATTCTCCGTCGTCCAAGTGAACACCTGGGCCACGGAGAAGCTGGCATTATCCGTGGCCCAGGTGTTCACCTGGACCACGGAAAATCTAATTCTCCGTCATCCAGGTGAACACCTGGGCCACGGAGAAACGAGCAATGTCCGTGGCCCAGGTAGACACCTGGACGACGGAGAATTAGATTTTCCGTCGTCCAGGTGTCTTCATGGGCCACGGATAATGTCCGCGGTCCAAGTGAACTTGGACGACGGATCACTAAATCTCCGTCGTCCAGGTGCTTGGACGACAACACTTGGAGCACGGACCTTGGACGACGGAGATTCCGTCGTCTAAGTACTTAGACGACGGAAATTTGCACCTAGACGACGGAAATGGTCCGTGGTCTAGGTGCAATTTTCTTGTAGTGCAAAAAACCAAAAAGGCTCTGGGAAAGGCAGATAAAACATAAAAACATTAGCGTAAGTGGAAAAAAAACTCACAATCAGTGTAAAACAGTAAAATATTCTGTTTGTGCCTTTCTGCTGATTTCTGTGAAATCATGCGAATTCAAAATAATAAACTGAATAAAATATGGAAGTGTACTCTCATGGTGTTTGTCCTAACCCGAAACAACTCTATGATTGTAAATACAAGGTGATGGGATCGTTTAGGGTATTTGTCCTAACCCGAGACGATCTAGGTTGGCAAGGTGTTCGTCCTTACCCGGTCTAACCCGACTAGTCAAACCATCGATGCTGAAAATAAAACCATAAAACCATACCTCCAAACTCGACTGTAATAAAATATAGGAGACTATAAATCTGCATAAACATGAACTCGCAGTAACTGTGAAAATAAATAAATGTCCACTCACAGTATTATATCGGGATATTCATAAAGCCGAAACTTGTCAATTGACGTAATAATCATCTAACACGGCATGCTAACTCGTAATCTTTAAACCACGATTATATTTAATATCTAGTCGTCGATATTCATAATGAATATATAGCTAAGCTCGTAATCCGACGAGCAATAATGTCGAGAATCTCGAATTAATTCTCGAATAACGTATTTTTCGATTAATTACGAACTTAATCAAATTTCGAATTCAATTTCTTGCATTCTTTCACTGTAAATCAATTTTAGAGTCACAACATAAATCTCAAACATCAAGCGACTTGAATTTAAATCGATAGTTGGATCGTCCGTTAATAATATCGTAAAATTAATTAGTTATTATCCGATTAAACACAGGTCTAAATTAATCAAGTCCAAATCTATTCAATAACCTCATAATTACATTCGGCGCAAAATTACGAGCGGAACGACATAAAATTTTGCCGAAAATTCCAACCTCATTGGAGCTCCACCGCGCACGTATGCTATGTGTATTTCTCTCATAATCTCATCTATATAAGCAAAATATTTGATAAATTAGAATGTTTAAAATAGACAAAGTGATCAAATTGATAGATAAAGTTAAAGTTGAATGACATTTTTGATATATTCTAAAGTTTAGTGATCAAATTATCAATTCTGACAAAATTTAATGATCATTTGACTCATTTTCCCAGTGTTTTATTACAGAACTACAAAAGAAAAGACAGAAAGTTCCGACGTCAGACTTGAAAATAGCAAAAGATTACTGAATTTGAGTGGATTTGGATCATTTGTTCTTCTTCATAGTCTTTGTTTCCTCCTTACCTCAGAATTCGTAGGTCTTTTCTTGCCTGCCCTACAAGGCTTTTCCTTATTTTTCCAAGTTTCTTATATTAATTCTTCTAGCTTAATTTCCAACTTACCACCCATTCTACGCTACGTACATTAGTCTGCCGTTATAATCATGACTCTCTCTCTCTCTCTCTCTCTCTCTCTCTCTCTCTCTCTCTCTCTCTCTCTCTCTCTCTGAGTGGGAAGTACGGGCAGACTGTATACACTTCTATGAGTTTTCGCTAAAAATTAAGCAGCTGCTGCTACTCTGAAATATCCTCTTCGATTATCCTGTCGCTCTCTAACTGCAAAACAAATATATAGACACAGAAAAGGAGAGGGTTATTGGATAGTGAAGAGAATACTTCCTTCAAAGAAAAGTATAACGCAACATCTTATTATTTTCCATTTTGGATTACATGGTTTGAAAGAGAGCGAACGAGAGAAAGAGATATCTTTTGGTATTGCAGAGTTGCTCAGACAAGCAATCAATGGCCTAGAGAACAAGACAGCGACTCCAAGCAGCTAGCTAGCTAGCTCGAATAACCCGTCGTCATCACCATTCTCTCTATTCATCATCCTCATCATCACCTTCACAAGATTTTTGAATGTTATTACAATTTTGCTTCTTCTTCTTTTTTTCCAATTTTTGAATCATTATTACTAGCCTCTGCACCTGCCACCTGTTGTACATGAACAAGCTCTAGCTCAGCTCATATCATCACTCATGCTTGTTTGTGTACAAAGAAGAGTGTCATACCCTTGTTAGTCTTAGTTGCTCCCGGGAGTGCAAAAGTGGGGATAAAGTTTGAGTCTTTAAATTGTGAGAAAAGACCCCAATTATCTATTATCTCTCATCTCTTGCTGTGTTTGTACCACTCCTTAAATTTGTTTTTCTCTCTTTGGAGTTTTCCTTTCCTCCAAGCTAGGCCAAATTAAAGAAAATGTTTCCTTCAGTAGCATCCATGTCCAATTCAACTTCTTTGTCCACTGAAGAAGCTGCTAGTATTTCTTCTAGTTCCAGACTCCCAGATCATTTTGCTACTTGCTTAAACCCTCTCTCAGCTTCACCTATCACCTCTTCTCCTCAGCTGGACCCTCAGCAGTTGCCACCGCAGAAGATCAAAAAGAAAAGAAGCCTCCCCGGAAACCCTGGTAATTAATTAACTCATCAATCTTAGTACGTCTCAATTGATTAAAGCAACATGGACTCATTGTTTGTACATGGTGATCATTAATTGTAGACCCTGATGCCGAAGTGATAGCGTTGTCACCAAAGACGCTCCTGGCCACGAACAGATTTGTGTGCGAGATTTGCAACAAGGGTTTCCAGAGAGACCAGAACCTCCAGCTTCACAGGAGAGGCCACAACTTGCCGTGGAAGCTGAAGCAAAGGAGCAGCAAGGATATGATCAGAAAGAGAGCCTATGTGTGCCCTGAGCCCTCATGTGTTCATCACCACCCTTCGAGGGCACTCGGTGATCTTACAGGGATCAAGAAACACTTTTGCAGAAAGCATGGGGAGAAGAAGTGGAAGTGTGACAAGTGCTCCAAGATCTATGCTGTGCAATCTGATTGGAAATCTCACACCAAAACATGTGGTACAAGAGAGTATAGATGTGACTGTGGAACCCTTTTCTCCAGGTGAGCTAGTCATTCATTTTGTGTTTTAAAATATTTGAATGAAGTTTCTTCATGAGTTTGAAACCAGATGAGATTCTTACAGTGAAACATATTAATTGGTCTTCTGTTCTAAGTGGGAAGTCTCAAGAGTCATGTCATTAAGAAAATGAATGCACTTATATTCATTGGTTTTTGTTGTGATGCTGTTCTTACACAAGAATGGAAACCTCTTTAATTTCTTGAGTGTTTGAATATTTCAGAGGCAGCTGATTGCACTAATAAATTGGACACGCTAAATTAATATGAAGCAACTGTTTCTAAAAGCATATCGTTTTCATGTTTTTGTGCATGAGTCTTTGTTGCGTCTTGCCTTTATATATGGTTTCTTCCTTCTTTTTTCTTCGTTCTTGAAGACAATGATTGCGAATTGTTCTTATGCAAGAAAAAGGTTATAATTTGCTCTCAAGTACTTTTTGGGATTTCAATTCATGGTCGAATTAGAGATCGAGAAAACAAACCCGTGACTGGCTTTGGGTCCATGAAGCATATATATAGATGACATTCATTACTTGCAGAGAGGCAGAGAATCTCTGAACTTAGGTAATAATTATGTAAACGTACTGAAAAATCTGCCAGAATATCTGGTGGTATATCGTCCTCAGCTGCTTTCTCTTGCAATACTCATGGATGCAATATCTGATCACCTGAGTTTTCATAACCTACCTGCTGGTTCCATACACAAGTCCTTTTTACAATTAACTTTTTGGCCATCAAGTAATTCTCCACTTATCAGTGCCCCATATAAACTTCTTTTTTGCATGCATATATATTAATCATCCAAATTTTCTTCTATCTATATTTTACTATAATCGTTTTTTTTTTACACAGATACACTCTTTTATTTTAATTTCCTATTTAGCTACATATGCACGAGTACCTTCTTTTCTAGCTTGGACATGCACATGCATGAGTACTTAATTGACTCCCACTGTCAATTATATATGGCGTCTTATGACCATCCGTAGACGTTGATTTGTATGTACAAAATGCTGCTATACACATGTAAATATGCTTATACATTAACATATTTACAGATCTGTTTCGATGGTAGAACCACTCTGTTTAAAGGAAACTGCACTTTAGCTGCCAGTTTAGATAGGTCGCAGATGTTTGCTTATAATCAATCCTGTCTATATATGCAAGACTAGCTCTCTCTCTCTCTCTCTCGATCTCTTAATTAAATGCTGCTAGCAATTAGAAGTTATATTATTTACAATGATGCTTGAATGAACTTAATTCTGACGTTTTCGTTAAAAAAAAACCATTGTGTTCTAAGTTCTGACTATCTGACAAATTGAATGTGAGTATGTGACACAATAGTTTCATTTATATATATATATATATATAATTCATACTGATGAATTTCTGATATAGCTAGCTTGCGAATATTGCTGTACATGCATGCAGGAAGGACAGCTTCATAACTCACAGAGCATTCTGTGATGCTCTGGCTGAAGAAAGTGCAAGACTCTCAGCAAGCCAGTTAGCTATTGCCAACAGTATCACACCTCAAATCTCTCTCTTCCATTTCCCAAACCACCCTCACTTCACAAACCAAACCCAATTATCATCCTTCACATCCCGCACTCCCTGGGACCCACCCCAAAACCCTAACCTTAACACCACCCAAAATACAGTACTCCACCACCACCACATCAAGCCTGAAGAAACTCCCCACTACTTCCCACTAAACCCAACGTCCCTCTTCCAAGACAACACACCACCACAGCAGCAAGAGACCCAAAAGGCTCTGATATCACCATTCCAAAATGCCGCCACACCGGCGCACCTGTCAGCCACCGTGCTGCTCCAAAAGGCTGCTACGTCCATCGGCCCCGCCGCGGCGGCGAGGCAGCATCAGACACATTCGGCTGGCTTAGCTGAGTTTGGGACATTAAACGGGTTCACCTCCGGAGACCTCTCCACGTGGCAGAAGACTGACCGGCTGACGAGAGACTTCCTAGGGCTGACGTCGGCGGATGGCATCGGCTGTGATCATGGGCATGGAGCTGTTAACGTCGTCAAGGATATGCTATCTTACGCCGGGGGCGTGGAGTTCCAGCCGTATCTTAACGTCGACCAGCGTCTCCTCCGTGGACGTCACTCTCTGCGGAAGGCGCCCCAGGGTTTTGGGTTTGCTGAAACTACTGCCTCTGACACGTGGGGTGATTGATTGTTGAACAGCCGGAAATTTGATCATGAGAAGTAAAATCAAATTAAGAATCTTTATCTGATGAGACCATTAATTGTACGTCTGTGAATTATTCCACGAGCTTAATGTTCGGGAAAACCTAGTTCTTTATGATCGATGTCATAGTTGATTAATTTCGGTTTAGGGATCCATACCTAAGGATATAAGGATATAGTAGTTTTATTTTATTACTTGAGAACAAATTTGGTATTCATTGTGTAATATGAGTTATTTTTTGAATTATTTAGTTCTATTAATTTGAGATAATTATTTTATTTACAGACTTTTGAACAAATTGTTCTTAAAATTGTAAATTTGATCTATTTAGTTGTACACATTATAAATAATCTTTAAAAAATGTGGTCGAATGTTACAAATTTTTGGTCATGTATATTATAATTTTGGTTCTTAAAGTGATAAATAAAAAGTATGGCATACCCTTTAGAACCATAGCATGTCTGTTTAGTTTTCTGGCCGGAAGTATATATAATGTTGAACAATTCGAGAAAATCTGAGGAGATATGTAATGCATAATCATATAAAATGCTAATTAAAGAATTTAATCTGTTCATGAATCATGAGTATGATCCCTTGATCGAAGGCTTCGATGAAAATTACTGCACTCAGTTTGCACTTGGACTGCCTTGTCTTCTCATTATGGAGATCAAATTATATGATCCTCAATCAATTGTATACAGTACAATGAGTGTCATAAGAAGTCTACAACTGATAATTTGATCAAATAATTCGAGTTGTCAAATCATTTGGGAATCACATTGATCCATGCATGTTCTATGTTTTCTGGTTGATATATACAGTCCATGCCACCTCAATCGTCTATTAAGCTTAACACATTATTAAGGTTTATTGCTTCATAACTTTAACGCATGCAATTCCTCTTAATTCTCACTTTAGAGCGTAGCTCATTAATTCAACATGTGTAGCTAGGCGACTTCATCTCGATCTCAAACCAAAGTATAGCGTACGAACTTCATAATTGCGGTTCCCGTAAATTCGATTAAGTTTGTAAATTTAGAAACTAAATAGCCTTTGACAAAGTATTATTTAGTAGACAATTTTTTGCCCTTTCAAAAAGTATTATTGACAATAAAGCCGGAAAATTCAACGTTTAAGCTATGCTAATTGGCAACATCTTTTTTTCTTTTCAAATTACTCATCAACTTTGGTGTGGGGTAGTAAGAAAATAGGAAAATTAAAAAGAGAAAATGGCCTTTTTGTAAAGAAAGACAGTCGTAGCTATCTATATAGAGCGGGGAGACTGTTAAACCTGTTGTATTTGCAAGCGTGAGTAGAAAGGCAAAACAACTAAGTTGATGGATGTTTATGTGAATTTGTGCTGGGTGTGATGGTGGTCCGGAACATGCAGCATCGTCGACCATGCATGCATATATAGATAGTGGTATTAAACCCAGCTCTAATAAAGAGGAAAAGAAAAGAGATAATTAGCGGATAGCAGAGAAGGATCGATGGAGGAAATGAAAGGTTCGGTACGTACAATGTCAACGGTTATGAAAAAGATGCTAGAGCTCTACACAAACTTTAAAACTCTACATTTATCCGTTATATATATCTCGGTCTTCTTCTTCGTCTTCTTTTTTCGTTGATGGAGTTGCTCTTTATCAATTTCTGTGCTGAAAAATCCCCACAGCACAGCCTTTTGCCAATATTTACTATTGGCAGCTTCACCATACAACAGTGAAGGTTAATGTTGTTTTGCATGGCCCAGATAGCTCTATATATACGGTTTATATCACTGTTAACCCTGCAGACTTGTATTAGCAAACGCACAATTCCAATACACGTACATGAAGCTCTTGATAAGCTAGCAGATGGCTCGTATTGGACTTTCCAGATTTACGAATGGAGAGTCCTAATAATGTTGAACATGAATTTCCAAGTTGTGCATCAATATCAACTTGGTTCGGAGATCGAAGAAAGTTAAGGTTTTACCTTAAATTTGATCTAAATTTCACAATGCAGTTGAGGGATTAGAGAAATCAGAAAAATATAGACTAACATCCTCAAGGAATTACTATAGATTGCTAGCTAGAGAGAGAAGGGAAAGACCTTGGGATTAATGAAAGGAGGCCGGGTTGGGTGGTTATGGTATATCCAAGCTAGCTTTTAAAAAGTTTTGTATATAAGTTGCAGGGTTAAGGTACTCTATATACCAATTGCCAGGTAAAAGGGACTTCATCTTTCTATCTTCCTCTGCCGCACAACCAGACAAACTAAACGCTTCTCTTCTATTCCATTTTGTTCCTCCCTCTTTCTTTCTTCTTGCTCTCTTTAGTTCTTCTTTCCTTGCTTTCATAGCCTAATTGCGTATGTCATCTTCCACCAGGGAATCTCACCTCCTCTTCTTCTACAAAACCTCCTTTTCCCTCTTTACAATTTTGCCTTCCAAACCTAATTATTATGTACCAACTCCTTTTCCATATATGCTTTTCTAATTTCTACTGTTCTATCACTCCATCAGTTTCCCCTTCCCCTTGGGGCTTCAGCTGACAATCCCCAATACAAATTAATACAGAAATTAGTAGATAGTTTCTAACAAAATTAGCCAAATAGGTATTGAGAAGTCTTTAAGTACACTGTTTGTAGTTCCTTGTGCTATACTAGTTACTACTTGGTCACTCCCTCTCTCATTATCCAAATTCCAAAGCAGAATACTCATTCCAAGTGTAAGTGGATAACCATCCAGCAAGTATAACATTCAGCAGTTCAAGTAATTTACATAACAAAAATCAATAGAGAAACATGCGCTTTATACTAACGTGTTTAGGTGGCAGAGCAACTTCAGTCTTCAGCTGGCTTCTATATATGTTCTTCTCAGTACTTTATTTGGGCTGTTTGCTCGAGCACGCTTGTGGTCCCTCACTAATATTTACTTTAAATGACCCCTCCTCCCTATCAATTCAATCAGCCTGTATAACCACCAAATGTTTCTACAACACAACTGGAAAAAGAAAAGATAAATTGTTTTCAGTACCAATTGTAGCCATCTGCTGCACCACGTGGGATCTCAAATGAGGCAACACAAAAAATTTAAAGCAACAGAATATCAGAAAACTAAAAGTTGCAGCTACATATGAAATTTACATAGAATGTACAAACTCAATGATACACCCATGTTCTTCTAAGAGCCTATGGATGAAAGTATGTAAAGTACAGCAGTTGATTGAGTTCAAAGAAGAAAAGAAAGTCTCAGTGATGAATATGCATCGATTAGCTCCCCGAACCCAGCCAGGACCATTTTCTTTAAGAACTTGTGTGTCAACGTAGCAATTCATCACACACCAGGTTTTGGCCCACTCCAATCTACTCCTATGTTCTTATCTGACACATTCTTGTATGCCTGCAACCAAAATCAGTATATTAGATTTGGTGTAAAGCTACTATATCATGGTCACCCCATGGAGACTAATTTTGTATACAATCAGTTCGGTGTTTCTTGGATTAGACAATTCCAACTTCCAAGTATGGGGAATCTTATGGGTAACTTGACATATCATAAATTACACTGCACTATAAATGTTTCCGTTCTTAAGTTAATCGTTTTTGTATTACCATATAGATGGCATGATTCGTGACACAGAAATCTTACACTCTTGCCTGTGGAGGCTTAAATCGATCCAACTTCCAATCCAAAAAAAAAAAAATGTCTTACATGCTTGCACCCCTAATTTTTTTTTCCTTAAAATAATACAAACAGGGAGCTTTTCCTCGATTAATCTATTCTGAATATTTATACTTTACAATTTGACAGACGACATAACTTACCGAGTGCTGACAAATATGATTCGAGTGAGAAGAGCAGAGCATTACCTGAAGGGCAAATAATTTTTTTCCATTTAAGATTGCCTCCATTGCAGCAAATTGGTCATTGAATGCTTCATAAAAAACCTGGTAGAATCTGTCCCTGAGAAAACAAAGACAGAAAAAGCAGATTGCATTGGAATATAGATCTTTATCTTTTTCATAAAACAATGAATGAACAAGATTTGCATATACTGATCTTCCTTGTTGTTCAGTTCATCCATTTCTTCAAATTTAAGTGTAAGCACTTCTGCTCCAATTGGTGTAAGCATGCGCAATATTAAAGCCTCCAAAGTTCTAGGGAAACTTTTCTGCACAAGATAACAAAATTCTCAAGTGCAAAGGATGGGAAAATATCATATAGTTATGACCAATGTGGATATAATCAGACATGTAGCAACATCAAGTGCCCTCACTACTTTGCTATAGATGCAATTTCTAACAAAACTCAATGTAAGACATAATTACACTATCATGCTGCTTGCCTAAAATTCTACCCAAATCCAAATGCACAGTCACAGACACATAAATTAAGACCTACAAAGTGGATCCACCCAGCAATCTTGCACAACTCTAGAAGCAAAGAAAATATGAAACACAAAGAAAAAGAGGATCTAGCCTCATCAAAATTTCTGAATCTCACTGTAAGTTCTTAAACTTTTAAAGAACAGGCTTTCAGAATAGTAAACAGAAATAAAGCCTAGAGAGATCCCCATCAGATTCAAAAAGTAGAAGGTCCTGCAGAAAACAAAAAATCCGTAATCTCAGGTTATAAGACCGGGTTTGACATGCCAATTATTACCGGGAACAGACCAAATCAATATAGAGCCACCTTCAAAAACAGCAAATTTAACCAGAGGGTGATGCAAAATCCAGGTAGCTATTACAATTTATAAGTGTAAGCTTTGGAAGGAACAAAAGACTTACAAACTTACCACCACTGCAAGGAGTACTTGTTGAAGAGTGCAAGGCTGAAGAGTCCAAATAATGTAAGCAATTGGGTCATCTTCCATCCTAAATGCATTTACTCTCATGGCTTTCTTACTGGATGCAGAGTCAGTTGTTGAAGTGGATTGCATTGGTTGTCTTTGCTCTCCAGCATCGACATGATTGTGAACTAAAGAGATAAGTTCATGAAGAGCATGGACTACAACCGGGAAGAGCATGGACTACAACCGGTTCCAGTTCATGCAACATAATTGCTTGCTTTAGCTCCTTTCCTTTAAGATCCTTCTTCTCACTTGCCTGCTCCAAATTGCCGACATTGTCCTCTGGGTATCATATCAAAACATGGTCACGAGCAAAAAAAGAAGAGGCGGTGCCATAAACATTAACTTCTAATTTCCTCTTCTTTGCTTCGATGAATATTGTAAAGAAACAATACTAAATAATCTTGAATTCTAAAAGTAAGATGATTCTCAGACGGCTAATTGAAACTGACCTACTTGTCCATTATTAAGCAGCTTACATGCATGACTCTGTGTGCTCGCCATTCCCACTAAAGAAGCTTTTGGTAGCACTTGGTTCTGTCAAAATTCTTAAATTTTATATATACCTTATAGAACTTGGTTATAATTTCTAATTCAAAAGAAACACGGGAAAAAACACTCACACACACATGGACACGACAGATATCATCCTCATTGTATCAGACAAGAAAAGAAACAAGCTGATAAAAAGTAAGCAATGAACTTCCAAGAGTTTATCAAAGAAGCTGCTGTAGAACCATCTAAGCGAGGCAGACTAACTTCAATGAGATTCAAGACCACTCTTT
Organism: Geum urbanum; assembly: GCA_946800695.1. Lineage (NCBI taxonomy): Eukaryota > Viridiplantae > Streptophyta > Magnoliopsida > Rosales > Rosaceae > Geum > Geum urbanum. The sequence continues at coordinate 42,414,575 of OX327007.1, read as the reverse complement.
TCAACTCTCCCCACTTTCTAAATTGAAGAAAATGCATTCAAGCCATCTATCTTTGTATTGGTTGGTGGTTGGTTCTCTTATCATCACTGTTGATATCTATTTCCAATCTAGATTTTCTTAGAGCATATATATACCTTTCAGTTCAAAAGACATTAATATATGAGAGAGAGAGAGAGAGAGAGAGAGATGCATACCATTTCTTGAACTGTCATTCTTTCAGTAAGCGATGCATTAGAAAGAAACCAAATCAAATCAGCTACTCCAGAAATGCGCTTCGGAATAATTACAGACAAATCTTAACCACAGCAACAAGTACCTTCTTAGAAGTATGCGCAGACAATATGAATCCATGTGCTCTGCATGCCTAACATTATGTTAGACTGCCACCAAAAGTTGACAGCAATTGTCAGCTCATCACTATCCACCTGGTGGAACCTGTAGCAAACAGAAATGGCAATTAGGAAAGAAATGGCATTAGTATTATATGCTCAAAGTCAAAAGAAAGTGAGAGAGCACTTCCAACAAACACCGATCAATTGTAAACCTCACCAGCCTTCAGGAATAAATAGCGCATCCCCTTCATGAAGAATGACCTTCTGCGAGTACTTTATAGAACATGCTGCTCTCGGATAATTTGAAAAGTCAACATTCTCTAAGGGAACAGAACTGCCATTGGGCGGGGAATAATCAAATGGTTGGAAGACTAATATATATATTTATTAATTTATATATGAGAGACTAATTAAAAATAGAAGATGATGAACAGATAAATAGAAACTATCAAGATGAAGCGCGTGGCAAAGAAAGAAAAGACTTGATTGGACCTCATTATATGACTACAGAAGTATCATACCTATGATTCGAAGCTTCCCCATATAATGGCATAGGGTATAACACAGGAGTAGCTGAAGGAGGCCATAAGACCACTGTAGAATAACACAAGTTTGTTTGTGAAATACGTAATTATACTTTGAAAAGGAAAAAAAAAACTAGCTCTGATTTAATACAAAAGACAAAATAAAATGGGCAAAGTTGTTTCTTAATCTAAGTGTTCTTTGTAGAGGTTTTCTTCCAGGAAAGAAAGTATAAAACACACTTTCGTGAGGATGCAAAGCAAACAATAGAAACAATGATATTTATTATTATTGACAAGGATCACAGAGATATAATAGCCAAATTCGATCACCATGAAATTGGAAACAGCCCAAATCTTTAAGGTCAGACAAAACTATATGACCTTGTTTATGGCCAGAAACTATACAAAGAAGGTTATGGTGTGGATCATAGTGAGTGCTTGATCTGGCTTCAGCCTTGTTCATCCAAAGGTTGTTTGAAATTAGTAATTTATCCTCCAAAAACGCAGGCTATAGAAAACAACCAAAGCACATTAGTAATCGATACTGAGACATCATGATTATTTTAGAGGAGCACAGTAGATGGAACAACATCAATATGTGCATGAATTCACTAACCATTTGTATATCTTTCCTCAATGTAGCCAATTGAGCACTCTCGTCATTTTTAGTACTGATAATCGATACCTGATTCATACGAAATTAAAAATAACATCTCAACATAGCAAAAATATTACCCTACAAACTTAACAGCGGATATTATATCCTACATATTTCATCCAAGGAAACTCAAAAATAGATTGCATCCTAAAAATGCAGATCATAAACATGTGCATACATGTGCATCAATGATGGTTGGGATGCAGGTAGAAAGTTTGTAGTAGTGCCAAAATCAAATTACACTATACTAAAGCCAAACCTTGTTTTAATATACATTATATAAATTTGATGCCTGAAGCTAATCACAGGTTATTATGAGAGCACTGTCATTTGACATTGCTCATGTAATAGTAGCTACACGCACCGATGGAGTCACATAATTGATTATTTAAATTTGTACAGTAGGATATCTATATTTTTGAAAAACTCTAGAATGTGAAACCTGTGCTAAATAGATTTGTTGAGGAGCATCCTCATAGGGCTTACAGTCATGCTCAGATCCAGGCTCTAGCTCCCCAGCCGGTTCTGGTTCAAAACAAGCACCAGAACCATCCTCTGCGCCATGCATGCGTTGTTTACATAGACGAACAAAGTCAGAAAACGGCAGCGGTACCTACAAAAAGAAACCAATGAGATCATGTACCAATACAAACCCAAGTCTCGAGAGTCGAGACCATAACAGGAATCACACTGGATACTTTACCCTCTCATGACTTCTCAGATCGCCGTAGAACACAGGCACGAAGCTAGACAGCATTGACTCCACAACACATGATCCGAATCGTTCCTAATCATCAGAAACGACATTACAGCACTCACACTTCAGTCTAGTCAAGCCGAAAGCGCTCAATAAACTACGGTATCAGACATTTGATACATTCCTGTAAACACTAACGGCCAGCTCCCACTGAATTAAACTAATAATAATCACTCAATTCTCTACTGAATTTTCACAATCTATCATCGTAAGCAAAACAAAACGAAGCTACTTTGAGCTGAAGAGAAAGAGAAACCTCCAAATAGTCAAGGCCGCCGTTCGATGGACTCCACCAGGAGACAGCTTCCCAGTCTTTAACGCAGCCATTGATAACCTATCAGCCAAAAATCGATTGAGATTACGAAATGCTTTGTGACGAAGAAGATTCTAGATTATGTGAGAGAAGGAATCAAAAAACTCACTGCTGGAACATTCATGGATTCAATCAGAGAAAAATCTCCGGCGGACGGAACTTGCTCCAGTCTTCGAACCAGAAGAGACTCCTCCATTGTTAAATCTTAAAACTCACGGAAAATAGTCGGGTCAAATGAGTTTGGACCCCCAAATTCCTTCTTCCTTTCTATGTACATTTTTATTTGTGATTTGATAATGGAAACACTTAGTTTATAGTTTACTTTTTATTATTATGGATGATACCTGTAAAATTTTAATTAAATCAAAATTGTTTGTTCATTTAATTTTAGAAAATAAATAGACAATTATTATTATAATGTTGAAATTCACTTGATGGTTCATTAATTTAATAAGATTGGATATTCAAATTATCTTTATTTTAATTATTTTTTGTAAGGTTAATATTTAACTAATAACCTATAAGATTAATAATTTTAATTTTGAAATGACACACAAATAGGTGTGCAAATAATATAGTTTGAACAAGTTAGTCCAAACCGACCCAAGTATTGTTCAAAACTCACTCCACGGAATCACTCATTTCGGCCTTAGTGTCACTTGGTTCTTGGTTTTAGTAAAGCCCAATATAAAGCCCAGTACTTTAGGCCCGTGTCTTGGAGGGAACCAACTGAAACTACTGTAGTGAAATTCATATGTTTGAGCCTATTTTGTGTCCTTTAGGAAACATTCATACTGATCCTCTCTCTCTCTTGGAAAGCAAACCCAGTTGGGAACAAAATGGAGAAGAGGAGAATTATGTGTCCCGAATTGTACATAGCGTATATTTTTGTGTTGTGCGTTGTTGGGAATATAAATGTTGATGCGCTTTCGATCACTATGACTGAGTCGGAATGCGTTTCGGAACAAGTTTTGGCCGAGGGAGACACCATATCTGGAAATTTCGTTGCTATTGATCATGACATTTTCTAGAGCCACGATCATCCCGGTATCGAATTCACGGTGAGCTGTATTAGCAACTCTCATCTTTTTTGTTCCATTGTAGGCATCATATTATATCGAGCATTCACGATATACATTATGGTTTTCATGTTGATAATGTAACATGTCAGACTATTTAATTGGCTTAAATGCTACTTTATGCGATTAGTATAACGTATGTTACGGCTAAACTATGTACATCGTAACATCTAAAAAAGTCTCGGGTGATCATTTTACTAACATGTAAGTTCGTAGTTTGACTTCCTTTTCGAGTTGTTTTGCAGGTAACATCTCCCGAAGGAAGTAGAGTGTTTTCCTTGAAAGGAACTTCAGGAGATAAGTTTGAGTTCAAGGGGACGCAAAGCGGAATTTACAAGTTCTGTTTTCGCAATCCGTCTTCATCTCCAGAGACAGTATCGTTCTACATACACGTCGGTCACATCCCTACTACTGAGCAAGACCTGGCTAAAGATGGTTAGCAACTTCAGCACTACAACTTTACTGTACCTCGAGTTTTGTCACATGACACCATGATAGATTTGATCTACTCAGTGCAGAACACATGGACCCTCTAAATATTATGATTGCTGAGCTGAGGGAGGCACTGGAGCCTATTGTTTCTACCGAATTACGCGCGGGGGCGCAATGGGGCAGAAGCAACGATGTTGTGCTTCCTCTCTTCCTTCGTGCGTGCGGGATCTCCTGTCGGGTGTTTGCTCTTCTCTCGGACGTTCGGGTGCAACTATTAGAAGAATACAACAACGAAACAGGCGGTCAGGGGTCAAGACGGGGTGGCCCGCCTTCAACGCTCCGATGCCTAAGTCAGATGACGTATTGGATATAACAGTCAAGCGAACGTGCGAGTAGTGCGATATGAATCGAGTGAGTCAGCTGGCTCTCGATGGGATCTAATAGAGTCGTGAATGCGTGTTCTTACCTGTAATAAATACCTTACATATATAGGTGGTTGAGTTTGGACTCTGGTGGTGTTCTTCGATGTGGGACAACCTGTACTTGCTGGTGTGTGTTTTGCTCATTCGGGCGCGCCTCCTCTGGGTGCGTGCGCGCTCGGAAGGGGTGGGTCCGGTGAGCGAAGTTGGAGCTTCCTGGGTGGTCTTGCATGTGGTCGAGTAGGTGTTGCTAATCTGCTTAAGTGGATAAGTATGTTAATCGTACAACTAATTGGTGCAATACTAACACCTATCACGGCAGAACAAACGTACCTAAAAGCTCGCTTATGTTTGCAACGTTTTCTTTGAAACCTTTGTTCCGATAATCTTCAGTTTTTAACATACTTCAATTTTGTATGTGCTTGTGTTCTTGCAGCGAATTTTGTACACTAGCAGAGTACATCGTTTTTGCCGGAGCAAATGCTCTTCAAGTGGTATACATTCGCAACCTGTTCAGCAAAACAGTTGGCTATAATAGAGTTTGAGCTATATGTGAAATTCTAATAAGGCAACTCCTCAACCTAATTTCATTCACTTGTTAATTATGATTCTTGCGTGGTGGAATGTTCTTTGTGCTCTACTTAACGTTTTGCTTAATTGTCATCCACATTTTTTGCAATTGTACTTAAATTCGTATATACAATATTACAAGATTGATCTTACAGTCAATGACTGATTCAGGAAGTTCTCTCTTGGAAAATGATGATGAAACTTGCATATATTTATTTAATTATTCATTAATATGTTGAATACGATGATGCAACTACTATGTAGATGGTTGACATCTCAGTCCAACTACTATTGGTACCGAGTACTTAACACAGGACACAAAGTAAATGCCAGAAATCACATGTTTCAGGCATAGTTGCTTAGTTGCTTTTCTGAGTCTTGTAGTACTGTATAGTGTACACGAGAAATTGTATCATTACGAGCAGGCCTGCTTCACCGCTTGAGAAAAGGAGATGACTTTCTTCTTCTACCATGATTGGGAATGAAATGAATGTACTAGCTCCCTCCATACTTCCATAGTTCCATAGCCATGAGGGAGTTGGCTAACTAGGTTGCCATCATTTTCTGTATTGACTGTAAGCATGGCAAGTATGCACAAGAACGATGATGCCTCTGATGTATTAATTTGGTTGATTCTCCACCAAGTTGCATGTCTTGAGGCTATTGTCGTGCTATAGCAATCGTAATCTGGGTTCCTAGTTTCTACCTTTATCTCTTTGCTTCCATTCTCTAGAGAACATTAGCACTTCAAATTTGAGGCACGAGAATTAAAAATAAAAAAGTAAAAATACTCGAACTTTTTTAATCCCTGGGCATATTTTTATTTTGAAAAAGTAATGTACTGTGGATCACACATAGAAAGCTAGTTAGAATCAAAATCACGGGATTGGCGGGAAGACACTAGAGCCCAAGAATTTTGCGTGAAGAAGGTGAGACGAAGACTTTTATTTTTGTGTGGGTGGTAATGATAGAGACGTGAGCTCCGTACTGAGCATTTTGAAAACTAAAATCTTATTTCTTGCATTAGTATTTTCTGCTTAATTAATTTCTAAATGACACTTGGGCGGCGAAATGGAGTTGGAAATATTCGTAGTAGGCTCTTCTCTTCTACGTACTTGGATTGCTTTCAGATTACTACACAAGACTCAGTCTCTCACCTACCCCAAAAAATAATCTTATGTATTTTGTTGAAGATAGCAGGTCAATGAGGCTGTTGTAAACGGCCTAATAGTTTTAAGCAATAAACCTATACAACCCTTTATTATTTTCTTGTTTAAATCGTTATTCTCAAACGGGAATTTCTTGTCTTATTACTTCCCCAAACACACGCCTTTTATAGTTTGAGCAGCCATCCATCAAGCATCTGACATCATTGATTAGTTTATTTTTCGGTCTTTTCAGTAGAGTTGCCTCGTGATTTTAATAACTTTTTGTAATGTAGTTTTATCAAATAAATAAATAAAAAATTATCATTTTGGACCAGTGAATTCGAAGTATTAGATTGATATATGAACAGGGAAAAGTGGGTTACATGAATTGGACGTTTGATTATATTTGTTTTAGCATTGTTTTTTACAAAATTAAAATTGTATAAGAGACTGTATGACTTGCATTGGCTGAAAGGGATGGTACATGGTTTATGCATTGCACAATTAATGCCTTGGATTTTGCATTGCACAGTTTGAGTGATTTTGACACCTTGGATTTTGTATTTCAAGTTAACGAACTCAATACCTTGGATTTTTACACAATTATTTGCGTTAAAACGTGACATCCGTACATGACTAAATATTATGTCGACATGTCCGGAGAACCAAACTGAAGCAATATTCACTCGTAAATGTCTCCAATAGGTAGGTTTTGACATAAATTGCCGAGGTTATATTATTACTGTTTAGAAAAGGTTTACCTTACGATAGTTCCTGTGTCAGAATCTAGTTCACCTAAAAATATTACCACTATGACAATATAATTTTGAATTGATCTCTTTAATTTTCTTTCTCTGGTCATTTTCATAATGAAGGGGCACCGATCTGGTAAGGGCCAAGCTATTAGACATTAAAATCAGAAAAGCTCATTAAACTCTTCCGCGGCAACACTACTTTATAGCTTGTAATGGCCATATTCAATTGCATCTGCATGACTGCATGTTCGCATGAAAGCATGTCGGATCTAGCTAGCCACTCTCCTAGCTACCAAATTCACAGGCCGGGTGTTATATTAGACTTACAACTTCTCTTGACCAAACATGCAGCATGTTGTAAATCTCAATCAAATAACAACAACTGCTCATAAAAATCAAATCAAATTACAGATACACTAAATTACATTAAGCGGTTAGGTTTCACTTGTATGTAATGCATCTCGAAATAATCGTCATTTTCTTACAAAAGTTGCAAGAGCGACAAGATTACCAGATTAGCCCGTAAATTGAAAGAAATTTTAGGAGACATTGTCATCAATATTTCTTTTTAATTTAAATTAAAAATATTATTTTAGGACAAGACACACACAGAGATACCAAAAATATTTTTTTCTTAAACACTTCCCCCTTGTGTCGCGATCCTAATGGATGATGCATAACATGTTGCCTCACTAAAAATCTTGCCAAGCAAACAAAAGAACTCTTGGGTAAAAATAAAAGTTTGGTCTAAGGAAAAAAAGTACAACACATCGACTACATAAGCGACAACATGTGATGTTGACTCCCTTTGATGTCTATGAAATAAACTTTCCCTGATCAGTAACTCAATCTTGGAGTTCAAATAATCTTCGCATTATAATATGTCTCACATGCTTTACAAATGTATATTTGGACAATAACTTGGTAAACAAGTCTGCAGCATTATCTGTTGAACAAACCTAATTCACATGAATGTTCAATAACTGATGTTGTTGTTGATTGAAGAAAAACTTTAGTGAAATATGTTTCGTGTGATTACTCTTGATGTATCCCAACTTTATTTGTTCAATGCAAACTGCATTGTCCTCAAAGATATAAGTTGATGTTATAGTAATGGAAGGTAATCCACTAGATCCTGGAATGTGGTGTATAAATGACTTAAGTCAGACACACTCCTTAACCGCTTCATGCAAAGCAATGATCTCCGAATCATTCGAGGAAGTAGCAACAAGAGTTTGCATTGTTGATCTCCAAGAAATCATTGTGCTCCCCATGGTGAATACATAACATGTTTGGGAACGTTCTTTATGTGGGTCAGAAAGATGTCTAACTGTAGCAAAACTAACCAAGACATCACACGGTGCCTCTGAGTAGGAGACTGCATTGAATGGAGGTACAATGCTTACAGCCAGAGTTTTTTGCGATGGGTCGAAGAAGTCACTCGACGGGTCGAGTGACAAGCTCTGATCGATTCAGGGTGTATCATTCGACGGGTCGAAAGATCCACTCGACAGGTTGAAAATCCCAAAATCTGAATGTTGCGATTCAACCATCAATTTTTCAGGAATTTCAAGTTTCTCTCTGTTTTTCTTGTAGGGAGAGATTAGGCCTAAGTTAGTGGATTCCTTCAAGTACCTGAAGTTATAAATAACTTTATTCTAATGAATTTTCATAGGCACAGACCGAGAAGATAATGTCTGGATGTGTACACCGTGCTATATATAACCAAGCTCTAACCACACTAAGATATGTAATCTCAACTCCAAAAGTTTCTCAACATCATAATTCAAATGAAATGGATCCATTTGGGTTTTAGACTGCGAATAACCATTGGTGTGCCAAGAAAGTGTACTTTGTCCATAGCCTGAGTTGGACATAAGTAGACTGGTGAAATAAGTATTTTACCAACTCGATGTACTATCTCTAAAACCAAGACAAATCAAGTCCTACAAAAGTCTATCATCTCCAACAACTCTTTCATGTAATGAACAAGCATGAGCATAACTTATCACTAATTCTTGCATCCATTCACAATCAAGTAGTCACTTAGAGTAATGAATGTCTCAATTTGATCACATGAGCACTCCGTAATTTTAGAGTTACTTGAATTGGGTAGATCCATGTCTATTCACACTTTCATGTATATTTCTGAATCAAGATCCCCATAGAGATATTAACCACATCCATTAGTTGCATACTCAGTTTTTCGAACACTACCAAACTGATAAGGTAACGAAAAGTAATGATGTCCATAACCAAAGAATACATCTCCTCATAATTAATACTAGGGCGTTGAGAAAATCCTTGTGCCACAAGTTATTCTCATTGTGCTTCCAAACAGAGACTCATTTATGTCTAACCAGCTTACCATTCAGTGATCATAGTACTACCTGATCGGAAACTTCCTTTTCATAAGGGAGTCTAGTTCAACCTAGATTGTAACTTTTCATATCGTTCAATTTTGCTCTACGTTAACCGTTGACAGTCCGCAACATTACAATGTTTTACTTCATCATCGTCAATCCCTGAGAAACAAAATAAGTGAATGCATCATCAACGAACCCAGAAGAACCATCCATAATACCGCTAGCATTTATTTATCTTGGTGATATTTCTTTGTTTACTAACATCGTTATTGACTCTGAGGTATCCTTTAGTGTTTGTCAATGTCGACTTCTAGACATAATTGCAGTCATAAACAATCTTATGTGTTGATGATGAACGGTTGTGATTTGATGACTTGCCTCTTCATTGGCAATTCATCAGTAGATTTTGACCGGCACTACACCCCTATTATAGGCAGGAGAAATGCCACATTGCTCGGGTGTTGCATTAAGTTTCCCAATTCCAGGGACTTTCAACCTTGCAGGATTGTTTGTAACAGGTATAACCGATCTTATCACTTTCTCAATATCAATAAAGGAGTCAGACATCGAATCTACTACTTAATAAAGATTTAGAATTTGTTGCACTTCAATCTCACATTGAGATGTGTAGAGATCATGATGAGACATAGTAGGGACATACTACATTTATTTCTGATGTTTAACCATAATGAAACCATTCATATTTCCTCTTAACGACGGGAAATATGTCTCATCAAAGTGACATTCTACAAAACAAGCAGTAAAGAGATCTTTTGTCAAAGGTTCTAAATAGTGGACAATTTTTGGAGAATTATAACCAACATAAATGCCTAATGGTCATTGATGACCTATTTTTATGTAGTAGAAGCATAGTAGGCATATGTACCACGCCACAAGAGATGCGTAGATGTGAGATATCAGGCTCATATCTAGTTACCAACTTGTATACACTAAATGGTTGGCGGGTTATGGGTCTCAAGTGAATAAGTACAGTTTCATGTAACACTACATATTCTGAAGCAGATACCGATAAATTAATATACATTACCATTGTGCTAGCCACAAGCTGTAACAACTTGATTTGTGCCTCTACTAAACCGTTATATGAATGAATATGAGGGACGAGATGTTGAACTTCAATCTCAATTGACATGCAACAATCATAAAAAGATTTTGATGTACACTCTCATGCATTATTCAATCTAATAGACATGATTAGATTGTCCCGGTGGTGAGCCCGAAGCTTGATTATTTGTGCTAGGAGTTTTACAAATGCAGTGTACCATATGGATTGCAAAGACGTGTGACATATGAGTCAATACAGCAATCAAAAGCATATATAAACAATATACATACTAGTTTGATTGGTCCACAAATATATATTCTTTGAAATATGTGGAGGAATGGAAGTTGTATTTGCAGCAAAATGCCGTCATACCTGTAAACAACATTACATGCAATTAACAAGCTTTGAAAATCGAGCGATGTGCATTGGATTTTTCCATAAAGACATCCGGTGGGAAAAATGCATGCGATTATGTTGCGCTCGTCTTGGAGACCGAGTCTAGACCGAGTGAAGTAGTCTCAGCCCCCCCCCCCCCCCCCCCCCCAATCTAAACCGATAGTTTTAAGTATTCCTACATACTTCTTTGCTCTTAAGAATCGATGACCATGAGAATTTCTCAATTTCTTGATCATCATTATATCAAAGCTTATATGAGGCAGAGTCACATACAGTAGTATGAATGAATGCATTGGATGAAATGATATATACCGTAGTAAGATATAAACAATTGCAAATCCTCATAAGCCTCTCCACATTGCGTCGTTGGCAACATTCTATGGAGATTGCACACAAAACTCTTTTTCATTCTCTCAATATTGTTCCAAGTGAAAACCGTTGGCATAAAAGTATTCCAAACTTGGCATGGTTCGATTAGAGTGCTGATTATAGTAACATCAAAACAAACGATGTAAAACAACATCTAACTGGTCAAAATGACCCTTGTAGATTACTTTTCATGGCATGACAAAATCGATGTAAAACTACATCTGATGTAGATTATTAGGTGCAGTAGGAGGTATTGGTCATAAGATCAACAATTTTCTGGGGTCGACAGACCCAAAGGAAAATTATGAAATTTTTCTGAGCCTTTATTTTTTGATAAAACCGATGTAAAACACATTAAAAATACCAAATCCGGGTAGGAATCTCAACGGGTCGAATACCATAAAAATCATGTCTAGACCACCATCTTCGACGGGTCGAGAAAATTGTTTGATTGGTCGAAGAAAACCTCAAATTGATACGATTTTTCGATATCGTAAGTCGACGAGTCGAAAGAAATTTTCGACAAGTCAAAAATTGGACAATTTTGAGAGAGTAGCTATCCTTCGACTGGTCGAGAAAATTTTCAACGAGTCGAAGGTGCTGTTTTGGTGATCGGAGGAAATGTTTCAACGAGTCGAAGGAAACCATGCATAAATTTTTGTCAAAAAAATGCCAAAACCAATCTAGTAGGCGGTCTTTGACAGGTCTAGACAAAATCTCGATAGGTTTAAAATCCTAGGATCAAACCATCCTCTCTTTTTATCTCATTTTCATGGTATTTTGGTGTCATATTGCCATTGAATATTGTATATATCAAACCACTCATGCATAATGAAGTTTATTAACCATTCTTAACACTTTCAAATACCGAAAGGAATAAATTTTATTACTTTTCCAACATCAAAACTTACATCAAAAGACCATCTCATTCCAAACAAAAACTGACTACAACAAGTCAAAAATAAACTAAACTTGATTACATAGTAGAAATATGAGCCTAATACATAAGCTACTCAAAAACCATAGTCTCCATACTTGCTTTTGTGTCATCTGCTACAATAAGATTGATTTCACCGTAATCTTCCATCCCATAGTCTTCAGTGCAGTTGGTCTCATGTGTCAAATATTGTTTTCACTTTTTTGTAGGCATTCTGAACATCCTTGGGTGCACGACATTGTTTGTGCATGTGCTTGGTTTAACCATATCTATAGCAAGGTGACAATCTAGTAGAAGAAGAATTTGAAGAAGTAACATCAAAACTTACATCAAAAGACCATCTCATTCCAAACAAAAACTGACTACAACAAGTCAAAAATAAACTAAACTTGATTACAGAGTAGAAATATGAGCCTAATACATAAGCTACTCAAAAACCATAGTCTCCATACTTGCTTTTGTGTCATCTGCTACAATAAGATTGATTTCACCGTAATCTTCCATCCCATAGTCTTCAGTGCAGTTGGTCTCATGTGTCAAATACTGTTTTCACTTTTTTGTAGGCATTCTGAACATCCTTGGGTGCACGACATTGTTTGTGCATGTGTTTGGTTTAACCATATCTATAGCAAGGTGACAATCTAGTAGAAGAAGAATTTGAAGAAGTAACACCATTCCAAGGACCAAAATTGGAGTGATTGTTGTTGTAGTGACTTTGGCTAGCATCTTGACGAGACCAAGTCAAATTTTGACTATGTCCTCCTCTACCACGACCTCTGTCATGCTCTCCGTTCCCACCACGAGTATTTTAAGGCTCATAACGACTATTTTTCTTATCCTTATGAGCATTTCCACCAATGTTGTATGTCTCATGGATTTCGTAGTACTAGGTAGCCTAGCATTGTTGTTGAGAAGTATCTCGCGATATCTCTCTTTCTTGGCTAGCACATTCATAAGACCATTGAATGATCTAATTCTTCATTGCTCATAATCTATGCCATATTGATGCACAAGTGTATCCATGGAAGTAGAGAATGTGCTTAAAAACTTCTCGATTATAGCATGATCGATCTTTTCCACGCCACAAACAACCAACTCAGATTGAAGCTCTAACATAACTTGGTTAAAATCAAGGAGCAAAATATCGGATATCGAAGATATATCGGCGTTCTAAAATTTGGATATATCGACGGAAATATCGATGAAATATCGATCCAGTGAAAATTCTGACGGAAATGACGGAAATTAATAAAAATACATGGAAATTTGTAATGAAACTTTTTTGGAGGTTGTTACATGATCAATTATCTACCTTATGTGAAAAGAAAATATTTATCAAACATCAAGATATATGAATTTGCTATATTACTATATGAAATAATACGTGTTAAGTGCTGATAATTATTAAAATATAATTTATTAATTCTATTTTTATTTTTTGATGGCTAAAACTTATGGGAGGCTAAGTCATCACGTCTTTTGTACAATATATTACATATTACACATCACAAAATCAAATATATAAATACTTCAAATTCACGTAGGGGACCTATGAGGTTCGAAATTCACATTATTTTCTCCATCTCCATGTGCATAATCATGTGTATATTATGAAGAATAATCATTAAATGATTGTTCTCCCCTGAAATTCTGCATGTATTTGACATGTCACGTGAATGGTGGATTTGACATTGAGCATGTGAATATTGAACATTTAACAAACTAAATGTTAAATGTGAAAAGTTTACGGATATTTCAGAAATTTCGAAAAATATCGGGAAATATCATGGATATATCGGAAATATCGATAAAAATCGGGAAATTTCGAGAAATTTAAGGATATATTTGAGGGATTTTCAGGTAACTCCAAAAAATCAAAATATCGGCGAAATATCGCCGATAATTTCGATTTTTCATACCTTGGTTAAAATTATTAATCTTTGGATAATCCAATAACCAGATTGAATCCCATTTCTCTTGTAGTTATGGAAATTGTGCGTCATGCATATTATTGAATATGTCTCATAAAGTCACCCACAAGTCCGCGGGGTCATTTTTTAGCAAGTACTGCTTTTTCAGAACTAGATGTATGTGCCACTTCAAAAACATGAGGGCTTGAGTTTTGCAACTTAAATTAAGTTGGACTTAGGTTGGAGTTGGTGCCACAATGTGTTCACTAGGTAGTGGTGGTGATTGGATAGTATCAGTAAGATATTTACCGAGAAGAGTGTTCTCAACATCTGATACCCAATAATGGTATTCTGCTCTTTGTGAATCAAGGATGTCAAACTTAGGCCTAGCCGCCTCTGTTGATGTCATCTACAAGAGATAAAAGATGTAATTAGTACCGATCGAAAAACCACGATCACTAATATCAAGTTTAGGGAATAAGAACCGTAATCAATGATGTTTGGTCACAAAAATCGATAATCGATGCAAAACGGTGGCTTCATACCACACCAAAAAATCGTGACATTCACAAATAATCACAAATATCGACTTTCCTTTTTCCAATATAAAATCACAATTAATCGTGATATTCACTAATAATCGTGACTCCCACAAGACCGTGACTAATATTTAACTTTTGAGGAAGAGGTGATGAAATCCAATTCTCTCGGAACATATATTAATCTATAGGAACTAGAGACATATAAAAATTCACGATATTAACCTAAATATGTTAGACCTTAAATATACATTACAATATATTACAATTAATATTCTTATAAATCAGAATCGAAAATATATATATTTTTATGCTAATTAAAATAAAATACACTGAAATATTAGGATTACTATTTTTCTAAACAAGAGTAAATTTCTGATTTTTGGGGCACCCACGTAAAAGAATTAGCTACTAAAGATCTAAAACCAGCTCCGAATTGCTAAGCTCCAATTTTAGAGGCTCTCACGTCTGGACCGTCAATCCTTAGACGCCACGTGGCATTCCCAAAATCATGGACCCCGATGACGTGGTCGCGGAAAGAGCGAGAGAATGTAGAAAAAGAAATGAAAATGATATCCATGATTTAATTTAAATCTTCCATTTTTGAATCTTCCAGAGAGAGAGAGAGAGAAAGAGAGAGGAAAAGAGGTGAGAGAGAAGAAGAAGAAAAACGAACAAGGCAAGGCAAGGCGCGGAGAGGCCGTCCGAAACAGGCACACACATACACAAACACAAACACAGAGAAAGAGAGAAGAGGAGACTTTCTTTCACAGACAGACAGAGAGAGATTTTAATTTGTGTTTACTTTTTCTTCTTCAGAGCCCAAGTCTTTAAACCTCCGCGTTTATCGTTTAAGCTTTCCTTCTTTTCAGGCTCCGCACCCCAAAAGAAAAAAAAATAAGAAAAAATTAATCCAGAACGAAAATCGAAAAATCCATTCGACGCGCAAAGAGAGACGAAGATCGAGCTCCGCTAACGAAGCGGCGTCGTTTCGCCGGATCTAGTGGGGGGGTGAATTGGATTAGATTGGCTTTCATTGTCCGAAACGACGCGAGAGAGAGATAGCGGCTGCGATCAGATCCTTGTAGGGCTTTTGGATCTGGTGCGGCGGATGAGAGAGGAGGACGACGCGTCGTATAGCTTGAGAGAGGGATTTCAAAGGAAGGTGAACAACAACGATGAAATGGGGAACATTGCTTAAGGACTTGAGAGACAAGGTCGGACTCACTCAAAACGCTGCGACTGCTGCACCTTCTGCTTCTTTACCTTCTTCAGCCACAGCTTCGTCTTCGGCCTCGGCTGCTTCCCTTTCGTCATCTGCCAATGCTATTTCAGCTCTTCAAGGCTCGTATTCTCCTTCAAGGTCTGTGTTACTGTTAATCCGTTTTTCTAATTTTGTTAATCCGTGTTTGACTTTTAATTAGGGATTGCGTGTTTCTTAGTTCGTTTTCACTACGGCATTGGCTTGTCTTTGTTACCTGGATTGATGTGTGGGGGGTTTTACTGGGGTTTAGGGCTGTGGATTGAGTCAAAGTTTAGTTGGAAATCGTCTACGGTGCTCACTTGAGCATTGTAGTGTGGTGTTGATCGAGAGCTAGGTTTTAAGCTGCTATGTTAGTGGATGATAGGAGAATTACTTTTAGTACGTTTCTTTGGAGTGGATTAGTTTTGTTGTTACCGAACTCAAGTTTCTGGCATCTTATTGTGGCACTAGGCAAATGGATTATTCCTCTGCTATATGTGTGTTGGAAGTATGATCAGCTAATGATCTTCGTCATTCGATCAGTTTCTGTATCTACTGAAAACGATGGATTGAGTTTAGTTGTTCTCATGAAAGCTTTGTTGATCCGAATGGCATCTCATTGGTTGATAATTTCGCATAGTGGTGGCATATGTTTGGACTTGCAAACGAAAAGGTAATAGGTCATGTTTGATCATGTGATCAACGCCTTGTGGTGGTAAGCAGCTGGTTAGTGCACTAAGTGTAGAAGATTTGTAGGGTAGTGAGGTGGGTATAGGTATGCATACAGCATACCTATGTGTCTGTTTAGAGTTTCTATAGAACCATAGAGGATTCAATTTGTGCCTGCTACTAAAAACCTGACTGGCAAGTATAAGCAAGGTATGAAAAATCGAAATTATCGGCGATATTTCGCCGATATTTTGATTTTTTGGAGTTACCTGAAAATCCCTCAAATATATCCTTAAATTTCTCGAAATTTCCCGATTTTTATCGATATTTCCGATATATCCCCGATATTTCCCGATATTTTTCGAAATTTCTGAAATATCCGTAAACTTTTCACATTTAACATTTAGTTTGTTAAATGTTCAATCTTCACATGCTCAATGTCCAATCCACCATTCACGTGACATGTCCAATACATGCAGAATTTCAGGGGAGAACAATCATTTAATGATTATTCTTCATAATATACACATGATTATGCACAGGGAGATGGAGAAAATAATGTGAATTTCGAACCTCATAGGTCCCCTACGTGAATTTGAAGTATTTATATATTTGATTTTGTGATGTGTAATATGTAATATATTGTACAAAAGACGTGATGACTTAGCCTCCCATAAGTTTTAGCCATCAAAAAATAAAAATAGAACTAATAAATTATATTTTAATAATTATCAGCACTTAACACGTATTATTTCATATAGTAATATAACAAATTCATATATCTTGATGTTTGATAAATATTTTCTTTTCACATAAGGTAGATAATTGATCATGTAACAACTTCCAAAAGTTTCATTACAAATTTCCATGTACTTTTATTAATTTCCGTCATTTCCGTCAGAATTTTCACTGGATCGATATTTCATTGATATTTTCGTCGATATATCCAAATTTTAGAACGCCGATATATTTTCGATATCTGATATTTTGCTCCTTGAGTATAAGTAGTCATTACCAGATCATTGTACTGGAAGTGAATACAATTCGGCCTCATTTTTTTCTCTCAGGAATGATAGTTTTTTCTTTGTCTTTTTACTACAGTTTGTTATAGATCATTTCTTAATGTCAGACTTAGAGTATATGCAATGGAATCTGATGTTTGTAGATAATAATTCAGTGGTGTTCTCTTTTGGGGGATAATTAACATTAATGCTTGTGTAATCAGAGACAAACTTGAACTGGAATTGGACTTCAAGAGGTTTTGGGAAGAGTTCCGGTCATCCAGCTCTGAAAAGGTTTGTCACTTGTTATTGTTTATTCTACTCCTTCTTAGTGCAATGTAGAATCATGAGTGAGTACAAAGGAAAACTGAGATTGAGTCTGGGGTGCAAACTCAATAATCCAGAATAATCCAGAATGTCATAATAAACATTCTAATGTACTTATCTTATTAATTAAATATTGACATGAGATAAACAAAAATCTGAAATAGTAATTTATATACTTGCGTGGGCTACCTTTATTCTTGGAATCTTTCGTCCCCTACCATACTTGAAATCTGATAGTTTTTCTTTTCTTTTCTTGTACATGCAGGAGAAAGAAGCGGCCTTAAATTTAACTGTAGATGTTTTCTGTAGATTAGTAAAGCAGCATGCGAACGTAGCTCAATTAGTTACTCTGTATGACCAATCTTCTCTCTTCTCTTATATGCTGAATGCTGGGACTTCTTTACTTATCAAATAAAATGAAAAACATACTGTGAATTAATGATTCACATAGTTGCAGTAAAATTTCACTTTGCTAAGGGTCATTTTACTTTGAAATCGAGATTCAAGTTATGTGCAAAGCTATTGCCTTAAAGCAATTGATTTTGCTCCCTGGCATGCCTTAAATGGAATTCCTGACTGCGGTAATACAAAATGGATCATTTCAGGCACTTCTGTTTTGTGTTGCAGAAGTTAGGAAAAACAAGTATCTTTCGCTCTATACTTAAAACATTATAACTCCTCAAAAATTTGTTTCCTTTATTTGATTTAACTTTTGGTTTCATAGATATACATGGGATCTAAAAGCGTTTTTACATTAGATAAATGCCAAAAGTAGATTTTTGCTAATTTTAGTAAGTAGGAAAACTTTGTCGCTGTAGAACTGTGACCTAATGCATAAAACTATTCTCATAGAAAAGCTTTTAGACTAATATTGTAACTTCTGATGAATCACAGGTTAGTTGAAACACATATATTCTCGTTTGTGGTGGGAAGGGCATTTGTTACAGATATAAAAAAGTTAAAAATCAGCAGCAAAACAAGATGTTTGGATGTAGAAAAAGTTTTGAACTTTTTTTCTGAAATCACAAAGGTTAGTCTTTTAACAGTTTCTGATTCTTGTTGTACTCTTATTTATTGGTATTTTGAAGTCATAGCTTTGCCTATTGTTTGCAGGATGGCATAAGTCCTGGTTCAAATATGTTGACAGCAATAGAAATCCTTGTTTCAGGGGTAATATTTTATTCATTGATTTCTCTAGATTGCTGTACCTCATTGGGAGTGACCGTTGACCGTTGAGTGATATATTTGTTTATTACTTTTCTGTGCATGTTTTTATTTAACGTATCCTGAGAGTATCTTTAAAAGGTTATTCAATGCTATGGAATTCATTCAAGTGCTTATCTTCTCTTCATTACCGCTGCTTGCAGCCTATTGATAAGCAATCTCTCCTTGATTCGGGGATATTAAGCTGTCTCATTCATATTCTCAATGCTCTTCTGGATCCTGATGAAGCCATTCAACACCAAAAGGCTGGTGGTCACAAAGAACCATTTTTCACTGAGACAGATTACAATGGGGAAGCTGGTCAAGTCCGTCGGCTTGAGGTAGCTTTTGCTTAATGGTACACAACACCATGCATGCTTATCAGCTATGAATTTTGGCATGTACAAGCATAGCCACATCTGAATCTCATTGTTGGAAGATAGGCTTAATTGCTGATATGAGAGTTATCTGTGTTTGCTAGAGATTGGTACATTTTTTTTTTTTTGATAAAGGGGTTTGGAACCAGCCCTAACTTGAAGGCTCACCCCAAGCCCATAGAGTTACATTTCAAAGCATAAAAATGCTTGAGTACGATTGTTTTTCCTTTTAAGGCATACTGTAATGTCACATATCCGTACTGCAACCAGCAGAAACTTTGCTGCAAGAATAAGCACAACTATAAAACAATCGGTAGTACATTTTGTATGTATGTCTGTTACTGCCTTTCTAACCTATAATTATGCAGGTAGAGGGCAGTGTTGTGCATGTTATGAAAGCATTGGCAAACCATCCTTTGGCAGCACAGAGTTTGATCGAGGATGATTCACTTCAGTTGCTCTTTCAGATGGTTGCAAATGGATCTTTGACAGTCTTCTCTCGATATAAGGAGGGACTGGTTCTGCTGCACATCATACAACTTCACAGACATGCTATGCAGGTAAATTCAAAGAACATATTGCCTTTCGATTTTGCACTGATATCAATGTTAGCAGTATTTTAAAACAGCTCTCTAATATCATATTTCTATTTTGCTTTTGTTACCATCTGGTTATTGCTCCAGATTCTTGGTCTTCTTTTGGTCAATGACAATGGGAGCACTGCACGATATATTCACAAACATCATCTGGTATGGTAATTTTAAATGCAGTCTTTGAGTTTGTGCATGGTTTGATACTTATGCAATGGCCATTTAAGCTTCTTACATGTCTATATCACATTGAGATGAATGCAAGGTTTCATCAGACAGAGATTGACTAGAAATGCTAGGCTGACTTTTGGATTCTGATCTCTGGTCTTATGTTCATGGTTAAAAACTTAAAATGTTCTCTTTCTATATTACTTCTCAGTGTCTTATATACTGCTCCCATATGCAGATAAAAGTTCTTTTGATGGCGGTTAAGGATTTCAATCCTGATTGTGGTGATTCTGCATATACAATGGGAATTGTAGATCTGTTGCTCGAATGTGTGGAATTGTCATATAGGCCTGGTAATAGCTTTATTACTTTGTTTTTCTTTCTATTTTTATTGAATGGTAACTCGTTGAGAAGGATGGTTGTTTGTTGATCCTTGTGTCGAGCTAAGTTCTGTACGCGTTGCAGCATACTTAATTTGTTTGCTCTAAGTTGATGTACTTTTGTTCTGCAGAGGCTGGCGGTATTAGGCTCAGAGAGGATATACACAATGCTCACGGGTATCAGTTCCTCATTCAGTTTGCATTAGCACTTTCATGCATGTCAACAAGTCAGGGGTTCCATTCTATTAATTCTAGATCTTCAGACCAAAATACTGCTTCAGATGGGCCCGATGCGTCTAATATTGCAGATATGCAGAATATCATGGGAGAAAAGGACTCCTTAACACAACAACTCTCACCTACACTCTGTAGGTTGCTTGATGTTCTTGTTAATCTAGCTCAAACTGGGCCAACCGAGCCAGTCAAAAGTTCCAGATCTTCTCAAGTGAGGTCTGGTGGTCATAGCGGGAGTCACATACCTTCTTCTGACCGCTTGGCTGAGGAAGTGTGGGAGAAGGACAATAATAAAGTCAAAGACCTTGAAGCAGTCCAGATGTTGCAGGACATTTTCCTCAAAGCGGATAGCAGGGAATTGCAAGCAGAAGTTCTAAATCGAATGTTTAAAATATTCTCAAGTCATCTTGAAAATTACAAGTTGTGCCAGCAGTTACGAACTGTACCACTTTTAATCCTAAATATGGCTGGTTTTCCTCCATCCTTGCGAGAGATCATTTTAAAAATTCTCGAGTATGCTGTCACTGTCGTGAATTGCATCCCTGAGCAAGAATTACTTTCACTTTGCTGCTTGTTGCAGCAACCGATAGGATCAGATCTGAAGTACACTATACTTTCATTTTTTGTGAAGCTCCTATCATTTGACCAGCAGTACAAGAAAGTCCTTCGAGAAGTTGGTGTCTTGGAGGTTTTGTTGGATGACCTCAAGCAGCACAAGTTTCTTTTGGGTGCGGACCATCAAAGTGGTAATACTGATCTGTTAGAGAAGAAGCCTGGATCAAGCAGCTTTAAAAAACACTTGGACAACAAGGATGTCATAATTACATCACCCAGGCTAATGGAATCTAGTTCAGTGAAGCTGCCTATATTTGAAGTTGATTGTACTATTACTGTTGCATGGGATTGCATGGTGTCTTTACTAAAGAAAGCTGAAATGAATCAGTCGTCTTTTCGTTTGGCTGAGGGTGTAACTGCTGTTCTCCCTTTTCTTGTGTCTGATATACATCGTCCGGGGGTCCTTAGGGTCTTGTCATGCTTGATTATTGAAGATGTTACCCAGGTTTGTGAATTTGTTATATTGTTCCTTCATACATTTGTCATTTATATTCTGAATTTAAGTTTACTAGCAATGTGGATAGCTAAGCGTTCGACTTATCTAATCTTTAGCCTGAATAATTATAAAAGCTGTTGTACAGAAATTGTAACATGTAAGTTAAAGTTTGCCTAATTCATGTCTGCTTATTATTATCCAATTGACCTCTGCTTCTCATATTCACTAGGTGCATCCTGAAGAGTTGGGTGCAATTGTTGAAATCCTTAAAAGTGGAATGGTTACTAGTGTTTCCGGATCTCAATACAGGCTTGAAAATGATGCCAAATGTGACACTATGGGAGCTTTGTGGCGCATCTTGGGAGTTAATAACTCGGCTCAGAGGGTTTTTGGTGAAGCTACTGGTTTTTCCCTTCTGCTTACCACACTGCATAGTTTCCAAGGTGATGGAGGACCTGTAGATCAATCTACTCTGGGAATGTATAATAAGGTGTTCACATATCTTTTGCGTGTTATGACTGCTGGAGTGTGTAATAATGTGGTTAATAGGACAAAATTGCACGCAGTTATATCGTCCCAAACTTTCTATGATCTTCTATTAGAGTCTGGCTTACTTTGTGTGGACTGTGAAAAGCAAGTCATACAGTTACTGTTTGAACTAGCTCTTGAAATTGTGCTTCCACCGTTCTTGACACCAGAGAGTCATACCTCATCTGAAGTGCTTGATAATGGGTCTTCAGCTTTTCCACTAACGACTACATCAGGGTCATTTCATCCTGATAAGGAACGGGTGTACAATGCTGGTGCTGTTAGAGTTCTCATTCGTTCACTACTTCTCTTTACTCCAAAACTACAGCTTGAAGTGCTGAAACTTATTGAGAGTCTTGCTCGTGCTGGCCCTTTCAATCAGGAAAACCTCACCTCAGTAGGTGCGAAGCAAAGAACCCAATGTTGATTTTTTATTTAGTAACTAGTGTTCTCTGTTCTGACTTTCCAGTTTGTGTCACATCTTAGGTTGTGTAGAACTTTTGCTGGAAACTATCCACCCCTTCCTTTCAGGCTCTTCTCCATTACTTAAATATGCTTTGGAGATTGTGGAAGTGCTTGGGGGATACAGGTAGACTTTCTCACAGCTATGAGAATCTTTTATTTGCTCTGTCAACTTTGCGTTGAATTTATTGTCATAATATTTTTTCATCAGTTAGAATTTTGAAAGTTTTGTCTACAGATATTAAGAATGATGGTTCAACTTTATTTGTATTTAAATAACAAGGTGTAATATAAATTTGTGCCAGGCTATCTGCATCAGAACTCCGAATGCTTGTTAGGTATGTGATGCACATGAGGCAAACGAAATCAGGTACCATACTTGTTGGAATGATGGAAAGGTTAATTCTTATGGAGGACATGGCCTCGGACAGCGTTTCTCTTGCACCCTTTGTAGAGATGGACATGAGAAAAATTGGGCATGCTTCCATTCAGGTCTCCTTAGGAGAAAGATCATGGCCTCCAGCTGCTGGTTATTCATTTGTTTGTTGGTTTCAGTTTCAAAATCTTTTTAAGTCACCAGCTAAAGAATCAGAGACTTCGAAATCGGGCACTTCGAAAAGGCGGGATATTGGGCAAAATCAAGAGCGGCATGTTCTACGAATGTTTTCTGTGGGTGCAGCAAATAACGAAAATACATTCTATGCAGAACTTTACCTTCAGGAGGATGGTGTTCTGATCCTTGCAACCAGCAACTCATCATTCTTATCATTTTCAGGCTTGGAATTTGAGGAGGGCCGATGGCATCACCTTGCAGTTATACATAGCAAACCGAATGCTCTTGCTGGACTATTCCAAGCTAGTGTTGCTTATGTGTATCTTGATGGAAAGCTGAGACACACAGGGAAACTTGGATATTCTCCATCACCGTTTGGAATACCTCTGCAGGTAACCGTAGGGACCCCTGTTACCTGTGCAAAAGTTAGTGAGTTGACCTGGAAGGTCCGCTCTTGCTACCTTTTTGAAGAGGTGCTCACCTCAGGTTGTATTTGTTTCATGTACATTCTTGGTAGAGGATATAGAGGGCTCTTCCAAGACACAGATCTCCTTCGTTTCGTTCCTAATCAGGCATGTGGTGGTGGCAGCATGGCTATCTTAGACTCACTAGATGCTGACGTGACCCTGGCTTCTAATTCACAGAAGCTTGATACTGCTAATAAGCAAGGAGACACAAAATCAGATGGCAGTGGAATTGTTTGGGACATGGAGAGACTAGCAAATCTCTCCTTACAGCTTGCCGGAAGAAAGCTCATTTTTGCCTTTGATGGTACCTCTACAGAGGCGATTCGAGCATCTGGGGCTGTATACATGCTCAATCTAGTTGATCCAATGTCTGCAGCAGCTTCTCCTATTGGTGGTATGCTTAGTAGCCTCTCATATATGACACGTGTCTTTTTATTGCTTTAGTTTATGTCCTTTATTCTTATGAATAGTTTTCTGCAGGTATTCCACGTTTTGGACGTCTTCATGGGGATATTTACCTATGTAGGCAATCTGTAATTGGTGATACTATCTGTCCAGTTGGTGGAATTACTGTGGTCCTTGCCTTAGTTGAAGCGGCTGAGACTAGGGACATGTTGCACATGGCCCTCACCTTATTGGCACGTGCTCTTCATCAGAATCCTCAGAACGTGCGAGACATGCAGATATGCCGGGGATACCATCTGCTGTCTCTCTTTCTGCGTCCACGAATGTCATTATTTGACATGCAATCTCTTGAGATATTTTTCCAGATTGCTGCATGTGAAGCTTCATTTTCTGAACCAAGGAAGTTGAGGTATACTCGGACTAATCTGTCACCAGCCTCAACTGTGCAGGAAACCAGTTTTGAGGAACTTAATCTGTCGAGGTTTCGTGATGAGTTTTCATCAGTTGGATCTCAAGGAGACATGGATGACTTTTCTGCGCAAAAAGATTCATTTAGTCATATTTCAGAGCTAGAAACTGCTGATATTCCAGATGAAACCTCAAACTGCATCGTTTTGTCCAATGCAGACATGGTTGAGCATGTTCTATTGGATTGGACATTGTGGGTGACGGCTTCAGTTTCGATTCAGATTGCACTCCTTGGTTTCCTGGAGCACTTGGTATCAATGCACTGGTACAGGTATCATAATCTTACTATTTTGCGCCGAATAAACCTTGTTCAACATTTACTAGTGACTCTGCAGCGTGGTGATGTTGAAGTTCCTGTTCTGGAGAAATTGGTTGTATTGCTTGGGGTAATACTTGAAGACGGGTTTCTGTCTTCTGAACTGGAACATGTGGTTAGGTTTGTGATTATGACATTTGATCCACCTGAACTGTCTCCTCGACATCCAATAATGCGTGAGGCCATGGGGAAGCATGTAATCGTAAGAAATATGCTACTGGAGATGCTGATTGATCTGCAAGTAACCATTAAATCAATAGAGTTGCTTGAGCAGTGGCACAAGATTGTTTCCTCCAAATTGATTACATATTTTCTAGATGAAGCTGTTCACCCTACAAGCATGAGATGGATCATGACTCTACTTGGTGTTTGTCTTACTTCTTCTCCCACATTTGCACTAAAATTTCGCACGAGTGGTGGTTATCAGGGATTGTCCCGGGTACTCCCTAGTTTCTATGATTCCCCAGACATATATTATATTTCATTTTGTCTGATATTCAGCAAGCCCATCTATCCTAGATTGCCAGAAGTTCGCATGCTAGATTTTCATGCCCTAATGCCGAATGATGGAAGTACTGTGGAATTGAGGTTTGTAGAGTTGTTGGAGTCTGTGATCACTATGGCAAAATCTACTTTTGATAGGTTGAGCCTTCAGTCAGTGCTTGCTCATCAAACTGGTAATCTTTCCAAGGTTGCTGGCATTTTGGCAGAACTTGTAAATGGAAATGCAGACATGGCTGGAGAGCTTCAAGGTGAAGCTTTGATGCATAAAACATATGCAGCACGCTTAATGGGTGGGGAGGCATCAGCCCCTGCAGCTGCTACTTCAGTCTTGAGATATATGGTTGATTTAGCAAAAATGTGCCCTCCTTTTACTGCTATTTGCAAACGAGCAGAGTTTCTTGAAAGCTGTGGTGATTTATATTTTTCTTGTGTCAGGTTCGTCATAGGACAGCACTATACTCTGCTACAATACATTAGGAATTATTTACTTTACGAATTTCATGTGATTCTTATCTGCATCATTTAACTAAAGCTCTTGCTTTTGTAATTTAACAATCTGCAGACTTTTCTTATCATTCAACTGATTATCTGGTGTCTTACAGAGCGGCCCATGCTGTGAAGATGGCGAAGGAGCTTTCATCAAAGACAGAAGAGAAGAGCTCAATTGATTTCGATGATAACTGTAGTTCACAGAACACGTTCTCTAGCTTACCTCATGAACAGGATCAGTCTGCCAAAACCTCCATTAGTGCTGGAAGCTTCCCTCCTGCTCAAGTAAGTACAAGTTCTGAAGATACAGCTGTAACTCTGAATACTGTGGTTGACAAGCAAGCAGAGACCCAGGTTTCTACATCTCTGCAGGAGTTGAACAAATCGGCGCAAGATGATGTACAAGCTGTTCAGAGCTTGGATGGTAACAAAGCTGACCAGGTGTCTGTTACGTCCAGCACCAGTGAATCTAGCTTTCGTAAAAAGAAAGTCATGCTCGAGCCCATTAAACCACCAGATTCAGAGAGTTCTGCTTCTTTTACCATGCTTGATTCTCCAAATATATCCGAAAAGTCCGTCTCTAGAGTCCCGCTCACACCTTCTGCTTCGCCAGTTCTAGCATTGACATCGTGGCTAGGAAGTGCAGGCCTTAATGACTCCAGATTTCCCTTAGTTGCCAGTCCTTCTGTGGATTCAGTAACTAGTACTGATTTTGATCAGTCTTCAGAGCTGAAATCTGCTTATCAAGGGACTTCAATTGCCAATACCTTTTTTGCAATTAGTCCAAAGCTGCTTCTTGAAGTGGATGATTGTGGCTATGGAGGTGGTCCATGCTCTGCTGGTGCAACTGCTGTATTAGATTTTATTGCAGAAGTTCTTTCTGAGTTTGTGACTGAGCAAATAAAAGCATCACAGATTATAGAGAACATCTTGGAAACTGTTCCTCTGTATGTTGATGCAGATTCCGTTTTAGTATTCCAGGGTTTGTGCCTGAGCAGAATGATGAATTTTCTGGAAAGACGTCTCTTGCGGGACGATGAAGAAGATGAGAAAAAGCTGGATAAAGGTCGGTGGTCCTCGAATCTGGATTCATTATGCTGGATGATTGTAGATCGTGCATATATGGGTGCTTTCCCTCAACCAGCTTCTGTACTGAGGACCCTCGAGTTCTTGTTGTCTATGTTACAATTGGCAAATAAAGATGGCCGAATTGAAGAAGCTACTCCTAGTGGAAAGGGTCTCTTATCTATTGGAAGAGGGAGCCGACCACTTGATGCATATATTTATTCAATTCTTAAAAATACAAATCGTATGATATTGTATTGCTTTCTGCCAACATTCTTGACTTCAATAGGCGAAGATAATCTCCTTTCAAGCTTGGGTGTGCTAGTTGAACCAAAGAAGAGAGTATCCTCCAACTCTTCAGATGAGAATGTAGGAATTGATATCTGCACGGTCCTGCAGTTATTGGTTGCTCACAGGCGAATTTTGTTCTGTCCCAGCAATATGGATACCGACATAAACTGTTGTCTCTGTGTGAATTTAATATCTCTTCTTCGAGACCAACGGCAGA
Source organism: Geum urbanum (assembly GCA_946800695.1). NCBI lineage: Eukaryota > Viridiplantae > Streptophyta > Magnoliopsida > Rosales > Rosaceae > Geum > Geum urbanum. The sequence continues at coordinate 42,386,997 of OX327007.1, read as the reverse complement.
ATGTACATAACATGGCAGTTGACATTGTTAAGTACCTCCTGGTTTATCGGAGGTCAACTTTGGAAGATTTGCTTGTCTCTAAACCAAATCAAGGACAGCACCTTGATGTACTTCATGGTGGGTTTGACAAGTTATTGTCTGGAAACTTATTTTATTTCTTTGAGTGGCTTCAAATATCTGAACAGATTGTGGATAAAGTACTGGAGCAGTGTGCTGCCATTATGTGGGTACAGTATATTACTGGATCAGCAAAGTTCCCTGGTGTGAGAATTAAAGCTATGGAAGGTCGGCGTAAGAGAGAAATGGGGAGAAAATCAAAGGATACATCAAAGCTAGATTCAAAGCACTGGGAGCAGGTGAATGAAAGAAGATATGCATTGGAATTGGTACGGGATGCGATGTCTACAGAGCTGAGAGTAGTTCGTCAAGACAAATATGGATGGGTTCTGCATGCTGAGAGTGAGTGGGAAAGCCATCTTCAACAACTTGTTCACGAGCGTGGAATATTTCCAATGCGAAAATCCTCTGCTTCCGAGGATCCAGAGTGGCAACTTTGTCCAATTGAAGGGCCTTATAGGATGCGGAAAAAGCTTGACCGGTGCAAATTGAAAATAGATACAATCCGAAACATACTTGTTGGACAATTAGAAGTAGCAGAAGCAGATCTTGTCAAGGCCCGAAATGAGAATGACCCAGGCTCTTCTGATGATTCTGAACCATTCTTTCAACTATATACTAATAGTGCCAAACAGAATGGTCCTGACGGTGAGCTTTATGATGAATCATTTTTCAGGGAATCAGATAATGTCAAAGAGGTTGCTTCTGTTAAGAATGAGTGGACTGATGACAGAGCTAGTAGTGTAAATGATGCAAGTCTACACTCTGCACTTGAGTTTGGTGTCAAGTCTAGTTCGGGGTCTCTTCCTATAGATGAGAGTATACAAGGAAGATCTGATTTGGGATCTCCATGGAAATCCTCTTCTGCAAGAATTGATGATGTCAAAGTTACAGATGATAAACAGGAGAAGGAACTTCATGACAATGGAGAATACCTAATCAGACCTTATTTGGAGCCTTTTGAGAAGATACGGTTTCGATATAATTGTGAGCGAGTTGTCGGCCTTGACAAACATGATGGAATATTTTTGATAGGAGAGCTCTCTCTTTATGTGATTGAGAACTTTTTTATTGATGAATCTGGGCGCATTTGTGAAAAGGAATTCCAAGATGAACTCTCTATTATTGATCAGGCTCTCGGTGTAAAGAAGGATGTTTCTGGCAGTATGGATTTCCAGTCCAAGTCAACCTCATCTTGGGGCACAACTGTAAAGTCCTGGGGTGGGGGAAGAGCTTGGGCCTATAATGGTGGTGCATGGGGAAAGGAGAAAGTGTGTACGGGTGGCAACCTGCCTCACCCATGGCATATGTGGAAACTTGACAGTGTTCATGAAATGTTGAAGCGTGATTACCAGTTGCGCCCTGTTGCTGTTGAGATATTTAGCATGGATGGATGTAACGACCTCCTGGTGTTCCACAAAAAAGAGAGAGAGGAGGTTTTTAAAAATCTAGTGGCCATGAATCTACCCAGGAATAGCTTGTAAGTTTCCACTGTTCCATCAGCCTATCAACCTAAAATTACATTGCTGTCACAGCTTTTGGACATTTACATCATTTTTCTAGTAAAATGTTTTACAATTGTGAATTATGTATACACGTGTGTTTAGAATTATTTTTTGACTTTGTAATTCTCTTGCACTAGGTTGGACACAACCATTTCAGGATCATCAAAACAAGAAAGCAATGAGGGTAGCCGTCTATTTAAGGCGGTGGCTAAATCCTTCTCTAAAAGGTGGCAAAATGGAGAAATAAGCAATTTTCAATACCTCATGCATCTGAACACGTTGGCAGGACGTGGATACAGTGATCTCACCCAATATCCAGTGTTTCCATGGGTTCTGGCAGATTATGATAGTGAAAATCTGGATTTGTCAGATCCGAAAACATTCCGTAGACTTGAAAAACCGATGGGTTGCCAGACACCAGAGGGCGAAGAAGAGTTTGTGAAAAGGTCAGCTTTCACCATTTACACTGTCATTAATTCCTCAAGTATCTCATCTTATTGTTTTCTACATGCACCGATTGAAGTTCTCATTTCACTTCTCAATATACACCTGTATACATATCAATTGTACTTAATACTTAGTATTGTGTACTTATTTCTTATTTCCTATTCTCGGTTTTCCTATTTAGATATGAGAGCTGGGATGATCCAGAGATACCAAAGTTTCACTATGGTTCTCATTATTCAAGTGCTGGAATTGTCCTCTTCTATCTTCTACGCCTACCACCATTCAGTGCAGAGAATCAAACGCTACAGGGAGGTCAATTTGATCACGCTGATCGTCTTTTCAATAGTGTTAAAGAAACATGGTTCAGCGCAGCTGAAAAGGGCAATACATCAGATGTAAAGGAGTTGATTCCTGAATTTTTCTACATGCCAGAATTCTTGGAAAATTGTTTTAATCTTGATCTGGGAGAGAAACAGTCGGGAGAAAAGGTAAAACTTTTTAATACTTACTTTTGGATTGCTTTGTATAAGAGATAGTACTATTTGTGTTTTTATTTTGTATATTGTTGCTCATATATTGTATGGTTGTTATCTATATCAGGTTGGTGATGTTGGTTTACCTCCTTGGGCTAAAGGCAGTGTGAGGGAGTTCATCAGAAAACATAGGGAGGCACTGGAATCTGATTATGTTTCCGAAAATTTGCATCATTGGATAGATCTCATCTTTGGATATAAACAAAGAGGGAAGGTTAGTACTAAGATTCAAGCTGATCCATTTGTTTCTTGCCCTTGCCTTTATTCATTAGGCATGTTACGGCTTATGTTCAAGTTTTCAAGAAAGAGAGTAATAAAGGGATGCATTTGTCTAAAGAACAACTGGCATCTTTTTTGTTTCATCTTCTGAAGCCAATATTTAACCTCATCCAGGGAATGCCCCAACTAAAAGATACTCAGGAAAATTAGTTATACTATTTATGTATCTTAAAAGAGACCTTAGCCTAAAGAACTTGTAGGATGAAATTCTTATTTATGCTTTTGGCAGCACGGGCATTCAAATCTCAGTATGTCTTTTTGGTATTACATGGCTTTCACTCTTTTCATTTACCCTTTTGGTCTTGCTTTTGATTCTAATCATTCTAAACTGGCAGGCGGCTGAGGAAGCTGTGAATGTCTTTTATCACTACACATACGAGGGAAATGTGGACATAGACTCTGTTACAGATCCTGCAATGAAAGCCGCGATTCTAGCACAGATTAATCATTTTGGGCAGACACCCAAACAGTTATTTCTCAAACCCCATGTCGAAAGGCGAGTTGACAGAAGGCTTCCTCATCCACTCAAATACTCTAAACATCTTGTTCCACATGAAACGCGTAAAACTACATCCTCCATAACCCAGATTGTTACGGTCAACGAGAAAATCTTAGTGGCAGGAACAAATTGTTTGCTTAAACCAAGAACGTATACCAAGTATGTTGCATGGGGTTTTCCTGATCGTAGCTTAAGATTTATGAGCTATGATCAAGATCGATTGCTCTCGACTCATGAGAATCTTCATGGGGGGAACCAGATCCAGTGCTCTGGTTTGAGCCATGATGGTCAGATTCTGGTAACTGGTGCTGATGATGGCCTAGTTTCTGTTTGGAGAATCAGCAAGTATGGTCCCCGTGTCTTGAGACGCTTACAACTGGAGAAGGCACTTTGTGCTCACTCATCCAAAATTACATGCCTTCATGTCAGCCAGCCTTGCATGCTGATTGTGAGTGGATCAGATGACTGCACTGTTGTTATATGGGATCTCAGCTCCTTAGTTTTTGTTAGGCAGCTCCCTGAGTTCCCAGCACCGATATCTGCAATTTATGTAAATGATTTGACTGGGGACATTGTGACGGCAGCTGGAATTTTGCTCGCTGTCTGGAGCATTAATGGGGACTGTCTAGCGATGGTTAACACATCCCAACTGCCTTCTGATTCAATTCTTTCCGTGACTAGTAGTATAAATTCTGATTGGTTGGATACAAACTGGTTTGTAACGGGTCATCAGAGTGGGGCTGTTAAGGTGTGGCAAATGGTGCACCACTCCAACCACGAGACTTCCCAACAGAAGTCAACAAGCAATGGAACAGGTGGTTTAAGTCTCAATGGTAAGGCTCCAGAGTACAGGCTGGTCCTCCACAAGGTACTAAAGTATCATAAGCATCCTGTTACTGCCCTTCACCTTACAGTTGACCTAAAACAGTTACTCAGTGGCGATTCTGGCGGGCATCTGCTTTCATGGAGACTGCAAGATGAGAGCTTGAAAGCCATTCAGGGGCGATGATCAGAAGCTCTCATTTAAGTGTCATAACTCCACCACATGGGGCAGCTATTGATTCTGAATGAAACCTAGAGGGTTTTATGAGTCATCCTCGTGAATAAAAAGGATGAAAGTGGCTTCATAATGCATGAGACCGTGAAAGTGCCACTGCAGGGCTGGCCTGGACAGAAGCAGACCAAACTATACAGAACTGACGGGAAACATTGCATTCAAAACCTCATAACCTTAAGATTACATGTTACATGTTGATAACCACACAAGTATACAAAAGGATGTTTTCCTCCACAGATTGAACATCCGAAGAGAACGCCGAATGACAGGCTGCGTTTTTGAATGAATGGGATGATGTTCCGCCATGTCCCCTCAATGAAATTCAATTCTGCAGGCCTTTTGTTGTGATGTAAATAGACGGACTAGGACTAACAGTGTGTAATGAAAGTTGTATAGCACAGAGAGGCTTGTCAGGAATGGGACCGTCGGGTGGTAAAAATCGTCCTTGTATGAAATGTGGGACGATAAATTGGTTGAGCGTGTGCATTTTGGCTGTAATTCTTTTTTGAATAGAGTGCAATGGGGGCACTTCATTTGCCTTTGCCTTTGCCTTTTGTAAATTGTACGATCTTTTCTTTCCTATCGCCCAATGTTGAGGCTTATTAGGAAGCACCCTGTTTTATTTTTGTTGATTAAGAAAGGGAAATGAAATGAAGTCGCTTGATTGTTTAGAAATAAAGTAACCACGAACACCTCGTTCCCAAAGGGTTTGCGTTGTTCTTCCAATACTTGACTGTACTTTGGTAATGGCCACTTCAACTCCACTACTCTGTCACATCATAACTTCATCCATGTTCAATAAACCTCCCTTAAACCCAGCTCTCCAAATCTTCGTGGCTTCTCACAAGCCCACTAAATCATAAAGGAGCTTTGCGACCAAGGCAGCCTCAACGAAGCCTTCGACTCATTTCGCACATTGTTATATACACATCGAAGTTCACCTCACCTTTCTTTAGACTCTGTTCATTCACCGCTCCTTGATCTCTGCCCAAAGAAGAAAGCTTTATCAGAAGGTGTGTTGCTGTTATAGTAGTCTGTGTTATGATGCAGAGGTTCATGGTGTGGCTATCAAATATGGGTATGATAGTGTAGCATTTGTTGTTAACTCACTGGTTTCTATGTATGCAAATTGCAATGATCTGGATGCGGTGAGGAGATTGTTTGATGGTATGAAAGAAAAAGATGAGATTGTGTCATGGAATTCTATCGTTTCGGCTTATTCAGTCAAGGGGCTATCGACTGAAGCACTGGGACTGTTTCGAGAAATGCAGAAGGCGGGACTTACCATGAACACGTATACTTTTGTTGCGGCTCTGCAAGCTTGTGAGGATTCTTTTTCTGCAAAACTTGGTTTGGAGATTCATGCTGCTGTGTTGAAATTGAATTACTGCTTTGATATTTATGTGGCGAATTCTCTGCTTGCTATGTATGTGAGGTGTGGTAAAATGGATGAGGCTGCAATAATCTTTAATGGCTTGGGTGACAAGGATATTGTCTCATGGAATACTTTGCTATCTGCCGGAAGGTGTTAAAAATAACTAATTTTATGGACTGCCATGATTAATGCTTATGGAATGCATGGTCATGGCAAGGAAGCTGTTGATTTATTCAAGAAGATGCAGGGTCATAAGATCGTTCCTGATCATATTACATTTTTGGCTCTTCTATTATGCCTGCAGTCATTCAGGCTTGATTGATGAAGGTAAAGAACTATTCGAAATCATGAGACACGAGTATCAATTAGAGCCATGGCCAGAACATTTTGTTTGTTGATATTCTAGGATGTGCCAATCGATTGGAAGAAGCATATAGTTTTGTGAACAGCATGAAAACTAAGCCTAGTGCTGAAGTATGGTGTGCTCTTCTTGGGGCATGCCGGGTTCATTCTAACAAAGAATTGGGTGAAATTGCAGCAAAGAAGATTTTCGAGTTGGGCTCCGAAAATCCAGGAAATAATGTGCTTGTATCAAACGCCTTTGCAGCTAGTGGAAGATGGAAAAATGTAGAAGTGAGGATGGAGATGAAGGGGATTGGGTTGAAGAAAAATCCTGGTTGTAGTTGGATTGAGGCTGGAAACAAAGTTCATGCATTCATGGCTAGGGATAAGTTTCATCCTGAGTCCAAAGAAATTTACCAAAAGTTAGCACAGATAACTGAGACACTGGAGAGAGACGTAGGCTATGTGCCTCGAACCAAATTTGTGTTGCAGAATGTAGAGGGGGAAGAGAAAGTTCATATGCTTTATGGACATAGTGAAAGGTTAGCCATTGCATATGGTCTACTTAAAATTCCTGAAGGAATTGCTATTCGAATCACAAAGAACCTTAGGGCATCTCCAATGGAGAGTCATATACTCTATATATATAGTTTTGCCTGCAATTTTTCTTCTCCAATGGTGTGTTTTGAGGATCTAAAAGCTATCACAACTAGCTTGAAGTCCTAAGAGAAGTCCTAAACTAGATCCTCATATAAGACCCGATCTAAAATTTTGGAGGGAGATGAAGTGGGGCAGCGCCAGACTTAGGAGAGAGGAAATGATGATGTGCGACGCGCCGGAGAAGGGGATGGCGAGCCACGCGAGGCGCTGGAGGAGAGAAGCTCGATTGGCACGCGCGACGTGCTCTAGGCAGCTGGCGAGTAGCAGACAGCTGCTGCCTCGTGGGACCCGGCCACGTGCAATTGCTGCAGCCCGTTGGAGCACCAACGGTCGACTTGAATGGACGGCCAGATTTGAATTCCTTTTGAAATCAACGGCAAGATTTCAAGATGAAATAAATTCAAATTTTTTTTTTTGAATTTCTGATTCTGATCAACGGCAAACAATATAGGTTGAAATCGATCAAACAGTTATTATTCGATCCAACTCCCATTTTTAATATAACAGTCAGAAAAAATGAAAATTTTTAATTATTTTTTGGGAATATTAATCAGTCCGTGTGAACAGTAAATCCTAATTTTTTATATAAATACCAACCCAAATTTTCATTCATTTCACACCATTTCTTACATCCTCTCAAAATTTCCTTCCTCCTCTTTTCTTATAGCAAATTCAATTTTTTTGTTCAACACCATGGGTCCAAAGAGAGCTTCACCAAAACCTAGGGCACCACGATTGGAAAATTGGAAAGAGGCGGAAGATAGAGTTTTGTGCGTGGCCGTGTTGAATATTGGTGGAGATGCCGAATTAAATGCAAACAACAACATGATGGCAAACAGATGCCATTTATTGACACATGCTAACGACACAAATTAGCCACGGTTGCGCTCTTGCCACTTCTTCAAAGCCCAGCCGGGTTGAACTAAATCCGATCTTAGCTCCCCACATATCACTGGACACCGAGTCCTCTTGTAACGATCACGTATAAATGCATGCATTAGTTGAGGATTACGATGCACCTCATCATCATAAGTCGGTTTATCATATATATCAGTTTTTCTTGGACGCATTGGGATGTCGTCAATGTCGAAATCATATTGCTCATCTTCGGCGCGCTCATCCTCTACAATCATGTTGTGCAAAATAATGCACGTCATCATGATGTATTGGAGCCTCTTCCTACTCCATAAACGAGTTGGACCCCTCACAATTGCAAAACGCGCTTGGAGGATACCAAATGCTCTATCCACGTCTTTTCTGAACGCCTCTTGCTTCCTTGTAAAGTATCTTGTCTCCGGAGTGGTAGGATTTTTTATTGCTTTTACAAGAGGGCCCGTCCACCAAATAATAACCTTGATAGTACGTACTGTTGGCTACCTTGAAAGTCACTTGAGGAGCTTCACCTTTGCACACCTTGTCGAACAATGGCGATATTCCCAGGAGGTTGAGATCGTTGAGAGAACATGGAAGTCCAAAATATGCATACCAAATCCAAGTATCATACGAAGCCACTACCTCTAAGATAATTGTAGGTTTTCCTTTGTGGCCTTGGAACTGCCCGGCATGAGTAGCCGGACAATTTTTTCACTGCCAATGCATACAATCAAGACTACCCAACATACCTGGAAATCCACGTTCTGCAGCTTTGTTCGTCAATCTCTGCAGATCTGCCTTTGTTGGTGTGCGGAGATAGTCTTTGCGGTACACAGCTCATATCGCCCTTGTGAAATGATCCAACGCTTTAAGAGCATTGGATTCGGCAATATCAAGAAACTCATCGGTCAAGTCAGCTGGTAGACCGTATGCGAGCATCCTCATAGCGCATGTTGACTTCTGTTCGTTGGAGATGCTGAGTCTGCCGGTGGCATCCATCTTCTGTATAAAGTACGGGTCTTGGTTGGCTACGCTACACATCATTTTGTCAAAGAGAGAATGTGACATACGGAAGCGCCTTCGAAAAGTGTCGCCGTCAAACCTACATGGTTCAGTGAAGTATAGAGATTTTAAGCGTTGATCCATCATCTCATGCTCCCTTAATATGTACTTCCGCCCTTCCGAAGAACCACTCCATTGGCCTTTGGCTTCATCTTCTTCCATCATCTCCACTAGGTGGGCTGCCGCCGACATCAAGAGGGCTTGATGTTGCCTTCTCGGAACATCTTCGGCTTCCTCTTTCTTCAATAGTTTCCACAACCTATTCATGACAGAAAACAAAACTAATTAAAGGTATGAAATCAATTACTAAGAAACCACAATTTCTTTGTGTGGGGGGAGGAGTGGTTGTGAATTGGTGAGAGATGAAGGAGTGAATGCTCCGGTTTTATAGAAGATCAACATGATCTTCGAAGAGCTTCACCTTTACACGTGGCAGATAACGTAATCTCGTCAACTAATTAGACGTTGACACGCGTTGAACAAAATTTAGTTCGATATCTCGATAAGTTACGTGGAAGATAGCGTAATCTTGTCTGAAATTTTGTCCGATTTTTTGATACTTTACACGTGGTAGATAAAGTAATCCCGTAAACTCGGATATCTATACAATTATATTATTAAATTAATATAATTATTAATTATTATATAAACTTATATTTTACAAAGTCTAAATATATAAAATTAGAATTTTGAGATAAGACTTTAACCATTGGAGATGATTGAAGTCCTAAAAATAGGTTTAAGACTTCATATAGGACATTAACCATTGGAGATGGTTGAAGTCCTAAACGAATAGTGTCAAAATGAATTCCTAAAACATATTTAAGACTTCATATAAGACTTCACAATTGAAGATGCTCATAAGGTGTGTATGGATCGTCACACTTTCACTAAATTAGTTTCTAAAGCTTTTAGGCGGGTACTTGTAGTAAGGGATGCCAACAGATTTCATCATTTTGAGGATGGGATATGTTCTTGCGGCGATTTCTGGTGACAATCAAACATTATATCTCACTGTAATGACAATTGGGGTCTTCTCTAGGATTCATTATTCCTGTTGTCATCATTTATTGCCAAGAGGCAGAGCTGCTAGAAATGTTATCTTGTTTCAGCAGCTGTTGCAGCAGATAAGTAGCAGGAAATTGCCCGAGAGATGGGTTCATGCAACCGCAAGCTAGCTGCATGCCGGTATATTTTTCCCCAAACCATGTACATTACAGTACATACAACGTCTATTGTAAAGCCTGCTTACTTCATTACCATTCAGCTGGATAACTTATATAGAACCATACAAAGTCACGATTTATAATTCTTTGGTGCTTTCTTATCATGCAAAAATTGCAAATACATTTTTTTTTCTTCATATTAATGCAGGAAGTTCCCTTCGAGATACCAGGGTGTGGATCGGGCGCTTGAACTATGAAACAAGGATTTTTATTTCTAGCTCGCAAATTGCGGAAGTGTTTACAGATGAGAGAGTAAGACTTCTTGGGTCTCAAGTGTGTCTTGCTACTCTGAGGGATACGCTTTATATAGGCTTACAAATTGGGAAAAAGAAGTTGAATAATTGAGTCTGGGTGCTCTTTGGGCCCCATCGACAACTCATAATATTCCTTCTTATCCCTTACACATTATTTAAAGGAAAAAGACAAACTTAAAGAAAAGCATCGCAGCACATGGACGGCTGCCTTTGGGTCCTTTTCAGGACGATGCCAAAAGAAAAATAAAATTATTGCTACTGGACGAATCTGCTTTATGAGTGGGCTGATTCATCCTTATCTTTTTGTCTGCTGAGTGGGTTGCTTTGGCTATATCCCACATTATTTTCCCTTAGTGGCCGTCTTTTTCAGTGTGGGAGGCCATCCACTATCTGCTGTCTCTTATCGTCTTCCTTACAGCTGTGAACCGGCTTGAATGCGCTGGCTGAGTTCTGTTAGTTCATCTGCGAGACTTGAGAAGCTTCGTAGCTCTCTGACCAGTTCGACGTACAGCTGTCCCCATCTCCTGTCAATTCCTGCCAGCTGGTGGCACCAGTAGGCTCTTTCCCAGAGCATCTCTTTGACAATTTTGGCTCTTTGGAGGAAATCACAGAGTATTGCTTGTAGCAGATCTGTGGCTTCTTGTCGCCTCTGGTCATTGTTCCATTCTGCCGTTTCGTTAAAGATCGCTCTAATGGGCCTTCGTGCTTCGATATCTGCCAGGATCCTGCTGGGAGAGGACCTTTGGTATGCCACTGTTGTGTGTCCTGGACGACTTTCGTACAGTTCTTGGGCATATCCTGGGGTCTGCCAGACTTCCCTGTCCCTGTGTGAGTCAGTTTGGGCCATGATTCTGAACCTGTTGAGGTTTCCGATGGTGCGGTCTTGGTCCATGAGCTGGTGGATAAGAATTGGGCCAATGTTGCTCTAACTGGTATGCTTGCCCTACTGGGTATTGAGGTTGCGCTGCCTCTTCCAGTGCTGCTGCTGCTAACCTCAGGACTTCCTGGTCATCCCCTTCTGCGCATTCTGCTGACATAGATAAGCATATTAGTCACTATAATGAGTCGGCTAACATGTTATGCTTGCCATCTATGTGCTCAAAGTTTATTGTGACCCCGGTGCCTGTGATATAATCAGTGAATCCTATCCATCTAACCCTAGAGGGTTTGTTTAGGGCTGATTTGTTATAGAAACTGATTATGGCTTGGCAGTCCGTTCTGAGGGTGATCTCCTTTTTGTCTAAGTAGTGGATTTTTAATGCTTAGAGGGATTCCATGCAGGCATGTATTTTTGTGTCTATGGTTGATTTGACTATTGGGAATTTCCCGCTTGCATAGGCGCAGATCTTTTCTGATGGTCGTGGGTCTGACTTGTTTGGCTTCCATTTGCAGACGCCACCCCATCCTTCCATGCAACCATCAGTCTCCAGGATGATATAACATTTCTCTGGAGGTAGCTCCAGGTCTGGTAAATTTTGCACCTGTTCTTTTAGCTTTCTGATGATTTCCCAGTCCGATGGCTTCATCCTTTTGTCCCCGTTGGGACTGGTTTTTGAGTAGAGTGGTTCAAGTAGGGTTCCAAGATTTGGAATGTAGCTCCTGGCGTAGTTTAGGATTCCTAGCCAAGACCTCAAACCTTTCTTCTGTTTGAGCTGCTCTTCCTTGAACTCCACTATTCTCTTGATTATGTGTGGTTGTAATTTGATCCTTCTGTTCCCAATTACTGCTCATAGGAACTCGATCTCTTTTACCGCCACCTTCATCTTTGTTGGCGATAGCACCAGGCCATTGTCCTTGCAGATTTTTACCATCTGTTGCAGGTGCTTCGCATGCTCCTCCTCATTTTTTGAGAACACCAGGATATCATCTATGTAGACTGCAATGAATGTTGATGTCCCTTCGAAGCAGGTATCCATTTTTCTCTGGAAGAGTGCTGGAGCGTTCTTTAATCCGAATGGCATGACTAGCCATTCGTACAATCCTATTTTTGGTACCATGAATGCTGTCCATGGTATGCTTTCAGGTTCCATTGCGACTTGATGGAATCCACTCTTCAGATCGAACTTAGAGTAGATGTTGCTGTTTCCTATGCGCTTCAGGATTGTATTGATGCCAGGCAGGCTATACTGGTCTTTATGGGTGTTGTCATTGAGCGTTCGGTAGTTGAATACCATATGTTCCTTCCCTTTTGACTCTTTGCCAGTGATCGGATCTATTGTTGTCCCTGAATGAATGATTATGGCCATCGTTCTGTGCATGCTGTTGCTTTTTCTTATGACACCTATTTTTAACAGGGCGTCAATATGCCATTTAAAGGCGTCCTCCATGGCAAGTGTGACATAACCCAATGGTTTGTCTTGTATGGTGATGTCTGGGTTGATTATCTCCGATATGCATTGGATTTTGTTCTTTACCCGGTGTTTCAAAGGATCTTCTCCAATGTACCCTGCCTTTTTCAGTTCTTCAATTGTGCCTTTGAACTTTCTCTGGAACCAAGGGCTAGTAGTTCCGATGTTGAGGTAGACGGAGTTTTGTATCTCTTGATATTCATGTTCCTCCATGTCCAGCTCTTGTATTGCTGCTGAAGAAGTTTCTGTTTCTTGACTGGTATTTATACAGGCGACGTTCTTAAAGAATGTTACCTTGTCTCCTTCTAACCAAACTCCTGCAAATTTGGCCCTGATGAAATTGCAACCCACTAGGAATTTGATTCCATCCTGTATGTTCATTGGGAAACAATATGTGAATGGTACTTTGAACCGATGTCCGCCAATGATCATGTCCCCTCCTTTGAGTTTGGAGTTGGATGCCTGTCTTGAGTTGACGCCGTTGAAGTACGTGGTGTAGTTTGTTGGCGTCACAGCTTCTTTTGGGACTATTCTGCTGTCTATGCAGCATGTGGTTGCACCTGTGTCCAGTATTGCTTGCACTGTGAATGTCTTCGAACCTGGAATTTCGAAGGTTACTATGATGTTGAACAATTTGTTCAGCATCTTCTTCTTTGTTTGGGTGCCATCGTTCAGGTTGTTGAGGGTACAGACCCCTTCTTCATCTTCTGATGCTTCTGAGATGTGTCCTTCTTCTGGCTCCTTCAGTACAAGCTCCTTACGGTGCTGCGTTTGTTCTAGCTGTACATGGTTTTCTTCTAGGTTGACTTTCTGTTCCATGTTCAGCCTTCTCCTAAGCTTTTCATTCTCAGCTTGTAGTTGAGAGATATATGTCATCAGTTCTTTGACGAGCTGATCTCTTCCTTCGTGCTCTTCTGGTGGCTTTGGTGTCAAGATGATTTTTTCATCTAGGTAATATCCCACACATGCCGGGCAGCTAGTGATCCTACAACTCCTGCAATGGATTCTCATCCTTTCGTTCGTTCTCCCTTTACAGAACGTGCAGTTGATGTGTGCAGCTTCTTCTATAGGCATGTTTCTTTCCCATTGGTGCGTGCAATAGAACTGGTTGTCTGGCACTTTTACTTGGCACCTCCATCCCTTGTCTTTGCCTAACATAAAGGCTCCTTCCTCAAGTGGTGGTTTGTTAACGATTTTTGCTGAGGGTGGTTTTGGATTTGTGCTTTCTCCATGGGTTTTTCCGAATCTGCGAATACTGGGTATTCTAATTCAGGCTCTTCCTGTTTTTCTTTAGTGACGGTTGCGATGGTGGTGTTGACGGTGGTGGTGTCGACGTCCATCGTTCTCTCACCCTCCTTGAAAAAGAATGGGGTTATCCCATTCGTTGTTATCATCGGAGGTATCCCAGAGTGGTGCTGGGTCTGCATCTCCTCGTGGTAAGGCGGCCAAGTATTGAATGTACCCAAATGGGTTATCAATATCTTCGTCATCCTCCATGTCATCACCGTCGTCTGGTTGGAATGTTGGGCTTTCGTTACCCCAACCGGTTGCTGTGATCTGGTTGATTGAGATTTGGGATGATGCCGATGCATTATACCGGACTTTGAAGTCGTACTTCCCACTAGGTTGGCCTAGTGTGTCCCAAATTTCTCCCTTCTTTTTGATGTGATCTTGCATGGTTTTCATCTGATGTCGACCGTGTGAGTGCCTGTTGCGGCTGAATGATGCCACACTCCTGTGGAGGTTGAATTGTTTTCTTGCAGGAATTTTGTGTTGTGTTGATGACTTGTTTTTGGTTTAGCACATTAATTTGGTAGGCTTTGGGTTTTTGTTGGTTGGTTTCTGCTAGTTGTACCAGATGGCTTCTGAACATTCAAGGTTGGTAAGTTAAGAATAGGTTGACACAGAAAAACTGCTTGTTTATGCTTGGCTAAGATAATCATATGAGAGACATACTCATCTCACTGGGTTCCCTTCTACGGCCTTCTCTGAGGACTTACTCTAAGGGCCTGGGCTTGCCTTTTGCCTGTTGATTCTCCTAGGATTTTTAAACCAAGGATAAACTCCTAGTCTTTCTATGTTTATCCTAATCTCAACCTACCCCCCTTGAAAGTGTTTAGTGTGCCATGAGGTAGAACTGAAATAATACCTTTTCCCGCTCTGATACCTAGGTGCGAATCAGGTGCTCGAACTATGAAACAAGGATTTTTATTTCTAACTCGCAAATTGAGAAAGTGTTTACAGATGAGAGAGTAAGACTTCTTGGATCTCAAGTGTGTCTTGCTACTGTGAGGAATAGAGTGTGAGACCAATCGGTTGGCATATTTAGTTACAGCTCTAGAGGACTGCTGGTGGTGAATGATGGCTCGCTAGCTTATCTTGTTCAGCAAAATAATTGTAAGTTGAGCAAACCAAGAGAGAAATGAAGCGCTTTCATATCCGCCTAGCTATCTTCGCTAATTTCTGCACTAAATTAATATACTGCATGCACTTAATTCCCTGCAAATGAACAGAACCACCATACCTACACGTACCAGAGTCCAGAACGACCTTTACAGGCATGCAGCTCATGCTTTTACAGTTCGGCTAGAAAGCAGCTGAAGAGATTGGTAATGTCTTGAGTCATATCATATTAAACGCTGTAATTTCATAAAATACCGCCCGCAAGCCTAGGTAGAGTGAGCCTGTAATTCAGAATGAAACTACTGCAAAGCAAAGAGCTGTTATATCAAACCAAGAGCTGGATCGGCTTGATACAGCTAATTTAATCCCTCATCGAGACACGTACCAGTTCTAACCCATCCACTGATTAATCTTTTGCCAGTTCGATCACTAGCTAGCTCACTGCCCTAAAATTATTTACCTCTGATTTGTTTGACCATGGAGACTTTGACCCGCATGGTTTCAATGCGCACTGTTTTGGAGGCAGGTGAAGGAAGGTCACAACTCACAGGAGCAACGTACCAAAATCTACTCTTGCTGGTGTGCTGCAAAACAATATATTATGCATGTGTACCTTGTACGTTATCTACAAAATTAGGGTCAATTAATACACACATTTGTAGGTTAAATACATGTTTGTAGGTGATGAAATGCATAAGAAAATTTGATCGATAAGTGACTTTCGACCAAATTTTTAAGAACTCATATAATTTTGTTCATAAATTAAGTCGATCGAAGTGGCTGAGATCGATAAATTATCTTGCAGGAGTTGCAGATAATTAATAAAATGTGAGCAGATAACCCGTAAATTTAATTTTGGAGTTTGCTGAGTGAAGAAATGAAATTGACATGTTAAAACTCAAACATAACATAACAGCTAGAAACTCAATTTGCAAATGTTGTGTGGTGGATGATCACGCTTGCTTGCAACCAAAATATTAGCCGACCTGTTGCATATACAATGAAATGACTACTCAGTTGTCATCGAAGTGAGAGACATGCATGTTGAAAATATTTGAAGTGATTCTCTTTCAGCCACTAAAATCCCTCCCAGGAAATTAAATTGTATCGAAAATCAAGGTTTTATAAATAAAATAAAATTGTCAACCCAATAATTGCATTACAGTGCCCTTTCATGTGTTGCTGAGAAGCAACAGTACTGTTTCAGTTTTTCTGAACTGTGTTATAAACTTTAAAGACAATTATAGTACGACCCTTATGGATCTATAGTTTATGGGTGACCGGCCCTCCCTACATATATTTTGTTTTTGGGGTTTAGGGGGTTCCTTTGAATTGAATTGAAGGGATTAGAGTAACCCTAACAAGCTAGCTAGCTCTGGCCACTGCATATGAAACCCTACATTTCCACCACCTGTAACTCGATCGATCAAAAACACTGTTTCTTGAAACACTATGCAGACAGCTAATGCGTATAGCTAGCTCTCTGCTCAACTGCATGCTTAGCTGTGTTTTATGTATCATTGTATTGTGAAGTCTAATTCAGAGCTAGTCCCTTCTTCTTTTTTTTCTGATCCTGGCGCTGCCCACATGATGCTGCTTCTTTCTTTCTAGTTTTTTTTTTTTTTAATTTTTCACGAAGCAGGAGACCTGTGTTAAGAGGGCGCCTTTTATGAACTTGTGCGTATAACATCTGTCCAGATTTTTCTTATATATATATATATATATTGACACTAGAAGCCCTAAACTTTATGTGCACCAAACATTTCTCTTCTTTATCTCTGTGACCTGGCTTAGCTGCACTTCGTCTCTCTTCGATCAGTCCTCACCTTTATGCTTCTTCTCCTTCTATATATCTTCTGTGTCTGGCTGAGTATATATACATAGCTGGCCGGTATTGTACTCGACCCTTTTTCTTCTTAGATATATAGTTACCCTTATGCAGTCTCTTTTGGTTCATATATATTCGCAATGATTCTGAAAGGACCAGATTCCTTGCACGAAGTCATGAGATCGAAATCAAGTTGATCGATCACAAGGGAAAAAGTGAAGCTGCCAGCTTGATCTGGCTTTGGTTATGTATTTTGCAGAGAATATATATATATATATATAACCCTATCTAGGTCATGCTCTGGCAGCCTCACTCCTTCCTACTTGGATCCCCATATATATCATCATACAAGCTAAGCTAAGCTAAGCTAAGCTACCATGCATAGCATTCTCCATACAAGTTTGAAACAGATTAAAGGAGAAAGCTAGCATGATACAGTAAGTTTGATATACTATGTTCTCTGTTATTGGTTTCACTTTGTCATTCCTACCATGCGTTCTAACTAACCTTTCTCTTTTTGCGCCCAGCTTCTTTTCTCTTTACTACTGTTTCTTTCTTTCTAATTATAAGCTGATCATGAATCTGTGAATGTCAGACCGATCGACCAAACTAGAATATGTTGTTTAATCTGTTATAATCTTGGAGTGAAGTTGTGTTAAATCTATATGCAGAAAATAGTTAAAATTACTAATGTTTTTTTTTTTTTGATACGAAATCACTAATGCTTTGCTGCAGCAGGATCCTCCTAGATAGCTTCAGCTTGATTTGTGTTCGGCAGAAACCCTTATTATCAAAGTGACATTGTTATTTCGAGGCAGCCAATCAGATCCTCAAACCAACTACTTTAAGACGTCCAAGTACATACGTAGCTAGCTTTAATCGAACTAGTTAATCAAGTACAGTAAAACCAATTGGAATGTTAAAAATATTATTAATAAATCGAATATTAAATTATTAAAATTTTACTGTAATTTATTTTTATTTACTCTTTCTATAAAGCTAACAATTAATTATATCCAATAATTGCTTAAATTCAAGACCGGCCAATGGAAAAGCTAAGCCACTTCGTGATGAGTTTTGCCACTTTAATCTGCGTAGCCGAATCTAGCCAATTAGTTGGCGAACTTTTTCTTTAGAATATATTTATAGTTGGCAAAATAATTTAAATGATCACTAATTTTTGTCTAAAACGACAGTTTGGTAACTATCGTATGACATATGTCAAAATGGTCATTCAACTTCGTTCTCTGTCTATCAATTTGGTCACTCCGTCCAATTTGGTCACTCCGTCTATTTTGGACGTTAAACATATAACTAATAAGAGGTAAATTTGTCTTTCTCTTCGTTAGTTTTTTTTATTTATGATAATCTCTCTCTCTCTCTCTCTCTCTCTCTCTCTCTCTCTCTCTCTCTCTCTCTCTCTCTCTCTCTCTCTCTCTCTCTCTCCAGTCCTTCATGCCCCATGGAGCAGAGATACTGAAGTCGACTCAGCTCCAGCAACAGCAGCTAGCGACGAGAACCAGACTCGGCGCCGTTCGAAACCCTAATCTCACACCTTTGCCGTCGTCGACAAGCACCTCTCCATGCTCCGCCTCGACAACCCCTCCTCCGTCTCCGCCACACTCAAACGACCGTCGTCTCCGCCGTCGCATCAACCCAGCGCCAAGAAAGAGAAGCTCTCTCTCTCCTCCTCTCTTCTTCTTCGGCTTCTCCAAGATCGTCCCTCTCCTTCCTTTCCCCAAATCACAGCCCCTGACCCGAACCCGGACCCATGCCCACCGCCACTGCATTTCCGACCCGACTACTTCTCCGGATTCCCTCCCTAATTCCAATCTGCCCCAAAACGACGTCGTCCCCAATTCGGCGGTCGCTACTGTTACTTCTCCGCCGTCCGTGGTCTCCACGCGCCCGCCCCGCCCCACTCCCCACTCTCCACTGCAACATCTCCGACCCCACTTCTTATCCGGCTTCCAAGTCCGTCTCCCGCACTTCTTCCAACGACGGCGACGACGACTGTACCCCCAATACCTGTCTCAGTACATCGGCGACTCGTTGGTTCCTTACATCAAGGAGCTTCACACTGTCTTCCTCCAGTGCCTCAGCTCGTCGTCGAATGCTGACGTCAAGATCGCGGCTTATGAATAATGGGCTGCTCCATTTAGGGTTTGACCCAGATTTAGGTATTCGGATCATTTGACCCGGTACTTGTTATTTGGGTCTTCCACTTTAAAATCAAATCTATACCGTTGAATCTCATTAAAAGAGATTCAACGGTATAGATTTGATTTCCAGATTAAATATTACAAAAAATAAAGAAAAAAGTTAAAATAAGTATTGAAAAGACAAAAATATCCCTGAAAATAAACGGAATATTCTTTTTTTAACGGACGTTTGAGCTCGAATGACCATTTTGAAAATGAAACCTTAGCGGGAGTGACCATTTTGACATATGCCATACGATAGTTACCAAACTGTCGTTTTGGACAAAGATTAATGACCATTTAAGCTATTTTGCCTTTATAGTTTTTTTTTTTTTGTCCCGGGGGGGTATGACTCTGCATGCCATGCATCTATTGGTTCCATCAGCCTCTCTAACCTACCAAGGGGATCCAAACAAAACTTGAAAGCAACAGAATGTCAAAATCGTAGCCAACTTTTGCGGAATCATGTGTTTATATATAGATTTATACCAATACCACATCATCGTCTTCCTATTTTTCTCGTTACATATTGTTCACTTTACTGGTTAGAGTTAGTCCAGACATTACTGAATTAATGGTATTATCGTTTCAACATTACTTTTAATGTGCAGCTGACACCAATTAGGTTTCACTAACTAGGTTCTCAAAACCTTCAGATAAAGGACATTCAATTTTCTTTTTTTAAAGGTTGTCTCTTTTTTTCTTGATTGATGATGAGGAATGGTAAACTATATTATTTATTAAGTTGGGATTTTTTTTTATTGAGGACCTCATATAGGAACTGGTGGATACCTTTTTATAAGATATTTTTTGATAATATTTTAGAAGATCAACCGTTGTATATCTAGTAACATATACGTAGATTAATTATTTCTATAAATTTTCATCTAATTTAAAAATCGTTAAGGTGTTGACCAAAATGAAATAATGAACGTTCCAAATTTATCAAATTTAAACCGTTCATATTTATAATTGATAAACTATAATTTTGAATTCCTTACCGATTTTTCGATTTGGTTAAAAATTTACAGTAATGATCTACTCATATATAGTTAAACATTTAACAATTGATATATCAAAATATGATAAAAAATTAAGTCTTATAAATTATTATATAAAAAAATTTCACCAAGGCACCGTAAAAATCTTCAATAGAAAAGCTCCCTATTAAGCTGTACTCTTTCGTTTGTTAGCTTAATTTCATGTAGTGGTTAATACTTCACAATGTTTGTTCTCATTCATCCGAGTGGAATACGTTAAACCAGAGACATCAATCAATAAGTTATAATTAATTAGCCTATATATATATGTGCGTTCTTGATACGAACAAATCACACATCGACGAATCTAATTAAACTCATGCGGGTTGTCTAGCTAATTTCACCTGTGGTGCTCATTGAGATCCATAAACACTTGCTCCTTGAAATTATTTTCCTTCCACGTACGTACTAATATATATATATATATATATATACATATATGGTGTGGGATATTATCGAGTTCTATATATGGGTGAAAGAGTCATATTTATTGTTTTTGTATTGTTTGTGAAGGCTAATCGAAGTTTGATGAAGTAGTGTTGCTTTAGTTACCTTAAGTTCTAGAATACGTATTATTGGTAAAATATTAAGGAAAATATTTTTGCATCTTCTGATAACAAATTAATCTCTAAAGTTGCCATGGTTAAACCAATTGTTTTATAATTTGCTAATTAATAAAAAATGATCACGAGAGATTGAGTGGGGATGGCACAACACAGTGTAATCGATTTAAGGAGTAAAATATCGGATATCGAGGATATATCGATAATTTAAAATACAGACATATCGATGAAATAAAAAATTGGACAAAATTGACGAAAATTAAGAGAAATATATGAAAATTTGTATTCAAACTTCATTACACTACCAAAAAACGCTCTTAGATGACGAAACCATACTTCGTCGCCTATGGAAAAAAAATCTTCGTCTAAGAAACACTTCGACGACGAAACAAAAAGCGTCGTCAAAGAGAAGAAAAATTCATTGTCTAATAAACCCTAAGACGATGAAATCCGAAATTGTCGTCTAAGTTAGAAATTTTATCGTCTAAGTGAAACTTAAAACAACGAATTCATTTTATCGCCATAGTAATCGTACTTAGACGACAAAACCGTTACCAATTCGTCATCTAAGTCCATACTTTAACACTAACCCCTAAATCTTGACCCATAAACAGTTAGACGACGAAAATCTGTATTCGTCGTCTAAGTTATACTTAGACGAGGAATGGTTACCAATTCATCGTCTAAATCCATACCCTAGCATTAATCCCAAAACTCTAAACCCTGACCCATAAATACTTAGACGACGAATATATATATATATATATATATATATATATATATTCGTCGTCTAAGTGTTACTTAGACGACAACTGATACCCGTTTCGTCGTCTAAGATGAATTTTATTGCTTCCGATCAAAGAGCATGACTATGTATACTATCTTAAAATGTATTTTTTTTTGTCGAGGACATAGAGTAAATAATTCTTGGTCTGTGAGTATCGACGGTTCGAAAATCGGAGTTGCAAAGATTCGAATATCAATGTTTCCGTTTTGTTGAAATTTTGGTCTTATGATTGACTATGCTAATCAAACTCTTAACAAACTTCGTATTTACTGAAAATTCGTCAACTTACGTACTATGTTGTGATGAATATATCTAAGGGTTGTTTTGTCCAAATTCATTTTCGTTAATATTGATGTGGAGTGAATATAGACATATGAATACTTAAGTTAAACAACATTAGTAGATATCTAATAAGTTTTTAGCCTTAAATCAATTTTTTCTGTCAAATTTTAATTAAAATCTATCTAGTTGATAAATTAAGTTTTTACGATAAGACAAACACCCGTAACTTTGGAAACGGATTTACGAATCATATTTTACGATTATTTTTGTTTTTTAACTATTTTTTTTTATAATCACTAAATTCAATCGATCACATCGTAAACTAATCCGAATTGAGTTGAATTATTTTCTACAATATTTTATAAATGTAATGGTTACATATGACAATTGATTTTTGATGATTTTTAAGCAACTACCCAAAATAACCTTTTCAGATATTTATAAACAAATAAAACAAAATTTACTTAGACGACGAAAGTATACACGTTTCATCGCCTAAGTGATTTTTTTTTTAAATATCTGAAAATTATTTGTTCTCCAAAATTTTGGAGAAAATTTAAAACACTTAAACAACGAAATCTATATAGTTTCATCCCTTAAGTGATTTTTTTTTAATAAATATCTGAAAACTAATGTTTACGGACAAAATTTTGCCAAAAAATTAAAACAATTAGACGACAAAACCTAATAGATTTCATCGTCTAAGTAAAAAAAAATTAGCGTTTTTTTTGTCAATTTTTTTTTTCCAAAAATTCAAATCAGTTAGGCGACAAAATTATTATGTTTTGTTGTCTAAGTCAAAAAAAATTGTGGATTTTTTGAAAATTTAAAACACTTAGACGATGAAAACTAATATATAGTTTTATCCACTACAAGAAAAACGCATTTAGATGACGGAGTGTTTCCGTCGTCTAAGTGCGTTTTTCCGTCGTCTAAGTACTTAGACGACGAAATCTCCGTTGTCCAAGGTCCGTGCTCCAAGTGCTGTCGTCCAAGCACTTAGACGACGGAGATTAAGTTCTCCGTCGTCCAAGTTCACTTGGACCGCGGACAATCTCCGTGGCCCAGGTAAATCACCTGGACGACGGAGATTAAGTTCTCCGTCGTCCAAGTGTCTTTTTAATTTAAAAAAAAATTGTAATTAAATATAATTAATTTAATTTATTATTAATTGAATTTAAATAATGAAAAATGATAAAATTAATTAAATAAACTAAATTTTTAATATTACTTAATTATTAAATAATTAAAATTAATTTGTACATACACATCCAAAAAACCCATAAAAATGAAAATATTGTTCGGAATGCGGAAATAAACGAGATAATTAAAAAACTACTAGCTAATTAACACACTAGAGGAGCAGATGCACCGCCGCGTCCCCCGCCTCCAGCCGGGTCGTCGTAGTCGCGGTATGGGTTCAGAGGAGGTTGACATACTTCTCGAGATTGTTGCATGAGGGCGATGAGTTAGGCTATTTGTGCTTGTTGCTCGTCAAGTCTTTGACGCATGGATTGATTCTCCTCTCGTGCCAGTCGATTCTCCTCTCGTGCCAGTCGAGCCTTTTGAATGGCTGCTTCGACGGCCGCAGCTTGAGTCATTTTCCGCTGCCCCGAACCTCCCGTAGATGATGAGTCGGAGGTCGCCGACAAATCTCGAACCACCTTAGGCCCGAAGTGCCTAACCTTCTTGCCAGCTCTACGACTGTAGACCTCATCTGCGATTGCAATTTGGCTCTCTATGGATAGAGGAGGCAGGTCTTCCGGCGACACATCTGGGAACGCAAGCTGAGTGTTAGCCAATTCTTCCTGCGCACGCTCTATCACCCTTGCCTACAAAAGAATAATTAATTATTATAATGAAATATTATTTAAATAATAATTACTATAATTAAAAGCACATATATATATCACTTACGCCGCATTGACTCGCTTCATTATTGAGCCCAGGCGTCACGTACACGCTTATGCTTGCATCAAGATAAGGGTGTTTGGAGCCCTTATCCTTGTGCTCATTGGCTATTTGAGTGAGTTGCTTGGCGCCGGAAGTATGGTGTTTGTCCTTCTTCCCTCGGTTGGCTTTGTTGACACTGGAGAATTTCTGTTAGACAACATAATTAAATCATTAAAAAATTAATAACTAAAATTTAAATAATTCAATTATCTTAATTGAAATAAAAAAAGTAAATTAACACCTTAAATTCGTCATCGACAAAGTGGTTACACAACCACTGCCACTCATCTTTTCTATCCCCACGCAGCTCTACGGAGGGAGGCGCGGGACCGTAAGTTTGGAAGTACTGATGGAGCCTGTACTTCCAATCTTTGTAGATGAAGTTGGCGGTTTGGTTGATATGCCTCAACATCGCCGGTGTCGGATCCACCGCAAATTGTTCCTATCAAAAATAAATAGAAAATTATAATCGTATATATTATGAAATTATAACTAATATTCACAATATTATATAATAACTAAAATTGGACGTATTACGTACCGAAAGATCTTTAAAGACTTTCGCCTTCTCATCATCCGGCACCTCCTTCCAAGTAGGGGCAGTGAGACGAACCCGGCTACAGACAATTGACTCTATGCTATGCGCCGAGAGACTTGCTAGCTGAGCTGTGGGAGGGCCACCGGTGAATTCGTCGTAGGGCAAGTCGATCTTTTTCCCGGTCGCCTTGTAAATTTTCTCCGCTTTGCCCCCTTTAACGAGACCCCGAGTCCTTTTCGGTTCCGGGTCAGTGGGGGCCCTCCTTTGCTTACGGCGGGCGCTGTACATGATAGATTTAGCGGTCGAGGACGCCTGAGTACTTGCCGTTGAACCGGTACCGGGCATCGGAGTTGAAAAGGGGTCGACGTCATCACCGCCAGAGATAAATGGGGCAGAGGAAATTTCCCCAAAAGGCGCCACCTCCGAACCAGATGAAGGGTCCGGATTGAGGGCGTCGTTGCCCTCCTGTTGAACCCAACCGACTTGGTCCGCCAACATTCGGAGCATGGCATCTTCTGCCTCCTGTTGGGCTTTCTTCTTGCCGGATGGAGCCATTTGAACCTAGGAGTACGTTGTTAAAATACCTACTTACCATAATAATTACAAGTGCAAAATTTACGCTAATTAAGTACGGTTAAGATTTAAATAGAGTACACTAGCTTGGCTTTTTCGGTCGTTCAATGGACGTGCGACCCGCTCGATAAAGTGTAAATTTTCAATTAATCAGCCTTGGTTAAATCGAAAAACATGGCCAGTTAGGGATAGAGATAACGCGAGAGGCATGACTAATTTCGACAAAACACCTATTGGTGTCATCTTTCTTAGATCCAAAACCTGTCACCAGTTATAACCCGTTTCTAGACACCATGTCCGAAATTCAGCCAATTTTTCGAAAATTTACACTCCCTCAAGTCCTTTGCAAACTCCGCCCTCAACCTCGTGTCCATAACTTCACTTAGGTTATGGTGTGCGGTGATGAAATCCACACATCACGAGGGGTTAAGGAGATAAGCTAGGAAAAGAGGCGCCATCTATTCCAAAGAGTGCGACTTAATAAACCAAGCCTATGTACTAAATTTAAATCGAAGACGTACTACCATGCAATTTACTAGAAAATACACGTAATTATCAATTAATTAAAATAATAAATAATGACAATAATGAATTATTATTTATCATGCATTTAATAATAATTATTCATTTACCAATATAATTAATTATTATTAACAATAATTATTATTTAAAACTAATTACAATAATGAATTATTTAAAACTAATTATTAAATTATTATAATTACAATAATTAATTTATTCATTTAATTAATTATCAACTAATTACAATTATGCATTTAATTAATTATTAATTACAATAATTAACCACTAAAAATTATTATAATTACAATAATGAATTATTTAAAACTAATTATTAAATTATATTTAGAAATTAATTAATTAAATGAAAATAATGTTAATAAGGTAAAAAATAGAAATTTATCTCACCGGAGTAATCGGGAATATCGCCGGAGTTGAGTCATCGGAGAGGAGGAACCACGCCGGAAAATTTGTCGTCGGAGCGTCGCCGGAATAGGAAAATCGCCGGAGGAGAGGAGAGGAAAGGAGAGGAGGAAAGGAGAGGAGATGGAATGAGAAAAGGGGGGGGGGTGCTGTGCTATTTATAGGCTTTCACTTAGACGACGGAGCACTAATTTCCGTCGTCTAAGTTCACTTGGACGACGGAAACAGTGTTTTCCGTCGTCTAAGTGACGGTTTAAAAAAATTGAAGCAGCGCCCATTAATCAGCGGGACGTTTTGGAACCGCCATAAATTTGGACTTAGACGACGGAGAATTGAATCTCCGTCGTCTAAGTGAAAATTCAAGCGGTGCCAAAAATTGAGGCGGTAAATCGAACCGCCATAATTTTAGACTTGGACGACGGAGAATGACATCTCCGTCGTCCAAGTGAAATTTTCATTGAAAAAAATTAAAAAAAAATTGAACCGCCATGGTAAATTGAACCTGGACGACGGAGAACGTAATTCTTCGTCGTCCAGGTTCAATTTACGTTAAAAAAAATTTTAAAATTAATTCGCTAGGAATTTAGCGATCTGTCATTCGAGTGAAATAGTCGTCCAATATCGATGAACGCATCATATATATGAACAGTTAAATTTGAACCGACGAATAATTTTACGTCTTGAAAGTTGTTAAGTATCGACTAATCCTTACGACTTAAGTGTTCATGAGTAGAGGCTCATTTGCAGCAGAGTATTAACGAAATTGAATTTGGACAAAACAACCGTTGGATATGTTCGTCGTAACATAATATATAATTGTCTTTAAAAGACCATAAAATAATAAGTTCGGGAAGGGTTTCATCGGCACAGTCAACCGCAAAACCGAGAATTTCACAAACTGGAAACGTGGATACAAGGCATTTCGCAACTCCGATTTTCGAACCGTCGAAGCTCACACACCAAGAATTGTTTACTCTAAAGTCTTGACGAAAAGAATATGCATTGGTAGAAGGTCTAGATGGTCGTTGTCTTATACAAAATTACGAAATCTGCACCTGGACGACGGAGATGAGCTTCTCCGTCGTCCAGGTGTATAGACCCTGAATTCAGGGGTTAGGGCCTTACTGTTTAGGGTTTAGGGTTTGTGAACTTGGACGAAGGAGAATGACCATCTCCGTCGTCCAGGTGTAAAAACCCTGAATTCAGGGTTAGGGCCTTAGGGTTTAGGTTTTAGGTCATCCAGGGTTATTTGTGTGTCCGTTCAATTATTTTGAATAAAAAAAAATTAAAAAAATGATCGATCGATCGATCCGATTTGCTAGATTTAGGGTCGAGGATTTAGGGAGATAGCTCAATGTACGTATTTATGTATGAAATTTCCTTCTCGCATGATATATAGATTTAACGCCGTAATTAAAATAACATATATATATATATATATACTACATTTGTGCTCACAATAATACTATCACATGTCGATCAACATATATAATCAATTGATCATAGAATAATATAGTATAATTTCTGAAACATTTATTTCATTAATCTCTCGCAATATATAATTATATAACCTGGACGCGTGTAATTAATTAATTAAGAACAAAAATATTAAGATCTACGTACATATATACATCCTCCTCCTTATAATATTTATATTAATTATTGATCGATGATGCATCATATATTAAAATAATTACATACTCAACTACCAATTAATTTTTCTCGTCTTAGTTAAGTAGTCATCATCATAATCGTCATCATCCTCGTCCCCGGTATCCGATTGCTCATCCTCCTCATCATACTCAACATCGTCCGACGAATAACCTGAGTCCTCATCCGCGTCCTCTTCCTGCTCGTCTTCTTCATCTACCTCATCGATAATCTCATCTTCAGTTAGATCTGTACAACCATCAAGCATGGGTAACCGTTCACCATCTTGAACCAGGTCCATTATATCGAAGCGGATGACAGAAATATGAGGCTCTTGATAGGCAGGAATGTCTCTTTCTGGTTCAGCAGCATCTTCAGTCGTCGCCGGTGTCCCTTCAATTGTCTCTGTATTCCATATTCCTCGATGAGAGATATGGTTCACTATTTTCCACCATTCACCGGCTTTCGGATCGTCGAGATAGAACACCTGCCGAACTAAGGTGGCGAGAGCGAAAGGCTCATCCTCATACCAGCTTGAGTTTGTATCGACTGATAATAGGCCCAGGTCTTCCTTTGTACGCTTGAACCATCTGCACTTGAATAGGAAAACGTTGACATCATTCCCGTAACATAGCTGAACCACATATACAATAGCCCCGTAATATAGATCATTGTCTTTCCCAACCGCTATCCCACTGTTTTGTGTTCTTCTTCCTTCATCTCGGGCCAATGAATGGAACTTTACACCGTTCACAAAACATCCGGGATAAATATAGTGTTTAATCGGCTTCCCTGCTAGCAAGTGCTTTGGCCATGACCACCACCCCTCGTGGTTTTCAGATTTTTGCAGATCAATCATCTGCGAAAAAGGGCAAATTAATATAAGGGTTTAATTACTTTCTCCAAACATGATCGATATGTATATAAATTACTAATTAAATACCGAGACGTACGTACGTACGTACCCATTGGAAGAAATAATCGAGAAACTTCTTCTTAACCATTTTCTCAATCCACGCCGAACTCTTGTTTTGATTTAACGCCTGAAGCCTCTCCTTGTATGACATCATGTACGGCTCAACTTCGTCACAGTCTCGCAACACTACCCAATGTGCCTCAATAAGTTCTTCCCGTGTTAACAATTCCTTTAATACTCCTCTAAACGGTCGGACGACATTGGTGACGACAGAAAGATTGATGCGGGCACTGGGATCGGAGGCAGTGGGAGGTGGTGGATCTTTGAGGTACCTGTTGCAGTAAGTAACACACTCATGCATTAGGTATGTCTCTGCTATGGAGCCATCCGGGGCCGACCTGTTTTTGACGAATGACTTATACTGTCCAAGTTGTCTACAAAATCAAACGTACAATAAGAATAAGTACATATAGCTAGCTAGTAATCTCCAGTGGAACAAATTATGAATCGAAAAACCTGTATAATTAATTAGTTGTACGTACCTTTTTTGAGGATACATCCAAGTGTACTGGACCGGACCAGAAATGAGCACCTGCTCGGGCAGGTGGATCATTAGGTGAATCATGATGTCAAAGAAAGCAGGGGAAAAAATCCTCTCTAGTTTGAAAATGATGTGCACAATTTGTTGTTGCAATTCCACCACATCTGACTTCTTTAATTCTCTGGCGCATAACCTCTGCCACCTCCTGCACAATGCCACTATTGGTTCTACGACGTCACGAGGCAAGTATGGTCGAATTACCACTGGAATCAGACGTTGCAGCATAACGTGATAGTCATGTGTCTTTAGACCAACAAACTTGTGTTGCACCTCGTCCACTTCTCCAGTTATAGTAGCTGCATACGTAGCCGGATAACGAACGCCCTTAAACCAGTGAAATACAGAACGTCTAAGCGTCGGCTTCACTGTGTAAGGTGCAGCTGGCATCTTGTTGTACACTCGTTTCCTATCCCTCCTCAACCACAAGGGACGACGTAGATTCATTGATTCCAAATCTTTGCGCACTTTGGGAGTATCTTTAGTCTTGAACTTAATACCGAGAATTTTTACCACCACGCTGTCGCACACATTCTTTTCTATGTGCATCGCGTCCAAGTTGTTCCTCAGCTTCAACTTCGACCAGTAAGGGAGTTCAAAGAATATACTCTTGTGATCCCAATAGCTCAGATCATGTGGAGGAATTGGATTGCATTTCTTTACATCTGCGTCATTGGTCAACACACCAAAGTAGAAATAGCTCAACCTCTCTAAAATCTCTTCGCCTGACCAACTACGGGGTTTAGGATTGTTCTCTACCGTCCCGTCGAAATGAGCTTCATCCTGTCGCCGCGGGTGGTCGTGAGGAAGCCATCTACGGTGACCCAAGTAACACACCTTCCTCGCGTGCCAACTAGAGTTCACGTCATCCAAACATATAGGACATCCATTATATCTTTTTGTCCTGTAGGCTGCCAACATCCCATACGCTGGAAAATCGCTGATCGTCCACATTACGGCAGCCCTCATCGTGAACATCGTGTCAGTGAATTTGTCATAAGTTGGGACTCCATTTTGCCACAACAGTTTCAGCTCGTCGATCAAAGGTCTGAGGTAGACATCTAAGAACTTCCCTGGAGATTTAGGACCTGGAATTAGTACAGTAAGGAAATTAAATTCCTTATTCATGCACATCCACGGAGGCAAGTTGTACGGCATCAGAATAACTGGCCAAGTGCTGACGGCGGAGTTATTATTTCCCCAAGGATTGAATCCGTCCGTAGATAGGCCGAGTCTAACATTTCTAACCTCTGCAGCAAAGTCTCCAAATTCTCTGTCGAAATGTTTGAAACCCTCCCCATCCGCCTCGTGTCGCAGGACATCGTCATCTATTCGCTTTTCTGCGTACCATCGCATCGCCTCTGCTGTGTGTAGAGACATGTACAGGCGCTGCAATCTGGGAATCAAGGGAAAATATAGAACAACTTTCACAGGAATTCTCTTTTTCGAACTCTTCCTATTCACCTGGAATCTGCATTGGCCACATACGGGACAATAGTCCAAATCTTTATACTCTTTGTAAAATAGCACACAATCATTCGGACATGCGTCAATTATCCTGTACTTTAGGTTGAGGCTGCTCAAGATATTTCTAACCTTATAATGAGATTTAGGAAGATTGTGATCATCAGGAAGCAACTTACATATTTGCTCCTGAATTTCGTCAAAAGCACTCACTGACATTTTGTGCTTCACTTTTATCTTCATTTACTCCATCACATATTGCAACACATTCTCTCGACATCCAGGGAACACCGGGGTCTGCGCTTCAAGTAGCATCCGGTTGTACTTATCCATCTCACTGGTGTCAGTGGCCAAGCTAGCAGCGGGGAATGTGTCATCATGCTCATTAGTGGTACTGTAACCTCTGTCTTGGTGTTGGTGTCCACCATGACTACATCCCGGAAACGCATCATGGACCAAATCTGCAGTTGGGTTGCAAGCTGGGGGTCCGGCACCACTCCCGCTGGATGAGGCACCATGGTAACTGTACCCTGAACTGAAGTCTGCTGCGCTGAACTCTACTGCTTCACCATGCTCGCTCCATGTAGTGTAACTCCACATCATACCATTTTCGTACAGGTGTTGCACCATAACATTAACCTCCACATGCTGACAATTAAGACATTTCTGGCACGGACACCTGAAACGCTTCTTTCCCTTACCATGTTCTATCGCAAAATTCACAAATTCGCTAATTTCATCCATATACCGGACATCACATCTATTCTTCAACTTCATCCAACTCTTGTCCATACTGCTACAAAATATTATAATTAATTAATTATTACATATATATATATATATTAGTCCATTAATTTACGCTTAATTATACGTACTCGATCTACATCGATCCATCAATTACGTACGTACGTAATTTAATCTGTATATAGCTAACATCCATGCATGTATGTACGTACGTTTTCACTAAATATATATTAAGCAAATTTTAACTGCGTACGTACCTGCTGGCCTTCTCGATATCAGTTAATTAAGCTAGCTAGCTAGTCAGCGGAGATCCCTGATCCTGATCCTCGGCCTTCTCCCTTCTCCTTCTCCTTCTCCCTTCTCCTTCAATTCGATCTTCTTCGATCTTTAAAATTTCTCGCGGGACAGAGGATCGGATGGAATGAAGAGAGTTTGGCATCGGGCTTATATAATGCTTCACTTAGACGACGGAGGTGTCGGTACGTCGTCTAAGTGGAAGTTACTCGGACCACGACGTGTCGGTCCGTTGTCCTGGTAATCACCTGGACGACGGAGAATACCATCTCCGTCGTCCAGGTGATCACCTGGAGGACGGAGAAGTCTCCGAGGTCCAGGTGATCACCTGGACGACGGAGAATACCATCTCTGTCGTCCAGGTGGACACCTGGACCTCGTAGTCTTCTCCGTCTTCCAGGTGATCACCTGGACGACGAAGATGGTCTTCTCCGTCGTCCAGGTGTTACTTGGACGACGGAGAAGTCTCCGTCGTCCAAGTGTCACTTGAACCACGGAACAATTACGTTTCCGTGGTCTAAGTGTTGTTTTCTTGTAGTGGTCGTCTAAGTGCAAAAATTTGACCGATTTTTTTTTCTGCCAAAAACTCATATCACTTGGGCGGCGAAACTTGTTGATTTCGTCGCCTTAGTCGTCAGCTTTAAAACACAGTCGATCCACCATCTCTGTCTCTCTCTCTCAAACCATCTCTCTCAATCAAACTACCATCACCACCGCACCGCCACCACCTTGGCACCACCACACCACACACCACCACCATGGCACCATCACCACCTCAGCACCACCATCACCACCACCACCATCACTAAATTATTTATTTATTACGAATTTTACATTAATTAATAATTAGCATATAATGAATTAATTAGCATTTAATGATTTTTTTTAACAAAATCAATCACTTAGACGACGAAACTACTATAATTTTGTCGTCTAAGATGCAACACCTAGACGAAGAAATTGTAGTAGTTTTATAGTCTAAGTGGTTTATTTAGTTTTTTTTTAAAAAAAAATCAACACTTAGACGACGAAACAACTACAATTTCGTAGTCTAAGTGTTACATCTTACACGACAAATTGTTACTTTTGTCGTCTAAGTGTTCACTAAAATGAAGCAAATTTTCGTCGTCTTTTTCAATAAACTTTTTTCGTCTAAAAACCTAGACCGCGAAATAAACTTCGTCGGCTAAGTTGTTATTTAGATGATGAAACAAAAGGTTTTGTCGTCTAAATACTTAGACCACGACACTTAGGCAACGAAATTGCTTTGTCGCTTAAGTGCATTTTTCTGGTAGTTTTAGATTCTCATATGATCAATTATCTACTTTATTTATAAAGAAAATATTAATTAAGCATTGTGAGATATGAAATTATGATAATGTTAGATGAATTAGTAGGTACTAAGTGTTGATAGTCATTAAAATATACTTTCATACTTATGAATTATTGTTTCGATGACTAAACTAAAAGAAAGGCTAAGTTGTCACGTCTTTTGTACATTATTTTGTATATCATAAGAAATTTTAGTAGAGTTATTTAATTTTGTTGTATAAAATAATAAAGCCTATATTGTGTTAATGAATTTTTTCACGAAATAATACCTATCTCTTGCTCGCTTGGTTCATAACTTCTTTTTAGAGAAAGGGAGAAGAAATTGAATCACATACAACTAACTTAGCTTAGCTTTGTCTGCATGGTGGTGGCATATATGATAATATTCATATCGTCTTACTTTAATTTGGACCACATGCATTGTCATCTCTTCTCTCTAGCTACTCAGCTCCCTCGTATGCTTAGCTTTTCTGTCCCTTAATAGATTATCAATAACAATTAACAAACTAACTACTAAAACACCAACACATATGGTGAGAGAGAGTCCGAAACAAAGAGCAGGCATCATTGGCTAACTAGCTCTAGTCTCTAACTCTATTTGTATCCTCCTCTTCTACAACTCACACTTCCCAGAGCTATCTAATACCTCTCTCTCTCGATCTCGATCAGCTGGATTCTATCTCTCACACATATATATAGATGTACACGGATCGATCATTCGCTTCATATATTAATTATCGTGGATCAGTAGCCATTGAAGCTGCCAGCATGATCTAAACTTTCCTCCTCCTGGCCTGCCGGTCGACATATATATACGATAGTCGAGGAAAGATTGGATCATGTGGCAGCTTCACCTGTTGATGGCTTCATGAGTAACCACAATTCTTCTCCGATCCCACGTAAACTCGATCTTATGCTAGCTGATCGACCATCATTTCGGTACGGTCCTCATCAATTACCGGCCATTTTCATTTTGCACTGGTAATGATCGATCTTTTTATTAATCATACACATATTTTACTATATAATATGAAGTGTTAATCATGCAAGTAGGCATTTATCGATGCGAATTCGAATATTTGAGCTGGCTGTATTACAATTATATGAAGACATGCACATGATATAATCGAGCATCGATCGTACCTAGCTGCCCGCAGGTGGATGTTACTACATGTTAGGGTTTCGAGTGACGGAATTTCTTTTGTGTGTCTCTAAACATAGTTATGGTTTGCTTCTTTTGATTTAATTTTATATGACATTACCACTAATGTTAACATCACAAAGTGAATAAATATTAAATAGAGATAAAAAAATTAATCAATCGTGGTAAACATCAATCAATCGAGGTGAGTAATTAATGTTAGTAATTGATATTATTTTATTATTATTAAGATAATAAACTCTATACCTAAAACTCTAACCCATAAACCCCAAACCCTAATCTCTAAACCCCAAACTCCAAACCTCAAACCCCATACTCTGAAGCTGAAACCTAAATCCAAACCCTATATTCTCGAATCCTAAAACCCCTAAACCCAAAATCCAATGATCAAATTAGCAAACTAATTTTCCTCCACATTGGTGTAGGCAAATATACATTTATAGAGCAAATTTAAAACATTGACATCACGTGTATGTTTATTTATGCGGTTTTAACTGTCAATGATGAAAAAAAAAATCAACTTTGCCTATATACTTGTGGCATATCTTGATATATGTACGAAAGAACTAGCTAGCCTCGTATAGTTGTGAGATTTTTTGTTTAGATCCAAATAATTAGGGTTGGGCACTTGGGCCCGAAAAATCTGATCCGACCCAGTTCCGAACCGTTCCGTATAAGGATGGTACGGGTTTATATTTTTGAAATAAAAAGTCTGTATCATCCCTACCTGTTTAAATAAAATGGGGTGGGCTTTGAGATTATATTTTAGTATAAGTAATATTTCGACCAGACCCAAACATTACACCTAACACAATAAAACTCTATCAACTATAGATTACAATATTACTCTTTTATCAATCTTCCTTTCTCCCAGCGCCCGTTTCTTACACTTTCCTAAATTTGTTCACATATGACTATATGATTAACATCAATTTCGTAGAGATCCAAGGTCAATAATTCTTCTAACCTAATTTTCTTTTTATATAAAACTTATTAACTTTCAGTTGGTTTGGGTTGTTTCTATTTTCAGTTTTTTTTTTGAAATATTTAAAAGTCGATTATGGATTGTTCGGGGATATGATGAACATTATGAACTTATTGAAATGCTTCTTTTTGGTTGTTTTGGGACAGTTAGATATACTCTTACATTATTATTTATTTTAATAAAAAAAATAACATAGGGATCCCAAAATGAACCCGTACCAAACCGATTTCGATTGGATTCGGGCCTTCTTGGGATTCATTTTTAGAATAGCAAATCTCATCCCGATCCATTTCACTTAAAAATGATGGGATTACCGTAATTTTTGTCCCGAACCGATCTATTCCATCCCGTGCCCGATCCTACCAATAATCAACTATTAGTACTGATCATTTCATATTTATTTTCTAAAAAGGTAATAACAAATCATTCAAAGTTCAATTTTTTAATTTTTTTAACATGTTTTACTTACCAAGCTAACAGTATCATTCAGGTATCATTGTACAAATTTTTAAGTGATGGACTCATCTAAATTAATTAAGTTGAATAAACAAAATCCAAATATCTATAGTTAGTTCTTTAAGGAAAATATATGTTTGATTTATCACATCAATTTTACGTCAAATTGATGATGAATGTGACTTAATTTTTTAATATAAATTTTAATCTTCACATCAACCAAATTTTTCTGTAGACTATTTTGATACTGCAAGTTATACATATCTATATAATCAATTCATTTGTATAGACCTATTAGCATGTCCATGTCGATATAAGAATATATAATTCGTAAAACAAAAATTAAAATATTTGACATTAGTTTGAGTATTTAATTATTAGAATATAAAAATTTTAATTTAAATAAATTTACCCATATTTTATTTCGAGTAAAATTTACCCTATTTATGTATAGAAATTTGTGAGTGAAAAAAATATAGACCACGATAGTAGGTAAATAAAGAATTTTTGGATTAAAATATAAAAATATAATAGTAGACACAATTGACAATACCATTACATGCTATGTGAAATAGAGATGAGTTCGAATTTGGATACGTGTGAAGCGATAACACAGTTTAAATAATGAATATAGTTCACATGCACATTGTTAGTATAAAAAAATATACGTTTATATATAGCCAATTAAAAGTTTAACTACTAATATATATGTTAATTTCATATATCTGATTGTTGAATTATCAAAAATGAAAAATAAAAATTCGTCATTAAAAAGTAATGACTAATACCCATTACATAGTAAAAAAATGTTTATTTTATTTTTGGATAAAATAACAAAAAAATAAGTTATAATCCTCTTTACAAAAAATCAAAGAAAAATGATAAAGTAAGAGAGAGAGAGATTTTAATCTCAGCCGTCGATCTTAAAAAATAAAACGAGCTTACGATGAGACAAGAGTACCAAATTATCACTTTGCCCATACCCCTCTGCCTCTCTCCGCCACTGGATATTACGTCCGTCGCCAAATTTTTTATGAAGTTGTATGATATTTTTATTTGTTTATGTCACTTAACACTAGAACTAAGAAATATATTTGTATGTTAATGTTAATTAGTAAATGTGTTATGATGAGTATAGACTTATATAAAATATAAACAATAATCACATATTTTAGTTCGGTTCTAAATGATTCTGCCTTTCAAATATAAGGAACCGAATCGTATATACATCAAACTGTTCAGTTCTAATTCCTGAAATTATGGTCGGAACCGAACTGTTCTCAGGTCTAACTTATTGAATGCTTTGAACAAATATATGATCTTTTGAAAGTGAAAAAGTTAGATACAAATCCAATATGAAAAAAATAAACCGTAGGATGGGTACATATAACTATTGTGTACGTAGTGTAAAAGTTTGAGTCAGTTTGGTCATCAATTGGGGCTCGATCCGTGCAGTCAACTTCGACTTTCATTTATGTCCCTATCGTCATTATAGATAAATCATAAAGAAAAACGCTATTGCACATCCATTTGGGAAAGTAAAAAGTAATATATGCATACAGAGGTACCCCTTACGATATATTGGACGTGAGTAGAGCAAATATTTGAATTGCCGAAGTCATTGATAAGGCAAAATTAGCGGAATTTTAAAATAGGGGCATAAATGACCATCACATTTGATTGAAAGGATAGTGACCGAGACCACGACTAAACCGATGGAAATTTTAACCACATATTTATTCTAGTTCAATGATTGCATTATATGGTAGATTTTTCAAATTATTTTTTTTTGATCTCGATCGATATGGTCAACTGCGATATCTATTTTCATATTATACAAGTCACAAAAGAAAATGTTATCGCATTGTTAGTTTGGAATATCAATTTTTGTTATGGCATACATAGGTGTCTCTTAAGATATTGCAGACGCAAAGTCACCTAAAATTGGATTGCCGAAGTTGTCGACAAGCTAAAATGAACGAAACTAAAGTAACGTCAGTGTGAGAGCTGACTTCACGGATTAAGGTTGAAAATTATGTATTTCATTAAACTAACCATACGATGCTATTATTAAACTATTATAAATATTTGGTTTCTAACGGTGGAGCGCGGTTGAGAAATCTTGGCAAGGACGATAATGCGGTAGTCTGAGCTCATTGCAAGTTTGTTGACTTTTTACTTCATTAATTAATCAAATGTTAACACGAGACAAATTTTTTAAAGGATGTAAAAAGAGGAGATGTAGCCAAGATTAACGAGAAATAGAGAGAGAAAATATTTCATTTTTTTACTGTGATAAATTTTGAGTCAAATCTCATTAATTAACGTTTAATATGTCATGTACATAACTGATAGGTGAATTTTTTTTTATCTTTTCAGATTCTATCAGATAATATATCTTTCTCTGAATCCCTATGCATAAGCAACTAAATAAAAGACTTTCTTTAAATTAGTTTAACCACTGTAATTTCCTGGCGTGCATCCTATGCACTATATATATTAGTTTTGTTT
This sequence comes from Geum urbanum, assembly GCA_946800695.1. Lineage (NCBI taxonomy): Eukaryota > Viridiplantae > Streptophyta > Magnoliopsida > Rosales > Rosaceae > Geum > Geum urbanum. Next base: position 42,349,198 of record OX327007.1, on the reverse strand, counting down.
ATCCTAATGTATTGGTTCCTATTAAAGAACAGTTTACTGGTGACATGTGTCGTGAAAGAATGAATCACAAGGGAAAAGCACTTGAATCGTTGTGCAGGGATGCACTGATGCCGTGCCATTGCTAGCTAGCTTCCATGGTTCCACCATGTATGTCTATATATTGTTATTTGCAATATACATGTAGATACCGGCCGGGATAAGTTTGTTAGTCCTTGGATTACTCAAACTGCTACCATATATAGGAAAACTTATCCGTTCGAATTTTACGAAATCTTTTTTCGTTAATCTAAATAAAATTGTATAATTTTCACTCATCGATCTCTTTTTCGCAATGTTAAACACAAATGGGCTTCCTTTATTATTATATTATTATTATACTAATTAGGTGCATTATGGTTGATTTCAACTTCTCAATTGTCATTTCCTTGATCATTGCTTATTTGGGTATGCGTCTTAGATTGTTTTTCTCGTAGTTATGTCGTAAAAGAACGATCTTGGTTTCGTTTATATAAGAAATCACGTGGAATTTTGGCTTCAGGTAGGCTGAGGAGTGAGGAGTGAGGATGTGGATTGTGCCTACCAAGTGCTCGACCTTTGTTCAATGTGAGTGAACTCTTGTTGCTTTTCTATTTCGGTTAATATTCTCAATTATTGAAACGATAATGAATATGCAAATAAACTGCAAATGTTTATTTGCACTTGTATATGGATAGCTGTTTGTGCACAGAATGTATATCTTTCATCTGTGTGATCTGAGATTTTGTATGTCAGGATTGATTATAGGTTCCATCAGAGCACCAAGATCAGTTGGATGCATGCACCTGTATTGGTGATAGAATCATAGAACCACTAAATGAGACGCCATTTGAATAAAAAGTATTGATCATAGTTTGACAACCTCATTTCCTGAATTTCTATCACCAATTTATGTCTGACATCAAGAAAAAAAGATTTCTTCGAATTAGAATTCCTATATTAGATCTGAGCTGCTCTATCTAATCTTCTTTTGGGAGTCATATTATGGCCTATCCTGTCCAGTTTTCCCATCGTCTTCTGAATGAAAAGTTACATTATTCATCGTTCTACAATCAAAGAATTTAAAGTAGTGCCTGCAGAAATAGTTCTTACTTTGCTTTAATACAACGAATAAAAAATTAACTATAACGGGAATAACTAAGAAAATACTGACGAGTGATTCTATCGATTTTAAGAACTGCTTTCATATTTTTTTTACGAAATGCCGTATAGAAAGTTAAGCAGCTTTACTAATTAGAATAGGCATTACATCAGATAGAGATTTTTTTTTTGAAACATTCCACATCACATTAAATAAATAATGGGTGACATTATATGATATACAACTTCATTTAGGTACTTTATTCTCTTGTTTTCTTCCCGGGTGAGAAGCAAAGAGCGGCAACGGCGCTCGTTTACCTCGTCTGGCGGTAGCCCGCAGAGGCAGGTCTCTGACTTGTTTTCTATTGTTGGGTTGCCACCGGACGGGTGTGTAGTGGCCGAGTTGCCTTGAAGGTTGATTCTGATTTTGGCTGAACTGGTTTATTGGTTTTGCTCTGGTGGTATGGCGATTTCGGTGGTTTTGTGGCAATAGGTTTGTGGGTGGTGAGGAAGGTGCGTTGGCTTGTGTAGTGGTTGTGATCTCGTGGGGTCGGCGTGGTGGGAGGTGGGTCGCGGCGTAGGGTGCGGGTCGACGTGGGTGGGCGGTGGTTTGACGGTTAGAGCTGCTTGACTAGCGTGGTTTGCTGCATGGCTAGGTTTCCAGGGATGTGTTTGGGCCAGAATTGAATTTTCTCTTTGGGTTTCTCATGTGGGCTAATTAATTTAGTCTAGGATTTTAGTTTTTAGCTAATTACGTTATTGGTCCTCTTGTTTAGAACCCTAGAGTCGAGTACTGTTGGTACCAGAGCTTATTTGTATCATTTTGGGATTGCGTAATTCATGGGGATGACATACCTACCACAATTGCGTGCTTAGGGATATGTTCATCGATTTTAGTGTGTCTCTCGTCTGTCCTTAAAGAATGTAAGTAAGTTCGATTATGTTTGAGCTTAACGTTTTAATAAGTAGTATTTACTCTGATTAGTTTCTTTTCTCTTGTTTAGAGGTTGGGTTGTTGCTCAGCTATATATGTACTATTCTGGCTAGAAAGATTTTAATGAATTCTTCTTATTTCGAAAAAAAATGGGTTACATTATACATAGATTTGCACACGACCTGAGAAACACCAACGTTCCTAAAAAACCTACGTGATCTAACATGACCTAGATCGAAATGCAACCATTAGAATGAAGTGCATACAAACCATGTGACCATGATTAAGAGACATTGTTTTAATGTTTAAACCACTGTTGGAACGGGCATGGAATAACTAGACTCAAACAAAGAGTCTAAACAAAATCTATCTAAAAAAATTACCCGGATTCCAAATCTAAATCCAAAAGAAACCGAGCCCAAAACTCGAGAAAGCCCAGAATCGAGACAACCTTAACACCACGGGATGCCACAGTCGTCACACCACCTCAATTCTGGCAAAAATCCATCTCCATCTTAGCCAACCCATAAAGCCTCCAACCAACAATACATTGCTGCGACTAAGAGGCCTAGCCTCCCACAAACGAACGACGAGGGATTGCTGCCTCAGACACAAAGTTCTTCCGCAATCCCAACCCGACAACAGCCTCCATTGGAGCCTACACAGGAAAGTCAAGATCGATTTCAGATGTGCTCTACCTGGCCTCGACTTGGCCACCACTGCTGACGTTGTCAACCGCACCACCAACTCGAAGTCAACACTAGCACTGTAACCCTTTATCGAAACTCACCAAATCTGAGTTCTTGGCCCAACCACAGATTCATCACCCCCGAGAGAAGAAGAACAGACGACTGATCCGTGAGAGACAGTCAGTGTAGTCTCGCGACGGAGCCAAGGCACCGCCACCAAAATTTTAGTATGGTGAAAGAGAGCTTTCGCTCTCAACATATTTTTTTCCAGTCAGCACCTGTTTTTGGTATCAGACAGGGACGGAGCCAGGATTCTCGGTTAGGGGGGGCCTAAATGAAAAACTTAAAAAATAGTCTCGGTTAGGGTAGTCAATTCGATTTTGATCTGTATATTTTGCCCAAACAGTTTCAATGTTTTGTTTTTGGTTTGATAAAGCATCACAATTACTCACAACCTGATTATGAGTAATATTTGATCCTCCAAAATGTGATATTAGCGTTTGCTTCTTCTTCCAATTACTGAATCCATGACCAGCACCAACAAAAGTTTCACCACCACCTTGTTCTCCAATAGCTGGTTTGAAAAGATAACAACATAAACAAAATACAGTATCCTCTTTAATACTGTACTTTAACCAATATGAAAATTCAATAAACAAATCACAAATAAACCTTCTTTTCTTCTTCTTTTTTCTTCAAATTCCGTGAAAAGAAAAGTATGATGTTTAGGTCGACAAGGGCCTTGTTGTAGATAATATCTTCGAACTTCTTCTTGAATGTTAGGATGATAACTTGAAATTGGCGGGCGTTTAGCAGGATCCGATGGATACTTTTCTGTCATATCTCTAGCACGAAACTTTTTCATATTGTTACTATTCTTCTTTTGAATTTTCGTAGGTGGTTGCTCATCTAATGTTGGAGTAGAAGAAGAGGATTTGTTTTTTGAAGTATCTCTCCATATCTAATCAACTTAACAAAAATGATTGTATTTTAATCTCAGGAACGGTAGAGCTTTTATAAAGAAAAAAATACCATAAAATCCTAAACCTGGTAAGAGATTAAATCCTAATTGATCTAATATTTTGACTTCATTATTGAAATAATATATAATAATATTCTTATAAAGTCGTCAAATTTAAATTAATCATACACTCATACACGTAATTGAAGTTTACATATACTTCAAATAAATTATAATATTTATATTATAATACTAATAAACTGATTTTTTTCCCAAAAATTGAGGGGGGGGGGCCAGGCCCACCCTGGCCCCCAAATAGCTCCGTCAATGGTATCAGATAGAGATAATTTCATTCTCGAACCAAATTATTTTCTACAATCATCCTATATGCTAGACATTTATCTATTTGATTACAATAAATGCAAATTTATATATCATGGGAATGAGCTAGTACTCAACAAACTCAATCTACTGGCCGTGAGCATGGGCCCCAAACATTGGACACTCGGACTTGGATGTGAGCCTCAAACCTTGAGAGTCAAATCCAGGTCTGCATGTCCAGTGTTTGCAGCTCAGGGTTTGAGGCCGGTGCCCAGAGTTTGACATCCCAAACTTAGTTGTAAGACGGGAATAAGCACTCTTAAGCTCTTAGTTGACATTCCATTATTTTTTGAGAGAAGAGTATTCTCATTCCCCCAATAAAATTGAATGTGCATTAGAAGATTAGGAATTCTTATTCCAATAGTCTCGCTCAAGCTTTGGATTCCATACTCTAGGCACTGGCCCCAAACTCTAACCGCCCGACTTGAGACCCATATTCTGCGTGCAGGATAAAGAATAAGGTGCCCCCAGCCCCAAGCTTCAGTCTTCTCACTTTGAATGCTAAATAACCCCGAGCCACAACCGAAGGACCCAGAACTCAAAATGATGACCAGTGCCTGGACTTCATGCCAGGACCACCAAGTCTGGGCTGCATTCCCCTGCCTAAGTTGCAGCCATAACCTTTACAAAATGCTTTTGAACCTGTGCAGGGACCTCTTCATAATTCTGAAGTATGGATCCTCTGAAACAGGGATGAACTTCACAACCCAACCAATTGGCCATGATACGGCTGCAATTATAATACACACTGCCCATTGCACAACATTCAACTTCTCTGTATCCGCAAACTTCTTCAGGAACTCCACCATCACGACTTGAAGAATGATAGTTATCCCCACAATCCCAATGAAGAGTCTATTCCTGAGAATACCTTTGAATACGTTCTTCTTCTCCATGCTCCTTGCATTGAATTCGTTGAATACTTGGCATAGTACAAACGTATTGAAAATCAAAGTATCATTCACCGCCGCACTGACGTTGAATATAGACTCGCCACGGAACTGCAAGATCAAGAGAACAGCTATCTGGTATGCAGCTTGAGCTAAAAGGTTCCTCCACATAATATTGGTTATGAGTGGCGCAGTCCGACCGACAGGGTCTCTCTCCATTAACTCATCAGTTGGTCGCTCCGTAGCAAGAGCCAGAGCTCCCAAGGTGTCCATGATGAGATTCACCCAAAGTAATTGAACTGCTGTTAGGGGAACTTCTCCGGCTGAAACTGCTGCAATAAAGTTAATTACTAAAGCTGCAACATTAACAGTTAGTTGAAACTGGATGAATTTCTGTATATTGTTGTAAACACATCTCCCCCATCTCAAAACTGTGGCCACAGAACTGAAGTTGTCGTCCAAGATGATGATATCCGAGCTTTCTTTTGCCACCTCAGTTCCTTGGATTCCCATGGAAAGTCCTATATCAGCTTCTTTCAATGCAGGTGCATCATTTGTACCATCACCAGTGACTGCAACCACATGACCTTTCTGCTTCAAACACTGTACCATCAAAAGCTTGTCGAATGGGGAGGACCTTGCCATCACACGGATGTTATCAATCTTCTGCATTCTCTCTGCATCTGTGTAGTTTCGAAATTCGACTCCTTCAATAACCTGTCCATTGTCTACCTCGTATCCACTCGTTAGTATTCCACATTCTGTAGCTATAGCTTTTGCTGTGAAAATATTGTCTCCAGTTATCATTTTGATCTCCACACCTGCAGACTTGCAAACTCTCACGGCATTGATCACCCCTGGTCGGCATGGATCTTTGAGACCAACTATACCTAGCAAGATCAGTCCATCTTCTTTGAGCTTTCGGTGAGTCTTGTCATCACTGTATTCAATTTCTTCCTCCGAAATTTGTCTATGAGCAAAAGCAATGCAGCGGAGGCTACTAGCTGCCATGCCTTGGATTATTTTCTCAATGTTAGTCCTTGCTTCGACATCCATGGGCTTTACCGTTCCATTGGTATCGTAATAACTCGAGCATGTTGCAACAATCATCTCAGCAGCACCTTTCCAGTGAACGTGGATGGTGTTATCATCTTTTTTCTTTATAAGAACCCCACTTCGTTTCTTCTCTGAGTTAAATGTTTCAACATGAAGAATGGCATACCTGGGTTTCAGATCTTCCATGTCCATCCCAAAATCTAAGACAACCCAATATAGTATGGCTTTCTCAGTTGGACTACCAGAGATTTCGGGTTGGGATCCTGAAAGTGGTATGAAAACACTCCCAGTTGTGTTCAAACCTACTCCCTGATGGAATAATTCACGCATATTTGGTGTGATTTTTGAAACATCTTCTGCTATAGATTCTCGCCCTACCCAAAACTTAGTTACTTGCATTTGATTTAATGTCAAAGTTCCCGTTTTGTCAGTACATATAACAGTTGCTGAGCCCATTGTCTCACATGCAGATAGTTTTCTAACCATAGCTTGATCTTTCATCATTCTTTTCATAGAGTAAGCAAGTGTTAGTGTGACGGCCAGTGGTAAACCTTCAGGGATTGCCACAACCACAATAGTAACTGCAGCAGATACAATCCTAACTACTGCATTCAACACATCATCTGTTTTTGTTTTGCTACCAATATACTCCTTATTTCCATTCTTATCTTTTGTGTTGCCAGTGAAATAACGAATCAACAAGACTAGGAGAACTAAGAAAGCAACTGCAAGGCCTACCTTTCCAATAGATGAAGTAAGTTTGTCAAGCCGAGCTTGTAATGGAGTTCTTACATTTGATTCCTGCGATATTGAGCTCATCATTTCTCCCCATGCAGTGTTCATCCCAACTGAAGTGACAAGCATTCGACCATAACCATCAGCCACCTTTGCACCAGACAAGAGGAAGGGGTTCTTTACGGAATCAACTTCTACATAGTCGCTCTCTCCGGTCATGCTGGACTCGTCCACTTGAAATGAATGGCCATCCAAGAACAATCCGTCTGCTGGAATTTGATCTCCAATATTGAGGAACACAACATCTCCGACAACAACATCAAAGATGGAGATTTCTCGTCTCTGTCTGTCTCTAAATACCTCAACGTTGATGTTGCTGCTTACTTTAGACAGTTTGTCGAATTGGATTTCTTGTCTGAAGTTGCTGAGAGCTGAGACAACAATGACTATGAATACAGCAACAAAGATACTTCCACCTTCATACCATCCTTCTTCTATTCCGTACTCTTTGATTCCAAATGCAAGAGCAAGTGCTGCACAGACGCATAGAATCAGAATGGTCATGTCTTTTAGAGCGTCCACCACAAAATAGAGGAGCCCTTTTGAAGGCGGCTTCGGGTATGTGTTTGAGCCAAACATTTGTTGGCGTCTTTTAACTTCTACATCATTGCGAGGAAGCCCATTGTCGGGATTTGTTCCGAGAGAAGTGGTTATGTCAGTGACTCCTCCAAACTTTTTCAGAGCAGCCATGTCTTTTTCCTTCACCATTTTTGTGAGTCCTGCGTGGTCTACATTGTTAGACACAGAACTGTAGGGAGCAGCTGTATTGTCTTCATGTTGAGAACTGCTTGCTTTCGCATAAAGTGCAGTATGAGTATAAGAGTCATCATGACTGGAGGCTCGGACCTCTAGTGCTAAAATTTCTTTGCCCCCTTGCTCGAGACCAGAGTTTGAATCACCTCTCTCCTGCTGGCTTCCTTGGAGAAGTTGGAAACCACCGAAAGAGTCATGCTCCGAGATCTCAGAGTATTCCTTGTACTTGTTCCTCTTGTACAAAAGCTCTTTCGGAAGTGACAGCATGACCCGTACAGCATATAACGCTGCATAGGCTATTCGCCACCTCTTCTTGGCTCTGGTGAAAGTGGTAGCGGTGATGTCAACTATCAGCTGGCCACAATCGTAAGTTGAATTCTTGCTGCTCACCATTGTTTTATTCAAAGGGAAGAAACTTAGGAAAAGTTAGTTCGCAGCTAAAAATGCCAAAGCCGGGAAAGAATTTCATTCAAACATGCACCTGTTACTGCCTATATAGAGACTTATGTTAGAAGTATCGACAAGTTGTCTAAGCTCTGTGCAAAGGGAAATAGTTGGGATGTTTCCTACCGATGATAGAAAATATGTGAATAGTTGACAATGACATTGTATGTTGGTCGCTTTTATATAGTCCGTAATGGAGGGCACTTCTTTACTGCATTGCCCTACAATGTGGGAAACGCGTCTTCAGACTTTTCTCACGGTTCTGTTCACAACGGGAGGGATGAAGTTGTCTCCTTTTAATGTGCAGCTAGCAGAGCTGCAGAATCAGTCGGCTGCTTGCGATTTATGGCAAGCCATCAGAACTAGACAATTGGCATTCCGTCTGAACAGTTCGAACCCGATCGATATAGGCTAATGCATTCACAACCACAGCTTAGTTGAGTTTATTTTGAACTGAGCCACAAGTATATACGCATGAGTTGAACCTTGAACAACACAGAACCGAAACAGAACAAGAACAGAGTTACCAAACTTTCATCGTGTTCTATATTTTGTAGGCGACCATTACCATCGTAAGGTACTTGTTACTTAAGGCAACTACTTTCTTCATTTTGAGGCCTTGTGTTTGTTGAATGAGAGGAGCCTTTGTAGTCTGTAACAATCCATCTTTTGTCTTTGGTGCCGGCAAGCCGGACTTTCTTTGGCTTCAATAAGTTATTACCTCATTTCTGTCTAAAATGGCAAGAGTATCTCATAGATATATGACTGCGGTCATAGTTTTCTGGTTCTATTTTTCTTCTTGGAACAGCAGAATCTTCTTTCATGGTGATGATGCTTACGCGGCCGAGTGCTACTGGTTCGGACTTTAAATGGATCTTCTTAGTACCAATTTGACCGATCGGAGAAAAAAGACACAAGACTTTGGTAAATTCGGTGAAAGCCTGTTTCACCTAACTTACCAATAACTTTGACTTATATGTCTTTATATTTAAAGAAAAATATTAGAAAAAGAAAAAAGAAAATTTAGTCTATGTTTAAAGAAAATATATTCTTGTCCGATGTGTGTCTTGTCCTAACTAAGTATGAGCAAGAAAGAAGTACAACATTCAGTGATCTCATGAACGTTTTGGCTAAAAAGAAGCAGTATCATGAGATAATTCTCAACAATAAAGTAAGGCCCGCTAAGACTAAGAAAACAGGTGAAAATTACAACACTAGTAGGAATGTACAAAATGACAAAAAGAACAATCGTCCTAAAACTTACAACAAATGTGGTGGGAGAGGAGCACAGGGTAGATGGCGTTGTAGAGGTCATAGTCGGAACTTGACTTAAACTCGTCGAGACGCAGGTCTTAGGAATGATGAAAATTCTTCTCGCTCTGCTCCATCTAGCTTGTACCATTTCTATAAGTGTGGTTCTACAAAGCATATGCACAAACAGTGCAAACAAGGATATCCAGAATGCCTACAATAAGTGCAAGCAATACCTCATATAAGAGGCATATTTTACAGGAAATTATAAGATGAAAGATGGTGGTGAATCCAATCTCATTGTAGCGGACCACATGATGGAGAATATTGAGACTCCGAATTTTGAGTAGTCTATGTATTAGACGGTTATCTCTGTTATGTAATCAAGTTTAGTTTATTTTTGGCTTGTTTTACTCATATTTTAAAACTTTGTTTTAGTCTTTGTTTTGGAATAAGACATCGTTGATGTAAGTTTTGTGTTGGCAAAAATAATAAAATTTCTTTCTTTTTGTATATGAAAGTATTGAGAATAATATTTTACTTTATAATGCATGAATGGTTTGATATACACAAAGTTACATGGCAATATGACACCAAAAATACCCGAAAAATGAGAAAGTAAAAGAGAGGACATTCTGATCCCAGCCATTTCCACCCGTCGAGGTGAACACCCTAGATCATTTTTGGCATATTTTCGATCCGTTGAAATATTTGCTTGGGCTTTCTTCGACCCTTCGAAGATTGTCCTCTGTCCATAGTCCAACACCTTCGACAAGTCAAAGGATACTCTCGACCTGTCGAGACCTAGACCCTGGATTATTTTTCATATATTTTTGACCCGTCGAGATGTATTTTCGACCAGTCGAAATAAAACCCAAAATTCGATATCAATTTTTGGAAGCTCTCGACCCGTCGAAGGTTTTTCCTCGACCCATCGAACTGGTTTCCCTGGACCTGAATTGAACTGGTTTTGACCGGTCGAAGAATCCTTTGATTTGTCAAGGTTTGTATTTGGATTTAGTGTTCTTTTATTGTTGTTTACACATAAGTTTTTGTCATTCCATGTCAAGCACTCTACAAGGGTCACAACCGTTATTAAAATCTTTAAGTATGCATTTAAAGTGCTCGCCATGTCTTGAGTTCAAAGACTGATTAATTTACAATATTTTGTAGATGTCTGAAGACGATATTGAGTGTTTAGCAAATAGTGATACTACTCACACTATTATGTGGAATAAGTAATTGTTTATGGATCTTATGCCATATAGTTCTTCAATGACAACCATGATTGGTTCAAAGCCGGTTATTGAAGAATGTGGTTCAACTTAATTCTTATTGCCACATGGTACAAGATTTTTTATCATTAATGCCTTATATGTGCCAAAGTCTTATACGTACCAAAGACCAACCAAACCTTGCTGAGTTTTAAGGACATTAGAGCCAACGGTTTACACTTGAAAACTTATTGTGAGAATAAAAAAGAATACTTGTATGTTACCTCTGTTGATTGCAGCAGAAGGCGCATCCTGGGCAAGTTATAAGCCATTCATAGTGGTTTATATCTTACTACGGTTCATATTTTGAATCAAATGCAGTCATTCACACTACTATATGTGACTCAGACTTATATAAGCTTTGACATTTTCGACTGGGATATTTAGGTCAGGATATGATGATTAAAATATTTAAAAAAAATCATGGTCATCCATTCTTTCGAGCAAATAAGCATATGAGAATACTCAAAACCATCAGTTTAGATGGGGTGGTTAAGACTACTCCTCAGTCAGGGCTCGGTCTCTAAGATGAGTGTTATTCCACTAGATTCTTTTGTGGCCATCTCTGATGCACACGACTCATTTTGCAAGCTGGTTCATTAGCAAAGTTACAAACACGTCATTCTTTTACGGTTGACAACACTGAAAACATATCATTCTTACAGAGGATCCATGATGATATTTGATTATTTGTGGACTTATCAAACTTGAATATGGACCATTTAAATAATATATAGTTTTGGTAGATGCATCAACGCATTGGTCACACGTTGCTTTACTATCCGCAAGGAATGTTGTATTTGCAAAACTCCTAGCACAGATTATTAAGCTTCGGGTTCACCACCCAGACAATCAAATCAGGTCTATTAGATTGGATAACGCATAAGAGTTTACATGAAAGTCTTTTGATGCTTACTGCATGTTAGTTGGGATTGAGGTTGAATATCCTGTTCTCCATATTCATTCACAGAACGGTTTAGCAAATGCATAAATCAAGCGGTTATAGATTGTGACCAGAGTGTTGGCAATGCATACAAATTTACCGGTATCTGCTTGGGGATATGCAGTATTACATGCACCTATGCTCATTTGTTTGAGACCCATAGCACGCCAAAACCATTCAGTGCGTACCAGTTGGTAATTGGGTATAAGCCTTGTGAGAGCAATTTTTGGATGCCCTCAAGCTTACGTCTTTTTGTTGAATGAAAGCACCAGATCGTAGGAGCTGATTTTCCCCACCTTGAGTAATTGGTTTGGACATTTACCATCCACGATCATTGAAGGTTGATACCTCCCTTTTGAGGTTTATTGATGATATGAGACTATGTTGTATTGCTTCCCATAAGCATTCCTTCTTGAGAGCCTGCAAAACAAGTCCAAGCACGGGTGGTACCGTGCTTAGACCCACTGATGCTTAAGTCAGTATTGAACCAAGCATAAATGTATATTAGGGTTGATCTCTCTTTGTTCAACTTACCTTTGCCAAACTATGGCCTCATATATATAGTGATTGTTCAATGTCTAAGCATAGTCTATATTAGAATAAGACTACATACTTTTGGATATGAGGAATCCATTAAGGAATAGATCTCCATACCCAGTGCTAATCATATTTTCTGATTATCACAAGCCCTTTGATGAAATCCCTCTAGGTCGCGTACCAACATTCATCGTTCCTCAAAGATTCCTTTAGGATTCCCATAAATCTCTGAGATTCCCCCAGGTTTCCTAGAAACCTTAAAGGTCCCTCCAAGTTTCCCAGAAATGAGACTCCTCTAGGTCTCCTAGAATCCTCGTGCCTTCTAACACCTTATCCTTAATCAATCGTGCTCATGGATTGTTACATCTCTCCTCCGTACGTTCTAGAGGCTTCTAAATTCTTCTAGATAGTTTGAGACAATTCTAATCATCCATGAAATACCTGAATATAGTCCAAACTTTTCGTCATAACTGCCCAGGTCTAAAGGCCAAATCTTATCATACACCGAACCAAAAGACGTTCTTAGGGGAACACCCTCAAGTATCTATGTGGCCAAATTTGGCGCCTACAAATACTCCCAAGGCATACCAAGCAGACCTTGTATCAATTGGTGTGGCTTCACACTCCAGCTAATTTGGCCTACAAAAACATCCAAGCAACATAATAAAAATCAAACTTAAAAAGAAACACATGCCTCAGCCCCTATTATTCCAAGAAAGCAAACTCTATTGAGAGATTTCTCATTCTTCATACGAGCTTTTTTATTCCCACATGTCTCCCATGGAATACCTCATCATTTCAATAGACGAATCGTTCATGAAAAGGAAGATAATGAGCTGAGCAACTTGCAGAAATGAAATCCCACAGTTTTCTACGATGATGAGCTCAAGAATGCTTGAAAATCCACTCATATCAACTTCATGGGAGTCTTCTCACAGATTGCAACACCAAATAACTTGTAATAATTCGTTTTAATAAGGTTTCCACTGAGAACTTTCAATAAGAAGGTCGTTGATGAGATTTCTTAAAAACCCCTAGTTTTCCCATGGAAAGCTGATGAACTTCTTGCAAAAATGATGACCTTTCTGGAAAACTCTTGAGTTTTCTGAAATTTTTTCGAGGCTAGAAAGTCCTCAAGGTTTCTACAGGCTGCATACTGAAAACTTAGGAAAAACTAGTGCTTTCTTTCGAACATGATCATCTTCTACCTTGTGATATGTGTAAAACCATCATCAAAGATAACCCTATTATCATGTCACTTATCAATGTAGTTAATGACACATAGGAGTCATTACCCACAGAGGATTGATGAAACTAAGACTCAATGACACAAGAAACACTAAAAGACGCGAAAGCTAGAAACCTGACAGACAAGACCACTGGAAACATAGTTTACGAACAATAGCTACACTAAACCAAAAATCACAAAAAAAAAATACAAGACACTAGACTCAGTGGTGGACTACCACACAAAAATTGAGGGTATTTCATAATTGATTGTTTTGCCTAAATAATTTGGCCAAGCTACAGCTAATCCAGAAAAACGTAAACTTCAGAAAAGTAAATTGTTGATGAAATAAAATAAAGATGAATGTTATGGACTTCTTTCCACCCTAGACAACTTAAAATTTACCCAACTCTAATCTAGATAACCATAGATGACTAACTCCCATAATCGAGCCAATGTCGGTAGGACATCGATTGTATTACACTCTTTTACTGGTCGTACTAAGCAGAATGTCGGCACTGACTTAACTTAATCTTTAACTGGTAGATTGGTACATGTCAGCATCATAATCTAATCAACTAAAGTCATTAAGATCTAAGAGTGTTTGAAAGTCAACAAAGCTTCTAAGGTCCATATAGTAGCTGTCTTAACATTACTAAGGATTCTTTCACACAAGTTATCACAACAGGCTTGCTTGTATCTATTGAATATGCATTGATATAGCGGTCAATCACACATCCTAGACTTTAGATCCTAAGCCATGCAACTAAGATTGTAACAAAAGTAACATGAACTTAGAAATCATCCATGAAAAAGTAGCGAAACAAAACTCATCCAAATAATTATTAAGATAAAAAAGGGTTCGAAATTGTAAGCATGTATAGGGCTTCGATCAGCCCCTAAGTAGGGAAGTTTAGCTGCTTATAGTTGGAATCACAAAATATCAAAACATGAAGGAGGATGAAGAGTAAACTAAAACCTCTAGAATTCTTGGTAGCTTTAATTCGACGAGTCGAGAGATGATGACTGGAACTCCCAAAGGCAACGACGCTTCTTTTATGCTCCTTTCTTTGAAATTCAACAACCATATTTTCATCTTTAAAAGAGTCTTATATTGGTATGAGATTGGGCATCTCTTAATCAATTTAGGGTTGACTCATTGCCACATGAATTTTTCACATCATCAATCCTTATTCTAATAGAATTATCTTTTTATTGCTCTTTTTAAATATTTTTCTCTAAATAACCTAAATAAACAAAAACATAATTAATATTGAAAACTAAACAAACAAACCAAGCATTTTTGGAGTAATTAACCATAAGAGAGTTGCATATTTATGCAACTATCACCTTGCTTCGTAGAACTATCTTAGGCATGCACCCTTGCCTAGCAAATCGAAATCGAAATTATTCCTTGTGCTCTCATGATTCATGAGACATGCACGAGAAAATTGTAATTTCTTCATCCACTTTTCAATCTCACGTTCTAGAATTGATAGTCCATAATGCATGGTGGCAATCTACACCAGCTCTCTGACGCCTTCCTCAAGATTTCGGGCACTGATAGTTGCATAAATATGCAACTTTCTTGTGCTTACTTATTCCAAAAATACTTGGTTTAATTGTTTAGGTTTATTGCTTATTTTCCATAAATAAAGCATCGTTCTTGTGGCGTTTCTTATTCATGTTAGAAAATCATGGTTTGGCAAGGAAATGGACTAAAAAAAGATGATTATGCATTTTTCAATAAAGGCGAAGACATTTTCAGGACGTGAGAGAATATGGAACAATGTTGGGAAAAAGACAAAAAAATGGTCATCAGAGCTTCGCCGGAATATTACGGTCACCGAAAGTCAACATGCATGGTCAACTCCAACAGTTACCTCTTAATCAAGTCATCAAGCTACCATGAAGATATTTGAGGCCAAATGCAAATGCAAATTCAAGTAAGATGAAGAGCATATGCAAGTCACATAAATTTAGGATCATTTGATGACTCATTTGAAGACCACTCAGGCCTAATTTAAAATATCTCCTTTGGTCCTAGTATTTTCGAGCTCCCCTCTTACCCTAGACACAACTTACCTCATTTTACACTTTTTCATAGTTTTAGTATTTTTCCTCAGCCCACATTCTCTCCCAAACCCCCTAGCACTCTCTCTAGACCATCTCACTACCAAAACGCCTAGAAATCATCCATAACCACTACCGTATTCTCACATTCATCCTCTCACCTAAGCCAAAGGTGGTGTTCATCCACTTTGTTGGAACAAAGAAGGAGAAAGAAGTGGAGAAAGAGCTTGAAGATCTTAAAAGTTTGGCTTTGAGGACTCTTGAGTTATTTCTACTCACTTATCTCTCTCTAATCATGTATTTATACTCTATTTTAGCTATGAGTAGCAAGTAGTTTCCTTATGAGAGGCTAAGGGTCAAACCCTGGCAATTTGATGTAAAACAATGATGCTTTGATTATGCTAATGAGTATATTTTAGGTGTTTTATGCTATTGAATGAGTTTGTTGTGTGTGTGATGTGATTGTGGCATGTTGATATGTTTGTGCTTAATGATTAGTTTCACCTATGCATGTCTTAACTTTGGCTAAGTTAGAATTTGTCGAGGGGACTAAAAAATGACACTTAAGGGAACTAGCCATTCACTTAGATAATAGATGAGCATGTACCATGACTTAGACTTAGACTTAAACTTAAAATGCTAAGCTTAGGATTTAGTTTTCTTGTGCTTGCGCATGAATCAAAACACTTTTGAGGTCCAATTGACTCAAGGATTTATGGTTAAGCTTACAATGGGTCGAGAGGCTATGTAACTAGTGTTGATTCTTTCAGCTTGTAACCCAATAGGTGCGAGTTTGAAGGATTCATTAGAACTCATTCTCAAGTACTCTAATAGAGGCTTGGGAAGGGAAGTCATCCACAATCTTCACATGTGTTTACAACCAAACTCATTACGCGTGAAATACAATAGAAGTCTAGCACCAAAAGTCTAAATCCTAATCTTGGTTTACTTTGTGCTTCATGGATGGACCGAAACCTTCTAGAATCTTAAAAGGCTTAGGAGTTTTAACCCATAACCAAGCGTGACTTGAGAGGACATGATTTAGACAATGAAAAGATTTGTTCTCATGATCCAAAATACATTTGAGCATGTAAACCGGACAAAACAACTCATGACCTTAAATTGGACATTGATCGAGTATCAAATGGTTAATGGGGGCATCCCTAGCCAACCATTATTTTATCTTGAATTTATGATCATCTCTATTTACCATCTTTGTATTATTCGTAATCAACCAATCAACCTTTCATTAAATCACTCCATGTAGTCTAATCATCCCTTGCGATGTTGAGTCTCCAAAGGACTTGACGTTGTAAGATTCATTTCTATATTTTGTGTTTATTTGTTGAATTACTTGTTTGTGTGTCACATAATTAAAAGATTTAATCAAAAAAAGTTATGGAATTGGGTTAGTCAATTCTCGTGGGTTCGATACTCGACTTCTATACAAATTATACTACTTGACCTCGTATACTTGTGGGTAAGGAAAATGTACTTATCCTTAGACTAATTAATAGTAAAAAGGTTGAAGGAGTAACTTAACACATGCCCTGTAATGACTACAAAGCTTATGTTGCCTTTGTGACTAGCATCAAGAAAAGCAGTATATAACATTGATGTCACACCTCTCTGAAGCGAACAGTAGAATCAACAAAGTAGTCGACAAGTTAATTGGTCGGTGTTTGAAGAAGTACAACCAGCCAGTCTGGGAGTATGATGATCCACCTAACTAAGTGACTTAGTTTTCCTAAGTTCGTAAACAGCATACACTAGAGGCTCGTTTTCTCGCTCACCTAACAAAACTAGGGGGCAACCATATACACAAGTGACCTCTACACAAGCTTGTGGCTATATACTATAACAACCAACACCTGTGGCCAAATTTTTTGTACTACAAATTAGTGTTCAATGCAAATTTTGTTTAGTACAAGTTTCGATGCCAGTCAATGGTTCGTCTATTTATCCTTGGTCAAGGGAGAGGATCTTATTGTGCCTCTTTTCTACCTCGTGCACCCTCTTTATGAGGGGCAAAAGAACTTGGATGGCTCAGCAAAACAGGCTGGGGGCAGCACACTTTGGGCTTATCGGACGTCCAAACGTAATCACACCACAACGACATCTTATACTCTCATGTTTGGCCATGACGTTGTTTTACTGTTGGGGATAAATGTTCGGTCACTACGGGTTATGGATCAATTTAAATTGATTGGCGACGACTACGTTCAGGCTATGTGATAGAAACAAGAAGACTTGGATGAGTGTAGACTAGCGGCCCTCGAAAATTTGCTCGCTGAGAAGAAGCGGGTTACCCGCTTGTACGATAAATGCACTAAGGGCAAAAGATATGCATAAGGGAAGCTAGTTTGGAAGGCGGTACTCCATATCGATGAAAAGCAGGAGGATCGAGGTAAATGGTCAGCAAAGTAGGAATGACCATATGTCATTGACTGAATATTGGGTAAATGAGCTCTCCGACTTCGAGATAGGGATGACACAGTTCACAGAAACCCTATTAATTAATGATCGTTTCTTCAAGAATACATTATATTGAACCAGTTTGGGAATATGAAGATCCACCAGCCCAGGCTGACTAGTTTTCCTACGCTCGCTAAACTGCCTACTCAAGAGGCTTTTTCTTCTCTCACCTAGCCTAACTAATGGGAAACCTATATACTTAACGGCCAACACCTGTGGCAAAAAAATTTCTACGTTCACATACGGCATGTTCTAGAGGCGTGTTGTACTCACTCACCTAGTAAAACTAGGGGACAACCTTATATTATAATGGTCAATATCTGTGGTCAAAATTTATTTTGTACTTTAAAATTTTTAACGAAATACCAGTCAGTGGTTATCAATTTTCCTTGCTGGATAATACAGTAGGCCCACCATGGGAGCCCAATTAAAACACCCATGTCTAACACCTCAGTGGTATCCATATGGGTTTTAGGCGACTCTGGAGTGGCTAGCTCAATGGGAATTTCTGGAGTTGCCAGCTCAACGAGATTTGTAGGCGCCTCCATTATCAATCCCTCAACAGTTATGAGATTTTTCTTGCTGGAAGAGATCGAACCCACATCAGACTATCTTAGTCGCTTGAAGGTCTGCCAATGGGCAAGGTATCATCATCTTGGGTAGAGAAAGGAGAGACATCATCCTCAAGAACGCAGGGTATCAAAGGGGCACCACGCTGCCTTCGCCGGTTAATCTATGAAGAAGGAAAAAGGGAAGGTGAACAAGCTAAATGTTCTCAGCATTAGTTTCACCCATACAGAGAAATGTTAAGCAGCATACCAGATTTTCATATTCATCATCATCTTCTTCTTCTTCTTCTTCTTCTTCTTCTTCCTCCTCCTCCTCCTCGATGGTTTGATCCTCAATGACTCGCTTACACTTCTGGAAATAGGTTGATGGTTTCCTGTTGTTTGAAGGACTGGCAATTTTGCTAGCTAGATCAAAAGATGTCTGGCCCACCTATCAGAACAAAAATTAAATTTCTCGCTTGGCTAAAACTAGGGAGAGAAAGATTAAATAGTGACAGAATGTACCTTCAGAGTAGGTTTCTCCATCTTTTTCTTTTGAGCTTTGTGGAGTTCCTTAGGAACTACCCCAATTTTGGTTAGATCCATCTTGGACGTGAGGAACCCCGATAATACTTTGAAAATCTTGGCGAAGATTTATTCAAGGAAGCCACACCACAAGAACTTGAACCAAACATTCTTCCATGGATGGTAGGGTCTAGTGATCTCAAAATCCACTCGGATGGTTTACCCGTTGGGATGGCGGCCTCACAATTGATTGGTTGGAGTACAAAGCTATCTTCACTTGGTGCATCCATTGCCTCAGCATCTGATGGCTTAGAAATGAACCTCTAAGAGGTATATTTGTTCCGCGAGTCAATCGGCGGATATGGGATGCCTTGCTTCATCCCAAACTGCCAAGGTAAGTGAGTGAGGGCATACAGCTTATAGCTGACTGCAACCTCTGGGATCCTTTGATCTGCACATGATATGCTTTGGACAAAGATGTTGCTCGTTGCTAGAGTCTACTGTGGGGACAAGAAGAATCCGCTAGTCAGGTTTGGTGGAAATTTTCGCTGAATCATCGTGTTAGCCATGTCCTTAGGCTCGATTTCTATAAGGCCTTTTCAATCACGTCGTTGGGGTCTAATTTCGAGGCTTGGGGGGCAATGTTTAAACCATAAATTAGCATCTTAATTAGTGGGCTATGAGTGAATCCCATAGGCCGATTCATGCAGTTTAATTAACGAGCCTAATTGGGGAAGGAAATCTATTTGTCCCACTGTAATCCTTGTTGAATAAAGGAAACATAATTTAGTGAATCCGGTATTCAGAATCCTTCAAGGATTTAGATTTCTTACTCTTTTCAGCAAGACATACGCTTGAGCGATCAATATAAATAGAAGGGTTCATGACCAGATCAAAGGGATCTCTACACACATACACAATTTGTTCTCAGCAAACTCAACTTTACTCGCGAGAACAACCGACAACGATGAGTCTAGAACTTCCACTAAATAGGGCGTGAGCTGTTCGACGATTCTCTCTTGTTAGACGACGGCGAACAAAGGAGGTTTTACCAGACAAGGCGTGAAGCTTCCGACGGTCAAAGAAGTCATATCCAATGTTTACTGAACATGAGTGTATAAGGCATCGATTTTCGTGGCTCTGCAACGAGATCAAGAAACCAGTCCTAACCAGATAGGCACGAGTCCTAAGCCATCTAGGCAAAAAGAATCCATCAAGCGAGACTGGTGCTCTCCTCGTTTCAGTCGCTTGTGTAGAAGCAAGTTCGACAACACAACTCTACATCGACATTCTGCCGTCGACTGATCGACAATGACACGCCTAACAGTGTAAAAGAGACAGCTCGTGACTTTCCCTGTACCATGAGAATTCAGCGGCCAAACACAAAGAAAATGCATAAAACCAGCAACCATGAATTCTTCATGAACATTACTTCCACGAGACTTTCCTGTTTTTGATTATCTATGTTTCCACATCGGGTCCTATCTTTCAGTACCTCTTTTCAGTGTAGTCAGAAAATGTCTTCATTACATCAATCAATCACTACTTTTCCTAGTGCTTTCCTTGTCGATCGGTTGGTACAATTAGACTTAGAAACCAAAGTGATGGACTTTATGCATCTCAGTCATGTGTGACACACGAACAACTAGTCAACTAGTCAACTAGTTCAACCGAGGATTATCAGGTTCTGTATACATTGACTAGGCTCCCACCCATTGCCGTCAACGAAGCTTCCGGGAAATTTCGCAGAATTCATCGTTTAGCTTAAAGCTAAGTTCCCATGCTTGATTGACAACAGCTTCCAATATCTTAGTACTTGGTTGACTTGTCCCTCCTTGTCAATATCTCATCACTTAACAAAGACTTGCAATTTGGCGATTTGCAAAGCAATGAGGGAATTTTAGTTGGTGCAACAGTCCCCACACATTGATCGCACATAGATGAAGGAAGTAGAAGTTTCATTGTAGATTGCAATTATTTCCAAGCTGCATGTGAATCCACCAAACACGGTGCTCACTTGTTCCTGGCAAAAGTTCAATCATGTGATTACTTTCTGTTCAATCCATCAGACAAAGATATAGCTGATGAGGTCAATTCCAAATATCAAATTCTTCACCACCAAGCTTGCGGCTTTTGCACATACAGTTCATTTGACTACAGAATGTAAAATCCCCACAAGTCATATAAAAGTTGAGATAAGTACGGCAACAAGAGCTATCGACAGACGTGGTTCCTTACATATGCACATTATATATGCAACTAACTGAGTTTACAAATCACAAATTGACAATCACGCTCTCAAGAAACAATCTGCATACATTAAAAAGAAGTGAAGAGTGCATAACCAGCTAGTGTATTTTATAGATCCCTATCCCAAAAAAAATGTATTTTATAATGACAATTATTGTGTACACTTTACACAAAAAATTTAGTATAATTATCGTAGTTGTGTAGTTCACGCAAACACGATGATAATTAACATCTATACTATATATTAAATAAACATCCATTGTTTTACATTTTTTCCTATATATTACCCTTTTAAAATAGGTGTGGTTAAATAATTTAAGATTAATATAATAATTAACAAAATAAGATAAAAAAAACTGAAAAATATACAAATTATTTTTTTCTCCTCTCTTTTCTCCTACTTTTTAGCAATATTACCAACTCCTGTACGTTTTAGAACATTCCAAGAAAAAAAGTCACTGTTTTTATTTTATTTTATTTTATTGAACGTTTACCATAATTAATTACTTAAACACTTCTGCTTTAATTAATAGATAGATTAATAGAGATATTTAAAATTTACATTTTATTTTACTCATATACACATAATGTGTGTGATTCATCCAGTGTAATTTAAGAAGTGTCACTTGATCCATCGAGACGTAATTTTTTTTCCTTTCGAAATTAGTGACAACACACATACGCACATATGACATATCATCTATTAAACTCAATAGCCAACAGACCGCGACACAAACTGCTGACAGATCAAGGCCTATACTCAAAAGCCCAAATCCCCATCTCTCATATTTTCAAGACACGATCAACATCTCCACAAAAGCCAACCAACTCTTCGTGCTACTCGCATTCACCCAACACACCATCTTCTCCGCCTGCTTCGCACTCACCGCTCCGGCGACCCTACCCTCCCTAAGCGGCTTCAAACACTTCTCCTTCGCCGTCGCATAACACGCCTCGGTTTCTCTCTCCTCGCACTCCGCCCTCTCTTTCAAGCTCGGCGGCTTGCATTGGCTCGCGGCGCTTATGGCGCACCCGATTCTCGACCCGACCTCGCACTGCTCCTTGATCTTCGACTCGCTCGCTCTGTACGCAACGGGACGACCCGGCCCGGATTGGGCCGCGGAGTAAGGAGATGGTGCAGTCGAATGCGGTGGTTGTCGTAGCGGCTGAGAGCGCGTCTGTATTGTAATTGCTCGGTGGTTCCACGGTTCCCATCTTTAGGGTTTCAGAGAACAATTTAGAATCTGCGAGCTGGAGAGCTGCAGCGTAGTGATGACTAATAGATTCGTGAAGATTAAATGGGCTATGCAGCCCAATCACATGGACTTTCTGTGTTTTTAAGCCCAATAGTTTCTTGTCTGAATTCAGAAATATTCCTTTCATGAATCATGTTACTGTTCTAGAAAAGTGTGAAGACTGAAGAGAGAGCTTTAGGGTACTATACTATGAATGTGATATAATCTTTCATTCATGATAGATGGAGAAACGTTGTGAAAGGAGGATTCAAATTCGAGATGAAATGCGTAAGATCAATAGAGTTGCAATCAGATGTTATGCGAATTTAAATGATATATTTCAATTTTAGCATAATATAACGTGATCAAAGTTTTCTATTTGCTCAGTCTCAGAGCTACAAATCACACTGCAAAGTGTGTTTTCATTTCCAAGACGGGCTTGAATGTGATCAAGGTTCTCTGTAATCTGTAGACCTAATTCTCTGTTTCTAATAGTACTTGAGCTAGCTAGCTGACCAGCATCATCCTTGCAAACTCTTCATAGCTGACAAGACCATCGCCGTCCATATCAGCCTCTTTGATCATTTGCTCAGCCTCTTCATGACTCAGTCTTTCTCCTAAATTTATCATCACCTGTCTCAACTGCATGACAAAGAGAAACAGAGTCAGTGATAATGTTATCTATACAACTCAACTAATACACACACTCAAAGAATTAGCTTGAGAAGCCAAACATATATAGCTCAGTTACACACCTCAAAAGCTGAAATGTAGCCATCTTGATCCCTGTCAAATACTTTGAATGCTTCTTTGAGCTCCTCAGCAACATTTTCCTATATATAGTATGACATTTAGCACATTAGACCAACAACCTCGCTCAGAAAACACACAGGTTAATAATTGATATGATGAATGATGATCATATAATAGTACCTGCATCTTCCTTGCCATGATGTTCAAGAACTCCTCAAAATTTATAGTCCCATTTGCTTCAACACCAACCTCACTAATCATGTCTTCAACTTCTTCTTTCGTGGGACGTTCATCAAGTGATTGGATCACCGCGGCTAGTTCTTGTAACGTTATAACCCCTGCAAATCAATGACATTGACTTCAGATACTGAAGATGGAAGTCACCTTTAGTCTGATGATAATACTAGTCTGTGAATGCAGGTTCACTAATTCATGGCTAGCATTATCATCCAGCTAAATTAACACAGGATTTCATGGCATCGATCTAAGCTAAAAAATATATATAGCCGCTGTAATTCAGCCAAAATTTTCAGGAAGCAAGACAAAGACAAACACTAACAATAATCACTAAGAACATCTTCGGACTCATAAATTAAAGCTTTCGAGTCAACAATATAAATCAAGCTAACGGTGAATGCTTATATCGACATTTTTAACCAAATTTATCAAATAAGTGGGATGCTAATTAATGTAGGTAATACTAAGAACTAGCTATGGGGAGTAAATAATATCAAGATTCAAGAATATATACTACTCACCGTCAGAATCCTTGTCAATGAGACAAAAAGCTTCCTGAAACTCAGCAATTTGGCCTTGTGTCAATGCTTCAGCCATTTTTCTCTGAACCAAAAACAAAACTGATGATCGATCGATCGAGGGAGACGAAGAAAATTCGTGCTATTAAACTCGGAGAAAGAAAGAGAGTACGTATGATGTCTCTGTTTGTCAACACAGAACCGTGTATAATCGAAATGAAGTTTGTTGGGATTTTTGTCACTTTATAAGTAGGAACCAAATCAAAGATGCTCAGAATAAACAGTCAAGCGCACGTTGGTGATGGAGGATTAGTTTTCTCCATTCAAAACGACGAACAAATCTAGAACTACCGGAATCGTCAACAAAACATACCCTATTGGGCAGGGCCCGACTCTGGTTTGCAAATGAAGGTCAGCAAGGGCATGACTTTTATTGTATAATTTCTATGCATGGCTTGGAATTCTGCTCTGACTTTAGCAGCGTATTTTACAGTTTGGTGTTATAAAAATGTTTGATTCCAGAAACCAATATCTTTGCCAGTACGTGTTGAGGAGCCGCAGCATTCGCTTGACAAATATAGTTGAGAATTGGTCCACACGTCGTTGTTTGACTTCCCCCATTAACCAGAGGAAATGTCCGAAATGAGGAAGAAGAACATGCTGAATAGTCATAACTCATACTTTGAGTCATACCATGGCATCCACCGCAAATTTGTTAGGACACTACGGCGAATAGATCGATCAGTTCACATCACATTGATATTTGTTTGGTGGTGCTATTAGATTAGTTGTGTGCAATTAATATTTAGCGAGGCAAGGGAATTGAAGCATTGTTCCAATATACAGAATCAATCGTGTCATATTTTGTTACTGTGCCTTATATGAGCGGAAATTTACAATTTTTTTAGTATTTTCATCCATGTATTCATAGCTATAGCTGGTCACAATCAGTCAATCACAATAACATCTACAAACCAATTAATTAGTTATTAGGATTAAAGACATGTATTGTTGCTTAGCAAAAAAAAAAAAAAAAGACATGTATAGTGTTGCATCTCCGGTCACAATCATTTTATAGGGATATAGTATCTATCTTTTTTTAAAAAGTTAATTTGGGAGGGGACTTGAATTTGGACAGTAAGTGAGGTGATATACTGCTTTCGCCACCCAACTAATATTCGATGCTATTAAATATTTGTCATATATATAGAGGGGCATATAGAGAGTATGGGGTTAATATATACTTGGCTACTAGTATAGTAATATACTACTTTTGGCCACTGGACCAATATCTAATATTTTGTCAATGGTATCTATTACATCCCAACAAAATCAAAAATACAAAATATCGACCCATTCATAATAATTAACATTATGAATTTCATTATTGGGGTTATGCGGGGGAGTGCACCGTATTATGGAAATGGATGCTCTTGGTGTAATCAATGCGCTTAACTCGTTGGAGTAAGATTGATCTATCATAGGAGCATTGATTGGGGAAGTGAGAAGTCTCCTTTTCACTTCTTTCCATCGATTACTTATTTTTATTTTTGTGTGGGTTAATTCCCACTAGCCTAAGATATAGAAAGTTAATTCCCACTAACCCACAAAGAGTTTTGATATTCCCACTACCCCATTAACTAGGAGAAAAAACCAGCGCACCCTCCTAACCTGAAAACTCTGAAACCTCTCTCTCTCTCTCTCTCTCATAACTTTGAACTCATCAAGCTAAACCCTAACCAGAGATCCCAAACCTCGCTCGCCAATTCAGTTCGAAAGGAAAACCGGACCATCGCTGCTCCCACTCGCTCGCCAAATTCAATTCAGGACCCGAGTTTGCCTCCTTCAATCTTGAAGTAAGTTACAATCACTTTCTCTTTCAACTAGGACTAGATTTTTGATCAAGCACTACTAGAAAAAGTATTTCAGACATCGGTTCAGAACCGATGTAAAAAATCATACCAGACCGATGTCTTAGTGGGTGATGTAAAAGATCGGAAAAATGGGACATCGGTTAGGAACCGATGTCAAAGGTTACAATAGACATCGGTTGCTTACCTAACCGATGTCAAAGGTTACAATAGACATCGGTTGCTTATGTACATCTCACTATTCCAGTGTGTGTAGGTACTTTCAAACATTCATATTTAGAGTGAAAGACCCAATGAAATCGAAGTCTACATTACAATTTATTACCTTTACATCGATATTCCATTTATAACCGATGTAAGATGTATGTTTTGACATCAGATTTTGTTTTTGTACCTGATGTTAAATATCGTTTTTGACATCAGATGTTGAGTTTGTACCTGATGTTAAAAACTATATTTGACATCAGATTTTGAGTTTTTTTGGTTCTAGTTCGTATCTTATACATCAGATGTTGAGTTTGTACCTGATGTTAAAAACTATATTTGACATCAGAATTTGGGTTGTTTTTGGTTTCCAGCTCTCATCTTATACATCAGATTTTGGCTTTGTACCTGATGTTGTAAATTTTATTTGACATTAGATTTTGGGTTGTTTTTGATGTCCAGTTCTCATCTTATGCATTAGTTATAACGATTTCTAATTCTCTCTAAGACAAATAGGAGGCACTAATTGGCTTAAATTAATGAGAATGATTCTCTCTTACAGCCCCAAATTCAAGTTACAGTACTGCCAAATTCAAGTTGTTTCAAAAGATGGATTACTATCCTATCCATCATCAAAATGTTGGGACATATAACCATGCTAGCAATCCGATAGAAGTTCCCTAGCTATATATCTACTCCGGCGCGCCACCATCCAAAAAATTGCTGCGCTAGACATCCTGACTTTGATCCCTAGCTACCTATCTAATCCAGCCATCAATCTATCAACCTATCTAGCTAGAGCAAAGCTTGTATATAGTCAGCCACTTCAAGGCGCACCTCGTCAATTTTCGACTGATCATATGGCTTCCTCTTTTTTCCTGCCTACTGTCCAACAACAAGTACAAATAAAGTAAGCAAGGCCAGCACAACAATTATGCAAACCATGCCAGCAAATGAAAATAGCATTCACTGTTCAGTAAGGGCACCACTGTTCAGGTACAATTATGCTAATAGCTCAGTTGAAAGCAGCAAGGGCAGCACAAAAATGTTTCAAAACCAGCCAATGAAAGTAGCATTAATTCATTGTTCAGGTACAATTATGCTAATAGCACAACAGTGAGCAGCAAGTATTGTTACTACTAATGTTTTCAGTTGTTTTGTTACTACTAATCTCCCATAAGTAGCATTAAAATGAACCTATGACTTGTAACTCATTGAATTTTAAATACAAAAGCAAGTATTTAGATACCTTGGTTGGAAATGAAAGTGTTTCATCATTCACAATCTCTTTCATAAACTGCATCACATAGTAACCACATTCAACTCCACCAACTTGTTCAGCAACCCCCTGTATATATATAGCAATGATTGGATTAAAATGAAATGACATAACTCATCCACCAACAGTTTAATTAGTCAAGCAACTAAATGTGATAACAGTACTTACATGAAGTCTTGTCACTCTTGGTTTTCCAGTCCTTCCGGTTTCTGCATTGAATTGTTTAACCACACTACACAACACATTCAGAAGCCTAGTCATAATCTATTTATAATTTTCACGTGTAGATCAACCACATACAAAGCTGCAAAAAGACATTACCTAATCACAATGTTCTCCCATTGTCGGTAAGGATGTGGTCTAGACAGAGAGTCCAAAATGTAGATTTCATTTTCCCAAAGCACAGTCAGTATCCAATGTTCCCTACATAATTAACCAGTTTGATTATATAACCACATTGGAGAAGGAAACTTAGAAGCATGATATACAGCCACAGTCCCACATTATACAATGAATTTAAAGGAAAACTCACTTGGGATTGTAGGGAATAAAAAAAATACGATCAGATTTTCCCTCTCTCAACCGATTCAACAAGTAGGGTTGAAATTCCTCTCTCTCAGGTTGAAATGTAGCTTCTGGATCAACAAAGGCAAAGACTTCCAGTTGATCTTTTTCTTTTAGAAAATCATGTAGGTACCTGTGTCATTATAATTTGATTACCTATCTAAAATATGGAACATGCCATATGAAAAATCAAATTCAAGAAAGAAAGTGCTTACGCCATATATGCTGCCAAGATGCCTTGACCAATCTGCTTCATTTCCAGAAAATCAAGAATATTCTCCCTCAATATGTAAAGCTGTCGCTCTATTCCGAAAACTTGATCATCAAGAACTGTTCTTAATGCCTCATTAGTCTTCCCCATGACATCTTTCGCATGCTTGTATAATAGCTTGCATCTCTTAGGCACAGAGGAGGGAAGCTCATTTGCACCAAACAATGACCTCACATTCCCAGGCTTCTTCTTGATTTTCTGTTTAAAAAAAATATTTTACATTGATTCAGCATTTATTTATGACTACCTACAGTGCCATACCAATACCAAAAAAAAGAAGATATAAGTGCATACCTTGACAGGCTGCTTTCGAATAATAAGCTCCTCAGGCCAAGCCACATGAGTTCCAAGAGCTTCATAAACAAATTCCACAGCACCCTTTATCAGAACAGGAAGTGGTGCATCACCCTTGATTACACCATCTACAGAGACCCTAACACATCCTTCAGGCATTGGACAGTTATGTAGTGTCTTCTGCATTTCAGGGTCATCGATTATTGTTCCAAAAGTAACTACATTGGTAATGACATCCACTGCCAACTCACATATGCCAACCTATAAAACATAAATGGATGCAACCAGTAACCAATTATTAGAAGATTATACATAAAATGAACCATACCATATTCAGAAGCTTTTTGCATCTCTTTAGTGCTACTTACCTCAACATTAGGGGGTGGAGGTGAAGGAATAACCTCGCAGTCATCCTCTTGGTCAATCTCTCTTAAATTACGATTCACTGGAGTATAATGAATACTTCCATTATCTGATATAGGTGTGTCTATGTTTGCGCTTGTTGGCTTTTCTGAAACTCGTCCTTCTAACTCTTTCATCCTTCTTTCAAAATATTCATGTAACTTAGAGCTTTCTTCTTCAAACTTTCTCTTCGCTTCCTCTAGTTCCCGATCACGTTCCTTATCACGAGCCAATAATTCTGCCTTTGTAATTCTGGCCCTTCGCTGCTTGGGAAGGTTAAAGTAGGTAGCTGGATGCACATAGCCTCCAACACCCCTCACCCTACCTGGATGTTCTGGATTTCCTAATGCTTGGGACAATATATCATCACCCCCTGTGATTGTCAGCTCACCCTTACTCTTCTTCTCTAACAATTCATCCTGAAACAATTAACATATATATATATTAACAATTAGAACCAACATCATATTAGAATCATCAATTACATATTAACTAGCACACAACCGGAAGGAAACGTACAATTTTTTGGACTATCGGGATCACATCTGGATCCATCTTTCCATCAGGCAGTAGACGAGCTTTCTTCCACAACACTGCTCGATCAATCACCTCGCTAACAGGCAATGTTTTTCTCTGTGTATCATAGGTCAAAAGCATTAAGTTATATACTGGGAAGTCATTGCCATGACTCCATGATAAATTCAATCTACGTTTAAATTGAAAGGAGTACAGGAAGTAGTACCAGCTCATCTTCAAGTCCAATATAACCCTTTCTTGATATCTTGTGATGACATTTTCTCTTCTTCACTCGATTACTTTGTGCCTCATGAAGAGCAGATAACAAGAAGTATACGAACTTTCTGGTATGAGTATTTACTTCAAAAAACAAATGCAACATACATTTGGAATGCCATCTCTATACATAAAATCATACCAGCCACTCAAGTGTACTCCTTTGTTTTACAAATAGCTTCCATGGCTTCCTGCCAACAAAACTGTACTTCTTCGGAGGCTTCCTAAGTTTCTTCTTATCTCCCAAGTATGGCAGCACATGTTGACGGGTTAAATTGGTCTTAAACTGTCTCCACTTCGTCCCAGCAGATATCAACACCAGCTTCTTACTTTCAGGGGCCACTTTGAATGTGTTCTGGAAAGCCAGAAACATGTCCAGAAATCAAACAATAAACAAGTCAGCCATAGTTGAAATCAATGAAGAATTAACTCCAGAAATCACATTACTCCAGAAAGCAAATTAACTCCAAATTGCAAACAAAATATGAACAAGTACCTCAACGTCTTCCCAAAGTTTTTCCTTGTCATCTTCCGACACATCACTCCAGTTTTTTATGTTGATAGGCACTGTTTTCCTAGCAACCAT
Source organism: Geum urbanum (assembly GCA_946800695.1). Taxonomy (NCBI): domain Eukaryota; kingdom Viridiplantae; phylum Streptophyta; class Magnoliopsida; order Rosales; family Rosaceae; genus Geum; species Geum urbanum. Next base: position 42,319,069 of record OX327007.1, on the reverse strand, counting down.
ACCTATGTATGATTGTAATTTACTTCGAGTCCATCCATTTGGATTGCCGTTCTCATTGTATGACACTTTAAATTTTTTCCCCAACCCTTTCTTCACGATAACCTTGTACATTTGAACAACACTGCGCTGCCCTCTAAGCTTAGTTGACTCTGTAGTTGTAGTGGTGCTACTTGAGCCATCTTCACGCACAGCAGACTCTTGTTGCACAGCAGACTCTTGTTCTTGACTAGCCTCCGCAGCAACTGCATCAACCTTCTTCTTCTTCTGACTCTTCTTCTTGGCTGCCATTGTGTCTTAACAATCTGTCAAAAACAGAAACCATATTTAATACTCTAAATAACTAATACATGATATATCCAAATACCAAACACATAACACAATTCATCCAATAACACATAACACAATTCACATCGAAGCAAATCAAATAAAAAAACTCAAACAGCAGAAAAATAACATAGTTTTTCATTCAAAATATGCAAAATACAGCCACTAAGACATGCAACTATTCTTCTTCTTCTTCTTCTCCAGTAACATTGTTAACCCAAAATCCATCAACATTTTCTCGCATATAAGTCACAGCAGTGTCATCCCCATCCTCATCCTCATCCTCATCCTCATCACATGGCACTGGTATTTCAGCACAGAATGGCTGATGTTCCAGAAATGTGTCCCCTAGCTCATCTTCATACAAACAATCACGATAATCCCTGTTCTTGGTTGTCAATACAACTGACCACTGGGCATCCGAGGGATCTTCCACATAAAAAACTTGTTTCATTTGACTAGCAGAAGCAAACTTGTCATTCTTATGACCCTGCCGATGAAGGTTGACCAAGGTAAATCCATCCTCATCTTGTTTGATCCCTCTTTCATTCTCTACCCATCGACACAAAAACAAGGGAGCTTTGAAATCACGATAATCCAGCTCCCATATCTCCTCAATAACTCCATAAAATGTCATTTCAGTCTCCACCGGATTCTTATCTTTGGCACTCGACACTTGCATCGTATTAGCCACTAAGGTCACACCACTGTTTTGGACTTCTCTAGCATTGTCTCGCTTTTTTGTGAAGTACTTGACTCCATTGTGTCTATACGCTTTATAACTAAGCACCGTAAAACTTGGTTTTCCAGCCAACCACCTCAGAGTTGCAGAAACACTGTTAGGCCTTTCCCTAATTTCATCTGCAACCTACATAGACAACAAGCTATTCACATTAATTTAGGATGATACCTCACTTTCGCAGAAAATAAAAATCATACAACTTTCAAATTTCGTACCTTAGACTGAAACCAATCAGCAAATGTACGATTATGCTCATCTTGAAGCCACTTTTTACTCTTCCTCTTTCCTGCATACAACTCCTCCACAATCTGCCTGTGTGTGCTACATATATACATAGGAAAACAAAACAGAAAAGAATTAATAAGAATGAATCTTAAATCAGTACAAAGTATACTTGGAAAAAATTAAACCAATGAAGTCACTTACTTCTTATATGGATCGACCTCAGCGTTATTGGACAACACATGAAGATGTGCCAAGTCACGCTCTTCTTCAGTCACCTCTTTGCATTTTGCAGCTGAAAGTGGGCCAGAGAGATTACTTGGACCTTTCGGAACTCCGATTGTACTACAATCTTCCATAAACTTCGAGCAAAACTCAACAGATTCTTCTCCAAGATAACTCTCAGCTATGCAACCCTCAGGATGATATCGGTTGCGAACATACCCTTTCAAAACTTTCATGAAGCGTTCAAATGGATACATCCATCTATAGAATACAGGCCCACATAACCGGACTTCTCTAACTAGGTGCACCGTAAGATGTATCATTACATCAAAAAACGAGGGAGGGAATATCTTCTCTAGCATGCACAAAGTCAAGACCAAATCTGACTGTAATTTATCCAACACTGACACATCAACCACTTTAGTGCACAGAGTATTAAAGAAGAAACAAAGCCTCATTATAGAGACTCTGACATGCTTGGGAAGCACCGAGCGGATGGCCACAGGGAGCAATTGTTGCATCAATGTGTGGCAATCATGAGACTTCATACCATACAGCTTCAGTTCTTGCATGGACATACAATTTTTAATATTTGAGGAATGACCATCAGGAACTTTCATGAACAGAAAAGAAGTGCACATTTTTTTCTTCTCTGGCTTAGACAGGGTATAAGGGGCAGGGGGTAAATATGACTTTTTCTTCCCAATTTTAGGACCCAAATCAGCTCTAACACCCATTTTAATCATATCTAAGCGGGCAGCCACAGTGTCTTTTGTTTTCTTAGGCATGTTTAACAACGTACCAACTATACTCTCACAAACATTCTTCTCAATATGCATCACATCAAGACAGTGACGCACATGAAGAGATTTCCAATAATTCAATTCAAAAAAAATTGATTTTCTCTTCATACAAGGACCATTAGGATCTGAACGACTATATTTCTTCTTTTCATCCTTCCCACAGACATAACCAATATTCTCAACACTCTTCAACACTTCCTCTCCGGATAGGGGTTGGGGTGCAACGCCAAATTCTTGCTTATTATTAAAAGCCTTCTTTTTCCTACGATAAGGATGATACCTAGGTAAAAATTTGCGGTGGGAGCAAAAAGACATCTTCCTACTATGGGGTAAATACTCAGCAGAAGTTTTATCACCACATATGGGACATGCTTTGTACCCTTTATTGATGCACCCTGATAAATTCCCATATGCAGGGAAGTCATTAATGGTCCACAGCAAGACAGCTCTAAGAGTGAAGAATTCTTTCCTATGTGCATCATACACATCAGTAACTCCATTCCACAATGTTTTCAAATCATCAATCAATGGTTCTAAGTAGATATCTATATCATTTCCAGGCTGTCTCGGACCAGAAATTAATAAGGATAACATCATAAACTTCCTCTTCATGCATAACCAGGGAGGAAGATTATAAGTCACCAATATAACGGGCCAACAACTATATCGACTACTTAGAGAGCTATGTGTATTTATACCATCTGAAGACAATGCTAACCTCAGATTTCTAATTTCACTAGCAAACTCAGCCCACAAATAATCAACCAACTTCCAAGCCGGAGAATCTACTGGATGACGCATCTTTCCATCCCTAGATCGGTTTTGAGCATGCCAAGTAAGCAACTCAGCAATTGAAGCAGATTGGAACATACGTTTGAATCTAGCAATTATCGGAAAATACCATAAAACCTTGGCTGCTATCCCCACTCTAACAGTGTTATCCTTCCTTAACTTCCAACGGGAGGCACCACACTTAGGACAACTAGTTGCATCAGAGTTATCTTTCCAATACAACATGCAATCGTTAGGACATGCATGTATTTTCACATATTCCAGTCCTAAATTGGCAAGGGTCTTTTTTGCCTCATATGTACTTTGAGGCAATACATTATCTTTCGGAAGTAAGGATCCTACAGTGTCAAGAAACTCGGAAAAACAGGTATCACTCAAGCCAAACCTAGCTTTCAAATTGTGAAGTTTCACTAATGCCTCTAACTTAGTGTGTTCACTGTCTTCAAATAATGGAGTTTCTGCTTCCTCAACAAATTTTTTAAATTCATACGACTCAGCATCATATTCACCTTCATTGAAGGCTACCTCACACATATTGACAGTTTCAGATTTATTTTCAGGGAAACTAGGCTTTACTGAACCACTAGGTTTGCTACCACAACCAGACAGTGTAGGTTCTCCATGCCAAATCCAATTTGTATAGCTCAAACTAAACCCATATTGAAACAAATGACCCCTGATCACTCTAACTGACAACCTCTTAAAATTGACACATTTTGAACAAGGACAGCGAACTTTCTTGGGATTATAAGCTTTTTTTTTAACTAAATCCAAAAAGGTTTCCACACCCTCTGAGTACTTTAGAGAATCCCTATCTTCCTTAATCCATGATTTATCCATTGCAGAACAATCAAATTTCAGAAACTGAAGACAACACATCAAACAACAAACAACATTCCATTCAATCACATATCATACACACACTAAAAACCATCCACATCATACACAAACTGAAAACCATGATAGAGGTCTAAGATATCTAACCTGGATTATGAAAGCAGCAACAAGGAATATTCTTTAACTTCAATGTGTAACCAAACCAGCACCCAAAACACCTTGACACTGTAAAGTTAAAAAACAGTGAAACAAACAAAAATAATCAATCCCACAATACAGTGCCACAGCAGAATAATCTTTTGTTGCTACCGTAGTCTAAGCAAACTTGTATTTAAAAGTATACATGAGATGTCAGCAACATTTAAACCATGACATCAAACATATAAAACTGTTTTCATATGCATAAACTCACCAGTATGAAGCTCAAAAGCTTCCAGAAATCTCTATCCTCGATTGATTCTTAAAGACTAGCTATCTGCATTCAACAAGCACAACGAACAGTTAGTCTCACATTCAGCATAACCAAAATGCATCAATCAATTTTTTCAGAGATTTAATGAAAATAATAATCACAAGAACCAGATTCACTCTAAATAATTACAAAGCATCTAGCTATACAGAGATATAGTCTGACACTCATACACATTTCATAGCTAATAATTGGAGCAAAACCTAAATCAGAGCTAATACTTGGAGCAAAACCTAATTCAGAGCTCTAACTTACAACAGAACGAAATTCACATCCAACCCAGTACCCAAATCTAATGACACTTTCAAAACCATTGAAAACACAACCCATTCAACACATGCAATAACCCAAAAATTCCCATCTGGATGAGAAATGAACGTCTTACTTCGAGATATGGACAAATCAGCGAAATCCGCCGAGTTGAGAGCAACGACGAGAGCTTCTCCAAGGTCAGAGAGGTGCGTCGTGGTCGGAGATCGGGGTCCTGGTCGGAGAGCTACGTCGGAGGAGGAGGAGAGCGGCGTCGGAGGAGATGGAGGTGAGAGGAAATGAGAGAGTGAGTGAGAGAGGAAGTCAGTGGTTTGTGAGAGAGAGAGAGAGGTCGAAAAAAACTAAGTAATAGAACCCTAAGTTTTGGGAGGGAATGAAAATTTTGTTTCCCTCCAACATAACCCGCCCGACACTTAGGTTTTTTTTTCGCGCTTTCAAAAACCAATAATGGGATACCTAACATCAGTCTGACTTAAAACCGATGTAAATTATACAAATGACATCGGTTTTTAAAAATCTGATGTTTAAAAACTTTTTTACATCAGGAGTTTTTCCAACCGATGTTAAAGGTGCGATGTCTAAAATACTTTTTCTAGTAGTGAAGTTTATAATATGTATGTTTGTAAGTGTAAATGTGTATATGCAAGTTCAGTTTAGGGTTTGATAGGATTTGAGGTTGTGTTGGGTTTGATAGCATTTGAGTTTGATAGGATTTGAGTTTGTTTGTTCTAGGTTTGATAGGATTTGAGGTTGTTTTGGGTTTGATATGATTTGAGTTTGATAGAATTTGAGTTTTTGTTCTGGGTTTGATAGGATTTAAGGTTGTTTTGGGTTTGATATGATTTGTGTTTGATAGGATTTGAGTTTGTTTGTTTTGGGTTTGATGTGATTTGAGGGTCAACTGACACTCAGTTAAACCTAAACTGAGTGTTAGTTCCCCTTCAATTGGGTTTCAAAACTTATATTTGACTTATGTTTATTGTTATTAATAACTAGGATGTCGTCCAGTCAAAGAACACAATATGATGCACATAGTACATCAAGCAATGAAGAAGACACATGAAGCTCAGACATACATAAAACAATGAATGATTTCATTGTGAACAAAGTAAACCGTAAACCCTTCCATAGGAAAAGGATGAGGGAGCAAGTGAAGAAGGGCACGAAGCCAATGAAGGAGAGTACTCCTCGGCAGAAGAAGATGAAGAAGCAAAAAACAAAAGGACACCAGAAGAGGGAAAAGGACTTAACGCAATTTAAATACATGCAGCAGAGATATGTGGACTCACATCATTTCACAAGCTACTTCAAGCAAAGAAGATACCGCAAGGCATGTGAGATGTGTTGGAGAAGACTGTATTTTGGCCAATGTTAGAGCCATTTCACCATCAGACGGTAACAAAATATCAGCTAGTGAAGAAGGAGGTGGATTTGGAGATTATTTTGAACCACTACGACAACGAAGAGAAGAAGTTTGTCTTTGACAATAAGGAAATGAAGATCACTGAAGAATTTGTGCAGCAACTTCTTGGTTTGACAAACAAAGGGTTCGTATTTAATGCGAACCACAAGGAAAACGTCGAGCAAGAAGGGGAGTTTCGCCAAAAAATTGATAGATGAAGCTCTAGAGAGAGTTGAAAAGAGGAAGAAATGCATATCCGAAGAAGATAGCATCACTGCTACTGATGTTTTTGTGTGTTACATTCTTTTTCCAAACGATCAAGTATAAGCATCAATTTAGATGTATTAGGCATATGTAAAGACATCGACAACCTTAACAACTTCAATTGGTGCGGATCAATTTTGAATCTTATATGATGGCCTAAAGCTTCACAAAAATGATTAACCATTAATATATCATAGCTGCCAGCTTTTGATCTACGTAAGTACACAATTGTTTTGTTTACTTTTCTAATCAATTATTCCATAATTACTTGACATTATGTACCGACTAATTAAGAACATCGATATCATTTGTGTTTGTAGTACTGGTTCTTGGAGATCACCGCTACCAAGAAGATGATCCAACGGAATGAAAAGCCCATTATTCGTCTGTTGAAACATTAAAGACATCTTCAACTGGAAGAAGGTTTTGAGGAACCCAAAACTTGTAGAAGATCTAAACCACAGAAGTCGATAGTAGGAAGATCAAATCATCAACTTGTTCGACGATGAGAATGAAGTTGTGGCCGAGGAAGAAGAAGCTACATTGAAAAGATGGGTATATTTCTGATACTCAGTTGATGTTCATTTGATGTGTAATTTCTGTCAGACTCTCAGTTTAGGCTCAACTGATACTCTTTTTTTTTAAAAAAAAAAAATACATCACTATATTGTTGCCTTATTCATTGCAGGTCCCTCAAGCAAGCCAAGAGGACCAAAAATTAAGCAGTGAGCTGGCCAACAACATGCAAACTCACATCGATGAGTTGAGCAAGAATGATGAGAGGGCGCAGATCCAAGGCAAGTATGACAAGCTGCTCACAACTGCAAATTAACCATCTTGCCAAGCATTCAACAGAACTATGGGTCAAGCTTGATCAAGCCAATGCACAGATCTCAACCATGGCAACTGAGATGGAACAAAAAGAGAGGTAATACAAATCTCTCAAGAATCAGGTTGCTGTGCTCAAAAGGCAGTTGAGAAATGTCACTGCCAATAAAGTCAGAGGTGAAGCAGTGTCGAAAATGATGCAGGAGCAAGAGAATAAGGGTGATGTCAGTCACCGAGGAAGGAGGTCAACGACAATGGGGATGAAGGTCAAACACAGAAGAATAAGGAAAGGAATATCATTCCTAAACTAGGACAAAAGATGGTGGTTGAAGATGAGGAGGTTGTGGAGAATATGCATGCGCCGAAAATGGTGCATAAACAGCAGAATCAAGATGGTTCATAGTCACCGAGGAAGAAGAACAAAGGGAATGCAGATGAAGGTCAATTGCCGATGAATGAGGAGATGAATATCACTCTGAATCTCACACAGAAGATGGTGGTTAAAAGGGATGATTTTGTGGAGAGTATGCTTAAAAATCCTGGGGATGTGAATGTCAATACAATTGAAAGAGGTGTGAAGAAGCACAGGAGAATCGGGACAACAAAAGTCCCTAATGAGAAGAACTACTGGTACGACACCCCAGAGGAGGCCAAGATGAGACCAAAGAAGAACAAAAAAGAGTCAGCCGCAAAAGTTAAAGAAGGAGGTGAAAAGGATTGCCAATGTGTGTAATTTTGAGTCTATAAATCAAGAGAAAGCCACATGGAAACTTCTTACCGAAGAAGAGAAAAACCGCTTCAAGGATTTTTTTGAGAGAAACAAAAATATATCCAAAGAGTAAGTTACTCACCTTACTTATTTCAATTCAGATTATTCGTTCTCAATTACTAAAGGAAAAAATTCACCCATGATGCCTGAACTTTATCGATCAGGTCAAAAAGTGCCTGAATTCTAAAAGCTATCAAAATGATGCTCGAACTCTTAAAATGCTATAAGTGTGATGCCCCAGTACTATTTCCATCCATTCACCTTTATTTTTGTTGATATGACATTTTTTTTTTGGTTCAAACTGAAGGGTAAATAAGTCATTATGCCAAACTTAAAAAATTTCTTTTGGAAAAAAATTCACCTATGATGCCTGGGTTCTTTCGGTTAGGTCAAAAGGGTGCCTGAACTTTTTGTCAAGTACCAATTCTTAAGTCACTTGAGCTTGATCTGCAGCTAGTTTCTCACCATCGAGCATCAAAGCTCACGACACCTCTTCCTGAATCTCGGCCTCATGGCTAGCCAAAATTTTTACTCTTTTGTTGACATACTTCATGATATGGATGGTTTCAATATAGGGTTTCATGAACATGTGAAGATCTTTGATGCCCATTTTTGTTTTGAATTTAGGGGGTTGCTCAATTTCTAGGGTTTTTAGGTTGGCTAAAGCTAAAATTAGGGTTCTTGAATTTAATCCAAAGGAATAAACTTTGGGGGTTTAATGTTGGCCGTAAGAGAAGCAATTGATACCAACACTGGGATGATGTACCATTAGGTCTTGTGGATTGTCTAATCACAGACTGACATGTGTTGATGGAATTGGTGGTGGCGCAAGACTGCAACTCGAGTCTGGCCGAGTTCTGGCATTCCGTGGTTAGAATCAAGGTAGGCGGAGCAAGGTGCAGATGAGGACCACCATCACCACCCTTGTGGCGAGGCCGAAGAAGAAGAAGAATCAAAACCTTGAATCACAGTTGGATGTCGAAGGAATAAGCTGAGTTGCACAAAGAGGGTTGAACCGTACATATGAAATTGTCACATTTCCATTGATCTGTTAACAGCTTCAATTTTGGTACTCTAGGGTTTTTAATTAGAAATTTGGGGAAGATAATACGAAATTGAAGTGCAGAATCAACTCGATTCCCACTGTGAATTAGGTTTTTCTGAGAGAGAGAGATATGCGAAATAATTTTTTTTTAAGAGTTTGAGCATCATTTTGATAGTTTTTAGAGTTCAGGCACTCTTTTGATGAAAAGACCCGACCCCGATTTAGTTGCCTAAACTGAAATCAAACCCCTTCGATAACACGACTTCAAATTTTTTTTTACCAGAGTTTACTTTGAAAGTTTATGAACCATTCTTAGAACCTGCAAAGAAATACACTTCGAATATTCCACAAAAGTCAAACCGTGGGGCTCTGTTCCCCATCCGAATTTCTCAAAAACGTATATACAATAAACTCAAAGGTTTACAAGAAATCCAGAATCATTCAGGAGTATACTCGACTGAAAACATAACATGAGTATTCAGAGCAATGCCTATATACAATATTTACATCAAGTAGGTCAAACAAGAAACCTACGGAAACTGAAGAGTGATCCGAAGTCTATGCCTCCGCAGTCGACGCACAACACTGGAACTCAAACTGCAAACTGGGCAACGAAAACCGAAAAGCCCAGGGGAAAGGCAAATAAAATCGTTAGAGTGAGTGGACGAAAATAAACATATGCCTTTGACCATTTATGTAGTCATAAAATAATGTGAGTTCATAGGTACATAAATGTCACCACTTCGGCGGATTTCCCTGCCAGAGTAGTAAGTCGGGTGAATCTCTCAAACCCGATGGTGATAAACTAGGCGAATCTCTCAAGCCTAGTCGGTATATCAAGCGAATCTCTCAAGCCTGATAGATGGACTACCGGTGATAAGCCGCATAGCCAATGCATCGATGCTAAATAAATAAATTCCATAACTAATAAAATATACAATACCTTCAAAAAGATAAATAATCTGAACATTGAACTGGAAACAAATACTGAAACCAAGAACTCGCTACTACAGTGTAAATAAATGTCCACTCACAGAGCAAAGCTAGCCCTGAGGTCCGGCGGAACATCCCTCGCCAAACTCTCGATTTCGATCACCTGAATAACAGGGATACAATCAATACATATAGAAGTACGACATACGGAGCTAATACGTCGAGAACCCCACGTCCTCGAAAGACGTATCGCTCGAAATATCGACGAGGATTACAAAATTCATAAAATATACCCAATTAACCCTCGTCCCAAAATCGAGTACCCAAATCAACTCAAAAACCTCAAGACTACGCTCGAGGTGCGATTACGAGCAAAACGGTATAAAACTTCCCAAAAATCCCAAAAAGTCAACCCCGCCGAAGCTCCGCCGTTGCCCGCGTCGCAGCGTCAACGGTGGCCAATTCCGGTGAAAATTTCCAGATCACATCTACTCCTCAAACCCAACAACTTTTCCTTCTACACCAACCTCCAATTCAAAACCCACCGGCCGAAATCAAGCCAGAAAGTTCCAAACTCCATTGATTCAGACGAGATTCCGGCGAGCTCCAAACGACAGCCAATTCCAAAATTCTTTCACCCAAAAGCATATATGGGTTGAGGGGAGCAAAACCCTCAACCCCAAAAGTGGTCAGAAAAGCTCACCTGATTCCGGCAAAAATTTGAAACTTTATCAAGTCGGTTCTCCCTCAAAACTCAACCAAATCAACTCAAACCAAGTTCAAAATAATAGGAAATCACGAGAGGAAGCTAACTATACCAAGCTCGTGGTTTGAAGTGGCCGGAATCGGAAGGTCCACGGCGAGTCAACGGCGGTGCGAAAATCTCCCCGGTCAACACGGGTCAACGACCTAATTTTTGGTCAACGACGGTCAAACTTCCTAAAATGTGATTTTTCGACAATTTTACGACTATTCCGATATTTATACTTGCGGTCCGAGACAATCGACGGTCCAAAACGAATCGAAACCATAACGGATAAACACGACTAAATCTAACGATCAGAAATATTCATAATTTATTCACCGGACATCGGAAAAATCCTCCGAAAACTCCTACGAGCTCAAAATCACGTGCACTACAACTCTTGTGAAGAAACTCATATTAAATTCTCGTTCGATAATTTAGTCGTAAACAAGGTCGTCAAATCGATTAATTACGATAAACTGCGATTATACGTGAAACTCGCGAATTAAGCCGATTAACATTCCATTCCCGATTTGAGTTGTCACATTTGACCTGACCAAAAGAGTTCAGGCATCATAAAATTGAGAAAAATAGAAATTAAAGGGACATAAAGGTCTTTGAACATGATTTTTTGTTCAAAAAAATGTCACTTCAAAAAAATAACGGTGAATGGACGGAAAAAGCACAGGGGCATCACATTTATAGCATTTTAGGAGTTCGGGCATCATTTTGATAGTTTTTAGAGTTTGGACACCATTTTAACCTGACCGAAAGAGTTCAGGCATCATGAGTTCCATTACTAAATTATGTTTTGTGTTATTGCAGCTTTGCATACTGATGTTCAACTACTAGCACTAGAATCACAATCAGTACAGAGGATATCATAGACATCATCAATGAGAACTACATTGAAGCTGCTATATGTTTCTTTGTTGTTGTTGTATTTTTTAGGCATTACTTGTGTTTTCAGTTGCTTTACTCACATACGACTCATGTGAACTATAAAATATAGATCAATTTGCATTAAAATGTGTATGTATCTTACTATTGCAAGTTATTGATGCTTACAAGGAAAAAATAGAATCTGATTTCAATTATAAATACCCAATACTGAACATTTATAGCACAGTAAGTGATGTTCAAAATTTGTTGAAAAGCTCTTCAGTTTTCAAATCCTATATTTTTCACATTCATTCGTAAAAATATAATTTTTGATTCTTTTACAGGGTTTCATTGCGGAGCATGAACTGGAGGTGTGAAAGTTCAAAAGGAAAGGGAAGGGTATCTTTAACCCAAATTTCAAAGGGTGCGAGACTTCAATCTATTTGCAGTTCTCCAGGAAATTACTGAAACCATTCACACATCATTTAATCTTCATTCCAGTCAACCATTCTCAAGCAGACCACTTCTCCTTGTTGGTCATTAACAACAAATGCATGACCATAACACACATGAACTTACACAATAATCCATTATCAAAGTACACACATGGACACAAATACGGCAAGAATGTGCAGTTCATAGTAAGTTTAACATTTTATGTTCACTCTCATTTTATGTCCTATTTGACATTTCATATTCTTTTCGAGTGTCATTTTAACATCAATTGAGTGTCAGTGTACTTATATTTTTACTCATCTTAATTGAATAATTGAAAGATGTGGACGGCTAGGATGTGGACAACATAATAGAGGTGGCTGATAAAGTTGATCATGATGGTGAACTAATTTTTGAAAGGCGTCAACTAGAAGAGTTCGAGAGAAAATCAAGAGATTTCATCATAAAAAAGGACTACGATTAGAGTCCTACCAATTTTATGAAGAAATGGGTGCCATTGAGTAGAATGTTGGATCGTAAGTACAAGGCTCTTATAGTTTGTTGTTAATTAATGAACACATATGAAATGACTAATGAATCTAAATGAATGAATTTACAAGCTGGGTTGTGGCACATATGTTTTGCATTTCATCAAGGCACTTGCATTCACACAACGACCTAACAAAAGGGAAGCGGACATGATGAGGACTAAAATCATCAGATATTTCATGGAAACCAGAGCCACAAATGAAAAAGTAGTTCAAGAATACCAGAAATGAAAGAATTGTACAAGTAGTTTGTTGTAGGGAAACATTGTTGAACTTGACAAAATTATACTTGACAATTTAGATTTAATTAGTTGATCCCTTTGTTGAACTTGACAAAATTGTACTTGACAATTTAGATTTAACTGAAATGAATTAATGCTGTGTGTTTTTATCATGTTGAATTTTTAACTCCTCCCTGAGTTTATTATGAATTGGGAGGTAATTTTGTTTCTCTTCTAGATTTGGTTCAACTGATACTTAGTTGATGGTCAACTGATACTTAGTCGCACTCATAAACAGCAGCGGTCTGATAAACAATTTTAGCATTAAAAAATAGATATATCTCATAGATTTATTCATTAAGTCATCAACAACAAGTCACCAATCATAACAAGAAACCGGAATCTAAAACAATGAATCGTTCTATTCAGCAACAACTGTTCTCAAAGGCTCATTACATGACTTCCTGTTATGATGACCCATTTTCTGAAATCGGCTTCAACGAATGAGCTTCTTTTCCGTCTCTCCTGCAGACTTCAGCCCCTTGTTATTTGGCCTTTCAGGTGCTTTCTTCACATTAGGAGGGAGTATAAATCCATCAAAGCAAGATTCTGCTGTAGCCATATCTGCATTCTCTACCGAAATGATTGAAAAGTCATAAAACTTCTTGCAATATTCCACGAGAAAATGCTTGTCAATAAAGGTGTAAATATCCGCAGAGGCAGCTTGCATTGCAGCAAGACTGTGCACATCTATGAAACATTAGATTTCCCATTTCTGACATGAATAAGAAAAAGCTCCAAGGTCAACAACATATGCATACTTTGAACACACCTCATACATATTGGAATGTGAGTAATGCACATGATATTGAAAAGCAACATGCATCTTCTCCTTCAAACATTGTTGCATTGCAAGAGTGAGTGGTGTTGTCCATCGTAAAGCTTCATCTCTCCTCTCAGTCATCTGCTCCATAATCTTACTCTGGGTCTGGTCAAGCATCGCATATACTGGTATCTCACGCTCAAGAGCAATCCAAGCATTAAACGATTCAAGAGGCATATCTTTCAGACAATTTTCTATAGTACCATCCCTACCAATTTCTTTTAGTTCTCTCAAATGCAAACGGTATTCCTTGTCGAAAGACGAATATGCCAACTGGAAAAATTTATTTCTCATTTCAATTTTGAGTTCAACAGTTGCATCTATTTCCATACTTACCCATTAGATTGGTCACCAAATTCTTGTAACAAAAAAGGTGAGTATTACCAGGTTACACTTTATCAAAAGCACTCGAAAGTCCAGCTTCACGATCGCTGACATATGTAATCTCTCTACCTTGTAGTTCCAGCAAGCTCTTCATGTGTTAGAAAAAATATAATCAATTATCTTCCGTCTCAGAATCACATATGCACATAGCCAAAGGAAAGAAGCCTACAGAGATAAAACACAAACAGAGAACAAAGGTTAGTGAGTCTATTCTGGAAAGACAATATTCAACTGATACTCAGTTTAGGTTCATAAATATATATATATATATAAATTACCTTTATTTCCTGTCCTCCCAGTTGCACAAAGGATCTGCCCCTTATATAAACTCTTCCCAAACGTGCCATCAACATACAACACGGGTAAACAGAATTCAAAATATTCAACACAACCAACATATGAAACAAAAAGCCTCTAGAATTGATTGGTTTTTGGATCCACGTCTAAAATAAAGGTAGAGCAGAGTTACTCTCTAAAACAACTTCTTTGTACCAATTTAGTTTGTTGAATGATTCAGCCTCATATCTATTAATCATTTTCTTAGCCCTCTACTTCACTAACAAGCAACCTTGTAGGATATTTTAAAACAATACGTTGTCTTCAACTTGTTCATAATATCCCTCGACTTCATTGCCATGTTGTATGTCAAATCTTCTAAGATGTAAGTCTTAACAATCTTCGATTCAGAAAATCATTGCTCTTCTTCCTCATAACACCTTGACAAGTATGTACATTCTTAATATCATCAAAAAAAAAATAGCCTTTGTGGGAATTTGAGTACCCCGAAACATGCCATTTACACTATTCTATACCAAAAATTGAGCACACCATAACTATCTTATACCAATCATTCTTGAGATAAACAAACTTGAAACTAACTTGGATGGAGTACTTCGTAAGCATTTCTCTAAACTCATCAGTGCCTCCACGACATTTCTTCCCTTGGGACTGGATGTAAGTCTCCCACTCATTAGACAAATAAGAATTAGTAGATTCATTCCTATATGCCTCAGTGAGATAATCATCTTCATCAATCACACATGATGTCTCATCATCATCCACAACAAATCTCCTACTTGTGCTTCCACTATTCTTAGAAACAGTGATATCAACACAGTTCACCTTGTACAAATTTGCACCACTGAACAACATCTTAAAATCATTGTCATTATTTAGGGAACAACCGCTGCATCCAGGAAGTGAGTAATCAAGTTTGATCACATCACTTTGGCAGAACCTAAACCTTTCACACTTATACTGGAAAAGGATGGCATAACACATATGTTCATGAATAGATAACATAAATCCCTTCCCAGAATACAAGAACTTAACATCAACTCTCCTGTATGAAAAAGGAAAGGAGAAACAAATAGAAATTTAAAAATAATAACAATAGAAAAGGTTCAACTGATACTCGATTGAGGATCAACTTCTACAACTGCAGATTTCACCTTAACTCGATTAAACCTCAACACAACGATTCACATCAACAATCAAAAACAATAACAAATTTGATAACATACAGATTCTATAACACT
Organism: Geum urbanum; assembly: GCA_946800695.1. Lineage (NCBI taxonomy): Eukaryota > Viridiplantae > Streptophyta > Magnoliopsida > Rosales > Rosaceae > Geum > Geum urbanum. The sequence goes on along the minus strand of OX327007.1, from coordinate 42,303,508 downwards.
GTATAACAAAACCAAAACTCAAAAACTCTCACATAGATTCGATAACATCAGTAGTAACACAAAAGCTTCACACATCCGAATTCAAAAACACAACAACAGAATCAAAATCAAAATCTAGAGAGAGAATAAACAACTCACTTATCTCGAGTGTCTGAATCCATGAGAACATCACAGCTTGATGTTTCTATTGAAGCTTGGTTGCAGATCCAGAAATCAAACTCGCACGAAATCAAATCTCACTCCGTCGAATTCAAAACTCTCTCTCTCTCTCTCCCTCTCTCTCTCTCCCCGTTTTTGAATTGGGTTTGAAGCTACAATTTAAATTAGTGGAGTTTGAGAGTGAAATATATGGAGGGATAAATTTGGAAAGAAAATATAAGAAATCAAGTAACGTCGGCTGGTGGGAAAGATTCTCTTAAGCCTAGTTGGCTAGTGAGATTATTTAATGCTTGTGTTGACTAGTGAGAAATTTTTTCCCAAAATTAGGGCCGATGAGAATTTTCCCTATTTATGTTCCAAGAAAATGTAATCATATAGATAACGCATACTTTAGCTTAGAATATTATTTTATTTCTTGCATTTGAAATAAAAATACTAGACCATAGTAGCTTACAACAATACTTGTATTCCGTGTAAACATCTCAATTACAACCAAAGCAATAAGATTAGACCTTGCCAAAAAAAAGGAGTAAGATTCAAAGACATTACACGTGGCCAATAATAATTCGAGAAGCATCCTGCACATACCACAACAGCGTATGCCGCGGAGCAGGAAATTCTTACCCAAGCCCAAGACACTTGACCTCTATCAGCAGCAAAGTGAAGGCCACATCGTCACCGAGAGGCTCTCTCTCACTCTACACCGTTGTACTTGGTGCTCCGAATCGCTACCCGAACTTAAACCCGACCCGAGGTAAGCTCAAGTTATCAAGCTCTTGCCATACGATTCTTATGAATATGAAAGCAGGAACGCAGCTAAACACACACTGTTTGAATCCCTAGCTAGAGACTTAAGAAAAGGTTAAAGCTTTGATATGATAGCGAAAGGGTACCGTTTAATAAGTTTCGTTGCGCCGATTCTGATTCTATTGTGGCTATGAGGAAGAATTGTGGTTTAGGGTTTATCTCTTACGCAGATATTGATTTTACATATAGCTTGATTTCAGCTGATTATTTGATGTATGGATTGTTGAGATACATGCCAATAAGTATTACGAAAAAGGAATTTAGTGCCAATGTAGGTTTAGTCCATGTGTGTTACATCGTTGGTTTACTGTTTACGTTAGTTGACTGTTTACGTTAGTGTATGTGTAATAGGAGGAAGAAAGATATGAGCAGGAAAGCGAACCCGAGTGTCTTCTTAGATGTATCCATTGGTGGGGCACCAAAGGAAAGACTTGTCATTGAGGTATGTAGAGATCACTGATGACACTTGCTGTTCGGTTGAAGCTATGGCTTGTTTGTATTTAACGTATGAGGTGACCATGGTTTATCTTTTTCAATGTGCAGCTTTTTGCGGATGTTGTCCCTGAAACAGCAGAAAATTTTAGGGCACTATGTACAGGTATGTATTTTATTTCAGTTATGATTATGTGTCGTAGTGATTGTGATTCCTTGAAAATTTGACTAGGTGGATGTGGTTTTTACTTTTTAAGGACATCTCTTGAGAAAGCTATATAAAAGTAAAGATAAACTTCTATAGTGTTATCTTCAGTATAAAAATCCATGGTTATGGTCATTCATCTTAAAATTTATGTTTTTGTTGCCACAAGATGTTATATGGCCTACTATTAGTCTTATTTCTAGTGTGACCATCCTATCTTTATAGGTGAGAAAGGTATAGGAAAGTCTACTGCCAGACCTCTCCACTACAAAGGATCTCAATTTCATAGAATTATAAAAGGATTTATGGCCCAGGTATGTATCTTTTATATCTGTGTATGGTTTGCAGTATCCTCGATCATATAGTCTGTCTGTCTTTAATCCTCAGTCCTACGTTGGTGTATACATCCGTACCATTAAAGAAATTATGCTACTATTGATATCACGTTTTAAGTTTCCACGGACAGGACTTTGAACTGACCTTTCTATTTCTCATGGTTTGTAGTTATGTATTATGTATTATCTTTGTGATGTGAAGACTCGATCATTTTTCACATATTTTGTCTTCCAAATGTTTAACAACTATATTTAATCTAGCGATTGAATATAAATATGGGGAATGATAATGCTGATATTAGAGAACAGTGACCTGTTCTGTTTATTTTTCTTTTCAAATAATGATACTGAGCTGCTAATCTATTAATTTTGCAAGTAATAACTAATTGTGGACTTATTTCTGTATACAGGGTGGTGATTTTTCAATTGGAGATGGTATGATCTCTTTATGTTAATTAACTTTATTTGATGACTGCAAAGTTTCTTTTTGCTATATAAACTCATGTTCAAGACTTCTAAGTACCTACCTTTGATTGGTGCGCAGGAACCGGTGGAGAAAGTATTTATGGAGGAAAATTTGCAGGTGGGTTTCTTGTGTATTGTCTGCGCACATGCATGCTTCATAATTTCTGTTGTTGTAATGGTTTTCATTTTCCTTGCAGATGAAAATTTTAAAATGAAGCATGATGGACCTGGTCTTCTGTCTATGGCAAATGCTGGTCCAAATACAAATGGGTCCCAGTTCTTTATCATATTTAAGCGTACACCATTTCTCGATGGGTAATTTGCATATAATGTTTTATATATATAGACTTTGATTCATTCTTACCATAAGCAGAAATGAGTTTGCAGGTAGTTTAAACTCATCTCCTGCATTGTATATTATCTTTTATAGGAAACATGTTGTTTTTGGAAAGGTCACAAAGGGAATAGATGTAGTTCAGAAAATCGAGAAATCAGCTGCAACATCTGATGGAAAACCTTCGCAACCCGTGAAAATTCTAGACTGTGGTGAAGTTGAGGGAATCGAAATCCCAATTGAGACGGAGAAAGAGAAAGGTAATTCTAGTGTGTGTAAGATCCAATAATTATGTGACGAATATATATATGTCTGCTTATATTATAACTTTTATTTCAGGGAAAAAGAGGAAGTCTGGCAAGATTTCATCGTCTGAGGATAGTTCTGATGAGGAAGTGAGAGGAAGGCGTAAAACAACTTTGAAGGAAAGAAAAAAGAGGAGAAAGAGATATTCTTTGTCTGATTCCTCAGACACGTCCTCAGAATCAGATTCTTATTCTTCAGATTCAGATACAGATTCATCCGACTCGAGTTCTCTTAGTGACGAAAGGCATAAGAAGAGGAAATATAAGCATCAACGTTCAAGAAAAAGAAGAGATGGAAAAAAAGAGAAAAAGAGAGGCCGACATGCCAAACGATCAAGGCGCAAATCAAAACGGTATGATCTCTTGTTAAGTAAAGGAAACATTTCTTCTGGTTTCTCTCTTTCTGTCCTTCAATTTTCCTCAAGTTTTGATTTATGACCTTGTTATTCAGGGAAAGTTCTGAGAGTGAGAGTAGTAGAAGCAGCAGAAGCAGTTCTGAAGATGAGAAAGATGGTCACCGTGTTTCTTCTCATAGGAATGGTGATAAAAATGGAGAAAAGAAGGTTCCAAGGAAACTTGGTGTGTCATCTCTCTTTGGATGATTACCACTGTTACCTAATAATAGCTGTTGTTTAATTTTTTAATAGATGGAAAATCTTTCCTTTTTGTGCATATATGCACTTGGTGTTAGAAATGATCCTAAATATATTCCTTCTTTTTTAGAATTTTAGTTTAATAGTGAACTCATGGTTTGTCCTACTGTTACAGACATGGAATCCCCTGAAAGGGTGAAAAGTCAAAGGAACAATCTTGGTCGGAAGCAAACTAAAGATAGCTCGTCCCAGGAAGAAGATGAAATTCCTTCAAAGGGTGATGTCCGCTTAACTAACAGGCACAATTCAGATGATTCAAACAACTCCAGGTTATAACCGTTTCCTCTTATATTATCTTCTAACATTTGTGGTAAAATCTAATATATTTTTCCCGGGGGGGGTGGGGACGACTTGGATATCCATGTTTGGTATAATCTTTTGGTTGCTTGACAATACATTACTTTGCGTATATGGTCAGCAGGAGTCCATCTCACAAAAGAAGGCCGAAAAAAAGCCCTGTGAACAGTGCAGATGCGAGTCCTAAAAGGATTCCTAGCAGAAGCCCACTAAGAAATTCTCTCGAGCAAAAGAGAGGAAGGCCTTCGAGGAGTCCATCAGGTAGCCCTGTCCGCAAAGCTGCTGAACCCTGGAGCCAGAAACGGGATTTGTCAAGAAGCACTACTCCAAATGGCACTCCCAAGCGCATTAGAAAAGGACGTGGCTTCACTGATCAGTATGCATTTGCACGTCGCTACCGTACTCCGTCTCCGCGTTCACGGTGTAATGCACATCGCTATGGTGGAAGAGACATTTATAGAAGTAACCGGGATAGGTAATATCGACATCATATGAGTGAATTAACAGTTACGATGTGGTCAAAATTCTATTCATCTTTTGTTGGTCCTGAAGGTACTCAAACTACCGAAATTATTCTGGGCATTTGCAACCTGGACGTTTCCGAAGCCCACCACGAGGCAGGAGCCCTCCCAGGTGTGTGTATCTCCATACGACTGGTCTTTGTTGTAAATTGAAGTCTGCTATAAGTATACGTAGTGGCATTATTCAAAGTCCTCAATTGTTAAATTTATTGAAATTTGGATAGGCATTAATCATTATTAAACTATTATACAATTTTATTAGGAGGGAAGAACATCTGACATTCCAGAAAGTTTTATTTATAAGCAGTTGATTGTATTTGTTGTTGTTGTTGTTGTTGTTTTTCCCGTGTAACTTCTGTTTTTGTTTTTCTTGCATACAAACCCAAGGATGCATCCTATTGATGCCTTTTCCTGTCTTATAGGTATCAAAGCCAGAGAAGTCGAAGCAAGAGCATTTCTCGGAGCCCTGGTAGAAACCGTGGACGCTATAGGGACAGCAGTCGGAGTCCGGCAGATCGACCTCCTGTAAGTGAGAGATTAAAAGCCCGCCTTGGACCTCGAATTGGTGATCAGCACTCTTCGGACAGAGATAGGGAAAAATTGAGGTCAAGGAGCCGAGAACTGTCTCATTCTAGATCTCCAGATGCTGTACCTAAGCCTCGTAACAGGATTCCAAGGTCCCCCAGCAGGTCAAGATCAAGCTCTCCGGTTGAACAAAGGGGGTTGGTCTCATATGACGACATCAGTCCCTGAATCCTAGCTCATGTGGAGAAGCAAAACATATATTGAGGTCAGGCATCTGCACACAGAACGATGATAGGGTTTTCTCAAGGGGCTTCATTTTGCATGTGCGTTTGCATTTGTATGTAATTGGAATGCCGTCTCAGAGGATGTGTGGACCTTCGTTTTTTTCTCAGTTGATCGGGCAAGATACTAGGGGATTCTTCTGAGACTCACTTGAGGGTTTAGAGTAAAGAAACAGCTCTAATGTTTTTGAAGTTGCGTTTCATGTCTCAGATTCTTGCAGAATTTGTACCTTTCCTAATTCCCTTATATTGATCAGTCACTGTTGTATTGTATATGGTGCTAGCTTGTTCTCTCTCTCCAACTTCGTTTTTGTTAAAACTTCAAAACTCAAATTTGCTTGGTTGACCAAGGCAAGACGAATGAGATTGAATTTTCAGTTTCGTGAAATAGCTGAATAATTAAAATAAAGCAACTTGGAGGCGGAAGAAGATGGAAGAAATGAAAACTAAGATGGGACGTTATTCTGACATTTCAGTCTTGTCTGCAATACATACCACACTACAACTATGCTCGTCCACTAGGACTAAAACGAAGATAACATAAGACGGGTTGAATATTGTGAAGCTCCTAGATAGGTTGGCCTTTCGGTACAATTTGATCTTTGAGCCACATGTATATAGGCACCAGTACATAGTACATTCCTGCTAAGGCACCCAAAGTGAAGCGCAGAAGGAATTGAAGCGGATTTACAGGCTCTGACACATCCTCAGCTTTAGGTCCAAGCTGTATCAAATACAGAACACACCGAACAAGAATAAGAAGGGAATTATATATCACAGAACAGAAACAAGAATCACAATTTGTGAAGCAGTAACCAAGTGCATCATGCATTTCGTTATAATTTATTTATAGGCACAGCAGCCACTATGGAATCACTGAAGTAGTGCTAGTATCAATTTTGTTTGAAACAGAAAGCGATATGATTTCAGTTCAATGGACTTCATAGACTTCTTTGTACACACAGTAGTACCATGGCCACTGTAAAAAACTAGAAATCAAACTACCACAAAATTACAAGCGCTTCTAATTGCATCGAGAACTAATATTATATGCATCCACAACAGAAAATAACTAAAATATAAGTTAACGAAGGAGTAATAATAATGATCAAATAATTTAAACAGGGTTCTCCAGAAATAGTTACCTGTAAAGGAGAATCCCCGGATGCAGGCTTAACACCTGTAACAGAACAACCCATTATCAGTCCATGCCGGCGAACCCCACGGTACCACTTTGGGCCAATTCTTTTCAGTTGAACATCTTTGAATCCAGCTTTCTCAAACCACTCAATGTACTCTTCCTCTTTGGGAAATAGCATCCATGCATCTGCAAAGAAGCGAGATAGCCAAAATGTTGGGTACACTGGACCAATTACACATGCCTTTCCTCCGAGTTTCAGGATCCTGTATGCTTCCTTGATTCCACGCTGGGGGTCAGGCCAGTACTCAATACTGAGAAAATGAGACACCATCAGAAAATTGATACTAAATGCAGGACTCCTCAATAGAAACCATCCAGCAGATCTTTACCACATCTTTGAGTTCAACCACTAAAATGGAAATGTGCATATAAACACAAATTTCCGAATGCCAAAGGGTTGAGAAAAAAAATGTTTCCCTTTCCTTAATTTGACTTTTCATGTTTAAATGTTCATTCACCACATCATAGAGCACACCTACAGACACCAAACACTGCACTAACTTAACTTCAATGCATGTTCAACTCATAATTCACTAGCAATGAAATCAACATATATGACTACTAATCGGCAAACTACTCAGTAGCCTTCAAACTGAAGCACAGTGTACAAATCTTATAGAACATTACAATCTCCAATCCATCAGAGTCAAAAGAATGAGCAATGTACCTTCCAGCAGATATATACCGATCCGCGTAATCTGTCTTAAAAGGCAAGTCCTCAGCATCACCCTCAATGATCTTGCACTCCTTCAACGGCTTCTTCTGCTTAGCCTTGGCCAACTGATGAGGCGACTGGTCCAGAATGGTGACATTCTTGGCATCCACATGCTTCACAATCCCCAAAGTCGTGAACCCCGTACCTCCCCCAACATCTACCACAATCATTCTCCTGTCATTAAGATCAGCCGGTTCTAGCGCATCGTCTCTCATGTCCTCAGTCCAATGCCCAGGATTGATGACATGGTCATAAACAATGGACAGAAACCTATAGAACCAGAAAGCCTCCTTCTTGTGCTGAATGAACCTGGGCTGTGAAGCAGGCCTTGAAGCTGAGACACTACTACACTTGGGCACAATAGCTCTGCTTCTTCCAGACTTTGAAATTCTTGTGTTTGAGATCAAACCCATCTTCAAGAATTGCCTGCCGTGAAGATCTGACCCAACTGAGCTTAACCCATTTGGGATTAGCCCTCTCCTAAGTGTGAGATGCTCAGCTCCGTTGAGCATCGCAGACGCCATGGTTTGATCAATTGGAGCAAAACCCACAAAGGAACTCTAGCTCAGCAATCTAGAGATCACAGAATTGGCATGCAAATCAATCAAGAAGGCAATCAAAATACACCAGTCAGTGAATATTAGTGTGCTTGTGTAGTGTTGTGTGTAAGTGTGTTCAGTTATCTATGTGCGTGGAATTGAGTGTTTGGGGCAATTGGAAAATGTACGTGGAGCTTACCAGTTGAGCGAGCGAGGTTGAGGTTGAGAGTTGAGAGTTGAGATTTGAGTGAAGAACCACACAGGTGTTGGCTGGGTGGGATACCACACAAAATGGTTTTGAGGCCTTTGTAATGGCAAGTGGTGTACTTGCAGATTTGCAATTACGCTTACGACTACAGGATCAAATTCATTTGACGTTGGTACTATTTTTCTGAAGGCCATGGCATGGCCCATGGTTACTCCATTTCTAAACGCCACCACGACTATTCTATTTTTCTGGTTACAATTAAAGAATAAAATATTGAATATTGAGGATATATCGATGATTAGAAATTTAAATTTTTTAAAGAATATATCGATATAATATTAATACTTAAAAAATATCGAGAGAGATTGTATAACTTTTTTTGAATATTGAGGATATATCGATGATTAGAAATTTAAAAATTTCAAAGAATATATCGAGATAATATTAATACTTAAAAAATATCGAGAGAGATTGTATAACTTTTTTTAACTTAATTATCATTTAGAACTACTAATAAATTGGTATAGGTGAATAAGTATATCAAATAGACTTGTTGTACTAGTGGCTCTTGAGGGTCACCTTGGTGATTGAGGTTCAGATCTCTATGGTGTTTGGTTTGTTTTTGTTGGAATTTTAAATCAATACACTGGGTATTTGGGCCTGAAAATGTGGGCTTCAGATATTGGGTCGAGTTATTGCTTAAATTATGTAAAAAATTCGAAAATATCGGAATATCTCGATATATTGCTAATTAATATCGGTAGACCCCAAAAAACGAAATTTTGCCGAAAAATCGGCGATATCTTGATTTTAAATACCCTGGTTACAACCACAAATATTTTTCTAGGCCATAGGAAATATTCAGTTTTTTTTAAGGAAATTATAGGGTGGAACGAGTCGGTCAGTCGAATCAATTTTTTGCCATTCTTATTTATATTCCGAATGGAACGAGATTAGACATTTAAAAGTCCTTCTCGATCATTCCGAAACCCAAACGAGACGGGATGAGACGAGTCCAATTTCAGGCCCAATTTAAAATAAACATTTACTAGAGTATTTAACAAAAAAAATCCGAATGAGGCAGGACGAACCAAATTTCGAGCTCGATATAAGATAAACATAGTTTGAGTAGACCTAGAAATCTACAATTACACAAAGTGATACCCTTTACTTAATGTTTAATTAAATACAATAAAACTATTAAAAAATTATTTCATATTTAATTGATACATTCAGTTCATATTACAAGTAGTGTAATATTTTGATTGTTGTAGTGTAATTTTTTTTGTTGAATATTGTTAATTGTTTGATGATTTAATATGTCAACTCTTAATGAAACAATGATAAAATAGACAAAATATAATATGCGGAATATGTTGGGACGAAATAGTAAAAAATTTAATTTCCGTCCTGTCTCATCCTGGTCGGGTTCATGATCTATGGGATTCGTGCCCAACCCTAGAAAATTATAATGTTTATCATCTTGAATTTTATTTTTCAATAATTTAATTCTTGTTGTAAATATTATATTTATGTGGATGTCTATGCAAATACTCAATAGTTATGTATCTATCATGTAAACCGTACCTCTATATATAGAGGCCTATTGAGATGAATAAGAGAACACTCTACACTTTCTCCTCATCTCTCTGCGTTCTCTTTTCTCTCTATGTCTCTACTCGCCAGTTTATAACACGTTATCAATACTTTTACCTCTATATTTTATAACTCAATGATGATCAAAGAGTTTTTGGTGCAACATCAATCTTTGCTTTCACCAATACTCTGATCTATGAGTTCATTTATTTTAGGTGATGGGGAGATATTTTATTTTTACTACCACTGATGATCTATGGAGTAATCTAATCTACTTGTAATTTATATATTTTCGTTTACAATTGTTTATATTAGTGAGCTTGAAGTTTTACTAATAATACTCGAACCTGAAGTTTCGAGATTATTAACCTAAAGTTCAAAACTGATATTAGACCTGAAGTTCTAATAACATAACATAAACCTGAAGTTTTGTGCATGTGATCCATTGTTCACTATATTCGAACCTGAAGTTTCGATATTGAGATCTTGATATTTTTTCTCTTTTCTACAAGAAAAGATGGAAAACTTGACAGCATTGGATTTTGTTACCCTTGACATCTTAGGAAAGAATTACGTGTATTGGGACCATGATGCTGAGATGCACCTTGAAGCTTGTTAGGCCCATAATTATGTGTTAATTATGTCCCTAATGCCATGCTTATTGCTTGTCTTTTATCAATAAAGCATCGTTTTTATAATGTTTCATTTGTTAAGCTAGGAAAGTGGGAGTTGGCATGGATACGCTCTAAGAGATGGAATTTAATCACTTTATGGAGAAACTGAGCGCATTTTTGGGGCCCTTGGAGAAGATTGAGCAAAACCAGGAAAATGACGAAAAGTAAACACTGGTCAACGGTCAACTCCGACCAGTCAACGGTCAAACTACGGCAAGTCATCACCGGTCAGTGGCAAAAGTCAAGTCAAGTTGGGCCAAGGCCCAAGAGTACAAACCCACAATGAAGATATTTTGAGAGATGGATGCACATGCAAGTCACATGACTTGGGGTGAGTCACACGTTAGGACCACCTAAAAACCTAAAGTTTAGGATCATGTCTAAGCATCTTATTTTGATTTTTAAACACCCAAAAATGTCTTTGGAACCTATAGGGTTGAGCTCCCCTCTCTCCACACACATATCACCTCATTTCTCACTTCTATATAGTTTTAGCATCTTTCCTTAGCTCCCAAAATTTTCCTATCCCTTTAGCTCTCTCTTCCACCTCAAACACCCTCTCCATCACTACCAAATCAGTCATTTAAGGTGGAGCTATCTTGCTTCCCTTAAGGTCCCTTTCCCTTTCCTCCTCATCCTCACTTGATTGTACACCCTCATTTGTGCAATTAATTTTTTCCCCTCGTATCTCACCTCTACCTCAAGTTGGATGCATTTGGGAGCCTAAATGATGAAGCTTGAAGACCAAGGATGACTTAGATTGCTTAGGAGTTCTTGGGTTATCTCTACATCTCTCTATTTCTTCAATTATATATCTAAACTTGTTTTACATTATGCTTAGTGAGTAGTTACCTTTTGGAAGGCTAGGGCTTAACCCTAGCCAATTTAATTTACATACAACTATGTTTTAAGTTATGGAATTGAATTTGGTTTAGTGTATTACTTGTTGTGAATGAGTTTGATAGCCTGTGATGTAATTGTGGTAAGTTTGCATGTTGAGCTTGATTCAATGTTTTCATATTCATGTCTTAGCCATGACTAAGTTGAGATATGTTTAGGGAAGCTAAAAATAAACTAAAGTGAACTAGTCACTCACCTAAGGAAGATAAACATGTAAACATGAATTATGTTGCATTTGAGAAGATAGGCTTAAGGTTTTATTTTCATCGGGCTTAAGGTTCGACACTCGACTTCCTATACTATAACTTGACCCTGTATACTTGTGGGTAGGAGAATTGTTTGCACTTATGCACTAGATAATAGTTCACAAAGTGTAAGGGTACAATTTTCCCAACAAAGCTCAAATAAGAGATTTTGAGTATAATAGGTATTTGAACAAGAAGTTCATATTACCAGCTATATTAGAACCCGAAGTTCTAATTTTGAGATCTTAAACTTGAAGTTTCAAGTACAAATGATTCTCCGATCGATCTCATCCATATGCTTAAGTTGCATATGATGAATATGTTAACATTTTTGGCTGAATATGTTAACATTTTTTGGCTGAATATGTAGGTCATCAACTATGATAATACTTATAGTATATCATAAGATCATGGGTTATATTTTTTTTTCTTCACTTCAAAATAGACGGATCAAGTCATTGCTAGAATTGTGAAGTTTATGGAGGATTTAGGGACTTGAAGTTCCTAATTAACATTGAAAAATCTATACTCGAGGGGATTCAAGGTTATGCTTCAATTAGTAGTGGTAAAATTAGTAGTGGTATAAGTCCTACTTAGTACACTACTAATGTGATGGTTGTAACTCTCGTCATCATTGTATATTATGTGGAGTACGTAACTGACGTAAGGGCTTTGTAACCGATGTAACGGTCATCTACCATCATTTATGTATTCATTACAGGTTCATCACATCCTCCTATAAAAGGGATGTATCACTTTGCAACAAAAATATAGGCTTGAAGATCTATTTTATATGCGAGGGATGACCTGAAGTTCCTCAAACTGAAATTGGTTACTCGAACATGAAGTTTCGAGTGTAAAACTATTGTAAATATGAAGTTTCCAATACCTATTTTCTTATAATAAAGTCGAACTTGAAGTTTGAGTGAATGGTTATATAATAACCAAAGATTGAGACCTGAAGTTCTCACAATTAATTCTATTACAGGGACCCGAATATCCTTTATATTTTTACAATTTGATACGAAACATATGTTTCTCAATCCCACGAGGACTTGAAGTTCCTCAATATTTTTTGGGATCCCTCTTTATCGAATATATAATTTATTAGTCGAATCTGGAAGCTTTCTGACTATGCGTTTGAGGATAATATAAATTTATCATATATTTGAGGATTAAGCATACCAGAAGCTCTGTCTATTTTCTTCAATAAAAGGACTAGAAGTTCTCATGTTTATTTCTAATGCTTAATTTTATTCAATTTATTTTTTCGCATTACATGAATTTATTTATTTTCATTACGATTATTTTGTTCACATGGACCGGCATTCCTAAATATTAAAAGTTGAAACTCGAGTGCATTTTGGCCTGAAGTTCAAAATGCTTATATGGCTTGGAGTTCATAATAGATTGGATCTATCTGTCAAGCCTATATGTACGCACCAATCCTGAAGTTTGGGTACATCGCTATAAAAGCAAGAGATTAAGGCTTTTGATTTTCAAAGATTATTATTGATCTTTGACTATGATGCTTATAAAATCTAATGTAACTCTTATCCTAAGAGGGATAGATCTTTATTGATAGCTCTGGAATAGTTTATATCATGTTACCTATGTAACATATTTTTTGCCAAAATGGGTGTATATTTCTATACTGTTAGGAGAAGAATAGACTACTGGAACGACGTGAAGTTGTGGAATATTTTCACTTGGTCCAAAATATATTCTCCTAAAGTGGAGATTTTACCTGCCCAACCACGACTTGAGTAGACGTCGAGTAAACGATCCACATTCTAAAATTAATTTCTATATAGAGATGATTGCCCAAGAGTGTGGCACAAATATCCGATCATAATGAGCTCGTTAAAACTAATGCATGAAAATACGAATGTGAGAGATCAAAATTTGATGATCATAGATATTACTTATGATAGCTAGCGAAAGATCATCAAGGGCTATGTATAAATCAGGTTTCATTTTAAATGTCGACAAATAATATTACTGGACAAATTGGAAAGAGGTAATTCCAATATTTTGCGAAACGTGGTGGATTCTTGAACCTTAATACTATGACACAATCTCTTTGGTAAAGATATGAGATTATCAATGCTATTCCCTTAAGAGACAACTTTTCTATAAGTACCATGTTGATATAGACGAGAGACTTACAACAGATTGTGAGGGTATATTGTGCAGTTATAATACACATAAGAAAGTCTCAATGCAAACATTGTGTCATTATAAGCAACAACTTATTTATAAACCTTAGAGAATTCAAATTTTCCGAATGACAACTCCATGATTAAACGAGTTTATAACTCACTCATAAAATAAGATTCTAGATCTTATACAAGCTCATTTACATAGTCAATGTGACTAAATCAAACTTGCCTCAATGAGTAGTATCATTAGACTATGAAATCGATTTCAAATTGTAATCATAATGTCGCAACAAATTTTAACTTTCGCGAAGTTACGAATTCATCAGAGCTCTTGAATAGCCTATATGAATCTATCAATACTTATAAATATTGATATTTATGGCTAGATACTCATTAAACTTTGATATTACTTGTTTATAGTTCCTTTATATTTTGCATTTTGCTAATGTTAAAGTTTTCAGATTACAACATCACTTATAGTAAGTGGTTGATGAAAATATTTGTAGTTTTTGTTGTGCTACTTTTTACTTGTTTATTTTGCAGGATTCAAAGTTGACGATGATCCCCCATATGTATGGTACCCTAAGCTTGCAACGATCAGGAGGAGATTCTCATCAGGGGGAGCATCTTGAAGTATGCTACCTCGAAAATAAGCACGTTGTACTCTTTTCTTTCAACTAGGGTTATTTTTCTCCCACTGAGTTTTTGTTACCTGACAAGATTTTTAACGAGGCAACACTAGGCGCGTCCAATACCGTATTATTCATAGGTAAACATCCAATGAGAAATGTTGTAAATATTATATTTATGTGGATGTCTATACAAATACTCAATAGTTATGTACCTATCATGTAAACCATACCTATGTATATAAACCTATTGAGATGAATAAGAGAACACTCTAGACTTTCTCCCCCCCCCCATCTCTCTGCGTTCTTTTTTCTCTCTGTCTCTTCTCCCAAGTTTATAACAATTCTAATTAAAACATAAAAATATAGTCTTTTATTTTTTTTTGTCGAAATAAAAATAGAGTCAGAGTCTTGACTCTTGACGCATAAATCATAAATTTTAAATAAATTATATGTTAGATTGTTGGATTAGCAATTAGATATGATGGTGAGCTCTAATACAAATATACAATACGAGAGCATTACTTGGTTTAGCAATGCATTATGTAAACAGTAGAAGTCCTTTAAAAAAAACAGTAGAAGTATTGGATAAGCAAACAGCTTTGTCTGCCCTAATCAAAAGGTTTTCAACCTTCCCCGTTCAAGGAGAAAGTCATTAAGCGTGATCACTTGTCATATGAGGAAGTCATAGATATAATTGTGGAGAAGGCAGACGTCCACTATCGAGTTTATGACCATGTGAAAGTAGACAAAACTCGCTCCTTCGTGAACCTGTACACTAAGTATGAGCAATGTATGGTACTGCGCAAAGACCCTTCGACGATCAAGTCAATAAAGATACTCGAATAGTAGTGTATATTTTTGTAAAAAGTGATACATGAATGTCTCCCCTAGCTCCCTTTATATAGAGAATGGATGAAGAGATGTCTTTTCTCCGGTCGAATAAGAAGATTGAGGTAGATCAAGAATATGATTACTTTCTTTATTCATGACTAATTGGGTTTTCCCAATTACCGCAAGTCATTTCGCCAGTATCTCTGCCAAGTTCATGACTATATCTTGATAGGATTATGGAATCCTCAATGTCCGAGGATTCCTCCTTTCTAGAAGATATGGCGTCCTGCTTCCGCGGACCTCGAGGAAATATCAAGTTGTCATGGACCTCGAGGGAATATTCTGTTGTCGCGGACCTCGAGGGAATGCTCTGCTATCGTGGAGACCTTGTGACAAGACCCATATCATATTACCGTAGGAATCTAGGATAAGTCTTGCGGGACCCATATTAATTTTGTGCAAGTGCACCTAACACCACCTTGTTGGTACCAACTACCCTAACACGAACAACCCAAAACTTCAACTGAGTACCTACACTGAGAAAACAGAAGTTGTGCACTCTCATGCCTCGTACTCTGGATGATCACGACTTCAGCCGACTAACCTACAATCTGAGAAATTTAAAAGAATGGGCCTAGGGAAAGGCATAAAAACATAAAATGTTAGCGTGAGCAGAAAAAATCTTGTTTAATCTGTATAAATAATAAATATAGTTTAATGCTTTTCCGCTAATCTATGCAAAATAATGTGAGTTCAAATATCATAATCTGAAGTAAAATGGAGGTGCTCGCCCATTTATTTTTCCTTAATTTGAGTCGACTATTTGTTAAAAAAATTGTAGTTCATAGGCCACACGAGGTATCCTGACCTCCCTTGACGGGTCAGATGAGGCACCCTGACCTCCCCTGACTGGACAATCCGGTGATCAACCGAACACTCAGTGGATCGATGCTACTAACTAATGCCATCACAAAGAAAAAAAACATACCATAAAATATACTGTAATTCTAAAATATTAAAAAAATGAACTCGCTATCGACTGTGAAAATAAAAAGGGTCCACTCACAGTATTGTGCCATGATTTTCATCAAGCCAAAACCCGTCTGTTAGCGTTTCTAAACATCTGTCACTGGCTGCTAACACATCGTCCTGAAACAACGGTTATTATTTAATAACTAATCATTCAAAATTATAATGAATAACTAAGCTCGTTTACTAACGAGCATTATCATCAAGAACTTCGCATTCTCGAAGAACGTGCTTTTCAAAATAATGACGAGCTTTAATTAAATTCTAAATTCTAATTCTTGAATTCTTTTTAAAGTCGCAACATATTCCTCGAATGTTATGCGACTCGAGGTCGAATCGATAATTGATTCAGCTGTTTAATAATATCGTAAAATCATTCTGAAAGGACCCGACCCCGATTTAGTTTCCTAAACTAGAATCAGACCCCTTCTGAAAACATGAACTTTCAAAAATCATAATTTTTTTGGCAGAGTTCCACTATATCGCGTAGTTACGATTAACCTGCAGCGGAAAATACACTTTATCCTATGCCACAAAAGCCAAACCGTGGGCACTAATCCCATCCGAATTTCTCAAAAACATAACATAACGTAAAGCAATACACAAAACTGTAGCTTTACAGAAATCCGGGAAAATCATGTAAAAATATAAACATAATAGTATTCAGAGCGACCTCTAGTATATACATATATATACATAACAGTAGGCCAAACTAGAAACCTACTAAAAAAGGAAAAGTGGCTCGAACACTAAGCCTCCAACCTTGACGTGCGACACCTGAATCCAAACTGCAAACTGGGCATTGAAAACAAAGAGCCCAGGGAAAGACATATAAACCGTTAGGTGAGTGGACGAAAATAAATGTCTTTCACTGAATAAATATATATGTTTATAATACATATGCGAGTCTAAATACATAAAAATCATATGGTACACGAGGGAGACTCTAACTCCTCACGCGTACAGAGCATGCATCGGAAATCCCGCGGGGTCACTCATAGACACATCCGCGCTAGTACCGTTTGAATCACGGGATCCCTGATCTTCACGTGATTCCAGCCAGAAATGGCATCGGGTCAGGGTATCTGCTTCCCCCCCCCCGGTAAACATCCTCGGGGATCAGCTGGGATGCTAAGTGTATCGATACAACTACTACTGAGACTGTACTCTGTGTAAACCAAATCATAAAGGTTTCCATGCAAATGCATAAAACGTAATGTAAAAGCATACTCGTAATGCATAATTATAAAAGCATATTCGTAATTGCATAATCATAAAACACATGCTCGTATAATTCATAATCATAACTGCATACTTATGCTCATGCTCGTAAAACGTATATAAAAGACACGCAACCAACAGTGAAAAGAAATGTCCACTCACAGACAAGCACAACACAAAAACGCGCTAACTCTGAGGTCCGATGGAAGATCCCTCGCCAAACGCTCGATCCCGATCACCTGAATAATAGGGATACGATCAATATATACTGAAGCACGACATACGGAGCTAATACGTCGAGAACCCGCGTTCTCGAAAGACGTATCGCGAAATATCGACGAGGATTATAAAATTCTTAAAATATACCCAATAAACCCTCGTCCCAAAATTGAGTACCCAAATCAACTCAAAAACCTCACTATTGTGTTCAGCATGCGAAAACAAGCGAAAAGACATAAAACTTGCCAAAAATCCACCTCCCCGGAAAACCGCCACTCACGGCGGCGCGTGGGGCTTCCGCCGCCGGCCACCAGAATCCGACCAGCCCAGAAAATGTCAACCTATATATGGATATGAAGATCTCAACATTTCCAACAACTTTGTAGTTCAATGTTAAGGCTAATTCTAACCGGAAACCATCGAAATCTCACCTTGAAGTTTGAAAATCTCGCCGGAATTCCATACTCCGATTGGCTACCTCCGGCCACGGCAAGGGCCGAAACCACATGGGTTTAACTCACCTCTCCATGGGCTACAAAACCCCCATAAGCTCGACCTCCAACTCAGCCGCCTCCGTCGCCGGCGAAAAACCGCCGGAATTCCCCAAACTTTAACCAGCCATAACTTCTTCATCCGGTAACCAAAATGAGTGATCCACCTATCAAAAGAAAGAGGAGTTCAAGCCCAAAAAATTTCATGAAGAAACTACGGCCAAAAGATGCCGGAATAAGGTACATCAAAGCCGAGAAAGTCAGGGCCCAAAACGGGTCAGTTTTGACCCGTGGGTCAACGTGGTCAAACCCAGATTTCCCAAAATGGAAAGTTTCCTAAATTGTCACGTATTTATACCGTAAATATACCGTACACATACCAGCCCCAAATTGACGGCTATAATTCAATCTGATCCAAATAGGACGGTCACGATTAAATCCACATTCATCAACCGACTTCAAAACTCGATGAAACATTGTTCACTTATTCGAAAAATTCCCCAAAAAATTCTCATGAGTTCGAAATCAAATCTTCTACAATTTCCACGAAGGAACTCAAATCAAATTCTTGGTCAATAATTTAGTCGTTAACAAGCCCGCCATATCAACCAATTACGATAAAATCGCGACTATTCGTGAAACGCGCAAATCAAGCCAATTAACATACCATTTCTGGTTCGAGTCATTACACATTCAATTAATATCTGATTAACCACACTATGGGAGTCGGTTTTGGCTATCTAAGCTAGGGTAAGATGAGCTTAGGTAATCCAACTCTGGGCGAGGTTTGATAAGGCCAGAAATAGGCCTGGGCTTGGACGACTAGTGTTTTGATTAAAGAAAGAATTATCTAGAGGTTTTTAGAAGTGTTTGGAACGTTGTAGAGGCTTCTGGAATGTTCGATAGCATGACAATTCCAAGGTAAGATCGAATCTCAAGGAAGCTGGGCAATCTGACCACGAGGGACTATTTGATGGGATCTCGGGGTGATTGGCAGAATCTGAGGGGAATAAGGTAATATTTAAGTGTATCCAAAGGGATTATGCCAAAGGGCCTATAGTAATCATAAGATTTGATTGGCCCTGGATATAGAGATTCATTCCTTAATGGATTTGCCCTTTTCTAATAGAAAGTAGTCTGGTTCGATGAGGACTATACTTAGACTTGGCACAATCTCTATATATAGACCGATCATACATGGTCTCGGGTAACATTATTATGCCATAATCACTACTCTATTCTAAAGATAAAGTTCTGACTTAAGCTTTGGAGAGTCTAAGCACGGTACCACACCGTGCTTCGACTTGTTTTGCAGGTTCACAAAGACCTAAGCTAGTGGGGGGTGAATCTGCTCTCACAAATTGGTGCTTTCATTGAGAGCGAAACTCTAGGCTAACTCTCATGAACGGAAGAACATGAAAGATATCATCGGCGCAAGTAACCAACATGACAAGGAGAAAACCATGTCAGCGGAAAAAAATCAAGTCACCCCTGACACGGGGGCATTGAGGCGTGCAAGTACCCTCACGCATCAGGTTCAGCCGAGAAACCTTGCGGAAGAGGGACACGTGAGTGAAGAAGAAGGATCCGATCAGGAGAACGAGCGAGCCAGGGGATGGAGAACCAAGGTCGATCAGGACCTCCATCGGGCTGAAGAACGATATATGAATCTAATGATTGATATGGTTGCGCTACAATAGTCTACTGAGGGGGCCTCCAGGAGCACGAACGAGATGGCGGGCACCGTAGCCGTCGTCCAGGCCACCCTACTAAATCTGGTAGAACTACTGAAGAACCAAAGATTTGTCACGCCCGACCCACCCACGGTAGAAGTACAGAGGGTTCTAGCGGTCGAGTAGAACAACCAACGGGAGGTGGAGACCGATACGGAGACACCAGAGGTCGCGACCCTCAGGAACACGATGAAGGAGTTTATGAAGATACAACGTGCCCATAACGTCTGGACCAACCAAGAGATTGAGAGGTTGAGGAAGGAAATGATGTCTAAAAAGGCATCAGAGGCTGAGCAGAGGGCTCGGAGAATGTCTTAGAACCCTCTGGCTCAGTTCATCCAGGATGCCGAGCCCCCTAAGAAGTGGAGTCACCCCAAGTTTGACAGGTACTCTGGGGATTCTGACCCGTACCAGCATGTGAGGAACTACCAGTCGGCAATAGCCACTAGCCAATCAAACGACTCTTGGATGTGCAAGATGTTCCAGGCTAGTCTGAAGGATCATGCCCTGCAATGGTACGAGACGCTCCCCCTATGTTCGTTAGAATATTGGAGAAGTCTGAAAGCGGCCTTCTTCAAGAGGTATGAGAGCAATGCCGAGGGGATGAAAGGCGTGACATACCTCACATACCTCATGATGAAGCGGGGAGAAGGCCTGAGGGATTGGGTCACAAGGTTCAGGAAGGAGTATGGGACTGTTGATTTCAAGGACGACACTATGACAACCATGACGTTCATCAACAGACTAGACATGGACTCGGAGCTGGCTAGCAAGCTGACCAGGAAGAAGATTAAAGACTTGTCCATGGTCTATCATGAGGCCCTGGATAACACCCAAGTAGAGGATATGAGGACCTATAACAACAGGGATTCCCCAATAGAGAAGACGTCCCGGGGTGGATCTAGCTCGAAGAGCAACATGACCAACAGCGATATGAACCAGGGGAGGAACAACTACGATAACAAGAGGAAGGCCTCATGACACCAGTCTGCAAGTCAGGGTGGAAAATTGTTTGTTCCCCCAACAATGATCTCGATTTTGACCATACCCCACCACATAAAGAACGAGCCATGGCTTAAAAGGCCACCACTGATGACGAGCAAGAGTGACTCCGGAGACTTTTGTGCTTACCATAAGGCCAATGGGCACAAGACGGTCGATTGTGGCGTCCTCAAGCGGCACTTTGGAGAATTGGTAGACCAGAGGTACTGTTGGGAATACTTGATAGAGGAATACAAGAAAAAGCCTGAAGATTTGTTGAAGCCGTAAGGTAATGACAAGCGTCAAAGGAACAACGAGACCTTACCACCACCACCTAAAGACCAAGAGGAGAAGTACCTAGTGTTGAACTGTATTCTCTAGGCCCATGAGCACCCTAGGGATACCATTTTCCCCAGCTTAAATTGTATCATGGCAGAGGCAGGAAAACTGGGAGTAACCCTCAATGAGAAGGAGCACAAATTAAAGAGGCACAAGGCTGGGGGTGAGCCCAGGGTCAGAACAGAGAAAAATATGCTCGAGTTTTCAGTTGCAGCCCTCCCTGAGAATGAGGAAGATCATGACGACACATTGGTCGTCAACGTCAGAATGGCCCACATGACAGTGGCTAGGGTCTTGGTCGACAACGGAGCTGCTGTGAACGTTATATTCAAAGATGCGGTGGAGAGAGTGGGCCTGATGGGGGCGATCCAGGATCATCGAATAACTCTAATGGGATTTGATGGATAAATGGTGAAAACCTTAGGGATCATTCCTCTCCAAGTAGGGACGCCCCTCACTAACCCAACCACGTGGTTCGGGATAGTCGAGGGCCCGTCCCCCCTTAATGCAATCATGGGAAGGCCTTGGCTCCACAGGATGAAGGCAGTGGCATCAACCTACCACCAGGTCCTTAAATACTCGACTCCAGAGGGTCCTATCATCATTAAGGGAGATAGAGCTGCAGCAAGGTTATGCACGGTGCTAGCCACCAAAGGCATGAAAAAGGAGACTAGGGGAGAAGTTTGGGGCATGGCTGCCCCAGCTCTGCCAGCATAGCAATCACAAGGTGGGGGTTGAGATGGCACGATCGATGAGCTAGACATAGAGCTAGACCCCCAGGAACTGCCTTTCACGGAGAAGGCAGAGGAAGATGTAGTACTCGAACCTCTTGGTCGAGGCCGACCCAATCGGTGTGCAAGGATTGGGTTAGGCCTAAGTGGAGATAAGCGTAAGAACTTGATGGACTTGCTGAGGGAGTACAAGAATGTCTTCGCATGGTCGACACGAGACATGTCAGGGATTGACAGGAAAGGCGAGGCCTGTAGCTAGAAGAAGAGAACCTTTGCTACTGAGCGTAATAAGATAATTGAGCAGGAAGTGGAAAAGTCGCTAGCAGCAGGGTTCATCAAGGAAGTCCCACATTCTGAATGGCTCTCCCACGTGGTTCTTGTAAAAAAGAACGGAAAACCTAGGGTATGTATTGACTTCACATACCTCAATAAGACATGCCCCAAGGACGGCTTCCCCTTGCCTAGGATCAATCAGCTGGTGGACTCTACTGCAGATCATGAACTCCTCAGCTTCATAGATGAGTACAATGGTTATAATCAGATCAAGATGGTAGAGGACGATGTGGCAAAAATAGCATTTGTGACCAAGAAGGGAGTTTATGCCTACGAAGTAATGCCTTTTGGGTTCAAGAATGAAGAGGAAACGTACCAGAGACTGGTGTACAAGGTGTTCAAGCCTTTGCGTGGGGATACAATGGAGGTGTACGTGGATGACATGATGGTCAAGAGCAAGAGCAGGCAAGACCATGTATCTGACCTGAGGGGATGTTTCGACCTCCTACGACAACATGGTATGAAGCTGAACCCCGAGAAGTGTACGTTCGGAGTAGGATCTGGTAAGTTTTTAGGGTATTTGGTGACACAACGTGGGATAGAGGTGAAGCTGGACCAGGTAGCAGTGATCGTCAAGATGAAATCCCCATCCACAGTCAAGGAAATCCAGAGCTTGAATGGGAAACTGGCAGCACGAAGCAAGTTCTTGTCCAGATCGATAAGTGTGAACCATTCTTCGAAGCACTCAAGAAGACCAAGGGGGAGCTCTGGCCACAGGAGTGTGAAAAGGCGTTCCAAGCACTTAAGTGCTACCTTGCTTCTCTCCCTATCCTGAGCAAGCTCGTGCTAGGGGAGGACCTATATTTGTACATAGCAGTTTTCGACGTAGCAGTGAGCAGAGCTCTAGTTTGAGAAGATTTTGGGGGGCAGCAACCCATATATTACATTTCTAAAGCTCTCCTTGACCCAGAGACTCGCTACCCCAACCTGGAAAGGTTGGTACTAGCTTTGGTTATGTCATCACGCAAGCTCCGGCCATACTTCCAAGCTTTCAAAATCATCGTTATGACCGAGTTCCCATTGAGAACAATATTGCACACCCTAGACTCTTCAAGCAGGGTAACCAAGTGGACCATCGAGTTGGCACAACACGATATTGAGTACCAGCCTCGAGCGATGATGAAAGGGCAAGCCTTGGTAAACTTCTTAGCTGAGTTTACAGCACCTGAGCCAGAGGTCCAAGAAAGAAGAGATAAGGAAAGAGAAAGAGATGTGCTAGGGGTAGATCACTGGACGTTGTACACGGATGGATCGTTGAAAGACAAGGGAGTTGGAGCTGGCTTAATATTAAAGATGCCAGATGGTACGATCATGGAGCAAGCCTTAACCTTAGGGTGGAAAGCCACAATCAATGGAGCTAAGTATGAGGTCCTCTTGACAGGACTGAGGCTAGCAAGGGAGCTAAACGTGATGAAGATCAAGGTATTATGTAACTTGAAGTTGATTGCAAACCAGGTCCTAAGGGAATAAGCAGCTTACTACACATCCATGGAGGCATATCTCAGATTAGCTAAGGGTTTGGTTGCCCAATTTGAAGAGTTTTCGATCATACAACTCCCAAGGTCTGAAAATACGCATGTAGATGCCTTGGCAAATCTGGCCTCCAACATCGATTATCAGCTCAAGAGGACAATTCTTGTAGAGCATTTGTCTAATCCAAGCATGGACGAAGAGGAAATTATGGCAGTAATGCTAGTTCGGCTGGGATCTTCTTGGATGGATGAGATAATGGATTACATAGAAATGGGTACCCTGCCAGAGGAAAGGGTGGAGGCTAGAATGGTGGTATGGCAAGCAACAAGGTACAATATCAGAGAGTGAAGGCTGTATAGGCGATCTTTTGGTGGACCAGACTAGTTGGTGGTACACCCTACCCAGGTTAGAACGATCATACAAAAGCTCCATTATGAAATCTGGCATGCATATTGGGGGAGGAACCTTGTAGTACGATGCTTGACTGAGGAGTATTACTGGCCCACAATGAGGAACGATTGCATGGAGTACGCTGGCTCTTGTAAGGCCTGTCAAAGGCATGCCCCTCAACCACCTTTGCACACAGAGAAGCTGCAGCCGGTTTTAATACCGTGTGCCTTTGCACAATGGGGGTTGGATATAATGGGAGAGTTCCCAACATGAGCTGCGGGTGGACAGAAAAAATACCTCATTACTGCTACGGACTACCATTCTAAGTGGATCGAAGTTGAAGCTCTGTCAAAGATAAGGGGAGTAGAGGTAAAGAACTTTATTTGGAAATTTATCATATGCATGTTTGGAATCCCACAGACGATCATAGCAGACAATGGGCCTCAGTTCAATTGCCAAGAGGTCAGGGATTACTGTGCCGAGCATGGCATTAAGATTAGGTTCTCTACCCCAAGGTACCCTCAAGGTAACGGACAGGCGGAGGCTTCGAACAAAAAAATATTGCAAGGTCTAAGGAGAAAGCTCGATCAGCCAACAAAGGAGCAGTGGGTGTCTCAGCTTCCAAACGTACTTTGGGCTTACAGAACGACCAAGAGGAAATCCATTAGAGAAACTCCCTTTGCTTTGGTGTATGGAACCGAAGTTGTCATCCCCATCAATCACAAGATCCCTAACCTCAAGCTGGCAGAACGAACAGTGGAGAACAACACAGAAAGCCTAAGGCATGAACTGGACCTGCTAGAAGAACGAAGGGAACAAGCTCAAGTTAGGGTGGCTTCCCACCAGCAGAAGACAAAAGCTTATTATGATAGAAATGTTTGAACTAGAATTTTCCTCCCTGGGACCCTGATATTACGCAAAGTGTTCGAAAATACCAAGGTCCCAGGAAAGGGAAAACTGGGGGCAAACTGGGAAGGACCCTACAAGAATGTTGGAGAAGGCTACAATGGGTCGCACGAACTGGAGAACCCTAGAACCAGAGCCTTAGTGGATAAACGATGAAATGGTCTTTACTTGAAGGAATACCGCTCGGAGCAGAGTTGAAGACTTGGAGACAGAAGCTAGCAAGCGTCTAGAAGGGGCACACACTCTTCCTATCCAGCTTGTTTTTTATTACGATTGTTTTACAAGTTGGCAGGTTTAACGAGGCGTGTCAGATACTTCCTAGCTCATGAAATAGACACTGTACGATGTATACGATCATTTAATAAAAGCTTTTGTTTTCAGTAACTATGCTTTTCATTGTGTTCTTCATTCGAGTTACCTTATGGATCGATGTGTACGATTAGGAGGAGCTCAAAGCCCCGGAAAGGCAACAAGCTCGAGTGGGGTAGATGACGTTGGTTCATGTGGGAAAGACCTTCACTCTGCGAGCTAACCAATCCTTCCAAAGGTAAAGAATCCTGAGGGAGGAGGGGTTAGGGCATTAAGAGGGACGCCCATGGATAAACCAAAATATTCAGAGTAAAACCTCACGGTAATCTTGGGTTAGTAAAGTCCTCAAGGTCAGGTTTCATGAGATCATAAGGTATGAGGTTAGATCCAAACAAACACCAGTGGTGGCTTGGCCATATCCTGGCAATTTGGGCATTCTAAGTCCCAAGCGTTCACATCTGACGAAGCCCTAGGGATAAGTCAAAGTCGATATGAAGAGAATTTTGGTAGACCCCATCTCGACATTGAAGACAAATACCCTTGGTGAGTCCTGAGCTAAAAGGCAACCTAAATGTGGTCTTTGTGATAGCATCAGGTGTCCCATGAGGGCAGAATCTCCCAAAGACAAAGGAACTTGGTTATGAGAAGGGTCTGGAATACGGTGGTCTTTATACAGACTTGGGAATAAGCATGCACACCCCTTATTGGGGAGGCAGTCTCAAAACTGCGAGCACCTCCCAGGAGACCTTAAGGTTACCAAGGATCTCCTTAAGCCTATTCCAAGAGCATTAAATTAGAAAGATTGAGGGGTCTGAGAGTCGCACTGAGGACACAGGCACTCAGAGGCAGACCCCCTAGACCCAAATATAAGATTAGTGTACATGAAATAAAAGCACGAAATAATTAAGCACGATGAGCAAAATACGATAAACTAAGCACGATATTTATGTTTACTCCTTGCATAAGAGTTATCTGAGCTAAAGGCCCAGCCCAAGATTAGCAAAAAAGCTACATAAGTCAAGAAAGATAAAATATTGTTCAATAAAGGGGCCCTAACACTATTACAGAGATACACCCGTCTAAACAAGCAGGGGACTTTACTCTGACTCCGTTTCAGAGGCGACAGAAGGGTTATAGGCGCTGATAAGCTCCTTGCGCTCCTACTCCCAGTCCACTCGTTGACTCTTGAGCTGGAGCCCATGAGCCTCCTCCAAAGCACGAAGATGGTCCTCACACTCGAGGGCCTTGACCTCCAGAGCTTCCTTGAGTTTGGCCTCAGTTGCCTTAGCCACCGCCTTGACCTCAGTCTGAGCCCTCCTAAGGTCAGACCTCAAGGTTCTTACCTCTCCCTCATGGATGGAGTGCTCGTCTTCAAGGGCCCTCTCATTTTCATCGATAATGCGGTAGGTAAGGGCCTGAGCATCCCCAAGCTTGTGAACCTCATCCTCGAGCTCCCTGATCTTGGAGGCAGACTCCTTGGCCTTCTCCTCCACCTCCACGGCCCTCTTATCTGCCTCACGGGTGGTGGCGTGGAGGCGCCTAAGGGTAGCAATGAGGCTGACGAACGACTGAAATAATAATATGACGATATGTTAAACACGAGAAAGCCAAAGAGACAGTACGAAAGGATATCATATGACCAAGGCTAGTCGGTTGAATTGTTTTTATTCCACCAATATCTTGTACTAGAGTGCTATGCTTATATAATGAAGTAAGACTAATTTTATGTCCACATTGTGTTGTTTCCTCAAACACGCCGCTACCGATTAATTCATCCGCTACTACACTACATTTGAATAATACTTAGCTGACGCAATTAACCATGAACTTACTCTCATTACTTTAACACAACTCTCATAGTATCAAATATGGTCGAAGCGTTGCGCGCTCATACCTGGATAACACTTCAAACATATGACTAAACGTCAGCACAAAGATTTTCAAACCACATTCAACAAAAGCAAAGACATTTATCCACAAATACCAAATATATAAATAAACAAAAAGAGAGAAACAAGGAGAAAATTATTTTACTTAAACACGTAATAGCCGAACACTAAAGATAGACACAAATGCCGCTATGTTGGATTACCCCTGCCCGTTTGATCGGTCGCTAACTTCTTCTGATCTTCATCATATTTCTTCCAATCAAAGTTAGGACTGTCCTTGAGCACATCAAATGTTGCAATGTAGGCCGATGTCACCACCTCTTCCTTGATCTGCTCAAACTCAGTAGAGGCCTTGAACGCTGACACAACATCTTCCTCCAACTTGTGCTTAGCAGTGCCATCAAGGATCTGGGATTTGAGAGACCCAACTTCCACTTTCAAGGCATCAACCTCTGCCAACGCTTGATCCAGGTGCTCCGCTGGGTTGTCATGCAGGTCTTCAAGTGAGCATTTTTCCGCTTGCAGTAAATCTCGCTTAGTTTCCAGCTAATCATAATTCCCCTGAAGCTCTTGTTTGGATCTTAATGTGTCATCAGCGGCTAGCTTGAGAATGCTCAACTCTTCACAAAGCCTCTCCTCTCGTGTAGCACACATTTTCCAGTTGTCAGTTGCCCTCACCAATGTTGACTCTTTCCATTTCAGCTCTACCTCTAGCTTAAAAGCCTTTTCCTTGATCACCGCCAACTCCCCTGGGCTCCCCTCCAGTTCATTCAGTAGAACCGATTAGAAGAGGTCATGCACCCACTGTGTCGCTTCTATACACAAGAAGTGATAGTTAGTCTAAGGCTCGATGGTCAGTGCCTGCTTCCTCCGCCGTTGGATTAAGTCTAGCGGACATGACAGAAGTTGACATATTTCTCTAACAAGATCCTCAAATTGTCTTCTATCATGTTAGGGATATCCACTGTCCTCCCTCCGCTAGGCCCTTCATTGGACATAGGCGGCGTTTAGATGAGAGACCTAGCTGGCGACCGCCTAGGAAAGTTGAGCGATGTTTGATCTTCATCATATTCCTCTTCGTCCACCTCCTCATGCACCTCGGGTGAGTAAGTGGCCGACTCTTGAGCGACAGAAGGGTCCATGTCTTGACTAATGGACTTGCTCCATTTTTTATTGTACTCTGGTTGCTTTCCAGCAGTACGTTTCATGTTCTTTTCCTTTTTAGCAGCACAGGCTTACACTGATTCTGCTAGGATTTGAGCAGCAATAGGTTGCACTCTCGTCTCTAGGTTCTTGATCCTATGCACCAAGACCTCCTCCCTATCAGAGAAATTTTCTTCTTCACCATTCTCCTGCTCTTCCTCCTAATGGCACGAAGACGAATGCAGCCTTCATGGGTCTCATTCTCACTCTTTGTCAGGAACAATGGCCTCAGCCTCGTGCATATCTTCCTGATTTGGCAAAGCAGTATCACATTCTTCGGCTCCTCGTAGCCAAGTCCCATCAGTTTACGGCTCCAGACAGCTGGTGTTGCGCGCTAAAGGCATTAACCAATCCAACTACCTTGGCCTTGTCCATCTTCTTGTTTGTCCCGACGACAGTGCTCTTGGCTATGAGGAAACGAGAGCAACACATGCTGATCAGACCACACGAGAAAACCACCTAACACATTCAAAGAAAAAATACAACAACAAACAGAACCAAACACACACCAGATTTTTGGAATATCCTTGTTTGTTCAATGATCTCTGGATGGTTCAGCGCCCAAAAGTCATGGTAGAAAATCAGACGGTCCTAGCAAAACAATATCTTGGGCAAGCGCTCATTTTCTCGCTCGCCTGGTGGAAACCGGTACCTCATTGTCAAGATCAGCATAGGCAAAACGGATAACAAAGACACACAATAGCAAATGGCGTTAGTATACACAGCAATGTGACTTATCCAAGTATACATAGTCATAAAATTCAATGCACTTTCAAAGCACCCAAACAACCTAGCGGCTGAAATGACGTTGGCATGCGAGGTAACCCAACTATGTCTTCCTCTGGGCCGTTTCCAAACTCCCAATTCATGCTCGCTAAGAATGCCTTACGCCTCCATACAGTTACAAAAGAAGGCATTTCGGTGATCCACCACCATATCTTCTTCGATGATAGCATCATCGTGCCATAGTCCCACTCCAGATTCGCATACTAGTGTTGCATAAATAAGTAATTTATGCCATTGTGGGCATCCCAGAGCGTGAAAAATTGAAAATATTGAACAAGGCTATCTTAATCTTTGTCATTATTGGCCCACATTGTCCCAACGTCACCTTAAAAAGAGACAGCATATACTGGAAAAATAGATGTAGAGGCAGGTAGATTCCACTATGAAGCTGCCACTCGTGCATGTATACATGCCCCTCTAGTGGACTATAAATGCTTCCCCAACACCTAGCAGCCTAAAGTGTACAGAGTGAGGAACGTTATGTTTCTCCTATAGCTCTTCACATTCATCGATGCCTATAGACGCAGCAGGCTCCTGCACCGCCTCCCTGTTGTCAAAGCGCCTCAGCACCGTGCCTCTACAGTTGCCCATGATGCCACAGATGTTGAGGCCCCGCTTGCTCTCCTCACCGCATCTGCTTCCCCGCTCCCTGCCTTTACGCTTTGAGCCCATATCTAGAGCAACTATCACAAAAGGGTTGCAGTGACAGTAGGAATATATATATATACCCTTAGCAATTGCAGACTCGACTTTACACTAGACCCAGACAACAATGACGCTTGGCTAACGCTAAATGATTCCATGATTACCTATATCTCTTCCCCTATTTCCCTTAAGGACACATGTTTTTTCCTTCGCTGTATCTTCTCGTCTACAATCCTATACGATTCATCACTTGATATCTCCAGCGGTGCTAACGGATCCATCGCGCTAACGAAAATGGTCTATCACACAAAAGATAAATATCAAGACAAGAATGCGTCATCACCAAGGTATCTCACTGTCAGCAGCACTGCCTATTCCCCTACTCTCCAATCTTAATTAAAACCCAACCTGATGATGAACCAACGTAGACCTTTACCTGGTTCATCCTCATTCACCAGCGCACGAATACCCCCAAACAATAAGTAAACACACAAGCATTTTTCTACGACATCCACCACATTTTCTACTACCACATACCCATTTATACATGCCCACTACCCACGCTTTCATTACCAAGATTCTTTAAATCACAATACCGAGAAAGTACAAAACTTATTACTTGCATGCCTTTTCCTATACTACCCAATGGAAAATCAAAAACTCAAACCTAGACAAAAACAAGTGTGAGACCCTAGAAACACTTAAGGAGATTAACGCAACTCTTGACTTGTAAACTCGGTGATTTTGAAGAATGTTCGAGGAAATTTTATGAAATTTTGAGTAAGAGTTATCCTTGATTTAAAGATTCAACAAATAAGTATGTTTCATCACGAGTCTATGGTAATTTTTGTGTCATCTTTTGAAAGTGTTTCCTATATATTTACTTCGAGTTTCAAAAGATTGGAAATAAGGAAAACACTTTTATTTAAAAGGGATGTTTGCTGGACAATCTAGACAATTGGATGATGCTGGTGTGGTTGGCCTTTTCTTGTATTTCGTGTGTCAATGACAGAGTTAGATCCACGTGACAGGTTTACTTGTTTCGCTTCTTCTAGCTTGATTTCTTTATCAAGTATAGATTGTTTGTACAATTCTTTTCTTGTTAACTTATTTGTAAAATTCTTCTCTTGACAATTATTCGGATTTTGGCTTGAACGACTATTTGCTAATTTTTTGGCACTTATATTCGTTTATAAAGTAGTTCCCTTTATTGTTTTCTCACTTTCACGTCATTTTCAATACATGCTTCCACAAGTTAAATTTCTTATTTACTTTACATATAAGTTTACGTTTTTATTTTTCTTTTGTGAGTTCTTAGGACTTGAGTTAAGAATCTTAGCTTAAGTTTTAGGGATACGCGGCACTGTAATGTGCTCGATTTGATGAGGTGCAAATCGGGGCATTACATAAAATAATATCAGAGCAACTGTATTAAAAGGTTTTTAACTCGAGTTCGATTTCTTACAAAGTTAGAATCTTTTTTGTTTTAAACTTGTGTTTTCATAGCCTTTCGTTGCTACTGTAGAGTAAAAACTGTTTTTGTTATGAAAGACGCTTGTTAGTTTTTGTTTTACAAATTATCTAGGAGTAGTTTTCAATCGGTTTAAAGGTAACTATTTTTTTTTGGTTCATGCTTTGTGATATTGTTAACACCAGATATTTTAAAATAAGGTTTTTGGAGTTTTGGTTGTTTTAACACAAATTTATTATTTTAAAGAGTCTTTAGTCTTTCAAAATTTCCTACACCTATTTGCTTAGACTCGTACTGTTTTTAATTATTGTAACTGTTGGTTTTACACACAATTTGAATTCTGATTGAGCACAAATTGATTTTACAAGGTTGTTTGTTTTGGAAATATGTAGCTAAAAAGAAGATTTGAACTTAGAAAGTTTTGTTTTGGCTGTGACTATCTTTTAAACGTATTTTTAGCTCCGGTTCAAGTCCTTGTAATCTATTTCAGCCATTAACCAATAGTCTTCTTGATCTCTGATCACTTTCTAATTGTTATCCTGAATCACATGTGTCTTTGAATTTTCTTCTAAGTTGTTAATCACTTGAGTCTCGAGTACTTTGTTCATACTCAAATATTAAACCCACTTCTTAATATTGATTAAGTCCACTAATTGATCCTTGCTTGCGTTGAGTTGAGAAATTCCGATCGTTTTAAACTTGCTTCTATGATGAAAAGTATTCTTATCCCGGTTATTATGTCTTGTGGGCTTATGATGGGTATTATTCGATTCTACCTTATTGATACTTATAGTCATCGTGATGTCACCCAAAGCTTGTTCCCCTTCGTGCACAGTACTAAAATACAAGGAAATTGTAAAGTTGGAAACAAAATGGTGCCATGGCCAAGTAAGTGAAATAGATGACGGTGATGCATATGCTTTGGTATAAAAAATGTGAAGCTTCAATCTCAGGTGAGTACACTGGATATATCTTTTTGATTATTAATGTTGAGAATTTGTGCTTATTATGAAATTTGGGTCCAATTTGTTGCTCGTAATGTAGAAGGATGATGTGGTATATCTATGACATGAGGCAATAGGTCCAAGATTTATGTGTTAGGCAACACCACAAGTTCTTTAATTTATTTGAGTATTTGGAGTCTGACAAGTATGTATTGAGAATTGACTATTGTGAAATTTTGAGGGCAAAATTTCTTTTAAGGATTGTGGAATGTAAGACCCTGGAAATACTTAAAGAAATTAACACGATACTTGACTTGTAAACTTGGTGATTTGGAATAATGTTTGAAGAAATTTTATGAAATTTCAAGCAAGAGTTATCCTTTGTTTAAAGGTTCGACAAATAAGTATGTTTCATCATGAGTCCTTGGTAATTTTTGTGACATCTTTCGGAAGCGTTTGCTATTTACTTCAAATTTTGGAAGATTAGAAATAAGGGAAAATAATTTTATTTAAAAGGGATGTTTGCTGGACAATCTGAATAATTGGATGATGCTAGAATGGGTAGCCTTTTCTTGTATTTTGTGTGGCATTGACGAAGTTAGATCCGCATGACAAGGTTACTTGTTTCATTTCTTTTAGCTTCATTTCTTTATCGAGTATAGCTTTTTTGTACAATTCTTCTCTTGTTAGTTTGTTTGTAACATTCTCCTCTTCACAATTATTCAAACTTTAGCTTGAACCAGACAACTATTTGCTAATTATTTTGGCACTTATATTGCTTTATAAACTTGTTCACTTTATTGTTTTCTCACTTTCACCTCATTTTCAATACACGTTTTCGCAAGTTAAATTTCTTATTTACTTTGCAGATAAGTTTTACGTTCTTATTTTGCCTTGCGGGTTCTTAGGACTTGAGCTAAGAATCTTAGCTTAAGTTTTAGGAACATGTGGCATTGTAATGTGTTCGATTTGATAAGGTGTGAATCAGGGCATTACAACAAGCAAGGATCGTGGATCAAAGATACAATACAATAAGAAAAGAAAAGAAAAGATCAAAGGCTCACCTGTTTGAGCAAGAATGATTGAAAATTTCACACGGAAATCAAAAGCATTGAGTCTTCGCTGAAACGCCGTAAAACTCCAGAATGTGCTAAAAAATATCTAAGTGTGCGAAATGGAAAAATGACAGGGGTAAAAGCTTTATATACTACGTTCATTAAACCCTACACATTTCTCCTCCATCCATGAATCCCTGACAGAAGCTCCCAATTTTTGCCACGCGTCCCACGACATTCAAATTCGAAACCAAAAACGTCTCTTCATGAATCACAGTTATGAGATCATCAATGCACGTACACAACGGCTTGACTCTCGACCCTTCGAGCCTAGCGCAAACCGCCACATGTCACACATACAACCATAGCTCATGCCACATATCTAACATCAATGATTATGGGGCCAAATAGCACACCACCCCCACTTTCACTTTAACGGTACACCACCCCACGTCTACTCTATTGACATGAGCCACATAGCGCTCAGCTTGGCAAACACACTTTTTGACATTTTTACACAGGTAACCCCATCATGCCTACCAAGTTGACAAGCGCAAATCTCAGACACACCTAGGTCGGGCACCAAGTTACCTTGCCTTTAGCGCCGTCAATGAACGCTTGCCTTCATTTGACAACATCAACACGCTACAGATTATAATAAGCTTTGAAAATAAATTCCACACGTCCCATCTAACCTTTTCCTCTAGCGCCACCCAGACACCCTGGCGACTGGCACCCAGAGTCCATCACTCAAATACAAACTCCCCTAGCGGTTGATCACCCTAAACTGAATGTCTCTTGATGTGGTCTTCGACCTAGTGACCAATGTCTAGCAATCGATCACCTTCACGAGACCAAAGAAGCCAATAACACTAGGTCGATACCCTTAGGCGGCAGCTTCCCTAACGCACATCATCTTTCACCTTTACCCAGTACTCACCTTAGCGACATTGGTTACCTGGGGACTTATATTCCCCTCGGGCCCAAAAAATCCCTAGCGTCGTTGCCACCCATCAAGCAGCCACAAATGGCCAAACACACGCTGCATCGCACACGTTGTTCCCTGCTTAGTGCTCGTTATTTTCACACATAACATTTCAAAGCATAACACACGGTACATCGCGCACGTCATTCCTTGCTTAGCGCTTGATGTTTTCACACACGACGTCTTAAGCACAATGGACATCGCATCATGCGCGTCGCTCACCTCACACTATCGTCCCACACAACCACTCGAAGTGCTACATGGTTAATTTCTGCAAAACCTTTTGTATCTGGCAGGAGACCAACCTTGGTTTCGGGATCGAGGGAAATCTGGGGCACACTATATTACCCTGGCCTAAGCAGCGCTAAATATGGTCACTTTATGGATCAAGGTTGATCTTTTTGACATGGGAACTTGGGGGACTTGTTAGTATGTTACGCGCTAACCCATAAAATATACCATACTTAGCACATTAAAACAAGTAAAAAGGGATAAAATCATAAGTATTTCGCTCGTAGAGCTCACGCGTGCCACGCGCTCGTATAGGAGAAAGGTCTGACTTGCTAAAAGACCAGCGTGCCCCTCTTGGCAATCAAAGGGGTATTGGCAGCAATCCAACATTAAAAGTAAAAAGGTTATGTCATTCTCAACTACCTATATAAGGAAGGTATTTATAACAAGCAAATGTAATGAATTCATCCCTATATTTACATACGGCTTACTGTTATAACCACTTCTGACTTAGGCATTGAAGCGTTGAAGGCGGGTCAATCTTGTCTCAACACCCCCCCCCCCCTCACGCCGTCTATGTGTTTGTGCAACCAAGCGGAAGCATGTAAGACGACGGTTCGAGCACTCAGAGCAATCCGACAATAATATTTATTACTCTTCTAATGGGATCATCCAGCAGATTCAAGTAGAAACATTGAATTTCTTAAGTCATCAGCATCTTCTTTAGTTTCTATAAATTTTGAAGATAAATCTTCAGGACACACATTAAATGCTAACTCCCATATAAACTTTACTTGATGAGTCTAAAAAACTATAGGGGTATGTTTAGATGAATAGAGTTTAAACCCCTTAGATTTATCACAATATCCTATAAAATGACAACTTATATACATGGAATCAAGTTTTCCCAAATTTAGATTATGAATCCTTGCTTCTGCACTACAGTCTCACATATGACAATGATGAAGAGTAGGTTTCCTACGACACCATAATTCATATGGTGTCATGTCTGAAGCTTTTTTGGGAGATCTATTACAAACATAGTATGCAATTCTCAATGCCTCACCCCACAAAAACCTTGGTAACCCTGAACCACACATCATACTCCTAACCATGTTTAATAATGTCCTATTTTTCCTTTCTATAACACCATTTTTCTGAGGATTATAGGGTGTGGTGTACTGAGCTTTTATACCACATTCTTGAAGGTATAGTGCAAATTGTCCCTTTTATTGAACACTCTTAGTAAACCTCCCATAAAACTCTTCCACTCTATCAGATCTCACAATTTTAATTTTCAAACCTAATTGAAGTTCAACTTCATCTTCGAAAAATTTGAAATAGTCTAAAGATTGAGATTTTCTACATAAAGTAAATATGGCAATATCTAGAAAAACCATCGGTGAAGGTTATGAAATAGACATTTTCACATATGGTTTGAGTTCTAAAAGGTCCACATATGTCAATGTGTATCAATTCTAGCAACGTTTTGCTTATGTGTACACCTTTTTTGTTTAGTTTTGTTATTTTGCCTTTATAACATTCAACACGGTCTTTTAAGTCAATAAAATCAAGTTCTAGTAACATTTCATTCTTAACCAAAGTCTTTAATATTTCTTTTGATATGTGGCCCAATGTCTAATCTTCTATGCCATAGAAAAGAAGATTTATCGTTGAATAAGATTCTCTTAACATCTGTAGTGGTGTCAGTTTCTGAAACGTTTGAATTTTCAATGAAAAATATAGATTGTGATGGTAAAACTTCAATTGATCTGTAAGTAACCGTACGCATGTTTTCCAGATCCAACAAATAATGAACCTTTAAAAATTTGAATTCCATTAAAATCATAAAAGAAATTGTATCTATTGTCAACCAAAAAATCAAAAGAAACTAAATTCCTCTTCATTGAGGGAATGTAATGAACATTTTCTAGAAAAAATAAAATTATCTAGACCTAAACAAAGCTTTAAAGTTTTTATAGCTCTAGCTGCTACGTGCATTCCGTAGTCAACCTTGATATTCTTCTCATCACTTCTTAGATTCATCTATCTTATTAAACTTTGGAATGAATTAACTATGTGTATGGGGGAGCCTGAGTCAAACCAAGAGGTATTTGGCCAAAAATTAATTAAATCAACCTTTAAAAAATAAAGAGAAGGAATATTAAGGAAATTAAAAAGAGTAAGACACTTAACCTTCTTTTCTAACAATATCTTAAAGTCAATACAATCTTTCTTCGTGTACCCTTTCTTCTTACAAAAAAAGCACTTAAACTTAAAAAGTTGTTGGTTGTTGTTAATGCAGTTGTTACTTAAGTTTCCCATGGGTGCAAAGACTTGAACCTGACTTTCTTTGGTTCTAGATTCTTCTTCCATTTGTTTTTGTCTACCAAGTTCACAGTGGTTTCATATTTGGGTCCATATCCTGTTTCTTAATCCAAGACTCTTTTGCATAAGCAATGACCATCACCACTTGTCATGCTCAGAACATCATTACCACCATAATCTACACCAGTCACATCATCACTTGCAATATCACTACCTCCAGGATTATAAAAGCCACAATTAATCAATATTATTACTACTACTTTTCACCATTCACAGTGCTACTGTCGGTGACAATATTCATAGATTCATCTTCACCTCCTACTAGCACATTATCCATACATTTTATATCATCTTCACCAACCTCAATCTGAGTTACATTTTCACCTCTAAAACTATAATTTTCACCATTCACTAAACCTATGACATTGTTCCCACATGCATCCTCAATCACATCAGTCATTGCATGTATACTCTCACTAGTTCGTTGAAAAACAGTTTCAGTTCCAGCAGATTCTCCGACCTCAATTTGAGTTCTATTTTCACCTCTAAAACTACAATTTTCACCATTCACTTCACATATGCCATTGTTCCCACCTGCATCCTCAATCACATCAGCCATTGCATGTATACTCTCACTAGTTCGTTGAAAAACAGTTTCAGTTCCAGCGGATTCAGCAGCATTCCCCTCCTTAACACAATGAGGACCAATAAAGACCACCGGTGGCGAAGAACCAGATAGGGCAACAGCCAAACCACGATTTTGATATGTACACAAATCTCCAAACAAATCTTGCTTGATGACCACTGCACCCATATCACCTCCACCGTCGTCAGGACCAACATCACCAACATCAACATTCTCACCATTTAGTACTTCAAGATCACTACAATCACCATTCTAAATAATTTCAACTCCAACACAATCATTTACTGGACCATTGAACGCACTAGCCATAACCTCATCAATAATCACAGCTTCATGTTGACTCATATCTCCATGACTAACATTCATAGCACCATTTTGAACCACTTTCTTATCTGCAACCACTGAGGCTATACGTAACACAACTTGTATCGAAACATTGGTAAGGTCAGGCATCCAATGAGGAATTGGAGAGCAAGATGATTTTGTACCCTGGAATGCAGAGACGAAGTGATGCTGACAAGTAAGGGAAGCATGGCCCTTCAATCCACAGAGTTGGCATGTTAATATGGGAAAAGAAGAATGTCCAGGTGAAACAAGAGCTCTATAACGGCATGTCAAAGCAGTATGCCCCTTTTTACGGCAGATTTGTCATTCTGGTGTGGATCTAGACCATCTTGATGCACAATGTTGACTACAATGATCAGCCAAATGACCTCCTTTTTTAAACTTATTAACCGCACAGTAGCTTTTGTCAATACACCTTTCTACAGCAAGAAGTTGGGACTGAAGATCTGTCAAAGTAATAGAAGTTTTCCTTCCTTCCACAACCATTTTAATCACAGTATATTCGTCGGGCAACCCATTAAGCGTAACATACAGTATATATATATCTTCATCACAAAACTGTACCCCGACCAAATTTAACATATCTCAAGCATGTTTAACACGACGTAAGTATTTATCAATGGAATCAATCTTTTTCTGAACTGTGAGAAGATCAGTCTGCAATTGCATATCATTGGCTCTGGACACACTACAGTACCTCTCTTACAAACATGGCCAAGCATCCCTAGATGTCTGACACCCAATAATAAGGGCAATATTCTCTTCATCTATTGTCGCAAGTAGAAAACTAAGCAAAGCTTTATCCATTTTCTTCCACTCGGTGTAGGCATCTGTCTGCTCAGTAGTAATACTTGCAGCCTCAGAGACCATATAACATGGAGGTGATGTCACATACCCATCAAAATAACCAAATAAGTCACTATTATCTAAAACACACTTAAACTAAAAACTCCGTATGAGAAAGTTAGTATCCCTCAACTTTACAGTGATCATACACGACATGAAATTAACTCAGTCACAGTGATAATCCCAGCTCCGCTTGATAAAGATGAGGCCACCATTATTTATCTCCACAAAAAAAAAAATCAATCACACCAATAGTTGTTGACAGCAACATACCACTGCAACATCTCTTTCCACCCATTTCAGCAAAGTCACCATAATACCATCCAACTCTTCCTTCAAGTTGCTCATAAAAGAATAGCAATATAATGCGCACACAGTGATCAGAACAACACTGACATCATATACTCCACCAAGATAGAATGACTACTACAATTCACTTTACTACAGAACATCTTCATCAATCTACTTGAGAAAATATCTCATGAATCCATTTCCACCAAAATCTCAAGCAACAACAGCTCTACTCTAACTTTGGACAACCACATCAATTTTTCACCAATTTTGAGCAACCACAGCAAGAAAATTTCGCCTTTAAAAAAAAATCTAACAACAACAATTCTCAATTATTCTATATCAAATCATAAAAAGAGTCGTGAGATGAGAAATCGACCTCAGATTGAAGTCAAAATTGGTCAAAGAGGTGATGAGAACGAACAGAGGCATCAAATGAACTCCGATCAAACTTCAGCTTTCAGATTCAGAACTGGTAGGTAAACCCTCACACTCGATCACAAGCTGAGCTCGTTCAGAGACTTGAGGACGAAACCCTAGAACACCAAACGAGAAGATCTGAGAAGATTGAATCGACTCCGACAGGTCGATTTGATCCACTGCGACGCCGATTTGTCCCCTCTGGTACTCAATAAGAGATATTTGAGCCGGATCAATGACGAAAACTCCAAAATCAAAATCTAAGGGTATTGATTGCGAATCTGATGAAGAACACTACGGTGCGGAAGCATGAACAATAGGTCTCAGGAGCTACTGAAGCTCTAATACCATGTTAACCATGGCACCAGGCTTAAAGGAAAAGAGAAACTAACGAAGAGAAACCAGAGGAGGAATTGAGATCGCAATCTTATAGAGTTTTACAATCAAGCTTTTTACAAAAAGAGAGAGAGTTTCGGCCCAACCATCCTCTAGACCAGAGAACCCAAGTATCTAAAAACTTAATTCAACCTAAAATGACAGCCGTCACAATATAGCTCTATTAACACCGCTTAGGATGACGGAAGACAACTTTCATGGGGAGGAGGCTTATACGTTGTGGGGAGACGGAGAGAAGTTTGATGGTTCTAAGCATGTCTCGGTTTATGGCATGGATGATTTTAGTAATGTGCCTAGTAAAACCTAAAGCTATGGGCGGGTGAAACTCAGCTTGTTTAAAGGCCATGTCGATTGCTTCAGCTAGTGCTTCTGGTTCTCCATGTGTTTCTGTAGGGAAACTAAAACACATCATCATGTAAGTTTCTATTACAATAAAACATGGAGGCATGCATCTAAGCGCATCTCTAATGGAGTCATGGAGATGCATCAAATATGTAGTTGATGACCTATGTGGCTTAGCGGATCCAGACTGGAGGCTTAGCGGATCCAAACTGGAGGCTTTACAAAAGAATGGAACATAGGAGACTGTTTCTGCACTATCTGGAAAGAAAGTTGTTGGATGTAGATGGGTATTAACAGTAAAGCTGAAGGCAGATAGAAGCATTGATCGATATAAAACTCGTCTGGTTGCTAAAGATTACACCCAGCGATATGGACTGGATTATCAGGAGACATTTGCTCCGGTAGAAAAAATCAGTCTTGTATGCATTCTCATTGTTTTAGCAGCTCGACATGATTGGTCATTACACCAATTGACGTGAAGAATGTTTTCTTGAATGGAGATCTAGAAAAAGAAGTATACATGGATATTCCTCCAAGTGTCAGTTGTGAGTCATATGATGTTGGAAAGGTGTGTTGACTGAAGAAGTCTTTGAATGGATTGAAGCAATCTCCGATAGCTTGGTTTGGAAGATTTGCTGGAGCTATGAAGAAGTTTGGATATAGACAGAGCAACTATGATCATACCTTGTTCATCAAAAGCAAGGGTGGTAAGATTACTACTCTAATTGTATATGTGGATGATATGGTTGTTACAGATGATGATCCAGTTGAGATGAAAGATTTGAAGAAGCGTTTGTCCCTAGAGTTTGAGATGAAGAATTTGGGTTCATTGAGGTATTTCTTGGGGATTGAAGTTGCAAGATCTAACTTGGAAATCACTTTGTCACAACTAAAGTGCGTGCTTGATCTTTTTTTTGAAATAGGAACGCTGGATTGTAAACCTGCTAATACTTATATTGATATGAATCACAAGTTAGAGTTGTGTCCAAATCAAATTCCAATGAACAAAGTTAGGTACCAGAGGTTAGTAGGAAGATTAATTTATATTTCACATACTAGGCCTGATATTGTATATGTTGTAAGTGTTGTCAGTCAGTTCATGCATGCTCCAAGTAAAGAGCATATGGATGATGTGATGCGCATTCTCCGATATTTGAAGTCTGTATCTGGCAAGGGCTTATTGTTTTCAAAGGATTGTGAGTTTGGAGTTACATGTTATTTTGATGCAGATTGGACAGGTGATAAGACAAATATGGCGTCTACTTCTAGATACTTCACCTTTATTGGTGGGAGTTTAGTAATTTGGCGCAATAAGAAGCAGAATGTGATTGCTCGGTCTAGTGCTGAAACGGAATACCGTGGAGTGGCAAATGTAGTGTTATGGATCAGGATTGTATTAAAGGAGTTAGGCTTCAAGCTTCAGAAAGTCATGGATTTTCATTGTGATAATACAGCTGCGATTGAGATTGTTCGTAATCCTGTACAGCATAATCAAACCAAGAATGTAGAGATTGATAGACATTCCATCAAGGACCACCTTGATAAAAAGATTGGGCGAGTGATAAGACTAATAGGGCGTCTTCTTCTATATACTTCACCTTTATTTGTGGGAATTTAGTAACTTGGCGCAGTAAGAAGCAGAATGTGATTGCCCAGTCTAGTGCTGAAACTGAATACCGTGGAGCGGTAAATGCAGTGTGTAAACTGTTATGGATCAGAAAAGTATTAAAGGAGTTAAGCTTTAAGCTTTAGAAAGTCATGGATTTGCATTGTGATAATACAGCTGTGATTGAGATTGCTCATAATCCTGTACAACATGATCGAACCAAGCATGTAGAGATTGATAGACATTTCATTAGAGATCACCTTAATAAGAAGAATATACGTTTTTCTTTTATAGTTTCTGAAGAGCAATTGGTGGATATACTCACTAAGGGGTTGTCACACCAAGATTTTACAGGTTGGATTGATTAGTTGGACATGATTGATATCTATGTATCAACTTGAAGGGGATGTTAGAAAGTAAATCATTATGAATATTCTTTTGTGATTAGAATTAAAATTTTGTAGATGTGGTAAGAATATAAATATCATTTCTTACTAAGAAACAATCTGCACATCTTTATTAACTCTAAAATTAAAATAAATAGAATCATTAAATTCTCTCTGAAATATTTTTTTACCTTTTTGTTTTATCCAAAACATAGATTCCAAAACCATCATGTTGCAACATAACTCGAGACTGTGCAAATGACAGCAGTCACATATAAGATCTAGAATGCTAATGGTAATGTACACACTTTTGAATTAGTTATTCCGGCTCCCAAAACAACACATTAGCAACTCATGATTGCCGAACAATATCGATAATTTGCGGTTCAGTTATTCGGTGCGCGTTCAAATAAAATGAAGGTAAGGTGTAACGAATTCAATCAGAATTGTCGAGTTGAGATAGAATATGATATTATTTTTTGTAAAATGTGCTATTATTTTCAGATGTGTTTTACTTCGAATAAAGTTCTAATTTAAATATAATTCTTCTCTCAAATGAAAATGACAATGGATCCTGAATCTCTTTGAGTATACAGTAATACAGATGTATCGAATTGGCATGGATTTCGATCCAGAGAAAATAACCAAGCTCCAGGCAAATCTCTAGAGTCAATGCAAACCGGATAGAGACAAAGACAGACCAGAGCACTTTACCTTTTCTTTTCTTTTTTTGAGAAGAAACCAGAGCACTTTGCCAAGTGTGAACAGAACTCAGAAAGAAAACCACTGTCTAAAGCCGCATCTATTTCTTGTCTGTGTGCCACTCGCTCCATTATTAAAATCCTAGATGGCTACATCAATCAGTAACCGAATTCGCTTAAGATTAATTTAGACCCAAATTTCTGCAAAATGGGTTGATTACCTTCCAAGCTAGCTAGTTAATTCAACGACATTTGTAAATAGTTTAAGCTTTTTTTCACTAAGAAAAGTGGAACAAAAGGCGCTACTAGTACAAAAATTCTCTGTATCTGTGTCACGAGATCTGTATGCTTTGGTAGCTGTAGATAGATGATCATGGGGATGAAATGAGCTTGTGAGAGAGTTGAGCAGCGAGAAAGAGAAATGGCGTCCGATACGTCGTCGTCGGTGGACGAACAGACACAGCTGGTGGCTTCAGTAGTTGCAACGGCCTCTACTGACAACAGAGGAAGGCATCGGATTCTTGTCGAACTCAATCGTCTCGAACAAGAACTCAAATTCTTACAGGTTTCCTCTTGTTTTCTATGAATGTTGTTTGTTCCCAAGATTGATGTTTGCTCCTTTTTGAGGTGTTAGTTTCTGTTTCAATTTCAGTTTTAGTTTTGGGTCTTCCATCGATCATTTGAGGTTTCAATTTCTTGTTTTGAAAGAATTTAACAATGCATTATGCATATATCTTTCACCACGTTGTAGAAAGGTTCTTCCTTTTTGTGTGCTGAAATGAAAGAACGGAACTTTTTTTGTCCTCAAGAATCAAAGAAACAAAAGTGAAAGAAAAGGAAAGGAAGTGCTGTGTCTATTTTCCAATTTAGGAAATGGGTTTGACTACATTGATGAGACACATGAGAGTGTTGATCTTTACAGTGGTCAACGATGAGATTCTGAACTCTGGTCAGGAATTTAGCGATTCAGTTTTCTATGGTTGTTTTGAGGCTTTTAGAGTTTCACACTATTGAGTTGCAGGTTTGATTTGTTTCACCTCCTCTGGAACTTTTCAATAGAAGACTGTGATTGTTGAAAAGAGAGGAGCTGAAGAAGTATTTTGACTATAGATTAAAGAATGTTGAACAAATCACTAGTGGATTTGTACTGAAATGAAGTTGAACTCACATTGGGTGTGCTAACAGTTAATTTGACAATATAATCATACATCTTGAATCCGGTATATGTAATTCGTTGCAAGGTATTGCGGCTAAGTTGGTTTACAAAGACATTGTTAGTTCACTCTATCGATCATCTGAACAACGGTCGATCATTTTCCCTTGTCATGAGATGTGTTAATCCAACCTTTTACCTCTGAGAATATCACACTTGTAACTTGTAGATCAAATCTATTGTAAAAATCACAACTGCTGTGCGACATATCCTCTAGATTCATATATGTTGACTCGTTGATCAAATCTTTTTTTCTGAGATTCATATATGTTGACTACTTCGAGTACTCTAGCAATTTATGTTTGTTTCTGTGAACTACTGCTATGTTTTATGATATGGGTATAGATAGTCATACAAAAGACAAAGACCATTGTTAGATGTATAAAATCATTCAAAGTTGTAATATTCATGTATAAAATGTGTCAGAAAGCTTTCTAGTTTTACACACTGCATAATGGGTTCCTTAATTTATTTCTATTCATTTCCAGGAAGAGTTGGGAGAGCTTGAAAGAACAGACGACATTTCAACCATATGTTCAGAGTAAGTATGAGCATTGATTCATTCTTACTCAAGTTACAGCGTCCTGTCCTAACTTGGCGACACAAATAAACTCAATGGTATATGACGGTTTGTTTTGTTGGTGTCCTCCAGATTGCAACCCTACATTGAAGGCAGGCCGGATCCTCTACTCCCGGTGTAAGTTACCAAGCTTTATAACCAATCTATTCACTAACCATGAAACAATGGTTTTGCTTGGATGCCTAATGTCCTATTCTTCACATCT
Organism: Geum urbanum; assembly: GCA_946800695.1. NCBI lineage: Eukaryota > Viridiplantae > Streptophyta > Magnoliopsida > Rosales > Rosaceae > Geum > Geum urbanum. The sequence continues at coordinate 42,258,817 of OX327007.1, read as the reverse complement.
CATTGCAGAACAAATGGCCCTTTAAATCTAATTTGGGATAGATGGTTTGAAGGACCACAAGACTCACAAAAATGTAGTTGCGTAATACTCTGATATGGATCCATCTATCATTTCTTACTGTGGTTGCAGGAAACTTTATAAACAGAAATGTTCTACCTGCTACAGAAGCATTATATTCTTCTCCTACTTGTACTAGGTATTGGTGCTTGAACTTTCTAGGTTAACCCACTTGAATGCAGTACTTGCTATTACTGAGCTTGTAATTTTTTAAATTGAATGCACCATATTGGTATGTTTGTCATCAATGCTAAACTCACAAGGTGAAGCTTCATATGGAAAATCAAAGAGGCAGAATCTCCAAGACTCAAGGAAGTGATTGAAGCTATCAGAACAAATTAGGACTGCCACAATCATGGTTCATCAGATCTCAGATATGGTAAGATTGCATTCATGATTCCGCTGTGCATTTTAATCAATCAATTAGGCATTATAAGTGATTGATCCCTTACAGTTGACTTAGCAACCCTTTCCTAATCAATTAGGAAATCAGATCTGTTTTGATACAGTTTCCTAATCTGATCAGGAAAGATTCTCTTTGCTTTAATCTCTGATTGATTCATTTGAATTTGAATTATATGGCTCAAAAGTTAGTCTACTGTAATATAAAAAACCAAGTTTCGTGACTGGTTTAGTGATCTACGCATTTTAGGCGTATTAATTAGTACATTTTCTCTACATTTTTACTTTGTTATTTACTTAGTATGGTTAATTTTATTAGCTTTTACTTATTTTTGTTATTTTTAATTGTAGAACAAAAGAGACGGAGTCAATGAGCCAACACGCATGCAGATAAATGAAAAAGAAGATGGATAAATAATGGCAAGAGAATTCGGCAATGGAAGAAGAAAATTGGAGGCACGTGGATTGTGGAAGTGAACCAAAGAGGAGATGTGTCGGTTAAAAGCAAGTCTTTAGTGCTTTTCAAGTTTTCAAACGCACAATTAAATTTGACATGAAATGGATGTAGGAGCTTAATTGCATGATGTAGGAGCTTAATTGCATGATGAAGGAGCTTAATTGCATGATGGAGGAGCTTAATTGCATACCTATTTAGCTTAATTGCATACCTATTTGAAACGGTTTGCTATTAACATGGGGAGGAGCTTAATTGCAATAATACTACACATTTATTCTTTCAATTAAGAGGTTTTGATGGCACATCTTGGGAGGAGGAGAGACATGAGAATTCTCAAATCATTTTCTATATAAAGAAAGCTTTGGGGAAGAAAAAGATCATCACATATTCTAGGCCTAAACTCTGCAAAAATTATTCTCCAACCTCTCCCTCAAACACCAAGACCAAGCACGGAGTTGACAATACCACCATCCATCATCACTCGGATCGCTTGCACACGTTAAGTCCATACAAGTGAGAACCACCATCCTTGGATCCATCTACACCTTGGGAGTTTGCAGCGTTAAGCGGGATTTCTTTAAAGTGTAACCATGAATCCTTTACTCCGTAGTCATATTTTGTTCTTGTACTCTTTTTGTTTAACGTTGGGTTTTGGTGAATATTTTTGGATTTTTAATACTTACTTGAGTATATCTTCCATGTGTTTATGTTCTTAGTTTTGTTTGAGGCATGCTATGTCTAGTTCTTAATGCGTTGGGTAGTGCGGGATGATTGTGTTTTAACCTTTCGCCTGGAAGTTATTCAATGATTCTTAGAATTTGAGGCGTTAAGCTTTAAACCACATGACATGTTAACAATAAGAATTAGGAGCATAAATTTCGAAGGTAGCTTAATTAGGTAGAGAAAATTGGTTAGGTTGAATATGATGATCACATGTAAATAATTAGCTTATGTTTTATTTTTGTCGAAATTTATGGTGGGATTTTTGGGATTCTTTTTATGTGTTTTGCTTGTCTATGAGTCGATGCATGTTAGAGTCCTAGAATTTCTTGCTATATTTTTCAACGTTTTTAGGTAGTAATTAGATAGAAAATTAGGTAATTAAAATCAACTCATACACCCCCCATATTACACAATAATTGCATGCACCCTTCAATCCCCGGTTTAGAACGATCCCTACTTGCTTATATTATACTACATCTATAGGGTTTTAAATTGTTTATGGTTGATTTATGTGTTTAATTTAAATGCATATTTTGGTAATATCAATTTTTGGCGCCGTTGCCGGGGATTGTTAATTGTTTGTGATTTTTGTGTGTATATATGTAAATTTATACTTGTGCATATTACTAACCATTTTCTTTTTCAGGAATTTTCGAAGTATATATGCTAATTTTACTTACAAATTTTCGATGCCTTGTATATGTGCCCTAATTGATTTAATTTTTCGTAAATAAATACATGTGAATAAATGTTAGTGTAAATTTTAATTTTTGTAAATATTAATCGGTGTTTGTATATATATATATATCTAGTAATTGTTAAGCATGTTAAAGGATAGTCTTAGATTTACATTGATTACATGCTTGATTAATTAGGTCTCACTCCTTGGAATAGATGGTGCCTCTTTTTCTTGTTTATCTCCTTAACCCCTTATGTTTTACACATAAGGTTGAGGGCGGAGCCTACAAGAACTATGAGGGAGTGTGAATTTTTGAAAATTTGGCTGAATGTCGAACATGGTGTCTAGAAACGGGTTATGACTGGTGACAGGTTCTGGATCTAAGAAAGACTTACACCAATAGAGTATATACCATTGGCCCGGTTAGCCTCGGGGTGTATTGTCGAAATTAGTCCTGCCTCTCGCGTTATCTCTATCCCCAACTGGCCATGTTTTTCGATTGAACCAAAGCTGAATAATTGAAAATTCATACTTTATCGCATGTATGGGTCGCACGTCCTTGGAAAGATTGAAAAATCAATGCCTTGTAATCCTTATAAATTTTTGGCGAAATCAATTTGGGTCATGTATGCTAAAAATTTCGAAAACTGTTTGAACATGTTCAATCTTGTGATTCCAACGTGTGAAACAATTCTAACTTAGCTATGTATATATAATTTTCGTTGACTTCTTATTTTTGGATCACTTGCATTCATTCTTATTATATATCATGTGCATTCATGTTTCTAGTATATTATGCCTTAGTATTTTCGTTGCATATGTGTTATATGTTTAGTATAAATTCGAAGCTGGGCAATAGGCTGTTTTGTGTGATTTATCAGATATAGTTATACATCTCGGAAAATTCTGAACTTTTATGAAGTATTTGTATATGTGTCTAGTCTTTTCGCGTAAAATTTCAGCTAGTTCCAACGTGTGATTAATTCTAGAGAAATTATTCAAATAGTCATGCTCAGGTTGCTCGATTTTTGTGAATATTTAGAATAGTCAAGAATCTTTGCAAATCATTCATTCATTCATGCATTACATAATTGCATCATCTTGAATCATATTCATCATTGCATTTCATGCATTTGTTTTGGATTTTATATTTGTTGAGTTTTGAAGGATACGACGGAGGAGCACGCTCCAAGTGTTTTCATAATTCGCAGCTTCTATCCAAAACAGAACAGTCAACTTTGAAAAGTCATAACTTTCAGCTCGTATGGAGTTAGCACGAGTTCTTTATATGAATGGAAAGCTTGAGACGTCTAGTTTTCAGTCATATAAAGATCATGAATTTCTGAGCTCTAAATCGTTCAAAATTCTAGTTTAAAGACACGGAGGTCAGAACATTAAGCTGCAAAGTGGAAAGAACAAATGGAGGAGATGCACCTTCAAGATCAGGCTGTTCCAAGAGCATAAATGAAGCATCATGTCTAGGCTGTAAGACATTAAAAAACAAGCGCTTGTTGGGAGGCAACCCAATGAAGGATCGACATACAGATTTGCTTTCTTTTCCCTTCCTCTTTATTAATTAGCTTGTTAGTGTGTTAATTAGTTAGATATTTTTGGTAAATTCTTTTCTACATGCTTGGTTCTATGTTTTTCTCTATTTACATTGAGGACAATGTAGGATTTAAGTATGGGGGAGGGGTTTACATTTATTTGAGTCATAAATTGTAAAATTGGGCGGACAATAGAATTTTCTAGCGGGATGCCCTAAAAAAAATGTTTTCGTGGGTTTTTATTTTTCTAAAATTTTAGGTAGTTTTTGAGTGTATTTTAGTGTTTTTCAGAGTCTTAGGATGCCCTTAACTCGTCTATGATGATATTTTTCTGAGACAATTTCGAGTTCATGGCTTTCATGTCACTAATTTATGGAATTCTTTTGTTAATAGAGATGTTTTGATTGCATTAACATGTAGTAGATATAGATTGTAAAACTTGGTGCAGAATTCACATGCTAGAATAAGTTTAAATCATTTGAACCTATGCGAGTTTTTGAGCCAAAATCCATGATTTTAGAGAGGAAATTTCGACATACATAGGGATTTTTGTTTAAAAATTAAACATGTCTCATGTGATTGCTTGCCATAGTTTTTAATGAACTAGAGAATGCTAGAACTTGCTCATGTTGATTTTCAAAGCTTATAGTCAATACATACTCTGATGTTGGATATGATTAAAGGCATTTAGGATTTACCACCACTTTTGCCAAATTGCTATGTGTCCCATATGTGCGCACGAATTGCGACCCCCTTAGTCAACCATTTTGAGCCCACATTAAGCTTTTCTTTCATCGCCATATATATCCAAACACTCTAACCTAGTGTAGATAATCCTTACCCTTGTTCTAAAGACTTGGTGAAGATTTTTTTAAGCTAGATACATGGAGATGGCGTGAGAATCATTAAGGAAGATGTGAGTATGGGGATAGACTTGTCCAACAAAAGAAAAGAAATAGTAATTGCCGAAAAAGAAAAAAAAATCGAGAGCATGGAAATAAAGAAAAATAATAATTTGTGAAGCTCTCCGGCAATTGGTTTTAATGTTGAGTTTGATTAATGTCCCCCATTTTTGTGGATTTGGAGGTTGAATTAAATTGAAGGCCCAATAGTGAAGAAATATGGACTTTGTCCTGTTCACGAAGCTCTAAGGAAGATTAGAATAAAGTATGGGCCCAACAAGATGAAATCTGGCCCTTGTGCTTAAAGTCTGACACTGGTAACGTGGGGAAGAAGATGGAGCACGAAATTTAACAAGATGATGGAGCTAGACTAAGTCTTTGGAACGTTCTTAAACACCACTTATCCAAATTTTCGAATGCCTTAGCCTTAGCCCCATTACAACCTTTGAAAGTCCTTTATGATCCTTGAGATGAGTAGCCTTTGGTCTGTGGAGTTAATCACATGAGTAAGAATATGGTTTGGGTTCATTTGTGCAAGTAGCTAATTCTATTCATGAGGTTTCAACAATTTTGATTTATATCTTAAGAGAAACCATTTTCATGAGTGAAAAGATGATGAGTGCGTCCATAAGAGGATTTCAAACTTTTCTAGTGCATGCATAGCTTATAAATCACCATTGTTTTCATCTAGGTCTTACTTGTTCATGCATGAGAATGTCTTTATTAACTCTTGAATTCCTTGTGGTCGAACATTATGATTGCCATGGAAATAGCGAAAAATCGTTTAAGGGTTTTAGATTTGTTTTGAGTCTTAGTTTAATTTAGTGTTTGCTAAGGGACTAGCAAAGTCTAAGTGTGGGGGAATTTGATCTACGCATTTTAGGCGTATTAATTAGTACATTTTCTCTACATTTTTACTTTGTTATTTACTTAGTATGGTTAATTTTATTAGCTTTTACTTATTTTTGTTATTTTTAATTGTAGAACAAAAGAGACGGAGTCAATGAGCCAACACGCATGCAGATAAATGAAAAAGAAGATGGATAAATAATGGCAAGAGAATTCGGCAATGGAAGAAGAAAATTGGAGGCACGTGGATTGTGGAAGTGAACCAAAGAGGAGATGTGTCGGTTAAAAGCAAGTCTTTAGTGCTTTTCAAGTTTTCAAACGCACAATTAAATTTGACATGAAATGGATGTAGGAGCTTAATTGCATGATGTAGGAGCTTAATTGCATGATGAAGGAACTTAATTGCATGATGGAGGAGCTTAATTGCATACCTATTTAGCTTAATTGCATACCTATTTGAAACGGTTTGCTATTAACATGGGGAGGAGCTTAATTGCAATAATACTACACATTTATTCTTTCAATTAAGAGGTTTTGATGGCACATCTTGGGAGGAGGAGAGACATGGGAATTCTCAAATCATTTTCTATATAAAGAAAGCTTTGGGGAAGAAAAAGATCATCACATATTCTAGGCCTAAACTCTGCAAAAATTATTCTCCAACCTCTCCCTCAAACACCAAGACCAAGCACGGAGTTGACAATACCACCATCCATCATCACTCGGATCGCTTGCACACGTTAAGTCCATACAAGTGAGAACCACCATCCTTAGATCCATCTACACCTTGGGAGTTTGCAGCGTTAAGCGGAATTTCTTTAAAGTGTAACCATGAATCATTTACTCCGTAGTCATATTTTGTTCTTGTACTCTTTTTGTTTAACGTTGGGTTTTGGTGAATATTTTTGGATTTTTAATACTTACTTGAGTATATCTTCCATGTGTTTATGTTCTTAGTTTTGTTTGAGGCATGCTATGTCTAGTTCTTAATGCGTTGGGTAGTGCGGGATGATTGTGTTTTAACCTTTCGCCTGGAAGTTATTCAATGATTCTTAGAATTTGAGGCGTTAAGCTTTAAACCACATGACATGTTAACAATAAGAATTAGGAGCATAAATTTCGAAGGTAGCTTAATTAGGTAGAGAAAATTGGTTAGGTTGAATATGATGATCACATGTAAATAATTAGCTTATGTTTTATTTTTGTCGAAATTTATGGTGGGATTTTTGGGATTCTTTTTATGTGTTTTGCTTGTCTATGAGTCGATGCATGTTAGAGTCCTAGAATTTCTTGCTATATTTTTCAACGTTTTTAGGTAGTAATTAGATAGAAAATTAGGTAATTAAAATCAACTCATACACCCCCCATATTACACAATAATTGCATGCACCCTTCAATCCCCGGTTTAGAACGATCCCTACTTGCTTATATTATACTACATCTATAGGGTTTTAAATTGTTTATGGTTGATTTATGTGTTTAATTTAAATGCATATTTTGGTAATATCATTTAGTTGATGCTTTTTCTGTGATAAAGATTATCGTGTATCTTATCATATTTTGCATTAAGCAATCCTGTATGTGCATATCTCACTGTTCCATGCTTTGAGTGAGTAATACTGCATCCTTTTACACTGATCTGAGATTTGGTGAACCTGAAGACAAGGAGCAAAAGCTGAGGAAGCTTTGAAGTGCAGTCTGGTTTGCTGTAATCATAGTTTACTAAGTTATTAGAGTTCTGTATGTTTCAATTGTTATTGTAATACAGGAACTGATTGTAAACTCTTTGAGATTAGTGGATTTGGATCTCCTGTGTTTGGGATCCCGCAGTTTTTACCCGAAAGGGTTTCTGCATAAATTCTTGGTGTGTTCATCTCTACTTTACACTAGTCCAATACTGTCTCTTATTATTTATTTGGTACCAGAGCCTAGCTTTCAGGATTAGCAAAGATCTTGGGAAAGAATGGAGTCTGCTAGTGTAAAGGTGTCAAACTTCTTGAACACTTCACCATCCTTTGATGGAGAGGAGTACTTAACCTGGAAGGTGATGATGCAAGCCTTCATATATGGCCAAGATCCCAAAATGTGGGAATGCATTAAGGAGGGTTGGAAGCCACCTGTGTTTACTAATGTCAAAGCAGCTGTTGATGCTAACTCATTTGTGGGGCGTTCGAAACCTACATCTGAGTGGAATGAAAAAGAAACTTTAGCTCTTCAACTAGACTGCAAGACCAAAACTCGTCTCTACACTCCCTTGACTCCTAAAGAAAGAAGGAGAATCACTCTTTGCGCCACCTCTAAGGAGGCTTGGGAGGTCCTGCAGACTACTTATGAAGGAAACAACAGAGTTAAAGCACAAAAGTTGCAAGGCCTAATGTGCTCGTTTGAGAACCTGGTCATGGATGAAGAAGAATGTGTAGATGACTTCTATATAAAGCTATTACAGGTCAATGTACAGGGTTAGGTGAACCTATTGAGGAGTACAAGGTTGTGTCGAAATTTCCTCAGGGCCTTGAACAGCAAACTAAAGACAAAATGATCTATCACTGAGGAAACTCATGACGTGAGAATATACAACTTAGAAAAACTGGTTGGGAATCTAAAAACCTATGAGATTGGGGAAAACCTGGTAAAACCTTCCCAAACTGCCAAAAATCTAGCTTTGGCATCTGTGAAGAAGAAGAAGGAGAAAGAGAAAGAAGTCAAATCTCTAGACTTAAGCGACTTATCTCTCATCTCAAAGGAATTCAGAAAATTCTTCAAGAATCAAAAGAACTCCAAGGGTGGATCTTCCTTCAAGAAGGGTCAGTCAAACAGTGAAAAGAAGAATGACAAGTCTGGAGAGTCAAGCAAATCTAACAAGCCAACAAAACCAAAATTCTATGAATGTGGTGGCTTTGGACATATTGCAGCTGACTGTGGTAACAAAAAGTTTGCAGCTACGAATACTGAGACAACTCTCAAATCCACTTGGAGTGACTCAAATGATGAAGGAGTTGTTTTCAATGTTGGGGAGAACCTAGCTCTAGTATCTTCCTTGCTCAATGAGGAATTTGATGTCTCAGATGATGAAGAAGATGATGAGCTTGATTTTAGATGCAAACAGTTATATGAATCTTCTCAACTAGTTCTAAAGAAGAACATATTGCTTGAGGAGGAGCTGCAAACTGTCAAAAGAGAAAAAGACACTCTTCAGAACACACTAATCACAATTCAGAAGAAATGGGAGATTGACAAGAATAAGATTGTTGAGCTTCTGAAGCATGAGGAGGCATTGAGAACACCTGATGATCCAGATCAAAGAACAAAAAAGGCTGAGCTTGAGGATCAGATCAGAACCTTAAAAGTTGAGGTAAAAGCTCAATTTGTGCTTAATGTTAACTTAACCCTTGAACTTGAGTCTGTGCAGGTTGAATTGATGAAGACAAAAGAAAAGTTCAACCAGTTTCAATCTAGCTCATAGGCTATGAATCATCAGTGGAATACTGGAAAGCATAAAGGTGGCAGAAGTGGTCTGGGGTACATGCATGTGAAGTCCACTTCTACAAAAGAAGAAGTGAAGCCCAAAGAAATCAAGAGAGCTAGCACTGTAAGTTATCATATTGTTCCCTACTCAGGTTATGCCTCATGCTCCAAGGTAAGCAATGTTCCAAGTTTTGGTTCAAAAATTGAAGTTGACCAGGTAAGTAAGCCATTTGTTCCTGTCTGTTTTCATTGTGGTAAGGAAGGGCATATTAGACCTAGAGGTAATCAGCTAAGAAGTGAGTCTTTAGCAAAAAGAATGACTGATTCTGAGTGTGATACAAACTCTCTTAAGCTTGAGCTTCATGAGCATATGAAGTTAATAACTAGATTAACTGAGAAATTAGCCAAGTCAGATACTTCAGACACTAGGAAAGCCTGGAAAGGGAAGAAAAATTTGACTTGTTTGATCTCTAAAATGGCTTTACCTGAGCATTCTGATGAATCCTTCATGTGCAGCAAAAGAACAGGTGATGAAAGCACTTTTAACATTACATGCCTTGTGGCTCTTACTGTATTACAACAGGAGAGAAGTGACATCTGGTATATAGATAATGGCTTCTCAAGACATATGACAGGCAACAAGCACCGGTTCACCTCAATGGCCACTGATTTTACTACTAGAGTAGTCTTTGGGGATGGAAAGAAGTATGACGTGACTGGCAGAGGCACTGTCAAAGCCAAAAACATTCCAAGCCTGAAGAATGTCTACTTTGGGAAGGTCTCAAGGCTAATCTAATTAGTGTGAGTCAACTCACTGATGAATATGAAGATGTATGGTTTAACAGGCATAGATGCATAGTGTTGGATTCCTATGGCTTGTTTGTGATGCAAGGTTTGCGGTCTGAAGACAACTGTTATCAAATCCATGCAAATGAAGACCATGAATCTCATCCAACTAACTGCATGCTGACTACAAATGAAGCCACTCTTGAGTTGTGGCACAGAAGACTTGGACATGTGAACTATCAAGACCTGCTGAAGCTGTCTTCTGCTGAGCGTGTGAGAGGTCTTCCAGCTCTCAAGGGACAACCTAGTAGGATGTGTGAAGGCTACAAAATTGAAAAAATGACAAAGGTGTCTCACAAGGCTATAGGATCTGATGTAACCAAGCAACCCTTGGAATTGCTACATATTGATCTTGTTTGACCTGCTCAGACTAAAAGTTTTGGTGGAAAGAAGTACATTCTAGTTGTTGTTGATGACTTTACCAGGTTCACATGGGTTTGCTTCCTGAGAGAGAAGAGTGATGCATATGAAAACTTAGAGGGACTGGCTAAGAGAATAGAAAATGAAAAGAAGCCTTCAAATTTGAGCATACAAAGGGTGAGATCAAACCATAGCACTGAGTTCAAGAATGCCACCTTTGACAACTTCTTTCACAAGCAGGGAATTTTCCATGAGTTCTCTTTTGTCAAGACACCTCAGCAAAACGGCATTAAGAGCATCTCCAACAATGTCACTTAAAATTTTCCTATTTTGTTCCAAAATATAGCTCAAACCTATTGTAGCTAAGCATTTGTAAAAATTTACTCCAACAACATTACTCATAATTTAGTTAAATATGAATAAATACTTTGTTTTGATTGGTTAATAAAAATAATTAACATTTATTAACTTAGAAATTGATTACATTTACAACCTTTTAGGAAACAATTAATTACAATGTTGACTTTTACATCACCTAAAATTCAAGCTTTAGGTATGGAGATAGGGGATGAAAACATGAAATATAGGGAATCCCTAAAATAGCTAATGTGAGAGCAACTCCAGCAGATCCCCTAAAAGTCAATTTTATCTATAATATGAGGTTTTTGCTTTAAAATCAGCTCCAAGAGATCCCCTATCACATTAGCTATTTTAGGGATTCCCTATATTTCATGTTTTCATCCCCTATTCCCATACCTAAAGCTTGAATTTTAGGTGATGTAAAAGTCAACATTGTAATTAATTGTTTCCTAAAAGGTTGTAAATGTAATCAATTTTTAAGTTAATAAATGTTAATTTTTTTTATTAACCAATCAAAACAAAGTATTTATTCATATTTAGCTAAATTATGAGTAATATTGTTGGAGTAAATTTTTACAAATGCTTAGCTAAAATAGGTTTGAGCTATATTTTGGAACAAAATAGAAAAATTTTAAGTGACATTGTTGGAGATGCTCTGATAGAGGATCTCTTGGAGCTGATTTTAAAGCAAAAACCTCATATTATAGATAAAATTGACTTTTAGGGGATCTGCTGGAGTTGCTCTAAGGAAAGGAAAAATAAGGTGCTGATAAGTATGGCAAGAGTTTGTTGGAATAATTTTCAACAATATAAAACAAAGAGAGCAAGAAATTTGTCTATTGGAAATCAACAGACATGTCTAATGGAAAATCAAATGGATACAACTCTTAGTGAAGAGATATGTCTATTGGAAATAAATCAAATAGATGCAACTTTTAATGAAGAAGCATACCCATTGGGAGATAACCAGAAAGAATCAATCTTTCAAGGTGAAAAGGCATAATCACTTCTATAAATATGAGCAATTCTCTGCAGATTAACATAATTAAAAGTTCATTCTCTTCTCTCAAGTTCTCTATCATTCTCTAGTTTTTAAGATAGAAAATCTAGAAACTATTATTCTGCATAAATAGTTTCTAGTAACCTTGACTCTCTTGTAAAATCTTTGATTGAGTGTTGGGTTGATCTTCGTTAGTGCAAACCAACGATCAACAAATAGCAAGTTGCTAGGCTTCATTGTATCCAAAAGGCTTATTTGATTATTCTCCCATGCACACTATTACGTGTCTTTGAAGCGTTTTTCCTTCTCTTGCCATACCCACAAACACAAAATTTTCAACAATCTTTAGACTTTAGTTTTTCAATGGAAACTTCGAAGGAAAGTGAAAGAGATTTTTTCACAATGAAGCTTGATCAATTTGATGAAGTATGTGTCCGAAAATGGCTAAAGAAGACTCACCTCATGCTTACATGACTAAAGATCATTTATGTGCTTACAACACCGAGACTTGGAGAAAGTAAAAAGAATATCATATCCATGAAACAAGTACGAGTCAAATGGGACCAAGATGACGATGCATGATGCATTGGAGGAGCAATACATTTCTACGAATCCTACAAGTAAGACTTTTCTAATTTTTAAAATTTTCAAGTATGAAATAGTGGATCCAAGATCTATCGTTGAGTAATATCGTGAAATTATTCATGTACTTCACTTGCTCACTCCACATGGTATGCATATAGATTCACTCATCAGTATTCCTGTAATTATGAAGAAACTTCCTTCTTCATGGAAAGACTTCAAAAGAAGTATGATACATAAGTTAGAAGGCTTGACCATAGAACAATTGGGTCACGAACTTCAGTACAAAGAGAAATATATAATAACCTATAAAGGTTGAACAATTTTTTTCATATAAAAAATGAGGATGAGAATGACGAGAAAATCGATGATTCTTTTTCTATTAATAATGATTTGATTGTTTGTGGATCTAATCGATTCAAAAACAAACATGGAATATAAAAATATAAATTCGATGGAATAAGGATCATTCAAGTCAAACTTCAAACAAGAAGATAGTGAATTGATTCTATTGCAAGAAACGTGGTCACATCATGAAATATTGTCGTATTCTAAGAACCAATAAAGGAGTTTTAACTCCAAGGAGAAAACTGTGGCAATAGTATTTGAAGTGGTGAATGCATTTCGGGAGAAAATTGGAGTTCGTTTATGAACTTTACAAACGTTTCGGTGACTAAGAATGATACCTTGATATGCATATTATGATAGATATTTTTGTACTAAGTGCGACATATATTTTTATTTTATATTTTTATTTGCTCCATTTGCTTGGTTTGATCGTTGGTGTGTTTCCGGTTTCAATTTAAAGAATGCATGTTAATTATAATTTATGTTAAGTGTATGCTCATATCAAGTTCATATATGTATATCCGACATATGTATATACATGACTGATATGATTTTATATATGTGCACTTCGTTGAATCTTTATGCATCATTTTAAATTGAAAAATTTTAAATGCATATTTAAGTTGGAATATCGTTAAGATATTTCAACTAGCTAGTTGTTTTTATGAATATCGGAATTCAAGCTTAGTAAAAATTTAATTGCATGATATTCATTATAAACAAGTATCAAGTTTGATAACGTCTATAGTTTGTAGATTATGAAATACTCATATGCATATAATGAGTATTTATATCATCTAGAAGAGATGAGTTTGACGGAATACTAGTTAATGTCAAAAGGAAATTAATCCACATATTATAAAAAATAGACGGATCCTAAGGATAAGGATATGATATTTAGTTCTTTGATAGTCTTGACTATCAAGGTCTTCTTACTAGAGATATAAAGGTAAGAAAGATATACCGGTTTGAGACATAGCTATGTAAGACTATTTAAAGGGGCGGTGTGACCCGTTGAACTTTAATAACAAAATAACTTGCATATTTTAAATTTGCAAGGATTTTATGGGTGATACATCAAATGGGATGGGGAAGTCCAAACTTTTAATCATCAATGATGGAAACTCAACTCAACGCTTGAAACATCTTGTCATTGAGTTTAATGAGCAAAGTACATCATATGTAGTGATTGCAAGCACTTAAGTAAAATTAATAAACATATAATAAAGTGCTTGAGTATCCATCCAAAGGTTAAAGTGCTTGAGTACATATAATGAATGGTGGAGGTTGAGTTATAATTAAAACCCTTAATAAGCATGATGGAAAGTACTTTAGTTACATGGGTACTACATGCTTACCTATACGAGTGTAGAAGGTGGTGCCGCCTTCTATGTGACTTGGGCTAGTCTCTAAAGAACTCGTACGCATGAAAAGGATATAGATGCAAGGCCAATCCACACATCAGCTTTTAGAACACTCAAAAGAAGTAGAAAACTAGTGTGTGTGAAATATGTCCAGTTAAATCACGATAAGATTGCAAGTTCAAAGCAAAAGTACTTAGCCATCTTGGTTTAACTTTGATGTGTTCTCACTAAGCTAAGGTTCAAGTCCACAAGACACCTTAATTTACGTGCTAAGTTTTCCGAGAATTTACTCTAGGATTTTTCAAAATATTTTTAAAGGATTTATCAAAAGTTTTTAAAATAGATTTTTTTTTAAAGTATTTTTATATTTTGAAAATGGTGGAGGATTGTTGGAATAATTTTCAACAATATAAAACAAAGAGAGCAAGAAGTTTGTCTGTTGAAAATCAACAGACATGTCCAATGAAAAATCAAATGGATACAGCTCTTAGTGAAGAGATATGTCAATTGGAAATAAACCAAATATATGCAACTCTGAATGAAGAGGCATGTCCATTGGAAGATAACCAAAAGATGCAATCTTTCAAAGTGAAAATGCATAATCACGTTTATAAATAGGAGTGATTCTATGCAGATTAACATAATCAAAAGTTCATTCCCTTCTCTCAAGTTCTCCATCATTCTCTAGGTTTTAAGATAGAAAACCTAGAAACTATTATTCTGCAGAAATAGTTTCTAGTAACCTTGAGTCTCTTGTAAAATCTTCGTTTGAGTGTTGGGTTGATCTTCATTAGTGCAAACCGACAATCAACAAATAGCAAGTTGCTAGGCTTTATTGTATCATAAAAGGCTTATTTGATTATTCCCCATTGCACACTAAGTAGTGGGGAAAATAAAGTCTAAATGAAAGTGTAAACCTATACGTGTCTTTGAATCGTTTTTCCTTCTCTTGTCACATCCACAAACACAAAATTTTCAACAGAGTTATGTTGCACTCCACAAGAACCAGTGGTCACTTCTGTGCTGAAGCAATCAACACACCTTGCTACATAGCCAACATAACCTTTCTCAGACCAGGAACTCTAAAGACTCCTTATGAATTATGAAGAGGGAAGAAGCCAAACATCAAGCATCGTCATGATTTTGGAAGTGTGTGCTATATCTACAGAGATAGATAAGAGTTGGCTAACTTTGATCCTAGAAGTGACAAAGGCATCTTTCTTTGCTATGCATCAGATAGTAGAGCCTACAGGGTCTATAACAAGAGAACCAAAACTCTAATGGAATCCATCAATGTCTCAGTGGATGATGTTGCCACAAGACAGTATGAGTATCACATTAAAGAAGTGGAGAATCAAGGAGGATATTCACAGACTCAGGAAAATTGTTCAACTGAAACAGAAGAAGATCTAATCCTTGGTCCAACACCTGTATACAAACATGGTTTTAAACAGGTACAAAAAGATCACTCTAGTTCTGACATCATTGGCAACCCCTCTCAAGGAATCAGAACCAGGAGACAAGTTAATCTGTCATCCAGCTCAGAAAATAAATATGTTTCAGCCACTACAGACCAAGATGCATGAAGTTGTTACTGATATAGCTCTTATTTACTTCATGACACAGAAGGTGGATGATATTAACAAAATTTCTCACAAAGACTTTGTATCCACTTTTGAGCCAAGAAATGTGAAAGATGCCCTCAAAGATGATGATTGGATTAAGGCCATGCAGGAGGAACTGAACCAATTTGAAAGAAATCATGTCTCGGAATTAGTGCCTAGACCTTCTGATACAAATATTGTGGGAACCAAGTGGGTGTTGAGGAATAAAATAGATGAATTTGGCAATATTACCAAAAAAAAGGCAAGGCTTGTGGCACAAGGATACTCCCAAATTGAAGGAGTTGACTATGATGAAACTTTTACTTCTGTAGTCAAACTAGAATCAGTTAGACTTCTCCTAGCCATGACATGTCACCTGAACATCAAGCTTTATCACATGGATGTCAAGAGTGCTTTTCTAAATGGAGAGTTGAATGAGCAAGTTTTTGTGAAGCAGCCTCCTGGCTTTGAAGCTACTAAGTATCCTGATCATGTCTTCAGACTCAAGAAGGTGGTTTATGGACTCAAACAGTCTCCTAAGCCTGGTATGATAAGCTATCATTCTATCTAGTGAGCAAGGGTTACTCCAAAGGTTCTGTGGACAAAACCTTGTTTGTCAAAAAGAGCTCAAGCACCATTGTCATTGCACAAGTCTATATGGACGACATTGTCTTTGGATCCACCTCCCCTGCTATGGTTAAAAAAACTGCTGCAACATGGAAGAGGCATTTGAGATGAGCATGTGTGGAGAACTCACCTACTTCGTAGGACTTCAGGTAAAGCAATTGTCCTCAGGTATGTTTCTATCCCAGTCCAAACATGCTGCTAATTTAGTTAGTAAATTTGGCCTCTCATCCGCTAAACCTGCATGTAATCCCATGAGTACCACTACTAAGCTAAACGATGATCCCTCTGGTAAGCCTGTTGATCAAAAACTCTACAGAAGTATGATAGGTAGTCTATTATACCTCACTGCTAGGAGACATGATATATCTTATAGCGTGGGAGTCTGTGCAAGGTTCCAAGCCCATCCAAAGGAATCCCATCTAGAGGCAATCAAGAGAATTATCAAACATGTTTCAAGTACTGCTGAGTGTGGTGTATTTTATACTTTTGATACAAATGTGGAGATTGCAGGCTACTCAGATGCAGATTGGGGTGGAAATCTCAAAGATAAAAGAAGTACCTTTGGTGGATGCTTCTTCATTGGTAACAATCGGGTAGCTCGGCATAGCAGAAAACAAAATTGCATCTCCCTATCCACTGCTGAGTCAGAATATGATGTTACTGGCAGCTGTTGCACTCAATTTCTATGGATGAGGAACATGCTCAGAGACTATGGCTACTCCAAAGGTAAGCTCACTATTTTTTGTGATAACACCAGCGCAATTAACATCTCAAAAAATCCAGTTTAGAATACTAGGACCAAACATATTGATCTGAGATACCACTTCATCATAGATTTAGTGAAGAAAGGAATGCTTGAGTTAGATTTTGTTCCTACTAAATATTAATTTGCAGATTTGTTCACTAAACCCTTGGATACTGCTCATTTTGAGATGCTAAGAACTGCTATTGGTGTGTGTGAGTTATGCAGTAAGTCTTTCTCCTGTATCATGTACTGTTTTAGACCACATGTTTCTCATGTTGGTCAGTTTCTGAAGCGTGTAAAGTCTTTCTGATTTTCTTTACTAACATAGTTCAATGAGTCTAGGTAAAGTCTGCACACTTAGTCCATTTTGAGTGATACCTTGTTTGATCTACTGAGCCTTTGCTATTGTCTGTCACGTCACAGACAACTTTTTGAGATTTCTAGAGTGATATTCCAGCTAGAACTTGCATCATATCTGCTTGTGTTAGGGACATCGATGCATGTTGAGAAATGATCAAGGCTATTCTTAGGTTGTTTCACCATAGCCAAAAAGCCTGCTTTGACCAGTCATTACTTCCCTTAGCGCAGCCCCTTTGAGCCAATAACACTCAGTACTCTCGAGTACTACTCTTTTCTTCAATATCTCTCCCTCTCCTTAACCGCAGAGGCCAGAAACCAGTCTCAGTTGGCACAGACTCAAGTCTGCACTCTTCACTTTGAACAAGGTTCTACCAGTCTATGGTTGACATATATCATTCAAGTTCTATCTAAAGTCTTCCTGTTGAAGACCTCACTGTTGCTACTGCTTAAGGCTTCAGGTCTGGTATTGTGTCTTGATCCTCAAAGACCTTGTTGTATCTTTTAACAAAAAAAAAAAATATTGTTTTGATTAATCTGTTTATTTTATTTCGCTATCCTACTCCTACTAGGAGATGTCTTTTCTGATGGACTTAGTAAGATCTCTGCTCTGTACTATGTCCTTGTTCTACTGTCCCTGTACTCCTTGGGTTACTGGTGTTCTTCCGGTCCATTTACGTGAATCAAATACATGAGACTACTGCTGCATCTGAATCTGCATTACTGGTGACTAGTCTACATTGCTCAGATTCTATTAATCACACCATTCCTCGCCATTACTGCCACTTTGCCTATCCACTGCTTTCTCAGCCACATTACATCCCTTTCTAAGTCCTTGCGATCTCAATGTGCATAGTGTCTGTGAGTTTAGATTGAAGTGTAAGCTTATGGTCATGATGTCTCTCTATGATTTGAGTGCTTTATTTCCCTCGTTCAGTTGGTCTGCCAAGTTCAGACTTTAGTGAAGGAAGGCATTTTCTTGCTGTGCAGCATGTTTTTGGACTCGTACCCTATGTTATGTGAAATAGTGTTATCACTTCAGAATCTATGCATAGAAGGGTCTTAAACCTTCACATTATGGGGAGTAATGGCTTCCTGGATTCTCGCACACACCGTCCACTTCCCTCGAGTAGTTTCTTCAATCAAAACCTAGACAGTTATTGCCTGGATTACTTCCTTTTTCGGTTCTTGAACCGTCTTTTTAGACTCTTGGTTTTCCTTGGCCTTTATAAATGTTGTTGTGATGTTGTTGGCAGTCTTCACTTTTTTTCTTGAGTGCAGATTACATGGTTAGGAGTCTCATCACCATCTCAAAAGCTTGTTTCTCTTCTCAAAAGCACCTTCATTAGCTTGTTACCTCTGACACCATGGTTAGTGGCGATGACCCTCATCTCTCCCTTACTGAATCTGAGAGCGACTCCTTCGATGAAACAGAAGACATCCTGAGCCGACTTGCTCCACTTCCCTCTCCTCCTCTCTAGAATCCACCACCACCACCACCGCTCCCACCTGCTACTCCCTCCGCCCTCGCTGTCCCGCCCGCCTTCCCCTGGTTCCAGCCTCTGCTCAACCGTGTGGCTTGACTTGAGCATGAAGTCCATGATATCCGAAGCCAACATGAGACCTTCTACTCACAGCTTCAAGAGATTCTCGAGCGCCAGAATCTGCTGCTCTCTCGGTTCAACTCCTCTTTGCCTCCCCCTTCTAGCCTCAGTTTTTATGTTTTTATGTTTGGTTTATATGGATTGTGCATAAGCATTAAGTTTTCTTGGAACCTATATGCCTGGATATATCTTGTGTTTTCTTGCTGGTCCTTGTGAGTTTTGCATGGCATGACAATGGGGGAGATTATTGTTATATTTGTCATCAATGCTAAACTCACAAGTTGAAGCTTCATATGGAAAATCAAAGAGGCAGAATCTCCAAGACTCAAGGACGTGATTGAAGCTATCAGATCAAATTAGGACTGCCACAATCATGGTTCATCAGATCTCAGATATGGTAAGATTGCATTCATGATTCCGCTGTGCATTTTAATCAATCAATTAGGCATTATAAGTGATTGATCCCTTACAGTTGACTTAGCAACCCTTTCCTAATCAATTAGGAAATCAGATCTGTTTTGATACAGTTTCCTAATCTGATCAGGAAAGATTCTCTTTGCTTTAATCTCTGATTGATTCATTTGAATTTGAATTATATGGCTCAAAAGTTAGTCTACTGTAATATAAAAAACCAAGTTTCGTGACTGGTTTAGTTTATGCTTTTTCTGTGATAAAGATTATTGTGTATCTTATCATATTTTGCATTAAGCAGTCCTGTATGTGCATATCTCACTGTTCCATGCTTTGAGTGAGTAATACTGCATCCTTTTACACTGATCTGAGATTTGGTGAACCTGAAGACAAGGAGCAGAAGCTGAGGAAGCTTTGAAGTGCAGTCTTGTTTGCTGTAATCATAGTTTACTAAGTTATTAGAGTTCTGTATGTTTCAATTGTTATTGTAGTACAGGAACTGATTGTAAACTCTTTGAGATTAGTGGATTTGGATCTCCTGTGTTTGGGATCCCGCAGTTTTCACCCGAAAGGGTTTCTGCGTAAATTCTTGGTGTGTTCATCGCTACTTTACACTAGTCCAATACTGTCTCTAGTCTTTTACACCAGTTGCTCTCCGCTGAACGGAAGAAAATTAAAGGCTAGAAGCTAAGGTTTCATTTTCTGCTCCAAATGATCACAGCTTAATTCTTGTTACTCCTGATGTACAATTTCAGTGAAGCACACTGACGCTTTGACAGTAGCAATTGCGTAATTGCTTCCAAGCTCAGTAATGAAATTCTTCTAGGCCTAATAAGTTGGATTCTACTAAGCGAAAGTACATCATCTGGTTGCATATAGTGAAAAAATGGCTATAAGGTTCAAAACCAAAACCCAGATCCCTCCAACACAAATTACATGTATTTACAATTTACAAGTAATTTGGAGATATTGTGGACTGGTACTGAAGTCTTTAAAGAACCTGAGAAGACAAGAGATGCCTCAAATGGAGCAAATGTTCCTCATTTGTTATGTGAAGGGAGAGCCGAAGATTTGTTATTAGGGATTCCCGCTCCCAACTAAGGGGACCTGAAGTGTAGAGCACCTGCATAGTCAACTTGTATGCCTGAAGCTCTAATTTGTGGATGTTAACATCGAGTGCATCAGATGCTAGCAATGGAGCTGAGAGGTCTTTCCCAGGCATAGATGGAAATGATGATTCTGCATCGGAACTGTCACTATCACTAATACCTTCTCCAAGTTCTTTTGAAAACTGATTTTGAGGGTTGAAAGATTCGTTCAAACTACAACTAGCCACAGAACATTGGTAACTATCCACAGTGCACTCAGCAGACTCAGAAGACTTATGCACCACATAGCTTGTTGGCCTTCCAAATTTGGAATATGTATCAGAAGAGTTGTTTGTCGATGCTTGATCAACCTGCATAAACAACGAATGTTTATCCACTACAAGGTCTACAGGCCTGTCATATGCTCCAACATTATTGTTTGATTTCCTTCTCTTGCAGCTGATTCTCTTCTCTGTTGAGAATGGTTCCCCACACCTTGCCTCTAGTTGAGTCTTTATATCATTCCCTTTAGACTAGGAAGTCCACTTTGGTGTTTCATTCGAACCTGCGTGAATCATAATACAAGTTATGTTAACCAGCACAGCATTAAAACATGAACATAGCTCCATTATGAACGCATATCCCTACAAGTCCAATGACAAGAAACCTGGTAACTTAATGGGAACTGAGATCTTTCACCTCTTCGAAATGCAAGAATTTACTAACTCTAATCTCCTAAAGCTTATTGACTTGTAAGGTTGTAACTAGTACTAGATTCAGGGTTTAAGGTTACCTTTGTAATTACTGACCACTTATTCTGATGCCAAGCTTTCCTGAAAGCTTGCCTGATCCTCATCTTACATTCATCAAATTCCTTATGCTGGATGGACCCGAGAATTCTGATGACAAAACGATTTTTCTTCATTACCTTGGTTACCTTCCCAACCTTCCAACAGTTCATATCAAAAACTTCAACCAGATCACCAACAATCCATCCCTCCACTTTCTTCTCAAGTGGAGGGCAAGGCCTAATGTCCCTTCTGCACACCCTCTCCACCGCCATCTCTCCTTTTCGGTCCATAAGTGACTTGTACCTCACCATGAAGTCGTTGCCATCAACTGCCATTGTTTTTGCAGAAAACCATGAATTACACAGATCATTTTCTTTTCTCAACACCTCCACTGACTTTCCTGCTCTCAGCTTCATTTTTTCAGGCTCTCCCATGCTTGAACCACCTAAAAACAAAGTCAACAATGTAACAAAGAAGGATTTGTCCCACTCCTACCAAGCCAGCCCAAAATTTTTATATTGGAAACTCAATTACCTAGTCAAATGATGTTACTAACAGTTATTGTGATGCAGCAACAGACAGAAACAGAAAACTCATCAAATCCAAATCACTGACGAGACTAAAAGAATAGCCTTGAACAATCTATGCCATCCTCTAAGCTACAAAATCAGATCTTTTGGATTCAAGATTGTAACTTTGAACAACAAATATCACCAAACTTACACAAAACCTTCTTCAACATAGAGGAAGTCAATCGCTCTGGTTATAGTACTCACTAATCAGTGTACACTCTTTTCAATTATGCTGGTTTCTTCTTGTATAATGCAATTGTTTAAGGCAAAGAAACAACTAACAAGAAATTATAATCAAGATCAAAATCAAAGTTGATGTTACCCCCATATATGTAGTAAGAGTAGAATCACGGCGGATATAAAAGATGAAAACTTTATTGTGAAGATTGAGTATCGGACTGACCTGGGACTTTTTAATTGTGCAGGAGCGTGCTGTGTTCCATTCAAATCCAATTTCTGGGATGAGATTTGGACAATTGTTTGGGAGAGAATGCGAGCAACTTTTAAACCCGTTTAAAGTTTTGTGGTGTAAATGGCCATTAAAGTTATGCTCCATGCGGGGTTTAATTGGAGCATTAATAGGAACCTATATGTTATCTTCTTCTACTTTTATTTGCCTAGACTTTTTGCCTAAATAACAATCTCACGACCATTTTCGATCCCGAAATCCTCGAACTCATTGCTGTGACACAATGTCACAACACGATAACGTCAAATTTTGATGAGGATAGATAGACTTTAGAAGCCACATAGACGGTAGTTACAAATTTTGTTCAAGTGCAAAGGTGTGACGTGGATCTTGTATTATTCTGCCTCCAAATTCAAGGTTCCTATTGCTATTGTTACAAGGGAAAAGTAGGATAAGAGCATCTCAGACAGGATTTATACCTTATCATGAGTCCTCTTAAAATTATTATTTATATAAGTTATTTTCATCTCCAGCAATAAGATCTTTTATATACCTCATCCCAGATTTACATTATTTCTTTTATTTTGTCTTGCATGACCCATCCAAAAATTTGAGTCCAAGACTCATTTTGAGTCCTCATTTGAGGTATAGATCCTTATATTTTTAGGTATGAGATTAATATTTAATTTGCACCATTGAAGAGCTAAAATTGGAGAAAGCCTTATTATGAGGTATAGGATTGGAATGATTGGAGATGGTCTAAAGAGATGAGTCCATCCAAGCCAAATATTGTTGAATATTTTGTGTTTGTGGGTTATTACAAGAGAATGAAACACTTCAAAGACACGTAATAGTTTACACTTTCCTTTAGACTACATTTGTTTTACTACTAAGTGTGCAAAGGAGAATAATCAAATACGCCTTTAGAATACAATAAAGTTTAGCAACTTGCTAATAATGATCGTCGGTTTGTACTAACGAATGTCAACCTAACACTTGATCAAAGGTTTTACATGAAACTCAAGGTTACTAAAAAACAATTCTACAGAATAATAGTTTCTAGATTTTACAAGTATAAAATTAGGAAAAATGATGGTAGAGAGAATTGCTGAAAACTTGAGAGAATGAAGAAAAGATGAATTCTGGATGATTTTTAGAGAGCAACATACTATTTCTATTTATAGAAGTAAACATGTCTCTTGGTGAATTACACTCTTTGACAAAGAGGTGCTTCACCAAATATAATGTCCTTCCAACAAATCAGTTGGTTAAATATCATTACATAGTTCATTTGAATTTATTAAAAGTTGCATCTCTTCTTATACCAACAAACGTATTTTTTCAAGAGCTAGAACTCTTGATATTTTGCAAATAATTCCAACAAACATTAGGGAATTGTTTTGTGTCAGATGGATCATTCTTGTACGAATCATGTTTTCCGAGTTAAATTTCACTAAGTTATTTTTGAAATCAAATGAATTGAGTTTGAATTACATTCCTCAGATGAACTTGGTATTTTTAAAGAAAATGTTGGAATCGGGATTTCGGGTTCGGGTAGCATTCTGGGCCTTTAGCATTGACATGAGTGACATCCTAAACTTGGGCTTCAGCTACTTGAATTGGTTGAAATCTGCAACTAGGAAGAGTCATTGCTGGATAAGTGGATATCAACCCAAAAGTTTGGGCCTCAAGTCCTTCAATGTATAATCAAACAGAGTCATGGAGATTGAATCCCAACTCCCTAAGGAAACTGATACTGTACTCAAGATTTGAAGAGATTCAAGAGAACTATGCAAACATAGTTGATGAGACGTTGGTCTATATTTATCTGGATCTCATACTCAAGTATGAGAAGTTTCTTCCTTTGCAAAAAGAATTGTATTTTCTTTTTACCAACACTTCTTCCAATCCACAATTTCAAGAGTCAACTGTAATGTTTCCATGTCATTTTGACTTGGTTTAGTTCAAGCTTGATCCCACTTTTTAGAAGAAAGTATGAAGCTCCTTGGCAAAAATGAGCTTAAATCTTTCATGAAGTCAAGTTGTACTTTGCAACAATTGACTTTTGTTGGCTCTGATTTGGGGTGTATGATCAAGTGTTGTAAATTTTGGATCCATTGTTGGTCAGATAATCGAAATATGTAAGAAAACTATAGCCTAAAATTAAATATGTTGCAATAGAAAAATAGATGGCACGGTCCTCACTGTGCCTCACACAAGTCTAGAGTCTAGCTAGACTGTAGGAGTGTATGCTTATATATATTCAACCCCCATTGGGAATAAGAAATCACAAACAATGAATAAAGATATATAGTTTGCTGAAAACCCACTTGATTATCCTGTTCAAATTCCTATTTCCATACATTGCATCAGCATTACATATCAACAAATACATAGATGTTTGCACTAACATAAACTAATCATCCTAGAAGAGCTAAATCTCATTTGATTAACTCCTAATACGTACTATTACTAATTCATAATCTTAATGCTTCCCTCATCAGCCTATCACAATGTCACCATGTTCTTTGCTTCCTTCAATGAAACCCCTCTATCAGAGAGAGAGAGAGAGAGAGAGAGAGCTAGGGCATGTGAGGTTTAGGAACCAGAGGAGGCGTGGTCGAGTGGAGGAGGAGGAAAGGTATCCATGGATGTGAGAAAAATAATAAGCTCGTTACTTTAGGCAGATATAATACAGCTTCCCGAGCAAAATTAAATAAACAAGTGGAACAGTCTGCAACTGCGTGAACCCAACCCGACAAAAACCCTCGTTACATTTTGTGAAACCTGGAAAACCATGCATTAGCTGCAGCAAGATGATGATGATGATCGATGCTGGTGAACCTAAAAGACCGTTATTTTGAAGAGCATCGATCTCGTCGATCATCTCTGTGCGTACGTAGCATAATTTTACCGTCTGTTTCACTTTGTCCTCGTCTTTGGATCCATTGAGGAATTAAGAATACATAATAGCCGTCCTCATTAATCATTGTCTCGATCGGGAAGAAGATGCAGATTAGTACGGAGCTAACATTCCCAGTCTATTACACTACACAGTAGCAAGCATGTATCATCATTCTGTTGGCTAGAAGACTAGCTAGGTTCGTCTTTGAAAATTAGTATTTAGATTACTTAATTGATTAGCAAACTAATTAATCTGACATATATATAGAACCTAACAAGTGACACAAAATAATGCTTCTTAAAGCTAATACTCCCATTAGTATACATGCAAATTTGTAAAACATACAGAAGAGGAGCTATAGCTAGGGTTGAAATTGTGTGAACTTTATATATATATATAAGTCACTAAAATTGCGTTGTAGACCTAGATCAAACTTAACCAGTTAGATATAATTTGTTTAGTTATTTTGATCGGTGCTTAATTATTAGATTTTGTACGTGATGAGACTCATAACATATAGATTTAATGTGTGTGTAGACTACGAATTGAAATGATATGACACGAATATTTGTACAATTCACATGCTTGGTATATTAAGGGATGGAGTGTCAATTTTGTGTTTTACTTGGAGTGCAACACATACCTAACGTTTTCCATAGAATACTTGAAATTTGAAAACAAGAGCTTGGTTTAGTTGGTTATATAGGCATATACGTACGTACGTACTGATCGAGTAGATACTTTGCATTTGCCAGCTTCTTCGCTTTTATTGATAAGAAGGAATATGAAAAATGACATATAACCATTTAATCGTGAAAGGACATGAAAAGCTTGAATGTTATCCAAATATTCGGCAAGTGCGTACGTAAAATATGGATAATAGGGTTGAATCATATGCATGCATATGGGTTTCTGCTGGACATATCTCGACGTTTAATTCGAATGTTTAATTAGACATGATTTATCAGAAAGATAAGAGGCAAGATCTAGCACAAAAACACGCATGAAAAATTATTGTAATATATTACGTCATATCATGAGCTTTTCTTCATCTAAACTGTTTTCTCTATCTTTTTTACATATGGGAAAAATATATGGGAAACATGACAATAAATTTAAGGAGAAACATGTGGGAAAAATATGCTTTCACTTTAGATATTATTAATTATGCATGCGTCACACTCTCACAGTTAATCTGCATGAGACTGGCTTGGAAACCAATTCAAAATATTATACATGGAGAATAACAAGGAATAATCGCCATCGGACAATTCTTCGTTGTCCAGTCAGTCATGGGCAGCACCTACCCTTATCCAATGGAAATCTGACATGGGTCATCATCTCTCCATCTTTTGCTTGCAATCTCATTCTTCCTCTTTGAGCTCGATCGGCGGAAATGATATTAGCTATTTGAGCTACAACTCTTAGAAGCTTATACGTCCGATCACAACAATATGTACAAAAAATTTTACTGTTAATCATATTGTAGATTATTCTGTTAATTCTTTGTCATCTACATGACTCCATATATTGGAACTTGCTTAAGCTTTTATCAGACTAATTAAACATTGTGGAGGAAGTGTGGCTGTCACCATTAAGACTCCGCCAGGAGAGAAAATCACAACGATCAAACAGATAAAAAATCTCACTCATAGAACTAATTTGATTATGAAGATCTTGATTCTTGTTTATGAATGAATGAATGGAACAATTTTACAGACATGTCTTACCTTCCTCTATTTTGCTCTGCTTTACGACAATTCAACACCTTCACATTGAATAGTTGCAATCTCTTTACTCAATTACCAAATTCCATTCGTTACAAGTTCAGCGGTTCGAAGAGGATTGGAAGAAGGAGATAAAATTTGAGGGTTTGCAGACAAAAAAAGGAGTGGAAGACATATGTCAAATCTCCATTGGATAGAAATATGATCGGCAGCAAATAATTCTCCATCGCGATGAGCAGCAGCTATAGCTAGTTCTTTGCTATAGCTAGCTCTTGTCCATGAGAACTGTCCGAAGGTCCAAGCTATAGCTAGTTCTTCATCATAAGATATACATGGAATAAAAGTCATTCTTTCACCTCCTTTAATTTAATCGAGGGTGCAAAAATACAAGAGTGAGTATACAAGAAAGATAGGTAGATACCTGCTGATCACAGGCGCAGTAAATTTAAGAGCTAGAAATGGACCTCACTATGACATGCATACATATACAAAACAAATCTATTTCCACGTGAGTAAGCTTCAAGTCTTCAACAGCTATCACCAGTCAAGTTATAGCAGAGAGAAACAGAGCGAGTCATAACCCCATCAGCATGAGCAAGTTTGATGATTGATTCAGCATTTCTATAAATCCATTTCCTCCACTCAGAGTACTATTTTAGAAACCATATAATATGCAAGATCTCTGTCACAGCAGCATATGGGTGAAGACCGGAGACTCGGTAAAAAAAATATATAGAAAAAAGTGTTTAAGGGGAAATGTAATATTTTTATTTATTTTTAAATTAATATATATATAATTTTATAAGCATATTCTTAATAGATAGAACATATTTATAACAAATAATGAATTAATTCTAATTACAATAGAAATCTAATATGTCTACAAATTTAATATTTGTCAACACTCCCTCTCAATTTAGAGCGTAGATGTTAATCATGCTCAACTTATCCAACTATTTACTGAAAGTTTCATGTGACAACTATTTAGTAAGAACATCAGCTAACTGTAACTCAGACGTCACAAAGGGAAACCGAATAATCTTCTAATCAAGATTGTCCCTTATGAAATGTTTATTAACCTCCACCTACTTGATTTTGTCATGCTGTACTGGGTCATGAGTAATCTCAACAGCAGTTGTATTATCATAATACAAATTCATAGGTTTCTGAAGCTTGAAACCAAATTCTTTCAACACATTTCTAATCCACAGCAATTCACATACTCCATTTGTCATTCCTCGGTATTCAGCTTCTGCATTATAATGGGCAATCACATTTTGTTTCTTACTGCGCAAAGTTATCAAACTTTCACAAAAAAAGAGAGTAAAGTACCCAGAAGTAGACGCCCTATTAGTATGATCACCAACTCAGTTTCCATCAGTGTAGCCTGAAACACACATCTCACTAGTATAGCCAAAAACACACAACTCACTATTTTTTGCAAATAACAAACCTTTACCATGTGTGCCCTTCAAATATCTGAGAATTCGTAAGACAACACTTATATGTTCTATTCCAAGATTATGCATAAATTGACTCACCACACTGATAACATATGCAATATCAGGTATAGTATGTAATAATTAAATAAGTCTCCCAACTAAACGGTGATACTTGCCCTTATTTGTTGGAACCTGATTTGGGAGAAGCTCCAACTTATGATTTTTCTCAATAGAAGTAGCAACAGGCTTACAGAAGTAATCCCTTGCTTGGACCTTGCAACTTCAATTATCAAGAAGTATTTCAAATCACTCAAATCTTTCATGTCAAACTCCTGTTACAACTGTTTCTGAAGACTTGCCATCTCGCATGGATCATCTCCTGTATCCACCATATCATCGACATACACAATTGAGGCAGTAGTATTACCATCTTTATGTTTAACAAACAAGGTGTGATCAGAGTTGCACTGATGGTACCCAAATTTCTTCATTTTCATAGAGAAACGTCAAAACCACGCCCTAGGTGATTGCTTCAAACCATATATATACTTCTTCATGTGACACATTTTTCCCTCATAACCTAGTTTGCAACTGATTCCTGGTGGAGTATCCATGTATACTTCTTCTTCTAAGTCGTCATTCGGGAAAGCGTTCTCCACATCTTACTGGTGTAAAGGCTAATCACACCGAGCTGCAAGGGCAATGAGAATTCTTACAGCATTAATTTTAGCAACAAGTGCAAAAGTCTCCTGGTAACCAATTTCATATTTCTAAGTATAACCCTTGGCAACCAATCTAGATTTGTATGGATCAATGCTTCCATCAGCTTTAAGTTTCACAGTAAACACTTAGCGACATCCAATAGTCTTCTTACCATGTGGCATAAGAACCATATCTTAAGTTTCATTATGTTGCAAGGCCTCTAACTCCTCATTCATAATTGGTTTCTTTTTAGGATCTGCCAAAGCATTATGTACATTGCTAGAAATAGATATTGAAGATAATTGACTAACAACATGTGTAAGAGATTCAGACAACCTATGGTGGAAGATATAGTTAGCAATAGGGTATTTGGCTTTGGCATCTATTCTAGGCTTATATTGTTGTTTGGGAATTTCCTTAGTAATTCGGTTAGATTTACGTATGTACCTCAGATTAAGCACTCTGAACGGAGATCTCAGTTGGTGATCTAGATAGGGGAGCAGGTGCTTCGATTTTATCTCGATGCTGTATAATTAGCAATTCTTCCCTGTCGGCAGAATTTTTGACGGATCGAGACATATCACTTGACAGGTCGAAAGCAAGCTCATGTCCCTCTGATGTAACATTTTCAACGAGTTGAGACTCTTCACTAGACGGGTCGAGATATATTACTCGATGGGTCAAACCTGTGTACAAGTGCCTCCGTTTCAATTCTAGAGTTTCTTGATCCTTTAAATCATGCCTCCAACTGCTCAAAATCATCAAATTCCGACAAATTAAGAGTATTTCATTCACAAACTCTCTCTCCCCCTGAAGGGAAGACTATGAAACTCCCCTGAGTAATAAGGTCTAGACTATCAAAAAGAGACATCAAAGGAGACATGAGTTTTCTTGGTAAGGGGATCATAACACCAATAACCTTAATGAAAATCATCATAACCAATGAAGACACACTTCACAACACAAGGATCAAGTTTTCCCCAAAGAAGCTTGTGAATATGGCCATAAATAGTGAAGCCAAACACGCGAGGCTCAAGATTAGGAAAGGAAGAAACATTCAGCAACTCTTGTAACTTCAGGAGTGGACTCTAAAACTCAATAACACGGGATGGACTATGGTTAATCAAGTAAGCAGGAGAAGTAACAGCTGCACCACAATAAGACCGAGGCACATTCATACCAAACAATGAAACACGAACAACCTCCAGTAATTTCCTATTCATACGTTTTGCCAAGCCAATTTGTTGAGAAGAATAGGCAATAGAGGTTTCGTGACGGATCTCATGAGAGGCTAGATAAGTAGACATTGTGCCATTAACATACTCACTTCCATTGTCTGACTAAAGAACTCAGATAGGCTGCTGGTATTAGGTAGTCACCATTTTATGAAACTCAGTGAAACGAGAGAAGACATCACTCTTTCTAGCCATCAAAGAGACCTATGTCATTTGGGTATACTCATCAATAAAAGTAGCAAAATAAGGAGCTCCAGTTGGTGTAGAAATTCTAGCAAGACCCCAAACATCAGAGTGAGTTTTCATAAAAGGAACTGAGCATTTATTCAAACTTGGGGAATAAGTAATACGGTGGCTCTTGGCCAGTTCACAAACATCACACTTAAAATCAAACTCATCAACACCCGAAAACAGATGGGGTTGTAACTTCCTAAGATAACCAAAAGAAAGATTACCCAACGACGATGCCATAACCATGTGGTTTCTTTGACTTTATTCAGACAACTAACACTGTTGGCTTGACTCAACGAACTCAGCTGCTTTTCTCCACTGAATGTCAAATCGATATAGTATAGCTTCCCCCGTCTAGTACAATTACCAAGAATCTACTAAGTCAGAATATCCTGAAATACACAACAACAAAAAAAGGGATAAAACGTGACAGAACAAGAGAGAGACATAGTGATTTGACTAACAGATGAAAAGTTATATGTCAGAGAGGGGACAACTAAGACATAATCAATGGTTAAATGTGGAGAAAGAGTAACAGAGCATTCACCAACAACAGAAGAAGAGAACCCATCAGCAGTAGATACACTAGGTAAAGAAAGTGGACGAATATAATGATCTAAGTCAGGGGTATTGATCATATGATCAGATGCACCAGAGTCAATTATCCAAACATTATTCCTAGAAGATGTAGCAAGAGAGGCCTTACTAGACATACCTGATTGGACTACATTAGCAGAAGTAGTAGATGTACTTGTGGAATGAAGGGTCTTGCGTGGACGATTACCCCACCAGTCAGGATATCCAATTGTTGGAAAGCAGTTATCTTTGGAGTGACCTTTATTCTTGCACAACGGGCAAATAGAGTTGGCATAGGAGTTTGGAGGACGAACACCAAACTGAGAGGATTCAGAGAAGCATAAGGAGGAAGAACGCCGATTAGCCACAGCGGCCTGAGCTTCAGAGGATGAGGTCGGCGGTGGTGGTGGTGGTTGTCATGACAACGCGCTGAGCTGGAATAGCAGAATGGGTAAGGCGGTTGCTGTAAGCCCTACGGATATGAGCATAAGTCTTGTCAAAACTCAATAATTCCTCTCGAAAAAGAAGCTCCCCTCGAATCTGATCAAATTCAGGATCCAAACCTCCCAAGAACATGTGAACCTGAAGCATAGATTTGTAGTTGTTGTCTTGGACAAATACGGTCACGGTATTAGAAAAAGAAGCAACACGTTAATCAAGTTCCTCGAACCATGCAACCAACTCATTATAGTAGACAAGGAGGGGTCGTTCTGCTTGTTTGGTGGTGAAGCAAAGACGGTACAACTCCTAGATCCGGGTAAAGTTCAAATCATCATAGTAAGTTTGATGCAAGGCATTCCAAATTTCTACAGCAATCTTGAGACGAATGTAGCGGTTGATGATGAATGGAGACATGTTGTCAATCAACCAACTCTTAACCTTTTCGTTATCAGTGGCCCGAGTAATATAGTCAAGCGATCCAGCAAGAGGAGCTGTCGAAGCACCAGTGAGAAATTCAAGCTTGTTACTGCTTTCGTCTGCATAACAGGGATCCAGGTAGAATAATTAGTATCATTCAAGAGAACTCCAATGAGAAAATATGAGTTTTCTTGATGGTAGTGGACGAAAGGTTGAGGTTGGGGAGAAAAAATCACAGCAGAGTCGGATTGTCCCTCCATGCAACAAAATTTAGGTGTAGTGGGTCACAAAAAATAAGGTTTTGTCGGTAGGATTGAATCTGATGCCATGTAAAAAAATATAGGTAAAAGTGTTCAGAATAGAATGCAATACTTTCATTCTCCCAAATTAAATATATATACAACTTTACATACATATTTCTAATAAGTAAATAATATTTACAATAAATAATAAATTAATTATAATTATAATAAAAATCTAATATATCTACCGATTTAATATCTGTCTACAAACTCGATATAAACATAAAACATATAATTGGAAGCAACCTGAAGTTTATAAATCAGCTGTACGTTACAACTTACAACCGGATATTAAAACATAGCATGCAGACGAATAGCTAAGGATGATCAATCATATTAGGAAGGAAGAGATCGAAATGTGCATCTGACTATTCGGACGCAATATTTCAGATATAAGATATTTATAAGTGTTTTTTTTTTCATTTGTAAGGAATGTGTGCATGCAGAAGGGTCGGTGCGAGAATCGAACATGGGACTTCTCAGGTTTGGCCGTTTGGGAACTGTGATATCAGATACCACCACATCCATGTAACTAAACTACAACCTAGCTAAGGCAGGGAACTTGAGAAAATGTGGCCAAGGGAGCCAGCCACTTTCACTATCATTTGATTCAGTTCACAAAAACTATAGCTAACTATAGTCCCATCAGGCTAGGTCGATGTGATGCGTAATATGTAAATCTTCACCGGCCGGCCTCGTGGCTGCTATTAAATATGTAAGATTTTCACAACAAATATATTTGATTTTAGAGTTTTTAGAGTTTATAGTCGGTATGCTATCTTTCTTTGATTGATAAATACTT
This sequence comes from Geum urbanum, assembly GCA_946800695.1. Lineage (NCBI taxonomy): Eukaryota > Viridiplantae > Streptophyta > Magnoliopsida > Rosales > Rosaceae > Geum > Geum urbanum. Next base: position 42,225,888 of record OX327007.1, on the reverse strand, counting down.
CTATGGAGAAACCGAAATTATTTACAGTAAACTTTATTACGTAAAACATGTCATAATAATACTATATAAATCATCGAACAAACGATTTATTGTCATACGAAACACAAAAGTTACAATTCAAAACAGTAATCACTGACTTTTGATTACACACAATTATCACTGAAGTACTTTGGAATTAACAGAGGGGTTAGGCAGATCTGGATGCATGTGGCCGGATTATGTTATATACGCTAGGTAAAGCCGTAAAGATGACAACGTGAGAAAAAGGGTAAGACGTTGCTATATGCACATCTTTTAACCTCATATTTTATATCTATCGATACAATAATTGCAAGGATGAAGACAGGAACAGTGATTTCTCGCATGAGAAAGAGATCGATGGTAGTTAGTTTGGATCATATCAGAGCCATATCGTATATAAGGCAAGCTCAATGAGGAGAGGATCTCAATCCAAATCCGATTATAAGTAAAAGCGCTAGTATGTAGACACATGCACGGCCGGAACTACAGCATAATTCCCTGGGACTCAAGTCCCACCCAAGTGAAATGGTGTAAATATATATAGCTAACTTTAAAAAAAGAAAGTTAAATAAAGCCCCCAAGTCCTACTCTGGATGGCCCAAACTAATTACCCAACTAGAGTATGTCGCAAACTTACAATTAAAGAAAGTTAAAAGTTTATGTCGTCTCCCTTTCTTCCTCAAAAAAGGATCAGTTTTAATTTTCTTCTCATAATTAATCCTTATCGTAATTTTTGTTGTAAATATTAACTGGTCCATTTCAATTTTATTAATTATAGATTAATTGTCCCCATGTTTTATAGATTGAGCATCTACTGAAATTAGAGTATTTTTAATTATGAATACCATCAAAAATTAGTTTAGAAATAAGATGGAAGGAGAATTTCTTAGTGATTGTATGGTGCTTCACATTTGAGAATGAATATGCTGATTCTATTAGTAATGACTTTGTGATCAAGGAATTTGAAGCTTCAGATACTCGTAGAGTTAGATTTAATCAGCATAGTTCAGTTTTACATTTATATTGTATTTGTATGTTTATTTGGCTTCTTTTATGTTTGCATTTAGATAATTTTATGGATCTTGTTTTGTATTAGCATGCATTTGAAGGATGAGGTCACTATATCCCCCCTAATTAAGCGTAACCTTTTTTTCAATCCATAAATAATTTTTGCACTGTTGAGATTTTTTCTACAGTAGAAAGTTCAAATTTCATCCAATTTCAAATCCGAATCCGCTCGCTCCTGACACATACAGTACCATAGAGTTCGCAGAGAAATAGTAACAAGAGGGGCTTCACAGGGGGTCACATGGAGGAACCCGAAAGGCGATGGGTCTTTAAGAGCATTCCCACCCATGGAGGATGTGAGGAAGCCCCATTTTGAGGAATTCCTCAGAATTTTGAGGAATTCCTCAGAATTTTGAGGAATTCCTCAGAATAGGAAGTCCTCAAACAGTTTTTCGTGCAGCGGTGCCTGTTTGAGGACTTCCTATTACTATTCACGAATAATTAAAATTTTGAAATTTTAAATATCGAATATTATTTTCACCCAATAACTAACCGACACGTGTTATCCCAGAACATATAAGTGGTTACGGATTTACGATAACATTTTCGACAAGTTATTTTGAGACACGTGTCATGTATACGTGTCGGTGTCGGCAAAATCATTGATTAAGATAAGACGGTAATATTTCCTGTAAGATTGCGGTCCAACGAGAATGAGACACGTGTCAGTGTCGGCAAAATTATTAATGAAGATAGGACGGTAATATTTCTTGTAAGATTGCGGTCCAACGAGAATGTGACACGTGTATTGTGTACGTGTTGGTGTCGGCAAAATAATTGCGAAAGATATTCGGTAAGATTTTCAACCAATCGACGGTCGACACGTGTCGTTATCTAATCTAATCTGGTTCTTCAAAATGACTATAAAAGAATGAGCTATGGGAGTGGAAGAACTCACACCAACACTTCTTCACATTTCTTATCATCCTCTCTAAACACTTCATCACATTTCCCTTTCCTCAAGATGAATCCTATGGGTTTCACTAATTTTTTCAATAGGAGGCGACAACAACGCCGACAAAATGCTGAAATTGCCAATCAATTCGTTATCGACGCGGTGGCGGTTGATGCATCATTCGATGATGATGCAGCATTCGATGATGATCCAGCACCACGCCGCCGTGCAAATCAACCAAGGCTGAGGGATGAGAGGGGCCATAATCTTATGGAAGATTACTTCATCGAACGCTCGGTCTTCACCAACCATGACTTTCGTCGGCGGTTCCGAATGAGCCGACATATATTCAACCGTTTAATGACGGACCTCTGCAACAACGACCCATTTTGGCATTAAAGAGCCGACGCCACTGGAATGGTCGGACTTCTTCCCCAACAAAAGATGATGAGTAAGGCGGAGTAGAGGATAAGTAAGGTGGAGGTGTACTAGCTTCGACATGGATGAAGTATGGATGATTCTTCACCACATCCCAACAAGCAAAGTCCTTAAACTCTTTCTTCTTTTTGGCAACATAAAATGATTGAGCACTTCTCATCTAAAAAATTAAATAATTAAAGAACATGTCATAAAGAAAATTAAATAAAATGGACATAACTTATATTAAATATTTTTTCAAAAATAACTTGCAAAAAAATGGAGATAAAAAACAATACCTCATCGTGTAAGTTGGAGCCGGAAGATGCATTTCTTCGTGCGAAAGAAATAGCACTACCCCAAAGTTTCAAATTCGCCTTCAACTTTGCGAATCGAGAGGATAATGCGTTTTGGGTCCTAGTTTCCGGCATTGATTCACCATAACCTAGCTCCCAATTCGCCTTGAAATCGCCATGAATCTTTTCCCATAATTTGTCGACCTTTTGACGATTTCCGGTAATCGAATCAACACTAAAACGACAATAAGATATGCTTAATTGCACATCTTCCGAAAGAAGCCAATTTGTTGACATTTTTTTCCCAAAAAATAAACAAAGGATTTAGAGGATAGATGGAGAGATTGAGAGGGGGAGAGAGTGAATTTGTTGTGCACAAATTGATGTAAAAAATGAATGAAATGAAGGTAGTATTTATAGAAAAAATATAGGGGGTGATTTGCAATTTTTTGGGATTTTTTTGCAATTTTTGGGGGTTTTTTTTGCAATTAATTGATTTCTGGCCGAAGTGGCCGTTTGATTTGAATTTGGGCCGTCGGATCTGTTTAGATCCGTTTGAAATGGATGGCTGAGATCAACAGAGCCGTTGATCTGTCAGCCTCCCAGAAGCTGACACGTGTCAGCTTCTGGTTGGCTGACAATTTTTACTTTTACTGTTTTACTTTTTTTTTTACCCTAAAAAAAAAAGGGGGTCATGCTGACGTCACCCACGTGGCGTGGGTCCCGCCAGCTGGGACGATCCGCCTCGCGTGCTCGGCCGGGGACGCCGCCCGGGACGATCCGTCCGTCAACGTCCGGTCCACGCACGGCCACCCCCCCGCTGCACGCCTCCACCTTGCCGGACGTCCTCGAACTGCTGGGCCACCCCCCCGAACGTCCTCGCCGTTCCCTACCGGTGGGAATGCTCTGAGCTACAGGCTTAAGACACTACACATGGGAAGTGGCAGCAGCGCGCCTCAATCAGCAAAACCTGACCCCCGTTACCTTTGATGATTGCAACTGCATGGAACCAATACCTTTACCATCATATCATTGAAGCCTAGCTAGCTAGTATAAATCCAAAAGCTTAGCCTCTGAGTTTTACGATCAGGGAAGTTAGTTCCCCAGTCAAGGATTGTCCCCAGCTTCCAATTATAAAGGAAAAAAAAGAGTAGGATGCAGATACCCTCACATGCCCATTTTCACCTTTTTTGATTAGTATTGTTTTATTTCCGCTCATTGTCCAGGCTTTAGTTTCTCCGAAGCATTTCATCACACTTTGTAAATGCACTTACGGAGATTATTATTACATATCTTAGAGGAAAAGATTAATCAGGGTCTGAATTTTTCACGTGACATCAATGTGATGTAAATTTTTTAAAAATTATTAAAGTGATATTTAGATTTTTAAAATTACATTAACGTAATGTTTATGGTCATTTTTTGTCACAACATCATGTATATCGAGGTCGTGACAATTTTTTTAAATTAATTAATAAAAGATTATAATACCCTTGTACTATCTATAAATTGATATTTTTTTCTTTAATTTTTTAATCTCAATAAAAAAATCTTACCATAGTAAAAATATTTTTGTTTACTTTTCTAATAACAGTAAAACTCTCTCTCTCTCTGGTGGTGAAACCTGACTACATTGATACTTCCGCAAAAGATCAGAAGACCCCTGTGGTAAATTTTTCCTATCTTAAAATGAATTAACATGTACAAAACTATTCTTATATATTAGTCTCTTAAATTTGGCGGACATTTTCAAGTGTATATAAAGTTTAATTCATATAGTCGTTTGACTAGTGCTACAGAAAATTATTTATAAATATGTGTATGAAATGTGTGATATAAAAAGAAACATGATGTATGATAATCCGAAGGTCAGATTGTTTGACAGAGAACAAAGATGGTATTATAACCAGCATTTGAGGTGTGAATTGAAAGCCATCGATCTGTAAGAGAAAATTAATTCGGGGTTCATGTCCATTAATTCTTATTGTGGTTGAAGAGTAGATGGCATGCATTTAGTTTAGGGTATAGATGATTATTTTAATTAGTAATTTTAATTTATTAGAAGCTGTCAGAAATTTCATTGTTAAAACCAGCTGCATGCACTGGCCTTTGCAGTGACCCAGTTAGGTTTGTTTTAAGTTTTAGCAACAACTTTGTCACACCAGTATCAATGGGGGGCTGCTAGCTAGCTGCTGTTTCACTGCTACGTTTTTAATCCCCAGCCTGATGGAACTGGTACAACTTTGGTTGACCAGTAGACTTTGAGCTCTAAGGTCGAGAAGATGGTGATAAATCCATTCAACACAAGTAAACTTATAGCACTATTTTGCTTAAAACGCACACAATGCAAGATTATAAAAGTGCGTGAATAGGATCATTGAAAATGTTATCTACCTATATAAACACCATATGGTTATGCATAGACTAAATGCATGGATCTGTCTCGATGGATTGAGTTCGTCAAACAGTAAGATTTTTCTTGTTCTTCACTGGTAAACATAAAAGGAGTCATACATATCACAACTCGATCTGTACGTGCCGGGGTAATTTCATAGACATGATTGAAGAACTCTACGCGGGTAAATATATAGCTTGTTTTGTTTATATGCATGCATGGTTTTCCAATTTTCATTATTTCTGCAATATTTTGTCTAACATTTAACTAGTATATATTCTTTGATTTTTGTTTTAGTTCACAATGACTTTAAGATTATTCTCTACTGCAACATCTTTGTATAAAGTTTCGAAACCTCGTGTAAGCATATAGCTCGTATTTGGTTCTGCCTATAGTTCTAGCTAGAACGGCCGAACTATATATCAAACTTCCATCTTGATATATAACTCGGCAGAAAAATGAGGATATATATGTACGTGAGATAATTAATCATCTTCATCCCATTTCCTTGGATGCGCCATTACCACAACTAATCTGTTGATCACTCAAATCAAAGCAACCCAAGTTGGCATTAATACACAACTATTAATTAAACTTAGCAAGTCTGGTCGGATCGAGGGTCAAGATTAGTCGTTTCACATTGTGTAAATTGCAAAGTTTGAAGCAATTACAAGTTGCAATTCTAGGACAAATTAATAGTTAGGGGAATATCATGTATAGTCTTCATACGAGCGTCTCTAACAGTAAAGTTATAAGTTATAGTTATTTTAAGCTAAAAAGTTAAATGTGGCTCACTCAAATTTGAATTCAGTTTTAGCAGTGAAAGTTATAACTAAATGCATGGGACCATTGAAAAAATATAGCTTTTGAGTCATTTTCTCTCTCATTCCGAGCTAAATATAGCTACTCAAAATAATTTTTAGCTACATTTAGCTTTAGTTTTAGCAACTCTGTTGGAAGGCATAAAAGGTATAATTATATTAGCTACTCCATTAGAGATGCCCTAACAAACTATCCATTTCTAAAATAGACCGATAACGGTACTACTAACACTTTGGCTTGTAATCTAAAAAATCTCTTCAGGTTTAACAGATCTAATGCATCTTATCAAATCAAGACCAAGATACAAATATCTCAGAAACTGATATGGTGATGTGCATACATGTGCATATACTTAGAGTAATTATATAATGTGTGAAGCATAAATAAGCAGTCTTTTTTTAGCCTTAAATTTCCCTCACGTGCCTTGCACATAACTTTGTAGTAAAAAAAAAAAAAAAACTCCCACATTTGTGCTTTGCGCACTAAAGGTGCACTCCATATACGTACCTACATACATAGATAATATTGTGTTAATATATGTGTGCGTGATAGTCGTATATTTATGCGTCTATATTATGTTTAATTAATTTTTCATATTTTATTTTTTGTTATTATTTAAGTAAATTAATTATGTTTATTGTTTTTAAGTATTCTAGAATTAAATGGAGAAAATGGGCTTAAATATTACAACTAAGAAGAGGAGTCTGTGCGTGGAATAAGTCCTAAGGCAAGAAGGACTTGGTTATGTGGTGCAGTCCGTGAGTTATTGGCTAGGTTGATTAATCTAGTTAAAGAAGGACATATATATATAGCTGAGGAAAAAAAAGGTGCGCGACAGTTTTTGGAAGAGAAAAAGAAAAAGAAGAGAAGTTGGACAGAGAGAGGGAAGGCAAGCCAACCTGCAATCCCGAATTCGATCCAAACGACCATAAGAGTTCATTTTTCTCCATCATCTAATTTATTTTTTTATGTATTCTTTGATATTTTTATCTAAGACTATGAGTAGTTAAATACCTTGTTAAGAGGCTGCTTGAAGCCCCGTACATGAAGTCTTTTTAATGCATACACTTTAATCTAATTTTGCATATTCTTTTGAATGAGGTTTCTTTCTCTATGTAGTTCAGCGATGAATTATTGTATGTTTGCTTTGGTGGCCAACTTAGTATGCATGCTAGGATTCTATTGTTATAAGATACGGGCAACTAAAGATAATTTCTTCCACCGGATTCTCTATCGTGATACACCGGATAGATTATTTCGTCGGGTGATTGAAATCCTAGGTCTAGCAGGACAAGCCCATAGTGTACTTGTGAACCCTTGTAACTTCTCAAACCTTTTCTAGAATTTAATTTTTTTCTTCTTTTTAAACCTTGGGGTCCATGACTATGAGTTCATATAGGGATAGATGTAGGGGAGGTCCATGACAAACCTGCATAGACATAAGGATTAGGTAATAAGATGTAGTTGTAACTATCAACTTTTCCTAGGAACTTTCGTTCATTGGATATATGCATTAGGTGAAGTATGTGTTATAAATATGAAATGGCGGTGGTGGATTGGATTTTTCTTAACTCATTCATCCATTAGTTTAAACTCTTTGCATTCGTAAGCATATTTACTTTCAGCATTTATTTTATGCATTAGTTATAGCTTGGCCGAATTATTTCGGAAACCAAATTAACTCAGAAAACCCTTATATTTTGTGTGGTAATCCACCCACTGAGTCTAGTAGATTGTGTTAAAATTTTGTAGCATTCATAGTAGTCTAGTTTAGGTTCGTACTTATTTCTTTGTGCGCTGGTCGAATCTGTCAGCTTGCTAACATTTGTGTCTAACTAGTGTATTGAGTCTTAGTTTCACCAATCTTCAGCGAGTAATGACCCGAATTTATGAATTATTACATTGATATATTTACTCAAGAATAAGGTTATATTTGAGGGTAATCTTTCATCTATCAAATTTTGGCGTCGTTCCCGGGATTGTTTAATTCTAAGTCTTAATCGTGTCCTTTGTTTTTACTTTACTTTAGTTTAAGTTTTATTTTCTTTTTTGGGTCTAATAGTGTTTACTGTGTGCAGGTGCACTATGTATATGTACTCAACATTCTACAAGTTCTGAGCCCCTACTACTGGATCTTAAAATTGAAAGCTCAGCAAGACAGAACTATAAACAACTAGACAACCTAGAAATTGGTGAGCACAAGTAACAGCGATGGTGAGAATTCTGAGCAAGAATTACATTCTAATGCTGAGTTAGTGTTTGAGGAACAGGAAGAACAACCTATTTCAATGCCACCATCATCACTACCACCAATGGAAAATAACACAAAGCTTATAGAATCCTTTGTCCCAAGCATAGGTGCAACATATTCGTCGATTGTGCTACCAGAAAATTTGGGGTCATATGCTATTCCCCCATCTCTTATCTCGAATCTGCCACACTTCAGAGGCACTCCTTCTAAAGACCCTCAAAATAATCTCAATGAATTTGAAGCGTTGTGCAGAATTCAAAAGTCAACGAATGTGGATGAAGATACTGTGAAACTCATTCTTTTCTCTCTTTCTCTGAAGAAGCAATCAAAGGCATGATACAACTATTTAGCTCCTTTATCTATTGACACATGGGAGAAGATATGTGTTGCGTTTATGAAGAAACTCTGTTCTGCTTCCCGCACCAAGAACGTGAAGAAGTAAATCAGTACATTCAGGCAGAAAGATGAGGATGAACTACATGAAGCCTGTAGTCAATTCAAGGGTTTACTTTGATAATACCCTCATCACAAGTTTGATCTCAACACTCAGATGAAGTTCTTTTATGAAGGACTTGATTAGGTCAAAACTTGATTTTGCTTGTGGGAGAAATTGGTGGAAATAACTGGAGCTGAAGCTAAAGAAATTGTGGAGAATCAAGTAGAGAATTTAAAGCAATTTTAGTCAAGAGATATATCCATGGGCGCGAGTAGAAGATCCTTTAATGCAGTCACAATTGATGGAGCCATGGAGAAGAGATTGAGTTCTATGGAGAACGATATTGCTTTGATTGCTAGTGTTTTGAAGGTAAGCCAAAAGACAACAAATGCTGCAACTCAGGTAGTATGCACAATATGCTCAGCTGCAGATCATCTAGCAGAAGATTGTCCCAAGTTTAGAGCAGAGGAGAAGACAACCAAGAAGCAGATGTGAGTTTCATGCAAAGGCAGCCTAACACATATGGTGGAAATAGATACCATCTATTTCTTAGCTATAAAAGCAACAATGTGCTCAATTCTCCAGCTACTCCACCTGGATTTCAGCAAAGACAACCTGCAGGGGATGAACAACAATTTGGCCAAAGGCGTGTTCCCTAACAGCAACAAGCTCTAGCTCAAACATTAACAGGAACTTCAACTTTGGAATCTATGATGCAACAAATTATGTTTGACAATAAGTAAGAACGAGAGGAAAGTAGTGCATTTCACCAAGAAATCAAGTCTACATCTCAATAGCAAGGAAAGACAATTGACTTGCTAGAGTGTCAGGTAAGACAAATTCAATAAACACTCGCTCAAGTCAACCAAGGTGGTCTTCCTAGCAATACTCTCACGAACCCCAATGGAAAATATGAAGCTCATGCTATTGTTTTAAAGAGTCGGAAGGTGTTGGGTGAAGTCCTAGCAGTCAAAAAGCCAAAAAGGAAGTGGGAAGAGCCCGTTGGTTGACTTGAACAAGTTGTGTTTGAAAAGTCGTCAGAAGATTTCGCAGGAACTTCAATTCGATTCGTCGAGAATGCACCTGAAACGGAAGAACTGACAAATCCAAAATCAGCTCAGGTATCTCCCGAACCCTCATCTTTAGTTACCTCTAATGTGCATTTTCCTAACAGGTTGAAAAGAAGGTAAAAGATGACAAAGAAAAGAAGATCTTAGATATCTTCAAGAATGTTGGGGTGAACATCTCATTTTTGGATGTGATCAAGCAAATTCCGCAATATGCAAAATTCCTCAAGGACTTGTGCACTACAAATAGTAAGTTCAAAGGAACCGAGATGGTTGCTTTAAGTGAGAGGGTGTCTACTGCTCTTCAATGAAAAATACCACCAAAGCTATGTGATCCCGGTTGTTTCAATGTTCCCTGCACCATTAGTGATCACAGGTTTGTTAGTGCTCTTCTTGATTTAGGTTCTTCTATAAATTTGATGTCATATGATGTGTATGATAAGATGAATATGGGAGAACTTATATCTACTGGGATAACCATTAAACTTGTTGATAGATCTAACTATTACTCAAGAGGTATTAAAGAAGATGTGCTAGTGCAAGTGGGTGATTTGATTTTCCCAGTGGATTTCTTTGTATTGGAGATGGAAGGTGAACAGATGCCCTCTGAGATACCATTGATTCTTGGTAGACCATTCTTGAGAACGGCTTGTACTAAGATTGATTGTTATGAAGATTTACTTAACATGGAAGTAGCTGGGGAGAAGATCCAATTCAACATCTTTGAATCTCTTAAGCACCCTAATGGTGATGATATGTACTCTTATTGTTTTATTGATGTGTTTGAGAGTTTCGTGCATGAGTTCATTCAATATTCATTGGAGGAGGATCCATTGTGAAAATTAATCGAAGTGGATGGCAAAAAGGGAGTTTCAGACATTTATTTTTGATCCATCGAGAGATTACCTCGATCCATCATAGACATCTCTTGGGCACAACCTCTGACATTTCTTCGATCTATCGAAGGAAGTTCTTGGGAACAACCTCTAGGGGTACCCATGGCATGCCCTCGATCTATCGAGGAATTATCTCGACCCATCGAGAATGAGCCTATTTTTGAGGTTGCTTTAGCCGAAGATCTCAAGATGGAAGAGGAGTATTATACAATGGAAGAGGCATTCGTATCATTGCCAAACATGAAAGGTGAGCTTTCTAAACATATTCCCCTTCCAGTTTCAACTGGCATTATTGCTCAATCTATTCAGGCAGCGCCTGAACTAGAACTTAAACCTTTACCCGAGAATTTGAGTATGTCTTTCTTGGTAACGGTGAAACTTTACCGGTCATAATTTCTTCAAGGCTCTCAAAGTTGCAAGAGGAGAAGCTTTTGGTTGTTCTTAGAGAGTACAAGCAAGCAATTGGATGGACAATAAGTGACATAAAGGGAATTTTCCGTACCTTGTATACTCACAGTATACATCTAGAGGAGGGAGCTAAGCCAACAAGAAAATATCAACGTCGACTCAACCCTGCCATGATGGAAGTTATCAAGAAAGAAGTGATCAAGCTCAGCAATGCAGGTATAATTTATGCTATTTTTGATCGCAAGTGGGTTAGTCTTGTGCAGGTAGTTCCAAAATATTTTGGCATCACAGTGATTACGAATGATGAGAACGTGTTGGTGCCTCAACGTATGCAAACGAGATAGAGAGTGTGTATTGACTACCGCAACCTCAATGCCATAACATGCAAAGGTCAATTTCCACTCTCATTCATTGATCAGATGTTGGAAAGGTTGGCATGTCATGCATATTATTGTTTCTTGGATGGTTATTCAGGGTACAACCATATAGCCATACATAAGGATGATCAAGAAAAGACCGCCTTCACATACCCATATGGTACTTTTGCTTATTGGAGGATGCCCTTTAGCTTATGCAATGCGCCTACAACGTGTCAGAGATGCATGATAAGTATGTTTTCAAACATAGTCGAAAAAATCGTTGAGATATTTATAAATGATTTTTCACTATTTGGTGATTCTTTTGACATATGCCTCCATCATTTATCCATGCTCTTAGAACGTTGTGTGAAAACTAATCTTGTACTTAATTGAGAAAAATGCCACTTTATGGTGGAACGGGGTATAGTTTTATGATATGTTATATCTGCTAGGGGAATTGAGGTAGAAAACTAAAGTGGATATTGTGCGTACCTTACCACCTTCTGCCACTGTGAATGAGGTGAGATTTTTCTTGGACATGCAGGATTTTATCGTAGATTTATCAAGGATTTTTCCAAGATAGCTAGGTCATTATATGCATTGCTCCAGAAGGATGTGGCCTTCAACTGCACTGAAGAATGTCTACAAGCTTTCAACAAGCTCAAGGAGTTGTTGACTACTGCCCCCATCATACAAGCAACATACTGGAATTCACCATTTGAGCTCATATGTGATGTTTCAGACTATGTTGTTAGCGCTGTTTTTGGCCAATGTCCAGAGAGACTTCCTTATGTCGTCTATTATGCCTCACAAACCTTGAACGATGCACAGTTGAACTATTCAACTATTGAGAATGAGGTCTTAGCAGTGGTTTTTGCTCTTGAAAAATTTAGATCTTGCTTGTTAGGAACTAAAATTATTATCTTTTCTGACCATGCTGCTTTGAGATATTTGATGAGCAAATAGGATGCCAAGCCCAAATTGATTTGATGGATGCTCTTGTTGCAAGAGTTCGACATTGAGATCAAGGGTTCTGAGAATGTTGTGGTACCCATAGTTCCAATGTAGAAGAAGACAATGTTCCTCTCAGAGATAACTTCCCGAATGAGCAACTCCTTGTTGTTCAAGAGACAGCATTGTGGTATGCTGATATTGTCAATTACAAGGTAAGTAAGTGCATTCCATTTGACTTCACCAGAGCTCAGAAAGATGAACTTGTCAAGAAGGCCAAGTATTACATATAGGACGAGCCATATCTTTGAAAACATTACAAAGATGCCATCATCCACAGGTGAGTACCCGAATCTAAATTTCAATCTATTATAGCTTTTTGTCACTCACATACAGGTAGTGGACACTTTGGAGAAAAGAAGACAGCTCTCAAAGTGCTTGAGAGTGAATTTTATTGGCCAACCTTGTTCCATGATGCTCATGTCATGTATAAATCATGTGAAAGATGTCAAATGACACGTAACCTCGGTCCAAGAGACCAAATGCCTCAGCACCCTATTCTTGTTGAGGAGGTATTTGACATGTGGGGTATTAATTTCATGGGACTATTCCCGAATTCTCAATGTTATTTGTATATTCTCCTTGCTGTTGATTATAATTCCAAATAGGTGGAAGCTAAAGCCACCAGGACTAATGATGCTAAGATTGTTCTTTGTTTTCTTAAAGAGATTTTTACTAGATTTGGAACACATAGGTGTGTTATCGGCGATGGAGGATCTCACTTTTGTAACAGGACCTTTGATGCCTTGCTTCGGAAGTACAATGTTATGCATAAGGTGGCAACACCTTATCATCCTCATATAATCGGACAAGTAGAGGTATCAAATAGAGAGATCAAGCAAATCTTTGAGAAGACAATTGGGACGACCTGGAAAGATTGGAGTCGATGTCTCGATGAAGCGTTGTGGGCTTACAAGACAGCGTACAAAACACCTATTGAGATGTCTCCTTATAGGTTAGTTTATGGAAAATTTTGCCATCTTCCGGTGGAATTGGAGAACAAGGCATATTGGTTGTCAAGAAGTTCAACTTTGACATGGATGAAAAGGGATTGCATAGGAAGTTACAGTTAAATGAGCTTGATGAGATTAGACATAATGTATATGAGTCCAGCAAGATTTACAAGAAAAAGACTAAAGCTTTTCATGACTGAAATATCAAGAGGAAAGAATTTTTTATTGGTCAGAAAGTTTTACTCTTCAGTAGTCGTCTACGCTTGTTTTCAAGTAAGCTCAAAAGTAGATGGACTGGACCTTATGTTTTCACTAATGTATTCCCTCACAGTGATATAGAGATTATGAGTTCAAAAATAGGGAAGACATTCAAAGTGAATGGACATCGACTCAAGCCATTGTATGAGTCATTTGTGGAGCATGATTTTGAGGATGCAAACGTTGAAGACGCCCTCTTATTGTGGATTGATTGGACTTTCTTTGGACTTTCCATTTGGCTGAAGATATTAAACTTAGCGTATTTTTCTCTCTTATCCATTCTCCTTTGATTTATTTTTCTCCACATAGTGTATTTTGTGTGTGATATGTGTTCTTTGTCATACTTATTTGATCTATTGCATGGTTTAGTTCAAGTTTTACATTGAGAACAATGTAAATTTCAAGTGTGTGTATGTGGGGTGGGGGGAGGAGCTGTATCATATACTTAGAATATATATATATATATATATTATTTTAATTTTTTCTTTTTTGGGTGTTCAATCAGAATTATGCAATATTCTTCTTTGTGTGATTTATCTGACATGGTTAGAAGTCTCAGAGAATTCTGAAAATTTGAGGCATTGTTTATATATGTGTCTAGTTTATGCTCATAAAATTTCAGCTAATTAAAATGTGTAATTAATTCTGTATAAATCTTCAATTGGGTATGCTCAGTTTTCCGATTTTCGAGTGTTTCTTAGATTTTCCAGAAACGACCCTTCGATCCATCGAGGAATATCCTCGACCCATCAAAGCTTTATGTCAGTTTTTGGTGTTTTTCTTTGTTTTCTTGTATGTTTTAGTGTCTTATATGAAAAACGAAATACAAAAATAAATAGTGTCAAGAAAAGCAACACAAAAAGAGTCTTTTGTTTTTGTTTTGAGTCTTAGGTACCCTTGATTAGTCGGTGATGTGTTTATATCTTCCTACTTTATGACTAAGAGATAAGCATGTGACTTAAGTTTCTTTGGTTAATTTTGATAGATGATGCATATGCAAATATGTAGTGGATGTAGAAATAAGTTAACTTGGTACAGATCTGTGAACATGCTTAGACATTGTTGAGATTCATTGAACTTGTGAACTTTTGAGCCTATATGTGATTATACATGATTTCATTATTGAGTATCAATTGCTTGCCGTAGATTAAGTTAATGGACTCTAGAGATTACTAGAACTTGCTCTTATGTTATTCAAAGCTTTTAGTCATTACATGTTCTGATTAAGGAGGTGATAAAAGCACTTAGGATCTACCATCATTACCATATGAAGCCTGTGCGTACACAAAATGTGTACTCCTTAGTTAACCCCTTTAAGCCTACATGTAAAAAAAATTTGTCATCACCCGCATAACCTTAACCTTGAACTTTAGTATAGTTATATATATACCTTTGTTCTATGACTTAATAAAGCTATACATGAGACAGGTACATGAAGACCAAGGTGACAGCTTATGAAGGTGATATAAAGGAATAAGTGTGGGGTATCAAGCTAGGCTTCTTTAAGAAAAAAAAAGAGCCGAATGAGAAAAAAAAACATAAAAAAAGGAAATCGGCAAGAAAAGAAAAAATAATTGTACTTTTGTACGTCTAACTTGATACCCCTGGTTAACAGTTGATGAAAAGAATGACGTGAAGACTCAGCAAGATTAAAACCGGCCACAATAGTGACACAATGGTGAGAAAAGTCAATGGTTACAAAGTTTGAGAAAAGTCTCTTACCATTAGTGTTTTACTTGGTTTTAGAACTATTGCTTGAATTTCATACCATTTTGTTATATAAACCCATCAGCCTAGCCCCATTACAACCTTTGAAAATCCTTTTTGATCCTCAAGATGACAGCCTTTGATCTGTGGAGATTAGTCACAAGAGTTGAGCATATATTTTGGTCTATTTGGCAAGTGATTGTGTTGAGTGAAAACCTTATACATATCTTGAGTGAAACATTTATGAGACCATATCTATGTGCGGTTAAATCTTAACTTATTTATTGCATGCTACAACTCCTTATTCACCATGATTATGTATATGTTCTACATGTTACATATGTGTCATGCATTGAAATTAACTTCTGAAACTTTATGGAATGTAAATGTGGAGTCATACTAATCTTGATGTTACAATTGTGGGAAGATTGTTGAGACAATATGTTGAGGGAGTTAGAGCAATGTAATTAGTGTTTTGTTGAGTCTTTCTAAAGTTTTAGTTTAGTGTTTTTCTCAAGGATTAGTAAAAGTTAAGTGTGAGGTATTTTGATAGTCGCATATTTATGCGCCTATATTATGTTTAATTAATCTCCTATACTTGATTTATTGTTATTATTTGAGTGAATTAATTATGTTTATTGTTTTAAGTATTTTAGAGTTAAATGGAGAAAAGAGCCTTAAATTTTACAATTAAGGAGAGGAGTATGTGCGTGGGATAAATCCTAAGGCAAGAAGGACTTGGTTATGTGGTGCACCCCGTGAGTTATTGGCTAGGTTGATTAACCTAGCTAAAGAAGGGCATATATATAGCTGAGGAAAAAGAGGTGTGCGGTAGTTTTTGGAAGAGAAAAAGAAAAAGAAGAGAAGTTGGACGGAGAGAGAAGGCAAGACAAGCTGCAAGCCCGAATTCAATCCCAACGACGACAAGAGTTCATTCTTTTTCATCATCTAATTTACTTCTCATGTATTTTTTGATATTTTATCTAAAATTATGAGTAGCTAAGTATCTTGTTGAGGGGTTGCTTGAATCCCCGTACATGAAGTCTTTTTAATGCATACACTTTAATATAATTTTGCATATTCTTTTGAATGAGGTTTCTTTCTCTATGTGGTTCAACGATGAATTCTTGTATGTTTGCTTTGGTGGCCAACTTAGTATGCATGCTAGGATTCTATTGTTATGAGATATGGACGACTGAAGATAATTTTTTTCACCGAATTTTCTATAGTGATACACCGGATAGATTATTTCGCCGGGTTATTAAAATCCTAGGTCTAGCAGGACACGCCCATAGTGTACTTGTGAACCCTTGTAGCTTTTCAAACTTTTTCTAGAAATTAATGTTTTATTCTTTGTAAACATTGGGGTCCATGACTATAGGTTCATAGAGGGACATATGTAAGGGAGATCTATGACAAACTTGCATAGGCATAAGGATTAGGTAATAGGATGTGGTTGTAACGATAAACCCTTCCTGGGAACTTTCGTTCATTGGATATGTGCATTAGGTGAAGTATGTGTTATAAATATAGAATGACGGTGGTGGATTGCATTCCTCTTAACTCATTCATCCATTGGTTTAAACCCTTCGCATTCATAAGCATATTTACTGTTAGCAAATATTTTCTGCATTAACTGTAACTTGGCCGAATTATTTCGGCAACCAAATCAAATCAAAAAACCCTTAAATTTTGTGTGGTAGTCCACCACTGAGTCTAGTAGACTGTGTTAAATTTTTATAACATTTGGAGTAGTCTAGTTTAGGTTCGTAGTTGTGTCTTTGTGTGCTGGTTGAATTTGTCAGCTTGCTGACATTTGCGTCTAACTAGTGTATTGAGTCTTAGTTTCACTAATTTACAGCGAGTAATCATCCTTATTTATTAATTATTACATTGATACATTTACTAAAGAATATAATTATGTTTAAGGGTAATTTTTCACATATTAGTGCACGTATACAGGAACACATTTGTTGTAAGCAGAAGCAAGTATGCCCGGAGAATTATGTATGAGTTGGATATTGAGCCTCGCCCTTTGCTATGAATCTATGATAAGTAAGTTTACTGTTGCTCGGAAAAACAAAACTATAGTTTAAAATGTGACAATATTGGGAATTCATAAGAGATATGATCATGAGGGGAAAGCAGAGACCCCGAAATGATCTATGTTAAAGTTGAGGTTGGGCACTCATAACATGACATTATTTCTGACAGCAAATATGATGCATAGCTATGTTGTGGTATTGCGTAAAAGGGATATATGATGTAGTGTGGTATGCATCAAATGATTGTGGTCACTTCTTCTTTTACTCTTTTAGGTTTAAGATTGGAAACAGCAAAATATACAAACAATATAAATAGCTAGCTCGGACTAATTAAGACAAGATATAAATTTGCATTTACAAAGTTTTGTTGATCTTGTACATTTTTCTTTGCCCCTTTCTCTTTTATAAAAGAAAAAGTCTACAGACATCAGTATGTATCTGGTAATTGTCAGATGATCCGAAAAATGTGAACTAGTATAGCCAACAAATATATATATATATATTAACGGCAGATCAATTTATACATTAATTCCAATTTCACTTATTTAGAGTTATCATTGTCAAAGTAGATCTATAGGGAGAAAAGTTAATTTATGTGTCACACAATATGTATATGCATATTAGAAAGGTACAAACACGTATATATCCATGTATATCGACATAAACCAACTGAGTATGAACTATTATAATATAAAAATAAAATAAAACCCTTTATATGGAATCAATATTATGTCACTTTAGTTATAAGAAAAAATATTTTAGACCTTAATAATGTCATGATGTAATGACCTCAAATCCTACATAGCATGCTATATCATGTATACATAAATAATATGGTACCATGTCGTGTACATCTCATATCAATACAAAGTCAATTATACCCTCACATCGTTAAAATGAATTATTATCTATAACAATAACAATTTATTCTACAATTATAATTCTACACAAAATTAAACTTTCGTGATTAAGGATCCAACATCTGACATTTATGCATGTTCATTGAAATAAATACATTTTCTTCTTTCGTTAATTAAATTCATGCATGGACGCACATGAACTAATAGAATTCAAATGATCATATCTGTTACTTCATTTACTTGAATAAATATAAAGCACTAAGAATTTGTAAAATTGAATCATCAATCTATGGAATATAAGATAGACAAACAACCTTAAATTTGCATAATCAATCCATCTATTTATATGTTGGATTAAACACAATTCTAATATAGTCGGAATAAATCTTATAATACAATCATCAGTTTATTAGTTCTTATAGATTTATTATATCTCTAGAAAATTAACGTCTTGTCAATCTCAAATTCTGGAAATCAAGTGAAGGCTAGGGAAAAAACGCTATCGAAGAACTAGCAGCCATGTTTTTCAGGTCCTAATAAATCGAAGACTGTAACAATTCTTTATACAAATGTAATCCTATAGAATTTGTCGAGTCTTGATTTTACTCAAACATCCATTTTAAAATTCTTCAATAGATCGAAGATTAACAATTCTTCAATTGTAGTGAAGCACTTAACAATGGCGGTGAAGCCAAACAGAAATATTATAATTTTGCAATCTTTTTGTTATATAAAATTAAAATATATAAAATATATTTTTTATATAGAAAAAAATATAAAATAATTTGCTCACAACAAAATGAGAACTACATGAGTTTTGATAATGATACTCTAAAATCAGAAGCTATCTAGTCTTTATTCATCGGATAAATCTTTAAAAGATTTGTGCCGTGATTCACACAATGACGTAGGAATAGTCGCGTTATACATAATAGTCGGTCATTCACTCAAAATCTCAAGACCCAACATACCTCCTCATTCATCAATCTCACATCATGTGTCATAGTAATAACACATAAGACGTGGTTGAGAAGTCTTGTAACGAATGCATATTTCAAAAAAATGCATAAGCCAATTCCTAAAAATAGTATCAAAATTAATCAGTCGGACATACATAGACTAGATCTCCCAGATCCCAAGCCCGAAACCAAAGCTCGTCAAGGATTCCAAATCGCAAGGACCAATCCAATAGCCACAATGCACTGATGTTGCTCTCAAATAAATCTTATGAGTACGAACTATTTCTGTATTTCGAGCCTTCAAGTTGTAATTTTTGTAATGCATGAAATCGATTGGATTCAATGAAAGGAATATTGGTACGATCAAATTAAGGATATTTTTCTAGAATAAACCCTAGATCAAAATGTTGAACCAAATGTAGAGAATAATTGGGATAATGTATATATAATTCGTGTTTCATTTTGACAGTGACTAGTTCTCCCAAAGGGTAAATCAAAGTTTCTTAATTAGTTTCATACAAAGTTAAAAGGTAATGCCACAACATCAAATCAGATAGTTATCGAGATGCATGTATGTAGCTAGCTTTCAAACACGAGGTTGACTCATGGAAAAGCAGGGGACTCCACTTATGACTACGCCTTACGGTCGAGTATATGAATTATATGATATGCTACGAACCTTTACGACCTAAAAATGAAACACCTATCACTTCAGACTCACTATTGTCATGAGCTTCTAAATGACAGCTTATACCAAATCTGATCACCAACGTGGTTGTTGCTCTGGTTCTTCACCCCCCTTTTCATCATTAGAAAAAAAAAACAGAAACCCATGTGTGAAAGCTGCAACATGATTCGACGAGTTTGATTTGATAGCACTCATCCTCATACATGGAAACGAATATGACGACGAGAGCTTACTTAAGAATGTTCATCTTCATGTTCATGCTCATCTTCTAGGAGCAATAGCTCCTTTTCGGTCAGCGGTGAACCATGTCGTTACTCTCCTCAGTCCCATCGTAACTAAACGTACGTACGTGGCAGACCGCCCTTTTTAAACGTCGTCGTCTTTTCCTTCTCCGATCTCAGTCGTAGTAGAGCAGTTCTTGGGGGCGCCGTGGCTGCCACGTTTCCCTCAGGCCAGTCAATAACATAAAATAAAAAGGGTAGTTTCAGATTTTCGCTCTTGCTTAACAAGGACAATTTGGGATATGAATTTTGAATTTTGAGCTCTCTAACTGGCTGGCCCTACCGAAGAACTGGCGATCGTAGTAAGACTCCGGAATGCTTGTGTCCTTATACGTAGACTCTGCTCCACCTGTCGGTCCAGCATCTTCTTCCACGTGGACGCTAGCTGACGTGGGCCCTTTCTTTCCTACAAGGCAGTTCGGCTGACGCGGGCCATTAGCGTTACGTGGGTTTTATTTTTTTCTCTCTTTCTTTTGGCCCGACGTCGACCCCGTTTTAGGGTTTCGCCGTCACTTGGCCGAGAACTGAATCTCGTGGTGGCGTCGATATTCTTTTTATGTGCTCCACTAGCGAGAGCGATGGACGGCCGCGATCATCCTCCGGAAATGGGTCAAAGGGCAGTCAAAGCGGCGCAGGAATCGAGCAAGTGGAAGTGGGTAGTGCATGCATTGCCCACGGAGAGACATCAAGTGCGGGTCCATTCTCAGGTCGTAACTTTCTAAAAAAAAATCTGCCCTTGACCACGAGGGCAATAACGTCAAATGGTATTGACCGGAACACGTTCGGTAATTTGGTAAAAGATGAGGACAGCGTGTGAGATTTCTCTATTTTTCGGAGCCTTTTTTATATCCCTCCCTCCTGGCTTTTTCCATTAGCTACGCCAACCCCTTTAAAAAGAACCAGAAAAGCGGGAGACACAGACAAAAGGCTTATCAGTCGGAGAGAGAGAGTCATGGAGAGATGCAAGGTTAATGGAGGCAAATGAGGGAGTTAGAGAGAAGAATAGAGACAATGTTAACTGGTGCTGATAGCTAATTTAGGATCGATCAGTATCGGATATAAATTCTCTCTCTCTCTAACTCAAGAAGAAGAGCGAAAATGACTACTGGAATGGTGCAAGAGCACAACCTTGAAAACCACATTGAGAAGCAGATGGGGTGCATGGCTGGATTTCTTCAGATCTTCGATCGACATCAGATTATCTCCGGCAAGCGTCTCTACTCTACCAAACGTCTACCTTCCTCCGCGGTTAGTTCTCACTCAATTTCTGTTGTTCTTCATTTATTACTGCTTGGCTCTATTGACAAAATGTGGCTTACATGTGCTATATCTGTTAGCATTGATTTTTGTTTGTCTGAAAACTGATTCTATTCTATTCAACTCTCAGGCGGCGGTGGTGTCGTCACAGGAGACGGAGAAGTCCTCCACAGTGACGTCGCCGGAGAAATCAAAGGAATTAGAAAAGCAACCGCAGAACAAATCCGCACCTTCGCCGGACAGTTCAGTGAAGCCGACGCTGGTGTCGGAGCTCCGATCTCCATTGCCGGAATCACGGACGCCGTCGTCTTCGTCAGACTCGCCGTATCCAAAATCGCCACTTCCACTTCCGGTTTTCGAATTCAAAGAAGGCACGCGGTCGTCCTGGAAGTTCACACGAGACATGCCGCGGCTGTCGCTCGACAGCAGAGCCACCGTGGACGCCAAAGGAAGCCTTTACCCCAAGGAGATCCGAACCAAAGCCGCCATATTGTCCGCCAGCCGAAACTCCGCCGACGGCGGAGGAGGAGACGACGGCGAAAAGAACCACCACTCGCCTAGCGTCATTGCCAGGCTAATGGGACTCGAACCGTTGCCGTCGTCATCACCTTCTTCATCTTCAGATCCCGAACCAATCAAGCTCCGGAGATCGGCTTCCGAGTCCAGAGTGAACAGAGATATATACCAGCCGCGGGTAGTAGACAACAACAATAATGTCCCGGCGAGGCAACCTCAACAGCAGCCGCAGAAGCCGAATGCGAAGACCAATAATATTGCATTTTCCGGCGGCAATGTGGGCAAAGAGGATAGCAAGGTGGATCTTAAATCGTACAATGCTAAAGCGCAGAACAATAATAGAGGAATGGCGCAGAGGAAGAGCTTCTTTCAGTCAGCCGATTTTTTTCCGGAACCGAAACAATCGATTTCGGTGTACAACGAAATTGAGAAGAGGCTGAGGATGAGAGGCATCGATGAACAGTCTAAAGATTTGGATACATTGAAGCAAATCCTTGAGGCTCTACAGCTCAAAGGTCTTCTACACTCCACCAGGGTGAAATCCTCGAAATCTTCTCCACAAATCAACTCCCGGAATTTCGTCTACGACCGGTTCACACCCACCGCCGACTCGCCGATTGTGGTCATGAGGCCGTCCAGATCACCGAGTTCCACCAACCGAGTCGCCGCCAGATTCGGCAACGAATCGCCGCCGTCGAGTTTCCGGTCGAGACAGGCTGTTAGCCGGAACTCGAATCCCGCCGCCGGCGAGTCGTATCCGGCTGTGATCCCGAGACGCGAACGGCCGGCGGAAAATGCTCGGAGCCAGAGCAGAGGGAGGAGTCCGAGTCCGCCGACTCGGAGCGAGAATGGGATTCGAAGTCCGAGTCAAAGAGGTGGACCATTAGTGATCGAGACGCAGAGGAGTAGAGGAAGTGGTTTTGATTCAGTAGAGCACAGGAGAGTCTCTCCCGTCCCCTCTGCCAAAGTCAGTTCACGAAACCAGCGTTCGGATCAGCCTACCTCCACCCGATCACCGAGAGTCAAGAAACCAACGGCCGAGATGATTCACAAGGAGGAAAAGTCATCAACGGTCCATAGAGCAGAGGACGATTCCTCCAGCACGTCAGAGAGCAGCATCAGCTATTCTAATTCACAAGCCGACAATGAGGTAATTAATTTGTTATTTTTTTTACCTTGTTGTTAGTTTTTATAAGCAGATAGATGAGATATTAACCTAGGGGGTCAAAATTACAGAGATGGAAGGTGGAGGAATACAAGGAAGGGAGGAGTCTACTAGAGAGATGTGACAAGCTCATCCACAGCATAGCGGAGCTGCAACCGAGTCCGGTTTCGGTTCTCGACTCGTCGTTTTACAAAGAAGAATCTTCGCCCTCGCCAGTCATGAAACGAAGCATCGATTTCAAAGGTGATTGGTCCTTCTTTTTCTCTTTCTTCTCTATTTCACTGTCACACACACAGTCAGCAGAGTAGTAGACTGTTGTTTTTGTTTGTTTAAGCAGCTCTGGATTTTGGACCCTGACTGGTCTACCTTCCAGTTTCAGAGAGATTTTGATTGCTTAGAATTCACCTAATGCTGACGTAACCACTGTGCTGCTGCTAGCTAGCTTCTATATTTAGCCTCATCGGTTTAATCAGTACTGTGTCACTGCCTCTGGGGCCGTGGGGATTGTGATCCGGTGCGGTCCCTGCACCAGTGAATATATCTAATAAGGTAGTAATTTCCAATTAATACTATCCACGTCTGCTATCCCGCACATTTGGAGTCTCCCAGCTCCAGGTTATCAATGCTGCGCTTTACACGTGGTTTAGTGGACCAATAAATAGGTCGGTCATCACGGATTCGATCCATGGCGATGGCGATGCTTTTTGGTTGTAGAGTGTGAGAAAACGACCGCGTTTTGTAGCTAAAAATTGAATTGATGGAACTCATACTGTATTACGTGACACATTCAAGTGTAATCCATCACATATAGTTGGTTATTGACAGTTACTTTTGGTCTAATGGAACAGGTGAAATGGAAGATATTTGGGGGCAGCCATTCTGCGGAGGCACCGAGTCCGAATCTGATGACTACGATTTCGTCTACGTGTCAGAGATTCTCCGGGTGTCAAATTACTTACCGGAAGATTCCGATATTTTCGCGTTGTTAGAGAAGCAACAACAACTCAAGGGGAAAGACACCTCGCCGATTTCAACACTTGAGAGGAAGCTCATATTCGACATAATAAAGGAGATTCTCGAACGGAACCGACTGTTGCCACCGTGGAAGGCCGTGTCGCGGAAGACTTCGGTGTTGGAAATCTGGTCCGAGTTTCAAAGGATCCGTGAGAGGGACGAATCTGAAGAGTTGTTTGAAGTCATATGTGGAGTACTGAAAAAGGACCTTGCGGGGGACGCGATCAACGACTGGAGTGACTGCTCGGGTGAAACGTCAGAGGCCGTTTTGGATATCGAACGATTGATATTCAAGGATCTGATCGGCGAAACAATCCGTGATCTCGCCTCTATATCCCCTTATTTCGGTAGAGTTACGGTGTTGTGTAGGAAATTGGTCTTCTGAAGTGGAGGGAAAAAAAGATGGGGGAGTTTCAATTTTCCCGCCTTTTTTATTTGCTTCAAAATTAAAATATTAGTTTTTTTGTTTTTAAATATATTTTTATTTTTAGATCTACGAAATTTGGGAGAAATGTTTATCTACAGCCATAAAAAAAACCCAGGCAAATCTGACCGTCTCCTTTCGTAACATGTAAAAAAGCAAGTGATTTTAGTTTCTTTTTTCTGATTAATTAATATTATAATTTGGGTAATGTTGGTGGAAAAGTGTGAATGTGGTGAAGGCAGCGAAGCATACGAGGAAAAGAGCGGGAAAAGTGAAAGTAAAGCCTGGAAAAAGAGCAACGTTATTCAGCGAAGATCGAATCGTGTGTTTGTTTCCAAGTGACGATCGAGTTGTTAGTTCACCACCATGACTATGCTTGTTGCAGGGGGATGCTCGTCATCATCACCAGGCACAGTTCACCACCATACCATACCATACTACACGCCCCATTCGATTTGGGCCAAAGCATGCACCCTAGAATTTTGGATCTTATATTATAAAATTCTGTTATGGAAAAAGAGGACACAATGATGAGCCATAAGCATAGATTGCGCATGAAACTTTTCTCATGGGGAAACATTGAGGCTTGAACTTTCTTCACGAGTGAACTCTCAACTGAGTCGACTCTGTGTCTATTGACTAGTGAGTGAGATGGTTCCTCGGTTATCCAAATTCGAATTTCCGGTTCAGGCAAGTTGAACCTGAGCCTTTATTCGCGCGCCTTATAGCCTTCTTCTAGCTTGGATCACAAAAAAACAGTTATATGGTGACTTGAATCACTCACCTCATTTTTGAGAGTAATACTGTATCAAACGTAGTGGTTTAAATATCTTCAATGCCGGGTAATTTTGATGTCATAGATTGATGTATTGAGTGTCGGTTTCCGTTGTAGGATATCGTACGAGTAATTATTACTAGTTTAGGCCAAATAGTTCCCAAACTATAGTAGGATGGATTGTCAAGTTCTTAACAGGCCTGTAGATAGACACCGGCTACTATAGATAGACACCGGCTACTATAGTTTTGTGGTACGTAATGTTTGGCAGAGCCGTATTCAAATCCTATAGTAGTTCCCATTATGTTTACTCTCTCTATCAATGGGAACAGCTTGCAAATTCTGGATTCCGCATCAAAGACTATAATGCACAGTAAAAAGAAATAACTAACAACAACACAGCTAAGAACTTATATATACGAACCCCCCTAGCTAGTAGCTACTTCTTTCCCATATGGCTCCAGTTTTTGTTTTGATCATCATGTGCTACCTAGCTTCCCATCCAATCTTAATAGCCAGAAAATTAACCTTTTTTTTCCAAGAAATATAAGCACACTATTGCTAGAAGCCTAGAATGGTCCTTATCGATCTTTGATCTGGAGCAAAATCACTGTGATCCTCTATCGATCTCTTCTATATTCTTCTACAGTTATAAACCGGTGTTCCGGTCCCAACTATAATCATAGACCATCATTAATCATTCAATTCAAACAGTATGTTCTTCAACTCTCTTTGTTTTTTTGCTTCACCAAAATTATGTACAACCCAATAAGCTAGCTAGCTAGACAAATGCATGAGGAATGGTACCAGTTTTGGGTCCTATCCTTGTGCCTTTCATCTTTTCACTTTGGCAGAGAGTGTTCCTTACAATGCAGATGGCACAAGGAAAATAAAGAGAGAGATCAATTAAACTAGGTGGGGTTTCTTCATGAAAGATAAGGGACTACTCCCATCCCCATATATATATTGACACACTTTGTGCAGCTAGTCTCTCTCTTGAAGACTATGGTAAGCAGCGCCGGTACGTTAATTATGTTATAACATTAGGCTGCTTTTCGACTAAGAAACAGTACCGTTATCCGATTTTCTTCCCCATAAGCAGACTAGTGTTAGGCCAGCCATCGCCATCTACATTTTCATTCCATAAATTCCTGGGTCACTTCCCCAGTAGAGATCTTCAAAAGGGCCAAAGGAGAAGCAATCAAAGGGCCGGGGTTTCTAAAACAAGAGAAAGACGGGGTCTTTGTCATGGCAAAGGGGCGCAAGCTTATCTATGAATGTGTGGGGGGAGATGGGGATGGGTGCACTGTACTGGCAAAGCCACGTGCCCGTGCCCATTCTGATATATGATTAGTCTTTTAGCTGTAGCATATATACACTCGTTTGAATGCATGCTTGCTCCTCATCTGATCTTATATATCAAACAAATTAGTCGAAATTTTTACTATAAAATTGGTCTCCGTAGATTGTCATGATCATCCCCATCGTTGTCTCCTCCGCCACAGGGGGCCTTTGCCAGATGAGAATTTGACTGACCAACATGGTTTCATTATTGGTTCTCCGTCCGTCTCGGACTATCTCAGTGCCTATATTTCCCAGCCATTGCATTAATCAAAGAAAACGAAGGGGGTAATAGTGATAATACACATCTCAATATCATAGCAATTGTTTTTAAGGCCATGTTTATATATCGCCTATGCGTGCATTAATATTTTATGCGAAGAAGAGTTTTGAAATTGGAACCTCGTCTAACATTAATGTCAAATTAAAACATTGGCCTAGTGACCACATATAGTACTTCTTAAAAACATAATTTAATTTCAAAAAGTCATGAATTTAAACATAATCAATTTCACGAGTTCAAACTTAAGAATAGAAAAAGAACGAGTTCGAACTTAAGAATAGAAAAAGGAAAGGAAAAAAGAAGAGAGAAAGGAGTGGAAGCTAAGGCTTTGTTCTCTTTCCTTCCTGTGAGAGTGATTCTGCCAGTCCCCTCGGGATTCAACTGGTATGGAGTTTTAACTCTAAAGGTTTCGGCATTAGTGTGATACAAATCCTTATTAATAATGGACAACTTTTCACGTTTCTGACGTAAAATTCAAATCTAAGTCACACTTTTTTCAATATATAAGGCCTGGTCCAAATATGGTTGGGCCTAAAATTTTGGTCTCTTTATTTGTAAAGGTCCATTGATCTCTATTTCAGTACTTCTCAAACTCGGATTGAATATTTGAAGAGCAATAGCAACCAGTACCACGGATCAAACTGCCAAGGCAAGTGGCCAATTCAAGAGATGAGTCTGATTTTTCTTTTTAAAGTTTCAGATAGGTATATATTCTTGATTTTGTATTCTTGAGATTTGTCATGTCATCCATCATATATATGTGGGACTGACTTCAACATTTAGTAGTTCGATTTGAGCCTGTGTTCTCTTCAGAAGAAAGTGAATATATGATATTATGTTCCTCAGAATTTGGTAGCAACTAGAAAAGGTCAAGAGGAACAATTCATAAGTGAAATCACGTCACAACGGTTTGTGAAATACATAGTTTAGGTGTAGTGGTTAAGTGATGTCCATCAAACCTTCATTTTAAATTAAGTTATGAGCTCTAGCTGTGTTGAGAGAATAGATTTGGTAGCTGCTTAAGGTTAAGGACAGTATCAGAAAACTTTCTGGTATCTCATTCTTACAGATTCCTATGTTATGTTTAAATTTTCATCTATCAGCTGTGAAATGCAATTAATTTTTTCACGAGACATTGAGCATTGGTGAATTCAAGAAGGTGACATGTTAGTGAAAGCAATCGCCTAGCCACCATTACAATGTTCATAACTTCAGTTGTTTTCCTTGAAGTGTATTAAGTATCTCGTTTGTCGAGTTGCCTGTAAGACACTATGGATTGGAAACAGTGATTGAATGGCATATACAAACTATGTGCGGATTTCTACCTTTCATTGCAGAAAGAAAACTTGTTGAATTCATCACTAGTACGTGAAGTATATCACAACACATGGTTACATTTGATCATTCTCTTCACTTAGTGAGACACTGAAGATGGCAGGTATGAACTTGGTCACTTAGCAGCAGACGTCCGAAGGTGGGAGACATTGCTGGGTCACCCTTGCTCACTTTATGCCCTACATGAGATCTTGAGTCTAAGCACTTGCTCTCACAAGGACCTAATTGGCTAACTGGCTCTTCCATTAGGGGTAATCAAGAAGCTGATGAGATGACACGATCATTCATAATTTAAGACACAAATATAAGTTGAATGTCCAATTATAATGTCTTGTAGGGAATATATTCTGTCAAGTTGTGCATGACTGTTCTCTCTTGTTCATATGTCTCAATTTTTCTTTTTTCTTTTTTTGGTTTCACTCACGTTTGATACTATAGGTATTCTATATTCTTTATTATAAATATTTTCTTTCTATTAAGAATATATCTTGTAAAACTATGTATATATACCTAATTCGGAAATGAATGATTTTTTTCATTCTACCCTAAACACTTTTACTTATACTTTTCTACTTGGTATCAGAGCCAACCCTGTAGACCTATCGGCAAAACCCTATTTTTTGTCACCCACTACACCTTAATTCCGCTGCCATGGCTGAAGGATCCGACTCTGCTGTGATTTTTTTCTCTCCAACCTCAATTACCTCCACCTCCATCCATTCACTACCATCAAGAAAACACCTATTTTCCTATTAAAGATCTTTTGAATGATACCAATTATTCTACGTGGGCTCCTACTATGTAGATGCGCATTGGAGACCGTAACAAACTTGGATTCCTTACCGGTGCTTTGGTTGCTCCACCTGCTGGCACCCCTGACTATATTACTTGGGCAACTGACAACGAGAAGGTGAATAGTTGATTGATCGATAACATGTATCCTAGTATCGTTCATCGCTATCTCCGTCTTAAGACTGTTGCTGAAATTTGGAATGCCTTACATCTGACCTACTATGATGATCAAGATTTTACCCGGATCTATGAGCTGCACCGCCTTTGCTTCACCACCAAACAAGCTGGGCGGCCTCTCTCTGTCTACTACAAGGAGTTGGTTGCTTGTCTCGAGAAACTAGATCAACGTGTGACCTCTTTTTCTGATACCGTGGCTAAGATTGTCCAAGATAACAACTACAAATCTATGTTTCGGGTTCACATGTTCTTGGGAGGTTAGATTCGGAGTTTGATCAAATTCGGGGGGAGCTTCTTTGTAGGGAGGAGTTGTTGAGTCTTGACAAGACCTATAACCATGTTCGTTGAGATCACAACGACCGTCTTACTCATTCTGTTGGCCCTAGTCAACATGTTGTAATGACCACCACCACATCTCTACCATTATTGACGCCGGTCCCCGCTCCCGATGCTGAGGCCGTCGTGGCTCAACGGCGGTCTTCCTCTACCTCCCGCTCTTTTGA
Organism: Geum urbanum; assembly: GCA_946800695.1. NCBI lineage: Eukaryota > Viridiplantae > Streptophyta > Magnoliopsida > Rosales > Rosaceae > Geum > Geum urbanum. The sequence goes on along the minus strand of OX327007.1, from coordinate 42,196,213 downwards.
GTCCTCCCAACCCATATGTAACTCTATATGCCCATTGTGCAAGGATAAGGGTCACTCCAAGGATAACTGTTTTTCTGCTATTGGATATCCAGATTGGTGGGGCCATTGTCCACGCAAGACTCTTCCTCCCACAACTGCCTCTACTAATATAGTCCAATCAGATATGTCTGGTAAGGCCTCTCTTGCTTCATCTTGTGGGAATGTTGCTTGGATAATTGATACTGGTGCATCTGATCACATGACTAATACCCCTAGCTTAGTTCACTTTATTCATCCCTCTCATTTACCTAGTCTCTCTACTGTTGATCCCTTTCTTTTGTTGTTGGTGAATGCTCTATTACTCTCTCTATCTCTCTCTCTCTCTCTCTCTCACTCTCTCCATCTTTAACCATTGAATCTACCTTAGTTGTTCCCTCTCTTGCATATAATCTTTTGTCTGTTAGCCAAATCAAAAAGGCCATTTCTTGCTCCGTCACATTTAAATCCAATTTCTGTGTTTTTCAGGACATTCTGACTCAGCAAATTCTTGGGTATAGTATTAGACGGAGGAAGTTGTACTATCTCGATTTGAAATCAAGTGGAGGGAAGCAGCTCAATTCATTGAGTCAAGCCAACAATGTTAAATGTTTGAATAAGGCCAAGGAAACCATCTGGTTATGGCATCGTCGTTTATGTCATCTTAATTTTGGTTATCTTAAGATGTTACAACCCCATCTGTTTTTGAGTATTAATGAATCTGAGTTTAAGTGTGATGTTTGTGAACTAGCCAAGAGCCACCGTATTACTTATTCTCCAAGTTTGAATAAATGCTCAGTTCTTTTTATGACAATTCATTCTGATGTTTGGGGTCCTGCTCGAATTTCTACACCTACTTGAGCTCATTATTTTGTTACTTTTATTGATGAGTGTACTCGGATGATATGGGTTTGCTTGATGACTAACAAGAGTGATGTGTTCTCCCGCTTCGTTGAATTTCATAAGTTGGTGACAACTCAATACCAACAACTTATCCAAGTTCTTCAATCTGACAATGGTGGTGAGTATGTCAATAACGCAATGTCTAGTTATCTGAGCTCTCATGAAATCCGTCATCAAACCTCTATTTCTTACACTTCTCAACAGAATGGCTTGACAGAGCATATGAATAGGACTTTGTTGGAGGTTGTTCGAGCCACTTTGTTTGGCATGAATGTCCCTCATTCTTATTGGGGTGCGGCTGTTATTTTTGCTGCTTATTTGATCAATTGTACTCCGTCCCGTGTCATTGAGTTTCAGAATCCATACCAGAAGCCTCATGAGATATTGGATGTCCCTTCTTTCCCTAATTTGGAACTTAGAGTTTTTAGGTGCACTGAATCTGTTCATATCAACAAGCAATTGAGAGGCAACCTTGATCCTTGTGCCTTAAAGTGCGTCTTCATTACCTATGCAGATTTTCAGAAAGGTTATCGGTGTTATGATCCTCTCACCAAGAAGACTCATGTTTCTCTTGATTTCTCCTTTTGGGAATCCGAACCTTTTTACTTATAGGGAGTGTTAGAATCTTTCCTTCAGGGGGAGAGAAGCGAATGTGAAGGAATTTTTTTGAATTTGCCAGAAATTTAAGAGCTTAAACAATTGGAGTTGAGATTTGGGGGTTCTGGCATGTCTGCAACGGAGGACCAGAGAGGTGCCTTCGATGGATTGAAAGACTCTCTCGATCCATCGAAGGATTGGACCAGTGAAGAGCCGAGGGATGGCTTCGATGGATCGAACTAATGCTTCGACCTATCGAAAACTTTGAGCAATGACGACCTGAGGGATGGCTTCGATGGATCGAACCATTCCTTCAATCAATCAAAGACTTCGAGTAATGACGACCTGATGGATGGCTTCGATGGATCGAACCATTCTCTCGATCCATCAAAGACTTCAAGCAGTGAGGACCCGAGAGATTGCCTCAATGCATCGAATGGTATTTCTCGATGCATCGAAGACCCTGTATTAGAGGACCCAAATTTCTCCTCTCAGACCAATGAGAACCTGATGATTGATTTACCTTCTGATCAACATCGAGATAGTACTGAAGCTTCTGCTCCCCTGTTTACATCACCAACTGAGATATCCGTTCAGAGTGTTCCACCTAAGGTATATAAATTTAATCATGTTACTAAAGGAATTCCTAAGCCACAATATTAGTTTAGGATAGATGCCAAAGTCAAATACCTTATTGCTAACTATATCTCCCAGCATAGGTTGTCTGAATCTCATGCACTTGTTGTTAATCAATTATCTTCAGTATCTATTCCTAGCAATGTACATGATGCTTTGGTAGATCCCAAGTAGAAACAAGCTATGAACTAGGAATTAGAGGCCTTGCAAAAGAATGAAACTTGGGATATAGTCCCTATGTTACCTGGTAAGAAGACCGTTGGGTGTTTATTGTGAAACTTAAAGCTGATGAGAGTATTGATCACTACAAGGCTAGGCTGGTTGCCAAAGGTTATACCCAGAAGTATGGAGTTGACTACCAAGAGACTTTCGCACCTATTGCAAAAATTAATACTGTAAGAATCTTTATTTCCCTTACAGCTCGTTATGATTGGCTTCTACTCCAGTTTGATGTGAAGAACACTTTCCTGAATTGCGACTTAGAAGAAGAAGTATACATGGACATTCTACGAGAAATTAATTACAAACCAGGCAATGAGGTAAAAGTATGTCATTTAAAGAAGTCTTTGTATGGTTTGAAGCAATCACCTAGAACATGGTTTGGACGTTTCTCCAAGGTAATGAAGAAGTTTGGGTATAACCAATGTAACTCTGATCACACCTTATTTGTGAACCGCAAGGATGGTAAGACTACAACCTTAATTATGTATGTTGATGATATAGTGGTTACAAGAGATGATCCGTGCAAGATGGCAAGCCTTCAGAAACAGTTGTCACAGAAGTTTGACGTGAAAGATTTGGGTGATTTGAAGTACTTCTTAGGAATTAAAGTTGCAAGATCCAAGCAAGGGATTACATTGTTCCAAAGGAAGTATATTTTGGATCTTCTTGCTGAAACTGGATTGTTAGACTGTAAACTTGCTTCCACCTTTATTGAGTAGAATCACAGGTTGGAACTTCTTCCAGATCAAGTTCCAACATATAAGAGCATTCATTAGTGTTCAGTTGGGAGACTTATTTATTTATCACATACTAGACCTGATATTGCATATGTTGTTAGTATGGTGAGTCAGTTTATGCATAATCTTGGAGTAGATCATATGAACGCGATATTATGTATTCTCAAGTATCTGAAGGGCACACCTGGTAAGGGTTTGTGATTTGCAAGAAATAGTGAATTGTGTGTTTCTGGCTACACTGGTGAGGTGTGTGTTTCATGTTATAGTAATGCAGACTGGGCTGGTGATTATACTAATAAGGTATATACTTCTGGCTATTTTACTTTTATTGGTGGAAGTTTGGTAACTTTGCACAGTAAGAAGCAGAATGTAATTGCTCGTTCCAGTGCGGAGGCTGAATATCGTGGAATGGCAAATGAGGTGTGTGAATTAAGAATGTGCTAAAAGAGTTAGGTTTTAGACTTCAGAAACCTATGAATTTGCATTGTGATAATACAGTTACTGTTGAGATTGCTTATAGTACAGCATGATAGAACCAAACATGTGAAGGTTGATTGACATTTCTTGAGGGATAACCTTGACTAAAAGATTATTCAGTTTTCTTTTGTATCGTTTGAGGAACATTTAGCTGATGTTCTTACTAAATGATTATCACATGAAGCCTTTAGTAAATGGTTGGTCGAGTTGGGCATGATTGACATCTACACGCCAACTTGAAAGGGAATGTTGGAAAGTATTGATACTGTAGATATTCTAGGTTCCTATTATAATTATAATTGGTTTATTATTTATTGTAGATATTCTCTTCTTATTAGGAATATACCTTATAAAGCTGTATATATACCCAATTCGGAAATGAATGATTTTTTGCATTCTACCCTAAACACTTTTGCTTATACTTTTCTACTAATCAAGTGCTCATGAGTCACACAAAAATATTCCTTGAGCTGACACCATCATCCCTCAAGTTGCTTGTTGGAGCTGCAAGTCCAAGAGTTTGAAATGGCTTTGTATTGATTTAGCTATCGACACTACCAGAAAAATTCACTTAGACGACAAAGTAGTTTCGTCGCCTAAGAAGCAATTTTCGTCGCCTAAATACCTAGACGACGACATCTTCGTCGTTTATGTACCGTAGTCTAAGTACTTAGACAATGAAATAATTAAATTTTGTCATCTAGGATTCAGTTAGACAACGAAAAATTTGTTGTCACCTAAGGCCTTAAATGACAACATATTATAGGCCGAGACGATGAAACATTCCGTCATCTAATTTGACTTAAACGACGAAATGTTCCGTCGTCTACATTGGAATTTTGGACGACGAAATTTTTCGTCGCCTATGTGGAAACTTGTAACGACGAAATTTTTGTCGTCTACATGTATGTTTAAAACAACATAATCTTTCGTCATCTAAGTATATTTCTTACACGACAAATTTCTCAAGTGCGTCGTCTAATTAGGCTGACCTAGACGACGCCAGTTTTCATTTCGTCGTTTTATGCTATTTTTTTCTTTTCTGAAATTAATAAATTGAATATATTAAATATTAAATTAATAAGTTCATTTAAAAATTAACTAATAATAATCGAATATATTAGATATTGAGTTTGTACATAATTAATCCGACGAAATATAAAACTACATAATATATACACACTAAACCTAATCTCTGGCTAACCTGCGACACTAGGAGTTTGGACCCCGCCGATTTCCCCCATACTTGGGTCGTCATCGTATCCAGGAGGATCCCGAGGAGTGTCAAACAGCTGATAAATAGAATTGGATCTATGCCTAGCTAAGCCGACATGAAGCGGATTAATTGATCCATCCGAGCTATCGATGCTTGAGTCTCCTCCCAAGCATTACGAGCCTCTTCCTGGGCTGTTCGAGCGTCCTCTTGGGCTGCTTGTATTTTCTCTTGGTTAGCCGTCGCATTCAAACACTGACTCCCTAATTGTGACGACTTGCTCAAATCTCGCTCGACTCCTTGTCCACGAGCACGAACCTCTTTCCCAGGTCGACGGCTGAAGACTTCGTCTGCAATTTCTATCTGAGTCTCTTGCGAAAGAGGAGACATCTCTTCAAGCGTCATCTCTGGCAACTGCAACTACATCTCCGTCAGTTTCCCGTCGGCCATTTGTTTCAACCTCTCCTGAAATTAACATGAACAATGTCGACAAAAAACTTGACATAGTTTTTCCTAAAAATGGAGGAAACCAAAAACCTGCACGAAAACCAAAACACTTTGAATAACCTCAAAACCGAATCTAATCTGCATTTCTCAAGTTCACTTACCTATGTATCACGCATATAATCACAAAACGGACCCCCTAGACAGTTTATCTCTCTATGAACAATTGAAGAAGCATTCTTGATTATAAGTCACTGGTTGCATTGACAACCTTAGGGATTAATAGTCAATTAAACTACCTTGATTAAAACACTTCCTAAAACTCATATCTTTGTTATCAGATTAATTTTACACATGTTACTAATACACAACTAAGTATTACAAAGCATTCAAGCACTTGTTGTAATACACAAACCCACAGTCTTATGCTCATAATTATGTTTTATTTAGCTCACTAAACCAAATTCCAAGAGAATTGAAGCAAATTTGATGTTCTAAATAATCATGATCCAAATTCTGGATAACCAACAATAAAATTAAATTCATAAATTAATTAATTAATTTAATTTGGGAAAAGTTGTTACTTACGGCATGTTGAGTCCCGAGATGTTCGTTTTGCCCAGGCCTATTGTAAGCAAAAATGTCGGCTGATATTAGCGGGTAATTCGAACCCTTTTCCAAGTGTTCCAATGCCATGTTGAGGATCTTACTGGAGCCCGATCCGTGGTGCAGCTGCTTCTTGTCATGATTAGTTTTATTCTTCTTCGATCTTAATTGTTTCACAACAATGTAAATTATTATGCAGTTAATCATTATTCAATAGTCTCTTTTTTTATATGTTATTTTTCAGTGATCTTGTTTTATAGAACTTGATAGTATCATTCTTTAAAGTTTTTTGTGTGTATACTAAATAGAGTGTAATGATGAAATAGTAAGCTGCTCAAATATTGGGTAAAAAAGATGTTCAAGAATGTGGAAGAATATGAACTACGAACCTTAAACTTATCGGATTCAAAGTGCGCTTTCAACCACTCCTACTCGTCTTTCCTTCCTTTTTTGGACTCCTTTGGTGTCTTTCCGGAGTTTTCCTTGTACGTCTTGTGAAATGAATACTTCCAATCCTTGTAGATATCGTGAGCCGTCTTGTTTATGTAGTCCACCATCTCCCGACTATGATCATAATTAAAATCTGCCTAAAAAAATTAAGAACAATAAACTCTATAATTTATAATCAATTACGAAAAAATATATAAAAAAATACTCTATTATCGTGAGTCTACGGAACACGTTGAACCGTGCCTCCTCGGGGAGCTCTTCCCAAGAAGGGACTATCATACATGCGTGGCCTTGTACAATACCCCCGATCTAATGAGCAGTCAAACTAGTCAGCTTTCTTTCTTCAGGGCATCGGGTGAATGCATTTAACGACACATTGATCTTTTGCCCTCCCATTGTATTTTTTAGGTTCTCAAATTTGTTTCCATTGCAAATTTCTCGAGTGTGTTTGAGGGGGTGGAAGTGAGGGGTCCCTTTTGTTTTTGTTTCGTCGTCTCGCGCTAACGCAAGCAGAATCTTCATCGGAAGATTGAGGCTGTTGTGATGACATCAAGGTGTCCTGAGCTGGAACTATTTCATTAAACGTATAGTCTATCCCAGCTTCATTAGGAGCATGCGAAATCCTCCCTGCAGGCGCGCTACCCATTCTAGACTCATCTGACAGTTGGGTTTGCGGTTCAGCCCAACCCATTTATCGTGATAGAGATTCATAATATGCATTATTCCTTTCTGCGGTGCGCCACTTTAGCATATTTATGATCTACAACAAAAACCAAATATCAACCATTATGTCTAAAACATATATCTACCAAACTCTCCATAACTTACATCAACCAATTCAGAACGGTCCAAAATGGCAAAACCATTCCTAATTGACCTTACGACAACATTAACATATATTGTCTAACAATACTGCAACACACATACTTCAACACATATACATGTCAATTCATCCGCTCAAATGAAAACACACAAACCACAAACCTTAGCACAAACCACAAATCGAAACAGTCCATTACATCATATGTTTTATCCCAAATTACAGCCCAAACTAATATCATCACTAACATAACCCGAAACAACACATATCACAAACCTCAATCACAATAGATATTATCACAATAGCAATCATCCAAATTTCTTGTAACCTTAATCAATCCTATATCACAATACGTATCACAGTAGCAATCCAATATCGATTAATCATCCTTAATCACAGGAGAATTCATTAAATTCAATCATCAATCATCAAATTCAAAACATTAACCATTGCAGAGAGAGAGAGAGAGAGAGAGAGAGAGAGAGAGAGAGAGTTATCACAATTGGGTCGGGTGGGGTGAGGTAAGGACTGAGAGAGAGGATGACGGTGGCGGTGGTGAGGTGGGGCTGCGTCAGTGGGTCAGACGAGAGAGAGAGAAATCCGAAATTGGTGGTGAAGGGAGGCAGCATCCGAATTGGTGAGAGCCAAAATCGGTGGTAAGGGGGGCGGCGAGGGTGGCATTAGTGGGGGGGGGGGGGGACGTCAGCGTCGGTGGGACTCGGAGGTGGCGTCGGCGGCGTCGCTTTCAAGAAATTGGTTTAAGGATTGGAGGTGTTTTGCGAATTTGGAAAAAATGATCGAATGACCTAGACTTATTAAAGGGACTTAGGCAACGAAACAAGACAATTCATCATCTAAGTGGTTAAAAATGACTTAGATGACGAAAAGTCCTGGTTCATCACCTAAGTTCTGTTTAATTTTTCCCTAAAATATTTGGTGGGTGCATTTGACCCGCCAAATAATTGACTTTAAACGACGAATCATATTTATTTTGTCAGCTAAGATCCCACTTAGGCGACGAAAAATTTAGGCGACGAGGCTACAGTGTTACGTCGCCTAAGTATTTATTTTATTTATTTTGGGAGAAAATCATAATTTAAATATTGAGGATACATGCATAAGAATTATAAGAAAGCAACCGTTAGATGTAACTATGGTACTAATATGAAACTGAAGAAAAAAATTGAAGCCATTTTGGAATGTGTTCGTATTCGATCGATGTAGTTTTGCGAATATGGACTAAAGTTTAAAAAACGGATACGATTGTAAATTTTTAATCGTAAAATCATTTCCGACATTACAAGTATTTCCATTAATGTTGATATTTTATATACCAATTAGATATATATTATTAGAAATTTTACATAACAAGTAGATTAATGAAGTTCGTTAAGGGTTTGATCAACGTAGTCAACCACATCATCATTTTGGTCAAAGAAGTACTTAGATGACGAAAGTCAACATATTTCGTCGTCTTAGTACTACTTAGACGACAAAATAATATGGTTTGTCGTCTAAGTACTTCTTAGTCGACAAAACATATTATTTCATCATGTAATATTTTCTGGGTTTAAAGAAAAGGGTTTAGTACATTAGGGTTTAGGGTTTAGTGCAATTGGACGACGAAATACATTGCGTCGTCTAATTCTACTAAGACAACGAAACATGTCAGTTTTGTCATCTAAAATGATATAGATGATGAAACTGTTCTGTTTCGTCGTCTAATATGACTTAGACGACGAACAAAGTCATTTCGTCATCTAAGAATACTTCTTTTACTTGTGATCCTCCTTTTGTTTATTGAGTTTATTCTAATATCATTCCTATAAGACGAAGACAAATTAAAAATACTCTAAATTCGTAAGTACATACGCATACAAAATTCTAATATCATCGATTGCTATCATATCGCGTACGTATCGATCGATCAAATATATTCGTAGGCTTACAAATTAATTAATTAATTAAGTTCAATCTCGATCTAATTCTCGCGATCATTTAATTAGTTATAATTAATTAAGTAGTTACATATAGGGATATCAATAACTTTCATTATCATAATCTTCATCAACATCTTCCTCCTCACTCTGAATAGGTTCTTGATCCTTAGAATCATATTATCCATCATCATCATCATCATCATCATCATCATCATCATCATCATCATCATCATATACGACGAAGTCTTCATCCTCCAGCTCTTCTTCTGAGGCATAAATATTGTCTAGGTCCTCAATCTCCTTTTTAGTAAGATCCGCATCAGCATCAGGTTCCGATAAATTGAATCAGTTTCCTTGTGTCGGGGATGACAGAAGTACTAGGCTCTTGATATGCATCGACATTATTTCCTTGAGTATTTAATGTTGGCGTCCCTGCAAGTGTTGCGGCACTCCATATTCCTTGGTGAGACATATTGTAGACTATTTTTCAACATCCACCCAATTTTAGATAGAATTTTCCCCCTGCACTCCATTTCCACCCCTCGTGGCCATCCGAATTGTGTAAATCATTCATCTTCAAAATTGTGAACAAGATATATGAATGTATATTTAATTAATAAATTCCTACCAAAAAATAGACATAGATTCCCCTAAAACTAAATAAAACCATAAACCTACATGCATGCACAAATGAAGGAAAAATACTACGAAGGCACAAACACAAAAAATCAACTTCCAAATTTATCAACGTCAAATAAAGTAAGCACAAAACCTATAGACTGAGATTTTAACATACCCATTGGAGGAAATAATTAGGGAACCTCTTCTTAACTTGTCTTTCAACCCCAGAGATCACTCTTGCCTAGTTCGGATGCCCGAATTGTTGCCCTGTAAGCTTTCATGAAATGGTCAACCTCGTCATAGTCTCGCAACACTATCCAATGAGCTTCATTAAGTTCTGCTTGAGTTAATTTTTCTTTTAATACTCCTATAAACGGTCACACAACATCTATGATGACTGAAAGATTATGGCTAACATGTGTATTAGAGGCGGTTTGGACTGGATCTTTGAGGTACATGTTGCAGTATGTTACAGACTCATGCATTAGGTATGTTTCGTCTATAGAGCCATCTGGGGCACCTTTATTTTTGACGAATCATTTGTACTGTCCGAGTTGTCTACAACACAATGAGTAAGAAAACATATATATATATATATAAATGATGAAAACCATGTTTAACAAATTTAGTAACATGTAAAAATTGTACCTTTCCTGAGATTACATCTAAGTGTAGTGGACCGGACCAGAAAATAACACCTGTTCGGGAAGGTGGATCATGACGTCAAAGAAAGCAGGGGGAAAATTCTATCTAATTTGCAAATTATGTGTACAATTTTTTATTGTAATTTGACCACATATGACTTCTTCCACTCTCTTGCGCATAACCTCTGTCACCGTCTGCACTATGCAACTATTGATTTATGGACGTCTTTACTCAAATAAGGTTGAATTACCACTGGAATCAGACGTTATAACATAACGTGACAGTCATGAGTCTTTGAACCATTGAACTTGTGATCCCCAACATTCACACATCGATATATATATTCGTTGAATAATTAGACGGATACCGAACACTTTTAAACTAGTTGAATACAGTATCCCTTAATGCAGGCTTCACTGTATAAGGTGCACCGGGCATCTTGTTGTACACACATTTTTCATCTCTCTTTAACCACAAGGTACGGCGTAAATTCATAGTTTCAAGATCTTTTCGAGCTTTGGGAGTATCCTTAGTCTTGAGCTTAATACCGAAAATTGCTCCCATCACACTGTCACACACATTCTTTTCTATTTGCATGACATCTATGTTGTTCCTGAGTTTCAACTTCGACCAGTAAGGTAGTTTAAAGAAAATACTCATGTGGTGCCAATATTTAAGCTCATATTGAGGGTTTGGATTAAGCTTCTTCACATCATTGTCATTGCTCAACACACTGAAATCGAAGCCGGTTAGCCTTTCAAAAATCTCTTCGCCAGACCACTGTCTGGGTTGCGGATTATCCTCTACTTTTTTGTTGAAATCATCCTTAGCATGTCGCCAGAAGTGACCATGAGGAAGACATCTATGATGACCCATGTAACACACCTTTGCCTCATGCCAACTAGTGTTGACGTCGTCCAAGCAGACATAACATGTTTTGTACCCTTTGGTTGTGCAAGATGCCAACATCGCATATGAAGGAAAATCGATGATGGTCCACATTATAGCTGATTTCATCATGAACATTGTGTTAGTGAACTTGTCATAAGTTGGAACTCCATTTTCCAACAACAGTTTCATCTCGTCAATCAATGGTTTGAGGTATACATCTAAACACTTTCCAGGAGATTTAAGACCTGAAATTAGCAGAGTAAGGAAATTTAATTATTTGTTCATACACATCCATAGAGGCAGGTTGTATGACATGAGAATAACTGGTCAAGTGCTGACGGCAGCGCTATTATTACCCCAATGATTGAATCTATCTGTAGAAAGTCCGAGTCTAACATTTCAAACCTCTATTGCAAAGTCTTGATATTCCCTGTCGAAATGTTTAAAAGCCTCCTCATCAGCCGAATGTCTGAGCACATCGTCATTTAGTCTTTGTCATTCCGCGTACCATCTTATTGTCTGTGCTGTGTCTAGAGACATGTACAAACGCTGTAGTTTGAGAATCAACGAAAAATAGAGAAGCACCTTCTTGGCAACCTTCTTCTTCGAACTTCTTTTATTAGACTTAAACCACCCGGAGTTGTTGTGTATAGGACAGTAGTCCAAATTTCCATTCTCCTTGTAAAACAACACACAATCATTTCTGCACGCATGAATTTACTTGTATTTTAGACCAAGGGACTTTAAGATCTTTTTTATCTTGTAATGGGAGTCAAGAAGGTTGGGACCCTTAGGCAGCAAATCACATATATATTGCTGGATATCGTTAAAACCTTCATCCGAGATTTTGTTCTTCACTTTATACGAAATTTGAGTCATTATAGAGCACAAGACATTCAATTCACATTCATCGTACACTGGGGTTTGGGCTTGAAGTAGCATGTTGTTGTACTTATCCATCTCAGTAGTATCAATGTCTGGAAAGGCTGTAGGGACTGTGTCATAATTACGATTATCATAACATTCATCTTCGTGTTGGTGTGTAACATGAATGAATGCCGGAAAAGCATCATATACTGGATTCATAGCAGGGTTCGAAGAATCGGCGCCAGTACTGCTGGATGATGCATCCTGGTAACTGTACCCTGAGCTAAAGTTTGGTGTTGAGCTATAGTCTACTTCTTCACCGTGCTCACTACATGTAGTGTAACTCCACATCATACCGTGCTCATACAAATGTTGAGACATAACATTGACCTCCACATACTGATTGTTAAGACATTTTCTGCACGGACACCTGTAACGCTTCTTTGCTTGACCGTGTTACATCGCAAATATCATAAATTCATGAATTCCGTCCATATACCTCACATCACTTCTATTCGACAACTGTATCCAACCCTTGTCCATAATTCTGTGTAAGTTAAACGAAACATAAAACTTATCGAATAAACCATAATTAGTTAACCAAAAATTATCATTCTTACAACATATATTCATCTAGCTAATTACGAAAAAAATCTTCTTAATTATCATTCATAACTTACATTAATTATATTCATCTACTACTACTATATATAATTAAATTACTAAACACAATAATATAAACATGCATTCACATATTTAAATCCATAAATTAACAACTAATTTATCTCTAACATTATATAATCATGAGATTAATCAACTCAGACATTTCAAGCAAGGTTAAACAATAATTAGTTAGCTCACAATTAATTAAACAAACTAGCTAGACTCACAAGCTCTAAATATATATATATGCAAACAAATTAAATCGCCGAAATTTTCACCGTACGTAATTATATATTAAAAATATAAAATTGAGAGAATCGAGTTAATACATTCACTGATAATGAGCTAGATATGTAAACTAGAATTCCGGAGATGGGAAAACCAAATTAATTAATTAATTAATTAAAGAAATCGGAATTGTGGTCAGAGGAGGTGCATGTTGAGAGGTTTTTGAGAGAAGTTGAGAGAAGTTGAGAGATGAGTGAGAGAGAATTGCTCGATCAGGAAATGGAATCTGATCTAATAATTGAGAATTTCTTAGACGATCAATTATTTCGTTGTTTCAGTACTAAGTTACGTCGTCTAAAGAACCCTAAAGCGAAGAAACTATTTTGTCGTCTAAGTGATATTTTAGATGTTGAAATATATGTTTCGTCGTCTAAGTATAAAGCATAGGATGACGAACGTTCCTTTCGTCGTCTGAAAACGTAACTTAAATGATGGAACACAAGTTTCGTCATCTGAAATATTGCATAGACGACGAAACAAAATTTTCGTCGTTTAAGTGGTCTCTTAGACGATGAAAGTTTGTTTAAGCCACTTGTAGGGGTTTAAGCAACAAGGAAGTAATACAGAGGTTCGGAGTAACGATGACTAAATGTAGATCACCATCATCATCGTCATCAGAACCTAAAACTATTGAAGAAATCAAGGCCATGAACTTTGAGGCCTACAAAGATTATTCGCTTGAGCAAGAGTAGCGAAGAAATGCTAACATTGAGCGAATGTTGAACAACATGAAGGCCAATAACAAGATGGTGTCCAGATTTTAGAACAGACTAGACATCCTTCATGAGGCTCGAGAGATCGAGCATGCCGATAACAATAAAAAGTTTGATACTCTCACAGCGACTCTCGCAAATCTCATTAACACTATGACAGCTAGCTTCGCTCTGATCAACGACAAACTGGGAGAGCGAGAACCTCTCTTCCATGATGATGAAGAGATCAAAGATGATGATATACCAGCTCCACCTCCTCTTCCGCCAAACCTGAAGCTAGAATTGGAGGAAAGAATTAACCGCATCATCTATCAGACGTTGCCAGTGCAGGAGGAGCTCCAGTGGCCTACAATGAGCCTTTCCCACCACCACCATTCGGATGGAAGTGGCCAAAAGGTTATCGACCCATCTCATTCACTCGTTTTAGCAATGAAGGAGCAAAGCCAGCGTCCACCCACATCACGCGATTCAGGGTCGAATGCGGACCATGGGGAAGGCTCGGTGAGTTTGAATTAGGAGTCTTTGCATCCTCATTTCCAGGAGCAGCGCTACATTGGTATACAAACTTACCGCAAGGCTCGATCCGCAATCGGGCGATGATGGAAAGATTGTTCACCGAACACTTTGGCGGATGCGAACCGGCTGTGAAGCTTGGTAAGTTATGCCAAATGGTGCAGATGCCAAGCAAATCTCCAGTGGCATATTTACATAGGTTCATAACTGAGTACACCAAGAGTAGGACTTCATGCACTATAGAGGAATTGGTGGACATCGCGGTTGGAGGACTCGAGGAACGTCTGCATACAAAGTACGTGGACGCAAAGTTCACATTGTTAAATGCTCTCATTAATGCGGTAGCTCAAACACATGCCACATATGAGGAAGCCAACAATAGGCACAACGCATCCAGGGGAACATATACTCCAAAAACACAATACATGGAACGTCCTAAGATAATTGCAGCGGTACAAGAAGAGGAGGAATCTGATGGATATAACTTAGACGATACAACAGTGGCTGGTCTAGAATTAACATCCAAGAATACGGTCAAGTCAAAGAAAATAATTCCCTTAAAGGGACAAGTACGAGTTTTGACCAGTGCTTTCACGATTCCGGAGTTCGAGTCATATACCTATGATGCAAATGCAGCGCATGAGATCTTAGAACATTTGATTGATAGAAAACTGACCAAGTCCGACTTTGGAGCATACCCTACTGCGGAGCAATTAAATGGAAAGAAATACTGCAAGTTTCACAATATGTGGAACCATACTACCAAGGATTGCATCAAGCTGAAGGATCAAATCCATAAGTGGATTAATGAAGGAAAGCTTGCAATTGATGCATCACCACAGATTGCACTACTCGATTGACAACCTTTCACAGATACTTTGGTATGAGCGGTAGAGCTCGTAAAGCCAAAGGCCATCGGTATGTTCCGAAGCGATGGGATGGAGGAAATCCTGGATGAATTAATCAAAGAAGGGATCGCAAACATACCTAACCCCATAGCCTTATCTCCGCAGAAAGGATTATATTGCAAGTTCCATCATGCTTGGACACACAACACAAACCAATGTGTGCCTTTGCGAGAACACATCCAACAGTGGATAAACGAAGGGGATATCGTACTTCCAGGCTATGAGAGAGAAGAAAATACTGAAGGATCATTCATGGTAGGTACTACAGAAGTATCTTGGTGCAGGGGAGCCAAGAGGAAACAAACGTTGGATCTAAAAATCACCAATGAAGTAGTCCCTAGCAGTAGTAACAAAGAAGATCCCAAATGGAAGTAGAAAGAGGTCTACAAAGAGGCAACTCTGGTAGTGCTTTGTACTTGATGTAAGGCAGAGTGTGACCTTAAGATGACCTATCAAGAGTTCGTGGAAGCGGTGCGAGCAAGATCATCAGGCAAGTCTTCACCTGAGAGCTACCAACCAGCAAGCCCGAAGGAACCACACATAGTTGCCATGGAGTCTAATATATTCAAATGCATACGAATGGTAGAGAAGAAGGCTGACACGATTAGTGGTCAACAACGAGCAGAACCGAAAAAACCTTACATCCCTCTAGCAAGCAGATTTGTGATTAAGGAAGACATGTGGTACGTAAAGTCAGGAGGAAAGTCTATGGAGATTACGCCCACCAGAAAAAGGAAACTACAACGTCAATTCAAAGCTGCGAAGAAGACTTTAGAAGCCTTAGACAAATGGTTGATCAAACCAGACCAGCTAGTAGAGTCACCAGAATAAATTCAGGGGAGGATGAATAGGCTCGCGGCTACACAGATGATTACGTTCGATAAAAGGTCCAACAGACCGAAGATGCGAGCAACCAGACCAAGTGTGTTTTCTCGGATAGACAAGGTAGAACCTGATGTAGAAGCATAATGAACGCCAAAGCGAGATTGAGAGATGGTTGAGGACAGACCAACGCAGAAATCAGTCTTCCAATGCATTGAGTCCAAGGCAGAACAAGTCGTTGAGCCAAGAAAGAAGCTAGTACTACGATTGAGACCAAAGCCTTTGGTAATTGAGGAGTAAAAGAAGCTCGCTAGCACTTCTTCTACCTTCACAATCAAGGAAGTCACGGCTAGTGAGTCAGAAATTACAGCGAAGGTGGATTCCTTAAAAGACCTAAGTCAGAGGTCTACGTAAGAGGACAATAGAGCCCTCATATCGAGGACCAGCAACAAGAGCTACTGTTAGTTGAGACTGAGATAGACAACGACGGAGATTAGCAGTTAGTCGACTACGGGGAAGACAGTGAGGACTTAGAGGAGGTCTACACCGAAGACATGCACGTAGGCATAGTAGCATAGTATACATGTTACCGGCCAAGTTTGCCAAACCAGTCAAGGAAAAACACGTGGCCGTCGTAAACAAAGTAGTTCCAGGGATAACTCTAGCAGAGCTAGAAGAACCAGAGGAATGATGACCAATTATGGACCCTGCTGTGAAACAATCCTACATGATGTTCTCCAAACCAACATCCATAATGGCGTCGCACATGTGACCACTATATATCATTGCGGGCATGGGGGCATCCAACTTAGCAAGGTCATAGTGGATACTGGAGCGCAGTGAATGTCTTGACTACTCAAGCAATGACATTATTGAGTATTTCAAGGTTAGCCATAAAAGTGACATCCATGACAATCAAGAACTCTGTAGGGACAATCTCGTAGGCACTAGGATTGCTATTCATAGAAGTAAAAGTTGGACCTGTAATAGGGGTTCATACTTTCTTTGTCATTGAATGCAACTCACCCTTCAGTGCCATACTGGGAAGAGATTGGATCCACAGGAGTTACTGCGTACCTTCATCGCTTCATCAAAAACTCCTTATCTGGGATATAAAGACATCAGAATCACACATTGTCAACGCAGATCCATGACCATACTTAGTCTTTGTGAATGTGCTGGATGCCGATTACTACAATGAGAATCTCCGACCATTGGAATTGTGCGGTGTCGATAAGAAGGGCCGACCTATTAGGGTAACGGCCTTAGAATTAGCTCGATGAGGAATAGTGCAAGCAAGATAAGACAAAGCACGACCGTACTTCCTCGAGCTAGCCTCTACAAACCGTCAATGATACGACCGTCCAAGGATGAGGAGGCAGAGGCTTGTGCTTCTTTATATGCAAGATTGCAAATCTATATGATAGTCGCAAGCCTACGATTTTCTGCCAACCATAGCGACGACATAGTGTACCAATGAAGACGTCCAACATGAAGAGATTGAGGAGGATATCATCCAGCTCGCACCTACAGCCTTGGATGACACACCACCTAAAATAAGAGATCCAATTGAGAAAATTAACCTCGAAACTTTTGATGAGCCAATGAAGGTGGCTATCAGTACCTTCTCAGAGCCTGAGGAAAGAAAGAGGCTCGTTGACTTATTGTTCGAGTTCAAAGATTGTTTTGCAGAGAAGTTTGAAGATATGCCAGGACTTTCACCAAAACTAGTTGTCCATAAACTTCCAATCGCGGAAGGAAGAAAGCCAGTCCAACAACAGATGTGGAGGATGAATCCGGATACGACAACATTGGTGAAGGAAAAAATCGAGAAAATGTTGAAGTCCGAAGTCATTCAAGTGGCTAAATACACAAATTGAATATTGAACATAGTCCTAGTATGAAAGAAGAATGGGAAGATTAGAGTATACGTGGATTACAGAGACTTGAACCAGGCTATTCCAAAGGATGCTTACCTAATGTGGGTAGCTGATTTGCTGATTGATGCAGTAGCAAGACACGAGATGTTGTCGTTCGTGGATGGAACGGCGGGATATCATCAAAACCCAATTGTTGAGGAAGATAAGCACAAAACTGCATTTCGATGCCAAGGGGTGTTAGGAGTATTTGAATACGTCAATATGCCGTTTGGATTGAAGAACCACGGGGCAACGTATCAGCGAGCAATGCACTATATCTTCCATGACCTAGCAGGATATATAATGGAAGTCTATATTGATGATGTTGTGGTCAAATCAAAGAAGAGGTCCAGCCATGTGGAAGATTTAAGACAGGTATTCATACGAATGAGAAAACATCAGCTTAAAATGAATCCTGTCAAGTGCGTGTTTGGGGTGCAAGCGGGAAACTTCCTAGGTTTCTTAGTGCATCAACGAGGAATAGATGTATCGGATGACAAGAAGGAAGCGGTTATAAATGCTCCTCCTCCGAGGAACAAACGAGAACTTCAGTAGTTACTTGGGAATATCAATTTCTTGCGGAGGTTCATTGCAAACGCTGCGGGAAAAACCAAACTTTTCTCACCTCTACTCAAATTACAAGGAGAGAAAGAGTTTGTGTGGGAGCCAATTTACCAAGAAGCATTTGACACAATTAAACAGTACTTGGTTAATCCACCAATCTTAGTACCACCGCGAAAAGGAGTACCATTTAAGCTCTATATATCAGCAACAGAGTCATCCATAGGAACCTTATTGGCACAAGACGATGAGGTGAAGACAAAAAGAGCAATATTCTACTTAAGCAGGACTCTCACGGACTGCGAAAGCAGGTACACATCGGTGGAAAAATTATGCCTTGCTCTTTACGTCTCAGGCTGCAAGTTGAGGCATTATATGCTTTCCTTCACTACGTGTGTCATGGCACAAACTGACTTAGTCTAGTACATGTTAGCCCGACCTATACTTTAAAGACGGATAGGGAAGTGGATTCTCGCACTGTCCGATTTTTCACTACAATATGTCCCGCAGAAGGCAGTGAAAGGACAAAGAGTGTCTGATTTCCTTGCACATCACCCTATGGAGGAAATTCTTGAGCAAAAGGAGTTAGAATTGTCACACATCTCATTGGCTCCTTGGAAACTCTACTTCAATGGTTCCAGCATGAGTGCTTTCGCATGAGCAGGGATAGTGTTAGGCAATCCTCAAGGTGAATCGTTTGCTTATTCCTTCCGACTCGAGTACAACTGTTCCAACAATGTAGCAGAATACAAAGCCCTAATTATCGGACTGGAGCTACTATGGGACCTTGGTGCTATGGATATACAAGTTTTGGGAGACTCACTGCTTGTGATTAGACAACTCCAAGCCACGTTCAAAACATGACTAATTCTAGAGCCATATGTAAAAAGGGCTAGCAAGTTGCTGGAGTTGTTCACAGATGTATCCCTGACTCATATCCCGCGAGGAGAGAACTTTGTAGCGAACAAATTAGCTCAGCTTGCTATAGGGACAGAGGTTGTTGACGATGTACATGAGCGGCTAATGAAGGTAGATGTTTGTACTCTCCCATCCTTCATGACTAGAAAAGAGGAAAAGGATGAATGGTACGTCGTAGCTTTGGGAACAATCGACGATGATTGAAGACAACCAATTATCACATATTTAAAAGATCCTAACTCTGCAGTAGATAAGAGGATCAGGTATTTTGCTCCGAACTACGTTCTCTGAGGTGATGAGTTGTTCCGACGTGGGGAAGAATGAGTGGACTTGGTTTGTGTGTTCGGAACCGAGGCCAAACGATTGCTGCGAAAAGTACATCATGGGGTCTGCGGATCTCACCAATCTAGTCCAAAAATGAGATGGCTCCTGCGGAGATACGGATACTTTTGACCTTCGATGTTAAACGATTGTATAACTTTTGCAAAAGGGTGCGAGGATTGTCAAGATCACGGACCAGTCAATCATATTCCAAACATTCCTATACAACCAATCATCAAACTGTGGCCAGTGCGAGGATGGGCGTTAGATCTAATCGGTTTAATTCTTCCTCATTCTTCCATGCAGCAAAAGTTCATCGTCGTCGCTACCGATTTCTTCACCAAATAGGTAGAGGCCAGGCCTTTAAAAGTGGCCTCTGCTGCTGCGATTAGGCAGTTCCTATATGAGGATATTATCTGATGATTTGGGATTCTGGAATGCTTCGTTTTGGATAAAGGAACAACGTTCATGTCTGGAAAAGTATAGAAGCTCATGACGGACTTAAGGATCAAATTTTTGCATTCTTCACCGTACTATGCGCAGTCCAACGGCTAAGCTAAGGCAAGCAACAAATTGATCCTTCACATCCTTGAGCACATGCTCACCGACAATCCAAGACTTTGGCATGAAGAGTTGTTCAGTAGGTTGTGGGCATACAGGACTTATAAGTGTAGTCCAACTAGGACTACTCCATATGCGCTAATGTTTGGAAATGATGCCATTTTTCCATTAGAAGTTAACGTTCAGTCCCTGTGGATCATGGATCAACACCAATTGATTGGAGAAGATTATGTCCAAGCAATGTGGCAGAAGTTAGAGGATTTGGACGATAAACGCATCAACGCACTGACCAATCTGCTCGTAGAAAAACAGAAAGTGGCTCACTACTATGATCGACATACCCGTGGACTTAGCTTTACAGAAGGAGAGATGGTTTGGAAAACCGTATTGCCTTTGGGAGAAAAGCAAGAAGGATGCGGTAAATGGTCTACAAAGTGGGAAGGACCCTTCATCATCGATAAAATTTTAGGCAAGGGAGCTTTCCAGCTACGAGATATCGTAGGTGACGTTCATCGTAATCTAGTTAATGGCAAATTTCTAAAGAAGTACCGGCAGCCAGTTTGGGAGTACGAGGCACAAGAGGGATCAACAACTTAGTTTTGTACTCATTCGCAGCTTATAATAGAGGCTCGCTCTTCATGTAAAACTAGAGGGGCAACTAGTATGTCCAAAGCCAGCTCATGTGGCCAAAAATAATGCAAAAGCCAATTCATGTGGCCAAAATATTGCAAAATTCAAAAAAATTGACATGAATCCAGCTTCTGTGGTTCTTTCAAGTGTTGCATGTTACTTATGACCAAATTTTAGTAGTCAAACTGTGGGAGATAGAATTTTTGCTGCTTACAAAGATAAAACAAAAGCAATAAAGAATATAAGGTTCATTTGATCAAAATAACAAGTACAATATGAGGCTTTGCGGCCTCTAGCTCTGATACCATAAAAATCAAATGAACAATTTGCTGTTAAAAAAACCAATCATAGGAAGTGGTTTGGATCTATCCCAACCAGCCACAACGAGACCCTCGGCTTGTGCTGGTGAACGATCACTGACTAGGGGATAGTTCTACCTTCAGCTCTGGAAGACTTTGGGATACTTGCACTTGCCCAACAAAACCGTCCCTCTAATCACGATCTTAGGCGCTCCACTTCGAAAGCAAGGAGAGCTGCAACGAGAGTGAGTGGGAGCATGCACCAGACTAGGATGATCAGGTTCAGGGATGGGGTTAGTGAGTGTCCATATCAACCATTGTCTACTAATTCTCAAAGGTTTGAGAATTAGCACAGAACTGAAGGACCTGAGCTTTGGTACTACGACCTAAGCCAAGTTTGAGCTTTTTTACTTCGACCTAAAAATGTCTAGCAGAATACAAGATCTGGAGGCTTTGCCTTAAAGCAACAAATGAACAGACTATGAACTAGAGATGCCATATTTTGCTACAAAGAGATCTTGTGGAGTGAAGGAAAAGTGACAAGCTATTTATAAGCCTAAAAACTCTAAGAGGCTTTGAATAAAGAGACCCAGAGCATTGTATCGATTCAACACAGCAGTTAAGGGGGCTCAACATTCATAGCACTGATTTGCATATCTCTTAAAAGCTAAAGACTTACTGTTTCGAGATACAGAGTTAGGAGCCATTAAAGACGGACAGTTATTCCAAGACCCGAGGTGATTTTTGGAGGCGCAAAATTATTTGATGGCAGAGATACACAGCAGGCGATTAAAGCCATGGTCCATAAAACATAAATTAAACTAAGCAAGAGTTTATATAAAATAAAATATAAAGCCCAAACGTGGGGCTTAGTCCATAAAAATCTAGTACTTCATAACGGAGCTACTGAGAGCTTGCAGACTGGTTTTTACTTGGAGATACCAGGCCTATTCAGTGGCCCAAGCCCTCTCAGCATCTGCAGCCGCAGCGCGAGTCTGCTAAACACTTTCAGAAAGAGTTTTCCCAGCATTGAGAAGAGTGATAACAACTTACTCCTTTCCGAAATAATCCTCTTCCTTTTGACCCAACTTAGCCTGGAGCTTCGCGATCTCCGCACACATGGCAAGAATGTCTACCCACTTACATTCGTAACTCTTCCCCATTGTCGTAATTTTCTCCAAGTCACGCTTCCACCTACGGTTATGATCTACGCGATGGGAGATAACTTTGTTTCTCTCTTAGGTGGCATAAACTACAGTGCTAAAATGGTTGGGAAGCTCTCGCAGTAGTTCTTCCATTTGATCTAAGACAGTATGGTCAAGTCCTTCCACGTCACGGCGAGCTGTTTGAATATGAATGCCCAATTCTTGACGGACAGTCTCATTCTCGAAATTCAGAGTCCATAGATCACGAAGATAGGCGATGGCGAGTTAGACTTCAGAAGGATCTTTTTCGGAGAGAGCTAAGTCCTTATAGATTTACACCGCTTCTCGCAGGGTCTTCGCCATTCCTTTCTTACCTCTGGTAGGGGCTGGA
Source organism: Geum urbanum (assembly GCA_946800695.1). NCBI lineage: Eukaryota > Viridiplantae > Streptophyta > Magnoliopsida > Rosales > Rosaceae > Geum > Geum urbanum. The sequence goes on along the minus strand of OX327007.1, from coordinate 42,173,477 downwards.
AGGGTCGAAATCGCGGACTGGGGGGGGGGCAGCAGATTCGCTGTAACTGTGAATAACATTTGAAAATTTCCCAAGCCTCCGTCGACCCTCCGTAAGAGATAACTCCTCAGTACCTGGATCTTTCTGCAAGAAAACTTATACCCAGAGAGTTATAAGACGATCAAGGGACTTACACCAGAGAATCATACACAGGTAAAGACAACATACCTGGGATAGATGAGGGGGAGATTGATCATCATAAAGAGCAACATTGATACAAGGAGGGTAGAAAACTTCAGTAGCGGACTGTGAAAGACAAGTCGAGGTTAAAAGTTGCTTAAAAGTAAGCAAACCAAATTTAGAAGTTCGAAGGAAGTGTAATACAGTTGACTCTACATGGCTAGTTTTAGGGGCAAGAATGATGGAGGGAGCATCCAAAACACAAGGTTGTTCTTCATCACCTCCATTCGCAGTGGCAGGGGCCAAGTTCACAGTGGCAGGAGTATGTACTGGTGCTTCTTGAGCAATTTCCTGAGACCGCATAACCAAAAACTGTGGTTATAAAAGCATAGTATTTCCAAAAAAAGACAAGGTCAGAACAAATACCTCAACGGAAGTGGTGGTTTGTGGAGCAATAGCATTAGGAGCCTTAATACCTCCTTTAGCCTCAGATGCCCTTTCCAGAGGCTTCTCACTAACCGCAGTGGTAGCTATTTCCTCCACAATGGCAGTTACAGCAACAGAGACCAGCTGATTGAAAGGTTTCTTATAAACCTTCTCAAGAAGTTCCCAGTGCTGAGTTTCTTCATCTACATCACTGGAAGGACCTACACCCAGGGGTTTAGGAAGATGGGGCTCCCTAGATGCATTCACAGCACTGGAAGAAGACTCGGGGGTGGCAACGGGTTGCGTAACCTTCCCCATGTTCCGCGCAGCACGAAAGACTAAATCATCCTCTAAAGGCTCACTGTCGGAAACTAGCTCAACAGAAGGGGAATTCCCACTCAACTCATCTTCCAATGGCCGCCTGCGTTCCTCAACGGCACAAAGATTGGGGCAGCGGGACTAAAACATAAATGGACAGGGTTAGAAGCAGAAGACAGAAGGTTAAAAACTAAGAATCTTTGGGCAAAATAAAGCTATACCAGAGGAATCTCTTCATTGGAGTCTCTATCCTCATGATCCCAGGCTTCAACAGTATTCTTCTTCTTCTTGTCAGCAGCTGAAAAGACCCAACCCCGGTTTAGTTGCCTAAATTAGAATCAAACCCCTTCTGAAAAACACGAACCAACAAAAAACATCAAAATTTCGGCAGAGTTTCGTTACTAACGCGGAATTACCATTACCCGCACCCGAAAAATACACTTCATCATATGCCACAAAAATCGAACCGTGGGCACCAATCCCATCCGGATTTCTCAATATATCAACAGTAATGTAAAATAATAAATATATCTGTACTTTACTGAAATTCGGAGTAAAATCGTATAAAATATACAATAGAATACTCAGAGCGACCTCTAATGTATAATCATATAAGTATACCACAGTAGGTAGAACAATAAACCTACTGGAAGAAACAAGGTAGCTCGAGCACTATGCCTCCAACCACGACATGCGACACCAGAATCTGAACTGCAAACTGGGCACGGAAACCGAAAAGCCCAGGGGAAAGACATGAAAACTGTTAGAGCGAGTGGACGAAAATAAATGTCTTTCGCCGAATAATATATATGTTAAAAACATATGCGAGTCAAATGTATAAAAATCATATGGTACACGACTTGTTCTTCAATTACCACCCGAAGTCAAACACTTCGACCAAACTTATAAAAAGTCAACGGTTCAATCTAACACCTGCTTTAACCGACTAAATAATCAACAATCGGAAATATTCATAACTTAATCCTCGTAATTCGGAATAATGCTCCGGAAGTTCCCACGAACTCGAGATTAAATTCTCAACAACTTCCGTGAAGAATCTGAAACCAAATTCCCGTCCGGTAATTTAGTCGTTAAGAGAGCCACCATTATAAACCGATTACGTCGAAACTTCAAATATTCATTATTTATTCCTCGGTCGTCCAAATAATGATCCGGAACGGCCCACGAACTCGAAATCACACGTACAACGGCTCTCGAGAAGAGACTCAGCTCTAATTCTCGGCCAATAATTTAGTCGTTAACAAGTCCGGCGATTCAAACAACTGTCGGAAATCTGCGATTACGCATAACCTCACGGCTTAAGCTGATTACACTGCTAATTTTGTTCCGGGTCGTCACAAATCCACCCCCCTTAAAAAAATTTCGACCTCGAAATTTCCAAGTCTGCCGGCTAAACATAGGAGCACTGCCTCTGCATACTGCTCAACTCTCCAGTGGCAACGTCGACTGAACAACTCTGATAACATACTCCACAATAGGAGATAGCTCCGTACTGAAATCCATGTACCCACAAATCTCGAATCTGAACTGGCTCCACACAATGGCCAAGTGTTCCTGCATAAGGAACAGATAAGGTACACAACACGAAACAAATCGGAAATGTAGTTCCACCACACGAAATACAACACACACAAAAGCCAACACTATAGGCGACGCCGAACTATACGGCACAACACAAACTCGCCTATGATCACATACGGATCAAAATAACGTGGCAAATCACAATTCAACCTGCTTACATCAACATAGCTCAAACATCAAACTGGGGCAATTATCAACCCATTTCCGCTAATCTGACAGTCTGTGGTAGCACATTCCACAAAATCAGAATCAAACATCAACTCACATCGAACTCGCTCCAACACAATGGAGTACAACATCATTCCTCAAAACAACATCACGCAACGTCATAAACATAGTGGTCAACAAACTGATACTGCAAGCAATCTCGAACAGCTGAAACTGCTGGTCCCGAATCCTCCGGAACTGCAATACATAAGACCACAACATGCCCTCCAAGGTCTAAATAATCCTCAAAGATCGCCCACCAATCTGAGGATAAGAATCGGTACTAACTTGTAATCTGGTCCCCAATGCTCGCTGTAAAGCTTGCCAACACACAGTCGTAGCTGATTACCTCGTTCAGCGAACTGGAACACAGGTGCACCACGTAAATGGACAACCTCCGTCAAACATAGCTATGCCAGCCTGCCACTGAAATCTGTTCTAGAAAGTACAAATAAACGTACCAAGTTCATCAAATGGTCCACAATGGCCTAACAACTGGTACCACAAGCCGAAGTGCATACTGGCACACAAGACCACAGCGACAAACTCCAACTACTAATCAGAAATCCCCAATGGCTGTAACTCTCCGGCAAGTCTCTGCCTCCTAGCCATCGTCAGTCGACAAATGTGACATCTGCACACACAAGCTGCTATATTGCTCTTCATGTTGCGTCACGAGTAGTAAACTCGAAGTATCTGATACATCTCCGCATCACTAGCGCCAAATGCACGCGAAACAATAAGCGTTAACATCATTACACTCGAACTCAGCTCTCATAGCTCGCAACTCGGCTAACACGGAAACTCGAGCCACACACACACAGGAAATACTGAAGCTCCCGACTTCCAACTGAATGCATTAGCAACAACATCCCAGATGGGTAGTCAAAGTACAACCTCTAGCCTTCTTGAACAAACTCAAAGGTGCAACCATAGTCGTTAGTCGACCCCATCCATCTACACTGCCTCAAGCTCGAATCTGATCGAAAATGCAAGTAGATGAAACTTAAGTGATCAGTGTACATCCTACAATGCGCTGCACGCCGTAGCAGTAGTATCTCCAACTCTCTGATGCTAACATAAGGACAACTACACCCAAATCATACATAGGATACGTAGCCCCATAAAGTTTCCACTGCCTGAAATCATGAGCCACCGCTCTGCTACACAGCATCAAAACATAACCAAATCCAAATCTCGATGCATTGCCGTAAACCACGAACTCACCACGATCGTCAGGTAAGGTCAAAACCGAAGCAACGGTCAACCATCCTGAAGGAGTAAGTAACTTTCCTCGCGTGCATCGAACCACTCGAACTTGACGCCTTCTTCGTCAATCCAAAAAGTGGAGTAACAATCCGAGATAATCCTGTACAAGCCGTCGGTAATAGCCTGCCAAACCCAAGAGACCCCTGATCTCTAGTACAATGGTAGATCAACTCCAAATCAACACAGCTTCTATCTGGTCAGAATCCATGCTGACTCCCTCAGCTAACATCACGTGGACCAAAATCTTCACGCTAATCAACCAAAATTCACACTGGCTGAACTTCACAAACACCTGGTCGTCTTGCAAGGTCCGTGAAACCGCTCACAATTGCTTCAGGTGCTGGCCCACACTCTTGGAGTGAATCAGGATGTCGCCAACGAACACGACCGCAAACTCGTCCAGAAACCGTCTGAACACCTGGTCCATCAAGTCCGTAAAAGCTGGGAGGGCATTGGTCAACCAAACGACGTGACCAAGAACTCCTGATGCCCGCACTGAGGTCCGAAAGTCATCCTAGCCACATCTGACTCACCGATCCACAACTGATGGTATCCAGACCCGAAATCAATCTTCGAAAAGACTGAAGCTCTCAGGAGCTGATCAAACCAATCGTCAATCCGAAACGGAGGATACTCACTCTCCTCTGAAGCGAATCAGGCTTCGGTATTCAATGCACCACCTCAACGAACCATCCATCATCCGTACAAACAATGCAAGAGCACACCACGCAAATACGCGGGGTCGCATGAAATCTCCTGAAACCTCCTCCAGCAACTCCTGGAGTCGAAACTGTAGCTCCATCAGCTCCGCTGGCTCCGAACGACAAGATGCCGGTAAAATGAGTCCAGCGCCCAGTAAAAACTCAATGGTGTAGTCGGTCTCCCGAACTAGAGGAATACCTGGTAACTCCTCCGGAACAAACCTGGAAACTCGGGAACCACCTCAATGTCACCAATGTCGGGCACAGCAACCAAAGTATCCACAACATGAGCTAAACAAACAACACAACCCGTTTCCTCCATCCTCTCGACCATCACTGCGAAACAGTATCTCGGGGAAAACTAGTCGTCGAAACACAACCTCCTTCTTGAGGCACTAGAACACAGCCAAATGTGTCGCCAAAAGTCCATACTCAACATCATAACAAATTCCATGGTATCCAGCAATAACAGCTCAGCGGCTAAGCCATATCCTCCAACAAAGATCTCGCAACCTCCGGATGGATACAACACTCTCCAAAACCTCGGAAGTGGAGATGTAGGTACAATAGCCATGGATATCAAGCAACAGTAACCTCGGAGAAAATTCTGTCCTCATACAAGGTCGTGGCACGAACTCCAACATGCCCAACTAGCCTTCCACGTTGATTGCAACATTCTGAATGGCTCGTCTAGAAGTCTGAGTTGGTTAAGCTCCAGAAACAGCATCATGACTTCCTCGTGAGCTATGAGCTGCCGAACCGCTAAAACAGCTGGCTGAGAGCGCTCCATCGCAACGTGACCCTCCTGGCTACCACAATAGCAACTGAAAGTGTTCCATGAACACAAGTCATAGCGACACCTACTGTGAGGAAGGATCGCCAACGATCGCCCACACTCGTACCACAGGAACAAGTCTGCTACTCTGTGGTCTCCACCATCCCCAAACGGATCCTCTGTTTCGTGATCTCCATCACCACCATACGGATCCTCTACTTGATCTGATGACCCTCAACATACTCGAAAATTCCACAGCCTGATGAAGTCACTGATCCCGAGGTGTCGGAACTCAACCTCATCAAAGTATCTCAACTAAGTCCACTTTCCTCAAACCAACATATCGGAAACCGCGTACACCTTTCCTTCTCAATAGCCTCGCCACGGAGTGCAGTACACTAAGCTCCTCACGGTTATCTCGAGGCACAACAATCAGACTCTCTCTGATGCTCAGGTTCAAACTCATCTCGAATCTCGTGCATTGCTTTCTCTGAAGCCACACAACTCGTGCAAATATGGACAAACATGTGGACAATGCATCTCTGCCTCAGGTGGGTAAACACTCCACATTCGATTGCTGGGTAGCCTGATAAAACCATTACCGTATAAACAATATCTTGAAAGTAGGTCATAGAGTCACAACAGGAACTCACACAATACCAGCCCACCAAATACAACAATAATCTGTCTCAGACAAACACATCAACTGCCACAATTCTCTGCTCTAAGACAACATGTAGATGCTCATACATACACAACCAGGCCAACCCTGCCACACAAATCTTTGAACTCAGAATGCTCATCCAAACCCACAATTCACTGGCAAATCGCGCGTCGATTGATCCTCAATAGGATCCACAACTGTACCGACACGAAAAACACGTCAAGGAGGCATCCTAATGAACAAAACATCGTTCACAACAAATAGAATGTAATTATGAAACTTCAAATATTTGAAAGTATACAACACCCGGAGTATTGATGAGTATCCGCCGGCCGGTCGGGTCACCACTCCAGACATGCTGTACGTTCTCAAATATCCTTAGTAAACACGACTACAGAAGTCTACAGAACCTATAACCTAATGCTCTGATACCAAGCTGAAAAGACCCAACTCCGGTTTAGTTGCCTAAACCGGAATCAAACCCCTTCTGAAAAACACGAACCAACAAAAAACATCAAAATTTCGGCAGAGTTTCGTTACTAACGCGGAATTACCATTACCCGCACCTAGAAAATACACTTCATCCTATGCCACAAAAATCAAACCGTGGGCACCAATCCCATCCGGATTTCTCAATATATCAACAGTAATATAAAATAATAAATATATCTATACTTTACTGAAATCCGAAGTAAAATCGTATAAAATATACAACAGAATACTCAAAGCGACCTCTAATGTATAATCATATAAGTATACCACAATAGGTAGAACAATAAACCTACTAGAAGAAACAAAGTAGCTCGAGCACTATGCCTCCAACCACGACGTGCGACACCAGAGTCCGAACTGCAAACTGGGCACGGAAACCGAAAAGCCCAGGGGAAAGACAAGAAAACTGTTAGAGTGAGTGGATGAAAATAAATGTCTTTCGCCGAATAATATATATGTTAAAAACATATGCGAGTCAAATATATAAAATCATATGGTACACGAGGGAGACTCTAACTCCTCACGCGTACGTACACGAGGGAGACTCTAACTCCTCACGTATACAGACACGAGGGAGACTCTAACTCCTCACGCATACAGAGCATGCATAAAAATCCCACGGGGTCGCTCGTGGACACATCCGTGCTAGTACAATCTGAATCACGGGATCCCAGACCCACACGTGATTCTAGTCAGAAAGGCCTCAGGTCAGAGGTCTGCCTCCCCCCGGTAAAGGCCTCGGGTCAGGAGTCACAGCCTCCCCCGGTACACATCCTCGGGGATCAGCTGGGATGCGAGTGTATCGATACAACAACATATATAAAGACTGTACTCTGTGTAAACCAAATCGTAAATAGTTCGATGCAAATGCATGAAACAATAGATAAGTGCATATACGTAATATATACTGGTATAGGCATAATCGTATAACACATGCTCATGTAAATCGAAATCTCATATGCATGCTCAAGTTCGTAAAATGTGTATAAGGACTCGCAATCAACAGTGAAAAGAAGTTGTCCTCTCATAGACTAGCGTAACGCAGTTTGCGTTAACCCGTGATCCGGCGGAAAATCCATCGCCAAACGAACGATCACGAACCCCTGAATAATCGCAAAGTCCATTTCTCAAAGTCATAACTCGACAATTCAAATCAAATGACGAGAAACAACCGTTCTCGGAAACACGTAATCTGAATACGACGAATTGTCGAAAATCCGATATTCACACCTCAATACCTAGCTGTAATTTCGGACGCTTAATTCGAAAAACGAACCTCCCCACTGCGATCGAGGCGCGATTTCGGGTGAAATGACATGCAACTTGTCGAAAACCCCAAAAAGTCAAAGTTGACCACCGTTGACCACCGCCGGCGGCGGCGGTGGCGCCACCAACTTGAAATTTTCCCGGCGGAGCAGCCCCAATCCCACTCAAAATCACCCAATAAGCAACTTTCACAACTGCATCAAAGGCCAATTCTCACTCTAACTAGTCCAATTTCATGTAAAACCGAATTGTCTCACAAATTTCAAACCAAGAATTCTCCATACACAAGCAAAATTAGAACTCCATACTTACATGGTTAGAATCATGGTGATGAGAGCTTCAAAGCCCACTACAAATTGTAGCTCAATTCGGCCGGAATCAAAATCAACCAAAACCCCAAAATTTTCCAAACTTCCAACCAGAAAATCTCCCTCCTCCGGCAACCTCGCCGTGAAAGGAGGCCGGAAAGAGGAAGAGGAGGTCGAGGCGAGTCGATGGCTTCCTATTCAGCAGCCGAAGATGGCCGGACGGCAGCTCGCCGCCGACCACCGTAGAGCACCGTCGAACACCTCCAAACCAGCCCGCGTTGACCAAGTCAACAGCCACCCATGCAAGTTTGACTTGCCTAAAATAGCAACCCTCTTTTATACTTTCCCAAAATAGAAACTTCAGTAATTATCTTTTCGACAAACTTCAAACACACGTAACTTCCGCGTCGTAAATCCGATTTCAATAATTCTTGCGGCAACAAACTCGACTCGACTTGTTCTTCAATTACCACCCGAAGTCAAACACTTAGACCTAACTGATAAAAAGTCAACGGGTTCAATCTAACACCTGCTTTAACTGACTAAATAATCAACAATCGGAAATATTCATAACTTAATCCTCGTAATTCGGAATAATGCTCCAGAAGTTCCCACGAGATCGAGATTAAATTCTCAACAACTTCCGTGAAGAATCCGAAACCAAATTCTCGTCCGATAATTTAGTCGTTAAGAGAGCCACAATTATAAACCGATTACGTCAAAACTTCAAATATTCATAATTTATTCCTCGGTCGTCCAAATAATGATCCGGAACCGCCCACGAACTTGAAATCACACGTGCAACAGCTCTCGAGAAGAGACTCAGCTCCAATTCTCGGCCAATAATTTAGTCGTTAACAAGTCCGGCGATTCAAACAACTGTCGGAAATCTGCGATTACGCATAACCTCACGGCTTAAGCTGATTACACTGCTAATTCTATTCCGGGTGGTCACAGCAGCAGCCTTCGTAGCTTTTTTCGCAGTAGGAGAGGCAACAGCAAAACTCGCACCCATCAGCTTATTACGCTTTGAGACAGGAGCAGGAGAAGTACTGATCTCTCACTACTTCCTTTTCTGGCCTGTCTCCTTTTAAACCTTGGAGCCCACAGCCTGCCTATCCACAGTTCTCTTGAAATAATCAAGGAAAGAGGCTGGAAAGATGGTGCGGAAAACGCCAAATTTGGATTGCTCCCAAATATCACCATGATGACGCTTATTCCACACATCATATTCATCAACAGCATAATAGGTTATACAAAGGGAGCGCCGGTGGAATTCTGATAAGTCTAGCAAGGGGAAAGTCGGAGTAGCAAGGTCTTGAAGAATCGATGCATAAGGTTTTTCTACACAAGTCTTCCACGAGGTATAGCCGTTGTGGGATTCTATCAAAGGGCAGGGAAGACCTTGTTTGCACCCAAGCTGACAAGCGAAGTGATTGGGAGCGTACAACTCAACACATAAGACCACATCGTGAACAATGATGTCTGCGCAGGTGACACATTGAGCAAAGAGCTTCTTTGCAGCAGGAGCCTGGCGGGGAGTCACCGCGAATCCAGTAGACAACTCGGCAAGGAACCTCCTCATTACTACAAATTCAGCCATATCCTTGGGAAAAGCTTCTGACCCTAGAGATAATTGAAGCACTGCGAGTAGCTCAAAGGTCCCGTCTCCCCAGCAAGAACCAAGGATTTCCCCAGCAGCTCCTCAGAGACAAATTCCTTATGGTGGGGACTGCGGAATTCAGGAAAATAGACCTATAGCCATAAAGATAAAATCCAAACATAACCTACAAACTTAAACTTAAATGGATTCAGTGAAATCCATCCAAGGTCGTGGTATAATGTGCCCAAGGTGGGCTATGCAAGGCCAAGACAGTGGCCATTATACAATGTCTCGGCTGCCTTAGCAAAAGTATTGGTAATCATGTCCGCAACGACACATAATATGTAGCGACGGAGCTAAAAAAGCGATGCCACCATAGGCATTCTTTACTCGCTGATCCTCAGACGCAAGAGTGGCCTAAAATTCCTCCGCATTGTAATGTTTACGCCAATTCGAGTAGGCAGTGCTGACAGATGAGCACGTAGGATCCATCAAAAAAGGAAGACTTTATTGTCTAAAGCACTGGGAAGCAATTTGAGAGTAGACGGTGCGATTTTTGAAGAAAAGCACTTGAGTAGCCTAGTGCGAGGCTATTTCAAGCCACTGTCCAGGAAGCGACACGTCACATTCAAATGCTGCTAAAAAGACTCATTTGATTGTCCATGGGTTAATCTCGAGGTCTGGGGGGGCAATGTTTGGGCCCAAAATAAACATAACATTTATTTTAATACTTTTGGGTCTCGGAGATAAAACGAGCCGACCACACACGGTCTGATTAAAGCTGAAAATCGGGAAATGAAATATCTATGTGATTCCTAAATGATTGAGAAAAATCTAGAGGCAAGATATTATTCCTAATCGGTAGTGTTACATTGTCAAGTGAAGGAAATCAGAGCGCCAACCTCTATAAATAGAGGAATCAAAGAAGATTTACGGACCTCTACACACATACATACAATTTGGGCACTAGCAAATCTTACTCCGCTGCGAGTAAACAATCAGCGAACAGCGAGCTCAGGATCTAGGCCACCCGACAGAGCGTGGGGATTCGAAGATTCACTCGAGCTAGACGATGGAAATCGCAGGAGTCCAGACCACCCGACAAGCGTGGGGATTCTAAAGATCTACGAAGTCACCCTATCCTGTGTTCTCAACACTTCGTCCTTAGGATTGCTCTGCTTTATACTTGCTTGAGGGTGTAAAGTATTGATTCTTAATGGCTCGGCAGAGAGACACGAAGCTTATGTCTTGCATACCATCAAGACAAGTAGAACTCAACGACCGAGGTTGGTGCTCTCCTTGCTCCAGTCGCTTGAACAAGAAACAGAGACTACACGGCACACAACACAACGACATTCTGCCATCGATAGTGGCACGCCTCGCACACAGCACATCTACAACCGCGGATCCAAAAGAGATAGTTTGCGACATCTTCAATCGCAGCGACCTGACTGGAGAAAAATTGAAGCCAAACAAGAACAATAAAAACAAGTACACAATGTATGATGCTTTGAGATATTACGGAGATTGAAGCATGGTTGCTTGAGTGCTGGATCCTTGAGTAGCTCAGGAGGCTCCTCACCAAAGATCATCTGACAGCTCAAATCATCAAACTCTGCAATATCAGACAGAAGGATATCATTACATAAAAATCCATTTGATGCAACTGTGATTCAAATTGAAATATTCGGTCATCTTTTCACTAATACTGCATGATCAATATTTGTGGTGACATTGTATGTGGGGTAAGATGATTGACCTCATAGGGAAAAGAAGGCTAGGGTTCAGTTTTATCTTGGTAAGCAATCATAAAAGCGGTTTTATATTTTGATTCATGTATAGAAATGAGTTTAGGTATCAATTTCTTGTTAAAACTTATATGCTACTGATCATAGAATATGCTCCTGGGTCCTCTAATTGCAATTGGGTTGGTCAACTTGCAGCTTTGCACCCTATGTGGGTTTATCGATGGACCTCCATTGAGATGTTGAGTGTCACCAGCCACATCTAAAGTGCAGAAGGTACTATTGCTAGTTCCCTTTTTTGGCTGATCTTTTGATTAAGCACCTGTATGCTATATTTTCCTTAAGAGGAATTACACATGTCTAAAGATTTGGTGTACAGATCTGAATATGCATATCGCATTAGCATACTTACTTGGGACCATGTTGACTGGCATTCCCAGTGTATCCTTGATAAAGCTTTGTGAGGGCATTTTACACTTGTTAATGCACATCTCAACACAATTGGTTTCCTCCAAAAACCTGAAAACTTGTTGCAGAAAACAGTTTAGCAGTTAGGAAACTTGCTAAACTTAGGCACGACCAACACAATGATCTGTTTACTGAATGATCATTATGATGACAGTTAATTTGGTAATGATGGTAATGTAGAAAAATCTGCAAGATGCCATTCATTTGTTTGGATTGTTTTTAGGCATCAAGGTATCTTAGGTCGGTGAGGTAGGATTTTCTTTTGGAGTTAAATTACATGGCTTGGTGAAACTGAAGGGTGAAGCTAAACTTGATTACCTGCATTTTGGTATGTTGACTACATCTTTCTCTTTGGCTCCATTCAACTCTGATTCCCTTACCTTGAAGAGTAGTAAGTAAATCACAGTAGTTAGTGTTCTAGGGGAGAAAAAATATCACTACAAGTCTACAACCTTTTTAATAACTAATAAGTAACTACTTAGACAATATATGTGAATTATCTGAAGAACTTTTCACATCATACTTGTTGCTGCAGTATATGCATGAATCAAAGTATCACAGAAAAACATGTTTCGAGTCCTTGAACTACAGTTGGAGAAATAGTTGTGTCTTTACCTCACAGGGACCAACCAGCCAGGCAAAGAAGATGGTGGTAAAGACGGCGAAATACTCCCTTGCAAATTTAGATTCTGATAGTATTGCCTTAATCTGTCCATGGTCATTCATCATCACATTCGCATTAGTATTGATATATAGTATTACCAATATCTTCATCTCTCAGCCACTCATGACATATATGGAATGTCAAAACAGAAACTTAGAACTTTTGTTGAAATGTCACTAGTATTGGCGGCAGCTATAATTGTATCAATCATTCATGTTCCTCACCAAGTAATTGTATTTATCATTATATTTTGATTAAAAGCTGCATTTCCACAGTTCCCATAACATTCTGAAGTATAACTTAGAAGTAGTACATGATTCAATGCAGTTCTTTTTATCATTTGAATGAGAGAATATGAAGCTATTAAAATCATCTACATGACCATGTAACAAGAATTGGGTATGATTCTGTTATGAACTTACCAGAGAAAGTATAGGCCCTGGAAAGGCACCCCGCAGGGCTTGGCCGACTATTTCTCTTTGTTTCTCTGGATTAAAGTTTCGCGGCGCAGTGCTGGCTGCCTCTACCAAGCTTTCAAATCCACTCTTGTTGTTTCTCAACCCCGAAAGAAGTACACAAGTAATGTCTTTTTAGTGACACTTCTATATGGCTTCTGTGCTACTTTTGTTGTTCTGGAATTGGAGATGAAAGAATGAAGTAAAACCTGATGCATATACTTCCATTTGCTCATACCACATATCCTGTCGTTTTGGAATCTTGCATACATCAAACTCTTCACAAATCTCATGGTGGGATGGAACATGCCATTTTGGCTATTCCCTTGTTTTGTGTCGACATGTTTCGAATTTTCGCTAGAGGAATCGTGCACAGAAGGACACATGTACAAACTAGTAAACACCAAAATTAATTAGCCAATATTATTTTGCAAGTTATCTTGTTAACGTCGATCAAATAAAGTCTACATCCCTGTGCAAATTAACTTTTGCCAATGACTCGCACATAAAAAAACTCATTCTTGTTAATCAGAGGTCTACAGAATTTGATCAGCATCAATTTATTTCTTTGAGACGGTTGTGACATTTCATATTTGGTTTATCTGAATTACGTATACGTAGCTTCAAAATATCCGACTGATTTTTGTTTTTCTATTTTGATTTAGTGATTTACAAATAGTCCTCAAGTTGGCCTGAACATTTGTTCAGGTAACATAATTGATAGATATCATAATAATTGATGTTTAGAGTCAAGTATGCCCTGCGCTGCACAGATTTCTAAGCCATCTGTGTAGACGCCTACCTTCACAACAAAATAGAATTATTATGCTTTCCATCACAGACCATACACGTTTAAGTGGTTTAACTATTCAAGTGAGTGTAATATATCCGTGTCTACCTTCCAAGTTGTGAAGTAAAGATCAGTAATGACACCAATGTTCTATTTCTGTTCAATAGAAACTATTATTAGAGGTAGACCACGTGTTTCTCATCTGTACATTCTGTTATGTTTCTTCCCTACATAAATTTTTTTTTATCTTGTCCTCGTTGAGATTTCACATTTTCATCAATGTACACCGTACATTTTTCTCCCTCCATCTCAAGCTCATATCAAGAGCTATCATGGTATCATCGCAGCAGGTTCTTCGATCATGAGGTTCTGTGTGTCTCAGAATTGTCATCTACGTTGTGTTTTGCTTCTGTGTTACTTCAGCTAGGTATTGTTCTTCATCAGATCTAGAATTGTTTAACCTCCATTGTTATCGAGCCTATTATATTGTGTTGTTTGAGCTGGCTATCTGTAATCGAAGCTTAGATTTTACTTACTGAGTACTCGATTGTGTGATTCATGAGAATCCGAGCTGTTTTGATTAAGTTGTGTTCAGATCTCATTTGTGTGCTAAAACCCTAATTTTCTTCTTCAAAGACTAGTCATGGCATCCTCATCCTCTACTACTCATACTACTATGTACTTTCCTAATATTGTGCTTGACTCCACAAACTATCCTACTTGGGTGTTCCGTATTGAAAACTTTCTCCAATGTCAAAATCTATTTGGCTATGTTGATGGCTCAATCCCTTGTCTTGCTCACAATATTGTTGGATCTAATGGTAGTGTTACCCCTAACCATGCTTATCTTGCTTGGAAAATCCAAGAAAAAAGCATCATGAACATGTTAGGTCAAACTCTAAGCCTCAAAGCCACAAAGTGTGTAGTAGGATCCAAAACATCTGCTGAAATGTGGACTAGACTTAGGAATAAGTTTGCTGCCTCTAGCGTAAGGAACATCTTGCAGTTGAAAGCCAATTTTCAAAGGATTAAAAAGGGTCAAGATTCAATTGAAGTATATCTGGAACGAATTAAGGAGACCGGAGATGCCTTAGAGCTTATTAGTTCTTTTGTTGATGATGAGGATGTGGTTGTTCAAATCCTAGATGGTCTTCTTAAAGAATACAATGTTGCCAAGGCAATAGTTCATCAGAAATATGATAATGCTTCACTGGATGAACTTAAAGTGATTCTTCAAGCTGCTGAAGCTGATCTTGTAGAAGATAAAAAAGAAGGTACTGGATCTGTTAGGCCTTTCACTGCAATGAATGTTCAGTAGAACTTCTCTGATGTTGGTCCTTCTGAGGACAATGATTTTGCTACTCAAGTTGCCACTGTTCTTGCTACATTATTTGTTGGCCGCAACTCTAAGTCATTCCAAAATGGTAACTCTTCTCGCAATGACAATAAACCATCCAACTTCAGAGGCAATTTATCAAAATCCAAGATCCATCAGTTCTCAATCTGAGTATGTTACATGTCAATTGTGTTGCAAGTAGGGTCATGTACCCAAGAATTGTCATGCGTTTCAGAACTTCATTGCAAATCATGCTTCTGATCAAGCTACTCAAAGCTCATGCATCTACTGTGGCAAGGAACACCACACCATTGATAATTGTTACTACCTGAAAGGATTTCCTGATAGATCTCAGCGTAATAATAATGGTTCAACTCATACATCTGGTACTTCCACACCAAGACGTGAAAATTCTAATATGTCTGGTTCCACAGATCAAGCAGCTCAGGCTCTTAACCAAGCTAATATGGCACTCAATCAGGCTATGTAGGCTATGATGACATCTACATCTGCTAGCTCATCATCATCCTTTTTTTGGCTTGCTGACAATGGGACTACCAATCATATGACCAGTGAGATGTAGCTCTTGAGCAATGTGACACCATTCAACTCATCTGAGTCTGTGAAAGTTGGTAATGGTGCTTGCCTTAACATTACTCATACTGGTGATGTATATCTTGGTCAACTAACTCTTAACAAAGTTATTTTAATACCTAGTTTAGCTACGCATTTATTATCCATATATCAGTTGTGTAGGGATAATAAATGTCGTGTGTGGCTTAATGATCTTATAGTTGTGGTACAAGACAAGGTGAAAGGTCAGATACTCTACCAAGGACTTTGTAAGAAGGGTCTCTATCTACTACCATTTTCAATATCACATAAGAATAAGCCTCCACCAGATCCAGAACAACATCATCAACAATCTGGGAAGCTATCACTAGTAAAAGCAGTAAAGAATAAGGCAGTTCAAGTTTCTCTATTAGTAACCAAGTTGAAGCAACATTCATCATCACTTCTACAACACTCTGGACTCATTGACTTATCTGAGGTAGTCTCCTCTTCTGCTGTATTCATATATCAAATAATCAAATACTCACTATGGCATAGGCGCTTTGGACATCCTACTAAAGAAGTTGTCAAGCTTGTTCTCACAAAGCATGGGATCAATAGTCAAGATGACACTGATGTTTCAGTATGTGAACCATGTATTTTAGAAAAATAAAATAAGATTCTTTTTCCTGTGTCTAACTCAGTGAGTAGTGCTCATTTTGACTTAGTACATAGTGATGTATGGGGACCTGCTCCATACTTATCTATAGATGATCACAAATACTTTGTACTATTTGTAGATGATTTTACAAGGTACACTTGGATTTTTCTAATGAAATGCAAAAGTGAGGTGTTTGTTCTATTCAAATCTTTTACTGCTTTTGTGCACACTCAATTCTCTACTGTCATCAAAATTTTCAGAAGTGATGATGAAGGTGAATACATTAGTAATGTGTTTAAGGAATTTCTAGCTGCAAAATGTATTATTCATCAGTTCTCATGTCCTTACACTCTTGAACAAAATAGGGTGTGTAAGAGAAAAAACAGACATATAAGAGAAACAACAGTCACATTGTTGGAAACTGTCTCTCTTCCTCATTCATTCTGGTACTATGCTAGTGCCTTAGCTACTTATCTAATAAATAGAATGCCCTCACATGTTATTCAGCTACAATCACCTTTTGAGAAACTACACAACAGACACTACCACATATTGACTCATTGCCGGCGACTTTTAAGTCGCCGGCAATGTTTTTGGACATTACCGGTAATTTTTGCCGGAAAAATCGCCGGTAATGTCTTCTTTTTTTTGAAATTAAATGTATGTCGCCGGCAATGTCTCGATGGTAATGTAAAAAAAAAAAAAAAAAGACATTGCCGGCGACATAAAGGTAATGTTAAAAAAAAAGACATTACCGGCGACATAAATGAAGTCGCCGGCAATGTCTTTTTTTTTTTTTTACATTACCATCGAGACATTGCCGGCGACATACATTTATGTCGCCGGTAATGTTAAAAAAAAAAAGAAGACATTACCGGCGATTTTTCCGGCAAAAATCGCCGGTAATGTCCAAAAACATTGCCGGCGACTTAAAAGTCGCCGGCAATGAGTCAAAATGTGGTAGTGAGACTTCCTTATCTAAGTTCTTTAAAGGTCTTTGGTTGTGCGTGTTATCCTCTACTAACTCCCAATATTAGAGTTAACAAACTGCAACCAAAGATATTACAGTGTGTATTTTTAGGATTTGCAGAAAGATTTAAAGGATTCATCTGCTTTAATCCTATTAACAAGAGATTTATTATATCAAGGCATGTGTTTTTTAATGAAGATATATTGCCCTTCACTGAGTATAAGCAAAATTTATAGTCCTGCAAACAAAAATGCTCTGAGTCTCTAAAGTCATCATCTTCATCCTCTGACATCTTCTATTCGTCTCCTATATGTGTTACAACTACCACTGCTACTACATCTACAGCTCATCAAAATCATGTTTCCATTCCAGACAATTCAGTGCTTAATTCTGGCTCAACAAGTTCAGGTCATAATTCTTCTAATTCAGGTGCATTTGATACTACTTCTCATACTCAAATTATGTTTAATGAGACTGAGGGTTCTCTTGAAGTTGTTTTTGCACCTGGAGTTGGTATTTCTGTTATGGTGGAATGTGCTCCATCTAGAACAAATAGTCAGGTGTCTGATACAAATATATTGCATCCAATGACTGGTCTCACTAACTCTCATCTCAATGGTCATCACATGCTTACAAAAAGCAAACGTGGAATTATTAAACCAAAGTGTTTTCTCTCTATCATGTCATCTTCAAAGAAAGATCCAATCAATACAGAGCCTACAAATTACAAAGCAACAATGCAAGTTCATGTGTGGCTTCAAGCCATGAAAGAAGAATATAAAGCTCTGATGAAACTAAAGACCTGGAGTTTAGTTCATCTTCCTCAAAACAAGAATCTAGTCTCTTGTAAGTGGATTTTCAAATCAAGAAAAATGCGGATGGTACTGTTGCTAGGCATAAAGCCAGACTTGTTGCTAGAGGGTTTAGTCAAGAGTATAGGGTGGATTATGAAGAAACTTTTTCACCTATAGTCAGACATACAACTGTAAGAATGATGCTGGGAATTGCAGCTCACTATGGGTGGATTTTACATCAAATGGATGTAAAAAATATCTTTCTTCATGGAATTCTAAATGAGTAAGTTTATATGGCTCAACCAGGTAGCTTTGAGGATCCAAGTGTTTCTTCTACTCATGTTTGCAGGTTACAAAAATTCTTATATGGTCTGAAACAGGATCCAAGAGCCTGGAATGAAAGGTTTACTAATTTTCTTCCTTCTATTGGTTTCACTAGCTCTTATGTTGATCCTTCCCTCTTTGTTTATGCTTCTGGTTCATCTAAAATCTATTTGTTGCTATATGTGGATGATATCATCCTCACTGGTAACAATAAAGGTATGATTTCCACTATCAAGGAAGCTCTACAACATGAGTTTGAAATGAAAGATTTAGGTCTATTACATTTTTTTCCTTGGTCTAGAGATCAACTACAGAGATTTTGGAATATTTTTATCTCAGCAAAAATATGCTCAAGATCTTATTCACAAGGCAGGATTGGATGCTTGTTATGCTCATATTACTCCTTGCCAATCTGGAATCAAGTTGTATGAAGATGTTGGTAAACCCCTGGATTCTACTGAATTTGCTCATTTTAGAAGCATAGTGGGATGTCTTCAGTATCTTACCTTTACCAGACTTAATATTACATTTGGGGTGAATTTTGTGTGTCAATTTTAACATAGATCAAATGAAGATCATTTTATTGTTGCAAAGAGAATTCTTAAGTATGTAAAAGGCACAGTGCAGTCTGGAGTATATCTTAAAAGAGGCTCATCACATTCATCAATTTATCTTCAAGCCTACTGTGATGCAGATTGGGCTGGAGATCCAAATGACAGGAAGTCTACAACAGATTTTGTTGTATTGTTAAATAGCAGTCTCATATCTTGGTACAGTAAAAAGCAAAATGTTATGTCAAGGTCTTCAACTGAAGCGGAATATAGAAGCATAGCTGACACTACATCAAAGCTCATGTGGATGAAGAATATGCTGAAAGATATGCACATTGATCTTGGCTCAGTTTCGACACTGCATTGTGACAATATTTCAGCACGTGCCTTAACTACAAATCATATTCATCATTCCAAACTGAAGCACGTTGAGGTTGATGTTCATTTCACTTGAAATCAAGTGAAAGTAGGATGCCTTAGACTTCAATTTGTGTCTTCTAAAGAACAGCTTGCATATTTGTTTACAAAAGGCTTATGCTCACCTCAGCATAACTATCTGCGTCATAGCTTGATGCTTACTCCCCCGCATCAAGCTGAGGGGTGTGAAGTAAAGATCAGTAATGACAGCAATGCCAGGTTGTTTATTTCTGTTAAATAGAAACCATTAAATGACACGTGCTTATCATCTGTACATTATGTTTCTTCCCTGTGAAAAAGCTTATGATCTTGTCCTTTTCTATAAGCTGAGACTTCACATTTTCATCGATATACACCGTACACTTTCTGTCTGTATCTCAAGCTCATATTAAGAACTATCACAAATCATATCTATTGGATGACGGGGTTTCAATGTTCTGTACGTAGTAATAGAGTCGGCAATAGGATTCAAAATACCCCTTTGTACCTGAGGGATACAAAGCAAAGTTGTAGCATGAAGAGCATAACATACGCACCGTAATAAAATCACGACCATCAAAAAGTTACAACGGTGCAAAATATCCAAAACATCTCTGCTTCTACAGTGGCTTCAAGAAGCCAGTGGGTGAAGCATTCATACCATTCTTCTGGACACCTAAAAATGAAAAGATTACCTCCTCTACTTGATTAGTAGGATTCAGGAAGAAAAAATATCACCTGAGAACCATTCTAACATTTCAAAGGTGCATGAAATTATGGAAACAAGAATACTGGTTAACATCTTCCGAACAAGACGCATAAACTGAACATAGATAATAGTTCAAAAGGCAACACAACAGTTTGCCCATCTGTACTAAAAAGCCCTAGCTAAACTAAATAACCATTAACAGCATAATGCAACATTCATAATATTAAACACATCCATAGATTTTAACAGCCATATGATTGAAAGCTTATTCCTTGGAGGTCTTGTTGATGAGGGACTTGTGGATGTGAGGAATGACTCCACCTCCAGCAATTGTTCCCTTGATCAGAGTGTCAAGCTCCTCATCTCCCCTGATTGCAAGCTGAAGATGCCTCGGGGTAATTCTCTTCACCTTGAGATCTTTGCTTGCATTTCCAGCCAACTCAAGAACCTCAGCAGTCAGGTACTCAAGGATTGAGGCCAAGTAGACAGCAGCAGTAGCCCCAACACGCCCATGGGCAGCAATCCTCTGCTTCAGCTGCCTATGGATCCTACCAACAGGAAACTACACCCCATATACAACAAAAACAAAGCACACACAAATTAAGACCAAAGAAACTCAATAAGAACACAAGGCACAATAATGCAGTATGTTTTTATTCCAAATTCTTCAATCAGAAATGTTTAACATAAATCACCTGAAAGACTTGCAGGAAGAACCTAATCACATAACATCCCCTCAAACACAGCATTACATGTTTTGAATTGTGTCCACTACAAAAATATTAAATGCAACACCACAGATCAAACATACTCCACAAACTTACAGTTCTGATATGCATTGAACCTAATAAACACAGAAATACAATACTACAATTTCAGTTTTGAGCCCCACACACCAGGGTATAAATTTCAGAGACTAACAACAAGGCCACAAACCTAAAATACACCCCATCAGAGATCTTTGATAACATGATTACTATTAATTGTATTGAGCCACCGAAAGCATTTTCAACTTCTGGTCAATAAAAACCAACTGACCACAGATTAGATCCGCAACACAATACAACACCAATAAGCCAAAGACACCACAAGACCACCTCAACCAACGACAAAACCCGTCAAATAAAACTGGACCTGACCAGTCGAAACATGACCCATCCCACAACATTAACGCACAAAAACTAGTTCAAGCATCTGGGTCTACAACATACACATTTCACAACTAAAAATCACACAAACTAACATGGTTTGAATAGAAGCTCAGTGAATGAGTTGAATACCTGAATTCCAGCACGAGAAGAACGAGAAACTGGCCTCTTCTTATCTTTATCCTTGTCCTTGTTAGCTGCTGTGGTCTTCTGAGCAATAAGCCCCTTTCCACCTTTCCCCGCCATCACTCCTGTAAAATCCACACCAAAACCAACAGAAAATGAGCTCCAAAAAGAAAGAGTCAACTTGACCACAAAACCCAAATTCCAACTCTAATTTTCAAAACAACCCAACTCTGCAACCCAGATCTACTCTAATTTGACGTAGATCTCATGTAATTCGGAAAACCCAACATACAATCAGACCCAGAAACCTCATGCAAAAGCTCGAAAGAACAGATCCAGATCTGGGCCCGACCAGTCCTCGCCGAACCAGAAACCCCACAGTTCCCGACCCATTTTTACCAAACCGAAACTGAAGGATCGTAAAAACCCTAATCTGCTAACGAAAACCGAAACCCCCAAAAACCCTAATAGAAAGTAGAGACAAGTAATTGAGAGAGGGAGAAAGAGATACCTGAAGGGTTTTGTTGGGTGGGTTTGCAGAGAGAGTAGTAGAGAAAAGAAAAGAGAACTGTAGAGAGGGAAATGTGGGAACAAGGGGGTTTTAATTGAGAGAGAGAGAGAGAGAGAGAGAGAGAGAGAGAGAGGCAATTTAATGGTGCGTGTGTGTGAGTGAGTTTTGGTTCATTTGAATCCGGACGGACCAAAATGGCGCTTCATTTCGGTGGGAAATTCCAAAAACTAAAATTAATTTGGGGGGGGGGGGGGGGGGGGGGGGGGGGGAGAGGGAAGGAGGGAAACTCAAATTTTTGAAGGACTTTACCAATTCAGCCTTTATTTCTGTTTAATCCCATATCTGACCAAGAGGAATCTTCAATTGAACCAAGTCGTCGCAAGTGGAGGATAATGTTCAAGTCTTTAATTAATTTGGATCCGATGTAAATCATGTAATTGTAATGTATGGAAGGTCCAATGGGAAGTCACACAAGAAATGAAATGGAGATTAAGGGTTTGTTTGGGATTACTTTTAAAATGGTTAAAACGTTTTTGATCATTAAAAATAATTAATTAAAAATAGAAAAAAATAAATAAATAAAAGATTGGTGGACTTCTTGAATCATTTTGAAGTATTTCAGAAGCACCCTGATTTTAAAAATACTTTTGAAATTTTTTAGAAGTAATTCTAGAGCTCAAGGAAGCAATCTTAAACAGGTCTTAAAACCTTCCTTAAAACGTGAAGTAGTCAAGAAAATACAAACAAAAAGAGTTTTATGGCGCGAGGGTAGGAACCAACGATCTCTAAGCCTCCCTCCCAAACATGACAAATTTGCAATCCCCCTCGTGCAACCTAACCTAAATAGACCAAAGTCCTTCTCCTCTTCACTTTCGTCTTGTTGGAACTTTCTCAACTTAGCAATGTCGGAAGACTAGAAGAGTATAATAGAGGAAAATGACAAATTTTTTGTGTTTATGACTTTTGAGCACTCTCAAAATCAAAATCAGGCCTATAAGAGCACCTGCACCGGTAAAAAGCTCTTGCTCGAGCAATTTGAGGAGGAGCAGGCACTGTTTGAGGTGGAGCAGTCACTGTTCATCGAATAGGAGGTGCAGAAGCTGTTTTTCGCGCAGCGGTGTCAAAAAATAGCACATGCTATTACTGTTCATAAATTAAATTTGAATTTTTTTTTTTAATATTTTTCAACCAATCCATAAACGACACGTGTCGTTGTCGTATGAATAATTGAATAAGATTTCGGGTAAGATTTCCGAGGAATGATGAGTTGACACGTGTCACGCCGACAGAAGGTTATCGGGTAAATAATTGTACAAAATTTCCGATAAGATTTTCAACCAATCACGAGACTACACGTGTCATGTCCACTGTTCATTATCGGCTCTAATAATTGTATAAGATTCTCGGAGAGATTTCCGATCAATTGAAAGCCGACACGTGTCATCATCTTATCTAATCACTTCATCTACACTCGGCTATATATTTGTTGATCGGTGCTCATCGTTCATTCACACCAAAACCAACCATATATTCTACATTCCGATAAGATGAATCCTTTTAGTTTTGAGAATTTTTTCCGGAGGAGGCGACAGCAACGTCGGCGAAATGCCGAAATTGCTAATGCTTTCATCACTGAAGCGGTCGTGGTCGATGCAATGTTCGATGACGAACCACCTCGCCGCCGACCAAATGAAGAAAGAATGAGTGAGTCAAGGGGACATAATATGATGGAGGATTACTTCATCGAACGCCCCGTCTTCAACGAACAAGCCTTTCGTCGAAGGTATCGAATGAGTACCAATTTATTCAACCGTATAATGACGGATCTCTGCAACCACGACCAATTTTGGCACCAAAGAGCTGACGCCGTCGGATTGGTTGGACTTCTTCCACAACAAAAGATGGCAGGCGCTCTTCGTATGTTGGCGTACGGCGCAGCCGCAGATCAGTGTGCTGAAATAACAAGGATGGGTGAATCCACAACACTACAATGCATGAAGAAGTGGTGTATGCATATCTACGAGCTTTACGGTGACCTCTATCTCCGCGCTCCAAATGCCACAGACTTATCCCGACTTCTAAAGAGAGCAAGGCATCGCGGATTTCCTGGTATGATCGGAAGCATTGACTCCATGCACTGGGAGTGGAAGAACTGCCCCACAGCTTGGCAAGGAGCATTCTCGGGCCGAAATAAGCGTCCAACTATTATTTTAGAGGCGGTGGCTTCATATGACACGTGGATATGGCACAGCTTCTTTGGGTTACCCGGATCACAAAATGACATCAACGTGCTCCACCAATCGGACATATTTGATTCGCTCCTTGCACTACCAGAATAACTGCTTTAGGCAACGATCTCAAATCGTTGCCTAAAGTTATAAAATCGTTGCCTATAAGTATAGGCAACGAAAATTCGTTGCCTATACCGTCGTTGCCTTTTCATCGTTGACTATACTATAGGCAACGAAAAACCAAACCAATCGTTGCCTATAGTTCAGGGTTTAGGGGTTAGGGTTTTCAACTATACGCAACGACATCGTTGCCTATAGTTTCACTATAGGCAACGATTTCTTCGTTGCCTAAAAACCACCGACAGGTCAACTTTGACCACCTTTCAAACTATAGGCAACGACGAACTCGTTGCCTATACTGAAGAATTTCGTTGCCTATAATTAAGAATTTCGTTGCCTATAGTTTGAATTGTTGTATTTCTGGCAAACTATAGGCAACGAAATTGGTCCATTTCGTTGCCTATTGGTCCATTTCGTTGCCTATAGTTTGTGTAATTTTTTAAAAAAATACTTGATTCTGGATTGGGCCCAATTCCAGAATCTGCAACATTTACATGAGTTCAAACCACAACAGCGTACACATTCCAACCTAAATCAAAAACTAGCTACGTGCTACTAATCAAAGTTAACACAATTGAGGAACTCCTCATGTGAACCCTCCTGGTGCTGCTGGTCGTCACCCCCGTAAAACTGATGAAGCTGCGGCTGCTCGTCACCCCCGTAAAACTGATACTGCGGCGGCGGCTGCTCGGCACCCCCAAAAAACTGATGCTGCTGCGGCGGCTGCTGGTGGTCCCCATATAACGGCGGCTGCTGGTGACCCCCAAAATACTGCGGCTGTGTTGTAGGCGTGAACAGATTTGGCTGAGTCTGTGGGTGCGGCTGCGAAGCCCCCCGAGGTTGCTGAGATTGAAAGAATGCCCACATTTGGTCATGCTGCTCCTTCTCACGGGCTCTTTCCTGCTCCATGGCTTCCCTGGCACGCCTCATCTCCTCCAACTCCTCCTGCTGCCTCCGAATCTGCTCCTCCTGCCTCCGAATCTGCTCTTGTACGCCGGACGACCTAGAACTGCTGGACCCGCTGGAGAATTCTGGAGTCATCTTCAAGACTCCATTTCCTCTGTAACCCATCCCCTTGGCCCAAAACTTGTTCTTTCCAACGGGAATCGCATCTGACACGCACCTCGCCGCATTAATGGGCGTCATGTGGTCAACCTGAGATGCATACTGGGTCACCTCCTCCTCCGTGCACCCCTGATGCAGCTCTCGAGCTACTTTAGCACGCACCTTCGGGATCGACTCAACCAATCTCTCCTAATAGACAATGCAAAATCGGTGACGCATTAATAATTGAGTAAAATACAAGAATTAATTAAACATGAGATGTATCAAATATGGACAAATATTTATTAGATACTTACAACATATTCAGGGTTGTTCGGATACCCATGTCGGATGGAATACACGAGAGGATCGGTCTGCGGTTCCAACCTTGCCCCACGTCGAGTCCATCTCTCATACGTTCGGGAACCGCAATGATGTGGGTTCACGTTCTGCGCTCGGTTTTTAGCATTTTCTTTCGAAATGTGCTTGTAGAATAAGAAAATGTGCACAATTATTAGCCAATTATATATATAGCATAAATTAGAGAATATCCTCGCAACATTAATTTTTTTGATTAAAATCCAACCCATTTATTTTTCACATATTTAGTCCTCTGACCTAGAATTGTTTCCTTTAATTTCTAGGTTTTTTCATGTTATTCTGCAGGGAAATAATTTAATCTTTGTTATTTTTGGTTTTAATTTCTAGCCTCTCAATCACTAATACAGTTCACTATCTTTACTTCGTATAAACAATGTAAGTTGTATAATTTAATTTACCTACACAATATATTAGAGATTTACCTACATATTAAATTAATAACATAGATAGAGATTTACCTACTACCTCTTGCGTATATAAAATAATATATCATAAAATGTAGGTAAATTAATAATAATAATATTAGTTTAGATTTAGGTACGCAAATCAATTCATGTGCATACCACAAGCTTCGGATGCTTCCAGTGGGCTATAAGCCAGTTCCACTCGTACTCCCGGTATCTGAACTCACTTGGAGTGCCATTTCGGCCTTTATCTATGTTCTCCTGCCAGAACGTCTTCAAGTGGGACTTCCACTCTCGATACCTATATTGATGCAACAAAAATATCATATAACCAACACTTTATATTCACAAATCTAACGTATTCAGGATACTTAGCCTTATATAAATCCAAAATCACATCACCTAGACGCGAGCTTTCGTTCACACCACCCCCCGGGCTGCTTCAGCCGATCGTCAATAATAAACCATTGCTGCAATACACGTATACATAATTATCCTCATAAATATGTATGTTTGGTGGCTTATAATAATAAGAACGTCTATTTTTATGACAAATTAATGTAAATTTAACTCACCGACAGTGCATTATGCACTCGGGCCTTCACTTGAGCATCAACTGAACCCCACGAGTCCCACAACATCGGGACGAAATCACGTATGACAAATCCTGCTTGGCTAGCATACATCCCTTTGTCAGAATACTCGATAGCCGAGCCATCGTCCTCATAATCAATATGAGCCCGATTGTCACCAACTCGATCTTCAATACCCTTCCCGGTTGTGGTACCTCTGCTCGCTTTAGCTTTAGGGTTGACGACGGTGCCTAAGACACGGTACAAAAGAAGGAAATTAAGAAATAGAACCTAATTTAATGTACTGTATCTACTAAAAGAACATAAACTTACCATTCTCGTAAGTGAGCTGGCCCTTAACCCTCACACTCAACAGAGGTTGAGAGAACGGCTCATATGTGTATGCTTCCTCAGGCGTCGTGAACGGGTCCTCATCATATATGGCCACGTTGTTAGGGTCGAGCTGAGGTATCTTCGGAATAACCGTAGGGAAGAACAAGTCCCTGGGCGGGCATAAGTGCACAGAATCCGTGCGGGATGCACTGCCGGATGGCCCAGATGATCCGGAATTAGGGTGTGGCGTCGCCGGATTGGGGGGAAGAGGTGGCATACGCGGTGGGTCCTGCTGGTTTGGCCATAGTACCCTCGTACTATTTGGGCGTTCGCTGCTGACTGAGTGACGACCGGATTCCGTGGTGGAGTTTCGGCTGCTGTTGCGGGAGGGTCGTTCATGAGACACCGAGTGACGTGGACCTTGGGGATCCTGGGATGCTGTATATAGTTGGAGGTGACGATTGGAATGTACATAGACGGTCTCAAGACTGTCCGGTACGGTGCTTCCAGAACTCTGACCAACGGACCTAGACCCACTCCTGGGTCCTTGAGGGTTCAACCCGGAGGACATTTGAGGTGTCGCTCCTTGAGGTGACGAGGAGGAAGCTCCTTTCTGTTTCCCACTTTTCCCGGGAATCA
This sequence comes from Geum urbanum, assembly GCA_946800695.1. NCBI lineage: Eukaryota > Viridiplantae > Streptophyta > Magnoliopsida > Rosales > Rosaceae > Geum > Geum urbanum. The sequence continues at coordinate 42,145,763 of OX327007.1, read as the reverse complement.
ATCTTTTGAACACGGACATTTTTATTAATGTCTGCAACAAAATAACATAATGAATAGCTTACAATTGAGGTAACACTAACCTAAATTTAAATTTTGTCTAACTAAAATGAACAACCCAAACTAAAATCACACTTATTCCCAATTCTAATTACCTAAACTAAATAACCAAACTAAAATCACACTTATTCCCAATTCACCTTACATAAACTAAATAACCAAATTAAATCCTCTAATCCACAATATAATCTCAACCTAATTAAATCAACAATCCAACATAGTTCATCATCCTTACCAAAATCAAACCTAAATAAAACCTAAATTCAACAATACAAACTAAATAACAACACAAATCCAACTAAAATCAACCTAACCTAAATCCAACACAAATCCAACACAACCTAACATAAATCACAAGACAAATCCAACACAAATCCAACTAAAATCAACCTAAATCACATTGTTTATATATTCAAGTAAGGAGAATCATGAGAGAATGCGAACCGTACTATTCGGGCGAGGGCGAGGGCAGAAATCCGGCGAGAGTACTATTTGGGCAGTCTTTCGAATCGTTGCGGCGGCGCTGGTCGCGACTGGGTCATTTATTCAACCTATTATAGGCAACGAATGGCAGAATCGTTGCCTATACTTTAGGCAACGAGGAGGACTTATAGGCAACGAGTCTATCGTTGCCTTAACTTTAGGCAACGAGAGGTATCCTTTAGGCAACGATTTGTGTCGTTGCCTATAGTATAGGCAACGAAATCAATACTAAAGGCAACGAAATTTTCGTTGCCTATACTTTAGGCAACGATTTGTGTCGTTGCCTATAGTATAGGCAACAAAATCAATACTAAAGGCAACGAAATTTTCGTTGCCTATACTTTAGGCAACGAAATCATTATTATAGGCAACGAACTTCAATTTAAAAGCAACGAAATTCACATGTTTTCCACAACATACATGAAAATAACCGTTAAACTAATCCAGAAAATTACACAAGTAAACTTCGATTCGATCAACACATATATACATTTAGGAGTTAATCAATATCAATATACTACAACAAAAAATACAATTTGCGACGGCTAGCTGCCGTTGCAAAAGATGAAAACGCCGTAGCAAATGCTCTTTTGCGACGGCAAAAATAGTATTTGCGACGGCAACGCTTCCGTCGCAATTGGTGGCGACGCAATTGCTAATTGCAACGGTTTTTCACTGTCGTCTGAACCTATTGCGACGGTAAAACACTACCGTTGCAAATATAGTCCTTTTGTGACGGTAAAAATGCCGTCGCAAAATTTGTTAACCGTAGTGTTATTTTTGTATTTGCGACGGTAAATTACCGTCGTAAACCCACCGTTGCGACGGCACTTTTGCCTTCGCAAATACATGTTCCCGTGACAAAAAAAATCTCCATTTTTTTGCGACGGTAACTTGTCCATCGCAAATAAATGAAGATAATCAAAATGTGAAAATCTGCTAATTAAGGTGAACCAAGCTGAACCAGGGTGAACCAGGGTGAACCAAGCTGAACCAGGGTGAACCAAGCTAGAACTGGAACCTTGATTCTTTATCGGTTTGCAACTAAGGCTGATAATCAGAATCAGAATCATCGCTAGAGTCTGACGCGGTTTGATAGTTGAAGTCTGGTAATAGGTGTCGCTCCTCGTCCTCGTCACTCGAGTCTTCATCAAAGTCATTTGGATTAACATTTAGAAGTGCTGCTCCAGAATTTTGAACCACAATACCAGGTCGAACATTATTAAGGCGAATTGTATCGGATTCCGGAATGTCAATTCCATTTCCCTCTTGGTATGCTGCAACTTCTTCGTCATCTTCATTCTCACCAAGTGTGGCAGCACTGTACACATTCCTAGCTTGCACATGGTTTACTACTTTCCACGGGGGTCTGTTCATAAGATCGTCAAGGTAAAACACTTGTTTGACCGATGTGGCAAGAACGAAAGGATCCTCCTCATACCAGCTTGTGGCAGTATTCACGGAAATGTATCCATACTGATCGATGCGAACGTTCTCCGGACGAGTATCAAACCATCTGCACTTAAACAAGTAAACTTTCATGCGCTCACCATACATGAGTTCAACCACTGAATGGAGTACACCGTAGTAGTCAGGATCGTTATCCCCACCATGCACCATTACCCCACAATTCTGTGTCTTCACCCTGTTGTCTCTTTCTTGACACATAAATTTCACGTCATTGACCCTACACATCGCGTAAACTTTTGATGATATAGGTTTCATAGCCAAGAGCCTCAATGCGTGTGACCATTGTGGGTAACCATCATCTTCTACATAGTTCATCTGAAACAAATAACCGTCAATATTAGATACGACATTTCATATAAATAACCGTCACAAATTGCTTAATTTTACACGTCATATATATTATGACTAAATGAATATATACTCACCCATGTGCCAAAAAAATTTGCAAATGTCCGGTTGTGGTACGCAACATCCCCGCGAACCTGTGGACTTCCAAGGTGTGTGTCTTTCCAATATTTAACTTCTTGACAATTAATGAGTACACACCAGTGTGCAATGTCTAACTCATATGGTGTCAACTCCCACTCCCTGTGCAACCTACTCTGTGGGTAAACATCATTAGAGACTACAGAAAGGTTGAACTGGGGTTCATCTACCGACATATTCGAATGTGGGTCCTCAAGCGCTCCCAAATACAGTTTGACGTACGTTACGCACTCGTGCGCAAGATATGCTTCGGCGATACACCCTTCAGGTGCAGATGTATTATGTACATACCCTTTGTAGTCTCCCAGTTGTCTACAAAGATGAAAACAGCTTGTTATTATTGTTGTACGTAGAACAAGAATAAATTAATATATAAAGACTTAATTAGCAAACATCATACAAATGCAAGGTATATACCTCTCCATTGGATACATCCAAGTGTAGTGAACGGGACCGGTGAGCATCAATTGCTCGGGAAGATGCATCATCAAGTGAGGCATGATGTCAAAGAAATTTGGGGGGAAAATCCTCTCCAACTTGCACATGATAAGAATGATGTCCTTTCGCATTTCTTCGAGGTCTGACATTTTCACTTCTCTGGTGCATAACTTTTGAAAGAACCTTGACAGCGCCACTAACGGCTCTACCACCTCATCATCAAAGTACCCTCGAATCATAATAGGGAAGAGGCGTTGAAGTAGTACATGGCAGTCATGACTCTTTAATCCATAAATCTTATTGTCCCTGTAGTTAACACACCGACTTATATTTCCAGCAAACCCATAAGGATACTGGACGTTAGTCATCCACACAAAAATTTCATGCTTCTCGTCACGCGTGACCGTGTAAGGAGCTTGGGGCATCTTTCTCCCCTTCTTTTTCAACCACAGATGTTCCCGCAGTTTCATTTTTTCCAAATCAACGCGAGCTTTAGGGCCATCTTTGGTTTTACCTTGCCAATTTAGAACGGTGCCCACCACACTTTCACACACATTCTTCTCTATGTGCATGACATCTAGATAGTTCCTGATAGGCAACATCCGCCAGTACGGGAGTTCCCAGAAGATGCTCTTGTGTGTCCAGAACTTATACCTGTCGGGTATCTTCGGTATAGTCGCAACAACCTCAGGATGATTGCTCAATGGCCCAAAATTATACTCATTCAGGACTTCTAAGATTTCATCTCCAGTCCATCCCATGGGTTGCAGACCTTCTTCTACAGTGCCGTCAAAAGCCTGGGCGTCCTGGCGAAATGGGTGATGTCGTGGAAGCCAACATCGGTGACGCATATGGACAATCTTCGAGCAATGAGCTTGTCCAAACATGGCAGTCATGCACTCTGGACAGGCCCTGTACCCCTTGGTTGGGTTTCCCAACAACATCCCTCGACCTGGAAAATCACTGATTGTGCCCACAAGCATAGCACGCATTCGGAACATCTCATTTTTAAACCTGTCGTAAGTGGGATGACCAACTGTACTCAAGTGCTGAAGCTCCATAATCAATGGCCTCATGTACACATCCAGACACTTTCCTGGATAACCCGGCCCTGGAATTAACAGAGTCAGCATATTATATTCTTTCTTCATGCACATCCACGGAGGAAGGTTGTACGGTACCAATATAACGGGCCATATGCTGTACTTCTGACTCATGTTGCCGAAGGGGTTGAATCCGTCAGTCGATAGCCCCAGCCAAACATTTCGGACTTCAGCTGCAAAATCAGAAAACACATTCACCAGGTGCTTCCAAGCCTGACCATCAGCAGGGTGTCTAAGGATATCATCGTCAGGCGAAGTCCTCTCAGCCCACCATCTCATAGCTTTCGCCGTGAATGCACACATGAACAACCTTTCCAGCCTATCAATAAGTGGGAAATACCGAAGTATCTTCACTGCTTTCTTGTTTCCTGCAGGAGTGTACTTCCACCTTTCCGTACCACACACCGGACAGTAATCAAGCTTTGATAGATCATTCCCGTCATCGTCTACACCCCAAAAGAGAACGCAATCATACATGCATGCGTGAATCTTGGTGTAGGAAAGTCCAAGATCTTTGAGGACATGTCGTATCTTACGATGAGTGGGGGGAAGACGATGACCGGGGGGCAGCAGATCACCAGTCAACTGAAGCCACCTATCGACCGCTGCCACGGTGCTCTTGGTCTCCACTTTTAGCTGCATCACTGCCATCACACTTTCAAGGACTGTCTTAGGACATCCGTGGTACAACGGAGTTTGATGCATCTGAATCAGGTTGTGGTACTTGTCCATACCACGTGTGTTGACATAAACTCTAGGTAATGGCTGGACTGGCTCAATGTGAGGGAAATTCTCAACTTCTGGAGGAACATATACGGGTGCTTGAGAATCATGAAATACACCGCTCTCATGAGGAAACATATCGTCGATGAACCTCCTGGTGGGATCATAATTGGATGAACTCGCAGTATCAGCAAATTGTCCATGATCATGCGGATCGGCTGCTGATGCTTCACCGTGATAAATCCAACGGGTGTACTTATTCCAAAATCCGTTTCTATGAAGGTGTCGCTCAACTGTAGCAATGGGACAACGATTGCCGCGACACCGACATTGTTTACATGGACAATAATGCACTGGCAACTCTCCACAATTAGCCGCCACAAATTCCAGAAATCTCCTAATTCCCTGCCCATATCTTGCATCAGTTCTATCCAGCCTCATCCAACTCTTGTCCATCCTGAAATGCACTGGCGATTCCAGAACGTTTCAAATTTTTCCACCGATTTTGATTTGAATCGAATGGAGGAGCTGCTGGCTAGATCTGATATAATAATAATTATAGGCAACGAATTACTATTTCGTTGCCTATATTGTTTTTCGTTGCCTATTAAACTATAGGCAACGATTTTTTCGTTGCCTATAACCATACTTTAGGCAACGATTTGAATAGGCAACGATTTTTTTCGTTGCCTATAAACCAAACATTAGGCAACGATTTGACTTTGAATAGGCAACGATTTTTTTCGTTGCCTATAAACCAAACATTAGGCAACGATTTGACTTCAACAGGAAACGAACTCGTTGCCTATAGTTCACAATAGGCAACGAAAACCCTTGTCGTTGCCTATTGTGAACTATAGGCAACGAATTTACCAGCTCGTTGCGCATTGTTTTAAAATTCGTTGCCTAAAGTGTTTATGTTGGTAGTGTTGCCGGAAACAGTCCGAGTGCAACCTATAAAGTCAACGGTATGACTTACCACAATACTTACTATCTAGCTGACGGTATATATCCCAGGTACTCCTCGTTTGCGAAAACAATCTCCAATCCCCAAGAGCTTCCACAGAAACTGTTTGCCAAGAAACAAGAGGCATACCGCAAAGATGTAGAGAGGTGCTTTGGAATTTTGCAATCTCGTTGGGGAATTATTCGGCATGCAGCTAGGTGTCATCACCAATCGACATTGAAGAGCATCATGTTGGCTTGCATTATAATGCATAACATGATTGTCGAAGAAGAATTTGTGGAGGAGGAGTTCGAGGAGTTGGAAGAAGAAGATCTTCAAAACCCATCAACTGCTTTCAATGTTTATGATGGACCAGTAGATGAACAAGGTAATCGTATTCCTTTTGAGCCTGTTGGAAGGGATGCACAAAATGAACAACGATTTGCCGACCGTGTTGTAGATCTCCAATCTGCGTACATCCATGGAAAGTTGCAAAATGACTTAGTTAAGCACAACTGGTATCTAGAGACCGGCGAACGACTTTAAATGATGTGGGTGTGTAATTTTAATTAACCTGGTTTGCAACATGTTTGCTTTATTTGTTTTTCCTTTTAGTTGTTTGAGTGATGTGTGTTTGATTTTAAGTCATTATGTGTTGTTGTACTGTGCATGAGCTTTGATGGAATAAAAAAAGTGCGTTTTTATTACTTGGAAATTTAAAGTACATAATTTCAATCAAACCCTAGAATTATTGGAAATTTAAAGTACATAATTTCATAATGGAAAAACAAATACCAAACTACTGAAACAGTGGGCGATAACAATTTGAAAATGTTTCATCGCTACCATCTCCTTCCTCTTCCTCCATTTTCTTTAGGATACTCTCTTTTTTCTTCGAAAAATACCTCTTCGATTTTGGGGTCATAGCATCCGTATCCATTGCCATTATCCTTGAATCCTCCGCTTCGGCCCTCAATTTGTAGTCCTTCTCCTTAAGGGCGAGTTGTTTTTGGTACAAAGCTAGTTCAGTGGCATCACTTTATTTTTGCCCAGCGAGATGCATTCTTTGATTTTCCATCATGCTTTTCAAAACCTCATCTCTTACCTCATTTGAAGATGAGCATGCTCTTTTCCCCTTTCTTTTGGCTTCCTTGGCCGCCTTCACTCTGATTGGTCTAACCGGACTAGAGTACACTTCTTCTTCATTGCTTTGTGGTGTTGCAATGACTTCATCATCCTCCACGTTGACGGGGGGAGGCATTGAGGTAAAAGGAGGAGTAGTTGCGGAGTTGGAATATGAAGGAGGTGGTATAGTAGGTTCGACGGCCCGAAAATTTGGATGGTTTATCATCACTTCCCAACAATCAAACTTGGTAAACTGTTTCTTTTTTTGTGCCACGTACCATGATTGAGCTTTTCTTATCTAAGGTGCCAAAAATTTGTATGTCAAAATAATATCTAGGAAATGGAGATGTCAACATTGATTAAAATAAATGTAATAGATGAGCTTTACGACAAAATTATTAACACTTACCTCATCTTGCAAATTTGAGCCGGATTGTACATTCCTTCGTGCATATGCAAGAGCGGCACCCCAAGTTCTAAAACTCGGCTTCAACTTTGTAAAACAAGAAGAAACCGCGGTTTGGGTCCTAGGCTCCGGCCTTGATTCACCATGCGCAAGCTCTCATGTTGCCGGTAATTGGGCAAACGCTAATGCGACAATAAGAAATACAAAGTTGCAAATCTTCGGAATCAAGCCAATTGGACATTTTGTGAGGAGGATGAAGGAGAAGAGGAAGGAGAGGATAAATTTGTGTGAGATGTGAATGAAATTGATGTAGTATTTATAGAGAAATACTAGGGTGTTATTTGCAATTTTTTAGAATTTTTAGGGATTTTTTTGTAATTTTTTAGGGGTTATTTTGCAAAATGGCAGAAAAAATCAGAAAAATCATAAAAAAATCAGGTTACCGTTTCGGTTGAATCTGGACCATCAGATCAGATTTTTTGATTTGAAATGGACGGTCCAGATCAATCTGACCGTTACTCTTTTTTTTAACCTGGGCTGCCACGTGTCAGCTTCCTATTGGTCCGTTAATTTTTTTTTTACTTTTCATCCACGCGCCAAGGTGAAAAAAAAAATAACCCCTGCTGACGTCACCCACGCGCGTGGATGACGTCAGCACTGCTCGAGCAACAGAACGAGCAGCAGCTACTCGTGCAGCTGCTCGTCCTCGTCGTCAACGAGCGGTCGCCGCCTCCTTCTCTCCCCGGTGCACGTCTCCTCGGTGCTTGCTCGTGCTGCCAGTGCCGGGGCCCGCCGAAATCGAGCTGCTCGAGCTGCCTGCGGTGCAGCTGCTCTAAGAGCATCTTCAGCCGTAACCCAAATAGCAAGAGCAAGGCGTGGCCCCCGCCGGAAAACACCACGAGCTCGGCAATGGAAGGTGCATCGGTGAAGGTGAGCGTGCGAGAGCTCATTGACTGAGCCGACGAGCAACAACACGAACAAGAATTGCTCGTTGGAAAGGACGTGCTACCTGGTGGGGCCCATGTACGTGGGTGACGCCAAGGCACGTATGTTTTTTTTATGTAAGACGCGCCAGTATTTAATATAAAAAAGTTAACGGGCGAATGATAGGTCACCACGTGGCTTAGCTATCTAGCAAAACTCCCCTAAGTGGCAAATCGATCTAGGTCATCGAATTTTTTTTTAAAAAAATCAATCATACGGCCCAGATAAACCAAACATTATTATTTTTTTAAATGAAATTGACAAATAAGCATCTAAAATTCATAATAAATTGTTCGAGTGTCCGAATCATTATACAAAAATTCTTACAAGGTCGCAATAAAATACTCTACAATTCTCATGAAAACAGTATCGTTATCTTCGTGAATAAAAAATAGTCAATTTTAAAAGCTCATATTTACGACAAATTCGTCATCAAAGTTAATCGCGTAACGAGGAAACTAACAAACACATGTTGTCTAGTTATTGATCGAATATTTTAGCAAGAATTAAAAAAATTAAATCGATGAATAATAATATGAGGTGTTATTTTTGAACCGCTACACAAAAAAGAGGTGATGCACCTTTTATTCGCTGAATAATGACGGCACATTCTCAAATAAAAAGTACAAGACCAATAAGAAGTGCAAATGAGTATGGATACTCTAAGCCCAAACACTTAAGCCTATCCTAGATGTTGATCGATTATGGGCCTTTCTTTTTAGCTAGCTAGAGTGGTGGTTCATTTAGAGAATTTATATTGGAACTATTTGCTTGCTACACTCTTCATATTTTTTTTTCGCAAAATTCTCATCTTAAAAGCTGAACATTAAGAAAAAAGTAGTTTGGGTTCGATGCCATTTTATTTGCTGTGCAGTTCTTTCTTCTCTATGTTATGCTCTTCATCATCTTACACAATCACGTGTTCAATATGCATAAATATTTAGATGTATGTGTGGTGGGAAGAGGACAAAGGGGTTTAGGACAAGGCCAAATTTTCAGTTTTTTTTTTAGTATAAAGATTAGTCATGAACCTAAACCCGACTTTGACTTAATTTTCTTATTTATATCTAGTATCTAAGAGTATTGGTACTCATGTAGCACGTGCTATTGGTTTTGCACCTTCTATTTAAGGAGGTGCAGTTACTATTCATCAAATAAGAGGAGTAATACTTATTTTTTCTGTATCGGTGTAAAAAATAACACATTTATTACTATTCATCATTCAAATATAAATAGGAGTTTTTTTAAATTCTTTACGAATACAATTCATTGCCAAACTATGTTGACCATAATACAGATTTTAATTTCTAGATGAACTTAGGGACAAGAAGCCTTTAATTTAAGGGAAAAAAATTCACAAATAGTGTTCCAAATATGAGCGAGATACAACTTAAGTACCCCAACCTTTAAAACTCACTACATGAAAAAAAAAACATAGACGGCGAAGCAATTTCGTTATCTAGGTTCGAGTTTCCGTCGTCTAAGTACTTAGACGATGAATTCTCTGTTGTCTAAAGTTCGTCGTTCAAGTGTCGTAGTCTAAGTACTTAGACGACGAAAATATAGCATTCCGTCGTCCAAGTAAAGGCTTAAACGACGCAATTCATCTGTCATTTAAGTACAACTTAGACTACGAAATTGTTTATTAGTCTAAGTTATTCATTAGACCACAAAAGTTTTTCGTAGTCTAAGTGATGACTTAGACTGCGAAATTGTTTCCATGTGATGACTTAGACTACAAAATCGTTTTTAGTCTAAGAATTGGCTTAAGCTACGAAATCACATATTTTTGTAGTCTAAGTGAATTTATTTTTTTATTTTTTTTCTTAAAATTTGAATTTAAAGTAAAATATTATTAAATTAATTAAAATAACAAATTTAATTTAAATATTAAAATTATTAAAAATTGCACGTACATCAATAACGTTCTGGAAAAAATGAATTATTAAAAACTACGTCGTACAAACTAAGTAAATATGGCAAGAATAGACGCGCCACCGAATCCCCCGTCTCCGGCCATATCGTCGTCGGGGTGTGGGGTTGAAGCAAGACGATAATCTTATGGAACCCTGTCTTGCATGAGAGCAAGAAGGTTGGCTATCTGAACTTGTTCCTCATCAAGCCTTTGACGCATGGATAACGTTTCCATCCATGCGAGTCAAGCCTCCTCAAGGGCTGCTTGGACGGCTGCATCTTGACCACTCTTTCTCGTTGAGCGTGCCATAGACGAGTCAGATAAATCTAGTTGCACCTTGCGTCCCAATCCCCTAACCTACTTGCCAGCCCGACAACCGTATACCGCATCGGTGATTGCAATTTGGCTCTCCTTCGATAGAGGAGGCAGGTCTTCCGGCGGCATATTAAGATGTGCAAGCTGCGTGTTGGCTAATCTCTCCTACGCTAGTTCTCGCACCCTCACCTAAAAATAATAATGAAAATTGAATTATAAATTTGTACGATATTTTAATAAATAATAAATATTAATTACGTTAATTGAAAGAAAATATATACGACACTTACGCTTCTTTGACTCGCTTCATTGTCGAGCCCAGGCGTCACGTAAGCGGTGACGCTGACATCCAGATAAGGGTGTTTGGAGCCCTTATCTCTCTGCTCCTTGGCGATTTGTATCATTTGCTTAAAGTCGGAGGTATGATGTTTGTCTTTCTTCTCCCGATTGGCCTTGTTTGCGTCCGATTTCGTCTGTTCGACAACATAAATCATTAAAAAACTAATAAATGACTAAAAAATAAATTATTCGATTTCGTTAATTTAAATATAAAAAAAGCGAACCCGATATGATTCTTCTTCGAAGTGGTTGACCAACCACTCCCACTCATCTTCCCTATCCCTACGCAGCTCTACGGGGGTAGGCGAGCGACCGAATTGGAGGTAATACTTTTGAAGTCTGTACTTCCAATCATGGTAGATGGCATTGGCGATGGTGTTGATGTGCTTCAGCATCCCCGGTGTGTCATCCACATCATACTGTACCTACAAAAAAGAATAAAAAATTAAAATCGTATATATTATGAAATTATGATTTTTATTAGTTTATTAAAAAAAATGAATTTAAAATTGTATTACTGAGAGTTCTCTAAACATATTCCTCTTCTCCAAGTCCGACAACTCGGTCTAGCTAAGCGTAACCATACAAATGTTGTTGCGAATAATTGCCCTGATGCTGTGCGATGACAAACTAGCTAGTTGCGAGGTGGGAGGGCCATCGGTGAAACCGTCGTACGAAAAATGGATTTATTGCCTCGTCACCTTGAACAACTTCTCGGATTTTCCGCCTTTTCCGAGTCTTCGGGTCCTTTTCGGTTGAGGATGTAATGGGGCACTCCTGACATGGCACCGCGCGCTGTAGAACTCAGAGGCCGACACCTGGGCACCTTCTAACATTGACGATCGGACAAAAGGGATGTCACCGTCATCGCACAGGATCTTTCAGAAAATGGATTCCTATTCGAAGAGTGCATAACCGCATGGATAAGCTCACACTAACCCGTCAATTTGAGATACAATTCGGGATTTTCCTTGGGAGGTATCGGGAAGGAATTGGAATGTAATAATATCGATTTATATAGATACATTTATACAGATACAAAAAAAAGGTTCTCTATTGATTCAAACGCGTACCTACGGGATAGGGAAAGAGGAAAAACCGAAGATTTCACATGTTAGATCAAGACACTTATTATAACAGATTGTATAAGCCTATATTTAAGGCATTCTATCAATGAAAGAGTTACAGTTTTCCCAATTTACACATTTTCTCATGCAACACATTATCAGCACGCTCTCTGAGTTGATAGCCATCACCACCAAAAGAAAAAAAATCCTAACCCCTAAACATACTAAACCGCCACCGCCGACCACTGTTGGCCTCCTTCCTCTTCTTTAGCCAAAATCGAGCCTGTGTAGAATAGCTAACTTCGACATAAGATTACGAGAAGTTCAGGATAAACTAGATCTTCATATGCACAGAAATCTCCAGATGTCTAGTTTCCAGAATCATCGAAAAATCTAAATTCGGAGGTGTCTAGAGGAAGTTATAGTCATTTGAATGCACGAAGGTTAGTCTGCCTGAAAAGAAGAAAAGAAGAAGAAATCCTCCTTCTGCTGGAGTTTTTGTGGACGTGTTTCCTCTTTTCAAACTTCTTTTACAGCAAAGTTTTCATATTGAGCATAACACCCTCGAGGTAAATTTTTCTAAACTGTCTATTGATAAATCTAGGTTCAAACTTACTTACCGCAAAACCCTAGATCTAAGTTGATGATAACTGAAATATGAGTTGTGATATATTACAAGTTTTACCCTAGTTCCTATGAACATATATCCATAGAGTATACGTGACGGTCATGGGGGAGTCACGGTTTAGAAAAGAAAAGAACATGGAAATCGATGTTACGTGACGGTTAGTCACGGTTGCTGAGTGTGGTTTTTAACCATCGTTTATAATCGATTTTTTGTGACCATATATCATGGATCACGTTCTTATTCATTGAAACTTGTTATTAGTGATCGTAGCTTTCGATCGATACTAATCAACATCTCGTGTCTCTCTTGTATATGACATCAATTAGCCGGTTAGGCTTGAATTTGATATCCTTGACCTTCAAGGAGCAAAATATCATTGTTGGTGTCAGATGTTGAGAACTAGCTTCTCGATATGAATATGACGTTTACAACCCAACCACCACTACCACTTGGTACTGAGCCACAAACTCTAGTCTGCAAATCTCAAGCCTTCATGTTTTTGAGGCGTTATATACATTCAATTCTAAAAGAAACGATATTTGCTAAAGAATGACCCCGCGGTTTTGTGGGTGACTTTAAAAAACATGTTCAATAATGTGTATAATGCACAACTTCATGAACTGAGAGAAGGATGTGATTTCATCCGGTTATTGGATTCTTCATATATTTATGCTTGTAATCAAGCTATGTCAGAGCTTGAATCTGAGTTAAGTGTATGCGGCATTATAAAGACTGATCAGGCTATGATCGAGAAGTCTTTAAGCACCTTTTCTACCTCTATAACCATCCTTAACATAAATATCGCATAGATTATACGCAAGGACGACTTAGATTATTCCGTGATCTTATATGTTTGCTGGCTAAGAACGAGCGGTTTCACGAGATTTTTCTCACAAATAATTCTTGGCCAACCGTTACTAAAAATATCCATGAATCATGCAATACTAGTGGGAAGGCATGTAAGGATTGGAGGAACGGTCATTCCGAGCCTTACAATACCATGGTGGAAAAGAAGGACATGGCAATGTTTGTGGTAGAGAATATAGTCGAACATTGACTTGGACTCACTATGACAATAGCCATTACTCTAAATAAGAATCCTCCCAATTTAGGTTTTTAGAAATGGTGGGAATTCTTTCTATTCTGCTTCTAATTAGTGTTTGTCATCGTGCTATAGATGTGATTCTACCAAGCACATGCACAAACAATATTGTGCACCCAAGGATCTTCAACAAGCCAACAAGAAGTGCAAGAAATATTTGGTATATGAGACTTAACTTCACTGAAGTTTATGAGATGGGAGATTGCTCTGTAGAAAATCCTATAATAACAGATATTACGATAGCAAGTCTGGAGACTTCAATTTTGTGAGTAGTCTATGTATTAGGCTCATGTTCTTGCTATGTAATCAAGTTTCGTAACATTATCATTGACATAGTTTAGTCATGTTTTGAGACTTTGTTTTAGTCAGTTTTTCGAATAAGAACATCTATGATGTAATTGTTATTTGTTAGAAGTAATGAATATTTCTCTATTTTTCGGTATATGAAAGTGTTAAGAATGTTCTATTTAATACAAATCTTATGTATGATTCGATATTTATCAATATGTGGCAGCATGATATAAAGATACGGTAAAAACGAGACAAAGGAGAGGATGTTATTTTGAACTCGGGGAGTTTTCGATCCATCGAAGTATTACACTTTGATCCATCGAAGCTATCCCAAGGGTCATTTTTTGACATTTTTGATCCATCAAAAATGTATACTTCGATCCATCGAAGCTTATCCTCGGGCTCTTTGTTTATAATTTTCGATCCATCGAAACATTCCTTCGATCCATCGAAGGCATGCCACAAGTCATTTTATTCGACCTATCGAAAATTATTTTCAATCCATCGAAAATCAGTAACGAAAAATCAGATTTATTTTGGGTTCCTTCGATCCATCGAAGTATTACACTTTGATCCATCGAAAGCATCCCTAAGGTCAATTTTCACAGGAATTTCGATCCATCAAAAATTTGTTCTTCGATCCATCAAAAATCCTACCAGGATTATGGTGTTTTAGATGTGTATATACATCGATTTTATTGGAAAATGATGAAATTTTTTTGACTTGGATTTCAGTACCAAATGGGGTTTTACATCAGTTTATGTCATGTCGTAGACCTTAAAATACAATGGTCTCTTCAATCGTAAGATGTTGTTATACATCTATTGTATTAAGGTATTATAATACCAGATCAACACTCCACAAGGGTTAAATCCTTTGAAATCTTTAAGTATTTCCTTAAAGTGTTTTCCATGTCTTGGATTCAAAGATGGTTTGAGTGACATCATTTTGTTCTTATATGATGGCTAGATTGTGTTACCATTCAAACCTTACTCAAATTTGAAAATATTTGAGCCAACGTTTTTTACATAACATAACATTGTGAGAGTAAAAGAGAGTTTTTGTGTCTAATATATGTATAATGCTACCAATGGCGCAATCTGGAGAAGTTTATGAGGATTTATAGTGGTTATATCTTACTACGGTTTGGATCATTGAATCCAATGCGGTCACTTATATTACTATATGTCACTTAGCCTCATATAAGTTTTTACATTTTGATGATCAGCCTGTTGAGAAATTCTCATGGTCATCTGTTCTTAAGAGCAAAAAAGCATGTGGGAATATTTAAAACCATCGATTTAGATGGGGGAACTGAGATTACTCCACTCGGTTCATGCTCGGTCTCCAAGAAGAGTGCAGCACCATCCCGGCAATATACCGTTGTGGCATTGTGCGTTATCCTACAAGATTCATATGTTGTAATCTTTGATGCACATTGCTCGTTTTGCAAAGCTTGTTTATATTTGTAACGCTGTAATGTTGTTTACATGCATGACAATCTTTTGTTGAAGACACATATTTCTTTCTCTATAGATTCCAATAATTTATTTATGAATAAATCAAACTGATATGCGGACTATTTATATATAGTTTTGATTGCTGCATCGACGCATCGGTCACATGTCTTTGCAATCCATATACTACGCTACATTTCAAAACTCCTAGCATATATTATTATGTTTCGGGCTCACCATCCGAACAATTCAATCCGGTAATTTGGATTGGTTTTATACAGGAGAGCTTTACATTGAAATTTTTTGTTGATAATTGCATATTGATTGTGATTGTTGTTGAATATCCTAGTTCCCCATGTTCTTTCGTAGAACGGTTTAAGAGAGGCAAAAATCAAGCGGTTAAAACTTGTGGCCAGATCTATGGTAATGTATATTAATTTATCGGTATCTTCTTGGGGATATGCAATATTACATGCAGCTATGCTGATTCGCTTGATACCCACAAACCACCAATTATTGAGTGCGTACTAGTTGGTAACTGGATATGAGACTCATATCTCAGTTCTACACATTTCTGGTTGCACAATACATGTGCCTACTACGATTCCATTGCGTATTAATATGGGTCATCAATGTCGATTAAGTATCTTTATTGGTTATAATTCTCCAACGTTTGTCTGCTATTCAGAACCTTCAACCGAAGATCTTTTTACTGCTAGTTTCGCAGATAGTCACTGTGATGAGACATACTTCCCAAAATTAGGGGGAGATATGAGTGGTTTTATTCTAGTTTAACATCAAAAATTGACGTGGTTTGTCCCCACTATATCTCATCATGATCCCTGCACATCTCAGTTTGAGATTGAAGTGCAAAGTACTCTTGATCTTCAGAAAGTAGAAGACTTTATGCCTGCCTTCTTTACTGATATCATGAGAGTGACGACATCGTTTATATATACTGCAAATCCTGGAAGGTTAAAAGTCCTTGATATTGGGTAAATTAATGCAACACCCGGACAAGGTAGTGCTTCTCCTGCCCATGGTGGGGGTGTAGCGTCGATCAAAATTCACTGATAAGTTGCCGGTAGAAAGGCAAACCATCAAGGCACAACCGTTCATCATCAACACATGAGATTGTTTCTAACTACAACTGTATCTAAAAGTCGACATTGACATACACTGGGGTACGCCTCAGAGTCAATGACGATGTCAATAAACAAAGAAATATCACCAAGTTAAACAAATGCTAGCGTTATTATGGATAGTTCTTCCATGTTCGTCGATGATGTGTTTACTTATTCTGTTGCTTAATAATTGACGATGATGAAGTGGAACATTGCTCTGCTGCGGATTGTCAACAGTTAATGTAGAGAAAATTGATTGATATGGAAAGTTGCAATATAGGCTGAACTAGACTCTTTTACAAATGGCAAGTTTTGATATGGTAGTAATATAACCATTGGTATGCCGGTTAGACACAAATGAGTCTATGTTTGGAAGAAAAATGAGAAGAACTTGTGGTGCAAAGATTCTCTCAATGCCCTAGTATTGATTATGAGGAGATGTATTCTTTGGTCATGGACATTATTACTTTCCACTACCTTATCAGTTTGGTAGTGTCCAAAATACTAAGTATGCAGTTTATAGATATGGTTACAGTATATCTCGTTGGGGATCTTAATTCAGAGATATACATGATAGTGACGAATGGCATGGTTATACCCAAATCAAGTAACTCTAAACCACGGAGTGCTCATGTGATTAGAATGAGATGTTCACTATATGGATTGGAATAATCTGGTTGGATGTGATATACACGTCTTAGTAACTACTTGATTAGGAATTGATACAAGAATGATGATTTATGTTCAGTAGATGAACAAGTTATATGAGATGATAGACCTTGGTAGGACTTGAAGAAGTCTTGGTTTAGAGACGGTACATCGAGTTGGTTGAATTCTTATTCACCAGTTTACTTGTGTCTAATCAGGCAACAGATAAAGCAGATCCTATTAGTACACCAATGATTATTTGCAGTCTAGAACCCAAAAGGATCTATTTCATCTGAAGAGATGATGATGAGGAACTTTTAGAGCTGAGATTTTATATCTTAGTACGATTAGAGCTTGGTTAAATTTAGCTCAGTACATACATCCAAATATTGCTTTCTCAGTATGCACCTACGCAAAGTTATTAGAATGGAGTAAAAAAAATCTTCAGGTACTTGAAGTGATCCATTGACTCGAGCCTATTCTTCTCTTATAAAGAATACAGAGAGAAACTTGAAAATCCTGGTAAAGGAATTGTTGAATCGCAACATTTAAGTTCTGGGCATTTCGACCCGTCGAGCATAACTCTTGACTCTTCAAAATGCAATGAACGGTAACTACCTAAACAGGTTCTTCGACCCATCGAAGGATGTACCCTGGACGGATCAGAATCACTCCTTTGATCCATCAAAGGAATGGTTCGATGCATCGAACGATGTGAAGGCTGCGAGTAGTTTTCATATAATCCCCTATTCTGAAACACTGGTTAATGTGTTGGTTGGATTTGCTGATATTGGGTGCCTCTCTAATCTATATACAAGATGTTCCCATACAGGTTATTCACCTTGGGAAACATGACTATTTCTTAGAGATCAACAAAGTAAACTCTTGTTGCTACTTCCTCGAACTATTATAAAGATTAAAGCTTCCTATGAAGCTGCTGATGGGTGTGTTTGGCTTAGGACAATAATACACCACATTCGAGGGTCTAGTAGATTATTATCTACTATGACAGCACCAACTTGCATCCTTGTGGATAATGTGATTTACATTGAACATATGAAGTTGGTTTACATTAAGGGTGTCATACTCAACTCATTGCGCCAAAGAACTCCTACAATCAGCAATAGCAACAGTTATTGATCATCTATGTGAACCGGTTTGGTTCGGTTGATAATGTTGCGGAGTTGTTTACAAGTCACTACCTAAAACTACATTTGTAAAACATGTGAGACGCATTGACTTGCGCAAGTTATCTGAACTCCAAGAGTGAGTTTACAGTAAAGGGGAGTTATATTTTTGTAGACATCAGGAGGAGTCTACATCACATGTAGTAGCTTTAGTAGTTGATGTGTTGTACTCTTTTTCCCTTAGACCAAGCTTTTGTTTTACCCATGAGATTTTTGTTTGCTTGACGAGGTTTTTAGTAAGGCAACAAGTCATGCATCATTTTTGAAGTCATCGACACAAGGGGGAGTGTTTAAGGAGATTAATTCTCCATAATTCTCGGTGTATGTCTTGTCCTAGTTAGATACGGATATTAATTAGATAGATACAGAGAATCCCTGTTATATCGGGACAGTTATTGTAACAGATTGTATCAGCATTATATATTTAAGACATTCTATCAACGAAAAAGTTATAGTTTTTCTATTTTACATATTTTCTCCTACAATATTATTTACAATTCAATAATAATAATAATATTATTATTATTATTATTATGACTATGATTATTATTATGTAATAGTTACCGTACTTACATATCATCGTATTATGAGGTGCAACAAATGCACAAATGGAGAAGACGACATTATTGTATTCAACAATTTTTAGCCGAAGATTTAGGATTGAATATGTAACATGCATCAACGATCAAACCAAAACCAAACAATTGAATATGAGTATAAGTTTTTATGCGTAGATATGTAAAAAAAATATATTTGTACATTAAATCAAAGCTAACCAAGCTCAAGTTTCGAATAATAAAGTAAATAAAGAAAAAAGAGAAGATGTGGTGAACTAATTACATACCTTCTTAATTGGTTGTAGATGGGCATAAACCATCTAAATAATAATGTATATGATTTCAAGGATAGAATCACATGCATTTCGCTTAAGGTGACCAGAACAAAACGTACGTTAACATTAATTTAACTAAACAGAGCAACATAATATGGTAGAGGCTGAAATCCTTCTGCCAATTTTCTCTTACAAATCTTATATATTGTCGATCTGCATAAAGCGTTAGAATTTGAAGATTAGGATTAACTATAGAATTAGCTAATAAAAATATAATACATACAACTGAAGAAAAAAAATCGAGAAGGCTAAGATAGAGTACATAGGACTTAAAAGGGTCAAAATAAAAATGGTTATGCCCTAATAGAAAATACAAACAGAGAATAAGTTAGAGAAACGAAGAAGTTGAGAAGTGTCAAGACACAACAAATTTATATTTTATGATAGTATACTCACATATGTAGCCAACAATCACTATTATAAAATGTGCAATATACAATGCCTATACACAATGATTCGAAGACTCTAAATCCCACAATTCAGTCTGATCCAAAGTATGTAAAATCGATAATATCGGCGATACTTCGTCGATATTTGAATTTTTTGGAGTTACCTGAAAAATCCTCAAATATATCCCTAAATCTCCCGAAATTTTCCAATTTTTATCGATATTTCCGATATATCCCCAAAATTTCCCGAAATTTTCAAAATTTTCGTAAACTTTTCACATTTTACATTTAGTTTGGTAAATGTCCAATCTTCACATGCTCAATGTCCGATCTATCATTCACGTGACATGTCCAATACATGCAGATTTACATAGGAGAACAATCATTTAATAATTATTCTTCACAATATACACATGATTATGCACAGGGAGAAGGAGAAAATAGTGTGAATTTCTAACCTCATAGGTCCTCTACGTGGTTTTGAAGTATTTATATATTTGATTTTGTGATGTGTGATGTGTAACATATTGTATAAAAGACGTGATGACCTAACTTCTCATTAAGTTTTAACCATAAAAAAATAAAAATAGAACAATTAAATTATATTTTAATAATTATCATCACTTAACACGTACTAATTCATATAGTAATATAGCAAATTTATATGTTTTGATGTTTGATCAATATTTTCTTTTCACATAAGGTAGATAATTGATCATATAACAACCTCCCAAAGTTTCATTACAAGTTTTCATGTATTTTTATTAGTTTTCGTCATTTCCGTCAGAATTTTCACTAGATTGATATTTCATCGATATTTCAGTCGATATATCCAAATTTTGGAATGTCGATATATCCTCGATATTTGATATTTTACTTCTTGATTCGATCAGAACAAACAAATACAAAAAAAGAGGGATTTAATACAGTAGCATCCCCACCAAGTGTGAGTGAGACAGCTCAGGTCCCAAAACTAAAAATTCGACAACAGAATATTAAATCCTATACTATCCTAACTATTACTTCGTCATCAGCTTGTCGCCATTGTTGACTTCACATCTTTGGATCAGCCACTACCAAGGAGTAAAATATCGGATATCGAGGATATATCGACGTTCCAAAACTTGGATATATCGACGGAAATATCGATGAAATATTGATCCAGTGAAAATTCTGACATAAATGATGAAAACTAATAAAAATACATGAAAATTTGTAATGAAACTTTTGGAGGTTGTTATATGATCAATTATCTACCTTATGTGAAAACAAAATATTGATCAAACATAAAAAATAATATGAATTTGCTATATTACTATATGAATTAATACGTGTTAAGTGTTGATAATTATTAAAATATAATTTAATATTTCTATTTTTATTTTTTAATAGCTAAAACTTAATAGAAAACTAGGCCATCACGTCTTTAGTACAATATGTTACACATCACACATCATAAAATCAAATATATAAATATTTCAAAACCACGTAGAGGACCTATGAAGTTTGAAATTCACACTATTTTCTCCATCTTCATGTGTATAATCATGTGTGTATTGTGAAGAATAATCATTAAATAATTGTTATCTTATATAATTCTACATGTATTGGACATGCCACTTGAACGACGGATTAGACATTGAGCATGTGAAAATTGGATATTTACCAAACTAAATGTTAAATGTGAAAAGTTTATAGAAATTTCAGAAATTTCAGAAAATATCGGGAATATATTGATAAAAATCGGAAAATTTCGGAAGATTTAGAGATACATTTGAGAATTTTTCATGTAACTCAAAAAAATTAAAATATTAACAAAATATCGCCGATATTATTGATTTTACATATCTTGACCATGACCACCCCAGAGCACCTAGATAGGCTCGAATTGCCTTCAGCGAGGCCTTCAGAGACCTTCGATCGAATCTGGGCGCCAACCTGGGCCTTGGTGGCAGAGGAGTAGCGACGATCCCAGAAAGAGAATTTGCAGAAGAAATGTCAGAGACGGGCTGGATTAAATTCTTTGCGATGATAATTAATGCATGTAGGTCCCTTTTTATAGACTTTGGCTAGGTCAGAATGGTTGTGATGATATCAAGGAGTAAAATATCGGGTATCGAGAATATATCGACAGTCCAAAATTTGGATATATCGACGGAAATATCGACGAAATATCGATCTACTGAAAATTCTGACGGAAATGACGGAAACTAATAAAAATATATGGAAATTTGTAATGAAACTTTTGGAGGTTGTTATATGATCAATTACCTACCTTATGTAAAAAGAAAATATTGATCAAACATCAAAACATATGAATTTGTTATATTACTATATGAATTAGTATGTGTTAAGTGCTGATAACTATTAAAATATAATTTAATAGTTCTATTTTTATTTTTTTGATGGCTAAACTTTAATGGGAGGCTAGACCATCACATTTTTGTACAATATGTTACACATCACACATTATAAAATCAAATATATAAATACTTCAAAACCACATAGAGGACCTATGAGATTCGAAATTCACACTATTTTCCTCATCTCTCTGTGCAGAATCATGTGTGTATTGTGAAGAGTACTCATTAAATGATTGCTCTCCCATGTAATTCTGCACGTATTGACTTACATGCCAACCATATGGGTCAGGGGGCGGTCTTTGAAGATTTTGGAGCTCATAGTATGAACCAGGCATTGCTCGACTTTCTTCATTGCTATCATCATTTGAGGCATTTGTTTGTGATTGTAACGATGAGTTATCACTTGTTGGAAGACCATAAGGCATGATATATGAAGGATAAGACATTGCAAAATTTTGACAAGCTTTTAATTTTGTTAAATTAAAAAAGTTACTGAAAATTTCAAAAATTTCGGTAAATATCGGAAATATCGGGGATATATCGGAAATATCAGAAAGTTTTGGAAAATTTCGGAAAATTTGGAGATATATTCACGGATTTTTCAGGTAAGTTCAAAAAATCGAAATATCGGCGAAATATGGCCGATAATATCGATTTTGCATTCCTTGGATGATATTCATATCAGGTGTTATATTCATCTCAAGTACTTGCATGTATTTTCAAAACCTTCGACAACGATACTTGACCCCAACATCACTTCAATACATATCGTCTATACTCTATAACTATGTTTTTCACAGTCAAAATAATTATGGCTGACAATACTTGAGAGGGAAAATTTATCAATTCACCAGCAATTGTTCGAGTTTATGTTGGGCACCCGGAAAGAGATGTGAACACCCGAGAAAGTGATTTGGGCACCCAAGAAATAAGATTGTTTTCCAGAATAACTTTTTTTTTTTAGGAAAACGACATTCTAGAGAAGTCGGAAGATAATTTTATTAAATAATATGATTAAAATCATAGTATATGACATCCAAAACAAGTTCTGGAGCAGAGGTTAACCATTCATAAAGAATGTTATAATCATAAACAAATATGTGTGCTACACTATTATAGTTATTAGCACTAATATTTAAATTTATAGGGCTCAACAAATGTAAGCTTACTTGTATTTCACCGGGATCACGAGAATCGTTAATAAATACAAATAAACATACCCTAAGCACTCAATTGTGGTAGGTATGATAACTTTAATGAAACTCGCAATCCATATGAAACACGAATAAAATCAATATTTGACTATAAGTAATGGGCCAGAAAAATACCCAACCCAGTCAAGAACAAAACCTACTGGGACAAGGTTTAAGATCAGGCCCAAAGAGGTTACAGAGCCCAACTCGACCCAAGGTCGGCAACCTGGAACTCGAAGCAAACACCTCTTAATGCCGTTGTACAATACTGCTGCACGATCCGCGAGCCGCCCAAACTATCCTCGATCTAGGCGAGTGACCACTAGAAACAGCAAAACTGTTGCATTGTCGACGACGAACTGTCTCCGCTCCTCGCCTACTAGACTTGGAGTTATTCCTCTTCCCTCGATCCAAAACACAGGAAAGCCAAATCTGGACCAAGCCTACCTTGTGACGCAAGAGTACCGCAGAACCACACACCCCCACTAAAACCACATCAGCCGATCCTTTCATCCAAACCTGACCAAGACGAGATCCCCACCGAATAGACGAACTTCTATTCGAACTCTAAAGCCGATTGAACCTCGACCTCAAAATGAGTGAGGAAGAGTGTCATTGCGGCACCAAAACAATGATCAAAATGAAAGGCGACCCCAACAGAGGTGAAGAATATCTCCAAACGGGTTTAAGCTGGTGTTGGACTCGATAACGCTCATCTAGCCCTAGTAGAGCTCCGAGATTAAGTTCTTCTCCCTAGTGTAATGGGTTTATTGTGCGATGGAAGAAATCAACGAGTTCCAACCATGAGAAATTTGCAATCTGCTGTGAACACTTAATTCAATACACAAAGTCTTTCTCATCTTATCCTTTCGTCATGATGGAACTTGGCAAAATATTCAAACATAGTCATGTTCTGGTGGTTAATCGATTCATGGTCAGTTGTGGTTAATTGATTTGTGGTCAATTGATCTGTAGTCAGTTATGATAAATCGTCGTTAGATCTTTATCTAATGGGTAAGAATAAATTGTGCTTTAACTGACTTGTGGTTATATACCATTAGATTTGTTAGATACAGATTTAACGATGATTGACTACAATTGACCACAAATTGTATTGACTACTAGAACATCACTTTTTCTTTAGAAGGCGATAATTTTCATTTCAATAGATAATAGTAATACAGAGTTTCATCAGATTATCCGACTAGATAAAACAAAACCCTAAATTATTACTACCATATACTCATTTCTTAGCTCAAAAATCTAGATAGATAAATAAGAGTAGCGCAAAAATATAAAAAAATTCAGGGGAATCACTCCTTAGTGTATCTAGGTACCTTCTCTCTAAGGAACATTTTCACCCGAGTCCTAAGAAGGAAACCGAGCAGACCTTGGAGCTAACTCCCAGAGCCCAAATAACCCAAATCTCTAGCACAGCTCCAGGACCCCTTGTTGGACCCATTCCTCCCAAGCCCAAGGAGGATTACACTAGGGAGGCCCAAGAGATCCAAAATGTAGCGTGCACTCATCCGCGACAAACCCTAGCAGTGGTTTGTCTCCACCCCGACTCCTTCTCGGACGGAATGCATCCATGCTTTTAATCGTCTACCACAAGATCTCGTCACTCGCCGCAAGAATGTGGCGGTCCGTCTTTCCGCGCCACTCTTCAAAATCCACCACCATCGGTCGGCCTGAAGCTTCCAAACCTCCTCCCACCGAGATCTTTTCTGTTCTTTAAGCCGGCAACAATGAGGTCGCAGCCCACCAAAATGAACAATCTACTAGAACATTACTTAAATATTCAATAAAGGAAAATGACACGATGTTGTATTTTTTTGTTGTTGAGAAAATGCATATATGATTTTTCTTCCGTTTTGAGCGGGCCTTAATTCCGTTAACCCAGGGGCCTATAATAAGCCCAAACACCCAAGCCTATCTGATCGCTTTTTCTCAATGGGCCCATTTTTTAATGGGCTTATTATCGTGTATGACAAAAAATTTGGCCCAAAATGGAAAAGGGCACTACCCAGAACTTTGAAATTGCACTGCTTCATTTTCTTCTATATGGAAAAACTACCCCATCAAAGTTATGAAATAAATAACCCCGAGTGAATGCAAGATTTATGCTTCTGTAATGAGATGTGATGGTCTTAAAATTTGTTGCACTCGATCGGTAATTGAAGTTCTTTACGCCTGACGCACTCAATCTCACTTTGCCACGTGCCCAATAAAAGTAACTAAATTTGATAATTTCTGGAAAATTATGATGGCAAAGTTAAAGGTTTTTGAAAGCAAAAGAATGAGAGGTAATGCTTTATGTATAATCAACGAGTCTTGGTTGATCCTCAAGAACAAGATATGTTGCGCCCGTGAAAACATAACAACATGATGAAGCCTTTTCCTCACAAGTCAAAAAAGTGAAAAGCAAAAATGAGATATTGCTTTTGTAACTAAGTGAAAGGATCGCTTGGATTGCAAGAAATTTAGAGCTAGATGACTTTGATATATCTCGTCGAGCTTTGTTCTCCTTCTCTTATTAAACTTTCTTTGTCATAGAATGTTTCATGGCCTGCACGACTGGTGGCGGATTAAAAAAAAAAATTCAGGTTGGACAACATTGTAAGACTTACTTTGATTAATAGTCGAACATAGAGAAGAAGAAAAATATATATTACATTAACCAATAAATTGTAGGAGTGTAAGAATCGAAGTACAAGTAGTGAGAAAGTTAGACTACAAATTAATCTATAAGTAAACTCGAAGTTGTCTTCTTCTTTTTTGACTAAATGTAGACTTGAAGGTTGAAGGCTTGAAGCTATGAGAGTTTATTGAAAAAAAGAATTCAATATAAGCAAAAAAGAAAAGATGAAATCCACTATTTTGAATGTGAAAACTGAAAAATAAGAAAAAAAGTCAATACCGCACGTACGAAACTTGGAGCCTTATCACATTACTAGGAGACGAATAGAAGTCAAAGAAGAGGAGCCGCCCAATATAATTGATCTTTTCCCAACGACAATACGACATCGTTTTAGTTAAGCTTTACAAATCAAATGACAACCTGTTTCTTTATCAAGTACAATTCATCTTCTTAATTCGTTTCTGCATTTTCATTTGGATTTTCTACATTTTTTTGTCCAAATCAACAACTCTTGTTTGTAAATTTTAAAGCAACTCCAAATCTCAGTCGCCTATACATGGATCCGTCATTTTGCACATCAGTATATAAAATATTTCGATTATCTCCTATACATGCATGGGTCGCATATTTTCCTCTTAAGAAGAATTTAAGGATTTCACTCATATTTCTTAATTGTAACTCGAATTCAAATTCTAATAACCTAATTCTTAGATAGTAGTTTTCTTACCACATAAATTGTGTGTTTTGTTATGGTAGAAAGCATAGCATAGTAAGTTATACTAACTGTGATTGATTGACATTTTAGACCAACCAAATTTTCATGGAGAGTTTTGGATTTAACTCACAAATTTTGATGGAGAAGATCGGATAATAATTCACCTGTCCAACGAAAAAATTACGATCAAATGATCAATACATACAAGGGACCAAATCGAAATCGAGATTGTCTAATGTACGTCAACATCCTAACTAGCTGCCTTTGTTATACAAAAGTTAAGTACAGTGAACACTGTAGAATTTCCTATGAATAAGTGTGAAAAAAAATTGAACAACGCACAAGAGGTAAATCCAAAGCTATTGGCTATTGAGAAAAGGAATTTGATGGAAGAAGAATTCTTGTTTCCTCGAAAATCCTATTTGGATTTGTTGGAAAGTAAATTATGTGAATATTATTTTGTAATTAGAATTAAAATTTTGTAAATGTGATAGGAATGTAAATATCATGTCCTATTAAGAAACAACTTCGTACATCTTTATTAACCTCAAACTTGGGGTGAATGAATTATTAAATTCTACCTCAAACACTTTTTACTTGGCTTCAGAGCCGAATTCTTGTATTTTTGAAACCCCGTATTGAATTGAAAATCCTGAATCACCACCAAATTTTTTCTTCCGCTGCATCTGAACTTGAAACCTGAATTCTAAATTCTGTAAACCTTGAAGATATGGCCAACATGAATGATGAGAACGTTTTTGCTGCCAACAATGATGGAGTACTCATCCCCAACAATGGAGCAGTCGACATGCAACCCATCCACAATCATCAACACTTCCACAACACCATTCAGGACAACTTCGCCTTTTCCATCGGCGAGCTCCTCACTGAAATCAACTATTCTAGTTGGTCTGGATACATGAAGATTCGACTTGAAGGTCGAAACAAGCTTGATCTCTTCACCAAGAACCCTCATGCCGCTACCTCTGCTAAGTATTCAACATGGGCTACCGACAATGGCAAGGTGACGTGCTGGCTTATTGAAAGTATCTCTCCTAGATTTCGCAAACGGTACATCTGATTACCAACAACTATGGCGATATAGGATGCCCTGTACAAGACATACTATGATGAATCTGATGAAACCCAAATTTTTGAGTTTCATCGTCAGTTTTATACAATGAAGCAGAATGGAAGACCTCTCTCAATGTACTACAACGAGCTTGTTGAATGGCTCGATGAAATAGACCAACGCCTGAGGCACTCTCAAGAGACTGTTGATGGTGTTGTAAATGAATACTCCTGCATAACCCGTCAACATATCTATATATTTTTAATGGGACTTGATGTTAAATTCAGTCAAGTCTGTGAAGAGATTTTGCGGAGAGAACAGAAACTGGACCTTGAACAAACATATGCCATTGTCAGACGCTTCCACAATAATCAAACCGCTCTCTCTGCACCTCCTCCACGTGAGACTTTTATCATGGCTGCCTCCTCTCCTTTAACAACCAACACTACCCAGTTCTAGCACCGCTAGGGTCCTCTACCTGACTTTTCTAGTCCTCGTTCTGATGGAAAGCATCATGCCAAAAACTTGAACTCCACATGTACTCATTATAAGGAGGTTGGTCATACAAAAGAACGGTGCTATGAGCTTGTTGAATACTCTGAATGGTGAGATACTAGGAGGCTTCGTAAGAACATTCTGAAAGCAGCTGTAACCACCACTGAATCTCCTGCTCAACCATCTGCACTCATAATTGAAATAGGTAACGGAGGTAAGGCATCTTCTCTTACCACATTATCTGCGGATAGATCTTGGATAATTGATACTGGTACAACTGATTATATGACAAATAATCCTAGTATTGTTGATACAATTAAAACCTCTCATGAACATGTTGTTTCTACTGTTGATGGTTCACCTTCTCCTATTCTTGGTGAAGGATCTGTACAACTCTCTCATGAACTCACTCTTGATTCTATCCTCATTGTTCTCTCTCTTGCATATAACCTTTTATCTGTTACTTAAATCACTAAAGCTCTCTCTTGTTATGTAACATTTTATCCTGATTTCTGTATTTTTCAGGACATTCTGATGAGGAGAACTCTGCATTATGGTGTTAAAAGGGGAAACCTGTACTACTTGGAGCTGACAAGCAGTGAACAACAACAGATTAGTCAAGCAAATAGTACCAGTAGTCTGAATAAAGCCAACGACACGGTGTGGTTATGTTATCGACGCTAAGGCCATTTGAATTTTGGATATCTTAGGAAGTTACAACCTCAGTTGTTTTCAATTGTTGATGAAACAGATTTTTAAGTGTGATTTTTGTGAATTGACCAAAAGCCATCGTATTACTTATTCTCCCAGTTTGAATAAATGTTCTGTTCCTTTCATGAAAATTCATTCGGATGTTTGGGGTTCTGCAAGAACTTCTTCTCGTTCTAGATTTCGTTACTTTGTAACTTTTCTTGATTAATGCACGAGAACGACTTGGGTCTGATGAAGTGTAAAAGTGAAGTATATGCCAGATTTGTTGAATTTCACAAGATGGTGGCAACTTAGTACCGACAGCCAATTCGAGTCCTTCAATCTGACAATGGTGGAGAGTATGTGAATGGAGACATGTCAGCATATTTGGGTGTTCATGGGATTAGGCATCAAACTTCCATTGCCTATACTCCTCAACAGAATGGATTAGCCGAAAGAAAGAATCGACAATAGATGAAAGTTGTTCGTGCTTCTCTATTTGGTATGAATGTTCCTACAAATTTATGGGGAGAAGCCTTATTTAATCAATCACACCTCCTCTCATGTGATTGAGTTCCAAAACCCGTATCAGAAGTTGCATGACTTATTGAAGGCCCCATCTTTGCCGAATGTGTACTGTGTATGTTCACATCAACAAACAATTGCGAGAGAAGCTTAATCCTTGTGTTGTGAATTGTGCATTTGTTGGATATGTTGAATTCCAAAAAGGTAGATACACTTGTTTGATAACAAAAACTCTTGACCCTATTTGGAAGAGCTGTGTTGTAAAAATAATCACATGTAGCTTATAGCTTATAAAAATTGCATATTATCAACTTTTATAAGTTGTTGTAATTTATGACTTTTATGTGCAATTTTTAAAATAAACTACAGCTGATTTAGTTTATCAAACATCTTAAACAACTTAAAATTTAAGTTAAGCTGCAAAAGTTGCTATATAAGCTGTCCAATTTGAGCAACTCATTTATATAAATAATTAATTAAGATCATGAAATAATAGATGTTTCGTAGTTTAAACTTCATAAGATGTAGGTTAAATATTAAAATAGAGAAGACCTTTGGCTCATGGTTAAGGTAGATGACGTACGTACAGTGTTTAACATTTGTCAAATTATTCATTTTCTTGAACATTTTGTTTTGGCAGTCGTTGTTAATAGAGAAAATTGCACCAACAGTGTCTGCACTATTGTGTGCCCACCAAGTTAGTACCTGCACTCTAAAAGTGATCAATGTAGTACCTCAACTTCATTTTCGTTATATTCGTAGTATCTCTGTCAATTTTTCGTCGTCGAAACGTGAAGTTGATGACGTGGCATGACCAAAAATTAGTTTTTTGTGTGTGTTAAATGACAATTATATCCTCACCCGAGCCGAAGACTTGGAACCCAGTTCTGATTTCTCTCTCTCCCCAAGCAAAAATCGTCATGTGGGTTCTCCGGCGATTTTGCTGCCGGAAAGCCACCTCTGGCCGCTGACCTACTCATTTTCGGAAGCCCTCGACCTCCTTCTTCCATTTCTGAGTTCCTTGTTACCCTTGGTGTCGAGTAGAGAGAGAATCGAGACAATGGAAGCTTCGGGTTTTGGGTTGGATTTGCAATCGCTCGCGGTGGCGCTGTGGACCGTGATGTGCCGCCAGACCTTAGGGGTTCGAATGCCCTCATTCCGGGCTTTCGAATGTTGGTAGCAACGAGCCCTAGGTCAGTTGTTTTTCGTTCACCGATTGGTAACCGATTCTAGCTTTGCAACCTCTCGCGGTGGCACTCTGGGCCGCGACGTGCCGCCAAACCTTGAGGGTTCAAATGCCCTCAGTCTCGACTTTCAAACGATGGTAGCAGCGAGGCCCAGGTAGGCCGTTTTCCGTTCACCAATCGGTAATCGATTTCGGCAAGATTTCGGCAAGAGGTCGACGAAACTTGTTGTGGCAAGTCTAGTAGATAGTTTAACATATAAGGGGTAATGGTGTCATTTCATGTAAAAAATTATTTTTTGTCAAGCCACGTCATTAATTTAACAGTTTAGTGACGGAAAACGGACGGGAGTGCTACGAATATAACGAAAACGAAGTTTATGTACTACATTGATCACTTTTAAATTGCAGGTACTAAGTTAGTGGACACACAATAATACAAACACTGTTGTTACAATTTTCTCTTGTTAATATATATTTTGTTTAGTTTGAGATTCCATTAGTTGGATGTATGTACTCGGTTGCAAGTAAACTATAGCCAGTAGTCTAAAAATTACTCATCACACGAGTGACACGACTTGTGTAATTGATCTTGTATGTCTGGTCGATATCCCTTATTTAACTCCACAAGCAACCATCAGATTAAACAAATTAAGCAGGGAATTGAGGAAGATGTACAATATATTAGCACATCATAAGCAATAACGATTCCATCGTCGGTGTAAGGCTTTATTAAACACGTAGTCGGTTCTATATATAGTAAAATTTTGATAAATTAATAATTTTGAGACTAACAAAATTTATTAATTTAGCGAGATCATTAGTTAATCAAGTATTAAATTAATACTCAAATCTTTAAATTTGGACCGACAAAAAATATTATTTTAACAACATTATTAATTAATCAAATAACAAATAATCAAAATTTTACTGTATAGAAACATACTAATTAATGGCCAATAGTAAATTAATAGATTAATGAATAATGATGGGTAAATTTCGTTTTTCTGTCCGTCTTATACTGTATTGTCAATTTAGATTGTTGGCTTTAACCTCAGCGCACAGGTGGTGACCCTAAGTCCATCACCCATGCACGTTTTTCTGCAGGGCTGTAATATTTGGTCCCTTAAATTAAATTTCCTGTTCGCCCACATATATTCTTGCTATCCTTCAATTCACTAGTCACTACAACCATCACGTACTCCATCTGTCCTTGTGGGCAACGTACGCACAAGAGACTTGTACTCATCGATCGATATGTAAAGGTCCTAGAGGGGGGGTGAATAGGCCTTTACCACTTTTTCGTTTAATTCTGTCTCCGGGATAGCAAGATATTGTCCTATCCCAGAAGGCAGGGTACGAGTAATAAAGAGAAAGCAGTAAGGAAAGAATAACACCAGATGTTTTTGGTGACGCAGAAATCCTACAACCAGGATCAAAACTGCGTGCCCCTTACTCTTGAGGGACAAACCTTTCCACTAATTGGTAACACACACTATTACAAGTTTCTGGCACTCTGGGATACATACCCCTTATGCTATCCTGACTAGTCTACCCACTAGTACAAACAGAGCTACACTACCTTAATCAATGTGCTTACACTTGGAAAGAAAAACAGAAGTATCAAACACAGATTCTTAACTACACTTCAAGTTAAAACCTTCTTGATCACTTCATGGGTTGGGCATCTCCACACTTTATCTCTATGGAATGCACAATGCAATGATGCATATGAGTTTTGAAAACAGTTTTAAGCTTCAGAAACCATGTCTATTATGCGCTGTAAAGAGCAACCAAAAGACATGGAAGGGGAAGAGAAGAGATAAGAGAAACTACACTCGAAAGTGCTCTCAAAGAGTAACAAAACAGAATAACCAAAACCCCCAAGTGTTTCACTCAACCAACCAACTCTCAGTACAGTTTTAACACCTTATATAGACATACAAAACAGCAGCAAAATGCAGCAAGTAAGTACAGCAAAGGAAGGGTCAAAGACCACAAGAAAGCACGTGAGAAACCAACAAAAGAGTCACCCTATAGTAGACCTAAACAAGGACCAAAGCAGACCTAAAAACACAGCTCCCGAAAGGGCACAGCAAGCCTAAACAGGGAGGGAAACCAAAGCAGTTTGTAGGTCTTTCCTTAAAGGGTTAAGGTTCTCTAAACAAGGCAAAAGCTTCCTTTTCACTTGTACAAGAATAGCCATATCAGTTTTCAAGGGAAGAGCACGTTTTGACACAGCAAAGAGGAACCCAGAAAAACAGAGCCAAAAGCACTTTGACAAACAGAAAAAGACAAATCTGTTTTCAAGAAATCACATGTGAACTTTAAGCAACCAAAGTCAACTAACATATAAACATGCGTTTGTATTCTGAATCAAGGAGGTTCTAAACCCTAGAAAGTCACATACTGACTCGGAAATCACCAAGACTACTAAACACAGATATGCACAGACTTAACAGATGACAAGCAGGCCAACAGGGATATGAGCAGCAGTTGCTATCCTAAATGGAAACCATGATATGAGATGCATGAACTACCTGATATCCCAAAGAGATAAGTGAAAGATGCCAACATCTTCAACCTCTGTTCTTGATGATCCTTCAGGCAATTGTGTTTTGACGATTGTCAAGGGATAGCCAATATCCATATGCCTTCAATCTCCCCCTTTGGCATTCCTTGACAAAACACAATCTTCAAAGAGTACCTGCATGAGAGTATAGCACAAACAACACATGCAGCAAAAGAATGTCCATACTCAGAGTATTGCAACACTCCCCCTGACTGGTTACCCAGGATAGAAAGACATCTAACTATCCCAGCCAGGTAATTCTCCCCATCCAAAAGTACCTGCATAGATTAGCTAGTTCTCCCCCTTTTTGTCTAGGAAAGACAAAGGGTAAAACCACAGATGATATAAAACCGCAGATAAGAGTAACATTGTTTGGAATCAAACCACAAAACCAAACCAAAGATGTTCAAGGAAGACATACAAAGAGACATAAGAGCAGAAACTAAAAGAGTTCAAAGAGTAGAGAGGAAGAAGCTTCTAAACAGCATAACCGGATGCGTCACCCATAGTTTCGTCATCCTCAGCACCAATCTCCCCAAGGTGGGTAGTTTCACCAGAGTACGATTGTACCTTGGTAGGGAGCTTAATGCCGTCACCCATCCCAGACGGAATACCAGAGTGAGTAAATGAGGCAGCGGAATTGAGACACCTTCTACTCAAGAATTCTTGAACCAAGAGGTTTTTCCTCTTAAACACACAAACTCCACTTTCAAACTTCCTGCATAGTCATGTCAGCAATAAAGAGTAACAGTGTCCTATCCCGAGGAAAGGCACACAAGCATTCAAGAGAGATTCCTCAAAGACAAATAAAAGACGATCATGCACGTATACCTCTAATATCCATTTGGATATTTGGGATACCCTGAATAATAGAAGGTACTGATGTATCTACCAACACATTGATAACTCCCCCTCACATGGTGCATAAGAGAACACAAAGAGTTTGATTTCAGAAAGATTTACAACCTGTCAGCATGAACCCTGGGATGGAAACAGTCAGTGAAATCCCAGACATCAGGAAAATTTAAGCATGACTCACAAAAATGTGACAACTAATTTTCATATGTCTTGATGGCTCAAATTTTTCACATGAATATATGACTATAAAGTAACATCAATGCCATGTTCTTCACAAATCAATCCTTGGAACCATAAGAGTGTGTGTGTGAAAGGTTCATCTAAGGGAGTACAAGTTTAGAGCATCAAATGACATGAGGACATCAAGAGTAACCAAGTGACTTTGTCACAACCATTTGAGAGTTCTGGAAATTCAGTACCACTAGGACTTTGTCCCATCTTGGCCTTTGGCCGTTTGTCATTTATGTTCAAAGCACTTTTCTCATTTTCTTTAACTTTTTCCCAAGAGCTCATCTGAGAAATACGTCCTCATAGGTCCATGTAACAGAGTAGTTATCATTATGTCCTGAGCGCAATGCTCGAAAGAATAATGTGTGTTTCAAGGACACTCGGTGGATAACTAGTCCGAACCCATCGAAGGATAGATAACATCTCAGGGATCCCCACTGGTTCCGGTTAAGGTGCACCCAGCAAAAGACTAGCCCATTCCTTTACTTAATTCATTTAACAATAAGCACCAGAATTTCACAATTGTTCTTCAGTAACTAGTTCAACTCACTCAATTTTCTAGCTTAAACGGTGTACACCCCACAAGAGTAACCTTTGTGCTCAAGAGTTCTTTCTAGTTCCAAGAATGATTTAGACCACATGCACTAACATTCTTAAAGGCATAGATGCATATACACAAGAGAAAGATGCAGCAATGTCTATCAAGATACATGAAATAAGAACACAACATTTTAGATCAAGTTCAGAAATATTTCCCGGGATATGACCACAGACTCGTATCCCAACATGAGCCAACATTTATTTTCAGAAAAATAAAAAGACTTGAAAGATAAATTTAGACCAGTGAGGGAGATATCTCAAGTAATGGTGCATACACCAATAGCCTTTCTAAGACTTTCAAATCTCAGATTGTCCAAGGGCTTAGTGAACAAATCAGCCAATTGTTGTTCAGTTGGAATAAATGTCATTTCAAGCTGTTTGTCTTCAACCAAGTTTCGAATGAAATGATATCTAATCTCTATATGCTTGGTCCTAGAATGCAACACAGGATTTTTTGAAATATTGATTGCCGAGGTGTTATCACAAAACAGGGATAGGATACCTTGCTCAAATCCGTAGTCGCTTAGCATATGCTTCATCCAAAGGAGTTGTGTACAGCAGCTTCCAGCAGCTATATACTCCGCTTGAGCAGTGGACAACGATACGCAGTTCTGCTTCTTGCTATGCCACGATACTAGGTTGTTCCCAACAAAGAAACAACCACCCGAGGTGCTCTTCCTATCCGTGGCATCTCCCGCCCAATCCGAGTCCGAATACCCTGCAATCTCAGTGTTAGTATCCGTAGTATACAGAATTCCAAAGGCACATGTACCTGAAACGTATCGAATGATACGTTTGACAGCCTTCACGTGGGATTCCTTGGGGTTGGCTTGATACCGAGCACAAACACCCACACTAAAGGAGATATCGGGTCTGCTAGCTGTGAGGTAGAGCAGGCTTCCAATCATGCTTCTGTAGAGGGTTTGATCAGCATTGATGCCCTCCAAATCAGCACTGATTCTGCAAGAGGTTCCCATTGGGTTCCGGATGGGAGAGGCTCCTTCCATCCCAAACTTCTTCACAAGTTCCTTGGCATACTTTTCCTGCGAAATGAACAAACCATCTTTCCTTTGCTGAACTTGTAGTCCAAGGAAGAAGTTTAGCTTACCACAAAGACTCATTTCAAACTCTTGCTTCATTAGACTAACAAACTCCTCAACAAGTTTTTGGGAGGTAGAACCAAACACCACATCATCCACATAGATTTGAGCAATTATCATATGATGTGAAACATTTTTAACAAACATGGTCTTATCAATAGAGCCACGCACATACCCATGGTCAATTAAATGTGTAGACAATTTTTCATACCAAGCTCTAGGAGCTTGT
Source organism: Geum urbanum (assembly GCA_946800695.1). NCBI lineage: Eukaryota > Viridiplantae > Streptophyta > Magnoliopsida > Rosales > Rosaceae > Geum > Geum urbanum. Next base: position 42,109,723 of record OX327007.1, on the reverse strand, counting down.
TTCAAACCATAAAGGGCTTTGTCTAATCTGTAAACATAGTCGGGATGGGAAGAGCTCTGAAATCCCGGGGGCTGTTCAACATACACTTCTTCTTTCAAAACTCCATTTAAGAAGGCACTTTTCACATCCATTTGAAAGAGATCAAATTTCAGAAAACAAGCAATGGCCAAGAGTAACCTAACGGACTCAAGTCTAGCTACGGGGGCAAATGTTTCATCAAAATCTAGGCCTTCTATTTGTGAATAACCTTGCACAACCAACCTAGCTTTGTTTCTTGTAATAATTCCCTTCTCATCCGTTTTATTTTTGAACACCCACTTTGTTCCAATAACATTCTTATCCCTAGGTCTAGGAACTAAGTGCCAAACATTGCTTTTCTCAAACTGATTTAATTCCTCTTGCATAGCCCCAATCCATTCTGAATCATTTAAAGCATCTTTAACATTCTTAGGCTCAATACTAGAAACAAAACCATAGCAAGCAATTCGATTGATAGCTAACCTATGCAAGGTAAGAAAGCTCCTGAGGCTAACGAGATTACTTACAACCGCTTTGGACCTACTACGGGTTTGCATTGGTTCATCCACCATGCCAATCACATCCGAAGGAGAATGGTCTTTTTGCACTTGACGTTTCCCAATGCGATGTGGCTTCTGGATAGATAGGGTCTGATCTATCCCGGCACCTTCCTTATCAGATTCTGCATCCTGGGATACGTCATCAGGGATAGAATTCTGTTCGTCAATGGGAGTCTCAGGATCTTTGGGAGATGTCTCAGTGCTCACATCCTCAACCTGCACATTTCTAGAAGAATGGTTGTGAGAGCATACAAGAGAATCATTGATAGCCACGTTCACCGTTTCTACAACCTTGCATGTTCTCTTGTTGTAGACTCGGTAAGCACGGCTATTCAATGCATAGCCTAGAAAAACACCCCTATCACATTTAGCATCAAACTTTGTCAAATACTCACGGTCTCTATAAATAAAACAAGGGCTTCCAAAAGCTTTTAGGTGTGAGATATTTGGTTTCTTGCCTTTCCAAAGTTCGTAGGGAGTTTTACAAGTACCCGGTCTGAAAATTACACGATTAAGAGTGTAACACGCATTAAAGATTGCTTCGGCCCAAAACATGTGAGGCAAATCTGCAGAACTCAACATAACCCTCCCCATTTCTACCAACACCCTATTCTTCCTCTCAACAATCCCATTTTGTTGGGGTGTAATGGGGGCTGAAAACTCATGGTGCACACCATTTTCCTCACAATACTCAGCAAACAAAGAGTTTTCAAACTCGGTTCCATGATCTGATCTAATCCTCAAAATGCATTTGTTTTCGGAGAGCTTTTCATTTGAAATTCGTTTTGCTAGTTCAAAAAACTTCCCAAAGGTTTGAGTTTTGTCACCTAGAAATATGACCCAAGTAAATCTAGAGAAATCATCTACCACAACAAGCACATATTTCTTTTTAGCAAGACTCTCAGTTTCTACAGGGCCTACAAGGTCTAAGTGGAGTAACTCAAGAATATTAGAGGTTGGTCTAGCATTTAGAACAGGATGGGAGGTTCGGGATAGCTTACCCATTTTGCAGTCTCCACACATACCTGCAGCTCTCCCGGACAGTTTGGGCAGACCACGAGCTCCATCCTTTGAAGACAGTTTCACCACATCTTGATGGTTGAGATGGCACATCCTTCTATGCCACAGATCTAGCAGGCTTTCTTGAGTTGAGGATTGGAAGCACACATCAGGTTCCAGCTTTTTGTTTGCACGGACACAGTAGCAGTGGTCACGGGACCTCTCCCCCTTCATCACATATCTCCCTTTCCCATCCAGAACAGTGCACTTGGATTTGTCAAAGGTTACTGTCTCGTATTCGTCAACTATCTGGCTCACACTCAGCAAACATACTTCTAAGCCTGCTACCAACAGCACGTTCTTCAGGGCTGGGAGACCAGGAGTATCAACTGTCCCGCATCCGATGATCTCTGCCTTGGCACCATCTCCGAACATGACATCACCAACAGGATGAGTATCATCCATGGAGGTGAACCATTTCCGTTCTCCGGTCATATGCTTCGAGCAACCGCTATCCATGTACCAAGAATCGGATTTCCTGGTGGAAAGAGCAGTCAAGGCAACGTTGCAAACAGCTACAACATCTCTTGCAGCAATGGGTGAGGTCTTTACTCTTGAAAGAAAGCAGATAACCTCTTCTGGTTTCTTCTTTTTGACATCAGGGGCTTTGGGAGACATGACCCTTCTGGTATCCCGGGTTTTGTGAACAGATTTCCTGACCCAATTTGCAGAAGCAGGCTTCTTCTTCTGCTCCGGGATGCCAATAGACTGTGCTATCCTCGTCAGTTCAATGAGAGATTTCTGAAAGTGGGCGATCAGATTGATGTTTGGTGAGGTCTTGGCAGGTACAGAGTTTCCTCTCAGCTTGTAACAGTACCGACGAATGTGTCCACTGTTCCCACAGTGAAAGCATCTGATTTGCGAGCCTTTCTTGAGCTTTGACACCTTGGGGATTTCAGGAGCATTGGTCTTCAGCTGTGGATGAGGCTTTCCCAACACAGAGCTGGTTCCTTTTACGAACGTAGTCTTCTCTGAGCCCTTGGATTTGTCAACACCTTCAAATCCCAACCCCTTCTTGCTGCCATCTAGTCTTCCCATCCCACAGATTTGGGATAGCTTCTCCGAGCCAATGGAGAATTTGGCGAACTGGTTTCGGGCGTCCAGCAGGGCTTCTTCGAGCTTCAGCTTCTCAGTAGTCATCAAGCTTATAGTAGAGGACCGACGATCCAGCTCCTCTTTGAGAAAAGTCACTTGCTCTTCAAGTTGGGTTTTGGTTGAAATCCATTCTGTCTTCTGGGATAGGAACTCTCCTTGTATCCTGGAATGTGTCTCCTTACTCAATGAAAGCTCATTAGATAGAACTTCATTTTTAGCAAGCATAGACTTTGAGGCTTTACACAAACGCACATACATATCATGCCCTTCATCATCGGAATCCTTGTCCTCAAGAGACTCATCCAATGTAACATGAGAGACAAAAGCAACCTTTTCATTTTCATCAAGATCGGTTTCAAAACTTTCATTAGACTCACTATCACTCCAAGTAGCTTTTAACACTTTATGAGACTTATTTCTCCTGTTAGCACAGTCCACAGCTTTATGTCCTATTCCATTGCATTCAAAACATTTCATGTCCGTTTTCGGGATAGGAGAGGGCCTGATATCCCGACTTTTCTGTGAAACCTGATTTCTAAAAGGCTTAGAGCTAGATCCTTTTGAGAAGTTCCGGTTAGAGTTGAAAGATTTCCTTTTCCTTAAGAATTTCTCAAATTGTTTAGTTAGAAAAGCAAATTCATCATTTTCATCATCTTCATTTTCATGCAACTTTTCAACCTCAACTTTAACCGAACTTAAAGCAATGGATTTCTCAAGCATGGGCCTTTTCTTTAGAGTTTCATAGGTTTTCAAATTACCAACAAGTTCTTCTAAAGGATAGGTATCAAGATCATGAGCCTCTTCAATAGCATTCATTTTAGAGTCAAAGAAGGGAGGTAAAGCAGTTAAGAACTTCCTAACAATTTTCTTTGATTCAATAGCCTCTCCTAAGCTACGACATTGATTTGTGATATTAAGTACACGACCATAAAAATCATCAATAGACTCTTTGTCACTCATGCTTAGACCTTCAAACTCAAAAATAAGACGTTGAAGTTTTTGTTGTTTAACACGGGAGTTACCTTCATGAGTGTTGATGAGCACCTCCCATGCCTCCTTAGCAGTGGAGCAATGAATGATTCTTTGGCGCTCTGCCTCGGAGACAGCATTGAATAGACAGCTAAGGGCCTTGATATTTGCTCTAGCCGAATCCTTGTCGTCTTTTACCCATTCGGACCTAGGCTTTGAAATTATTTCGGTTGATTCATCGCCTTTTGGTTTTGTGGGATGTGTCCAGCCTTCCTCTACACTTTGCCACAGCATACCATCATCTTGGTAGGAGAGGAAAGCACTCATCATGATTTTCCATTGAGAGAAATCATGTCCATCGAAAAAAGGTGGAACATTTATGGAAGAACCTTTTTCCCGATCCATAACGAACCCCTCAGAGGATCTCACTAGCAAGGGCTAGTGGCCGCTCTGATACCACTTAAAGGTCCTAGAGGGGGGGTGAATAGGCCTTTACCACTTTTTCGTTTAATTCTGTCTCCGGGATAGCAAGATATTGTCCTATCCCAGAAGGCAGGGTACGAGTAATAAAGAGAAAGCAGTAAGGAAAGAATAACACCAGATGTTTTTGGTGACGCAGAAATCCTACAACCAGGATCAAAACTGCGTGCCCCTTACTCTTGAGGGACAAACCTTTCCACTAATTGGTAACACACACTATTACAAGTTTCTGGCACTCTGGGATACATACCCCTTATGCTATCCTGACTAGTCTACCCACTAGTACAAACAGAGCTACACTACCTTAATCAATGTGCTTACACTTGGAAAGAAAAACAGAAGTATCAAACACAGATTCTTAACTACACTTCAAGTTAAAACCTTCTTGATCACTTCATGGGTTGGGCATCTCCACACTTTATCTCTATGGAATGCACAATGCAATGATGCATATGAGTTTTGAAAACAGTTTTAAGCTTCAGAAACCATGTCTATTATGCACTGTAAAGAGCAACCAAAAGACATGGAAGGGGAAGAGAAGAGATAAGAGAAACTACACTCGAAAGTGCTCTCAAAGAGTACCAAAACAGAATAACCAAAACCCCCAAGTGTTTCACTCAACCAACCAACTCTCAGTACAGTTTTAACACCTTATATAGACATACAAAACAGCAGCAAAATGCAGCAAGTAAGTACAGCAAAGGAAGGGTCAAAGACCACAAGAAAGCACGTGAGAAACCAACAAAAGAGTCACCCTATAGTAGACCTAAACAAGGACCAAAGCAGACCTAAAAACACAGCTCCCGAAAGGGCACAGCAAGCCTAAACAGGGAGGGAAACCAAAGCAGTTTGTAGGTCTTTCCTTAAAGGGTTAAGGTTCTCTAAACAAGGCAAAAGCTTCCTTTTCACTTGTACAAGAATAGCCATATCAGTTTTCAAGGGAAGAGCACGTTTTGACACAGCAAAGAGGAACCCAGAAAAACAGAGCCAAAAGCACTTTGACAAACAGAAAAAGACAAATCTGTTTTCAAGAAATCACATGTGAACTTTAAGCAACCAAAGTCAACTAACATATAAACATGCGTTTGTATTCTGAATCAAGGAGGTTCTAAACCCTAGAAAGTCACATACTGACTCGGAAATCACCAAGACTACTAAACACAGATATGCACAGACTTAACAGATGACAAGCAGGCCAACAGGGATATGAGCAGCAGTTGCTATCCTAAATGGAAACCATGATATGGGATGCATGAACTACCTGATATCCCAAAGAGATAAGTGAAAGATGCCAACATCTTCAACCTCTGTTCTTGATGATCCTTCAGGCAATTGTGTTTTGACGATTGTCAAGGGATAGCCAATATCCATATGCCTTCAATATGGTCACAGCATGCATGCAGGTAGCCTCTTCGTCCTCGACGTCTCTCTTTCAGGAGCGTACCAGCTGATCGAAATGATCAATTCTAGCTAGTTGCATGCTTCTCCTCGATCCATACTGCATGTGCTTTGTAACCCTATTAGAGCATTTACACCGGGGAGGATTTTTTCCAAATCGAAATTCCTCTGACAGGTGTCAGCCGACGATAGGAAGTTCAGGCATCTCAATCCGTGCAGCATGGCAAATTCCAGTCCGTGACCGCACATTGACTCGGAGGAATTCTCCCCGAATTGTTGAAATTGATCGCCGAAGAGAAAGTGTGCTCTGGGGGAGCCCACGTATGTGGGTGACGCCAGGGCGCGTTACCTTTTTTTATTTTTGGCTCGTGTATTATGTATTTTTTTACGGCTTATTTACGAACTAATGGGCGAACGCCACATGGTCGGCCCAGGTCAAAACGCATGGCCAACGGCTCTGTGATCCTGAGCCGTCCATTTTGAATCTAAAATTTGATCTGATGGTCAAGATTCAAATTCAATGGCTCCTTACATTCCACACTACCAGCGTAATCACTACAGCCGATGAATTTTTAAAAACTATAGCCGACGAGTTTTACTTTCGTCCCCTATAGCCAACGAAAAAGAATTTTTTTTTTTTGCCGAAATAAAAAAGTCGTCAGCTATAGTACTATACCCGACGAACACGAATAAAAAACTCGTCGGCTATACTATTACCGACGAGTCACTACAACATTCGATACCATTGCCGGCGACTTTAAGTCGCCGGCCTTGTTTTTTTTCCGCCGGTAATGATGTCGCCGAAAATTGGCCGCCGGAGATAGCATTGCCGGCGACCTATTTTCACGTCGCCGGCAATGTCAAGTCGCCGGCAATGAGAAAGACATTACCGACGACACAAGTCGCCGACAATGAGAAAGACATTACCGGCGACTCAAGTTCAACAGTTTGCGCCGCCGTGGCCGGAAAATGAAGTCATTGCCGGCGAATTTGGTCCAAGTCGCCGACAATGGTTGGAAAAATTTGTAAAAAAAAAGCCTGTTCTGGATTGGGCCCAATTCCAGAACCTGCATTGAAAGACATAAATCGTACAAATACAACTTCAACAGTACACACATAATTGTCCACCGGTACAGTACAAATAGCAACGATACGAAAATAAACTACAACTACACGTCAGGGTCGAGGAACTTGCGGGTCAGGGTCGAAGAAATCAATGTACTCATTTGAACTCCAATGGCTACCCTGGTCTTGCTGTGGCGGTGACTGGTGCGGTGGTGGTGGTGGATAACTGGGGAACACAGGGACCGGGGGAGGTGTGGGGAGCGGTTGTCCGGTAGTCTGAGCCGCGTACATCGTCTGCATCCATGTGAACATTTGTGTCTGATGCTGGACCATGAGTCGGTGTTGCTCGATCATCCCCCGGTACTCAGCATCTCTGACTGCCTGCTGCTCGACCATGAGTCGGTGTTGCTCGATCATCCCCCGGTAATACAATACATTAGGGTTGTAAGATATATTCAGGATGCATACCTTCGCTTTGGGGTGCTCGAAGTGGGCTATCAGCCACAGCCACTCGTACTCCCTAAACCGGAATTCGCTAGGGGTAGAACTTCGGCCTAGCTCCTTGTACTGTGTGTAATGTGAAGAAAACTCGTTCTTCCACTCTTTATACCTATATTAACACCAGGAAAAAAAAGTTAGAGATATTAAAACACTTGATAAAAAAAATCTAACTCGATATATACTCAAATAACTCGAAACACATCACCTCATATGTAGTTGACGCTCTACTCATGTGTGAATAAGGCATTCATCCACGTCAAACCACACCTGCAATATGAATATATAAACGGTTTCCGTTATATATTTATTCGGACTTAATTAATAAATGTAAAATTTACGTAATGAAAATACGATTTAACTCACACTCAGTGCATTATTCACTTGCATCTTCACGTAGATAGGCACAGATTCCCAATCTGGCCAAAGCATTGGGACCTTGTCCCGCACGATGGCCCCGGCCATGCTGACATATTTTCGCGTGGTGTCAAATGCCTCGATCACCTCGCCATCCTCATTGGCCCTAATGAGCGTTTTCCTTTCCCGGGTGGCCTGCTCAAGTCTCTTCCCGGTGCAGGTGCCTCTAGCCCCTTTCCGTTTTCCAGTGCCATTAACGAAATTGCCTAATAATACAATGTCAACAAATTGATATCATTAATTGAACATATCGTAAGTCTTAAGTAATAATTAAGTAATCAATCCCGGTAAGCAACAATTGTTCGGGAAGATGGATCATCAGGTGAGGCATGATGTCGAAAAAATTTGGGGGAAATATCCTCTCAAGCTTGCACATGATAAAAATGATGTCATCTTGCATCTCCCTGAGATCTGATTTTTTAACTTCCCTGGTGCATAACTTCTGAAAGAATCTTGACAAGGCCACCAACGGCTCCACCACCTCTTTGGGCAGGTACCCTCGAATGAAAATAGGGAAAAGGCGTTGAAGCAGTACATGACAGTCATGACTCTTTAATCCATATATCTTATTGTCCCGGAAGTTAACACACCTGCTTATATTTCCTGCATAGCCATAAGGATACCTGCATATATATATATATATAGCCATAGGCAACAATTATATTTCTCGCATATAACCATGTTCCCATAAAAATTTAAGGCCAATTTCCTGCATAACCATAAGAATATATACCTGACATTACTCAGCCACCCAAAAATTTCATGCTTATGCTTCGGCTTTACGGTGTAAGGAGCTTGCGGCATTTTTCTCTTACCATCTCTTAACCACAAATGTTTCCGCAGTCCCATAGCTTTCAGATCAATGCGTGCCTTAGGGATGTCTTTTGTTTTCCCCTCCAAGTTAAGAACTGTGCCCACCACACTTTCACACACATTCTTCTCTATGTGCATGACATCTAGGTAGTGTCTGATAGGCAACCTGGGCCAGTAGGGGAGTTCATAGAATATGCTCTTGTGTGTCCAAAACTTATACCTTTCGGGCTTGTCTGGAATTGACGCCACTATCTTAGGATGATTGCTCAGCTGGCCAAAATCATATTCATTCAACACTTCCAAAATTTCTTCCCCTGTCCATCGCCTGGGTGCCACACCTGTTTCCACAGTCTCATCAAACGCGTCTGGATCCTGCCTAAATGGGTGATCATATGGAATCCAACAACGGTGACGCATCTGAACAATTTTACTGCAATGAGGACTGCAACAATCAACCGTCATGCACTCTGAACAAGCCCTGTAACCCCTGGTAACGTTGCCTGACAACATACCGCGGGCAGGAAAATCACTGATGGTGCCAACAAGCATGACATGCATCTGGAACATCTCATTTTTGAACCTATCGTAAGTGGGGTGACCACACTCACTCAAGTACTTAAGCTCCTCAATCAAAAGCCTCAAATACACATCGAGACACTTTCCTGGATAACCCGGGCCCGGAATTAACAGAGTGAACATATTGTATTCCTTCTTCATGCATATCCATGGTGGAAGGTTGTACGGTACTAAAATAACTGGCCATATACTGTATTGAAGACTCATGTTGCCAAAAGGGTTGAATCCGTCAGATGAGAGCCCTAGCCAAACATTTCGGACCTCTGCTGCAAAATGATCAAACTCCCTGACCATGTGCTTCCAAGCCTCTCCGTCGGAAGGGTGTATAAGGGTGTCATCGTCAGGCAAATTCCTCTCAGCCCACCATCTCATAGCTTCGGCCGTGAAAGCACACATGAACAACCACTCCAGCCTATCAATAAGCGGGAAATATCGAAGTATCTTCACAGCTTTCTTGTTGCCTGCAGGAGTCAACTTATACCTTTCTGTAAAACATACCGGGCACGCTTCAAGGTCTTCAAGATCTTTTCCCCAGAAGAGAATACAATCATATCTGCATGCATGGATTTTGATGTAGGAAAGCCCAAGATCTTTCAGGATATGTCGCACCTTATGATGAGTGGTAGGAAGACGATGACCGGGTGGCAGTAGCGAAGCAGTCCACTTCAGCCAAGAATCAACAGCTTTGACAGACATTTTGTTCTCCATTTTGAGCTGCATCACTCCCATCACACTTTCAAGAACAGTCTTACTACAACCGTCGTACAACGGAGTCTGTTGCAATGCAATCAGGTTGTTGTACTTGTCCATACCGCTTGTGTTGACATGAGCTCCAGGTAATGGCTCGACTGGCTCAATATGGGGGAAACCCTCAACGACGGGAGGGACATTTGGTGCTTCATCAGCAAATACACCGCTCTCATGAGGAAACATATCATTGATTAACATCGATGTTGGATCATAGGATGGACTGCCCCTCTCAGCAAAATGTCCATGATCATACCGTGGACTAGCCCTCTCACTAAATTGTCCATGATTATGTGGACCCGCTAACGATGTTTCACCGTGATAAATCCAACAAGTGTACTTATCCCAAAACCCGTATTTACTCAGGTGCTTCTGGACTTTATCAATGGGAAAACGAAATCGATCGCTGCGACACTTACATTTTTTACACGGGCAATAATGAAGTGTAGTGTTTCCACAATTAGCCTTCACAAAATTCACAAAACTCCTAATTCCCTGGTGATATCTCACATCCCATCTTTCGAGGCTCATCCAACTCTTGTCCATCCTGAAAATTCTAACAATATTACGTACTATATATACACACACACATTCACTACTAATTATAAAATAAATCATCATTAATTACATTCGAATTCATTTAATTAACAAAAGTCGACCCATGCATGCATATAAATTTAAAATATATATATATATATATACCAACAATTCACAATTACAAATTAACATGCCTGTATATATATATATATAGACATATTAACAATTAATATTCACAAAATCATTTTATATACAAGTACATATATATATACACAAATTAACATATTTTCATTGAAATAATCTCAAATCCACTCAAAATCAACAGTCAATCACTCGAAAGCAACAATATAGCCACTCTATTTGCGTATCAAACCAATAATCGACGCGATATCTCAACTCTAAATCAACACATGCATATATATATATATATATATATATCGATCTAATTAAATCGATCAACACACACATATATATATACATACACATATACGTATATACGTACCTATATATATATATAGCTTCCCGAGTGATCGAGTTTTCGACGCCTTTTGACAATACCGAAGGATTTCAGAGCGTTTTCCTTCTTTCGATTTCACTGGATTTTTTTCTATCCAAATGAATGAGCTCCTGCCTCTGATATAAGAGGCATTGCCGGCAATGTTTTGCCGGCGAAATTCCGGCGAAAAGTCGCCGGAAATGTGTCAAAACATTGCCGGCGACCTATTCTGTCGCCGGCAATGTTTTGACACATTACCGGCGACTTTCCGGACACATTACCGGCGACGGAGCAAGTCGCCGGCCTTGTTTTTCATTATATCGCCGGTAATAAGTGAGAATGTGGTAGTGAATTTTAGCTAACGGACTTTAGTAAGTCGTCGGCTATAGTCCGTTGGCTAAAACCCGTCGGTAATAGTATAGCCGACGAGACTCGTCGGCTATAGTACTATAGCCGACGACTTTTTTATTTCGGCAAAAAAAAAAACTTTTTTGTCGGCTATAGTACTATAGCTGATGAAAAAAAAACTCGTCCGCTATAGTTTTTAAAAATTCGTCGGCTATAGTGATTACGCTGGTAGTGCCAAACGGGTTAATGCTCCAAAAAGTTCCCAAAAAATCCAAAAAAAATATCAAAAAATTTCAAATGACCCCCATACCACTTTCCTATAAATACTACCTTCATTTTTCTAAAACTTCACACCAATTTGTGCATAACAAATTATCATCATTCTCTCTCTCTCTCTCTCTCTCTCTCTCTCATTTTGCAAAAGATGTCTACTAATTGGCTTTTTTCCTAAGATGTACAATTGTCCATATTTTATTGTCGTCAAAGCGTAGATCTATCTTCAGCAACAAACAAAAGGTCGACAAGTTGTGGAAAAAAATTATGTCGATTACCAACAAAATTGGGAGATATGTCATGGTGAATCGAGGGCGGAGGCTAGAATCCTATCTTCTTGCGAACAACTTCTGTTGTAGATTTTGGGGATTAGAAATTGTTTTGACAAACGAGGAGTACCTTAGATATATTCCATCAATTGGATAATAAGTGTGGTGGTACGTCATACCGTTGACTTTATAAGTCGATTATGGGCTTCTTCTGGCAAGGAGCACATCGAAGATATCCGACCTGTTGAGCACATTAATATCATTTTGTGCTTCAGGCATCCCGAAGAAGCTGTGCCATATCCACGTGTCATATGACGTCATCGCCTCTAACATTATAGTGGGACGAGCCTTCCGTCCTGAGTATGACCCTTGCCAAGCTGTTGGGCAGTTCTTCTATTCCCAGTGCATGCAGTCGATGCATCTGATCATACCAGGAAATCTCTGCTTCCTTGCTTTTCTTAGAAGTCAAGTGATGTCTGTTGCATTTGGAGCACAGAGGTAATGGTCTTAGTAAAGCAAGATCACTTGTATGCACCAGTTCCTCATGCATTCCAGTGTTGTTGATTCTCTCATCTTTGTGATTTCAGTACACTGATCTGCAACTGCGTCGTACGTCAATATTCGTAGAGCATTTGTCATCTTTTGTTAGGAAAGAAATCCCTGCAATCCAGTGGCATCTGCTCTTTAATTCCAAAATGGGTTGTGGTTGCAGAGTTTTGTCTTGAGGCAGTTGAGCAAGTGCGTGCTTATTCGGAACCTCCGGCAAAAAACTTGCTCGTTGAAAATAAGGCGTTCGATGAAGTAATCTTCCATCAAATTCCGTCCCTTTGCTTCCCTCTGCCTTGGTTCATTTTTACGGCGGCGACGAGGTGGCTTATCATCAAACATCACAGCTATTATGACCGCATCAGTGACAAATGAATTATCAATTGCGGCATCTTGTTGGCGTTGTTGTCGCCTCCTCCTGAAAGACTCTTCGTAATTGAAAGGATTTATCTTACTGAAGAGGAAACGTGAAAAATTGTTTGAAGATATGTGTTTACGGGTGTAGAATATCAAGTGACTTGTAGATGTTGTGAGGTTTTAAAGAGCCATAAACGATGCTTTTATAGCAAAATTTAGATAATTTGATATTCACAAATGAATACACGTGTCACATCCTCATTTGTCGAAAATCTTACCAGAAATCTTCAGCTAATAATTTAGCCAACGACACATAGATGTGACACGTGTCACAAAATGACTGGTCGAAAATATTACCGTTCATCATAATTTAGACGATGACATCACGTGAAAGTGACACGTGTCACATTATGACTCATTGAAAATTTTATCGGAAATTTGGTTCAATAATTTTAATGACAATGACACATGTCGACTAATTATTGGATGAAAATATTACTAACAATTAAATAATTTTTTTTATAATTAATGAATAGTAATAAAAATTCATTTTTGTTACACTGCTACTACTACTGCGCAAAAATCATCAATAGAACATCTTATTTAGTGACTTAAATCTTTTAAATAAGAATTTTTAAGTCAATACCTAACGAGTACAGATGCTCTTAGGCTCGCCTCATCGATCAAGCTCAATCCTACTTAACGCGCGTCCAAATAAACCACACTTTCCTTGACATCGCTGCGAACGATAAGCACAAGAAGTATGATACAGGATATAAATTTCAAAGGGTTATGGTTATTCGATAATTAACTTAAATTGGAATGGGATTTTGGTTATCCGATCCGGTTAAGGACTGGACTAGGCTGAACTGGACTGGCACTGGCACTGGCTCAAGCAAATCAAATGGTCACACTACAGCGTACCGAACACGTGGCCTGATTGTGTTTCTAGACGACACAACGTCACTCTCCGACTCGTATGTGCCTGGCTCATGACACCAGAAAACGCTTTTGCGTCTGTCAAAGTAAAACCCCGGCTTGCGGTTTCGAACCCATCCGTCGTCCCGTTTCAGTTTATAAAGAGGATAAAAAAAAGGTGAATACGAAAATTAAACCAAAGTAATTAAACGGTCACTGCAAAATGAACCCTGCACCACAACAGCTTCAATGGTCTTCTTGGTCCCATTTGTTTCACTGATTTGCCTCAGTAGGAGCATCTCCAACAGAGTAGCTAAAATGTATAATTTTCGAAAATTATAGCTTTTATGCCTTCCAACAGAGTAGCTAAAGCTAAAGCTAAATATAGCTAAAACTATTTTAAGTAGATATATTTAGTTTGGGAGGAGAGAGAAAATGACTCAAGTTATATTTTTCCAATGGTCTTATTTAACTATAACTTTCACTGCTAAAACTGAAGTCAAATTTGGGTGAGCCACATTTAACTTTTTAGTTTAAAATAACTATAACTTATAACTTTGCTGTTGGAGATGCTCTAAGTCAATATTCTTTACGAGGTGAGAGGAAGCTGTATTGAAATATTCAGAGAACTCGTCACTCTCCGACTCGTATGTGCCTGGCTCATGACACCAGAAAACGCTTTTGCGTCTGTCAAAGTAAAACCCCGGCTTGCGGTTTCGAACCCATCCGTCGCCCCGTTTCAGTTTATAAAGAGGATAAAAAAAAGGTGAATACGAAAATTAAACCAAAGTAATTAAACGGTCACTGCAAAATGAACCCTGCACCACAACAGCTTCAATGGTCTTCTTGGTCCCATTTGTTTCACTGATTTGCCTCAGTAGGAGCATCTCCAACAGAGTAGCTAAAATGTATAATTTTCGAAAATTATAGCTTTTATGCCTTCCAACAGAGTAGCTAAAGCTAAATGTAGCTAAAACTATTTTAAGTAGATATATTTAGTTTGGGAGGAGAGAGAAAATGACTCAAGTTATATTTTTCCAATGGTCTTATTTAACTATAACTTTCACTGCTAAAACTGAAGTCAAATTTGGGTGAGCCACATTTAACTTTTTAGTTTAAAATAACTATAACTTATAACTTTGTTGTTGGAGATGCTCTAAGTCAATATTCTTTACGAGGTGAGAGGAAGCTGTATTGAAATATTCAGAGAAAATAACGAATGTAATTAAGTAACCCTAAGGTAATTCATCTTGGTGCACGTGTCAGTTGTACAGGGCTATTCGACTATCGTATCCTCCGGATTTAGAGAGTTGATCTTCTCGGTAAATTTACAACAAAAAAATATAAGATACACAGTACCACAACATTTATAGTTTACTGTTTACAAATGTTACCATTTCACATAGGTCGATGTAATAAGGTAAATTCTGGAAAGTGAGTGCACACCAACTACCGCAGAGTAAGTCGGAAATTGGGGAGGACAAGATGACGTTTCTAGCCTCACGTATGTTCAGCTATGTGGTCATCAGTACGTCCCCGATTAATCTCGCACCTGCCTCCACAAAGGACAATACCGTCATAAACATAGTAAAAAACAGTCCCGAGGAAACGGATCATCGAGACTTCGAGATTGAGAGAGAGCGTTTGAATCACGAGGGGTATTCTCGGCATAAAATATTCGGTCCTCCGATCGCATACCGTGACGTGGCTTTTCACAAACAGACACCAAACCGAACCGGGTTCACTGGGTGACACGTACCCCAGCTCCAGACGGATTAGATGAAAAGCCACGTAGGATTTCCACGTGGGCAATATAGTCTCAGTCAGCATCCCCCATCATTCTGTTTATATAGAGCTCACACTTGCTAGCTTCTTCTTCTTACTAAATCAATCGTCTCCCTTCATCAAAATCAAACAAAGGCCAAAATCGAAATTATTTTCAACACAGACAGACAGCTCTCCTTTCATTTTCACCTCCTCTCTGATTTTCTAGGCCTCTCGCCGCCGTCAATCGAATTATAATCTCGCCGGGAAATATGGAGCTGCCGACGGCTGATCGTGACGTGGCTATAACTTCGTCGCGCCGTCGCGTCTCTCCGAAACCCTAGACCGTGTCAGAGAAATCCCAAGCGAAAGCAAGCAACTTTTGCTTAGCAGAGCTTCGAAGCTATCCCATGCTTTGTTTAAAAGAGGCGAAGATAACTACATAATAATCAGGTTCTTCGTCGATTCAATTCAACCATGGTAGTTTGCTGCAGAGTAATCAGTGGAGGTTAATTTTGATCGATGTATTGGTATTTGAACCCTCAGCCTTTTAATTTTTGGGTTTGAATTATTATTCCAGTTTTGGCTCTGGTTTTCTTTCTTTCATTTTTTCAACAGCTTTAACTGTTGAGAATTGTGAGTCATAGTAGAAGACTAGAAGTTCTTCGTTCTCGTATTTTTGGAATTGAGTCCGAAGAGTCTCGTAGATAGAGGATTAGGCTTTCTCCTTTTTTCTTTTTTTTTAAATGGAGGATATTACTGTTGAAGATCGGAGTTAGTTTCGGAGTCCGATCGATCATACCGTTCACGATGAAAATCCAGCCGGTCGACTCTCACGCGCGGCCTCTGGAAGAGCCGGTGAAGCCGGCGGCGGCCAAGTCGCGCTTCAAGCGGCTGTTCGAGCGCCAGTTCACTAACGTGTTGCGGACCTCCACCGTGCCGACGGCGGAGAAGGAGAGCCTGCATTTGAACAAAGACGCCGGCGGCGATGGCGATGTCGATGGCGGCGAGTTCGAGCCGAGCTCGGCGTGCCTGGCGAAAATGGTGCAGAATTTCATGGAGGAGAGTAGCGAGAGCAAGCAATCGGCCAGGTGCAGCCGGAACCGCTGCAACTGCTTCAACGGAAACGACGACGTCAGCTCCGACGACGAGTCGTCGGATTCCAATCTGGCTTTCTCTTGCGAGCTTCTCAAGGTAAAACAAAAATATCTAATTTGTTGATGATGATTTTTCTGTTGGTTGGTTAGTTTGAAGAAATATGAAACGGAATTTTGCTTGTGTGGAATTGTGGACACACAGTCTCTGGTGGTATGCGCAAGTCACTGCGAAAGGAATCTGCTAGCGGACACTGCTAGAATCGTTGAGAAAATCAAACTGTGTAAGCGTAAAGACGACAACGGCAGAGTCGTCGTTACTGATCATCTCAAAGCTCTCGGTTACGACGCCTCAGTCTGCAAATCTCGCTGGGAAAAATCCCCTTCCTATCCTTCCGGTACTCCTCAATCTCTCTCTTTTTCCCCTCCTTGATATTAGTAGGGAGTTGATTGTAATTAGCTAATTTTGTGGTTTTATTTAGTCGAGTATGAGTACATTGATGTGTTGATCAAAGGGGAGAGGCTACTAATCGACGTGGATTTCCGATCGGAGTTTGAGATAGCTCGGCCCACCAACAGCTACAAGGCGATTCTTCAGGCGCTTCCGTACATATTCGTTGGGAAGGCTGATCGGCTGAGGAGGATCATCAGAATCGTATCGGAGGCGGCGAAGCAGAGCCTGAGGAAGAAAGGAATGCATGTTCCGCCGTGGAGGAAGGCAGAGTATGTGATAGCCAAGTGGCTCTCTCCTCACACCCGAGCCGCCACGGTGGCCGTTGATTCCATGCCTGAAAAGGAGACGGAGACTACTTGGTCTTTGATCAAGTTCATGGAGTCTGAACAGAGTCTGAACGAGTTGGACAAGTCGGGGGTGTCCGGTGAGCTTGAGGAGCCAGTGTTTGAGTTGTTGGAGAGCGAAGAAGAGAATTCGGCGGCGGTGAGGGAGTGGAAGCCGCCGGAGGTTCAGCCCAAGAGAGCTTCCGAGGTGATGAAGATTGTGAGTTTGTGACTGGTCTGGCTTCAGTCATGGAAGTTGAACATCATGAGCCATAAAATTTTGAATATTTTTTTGGTTTGTTTTAACTTTTAGAGAAGTGGTGTATGTTTGTATATGCCTATTAGCCCCTATAACTGTTGGATCCAGGCCTGGGACGGTTCGGGTTCGGGTAAAAACAATGGTTACGAGTCGAATCGAGAAAACGTTATTTCGGTTTGGATTTATAAATTTAAATACTAGAATTGAAATAAAATCCGAGTTTGAGTCGATTTTATGGGTTCTTTCGGTTTTTTTTTTGTATTAGTTGAGGGTTAACTGAATATTAGTTAGTCTATTTATCAACAGATAATGTTTAACTGATACTCAGTTGATGATATTCAGTTGATGGTTAATTGACACTTAGTTGAGTGTCAACTGTGTATCAATTGAGGGTCGATTGAGTATTAGTTGAGGTTAAAACACATTATGTTCAACAAAAGCACAACACAATAGTCTTTAATTGACACTCATTTTAAGGTCAATTGGATATCAGTTGAGTGTAAACTGAGTATCATCTGAGACCACTAAATCTGCATATTCATTTCAACAAAAAGAATATCAGTTGAGGCTCAAATCTGATACCAAGCATGCAAGCAAGTAAATACAAAATTTAATACCAATTTTTCTAACTACCCCACAAACTTCAAACACTTTATCACAAGTCCAAAGTCTAAAACTCCAAAATTTAAATGTCTAAATCAAGCTAACTTACTAACATTACAAATTCAAACTAACTTAAGGGTTCAACGCAATCTGTAATAAAATTTCTAAGTTTTTACACAATGTTTTTGGACCAAATCAGAATACCATACAACAATAGCAATCCATATTGATTATACTATCATACTTGAAGTCCAAAATTCATACTGAATGTCTGCAAATACATTCCTAATGTCCAAAGACATAAACAATAAACCAAATGTCCAGCAGTCCAGCTTCCAAACCAAGCAAAACATAAACTAAGTAACTAACAGTCTAACACCATACTATTGCTACTGTCTGATCAAAGTTCAAAAAGAAACAAAATGAAGAAAAAAAAAGTGAAACAAGGTTGCCACTGCTGCCTGAAAAGTGAAGACTTCAAGGATTGAGTATAATCTGGCTTCTTGGATTCTTTCTCTTGTTCTGTCTTGGCTTTTTCACTGCTGCTTGCTTAAGCTTCAAGACCTTTTGCATCTTCTGGACATATTCAGTTTATGGAGTTGCAGCACTTGCGGGATGTGTAACAGCTTCACCAACCTTTTCACTCTTCTCTCTTTCCATTTCTGCAAAAATCATACAGTTATAAACTTATAATTTATAAAATACAAAGTACAAAGTTACAAAAATCATAGTCATTAGTCATTACAGTACATTCACTACATTGTACCTTTTTTCAGTGATTCCATCATCTTTATCTCCTTCAACTCTGAAACATATTCCAGTCCCATAATTACAGTAGAGCAGATCCAGTTTTGAAGGCATATCAGTACCTCAACTGACTTAGGGGTTAGTGAACTCTTATAAGGGTCAATAACTCTTTTACCAGTGCTGAAACTGGACTCGCTAGCTACTGTTGACACCTGAATAGCCAACAAATCTTTTGCAACCATCTTCAGACTAGGGTATTTCTCTCCATTCACTTTCCACCACTCCAAAATATTAAACTTGTCATCAAGAACTTGTTTTTCCATAGGATCCCACAAATACGTATCTACTTCATGACTAACCACAGCTCCTTCACCTTTTTTCAAGTCTTTTTCCCATTTCTCAAGCATTGCAACTATCTTCTCACTCACTGTAGAACCACTAGGTTTGCTTCCCCTCTGATTTAGTGTGGTACTCCTACTACTATCTACACTAACAAATGACCTTTTACTTGATGATGTTGAGGCAGCATGTAAAGCACCATACAAGTCACACAAACACTGCATCAAATTCTTGACCTTTGAACTCTTCTGCTTCACTTCATTTGGATCCATCCCCTTACTTCATTTGGATCCATCCCCATCATTTCTAAACAAGTCATCTCAAAATTCTTAAGAATGTATCTGGGGTCTAGCACCAGAGCTACCAAATAGAGTTGATTGACATCATCAACACTGTTGAAGTACTTCTTGTACTTGAGATTCATATTCTTTGTCATGTCATGCAAAATATTATCAGTTGGAGAAGATGAAGCTGTGATTGGCTTCTTAAACAAGTCATCCAACTTTGCTTTTATGCTTACTATAGAATGGAAGGCTGCAGGTGTAGTAGGCTTCAGTTGAGCACTCACTCTCACTGTTACTTCATAGAAGATCTTCAAAAATTGAACAAATATTGTAGCTTCTTCCCAATTTGAATATGTTGGTGGCCTTATTCTCTTCCTTCCTTTCTTGGTGCTAATGATAGGCTGTGTAACAGTCACTATAACCTCAGCTTCCAAACCCTCATCTTCATCTTCATCAAAATCATCTTCATTAAAATAACTCTTATATTTCAGAAGTCTTCTTCTTCAGCCAACCTATCAAAATCCTTCTTCAGCTCTAAAGTTGTTGACAACATAAGGTAGGTTGAGTTCTATCTTGTTGGAACATCTAATATGCAAATCTTCTTGCACTCAACCTTTTCCTTCTCTACACAGAGCTTAAAAGCATCAGTCCTAGCATTAGAACTTCTTACATACCTTACTGTGTTCCTAATACTAGCCACTGCCTTATCCATTAAAGAAAGGCCTGACCTCACAATCAAGTTAATGATGTGAGCAAGACACCTAACATGCATGTATTGCCCTCCATACATAGGTGGATTATCCTATTGACTCATTTTCTTCCTAAGATACTAGATAGCTTTCTCATTAGCTGAAGCATTATCCACTGACACTGTTAACACTCTCTCAATTTCCCAATCAACCAAACACTGCTTTAAAATCCTACCTATTGTTGTACCATGATGATTCTGAATCAGACAGAAATTCAAAATATTTTTATGCATTGTCCAAACAGGATCAATAAAATGGGCAGTAATAACCATGTAGCTGATGTTTTGACAACTGGTCCAAGTGTCAGTTGTCAAATAGACACTATGATTCTTCAATTCTAACTTCATCTTTTCCTTCTTCTCATTATACATCCTAAGAAAATTCTTGCAAATAACTTTCCTACATGGCACCTCAAACTTAGGAACAACATAGCTACAAAAGTAATTGAACCTAGGTCTATCTATGAAACTAAAAGGAAGTTCATCTACCACAATCATTATAGTAGCAGCATCTATGCAACCTTACTGCGACCATTCCTTTCTCAATTCATCATCAGTAGTAAACACAGTTTGATTATCTTCCTCATACTCATTACTACCAACATATTTCTTACAGTGTTGCTCTATGTGTTTCCTCATAGTACTAGTCCCATTATTATAACTATCACAAGCAAAAGTGTTTAAGCAGTGCTTACATTTTGCTTTATCTGTGTGCCTAACTTCCTTCTCAACTCCATCAACGATCTCAAATAGTGGCTCAGAGTACTTCTCGAAGTGATCCTACACCCATGAATGCTTCCCCTTGTTTGCAGGCTTCGTAGTAGTCCTCTTCCTCTTTGGTGCAACATAGGAGGTAGCATGAGTAGGCTGAAAAGCTTCCTTTCCCATTTTCCTTGCTCTAGCCTTCGAGGTAGGAGCTTCAGCTTCAGCTTCATCAACATCAACATCAATCGGTGCAAACACTTGCAGCTGTTGCACCTTCAACATTGATTTGGTTTGAATCTGAACGCCCAGAAGTATTAGAACGGACATAACCCATTGATGAACAAATTAGGGAAATCGAGACTTTAGGGTTTTGATTTGGGGATCGATTTAGGGGTTGGGGTGGATGGTTTTTAGAAAGGGGATTGATTTACTCGAAATCAACTTCAAACAAGCTTCAATTAGGGATTTAGGGCTGAGATGAGTGATATTGAGAGATGGAGAAGGTGAGAGACTGAGAGAGAGGCGAAGAAATGGGATTATGTTTTTTCAATCCGGTAAAAATTACATATATATATGTGTGTGTTAATCTAGTGTACTCGATATCATGTAAGCTTGATATTTAGCCAATAATATAGTGACACTTGTACAATTACATACGAACTCGGTTAAAATCGGTTCCGGGTGATTTGAAATTACGTGAACCGGACTGAACTATTTTTGTTTAGCTTAGTTCGGTTTACAGATATACACTTGAAGCTGAAATAAAAAACCGAGCCAAACTGGACCGAATGGGCCGGTTCGGTCTGGGTTTTTGGTCAATAAATCCCAGTCCTAGTTGGATCCCTTCTATGTTTTTGATGCAAGGCCATCTCGCAGGACATTTCCAATAAAAAGCGATTGCTTCTCTTATTTGAGGAGGAACAAACACTGTTTGAGGTGGAACAATCACTATTCATCAAATAAGAGGTGCAGTTTTTATTTTTCGAACAGCGGTGCCAAAAAATAGCACTTTTTATTATTGTTCATAAATTAATTTTTATGTAATTTTTTTAATTTCATTTTCAACCAATACATAAATGACATGTGCCGTTGTCGTATGAATAATGGAATAAGATTTCAGGTAAGATTTTTGACCAATGACGAGTTGACACGTATCACACCGATAGAACATTATCGTGTAAATAATTGTACAAAATTTTTGATAAGATTTTCAACCAATCACGAGCCAACACGTGTCATATTCACGTATCGTTATCGTCCAAATAATTGGTGTAAGATTCTCGGAGAGATTTTTGACCAATTAGAAGACGACACGTGTTATCATCTTCAGGCATTAGAATATCTAGACTTGCCTATAAATTTATATATCGGTGATCATTGTTCACTCACACCGTTTTCAACCATATATTCTAGATTCCGATAAGATGAATCATTTCAATTTTGACAATTTTTTTCGGAGGAGGCGACAACAACGTCAGTGAAATGCCAAAATTACTAATGATTTCATCACTGAAGCGGTGACGGTCGATGCAATGTTTGATGATGAAACACCTCGTCTCCGACCAAATGAAGAAAGAATGAGGGAGTCAAGAGGACATAATCTGATAGAGGATTACTTCATCGAAACCCCCGTCTTCAACGAACAAGCCTTTTGTCGAAAGTACCGAATGAGTACGAATTTATTCAACCGTATAATGACGGATCTCCGCAACCATGACCAATTTTGGTACCAAAGAGCTGATGCCACCGGATTGGTTGGACTTCTTCCACAACAAAATATGACTGGCGCTATTCGTATGTTGGCGTACGGCGCAGCCGCAGATTAGTGTGCTGAAATATCAAGGATGAGTGAATCCACAATACTACAATGCATGAAGAAGTGGTGTATGCATAAATACGAGATTTACGGTGACCTCTATCTCCGAGCTCTAAATGCCACAGACATAACCCGACTTCTAAAGAGAGCAAGGCATCGCGAATTTCCTGGTATGATCAGAAGCATTGACTGCATGCACTAGGAATGGAAGAACTGCCCCACAGCTTGGCAAGAGGCATTCTCGGGGTGGAAGAAGAGTCCAACTATTATTTTAGAGGCGGTAGCCTCATATGACACATGGATATGGCACAGCTTCTTTGGGGTACCCGAATCACAAAATGATATCAACATGCTCCACCAATCAGGCATATTTGATTCGCTCCTTGCAGGAAACAGTCCGAGTGCAACTTATAAAGTCAACTGTATATATCTCAGGTACTTCTCGTTTGTGAAAACAATCTCCAATCCCCATGAGCTACCACATAAACTGTTCGCAAAGAAACAAGAGGCATACCGCAAAGATGTAGAGGTGCTTTGTGATTTTGCAATCTCGTTGAGAAATTATTTGGCATGCAGCTAGGTGTTATCACCAATCAACATTGAAGAGCATCATGTTGGCTTGCATTATAATGCATAACATGATTGTCGAAGAAGAATTTGTAGATGAGGAGTTTGAGGAGAACGAAGAAGAAGATCTATAAAACCCATCAACTGCTTTCACAGTTTATCATGGACCAGTGGATGAACAAGGCAATCGCA
The DNA here is from genome assembly GCA_946800695.1 of Geum urbanum. Taxonomy (NCBI): domain Eukaryota; kingdom Viridiplantae; phylum Streptophyta; class Magnoliopsida; order Rosales; family Rosaceae; genus Geum; species Geum urbanum. The sequence continues at coordinate 42,086,389 of OX327007.1, read as the reverse complement.
TTCCTTTTGAGCTAGTTCGAAAGGATGAACAAAATGAACAACAATTTTCCGACTGTGTTGTAGATCTCCGATCTGCGTACATCCATGGAGAGTTGCAGAAAAACTTAGTTAAGCACAACTGATATCTAGAGACCGATGAACGACTTTAAATGATGTGTGTGTGTAATTTTAATTAACCTAGTTTGCAACATGTTTTCTTTATTTGTTTTTCTTTTTGGGTGTTTGAGTGATGTGTGTTTGATTTTAAGTCACTATGTTTTATTGTAATGTGCTTGAGCTTTGATGGAATTAAAAAAGTGCATTTTTATTTATTTGAAAATTTAAAGTACATAATTCCAATCAAAGCCTAGAATTATTGAAAATTTAAAGTACATAATTTCATAAAAGCAAACAAATACCAAACTATTGAAATAGTGGGCGATAACAATTTGAAAATACTTTATCGCTACCATCTCCTTCCTCTTCCTCCATTTTCTTAAGGGTATTCTCTTTTTTCTTTGAAAAATACCTCTTCGATTTTGGGGTCATAGCATTTGTATCCACTGCCATAATCCTTGTTTCCTCTGCTTGAGCCCTCAATTTGTAGTCCTTCTCCTTTAGGACGAGTTGTTTTTGGTATAAAGCTAGCTCAGTTGCATCACTTTTTTTTTTCCCGGTGAGATGCAATTTTTGATTTTCCATCATGATTTTCAAAACCTCGTCTCTTACCTGATTTGAAGATGTCATGACATTTTTCTCCTTTCTTTTAGCTTCCTTGGTCGCCTTCACTCCAATTGGTCTAACCGGACTAGAGTACACTTCTTCTTCGTTGCTTTGTGATGTTGTAATGACTTCATCATCCTCCACGTCGACGAGGTGAGGCATTGAGGTAAATGAAGGAGTAGTTGTGGAGTTGGAATATGAAGGAGGTGGTATGCTAGGTTTAACGGGCCGAAAATTTGGATGGTTCTTCCCAACATTCAAACTTGGTAAACTCTTTTTTCTTTTGTGCCATGTACCATGATTGAGCTTTTCTTATCTAGGAAAAAAAATTATATGTCAAAATAATATCTAGGAAATGAAAATGTCAACATTGATTAAAATATATGACAAAACTATTAACACTTACTTCATCTTGCAAATTTGAGCCAGATTGTGCATTCCTTTGTGCATATGTAAGAGCGGCACCCCAAGTTCTAAAACTAGGCTTCAACTTTGTAAAATGAGAAGAAACTGCAGTTTGGGTTCTAGGCTCCGGTCTTGATTCACCATGTGCAATCTCCCAAATTTTCTTATAATCGGCATAGACTTTTTCCCACAATTTGTCGGACTTATGTTGCCGGTAATAAGACAAAATCTAATACAACAATAAGAAATAAAAAGTTGCAAATCTTTGGAATCAAGCCAATTGGACATTTTTTGGGAACTAAAATACAAAGGGATGAGAGAGGAGGATGAAGGAGAAGAGGAATGAGAGGATAAATTTGTTGTGCACAAATTTGTGTGAGATGTGAATGAAATTGATGTAGTATTTATAGAAAAATTATAGGGCGTTATTTACAATTTTTTTGAAAATTTTGAGATATTTTGCAATTTTTTAGAGTTTATTTGCAAAATGTTTGTTATTTTTTAAGTAGCCGTTTCGGTTGAATCTCAACCGTCTGATTAGATTTTTAAATTTGAAATGGACGGTCCACAGCTACTTGACCTTTGGGCATTAAATCCATCCGGCCTCGCCACGTGGCACTATCCCTTTGGCCAAGTATTTTTTTAACCATTTACTGGCGCGTGTAAAAAATGAGCTCAGCCTGGCGTCACCCACGTATGTGGGCTCCACCAGGAGCAAGAGCACAGATTGCTCGAGTAGCTGCTCGGGGTGCTCGTCAATGAACGGTCGTCGGAGAGCTCCATCGCCATTGCACGTCGCTTTTCCTCCTGCTCGTACTACCGGCCACCCTGGCCCGCCAACGTCGCCTGCTCGTGTTGGCACCCGTGCGGGTGATGCGATAGGAGTACGTTATATTGAAGTTGGGTTACAAAAAATAGAATTAAGATTCTATTTGTCCATAAAAAATAGAATTTGATCACATTTTATAAAATTTAATTTATTTTAAGTTATATTTTTATTTATATTGATATTCATAAGATATAATAAATTATTAATATTTTGAAACAATTTTGGTATTTAAAAAAATTGAAGTTAAGGGATCTACTAATTTTTGGGTTGGATGGTTTGTGAAAGAATTGGATAAATAACATTTATTTTGCAATTTATGTAACCCAATTTGTAATATATGTAACCCAAGTTTAAACAAAAATTAGGTATATAAATACATTATTGGAGATGAAATTTTGTAATCTCCAAAATTTTGTAAATGAATTATAAAATTTAATAAGGAACTCATCATTAAAAATAGCCTAAGAATCAGATTTTACCGATAACTAGCAATAATAAAATTATGAAGCAAAATGAAATAGTTTTGGAAATTCCCATGTGTTATGTACTTGATCAGATATATACAATTCCTCTGCCGCTGCTCATGTCGATCTCATTTGTTTATTCTCAAAAGGGGGAGGAAAAAGTTGAACACAACGTAATTCGATGATGAAGATAAACAGACTCGTGCTGTCTCAAAAGCTGTGAACCGAATACCCCAAGTTTTAAACATTTCGGAATTTGTGGATAAATTTGCTATGGTTCACAAATGTCATCTTTAGCTAGCTAGAATCATCAGGAAACTCATGACCAACGTATACAAGGGTTGAGGGAGAACTTGCCAACTGATAGTGGTAGGTAGGCATTAGATAAAAACGTGGTAGGTAAGAATTTGGGTCAGCAATCTTGGGGGTAAACTTTGTTTTAGGCAGCAGTAGGGGTTGTGATCTTATCTGGTTATTAATTGTGGATGCAGTCAGAGCAGACTTACTTCTTTCCTAAGTTATTTTAGCAGTTAATTTTCTTGATATGGTCTTAGATGGGAGACATGGTGGTGATTCAATTTTCTTCGATCTGGTACCCTGAAGTGTGGTACCAAAATTCATTGAAACTGCAATTAGAAGGGTGTGGAATGTAGAGCGTCAGTTTTTACTCTTCTCTGCTCTCTCTATTCCATTGGTGGTGGATGTCATCATTAGTGTGTGTGTGACACAAGTCACAGTCGTCGGTGGTGTGTGTGCCAACTGGGAAGTGCCAAGTTTGTATGAAACTATGGGTGACAATTGCTTTGCATAGAGACACAGGCGTGGATAAGTCTAATGCTCAATTGCTCTCGGTCGTCTCGGAACTTCTTTCACTCTTTCAGTAGCCATCGAGGCATGTCGTTTCTGCGAAACGGCAAATGGCATTGTATGAATTGAAGTTTCTTACAAAGAGAAGGTGTATATGAATCGCAGCTTCAACAAGCTATGTATAATCTCTTGACTATTTGAGGGGGAAGTCTTTGGTCAAGCAATTTGACTACTACGGTTGTTGTCTCGGCCTATTAATAGGTAGACGTGATGTGTATATTAAAAGGAGAAGATAAATGTTTGGATAGACATGCGTACAAAGAGTTTGATTTGTTTTTGTTTTGTCGCCAACGTGAATTTTTTGGGCTCTCTTAGAACTCCTCTTTCTTTCTTTCAAAATCCTAAAAAATATTTCTAAGCCGCATCCCCTTTTCCTCTCCGATCCACACTTACTGATTCCCATCTCTCCATTTCTCTACTTCTTTGTCTTCCTTTTTCCGAGACCCTATAGTAAACCGCTTGCATGGCCGATTCGGCTGACGATGTCCCCCGCTAGTTTGAGGTGCCGATGGAGTTCACTGAGTGCAACGCAACTCAGTTGGGAGATTGACTGGTTCGACTCCGATGATGATGCAGCGGCCCTAGAATGCTTTTATGGGATGCTGTGATTGTTTGGGATGGAGCCAGTGCCGGCTAGCCACGAAAGTGGGCTGCGAGCAATGATGGCTCGTCTGTGGGCCATGCCAAGCCGGCCGTCAAAGGTGTCTTATTTGTGAAAAGCTTCGGGTCAGTTATTTTGCACCTTCCAAGATTTGGCAACGGTGCCGTGCAGTCCAAAGTGGGCCGTGGTATTTTGGTGATTATACAGTTGTGGTGCAGCGACTTGATGATTTTTCGGATTTCTTTGCGGTGGAGGAGACATTGGTGCTAATATGGGTGAAGGTGAGCAATGTGTCGGATGGTGGGATGAATGAAACGTGGGCTCAGACGATCAGATGATAGCTCGGGGAGTTCAAGGAGGTGGATCTCCCGAAGCTCAATACGTTGAGGGAGATGTAGTTGTGGGTTGCGGTGGATCTCCGTCAGCCTTTGATGGTGCGGTGGCGGGTTAGGTTTGCAGCGAGGGTTTCGGTAAGGGTGGGATTTGAGCGGTTTGGTTCAATTTTTGGTAAAAACCAAAACCAAACCGTAATATTTTTTTTCGGTTCAGTTCGGTTCAGTTTTTCATTTTCTAAAAGAAAAATCGCGATTATTCGGTTTAGTTTGGTTCGGTTTTTTTTTTTTTCTGGTTTCTTTTAGTTTTTTACATTACGCATAAAAATCAACTTTTAAAATAATTAAATAAAAAGTTTCATATAAAAAACTATTTTTTTAGTCGCCTAACATTTTGATTTGTCTCTATAAAAGAATTTGACAAGGATTGTGCATAAAGAAATTAAGATTTTAGGAGTTTAAAGTTCTTTTTTTTGTAAATATTTATATAGTATATTATAAAATACCCAAAATAATATTTTTTGCGTACTTCAATTTTTTGGTTCGGCTTCGTTTTTATAAATAAAAAATTGAAACCGAACCAAATGTTTTGGTTTTTTTCGATTCAGTTTGTATTGGGTATGGTTTTTCTTGGCCATAGTTCGGTTTCGGCTCAGGTTTTTTTTTTTTGGTTTTCGGTTACAATGTCCCATCCCTAGATTTCGGTGGTCTTGACTTTTGATTATGTCGGGATTAAGTGTTTTTGTGCCCTATGTGGATGTTTTGGTCATGGTGAGGGTGGATGTTCGGATTTGGTTAATAGGGTAGCAGAGTCGGAGGTAGCAACATCGCTGGTGTCTCAGCTGATGCCGGTTGCCGGCAGTAGGAATAGCGTGGTAGGGGCCGTAAGTTCTGAGATGTTGCATGCTGCACACATAGAAGGCATGTAGGAGCTCAGGAATGGTGCACCAAGCCAAGTGTCACCCATGCAGGTTACTTTGACCACAAATGGTCTTTGTCAGGCTCCTCGAAAGGAGCACACTCCTTTCTCAGGTCTAAGGAACCAACAACAACAACTGGTCCAGACTGCTAGATTTGCATTGCAGGCTGGTATTTTGACTCTCACGCCTGTTCGACAAGTTGGCAGTAACATCCTGGGCCCGAAGAAGCGGGTAGTATGTGAAGAGAAGCTAGATCGAGATGTTTAGGGCAAGATGGCTCAAACCGATGGGCGGTAGGGTGTCTCGAAACATGAATCTCTATCAAAGAAGATCTCAATGGATAAGACGACCAAAGCTAGGGCTAAGTCGGATGAGCGGTTACTGTAGTTTGGGGTACATAGTTAGATATGGTGTGGGACCAATGATTTTTTAGCTCTTATCCTACACCTATCTCGTTTACCTATGTAGGTACATGTTTGAGAATATAATAGTGTAGTTTACTCTAGGGAGTTTGTTTTTATCTGGTCGGGACACCGGTGAATTCCTTGTACTCTACCACAATATCAATTCTATCTTTACCTAAAAAAAAGAGTTTGATTTATTTAGAGTTTATTAGATACATTAGTAGTATCACATACAGAAAATGATACGGAACAAAATAATGCACAAAATGTCAAAATGGCTATCAACTCAAGACTTGCTGATAACGTGTTGAAGGATAAAATAGATACGTAAGAGATAGATCTGAAACTGTGTTTTATTCATTGATATATGGCCTTAAATAAGCATTACAATATGATATAATCAATATATTTTTAAGCCAGAGATTGTGAGAATATCTACTTCTATTCTAATCAGGACAAGATACACACTGAGGTACCAAGAATATTTCTCCTGGAACACTCCCCATTGTGTTATGATCCTGATGTATGATGCAAAACTTATTGCCTCACTAAAAACCTTGCCAAGAAAAAAAATCTCTTGGGTAAAACCAAAAGCTTTGTCTTAGGAAAAAAGAGTACAACACATCAACTACAAATGCAACCACATGTGATGTACACTTCGCCTGATGTCTAAATGAACTCCCCCTGATCAGTAATTCAATCTTAGAGTTCAGACTATCTTCGAATTCCAATGCGTCTCACATGCTTTACAAATGTAGATTTGGATAATGACTTGCTGAACAAGTCTGCAGCATTATCTGCCGAACAAACGTTATTGACGTGAATGTTCAATAACTATTGTTGTTGCCGATTAAAGAAGACCTTAGGTGATATATGATTTGTATAAACACCCTTGATGTATCTCAACTTCATTTGTTCAATGCAAGCCGTATTGTCCTCAAAGATATAAGTTGGTGTTGTAGTAGTGGATGGTAATCCATTAGATCCTTGAATGTGGTGTATGATTGACCTAAACCAGACACACTCCTTAATCGTTTCATGTAAAGCAATAATCTCATAATGATTTGAGGAAGTAGTAACAAGGGTTTGTTTAGTTGATCTCTAAGAAATCGCCGTGTTTCCCATAGTGAATACATAACCTGTCTGGGAGCGTCCTTTGTATGAGTTATAAAGATACCCAACATCAGCAAAATCATGCAACCAAGACATCAAAATGTATCTCTAAGTAGGGTGCCGCATTGGATTGGGGTAAAATCCTTACAGTTGGATCACTATTCGACGGGTCAAATGTTTCACTCGACGGGTCGAATGAATGGATATGATCCATCCATGGTGCAACCTTCGACGAGTCAAAATTTCTAGAACCTATATGCTATGATTCAACCATCACTTTTTTGGGAATTTCAATCTTCTCTTTGTATTCTTTGTAGAGAAAGAACAAACCCAAGTCTATGGAACCCTTCAAGTACTTGAATATGTACTTTACACCATTCCAATGACGTTGTGTAAGCGCAGAACTAAACCAAACTAACAAATTCATAGAGAATACAATATCTGGTCTTATGCATTGAGCTTAATACAACAAAGCTCTAATAATACTAAAGTATAGTATCTTAGCTCCCAATAGTTTCTCATCATCATCTTTAAGATGGTACAGATCCTTATTGGGTTCCAGATTGCAAATGACCATCGGTGTGCTAAGTGGGTGTGCTTTATCCATGTTAAATCTTATGAGTATCTTTTGGACATAAGCAGACTGGTGAATAAGTATTCCACCAACTTGATGTTTTAATTTCAAACAAAGACAAAATCGAGTCCTACCAAGGTCTGTCATCTTAAACCCAGATTTTAAATAGCTAACTGTCTCATTGATTTCATCAAGAGATCCAATGATATTCATATCATCAACATAGACTACTACTATGGAAAATCCGGAACTTGTTATCTTAATGAACACACATGGGAATAACGCATTGTTCTTGTATCCATTCCCAATCATGTAGTAACTTAGGAGTGTGTACCACATCCTACCAGATTATTTCAATCTACATAGTGAATGCTTTAATCTAATCATATGAGCACTCCGTGGTGTAGAGTTACATCAGTTGGGTATGACCATGCCTTTTCTCATTTTCATGTATATCTTTGAATTAAGGTTTCCATAGAGATATGCTGTCATCATATCCATCAGCTGTATGTTTAGTTTTTCTGACACTACCAAAATGACAAGGTAGGGGAAAGTTATGATGTCCATAACTGGAGAGTTTGTCTCGTTATAATCAATGTCAGGACTTTGTGATATACTGCCCTCTAGGGATTTCCAACATTGTAAGAACATTTGTAGCAGAAGTGTCTGAACTTGTCACTTTGGTATTATTGGTAAATGAGTTAGGCATCGAGTCTATTACCTTATGAAGATCAAGAATACGTCGCACTTCAATCTCACTTTGAGATGTGCATGGATCTTTTTGAAACATAGTAGGAGGAGTATTCAACATCGATTCCTGACGCTCAACCGGAATGAAGGTATTCTTATCTCCCCCTAACGTCGGGAAGCATGTTTCTTCAAAGTGATAATCTGTAAATCTTGATGTAAAGAGATCTTATGTTGAAGGTTCTAAGTAATATACAATAGTTGGAGATTCGTAACTAACATAGATGCCTAATCGACGTTGAGGACCCAATTTAGTGGGCTGTAGAGGTGCAGTTGGCACATACATTACACTACCAAAAATGCGTAGATATGAAATGTCAGGTTCGTATCCAGTTACCAACTGGTACATACTGAATGGTTGGCTTGCTACATGTCTCAAGCGAAGAAGAATTGCTAGATGTAATACTACATATCCCTAAGCAGATATCGAAAAATTAGTATGTATAACCATTGCTCTGGTCACAACCTGTAAACGCTTGATTTGTGCCTCTGCTAAATTGTTCTGTGAATGAACATGAGAGACAGTATGTTCAACTTCGATCTCAATTGACATGCAGTAGTCATCAAAAGCATTTGATGTGAATTCTCCTTTATTATCTAATATAATTGACCTGATTGGGTTGTTCGGGTGGTGAACTCAAAACTTAATAATCGATGCTAAGAGTTTTACAAATGCAGCATTCCTTGTGGATAGAAAAATAATGTGTGACCATCTTGTTAATGCATCTATCAAAACTATAAAATATTTAAATGATCCACATTCCAGTTTGATAGGTTCACAAATATCACCATGAATTCTATGTAAGAATGGTATGTTGTCATTGTTGTCAATCACAAAGGAAGGTCTTGCCTGGAACTTTGCTAATGAGAAAGCTTTGCAAAAAGAGCGATGAGAATCAGAGATTACCATAAAGGAATCTTATGGAATAACAGTAGGTGTTGAGACCGGATTAAGATTGTTAATTTCATACACTCCATCAAATCCGATGGTTTTGGTAATTTCGACATGCTTCTTACCTTTGAAAAATGAATGACCATGAGAGTTTTTCAATATTTTTATCATCATATCACGACTTGAATGTCCCAGTCGATAATGCCAAAGCTTATACGAGGTCGTGTCATACACAGTAGTAAGTGTGTGAAAGGACCCAACCCCGATTTAGCTCCCTAAACCGGAATCAAACCCTTTCGAAAACACGAACCAACAAAAACCAACAAAATTTCGACAGAGTTTCGTTACTAACGTGGAATTACCATTACCTGCACCCGGAAAATACACTTTATCCTATGCCACAAAAATCAAACCGTGGGCACCAATCCCATCCGGATTTCTCAATATATCAACAGTAATGTAAAATAATGAATATATCTGTACTTTACTGAAATCCGGAGTAAAATCATGTAGTATATACAACAGAATACTCAGAGCGACCTCTAATGTATAATCATATAAGTATACCACAGTAGGTAGAACAATAAACCTACTGGAAGAAACAAGGTCGCTCGAGCACTATGCCTCCGACCACGACGTGCGACACCAGAATCCGAACTGCAAACTGGGCACGGAAACCGAAAAGTCCAGGGGAAAGACATGAAAATCGTTAGAGTGAGTGGACGAAAATAAATGTCTTTCACCAGTTGATATATATATATATATGTTAAAATAACATATGCGAGTCCAGGTAAATAAAATAACAAAGTATACGGGGTCACTCATGGACACGTCCGTGCTAGTACAGTTCGAATCATGGGATCCCAGACCCACACGTGATTCTAGCCAGAAATGCCTCAGGTCAGGGTATCTGTTTCCACCCGGAACTACATCGGCACAAGAAACAGACATCTGTACCCACCCGGAACTACATCGGCACAAGGTACAGAAACCAGTACCCACCCGGAACTACATCGGCACAAGGTACGGTACCCCTCCTGGTAGGCACCCTCGGTGATCAGCCGGGATGCCTGTGTATCGATACAACAACATGAACTACGACTGTACTCTGTGTAAATCAAATCACAAATAATCCGATGCAAATATAATAAACAGGATATGAATGCATATACGTAATATAATTGTATAACACATGCTCATATAAATCGAAATCTCGTAAGCATGCTCAAGTTCATAAAACGTATAACAAGACTCGCAAACAATCTGTGAAAAGAAATTGTCCACTCACAGACTAGCGTAACGCAGTTCGCGTTAACTTGTGATCCGGCGGAAAGTCCCTCGCCAAACGAACGATCACGAACCCCTGAATAATCACAAAATCCATTTCTCAAAATCATAACTCGACAATTTAAATCAAATCACGAGAAACCACCGTTCTCGGAAACACGAAATCCGATTACGACAAACTGTCGAAAATCCGAAAATCACACCTCAATACCTCACTGTAAGTTCAGACGCTCAACTCGAAAAACGAACCTCCCCACTGCGATCGGGGCGCAATTTCGAGTGAAATGACATGCAACTTGTCGAAAACCCCAAAAAGTCAAAGTTGACCGTTGACCGCCGCTGTTGACCGCCACCACCAACCTGAAATTTTCCCGGCGGAGCAACCACTATTCCACTCAAAATCACCCACTGAGCAACTTTTACAACTGCATCGAAGGCCAATTCTCACTCTAACTAGTTCAATTTCATGTAAAACCGAATTGATACACAAATTTCAAATCCAAAATTCTCCATCCACAAGCAAAATTAGAACTCCATACTTACATGGTTAGAATCATGGTGAGGAGAGCTTCAAAGCCCACTACAAATTGTAGCTCAACTTGGCCGAAATCATAGAACCCGAATTCACTTAAAATCCCCCAATTTTTGGCCAGAAATTCCACTCCCTCCGGTGAGCCTCGCCGTGCGTGGTGGCCGGGGAAGGAACCGGGACCTCGAGGCAAGGAGAATGGGACAAGTCTCGTGCCATGGGGTGGCCGGATGGTAAACCTCCGCCGTGAAGCACGCCGTTCGCCGTCGTGAAGCTTATCTCCACCGAGTTGACTCGGTCAACTCGGTCAACTCCCATAAATACCAAATGTTGACTTGCCTGAAATAGCAACCTTCTATTTATAGGCCTTCCCAAAATGGAAACTTCGTAATTATCTTTTCGACAAACTTCGAATATCCGTAACTTTCTCGTCGTAATTCCGATTCCGATAATTCTCGCGGCAACAAACTCGACTTGACATGTTCTTCAATTATCACCCGAAGTCAAACACATCGACCAATCGGATAAAAAGTCAACTGTTCAAACCAACACATATTTAAACCGACTAAATAATCAACAATCGGAAATATTCACAACTTAATCCTCGCAACTCGGAAAAATCCTCCAGAAGTTCCCACGAGCTCAAAATTAAATTCTCAACAACTTCCGTGAAGAAGCCAAAACCAAATTCTCATCCGGTAATTTAGTCGCTAAGAAATCCATCATTTAAACCCGATTATATCGAAACTTCAAATATTCATAAATTATTCCTCGGTCGTCCAAATAACGATCCGGAACCGCCCACGAACTCGAAATCACACGTAGAACGATTCTCAAGAAGAGACTCAGCTCCAATTCTCGGCCAATAATTTAGTCGTTATCAAGTCTGGCGATTCAATCATCTGTCGAAAATCTGTGATTACGCAGTAACTCATTAAGTAAGCTGATCACACTGCTGATTCTGGTCCGAGTCGTCACAGTGTGATAATATTGGATTCAATAATTTGAACCATGGTAAGATATAATCTATTACGAATTGCCCATGACTTCTCCAAGTAACGCTTTCTACCACACTCCTCATAAGTTATACATAAGATTTTTTTTTTCATTCTCATAATGAGTTTTCAAGTGTAAACCATTAGCTCTAATGCCCTTAAAACTTTAGCAAGATTCGATTGGCCTTTGGCGCATACAATGCATTGGTGATATGAATTCTTGTTTCATGTGATAGCAAAAATTGTGTTGAACCACGCCATTGTATAACTGGCGCAGAACCAATCATGGTTGTCACTGATGAAGTGTATGACACAAGATTCATAAACAATTGCCTATTCTGTAGTATAGTATGAGTTATACCACTATCTGCTAGACAGTCGATCTCGCATTCAAACATCTACAAAAGAATGTGATTTAATTAGTCTTCAAGAGTTTGTCAAACACTTTAAGTAAAGATTTAAAGATTTTTCAAAGGGTTGTGACCCTTATAGTGTTGATATGGCATAAAGAAACTGATGTGCATTTCATCTGAAACACCAATTCCAGGTGTCATCTTCGACAGGTCGATAAATCTACTCAACAGGTCGAAGAAACCCAAAATTAACTTTGATTTTCCGATAACCATTTTGACGGGTCAGAGATGTTTCTCGACGGGTCGAAAATTGGATTTTTTTGTCATAGTGACTGACATTCAACGAGTTGAGCCGAATAAAACCTAAAACTAATATCAATTTTTCAATATCTTTTTCGACGGGTCGTCTGAAAATTTTTGACGGGTCGAAATTGTAACATTTTGGAGAAAGTAGCGTGCAGTCGACGGGTCAAACATTTTCATCGATGGGTCAAAGTAGCTAAATAAGTGGTCGCGGACCATCTTTCGACCCATCGAAAGATTTAATACACTATTTTTCGATGGGTCAAAAAGTGCAGAAACAAATATTCTGGGTTACCATCGACGGGTTGAGGAAAACCCTGACGAGTCAAAAATTCCCAATATCAAACCATCCTCTATTTTATCTCGTTTTTATGATATTTTGGTGTCATAATGCCATAGAATTTTGTAGAATTCTAATCATTTAAGAAATAAGTTTATAAATAACCATTCTAAACACTTTCAAATACCGAAAGAATTTTTTTTTATTACTTTGCCAACATCAAAACTTACATCAAAAGATTGTTCTTATTCAATAAGCATGACTGCAACCAGAGTCAAAATTTAAAACTAAACTTGATTACATAGCCGAATCATAAGTCTAATACATAGACTAAGTAAAATCCGTAGTCTCTATGTTTGCTTTGGGGATTTCTACTACAATTAGATTAACTTCTCTGCCATCTTCTATCTCATAGTCAACATAGTGTGTCTTCCTTTGCTTTGCTTGGTATTGTTGACACATCTTGTAGGCATTCTGGATATCCTTTGGTGCTATGTAGCTTTCATGGACTTTCTTTGTACCAGCTGTCCTAGCATTATTTTAGAGAAGGATCTTGTGATACCTCTCTTTCTTGGCCAACACGCTCATAAGATCACTGAATGATCTAAGTCTTCATTGCTCATAATCAATGTGATACTAATGTACAAGGGTGTCCATAGAAGTAGGGAAGGTGCTCAAAGACTTCTGGACAATAGCTTGATAGGTCTTTACAACGCCACAAATGACAAACTTAGACTGTAACTTTAGCATATCCTGATAAAAGTCATTGATCTTAGGATAATCCAATAACCGGATTCTATCTCATTTTTCCAATAGATTTGGAAGTTGCGCGTCATGCACATTGTTGAACCATTCTTGTAAATCCCACAAATTCACGAGGTCATCCTTTAACAAGTACTGTTTCCTCAGAGCATGATTAATATGCCTCATGAGAAACATGAGATCATAGATACACAAACGATAGATTTAAAACTGTGTTTTATTCATTGATAGATAGTCTTAAATAAGCATTACAATATGATGCAATCGATATCCCTATAAATCAGGGATTGAGAGAATATCTATTTCTATTCTGATTAAAACAAAATACACATCGAAATACTAAAAATATTTCTCCTCGAACAATACTTTCTTTTTCATAACAACGGGCACGTCTAGTCTAGTAAGTAAGTGTATTGACCAGTATAAGTAACGGTTGCTTGCATATTGTCTAATTTGGAAGCTAATTTTTCCTATCCCTTCCATCCTTTTCCCTCTTATTATCAAAAATAATTCAGTAGGGTCCTTGAGAATGACATATATATAAATTCAGTGTGGTATAGCTATGGCCGAAGTTCTCAATTATACAACGGAAGATTGGGAAAGATGTTAACCTATAATCCTACAAACATGATCCATATATCGAATTTATGCTTGCGGTATTGAGATCAATGTACGTTTTAGCTTTATAGGTTGTTAAGAAAGCAACCGTCCATCTATTTAGTTATATATCTTCCATCTTATATTTAGATATCCAAAGTTTGTAATATTACAACGGAGATAAACCATCTATTTAGATCGATAATGAACGATATAACTTGGGAATTCACTATAATCGATAAAGTCGGAATCGAAAAACGCCTTTGTAACGATACTAGTAGCAAATCACATAAATCCGAACAAGTATAATTGAGAAGAAAGTTGGTTAGATGATTCTTTTTCTTGTTTATATACATGTTCATTTATATGGGCATACCATATGGGCATACCATTTATCTATTTAGAAATTTCTATCCTGTTTTTCCTATTAAAACATGTGGTCCGACTACTGGACAACGAAGAAGGAAGGGGCACATTTTCATTTTCATGCTTTTGCAAAAGCTGCTGCAAGAAATTTGATCTCGCTTCTACTCCTACCTATGTATGAAACTGAAGCCACCGATCGAAAGTGTTTCCAATTAGACACATGCAGAATAATCCTGATATTTCATGGAATTGTCACTCTGGTAGGGTTGGTAGGTGGATCCCAACCTTTTATGGGCCTTGCAAGTTGGCCCTAGGTTGAGTTATGGGCCAATTGGAGACTCCAATTTCTAACTAAGGCTGATACTGGTCCACAAAAGTAGCCCTAATTCAACCTATCCATTCCATTAGAATCCAAATGCTTAAAGGAAACACAGCAAGCGCGCGCGGCTATCTCTCCTCTCTCGTAAGTTGGTATTGCTTCAATACGTATGTTCTGTAACTCCAACACATATCTTGATCAATCAAGTTCACTATTGTCTCCATACGTATAACTAACTACTACTTCAATTCATATCGATCTGAAGAGCCCCTCATGAAGCTACCTGATCAGAATAGAAGAAAAGAAATCCGTCATGCCCGAGTACTGGTCGGATCTTCCTCGACGTCTTGTTGCCTCCATCGCCAAAAGAATACTTTCGTGGGAGGATAGTATTAATTTTGGTGCAGTTTGCAAGTCATGGAGAAGTGCTTCCAAGGAAAACTTCACCGGTGAATATTAACACATCAAATTCCTCTCATGCTTCAATATAAGCCTGCTATGGACGAGGTGGAGGATCCCTCTAGCCTCTTTTTGCTTCTACCAAAGGAATATGCCGGCGGCCGGCCCAGCCTCGTGGACAAGAAAGCTGGCATGGTTCGGTTATACAGCCTAACCAAAGATAATATATACAAACGTAATCCACCAGAGTTAACCAAGAGCAGAGTATGCGGATCTTCCATGGGATGGCTGCTCACTGCATCTGATCACGGGCACAAGTCGAGATTTGACATGTTAATTAATCCATTCAGTAATACTATAACTCGGACGATTTTAGCCTATCACACTAGCTTTGCTTTATCGTCAAGTCCTTCTTCGACATCGGATTACACAGTCATGTTATTTAACATGCAATCTCCAGGTTTAGAATATTGCAGACCCGGACTAGTTGAACAATGGAAACTGATAGACCTAGATAACCGCGGATCGATTGCGGGTCTAACTTATTATAAGGGAGGATACTATTTAGTGGACTGCATTAGGGGTGTTAGGGTTGTTTTTCTTAATCAAAACAATCCGGCTGTGGTCGAAAGAGTTGTTCCTACAAAGTTTCCAAGTGCACCGCTGGATCCTATGATCGATTTATATTGGTCGTGAACATTCATATTTGGTGGAATCTTGTGGAGAGTTGCTGCTGGCATGGTCTTCTGTGTTGCCCTTAAAACTGATCCATCGAAAACTCGTTTTAGTGTTTTCAAGGTCCCATCAATTAATAGAAAGGCAGCTAGCATATCATGGTCGGCAGAGTCGGAGATAAAGGACTTGGGGAATAGAAGCCTCTTTGTGTGTCCAAACAGTTCTTCCTTCTCCATTGAAGCTTCAGACTCTGCAGAGTGCAAGGCCAATTGAATGTACTTTATGGAGAATATGCACTATCATGAAAAGGGTGCAAGGATGGGGATTTATAATATGGAGGATGGAACTGTTGATAGGGAGTTGGAAACAACTTATCAGAAATTTGCAAAATCGTTTGATGAAAAAAAATTCACAAGATCACACTTAGGGATTCACCCGAGTACGTTTTGATGATGATATACGTACAAAATGGTCACTGTTCTTGACTTGTTATGACTTATGCTCATTTATATTGTTCCCTTGATCTTGTCTTAATGAGGTTAAAGAGTTGATTAAGCTTCGAGCAGGCAAATATTGTATACGGTCATTCTCACAGAACCTGCAAATTCTCAAGGTTTGTATTGTCATAGTCTTTTAATTAGACACTTAGGGTTTCAAACTTGTATTGGTTCTTTTGGTGGCATTGGTTTGTTTTTTGGTTAAAGAATCGGTATGCGAATTGGATCATTTCGAACGATTGAGACTTTCATTGGACCATTGTGCATGCATGTTAAGCATTATTAGAATGGAGAATTGTTTTGCTTTCAGTGATGTTTGTGGTAATAGATTTTCTCAGCTTATGTTTTAGATCTTCAAGTATATTTGGTCAACTCTTACCTGAAACATAAGAATTGTAAATTTGTAATGTAGTTTCGAAATGTTCTAACAAGGAAACTTGTGCTTCTTGTAATTGGTAAACTTAATAGAAAAAGAATTTCCTATATAACAAACGTGAAGCACACTGTTTATAGTTACTGTTTACATTTTCTCAAACTGTTCCCACGCATGCCAAGCGTGCAAACTCTTTCCTCTCTCTCTCTCTCTCTCCCTCTCTCTCTCTCTCTCTCAACACGCTTTCACAATCGATCACTCCTTTTACAATTCCGGCCTGCGTCTTTGTCTTCCGATCTATTGCCGCTCCCATATCCACCGAAAGTTTGCTGCCTCACGGTAAGCTTTCCGATTTGCTTGAAAATCTCCCTTTCCATATGCTAATGTTGCCACCGTTGACCTTTTCCATCTCTTGATTTAGCACATCGATTTCGATCTCTCCATCAAGCCTTCCATCTCCGTCGAGCATCACGACTTTGATCTCCACCTCACTGCCGATCCTAACCAATCCTGACTACATCTGGTTTGCCTCTCTATCCAGTAAAATTCTCCTTCTAAAATTTGGGATTTATTAGTTTTGATTTCGTCTTCTCTGTTTATACCTTTGCAGCTGCTCTCGAACCCTTTGTCTCAAATCCACATCTAGTCAATCATTCTCTACAATCTTTTTCTTTTCCAATCTTCAATTGATATTTGACTGCGTTGTTGAATTGAATTTAGAGAAAGTACTCATTAACATGATTGGTGATGTGTTCCAACGAAATCAAAATTCTTTAGTTTAAGAATAGCGGTTGGTATAAGTGATTGGGATATACAATATAATCAAGTGTTAGTTGATTTGTATAGATTGGTATAATAGCCAAACTGTACCAAAGTAACCCAAAGATTTTGCTTTTCACCATTCTAGAATGAACTTGATTGGTTATGTAAGTACCGATATAGAGTACGTACGTATATCAAATATGATCGACTTTTACATGTAGATAATTTTGACTAAGAATACTATATGAAACCCTTGCCAAAAACATCTACAACTTGGTGCTTGAGAATCCTACCTATTGTATATGAGGAAGTTATTATGATGATGAATATTTGACTGAAGACGATCAAGAGAGAAATAAATATAGATGGTAACAGTTGAGTGCTCATTTATTGATATTATCAAGTGAGTCTGGGTATTCTTTTACCCCTCACATCTCAACTTTTCGATCAATTTGTTACTGTTGGTTTTCAAAATCTGAATTGAATATTGAATGATAATATCGATATGTAATATCGATATGTAATATCGATATGTATTCCAATATGATTAGGTTGTTGCACTAAATATTGACTTATTTCCCATGTTCATAAAGTTGTTGATCTGAGGTTTTAGTTTTAAGATTTTGTGTTTGATTTTACTGATTCTGGGCTGTGGAATAACAAGTGTGATCCTTTACTATAACTTACACACACTTTCGTGTTCATTGTTCATGTTCATACTTTTGTGATATTGTTCACCGGCGTGCGGCATGTGTGGCTTTTTTCTCCTCTAAAGTCAAACCGTCAATCGCCCCTCTCCTCTCTCACACACAAACTTTCCTTCGCTCTCCTCTCTAGATCTACCATCTCTCTGCAACTCTCTCTGACGATCCTTGCATATCTCGCTCTACCGACTCCAGGTTTGCTTACAGCCTCTCCGTTTCTCTTTTGTGATTTTTGATCGCTTTTGGGTATTGCTTGGCGTTACTTGATTGGGCAGCTTCACATTTTTTCTTTTGTATTTGTAGCAACTACATGTAGCTGCCCAATGTAGTTACTCAATGCAGTTCACACGTTTCTCATTTTGAACGGTTTGCTCATTGTATAATTACGGCATATTTCCCCTGTATTGCACAACTTCTTTTAGTCTCGGATATATGCACATGTATATGTTTGTTCGTTGGGATCATCCTTACGCTTACACAAAACTAAGCTAGCAACTATATATAAAGTTTATATGCTGCTCTGTGTGTGTGTGTGTATGTGTGTGTGTGATGTGGAGAGATAATGAGGACGATATTTTTAATTCTTATCGTTGCTAGCTTATTTTATATAACAACGATTCAAATTTTTCTTTATTATGATTGCGGGGTGTGTGTATTGATGTGTCCAAATTGCTTCGTTTGTTTTTGTGCGACCTCTGTTGGATTTGAACTGGAAAAGTTTGTCTGATCTCGCTCGATCTGGTCTCAAAAAGTTTGTCCGATCTTGCTATGTGGATCTCCGAATCCTTCTTCCATTTTCTGTTCTTTCCTGTTATTTGTCAAAGTTCTTCGTGTATAGTAGGTGTGTTTTCAATGCCTTCCTGTTAAAAAGACTACTATATTGTGCAACAAGAGAATTCAATTGCTTACCAACACTTCGTATAGGTCGAGAACTGGGTAGTACCTCGTTGGTTATAGCTTTTGGTTTGATTTTGACTATAAGTTTAGTGTTCTTTCCTCAAAATTATATACTCGGCACCCTACATAGCTACACTTGCATATATATCAGAATTGAACCGTATGGCAATATGGCCTCTACAATTAGCTTAGCTTTTAGGCTGTTTATATTTCTTAATCAATTATATTTAGTAAAATTCATATGTCTATTTCCTATTTCTGTTTGGTGATATCCAAACATCACAGTTGAATAATAGGTATATGGTAGTTTCATATTGAAAATTAGCATTTTTTTTTCGGTTTGTTGTTGATTTAAGGCTTGAATGGTCTTCTATTATTACTTAGATATATGTGGAGGAATGTGACTGTATATTGTGTCGATTTTTGTATGTGTGAATTTGTTGGTATTTGATCACTTTTTGTCTGTTTCTCTCTAGGTATTTGATTTACAGCCATCAATTTTAGAATTATGGATTGTTTGTTTCATTATTATTTTTGCCCTGTCGGGTTGCCAGTTTTTATTAACTTTGAAGGTTTTAGGGTTCTAATTCTAAAGCTATTTGGTTATTTTTCTTTGGGTTCTAATGAGTCACTTTTTGATTTTTTTTTATGAGCTTCTTTCTTCTATTAAAACTATGTATGTGAGCTTCTCTAGTACTAAATGTGCCGCGTCTTAGTCTTTAGCATGCCATATGTATTTGTCCATATACACCATGTCATAAACATCTTTATATCAATGCTTATGTCATTTCCATTAAGTATTGTTCTCGGTGGATATAAGTGGTTTATTTTCAATGTTTTTCCCTCTTTTTTTTTTGCAAGGTTCATAAGTTATATGCAAAAGATACTTTGTTGTATCTTTGTGCTGTTGTTTCTTTGTCAATTGTTGTCTCCATTTTCAGTTTTTCCTCAACAGTCAGGTCTGTATTTTTCCTGGTTAATGTTGTCTCTCATAATGTGTCATTAAAAAAATTCCTAATTTTTAATAATCCTGTTTAAGGTATGCAGCACAAAAAGAATACTGCTGCACCATTGGTGTCCGTTGCAGGATCCTCCCAAGACAAAAGAGCTTCAAGCAAGAGACAGAGCTTTTTTCAAGGCATGCATGAAGAATCCTCGAGATGCGAGGGTCCAGAAACAATAGCACTTCACAATAATTATGATGCAGATCTTCGCCATCTTATCTCAGGTGGTGTACAATATGAACTGTTTGTAACGACCCAAATTGGAAATGGTATGTTTATTGGCTTGAGTTGTACATTTCACGATTAGTTGCAGTTAGTCGTAATTAATCGGTTTGGCGGCCTTGTTCACGACTTAATCATAGGGCAAGAATTTGGTTTGAGTTCCATCGCGAGAATTGTAGAAGATTTGATTTCGAGTTCGTAGGAGGTTTCAGAGGATTTTTCGGATAATCGGAGAACATAAAAGGAATATTTGAAATTATCATTGAATTAGTCGTACTTATCCATTTGGGTTTGAGTTATCTGAATCGTGGATTTGGTTAGTTCGCGACGTATAAATAGAGGAATAATCGTTAAAGTTGTGGAAAAGTTGAAATTGGGTATTTTGACCTGCGTTGACCGAGCCATACCCGAGTTGACCGAGTCAACCAAGTTGACCCGTCGAGCTCACCGAGTTGCCGTCGAGTTTCTTGCCAGAAAACAGCACGGTTGCCGGAGTTTAAGGTGATCAGGGTCGAGCGTTTGGTGAGGGATCTTCTGCCGGATCTCAGAGTTAGCTCAGTACTGTGAGTGGACATTTTATTTTCACAATTGAATTGCGAGTCTTGGTGTATGCACTTTATGAATATATGTTTATGTTTATGCAGTTACAATTATATACACATAAGTATACATTTGATAATTATGCATTTTACGATTATGCATGTGCATGGAAAAGATTTATGATTTGGTTTACAAAGAGTACAGTCTCGGATATTGAGGTATGCATCTATCCTTTGGCTTCTTAGCTGATCCCCGAGATGCTCCGAGGGGACAGATATCCTGACTCGAGGTCTTTCAGACTTATATTAATCACGAGGGGGTCTATGGTCCCGTGATTAGACTGTACTATGCGGAGGAGTCCATGAGTGACCCCGCAGAATTTTACATGCATATTTATGGATCAGGGAAAATGTACCTGGTCGAGATTTTCATATGCATTGACTCGCATTATGATTTTATGAGCATGTATTTGGGAAAGACATATCATTATTTTCGTCCACTCACTCTAACGATTTTATTTGTCTTCTCCTGGGCTTTTCGGTTTCCTTTGCCCAGTTTGCAGTTTGGGTTCCAGTGTTACGTGTCGACTACGGAGGCATAGGGTTCGGATCACACTTCAGTTTTTGTAGGTTTTTTTTTTGACCTACTTGATGTAAATGATGTATATAGGCGTCACTCTGAATACTTATCTTTGTTTTCAGTTGAGTTTACTCTTGAATATTTCTAGATTTCTTGTAAACCTTTGGTTTATTATATATATATGATGTTGAGAAATTTGGATGGGGAACAGAGCCCTATGGTTTGGCTTTGGTGGAATATTCGAAGTGTATTTCTTTGCAGGTTCTAATAACGGTTCACGTATTTCAAGGCAAACTCTGACAATTTTTTTTATGGTCATGTTTTCGAAGGGGTTTGATTTCGGTTTAGGCAACTAAATCGGAGTCAGGTCCTTTCAGTTGGTATCAGAGCATTAGGTTTCAGGTTCTGTAGACTCTTGTAGTTGTGTTACTAAGGGCATTTAAGAATGTACAACATTTTGGGAGCGATGACCCGACCGGCCGGTGGATAATCATCAATGCTATAGAGTGTTGTATGTTTTCAAATGTTTGAAGTTTCATGATTACATCCTTTATGTCCTGTAACTAATATATTTTATCCTTAGGATGCCTCCTCGACGTGGAGTCCGTGCTGAACGGACTGAGGATCCTGATGAGGATCAACGTACGCGTGACTTGCTTATACGAGCGTTGCATTTGGAGGAACGTATTGACCCAGTGGCTAAGGCCAGGATAGTGGGAGCAACTGTTTTCTCTGGTTCCCCTGATCCTGAAGTGTGTGAAGCTTGGGTGGTTCAGGTTGAGCGTGTTTATGAGCGCCTGCATTTCACTCCTGAACAGAAAATGGTAGTTGCAGTGGGTTTGCTTGAGTCAGATGCTTACTTTTGGTGGGTTGGTATAGACAGAGTTCCTATTGATACTCCTTGGCCGATGTTTAAAGAGATGTTCATGCATCGGTATTTCAACCCAGCTACTCAGCAGCGGAAATATGAGGAGTTTACCAACCTGAAGCAAGGGAATATGTCAGTGCTTAAGTATTGGGATAAGTTCACTTGTTTGTCTCGGTTTGCATGTGATATGATGACATCAGAGGAAGCAAAGTGCAGGAGGTTTGAGTTAGGTCTGAATCTGAATATCAAGGGGACTTTGACCACTTTGCCTCGAGATAACTTTGATGAGTTTATTAGTGCTGCACTCAGAGGTGAGGACATTGAGAGGGAGAAGCACGATTTCAGACACGTCGATTTGAAGAGGGTGGGCCTAGTCAGGGTGCATCGAAGAGGCTGAGTTCAAGTACTTCTGGATCGACATCATCTTCAGGTAGTGGACCTTACAGATATCCTACCAGCACTGCTAGGCAGAGTCATAGATGGAGGAGGAGTCGACCGTAGAGGCAACAGTCGAGTGTGAGTTCCAGTGGATCGAGTTATCCTCGACCTTCTTTTGGCACACCAGTTACACCGAGGGAATCTCCATTGTGCAATAACTGCCGCATACATCATTTTGGTCAGTGTCAGTATGGCACCTCTACTTGTTACCATTGTGGCCAGGTGGGTCACTTTATGAGGGAGTGTCCTCAGCCTAGCATTTTTGGTGGTGTTGCGGATCAGGGTACTAGACAAGATCAGGGTACTGCTATTGGTGATCGTGCAACACAGCCTTTTGGACAGGGTGGTCAACAAAATTGTAGTCAGCGTGCACGACTAGTGGGACAGGCTCGAGTACATGCTATGTCTCTATGTGAGGGCAAAGTTTCTCCAGAGGTTATCATCGGTACGTTGTACATTTTTGGTCATCCAGTTCTTACTTTACTTGATCCAGGGGCTACACATTCATTCATGTCATATAGATTAGCATCATTGGCTACT
Source organism: Geum urbanum (assembly GCA_946800695.1). Lineage (NCBI taxonomy): Eukaryota > Viridiplantae > Streptophyta > Magnoliopsida > Rosales > Rosaceae > Geum > Geum urbanum. The sequence goes on along the minus strand of OX327007.1, from coordinate 42,063,250 downwards.
ATACATGCATCTCCACTCCCTAGTTTGTGGCGAGTGTTGTATCCATCTGGTGAGGTAGTGTGTGTCGGGTGGGTGTATAGAGATTGTGAGATTTTTATTGGAGGCTATGGGTTAGTCGCGGATTTGATGCTGCTGGACACTGTGGATTTTGACGTGATTTTGGGCATGGATTTCTTGGAGAACCATTGGGCTGTTTTTGACTGTCACAAGAAGGAGCTTGTTTTCAGGAGTCCAGGCATGCCGGAAATCTTATTTCGGGGTGAAAAAAATACTACTTTTCCATGTTTGATTTCAGCGATGAAGGTTGATCGGATGATAAGGAAGGGTTGTGAGACTTACCTTGCACATGTGGTTGATACGAGTGTTCGTGTACAGGACATTGGTGATATTACGGTGGTTTGCGAGTATCCAGATGTGTTTCCTGAGGATTTACCCGGTGTTCCTCCAGTTAGGGAGATTGATTTCACCATTGAGTTACTTCCGGGTACCAGACCTATTTCGCAGACACCCTACCGTATGGCACCAGCAGAGTTGAGGGAGTTACAGAGTCAACTTCAGGAATTGATTGAGAAAGGCTTCATTCGACCTAGTGTTTCACCTTGGGGTGCTCTAGTGTTGTTTGTAAGGAAGAAGGATGGTTCGATGAGGCTATGCATTGATTATCGGAAGTTGAATCAGGTTACGGTGAAGAACAAGTATCCGCTTCCATGGATTGATGATTTGTTTGATCAGCTGAAATAAGTTTCAGTCTTCTCGAAGATTGATCTCAGGTTTGGCTACCATCATCTACGGATTCGGGAGCCGATGTGGACAAGACGACATTTTGGTCATGTTATGGGCACTATGAGTTCCTTGTTATGCTGTTTGGGTTGACTAATGCGCCAGCTGCTTTCATGGACTTGATGAATCATATTTTCAGACGTTATTTGGACAAGTTCGTCATTGTGTTCATCGACGACATCCTGATCTATTCCAGGAGTGTGGGGCAGCACAAGAAGCATTTGCATGCAGTCTTGCAGACTTTACGAGATGCTCAGTTGTATGCCAAGTTCAGTAAGTGTGAATTTTTGCTAGACAGTGTAAAGTTTTTGGGCCACGTGATATCAGCTGAGGGAGTCAGTGTGGATCCAGATAAGATAGATGTCGTGTTGAATTGGAGCAGACCTACCAACGTGGCAGCGATACGGAGTTTCTTGGGCTTAGCAGGTTATTATCGCCGATTTGTGCAAGACTTTTCACAGATAGCGACACCGCTTACCCATTTGACGAAGAAAGGGGTCAAGTTTGAATGGTCAGATGCTTGCGAGGAAAGCTACTTAACTTTGAAGGAAAAGTTGACTACTGCACCGGTGTTGACTTTACCTGACGATATCGGTGAGTTTGTGGTGTACACTGATGCTTCGAAGCTAGGCCTGGGTTGTGTTTTGATGCAGCATGGAAATATGGTGGCATATGGTTCGAGACATTTGAAACACACAAAGTTAATTATCCTACTCATGATCTGGAGTTAGCTGCCATTGTGTTAGCATTGAAGAGTTGTAGACATTACTTGTACGGGGCACAATGTAAGATTTATACCGATCATAAAAGTCTTACCTACTTGTGTACGCAACCAGATTTGAATATGAGGCAGCGGAGATGGATGAAGCTAATTAATGATTATGACTGCTCTTTTGAGTATCATCCAGGAAAGGCTAATATGGTTGCTGATGCTCTTAGTCGGAAACATGGTGCTTCTCTTTTCCACGTACGTGTTGCTAGAGTGTCACTTTTGACGGAGTTGCGAGCAACAAGAGCAGAATTGGAGTGGAAAGATGATGGAGTGTTGTTGGCCAATTTCCAAGTCCGTCCGGTATTACTTGATCGAGTTCGTGAAGCTCAAGACTTAGATGTCTATTTGCTGAGCAAGAAGAATTTGATTCAGAATAGTGTACCAACCGAGTTTCGGATGAGGAGTGATGGCACTTTGATGTTCAGGGGGAGATTATGTGTGCCCAGAGATGAGGATTTAAGGAAGGAAATACTCGATGAAGTCCATTGTTCCGCATATGCTATGCATCTGGGTAGTACAAAGTTGTTCCGGACACTTAAAGCTCATTATTGGTGGCGAAACATGAAGAGGGAAATAGCAATATACGTGAGAAAATGCCTGATTTGTCAGCAAGTGAAGGCAGAATGTCAGAAACCGGTAGGTAAACTACAACCTTTGGAGATTCCAGTGTGGAAATGGGAGCATATTACTATGGATTTTGTGTATCAGTTACCTCGTACTTCTGGTGGTAGTACTGGTATTTGGGTGATTGTGGATCACCTTACGAAGCCAGCTCATTTCCTAGAACTTCCAGGAAAGCTTTCCGTGAGCAGATTGGTGAAGCTGTATTTGAAAGAGGTTGTGAGATTGCATGGTGTACCTGTATCCATAGTTTCTGATCCGGATAGTCAGTTCACTTCAGAATTTTGGAAGGCATTGCAGAAGACAATGAGGACTAGACTACACTTCAGCACAACTTTTCATCCTCAGATAGATGGTCAGTCAGAGAGGACTATTCAGACTTTGGAGGATATGTTGCGATCTTGTGTTTTGCAGTTCAAAGGGAATTGGGATCAGCAACTTCATTTGATTGAGTTTGCGTACAACAACAGCTATCAGGCTAGCATTGGTATGGCACCTTACAAGGCGTTGTATGGCAAACAGTGTCGAACTCCATTATGTTGGAGTGAAGTCGGCGAGAAATGGCTTCTTGGCCCTGATTTGGTAAAGAGTACCATGGAAGACGTTCAGATCATTCGGGACAGATTGAGGGCTGCTCAGGATTGACAGAAAAGTTATGCTGACGTGCGACGAAAGGATCTCGAGTTCGAGGTTGGTGAATGGGTTTTCCTGAAACTTTCTCCTTGGAAGGGTGTTGTTCGTTTCGGGAAACGCGATAAACTTCGTCTGCGATATGTAGGCCCTTATGAGATCACTGAGTGAGTTGGTGCAGTGGCATACAAGTTGGCATTACCTTCTGAGATGGCCAGGGTACACGATGTGTTCCATGTATCCATGTTGCGGAAGTACATTTCCGATCCCTCTCATGTGTTGACACCATATCAGCTTCATATTCGAGAGGACTTGACCTATGTGGAGGAACCAGTTCAGATACTTGATTGAAAGGTCCAAGAGTTGCGACATAGAGCCATTCCTCTTGTGAAGATATTGTGGCAGAACCATTCAGTTGAAGTGGCTACTTGGGAGACAGAGCAGCACATGCGTGAGCAGTATCCCTACCTCTTCAGCTAGCAGGTATGTAAATTTCAAGGGCGAAATTTTTTTTAGGGGGTAGATTTGTAACGACCCGAACCGGAAATGGTATGTTTATTGGCTTGAGTTGCACATTTCACGAATAGTTGCAGTTAGTTGTAATTAATCGGTTTGGCGGCCTTGTTCACGACTTAATCATCGAGAAAGAATTTGGTTTGAGTTCCTTCGCGGGAATTATAGAGGATTTGATTTCGAGTTCGTAGGAGGTTTCAGAGGATTTTTTGGATAATCGGAGAATATAAAATGAATATTTGAAATTATCGTCGAATTAGTCGTACTTATCCGTTTGGGTTTGAGTTATCTGAATTGTGGATTTGGTCGGTTCGCGATGTATAAATAGCGGAATAGTCGTAAAAGTTGTGAAAAAGTTGAAATTGGGCAGTTTGACCTGCGTTGACCGAGCCATACCCGAGTTGACCGAGTCAACAGAGTTGACCGAGTCAACAGAGTTGACCCATCGAGCTCACCGAGTTGCCGTCGAGTTTCTTGCCGAAAAACAGCACGGTTGCTGGAGTTTAAGGTGATCAGGATCGAGCGTTTGGCGAGAGATCTTCCGTCGGACCTCAGAGTTAGCTCAGTCCTGTGAGTGGACATTTTATTTTCACAGTTGAATTGCGAGTTTTGGTTTATGCACTTTATGAATATATGTTTATGATTATGCATTTACGTATGCAGTTACAATTATATACACATAGGTATACATTTGATAATTATGTATTTTACGATTATGCATGTGCATAGAAAAGATTTATGATTTGGTTTACACAGAGTACAGTCCCGGATATTGAGGTATGCATCGATGCTTTGGCTTCTCAACTGATCCCCGAGATGCTCCGGGGGGGACAGATATCCTGACCCGAGGTCTTTCAGACTTATATTAATCACGAGGGGGTATATGATCCCGTTATTAGGCTGTACTATGCGGAGGAGTCCATGAGTGACCCCGCAGGATTTTACGTGCATATTTATAGACCAGGGAAAATATATCTGGTTGAGATTTTCATATGCATCGACTCGCATTATGCTTTTATGAGCATGTATTTGGGAAAGGCATATCATTATTTTCGTCCACTCACTCTAACGATTTTATTTGTCTTTCCCTGGGATTTTTTGGTTTCATTTGCCCAGTTTGCAGTTTGGGTTCCAGTGTTGCGCGGTGACTGCGGAGGCATAGGGTTCGGATCACACTTCAGCTTTTGTAGGTTTCTTGTTCGACCTACTTGATGTAAATGATGTATATAGGCGTTGCTCTGAATACTTATCTTTATTTTCAGTTGAGTGTACTCCTGAATATTTCTGGATTTCTTGTAAACCTTTGGTTTATTATATATATGATGTTGAGAAATCCAGATGGGGAATGGATCCCCATGGTTTGGTTTTTGTGGAATATTCGAAGTGTATTTCTTTACAGGTTCTAATAACGGTTCACGTATTTCAAGGTAAACTATGGAAATTTTTTTTAAGGTCATGTTTTCGAAGGGGTTTGATTTCGGTTTAGGCAACTAAATCGGAGTCGGGTCATTTCACTATTTTTCTGTTAAGTTACGATAGAATTGACAAAAATGAAGAAAAAAAAAACCGTTTCTTAATTATTGGTAGTTCTGTCTAAAATTTTCAGAATTTTAGTTTTTTCTTCTTTGGATTAGCCTTTCTATTGATTAGAAAATAACCTAATTATATATATTGTCTATTTCAGCAAATTTCCAAGACAAGAGATCTCTAAGCAAGAGACAGTCCTTTTTCAAATATATTTCTGAAGACGCCTTCCTGTGCCATGATCCAGAAAATGATGATGGAGATCTTTATGAAGTTATCGCAGGTAGTTCACAATATGGACTGTTGTTATGTTATATTTCAATACAGCTTTAATAATATCTAATATAGTGTTGTTAGATTATCAGTTTTTTATTTTCGATTATAGAACATGCAACCTTATTATTGTTCAATTTTCGAAATCAAACCTGGGTTGAAGGTTATCTCTATTAACTTATGTCTGGTGGTATACATATACAGTGACTTATTGGGTTCTATGAATTGTTGGGTTGTGTTTTGAATTAATAGTCCGTCTGTTTTTCATCAAAGTCAAACTTTTTCATGAAATAGAATTTGTTCCTCAGTGTCAGTAAGGTGAATGGTCTCTTTTTTGGACGTTCTTTGGTTGATTTTTTACTTTGCTGATTGAATTTTGTGCACGATGTCTATTGATTTTTGAAATTAGTTTTTATTTTATTTTATGAAATTGGTGTTTAGATATGGCGCGGAAAAGGAACCATGACTCCATCGATGAGGGGATAGAGTTACACCAGGCCAAACAATCATTGGGTAAGAGACAATGCCCTCAACCAGTTTCAGAAATTGGAGACAGTAACCACAATAAAGAATTTATACCAGTTATTATGAGTTTATGTCCCTGAATTGACATGTTTTTGTCCTTGGATTAGTTCTGTCTCTCAATTATAGAACAACCTGATCATATCTATTTTTTGTTTTGTAGAAAATTCCCAAGATTAAAGATCTTTAAGAAAAAGACAATTTTTTTTCCAATCTATATCTAATGACACCTCCGTGTGCCATGATCCAGAAAATGATGAGGGAGATCTTGACCAAGCTCTCGCAGGTTCTATGCAATATGGACTGTTGTTACATTATATTTCAATAGAGCTCTTAATACTGGCTAAAATTGTGTTGTTAGATTATTAGGTCTTTCTTTTGGATTATAAAACATGCTAGCTTATTATTGTGTAGTCTTGGAAAGCAATCATTTATTTTCGTATTATCTTGACCAACTTATGTCAGGTGGTGTACACATACAGTAACTTATTGGGTTGTATGAATTATTGTGTTGTCTTTTGAATCAATGATCATCCAGTTTTTCATAAAGGTCAAACTTTTTGGTAAAAAAATTTCTTCCTTAGTGTTAGTAAGGTGGATGGTCTATTTTTTGGACGTTCTTAGGTTAATTCTTTTCTTCTTTGATTGAAATTTGAGCATAGTGTATTGATTTTTGATTTTTTTTCTTTGCTGATTTTGATTATTAGATATGGTGCGGAAGAGGAATCATAACTCCATGAATAAAAGGATAAGGTTACACGGGGCATAACCTACTTCTCAAAATTGTTCGACATCGCATCAGTTAGACACAGAAATTGTAGACATTAGTGACGACGAAGAAATTATACCAGGTATTGTGAGTTTATGTCGGTTTATTAGGTAGTATAAATATTGTACTGTTTGTTTGAATGAATCTAACAATAATGTTTTTCTATCAGTTGCAGCTCCTAGTTGAACAATCTTTGGGCATGCATCATATCAACAAACCCATGCAGGTGAGAAGAAACTTCAATATCAATCATCTATTCATAAAAATTTATTTTCAATCATTATTTTCTAACACATATTTTGATAACTGTAATTGTAGGTCGTATTGTGTATTATAATGATGCTGGTGATGATGCTTAGTTTGCTTACACATGCAATCATTGCACTGCTCTATTTTGGTTAGTTGAAGCATTGAAAACAAAAGAGAAAAATCAATTCATATATACTCATTGTTGTGAAAAATGTCAAGTCCAACTTCCAATCTCATATCCAACTCCTGATTTTCTTGATGAATTATTAAATCCAGATAATGGTCAAAAAAGTGTATTATTTCGTAATAATATTAGAGTTTATAGTTCCATGTTTGATTTTACTTCTATGGGGCTAAAATTGAGCATAGCATAAACAATGGAGGAGCTCCTTATGTCTTTAAAATATGCGGACAAGTTTATCATTTGATGAGTTTTGTTTTACCTTCGGAAGGAGAATGCCCTAAAGACACTCAGTTATATCTATACGATACTCAAAACAAGATTGAAAACCGAATAAACGCTATTGATCCAAATAAAGAAAATAACAAGATTGATTTTGATATTGTTAAAGGATTAGTAGAATTGTTAGATCAGTGTAATGAATTAACCAAAGTGTATAGATCTGTGAGAGATGATTTTGAGAATCAATCATTGTCCGATTTTGATGTGATTATACTTGATCATGAAAAGACTGACAACAAACAATATGAATTACCTTCTGCTTCTGAAATTGGTGGATTAATTGTGGGTGACATAGGTGAAATTAATTCTAATAGAGATATAATTATTCAATCAAATGAAGGGCTGCTTAAACGAATATCTAAAAGTCATCCAAAGTTAATGTCATTGCAGTATCCGCTTCTTTTTCCATATGAAGAAGATGGATTTAAAATTAATATGAAATTAAAACCATTTGCAAACAAAAGTGACAATCAAGATAGAAAATTAACAATGAACAAATTTGTATGTTATCAAATTCATGATAGAGCAAACCAATCGAGTACTTTGTTAAAAGGTGGAAGATTATTTCAACAATATTTAGTCGATTCATATACAACCGTTGAAGAAAATCGTTTAGATTATATCAACGTTTGTTTTGAATGGAATTGTTGAAGGTTCTAATGTCGGAAAAAGAATTTTTCTTCCTGGTTCTCACACGGGCAGTCCAAGGGATATGATAAATAATTATCAAGATGTAATGGCAATTTGTAGAGAATATGGTAATCCCGATTTGTTCATTACTTTCACGTGCAATGTTAAATGGCCAGAAATTCTGAGATATTTTGAAATAAACCAAGGTACAAACTAGAAGATCGTTTTGATATTGTTTGTCGAATCTTCAAAATAAAAGTAGATGATATGATTACATATATTAAAGACGGTGAACCATTTGGAGAAGTCCATGCTCATGTATGTACAATTGAATTCCAAAATCTAGGATTTCCACATGCTCATTTGTTATTTTGGCTTAAAAATAAAATGTGACAACCCGAACCGGAAATAGTATGTTTATCGGCTTGATTTGCGAGTTTCGCGATTAGTCGCGGTTTTGTCGTAATTGGTCGATATGGCGGGTTTGTTAACGACTAAATTATCGGGCAAGAATTTGATGTGAGTTCCTTCACGAAAGTTGTAGAGAATTTAATTTCGAGCTTGTGGGAATTTCTGGGGGATTATTTCGAGTTACGTGGAATAAGTTATGAATATTTTTGACTGTTGAATTTAGTCGTGTTTATCCGTTTGGTTTCGATTCATTTTGGATGGTACTTGTACGGTATAAATACGGTATGAATATGTGACAATTAAGGAAACTTTCTAATTTGGGAAAACTGGGTCGTTGACCCGAGTTGACCACGGGTCAAAACATACCCATTTTGGGTCGAGCCTTTGTTGCCTTCGATGTGCCTTATTCCGACATCTTTTGGCCGTGGTTCTTTAATGAAAGTTGTTGGGCTTGAGCTCCTCTTTATTTTGATAGGTGGATCACTTATTTTGGTTACCGGATGAAGAAGTTATGAAGTTTTGAAGTTGGGAGAATTCCGGCGAGATTCGGCGATAGCGGAGGTGGCCGAGTTGGGGGTCGACCCTATAGGGGTTTTGAAGCCCTTGGGATGGTGAGCTGATCCCAAGTGGTCTTGCACCTTGCCGTGGCCGGTGGTGGCCGATCAGAGTTAATGAATTTCGGCGAGGGTTTTCGACTTCAATGTGAGTTTTGGGAGGTTTTCCGGTTAAAATTAGGCTTAGCATTGAACTACAAAGTTATTGGAAATGTCGAGATCTTCAAATCCTTGTCTAGGTTGCAATTTTCTGGGTCGATGAGTTTTCCGGCGGCTGGCAGCGGCCCGCACGCCGCCGTGCTCGGCGGAGTTCCGTCCGAGGTGGTTTTCGACAAGTTTTTTATGTCGTTTGGCTCAAAATCGCGCACCGATCGCAGTGGTGAGGTTTATATTTTAATTGAGCATCAGAATTTATGGCGAGGTTTTATAGTGTGTTTATTAGATTTGACAATTTCGTCGATATTCGAGTTATATGTTTCCGAGAATGGTTGGTTCTCAAAATGTGGTTAGGGTTTTGAATTGTGATTTTGAACAGTGGTATTTATGATTATTCAGAATATCATGATCGTATGTTTGGTGAGGGATCTTCCGCCGGATCACAGGATTAACGCGTTTTGCGATGTGCAAGTCTGTGAGTGGACGCATTTCTTTTCACTGATTGGTTGCGAGTCTTTATTATACGTTTTACGAGCATGAACATGCATATGCGATTATGATTTATACGAGCATGTGTTTTATGATTATGCAATTACGAGTATGCTTTTATAATTATGCATTACGAGTATGCTTTTACATTACGCTTTATGCATTTGCATGGAAACCTTTATGATTTGGTTTACACATAGTGCAGTCTCAGTAGTAGTTGTATCGATACACTTAGTATCCTGGCTGATCCCCGAGGATGTTTACCGGGGGGGACTGTTACCCTGACCCGAGGTCTTTACCGGGGGGAGTAGATACCCTGACCCGAGGCCCTTTCTGGCTGGAATCACGTGAGGATCAGGGATCCCGTGGTTCATACTGTACTAGCGCGGTTGTGTCCATGAGTAACCCCACGAGATTTTCGATGCATGTTCTATACGCGTGAGGAGTTAGAGTCTCACTCGTGTACCATTTGATTTTATGCATTTAGACTTGCATATTTTTTATAACATATATATTATTCGGCGAAAGACAATTATTTTCGTCCACTCACTCTAACAGTTTATATGTCTTTCCCTGGGGTCTTCGTTTTCTTTGCCCAGTTTGCAGTTTAGATTCAGATGTCACACGTCGAGGTTGGAGGCATAGTATTCGAGCCACTTTTCCTTTCTCAGTAGGTTTCTAGTTTGGCCTACTGTTGTGTATATATGCATATAATAGAGGTCGCTATGAGTACTGTTTATGTTTATATTTTCAAATGATTTTCCCGAATTTCTGTAAAGCTATAGTTTTGTTTATTGCTTTACATTATGATATGTTTTTGAGAAATCCGGATGGGATTGGTGCCCATGGTTTGGCTTTTGTGGCATAGGATGAAGTGTATTTTCTGCTGCAGGTTAATGGTAATCGCGCGTTATAGAGGAAACTCTGTCAAAATTTTAGGTTTTTGAAAGTTCACGTTTTTAGAAAGGGTTTGATTCCGGTTTAAGAAACTAAATCAGGGTTGGGTCCTTTCATAAATACAAATGTTATACAACAAACGATGTAGATTCCATAATTTCAGCGGAATTGCCGGATGAAAATATTAATCTAGAGTTGTTTGATATAGTTGGCCAGTTTATGATTCACGGCCCTTGCGGTCAAATTAATCCATCTTCTCCATGTATGCGAGACAAAATATGCACAAAATTTTCTGAAATCATTTATTCATCACACAATTTTTCACGCAATCAAATCTCCTCAATATAGATGTCGTGATGATGATTCACATTTTATAATTAAAAAAGGAATTCATATTGGTAATAATTATGTTGTTCCATACAATGCCAATTTGTTATTGAGGTATAAAACTCATATAAATGTTGAATCATGTTCTCAGTCTATGTTGATAAAATATTTATTCAAGTACATAAATAAAGGACCCACTAGAGCACACGTATTGGTTCGTGATAATATAAATGATGAAATTCAAAATTATCTTAACTGTCGATATTTAACTCTTCATGAGTCCATCTGGCGTTTATTTGAATTTTCCATTCATTCTAGATATCCTGCAGTTCAATATTTGAAGATTCATTTACCCAACGAACAAAATATTTGTTTTCATCAAGCTAATTCTCTTGAAAAAGTATTACAAAGTCCAGGTATAGAAACTAAAATGCTGATTGCTTGATTTACTGCTAACAAGACTTATAAGAAAGCAAAGAAATTAACATATACTCAATTTCCTACAAAATTTGTGTGGAATGCTGATAAAAAATTATGGACCCGAAGGAAAAAATATACCGTTCTCGGTAGAATAGCACATGTGCCACCAAATGCGGGTAAATGATACTATCTTAGAATGTTTTTGAATGTTCAAAAAGGATGAATCAATTTTAATGCAATAAGAAAGGACAATGGAACAGTATACTCTACTTTTCAAGAGGCATGTCTAGGTTTGGGATTACTAGGTGATGATAAAGAATGACTCGAAGCATTGTTGGAATCTACTTTTACTGCCACTTCTCCTCAAATTCGTTATTTATTTGTTCTGGTTATTCTATTTTGTAATGTTTCGGATCCTCGAGCTTTGTTTGATACATATTGGATTAAGATGTGCGATGACATATCACACAAAATTAAATTAAATTTTAATATGCCAAATCTTACCATACCTGATGAGGAATTAAAGAATGTTGTTCTAGATGAACTTGAAAAATTGTTTAACATGTCGTCCAGTAGTTTAAAAGATCATAAATTACCAATGTCAAAGACACAACAAATACATCAACTCGACAATAGGCTTATCAGAGAAGAATTAGATTTTGATTGTGAAGCAGTGAAACAAGAGCATTCTGACTTGATTACCAAACTAAATAATAATCAAAATATTATATACGATGAGGTAATCAAAGCCGTAGAACAGAAGAATTCAAGATCATTGTTTGTTTATGGTAGAGGAGGTACAGACAAAACTTTTTTATGGAATACTATAATTTCAAGATTGAGATCTGAAGGCAAAATTGTTTTGGTCGTTGCTTCGTTAAGCATTGCTTCATTATATCTTCTGATAGGCAGAACAGCTCATTCGCGTTTCAAAATAAAGCCGATTATAGACAGAGATTCAAATTGTAATATAAATACACAAACTCATCTTTCTGATTTAATTGAAAAGGGTGAATTAATAGTTTGGGATGAAGCTCCTATGTGCAATAAATAGTGTATTGAATCGATGGATAGAACACTGCGTGATATTTTGTCAAACAAAGAAGAGCCATTTGGAGGAAAGACAATTTTATTCTGTGGAGATTTTAGACAAACATTGCCGGTGATACAAGGTGGTAGTAAAGAATAAATCATTCAAGCATCGTTTAATAATTCATATTTGTGGCCTAACATTACAGTATTTCATCTAATTGAAAATATGAGATTGTCGATGATTGGTTCAACTCCTCTCGAAAAAATTGAAATTAAAGATTTTGCTAAATGGATGTTACAGATAGGTGAAGGTCGGTTGTAATCTAAATTGCCCATGGATTATCTTGATGTGAGTTGGATTGATATACCGAAAGATTTGTTGGTCGATGCCATAGTTGAACCCATAAAATCGATTTTTGATGCAACGTATCCCAATTTTGATACCAAATACAATGATTCAAATTATCTAAGAGAACGTGCTATTGTGACTCCCAAAAATGTAATTGTTCATGAAATCAATAATTATGCGATTAAATTAGTACCTAGAAATAACAAATCATATTTTAGTTCAGATTTCATTTCATATAATTCAGGTAGCAGCGATAATATTAATGTTTTGTAACCCATGGAATTTTTGAATAAGATTGAATTTAGCGGTTTGCCCGACACACGAACTTATATTGAAAATTGGTATGCCTATTATGTTATTAAAAAATTTAGATCAGATACGATGTCTGTGTAATGGCACAAGGCTAATTGTGACCAATTTGTTCGAAAGGTTAATAGAAGCAAAAATACTTACTAGAAGTAATGTTGGAGAAAAAGTACATATTCCAAGAATAGTACTACATGCAACTGAAACTAAATGGCCTTTTACATTTAAAAGACGTCAGTTTCCTGTTAGACCATGTTATGCAATGACAATCAATAAGAGCTAAGGTCAATCATTAAATCAAGTCGGAATATATTGTTCGGAACTGATTTTCGCCCACGGACAATTATATGTAGCAATGTCGAGGGAGACGTCAAAAAAAGGTCTTAAGATAGTGATAAAAAATGATGATGATGTGCCTAATAACTATAAAAAAAATATTGTCTACAAAGATGTATTACAAAATATATGACATAATATATAACACATAGGAAAATACATACAAAATATATATTTTAGCTATGTATCAATAAAAATACAAATGATTCATTTTAATTTGATAATTTATTATTTGGGCTACGACTTGAGATAGCCCAGTCAAGGCTTCATTTACATGAGTTACAGCCTTATCATGACTCATTTCCTATATAAGAGATGTGGGTTCTACTGTTCATACTTGAACAAAAATATAACTATGATAGTAACTCATGCGTGTTATTAGCCTCATACTACGATCAAAGAATGGAGAGCTTCTCATCGCTCTCAACCACCTTGAAGCGACCCCGATCCGTGAGGGCATGCAGAGGGCTCCGATCGTTTGTTCGGTCCCCATCTCTCTATCTCTCTGGAGTCATGCTTCGATTGGGTCTCGATCGAAGTACACGAATATTAATTTTGGGTCGCGAATGGAAGTCCATGATTCCCATCCTCTTGATCAAGAAGAAGAGATTGTGGTAAGAAAGGTGAGTTCAATATTATTCCCAGCCTCTTGATCAAGAAGAAGAGATTATGGAGTTATGTTTTTAGTTCTGCAGCTGTGATCAATTTTGGGTTCAATATTATAAGGAATTTCTAGGTTGGTTTTGATCTATAATTGATGGAACCAATTGGGTGCATGCAGATGAAAAATTGTGGGGTGGATCTAGAAAGAACCAGAAGCAAACAAATTACAGTTTTTGTCACAAAATCATTTCCGTCATCTGCATTCCATGGCCAAAATCTGAGTAATAGAGTTTTCAATTGCACTCGGTGTCGTCATGAAAGTTTTTCGGAACTGTGTCATCTATGCCATACTCAAATCTTATGATGATCCAATGGTGCAATCGATTCTAATCAAGGTAAATCCGAACACTATTTGTTAGAATTTCTGATTTGGGTAAACATCGAATTCGCTCGAATTCGAGTTATTTGTCGTTTTCTTCTATCAATTTCCCTGACTTTGAGTTGTTTGTCATTTCTATAAAAAGTAAATATGTATTGCTTAAGTTATGAAGGATGTCCTCACCTCTAGACCCTTCAGAAATAGAATTAGTCTCCAAGGATCTCACACATTTACTTTTGAATGAAGCCTGTTTAGAATGTGTACTTCTTTTGTCTGCTTATTTGGATTTTGTTTACATACGAATAGGTAGTGTTGATAACTATACTAAATTAAATTCATGCTGTCAACTGGCCATCCTTCAATGAGTTTAGGTTTAAGTTTGTCCTCTTTCCTTACTCTGCTTACGCCAGCGAGATTTTGCTCACTGGGCTCGGGTTATCGTTGTCACGAAGCTCACTACTATTTGTCAGCTCTCCATCTTAAGTTATAGTCAAATAAATTGGTATCTAATTATAGTTTCAATGGAAAAATAGAATCTTATTTTCAGATCTCTACAAGAGTTGAAAAAATACAAGATCAACATGGATGTTTCACAATGCAGTCGTCTTGGTAATCATCTCATCCCCTACTATTTAGATAAAATTGCTTTCCTCCACTTTACATCAACTTCACTATATTTTATTTTTGTTTCTATTTATTCTCAGAATTGTTAGAAATGGACATCACAAACATTAGAGACGTCTGATCTTATATGATCAATATTAGAATCAGAGCTCGAGCATCAAGGAAATGGAGACCATATAAATTTAAAAGTGATGAGTATGACGGGCTTACTCTACCTTTTGATAGATGACCAAGTGAGTAAAACATCATCAATCTGTCAATAATTATGTACTAATTTGTGTGATACTGAGGACACCATAAAAATACAGGGAGGAAACATCTATGCCGTCATCGATTAAATTTATTATTCTTACATGCCAGAGATAATGGAAGTTGGAGAATATACGATATCAGATTCTTTGCATGCAGGAAGGATTATGCAAACCACAGAGTTCCCATGCACGAGACAACACTTTCTTTGACGGAGAAAACCTTATTTGAGAGAGTAGAGAAACACCTTCCTTAATTTCTAGAACACGCTTTCCGCCTCTTGAAACTTGAAAAGCTACCTGATCAAATTGATAAACAGACAATCTTGGCAGGTACATCAACTGGCCTATAAAGAAAGTATTAATCTATTGTTTTGATTGCCACATCTATTTAATGCAGCTTCAATCCCTTGCATTCGTATTATTAATAGATCATTGCTTTCCAAATATCCACAAATCTCTCATGCCCTCTTTCATCTCATCTATTATTTGTATTCAGGTACTACTACTCGCCGAAACAGTAGTCAAGTACTACTACTTGCCGAAACAGTGTTCAGGTACTACTACTCGGTGAAACAGTAGTGATAACACCGCACCAACGGGGCGGGCAACCACCCAGTGAAGTAGAATCGTGAGACTTGATACGGATATAAGCTGCTTTAAATTGTCAAGTGATGCATGTTTTGTGTTTAACACAAAAATCTCCTAGCGGACTCAAGAGATCTCGCAAACTGTCTCTTTTCCTCGATTTTGTTTCGTGCGCTAGTGTGTCACCGTCTCATGATGGAATTTAGATTTGTAGGCTAGCGGCTATTGACTTCTTAATAAGCGATTTAGACGAGGAGAGCACGAAACTCGCCTGAATGGATCATTCTTGTCTAGTGACCTAGGACTTGATGTTTTTGTGTCTCTAGTTGAGCCACGGAAATCGATACTCTACACTCCTCCTGGTGTAAAGTAGAGTAATCTCCTTGAAGTGGTGTTGAGAACACAAGGGTGTTGCGTCCTTGAACCTCGAAACTTTCACTCTTCCTGGTGACAAGCCTCTTGATCGCTGGTTGCAAGTTTTTGCATCCTTGAATCGCAAAAATCTCACGCTCTTTAGGTGACAACTCTCTTGATCGCTGGTTGCAAGGGGTTTTCTCTTGATGAGAAGGATAGTTTGCTGGGAGAAAAATATGTATTTGATCGATAATCTCTTCCAAATCGCTCTTCCACTCTTTATATAGAAGATTATAGTCGTATTCCACTTCACTTGGAACTCTTTGATATTAGTAATTAGACTCACAACACAACTCTAACTAATCAATAAAGCTGATCCGATACTTATAGATAACTCTCATAATAGAGTCCTAACCGCTATGAGAAATATTAGATAAAAATAAGCCGCATGGATAAGCATTCAATATCATTTCCTTCAAGCCCATTCCAACCTGGACTTGTACACTCCACTCGGGCCGCTCGCCTAATCTAGCCCTCAAAGCCCAATAAGAGATATTTTATTTCGGGCCTAAACATTGCCCCTCAAGTCTTGAGATTAAATTCAATGCAAATGAAAAGGCTCATTTCACTAAACGACATGCCGATAATACCAAATAGTAACTTTATACACAAGCGCCACGTCATCTCTTCTCTCCTAAAAAGCTGTACCACTTTGGTTGACATCATATAAAAAGTGTACGTTTACGTCAGTCCTTACTTCTAACACAAACTCTTCATTTTATTCAAACTTAAGCTTCCTTCAAAAGCCAACCTCTCTGTCTCTCCACCACCGTCAATTTCTGACTATTCAACATGCCTCCTCACAAGGAAAGATTCCCAGATCTCACCTTAATCGAGTCAAACTGCCTTGTCGCCGATATTTGTGCTGTTACGGCACTCTCAGAGTCACCTCCAAAGGCACCGTCCGCCTAGGCCCCTTCCTCAAAACACCAATCAACCCTGAGCTCTTTCCCGTGCTCCATCGTCCTTATTGTAACTCATCACTGATTTTTCATAACAACTCGAAAGCTAACTCCGAGGGATGGACGAAGAAGGATACCTTCTTCTCAATTCGGAAAATGGCCCAACACCACTGAGAAGGACCGTGCTTGATACGCAAACCACCAGAAACTAGACTTAATTCAATGGCAAGTGGCTGGAATTGATTGACTTCTTGACCTCTGCTTAGTAATCCCCAGTGGTGGAAATCACACTCATTTCGCCACCGTCAAGTGCTTCTAGGACTCCGCTTGCAACTGCTTCCGCCTAACTTGTGGCAATGTAAGTATCATTTTCCTAGACCTTTATGTTATGTTTGGAGTTCCCATCGTCAACCCTATCCGGAAACAAGGTGATCACATCGAATGTACCATTCACGCTGATTCTCATCGCCCCGCCTCATACTCCATCTGGACCAACACCTTCATCAACAACCAAGCCGATCAAGGAGGGATAGCTTTCCTTGAATTCTAGTTATCGAAATATATTTTCTACCTTTTTGAGAAGTAAACAAATGCTGGACCAACCTCGCTGAGCGCCTTTTATAGGGTACAAAATTGGGTCTTGCACAGTCTATCCTCGCCAACATCTATCGCAACCTAAGGTGGATTGTGCTCTCACGAATCGACCTTAACCAACCAGGACCACTCTGGATGGTAGTGATATGGCTTCAAATGTACTTCCCCATTTTTTGTCATCCCGAAATCCTACCATTCGAGAGAGATGTAATTCTGAGTAAGACTGTGGCGACCACCAACTCTTTTGATGAGTGGACTTACCAAACATGCTTCGTTGCCTTTTGCTCACATTCGGAGTTTTCTGCGGTGGCGGTCGATACCATTCTGAGCCGCAAATTCCCTCAAAACCTTGACACTGGCTTCCTTCCCTTGCCAGAACAAGAAAACCAGGCAAGGGTCATTTTCCTTCAAAGCAACACCTGTGGCGACTTGCTGGTTCCTGATCCTTCCACACCTAGGCATGAACTATATGCCCCAAACCACTTCACCAGGCAACTTGGGCTATCTCAATGTGCCCATATGCCTCTCGTTTGCTCAGTGAACCATTACAGCATCTGGCGAGCCACCTCTTGTCCAGATCCTACTGACTTGATTGATGGTCACTACGGCTTCCCTCTGGTCATGCTTCCTGAACAGGACTTTGAGCATCCTATTGCGCCATCCCTTTACATGACTGCCAACTATCTAGCTTGGAAAGCCTAATTCTGGGTAGGGATCACACGCAAGTCCCCACTAGGCCTTTTTGCCGCCATCTTCTGCAATTTTAAGAAACAATTTGTGGATGACTCTAATCAACACCTACTACACATGGTCCATGAGGATACTGATGACACCCATTAGCCAGTGGTATGTTAACTATACTAACTTATTTTTCCTTGCTAAACTTTTGCCACAAATGTTGGCGATATTTATGTATTATTTTAATTCACTTTTCCTTTGCTGGATCTAAACAGTACTTTGAAGAACCTGGGGCACAAAATGCGGCTGTTAATGAGGAGCCTTGTCAAAGGATGGAAGAAGAACAAGAAGAACTTCTACTAGGTATAAGTATTCCATTCCTCGAATGCCTTACCATTTTAAGCCTTCAAATAATATAACTATCCTGCATTATTCTAACCAGTTTGACAGCTGATGGTTCTAACAAACACAAACAACATCGTCGTGAGGTTGCCATCGAGGATGACTTGGAGGAACAAGTAGTGCATGACGAACCTTCTCGCTAAACCACAACTGAGCCTACCCCTTCTATGGTAACAGCAACTCCCTTATCATCGCCAAAGACTCAATCTATCACGGTCGTTCCGTTCCCCCAGACTGATGACGTCTCTACCGAGCAACCACATGAGCTGGTTGAAATTAACCATTCACCTTCTCTCAAAGTAAGATAACTCAATCTTTTAACACCCTAAGCAATACTTAGATACACTTTTACACTTCTAAACATTCATTGCCTTTAGGATCTGCTCACCGCTACTGAAGTTGTTATTACTAAGAACGTTCATGATCTTCTCGTGAACACTTCTAACTCGCTCATCTCTGAGCTTGCTCCAGATGCCAGACTACTCCAATTTCAATATTTCCTGGACTTTGCTAACAAATCTGAGGAGCAAGACGCCACAAATGAAGGCGGTGTCACTTTCTTCTCTTATCATTCCCTGCATTATACTCCGGAGGAATAACAAGCCATGTCGAAAGGGCTCATAGTACCTATCTTTCATCCAGAACCCTTGAGCGAGCCTAACACCTCTCTGGAGCAAAGAGTACTTGATATTCTACACTCGCCTGACTCATATATACTTGGCGAGCCTAAGGTATGCCTACTATAACAACCTTATTCTTCATTTTACAAATTGCGCCACCTCTTATTCTGAATCAAGTATTCCTAACAGAATTCCTGGCCTCAAATTTCTTTTATTACTTCCGGTGCTCAGCCTACTTTACCAAAATGTTCACCTCCCATCGTTATTGTTAAAGTAGCTCCTCAAAACACAGAAGCGTCTCTATAGGCCTCATCCTCTTCATGCCCTGCTAGCCGAGTATCCACTCTTCGAGATCAAGCTCTGAGTTTGGAGGAATTTTCCGCCAAGCTTGATGTCTTGAGTCCAATTCCAGGCAAATTGCTCTTTCTCGAGCCGCTCTCAAAGAACTCTCTCTAGCCAAATTGGACTCGTTTGAGAATATTAACAGCTCCCTAGATAAAGTTAGGGACTTGAGCAGAACTGCCCATGGCGAGCTCCTCGATACCATCTCTAAATTCGAGCAAGATCTCGCGAGCTCCATAAACTATATAGCTGCCAAGATGACTTGAAGCATAGAGTGGACCGCAAATAGGAGATGGTAGCCAAGATGGCCAACCAATTACAGCAAGATCGGGGTCGAGTTCAGGAATTCCTGAAGAGTGCTTCAACCAAAAGAGAAGCTCTAGCCATCAAGGAAACTGAACTAGCACTCCTCCAGGCTGAAGTGGAACTCTTGCGAGCTGATGCTAGTTCTACTCATGCTAGCACTCAACAACTTCTGGAAGAAAGGTCCTGTCGCGCGAACCAACTTGCCGAAGCCGAGAATGATTCTTCATAGCTCCTGGACTCGTACAACTTGGCTTGGACTGACTTCGAGTTCTTTAAAGTGGGTTTGAAGAAAAAAGCTCTTCTGTTATAGTTTCTGGGCCTCTAGTATTAAGCCCAACTTTTGTATTTTATGAATCCAAAACAAAAATTTAATCATTTTGGTACTGTTATGATCCATTTAGATTCTGAATGTATACTGGGCCTCAGATATAGGCCTGCTAAAACTAATCCAACAATAACTAGCCTGCTAAGGAAATTACCTGCCCTTTTACTGTTGTTGCTCAACTTTAATGGCATTTAATCTCTGACTTGAAGTCTGGAATGTATTGTCCCATCCGTCAAATCTCCATTCGTTTAATTGCCCAAAAAATCTCTAATTATGGCACCTTTATCTCGGGATAGATAGACCGTCTTGTTGCTCAATCCCTAATAGACACGCGTCCTTCAACAACGGGTGCGTTGTATCCTGAGAATCTTTACCGCAATGGTTCAATATTTACTTCTCCTATAAAGGCCATTCTCATTCTTTGCATCTATGCGTCCCTTCACAACCTTCTCGTTCGATGGGCTCTCTTTCGCTGTATTTACTCTGGCTCTCGCTTCAAAAGAAACCTCCATATATATATAATCCTCCCACACTATAGACCTTAGATAGTGATATCCATGTCCAGATGATTCCTTGGCGAAATCACCCAAAGTATCTACATGGTGACGAAGTCTAAACGTCGGGGATGACTTTGTACTGACTTCCTCGTTAGCAACCGATCTGTTTTTCTATGCATAGAGACTGCAGGTCCTATGAACGCGGTTGTTCTGGAGAGGAAAGACAAGGCGTTCAACCTAGGGAAGGGAAACACAATGCTAACTTGCTTCCAACACTCTTTTTGGGCTGCTGAACTAGCTTCCTTGGCACTTTAAATCCTTATTCTTGTCTCTTGAGGTCCAAGCTCCATGTATGCATATTTGATATGCGTGCCCAAAGACTATTTATCAACCATTTGAGGATTTAGGGGAATAGACGTCATTTTCCCCTTTTGTTTCTCTTGTCAATCATAGCATATCTTCATATGGTATCAGAGCTTACAGCCACAAAGCCTTTGTAATCTTGTGTTTTAATGTAATCTGTTTGTGTTTAAAGAAAAAAAAAATTCTTTACAAAACGTTGTTCGTATTGATAAACTCAAACATTGTTTGTATATGAAAAATACCCTTATGAATTTGGCCACAGAAGTTGGCAAGTACAAAGTAACAACTAAACACCAAATATCGATAAAAGACTTAGTACAGAAATTGGCTGTAAAAATTTTAGAAAAATAATAAAATTTCACTCTGAAAGTTAGCCACAGAAATTAGCCTTGTACCTAGAGAAGTCTCTTTCACTCCGAAAGTTAGCCATAGAAATTGGCCTTGTAGCTAGAGAAGTCTCTACGTAAAAAGTTTAGAAAAATAATAAAATAAAATTTCACTCCGAAAGTTAGCCACATAAATTGGCCTTGTATCTAGAGAAGTCTCTACGTTATGCTCCTTCAGTCCATTCAGGCGAGGAGTTTCCTTGGAGCCTGTATGGACTGAATTATTCTGTTGCAGGCGGGTCTTCGTACTCCCATACTGTCTGCAAATATGGCTTGAAAAAACAGCCATTGATGGGGTTAGCATGGATTGTGTCATCTCGATCACGCAGACGTACAGCTCCTCTCCCTTGAATACGATATATGATGTATGGACCTTCTCACTTTTCAGACCATTTGCCTCAGCCGTCAATCTTCTCGCCAATTGGAAGTATTACTCTCCAGACTAAGTCTCCTTCTGCAAAGCTTTTACCCCTTGTGCACCTATCATAAGCATGCGATACTTTTCATTTTTCAGCGCATAAGTGGTCATAAGCCTCCAATCATTTCTCATCTAAATCTTCAAGCTCCCGCCACATTGCTTGCACGTGATAGAAAATAGCACGCTTTACCCCTGCCGTATCATCTTAAGCCAATAGTGAAAGGACCCAACCCCGATTTAGTTTCCTAAACAGGAATCAAACCCCTTCTGAAAACACGAACCAACAAAAATCATCAAAATTTCGGCAGAGTTTCGTTACTAACGCGGAATTACCATTACCTGCACCCGGAAAATACACTTCATCCTATGCCACAAAAATCAAACCGTGGGCACCAATCCCATCCGGATTTCTCAATATATCAACAATAATGTAAAGTAATAAATATATCTATACTTTACAGAAATCCGTGGAAAATCGTATAAGAATATACATCAGAATACTCAGAGCGACTTCTAGTATACATATACAAATAGTAGGCCAAACTAAGAACCTACCATAAAAGAAACATCGCTCGAATACTATGCCTCCGACCACGACGTGCGACACCAGAATCTGAACTGCAAACTGGGCACGGAAACCGAAAATCCCAGGGGAAAGACATGAAAACTGTTAGAGTGAGTGGACAAAAATAAATGTCTTTCGCCGAATAATATATATATTATAAAAACATATGCGAGTCCGGATGTATAAATAATCAAATGGTACACAAGGGAGACTCTAACTCCTCACGCGTACAGACCATGCATAAAAATCCCACGGGGTCGCTCGTGGACACATCCGTGCTAGTACAGTCTGAATCACGGGATCCCAGACCCAAACGTGATTCTAGCCAGAAAGGCCTCAGGTCAGAGGTCTGCCTCCCTCTGGTAAAGGCCTCGGGTCAGGAGTCACAGCCTCCCCCGATACATATCCTCGGGGATCAGCCGGGATGGGAGTGTATCGATACAACAACATATACTGAGACTGTACTCTGTATAAACCAAATCGTAAATAGTTCGATGCAAATGCATGAAACAATATATAAATGCATATATGTAATGTATAATGGTATAAGCATAATCGTATAACACATGCTCATGTAAAATATAATCTCGTATGCATGCTCAAGTTCGTAAAACGTGTATAAAGACTCGCAATCAATCCGTGAAAAGAAATTGTCCACTCACAGACTAGCGTAACGCAGTTCGTGTTAATCCTGTGA
Organism: Geum urbanum; assembly: GCA_946800695.1. Lineage (NCBI taxonomy): Eukaryota > Viridiplantae > Streptophyta > Magnoliopsida > Rosales > Rosaceae > Geum > Geum urbanum. The sequence continues at coordinate 42,040,276 of OX327007.1, read as the reverse complement.
TCTGGCGGAAAATCCCTCGCCAAACGAACGATCACGAACCCCTGAATAATCATAAAATCAATTTCTCAAAATCATAATTCGGTACCTCGAATCAAATCACGAGAAACAACCATTCTCGGAAAAACATAATTCAATAACGACGAACTCGTGAAAATCCAATTATCACACCACAACACCTCGCTAAAAATTCAGACGCTCAATTCGAAAAACAAACCTCACCACTGCGATCGGGGCGCGATTTCGAGTGAAACGACATATAACTCGTCGAAAACCACGCCGGGTGAAAAGTCGCCGCCGTCGCCGCTGCCTCCAGCCACCGGAAAATCCAACTTGCCCAGAAAATTTCGTGCTACACATGGTTTCAAAGATCTCGACGATTCCAACAACTTTCCAGTTATAAGTTAAGGCCAATTTTGACCGGAAAACCTCCAAAAATCAACCCAAAGTTCCAAACCCTTACCGGAATTTCAATTCGACGGATCTCTCTCCTCCGGCCACGGCAACCCTCAAGACCACTTGGAAAAGCTTCCTTGGCTTGAGGCTATCAAAAGCCCTCAAATCTCCACCATCAACTTGGCTGGAAAAGCCACCTCCGATTACCCCAAAGTTTCGCCGGAAAACACCAAACTTCAAACGTCATAACTTCTTCATCCGGCAACCAAATTGAAAGATTGACCTATCAAAAGAAAGAGGAGCTCAAGCCCAGCAACTTTCATGAAGACACAACGGCCAATCGTGGCCGGAAAAGGGTCCAAAAACTGTGAAAACCGAATGGCAATTTTGGGGGTAAAACGGGTCGCCCACCTTGACCCGTGGTCAACGCGGGTCAAGGCCCAGTTTCCTATTCTGGAAAGTTTCCAATTTCGGCAAGTATTCTCCCATATTTATACCGTATGCGTATCGAACTCCAATCGGATAAATACGACAATATTCGACGGACGAAAATATTCACAACTTATTCTTCGTAACTCAGAAAAATTATCCGGAAGTTCTCACAAGCTCGAAATTAAATTCTCTACAACTTTCACGAAGGATCCCAAATCAAATTCTCGTCCGGTAATTTAGTCGCTAATGAAGCCGCCATATTAACTGATTATGTCGAAATCGCGACAAATCGCGAAACTCGCAAATCAAGTCGAAAACCATACCAATTTCAATTCGAGTCGATCAACGGTTCAAAACGGATCACAATCACGATTCGGATAGACTCGAATACGAACGGATAAACTCGAATACAAACGGATAAACTTGACGATATTCCGAAATTTCAAATATTCATATTATATTCCTCGGTCGCCCAAATAATGATCCGGAACAGCCCACGAACTCGAAATCACGCATACAACAACTCTCGAGAAGAGACTCAACTCAAATTCTTGGCCAATAATTAAGTTGTGATCAAGTCTGGCGATTCAATCAACTATCGGAAATCTGCGATTACGCATAACCTCATGGCTTAAGCTGATTAACACTACTGATTCTGTTTCGGGTCGTCACAAATAGACTCCCAATAGAATAATCTGTAGCTAATATATACAGTTTAAGAGGGACCCCTGGTCTTGGCGGGACCAAAATCGGTGGGTTTGCTAGATACACTTTGATAGCATCAAAACCTTCTTGATGACCAGACTCCCATACAAAGTTTTTTTTTATTTTGCAGCTTGAGTAAATGCGAGAATGGTTGTGTTTTCCCTGCTGCATTTGCAATAAATCGCCTAAGGAAGTTTATTTTTCCCAATAGTCATTGTAACTCTTTCTTATTCTTTGGCAGGACTGCATTTAGGACTGCTTCCTTCTTATCATCTGAGACCTCTATTCCCTGCTGATGGACCAAGAAACCCAAAAAAATCTCCCACTTGTACTCCAAAAATGTACTTGGCTGGGTTCATCTTCAATCGATGCTGTCTCATTCGAACAAATACTTGCCTCAGGTCTTCGGTATGGTCTGTTTTGTACTTTGTTTTGACTACGAAGTCATCGATATAAACTTCCATGGACTTCCCTATGAGGTTGTGAAATATCAAATTCATAGCGCACTGATAGGTTGCCTCGGCGTTCTTGAGTCCAAATGGCATATCCACGTATTCAAATACCTCTGCAAAACTCAGACACCAGAACACTGTCATATGCCTATCTGTTTCAGCCACTGGAATTTGATGATATCCAGCTGTGTCATCCCTGAATGATAACATCTCATGGCGTGCGACTGAGCCCACCAACAAATCTGCTACTAGCATAGGGTATGCATCTTTCGGAGTTGCATTGTTAAGGTCTCGGTAATCATCACAAACTCTCATCTTCCCATTCTTCTTCTTTACTGAGGCTACATTTGAAAGCCACTCGTTGTATTTGGCTACTTTAATAATGCATGATTTAAACATTTTTTTAATTTCTTCCTTGACTATAATTGTCGTTTCTGTGTTCATACGACGCATCTCTTGCTTCATAGGTTTCTTGCCTTCTAGGATGGGTAAGTTATGGCACACTAGGTCTGGCGACAGGCCTGGAATGTCTTCGTTCTTTTCTGAAAAATAGTCTGCATATTCCCTCAACAATTCTATAAGCTTATGTCGTTCTTCAGGTTCCAAGAATGTACTTATAGCCACAGTCATTGGCTCTTCTGAAGTCCCAAGATTAATCTTTTCGATGAGATCTTTAACCTTATGAGGTGTATCATCTAAAGCTGCTGGAGCTAATTGAATTTCCTCCTCTTCATTTGACCCGTGCAGTATGTTATCATCCACATATTCTAATGCTGCAATCATTGGAATACTCTCGTAGGCCTGACTCTCCATTAGATAATTGTGGAATAGTTTGTACAGGGAGAAGCAAGCCTCAGTCTCTATACTTTTGCCTCGCCTGACTTCATATTCTAAAGCACCATCTGGTGATGAAGAGAAGAGGGTCACAATAGCTTCTGTGAATCCAATCTCAGCCCAGGATTGCGCTATATGGTGTTGTACATTCCACCACAAAGAATGTATTTGCCTGTGGCTTGTCTCACTTGCACATGTAGGAAGACAATTCCCAAAGTCTTGGAGATGTTGCCTTGAAAGTTTCGAACATTCAAGGCTGTTTCTTGGATAGCTGACTTGGGAATACCTAGTAGTGTCATTACTTTGACGATGATAATGTTGACGACTGCTCCTGAGTCTAACAAAAGTTTATTGATTTGGATACCTTGGACCTTCCCTGTGACGTATAATGGCCGCATGTGCACAGCCATATTCAGGGTAGGCTTCACGAACATTATATACGCCTTCTTCAAAGACAAGTCAACCTCTGATTTCTTGGCGAGTGACTGCTGATTAGATGATATAATGTCCTCTTCTGTGGTCGCCAAGTTATTCACACTTTTTACTAGTTTAACGTCGACTTCTATCCATTTTGTTGAAGGTCCTGAAAATTTTGAGGGTAAGACAAATACCATATTAACATTAATATCTACCTCATCCTCGTATTCTTGCATGTCTTCCTCCTCGTCTTCACCGTAGTCTACTAGTTCCTCGTCATTGTTGCCTTCGACACCGTCTTCAGTCTTCTCAGCATCCATGTCTGCATCATCAGTAATATTGTGACGACCCAGAACGGAATCAGCAGTGTGATCAGCTTAGTTCATGAGGTTACTGCGTAATCGCAGATTTTCGATAGTGTTTGAATCGCCAGGTTTGATAACGACTAAATAATTGGCCGAGAATTGGAGCTGGGTCTCTTCTCGAGAGTCGTTGTACGTGTGACTTCGAGTTCGTGGGCGGTTCCGGATCGTTATTTGGACGACCGAGGAATAAACTATGAATATTTGAAGTTTTGACGTAATTGAGTTTTAAATGGTGAATTTCTTAACGACTAAATTACCGGACGAGAATTTGGTTTCGGCTTCTTCACGGAAGTTGTTGAGAATTTAATTTTGAGCTCGTGGGAACTTCCGGAGCATTATTACGAGTTACGAGAATTATGTTGGGAATATTTCCGATTGTTGATTATTTAGTCGGTTAAACATGTGTTGGTTTGAACCGTTGACTTTTTATCGGTTTGGTCTATGTGTTTGACTTCGGGTGATAATTGAAGAATATGTTGAGTCGAGTTTGTTGCCGCGAGAATTATTGGAATCGGATTTACGACGCGGAAGTTACGTGCATTTGAAGTTTATCGAAAAGTGAATTATGTGGTTTCCATTTTGGGAAGGCCTATAAATATAAGGTTACCTGTTTAGGCAAGTCAAACCTTGCCATTTATAAGGTTGACTGTGTTGACTCAGTTTGACCGAGGTGGAGGAGAGAGCTCACGACGGAGCCACGGTTCGCCGCCGGCGAGGGACTTTCCGGCCACCTCCAAGCTTGTTTCTGGTCCCGTTCACTTCGTCTTGAGGTCCCGAACCCATCCCCGGCCACCTTTTACGGCATGGCTCACCGGAGGGAGTAGAATTTCCGGCCAAAAGTTTGAGGTTTTTGGGTGAATTCGGGTTCAACGATTCCGGCCGATTCGAGCTAAACCAAGGACTGAGTTTTGTAGCTCTCATCACCTAGAAGCTACCATGTAAGTTTGGTGATCTAATTTTGCTTGTGTATGGAGAATTTTGGAATTGAAATTTGTGTGAACATTCAGTTTTTCATGAAATTGACATGGTTAGAGTGAGAATTGGCCTTCGATGCAGTTGTGAAAGTTGCTCAGTGGGTGATTTTGCATGGAATAGGGGTTGCTCCGCCGAGGAATGTTCAGGTTGGTGGTGGCGCCGCCGTCGGCGGTGATCAACGGCAGTCAACTTTGACTTTTTGGGATTTTCAACAAGTTGCATGTCATTTCACTCGAAACCGCGCCCCGATCGCAGTGGGGAGGTTCGTTTTTCGAATTGAGCGTCCGAAAGTACAGCGAGGTATTGAGGTGTGATTTTCGGATTTTCGACAGTTTGTCGTAGTCGGATTGCGTGTTTCCGAGAACGGTGGTTTCTCATGATTTGTTTTAAATTGTCGAGTTATGACTTTGAGTAATGGACTTTGTGATTATTCAGGGGTTCGTGATCGTTTGTTTGGCGAGGGACTTTCCGCCGGATCACGGGTTAACGCGAACTGCGTTACGCTAGTCTGTGATTGGACAATTTCTTTTCACGGATTGTTTGCGAGTCTTTATACACATTTTACGAACTTGAGCATGCATACGAGATTATGATTTATTATGAACATGTGTTATACGATTACATTACGTATTTGCATTCATATGCTGTTTATTGTATTTGCATCGGATTATTTGTGCTTTGATTTACACAGAGTACAGTCGTAGTTCATGTTGTTGTATCGATACACACGCATCTCGGCTGATCCCCGAGGGTGCCTACCAGGGGGGTACCGTACCTTATGCCGATGTAGTTTCGGATGGGTACTGGTTTCTGTACCTTGTGCCGATGTATTTCCGGGTAGGTACAGATGTCTGTTTCTTATGCCGATGCAGTTCCGGGTGGAAACAGATACCTTGACCTGAGGCTTTTCTGGCTCGAATCACGTGTGGGTCTGGGATCCCGTGATTCGGACTGTACTAGCACGGACGTGTCCATGAGTGACCCCGTTGGATTTTTACTTGCATGCTTAGCACGCTGGAGGAGTATGAGTTTACCTCGCGTATTTTATTATATTTATTCATTTGGACTCGCATATGTTTTTATAACGTATATTACCTGGTGAAAGACATTTATTTTCGTTCACTCACTCTAACGATTTTCATGTCTTTCCCCCTGGGCTTTTCGGTTTCCGTGCCCAGTTTGCAGTTCGGACTCTGGTGTCGCACGTCATGGTCGGAGGCATAGTGCTCGAGCTACCTTGTTTCTTCCAGTAGGTTTATTGTTCTACCTACTGTGGTATACTTATATGATTATACATTAGAGGTCGCTCTGAGTATTCTGTTGTATATATTATACGATTTTACTCCGGATTTCAGTAAAGTACAGATATATTTACTACTTTACAATATTATTGATATATTGAGAAATCCGGATGGGATTGGTGCCCACGGTTTGATTTTTGTGGCATAGGATGAAGTGTATTTTCCGCGTGCAGGTAATGGTAATTCCACGTTAGTAACGAAACTCTGCCAAAATTTCTACGGTTTTTGTTGGTTCGTGTTTTCGAAGGGGTTCGATTCCGATTTAGGCAACTAAATCGGGGTTGGGTCCTTTCAAATATCTAAGGCGGCAACGTGTTGTTCTTCAACCTCAGATATAGGTTCTAATGTAGTTTGTTGAAACAAACTGGAACTTTTCTTTTTAGAGGTAGGAAAAGACCTGTCCAAGCTAGCATTTTTCTTCTTTTCTTCCTCAATCAAAGGCTTTGACTTCCAACAGAAACCCTTTGTTTCGCTCATTGTAACGTGACCCTGCGCAATCTCCTTCGTTTGCTTAGGGCTCTTTACTATTTGTGTAGCTTCCTCGTCAAAGTGGAGACGTTACCTGGCTGTTCTATGTGTCCTCGAGTCGGGGGGAACCTCGAGTACAGGTTCTGGTGTCTTCTGTCTAGCCTATAACTATGGGTTACGATTGAAAACACTTGGCCTGGCTGCTCGGACTTTCAGTTCGTGAGATTTCTTTCCAAAAACAACCAGGGGATTAGCGGCCAAGGCATTTAGACTCCTCTGCAGCTGTTCTGGGGTGTACTTCAACTGTTCTTCCTTTACCATACCCATTTCTAATGCCTACAGAGCTCTCTTACCTTCTCCAAAGCGCTTTTATAAGTTGCGTCTCTTGCTTGAAGTCACTTCCATCGTCTTACCTTTCTCCTTAACGTACCATACGTTCTCCTTAGTGATGTTTCTTGAAGCAGATGAAATATATGGTTTAGCGAGTGTGTCGACTGCGGCTGCTTCAGATTTCTCTTATTTGCTACACTTTTCCATAGCTCTTCTTCATTTAAAGTCTTGAAAAGTCCTTTGACTTAGCTCCCTTGGGCTACTTGGCTGATAATGTTCAGGTGTTGAGATCAATTCTGGAAATACTTTAACTTCTTCATTTAATTCTTCGTATGTGATCTTCAACCCACAATGGAACTTGCATCGCGAACACAAAGCCACTGGCGATTCGTCCTCCGGGTTGACCTTCTCCTTCCCTTTCGATGTATTATCCTGTATTCTCATTGAAGTATCCTCGCTACTGATTCGAAGGTTGAGGGTTGGTTTTTTTTTTGTTTGGGTTTCCCCTTGAAAACTTTATCATTCCAACCATCAACGCCCCTTCGATTGCATACTTTGGCGAGGGTGCTGCAATCTGCACTTCTCCCTCGTCTATCCACTGCTGAATTCTATACATTAAATTAATGCATTCATTAGTGGAATGACGCCCCCATTTGTTATGGTATTGGCAGTGAGGTAAACATTTTACATCTTCAAGATTTGGATCTGGAGTCCCCAAATTATCGGGAAACACTGTTATTCCTGCTTGGAGTAACTCTTCAAAAATATCTGCTCGCCTAGATGCATCATACATAATCTCGGCTCACCTGAGTTGGACAAATGCGATATTGTGCTTGGGATTAGGCCTTCGCCTTGATCTTTTCCATCTTTACGTTGGCCCTGATGTATCGCGAGACAAGGAAGTTTCTGGAGCTGTAATGGAAGGTAATGGTGTCTTAGGATGCCATTCTACCACCCCTTCTTGGGCTAACTATAATCACTTTCCAGTTAATCAAACCCTGAATTCTGTCCTTCAAGGCAAAACACATTACTGTTTGATGTCCAAATGTGCTGTGGAACTTGCAAAAATGTTCGTCTGGCCATTTATAATTTAAATAGTTTAGCTTGAATACTGGCCAGTAAACGATAAGTTTCATCTCTTGCAGTCCGTCTACGACTTCTTCCAACTTATCTTGCAGAAAAATATATCACAGGTGAATTAGTGTGTTCTCTTCCTCAGCTCCTACTGCAAAGCTATCGGTTGGCGACCAACTGATAGTTACCATGTTAACCTGAGGTGCTGGGAATGGCTGAGAGTTGACTAGCAAGGTTGTCTTGGAAGCTCCTTCTAAAACTAACTGGCCTTCATTAATCTACTAATGGATCTGATCCTTAATCTTGATATAGTCTTTAGTCGTATGGTTCTATGCGCTATATAACTTACAGTACTTCTTCCCTTTTAGTTGTTCTGCACTGGGTAATGGATCGAAGTCTGTCTTGGCGGCTCGTATACTAAAAAGCTCGTCAAGTATTGCATGAACCATGTTGGCATCATATGTGTACGTCTCAAACTATGGCTTTGCAAAAGCCACTGTCGAGAGCTTTATAGGACCTTAGTTTTTCTGAAGCTTGCGGGACTTTAGTACTTTGTTTGTCGCCAAGTCAACAGCTCCCATTTGTTCTTCTTCAGAGTCAGATTCTTGTTCAACTTGATCCTCTATATAAGCCATAGTTCTTGGCTTATGTTTATCGTATGACCTTGATGCATACATCCCCTTTGATGAGTTGCACTTGTTATCACACTCTTGCATGACACTGTGAGCTTTTATTACGGCCGTGATAAGCTCATTTAGGGTAAAATATTTGTTGTTGAAAAACAAAAAATAGTATTGGTCTTCCATTGATGGCCATTTCAACAACTGCATCTTTTCCTAACGGGGTTTTGTATAGGTTGTACTTGGATTAGAAACGGTGAAGGAAAGCTACTGGTGTTTCTGTTTACGATTGACTCATGGCCGCTAGTTTTTGATGCTGATTTTCGGTCTGGTAGTCCCGAAATGGTCTATGAATAATGCTTTCATTGTCGCCCACTCCGTGATGGACCTCTTCTCCAAACCTGTATACCAAACGAGGGTCGATCCGGACAAAAATGAACCAAAAGTTCTCAATTTAAGTTCCTCGTCATCAACAAATTGCCTTAGCTGAAGGGTGAAGTATGCCAAATGTGTTGCTGCATTGGTATCATCATCCCCTATAAAGGTTTGGAAGTTGGTCTGCTTGTAATGTCTTGGCCACTGCTAAGCCTTGGTGTCGCCTTTTTGGACAGGCGGAAAAGGAGTTTCGTACGGCTTGTGTGCTTTGGAGATGTGAATGTCACATTCATCCATAAATATCTCTAAGCACTATTCCCATGCATCCGGGAAAGCCTCTGCTTGTCGTGTCCTTTTGGTGAGATCGGAGACAGACTTAGTAAGGGCTGAGATGTCTTTCTCCATTCTCTGAAATTACGTGGCCACTGATTTGGCCTGCTTCATGAGGTTTTCATCCAGGGTATGCATAATCTCCACATACATCCTCTTTTGACCCTCCGCGAGGGTTGCTATTTGAACCTTCAATAGCTCCTGGTCTTCTAAGCCCTTATTATGTTCTAGCCTTAAAGCTTTGATTTCGGCTATTGTCGTGTCTGTCTTTTCGCTATTGGAAGCGAGCAGGTCTGCTTGTTCTTCAAACCTCTGTTCGATTGTTTCAAAGTAACCTTCGAGATGTACATCCCGCCTAGCGGCGTACGCTCGATACTCTTTGTAACTTAGGTGATTAATATCACCCTCACTCAAGAAGTTGATGTCCATACTCGAATGATGTGTTGTTCCGAAGATGATGTCAACCGCCTTCTCGGATAACGAACAACACTTAGAAGAAGTGTGTTTCCGGTACTTATGTTGTGGATGTTTACAACACTGAGGGTATTCCTTTTTATATGGATCCCCAATTTTTGCTTAGAGACACTAAAAGCTCGTCTCACTGGGCGTGCCAAAATGTTTAACACAAAAATCTCCTAACGAACTCGAGAGATCTCGCAAACTGTCTTTTTTCCTCGATTGTGCTTAGTACGCTTGTGTGCCACTGTCTCATAAAGGAATGTAGATTTGTAGGCTAGCGGCTACTGACTTCTTAATAAGCGATTTAGACTAGAAGAGCACCTACCTCGCCTAAATGGATGCTTCTTTCCTAGTGACCTAGGACTTGCTGTTTTCGTGTCTCTAGCTGAGCCACGGAAATCGATACTCTACACTCCTCCTGGTGTAAAGCAGAGTAATCTTCTTGATGCGGTGTTGGGAACACAGGGGTGTTGCGTCCTTGAACCTCGAAACTCTCACTCTTCCTAGTGATAAGCCTCTTGGTTGCTAGTTACAAGTTTTTGCGTCCTTGAATCGCAAGAATTTCACGCTCTTTGGGTGACAACTCTCTTGATCACTTGTTGCAACGGGTTTTCTTGTGATGAGAAGGATAATTTGCTGGGAGAAAAATATGTATTTGATCGAGGATCTCTACCAAATCGCTCTTCGACTCTTTATATAGAAGATTATAGTTGTATTCCACTTCACTTGGAACTCTTTAATATTGGTAGTTAGACTCACAACACAACTCTAAGTAATCAATAAAGCTCATCTGATACTTATAGATAACTCTCATAATAGAGTCCTAACCACTATAGGAAAGGTTAGATAAAAACAAGCCGCATGGATCAGCATTCAATACCATTTCCTTCAAGCCCATTCCAACCTTGACTTGTACACTCCACTCAGGCTGCTCACCTCATCCAGCTCTCAAAGCCCAAATAAAAAATATTTTATTTTGGGTCCAAACATTTTGATGCCAAGAAATTGAAGAAACCTGTCACTGAGAAACTTGAAATGCACAATCACTATAATATAAAGTATATACAGCCTTGAGCATTAGTGGATTTCTCAGTAGGCATGCCATGGAATTCTACTATTTTCATAGTTAGGGGGAAAGGTTGCAAAACTTCATAATGTTGTCTTTGGTAGTTATTATGTGACTATGTTTCAAGGAGTCACTTAAGTGAAATTATATTTACACATAGGTGAGTTTTAATAAATACTCCACTTGTTTTTCTGTTGTTTTAAATGTTCACGGTAAGTTCTTGTTTTGCCCATGTTAGCTTAATTTTGGATAAAAAAAAAGGATTTTTATTTGAACATCTTAATTTACTCATGAGACCTCCTCTCTCTATTTTTCACAAAATATTTCAATTTCACCCTTTAAAATAAGAAAACTTGAAAATATTCACTCGGACTCCTCAGCTTCGTGATTTCATCCCTCACACTCAGTGGCGGAGCCAATTCAAGCCCAATAGAGGCCACTGTCCCCGTTGAGATTTGAGATTACATAAATTTTTGTTATTTATTTGTACTATTCTCCCCCACAATCACCAGAACATGTATTATATACTGATATTTAGACTTTGACAGGGACTTCTAAACAAAGTCAGTACCTACAAGTTTACAAACTTCCCCTATATCAACTTCCTACACAAGTATAATATAAAGAATTGATGTATATGATTAAAATAAGGAATAATGAAGCTTCTCTTGTGAATGATGTGATCAAGTAAACCTCTCTGTTTTCTAAAAGATACAAAGAAGTGAGAGAACAAACCAATTTAGGCCTAGCAACAACAATTACGTATGAAAACTAGACTTTTAATGAAAGGAGATTAGCCCTAATAAAACTTCAAAAATGATGATTAGCATCTAAAACACTCATAATTTTTTTCCTTTCAAAATAGTACTTTTTTGGGATAAAAATATTTTGCCCCCATGAAACTTTTTTTCTGCCTCCGCCACTCTCGCACTTGATTTGCCAAACTGATTACAAGGGCTAAACTATAGTTGATAACATGGTTAGTCACATGTACTTCTTTCATGTTATTTCTTCCAACACCACTCGTGTCTGATGTAATTTAAAAGGGACATATGAAAAACCATCAGATCAACTTCTTATTTTTAGAGATTAGCATGTTAATGGTTTTCCATCGAGTTAGTATCGATGAAGATAGTGAACTTCTCAAATGGGTTTGGAGTCTTGTTCTTTAACTATAGTTTGTTTGGTGCAGTTTGAATTGTTGAGTAATAGTAGGAAAAAGTTGTACTGTTTTCTTCTCTCTTTTTTGATGGATGAATAACAGATGTGCTAGGTTGGGGTTCTAGTCAATGGCGTAGCTAGATATTCGACTTAGTCGTGTCAAAATTTAATATTTAATCTTACATTAAATATATAAAAATTTCTCATTAATCACTTTATTGTTTAAATATGGATGTTATAGTTACCATATAAGAGATAAATGATAGATTAATCAATAAAAGTATTGATTTTGATCATATATAGGAAGCAAAATCAATTTTCAGGATATTTATTCCAATTATGACTGGAATTAAGGTAAATCAAGATTAATGTTAATAAATTTCTTGAATTTTCAAGAATTGAGGGTGTCATTTTGTTAGTAATTATTATATGAAATTTAAGAAATTACACCTCTATAATGAATTGCATGTTATAACTTGGAGATGAGCAGTGTCATTTTACACTACTCATTTATAGGTAGCTACGCCCCGGTTCTAGTTTAGAAAATCTAGTTTATGGCCTGAAGTTATTATATTCAACTAGGACTAAGTGCCAATATACTTGGTCATGGTTATCTATAACTTCAATCAAAGAATGGGGCACATATTTGCAGTGATCGACAAGTGTTAGTGCATGTCGCCAAGAATGGAAATTTTAAATGGTTTGTTTCCACTAATCTCTTGCAAGGGTAAAACTGAATTTATAGAAAAATAAATATATGAAGAGGTCTCAAAGCAAATTTTGAGGTTCCAATAGCAACTCTCTTAATAATAATGTCAAGATATTTTTTGGGGGTAAAATTGGTCTAATTTTTAAGTAATTTATTATAGTACGTACATTATTATTTTTTGATAAGGACGATCATTTGGATTAACATCATAGTCAGGTTGATAAACCAATGAGGGTGAGACCGTGAGAACAAAAAGAGAGACGGGCGAGAAAGAAGTCGTGAACTAAATGACCAACCAGAGCTAGGTTAATGCCCATCTCAACACGAAAAGTTGAGAATGCCTTCAAGTGTTGTGAATAGAAGGTGGATAGAAAAATAAATAGTGCCTTGGTGAATAGGAAAATGAATAGTACATTTTTTGGGTTCAGACTTGTTATATAGAAAATACATGGACAACTGTGAAAACGAAGAAACCTGTCATATGCATCATTGGAGATTTGGAAGAATCTATCCCATACATCCCTAATAGAATCTTGAAACTAGGCATATGTTGTGGACAAAAGTCCTGAATTGCGGGTATCACAATCAAGGAGTCGGACCAAAAATGCACTGGAGCTAGGGACTGAGTTATCACCATATTCAGTGCCTCCCAAGCCGCTTCTATCTCCATCAAAAGTGTTTAATATATTGTCTATCAACCTGACATGCCATGCCACTAATGAACTGTCTTGTCCAATCTCGAACTACCGCTCCTATACCTTCTTTTTTATGATTGGTACCAGAAGCCTCATTCATGTAAACTGAATAGGACCCAATATGTGGGCATTTTCACCATTGTGCCTCTCCATTCGAGAGGTCAGGAGACCTGTTGATCATAATATAATGATCATGTCAAGCTCATGCCTGCACCCTAATAGCCTCACTGTCAAACTTAACCCGATTCCATAGTTTATCATTCCTTCATGTTCAAATGAACTACATGAACACAATCAATCGATTGCATCAAAGAGCAATACAAACCAATTTATTTTGAAAAAAGTGTTATGCACTGTTTTTAAGTGTGTTAACTAGACCATTGCTATATAACTAGGGGTGGGACATTGTAACCGAGTCGCGGCTGAGAAAAACTGAACCCGATAGAAATCGAAACTGAAAAAAATCAAGACATTTGATTTGGTTTTAGTTATTTACTTTAAAAAAACGAACCAAAGAAAGCCGAAGTATGCCAAAAAAATAATATTTTTGAGTATTTTATGATATTTTATAAAATATATATAAAATAAAAATTTTAAACTCTTAAAATTCAAGAAGACTTTTTTTTTATCGGATTAGGAAGAGTTTAATCTATTGTTTTGAAGCATCCTAATTACAATCTAAATACCACAACCGAGTACATTGGCTAGCTGATCTAGATGCCTCTCTGGGGAGAGATTAATCTTCATCAACTTGTAGCTATCTGCTTTTTCTATTTTGAAGGGGGATAATGGGATCCCTAACTTTTTGGGGCTGTTAAAGCCGGGCCTAGAGTTAGAGTTTGGGCCAATTGGGAGACTCCAACTTCTATTTAAGGCTTACACCGATCGACATTATCTATATAACAAAGTTGAATCTATTATATACTATTTATTTTACTGTTTATTTACTATTTATTTATATTTTTTTACTTTTTATTTTTTACTCTTTTATTGTTGACTTTGCTTTAAAGAACTTTTTGAATAAGAACTTTAATTTTGACTCCACATTCATTCTTCCTCCAACTCCTCTAACTATTATGTATTTCTAATACGGGTTATGACTGATTCTTATTTGTTAAGCAATAATTATTTTCTTTTAAGATTAGATGATTACATCAGCGTGTCTCGGGAGCGGACTTTCCACCTAACGAGTAGACATAATTCAACCTATCCAATCCATTATAATCCAAATGCTTCAAGGAATCACAAGAAGAAGAGGAATGTGGTACGGGTGTGTGTGTACAACCGACCTGGCCTCCCGCGCCGGAGAAGAACATCTTGTACGCGCAGCTCTCTCTCCTCTCTCGTAAGTTCTGTTTTATTTTTTTTCTTGCTTCAATATATATTTTCATCTGTAACTGCAACACTTGTCGATCAAGTTCACTATACGTATAACTATTATTTCATATCGATCTGAAGTGCTCCTCATGAAGCACCCTGATCAGAACAGAAAAAAGAAATACGTCATGCCTGAGTACTGGTCGGATCTTCCTTAAGATCTTGTTGCCTCCATTGCCAAAAGAATACTTTCGTGGGAGGATAGTATTAATTTTGGTGCAGTTTGCAAGTCATGGAGAAGTGCTTCCAAGGAAAACTTCACCGGTGAATTAACACATCAAATTCCTCTCATGCTTCAATATAAGCCTGCAATGGACGAGGTAGAGGATCCCTTTAGCCTCTTTTTGCTCTTACGAAAGGAATATGCCGGCGGCCGGCCTGGCCTCGTGGACAAGGAAGCTGGCATGGTTCAGTTATACAGCCTAACCAAAGATAAGATATAAAATTTAATCCACCAGAGTTAACCAAGAGCAAGGTATGCGTATCTTCTATGGGATGGCTGCTCACTGTGTCTGATCACTGGCGGAGGAGATTTGACATGTTAATTAATCCATTCAGTAATGCTAAGATTGAGCTTCCATATGGACTATACTATAACACGTTTAGCCCATCACACTTTGTTCTATCATCAAGTCCTTCTTCGACATCGGATTACACAGTCATGTTATCAAACATGGATTCTCGACGTTTGGCATATTGATAGACCTCGTAGATAACCGCAGATCGATTGTTGGTCTAACTTATTACACGGGAGGATACTATTCAGTCGACTCCTATGGGAAAGTTTGGGTTGTTTTTCTTAATCATAACGATTCGGCTCTGGTCGAGAGAATTGTTGCTGCAGAGTTTCCAAGTGCACTGCTAGATCCTATAATATGTATTGGTCGTGAAGTACGGCATCCGTATTTGGTGGATTCTGCGGGGGAGTTGCTGCTGGTTTTGTGTATATTTCATCCATGGAATATTCATTTTAGGGTTTTCAAGGTTCCATTAATTAATAGTAAGGCAGCTAGCATATCATGGTCGCAGAGTCGGAGATAAACAACTTGGGGAATAGAACCCTCTTTGTGTGTCCGAACAGTTCTTCCTTCTCTATTGAGGCTTCAGACTCTAATTCTAAGTGCAAGGCCAATTGCATATACTTTATGAAAGCAAAAGGTACAAGGATCGATATCGGGATTTATAATATGGAGGATGGAGCTGTTGATGAGGACTTGGATACAACTTATTATCTGAGATTCTGAGTTCTGCAAGATCATTTGATGATAGAAAATTAAAAAGAGCACACTTAAGGATTCAACCGAGTAGGTTTTGATGATATACGTACGTACAAATTGTTCACTGTTATTGACTTGTTATATATGCTCAATTTATTGAAAGACAGAGAGTATGTAATGTGTTGCACACCTCAAACTTGAGATGGCTCTGGTATTTATACCGAGTCGTTTACAAAAATCAAGTTATTCACATCAATGTGTGATTCCACAAATCAAGCTATAAATCAAGCTATACATCAGTTACAATAAAACCTATAAAGTCAGAAGCTATAATCAGGCTAATCAAGATAAAACAGAATTACTCAGCCATCAAAAATAAATTTCAACACTTTGATTGAGATCATATCTCTTTTGATTTATCACCTCCTCGCAAGCTGATGGGGCATGCACGAACATGAAGCTTGAGCACAACTGATGAGAAACGAGCTGATGATTGATAAGCCTTTGGTAAGAAGATCAGCAATCATGTCAGTAGTACACAAATATCAAACTATAAGCTCACGACGAACCACTTTTCACGGGCATAATGATAATCAACCTCAACATGACGAGTTCGAGTGTGAAAAATAGGATTTCGAAGCCAATGAGAGATCAATAATATTATCACACCATAATATGGAACAAGAGAGAGGCAATTTAAGATCTTTAAACAATTGTCGAAACCATGAAATGGTGGCTCCAGTATATGCTAGCTGACGATATTCGGCCTCGGTTCTAGAACGATAAACACCTCCTTGTTTCTTAGAAGACCAAGAGATAATATTATGTCCTAAATAAATGCATGAACCACCGGTAGAAATTCTATTATCTGGATCTCCGGCATAATCTGCATCGGAAAAGGCATGAAGACAAAATGAACCAGGTTTATAGAAAAGGCCATGATCATGAGTTTTCTTGATGTACCTGAGAATACGCTTTACTGCAACCTAATGAGTGGTAGTAGGTCTATGCAAAAATTGACATACTTGATTAACAAAAGCAATATCCGGACGAGTGATAGTAAGATGTTGAAGAGCGCCAACAACACTTCGAAAAGTAGTATGATCAAATAAGGCATCACCATCATGAATACTCAAACGTTTACCACTAACAGCTGGAGTGGCAATGGGCTTGAAATCAATCATATCAGTGATACGCAAGAGATCAAGGGCAAATATGGACAGAGAGAGAGACCAGCAACCGTACGATGAGCATCAATACCCAAAAAATAGTGAAGAGTACCAAGATCCTTCATACAAAATTGCTTGCCCAAATTTGTAATGAGGGTAGCAATAGAAGAGGAGTCATTGCCTGTCACTAGTATGTCATCAATGTATATTAACAAATAGATAATCTGTCACCAGTATGTCATCAACGTATTTTAACAAATAGATAACCACTTTTCTAGAATGATAGATAAATAGAGAGGAATCTGCAATAAAAGGGACAAAACCAAGGTCTTCAAGATATAATGAGAAGCAAGAAAACCATGCTCATGGTGCATGTTTAAAGCCATATAATGACCTCTTCAGTTTGAAAACATAACCAGAAAACTGAGCATCAACAAATTCAATAAGTTACTTCATGAAGACATCCTTAGTAAGAAGCATTTTGAACATCTAATTGTTTAAAATACCACACGAAGTTGACAGCAAGTGCAAGGAGTAGACGAATGGTAGAATGTTTAACAACAAGAATGAATGTCTCACCATAATTGACACCTTCAAGTTGATGAAAGCCATTAGCTACCAGCCAGGATTTATACCGCTCAACGGTACCGTCAGACCGCCGCTTGATCCAAAAGACCCACTTATTTGGCAAGATATTCATGGAAGAAGATGGTGGAACAAGTGTCCATGTACCAGCTTGTTGTAAGGAATTAAATTCATCTCCCATGGCTTAACACCATTCACTGTGTTTGACAACTTGACTGTAAGACTTAGACTCAATAAGATCATATGTAACATAAGCAAGAGCAACATATTTAGGATGGGTTTCGAATACCACACTTTCCTCTTGTAACCATTGTATGAGAAGGCACTGGAAGCGCTGGAGAAGGCACTAGAGATGCTTAAGATGCTAGAGGAGAGACAATAGGAGTTGTCAGTCGAGTTTGGGGAATTATTGAGTTCAATAGAGGAGGATGGATGTGATGGATTAATAGAGGCATTATTTAAAGGGGAAGTGTTTGGTGGAGGTTGTTGTGAGGAAGAAGAAGCTGACGCGAGGTTTGATAAGGAAGATGTCGAGATATTTTGAGAAGATAAAGTGTGTGGGAGATGAATTGGACTTTGTATAGGAGAAAAAATAGGTGGAGGAATATCAAGGAATTGTGACGAGCAATCTTGTGTCCAGACAGTAGCATGGCTCTCAGAAAAAGAAAAAGAATTTTCATTAAAAACAACATGTTTAGACAATTAGACTATTCCTGTAACTTTATTTAAACATTGAAATCCACTATGATTTAAAAAAATAACCACGAAAGACACATTATTTTGACCAAAAAGCAAGTTTTTGCTTATTATAGGGATGTAGACAAGGATAACAAGCACATCCAAAAGTACGAAGAAAATATATGTAGGTGGACGTTTAAATAATTTTTCATAACGAGAAGAAAATTGAAAAAACTTTCGTAGGCAAACGATATATGAGAAAAAGGGCAGTATTAATTGCCTCGACCCAATACTGAGGGGGCATAGATGCATGAGCAAGCAAAGTGAGTGCATTATCAAGAAGATGTCGATGTTTTCGTTCGGCAAGTCCATTTTACTGAGAATGATGAGAACAAGAGAGACAATGATGAATCACTTTTGATGCTAAAAACATTTTAAAATTTTCATCGACATATTCACCTCCTCCATCGGTTTGTAAAGATCTAATGGACTAATTGAATTGATTTTGAACATAAGTTGAGAAATTGACAAAATTGGAGTATGTCTCATGTTTAAATTTCATTGGAAAAACCTAAGAGTCCTGAGAAAAATCATCAACAAACACAATATAGTACTTAAATCATTTAATTGATAATAATGAAGAGGATCAGACATCCGAATGAACAAATTGAAAAGGAAAACTAGAAAAAGACTCTTACATAGGAAAGGGCATTTTTTTAGCTTTGCCCAATTAACATGACTCACAAAAATCGCTATTATTTGACTCTAATATAGGCAAAGTGCCTTTATTTAAAAGTTTTTTCAAAAGTGGAGAAGTTGGATGACCAAGCCCCGAAGGCCATGACTAAGCATTGACCCGGGAACCATAAAAAGTAAAAGCACAATCATTTTGAATGTTTGGAGAAAATTGGATAGGATAGAGACCATTACCGCTCGCCCAGTGCAAAAGGGTCCTCCTCAATGTTTGAAAAAATGGTCTGAACGGCCGTTTAAATGGTGTTTAAACAGTAAACAGTTGAAAGATTGAACGTTTTTGGCCTAAACGGGGTATTAAACGGTAGACCGTTTAATCGCTAATTAAACGGCGAAGTGGTCATTTAAACGGTAATTAAACGGTTGACAAGATGTTTAAACGGTTTGACTTTTTTATTTTTTTAATTTAAAACAAAAATAAATAATAAAAACAAAAATTAAAACCCTAAACTCTCTCTCGCCGCACCATCGATGCACAGCTCGCCTCCCTCTGCCACAGCCCGCCCTCTCTCTGGTCAAATCGCCACAGCCCGACTTCGAGGATGAGACCGATTTTGATGAGGAAATGTTTGAAGGATTTGGCTATATGTAGTGATTTTCGTGTTAAAAAGACATTTTGTTATGCTTGTGTTGAACTATGTGTTCAATTATTTTATGGATTTTTGTAACATTTTCTTTTTTATTTTCTAATTTTAATGATATTTTATATTATATATATTTAATATATAAATACTTATAATATTATTTTTAAATAAAAAATATAGTTTCCGTTTAATCACCGTTTAAACGACTAAACGGTAAACGACACCAAACTGTTTCGTTCCCGTTTACCGTGTTTTTGAACATTGGTCCTCCCCGTCGTCGAGTCCTTAACATACAAGACATAAGGATATATGAGCATATAACAAGTATTAACACTGAGAAAGCGGTGGATAGAAATCAAGTTGGTGGTAGCTTGGGGACAATGATAAATATTATTTAATTTAAAAGAAGTAGAAGGCGTAGAGAGTGAAGATGAACCAATATGTTTTATGCCCAAACCTGAACCATGATTAATACCTCCAACATTGTCTGGCCCATTGTACTCCACGGGTTTGTTCAAGTTTAAAGTGATGTGAGTGGTTGCACCAGTATCAAATAGCCAAGAATTATTTGGAGTAGATGATGCATGAGCAGCCATAACAAAAAGATGTTGAGTGGGTACACGTCCCTCATAAGTAAGATTCATGCGATTATAGCAATTGATTGCCAAGTGCCCATTCCTACCACATATTTGACAAGGGTTATGAATTTGTGTAGTAGAACCAAGTTGGGTAGAGGAGCCCATGTGAGACATTGTTGGAGCATTAGTTAGTGGTGCACCAAGGACTGAGTTACCACACCCATGACCATGAGAGGAAGAGGATGATGAGTAAGATCCAGAAACACCACGATGGGAGCCACGACCGCCACCACGACCAGTTGAAGCAACAAGTGTAGTAGCTCCAATATCAACTTCCACAACGACTTGACCTTACATTCTATGTTCAACATTAGGTAACAAAGCTTCTAGAGCATCATAAATAATGGGTGTATCCCGTGCTAAGTAGAACTTACAGTGTTTTCATACATGGATCCAACATTGTTCATAATAATTGCAACAAAATAAGTTTCAGGCACAACATGACTGGCAAGAGCAAGGTTGTCAGCTATACTATTGATTTTGCCAAGGAAGTCTTAAATGGAGAGTTCACCATGAGTGGCACAAAGAAGCTCGCTACGAAGCTGAAGAATACGATTCTGAGATTGAGAGGTGTTCGAAGATTTTGTACCCCTTACACTTATGAACTATTAACCAACTCATAAATATAAAGAATTCTTCACCCGCAAGTATATAGGGCAAGTTATAGTATTTCTAAGGTAGTTGAGTGTCAAACCCACGGGGATTTAGTCACTATGACTCCTTAACCCAAGTTCTTTGCAGACTTGACATTATGAGGGGTGATTGATTAAACGATGGTTGGTTGATTGGTTGATTATACTAAAATGAAAACACAAAGATAGCAAAGAAATTCGATAAGGAAAGATGGTCGACTAGGAAATCCACACTAACCATATGATGCATCAAACAATGTCCCGGTTTATGTAATGGATTAAAGTATGTTCACACAATTTAATGTCCAAATTATGACCTTTTGGGTCACGTTTGGTTTTGAACCCGACATTGAAATATTTAGTGAACCGAAACCAAGACCCAAGCCATTTCGGTCGTACATCTTAGTCTTATGTCACATGAGTGAAGCAAATAAATGTACTATGTGATAAGTGTGGAAGGTTCCCCTTCTTGAATCTCTATTGAAAAATCCGAGAGAAAGTCTATGTGATTCCCCTAACTCGCACTTATTGGGTTGCGAGTCAAGAGAATCTACTATTAGCCACAATAACATTTTGAGTTTAATGCGTGCTTGACTAGAGATCTACAAGTCTATTGAGACTCAAGGTGACTTTAGTCCTTACTTAGTGCCAAGGTAACCGAGTCTTACGGTAAACCTTTTAAAAAATATCTTAATCATGTTTACATGCTTATTTAGCCTTAAGTGAGTAGCTAATTCAATTTATATCCATTTTTAGTCTCCTTACACATATATCAATTTAGCTATGGTCAAGACATGCATAAATGAAACTAGATATAAAGCTCAAGCACAATAAACATCCACAATCACACAGTTGCTCATTCATAACACATAATCACACAACATACACTAAAACCATAAAGTATACATAATCCAAGACATCATTTGTTCATCACATGGCTAGGGTTCTAACCTAGCCTCCCATATAAAACTACTCACTACTCATAACTAAATACAAGAGTTGATACATGCTCAAAACAAGAAGAGAGTATAAATAACCAAGGGCCCTCTAGCCAAAGTTTCACCAAGCGACTCCAAACCTTCTAGCTCCACTTCTTCTCTTCAACAAGCACCAAGTCTTCAAGATGAGGTAAAGTAAACCCTTAGGATTCCAAGGAGTAAAGGGAAGAGGGATTACTTCCCACTCCTTTGAACTCTAAAAGCTTAGCTAAACCTTAGGAGGTGAAGATGAGAGGAGGAATACCCAAACTAAGCCAAAGTGGTGGTGATATGGTGGAGATGTTTGGTTCTACCCAAGAGAGAGAATAGCTAGGTCTCTTATGGTGGTGGTTATGGAGGTGCTTTGGCCTAGAAAGGGAAGATGAGTTGTAGAAGAGAGTGCCAGAGGGTTGGTATATGTATAAGGAGTCTAGAGAGAGTGAAAAACTATGGAAAATATGAAAATGAGGTGAGTTGTATGTGAGGGAAGAGGTGATTTGTATGTGAGGGAAGATGTGAGCTCAAATTTGGGCTGAGTATGAGTGCTAATTTGCACCCTTAGATGATAGAAAAATGGTGAGATGGAAGATCTAAAATTAGCTTTGAATTAGGGAGACCATGATCCACTTATTTAGGCTTTGTAAGGCTAAAGTCCTAAATAAGTGACATCATGTGGTCAAACTTTTTCTCTTTCTCTCCAAATCAGATTGGTAAGTACAAATAGTTTAATTGGGCCTCCATTGAGATAGACTCCATGTGATTGGGCCAGCACTGGTGGTCTGGCCGGCCATGGTGAATTCCAGACAACTTCTGGCGACTTTCGGTGAGGCTATTTTATCATTTTCTCAAAGTTGCTCCAAATTCTCTCTTGACCTCAGAAATGTATACGTCTTTTCCAATAATTGTCTAATTCTTCATCTTTAATGTATTTTCGGGCCAACTCCACATTTCCTACCAAAACAAGGAAATGTATTAAAAAACGATGTTTTATTTCAAGAAGACAAGCATTAAACATAAGGTTAGACACATAATTAGAACGTAATTATGGACCTAACAAGAGACATACTGCTTTTCAAGAGAGAACGAAATGGCATGGGAGGAAGTTGAACGAGCCACGGTGGTGAGAACAGAGGGAGTGAGAGATCCATTGATCCAGCTTAACACCATTTGATCTTGTTGAACCCATGCATCATAATCTTGTTTGACCGTACTGGTGAGGTTGCCATTAGCATCCTTAAGAAAGCAAGGAGGACAACTAAGAGAACCATCCACAAATTCCATGAGATTATGGCTACGCAGCAAGTTATGCCAACTATAAAGAATAGTTGGTTCGATCGAGCTTGATGTTGAGAAAATTGGTGATCGATGGAGTGTTTGACATAGTACTAGGTAAGGAAATAGTGCTTGAGGTAGTACCAGAGACAATATTAGAAATGGTACTTGAGGTGGTGCTTGAAGTTGACATCAAAGGATAAATGGGAGGGATGGGAGGGGGGAAAAAGTAAGACTATGGCTGTGATACCATGAAAGACAAAGAGTATGTAATGTGTTGCACACCTCAAACTTGAGATGACTCTGATTAGTCTGGTATTTATACTGAATCGTTTACACAAATCAAGTTAATCACATCAATGTGTGATTACACAAATTAAGCTATTCATCAATTACAATAAAACCTATAAAGTCAAAAGCTATAATCAAGCTAATCAACATAAAATAAAATTACTCGATCAACCATCTAAACTAAATGTCAATGCTTTGATGGAGATCATATCTCTTTTGATTTATCATTTATATCGCCCACTCGATCATCTTCTAAATGAGGTTAAAGAGTTGATTGCTGAGCTTCAAGCAAGAAAATATTGTACTCTCAAGTGTTGTACTGTCAGAGTTTTTAGTTAGACTTCATTTTTCTTTTCCATTAAGTTACACTTCGGCTGTCATCTTGATCTCTAATATAATTAACTAATTTGTTTTTGAAGGTAGCTAGATACGCACTACTGTTTATTGATGAATTCTAATATAAAAACACTACACAACTTATACCAATATATATATATATATTCTTTTTAATGATGAGACCTAGAAAAAGTAACCATTAAACACACAGAAAATAGAAAAATTCTCCTATAAATCAAGTTCAAGGTAAACCAGGTGAGTTTTACCGGCACAAATACTATAGCCGACGATATATGTAAAATTATAACCGACGAGATAAAAATCTCGTCAGCTATAGTGGAAAAAATGAATTTTTTTTATTTTTTTTTAAAAACTCGTCGGCTATAGTACTATAGTCGACGATAATGGATAAAAATCTCGTCGGCTATACTATTACCGACAGGTTTTAACCAACGGACTTTAGCCGACGATATTTAAGGGTCGTCGGCTAAAGTCGGCTGGCTAAAACATGTCGGTAATAGTATAGCCGACGAGGTTTTTATCCATTATCGTCGGTCAACTATAGTACTATAGCCGACGAGTTTTAAAAAAAAATCATTTTTTCCACTATAGCCGACGAGATTTTTATCTCGTCGGCTATAGTTTTACATATATCGTTGGCTATAGTATTTGTAACGGTAGCCAAAATAGGTGAGTTCTATTTTTTCCATCAAGCAAGTCCCACATGTTTTGTGGGTAAGACTCACCTGCTTCACCTTGAATCTAGTTTATCCCAGCCGTACTGCAGAAGATAGACAGGTTGCAAAATATTCGACTTGATCAATAGGCATATATAGGTTGAATTGTGTGATAATTTATACTCTGATAGGCAGGTCGAAGAGGTTGTGTGTGGAGATCCTTGGCAATTAAGAGTTTAAAGAAGGGGTTTAAGGGAAAATTCTTCCATGCACCGGGTATAAGAGCAACTCCAATAATATCACAGAAAGTTTACTTATTTTGTTCAAAAATGAAGCCGAAACCTAATTTAGCTAATCACTTGTATAAATTTACTCCAACAATATCACTTAAAATGTAGTTAGATTTAAACATATGCTTAGTTTTGATTGGTTGATAATAAAATATTTATTTATTAATATAATTATTAATTACATTTACAATCTAGAAGGAAAGTATTAATTACAATATTGAATGTTTCGTTACCTATAATTTATGTTTTCGGTATAGGAATAGGGGATGAAAACATGAAATATAGGAAATTCCTAAATTGGCTAATAAGATAGGGGGGCTGCTGGAGTAAATTTTAAGAGAAAATCTTTATATTTTAGCTAAAAATAATTTATAGGGAATCTGCTGGAGTTGCTCTAAGTGTACCGATTATTCAAAATTTAGTCTCAGTCATTCATTTAATCATTTAATAAAAGTTAACAAAGTAAATAGTAAATATTATATGGGCCAACTCTACTTAATTTTTCTTATTTTATTTTTACTTTATTTATCTAAACCCTAAAAATCAACCCTAAAACCTAAACCCTAAACCCTAAACCTCAAACTCTAAACTTTAAATCTTATACCCAAAACCAAATCTCAAATTCTTAAACCCCAAAACGGCTAAACCTAAACTCTTAACCCTAAAGCTCAAACCCTAAATGCTAAACTCCTAAACCTCAAACCCTAAATTTTAAATCTTATACCCAAAACCAAATCTTAAATCTTTGACCCTAAACCCAAATCTCAAATCCAATTCCCTATAACCAATACCCAAATTTCAAAACCTTAAACTCAATTTATACATAGTAAGTATGAAGTTCATGATTGAGCTGTCTGATTACACAATTCTCACCTAAATGACATTTACATAAGAGTTTTGCACAATTATTAATAAAATGTTTGAACAATGTTTAAATTTTATATGCCGGGTTAATTTGGTAAGTGATCAAAGTTATCAAGGTGTTAGTGTCTAGTTTTTAATTTTTTGTTTATTTTCGAACGTGTAGAGATGACAAAATAACCCGAATTTGCGGGTATTCGACCAAATCAAACCCGATTGGATCAGATTTTTAAGGAAAATGGCGAATATTGAATATTATCGAACCTGATTATATAGTGGAAGATTCAGGTTGGGTACGGACATGCACCTATCAAACCGAACCCGCTCTATACTTTAAAAGACTTCTGTTATATTTTTATATTTTATAGGAATATATTGAATAAAAGATCCCACAATTAGATTCAACATTTCTTTCTCATCATATATAATTTATCAAGAAAAAATGCTCCATTTAATTTGTATATATGTGCATGTGAACATGAAGAAGAAGAAGAGATTAAAAGGGAAAAAATCTGATTAATTGATTAAATTATGGAGTCAATTAAGCGAAGTGTATAGTAGTATAGGGCGTCATTAATTCAAATGGAATTGATTTTTGAGACAAAGACAACTCTCTAGACAGCTACTTAGACAGGTACCCAGACAGCTACCCAGATAAATACTTAGACAGATACTTAGACAGCTACCCATACAGATACCCAGATAGCTACCAAGAGAGATACATAGACAGATACCCAGATAGCTACCCAGACAGATGCTCAGATAGATATCCAGACATATACTTAGACATATACTCAAATAGATACTTAGACAACTATCCAAACAACTACTTAGACAACTACCCAAATAACTACTAAAAAAACTATCATACATCATCAAACAAAATGTAATAAATGGAAGAAAACAAGAAGGGAATTGCAACTAACCATCCAACTGCTTCGGCGTAACATCAAACTCCAGCCACCATACTTTTCCCTTGTCTTTGGGTAGTTTCACTTTTTGAAAATTGGCAGCAAGAGCAACTGAACCAGTTGCGATGTAATGACGCTTGTACTGCAAGCACAATGATGTGCGGAGCCTATCCATCCTTTCATAAAATAGATTCATCATGCTTATCACAAACATACAACTCTACATCTCCAGCAGGATGCAACCACAAAGCTCCACTAAAATAAGTAAGCACAAATTCTCACCAATCATTAACAAAACTCCATGTCGCCTTAGCCAGGTCAGGGAGAAGATCTAATTTCTTTAGAGCAACTACAAGTATTTTGTATGGAAGCTGAATGTTCAGTTCAAAGCCAATTGTTGACAGCAGAATTCTTTCCGCAACTAGGATCAATTCCTTTTGCTTATTAAGAAATTCCTACATGTAGTAGGTGGAAACTAAGTAGCAACAATTACAACAAAACACCGACGAGGAGGCATCGATCGCTGTCATTGAGGGTGAGGGAGAAGTTTTTGATGAGAGGCTTGGCGGCGGGAGGCGGGTGGCCGTTGATTCCAGGGTAGGTGAATATTACAAAGTTGATCACGATCGTCGGATCAGAGTCTTGATACTCATTGTAGTCCGACGAGAATCACAGTCGGAGAGAGAGATGAGGTGAGTATGCTTTAAAAATGTGGTGGCAAATTTTGTAAATAAATAACAAATTCTGGTCTGTTACAAACTTAAAAATAGTATATGCTTTTTTGGGATTGAAAACTTATAGTGAATTTTTGAGGAAAGAAAAAGTCTAAACTGAATCTTTTTCTCATTTTCCCTTAATTTTATTACTGCGATTGAATTTTTTGAGTCTAAATCTTTTAACAAAGGTAACTTAAAGGTGTTATAGATCTGTTGGTACATTTGCTTTGCACATAATTAGTGCAAGTACACTTGGTGCAATGAAGATGCTCTCTGAGTTTAAGGCACATGAATGAGTTTGCGACTAACTTTGAATTATCATTTTATCTTGGTCAATATGGTAATTAATGGTGAAGACAAAGAATAGGTACATCAAGAGTTTAATTGACTTAGAATGAAGAGAAATTTTTCATTGAGAACCTCTATTATGACGACTTGGTGAGTACCTTATTAAAAATCATACTTCCCAATAATATTTTGGAAGATCAACCGTTTTATATCTAGCTATATATATGCAAATCATTTCTATAAATATTCATTCAATTTAAAAATCGTTAAGGGGTCGAACAAGATGATATAAATGAACGTTCCAAATTTATCAAACTTGAACCGTTCATATTTATAATTGATAAACTATGATTTTGAATCTTTTAACGATTTTCGATTTAGTTAAAAATTTATAAGAATGATTTACTCATATATAACTAAACATCTAACGGTTGATATGTCAAAATATGATTAAAATTGAAACTTATAAACTATTATATAAAAAGTACTCGTTAAATCCTTGGCATAAAGTCCATAATGAAAAAACTCTCTAGAATGAAATTCATACTAACTTTCTTTATCAAGCCGAGGGAGCCGAGGGGGCCGCAATGTGTAGCGAAATTAAGTGACACTTGTACGTGTTTAGTTTCGACATTGTTTCTAGGTTCGAGTCCTGATCGACTACTTTGCATCAATACAGTTCTCACTGGGTCTGGCACATCTCAAAATGAAAGGAAAGTTGAAAAGTTTCCAGCTATTCGAACATGGAAACGATTTTATGTAAATTAAATCACCAAATTTACCCTGCACTTCATATGGCACCGACTCCAAATTTCAGGGACTCATACGTAAATGTCTCTACTCATCCCCAGACGAGTCCCTCCGTTTCAGAGCGGTAATCCTCTACTTTTCAGGACACGAAAACCCCATCTCCGATCTTTCCCCGAAATCAAAACACTGCTCGATCCTTAACGTACACTCCTCTTTTCAGATCCCATTCCCCACTACTCACGTCCTCTGCAAAACCCATTTTTTGCTCCTATGATTTTCTTATCAAAAACCCATTTCTGATTCAACCCACATTCACAACAAACAAGCCTCTCTGCTTCTCACAATGAACAAGATTGCTCATTGGGTTTGGCTTCTTCTCGTACTTTTCAGTTTTTGCGCATCTGGGACTTCCTCAATTGAAGACTATCACCAAGCGTAAGTGTTTTCGATTTCAAACTCGTACCGGTTCTTTTGGCGTTGGTTTGTTTTCGGTTAAAGAATCGGTACGCGAATTGGATCATTTCGAAAGATTGTGACTTTTGTTAGCTGTGGGACCGTTGTGCATATTAAGCATGATTAGAATGGGAAATTGTTTTGCTTTAAGAGATGATTGTGGCAACTTATGTTTTTGGATCTTCAAGCGTATAGATTGTGGCAGCTCTTAGCTCTAGGTTGAAACATAAGGAATTCTAATGTAGTTCCGAAATGTTCTGAAAAGGAAGCTTGTGCTTCTTGTAATTGGTAAACTTAATAGAAAAGGAATGCCAGTAGAATCATTAGACTTGATATGAATACATTGTTAGGGAATGCATATTTTGATCCCAATTTAGGATAGTTACTGTCACTTTCAAGAACATAACTTGTTATTGTGTTCAATTCTGCAAATGGTAGAAGTGCTCTAGTCATGTATCAATGAAAAAGTAGCTTGTATCACTGGACTATGCCTTATAAGGTTGTGAATGGTGTTGTTTTGTCAATGCACGTGCAGGTTTCCTATCGTGGAACCAGACCCTGGTCATACAAAACTTCGTCTTTCAAGGGAAGGGTTAGAGGCCATTGAGAGAATAACAACTCCAATTGCAGCCGTAGCAGTAAGACTTAAATTTGTTTTCATTGGCATCTGTAGCACTCGGAATTTATCTTTGTTTTCAGCTAAAGTTCGATTCATGTATATACTGCCTAATACAGAAAGATTTTGAAACACCAGACATACTCAAAAGTGTAGGTAAACTTGAAATCATTGTTGGTTGAATGAGTTGTTTTTATTAGCGGTATACATATGCCTAGTGATCAAGCAATAACAGAATTTGATACAATTGGAGCTAGTCTTCCACTTTCTAGGAGGTGCACTTGTACCAGTTAGCCTACTGGGCAGCACTTTTGATTGAAAGTGATGAAACAAGGAGTCCTTACTCTGTTTTGGATCTCGATTTTCTGTGTTCTTGTTATGGTGAAATTTCTGGGAAACCATATAATTGAAAATGGGTCATGCCTACAGTCTAAAGAGCTTGTTCTATGTCTGAAGATTTGTGTAAAGGGAGATGGAGATAACTGCATGAACGATATTTGTGTCTCTACACTCCAGAGAATAATTCTGTTGCAAGTTCACGTATTGAACAGAAATACATAATCTCTTCTGTGTCCATACACATGCACACATGGCAATAGATTATGAAAATGTATATTGTTTACCAAATGTATGGAGATAATCTTATAGAGGTCTCATATAGACATATACTCTTGTTAAATTGAACTTGCTATTAGTTTTTCCTGTCTTGATTGGATTCAAATGATTCTGGTCAGGTCATTGGGCCGTATCGCTCTGGGAAATCTTTCTTGCTCAATCAGTTGCTTTCCCTTTCTTGTGATGAAGGTATTCTTTTGATTTCTATTGGTTTATTCCTTTGCTTCTTTCTTTGATCTAGTAAGATTTACCCCTGTGCATTCCATGTTGGGTTTAGACTATCTAACATCCTCAAGTTGCTAATGCTTTACCCATCAGGTTTTGGTGTGGGGCACATGCGTGACACAAAAACAAAAGGTACGTGTAGATGCTAATTTGATGGGCATCTTGTTTGTGGTCTTGATATATAAATACAGATAAGTGTCTGTGGATATGTATGTCAGGTCCTTGCCACTCAGATCCCTTTGTTTTGGTTATATTTAAGGCCCTGTATATGTGTGTATTATACACAAGCTGTTTAAACATAAACTAACAAATCGTCTGCCTCTTTCAGGGATTTGGGTATGGGGAACCCCAATAGAAGAGGATATTGATGGAGTAAAAACTTCTGTGTTTTACCTTGATACAGAAGGATTTGAAAGTGTTGGGAAGTCAAATGTGTATGATGACCGGTAATCTTGAAGTCATCATGTAACCTCTGGTTTTCTTTTCACGGTCATTCAACTGTGCATTATGCTTGGTTTCTGATTATGCTATTTGCAGGATATTTGCTCTGGCAACTGTGATGAGTTCTGCTCTTATATATAATTTGCCTGAGACGGTGAGTTGTACTACCCTTAAGCTATAGAAGGATATAGTAGATCTTGTCCAATTGTTGGTCAAGTCAAATATCCCTTATTTGATAGGCATTTTTTGGTTGTATGTAGATCCGTGAAGCTGACATCGCACGGTTGTCATTTGCTGTTGAGCTTGCGGAAGAATTTTATGGCAGGTTTACTCTTCTCCGTTTCTTTACCTGAATTTATTTTGTTTATTTTGTCATTATCAACTCTGACATTTTTTGTGGTGTCAATGAAAAATATGGAGAATAGAGTGAAGGTAATCATCATCCCCTGAATATTTGCGGTGTGTGAATGCACATTATGTTGCAATGAGTTACAAATGTGAATCACTGGATTTCATTTCAGGGCCAAGATGTTGCTTTTGAACCTGCAAAGCTTTTGTGGCTTATCCAGCGTGACTTCTTGCGTAAGTCTCAGAAATTGAGTGACATGATCTCCTGGTGGCATTTGCCACCTTTATCTTAAGACTGCGGTCGTAAATTTTCTTGAAACTGATCTTGTTGCATGTGTTCTGCAGAAGGGAAATCTGTGCAACAAATGGTGCATGAAGCTCTCCTTCATGTCCCTAATAGTGATGGTTAGTTATATACTTTTTTTTGCCTTTCATTATCTCTTCTCCTATGGAGATATGTGAAGAAACAAGCTGTCTTTTATAAATATCTACACTTATCTTTAATAGTGGATGCTTTTTGACATTGCAGGCAACAAAAATATTGATATGGTATTTTCTCCCTTTCATTATCACTTACTGATGAGACATCACTGTTCGAGGATTACAAGTTGATACATTAATCTGTTTTCATCAGGTCAACCAGATCCGGGATTCTTTGGCTATTATGGGTGATAATAGTACAGCGTTTAGCTTACCACAAGTATGAGTCATCTTCTTTTCTTGGATTTCCCCCCATTTCCTTGGATTTCAATTGCTATTATTATACTGGCTATTACTTGGTCGTTAAGTGATTTGTATGTTGTGAACAATGGAATAGCAACCCTTCACTAGCTCTCATATAATTGTTATCTCCATCTCAAAAGTCTTTGTTTACCAAGTGATCTCATTTTGTTCAACATTCACACAGCCTCACCTTCAGCGAACGAAACTCTGTGACATGAAGGATGGTGAGCTCGACCCATCATATGTTATGAAAAGGGACCAACTAAAGCAGCTTGTTACTAGTATTATCCGTCCAAAGATAGTGCAGGGGAGACGTCTAAATGGAAAGGAGTTTGTATCTTTTCTGGAGCAGGTACCTACCTGGTTAAAATTTAATATTTGAAATATTAAACTATTATAGTGGGAAAATTGCCAAGCTTCATAAGTATTGGGGGATGTCTGTATCACCTTTGTGGTTGTCTGGTTCACATTCCACTAGAACATTAGATGAACTATACGTGGTTTGATTACTAGTTTGTCCAATTGAGTATGTCAAGTTTTAAAATCACTGTTACGACTATCACTGTATGTCTGTCTATCTTGGGTTTTGATGTATGTTCATAGTGATGATATCCTTCAGTCACTTTAAGACACTAAAACTGCACTGTGCAATGATGGTCACTGATTTGGTCTCTGCCCCTCTCTCTCTATGATTGTCTTCTTGATCAAAACTATTACCTTCTTTTTAACACTGGTGATTGTCATATTATTGTTACTGTTATGTGGTATTCTGTGTGACTGAGTTAAAGAAAAGGTCTTTGCTGTTTCTGTTTAGTAATAATTTTTTTATTATCCTCGTTCAGATCCTTGAAGCCCTAAACAAAGGGGAGATCCCATCAACAGGTTCTCTGGTGGAAGTTTTTAACAAGGGGATTCTTGAGAGATGTCTAAAGCTGTATAGTGAAAGGATGCAAAAACTGCATTTACCTATGTTAGAGAAATCTCTTGAAGAATACCATGAAGGGGCTATGAGGGAAGCCATGAATCTTTTTGATGAGCAGCACTTTGGCCGTAACCATGCAAAGAAATCAGTCATGCAATTAGAAGAAGAAATAGACAAGGTATGAGCACTTTCGTTGTTAGCTCTAAAGCACCCTTAGCTATTTCCTTATTCTTTGCCTTGAGTCATTGTGCTGAATCCATCCATCTAAAATGATCTGTGCTGCTTACACTCTGGAAATCTATCTAGTTGTATAGGAATATCGTCATGGCCAATGAATATCAATCTTCAAAGCTCTGTGAGGGATTGTATATCAGTTGTGAGGATAAGATGGACCATCTTCAAGTTCTCAGGCTTCCTTCCATGGCTAAATTTAATGCAGGCTTCCTACAATGCAACCAAAGTTTTGAGCGAGAATGTGTAGGACCTGCAAAGGCAAATTATGAGCTACGCATGATGAAGGTCAGTAGTACTTTTCATCTTAATCTTTGCCGTAGGGATGCGCAGTTGCACTTTATTTTTATCTTTGATTTTCAACCACTATTTGAAGCTTGGGTGACATGTTGGACACTGTTGGTGGCATTCATTTATTTTGCATTGGACTCTACTTGTAGATGCATGCTCCAGAAGAGTTTAAAAGAGATGCAACACAGATAGCACCTATGATACGAAAATCATATAAGAGATCCCTGTTTGTTAAGAACCAATTAATATGGGAAATGTTTTATGTATATGTCATATGGATGATCCACTCAATGGGATAAGTAGCTCATGCATGGATACATGCTGTTGATTTGCAGATGTTGGGAAAGTCACGTTTGCTGTTCATAAAAGAATATAATCACAGGCTCTTCAATTGGTTGGTTGCCTTTTCCCTTGTCATGGTTGTGGTGGGAAGGTTCATCATAAAGTTCATTTTGATTGAAATTGGGGCATGGATTCTCTTCATCTTCTTAGAGACGTACACGAGGATGTTTTGGTCAGCAGAGTCTCTTTACTATAATTCTACATGGCATGTTATAGTAGCCACATGGGAAACACTTGTTTACAGCCCCGTCCTGGATTTGGACAGGTAAGTACTTCTCCTTTTGTTTAAAGAATCGAACATTCTCAACGGATTGTGTTTGAATTCTTCCTTTAATGCAGATGGGCTATACCAGTTGGTGTACTAGTAGCTGCATTCATATTGTATTGGCGGTGTTACGGGAAAAGGAAACATGGGTCTGGATGGCTATTGCCCCTGTACAATAATCAGAAAAATGGCGCAAATCGGCCAAGAACGGACTAAAGAAAAGAGTGACGGTATGCTTCACTGGTCGGATATATATATTTTTGCAATATCTGTACACAAAATCGCTCTATCTCAAACCACAATACGCCCAGATGATGGAGAAATGAAGTATCAGATACGATGATGGGCAGCTCGTATAGTCTAACTGTAGCAATAACACATTGTCTGTATTCATTTTTTAAATCATTCATCCAGTTAGTGAAGCCGAAATGGTTTCGAAAAGGAAAAAGAGAATGGAAAGAGGAACACATTCATTTTCAACGGCTATATTGTATGACTGATGTAGAGCTGACGCAAATTGGGGGATCGTATCGTTCGTTCCTCAAGCATGCGAATATGATGTCGAAAGACAGTTCAGGAGATCGACAGCCCCGGAAACTAGATCATCTTTATTTTTCTCTGGCTGGTTGAAATGTAGAACTGTAGACATAAAACTGGAATTGACAGAAACTTCTTGTTCCGACGAGACAGTCTAGAACCTTCCATATATAGACGTGAAGCCGTTAAGGTATTCATTCTATCTGGGTAATACCAGCTTACAAAGAAGCACACTCGATTTTTGTAGGGTATTTCTTATTTTGAAATATGCCAAGCTAGGAAACAATATTATCCACTGATCGATTTAAGAGAAGAATGGCTCTCCAAGGGTTCTCGAGAACTCTCTCCGACCGACTTAACCGCTTACCAATCCTTCACCAGATCTTACTTTTCCGATTTACTCTGGCCGAAAACCTCCAGATCCCGATTCTCCAAGTTGTGCTTTCCATCTATCCTTATCGTTCAGTCCTCTTATTGGAAATATTTACCCTTGCCCGCATCTTATCTACCACTTGCCGCTGCTTCGAAATCTCAAATCTGACTGTCGTTGTGACTGCATGGATGGGACTGTTCTGTGTTTTCCTGTTCTGTTGAAGTTGTTTGACAAGGGTTTTTGCTGGTCCACATAATGACTGCTCTCATAATGATGTTTTAGTGTAGCTGTCCCAAATTCATACGCCAAATTCATACAAATTCTTCAACTCGTCAATTAAAGGTCTCATAAACACATCAAAATATTTTCCAGAGGAATATTTACTCGAAATTACCATAGTAAGGAAATTAAACTCCTTTCTCATACACATCTAGGGAGGCAGGTTATACGACATCACAATAACAGGCCAAGTATTGTATTGGTCATCATTAAAAGGATTGAACCCATCTGTGAAAAGTCTTAGTCTCACTTTTCAAACCTCTGATGCGAAGTCTGTAAACATCATGTCGAAAGACTTAAAAGCCTCATCATCTGCGGGGTGTCTAAGCACACGGTCATCCAACCTGTTTTCACTGTGCCATCTCATTGCCTCTATCGTGTACGGAGACATGTACAATCGCTCCAGTCTAGGAATTAATGGCAGATGACGAAGAACCTTCCATAGAACATTTTTCTGCTTCATGTTATTCTGCTTGAGCCTCCATCTCAACTCGCCGTAAACCGGGCAGTGTTGGAGGTCTACATGTTCCTTATAAAACAAGACACAACTATTTTTTCACACGTCGATTTTCGTGGAAGAAAGGCCAAGGTCGTTCAATATCTTTTTTACCTTATAATAACTGTCTGGAAGTTTGTGATCATCAGGAAGCAACTTACATATGTGTCGTTGGACATCGTTGAATGTTGTATCTGACATTTTGTGCTTCACTTTATACCTCATTTCCTCCATTTTGGCACTTGAAACTGTCACATTACCATATGGGTGCAACGGTGTCTAGGCTTCTAGTAGAAGTCTGTTGTACTTGTCGTAATTAGTGAATCCCACGAAGTCGGCTGTTGGCGGAACAGTCTCATGGTTGGGAGTATCATAATGGCCCTCGAAAAACCCGTATCCACTTGAACTATACGACGAAAATGCATCGTTCACAAGTTCCATAACGGGGTTTGGAGCAAGTGGCTCAATATTGCTAGATGAGCCACCATGATACCTTGATCTGAACCCCGCCATCGTAGCTATATGAGCATTAACCTCTGGTTCTTCATCGTGTTTAAGCCATGAATTATACTCCCACATAATACCGTTTTGAGCCAAGTGCTGGAACATATCTGCAACTGTATGATACTCTGAGTTACGACATCTCCTGCACGGATACTTGTAATTGGGTCTTCCTCCACCATGTTCAATTGCAAAACTCATAAAGTCATAAATTCCTTGTAAATACCTTTGATCACCTCTCTCCAACCATAACCAACTTTTGTCCATATTCGTAAGTATGTAGCTTGTAATGAGCGAAATAATAAACTGTCTGGCCAATAAAATTTATAACCTTAATCTTCATATATCAAGCTAGCTAGAACCTATATACTCTAATCTTTATATCAAGCTAGCTAGTACCAATAATCTTCCCACGCTTCAATGCTTTTAATATACCTAATCTTCATATATATCAGTCAAGCTAACTAGAATTTGAGCCAATAATCTTCATATCAAGCTACGTACCTAATAATTTTCCGTCCATATCATGTACATATATAATAATCTAGCTACCTATCGATCAATAATCCTTCTTACATATATGTATACACCCAAAAGTTACTAAATTGCATAACCCAAATTAAACTAATTAATAATATATATATGTAAATATTCAAAAATCGATAATTTGTCAACATAGCTACTAATTAATCGATCTAACATTTCATGCAAAAGCTAGCATTATAAATCAAGAGCGTGATTCTAGCTATCTATGATAAATTTCGCATGAAAACTATCGTTGGAATTCAATCACCGGTTAACTTCACAATACACCGAAATATTTTGAAAAAAAAATAGTATATACAAACACTAACCAATATATGAAGCTTCGGGAATGCTTTAGGGGGTTTGATCAAAGTTTTCTCGTTGTAGATCAAAACGTCGTCGAAGAGGAGGTGTTTGGGGGGTTGTGAGGAGATAAGAGTTTGATCTGGAAAAGCTATTGACTCTTAAAGAAGATTCTCTTAGCTGACAGAATTTATCCGTCGACTAGTGAATAAATTCCGTCAATTAACCAATTCCAGGAGATGAAATTATTTCCGTTTTCTAATAATCCCTTTAGAAGATGGAAATGGCAACGGAATTAAAAATTTGTCATTTTGGTGTTTCTTGGACGACAAAAATTGTTAACGCTAATAATCTGTCGTCTAATTTTGTTATTGGCCGATGGATTATCAATGGAAAATATTTTCGTTGGCTAAGGATATGTTGAAAAACGGATTTTTAATCTAAGCATATTGTTTATATATTCGTTGCCTAATGAATAGTTAGGCGACGGACTTGGAAAAATTCTGCTAAGCCAGGTATTCTGGTAGTGTATTAGTTTCGTCACCCAAGTGAATATTTTTAAATTTATTTTATTTTATGTTTTACGAAATTCACTTAGGCGACGAAACTCCTAAAGTTTTGTTGTCTAAGTGGTAATAGTTAGGCGACGAATTGTGAGTTTCGTCGTCTAAGTTCTCATTAATTTTTTTCATTAGAGTTTCGTTGTTTTTTCATTAATTTTTCGTCGTCTGAAAAACCTAGACGATGAAGTTTATTTTATCGTCTAAGTACTTAGGCTATGATTGTTAGGCGACGAAAGTTTCTTCACCGTACTTAGGCGATGAAAAAAGCCACCACTTAGACGACGAAAATGCTTCGTCGCTGAAGTGTATTTTTCTGGTAGTGGAGACTCTTCAGGGCCAAAACACCATCACACCGTTAGCAATTCTACATCTCTTCCAAGAGATTTTTCCAACTCTAAGAGGTGTGTGTGTGTATATATATATATAAGCATCTTGATAAATGAATATATACTAGTTTTATGATCAATTGTATCTCTTGAATTGGGTTTTATTTTGATGATACTTTTCTAATCCTTGTTTTTTTTCTTTCAATTCTGTGTTTAATTTCTTCGAAATAATTTACATACAAATGACGACGCGATCATATGTAGAACGATTTATGTAGAGGGAAAATGATGAAACTAAATTTAATCTTAATTTCTATCTCAAATCTGCCGACTCATGTTTGTTTGTATGTGAGTAGTAACAAGTTTGATGATGGGGTGAGATTGGTGCTCCTGGGAGATCTACATCTGTTTCATGTATGCTCAGTTCATTTACATCTTCGTATGATTGATGTGGTCGATAATATGACTGTTAATTATGTGATGTGTTTATTGATATATATCACTGCTCACGCCAGGGACCGTAGATCTGTATTTCATTGTCTACTTGTTCTCAAAAAATTGAGTTTGGCTGATTTAAACGAGATTTGGTTTACAAATGAATCAATTTATTTGATTCACTTTTGCGCGCGTTTTTTTATTTGGAAACTTAATTAAGAGTATATATGTATAGTATTTATGTGCGCGCAAGTCGATGTGTCGTCGACACGTTTTAATTAAGTGATATACGAGGTCAGTAAATTTACAAGTTACTATCATAGTTTTTTATTATCATTATTAATTTGTCCATCTATTGTTTTTCTCAGCCCTATACGTAGTGCCTCCCACACACACTCAGTTTGCTAAGGTTTTGTGAGAAACTCGCTTTCTCAGTCAATTTTCTTGCTTCTACGTTGATTTTCGATGGTGGAGAAATTGTGACAAGGCTTTCCTCAACGCTCGCGTACGTTGTTGGTGGACCTTGTTGTCAATTTTGGAGCTAGTGATGCAGTTGCAGATCAGAACATTCTTATTTTTAATTTTTTCGATTTGATTGGCGAAGGGAAAACCCCTGTGGTTAATTAATTATACAAGTTCTTGAGGAATAGATATACATATCTGAATAGTGTACGTACTTAGCCAGTAGCTAGGTACATCTATTGTGTGGTCTTTTGCTGAGGGTTAGCTTATCGTATACATGCCAGCCTTACATATGAGCATGTCTGAATTTGATTGATCTCTTCTGTGTGCTTCTCAACGCAGATGAAATCAATATCAATGCTCTTACTGGAGCTACTTCAAACCCAGAAGAATGTAAGTATTCAAAATATAATTACAACTTTGTTTTGGCATCAGCTATATTCATCTTCTTCGCCGTAGACATTTAGGCAATTATTACATATGTATAGTATATCTAGCGAGCTGTATGTATAGAGAACTAATTAGAGTTAGTAATTTCATCGCAAAACTTATTAGGTTCCTGAAGTGCTCATGGAGCATTCGAACGATGAGGGAGCTGCGACACTAACAGGTGCTAGCAGTACCAAAACCAAGAAGACAAAAAAAATGGTTGCCATGATGAGGGCATCAACCATATTTCTAGGCCTCAGGAGTCAGGCCCCAGCGAAGAAGAATTCAAAGGACAAAGTAACTGAAGCTGGATCGAGTGCATTGAAGCG
This sequence comes from Geum urbanum, assembly GCA_946800695.1. Taxonomy (NCBI): domain Eukaryota; kingdom Viridiplantae; phylum Streptophyta; class Magnoliopsida; order Rosales; family Rosaceae; genus Geum; species Geum urbanum. Next base: position 42,001,083 of record OX327007.1, on the reverse strand, counting down.
GACGAGGACGCGGCAGGAGTGTTCGATGCAAAAATATTTCTCGCAGAGAGATTCTTCTCGCGAAGTAGTCTCTTTTTTGATTTCGGATGTTTTAACCGCGTGAGCCGGTTTATTCTGCTTGCGCTTCATATGCTGGCGTGTCACCGTCTCTTGACGGAATATTGACTGTTTGTAGCCGCCTGACTTCTATATTAAGCAATTAGAATGGGGAGAGCACCAACCCCACTCGAATAGGTCCTTGTTGCCTAGTGTCCTAGGACTTGATATGTGAATCTCTAGCTTAGTCTCTGAAATCGATACCCCACACTCCTATTCAGTGCAAAGCAGAGCAATCCCGTTGACAGAGTGTTGAGAACACTTGCTTCTTTCGTGTGCCCGAACTCTCACCTTTATGTGACAAGCTCTTCGACCTTCTGGTTGCAGAGAAGATAGAAATCTTGAGGACGAGATGTCTGTCTAGGTTTGTTTGCGTATAGCAAGTTTGTATGTTTGATCGGGGACCTTTTCCACAAAGCTCTTACTCTCCTTATATACTCGCTTAAACAGCAGTCATTCACTCTATTTCAAACTCTTTCTGCTCTTGTAATCACAGTCTGAATCTAACACCAGCATACGTGTTATAACTCTCGTAAATCTTCTAATACCATCATAACTCTTCTAAGAGTTCTATCTAAAATAAAACAATCTATGATAGAATCAAAGCCGCATGGAACCGGCTACTTAATAGGCATAGTTCTAATAGAACTCAAAGCCTGTCTCTGGCGAACGCTCGCCAGATGTTGTTCTCACTTGACCATTTTCCAAGCACTTATAATATAATGGGCCGCTCGCATAAACGTCGGCCATCCAAGCCCAAAATGAAATACTTTATTTTAGGCCCAAACATTGCCCCTCAGGTCTTGAACTTGGAACTTCCTGAACAAGCGAAAAGACTTGAATATATCTCGACTGACGTGCCCAAAGACTTCAAAACGGTATCCCATCACTCAAACGCCACGTCACCCAACTCTTCAGAAAAGTGTGACGCTTGACTGAAAAAACATAAAAGCACCAGTCCATATCCACAAATTTCATCTTTCAACGAAACCCTTTCACCTGCTCAAATCCTGCACTTTCTAACCCTCTCAGTCAAAAAGTTCAAACCTTTCCTTCTCACCGCCGTCAATCCTCATTTTCCAGAAAAATGCCGCCTCGCAAAGACATTCCCAGCCTTTATGAATCCCATGACGCCAAGAAGTTTTCCAAACAACTCAAGGCCGTCGCTAGACGACACAACCCAGACGTTGTTTGCACCCTCTCTATAGACCCTGCTGAAAACACAGGTCTTCTTGGTCCATTTCTGGACACTCCATTTAATCTAGAGCTTTTTACTAACCTTCGCCAGCCCATCTGTAGTTCATCCCTCATACTCCAAGCAAACCCCAGGGCAGACCCAAAGGAATGGACCCAAAAAGACACTCTCTGTCTTATTGGAAAATGGCCACACTCAAATGCTGAAGATCTCGCCTGGTACCGGCACCGCCGTGGGCAAGATATCAAACGGTGGGAGACAGCCGGAATAGCCTAACTCATCGATTTATGCTTTTCTCTCCCAGTTGGAGGCAACAGAGCCCCATTTACCACAGCCATGTGCTTTTGGGACTGTTCAGCAAACTGTTTCCATCTTCCTTGTGGTGATGTGAGCATCACAATGCTCGACCTGTATACTATATTTGGAATTCCTGCCTTTGAAGAAACCTGGGCTCCTCAACAATATCACAAAACGCCCAATCAAGCCTCCCCAGAACGCCCTTCTTCCTACTCCTCCTGGATGAAACATTTTGCTCGCGAGGAAAAAGACACGCCACAAGGAGGAATAGCCTTTCTGGAGTATTGGCTAGCGAAGTACCTCTTCTGTTCAACCTCTGCCAAGGTCACTAAATGTTGGACCAACCTCGCTGAACGCCTCTTCGACGGTGAACAACTAAGCTTGGTTGAGTCCGTACTCGCCTACATCTATTATGGCTTAAGGCGAGTCACATTATCGAAGCTTGACCTGAATCAACCAGGACCACTTTGGATGGTAGAACTCTGGTTGCAGATCTACTTCCCTTTCTTCTGCCCCTCAGCACCCCCTGTCTATGAAGAACATAAGCTGCTGGGCCAAACCTTGGTCTCGGCAATGCCTAGAACCAAACAATGGTCCTACCTCCACTATTTCAAGCACCTTTACCTGCATAAGGACTTCCCAAATACAACAGTTGAGAAAGTTTTGAGTCGTCGCCATCCTGGCCTCCTTGCAAGTGGATTCATGCCCTCGCCAGAACAAAATGCTCTTGCGAGGAACCTCTTCATTCGATTCAACACTTGCCAAGACATGCCAATTCCAGACTCAGCCAGCTCCGGGTATGAGCTCTATGCCCCAAACCACTTCTCCAGGCAGTTTGGGCTCAGCCAGGATGCTCCCATGCCCCTCGCCTGCTCTGTTAACAAGTACACACTTTGGCGAGGAAACGGTCATCCTCTCGCAGCAGAAATACGAGATGAACACTTTAGCTTTCCAACAATAATGCTCCCATCCATAACAAAGTCATTAGTGATCTCTCAATCGGTCACCCAGTCATACCTCACATGGTGCTCCCAGTTCTAGGAAGAAAAACGACACCAAGGACCTCTTTCATGTTTTGCCGCCATCTTTCATGACTTCAGCCAGAGATTCTCGAATAAAGAAGACTTGGCTGCAATAAGTGAATCCTACCGGAGCATGCAGTCTACTCCATGGCCACAGGTATGCCTCTTTACTAAAAATTGCCACATGAATTAGCAACTCTTCATATCGTAACTGACCATTCTTTTCTTCAATCACCCTCGCACAGTACACCCCTGAACTAGATGTGACTGTGGCCATTCAATCCTTCAGGAAGAAAAGATCAAACCCCTCTGGATCCTCTGTAAGTATTAGAACCTGCTACTTCCAGAACAAACTGATTTTACCATTGACCCTGTAACTAACCCCAATTCTTGACAGTCTCCAAAATGCAGAAAGATTAAATTGAAAACCAAAGGGCCTCGAAGTGGAGTTTGGCTAGATACAAAAGTCACTAGCAGGGATAAACAAGCGAAGCTCCAAGCTCGAGTCTTCCTTGCTTCATTTGATCAGAGGAGTGACAAAGCCTCAAGTGCCAGCGCTTGCTCAGCCGTAGCTGTCACTATTGCACACTGGTTATGTGTAAACCTAGACAGCATACCTACACTCTCCCAATTTGACGACCTCCTGATCCAAGGTTCAAAGGAGTGGCAGGAACTATGCAAGGACGAGGCCCTTGCAAGCAAGTACCCAGATCAACACTTTGATCTGGACACAATCTTGAAGGCCAACATCAGACCACTACAATTCTCATCTGATGACTCCTTCATTGGGTATTTCGATCCTGAAAAGTTCACAACTCTGAATGGCCTTCCCTCCTTCGATGCTTTATGGGAGCAAATCTGAAACGGCCACAAGCCACAAGTATTCATAGTGAGTTGGAACGATCACTTCTTCGTCCTCAAAGCTGAAGACGGAGCTTACTACATAATAGACTCACTGGGAGAAAGGCTTTCTGAAGGATGCTGCAAAGCTTTCATTATGAAGTTCGATGATTCCAGCATCATACTTGACAATGAGGATAATGACACGGGCCCTGAAATCATCAACAACGCTAAAGAATGCTGTAAAAATTTCATAGCTCAATTTCTGGCTGGAATCCATCGAGCAGAACTTGAAGAAGAAGAAAAAACAAAGCCTGTTGATTCTGCTATTCTGTTTAGGTGTTTACAAATTGAAGTCCAATCTTGCCTCATCCCTTCCTTCTCTGACGAGGGCACCAGTACTCCAAATGAGCAAGTCATTCCAGAGCCTGAGCGTCAAATACTCTCCTCGCCAGAGCCCTTAGTCACATAACCACAAATTCTGGCTGAGAGTAATCCAGAACGCGAAGAACCGAGTCCTTCCTCGCCAGAGCCCCAAGTTCAGGCTGCTGAAGAAACACAATTATTGTCTCCCCAATAAGTAAGAACTTTCTATACTCACTTCTGGATTAATGATTTCCTAATTGGTCCTGACAAACTGTTATTCATACTGTAGTCCAAACATGTTCCTGTGGACCCGGACGTTCGCGAGACGATTCCTAACAGTCCCAAGAACCAAACAAGCTCATCAGGCCAACTTCCTATAATGGCCGCTGAAGATCAGCCTGGCAGTCCTCTAGGTGTCAACGATGAAGGCCCTGTATCTCTAACACAAGAAAATCTTACACCAACTTCATCGCGAGAAAGCAACCCTTAGCTACCCAGTGTTCGAGAATCTACCACCAAGTTACAAGAACTTGTAGGCAAACTGGGTACACTGAGCACTCCCTCTGGCACCGACGTCATGCTTAGAAAAATTCTCTCTGGGCCCTTAGATTCTCCATCAGACATTCAAGCTGTCTGCAAGCAGGTGAAAACCATGAAGGTCACTGCCCCAGCAGATTTCATTCCTCGTTTAGATGAACTTGAGGAGAATCTCTCTCAACTCCTGAGTCAAAATGAAGCCTATCATCGTCTAAAGCTCGAGGTTGAGCGTAAGAACGAAGCAGCAGAAACTTTGGAGCGACAAACTCAAAAAGAGAAAGAGAGAATCTAGAGAATATTGGAGGATGACTCTTCCCAGGAGGAAAATTTAGCAGCCAAACGTGCTAGAATAACTGTTCTTAAAGCTGAACTCGCATCCCTTGAAGCTGAAGTAAATGCATTGGAAACTGACATCCCAAAGTGTCAGGACAAAATGCATCAAGTTGTGATGGAAGGCGAGAACCAAGCTCAACTCCTACAAGAAGCACGCGATGAAGCCAACAATGCTCGCCAAGCAGTTCACCAGGCTTGGGTGGCCTCAGAGATGGCTAAAATCTCAGTGAAGAACTTGATCCTCCTTTTGTAAATTTTTGGGCCTCAGATGTAGGTTCTAAACTATTCAACCACTTATGTATTCAAATTGGTTCTGACGACAAAGTCTGTATTGGGTCCAAAGACCACGTTGGGCTTTTCCAATAAGCCCCCTTTTTACCTTTGATCCAGCCTCATTTTAAGCTGTAACCGATTTGACTATTCTGACTGTTCAACAATGAATGGAATTTAATTCCATGCTTGGAATCCGTATCGCGTCAAACAATCAAAATCTTTTGAAATACGATTTACCTGCCCCAGAAAATCTCCTTATTTATCATGCACTTCTTGCGGGTAGATAAACCGTTTTCGTGGTCCACTCTCATTTGGACACGTGTTCTCTATTTTTTGGTGTAATTACTCTCACGAAGCCAAACCGTTGTGACTCCTGGCTATAAAAGGTTTCCCCTTCCTTTGTGTTATGAAACAACCCTTTTGCAAGAATGAAATACCCCACTGTTTATTTACTCTGGTTTTCCCATCTAAAGAAACCTCCAGATAAATCCGTCCATGTTGTGTTCCTTAGATAGCAATATCCACGTCCAAACCTGGACTAGATAGCAATATCTTCGTCCAGGCGTTGCCTTGGTTATCCCAACTTGAGTCAGTAGAAGAAGGGAGAAGCCACAATCCTGAGGTGAAGACCCCCTCACCTTTCCCCAGTGCACCCGCTCGGTGTCGATATGCATTGGATGTGGTAGGCCTCTTCAATGTGGCCTGCAAAGATGGGGAAAGATGGGGGCGTCACCCTGGGAAGAAGCCAACAAACGCCAAGGCAAGTGTAAATGGTCTTTTGATCTAATGCACCTTCTACCTTGGCGTTTCAAATCCTCTCCATCCCCTCACCGAGGTCGATCTCCATGTGTACATATTTGATACATCGACCCCAGGGGATGGCCATCAACTAAGAGGATTTATGAGAAACAAACTATTTTATCTTTTTTCTCTATTGCTGATTCAGAGTTTGTTTTTCCATATGGTATCAGAGCTTGAGGCCGCAAAGCCTTTGTATTCTTCCATTTGTTGAATGTAATATTTTATTTGAAGCACAATAGTTCCTTATATTGATAAACTCAGATATAGTTTGTTCAAAACTCAGGCCACAGTAACTGGCTAACATGAACTTTTTGACTTGGAAGAAAAACATAAAAATAAATTTGGCCTCGGGTACAGGCTCTAGCTATTTAACCCCATAAATAGGTTGTTATAATATACATGATTCTCGGTATGTGTTGCCCTTGTAGTTTACTCATGCGAGAGCATGAATAAACTAGATTTAAGCTGTAGGTGGATGATCTTCATACTCTCAAACTGGTTGTATAAATTTTTTTAGGAAACGACCATTTATTGGATTCGCGTGTATTGTACCATCTCGATCTCGCAAACGAACTACTCCTTTGCCCAACAGTCGATCGATAATGTACGGTCCTTCCCATTTCTCTGACCATTTTCCTCGTCCGTCAGTCTTCTCGCCAACAGGAAAAATGACTCGTCAGACAAGTTCTCCTTCTGCAAAACTCATGCCCCTGGTACGTTGGTCATAGGCACGAGCCACCTTTTGTTTTTCAGCACGTAGACTATCATAAGCTTGTATACGTTCCTCATCTAAGTCTTCATGTTCTTGCCACATTGCTTGTACATAGTCTTTACTGATCAAATTGTGTTGCTTCATCACCCGTAAAGACTGAACATTGATTTCTAAAGGCAAAACTGCATTGTGCCCAAACATTAATGCATAAGGAGTCGTACCTGTGGGTGTCCTCTTACTAGTCCTATAAGCCCACAAGGTGTTAAAAAGTTCTTTATGCCACAGTCTGGCATTGCTCGCAAGCATCCGTTTAAGGATATGAATAATGATTTTGTTGCTTGCTTCAGCTTGACCATTGGATTGGGCATAATATAGAGAAGAGTGAAGAAAATGAATCCCAAGATCCTTCATTAGAGTGTCCACTTCTCCATACATAAACGCTGCCCCTCGGTCTGAAACAAAACTCTCAGGAATGCCAAACCGACATATGATATCTTTAAATAGGAACTGGAGGATGGCATTTGCAGACGATACCCTGAGAGGTCGAGCTTCGACCCATTTTGTGAAGAAATCAGTAGCCACTATGATAAACTTGTGCCCTTCAGATGAATGAGGATGAATCATTCCTATTAAGTCCAAAGCCCATCCTCGAGCTGGCCAAGGCTTGATTATTGGCTGTAATGGTATTCTGGGCATATGGTTGACCGGACCATGTTTTTGGCATTCTTCACAACCTTTTGCGAACGTGATGCAATCTCTGAGCATTCCTGGCCAATAAAAGCCATGTCTTCTTATTAACCATCTCATCTTGGGACCAATCTGATGTGCCCCTGTAATCCCAAGGTGAACCACTCTCATTAACTGCTTAGCTTCACGTCCAAAGACACACCGTAACAGTATGCCTTCTTCTCCCCTTCTATATAACTCAGCATCCTTCAGCATATAATTGGGAGCTAAAAATCGAATCCGCTTGTCTACCGGATTATGGGGATTCTGGAGATAAGAGATGATTTCCTGTCTCCAATCCACATCAATGTGATCAAGTGTAGCAACGTACCACTCATTTTTGTCTTCTTGACGTGTAAGGAAAGATGGAAGGATTCTTCTTTCAACCTTTAATATTCGTTCGCGTACTCCATCTTGCAAACTTACACCCGTTGCTAGTTGAGCCAGCTCATTGGCCGCATAGTTCTTCTCGCGAGGAACATGACTCAACTCCACTTCTGTGAACAACCTGAGCATGTCACAGGCCCTTTTAGCATAAGGTTCTAAGATTGGGCCTGCCTTATACTTTGTTTCTAGTTGCCTGATCACTAGTTGGGAATCTCCAAAAATATGCACATCTGTGATCTCCATATCCAACAAAAGTTCTAATCCAATGATTAAAGCTTCATATTCTGCTTGATTATTTGTGCATCTGAAGTCCAACCTGAAGGAATAAGAAAAAGTTTGGCCGCGTAGAGAGATTAAAGCTACTCCTGCCCTAGCCATGGTACTCGTACTGGACCCATCAAAGTACAGACACCAAGGAGCCAAATCAATACGAGCAAGGTCCAGTTCTGGCCCCTCAACAACCTCTTCCATTGGATTATGAGCCAAAAAATCAGCCACTGCTTGGCCTTTTACCACCTTCTAGGGAACATACTGCAAAGAAAATTCTGACAAAGCCAGAATCCACTTCCCAATGCGTCCCCGGAGAATCGGTCTGGACAACATGTACTTCACTAAATCTGTTTGTGCAATGACACATGTAGTGAAGGAAAGCATATAGTGCCTCAATTTACACCCTGAGAAGTATAATGCTAGGCATAATCTTTCCATTGGAGAGTATCTTGTTTCACAATCGTTTAAGGTACGACTTAGATAGAAAATAGCACGTTCAACTCCTGACGTGTCGTCCTAAGCTAGTAGACTTCTAATGGAGAGCTCGGTAGCTGATATATACAGCTTGAGAGGAACCCCGGGTCTTGGGGGTACCAAAACGGGTGGGTTCGTTAAGTAGGCTTTAATGGTATCAGAGGCCTCTTGATGTATAGGTTCCCATACAAAGTCCTTTTGATTTTGAAGCTTGAGCAGAGTTGAGAATGGTTGTGTCTTCCCAGCAGCATTGGCAATAAACCGTCGTAAGAAATTGATTTTTTCCAATAAGCGTTGTAGTTCTTTCTTACTCCTTGGCGGGACTGCATTGATAACTGCTTGTTTCTTGTCATCCGGTATCTCAATCCCACGCTGATGAACCAAAAAACCCAGGAAATCTCCTGCCTGGACGCCAAACACACACTTGACTGGATTCATCTTTAGTTGATGTTGCCTCATTCTGAGAAACACCTGCCTTAAGTCTTCAAAATGATCACTTCTGCGCTTCGTTTTGACTACCACATCATCAATATATACTTCCATGGTCTTGCCAATAAGATCATGGAAAATCAAATTCATTGCTCGTTGGTAGGTTGCCCCTGCATTCTTAAGTCCAAATGGCATATCCACGTACTCAAAAACACCTGCAAATCCTGGGCACCGAAACGCTGTTTTATGTCTATCTACTTCAGCCATTGGAATTTGATGATATCCAGCAGTGCCATCCATAAATGTTAATATTTCATGGCGGGCAACTGAGTCTACCAACAAATCGGCTATTGGCATTGGGTATGCATCCTTTGGGGTTGCATTGTTCAAGTCTCTGTAGTAAACGCACACTCGCATCTTTCCATTCTTTTTCTTGACCGGGACTATATTAGAAAGCCACTCATTATATTTGGCTACACGTATAATCTCTGACTTGAGCATTTTCTCGACCTCTTCCTTGACTAGAATTGCTGTTTCTGTATTCATGCGACGCATCTCTTGTTTCACAGGTTTCTTCCCTTCTATGATGGGCAAATTGTGACAAACCAATTCTGGTGACAGGCCGGGCATGTCGTCGTATTTTTCTGCAAAACAATCTGCGTATTCTTGTAGCAATTCAATAAGCTTGAGTCTCTTCTCAGGCTCCAAGAAGGTACTGATGGCCACAGAGATTGGCTCCTCATGTGTCCCAATATTGATGTATTAAATGAGATCCTTGACTTTAGGAGGTAAATCATCTAAAGCTGCTGGAGCTAATTTAATCTCGTCCTCCTCCTCGAAGTCTTGCAAAACGTCTTCATCCACGTATTCCAAGGCTGCAACCATTGGAACCTTCTCAAAGGCTTGGCTCTTTAGCAGAAAATTATGAAAGCGTTCGTGTAGAGAGTGACAAGCTTCGGCCTCTATACTTGATAGAGACCCAGTCATGGAGAACGTTTGGATGGTAGCTCAATGGTGTAGGGTCTTTTGCTATCTTGATTTGCTTGAATTATACCCCACTGAGGTAGTTCAGAGGCCATAACACCAACTGGGCGGCCTTTACTGTCGACGCCACATACCTCCAATGGCCTAAGGTCACTGTGATAATATCTGGCTTCTAATGTGTTAGCAGAAACGGAATATAGACGAGGGTCAGCATTGATAAGTTCTGCTTCATCTGTCTCCATATTCCAGAGTAACATCTGCTGATGGAGTGAAGAATGTACACAATAGCTCCGATGAATCCAGTCACGCCCCAGAATTGCACTGTATGGAGACGTACACTCAACTACAAAGAACGTGTAAGTGCCTGAAGCTAGACCGATGTGTACATGTAAGAAGACAATGCCCAAAGTTTTGGTAATGCTACCCTGAAAATTCCTGACGCTCAACGAGGTTTCTTGGATAGCAGACTTGGGAATGCCTATTAAGGCCATTGCCTTAACTGTGATGATGTTTACCGCTGCCCCTGAGTCCACTAGGAGTTTATTCAACTAAATCCCTTGGACATTCCCTGTAACATATAACGGCTGCATGTGCATGGCCATATCTATAGCGGGTCTAGAGAACATCATCTGTCCTTTCGTGTGTGATGAATCCATCTCTGGTATTTCGATTGGTGTTGAGCCACTTATTAGCTCTGATTCTTCTTCTGGTAATACCACGTTATTGATGTTTTTGCTTGTCATGGATTCATCCATCGATGCTGACGGAGATAAAGCATACTTGGAAGATAAGACGTACACCATGTTAATGGCGAGATCGTCTTCCTCAATTCTGTCGACTACTTCTTCATCTTCATCCTCACCGTAATCCACCAACTGCTCATCATCGTCGTAGTTTTCAGCTCCAGCCTGATGTCCCTCCTCGTTCGAAGTTATAGTGACCTCGAGATGAGCTACTTGTTGTAACTGATCCTCAGGAATAGGACCAATGGCTGCTGATGGTAATAATGGTGGATTTTTCCCTTTGCAAACAAGGAACAGTTGTCGGGCCTTCTCTTGTTCTTCCACAATTAGAGGCCTAGGTTTCCATCACAAGACTGGGGGCTTGCTTGGAACGTTCTGTTTCTGCATGTCATTTCCCTGAGGGGGTATCTGTAGCCCTACTGTTTTCATCGTGTCCTCCTCAAAAGTGAGGCGTCTCCTCACTGGCTTCCGTTGTGTAGGTTCACGATGAATCTCAGGAGTAGATTTGGGCTATTTGCCTTTAAACCCTAACTCTGGGTTTCGTTCAACGACTCCTGGTCGTTGGGTTATCACTTTGGGCTCGCGAGACTTTTTCCCAAAAACCACAAGTGGGTTTGCTGCAAGGGTGTTCAGTCGCCTTTGCAACACTTCTGGAGGAAACTCCAGATCTTCCTCTTTGATCAGGCCAGCTTCATAAGCCTCTAGTGCTCTCTTGGCTCTGCCAAAGCGCCGTTGAAGATTTCTCCTCCTGCTTGGAGTCACTTCAATGGTTTTTCCTTTCTCCCTTACGTACCAGACGTCCTCCTTTGTAATATTTCTTGAAGCTGGAGGTATATATGGTTTCGCGAGCGTACTTGCAACATGGGACTCGGTTGTTTTGGCCAAACTGGCTTTGTCTGTCGCTCGCGAGCGTTTGGGAGCTGGAGTATCCCTTTGTTTTGTCTGCTGGGGCTGATGATCTGCATTCGAAAATAACTCTGGGAAAAACTTGGCTGCATCAGCCAGTTCTTCATAAGAGATCTTCAACCCGCTTCTCAGTTTGCAATGTGCACGAAGGGCTACTGGCGATTCTGCCTTGGGGTCCACCTTTTCTTTTCCTTTATTTCTTGGTGTGTATGATGGACTTTCGCCAGTAGTTGGATGATCGTTGGATTGTTTTCTTTTGTTTGACTTGTCACGTGTCAGCTCCAACATTCCAACCATCATTGGTATGGGGGTCGTCAGGCCCTGCGAGGGTTTTTGTTCTATCATTATTACCCCCTCGTTAATCCACTGTTGTATCTTGAACTTTAAATCTCGACAAGCACTTGTGGTGTGATGGCCCCATTTATGGTGGTATCGACAATAAGGCAAACCCCTAACATCCTCAGGATGTGGGTCAGGTGTTCCCCAATTGTCAGGAACCACAGCTATTCCTACTTAGCATAGCTCGTTGAATATCTCCTCTCGCCTGGACGCGTCATATGTGATTTGAGTTCGCTTAGGTCGAACAAATGCTATATTTCGTCCAGACCTCCGTCTTGACCTCTGTCGTTGATTAAATCACTTCCCAATTGATCAAACCTTGGATTTTATCTCTCAAGGTTGAACACATTGCTGTGCGATGACCAAAGTGATTGTGGAACCTGCAAAAGTGCTGGGCTGGCTCCTTGTACCGTAATTGTCTGAGTTTATTAACTGGGTAAAAGGAGATCACCCCCATGTCCTTTAGCCTATCGAAGAATTCTTCTATCATATCGAGTCTGAATGAATAGGCTGAAAAGGATGGTCGATTCCAGGTCTCCACACCTTCGAGGTGCCTATTAGGTGATGTCCAATTCACCTCAACCATATTCACCTGTGCGGCAAGGAAAGGCTTAGAATCCACTAATGCAGCTGTTTTGGACGACCCTTCCAACTCTAATCTTCCTTCGTTGATCCATCTCTGGATCTGGTCTTTAAGCTTGATGTAGTCCTTTGTGGCATGGTTCCATGCTCCATGGGACTTGCAGTATTTTTTACCCTTTAACTGCTCAGCTGTAGGAAGTGGTCCAAAGTCTGCTTTGACGACACGCAGACTATACAGCTCGTCCAAAAGTTCATGAGCCATATTGGCGTCATAGGTGTATGTCTCAAATTCTGGCTTAGTAAAAGCCACTGTTAAGAGTTTGATTGGACTCTTACTCTTTTGAAGCTTGCGGGGTTTTAGAACTTTGTTTGTTGACAAATCAACGGCACCCTTGCTCGCAATCAGAGTCTGACTCTTGATCGTTTACACCTTCAATATAAGCCACTGTCTTTGGCTTTAACCTGTCGTAGGTTCTGTTATTGTATGTCCCCTTGGATGCATTCCTTCTGTTGTCTCTTTCTTGCATATTACTATGAGCCTTAGTCACAGTTGTGATGAACTCATTCAAGGAGAAATACTTGCTGTTTAAGAATAGCTGATGGAACGTGTCCTCCAGACCATTCTTAGCCATCTCGACCACCTCCTCCTTACTAAGAGGGGTCTTGGATAGATTGTATTTTGACCGAAAACGGTGCAGGAAGGTAACCGGGCTCTCTGTCGCCGATTGGCTCAAGGAAGCCAGCTTTCCTACGCTGGTTTCTGGTCTTACTGTTCCAAAGTGATCTATGAATAAGGCCTCCATGTCCTTCCATTCAGTGACCGAGCCCTTTTCTATTCCTGTATACCATACAAGGGCTGATCCCGACAACGATGATCCGAAGACTCTTAATTTGAGCCCTTCATCTTCGGCAAATTGCCCTAATTGTAGAGTAAAATAGGCCAAGTGTGTTGCCGCGTTTGCATCATCGTCACCAGAGAAAGTTTGGAAAGTTTGGTGCCTGTAAAACTTTGGCCATCGCCACGCATTATGATCGTCTTTCGACATTGGAGGAAACGGTGTCTCGTAGGTTTCATGCATCTTGGATAATTGTATGTTACAATCTTCTAGGCACCTATTTAACCGTTGCTCCCAAGCAAGAGGAAATGACTCCGCTTGCCTAGTTTTCCTGGCCAAGTCCGATACGGATTTGGTTAAAGACGCTACGTCTCTGTCTGCCCTTTGTGATAGAGTCGCCGCATACCGGCGGTATTCCTCCAAACCTTTTTCCATTTGGTGAAGGATATCTCTCCGTAGCCTATCTTGACCTTCCACCAAACTAGTTACCTGGGCACCCATGGCCTCTCTCTCTTCTCGATCCTGATTTAAGTGCACCCGTATCGCTTGGATACCAGCTGTCGCTGCATCTATCAAGTTGGCCTGGGTGGTGAGAAGAGCTGCCTGTTGCTCGATCCTTTCTTCGAGGGCCAAATGGTAATTAGCCTGGTGGCTATCTCGCCTGGCCGCGTAAGCCAGGTACTGTTCGAACGAAAGTTCTGCTATTTCCGCTGCACTTAAAGATTTGAACGTCATGGTATCAAAGTTGCTAGCGAAAATAAATTCAACCGCTTGGTTGCTCAATGAACGACACTGACTAGATGTGTGTTCACGGTAAGCCGGTTGTGGATGTTTGCGACACTGAGGGTAAACCCTTCGATAAGGATCTCCAATTGTCGCTTAGAGATGCTAAGAGATATTATCCCACTGGGCGTGCCAAAATGTTCGATGCAAAAATATCTCTCGCGGAGAGATCCTTCTCGCGAAGCAGTCTCTTTTATGATTTCGGATGTTTTAACAGCGTGAGCCAGTTTATCCTGCTTGTGCTTCGTATGCTGGCGTGCCACCGTCTCTTGACAGAATATGGACTGTTTGTAGCCGCCTGAATTCTATATTAAGCGATTAGAATGGGGAGAGCACCAACCCCACTCGAATAGGTCCTTGTTGCCTAATGTCCTAGGACTTGATATGTGAATCTCTAGCTTAGTCTCTGAAATCGATACCCCACACTCCTATTCAGTGCAAAGCAGAGCAATCCCGTTGACAGAGTGTTGAGAACACTTGCTTCCTTCGTGTGCCCGAACTCTCACCCTTATGTGACAAGCTCTTCGACCTTCTGGTTGCAGAGAAGATAGAAATCTCGAGGACGAGATGTCTGTCTAGGTTTGTTTGCTTATAGCAAGTTTGTATGTTTGATCGGGGACCTTTTCCACAAAGCTCTTACTCTCCTTATATACTCGATTAAACAACAGTCATTCACTCTATTTCAAACTCTTTCTGCTCTTGTAATCACAGTCTGAATCTAACACCAGCATACGTGTTATAACTCTCGTAAATCTTCTAATATCATCATAACTCTTCTAAGAGTTCTATCTAAAATAAAACAAGCTATGATAGAATCAAAGCCGCATGGAACCGGCTACTTAATAGGCATAGTTCTAATAGAACTCAAAGCCTGTCTCTGGCGAACGCTCGCCAGACGTTGTTCTCACTTGACATTTCGCCAAGCACTTATAATATAATGAGCCGCTCACATAAACCTCGGTCATCCAAATCCAAAATAAAATACTTTATTTTAGGCCCAAACAAGGAGAATCCCGCTACCTATGTTCCTCTCGTACTAAATGAGAAGAAACACTGGAAGGATGCTTTCTATTGGCCTGACATTTCTGATGTGTGACGAGCCAGCGGCGTCGATGAATTGAACATCGATCTCGCAACTGATCGATCGATACTTGGGTCAAAGGTGGTTTTAGACAGTGCATGAACGTACTGAGAACAATTTCATATATATATATATATATATATATATATATATGCACCTTTAATTTATAAGGCTAGCTCATCGATCAGCATGATCGAGCTTATTTTCAGTAATCTGTTGAATTAATTATTCGATGGTTAACAAAACAGTACTCCGTTGTGAAATTATGTACGGTGACTCTGGTCTTTTCATAAAATTGCATGTTTATTCTGTGGAGTAAATTCAGGTCTATCTATGCTTATCGATCACTAGATCGAGTAAGAAGAAAAGGTGATGGATGATCACCGCAGTACGTACGTAATCACAGGGTCCCTGACTTAGCATGCATGCCGTCGATTAATTGTTCTCGGTCACTTGCTAGTAATCAACTACTAGAAGAAATTAAAGTGGAGCAAATTTTCTATAGCTGCATAAATATTGCACCACGATATATATATATATATATGTAAGATTTGTCTGCTAGCTTAATTAAGTTGTCCCTCTATATATAAGAATCACAGCACGTAAGATCGATATTATTCCGATCAAGGTCCAAGAATCTGAAAGTTCAAACCCCTCATGCAGGAAATAACCATACTCAATTTCTCCATACATATGGAACTCGGCGTCTCAGCCAGATCGATCTCACTGATCAAAGCGGAAACAGTGTTCAGTGTTCACAAATTAATTAATTAATTAATTAGAATACCAGAAGTAATTTAATCAGTAATTGTACAGTAATTTAATTAAAAGTGTTATGCTAGAGGACATTAATGGGACTATGAGGTACGGTGTAGTCGTGTAGGCCTTAATTTGACATGACATGACATGTGATATATAAGTCAACATTTTGTTTTCTATATTATGAGAAATTATCTAACTACAAAATCAATCTTACCTTATATAATTAATTAATTTATAGATTAAAACCTAATAACAACAAATAGAGAAAAATACATGTTTTGTCAAGAAGAAGAAATTCCGATGAAACCAGTAGAGAAAAGAAGAAAATGAACAAATTCCCAAACTATCAAGATCGAAGGAAAAATAAGATCCGCAAAAACACCGTGGAGATCTCATATATATATACCATGGCAACTGGTTTTCATTCTTTTCTCCTGTGAAATTGAATCGGTAGTGGTGGTGTTGCGTTGCCTTTGCTTTGTTGGGTTTCATTGTTTTCTCCATGACAACTGGATTTCGTTGTTTTATCAATAGATTTCCAAAAAAAACTGGGTTTTTATCGTTTTATCAATAGATTTTCATATAAATAAATTTTAGGTTTGGAATTGTCCTATCAAAGTGGATCGGAAGAGTAATGTTGCTTTGCCTATTAACTTAATTATTACTACTACCTGGGTTATTATTCTATAATAAGATTCTCATTTCAATCAATTTTAAGTTTTAAACGGTATGATTAATTTATTTGAGGTTCGATATATGAAAAAAAAATCTTAATGGTTGTATTAATAAAAAAGAAGAATCAATAGAAGTTTTGTATTGATAATATTGATAAATAATATGATTAATAGCTATTAGACGTGGAGATGTGATAATGATCTATACAAGTGTAACATGCTACATAGGATTTGAGACTTATACCTCATGATCTCATTAAAGCCTAAAATAATTTCTCTAATTAAAATTTCTCTATATATATTAATTTAGTAGACCATAGTCAATGATCAAAGATTTGAAGAACCGAGTGCAAATAGATACCAACGTACACATGACAACTTAAAGGAAGATTTACTCTTGTTAAATCCAATCTTACTGGAATGTCTAATCATATATTTTCATGCTTCAAATGTCCTGAAAAACTAGCAAAAAGAAGATCGATGCTGAGACTAGGAATTTTTTTGGGGCTCCAACAATTCTAATCCTATTGCTTGGGCTGATGTGTGCACTCTTAAACATCATGGTGGTCTTGGAATCAAGCAGCTCAAAGTTTTTAATAACTCTGCTCTTACAAAACTAGGCTGGAAAATCCTAACTAAGCCATCTAATTGGTGGACAAGCATTATGAGGAAGAAATATCTGTCAAAGAATTCCTTCTTCGTTGCTGACTATAAGCAAGGTAACTCTTATGCTTGGAAATGTATTTTAGACAGTCGACAACTAATTATTGATGGTATGAGATGGATTGTTGGCAATCGTAAAGACATAAATTTTTGGGCTCATAACTGGATCTTCCCTATTCCTATTTATCATCTTATTGACAACAAGTTGAGAATGCAGATTGATTTAGATGAGTATGTTGCTGATTATGTTAATAATGGTGCTTGGAACAAAACTAAGCTTATGCAATTGCTTGACCAGAATATAGTCAATACCATTTGTGGAATTCTCATTCCTTTGACTCCATAACAAGATGCCTTTGTTTGGGGTCCTTCAAATTTCGATAAGTTTTCTTTCAAATCTACTTCTGATCTTCAACATTCTGATTACATAAAATATAAGCATGCTGATATACTGAACAAAATGTGGAAACTAGATTTACCTCCTAAAAGATTTTCAGTTGGCTCCTGCTTCGAGGCAGATTGAAAACTCGGGATAGATTATTAAAAATGAACATAATTCCTAACAATATTTGTGCTTTGTGCTTGAATCAAGAAGAAGATATTAATTATTTGTTCTGTCAATGCTGTATGGTAAAAGAAGTTTGGAGGTTATCCACTTTGGAAAGCCTCTCAGGCTCTATTGATCTGATTACAAGCATGTATAATTTGTTTGATCCAAAAAAGCATGATCCCATGGAATGGAGGATGATCTTAAATGTTTGCTGGCATATTTGGCATGCAAGAAATGACTTGATTTTCAGGATTGAAGATTTCAGCCCTAAGGTAGTGACTAGCATAGCTGCTGCCTACTGGAAAAACTACACTTCAAGCTCTACCTCTCCTTCTGCAACCAGAAAAGAGGATGTTATTATCAGATGGACCGCCCCAGTCTAATTTTAACAAAATCAATTTTGATGGTTCTAACAGAAACAACCCTCATTCTTCTGTTGCTGGTGGATTTGTGATAAGAGATTCTAGTGGTACCTTAATTGTGGCGGGCTCTTGTGACTTTGACATCTCAACAGTACCTATGGCTGAAGCTCACGCCCTCAGACAAAGCTTTATTCATGCCAAGCAAGTACGTATTGACAATATTCTGGTGGAGGGGAACTCTCTCCTCATCATTAATTGTGTCCTCAACTTATGGAAGTCGCCCTGAAGAATCTCATCAATCATCAAAGATATTGAAGTACTTGCTAGTAGCTTCATTAACGTCAGCTTCAGACATATGTTTAGGGAGGCTAATGCTATAGCCGATAATCTTGCAAACATGGGACATGGCACTGGCAACACCAACACCTGGAACAATTCGGTGCCTTCTACTGTTACTCATCTCCAACTGTTTGATAACTGAAGATCTGAATGTATTATGTATTCTTCCTCTTAGTTCTTTTTGTTCTTAGAAAAAAAAAACTTATATTTCCATCCCCGCCGCAGAATCAATTCGGGATGTAAATCTCCTTTTCAAGAGCAACTTTTATCATTTTTTTTTGAAAGAAATTCAAGACTTGAAAAAGGTCGGTGGACCGGTCGGGTCAGTTTTACGGGTCTTAATTTAATAAACACCTGATGCGCACGTGCTGTTCTTTTTTCATCTTTCATGTCTTTCCCCTGTTCGAATTGCACGATCAGCTCTTCTCGCACTAGTACCCTAACTCGTTCCCCGCGAAATACTTAAACTCGGTCCGAGTCTACTCACCCGAGTCAACCCCAGAATGGACACGCATTCTTCTCACCTCGCCGTATCGAACCGTTCGCGGAGCTCACAGTCGCCTTCACCGTCGCACTCGGCCTCGGCCTCGGCCACCTCGTCCATCCTCAAGCGCAAGCTCGCGTCTGAGGACCACGCGCCCCCATTCCCTCCCTCCTCCTTCTCCGCCGACACTCGCGACGGAGCCCTCACCTCCAACGACGACCTCTAGAGCATCTCCGCCCGCCGCGGCGGCGCCGATTCCGACTCCGACTCCGACGATGAGTCGGAGGCGCTGGGCAACGACGACGAGGACTTCGACCACGACTCCTCCATGCGCACCTTCACGGCGGCGCGGCTCGACAACGACCCCGCCGCATCGCCGCGCAATTCGAAGCTCAAGACGGAGAATTTGACGGTTAAGAATGAGAATTCGGATGGCGCCAAGGACGGTGGCGGCAATGCCGGTGGTGTCGGATCGGCGGGGCCTACTTCGTAAATAAAAGTGGGGCTAATGGTGAAGGAGGACGCTACTAAAATATTCACGGAGAATATACAAACCAGTGGAGCGTACAGTGCTAGAGAAGAGCTCTTGAAAAGAGAGGTAAGCCTCATTAATCTTCATTATCATAATCTTGTCCAATTTGAAATACTCTGCTCGATAATTTGCTCAATTGTTGCATTATTTATCTTAATTTCATTTCCAGGAGGAAGCAGGGAGGCTCAAGTTTGCCTGCCTTTCAAATGATGGTGTTGATCAGCATATGATCTGGCATTTCAAATCATTAGCACTTCTTTGATCATTGGATTACGGGTTCTTTGTTGGTATGGTGATTAATCTGTGCCTATGCGTTTTGTTTCGTAAGGTTGGTGGGATTGAAAAACATATTTGCCAGGCAACTGCCAAACATGCCCAAGGAGTACATTATCCGACTGGTCATGGATAGGTAATGCTGATATTTCATTTTGTTCATCTCTTGTTGTTTACAGATAACAAGTGTATATCTGCTCTAAGTACGTTTGTGGCTTTTTTTCTTCGGAGGACAGAAGCCATAAGTCGGTCATGGTTATCAGATGTAATCATGTTGTTGGTGGCATAACTTATCGACCATATGTCAGGTAAAGCTTATGTTTCATCAATGTCCTCATCTCCATGTGTTTTGGCATCCTTGAATACAAGTTTATTGGCTTAACATACTTGCCTATATGAAATTAACTTGAATGGCATACTCTCAGCGAATATAAGCTAGATCACTTTAATACAATTATTTATTAGATTTCCTGGCTTTAATCTGTTCCCAGAATACTTTATTGGTATTCCCTAACCTCACCTACAGAGTCACAACCTAAAGTTGTCTGATTTATAAATATTTCTCTTTATTGTCTGTAGCTTCGTTAGGTGCTGACTGCTCACTATTAATCCTGTTAAATTTTCCAGAATTTTTTGATCCTATAGATAAGTTAATACTTAGAAGTGTACAGTCTGATATTACTGAATTCCCAAGAGTCTGCACATGTAATAGTGAAGCCATTTTTGATGAACGCATTTGTAATTTTGATCTCTTGTATTGCATCTGCATAGTTGTATTTGTAAGAAATAGTTCATTTGAATCTTTGAGTTTCATAGTTTCATCTATGAGATACATCAGTCCCCCTGTTACAACCACTATTTTCCTGGAAATTACAGCCAAAGGTTTGGAGAGATAGCATTTTGCGCAATCACAGCTGATGAACAAGTAAAAGGTTATGGCACCAGACTGATGAATCACTTGAAACAGCATACTCGGGATGTTGATGGCCTAACTCATTTCCTGACCTATGCTGACAATAATGCTGTTGGTTATTTTATCAAACAGGTCTTGTATATCTACCATTTTAATGATATATTTTACATTTTTTACCAATTGTTACAGACTTTCAGCAAAAACTAGTGGCAATGATCACCTCTTCATGTTCAGTCATTCTTCAGTGATCTCTCAGTTTTTGAAGAATGACAAAAGATGATTATAATATCGTTATAAGGCCAGCATGTTTGATGTATTACTTAGACAAAATGATGATTCTTCTGTGGAGTCCAAACAACCTTCAGATAGATTAAAGAAGTTACTTACCATTTCTGTGTCATCCTCCTTTTGTACTTCCGTTTATACTAACAAGGCTACTCGAGATGGTATTCTAGGTATCTGTTATGCCAACTATTTTGTTTTGACCCAACGATATAGAGTTGGAAGTTGTATCTAGAATCATATATGGGCCACCTAATAGTTGGCTTCCATGTTAAGCAAGATAAGAGTTATTTGACTTATGTTTGAGTTTTATCATCTCTTTATAAAGGAAGTGATTGAAACTTATAGGTTTTAAGTGCACTTAAATCTTGTTAAAATTTGGAAGAAAAAAAAGGACTATACTAGTGTACTAGTTTAGCTATAATCATGTAGCTCGTGCTGATGAAGTTTGGGTGCTAATCCGTAGTTTATTATCATTTTTCGAATAGAGGAGGCTGGATAGACTCCTGATCAGTGGGGCCATTCACGTTTTGGAGCTTTAACAGGTTCAACAGAGAATGCCAAAAAACATTTGACTGCTTTCATGCACGCACTTCTCAAGGTTAGGCTTCATTGCTCTTCATTCTCAAGTTCATTTTTATAATTGTTTTCTTTTGCGGACAACATTCTTTGCTATCTTGATTAGATGATTCTTTTAACCTGTCACACGTTAAAACTTACATCTAGTTATTACCATGCTAGGGTCTGATGAGGTAACTAGCCTTCACAGATATTACCATACCTGTCTCTGTAATTTTTATGTGTTGCAAGGCTCCCACTTGCATGCCTGTGAAACAAAGGAATCAATTGAATATTTGCTTCCGTGTCCTTAAAATACAATTTCTTATAGAAATGTATATATGCTTACATATGAAATGTAAAACCTAAACCTAACAGGCTGCCAACAATTAGTTTTTTTCCTTTTGTATCTCAGTTTTAAAGTCTATATGCTAAAAAGCCATGAGAATCTTTGATGTTCCTGTTGTTAAAAGTATAAAATTTGACCTTATAACTTTTGATTTATGCTGACTATAAATGACCATGTAGATTCATGGCCATTCAAGGAGCCTGTCAATGCTCGTGATGTTCCCGATTATTATGACATTATCAAATATCCTATGGGTAAGGACTACTTTTGATTCTAATCCCTGCTAAAGAGTAGTTTGTATCATCTACCCAACTGATTTCTGTCCTTTTCTGGCTCAAACTATAACGTGACATTTGACTTCATACATTTGACTTCTGATAATGGGGTTTGGAAACTCTTATACTTTTGGCTTCAAAATCTTGAGTAGTAAGATGTTCAAAACATTAAATTTATTGTAAATCAGGCAGGGTACTGGGATGCACTGTACGTTATGTCCTATGACTTCCACAGATTGTGAACCTGTGTTTAGGCATAGGTGTTTAAAGCTTGCATTATGTATCAAATTGGTGATGCTTTGTGGAATGTTCAATATGATGCAGATCTGAAGACAATGTCAAAGAGGGTAGTCAGAACAGTATTATGTAACATTTGAGATGTTTGCTGCGGATGCCAAGAGGATGTTCGCAAATGCACGCACATACAATTCTCCCGAAACAATTTACTACAAGAGTGCGACCAGGCATGGCATTTTTATCCCTTGTCATTTTGATTTGTATCTAACATTGGTTCTAACGATATATTTTTCTTGCAGGCTTGAAAGTCACTTTCAAAGCAAAGTGCAATCAGCTGTCCAAGCTGAGGCCAAGATAGTGAACCAATGATATTGATGAATGTGATACTTTTCCCTATTTCCCTTTTTTAAGTTATGACTGCTTAACAGTTAATGATGACCATCTTCAAGACCAATATTGGTCGATGTGCTCCGTGTAAAGTAGACAAATTAATGATGAAGAGAATTGTTCATGATGATCGATTTCAAGAAAGAGGCTTCAATGTTATGATGATGGAACTGTACTAGCTTACTGACTTACAATCCAAGACAAACTGATATCAGAAGCGACCAACCACTTCCCATGGTTCTACGATAAAACAAGAACTTGGGATGTCACCTCATAATAGAAGAGATCTGAATAAAATTTCTCAAGGAAGAAACAAAGAGATGGTTGAGAGAAAATATTTAGCAAAGCAAGTAGAAAATCAAATTCATCAATAAAGTGCTCCCATGTTCCAAATTTCCAATCAAGATTTCTATCCCTATCTGTAAAATAGGAAGGGATAGAAATAGGCACTACAATACTACATTCAGTTCTATTTATCCTTGGGGACTGCATGGGGATTCTGAGGGTTCCACCCCGGCAATGCTTCGCACGGATTAACACCTGGCTGGAGTTGGTGCTGCTGCATGTGATCAAGGCTAGCTGTGTGCTGAACTGAATGTACTTCAGTCATGTTGCCTCCTCTCACAATTGGTTGTCCAACTGTACTCTGTTGGTTTCCAACCACAGAAACTGAAGGGTTTCCATGGAAGCCAGTGTCCAATCTCCGATGATCTGGAGTGTTAATATTAGGACCCGCTGGATGGAAGAGATGATTTGAAGTTGGCTGCATTGGCACAGAAGCACTGGCAGGTGTATCCATCGGATTGCCTAGTGATGCCATGCTCGCTCTAGGTACTACATTAGACATGGCTAGATATAGCGGGTTGATCCCAGTCTTCCTCTTAACAGACTCTTCGGCCATTTTCACCTGATAATTTCAGAGAATGTAAGACTGCTAATCAATGAGGATACTCCAGGAACAATTTATTGACAGAGGCAAATTATGCAAACAATGATA
Source organism: Geum urbanum (assembly GCA_946800695.1). Taxonomy (NCBI): domain Eukaryota; kingdom Viridiplantae; phylum Streptophyta; class Magnoliopsida; order Rosales; family Rosaceae; genus Geum; species Geum urbanum. The sequence continues at coordinate 41,977,434 of OX327007.1, read as the reverse complement.
AAATCTGACCTTTGCTCTTAACATCTCAATATTGGCTTCCAATATTCTTTTATCAACAGCTGAATTATCATACTTCTGATTCACGTCGGTAAGTTGTTTTAACAAGGCAGAGTTTTCAACCCTTAATTGACCAGCCTATTTACAGCCAAAATAGAACTCCGTAACTGTACTTCACAATACAATATACTGAAAATCTGAAGATGAGAGCATGATTACTATTACAAAGTAGAGCAGGGAGCAGCACCTGGGTCTCAAGATCAGTCATTTGTGCTTGTTTTCTTCGTCTGGAGCGTCTAGCTGACTCGCGATTTGACAGCATCCTGAGCACCATCAACATGTCAATTGATAAAGGGCCATGTTTTTAGATTACCAAAATGGTATTACTTGCATATGGAGAGTAGTATCTGTTGAATTCCTGATATCAGAGATGACAGTTTTGACAACAAACCTGTTGTCAAACAAATCCATCAGGTGAAAATTCATGTAACAGACAACATTCCCATCCCTCCAATGTAACCACTTTTCTTCTAACACTTATTCCCAAGCAGGGCACTCGTGTACCATTGAGGTGATACATGTGCCTCCACCATAAATGCACATGTTTCTCTATAATGACTATAATAGATAACGCAACTTGAAGAAACCAGATACCACTTAGACACCAAGAAGAAGAAGATCCAAGACATTATCCCATGACATGAAACAAGACTACTAAACAGTAAGTAAACATAGACAGCCAAAATGAGACTACAACAATCCCTAGAATCACCATGAAAACTGGGCTCACCTCCTAGCACGCTTCACATCAGCAGGATCCATATTCTCAGTAATTTCAATGTCTCCTTCCAGGTCATCATCATCAGAATCCTCTTTCGAGGATCCACTAGTTGTTTGCTTAGTCAGCACAAGAGCTTTCTTCTGCACAGCAGGTAATGCCGGAATACCAAGCGGGCTGGTATCGGCTTCACTTTGTGCCAAACCATATCCAGCAGCTAATCATATCACAAATCATTACAATTACTCAAACATCTCTAAACACTAACATTACTCAATTTCTGTAAACGCTACAATCACTAATTACTGTATACACTAACAATGTGAAGGAGAAACCTTTATGAAGTCCAGAGGTCAATTGTGAAGGATGTGGCATTACAGCCTGAGTCTGTGCTACATTACCAGAATCTACAGGCTTCAAAGACGAAGCCTGAAACCACATTCATTAAATTGATCAATAAAAATTACAGAGATTAAAATTTAACTTGGTAAATTAAAAAATAAAAATGCAAAATTACCCGAGTGAGAGCGACTGCTGCGCAAGCGAGATCGAGCTTGCTCTTGAGCTCGCGATACTGATCCGAAATATTCGGCGGCGGCGGAGGCCAATTCAGATGCTGCTGCTGATGTGGAGGACGATCGGACTTCTTGATCTCGACCACTTCCCCGTCGGCCTCCTCGCGCTTCGACGTCGACGAGTTGGCGGAGGGTGGTGGGGCCGAGACGACTTCCTCTAGAAACTGCTCGAAGGCCCACTCGGACGCGCTCCGATTCATCGGGAGAGACGGCGAGGACGCCCAAAAGGTGTCGGAGATGTCCGCGATTTCGTCCGCCGGAAAAGCCGAATGCATAGCTCCTCCGCCTTTTTCTCCGAGATATGATCCGATGCGTGCGTGCGTCAATCAACGATGATTCTCTTCCTTAAATGAATCTGGACAGTGATCAGCTACTCTGCGATACACGGTAGATTATCCCCCGACAAGATTTGACGATTGTGGTTTGCTGTGAGGGACGCGCGTTAAGTTCTAATTTGCCTAGTGGCGTGGCTTTGTGTAGTGCGCGTAGTAGGAGAGCTCCCCCCTTGGCGCGAGGGAAAAAGTAAGTGACGGCTGAGTAGAGGACAAATATTATATATGAAAGTGAGCGCCCACACGTATGCGGTTAATGATTTAAGTACTAAGTTTACTGTTTAGAATTTACGGCGGTAATTTCCCTTTGTTACTTTGATAAAGTAGTTTGCTTTATGATTTGGCGCGCATATAAACTAACTTAACGGCTGTTGAAGCTCCTTGAATCAAGAGAAATGAACCTCGGAAATAATTTCCTCCATTTTATCATGAGAAAGATGTTTAGTCGGGTGGACTGTAGATGAAATAGTTGAGCTTCATTGGGTCTTTGCAAATTACAACTGTAGTTCTTCTTCACCTAGGTTGAGCCTAAATTGCTCTGAAAAGGTGAGATTGTGAATTACAGATGATTCATGTGAAGCTGCGAGGAAAGAAAATAGTTTCAGAAATGGTGATCAAAGAAGGGCAGCTTTCAAAGACTTGGTGAAGATTTCCAGTTCCTTCAACCCTTCCTCTGGAGTTTTGGCTTCACCCAAGATCTTTACAATTGCACTACCGACAATGACCCCGTCAGCTCCCCAACCCGCAACCTGTAAAACACTCATGATTCAGAACCTCAACTACCATAAAGACATAGGGTGTGATGGTAAAGATTAAAGAACACAAACTTCCATGTAGACTCGGGGATTCTAATGTCAATTGGCATACTAACCTGTGTAGCATGTTCAGGCTTGGAGATCCCAAAACCAACTGCGACAGGCTTTGACGTAGCCTGGCACATAAAAATTAAGTATTAGGTAAAAGGACCATATCAATTGCATACTGTTCATTTAGCTAATCTTGTAAGGCTGCTCAAACATTATAGTTGGGTGGTCAATTACTTATTAGTTTATTAACCATGTCTCTTGAGACATACAACTGATCTTTTGTTGCAATGCCTTAAAATACCTGAATTAATTTTAGCACCGTTGGACTAAGAACAAATCAATATCAAGGTCCCACTCCAGCAAGAAAGCGGAAAATGTAATTACATGCCGATCCTTCAAACATTGAATATGGTTTTGCATTCTCCACCAAAAATAAGAGACAGAATTCTAAAACACCTTATCCCAATGTTCAAAAAGGCGCTAGACGGAATTAAGCGGTGGAGTTACTACCTAGCGTCTAGCCGCTTAGGTGGAGATTAATCGGATACTAGGCGGATTATTATTTTTATATTTTTAATTAATTATATAATTATTTAGTATATAATATATAGATATAATATGAAGAATAAAGAAATGTCATTAAAACACATTGTCTTCGAGTTCTCTAACTTATTTTCTTGTAGACTCTACAACACTATCATCTCTAATCTGAAATAAGCCAAAAAGTGAAATGCAAAGGTTTAGATTTTGCCTGTTTTTGAGTTAGGCGGCCGCCTAGGTGTATTAAGCAGCCAAGGCGGTCGCCTAGGCGTTGATTAGGCGGAGGACTGCCTAGGAATGGGGCTTAGGGAAAAATTTAGGCGTTTTTGCTTTTTTTCAAAGCCTAGGTGCCGCCTAAACAGGCTAGGCGGATGCCTTTTCGAACATTAAGAATACAAACCTCTTTAATTTCCTTTAGAAGGGCAGGAACTCTTTCACTAACAGATGCTCGGGCTCCCGTCACTCCAATTGAGCTCACCTGTTGTTCATAAAGGATGAATGATGATATGGAACTAGTAATCGATGATATATTGATTTGACTATACAACTTATCAGTTTTCTGATGATACTCTTCATTGAGAAAAATATGTCCATGTATCAGACATGACTTATTAGTTTTCTATCTAGAGCTATTTGGCATATATCACACTTCCATGATACCACCTATAGCTACTAATCCTACTATGTGTCCAAAAGCTTCATCTTCTAGAACTAAGATGAGCAATGTAAGTTTGGTAACCGCAACACTTTTCTAATCTACTTGGAACACATTCAAAAGGTTAAGGACAAAAAAATAATTAGAGGGCAGAAAAGGAAAAATATATAATATAATACATTAAGAAAAATTACCAGGTACAAAAATCCCTCGGAAGCCTCAGCAATGGCCTTCATTCGCTCCATTGGAGTTGTTGGTGTAGTTAGTAGTACCTGTAAATCATACAAGCAGAACCAAAATATTACAATTACATGATAACATCCAACACTGAGCATAAAATCATTTACACTGCTGACTGCTGTAACAATTCTAGAACGAAAGCAAAAGAGAAAATATTGAGAAACAAACCAATTCGATATCATATTTCAAGGCCTCCTGTCGTAAGATGCCTGTCTCTTCCAATGGAACATCCGGAACCACCAGTCCTGCAAACAGGAATCATGGATTTAGTCATACAAAAATGTATCTCACGAGTTATGATGTTTCTTCTTACCGAAAGAGAACTTTTAACAGAACAAAAGGTTTGCAACCAAAACTTATTTTTGATAAGAATTCGTCAAAAGGTTGTTCTAAGAAGTTATAATCTAATCACATACAATGATAGGAAAAGGAGTAGCTAGAAATACCAATGCCATGCAAATTGCAATCTTATTCTCCATGACACCAAACTGCTGTTTTTTTTTCACATCAAGAGTCAGGCCCAGTGGGACTCTGATACCAGATTATAAGAGAGATTAAAAGCTTGAAAAATGAGAAAAAGTATTAGAGATGAATGAATATGTTTCAGTTTAGAAGAGGTAATATGATAGTCCCTTGGGACTGAATAACATGACGAACTTTCCCCACACCCTAGTAAAAAGAGCTGGACCACTAACTATGAAAACAAAGACAGTTTACTTACGTTGAGGGCCACTAACAAGAAAGAAGCATTCCAGTATGTGAATTCTCCTCCCTAGTATTTATTAACAGTTTCTAAACGCGCTCAATCTTAATTAGTTTCTATATCACATTGACCAGCAGTTATAGGTTATCAGAACAATCATACTGAAATTTCAATACATTCAGTACCAATTACAAATACACATTACCATGTACACCAACGTCTTTAATAGTAGACATGAATTCCTCAATGCCACGCTTCAAAATAGGGTTGTAATATGTGAAGAGGGCTATTGGGCAAGACAACTGCGGAATCACCTGTTCATTCAACATTGTTCGAATAATCAGACTATTGCAATGCCCTAACATTTATAAGTGAAGTTGCTATACTCTTTCTGCTAACCACTTCACAATATGTGTACTGCCCTGATAAGAATTCTTATTTCGTGCATCCCACATAGTGCTATCAAGTATGTCAATAGGAGAGTACTTAAGATGCTGGACCCAACATTTCACACATTACAGGATTCACAGCATCATCAAGTACTCGACATTTGTCTCAAGTAACAACAAGTATGAGTTTTTTTGTGCAACAAACACGATAGCACAACAAATCATGAGATTCCTAAATGCAATATCTGGAAAAAATGTACATTACCTCCATCAGATTCCTAAATGCAATATCTGGAAAAAATGTACATTACCTCCATCAACATTGCTAGGATTGCATTCAAATTGGTCCCTCTCGCCAAGGACCGGGTGGCTGCAGCCTACAAAATCCCACACAAGTTTCAAAAACCACTCAAACAGGAACTTATTGCACATCAATCACTGACGAGCATATACACAATGAAAAATTACAAAAGTATCAACCTGGATAACTGGACCATCTGCTAATGGATCAGAGTATGGCACTCCTAGTTCGATGATGTCTGATCCACAAGAATCCAATATCTTCAATGCTGCTGAGGTCACCGAAAGATCAGGATCACCTGCAGTAATGTAAGGAATCAATGCTACCTGCACATAAAGACATAGATATCAAAACTACATTTTCTGCTAAAAACACACTCCCATCTCAATCAAACGCAAGTCCTATCCCTCAAATGAACCAACAACAATTTGATCAACTATGTTCAAATCATAGCTTAACAATCTACGACACTATTTTCCTGAATCCCAATTTAGAAATGATGCCCAATATGAAAGAATCAAGATTAGACAATTATTGTGATGAATTTCACTGAGCGAAGAAATCCATTAACTTTGGTGGGTCTGAAAATCTATTGAAACAACGTGCAACAAGTACAGGCAATAACCAAAATTACCAAAAGTTCAAAACTTTGCAATTACTATATGAAATGTTTTACCTTGCCTTGCTCCTTCAGCTTGATGAAAGTCTTGGAGATGCTGACGGCGGGGTTGGTGGCAGTGAGAGCAGCCATTGGGGTAAATTTCTTGAGAGAAAGACCAGATCTTTGGTTTGGAAAACGGTAAAGCAATGGACTCTGAGATTTCTTCAGGTGAAGAAAACCAGTAGCTGATTTAAATGAAGTAGCCATTGAGATTGACTGAGCATAAAAGAAGGTCTGAGGCTTTTGTAGGGTTTTTCAGTCCTTATCTTGTTGAGCGATTTTTTTCTCCAGTCCATGTGTAACGTCGTTTAATTTTTCCTGAAGTATCGTTCAGGAAAATTCATTTTCCTTTCCTTTTTGTGACGACTGACGGGTAATCTTGTTTTTCACATTCTGGTGACTGAAAAAATAGTAACAATTAGGTGCACCTAGTATCTTCCTTTTTTAGAATTGAAATTGATAAATATGAGAAGAAGACATGAACTTGAACAGAGTTTTATATGTAGACTTTCTCAAAGGGAAAAGTCTTGACTGCCCATGTATATGAGTAGCCATTTTTACTTACGATCAATAAAAGTGTGACAAGTGTCACTTTTTTTTTCTTTTACAAACTGAAACCTTCTTCTTCCTCAATAAAAAACACTTGATACACTTTTATCAGCATCAGCTGTGGGTAGGAGTTGATGAATAGCCAAGATTTGTCCTTCTCACCATGTATTTAAACTATGACGTTGTCGAGTACAATAACATTCATACACAAATAAGCAGTTTCGACCTATAAACAATTGAAAACTATAACAAAAAGATTTTTTCTAAATTCATTCATATGATACAGAAAACACACTTGAGAAGATAATCTCTTAAACAACAATAATAAAGAGAGTTATAACTATGTAAGAGGAAAAGTTCTTTAATGAAAGTTTGCAGTCATGCTTTTGTAATAAGTGAGTGATTTATTATTAAATTTGCATCGAATAGATGATAATAAATTATTATTTAATTATCTATCGTTAGATGTAGATCTAACAATAATTAATCACAACATACTACAAATATTACTGAATACCAAAACATAAAATAAATGGTGCGTTTATTCACTCCTCTCGATTCGATATATACACTTCTTAATATTTTTGGAACTTTTAAAATCTTAAAATGTCCCTAAAAAAAAGTCACTAAAATAACGACAACATCGGTCATGAACTTCACTCAATGGCCCAACTCGATCTTCAATATGAAAACTCAAGTCAATGGCATCAGAATGTATCATTAATTACTTGTTCGTCACCCATGAGATTAATTTATAATAATTGACATCCGAAGTTTTCTGGATTACTTCAACAACATCCTTCTTCTGTATTTTCAACTTTTGCTTCTCTTTGTCTTTCATGAAACCAATGACATACAAACTAGACCTCTGATACCCAAAAATCATACTTTCCCTATTTGAATATGATAGGATTAGAGATATAGGATTACAGATAATATTCATCAACACAATTAATAGTCATAACACAAATTTGTGGTCTTGTTTTATTAATATTGTCTGATAGATGAGTCACATGTTAATATGTCACTCTGATCAACGGTCATAGATTTCTTACCCTTTCTCGAGTTTTTCGTTCTAGATTTTTGTTGGAATATAATAATCTAAAACATGATCGCAACCGATCTATTGTCATTGACAGTCACTTAATCAAGTCAACATTAGGATAAAGATAATTTGATCATAGACAAATAAACGTTGTTTTTGACAAAAGTAATATTGAGGATGTGGACTTGTGGGGAGATAAGATTAACCGAGAAAACTAATAAAGGGTAAAATTGGATGTTTTGTGTGTTAAATTATTAAAGGATTTGTAAAAAGCGAATTCGGAGGTATAATTAGTCTCACCCTAAGAAGAATCGAGAGCATCGCAAAAGAAAAGGTATAAAATAAAATTTAGATAAGAGAAGATTGCATTAGGCACTTGGGCCTATAAAACGTTGTGGTGTGTACAATTATATAGTTGGGCCGTATATCCCCCGTCAAGGCCTCAACTATATTGGGCAGCTGAAGTAGTTGCCAAAATACAAAGTGGCATTGATACGTAATAATGAGCCAACACAGCCCCTTTTACAGAAACAGAAACAGAAACATTTTTAAGCAGGATAAAGCCACCCTCACTTTTCGTCTCTTTCTCTCTCAGTACTCACCAGAGCGCACTACTGAGCACACCAAACCCCAAACCCTCTCTCCCTCTCTAACTCTGCATGCTGATGCTCTCTGAAAACCCCAACTCCCCAACCACCTCGAACTCATAGCCATGGCCAACAACCCCTCCGAAGCTCATCATCATCAGGCCGACGATTTCCTCGAGCAGATTCTCAGCCTCCCCAATTTCGCCGCCGCCGACGTTGCTAATCTCACCGGAAACTCCCCCGGCATGCCCGGAGCTCCGTCGTCGATGATGCTGCAGCTAAGTTCCGGAGATGGCTCCGGCCACATGGGCGGTGGCGGCGGCTTCCACGGCGGCGTGTTTCCGTTGGGGCTGAGCCTGGAGCAAGGGAAGACCGGGTTCTTGAAGCCTGAGGAAGGCTCCGGGAGCGGGAAGCGGTTTCGAGACGACGTGGTTGATAGTAGAGGGTCTGTCAAGAATGTAAGATTCCTAGGCTTTTGATCACTTTTGATTTCGAATGTGAATATTATATATATATATATATGTTGATTTGGTTATATGTGTTGTTTTATAACTAATAAGACAAGCAAAAGGAAACAATTAAGGACAATGGGGGTGGAGATTAGATTAATTGGATGTGATTTAAGTACTGTAATCCGACAAGAAGTAAACAACAAGGGATATGAGAAATGGGAATCAATTGTGTAGCTAGAATCATAAAAGAGAAGTGAAGACTTACAATATTTTGGTCGTTCTGAAAGAGTGGGTGAGAGTAAAAGTGTAAGCTTTTGAAAAGTTAAGGGATGTGCATGTGGGTTTAGAGTCAATTTATTTAGTTCAGGGGGTTGAAGGTAATTACAATGTAATAATAGTGGAATGCTTTAGCACATGCACTTCCTCGATTGAGCATAGTTTATATGGTGTGTTTGTAGGGAAGAAGTATCTTTGGTAATAGGTATTGTGGCGTTTTGCAGGTTCTCCACGGGCAACCGATTTCCAGTACAGTTGCTGCAGCACCTCATCCACCAGCGATGCGTCCAAGGGTGAGGGCCAGAAGAGGACAGGCCACAGATCCGCACAGTATTGCCGAGCGGGTAAGTAACTGACTTAGACATAAGAAATTGTGCCTAGATATTTGTGAAAAAAAACTGGGACATCAATAAATGTTGAAGCTTTTCCAGTTTCTCCTTTCTTACTCTCTTCTCCCTTGTTTGCATCTTTTCTCTACAGTTGCGCCGAGAACGAATAGCTGAAAGAATCAGGGCGTTGCAGGAACTTGTTCCCAGTGTGAACAAGGTGAGTGTCATTCCTTTCATGTTATGTTAGTCATCTTCAATTCTTTCTTCATCCTGGCTATTATTTGTTATGTATGATGGGGTCAGTAGATTTCTGTTTTTTCAAATTGTGGTTACACTGTGATATAGTTACGTTCAAACATTGAAAAGTAAGTGTTCTAGATCTAATTTAGGCTTCCCATTTTTACAGTAGATCTCAATCAATGATACCCAAGTGAAGTTTGGGGTTGCAATATATTTTCTTGTATTCAAATATTGTGAGGCCACTTGGGAAGTTCATTGCAACCTCAATTTTCTAAGTATAATTAAACAATAGCTGAAGCTGTGCGGCAATACGTCCTGTCACAATATTCCTTATCTGGGACAATTTTCAAACACTATTGCATAAAAGATAAGCTCTGTGGTTTGGACCGGCTGTTACTTTTAAGTTAGTTTCTTCAACTTCCATACTTGGGAGTTCTCATAACTCTTGATCGATAATTGTTGAAAAGCTGGTGTCTTTTGGCCTACTCTGGTTATGTTCAATGTTCTTCAGAAGTTCAGATGTCATCTCAAACAGGCTAGGACTGTGTATTCCACTCAATGGCTCATATCTCCATTCTTATATATATCTACTTATGTTTGTGCAGACAGATAGAGCGGCTATGCTTGATGAAATAATGGATTATGTGAAGTTCTTGAGGCTCCAAGTAAAGGTATAGTTAATTAAGGCTCAGTGCTCAACTTAAACATAAATTCCTAGGTCTTATTTCCTCTAATATAATCATTTTTCACGTATATAAATATCTTCTTGGGGATGCCTACTTACTGTTAGACATTTTGGAGTCCACAAGTTAGGAAATACTTGCCTCAAGTATATAAGTAAAAACATGGTCGTGGGGTGCTTTATTGCTAATAAATATCATTTAGTTCTTTCTGCCTATAATTTGGATTTGAAACTTGTATTCATAATTTTTATCAGTCAAGACAATTACAATAGAATAGATGTGTTTTCGCTCGACGCCTAAACTCCTAAAGCGCACTATGCTCTGCTTCAACAAATTCGATACTTTCATTTAATTTTGACTGATTTGTTAGGTTTTAGGATTTTGAGGTGGGGTAGGTCTTCATAGGATGATGAGAACGTGGCAGTTTTTCCCTCTTTTCTTAATATACTTGATTAATATGCTACACAGGTTTTGAGTATGAGTAGATTGGGAGGAGCTGGTGCTGTAGCACCACTTGTGACGGACATCCCATTATCTTCGGTTGAGGTATTAAATGAGAACAGTTTGAATTCGCTAGTTTTCTCTGTTTTTTTCCTTACCAACCACCATTCATCTGTCTGAATCTCAGGAAGAGGGTGGCGAAAGTGGTAGAAATCAACCAGCATGGGATAAGTGGTCTAATGATGGCACAGAACGTCAAGTTGCTAAGCTTATGGAAGAAAATGTGGGAGCTGCAATGCAGTTCCTTCAATCAAAGACTCTCTGCATCATGCCTATCTCTCTAGCCTCGGCAATTTACCACACTCAACCACCGGACACCTCCAGTGTTGTGAAGCCTGAAATGAATCCCCCTTCTTAGACCCTCAAGGAAAAAAAGGGTATGCTATCCCACAGCCTCAAGAAAAACTCACTAGATGCTCTTGGGTCCCATGCCTTATTTTTCTTGTTGCTACCCCCATCTTTAGTTGGTTTGCTCAGCTTCAAATTGCATTCGAAGTCAGATGCCATAGGTTCTTGCTTTTGCCTTTCCTTTCAGCTTTTGTCAAGTCAGGGTTAGATGTCAATGCTCTATAAAAAACGAGCAGGTCCCTCCATGTCTTGCCAGGTAAAAGTAAAGGAGAAGAACTGTCAAAAGCTCACTTGATATGCTCTTCTTTTTGTTTCAATGGTGGGGGTAGTGGAAAATGATGGAATCCCTTTTGTAGTGGGACTCTCATTTTTGGATTTTTTGCTAGTGGGTTGTGGGACTCTCTCAAAAGTAATAGAGCAGTATATATAATAACTATTGTAATCTTTGTGTTATTTAGAAGATTGTAATGTAGATATGGGATAACTGTTGCTAGTTTGAAAGTGCTGGGTATCAGAAGTCCAGCAGAAGTTGATATTGCTACTTTTGGTTAGGGGATCCGTGGGTGACGTGGGTGTGTGTATCAAATTGGAAATTGTCGATTGAACTTTGTGTTTGTGCTGAATCATTCTGAGAGGATGAATCACTGATGGAGAGAGAGTGGATGTTGTGGTCTGACCAGGTTTGTGAAGGGAATGGTGGATATGCATAAATTTAAAGCTTGATTAACAAGATATTGGAACTCACGTGTATAATTCTCTTCCTTAACCACAGCTCAGTGTCATCTTTTATTTGATCACTCTCTATGAAAACTATACAGTATTGATCTTGATTAGCTTCATCGTCAGAAATTGTTAGCTTCACTATTCAGTGTGAGTTGGAAGAAGTCTGGAACGTGCTAATCGAGGTTGCCAAAATCCGTCTCCTCACTTTCCTGTACACTATACAGTCTACACTCTTAGGAGATCAATCCATGGAACATCCAACTAGTACATGAATTTTTTTTGGTTCTTTCATGGCGGATAATATGAAATTGGCGTAAAATTTTATGAACATGAGCTTATTCCAATTAACATCTCTCTAGGGCAACCGGCACATAGAGGTCCAGCATGAGCAATGTCGAAACAGAACTCAGAATATATAACCAGCGCACGGATGTAACCGTCCTTAGCATTTACAAGCAAGCTTGACACTGACAAAGTTTGCTTCTCTCAAACATGGCTCAAACCACCACTGGTGTCTGAAAAACTCGCAATTAAAACTCGTTGATGTCACTTCATCTGGTACATACTTTCAAAGTATCTAATGGGAAATGTTATCATCTAATGGGCCTGTTGAACTTGAACCCAAAAACCCAAAACATTACTATGATCCACAGTTTCACCAAAAGAGTTGAAGAAGAGCCCAAAGTATATCTAACTCCTTCAATTTTCTTCTTCCGTTTATAACTGAACCCTCCTCCGAGATATAGCCTTTAAACCCGGAGAACGTTCCTATGGCCTTAAACCTCCCACCTCCCACCTCCAAAAACCTCCTGACAAACCCCAAAATCCCATTTATATCGCCAACCACAACCACCACCCACAACCACTTGGGCTTTGAGCGACGCCGTTTCAACAGCCTCCAATGTGCGGTGGAGTACAGCAGGGACCACTACAGCGGCAGCGTCCAAGTCCCCGTGGCCCACCCCAGACCGACCGAGGTCCAGTGGAAGAAGGAGCTTTGTAATACGGTGCAGCTCATCGGCGTCGTCGGTCTTCCCGTCGAGATTAAGCACCTCCCCTCCGGCAAAGTCCTCGCCTGGACCCGCCTCGCCGTCAAGAAATCCGCCACGGACACTACTTGGTATATAAAAGAACTCTCAACTTGAACCCAAAGATTTGACCTTTAACTTCATTCATTCTGTATTGGCTTTGAAGCTATTTGGGATTTGCAGGATCAATCTAACATTTTGGGATGAGTTGGCACATGTTGCTTATCAGCATGTAGAGAAAGGCCATCAGATATACGTGTCCGGTAGGCTGATTTCTGATGCTGTTGAAACCAGTGAGGGCAAACAGCAGACATACTATAAGGTAAGGTTCTTTGGCTTCTCAGCTATCTATTTTTCACTAATTCTACTGTTATTGTGTAACTGATTTTATTGAGTTTATGGATATTTATGCAGGTTGTTGTTCAGCAACTGAATTTTGTAGAAAGGAGCTCCTCCTCGGCGTCCGTGAATGGTCAGGACTCTGATTCATTTACGCCAGGCAAGTCATGGTTTTGTAATGTGAGTTATCGGGGAGAGGCAGGGTAGCGGTTTTTTTCTTATGTATTGGTTGTGTTATTGTAGGTAGAAGTTCTGGCCATAGCTTTACAAAGCACTCGGAAACCACGCAAGAATTATGGCAAGCCTTCTTTGCTAATCCAGTAGACTGGTGGGATAATAGGAAGACCAAGGTACTTTATTAGATGAAATACTGTTTTTATCTTCTGTTTGATACTTGGATACGTATGTATGTTCGGATCCAAAGTTATGCACAAATGAAGATCATGACCCACCAAATTTAGCAACGTGAGTTTGGAAGTTCCCAGTGACTTATATCTAGCACCTTACTAAGTAGCCAAGATATAACTTTACTCTATCATGTAGGCATAGTCTGATAGTCGTGCAGTTTTCTTAAGTTTTCAACAACATAGATTTCCCAGTTGCATCTGGCTATACTATGTATGTCATCTCCTTGGAATGTTGCTCCAAAATTTATTTTATTTTCAAATTTCAGACTTTGATTCTAGGTGTATGTCGTTTATTATATAATTCTTCATGAATGGCTTGAATAGAGGTTCCCATGTTACCAAGAGTACTCTAGCTAGCTCTCTAGAAACATTTGCAAAGTTGAACAAGTCTTTGAGATATCATCTGCTGTTAATTCAAGTGCTGCATAAAAAAAATTGTGAATTACTTATGCTTATTCGAATATCATTTTTCAGAGGAATTCGAAGTATCCAGATTTTAAACATAAAGACACTGGAGAAGCTTTATGGATTGAAGGCCAAAACAATCCGCCATGGGTGAAGTCCCAACTTGCTATACTAGATACAAGAATGGGGGCTGCTAATGATCAAGATTTTAAGACGCAGTCAAACCTGTTTGGTGATGATAATTTTTTCTGAATGCTTGAAGAGCTAGCTGTAGGAAACAATGGCGAAGAGGGTAATTTATTGTTGTATAGTTATCACATTTTGGTGGAGACGCTGAAAAGTTCGGCTGTGTTTCTATAGTACCTAAGATTTTCAATTACCAGATGTTCTGGTAATTGGCTGTGTTGTACTAATTAGATGTTTGGACCTTCATTATGGTTGAGTTCCAGATCATTTCCAAGTGTTGTTCTGTTTTACCAATTTGAGTAATCTCCATTAATTGCTGTCAAAGATCTGAACATTCAACCCTGGTATACCTAAAAGATAACATCAAGATTTATCCAAGGGTTTGATGCATCAAAGATTGATCTCTGCATCAAGGGAAATTTCAGCAAAGAACTAATCAATGAAAGAAGGTTGCATGTATTTGGAACTTGGAATTAACACAAAAATTGTTGTGTATCTATCATAATTGTACATACATACATACAACCTAAGCTAGAAAGAGAAAATCAAGCATACAAGTAAAATCCTCTGTACAATTGGATCTCAACTATGTTTTTCTTTTCCTCTTTTTTGTTTTTCTTTCAAGCATATATGACTTCGAAATGTAAAATTCAAACTGTATTCTGAACTAAATATATGTGTTTTGTTTTCTTGATGTAAACCTCGAGTTGTCAGAAAACTTGGTGGAGAACTCAAGCCAGCTCAAGGAGTTCATATATAGCAACCTCGATCAATGTATTTGTCTTTCAGTGATTTGTGCCGATTCTTTCACAGAGAAGTCAATCCTCTAGCTTCAGATCCTTTCATGATTCTCAATCGTTTGCAGGACGATGCAAACATGGTCCATGGCACATCTCCAACAAGCATCCAGTCACCATCTTTGTCTTGGTAAGTGGGAGCAAACTCAGATCCACTGTAGCCTTCTCTCTCTGAGTAGCTACCAATGGTCAGCTTGAACATGTCCTCCAAGGCCTTGAGAAGCTCTGGATAGCTCTTGTAAACTTTGATATCAATCTTCCTTAGGTAAGGAGCTCCGTCTACGCTCACTTTCATATACGCTTGCATTGCGTTTTTCCTGTAAGATCTGACTGGAGGCCATCCAACTACTTGTGTTCTGCATAAGATTAACACAAAAGAGAATTAGTCATCTATAACATATATATCAGATGAATAATGTTAAGCAATATTGCATAAAACATATGTATGGGGCGCTTACTTGGTGGGACGGGAAGTAGTAAAGTCAGATGTTTCATCATCGGTAGTGGATGATTTGCACTCCTCCTCGGCCGAATCTTGATCCGGTAAAGCCCTCTTCTTAGTGTTAGGAGATGATGATTCTTGGATCCCACTTCCGGGCAATCCCAAAGTGAGCTCGGTTGCCTTGAAGTTGAGCTGCTCAGCCTGATTCTCATAGCTTACTGACCCTTCCATCTTAGTCGATTCGGTTATATACAAAAAAACACTTCGTTTGCAGGAGAATAATATGATTGAGACTTCTTTGTGTGTTTGTAATGTGGAGTTGAAGTCTGAATGAGTTTTGTTTGAGTGAAGAAAGATGTGATGCTTCTCAAAGCTTTATAAGATGCCATGGAGCTTATGAATTGTGAAGGGGGGGGCAATATATTAGGTGTTTGATATTATTTTCAAGGTGCATGGCAACATGATATTCACTCATTAGATAGATATCTTAACACCTCATGTTGTCTCCCACGCGTTAGTTCGATGACCGACTATTGGTGGACAAGTTTGCCAGAGCAGAATTTCAAGCCGGGTCCTACTCCACGCTCTAATTCTTCTTCATTACTCCATGTCAAATTAATGGGTGCTTTTTTTCTCTGTCGAAAGTTGAACTCGAACTCGAAACTTCATCCTCACATCTCATGCATTCTCTCATTCAAAGCATAGAATTGGCATGTAACTAGTGCATGTTGACACTCGTCTTACTTTAAACGAAGTAACCCTCAGCAAGAACTTCTTTTATTTTTGATATTATAGCACTAGAACAAGTTTAACAGAAATCATAGGGAACCTGGCATTCAGCAAAGAGCCCCAGCTTAATTATGCCACTGATTAACATCAGTTAATTTTGATGATTCAGCTTGCTCATATATATGTAATTACATAAGTTAAACATGAAATGTCATATCGTAAAGATCTGAAAAATCGTTGCTAATTTGAAATAGGATATTGTATGCCTGAGTTGGTGTATCACATTCCCTAACAAATATCTGATACCCACTTATACATCATTGCATTGCTTTGATTTTTTTTTATAGAATATACATGATTTAGATGTGGCCTAAAAGGGTATACTGTTAACTGCTTAGGGTTCATTATTTCTTTTCTAATTAGGGTTCTCTTCTTCTTTTTTCTAATAATAATTCTCGATTTGGAACTGGACAGCTGAAGATATAGATAGGTGCCACTGAGCCGAGGAACACCGTGCAGTCTGGTGCCCAACTGGAGGGGGACAAAGGGGGGGACAGCAATAATCCCTATGCTTACCGAAAGACCTTGGACCTTTATTAGACGACAGATATGAGGCTTCCGGTTGCCAAGTGTGAATCAGGAGCGTTGGATCTCGAGGAAGAACCAACGGGAACAGTCCATGTGACGGCACGGTCCCACGTGGATGTCATTGATTGGGGTTGGCATGAGCCATGTGGGTAAGCGATAGGTGGGAGCCGATTTGATTAACCCCGTTGCTACATGACATGTTGACTTCATGTTGGTATGGTCAGCTTACCATGTCTCCACCACGAGAGCAACAGCGCTCTCTCTCTCTCATCGCCATTGTTGACTGTCAATGTCAGGGAAGTAGTTACTAATCAAATACTACTTCACTTAGATTACAAGTAATTGGAAGTTAGTAAAGAAACAATTTGTTTGACTTGTAGAATTTTGTTGACTTGTCATGGTCACCTGCTTCAATTAGATTATTAATCTTTTTTTTTAAATATATATATTCTCGAGTTTCAGGTTATATATACTAAATGTAGGTTAGGATGACAATATGCTATTGTTGGATGTCTAAAAACTAAACGAAAGGGGTATCATTGACTTATACCCGATTTTGTATTGAGTTTCGAGAAAAAAAATAATTTAATCTTACCATAATAGACTGTTGCTTGATTAATATTCTATATATATGGTTTTCTAAATTTTTTTGTCAATTAACACAAAAATCTAAAACAGCAAAGAGATTATTTTTCTTAATTGTATTAATTTTTCTCATTATTTATTTATTTCACCACTAATTTTACTCATCATAAATAATTTTATCTGAATATCAACCTAAGTCTTACACTACGTACTCGCCCTATTCATAATCTCATATTCTCATATCACATGGCATATAATGCTTATTATTACGTAGCTACAAGCATACGGTGAACGTATCACTATGACAATGGTTTAATTAGTCTGTGAAAACAGTTAGATCGGTTAACTGTGAATCCTGTGATTTGAAAATTGTTATATATACTCAATTACTGATACACTTGCTAGTTGGGCTCTCGGTCAAGGCAATTTTGAGTGCACTATGTACCGTACCTACGAATACGATTTTAACACAGAGACTTCGATCTTAAGATGGCAAAAGGGAAACACATATATACGTGGTGTCGATCACTTGGCAATTAGTTACTTACTTCAGCCCATGTTTTGATATTTCTTTCCTAAAGTAGAATCATGTTGTATATTTGAAGAAACCATTTCATGCATGGATCTGATGTGAATTTAATTATTCTTCTCCTTTCCAAAAGTTCTTCTCGACAGTTAGCTCCTAACCCTAAGTTTCATTTATTTATGTGCGCGTGTTTGTGTTTGTGTTTACAGCTGCATGCAGAGGATTAAATAACAGAACTGTAGTACTGTACGTAGTATATACACAGATCAAATAATAGAAAACCCTACAGACACCGACGTCGGAAACCGGCCTGGCTAAAGCTTTACTTAATAATACAGCAACTTTTGAAATCGGATCTGTACGTTGATGGTCAATTAACTCTGCGTTTTGAACAGCAAGTTATGAACATTTACACAGCAGCTGTCACCTTAATTATATATCTATCTTCATTCTTCAAGGAATCTGAGCATTCGATTATTAATTTCTATGTTAGCTACTTCTGCACTCATACGTCTCTCTGTCTAAGGTCTATGCATGCCGCTCTCGTAAAATCCGAGAAGCTGTTTGACTGTTTGATATGAGTTATCTGATTGATCGATACAACGTACTCCGATCCAGTGAATCCATCGACTCCAAAACATAGCGTGCATGCCGTGCATTTTAAATTTTAAATTATTTTAACTTTGAAAGTGAAACCCTAAACTCTGATCTAATATATATACGTACATAAAGACTAGGTGGATAGTTCTTGAAGGAAGAAGGCCGGGATGTAAACGTACAAGACCTTAAGTTTGATAGAAACGTACAAATCACACAATTACTGAATTATTTACCTAGATAAAAGCATACCATTCATTTCTAGGTTTCAACGTACAAAGATTTTACTCAGTCATCTTTCTTCTTTCCTTCTTTAGGGATTCATGATCTTGTCTTTCATGCTTTATCCAATTGATTATGAGAGTAAGAAAAGGTGGTTGGCCTTCATCTGAAAAACTGTTTACACAATTATACTTGAGCCCACTGTATCCAAGTGTCTTACGAGTACTGCACTCGGCTCAAGTATATCCAAGTACCTTAATACTAATGATTAAGGTCTAAATACATGTAAGCGTTTACAACTTCACAAGTTGAGGATAGAAAAAGGCTCACGATTGAATCTTTAATTTTATTAATTAATTAGTCGTCGAACTTATAAATTACAGCAACTTGAATCAAAAGTTGAGCTACATTTAACCTTCTTTTTATTCTTCTTTGCAATCATCGAGCTAATGTTCAGGCCCCTTAAGGAGATGACGGAGATGACGGTGGCATATGCTATGGATTTGGATTGGTATCGATCACCAATGTGCACACACGTGTGCTTCACAATAACAGTGATGTTGAAATGTGGGCCTGGGGCTACATGCACGTGGGCGCAATTAAAAGTTGGAGGGAACTAGTTTTGGACTTTTGGGGGATTGATGTTGGATCCAGAAGGCCCATTAAGCAGAGTTGTTGACTCCCAAAACTTAAGTCGATCGCTCTGTACTTAGTACAGTACACTCTTCTCTTCCTGTCTTTGTTCCCCATGCATACACATACCGATAGATACATCCAGGGAGGAGCTAGAAATTAGAGACTTAAAAAAATTATAATATATACTATATTTTATATGTATAATTTTACAATTATATGTCTAATCATGGAGAAAAAAATTATGAAATCTACAATAAAATGGGACATATTTTATTATATGTATAATAAAAAAAATTGATAAGCAACTATGATAAACATTATTTGTTCATACTATACATTATACTGATCATACAAAAAAACTAAAAGAATTTAATTAAAAAACTTAAAATGTTAAACACATTGTAGTCGTGTGGTCATCTAGCCTGAAATATACACTGAAATATATTGAAATATACAATGAAATATGTCTTAATTTGTAATAATTCTTTTTTTTTTGAAAATATACACTGAAATATGTCTTAATTTATAATAATAATAATTAAATTAAATTAATCATTTACTAATTAACATATAATTTTTTCTGTTTCGAAAATTGAGGGCGACATGGGCCACCATGGCCCTTTCATGCCTCCCTCTCCTTGGATACATCCCAACTTTCTATAATACTTATCTATTCATGCCCTAAAATTCACGGCGGCATGGTCCTCCCTCATGCTCATGATACAATATATACATACCATCCCCCCCCCCCCCCCAAGATTTGTATAATTAGCATTTATGTGTACAAATCTCATACATATAAGACTTGGCAGAGTGAAAATAGCTTCCGATTCAAATCCTTAGATACTGAGTTCGAATGCCAGTAGCTACTTTTGCCCAAATGAGTTGTTTTTTTTCCTTCTTCATACCAAATGGTTCCACATTCTTCTCTTGTAATTCCATCTTTTTCCCTTCTATTTGCACCCCCCCCCCCCAAACCATTTTTTTAGCTCCGCCACTGTATCTATACATGCATGGTAGACTTGTGTTTAACACCCTTCCACTAAGGTATACCTATTATAAGAAATTACACCAACGTTTCGATCATATTTTACCATTTTCACCGTTTAGATCTTAGGTCTTAATGTGTAGATCAAGCCTGTAAATTTTCAGCCAAAATGGTGATCGTTAAGGTATTCAAAGCTGCAATTGAAGTTTATAAGTATCAATGGTTCAGGTTTGGCAGATTCGGTCCGTCCCTTGATTTAACCTAGTTTGATACCTTAACGATCATCATTTTGGCTGAAAATATGCATGAATGATCTACTCATATAGACCAAATAATTGGAAGGTGGAGATGTTAAAATATGATTGAAAAGTTTGTGTAATGCCCTATACCTGAAAATGACCCAAAATAGGTATACCTTAGTGGAAGGGCTTTATATATATAAAGATCATAAGTTCAACTCGATCCCAATCTCTATATATTAAGAGAGCCACTACCAGCTCCGTCGTCTAAGAGGTTTTAGACGACGCATATCCATTACGTCGTCTAAGACAACACTTAGATGACGAGTAATGTATTTGCGTCGTCTAAGTAGAGTCTTAGACGATGCAAGTCTATATGTCTTCATTTAAGTGTTGTGTTAGATGACGTAATGAATTTACGTTGTCTAAGACAACACTTAGACGACGACATATAGACTTGCGTCGTCTAAGTGGAGTCTTAGACAACAGACCGACACCATTTTTAGGCGTCGTATAAGAAATCATTTAGACAACGGATCTACTCAATTGCGTCGTCTAAGTGATATCTTAGACGACGAAAAATTAAAACTTGCGTCGTCTAAGTAAAAAAGTCAAATTATATATATCAATCAGCTTCTTATTCATCTCTTCGTCATTCTCTCAATTCTCAGCTTTGAATTCTTCATCTAGCTCTCTTCATCAATCTCTCTAGCTAGCTCTCTCAAATAAAATAATATATATGTAGGCCTAGCTAGCCTACCTCAATCACTTCATTTCTATCAACGACGACGTCGACCGGCCGGCTAATAATTATCGACGAATTAAGGTACGTACATATATTCGATTTGGTCGGTACTACTCATTCTGATGAATGAATCGATCATTCCGACGGTTTTAATTTGTTTGCATATATATAAAAATATTATTCCATAATGCAAATCTAGCCAGCTAGCTATTTTGTTTAATTAATTGTGTGCTAGCTAACTAATTATTGATGAACAATATTGCACTTGAAATGCGTCCTACCTCTAGGTAGCTCAATCACTTCATTTCTATAAACGACGATGTCGACCGGCCGGCTAATAATTATCGACGAATTAAGGTACGTACATATATTCGATTTGGTCGGTACTAATCATTCTGATTGATGAATCGATCATTCCGACGGTTTTAATTTGTTTGCATATATATAAAAATATTATTCCATAATGTGAATCTAGCTAGCTAGCTATTTTTTTTAATTAATTGTGTGCTAGCTAACTAATTATTGATGAACAATATTATACTTGAAATGCGCGCGCGTGCGTGTGTTGATTGATATATTAATCTCATAATTAAATAATGTTAATTAGAGATAAATTAATTAATTAGTTGTTAATTAATTAGGAATTGTATGAATTAAACGACTTTTTTTGTTAACTTCTAACAATGGTTTATTCGATAATTTTAAAGTTTCGTTTACATACACAGGAATATGAACAAAAGTTAGATACAGTTGGCGAATAGAAGTGATGAGAGGTATATGAATGGAATCAGAGAGTTTGTAATGTTTGAGATGCAACATGGTCAAGGAAAATTAATTAGTTGTTAATTAATTAGGAATTGTATGAATTGAACAACATTTTTTTGTTAACTTCTAACAATGGTTTATTCGATAATTTTAAAGTTTCGTTTACATACACAGGAATATGAACAAAAGTTAGATACAGTTGGCTAATAGAAGTGATGAGAGGTATATGGACGGAATCAGAGAGTTTGTAATGTTTGAGATACAACATGGTCAAGGAAAGAAGCGTTTAAGATGTCCGTGTAGAAAATGTCTTAACCATCAGTTTGTGAAGTCTCATGTTATGGCTCATCACTTGTATGAGCACAGTATGATGTGGAGTTACACTCCATAGAGTGAGCATGGTAAAGTAGTAGACTTCAGCTCAGGCCCAAATTTCTCAGGGTACAGTTACCAGGGTGTCTCATCCAGCAGTAGTGGCGCCCTTTTTTGGAACCCCACTGTGGATTTGGTCCATGTTGCTTTTCCGGAATTCAGTCGACATGGTAGACAACAACACGAATGGGGAGGATATGATACTCCAAATGTTGACCAAGCCCCTGCCATATTCTCGGAAATTGACATTATTGAATTTGATAGGTACAATAGCATGCTACTTGAAGCCCGAACCCCGGTGTACGATGGATGTCCACAGACTGTGTTGCATGCCATAATGACCGAAATGGAATACAAAGTGAAGCACAAAATATCAGATGCAGGTTTTGAAGAAATCCATAAACACATATGTGATTTGCTTCCTAAAAATCACAAGGTTCTAGGTTCCCATTACAAGGTAAAAAGTGTCTTAAGCAAACTCGATCTGAAGTACGAGCAAATCCACACCCGCAGATGCGATTGAGTGTTGTTTTATAAGGAGTATGCAGAGTTGGACTACTGTTCTGTTTGCAACAACTCCAGATGGAAGTACCCTGATAGAAGGAGTTCGAAGAAGAAGATTCCTGTGAAGATGCTTCGATATTTTCCGTTGATTCCCAGGCTGCAACGTTTGTTCATGTCTCTATACACAACAGAGCCGAAGAGATGGTACATGGAAAAGAGAATAGATGATGATGTGCTCAGACATGGGGCAGGGGGAGGCTTTTAAACATTTTGACAGGAAATTTTCAGACTTTACAGCGGAGATTCGAAATGTCAGGCTAGGAATTTCTACAAACGGGTTCAATCCTTTTAACGATGGCATGTACAACGGTTGGCCAGTTATCCTCATACCGTACAACCTGCCTCCCTGGATGTATATAAACAATGAATGTAATTTCCTTACTCTGCTAATTTCAGGGCCTAAATCTCCTAGAAAGTGTTTAGATGTGTACCTCAGACCATTGATTGACGAACTGAAACTGTTGTGGGAAACTGAAGTTCCAACGTATGACAAGTTCAGTAACACAATGTTTTTGATGAGAGCCACGGTAATGTTAACTATCAGCAATTTTTCCACGTATGGGATGTTGGTATCTTGCACAACTAGAGGATATAATGCTTGTCATGTCTTCTTAGACGACGTCAACTCAAGTTAGCACGCGGGGAATGTGTGTTACTTGGTTCACCGTAGATGGCTTTCTCATGATCACCAGTGGCGACAGGATAATGACTGTTTCGATGGGACAGTAGAGAATGGTCATAAACCCCGACAGTTGTCCGACGAAGAGATTTTTGAGAGGTTAAATAGCTTCAATTTCGGTGTGTTGACCAATGAAGATGATGTGAAGAAACTTAATCCACACCTTCCACAATATCTGGCATATTAGCACCAAGTAAGTACTGGTCAAAATTGAAGTTGAGGAACAACCTAGATGTCATACACATAGAGAAGAATATGTGAAAGGACCCAATCCCGATTTAGTTGCCTAAACCGGAATCAAACCACTTCTGAAAACACTAACCAACAAAAACCATCAAAATTTCAGCAGAGTTTCGTTACTAACGCGGAATTACCATTACCTGCACTCGGAAAATACACTTCATCCTATGCCACAAAAATCAAATCGTGGGCACCAATCCCATCCAGATTTCTCAATATATCAACAATAATGTAAAGTAGTAAATATAACTATACTTTATAGAAATCCGTGGAAAAATCGTATAAGAATATACATCTGAGCGACTTCTAATATACATATACAAATAGTAGGCCAAACTAAGAACCTACCATAAAAGAAACATCGCTCGAATACTATGCCTCCGACCACGACGTGCGACACCAGAATCCGAACTGCAAACTGGGCACGGAAACCGAAAAGCCCAGGGGAAAGACATGAAAACTGTTAGAGTGAGTGGACGAAAATAAATGTCTTTCACCAAGTAATATATACGAATAAAAATATATGCGAGTTAAATGCATGAAAATCAAATGGTACGTGAGGAGACGCTGACTCCAACCCACGTACAGAGCATGCATCATAAATATCGCGGAGTCACTCATAGACTTCCACGCGATAGCACAGTCTGAATCACGGGATCCCAGACCCACACGTGATTCCTAGCCAGAAAGGCATCGGGTCAGGATATCTGTCCCCCCCCCGGAGCGTACTCGGGGATCATCCGAGAAGCCAATGTGTATCGATACAACCCTGATAACTGAGACTGTACTCTGTGTAAACCAAATCATAAATCCTTTCTATGCACATGCATAAACCATAGTATGTATGTATGTATGTATGTATGTATGTATGTATGTATGTATGTATGTATGTATGTATGTATGTATGTATGTATGTATGTATGTATGTATGTATGTATGTATGTATGTATGTATGTATGTATATTCATATACGTATATCCGTATATGCATAATCGTAAAACACATGCTCATAAAATCATGATCAAACTGCATGCTCAAGTTCGTAAATCATATAAGAAAGACTCGCAATCAATCCGTGAAAAGAAATGTCCACTCACAGACTAGCGTAACGCAGTTCGCGTTAACCCGTGATCCGGCGGAAAATCCCTCGCCAAACAAACGATCACGAACCCCTGAATAATCACAATAACCATTCCTCAAAATCATAACTCGACAATTCAAATCAAATCACGAGAAACAACCGTTCTCGGAAACACATAATCCAATAATGACGAATCGTCGAAAATCCGATAATCATACATCAACACCTCGATATAATTTCGGACGCTTAAATCGAGAAACAAACCTCATCACTGCGATCGGGGCGCGATTCCGAGCGAAACGACATGCAACTTGTCGAAAGCCCCGAAAAGTCAACCTTTGACCACCGTTGACCGCCGCCGCCTGCGGCGACGGCACCACCCAATCTGAAAATTTCTCGGCGGAGCAGTACCTATTCCACTCAAAATCACCGGACAAGCAACTTTCATAACTGTATCAAAGGCCAATTCACACTCTAACTAGGTCAATTTCATACAAAACCGAATTGGAACCAAACTTTCAATCCAAGAATTCTCTAAGCACAAATCAAATTGGAACACCAAACTTACATGGTAGCTTCATGTGATGAGGGCTACAAAACCCAGTCCTTTTTGAAGCTCAAATCGGCCGGAATCAAAATCAACCAACACCCCAAAATTTCTCAAACTTTGGCCCAAGATTTCTCTCTCCACCGTCCACCTCGCTATGAACGGTGGCCGGCATCCTCATGGGGAAGCTTAGCCAATTCGAACGGGGTAAGGGTCAAGCCCGGAGGTGGCCGGACGAGGGATCACCGTCGGCGAGCCGTGGAGGTGTCGCGCCACCTTCCTCCTCCACGTGTTGACCGAGTCAACACCAGTCAACCATCATAATTTCAGTCTTTGACTTTCCCAAAGGGAAAACCACAATAAATAGCTTCCAAAAATAGAAACTTCCAAATTACACGTTTCGACAAACTTTAGATACCCGTAACTTCCGCGTCGTAAATCCGATTACAATAATTCTCGCGGAAAAAAACTCATCTCGACATGTTCTTCAATTACCACCTGAAGTCAAATACTTCGACAAATCGGATAAAAAGTCAACGGTTCAATCCAACACATGCTTATCCAATTAAATAATCAACGATCGGAAATATTCACAACATAATCCTCGTAACTCGGAATAATCTTCCGGAAGTTCCCACAAACTCGAAATCAAATTCTCAACAACTTTCACGAAGAATCCGAAATCTAATTCTCGCCCGGTAATTTAGTCGCTAACAAATCTGACATGTAAAATCGATTATGTCGAAACTTCAAATATTCATATTATATTCATCGGTCGTCCAAATAATGATCTGGAACCGCCCACGAACTCGAAATCACACATACAACGACTCTCGAGAAGAGACTCAGCTCAAATTCTCGGCCAATAATTTAGTCGTGATCAAATCCGGCGATCCAATTATCTGTCGAAAATCTGCGATTACGCGCAAGATCGTAGATTAAGCTGATTTCACTGCTAATTCTGTTCCGGGTTGTCACAATATGTGCGACACCGTGGTAGGAACCATTCTTTGTATTAAATTCAAGACTAAGGATACTCCCAAAGCGCGAAAAGATCTGAAATCTATGAATATACGCCGTCCTTTGTGGTTAAAGAGAGATAGAAGAGGTGTTTACAACAAGATGCCCGTTGCACCTTACACAGTGAACCCGACAATGAGGGATGATGTATTCAACTGGTTTCAGCTTGTTCGGTATCCGTCTAATTATGCATCCAGCATATATGACTGTGTCAAAGTAGGGGAACACAAGTTCATTGGTTTAAAGACTCATGATTGTCACGTTATGCTGCAACGTTTGATTCCAGTGGTGATTCGACCTTATTTGCCTAAAGACGTCGTCGAACCAATAGTTGCATTGTGCAGATGGTGGCAGAGGATATGCACCAGAGAGTTGAAGAAGTCGGATATGGTCGAACTTCAATACAAAATTGTCCACATTTTTTGCAAATTAGAGAGGATTTCCCTCTTACTTTCTTCGACATCATGATTCACCTCATGGTCCACCTTCCCCAACAAATCCTGCTTTCTGGTCCGGTCCAGTACACGTGGATGTATCCTCAGGAAAGGTAAAATATGGAATAGTACTGAATTTTTTTAAACACATTTTCCATCATTTATATATCTCTTTTCTTACAAAGATCGCTGCGAATTAATAATATAATGCCTATTTTGTAGACAACTCGGACAGTATAAAAGATTCGTCAAAAATAGGTCTACCCCGGATGGCTCCATCGCATAAACATACTTAATGCATGAGTCTGTTACTTACTACAGCAAGTACTTCAATGATCCGGTCCAGACCGCCTCCAATACACATGTTACCTACAATCTTCCAATCGTCACAGATCTTGTACGACCATTTAGAGGAGTATTAACCGAAAGATTAAGTCATGAGGAACTTATTAAAGCACATTGGGTAGTGTTGCAAGACTGTGAAAAGGTTACTGGTTACATGCAAACTTACAGAACTAAAATTCAGACAGCCAAACTGGACAAGAGTCCTAACTGGGTTAAAAAAATGTTTAAGAAGAAGTTCCCTGATTATTTCCTCCAATGGATATGTATGTTTAAATTATTAAACCATGCATATAGGCTTTGTGCTTCCTTTTTGAAATTTGATGTTGATATATATATATATATATATATTTGGAACCCCACTAGGCATTAATTAGTTAAGTAATTTGTTATTTGATTTGGTGTTTAATTAATGGATTCGTAGTATTTTTGGTCAAATTTTGGATGCAGGTTTATTTGTGGTTTCCTTTAGTTTTAGGGGAAACTATGACAAATTTTTGGTAGATATATATATATTCTTAATTACATCTTATACGTTCACATTTTTTGCAGATGGAGGATCTACAGAAATCCTCTAACCACAATGGGTGGTGGTCATGAAAAAATTACATGTTGGCCTGTAAGCCGGTTCAACACTATATTTACCCCGGATGTTTTGTTAACTATGTAAAGTTTCATTCAGTGGACCGAGATGAAGGAAGAAGAAAACAAAATAGTGGGATCGCGGTCGGACAAGGCGACTGTGTATATTACAGAGTTCTTGTCAATATCGTTCAACTACTATATGGGAATTGTATCAACGTTTTTCTATTCAAGTGTAAATGGTTCAAGCATACGAAGAAAGATCTGGGCTTTTTATTAGTCCATACAAACTCAAGCTGGTATGAGGATGAGCATTTCGCTCTTGCCACATTAGTTAGGCAAGTGTTCTATCTGGATGACCTGAAAACTGGTGTAGGTTGGAAAATAGTAAACCATATGTTTCACCGAGGAATATAGAGTGCCATAACACTCGATGGGTCGTCACTGATTCACACTCAACGGGATAATGTCAGTGCATATCAAGAATCTGATACTTCTATCATCCCAGACACAAAGGAACTCATTCGCCTTAATGAGCGCTTACCCATGCCTGATCGGCAAACAAATCTTACTGAAAAGGAGATCACAGACCTTACGATTGATAATGCATCTGAAGATGAGGAGCTGGAGGATGAAGACGACCTCAGATATGATGATAATGATGGAGACTATGATGATGAGGACCAGCCGTCAGTTGAGAGTAGTGAAGAGGAAGATGTTGATGATGACGAAAGTGATTGATTGATCGACTGAGTTCGGTGCATTTGTAATTTTGATGCATGTATATCTACATGGTTGAATATATAAAATCGATGTATATTATTAATTAATTAATTAATACAAATTTTAGACATCGACAATCGATTAAATAATTAATTTAATTATGGAAAAATTAAAGACCAATTGAATTTGGAAATATCCTAGGCGTTGATAAATTTGGTGAGTAATTTAAAAACACTATCCTAGACGACGGAATCCTATGGTTCCGTCGTTTAAGACAAAAATAATGGCGGGTGATAAGTAACCGCCCTTTTTTTGTGGCTTTCAAAAACCACTTAGACGACGGAACCCTATGGTTCCGTCGTCTAAACCAAAAACAATAGCGGGTGATAAATAATCGCCCATTTTTTTGGGGGGATTTCAAAAACCACTTAGACGACTCAAAACAAGGTTGCATTGTCTAAGTGGAACACCTAAACGATGTAACGTATGGTTGCGTCATCTACGTGGATCTTTTCATGATAAAACCATCAGTTTTCCTCTCTCTCTCTCTCTCTCTCTCTCTCTCTCTCTCTCTCTCTCTCTCTCTCTCTCTCTCTCTCTCTCTCTCTCTCTCTCTCTCTCTCTCTCAGACGTTTTTTTTTTCGGCCGGCCATCAAAACAGAGCCAAAAGCTTCCCCCCCTCACGTACAGTCCTCCTCCCTCTCCCTCACCGCCGTCACCCCCCCCCCCCTCACCGATCCACGTTGCTCGAATTCTCCGGTTGGCGAAGCCTCGAAGTCAGCTCCTCCTCTCCCTCTCCGGCGACCCCCCTCAATGGCCCCCCTCAATCATCTCCAGTATACTCTCGAACCATCGCCGCTTATATATATACTGTGTATATTACTATGTATATATTTATTGTGTATATTTGTGTATACATGTTGTATATATTTGTGTATATATATTTGTAGATAAATTTTGTATGTTTCTGTGTATATATATATATTTGTATTTTTTTAGATATATTTGTGTATATTTATATATATAAATATATTTAGATATGTATAATATTGGATAATTGATATATTTAATTAGATATGTATAATTGGATAATTTCATAATTGGATCATTTATATGTGTTTAATTGGATAATTGATATATATGGATATGTATATTGAATTTCTGTGTTAATTAATATATAGATATGTTAATTTATATGTGTTAATGTATATATATAGAAATATATGTGTTAATTATTTATGTGTTAATTGGATAATGTCGGTGATGATCGATTATATATATATTGATGTGAATATATATATATATATGCATGTATTATTAATGTGGTAATTAGAAGAATGTGTATATATGGTTTTTGTTTAACATTGTTAAGATGTCGAAGAGGCGCACGGGAAAAGATAAAGAATTGTGGCATCAATCTGTCTTACGACAGATGGGTTGGGGGAATCAAGCCTCCAATGAGTCGGGTACGAGTTCGGCGCCTGAAGGAGAGATTCTGCATGCTCCTCCTATTGACTATGTTGCAGCTGATCAGAGCGGTTGAGGGTCGACGTCACAGGCGCCCCAATTTTTCGATGAAGATTCAGCTGTCGTTAGTGCAAGACGGCAAAACAAAAGGGACCCCTCACTTCCACCCCCTAAACGCATTCGGGGAATTTGCAATGGAAGCAAATCCAAGAGCGTAGCAAAGCCATCGAGAGGAGGGAGGATCGATGTGCCTCTAAACTCATTCACTTGATGTCCTGAAAGGAAGAGGCTGACTAGTTTGACAACTCACCAGATCGGAAACTACGTACGTTCTCACGTACGTATGATAGCCCCTACTTTGGAAGAGCTCCCCGATGAGGACAAAATGAACGTGTTCCGTGGACTCACGGTAAAAAAATTATTTAATATTATAGTTTTTTTCATAATTGATTACAAATTCTAGTATTTACTATTTCTAATTGTTTAATTTTTTTTTGTTAGAACAATTTTAATTATGAACAGACTCCGAAGATGGTGGACTACATCAACAAAACCGTTCACCAGATCTTCAGGATTGGAAGTGCGCATTGCATAAGACGTATAAGGCAAACCCCGGAAAGACTCCGAAGGAGTTCAAAAAGGAAAAGGAAGATGAGTGGGAGTGGTTGAAAGCCCACTTTGAGTCCGAACCGTATAAGGTTCGTAATTCATATTCCTTCATATTCGTGTCGTTTTTTGGAAAAAATTATGTTGAATAATGATTAATTGTATAATAATTTAAATTGTTGTGTAACAAACTCAATCACAGAAGAACAGAGCTAATCGGGAGAAGAAGTTGTTGCACCACGGATCGGACTCCTGCAAAATGCTCAACCTGGCGCATAAGCACTTGCAAAAGGGTTCGAAATACCCGCTCATAGCAGACAGCATTTCTGCTTAAAATAGGCCCGGGCAGACCAAATATCTCGGCACTCAGCACGCCGTAAGTAACATTTTTTTTCCAAAGTAATAATATTTAATTTTATTCTTGCTTCTTCACTTGTGCATAGAGAGATAAATTTGATAAATGAGGATATTATTTGTGTGATACATAAGTAATTGATTATATGCATGTGTGGTACATAGGTGCATGTGGGATACATATGGTGAACTTGAGAAATGTGAATGAGATTTAGTTTTGATGTTATTGGAAATGTTTTGGTTTTCGTACAGGATTTTGGTTTCCTCAATTTTTAGGGGAAATTATGTCAATTTTTCTTAGACGACGGAATCAATAATTCCGTCGTCTAAGTACTATCACCTAGACGACGGAATCAAATTTTCCGTTGTCTAAGTAATATCACCTACACGAGGGCAACTTTGATTGCAATGTCTAAGGATATACTTAGACCACGAAAACATGCGTCATCTAAGTGGACTTAGACGACGCTTCTAAAACCGCCATCTAAGTGGAACTTAGGCGATGAAAATTCTGATTTCCGTTGTCTAAGTACCTAAACTACGATGCTTAGACGACGACACTTTGATGACAAAATCTCCGTCGTCTAAGTACCTAGACAACGGAAATGCCTACTTAGGAGACGAAACCGTTCCGTCGCCTAAGTGGCTTTTTTTGGTAGTGAGTTGAGTCTTTTACAGTTACAAAGGTCAAACATTCATAATACCAAACTCTGCACTCTCTAACAATAATTTGACTTTCAAAAAGTTTAATTTTGCAAGGACAAACATGTAAAGTTATAATAAATTATAAAATAATATAATTAAATTAAAAAAAAACTAAAATCTAGTAAAGAAATAATTTCTCCTAAAACTTCCTCCATCCTTATCAACTAAACGTAACTCACTTTATGCCATTTCTTATTTTCTCTCTTTTAATTTTTATTTTAAAAAATAATTATCGGTTTTATGCACACCCATGGGGTGTGCCTTTTATATAGTGCACTATTATACGCACATATTTTTAGACTGATACATATGTATAACGTACGTATATTAATAGGGTGCAAGGTACTGTATAACAGGGTCATGCACATTGGGACATTGTATTGAATACCAAGCATACTATATATATGATGCCTAAACACCTTCTTTAAAAGCGTTCACACTTTGTTGTAAATTTGTAATTGCATATACAAACACAATGGTCATCCACAGACAGCTCCAGACGAATCCAGATACGCGTGGAAGTCTGGAAGATACGTATAGTCTAGGATATTTTATGTAACAGTATTATAGATTATACTGTAATGTGTTTATCAGCCTTTATCTCCATGTTCATGACTTTTTGATAACATTTAAACCACGAACATCATATAGAATGCATATCGAGTTCTTGTATGATTTGCTTGGAAATCGATTAAGATCGGTTGTGTCCACATCTATGTATACATATAATACTAGGCGTAGTTATATATCAAACCCATATAGATATGCATCTTTAGGTTACAAACTAGGATACGAGGCATATGCAACCATATATACGATCGAGTTATCTACAAATCTCTGTGATGTCCACAAAATGTCGATCGAGTAGGCTCGATCTGAAGATCATATATAAAACTTAAAGCAAAAAGTGGGATTTGTTTACGTTGGGCCGAGGCTGTTGACCATGCACAAACAGAGCTGCAAATACTGCTCCAAAACCCTAATCCAAAAATCATTTGACTTGTTTTCATTATTAATCTCCCCTAGCTAACAGAGCACCACCTACCAATAATGTGCTATCGGCAACTAGTCCAGAATCTTTCTGATAAAACGCAAAAGAAATTAAAAACCGAAAGAATAAACTGGAATTATATCTATGATTTATAATCATTGCACAGGCGATATATATAAACACCAGTATAAAGAAACAGAAATGTGATCGATATGATAGGATTATATATAATGATTAAAACTAAGCATTTTGGCAGATGGGTTTGTTTCGATCCCAGATATCGTATATAACTAACTATATATCAGAAAATGTAGATCGATCTTGTGCAGGTTCTTCTTCTAGTCGAGAGAGCTAGCTCCTCCGAAGAGTCTAGGATCGGACGACGATAGAGCTGGGCTAATATATATGCATGGTGAAATAGTCAACCGGCAGTTTGTTTGGTTTAGCTAGGAAACTGATAATAGAGGAAAAGAAAGGTCGAGGGCGGGGTCAGTGGGATGCCCTGCAGCGCCGCACATGGGATCGGGTTTGACGCTTAGGGCGACACCACCCAACAACCTCACATGGTGGCTTGGCTACTCTGGGGGCCCTTTTAATTTCCAATATCAAATGCACGAGCCACCCAATCAATCTCACTAGTCAGTGGCGGAGCCGGCCAAAACCATCAGGGCGGCCAAAAATTTTAGGGATAAAAATAAATAAGAAAGAATGAAAAAGTTTGAAAAATGAAGGCTGTTAAGATTTGAACCCAAGACCAACTGAAAACAAACATCAACAAATTACACTTTACTAAACCTCTTTTATGCACTTTTTATACACAAAAAACATATTTATCAAATTTTCAGGAGAGGTCATCGTTCCTGCTGGCCTGAAGGTGACTCCGCAACTGTCACTAGTCTCACTAGCTACAACATGCATGCCTCCCTCTCCGATCGATCTTCTACCTTCCCCCAAGTTCCGAACTCAACCAACCAAAACCATGCCAGCTAGAAGGCTAGCGATCGCGAGCGATGATATCGAACGAACCCTAGCTAGCCAGGGTTGAGCTGGTGTACCTATATATGCATGGGTTGATTATATTTGCTCAATCTTTTCATTCTTTCACAACTACGGACTTGAAGTCATTCACTGTTTATGCAATGGACACTTCTTATCTGCTTCCCTAAAAGTCATACGTTAACTATAAGATTTTACAAGTTATTACTATTAATCGAATCCTTAAGAAACGATGGAGCAAGAGTGTGTTCTTACATGCATGTCTTGTGGAACCTAACGAGTAAGGTGTTTTAATTTTTAAACACCACTAGATAAGTTCTCTAGCTACGTCTTAACCGACAAATAGATAAGTTATCTACTGACCGCACCGTCGATTAGGGTTTGTTTTAATGAAAATGTACGACCTCAATTAAACTATTGTACAGCTATGTCTCTTCTTTATATCTCTCGCTTTCGAAATTAATTTGGTGCCCAGAATCACAGAGTCAGGATTGAATTGTTATTCGGACTAATTGTAACTTGACAATATTTTGTGCAGCGTATAATTTTTTTTTTTAAGGTTTTTGTCACTTCACCATAACGGTTGAATTTTAACATAGTAAATTAAGAAAAAATAATGGAATCTTACAAACACAACAAACCAAAGTTCTAAACTTTAAACTTGAATAGACTACAATGAACAAAACAAATACTAATAATAGGATAAAAAATCAATGATAAATATTTTAGACAAGCATTGAATCTTTAGTTTTGCGAAAAGCTTGTGTATTTTGGTGATGGCGAAGAAATAAGCAGTAACTTAAGAAAAGCAAGTATTACGAAGACACAAAAAACGACGAAGTGAATTAATGAATAAAATTTTGACATAATTTTTTTTTTTTTTTAACTTGAAGTGGGTATTTTTTTTACTTCTAAAAACTTACTTGGGCTTAAGCCCAAATAAGCTGGTGGCTGGCTCCGCCAGTGGGTGCCCTAAACATTTTTGACAATTTATTTAAGAGAAGGAAAGAGAAGAGAAGAAAAAAAAGGAAATGTGGCCAGCAAGTATACATGCAATTTTGGAGTAACATCAGACAGATGATCGAAGACCAGTTAGACGAGATATATGGTGATCGATCAGCATGCCATTAACAAGAAACAGTTAAGAGTGCCTGTCAAATAATTGCAAAACCTTCTTGCCTTTTCTAGCTTCCAACATTTTCATTTGCTGAAGTGATATGTATACTCATCATAGTCACGCACACCACAAAAGGGTGCAACCCAACATTTACTTTTAGCATGTTTCACTAGCACTATATATAGGAAACAAACTAACACCAAAGCATGGCCGTGGTGGTGTATGTGTGTATATATATACTTATAAGTACGTGTGCCCTCGAAAAAAATTGATGAATTTGTTAGGCCATTTTCTCTTTCAAATTCATTGTTGAATTGTTCTCAGATTGATGAGTCATCTTTATGGCTTCCTGCCATAATTTTAGGATGTAGTTGATTAAGATATCATTGGTGATGATCGAATAAGTGAGACGTCTACATAATTCATAGCTAGCACACATTGATATTGATAAGTATTCTTATGGCCAGAATTTTTAGAATATATAGCTCTCTTTGATTGTTGAACAAGGGACCGGATATGATCATTTATGAATTTCAGAACAATTCAGTTAGAGATCAGGACATATATGCTTTGCAAACCATCAAGACATATAGAGAGAGTTGTCACCTTTTAATGTGGCCGGATTTAGATACGTATAGGGTTTTGGTGATCACCCACCGTAAATAACTCAAACAAAAATCAGCTAATCTGAAATCAAGAGTCGAGCTTGGAAATCTTGACCGATGTATGCTATACATTCAGTTACTACTTAATGATCGAACTAAATTACAGTACATATATGTGTCTATCTGTTCGGAGTATGTAAAATGCTCCGACTATTCACTGCACCATAATGCCAAGCCACTTTGCACTAATTATATATCGCATTCTTGTATTGCAAGAAAGAAGTGCACTTGCTGAAAAAGTTATTACTTATTAGTTACGGAGAGTGCCTACGAGGGTTAGATTACTAAAAATAGTATTGATGGAAATCTGATTGGAAAAAGATCGTTAACAAAGTCAGTGTCAGGTCCTCAAAAGTTGGGCTAAAGAAACGTTAAGGATTAGATAATTCTTGTTAGCTAGTTTTTAGTTAGTACTTAATTTGTTCCCAACAGTCGGTGAAACCCAGTTGGCTCTCCCTACCCAATAAAGGAAGTGTGAATTTCTTGAGCTCTGAAACTTACCGATCCGATAATCGATCTCGCACTACTTGCAAGTTGCAAGGATCATGGACTTTTGTACAAAGTTGTCGCCAAAATCAATCTCGATCGGGGGATGCCACCCTTTTTGTAGCTCATTTTCTTATTATTTTTTTCCTCTCAAGTTTACAATAGTTCCAAACTCCAATGAGACGAAAAGGTTCTAGCCAGTTCGATTTCGATCAAAATTTGCTGTAACAAATGCGATGGTTTTAGTACAACAATGATATACGTATAGGAACTGTATTTGGCGCATGAACAGAATTTCATCGAACCATCTTAAAGTGTATACATTGTATCGAATATGTATAGAGGAGTTGTATTTGGTGCATGAACAAAATTTCATCGAACCATCTTAAAGTGTATATATTGCATCGAATATGCATAGATCGATACATTGTATACCAAATTGTATAATGTATATATGATGCATGATGGTTATAACCATATGGTCTAAACTCGACTAACTAGTTAGCCAACCGGTAAGTTTCACATTTTAGACGAAGCATTAGGAGAAAATGGGTAGGGCACTAGGGTCACCAACATGAAATGTAGTAGTGAAAAAGGGAAGAGAAGGCCAACAACCAGACTATAGGGGAAGGTCCGATTCCGAACATGTCCACAACCTCCCACTAGCTAGCTAGTCCCTCCCACACAACAAAAATCATAGGATAGATAACATGACACTGCCGTCACGTAAACAACAGCAAAGGCGCCAGGTCATTCGTCCGCCACATAGTTCCATGCCTACAGTAGAGTGCATGCACCCATTCGCATATTAATACCCTCCCAATCCCCACATTGCAACCCTCCTTCCTTCCTTCCCCCTAACGTCGTGTCCATATCCCCCCACTATTATTATTGCACTCAAAGCTCGCTAGAGAGAGAGAGAGAGAGAGAGAGAGAGAGAGAGAGAGAGTTTTAGAGAGATAGAAAGAGACTGAGATGGAGACAGAGCTAAGGCTAGGGCTTCCCGGAGGAGGAGGAGGTGGAGATCAAGCTGTGATGATGATGAGGAAGAGAGGCTTCTCCGAAACCGAGAGTGACATCACTACTGATGATGAATCAAGTGCTTGTGTGGATTTGAAGCTTAATCTTTCTTCCAAGGATGGAAGTGCTGCTGACAACAAGTCCAAAATCTTGATGATGAACAAGAACAAGGAGAAGAGCAGCATGGATCTCCCTGCCGATCCGGCAAAGCCTCCGGCCAAGTAAGTTGATGATAATATATGCTTCTTTTGTTTGTATGTATGTGTGCATGTGTGTGTGTGTGGCCATTAGATATTTCTGGAATTATTAATATTTTTTTTTTAATTATTGAGCATATGAATGAGAGATGGAGCAAGAGCCAGAAAATTGATGCCATGTGCAACATGTTGTCATATTATTTATAGGCTTTAGCCTCATCTCTCGTTAATAATCAGCTTGAATTGCCAGAATATATACTTTTAGCTCATCAATCTCTTAGCTATTGTATCTTGTTGCATAGACATCTCTCATGAATACAAAATTCTTCATTCACAACAATTATTTCTCCTTTAAAGCTTCTCTCTTTCTCAATCTATATATACATATATATAGTTACATATATATATATATATATAACTTTTTCATATTAAGTAACTAAAAAGTAACTAAGAAACCTTTTCATTCGGATTTAGTTTGATAATGTAAGTCTAGCTAATTTTCGCTGACCTAATAGGCAGCGGACTAGCTTGGGACGAAGCTTCAAAAGATTAACGAGCTAGATCTTACAAAAATTAATTGTTATTATTATGTTAGCTCTTTCACCATGCAAGAGAAGTTTAATTGTAAATTAATTAATGAGAATATTAACTATGAGGACGAGAAAACTTAATTAACATGCAACGGGCCGGTTACAATTTTTAGGGCACAAGTAGTGGGTTGGCCACCAGTGAGGTCGTTCCGGAAGAACATGTTGAGTGCACCTAAGAGTAGCACTACCGACGAAAGCAAGGCCGGAGGGAATGCTGCTCTGGTGAAGGTGAGCATGGACGGAGCGCCTTACCTCCGAAAAGTCGACCTGAACATGTACAAGACTTACCCTCAGCTCTCCGACGCCCTTGCCAAAATGTTCGGCTCCTTCACCATTGGTAACTATTCAGATTTACTTCTACCTGGTACTGCAGTTTTTTATAATATAACTCGATCTGACTTCTGAGGGATGGACATCAATCATCGACTATTGAATTCATGAAGGCAACTGTGGATCCCAAGGTGGCACAATTGATTTCATGAATGAGAGGAAGCTCATGGATCTTCTCAATGATTCTGACTACATTCCAACTTATGAAGACAAGGACGGTGACTGGATGCTTGTTGGTGATGTCCCCTGGGAGTAAGCTCTATCTCATAACAGAGATACAGTATATATGAATAATTGAATTGATAGATAATAAATAAAAACCTCAATATTTTTCTTTTCTAATTTTTTTCTCTGTCATTTTTTTTACCAGGATGTTTGTGGAGTCATGCAAGAGACTGCGCATCATGAAGGGAAAGGAGGCTGTTGGACTTGGTTAGTATCTAGCTACGCTTGGTTACAGTCTGATTATCGTAATTACTATATATATGCTCTAGTTTTATCAACTCAAGTATATCTATATATGTTATGCAGCACCAAGAGCCATGGAGAAATGCAAGAACAGGAGCTGAAGAACTAGTGCAGTGAATCGCCACAGCCTGCTCCTTTGATCTCGTCGCGGTGGATCGTCACGCGCAGATGGATTGAGCAGGTTGTTTGGATGCGTATCTATGATTATTTCCAGTGTAATATTATTGTTGTAATGTTTTCGATCATATATGTGTAAGTAATTAAAGTGAGACATTTTCAGTTAGTGTTTATCATGGACATATTTGAGGACGGCTTGGTCTTGCTTTTGTTTAGTGCTAATGGCTTGCTTAAGAAGCACAATAATGTATGCACCCGTTAATAATTTGTTGTATTCTAATGTGTGTTTTCTATTTTAGACCCTGAATCTTCTATTTATCTTGTATAATAACCGATAAACGACTAGGAAGATGAGACTTCTTCTATTAGCTAAGTGATCGGAAGTTGGAATATTTCACACACGCGGAGAATATTTCAAGTCTAGAAAGTCCTTGACAAAAGTGATCGGAGAAGACCCTATGCCTAATTTGTTTTCTCTTTTTCTCAGTTATATCCTCTTCTTTCAAATGATTTTCTATAATCACAAATCACGTACATGTGATTTTAGAGATTGAATCCTTCAGAATTTCTGGTAGTTTCTGCATACAAGAAGAGAGTGAAACCAAGTATTAATTGTGAATGCTACAAGACATCTTTGATTGAGGGAAGTCAGGGAACAGGAGCATGTGCATTTTAATGGAGCATTTATATATATGCATGGCCATTTCTTCTTCTTTTTTCTCTTTTTAATGCTAGATTTATCATTACAGGCTTGTGGAAAATAATTGCTCTTGTCCAGCTCAAGTGATAAATCCATTTTGGAGGAAAAGAAAACGATTGAAATAGATGAACCATCTCAACAAGTGACATGATCGATCACCATAGGTGGGTGCTTTTGCAGCCAGTAATCCTCGATATGTTATTTCTTTCTGCATAACCTCCCAGGAAAACAGAGGCTCTACATGAACTAAATGTATACAGCAAAAATGAAAAGCCAGCTTCATTTCCAGAAGGATCAACATTCAGAAGTCGATGGACTTGATTATCAAATCAGCATTCTTCTTTGATTTGATTATAGTCACTGCATTAGGCCTGTCATTGTACTCAATCTGCAATGAACAAGGATTTCAGCTCAAAACTTATTTACTAACCCGCAAAGAAGGTAAGACTTCTAATCAGAAGAAAATGGAGCTTACCCGCCATTTAGCAACATCTGGGGGCTTCCCTATAGTGCAGAAATGAAAAACACAACCAACATGTCATTCTGTTATAAGTTCACAACACGTTGTCAAAGTCAAGGATGGCATACCTGTTGCGATATGTCTTTTGAGAACTCGTTGCATAGATTAGTCAATATGAACCTCTATGAACCTTTAACAAAAAAGAAAAAGTATCACCGTGATATAGCAAGTTTTGTGAGCCAAAAAAAGAGAGTTATAGCAAGTGACCCCCCAGAACAACCAAAATTTCAAACTTCCAAAGAATCAATGATCAAATATGTTATCCATCAGACACATGGAGGCTAGTCAAATATCACTAGATAATCAATCACAACTAACTAATCCAAAAAAAAAAAACTCAAATCACAGCTCTAGAGCTCAACCTTGAAGCATTTATGCTGCAAGTGTTTGATAACTCTATTTCTATCATAGAATTAAAAGGCATATCGCTTACATCTCAGGAAAAACTTGGTGAAAGATTATTTTGAGGTTCAATTATTTGTGTTTGAATTTTCCTAATTTCTCTGCACACCATGCTAAGGGAAACAACGGAGTCCCATCCTAAATAGCAGATAATTTCCTTCTACTATGACCACCTTGTTCCTGCAAAGAGAAAATTAGGGAATTAAATGCCACAAACTTGGTTAAAAATTGTTGAGGCTTAAAGTTCTCGGCATTCCAAATTGTTCGCATCAGCCTATTTCTTTCTCATAAAGTATCCAGATCCTATACTAATTACAATCTACTAATTCCAAACGAAATAAGATATACTAATAACTATCCACTGATACCAAATGATATTCACTGGACAATCACAGTTAGAAATTGTAATCTTCCAGCCCTGAACCCCTCCTTGTTTACTTAATATTGGTCTAATAAATTGTTGCATTTCCAGGCTTCTTCTGCTTTCCATTAGTCATTTCTTCAAAACAGGCCCTAAGTTTTTAAATTTTCAGCCAGTACTAAGAACATTTATTAAAGGACATCACTCACTGAGTGTTCACAAAGATATCATCTTCAACTGGGTCTCCAACACCATGGCCAAATGATGGTGCGTATATTGATCCCTGCGATAATATTTCTTTTAGAGTGCATCACATACTACTAAACTAATTTTGAAACCTGTGGAAGACAAGCAACTATTAATACTGAGCAAAGAGCATCCACTATTACCAGACTTCTCAGACTCTTCAAAGACTTGAGTAGTAGCTCGGGGTTAAAGGTCCATGGAGCTGATTCACCAATTCATAAGATTAAAGAGTCCAATGCATACAATTTACCAAATTATCACTGATAAATATGGAAACCTCGCCTCCTCTTCTTGCATGAGCTTCCTCAGGATTCTAAGATGCCAAAAAAGAAGTCAAATTACAATCACTCAAAATGCTTTCTCAACGACAAAATTTTGATCATATGTAGCACATTTGATGGTGTTGATTCCAATAATTACATAGAGAAAGAATAGCTGATACTGAAGCCAGAGTACTGAAATGACTGCAACAACAACAGCTAGACCACTTCGACTTTGGTATTAAAAAGACAGGTTTCATAATTCTTTACTAACTTTATGTTTCACTATATGGAATTTGGTACCGTACTTGTCTCTTACTGTTAGCAATACTTGTTTCCAACTTTTTCATGTCCTGACAATTATTCTTTTGTGCTCTCAAGTTTCGTCAAACATTATCTCCAAGAGTTAAACAATGAACTGCAACGCCAATCTAGGATGGAAAAGAAAGCTCAAAATATCAGAATAAAGGCCAACCTCCATTGCATCCAGCTGAGAACGATAAAGATGGTACCCATCCATGGGAAGAACTACAGCTACGTCTAGAGGTGTAACTTGAGAGTCCAATGCGGAAGCTTTTTGGGGCCATAACTTGTTTACACGCCTGACAACTTCGGATG
The DNA here is from genome assembly GCA_946800695.1 of Geum urbanum. Classification (NCBI taxonomy): domain Eukaryota; kingdom Viridiplantae; phylum Streptophyta; class Magnoliopsida; order Rosales; family Rosaceae; genus Geum; species Geum urbanum. The sequence continues at coordinate 41,935,700 of OX327007.1, read as the reverse complement.
CAAGAGTACTTTTTCCAGCTCCTGGAGGACCAGCCAAACCCACAATGTGCCTACACAGTTCCTCAGCCGATGGATAACTTTTAATCAGTAACCCCAAATCCTCATGATAATCGAATACAAATTCAAATAGAGCTGTTAACTTTGTATTGCTTTTCTAGTTTTCTACACGCAAATGAAGAATAACAAAACAAAAAGAACGGAATATACTTACATCATAAAACCATTAACAACAACTCCCATCTAAAAAAGCAAAGATCATACTAAAACTAAGGCAGGCAACCAAATAAATAGGACTTCAGATATTAGTCACAAAGACTCTGCGCCAACATAACAGAGGAGTGATGAAAACCACAATAAAAGATAAAAGTACAAGAACTGAACTTTCTTTCCCCGATTGGAAGCAATGACTTACTTTAAATTCGGATTTGACATTGCTGCTGCTGTAGGAACAATCCGTTCAGCCAAAGCATCATATACTTCTTCTATACACCTTAGAGAAAACAAAACCCACCAGTAAAGCAAAGAGGCTTGCTCTCCTAAAAAACACATTTTAAGGGATAGAAAGGGATGAACACATCCAACGGCTATGATTGAAAGTAATTAACACGGCCCCATCATAGTTTTTATGTCTTTGAATCACAACCGTTGGATGTGTTCATCCCTTTCTATCCCTTAGAATGTGTCCCTTGAGGAGATCAAACTTGGTTCATTTAGATCAATCATTCAAAGAAATAGCCGTGCCAGAATACATATAAACAAGACACAGATATAAGACAAACCTGCCCTCTACTACTGGAGCTTCCCTCTTTTGACAACAAAAAACCCGTAAAGGAACACACAACACATTACATGGAAAGTCGTAAAGGTTAGAACTTCATAATCCCAAAAGAAAGAGTGCACTACCAAACCTTCAGAGATTTACTCTTGACAGAGATAGCTACAGTTTCAGCATACAAGGGCTGTTCAAGTCTTCTTGTGGAAGAGAGGGACAGCAAATTGCGATCCCATTTAGGAAGTTTTACTCTTTCAACATGCAACAGTTCTGCAGATTAAAAGAAGAAAAAGTTACTGCAGGCTAGTAACAGAAACAGAAAACTTCGTCTCTGAAACTCCAAGATTGATTAAGAATCAATTGAAACGGTCAAGCGGTACTAAAATTCCTTTCATTCCGATTAGGGTATCTTTACCTATAGAAAAGAAGAGAGCTCGAATGCGAATTCGTTGAGATGAAAGTAATCAGAATCCATAGAGGATAACGATCACGATCGAGAGATGAAAGAGATACCTGGTGAAGAACGACACAAATAGCTTCTTGTTGTTGCTGAAGACAAAGAGACCTCCATATATAGCTGCAAAATGAAGAACACAGAGACAGATACTGGAACTGGAACCGGAACTGAAAGTTCAAAGCTTAACCGAAGCCTGAAGCTACTGACTTCACCACGGAACTAATAAAGTAAAACGAACTGAGCTTATTTACTCTGTAACAAAGCAGAGACAGCTTTGTTCTGTTCACAAGCACTGTTTAATAATGTCCTTTTGGTAATTTTTGTTTGCACGTGCGAAAGTTTCTCTCTTGTACTGACTCTCCCTCTCTCTCCACGGTCTAAAACTGTTAATTGGTCATGACTCTCTCTCTTTCAACTACTCTCCACCTATCTCTGACTCTCTCTCCCTCTCTCTCTCTCTCCTTGCGATTTGCGATCTACGTAGCTCCATCTCCGCCGATCAACCCAACTTGGTCGATATGCGCTGTCTGTGTCTTCCGATTTGCTTGCAAACAAACCAGTGACTCTCCTTTCATCTGGTAGGAATTCTCTCATCTCCTCTCCTATTCTCTTCTCTGTGATTTTTTTTGGTGATTTGGGTGTTGGGTTTCGATTGGGTAAAAATAATCTGGGTTCATAACTATTTTTATGTCCTTAAATTACAAGATGATTTCATTTTGAGAGTGACCCAGATAGTAGAGTTTTGATCTATTTATTTTTGTTAAATATGTGGAGAAGTGGGTGGAGAAGGGGTGGTCTTTTCCTTCAGGATCTGGTGGTGCATTATTCCTAAATCCATATGGAGTTGATGTAATGGGGTTGAGACGTTTTGAGAACAATGGGAATGTGATGGTGTTGGTGGGTGGTTTTTGCTTTGATTTGGTTGTTGAGACCTGAGAGAATGTGGGATTCCATGATGATTAAGTTAATTTCCAGTGGGTATACTTTGCTTTTAATTGTGGAAACAAATGCAATCGTTTAGGTTGAGGGATTATTTGTGGGAGCTTACTCATTAGGATGTGGACTCCATCCTTGAAGATTTGATGCAGATTGATTGTTGAATGTGATCTTCGGTATATATAGTAGAGGTAGAAATTGTGGAGGTATTTTCTTGAGTTTATGGTACAGGGTCTTAATGATACAGTTTGGGTTCCTTTTTTCTCATTTTAAACTTTAGTTTAAAGGCTCCTAGAGCTTGATTAGCTTACCCACAAACGAACATAAGTTCAAGGAAACATATACAGCTTTGAAAGGATACCAATAATCCCAAAGAGTTTGCATTATTGGACATTGAAATAAATAGGATTTACTTATTGGTATGATTTCGTACTTAGCTTCATAGCAACAAATTTCATTTGTACAAGTTTACCAAATATTTTGCACATTTTCTTCAGAACTTGGTAATAAAAGTCCTAACTAAGAGTGGCCAGCAAGATAGGATAGTGGCAATGGTTTCACAATCTAACGATGTTTCACGTTGCAGCTGTTATACAATCATATTGCTTTCCATTCAATCTGGATGTGATTGTTCATTATGCAATTCAGAAAATTGGAAAAGAGGGGACGTCAAAGCGGTACTGTACATGGAATCTTATAGGACATAAAAGCAGAAATTACCAAAAGAAGTAACCAAAAGAACTATTAGAAGGTACAATTAGATACTAAATACTTGTGGAGAGCCATCTATCTGTATATTCATCAGTCATATCATACAATTCATCCAATTCTTTTATCCTCTCTTGATTAAGAAAACTGTGCAAACCCTGAAATAATTAAGTACGTTTCAACTTTTGTTCAGAGAGTTCTAACAATTAAATCCAAAAAACTTTGCAGAAACCTTTTACTATGCAGTAATCAATGGCATAGTGGTTCTCTATACAATATATGACAAAAGAAGATGTCAAATCAAAACGAGGTAAGCTTACGTTTACATATTTCATTGAGGTATGTTTTATAAGTGCAGTGGGTAACAGTGGGTAAGCTAATCAAGCTAATCAAGTTTGATATGAGCTACAAGTTTGATTTTCTTTGGTTATTTGTTTGGCTCATAAGTGAAGGAAAATATATATATATATATATCTGGGTTAATTTTAAGTATACATGCAGCATTGTTGGATTGCTATAATGTCTACTCGAGCTCTGCAATAAGTATAGATTAGAGCCTTATTTTGCCGCTGAGTGTAATTTTATTTTGTTTTCTTGGCATATCATATGAATGGACTTAGAAAATAAAAAAGCGTCGGGTTGGATGCAGTTATTATATAGTTATGATACTGGTAAAATCTTATGTTGTTACGACTGTCATTTAGAAGCCAAGTAGTATATGTCTTCCATCAATACATGCAAGAGCTTCTATTTGTTTTATTTTTATTTTTATTTTTTTCTCTTATTTCTTGATTTGAATAATTTTGAATTTGATAGTGAACCAAATTCAGTCTCCTTATTTTGCTATTCCTTTGCTTTCGGTAAGCTCTTTAATCTTTGTTCCTTTGTGGGAGATTTTGATCGGCTTCACTGTTTTATACCTCTGCAGCTGCTCTAGACCCCTTCGTCTCAACTAGTGAGTAGGCTTTTCAACATATTGATTTGCTTGGTTCGATTGGATTGGATTTCAGAAATTGATTTGGGGGATTATATGTACACATGATGGATAAAGGTGTGATGTTTTGATTTTTTATGGGTTTTATAGTTTTGTTGTTTATCTAATGAGTTGTAGGGTTTGATTATTGGATGATGACCAGCTGTATTATAGAATGTGAGAAGAGATAGAATGTTTGTCCGAACTACAAGTTTGTGCATTGAATATATAGGGTTTGATTGATCTTAAAAATAAAGAAATGGTGTTGGTTTGTGTGGATTTGGTGTGACGTAGTTTTTATTTGTCATTTGTTTTAACATTGTTGATCGTTGAGGTTCTCAACCTTTTTAATTGATTTCATTGAGTTTCATGAGCTACAAATTTGATTTTCTTTGGTTATTTGTTTGGCTCATAAGTGAAGGAAAATATACAGCTTTCAGTTTGCATTGCTATATATATATATATATATCTGGGTTAATTTTAAGTATACATGCAGCATTGTTGGATTGCTATAATGTCTACTCGAGCTCTGTAATAAGTATAGATTAGAGCCTTATTTTTCCACTGAGTGTAATTTTATTTTGTTTTCTTGGCATATCATGTGAGTGGACTTAGAAAATAAAAAAGCGTCGGGTTGGATGCAATTATTATATAGTTATGATACTGGTAGAATCTTATGTTGTTACGACTGTCATTTAGAAGCCAAGTAGTATATGTCTTCCATCAATACATGCAAGAGCTTCTATTTGTTTTATTTTTATTTTTATTTTTTTCTCTTAATTCTTAATTCTTGATTTGAATAATTTTTAATTTGATAGTAAACCAAATTCAGTCTCCTTATTTTGCTATTTCTTTGCTTTCGGTAAGCTCTTTAATCTTTGTTCCTTTGTTAGAGATTTTGATCGGCTTCTCTGTTTTATACCTCTGCAGCTACTCTAGACCCCTTCGTCTCAACTGGTGAGTAAGCTTTTCAGCATATTGATTTACTTGGTTCGATTGGATTGGATTTCAGTAATTGATTTGGGGGATTATATGTACAAATGATGCATAAATGTGTGATGTTTTGATTTTGTATGGGTTTTATAGTTTTGTTGTTTATTTAATGAGTTTGTGCCGTTGTTGTTTTGACTAACAATCACTGTGTTCGTATTGTTGGGTTTTTTTTTTCTTCTGTTGATTGATTAATTAGTTGCTAATGAAATATAGGAAGGAGATGAAAATTCCGCATTTTTGTTTATAGGTTTAGCGGAATTCAAGCTTTTTAGACTTGGTTATAATGGAGCAATAGTTTTAGTGATTATACTAGCAACTCTCTAATTAATTCAATATTTTATCGGCTAGGTTTTTTATTGAATTGGGAGATCTGCTCTTCGTTCTCTCTCACGTTTGTAGACGATTTCATCTCCGAATTTCAGGTTAGTTCAATAACCATTGATTTCTTTTGTTCATTGCAGATTGATTTTTTTTTTTGGATTGTTCGTCATGTTGTTGATTTTGATTTCTGAACAAGTTATTATATCTAAGAGTAGTTTGGTCGACCGACCACTGTTGATCTTCCCATCGGCTTTGATTCTTCTACTTACAATTTTAGGCAAATGGATATATTTTACAATAAATGTTTTTTTTTTCCAATCTTCAGAAAATGGATATTTTTAGCCTACCATTATATTACTTTAGTTGTGAATCTATATCAGTTTTTTTTGTTCATTACTATTTGCGTTGATGCATTATGAATGCTATGATCTGTTGGTCAAATGTTTGTTAATCGAGTTTGCTCTTTAGGTGCTTTTGTTTGTGTGCCTATTTTTGGTCATTATTATTCGTGTGAGTGGCGGCCTAGATTTCCTAGATCCAATATAGTTTTAGGCTATAATTGATCAGTATCACTTTTCAACCTAATTGATTTTTGTAGTTAAGTTAGTTCGCTTTTGTTTTCAATATTTTTAATTATGATAATAAGTTATTCATTGGTCGCATTGATGTTCAGGCATGGGTCGAAAAAGAAGTTGGTCTTTTGTGAACAATCTTGAACAAACCAATTTTACGCCAGCTTCATTCAGCCATCTTGAAAATATGAATGCAAGTATAGAAGTAGGATGTTCTCCCAATAGACGTAGTGCACGACGACCATCGACATCAGATGTTTCAAAGCATTTTAAAGATTTTTACATGGGCATGGGAGACAATGTGCAGCATAACTTCGCAGATCATGGTGCATCATCGTCATCTTCCTGTTTTCAACTCGAGGGTACAAGTAACCATTCAAGAATGCCTCTTGAAGTGATAGTCAACTGTGACACAGAATTTGGCCATGTGCCCATGGATGTCGACAGTGGAAACACATCAGGTATTATATTAGGTGTCGTAAACGTAACTCTTTTCAATGTTTTGATATGATTATCACATAATTAACAATAATTTTTTTTTCTTGATAGGGAAAAAAATCTCATGTGCATCTATTTTTGGTCAAGCGTTATATCAAATTAGTCGTCGAGGTAAGGAATATTTTGCATTTTGGTTTTCCATTAATTGGTGGTATAATAATTTCTTATCATTAATCTTAACAATTTGTCGTTCAGGTGCAATTGTAAATTATGAGGATATTGGTGACGACTCTTACACTTGCATCCATTGCAATGCTTCCTTTTGGGCAAATGAGGCTTTAAAAAGAAAGATCAAAAATCAATTTATTTATACACATTGTTGCCAAAAAGGACAAGTTAAACTTCCACTATCAAATCAAACTCCTGTTATTCTTGAACAATTATTAAATCCAATACATGGTCGTGAAAGCAAACTTTTTCGTGAGAATATTCGAGTTTATAATTCCATGTTTGCTTTTACATCAATGGGTGCAAAAATTGATTACAAGATAAACAGTGGTAGTGCTCCTTATGTATTTAAAATTTGTGGACAAGTATGTCATTTGATGGGATCAGTGTTACCTTCTGCATCTGAATGTCCAAAATATGCACAATTGTATGTTTATGACACTGGTAACGAGATTTTGAATCGTATTAATGTTGTTGATCCTGATAATGTAAATAAAAAAATCGATGTTGCCATTGTTGAAAAATTAACAAACATGCTTTATGGAATTAATGATTTGGTTCAATTTTGTCAGTTAACTCTGAAGATCGAAAGAAAGAGATACCATTTGGAGGTAAATCAATTTTGTTCGGCGGAGATTTTAGACAAACTTTACCAGTTATTGAAGGAGGAAGCAAAAGTGATATTATTGAGGCATCTTTAAATAATTCATATTTGTGGCCTTATCTTAGAGTATTTTGTTTAACAGAGAATATGAGATTGTCGTCTACCGGACTAACGATTGCAGAAAAAGATGAGATCAAAGTTTTTGCAGAATGGATGCTACAGATATGTGAGGGTCGATTGCAATCAAATTTTCCTACAAATGATCATGATACATCTTGGATTCATATTCCTGAAGATTTACTTACTGATTCAACTTTAGATCCTATCGAGTCTATTTTTTCAGCTACTTATCCAAACTTTGATTGTAACTACAATGATACATGTTATTTAAGAGAGCGTGCCATCATCACACCCAGAAATGCAACTGTACATGAAATAAATAAATATGCAATTAATTTATTGCCTGGTGATAAAAAAACATATTTTAGTTCCGATTCAATTTCATTCAATTCTGCTACCTATAGTGATAACAGTCTTTTATATCCTACAGAATTTTTGAATAAACTTGAATTTAGTGGCTTACCATTACATGAACTTATGTTGAAGATAGGAATGCCAATTATGTTGTTAAGAAATTTAAATCAAATACAAGGTTTGTGCAACGGAACACGATTAATTGTAACAAATTTATTTGAAAAAGTAATTGAGGCAAAAATATTGACTGGGACTAATATTGGGGAAAAAGTATACATTCCAAGGATTGTGCTAATTCCAAATGAAACTAAATGGCCATTTGTATTCAAGAGACGACAATTTCCTGTCAGAGTGTGTTATGCAATGACGATCAACAAAAGTCAAGGTCAATCTTTGAATCAGGTCGGAATCTATTTGACTGAACCAGTATTTAGTCACGGACAATTATATGTTGCATTATCGAGAGTTACATCAAAAAAAGGTCTAAAGATTATGATAAATAATGGTAACGATATACCAAATAATTATACAAAAAATATAGTTTATAAAGATGTTTTGCAAAATATAGTACATTATTAGATCAAATACGAAAAGTCAATATTATTTTTTTTCAATTAATTTTAGAACGTTTATAGAAAAAGAATGTAAATAATTATAACACATTTTTTTAGTGAAATACAAATTTATTTTTGAATGGGTGGCTGTGATTGTCAATGGTGTTATGTGCAACACTCTTCAAGTAAACTTCTTGATAATACTGTTAAAGTTAGTCTTTAATCTTTATTGTAGTAGTAAAGTTTAGTTTATGTATAGACTCTGATCGATCCTAAGAGAGATATTATACATGTTAATATGATTTAGCTTCCAAAGAAATTGTTCTTAGGATTGTCAGAACATCTAAATATTATTGATAAATCCGCCCCAAGAGGCGGGCAACAACCTAGTCGAGATTACAATTTGCTCCTATAATACTTGGATGATTACAATTTATTGTGTCACAATCTCAATATTCCTTCTGTTTTTTGGACGGAAGATGATAAATTTTTATTGAAGTAGTAATTGACAAGGAATCGAACGGGTTACTGATACGATAGAAATGATTCTCAAGAATAAACTATATTAAGACTAATTACGTTCAACACATGTAACTTGACAAACAGGAGTAAGACGGCGGGGTCCTAAACCTATGACTAAAAAAATCAGTACCTCAGTCCCTAATCAAGCTACCTACCTAAAACAAATGACCATAAATGTCACTTAACAACTCAACACAAAAAAAAAAACTCAACCCTAAGTGGGCCTCAAGTTACCTCGGACCCAAACTATGCCTCAGGCTTACAAAACAACAAGGGCCCAGCAAGCCCAGAAGAAGCAGTGACCCAAAAAACGTCGTCCGTAGAGACTCTGACACCGGAAACTCTTCCCTGTTAATGTCGAGCAGGGGCGGAGTGACACGGGGGGACGAGCCCAGGCCATGGCCCTCCCTGTCATTTTAGAGAAAAAATAATAATATATATTATAATATATATATATATATAACCTGCATGCCAGTCAAGTTGTAATAAAATATAACAAATAGTGCAATTTTTTCGATGCCAGCAGACTTTGCAGTTTGCGTACGTAGACAACTAATTTGACAAAGAATATAATAATATGCATATGAGGGTATTCTATTAAGGACATGATTCCAATTAAAGGAAGATTTTGGACCATGATGATTATCGGAGACCAAATCCTGTTTAATCAAGGATTCTACAAAATAATACAAGATTTTTGTGTGTTCTATAAATAGGCATTAAGCCATTAGTTTTGTCTAAGCTGCCATTTAGACATAGGTTGAGATGGAGAGATATTATAAAAGAAAAGAAAATTCTGTAAATCCTGCAGTGGAAGAATCATCTCTTTCGGATTCAGTATCAGATTCACCGGAACAACCACCTGCAAAGATTCGAAAGATGAACCCGAAAAAATCTTCTGTTGAAGATAGTTCAGAAAAATATCCTTCTGATCCCAGTAAACGCTTACCAATTTCAAGTTATCATCCTAATATTCGAGAAGAAGTTCGAAAATATTATTTACAAAAAAATTCTTATCAACCTAAAGCTCACGAATTTCTTTTCAATAATGATGGGAAAAGAAAAAAAAGGTTTGTTAAGGATAGGTTCGATGAGTTTCCAGATTGGTTGGAATACAATATCGACAAGGATAAAGCATTTTGTTTATGAGATTATCTTTTCAAACCTACTGCTGGACAACAAGTCGGTGGTGAAACTTTTGTTACTAAGGGATTCAATACTTGGAAGGACAAGAAAACTATATCATTACATTTTGGAGGATCTAATTTAACTCACAATTAGGGTACGAGAAGTTGCGATGCTCTATTAAACTCAAGACAACACGCTGAAACTGTTTTGTTAAAATATACAAATCAAGACAGAATTGACTATCGAACTCGCTTGAGTGCATCGATTGGTGTTGTCAGAATTCTTTTGAAACAAGGGCTTCCATTTCGTGGACATGATGAGTCTGAAAATTCTTATAATCGAGGAAACTTTCTTGAAATTTTGGAATGGCTATGCGGTTATAATGAAGAAGCAACTCTATGAGATTGTCACACTCAAGAATGCGGTCAAAACTGTCACACTCAAGAATACTCCTGAAAATTTGAAGTTGACATCACCAGATATTCAGAAAGACATTGTAAGTGTTATTTCAAGCGAAATAATCAGTATTATTGCTTGTGAAATTGGTGATTCTTTGTTTGCACTTCTTGTTGATGAATCTCGAGATATGTCATGCAAAGAGCAAATGGCCATTGTACTTCGTTATGTTGATGGTGGTAAAGTACTTGAGCGTTTTATGGGGATTGAGCATGTTACCAATACCAATTCAGCAACACTTAAAGAAGCTATTGTTGATTTTTTTCTAGACATGGATTAAGCAAATCTAGATTGCGGGGTCAAGGTTATGATGGAGCAAGTAATATGTGAGGCAAGTTGAATGGTTTGAAATCACTTATTTTGAAAGAGAATGAATCTGCGATTTATGTCCACTGTTTTGTTCATCAACTTCAACTAGCTCTTGTAGGAGTGGCAAAAAATCATGATAATATTTCAAACTTCTTTGAATTGGTTGTTAATGTGGTGAATATTGTTGGAGCATCGGCTAAACGACGAGATATTCTACGAGAAAAGCATGGTGATGACATTTTAGAGGCATTAGATAATACCGAGCTTTCAAGTGGACAAGGGTTAAACCAAGAAACTAGTCTCAAATGATCTAGTGATATACGTTGGAGCTCTCATTATGATACTTTAATCAGCTTGGCTAGAATGTTCAATTGTTGTATTGGACGTTGTCAGAATTGATGGGGGATCAAGCTCTGTTCAAAAACTAGAAGCAAGAGTTCTTATGGATTATATGCAATCCTATGATTTCATATTAGTCTATGATTGATGAGAAAAATACTCGAAATCACAAATGATCTGTCAAAAGCGTTGCAAAGAAAAGATCAAGATATTGTGAATGCTATGAGCTTGGTTACTGTGTGCAATGAACGACTCCAGACGTTGAGGGAGAGCAGTTGAGATGATTTACTAACACAAGTTTCTTCTTTTTGTGGGAAGCATCGTATAAAAGTTTTAAGCATGGATGACAGATTCGAACCTCCTGGAAAATCAAAGCGAAAGTCTCAGGTAATAACAAACTTGCATCATTTTCTTGTTGATTTATTCTATACAATTATAGATAAACAACTTCAAGAATTAGGTGATCGATTCAATGAGAAGAATACAGAGTTGCTTCGTTGCATGTCAAGTTTGAATCCAAGCAGCTCATTCCCAACTTTTGATAAAGCAAAGTTAATTCGTCTTGCACAATGTTATCCTCAAGACTTTTCTAAACATGAGATAGAGGTACTTGATGATCAACTAGAGAATTATATTATAGACATACGCTCTGACATTGAGTTCTCTGATTTGAGAGGAATTACTGAGCTTGCAGAGAAAATGGTTCACCGAAAGAAAGAGAAAACATTTCTACTAGTTTACTTATTTTTGACATTAGTATTGATTTAACAATAGCAACAACAAGTGTGGAGCGAGTATTTTCTGCAATGAATATTGTAAAAAGTCGTTTACGTAGCCGAATGAGTGATGAGTTGATAAATGATTGTTTGGTATCATACATTGAGAAAGACATATATGTTACTATAAACGATAAAGTTATCATGAAACGTTTTCAGAATATGAAACATCGACGAGGACAATTACCCTTGTAATATAGATAGTATTTTTTCAAGAACAATGTAAAATTTTATATTATTTAATTCTATTTTTACAATCTTAATTCCCCCTCCCCCTCCCGACTCTAAATCTTGGCTCCGCCACTGGTGTCGAGCCACCAAGCCAATCATAGAAGAAGCAAAGACGGCCCAGAGCTCGAGAGGATTCACCAAGGCAGATCACCCAGGATTCAAAGCAAACTCCGCCCACAATCAATTAGCCGCCATCCGTCTTCAATCGTCATCAACCTGAACCAGCAACCGACTGAACATCGATCAATGAACCCGAAGCTTCTCGCCAATCCGTTGCAATCTCGTTGTTCCACACAACCCTTACATGTTTATTCCCGATCACCAACATCGCCCGTCCAGCAGCCCCTATGGCGTCACAGCTCTACCAAAGGCCGGCACGGTTGAGGCGGCTGTCGGGCGAGGTCCCCAACCCACTCGAAAAACCTCCTAGTTCCTAGTTCCCTTAGTAAACCTCCTTGAATCACAATCTCAATATTCCAGTTGGATTTGTAATCCTTTTTATTTCTTTTTTTAAAGTAAATAATTTAGTAAATAAAGAAATCCCACAGAATTATAAGAATTCATGAACATAGAAATCCACAAATTGGAGTAGTGGAACTCTAACAGAAAGAATGAAAGCATAGCCTGATGCTAAGATGCACTTAAAAGGAAATGCCTGAAAGCACCTACTGGCTACTGAAATAGAGAAGCAGTGCAGAACACTTCAGATGCAGGTAAAAGGATATGCAACTCTGCTACATGAAAGGCAAATGGTTCAAACCTAAATGTGATACAATTTATTGAAATTTGAGTTTATAAATATGATGTCTGATGACCAATGGGTCTCCAGTTTTGGAACACTAGTTTAAAGCTACAATACAATTCAGTTTCCTCAAGGGAAATTTATGTTTACAGGGAAATACAACACCTTGCAAACCTACTACTACTACACCAAGAAGAGATTGCACCGTGATCACAGTACAGGAATGTCAATGATCAGTACATAAGCACATTACAAGGCAGCTTTTCAACCCTTCTTTGCTTCTTATCATCTTCAAATGACTGTAAATTCTGCACAAAGAATAAATAAAAAATGCTAAAGGAGATATAAAGCAGGAGTCTACTTTTCTAAGCTTTTGTTCTACAAGTAGTATTATCTCAGATTCTACAAAGCCCAGCCAATAACTACCTGTGCCATCAGATAATGTGGAACACGAATCCTCTTTGAGCCACTCGATAGACGCTTACATGGGAACATGGTATCCATAGCATCAGGATTATTGTTGAGCTACAATCAGATACAGCAGAATTGTCAAGATAAGAAAAGATGTAAGAACATAGGACTCTTCTACGAATCACGTGGCAGTATAAATTGAATACAAAATGATGGTTTAACAATGCACCAAATAGCAAGGATTGCTTGATTTTACATTTACATTTTGAGAAATGGTTAAATGGCGAACTTTGAAGTTTAAATCAAATAATTCAATACATTATTATGTAACTTTATAAGTTACTATTCATGCAAGAGTTTTCTTTTCCAGTGAATATGTACCAAACCCAATTTTGATGGAATTCTGCTTTAGCAATCATTTATTGTCAAGTGGCATGAATGCAAAATCAAAAACAACACAGCATTCTTCACACAATAAAGCTCCCCAGAATGCATTTGAATGTTGTGTACCACATTTGATGCACGTTGATTCAAAAGCTAGAGTGAAATGCTATATAGTAAATATCACTTGTGTTCCTCATATACATGTCCTAGGTTCGGCTTCCGATATACCAATATAACCTATATATATTAGTTTTGAAATAGATTCTATAATTTGGAAAAGCCCCAAGGAACATGTTATTACCTGACTGTGAATGGCTCCAATCAACATCCGCTGACAACCAGATGCATGCACCTTTTCTAAATTTGGGCACTGTAGTGACAATCTCTCTGGATAAATACAAACAAAACTGAGTAACTTGAGACAAACCATGAAAAATGTAAAACAAAACTGAAACTACCAAACACAACAAGTTATATACCTGGATGCAAATTTTCACATGAATTTATGTTTAGATCATTGAGTTCTGGGCAGTTTAAAGATAGAGCCTGCAATCAGTTTTAAAAAAAAGGATAAGATCCCTACTAAAGAAGCTAAAGGAGAAAAAGAATTAAGCTGTTGATAATCTTACATCTAAGCCAGAACATCCCCACAAGCTGAGTTTCTTCAACCGGCTATGTTTAATAATCAGATTCTGGCAAATAAGGTTTGCTTTGCCTTTTGATGTCTTTGATAACTGAAAAGCACCGCTTTCTTCAGAAGTTGGATCGGAAGAATTGGGATCACATATTGCCAGGCCACAGTCCATGAGTTCAAGAAGAGGCAGTTGGGTTGTGGCAAATACTATACCCACTGAAAATAACATCAGCAAATTAGTGAGCTAAAGTTTATAAGAAATTAGAAACTTATGAGTTTTAGCCCTTGCACTAGGTGAAGTAATTACTTGTAGTGATGTTGGGACAAAGAGCAACAAGTAGCCTTGAAAGAGTTTCAGGGAACACATTACAAATGATTTGAATGCCACTGTCACTGATGCTAGATCTGGAATCAGAGAAGAGAGTATAAATAAGATCTCTAAGATGAGAGTATAAAACAGAAGCGATAGTTTTCAAGCTTTTGCATATATGCAACTATGCTCTAGGAAAATGCATAAATGTCCAATTATTACAGTTTTATGTATCACCTTTACTTCAGTGAAGTCTAAGACTCTTAGATCTGCCAAATGCAAGGCGTGTTGGAAACCATCTGATTTTTTATTAGTCAAGTCTATACACTCTTTTAGTAGCAAATTCTGGAAAGTATGGTTACTTAAAAGGCTTGACTTTTTATCAAAAAATAAAGGCTCAACTTTTGCTTTATTCTAAACAGAAGTGGTAAGTGTTGACCATTTAGAATCAGAGTCCGAGATAAATGCAGTAAACGTATATTTACACTATCTGAAAATAAGGGACACAATCCATTTCGATGTGGGACTGAACACTAACCCACTCAGGTCGAGCAGTTTTAAGTTGGGATAGCTCGACGCTATGGCAGCAACAGATGCATCAGTGATTTGAGTTCCAAGAACAAGAGACAGCATTCGCAAATCCCTGAACAAAAAGCAAACAATATTATTATTGAGTCATATTGCTTACTGAGAATTCTTTCGGTTGTCATCAGTCTCATCACTATATCAAAACATAAGCAGTAAGATGCAGTAGTTTACTCAGATGAAAGCAAACCTTAATTGGGCAGCTGTAAGGGCAAGGACAACGGCATGGGAAAGCCAGAGTGATGCAATGTGTATGTTTTCCAGCCTCGGGCAATTCCTTCCCAGACCATCAACCATTGTAATAAGATCAGTGTGTTCATTCCCTTGGCGAGAAAAATCTATAGATATCTCTTTTAAATTGGGGCAGCTAAAAATCTGTGAAAATTGGATGTGATTAAGTAAAAGGGAAGCCACGTCCATACAGATGAAAAGCAAGAAGTGATGCAATCGGCCATTTCATGGAGGACAAAAGGAAAGAGAAAAAAGATTACCGTCTTAGAGAGGAAATGAAGACCGGATAGCCAAAGTGTCATAAGACTTGGTGAGAAGAGAGCAATGCTACCTAGATTAGAACAACCTTCCATCTTAAGGCTTTTCAGTAATCTTCTATCAGCAACAAAACGACTCAGTTCATCACTGCAATAGAACTTGCCCAATTATCAGTCATTGCTCGGATTGTTTTCAACATGAACACTAATCTCATACACACACCACAACAGCAGTAGCAACTCACAATATAGGATAGTTTCTGAAAGAACATGATCTGGACTAGAAATATAGCAACTTTTCCATTAGAAGTTAGAACTGTAATCAAAAGAACCATACAGGTAGAACACAACCAATGTAAAAACTGAGAAAATAAGATCAATAGAACAGTAAAGCCATACCCAGTGATCCGATTGGTTGCCTCCTGCGACATATAAATCTCCATAGATTCAAGATTCGGGCATGAAAATGCAATACACTCGAGCATTGTTGCATCCACATCTCTACAATAAACAGATTTTAATCAATAACCATGTATAAATTCAATGCCATATCTATAACCATGTCTAAATACAATGTATCATCATCGCTGGTTGCAAAATTAAAACCTCGTGGATTAATGTTATATTGATCAGATTTCTACATCATCATATTCATTTCCTTTTAGCTCCGTTTGATATTAAATTTCCAGATCGATTTTTGCATTCTTAGTGCTCAGATTGTTCAGGTAACAGTTGTTAACAGATCCGTCTGATGAAACCCTAGATCTGATACCTTTCAATTGTAAGGGAGAGACTAATGAGGCCAGGGCATTTGTGCAGCACCAATCGAACAAACCGAACCTGAGCCCTCGCGGGAACCCTAAGCCTGAGAGCCTCGGTGGCCTTCCACAGCTTCTTCGTCGTCTCCCTCCATCCACGGCACACCATCGCAGACGATAAAAGCGCCGGCGGAGGAAGCCGTCTGAGAATCTCCCACAGACAACTCATCGGAAGACCGCCCCATCCCATCTCCCAATCCACCTCCGTGTCCTCCACCTCATCGAGATCCGAGTCCGGCGAGTCCAAATCGCCGCCCCATCCCCCGGAGCTCTCGACGTCGTCGAACGACAGCGCGCGGCGGAGGCTAGAGTACGGCTGACGCGGCGGCGGCGGAGGCAGCAGCGCTGACGGGGACGGCGTCTCGGGGTGGTGCGTGTCCCCTCCGGCCTCGGCGGGGCGGAGGTGGCAGACGTGTCCCTTTTTCGGCTGACCGCATCGGCCGCAGGTGTAACTGCCGCGCGTCTTGGGACGCTTGTGGCCGGAGCTGGCGGTGGGCGCGTGGGGGTAGGTGGCGGCGGAGATGTGAGGCTGGCGATGCTCCATCTAGAGAGAAAGTTTGAGACTGAAGAAGAAAAAATGAGAGGGTTTCAGACTTTCAGTGTGTGTGTGAGAATGTAGCCAAAGAAATAGAGAGAGAGAGTGTGTGTGGGCCCCAGGAGAAGAGAAGCGGGAGCTAAGAGAAGGGTTTCGCGCGCTGGGTTTTTTTTTAAAGAACTAAAGAATAATAGAGGGGGGAGGAGCCTCTATATATATATTATAATAATATGGTGGTCAATGACGGAAATGGGCTTGATAGGAGGAACGTGATTAATGTTTGGCCGTATCTTCTCCCGCGTTTAATTTTGAGGGAATTGAATTTGTTGCCGCGATATGTTTTGATTTATTTCTTTTTACTTGTTTTTTCCGCTTAATAAGGGCAGGCATGGTGAGGGAATTAAGACGTTGCTATTTATGACTGGATGCGGGGGTCGGTTGTGAATTTGAAAATGTTAGAAATAGTAGATGCCGTTGGGTTGTGAATTGGATCTGGACACACTCCCTTGTGCAATTGCCTTTGCTCAATTTTTAATCTCTATTAATTAATAAAAGAGATGGATCATCTTAATAGGGATAGTTAACATCAAACATTTTAAATACTATTTTGTATCCTTTACTTTCTATCATTGGACAATGCCTGAATTAAATTGAACCATGGGTAACAATGTAAAGTGAAAACAGTTTCTTTCAGGACTCTACGGTTTACAAAGAATCGTTCTTCACAATCAGTTTTATTTCCCATTTGCCTGATATGTGCCCTCGCTCTCGCTCGCATAGAAGCATACCCTGGATTTCTTCTTCTTCCTCTTCTTCACTTATTTTCTCTTTGATCGGTTGGTTTTAGTAAGATATTTTATTTCTCAATGGTTTGCTTCGTTTGGTTAAAGACCAAAACCTTCTGCCTTGAATTTGCGTATGCCATTCTTTGCTTTGTTCTCTACTCTTAATGATTTTTTTTAATGCGTGGTGTAGGTGCCCATGATGGTGAAAGAAGAAAATGAATACTAATCAGTCCAAGGTCTATCTGTCACGCTTTTTGTATAATTGCATTCTTATATGGTCTCTTCACAGAATTTGCTTCTGTTTTGTTGCGTAATTGTTTGATACTTCACCATTTTGCTTTGTAATTGTTTGATATTCCACCATAACACGTTTCCATGCATCACTTTTCTAGGACTTTCATTTCATTAAGTTTCTTGAGAATGGAAATTGAATATATAGGTTTTTCAAAATTGGTTGTCTTGGTATTGCAGCCTTTTTTGGTGGTCTTTACTTCTATACTGTTTTGTACTGTGGACTTGATAATGTTAGGGTACTATATGTTTGAAGCCGTAAGGTGAGGATCTCCATATGTAGAGTTTCACAAGCTTTAATGGATGTGGCACGCATGGAACAGAGGCCAGTACCACAATCCAAATCAATCTCCACGAGTTTGTTTTTTAAGTTGTTGTGATTGACATGCATGTTGCACATTTGATAGTCTTACAGTCTTGCTTCGATTTTGAGATCAAAAGGTTAAAGCATGAATTAAAGGTATTAATGGAGATGTACATTTCAACGTGTTATATATATACATATGTTATATATCTTTGAATTAGTCTGAATGAAACAATAGCTTCCAATTGGGTAATCCAAGCATGGGAGTGTTAGACCCATAATTATGTCTATAACCACATGTTTAGTGTTCGTCTTTTATTAATAAAGCATCATTTTTATTATTTTATCGTGTTATGATGGGAAATGAGGGATTGACATGGAAACGCTCTAAGAAATGGAATTTAACCACTTTTTGGAGAAGCTGAGCAAGTTTCCTAATTTTTTGGAGAAGATGGAGAAAAATCGAGAAAATGACGAAAAGTCAACAGTAGGTCAACGATCAACTCCGGTAGTCGACGGTCAACTCCGGCAAGTCTTCGTCGATCAATAAAAAGGTCAAGTCAAGTTGGGCCAAGGCCTCAAGACCCAAGTCCACTTGGAAGATATTTTGAGAAGATGGGTGCACATGCAAGTCACATGACTTAGGATGAGTCACACCTCTTGGACCACTTAAAACCTAAATTTGTGGATCATGTCTAAACATCAATTTTTGAATTTCAAACACAAAAATATCTCCCTTAGCTTATCTAGGCCGAGCTCCCTTTTTTCCCTCACAAATATCACACTTTATTTTCTCATTTTCCATAGTTTTACACTCTCTCTAGACCCATTATCCATATCTCGACCCTCAAGCACTCTTTCATACCTCTTCTCCTCCCTTTTTAGGTCAAAACACGTCCATAACCACCACCATTAGAGACCTAGCTCTTCCCTCTCTTGGGTAGAGCCAAACCTCTCCACCACCATACCATCACTTTGGCTTAGTTCGGATGTTCCTCTTCTTACCTTTACCTTTAAGGTTTGGTTTAGTCTTTAGAGTTCAAAGGAGTTAGAAGTGATCCCTCTTCCCCTGGGCTCCTTGGAATCCTAAGGACTATCATTACCTCCTCTTGAAGATTTGGTGCAAACTTGGAGTGAAGAAGGGAAACTAGAAGCCTTGGAGTCATTTGGTGGAGCTTTGGGTAAAGGAGGCCTTGGTTATTTCTATTCTCTTCTAGTTTTAAGCATGTATCAACTCTTTTATTTCCTTATGTGTAGTGAGTAGTCCCATTTGGGAAGCTAGGGTTAGAACCCTAGCCATGTGATGTGAACAAATGATGTCTTGGATTATGTATGGTTTGTGGTTTAGTATATGTTGTGTGAAAGTGTGTTGTTAATGAGCTAATATATGATTGTGGATGTTTATATGTTTGAGCTTCAAGATTTGTTTCACTTGTGCATGTGTTGACCATAGATAAGTTATATATGCATGAAGAGACTAAAAATGGGACCTTATTTGAATTAGCTACTCATTTAAGGCTAGATGAGCATGTAAACATGATTAGGGTCTATTCCAAGAGGGTTTACCTCGAGGCTTGGTTTCCTTAGCAGTAAGCAAGGACTAGAGCTCTTTGAGTCTCAATAGACTTGAGGGACTTTAGTCAAGCACATATTGAATCAAAAAAGTTATTGTGACTATTAGTAGAATATCTTGACTCGTAACTCAATAGGTGCAAGTTGGAGATTCACTTAGACTTTCTTTCGGATTCTCTAATAGAGATTCGGGAAGGGGAACCTTCCACATGTATCACATAGGATACTTTTTGACTTCACAAACGTGACATACGGTCAAGATGTAAGCCTGAAATAACTTGGGTCTTGGTCCCGATTCACTAGATATTTTCACGTTGGGCTTAAGTCATCTAGAGTCCAAAATGACCTAGAAACTTGAGTCCAAAACCAAACGTGACTCAAAAGGTCACGATTTAGACATCAACTTGTGTGAACGGACTCTAATAATCCACCTACATAAACCGGCACATTGTTTGGGCATCATATGGTTAGCGAAGATTTCTCAAGTCAACCATTCTTTTTTGTATTGAATTTGTTGCTATTTTAGTTTCCGCATTTTAGTGTAATCAATCAACCAACAATCGTTTAATCACTCACCATAATCTAATCACCCCTCGCAATGCTAAGTTTCCAAATGATGAGTAAGAGTAACAGTTCACGAATATTATAAGCCAAGGAGCATCGAGTACGACTTAAGAGTCAGTTTATTGATGATTAATTTTCTGGCAATCCAGGTGAGTGAACATTTTATTTTCACTGTCATAGTGAGTCGTTATTGTTTTTACTTACGTGCAAGTGTTTTAGTTTCAGTTTCAGTTTACAGTTTTAGTTTCCAGTGTTGAGGCTTATATGCATATCACCATTCATTGTATCGATGCATTAGCTACTCGATTCTCGAGGGCTCCAGGATGAGTTAGAGATCCTAACTTGACACTTACATTTTAGCTACTCGTTTCTCGAGGGCTCCAGAATGGGTTAGAGATCCTAACTTGACACTTACATTTTAGCTACTCGGTTCTCGAGGGCTCCAGGATGGGTGAGAGGCCCTGACCTGACACTATCTTGCACGTTCAGTATCGTCTCGGATTAGAGATCCCTAGACGTTGCCTCATTGCCACTTACACATTGAGAGTTTACTTTTGACTTGCTATGTTTTTATATTGTCTTTATTTTGGAGAAAGGCACAAATTTCTTTATTTCACGTTATTTCAAGATTATTGTTTTCGTCCACTCACTATAAAATTTTTCATGTTTATATGTCTTTCCCCTAGACTCTTTTGTTTAAATTGCCCATAATGCAAGTTTTTAAGCTGAGGTTAGACGTGCACACAAATGGAGGTATAGCAGCATCCATTGTTGGATTATCTTGAATCCTACGGTTTAGTATTTATGTTATCATTGTTAGTTTAGAAGTCTAGTTGCTCTGATGTTATGATAAGTTTTATGACTTTAGTATTGAGCAGCTGTTAGTTGGAATTGGAAAAATAGTTTATTTAACTTAAAATTTTCGGATATATTGATTTTCCTTTTAGTTTTATTTTGGACTAGTTTGGCTCTAATGATCATTAGGGCCTAATCCCGGTTTAGACAACTAAATCGGGGTCGAGTCCTTTCATATCACCACTAACCAACTTGATGCACAACAATGTTCAATTTATGATGATGAGTTGTCAAGTCTGGTTTACATACTCAAACGTCTTTTGGATCGTTAGAACAAATCTTTCATTGTCCAAATTGTGCCTTTTGGGTCATGTTCGGTTATAGGCTGAAACTCCTACGCCTTTTGGGATTCTAGAAGGTTTTGTCACATCCACAAAGCACAAAGCAAACCAAAATTAGGGAATAGACTTTTGGTGCTAACCCCTAAATATTTTTCATGCATAAAAAGTTTGATTGGTCAAACCTACTAATGTTGTGGCAGGTTTTTCATTTACAAGTCTCCTTCAGAGGACTTAGAGCAAGTCTAAATAATATGCCAAAGTCCTGATCAACACTTTAACGGTAAATTTTGACAGAAGAAAAAAATATTGAGGCTTTCCAACGGTTGTGCCAAAAACACCGTGGATGACCGATCAAAACAAATCAGTCAAATTTGACATATTCGATCAAAACCTTCAAATCTTCTCTCTCTTCAAATCGTTTCCTCTATTCACATTTTTATCTTATACTCTTTGCCCTTCATTTGTTCTTTCACTCTAGACCTTCTTCATCATCATCGATAAAATAGAGGATTCATCACTTCTCTAATTTGATTTTAAGGGTTTTTGTGGTGAGAAGTCACAAGTTCATCGATTACAAGCTTGTGTGGAGTATTTATCATCTCTTTACAACTAATAGAGGCTTACTCATGGACTGGGTTTGATAAAATCAAGTCGATCAAACCTTGTGTGGAGTTGAACCAAGTCTCTTCCAATATGATATTTAATTGAACCAAGGTTTTTTCTCAGGTTATTTCTTTCATCGTCAATGTGCAATTGAGTATTTCAAATTTTGGTTTCAATTGCTAAATATCATAGGCGCTTTCCTGAATTTGTCATAGCCATACTTTTCATATATTAGGCTTGGGCATGAAACCGATTCTGAGTGAAAACCAACCAAAACCGACTGAAAAATTCGGTTAGAAAACTTATCTGAAATGAATAAGACGAGAAAATGTATGAAACCGCACCGAACCAAAATAAAGCGGTTAAGATTCAATTTTGAGTAAAGACCTGACCGATTTAAAATGGACCGACCGATTTATTATATATACACATTTGATTTTCCATAGTGTGCTACAATGCTTAAGTATATGTTGGCCACGTTAAGGTTTTAAGCATGTCGGAGTATGTATCAAATAAGTTAGCATGTTATGGTACTTGTGATGTTTGTTCTAGAAGCAGCGTGGTTCAGGGCTGCGCCTTCCCGAAGATAAGAATTTAGTGTGTCGATCCTCAAGGAGGGACAAAATTATTGTATGACGCTTTAAGATTTTCGAGCGCATTCTTATCATGCTAGTTGAAATTAATGCCGACTCTGGATGCAGAAACTTGTGCAACACTTTCGTTTTCTTAGGATGACTTGCGATTTAATGTAAATCATGTGTCTTAAATTATGAGGAATCTGGTTGAGCAACTGTGGCTCACAATTTGTATATGGGACTTTTTTTTATCTTGGAAATATAATCTCCCTACAAGTTTGGTTGACCTTGAAATTACGGGGAGGTTATGCCGAATTTTCTGTAAATTATATGAGTTATATCAAGTCGTGTATTATGTAGAATGACAAGGCAAAACTATTGGTGAATTATGATTACGTCAATAACTCATGAGCCATCTTGTAATTTCGAGTTAGTAAATTACTAGCTATGTCAATGAATCACGTGCGCAAATTTTCTGTCTTTCGCCATATTTAATTTTGCAGTCTCCTTCATCATAATCAACAAAAAATTTCAAGGGTCTTGTTTAATTTTTCAGCTTTCCAATTCGCATTTAATCTCCCATCTTAATCCTTCATGTTCAGTTACTTTATGAGGATTGAAAGTTCTTGGATGAGGAACTATATTATACGAAGTCGTGTAGTGAAAAGAAAGTTATGACAAGATTGTTTGTAATTTCACTAACACCTTATAAGCCTCGTTATAGCATGAAGTTAGTGAATTCTCGATGATGTCAACAAGTCTTTGAGCTCAATGCCCTTCTATTTGTCATGTTTAGTCATGCGATCTCTTTAAATTACGTACAACTACTAGCTTCATGTGATATTTGGAGCTTTCCAACCCTCTAGTTCGTGTCTAAACTTTTCAGCTTCATGTGTCATATTTGCAGAGCTAAACAGATTTCTTAGTCCATAATGGGAGTCCTTTCAGGGATATCCGGTGAAATCGGAAGGATGCAAAGGAGATTAGCATGGTCACTACACAAAGACAATACTTATGAATCAAAACTTGGTCCTAGTATGTGAAGTCACTTGATGTGCATTATCATCACCCATACTACTAATTGAGGCTATGATACTTGGGGTAGGGGTCGGCAAAAGCCCGGCCCGGCCCGGCCCGGCCCATGTATAGCCGGCACGGGCCGGGCCGGGCCGGGCCTCAACAACATTTTAATATATGCGGGCCGGGCCGGGCCGGGCTTTATCTTTTATATAAGGATCCGAGCCCGGCCCATTCAAGCGGGCTTTGCGGGCTTTTGCGGGCCGGGCCTTTGCGGGCTTTTGCGGGCCGGGCCTATCGGGCTTTAATTATTAAAAAATTAAGACATTTCAAAATAAACGTAACCTTTATCCATGCACTGGGGTTTAAACGTACTCCGACGAGTCTAAATTTTACGTACGATGTTTATCACTATAAGATGGAGTTTTCTACATGTCCTCGTTTATTATTAAAACATATTTAATTCTTATATTGCTTGAATTCTTCATATGTATATTAATATTCTTACGTTTGTTCATTTGTTATATGGAATGAAATACTTTTGTGAAACTTAATCGGACATGTTTAATTATTTTATAAAATTGACCATTAGATTGATTGGTTAGAATATTATAACCATGCCTTTAAAATTTTATAAATTTTGGACTTGATTTAGACATCGATCCATGTATTTCGCCAAATGTGACCATAGTACTCTTACAACTAAAACGGAAATTACCCCTCCCGAAAATAATTTTTTAACATCAAATTTTGGACACATACTCTTATGGAATACATATCTATCTCATAGTATCAAAAAAATTGACATAAAAAATTGATTTATCTACTCCCCCCATAGGAAAATAAGGAAAATAAGATGAGTGTATTTTAGTGTTTTCACAAATTTTGTTTAATTGTATTGACTGGGATCCAAACGTACTTCGATTAGGCTAATTTTTACGTACGGTGTCTTTTATTACAAGGTGAACTATTATATGGCCTTCTTTATTGTTAAAACATTTTTAATTCCTATATTGCTTGAATTCTCTACATGCACACTAATGTTCTTACCTTTATTCCTTGGTTATATGGGTTGAAAGTCCTTTGTGAAACGTAATCGATCATGTATCATCATTTTACAAAACTGACTGTCAGATTGGTTGTTCATAATATTCTAAGCATGCCGTTAAAAATTTATAAATTTTGGACTTGATTTAGACCTACATCTATGAGTTTCGCTAAATGTGACCGTAGTACCCTTACAACTAAAACATAAATTACCCATCCCTAAAGGAATTTTTTAAGATAAAAATTTTAACACACATTCTTGTAAATTACATATCTATCTCATAGTGTCAAAAAAATTGATATAAAAATTTAATTTATCAAGTTTCTCCATGGAAAAATAAGCAATATATAAGAGAAGGGTATTGATGTCATTTCACACACTCTCAATTAAACTCTCACCATTGAAAAATTACAAAATCTAATCTGAACCATCTATTATATTTACTGTTTTACAGTGTAAATCGATAAAAAAAATTACAATGAAACCCTAACCCTAAACCCTAACCCCTAAACCCTAAACCCTAACCCCTAACCCCTAAACCCTAACCCCTAAACCCTAACTTACTCTAAACCTCAAAATTCCTAAAACCTAAAATCTAACTTACTCTAAACCTCAAAATTCTTAAACCTTAACTTACCCTAAATCTCAATCCCCTAAACCCTAAGTTACCTTAAACCTAAACCCTAACTTAATTATCCTAAACTTTAAACAATGATTTAATAGTAAAATAGATACATAAATATAACTATATATGGAATTCCAATATTTGATCAATATATGTATATGTAATATATTAATATAAACATACACAAATATAAAAATATATATATAGTACTAGTCACTATATTATATATATAAGTGTAGGTATAATGATATACGTACTACTATCTTATATATATAAAAAATTGAATGTCGGATTGGTTGTTCATAATATTCTAAGTAGGCCGTCCCTAATTTTTATAAATTTTGGACCTAAACCCTAAACCTTAAAACATAAACCCCAAACCCTAAACCCTAAAAAAATTACAATAAAATCCTAGAACCGGAACCCTAACTTACCCTAAACCTCAAATTCCTAAACCTTAACTTACCATAAATCTTAATCTCCTAAACCCTAATTTACCCTAAACCTAAACCCCAACTTATGCTAAACTTTAAATAATGACTTAATAGTAAAATAGATACACAAATTTAATTATATATGGAATTCAAATATTCAATCTATCCATCTATATGTAATATATTAATATATATACACAAATGTAAAATATATATCTATATAGTATTAGTCTATTAGACTACTAGTCACTATATTATATATATATATATGTCAATATGTGTGTAGGTAAACATTAACTAGGTATAAATTGTATAATGATTAAAATTCATTAAATAATTTAATGATATATGTCAATATGTGTGCGGGCTTTGACGGGCCGGGCCTAACGGGCATTGACGGGCCGGGCCTAACGGGCCTTGACGGGCTTTTGGCGGGCCGGGCCCGCGGGCCGGGCCGGGCTTTAGATCTCTAAACCATGGTCGGCCCACCAACCACCTTGGCGGGCTTTTGCGGGCTTTTTTGCGGGCCGGGCTGGGCTTTTAGCCCACGGGCTTGCGGGCCTCCACCGGCCCACGAGGCCCACGGGCCAAATGATGACCCCTAACTTGGGGTGTGTTGCACATACGTCCTTAGTGAGAGTGTTTCATTCATGTTCCATTCATCTTCAATTAGTTATGTGGTTGTTAATTCGTTTCACCCTGTTATGTTGCGATCATTCAATTTTACGTCGTTCCATCTTGTGATGTTGTATTCTCGACAAGTGCGCTTGAAGATTATTTACTAATATATCCGATTCTGAATGTATCATTGTCGTAGATGCCAAGATCCATTGTTGTACAAGCACAGCTACATCGAGACCCTGGAACAATCTTAGGTTTGTCGCTCATAACCATTTTGGCAGAGCAGTCGTGTGTAGTTTCGGCTAATTATGTTACATTTCAGTTGAAGTTTCGTTGCTTTCATTCACTTTCTTTTGTCCCTTCCATTTTGATTACCTTAAGTACCTCAATCTTGTTCATCGAGGAGATTTATCCGCTTTAACTGGGAAATTTATTCTCGATTTTGTCACATCAACTAATTTTGTTTCATTTTCGATGCATGTGGAGCGCTTCGGAACAAGAAAGTACATGAAGTATTCATGATACACTTGTACATGCCTATGGTTCATTTTCCATCAAGACTACCTTATTTAACCACAACAGTTTTAGAATCTCATCAGGTTTAGTTGAAGTATACTTATCTTTTCATGCATTGCATGCGTTTATCTTTAGTTAATTATGTCGAAGAGTAACGATTCGATTATTTAAGATGAAGATGATTTTACACTTGTGTGTTAGGTCCTAGATCATTACTTCATGTTTAACTTCTGAGCAGGTGAAGTTGATACCAGCGCTATATATTATATCGAACTTGATATACTCTTCTAGATTATATGGAAAGTTATATTCTGTTGTTGATTAGTTTGTGGTTATTGTAGTAGTGAAATGAGCCGGATTTGCAGGATTATGCAAAAGATGGAAGGACCGGAATCAACACCTTCTTGAACTGTAATTGGCATCAAGTGTTTTATTTTCTGTTGCTTGTTGTTAGTTTTATTGTTTGTGTTTTAATTTGAATTATTTTTAACTGTAATTTTTGTTGTATATTCAATAGTCACTAACTTTCAGATTTCTGGAGGAGTGAAAATTTGGATGTCGGAGACTGAAGGGTTGTTGCTAGACTTCTTGCCCTCTTTTTATTACTTTGCTACTTTTGCAATTAATTATGGGTCTGTAAACTTTATAATTATGTGCTGCTAAGTGTTGCATTTGAATATTTGGATATTTGCTTATTTTGGTGTGTTTGATGCACCTGAACATTTGGAGTTTTAGTCACATTGGCGTGAGCTGCACTTGAAATCTGGAATTTCATATTTGGACTTTGGTTATTTAAATGAGTAGGCAGTTTTGTTTGTGACCCGTAAAGAGTTGGAAGATAATTAATTTATGTTCATAACTATGTAAAGATTTGAAAGAAAAAAAATATAGAGGCCAAGTTTGAGCCCATAGTATTTGGGCTTAAAATTGGAGAATCAGTTCATGGGTCTTAACCGAAATTAAACTGGGTTGAACCGAAAATTCGGTCGAACAAAAAATTCGGTCTTAGAAATTTTAGTATAGTGATCGGTCTTAAATTTGGCCAAACGGAAAAATTCGGCCCAAATTCGACTTAGGCCTCAAACTGACCCGAACCGAGGTATGCCCAAGTCTACATATTATCATGGAGTTAATTTTTTCAGATTCTTTATTAGAAGGTTTGTTTTTTTGGATATTACGAATTCTTTATCTAATGAAGAGTTGTTGAATCTAGAAGTTGAATATCTATAAGAAGAGCAAGAGAACTCAAGGAAGGAAAGAAGACGTAGGGATTATGTTCGTGATCGTGCATATGTTGATATAGATCGTCTTCAATTTTAACAAGTATTGTACAATGATTACTTTGCAAAAAATCCAATTTATAATAGACTTGTATTTCAGAGGAGGTTTCGTATGCACATCCCCTTTTTCTTAAATTTTTTGATGCGGTAGAAGCTCATGATTCTTACTTCGTTCAGAAACGGGAAGCTACATGCCATTTGGGGTTTTCAAATCTTCAAAAATGCACCGCTACTATGAAGAACATGCTCAAAAATAGAGAACTTGCAAAGTAATCCAAGAGATAGTGTTAAAGCTCTTGACACATCCATTAGACTTGGAAATAACCAAATTGGCCATTTTCCACATAAGCTGCCAAATTCGAATTTCAATTTAATGATTTGACATAACTGTGAGACCAGATTTCATCTCCCTCTAGCATAGATCTCCGTGAACCTGCAAAACAAATCAGACTGTCAGAGCACGGTGTGGTACCGTGCTTAGACCCTCTAATGCTTAGGTTAGCACTTATCTCAAGAATCAAGAAGTAATTAGGGAAGAGTTACGTTACATATGACCATGTATGGATGGTATATATATAATGATCATTCCAGGTCTAAGCATAGTCCTTATTGAACCAGACTACTTTACATTAGAAAAATAGGAACCCATTAAGGAATGGATCTCCATATCCAGAGCCAATCAAATCTTATGATTACCACAAGCCCTTTGGCAAAATCCTCATAGGATACGCTCAAATCTTACCATTTTCCTCATAGATTCTGTCAATTCCCCCGAGGTCCGATCAAATAGTCCCTCGTGATCAAATTGCCCAGTGTCCTTAAGATCCGATCTTACCATGGGATTGTCATGCCACTAAACGTTTCAGAAGCCTCTACACCGTTCTAGATATTTCCAGAAAACCTGCATATGATGAATTTCCAAATAAAATTCTTTACCTCTATTCCCCTTATCTTTGATAGAGACTCATCTTTGATCCACATGGAATGATAGTCTGTGGTGACAATGAGGTACTTCTTTTGCCCACCCCCAACTCCGACCGGGAATTCTCCCATTATCTCTAATCCTCACTGTGCAAAGGCGCATGAGATTGAGACTGGCTTATCTCTAAGGCGTCGCCAGGTGTGAACGCCTGGGACTTAGAATGCTTAAAATGCTAAGTTATTACTAAGTCACCTCTGGAGTGTTTGTTAATCTGACCACGTGCAATATAACCTCGAGGCCCTAATAACCCAAGATTACTTTGAACACTTATGGGGTTTTTCTGTGAGTGTTTTGGTCTATCCATGGGCATCCTCCTTGATGCCATAACCTCCTTCACTTAGGATGTATTACCTTAGGGAGAGTTAATTAGCTCGCAGGGTAAAGGTCCTTCCCATGGGAAGTCGTCTGCCCTACTCGAGCTTGGTGCCTTTCCTAGGCCTTAAGATCCTCTCAATCGAACATATAACCATAAGACTCCTATAAAACGAACATACAAATCTAACATCTTGCAAAGGCAAATCGAACATAAAACACAATGAAAATCATAGTTGTTGACAAAAGCTTTTATTAAATGATCATATATATCGTACAACATTTATCGAATAAGTAAGAAAGTATCTGACATGCCTCATTAAACCTGCCAACTTGTGAAACAATCGAATTAAAAACCTGGGCTAGGAAGAGTACGTGCCCCTTCTAGATGTTTGCTAGCTTCTTTTCCCAGTCCTTCAGCTCTGCTCCGAGCGGTATTCCTTCAAATAAAGATCATTCCATCGTTTTATCAACCAAGGCTTCTGTTCTTGGATTCTCCAACTCATACGATCCATTGTGCCCTCTCCGACGATTATGTAGGGTCCTTCCCATTTTCCCCCCAGTTTTCCTTCTCCTGGAACCTTAGTATTTTCGAACACCTTACGCATGGTGTCTGGGAGGAAAACTCCAGGTCGAATATTCCTGTCGTAGTATGCCTTTAGCTTTTGCTGGTAAGAGGCCACCCTTATATGAGCTTGTTCCCTACGTTCCTCCAATAAATCAAGCTCGTGTCTCAAGCTCTCTGCATTACTCTTTATTGTTCGTGTTGCAAGCTTAAGGTTGGAAATCTTGTGGTTGATAGGAATGATAGCTTCTGTTCCATATACTAAGGCAAATGGAGTCTCCCTCGTGGGTTTCCTCTTAGTCGTCCTATACGCCCAAATGACCTTTGGTAGCTGGGATACCAACTGCCCCTTCGTTAGCTGATCTAGCCTCCTTCTTAGGCCCTGGAGTATCGTCTTATTTGAATCCTATACCTGTCGATTACCCCGGGGGTACCTTGGTGTAAAGAATCTGATTTTGATCTCATGCTCGGCATAATAGTCCCTGACCTCCTGGCAGTTGAACTGAGGGTCGTTTTCTGCTACGATCTTTTATGGGATCCAAACCTGCATATGATGAATTTCCAAATAAAATTCTTTACCTCTATTCCCCTTATCTTTGATAGAGACTCAGCTTTGATCCACATGGAATGATAGTCTGTGGTGACAATGAGGTACTTCTTTTGCCCACCCCCAACTCCGACCGGGAATTCTCCCATTATCTCTAATCCTCACTGTGCAAAGGTGCATGAGATTGAGACTGGATGTAGATCCTCTGGGTGCAGGGGTGGCTGAGGGGCATGTCTTTGGCAGGCTTCGCAAGCACTAGCATATTCTATGCAGTCGTTCTTCATTATGAGCCAGTAGTACCCCTCAGTTAAACACCTGACCACAAGGATTTTACCCCTGATGTGCATGCCACATATCCCCGGGTATAGTTCCTGCATGATAGTTCTGACCTGGTTTGGGTGTGCCGTCAGCTGATCTAGTCCACTAAAGGATCGTCGATACAATTTTTCATCTCTGACGTTATACCTTACTACATGTCGAACGACCTTTCTGGCCTCTACACGCCCTTCTGGTAGGGCACCAGTCTCGATGTAGTTTGTTATCTCATCTATCTAAGAGGGTCTCAGCTGCAGTAGTATTACCGTCATTGTCTCTTCCTCGTCTGTGCTTAGATTGGGCAAGTGCTCTACTGGGATCGTTCTCCTGAGTTGATAATCGAAGATGGAGATCAAATTTGCTAGTACATCGACATGTGTGTTTTCTGACATGAGGAACTGCATGATGGAGAACTCTTCGAACTTGCCAACCAGCCTCTTTGCTAACCTAAGGTATGCCTCCATGGATGCATGATGAGTTGTGTATTCTCTAAGCACCTGGTTTGTGATCAGTTAAAAGTCACATAATACTTTTATCTTTATTATATTCAGCTTATGTGCTAGTCTTAGCCCTGCTAGGAGTGCCTCGTACTCTGCTCCATTGTTGGTGGCTTTCCACCCTAAGGTTAGAGCTTGCTTTATGATCGTTCTATCTGGGGTTTTTAGTACTAGGTCTGCCCCTGCTCCTTTATCTTTCAAGAATCCATCTGTGTATACCATCCAGTGATCGACCCCCTACTCATCTGCTTCCTCGTCCATTTCTCTTCTTTCTTGTACCTTTGGCTCTAGCGTGGTGAAATCGGCTAGGAAATCCGCCAAATTCTGCCCCTTCATTATTGTTTGAGGTCGGTACTCGATGTCATGTTGTGCTAGTTCAATGGACCATTTGGTTATTCTGCTTGAGGAGACTGGGGTATACAAGATCGTTCTCAATGGGTACTCGGTCATTACGACTATCTTGAAAGCTTGGAAATACGGTCGGAGCTTACATGATGACATGACCAGGGCCAATATTAACCCCTTTATCTTGGGATAACGAGTCGCTGGGCTGAGAAGAACCTTAGATACGTAGTATACGGGTAACTGCCCCCCCCCCCCCAGTATCTTCTCGGACCAGAGCTTCACTCGTTGCTACGTCTGAAATGGTCAAGTACAAGTATAGATCTTCCCCCAGTACAAGCTTGCTCAGGATGGGTGGTGATACAAGGTAGTACTTAAGGGGTTGAAACGTTTTTTCATAATTATTCATCCATAGCTCCCCTTTTGTCCTCTTGAAGGCCTCAAAGAATGGTTTACACTTGTCTGTTGACCTGGATAGGAACCTGCTTAGAGCCGCTAACCTCCTGTTCAAGCGTTGGATCTCCTTGACCGTGGATGGGGACTTCATCTTGGTGATCGTTGCTACCTGGTCTGGGTTTACCTCTATCCCACACTGGATCACCAAGTACCTTAAGAACTTTCCAGATTCTACACCGAAGGTGCATATATCTGGGTTCAGCTTCATCCCATGCTTTCGTAAGAGGTCGAAGCATCCCCTTATATCTAACACGTGGTCCTGCCTTTTCTTGCTATTGACCAGCATTCGTCCACGTATACCTCCATAGTATCCCTGATTAGGGGCCTGAATACCTTGTACACCAGCCTCTGGTACGTGGCTCCTACATTCTTCAAGCCAAAGGGTATCACCTCGTAGGTGTAAACCACCTTCTCGGTCACAAACGCTGTCTTTTCTACATCGTCCTCTGCCATCTTGATCTGGTTGTAGCCACTGTATGCATCCATGAAGCTGAGGAGCTCATGCCCTGTAGTAGAGTCTACCAGCTGGTCGATCCTGGGCAGGGGGAAACCATCCTTGGGGCACGCCTTGTTGAGATCTATAAAGTCAAAGCAGACCCTGGGTTTCCCATTCTTCTTGTTAACAAGGACTACGTTAGAGAGCCATTTGGAATGTGGGACTTCCTTGACGAATGCTGCTGCATGAAATTTTTCCACCTACTGTTTGATTATCCTGTTACATTTAGCAGCAAAAGTTCTTTTCTTTTGCGCCACGGGCCTCGCCTTAGGGTCCACATGAAGCTGGGGCTCGATCACCTTTTTATCTATCCCTGGCATGTCCCGTGCTGACCATGCAAACATGTCCTTGTATTCTTTCAACAGATCCATCAGGTTTTTATGCTCGGCTGGGCTCAGCTCTGACCCGATCCTTGTACACCGATCAGGTTGCTCTCGATCAAATGGCTCGAGTACCATATCTTTCTCTGCCCTCTCCCTAAAGGGGGGGTTGAGCTCAATATCTAACTCATCGATTATGCCCTCCTGACCCCTATCCTGTGATTTCTATGCTTGTGGAGCTGGGGCAATGGTGCCCCCAGCTTCCCCCAACGTTTCCTTCTTCAAGCCTCACATGTGACTCACTATGCATTTAAATGTCATGTGACTTATCTTTGGTCCAAAATATCTTCATGTGACTTGAGGTCTTAATCATAGTTAGCCACCGTTGACCGGAATCTCGGAATATTGCGGCGAATCTCCAGCGACCATTTTTCGTCTTTTTGCGGAAGTTTCTTCACCTTCTCCCACAGCCCTGAAAATGTCATCGCCTTCTCCGGAAAGCGCATAATCGTCGTTTTTAAATGTATTTCCCCGTAAATTTACCATTTTTATAAAATAAACATGAAACGTCATAAAAATGATATTTTATTAGCTAAAAACAAGCATTAAACATGAAATTATGGGCATATAGAAGTTAGGGGTGACGACAGCGGTGGGATGCCATTGCTATTGCTTTCCTTAGATAATGAAGAGAGTGTGAGAGAGTATGAAATGGGAAAATATATTTTTTGTTTGCTTTGTACGTTAGATCTTCCAAGTTATGTAAATCTCATTCATATCAGTGTAGTATTATAACCTTCGTACCTTGAGTCGTTATTCGATTTTGTTTGCTTTGATTATCATCTAAGATTAATTACCTGTTGTCTCCCCTGGCTTTTATCTTTCTCCAATCTGAAAGATCAGAGTTACTTAGGTTCAATCCAAAAGATAATTTCTTTTTTCCTTTCAAAGTTTGTTCCATCCTTGCGTATATTTGATTTAGGCTCCTTGATAACCCAAAAGCAGAACTCAATTAAATTCAAAAGTAAAAAAACGTGCTCTGCTATGCGGTCATGATCCCTGAGCCTCTGGTTTCAGAGAGTCAGAAACTTTTAACATGAAAAGTGGAAATGTATAATGAGATGAAGAGTACTTCTTGAGTGAATAAGAAATCGTAATGTTGTTCTTAACGACCTCGCAATATATTTTGGTTTGCTATGAAAGCATGATTCGGTTCATCCAGTTTACACGAAGTCCTCGATAAGAGCATCCGCATCCATAAATTCCTATTTCAGGATGAGAAATTTCTATTTCAAGAATTCCTGTTACTATTCAGCAAATAGGATTTCCTATTCAGCTTTTTTGCACAGCAGTGCAACAAATAGAAATTCTTATTACTATTCATAAAATATAAAAATTGACTTTATTTCATTATTAGCAATATGTTTATCAAATGACTACCCGACACGTGTCATTATCGTGTACATTATCGAACCAAATTTTCGATAAGATTTTTGACGACTCATAACGTGACACGTATCACGTCCAGGTTTCATTGTCGGCTCAATTATTGAAGCAGATTTTCGGTAAGATTTCAAACCGGTGATAATGCGCCACGTGTCACGTCCACGTGTCGTTATAGGCTAAGTTATCCATTGAAGATTTCTGGTAAGATTTGCGACCACTGAGAATGTGACACGTGTACTCGTCTTTCAACATCAGATTATCCAATTTTGCTATAAAATCTGTAACCATGCCTCCTTGCCTTGAAACCTCACAACACCCGTAAACACACTTCTTCACTTTCTCTTATACAGAAGATGGATCCTAACGATTACGATGAGTCAATGAGGAGGAGGCGTCAACAACGTCGGCAAGCTGTCGCAATGATGAATTCCTTCGTCATTGATGCCGCCATGGTAGTTGCCTCGTTTGATGATGAGCCACCTCGCCGCCGTCGTCCAAACGTACAAAGGCAAAAGGAACCAAGGGGTCAAAATCTGCTGGAAGATTACTTCATGGAACGCCCTGTTTTCCACGAGCAAGATTTTCGCCGGAGGTTTCGAATGAGCACGCACTTGTTCAACCAGCTCAAGACAGATTTTTGTAACCACGACCCGTTTTGGCATCAAAGAGAAGATGTCATTGGATTGCAAGGACTCCTCCCCGAGCAAAAGATGACAGGTGCTCTACGAATGTTGGCGTACGGCGCAGCCGCAGATCAGTGTACTGAATACACAAGGATGGGGGAGTCAACAACACTTGAATGCATGAAGAAGTGGTGCACACAGGTGGTCTTGCTTTACTAAGACCGTTACCTCCGCGCTCCGAATGCGGCCGACATAACTCAACTTCTAAAAAGGGCGAGGCAACGGAGATTTCCTGGTATGATCGGAAGCATCGACTGCATGCACTGGGAATGGAAGAATTGCCCAACAGCTTGGCAAAGGTCATACTCGGGGCGGAAGGCTCGTCCGACAATAATCTTAGAGGCGGTGGCCTCATATGACACGTGGATATGGCACAGCTTCTTTGGGATGCCTGGAGCACAAAATGATATTAATGTGCTCAACTCCTCTGATGTCTTCGATGAACTCCTTGCCGGAAGAACCCCGCAATCGACGTATAAAGTCCATGGTATGACTTACCACCATACTTATTATCTAGCTGATGGAATATATCCCAGGTATTCCTCGTTCGTCAAGACAATATCTAATCCGCAAGATCAACCACAGAAGATATTCGCAAGGAAACAAGAGGCATATCGTAAAGATGTGGAGATGTGCTTTGGCATCTTACAATCTCGTTGGGCTATCATTCGTCACTCAGCCACGTGTCATCACAAATCGACATTAAAAATGATCATGTTGGCTTGCATCATAATGCATAACATGATTGTCGAGGAAGAATTTGTGGAAGACGATTTTGAGGAGAATGAGGAAGAAGATTTACAAAACCCAGTGACTGCTTCCACAGTATATGATGGGCCGGTGGATGAAAATGGTCACTGAATTCCATTTGAGCCAGTGGGAAGAGATCAACATCATCAACGGTTTAGTGACTGACTCATCGATTTACAATCAGTTTATCTCCATGGTGAACTTCAAAAAGACTTAGTGAGGCACAACTGGTTTCTTGAAACTGGTGAACATCTCTAAATAATGTGCGCGAGATATGTGTGTTTGCAATTAGTGCGTTACCCTTTTCTATGTGTGTTTCCCTTTTGTATGTGTGTTTCCCTTAATAATTAATGAATTTAAATTTGAAGCTCGATCTAAATAAATAAAGTGCGTTTTTATTTCTTGAAATTGAAATTACATGAATTGAAATTACATGAATTGAAATTACATTAATAAAGACATGCCAATCATAGATTTATAATTAAAATAAACTAAACTAATCACTAAAATCAAGGTTGCGGGGACGATAACAACCGGTAAAGCTTGCATTGCCAACTTCTTCTTTATCGTCATCTACTTGCTTTAGGATATCCGATTTCCACTTCATGAAGTACCTCTTTGAATTTGGGGTCATAGCCTCGAAATTCATTGTCATGATCCTTGTTTCTTCTTCTCGTGCCCTCAATTTGTAGTTTTTCTCATCAAGCATTCTCTGAGATTCTTCGCTTGCCTTTTGCCAATCTGCGAACATCTTTTGATTAGCCGCGATGTTCTTCAAAGTCTCATCTCAAAGCTCGTTCGTAGGTGTCATGGCCTTCTTTCCCTTTCTTTTTGCCTCCTTCACCGCCTTCACTCCTTGAGGTCTAGGCGGACTCGAGGTACCTCCAACGTTGCTTTGTGATGTTGGAATCACTTCATCTTCATCCAAGTTGACGATAGGAGACACTACACTATCGGTAGGCGTAACTTCGACATAGGAATTGTAAGAATGTGGAGTGCTAGTTTCGACGACCCTAAAAGTAGGATGATCATTCACCGCTTCCCAACACGCAAAGTGCGTAAACTCTTTTTTTTGTTTTCCCACATACCACGTTTGAGCTTTCCTTAACCACAAAAATAAAAATTATAAGTAACGAAAATATAGGTCACATTTTTTATTTCACTAAATTAATTTAAATTAAGAGGAGCAACATAAATAAATCCTTACCTCATCATGCAAATTTCCGCCGGATTCAGGATTCCTTCTTGCGTATGCAAGCCATTGTGACAAGTTTGGCTTCAACTTAGCAAAACGAGAGGTAAGTGCCTTTTGGGTCCTCGGTTCCGCCCTCACTTCACCTTGACCCATCACCCAATTTTGTTGGTAATTGGCATAGATTTTTTCCCACAATTTGTCGATTTTTTGCTTGTTGCCGGAGATAGGGCACACACTATAGTGACAATATGATATGCACAATTGTACATCTTCGGAAATGAGCCAATTGGTGGACATCTTTTTGCGAAAAATCAAAGATATTATGAGAGAGAGAAAGAGGGAAGAGAGGGAGGAGGAGGATAATTTGTTGTGCACAAATTAGTGTGAAGTGTTTAGAAAAAAATAGGTAATATTTATAGAAAAATAGTAGGGGGTTTTAAGAAATTTTTTGGGATTTTTTAGGATTTTTTTCAATGTATTTTGGGTAGTATCCGTTCTAAAATTTTCAGAAAAATCAGTAGCCGTCGATTGAATTTGAGTCGTCCGATTAGGAAAAGTTTGAATTTGGGCCGTCCAGATCAAGCAATCTGTTGATGGATTACGCCAGTCGACAACCTGCCACGTGGCGGGCTGTCATTGGCTGAGTAATTCAGTAATTTTTTTTAAATTTTTTTTTTCCGGGATTACACGCGCCGGATTTAAAAAAAACGTTTCCCGCCTGCCGTCAGCCACGTGAGTGGTGATGTCAGCAGGAATTCCTCTCCCGGTTCCTGAAATCAGAATTCCGAGAGGAATTCCTCTCGGTCGCCGTCCGGTCAGTGCCCCTCCTCTCCCCCGCTGCACACTCTCTTCCTCCCAGAATTCCTCTGCCGGCATGGGTCCCACCAAGCAATCGAGGAATTCCCTGAATTCCCCCCCTGCTCTAAGAGATGTGGATTGAGGTGAGAAAAAGGACGTTTGACATATATGAAAATTCAGTGCTAAATTTTTTTGGTGGAGTGTAAATATTAAATTAAGAGGTGTGAATAATCGCACATTCTTTTATTAGGATTTTATAAATATATAGGAGGCTATAAACGTCATTTTAATTGGTTTAATGGATTAGATTTACTGATACGACATTTTAGGTTTCAGACATTTCTTCAAAAAAAGGGTTTCAGATCTAATCATTTTTTATCTAAATATTAGGATAGTTAGTTTATTTGTATTATTAATACTTACATTATATTTACATGTTTTATTTATTTATTATTATTTTTTGAAAAATATACAAGGACAAGAAAAATTTAAATAATACAAATAACTCAACCACAATAAGACTAACACATTAAAAATATAGTTGGACATCATTTTTAGAGAGTTTTGCGGCGGAAGGAAAAGAGGTGCGACCAGGTTTCTCAAGGGTGGGTTGAGTTCTCATTCGGCGGCTTGCTTCGCTCGTGTCGGCCTATGGCCATGCAGGGGCATCGTGAGTGCGGTCGGATGGAAGGTGTTTGGAGTGATGGTCTGAGGCTTGAGGCAATGATGATGCATGGTATGTCGATGGGGAGCTTCGGGTTTCGACGTGACTCTGTGTGTCATGTACGGCGGGACGACGACGTGTTGCTAGGAGTGCGACTGCCGACCAGAGTGAGGTGGTGGCGATCGGATTTCCAGCGCTTAGACGTGCTGCACCTGCTTGGGTCTCCTGGATCTTGGGATCGTTTTCTCTTACGAGGTTAGGATGGTTTTTGCAGGTGTCATGCAACTGTTTTTCGGCGTCGATGACATGGAGGGTGGCGGACGCGCAGCTTTTGCCGTTTCTACCAGAGTTGTTGGTTGCTAGGCCTGATGGGCTGGGCTTTCTTTGGGCCTGAGTTTTTTGTTTTTGTTTTAAATTTATTTAGCATAGGTTGTTTTATTTTCTTGGTTGAGCAATTGAGTGTGTTAAGTCTTCTTTTGGGTGGAACTCGCTATCTTGGCAAAGGTGCGTTGCATAGTAGTGTTGTCGTATTTATCCTATATCTAAACCATGTAGGATATTGACATAGGTGAGTAGCTCCGATCTTTGTGTGGATATCAGAGTTGGGAGTGCATAGCTAGATAAGGTGTGAGGCCACTTACTTTTAAGCTTAACTTTTAGCTACTTGTTATACACCTAGTCACGTTTAGCTATGTTTGTTGGGTACCAGATTGAACTGTAATAGTGTAAGTTACTTTTGGGAGGGGTTTTTCTATCAGGCCGGAGTCCGGCGTCCCTCTTTGTAACTTATCATATTCATAATTCTACCGTTTCACCTAAAAAAAAAACTCAACCAGGCAACCACCATTATATTTAGACAACTAAATATACGGGAAAAAGCCCAAAACGTAGAATCACTGACCCAATACATTAAATTGAATGAAAAGATGACTTTACCCCCTTCTACATAATTAATTAAAACACAAAAACTCTCTCTCTCCACCTTGTAATGCAGTAGCAGTGTGATTCGACGTTGAGCCACCTCGCCTCTGAGCTCCGCACCCTGAGCTCATCGTCGTCGCCTTCTCACAACCTACTAAGCCGAGCACCACTACTTGCCTTAAAGATGCGCTGATGCACAGCCTCTGACGTCGCATGTACTTGTTCTGCCTCGGACACTGCACTGCCTCTCCTCTGCCTCTTCTCGGCATAGACATCAGCGCCTTGGCATCACGATCTCGAACTCAGCTGCGAATGAGGCTATCTCTGCGAATACAGTAGCAAAAGAGCCGAAGCTCATCCCCGCCACTGTCGCCGCAACAACTCCACGGCCTTCGCCGCCCTAAAGCTTCCGGCGGCCCCCTCCTAGACCTCTCCTCGTCTTCGCGCCTCCCGAGCATTAAATGTCGGCACCTCCTCGCCCTGCACCTCACGGCCACTTGCCGTTGCGACTCCTCAACTCTCGACAAGAGCGTGACGCCTCCGCCACATCTTCATGCCTCGCATCGTTGCAGAACGACAGGGCTTCCTTCGGCTTCGTCGCTGCCGCCTCAAGATCTAGCCAATCTCAAGATCTGCAACTGTGTCGCACTGCTACTACACCGTCTACACATGAAACTTAAAGGCCCTCCATTGCTACTACAGTCGAAGTTTGAAGTCCCTCCACCACATGCAAAGATGAGAATTTGTCTCAAAAACATTATTTTTATTTTCCTTTTGAGATGGAACAGCTCGTTAATGGTGTGTTTGTGGTTTCTTAATTTGTCTTTCCACTTCTTGTTGTAATTGTGACTGGTTTGTTTGTTAGTCTAGCTTGTTTGAAGAAATGACGCTATTAATTAGCTGGTTTTGTTTTTTGATAGATTGTGATCGGTTTCAAAGTTCTTAGTATTATCAGTAGCAATTAATGGTTTATTATCAGATATGGTTTAGTATCAATATCACTTGTGATTCCAATTCCAATTACTGGTGTTGTGTTTTTCAATTTATTACGTTTTTTGTGCATTAATTATGGTTTTTTTCTTTCTTGAAAGTGCTGCTACTGCACCATTGAATTTTTTGCTAGTTCAAACAGATGTTACTACGTTTTTTGAAACAGGTGCTACTGAGTTATTATTTTAAACTGTTGTCATTATATTTTTTAGATTGTTGCTACTGAATCATTCGTCGAACTAATACTAAATCGTTTATTCGAACTGTTACTGAATTATTTGTCAAGTTGCTACTAAAGTTTCGTCTAGCTACTACTGAGTCATTTATGAAGCGCTACTGAATCAGCAAACATCGTTAGTCAAAATGCTACTTAATTGTTTGTTGAGTTGCGATTGAAGTGTTACTGAAGTTTCGTCCAACTATTACTAAATCATTTATAATGCGCTGCTGAATCGTTCATCAAGCATCGTTGGTCGAAATGCTACTGAATTGTTCATCGAGTTGCTACTAAAGTTTTGACGAGCTGTTATTGAATCTATTTTGAGCTGCTACTATCTTGAAATTTTGTTGGGTTGCTATTGCATTTTCAAGGACTACTATTGTATTTCAGTTCGAAGACTATTATTGTTTTTGAGGACTGCCACTGCATTTTTAGAGAGTGAATTGTATTATAATTACTATTGAATTTGTATTAAAAAAATTTGTATGTGTTACTGAATGTTTATCAATGTTATTAAAAATAAAGAGCCAAAATTTTATTGAATTTATTAAAAAGTTATCAATGTTACTGAATGTTTATCAATGTTTAATTAATTCCCGTCGATTATATTCCGGTGATGAGTGCACATCCTGCTGCTAG
This sequence comes from Geum urbanum, assembly GCA_946800695.1. NCBI lineage: Eukaryota > Viridiplantae > Streptophyta > Magnoliopsida > Rosales > Rosaceae > Geum > Geum urbanum. Next base: position 41,894,493 of record OX327007.1, on the reverse strand, counting down.
CTAGTCAAAAGTATGAAACACAGTTAATATTATCTGACATTTTTCTCGCACCGAAGAAAAGGAGCTAGATAGTCTGAGGAGATCTATAAGTAAATTTTTGGTATGCAATTAAGCCTCAACAAAAATGGGTATCAAAAAACGAAATTTATAGATTCTTTATAATATTAAATACAATAAGAAATCCACTAAAGTTGATAATGAAGATGAATCATTATATTGTTGGGAAAACAAATATTTAGAAGATTTCTTTCGATCACTTACTCTAAATTAAGCTGTTATAAGAATATTCTTATACGTGTATACGATTGAAAATGATATCGTCGACGGGTGCATTAATTTCACTATTGGAGGAGAGAATCGGGGCGACGTAGTTATATTTCTACGTCGCTCCGATTTTAGATGAGGCGACGTACATTGCCCTTGATAAAAAGTACGTCGCTTCAACAAACTGAGGCGACGTAGATTCATAGTTGTCGCTTCAACAAACTGAGGCGACTAGTTTTTCATTCGAAGCGACCAAACTAATCTACGTCGCCTCGTTTTTTTAAAATCTGGATCTACTCTTCTTCTTAAAGTCAAACCGTTCATAAAGTTAGAATTTTAGAAAAACAGTTCCCCGTCGTTCTGCAGCTGTTTTGGGCAATTTTGGGACAAATTTGAGGAAATTGAGAAAGAAGGTTGTGTTCTTGCCATTGATTTGATTCTTGAGTAAGGTTAGTTTGATTTGTATCTCTTTAACCCTCTTTATGACCATAATATGTTAAATTAGAAGTGAAATTGAAGTTTTGGTGAAATGTTTGAAGTTGAATTGAATTTGGTGTTATGTTGTAGTTTTAGTGTTTGAATCATTGAATTGTGGTAAATCATGTTATGGGTTCATGAATAATGTTTGAAATTTGGTTAAGTTTAGTGAAATTTATTGATGATTAGAAGTGAAATTGAAGTTTTGGTGAAATGTTTGAAGTTGAATTGAATTTGGTGTTATGTTGTAGTTTTAGTGTTTTAATCATTGAATTGTGATAAATCATGTTATGGGTTCATGATTAATGTTTGAAATTTGGTTAAATTTAGTGAAATTAATTGATGATTAGTGTAGATTATGTGTATTCGAGCCTTAATTAGTAGTGTTATTAGTGTTAATCATGAAATCGAGCGTATGACTATATATAATTGTGGTGTTTATCAACTTAGAACTCCCGTTTGAGAATCAACAACTCATCTAGTTGATCGAGTTGAGTTGTTGATTCTCGAATTGTCCCATTTTTGGACACTTTAGGTGAACATGACTTTGTTGATCCTTTTGCTATTCATGTGATTTCAATTTGAGTTTTGGGATATGGTTTCGACAGTGTCTCCTTTAAATGTTCCCCGAGTGCAAATGAGGTTGTTTAGATATGTGTGCACTCGGGGAACTGTAGGGAGATGCTGCCGAAATTTCCCTAAACTGGAGCTGAAACGCATTGGTGCAAAAGCGTTGACAAATGTCGTGTTCCCCTGAAGGGGATAGGACCCAACCCGGAGGCATAAGGCGAAGAAGTGTGGGGTTTTGGTTGAATCGCAACTGTGGCATGGTAACTTTGTTCATATTGATTGTTTATGTTGACAGGAAACATGGACGGACTCCCAGACAAAACTTGGATGACATATCATCGTGCTGATCCAAGGTACATCACAGGCATACTCGAGTTCATGAATTTTGCCCGGCGACATAGTAACGGAGCCGATTATTACTTCTGCCCGTGCAAACGTTGTAAGAACGGTCCGTTCAAGGTTACTATGGATGTCATGTATCATCACTTATCACACAGTGGTTTGAGTCCTACTTATACAGTCTGGCACTTTCACGGGGAAGTTTCTGGTGAACCGGCAATGCTCAGTCAACGAAGACAGTGGCTTCAAGACAGAGTCGGTCCTTCTAGTGGTGCCGGTCCTTCAGTGAACCCGCAGTTGGAGATTCTACATGATGCATATCCCTATTATCCTGGATACCATTCAGATGCACCCCAACAATTAGTGGAAGATAATTCGGGCATGAACTTCAATGACATGGTAGACGATGATTATGAAAAGTACGATAGATTATTGAAGGAGTCACATACCCCATTATATGAAGGCAGTGAGGAAACTGTTTTGAGTGCCATATTAGATGCAATGGAAATGAAAAATGAAAATGGATGGTCGGACACAAGTGTTGACTCTTTATGTGTTTACATTAATAAACTTCTTCCTAAAGGGCACACATTCCCCTGTTCATACTCGAGAATAAAAAAAATCTTGAGTGATTTTTCACTGGGTTACGAAAGAATTGATGCGTGTGAGTTTAACTGTGTGTTGTTTAGGGGGGCGCTTGTAAACGAGAGGATTTGTCCGGTGTGTTATTCTGAAAGATATAAGCCATATACGAATGATATTCCCAAAAAAATAATTCGTAACTTCCCTCTAACACCAAGGTTGAAGCGCTTGTTTATGTCCCCACACACTGCGAAGCATATGCGATGGTTGGGGGAGCGGATATGCGTGGCTGGTAGCCTCAGCCACCCAACTGATGGAGAAGCGTTTCAACATTTTGACAGAACTTTTCCAGGTTTTGCACGGGACTGCAGGAATGTGCGCCTTGGAGTAGCAACAGACGGTTTCAATCCATTCGGAACAATGAGAACTTTGCATAGTACATGGCCCGTTGTTGTGATGCCGTACAATCTACCACCGTCAATGTGCATGAAGAAGGAATATAACATGTTATCAGTGTTGATTCCAGGCCCTAAATCCAAGCGACGTATATTGAAATATTCGTCGCGTCATATTAAATGAAGCGACATATATTGAGTCCTTTGTCGCGTGAACGTATTAAGAAAGCATACGAGGCGACGAATATTGAGTCCTTTGTCGCTTCAATTAATCTAGGCGACGTAGATTTCAATCTACGTCGCCTCGTTGGCTTTATAATCCCAGAATCACAGTTTCTTTCTTCTTCTTTTCATTTCGTCCAAACTTCTTCTTCTTCCTCGCGCCGCGCCCCCAAAGCCCTAACCCAGAAATCCCTAACCCCTAATCGACCTATCCTCATCTAAACCCCTCCATCTCAACCCTCCATCTCAACCCCCTCCACCAAATCCCCTCCATCTCAACTCGGACTCAAATCCCCTCCGTCGAATCTCGAAGCCTCACGCAATTGCAGGTTCGTCTCTCTCTCTCTCTCTCTCTCTCTTCTCACTCTCTCTCCATTCTCATTCTATTATTTAATTGCATGCGACATCTTCAATTGAAAATGTCTCTTCCTGGAAGTAAAGTCCCCGAATGGTTCAAACATAAGGGTGCAGGATTTTCAGTAAGTGTGAGATTACAACCAAATTGGTTCACCAATGGGTTTATGGGATTTGCCGTCTGTGCTATTTGTAAATGGGATATCTCTATATATATATATAGTCCTCATATATCTGTTGCTTGCTTATGTACCTTCAAAGGAGTACATGGTGAATGTAGTTTCCTCATATATCTGTTCGGCTCAGATCATATGATCATGGGATATGTGTCTTGGTCTAAATTTCACTTCATTGAAGAAAGAAAGCTGATCAATGAAACCTACACAGAGGCCACATTTGAGATTGTAGTTGTATGTGATCGCAGTGTGTTTATATTTGGCATTGTCTCATTTTCTTTTTTAAGTGGAAACATTGTTGTTGGGTTTTTGAGATTAGGAGAGAGCTGCATGGAAATGAGATCAAGTGTTTGAGCTTGTGGGTTTATTTTAAGCATGGTATGTGAAACATTTGAGATTGGTATGAAATGTTGGATGGTTGTGTATTTTGCATATGTTGGATGGTTAGGGATGGTTAGGTATGAAATGTTTCCAATCTGTTTTGAATGTGTTTCCAATCTGTTTTCAATCACATTCGTCGTGTGTAGCTAATTTGTTTTTTTTGTTGTTTTCATGTAAGAATTGGCGAAATCTGTGTAGCTAAAGCAACCGAATCCGAGCCAACTCCGTGTAGCTAAAGCAAACGATTTGAGCCAACTCGAGAAGGTATGGAGCTTTGTGTTTTATACTGTGCCGAATGTGTTTTCAATCTGTTTTCATGTAAGTTTTGTGTTTTGTGATGATGATGATTCCGAATGTGTTTTGTGATAATGATGATTCCGAATGTGATTGAAAATGATGATGATGATTCCGAATGTGTATTGTGTTTTGTTATGATAAGGATATATTGAAAATTGAGGGTAAGGATTGTAATTTGTGTAGTACTCTCGGGATTAAGGATTGTAATTTGTGTGTGTGGGCTTCATGAAATGCTTAGTTAGTCTCGGGATTAAGGATTAAGGGTTTGGTTCACCGAATATGTAGTACTCTCGGGATTAAGGATTAAGGATTAAGGATTAAGGGTTTGGTTAAATGATTGTAGTACTGTCGGGATTAAGGATTAAAGGTTTGGTTAAATGAATATATGCGTAATGTGGATGATTGTTTGGTAAAACTCCTTGGTATATTGAAGTTTGGTTAATCTTATGTGATTATTACTTGATGTTTCTATCGTTTCTTTCAAAGCCTAGATTGATAAGAGTAGTTCAATCTTAATAGAATAGTTTTAACAGAATGGCTCCCGGAGATACTGGATACCAGAGGAAGAAAGCGGCGATCCAGCGTCGTGAAGCGGCCGCGGCGGCAGCTGCGGAGACTACGGAGGCGGCGTGGCGAGCATTCAGCAGAGATGGGGCTTCCGGGTCGGGTTGCCCCACGGGACAATCTGCGACCCCGACGATTCCAGAAGTAGGGGTTTTAACGCCCGCCCCTCCACTTGAGGATGCGATTCCTCAAGTGGATGACAGCGACGCCACTACGGCGTCACAGCACCCTCCCGCCCTCAGCATCCGGTGCAAGAAGACCAAACTCCCCGACATGGTCGACATGGCAACCGGAGATCCGACGACGCAACAGTGCGGAGTCGTTGTCGGGACGAAGACGGAGTACCTCGTCCGGATGAACAACAATAGGCGACTACAAGTCGCTTACTCTACGAGGCATCGGGGGCCTGCGACGAGGGAAATGAGGAGTCTGATGTGCAGAGACATCAGTAGCATCATCCGCGAAAAAGTTCCAATGCTTGCACCTAGCTTTTTGGGACTTAGCGATTTGCATCGCGATATCGTCAGTAACAGTCTTGAGGTATACTTACTGGCCTTAGCTTACTTACCTACTTGTAGTAAATGTAAATATAACTTTTACATAACGGAATTTAAATGTGTTGTGCTAGACGAACTACGACATCCCGGCGACTGATGTGGAGATGTGGAACTTCATTGATGCGACGACGCAAACAATCTACAAGGATTGGAAGTACGATTGCCATCAACATTATCTCCACGTCAGCCAGGAGACTCCGGCCGAGTTTCTCGGGAGGGAAGACCAATGGGCGTGGTTAAAAGCCCACTTCGAAGACCCTGCTTACTTGGTGAGCTTCATAAACTATCCGCACAGTTTTGGTAGCCAACATTCGAAAAATGATTTTAAAATGATTTTTGTGTGTGTGTGGCAGCGATTGTGCGAACGGAACCGAGGAAACCGAAACAAGAACAAGGAGCAGCAGCTCAACCACCATTCAGGATCCCTCGCCCTCTCGTACCGAAGCGAGGTGTTGGAGAATGAGGGTCATAGAGCGCCCGCCGTCCAGACGTGGATTAACGTATACCAGCCGGAGAGGAATGCGGCTGAGAAAGTGGTAAGCTCAAATAGGTTCACGTTACGTTATTTCAATTATTTTTGTTTACTATATTGTAATATTATTTATTTGATCTATTTTAATTGAGCAGGCGGCAGTGAAGCGTCGACTCAATGAAGTCTTGTCGCAACAAGATAGTGTTGCGGGCCCAGTTGACGGCGATGAGGTTTCCCAACCCCAGCCTCTTCCTCTTGATACACAAATAAATATCATAGAGGAAGAGGTGGGTTCAAGGCCCGGGACCTCTATAAGAGGTAATAAATCTCCTAAACCACCGTCGTTCATCTCGATTTACGTTTTGCTTTACCATAGAGTATACTAATATTTGTTCTTGTTCAACGTTACAGGGGTGGGGCGCGCTCTCACACGCGACCCCAAACCGAGAGGAGGGGCCCGAGTACAGGAAACCCAAACCCGAATGCAAAGGGAGATCGCTGAAGCCAAAGAGGAGGCGCGCAGATCGAGCGAGGTGGCGCAGAAGGCCTTAGCGGATTACAGTGCGCTCGCCCAAAGGATGCAAGAAATGGAGGTCATGATGCGATCATTCCAGGCTGCGAGTCAACAACCTCAAGCTCCTCCACCACCTCCTGGCTCGTAAACTGTATCTAGGCTTTGTATAAACTTGATTTGTGTAAACTTGATTTGTATAAACTTTTAACGTTTTGATTTGTGCCAATTTTTTCTATATAACTTGATTTTGGTTGAATGCGTTTTTGTGTTTGTAAATTGCGATAGGTCGTGACTTGGTACAATAATATTTTATTTTTATTTTTTTTATTTTTGAATAAAGGGCTCAATCTACGTCGCCTCATTGTCTAAATAAAGAAAAAAAATAAAAATTAAATACATTGAGGCGACGTAGATTGAGCAATCTACGTCGCCTCATTTATTCAAAAAGAAAAAAAAATAAACATTAAATACATTGAAGCGACGTAGATTGAGCAATCTACGTCGCTTTGTTTATTTAAAAAAAAAAATATTAAATACATTGAAGCGACGTAGGTTGCTCAATCTACGTCGCTTTATTTATTTAAAAAAAATTAAATATTAAATACACTGAGGCGACGTAGATTGAGCAATATACGTCGCCTCATTGAGCCAAAAAGAAAAAAAAATTTAAAAATAAATAAAATGAAGCGACGTAGATTTAGCAATCTACGTCGCTTCAGAGGGCTATAAGATGAAGCGACGTAACATTTTTTACGTCGCGTGAAATCAAATGAAGCGATGGAGATTGGTTCTTTGTCGCCCCAATGTTGGAGTGATCAATCTGAAGCGACAAGACGAGGCGACGTAGTTTTGATCACAAGAAATCTAGGCGACGTAAAATCGAGACGAGGCGACCACCAATCTTCGTCGCCTCGAATCTCTCCTCCAGTAGTGTTTGTTATGTAAAAGTCAAATTAACAAAATGACATTGTTCGTTCTTCGGGCCGGGCGAGGAATCCTCGCTCTTGCGGACCGGTCATATTACATTGATAATAAGGCTGAGTTTTAGGAGAATTGAGCTCAATCGCTTACTCTACACGACTTAATTTTTACTAATATTATTTGGCTACTGATTTTGTCGAGACCTAGTGATTATTTAATTAGGGTGGTGAAATTAACACTCCATTTTTTACAAACTACACTCCGTTTATTCAAAATTTTCAAGCAAAAATGTATTGAAAATACACACAAAAAACAAAAAATGTGGATATAATTTGTAAAAAAAAAAGTGTCAGTTTCACCACTTTTAATTACTTCAGGCCCGTCAATTACATTCTGGTAGAGTTTACCATCGTACATACTAGTTAGCATGTTTAATGTGCTGGACTAGTTCGTTACAAACTAATTTGGCCAATGAAACGAAACAAGCTCAGGACGACGACTTAGAACTAATCCTTCAACAGAAAAAGAAAGAAGACTTGGAACTAATCTCCAACAGGGTGGCAAAATGAATTGAAGAACAAAAAGAAGAGGCTAGGTAACATTTACAATATCCAGATTATTCCAATCAGCTCATTATTTCATATGATCAATCAAAATAATGGTACAAGATTATATATATAAAGATTTTTAAATGCGGACGTTTTCATGTGAATTGTAAAGATTTAATTATTTTGATTATCTCATATTTGATTTCAAAAATTAAACTGTTGATGTTATAGATATCTCTTTAAAAAGTAGATTTACAAAATTTCAGCCAATTTTGTAATCGTTTGGTGATCCAAAATGATAAAATATTATGAACAAATAAGGAACGTCAGATAAATGTTGACGATATATAAATGACGAATCAAATTGTCAAATAATTTTCGATTAGACTCAAATCTTATAGGTGATTTAATGAAAGTAATATTTATAGCATGAATGATCTTAATTAATAAAATTTAATGTTTAAATAAGATAAAACAAAAAAATTGAGTTGAACGTACGAGTGATGTTAGCTAAAAAAAAGGTCCATATATATTCTGTCGCTGCGTGGATTTTGTTGGCATAGAAAACAGAAGATATCATTACGAATCCTATAAAAAAAATTAGAGACATGAACTGTTAATCGTTGGTATATTCAAGATATGGGCAGCTTAATCACACTTAGAAAATCTCTGTAGCATAACGAAATGACAAGACTTGTTTTTTGATAAGGGACGGACTTGTTTATAAACAACTAAAATTGACAAGAATAACACGTGCTAGATGTACATCCACCAACCCCCAAGTACTCATCCGTCATGTACAGAAAAGACGGACCTATCCGTAGTTAGAGATGTTAATTATACTCGCTGCTACTTAACTTTCGTAATAACGATGTATCATCAGTTCACTAAGCACTGCAAAGGACTTTGAAAAAAGAAGTTACACCACAAAGAATGCAATACTCCATATTTGCTAAAGAAACCAATGGCATTAGATTCCAAATTACAGATAATTTGTTCAGTGAAATGACATGTTTGCGTATGTAATGGTCTTCAATTCAATGGAGAATTTCCCCCACTTTGTAAGTTATATGACGGAGTAAAAACATTAAGCCTTCTCCTAATCACTCCCCTTTTTTCTTGCGCGCATTAAAGAAATACAGTGTAGACTGTTTTGATGCGTATATATATATATATATATATTCTCATTGCAGAGAAGGTGCCCATACTTGAGTAAATGACGACCCCGCGCACACAGCCCGCTAGCCGTCCATATCAATCTTTCTTGGAAGTTGGAAGTTGGAAGTTGGAAGTTGGAAGTCGTTAAAGTTAATTAGATACTCAACTTAGCTCGTACCGTCGATCACATGTATTACATATTCAGATATAAACTAATATACTGATATATATACATACGTACATAAACAACTCCCACCTACCAGTAAACCTAGTTTCTCAGACTAACCCGTCTCGCAGCACGATGCATGCCACAACATATAATTCTCCAACGATTGATCACCAGTGCTTCTTTGATCGATCATCATCACCAATGGCCATTTCCTTATCCCACACACTCCTCCCCTTCACAAAGCAGCAACAGCAGTTCCACCACAACACCACTCTCTCCTCCTCCTCCTCCTATGGCTTCTCGTCGTCGACAATCAAGCACGCTGTTCCCACCACTACGACAGCTAAGGTGGTTTCCAAAACCAGCGGCTCCCCCTTGACCTCCATAATCACCGAGCTCGAAAAGGAAAGAGCCGCAGCGGCCGAGGACGAATACTATCTCCCAGACGACGCCGATATCATTTCACACGGAGAACAAGAACAACCACCTAATCATCGTCATCAGAGCCAACGACGTCTGTCCGACACGTGGCGGGAGCTACACGGGTCCGACGACTGGGTCGGGCTGCTTGACCCAATGGACCCGCTCCTCCGTTCAGAGCTGGTCCGTTACGGCGAGATGGCCCAGGCCTGTTACGACGCCTTCGACTTCGACCCTTTCTCTAAATACTGCGGCAGCTGCCGATTCACGCGCCGCGAGTTCTTCGCTTCACAAGGCATGGCCCACAGCCACGGTGGCTACACAGTCACCCGCTACCTCTTCGCCACCTCCAACATCAACCTCCCAAACTTCTTCAAAAAATCCCGCTGGCCAAAAGTCTGGTCCAAGAACGCCAACTGGATCGGCTACGTGGCGGTCTCCGACGACGACACCTCATCCCGCCTCGGCCGCCGCGACGTCACCATCGCCTGGCGCGGCACCGTCACGCGCCTCGAGTGGATCGTCGACTTAATGGACTTCTTAAAGCCCATTTCCGCCAACAAGATCCCTTGCCCCGACCCAACCGTCAAAGCCGAATCCGGGTTCCTGGATCTCTACACGGACAAAGACCCGACCTGCCGATTCTGCACCTACTCGGCCCGCGAGCAGATCCTCTCCGAGATCAAGAGATTCGTCGAGAAATACCCGGACGATGACCTCAGCATCACCATCACGGGACACAGCCTCGGCAGCGCGTTGGCGATTCTGAGCGCGTACGACATAGCCGAAACGGGTCTGAACGTGAAACCCGACGGTGGGGTTGTGCCCGTGACAGTTTTCTCGTTCTCGGGTCCTCGAGTCGGGAACGTGAGGTTTAAAGAGAGGCTGGAGTCTTTGGGTGTTAAAGTGTTGAGGGTGGTGAATGTTCATGACATGGTTCCTAAGTCGCCGGGGTTGATTATCAACGAGCACGTGCCGGCGGCGATGCTAAAGTTGACGAAAAATTTGCCGTGGAGTTACTCGCACGCCGGAGTTGAGCTAGAATTGGATCATAAGAATTCGCCGTTTCTGAAACAGACTAATGATCCTGGTTGTGCTCATAATTTGGAAGCTTACTTGCATTTGCTCGACGGGTACGTGATCGATCATCAAGTCTTGTTTTCTTGTTAATTACCTAGACTATTTCATGTCCGTTGTTTGCTAGTCATAATTAACTGGATAAAATTAGGGTAAAGTAGACAGAGTCATTTTCTAATTAAAGTTGTGTATGACTTTAATTAGATGGATTAAAGAATAACTAGAAGCGTCATGTGGGAAGGCTTTGCACATCTACATTATTATAGTTGCTACCAAAAGTATGTAATGTGTCCCTGTCCTACAGTGGGTAGCGTGGAATTTCTACATACAATAGAAGAATAAGGAAAAAGATGGGAGAGGTAGAGATTCCCTCGAAGAATGATTAGCTGATTTTGATTACCAGCCCATGCATGCATATAAGAATAGATTTACCATATATATGTACACACATGATTAGCAAATCAGTAATCTGTAGAACGTATAAAAAAAACTCTAATAGTAGTGGATATTGATCTAGTGATGTAGTATTTTAGAAATTCACTGCAGTTTTTATAGTACATATGTAAATCTGCATAAAAAAAAGTTTTACCTGATAAGGACTCAACACAGTAGTCGATCCGAATTCCTGATTCCATACCATGTGATATGTACTGATCGATGTACATATATAAAGCTGAACGTTCTAAAACCACGATGACACGAAGTAAAAGCTGTTCTTGTAACCAAACAAAAAACGAAAGTAAAAGCTGTTCTGTTATGACCCTGTCTTACTGTCCTCAAGCCATCTAGGTTTGATTCGATTAACAGTAACAAGCTTGGTCATGAGTACCGATCGACTAATTAAGTTTGATTCCATGTATATGTGCAGATACCATGGAAAAGGCCATAGGTTTGTGCTCGCAAGTGGAAGAGACCCTGCACTAGTGAACAAATCGTCGGATTTCTTGAAGGATCATTACTTGGTTCCACCTCACTGGAGGCAAGACGAGAACAAGGGCATGGTGAGGTGCAAAGACGGGCGTTGGATACAACCTGAAAGGCCAAAGCTCGACGACCATCCCGAAGACATGCACCGCCATCTCAAGCAGCTAAGACTTGTTGCCGACGAAGCATCGGATCTGAAAAAATAGTTCTTGTAGCTATCTAGCTAGTTGATATTGTACGTGCTGTATATTATGTGTATGGGGGGTACCATTGTTGTGGTTAGAACTTTAAACAATGAATCGACGAATGCTGGGATTTTTATGGTTGATGGCCTTTAAAGAGATCAAGTCATCAGAATATGTCGTAGGTTTGTTTGAAGAAAAATAGAGAATTGGACAGAAATGAAAAGGATTGAAAGCAATTCAGTTTGTCGTATGCAAGAAAGAGAAGAGAATAAGGAGGTCGGTACTCTGGCCAGTAGCCACTTACCTACAGTAGCAATAAAATCCCGTATAACAAAAACTTACGAGTAATAATATTCAATCTGTTTCTTTCTCCATCACACAAGTAGACTTGGGAGTGATCGAGGTTTCCATTACCTAGATGTTTAAAAACAGCAGGAACAACGAAATCATGATACACCTTTTGCTCACCTGCTCAAGAGGTGCTATAAATTGATCCAAGTACAACTAAAAATAGCTCATCCTTGGTATTGGCTGACTGAACATCAGAATTTTCTTAGCATTCCTTGATTTCCTTCTAGTAAGATGTCCTCTTCTATAGTGTATATACTGTACAAAGAAAGAAGCAAAAAGAAATGACCCAGAAAAAAAAACTGAAAAATAAGTTGAAGGCAGCTAGATCACAGCTCATACTAAACCAATAAGTCGCTCTCTATGCCCTCTGATAATACTTTTGGAGACCAGCTTTTGTTTGACTGCACTGCTCGCGCCCAGTGTCTTCCGAAGAACTCAACAGCTGCAATATTTATCCAATACTATTTGCTTTCATGTACAAATGTCAGGAGTAACAACCTGCCCAGTGCTTCCACAAATCAGTCGTAAAAACACGTCTACCAATTCTTAGTTATTATGTTAGTGTTGCCATTTATTGCCTCAAATTTCAAGCAATCACACAACTGTTCATACCTTTGAAGTATCAGCTATGTCTTGGAGCAGTTTCGGTGACCATAATCAAGCACCTGCAGCAGCTTTGACATCTGAATCTGTCTTTTCCTGGAACAAGTTCATGTTAAGTACACAATATGATTAGAAAACCACAAACCACTCAACTAGTAACAATAATAGAGCATGTTACAAACCGAAAGGTTTGTAAACTTCTTGGGCAGTGTAATAGAGGTCAGGGTCTATGCTACCAACTTACGACTTTAGAAAGTTTATTAACATGGTGAAAGTAACAACAGACTTGTAGTAAAATGGAAATACAACAATGCCTCATCAACAAACCTGAGATGAAGGGTTTCTTCGAATCTTCTGAGTAGGAGTCCTCATTGTGACAAACTCTTCGGCGGCTGTGGGGTGAACACCTATTGTGGCATCTAAGTCTGCCTTCGTCAAGCCTGCTTTAACAGCAACTGCAAATCCCTGGAATTTGGGAAACGTACTACCACATAAGATTCATAATTTATTGTGTTAAATCACAGTAATTAATAAATATCATTGCATTAACCTGAACAATTTCGGGTGAGTCATCTCCACACATGTGCAAACCCAGAACTTTGTTTGTCTTCGCACAAACTATAAGTTTCATGAAGGCTCGATCTGGCAATCCTGAGAGAGTGGCCTTCATGGGCTTGAAGTTTGATGTATAGACATCAACATCACCATATTGTTCTACAGCCTGCAAAAACAACTGCAATATAAGAAAAAAGCCAACTGACAGTGATTTGTAACTAGTATACCAAATCATTTTTCACACCTGTTCTTCAGAAAGACCAACTTGCCCGATCGGTGGCTGGGAAAACACAGCAGAAGGAATAGCACTACTCGATAAAAGGAAAACGATAAGTACGAATCTCCGCACAATGCAAGGAATAGAAGGTTGCTATTCCCTTAAGATACACTGACACACTACAATGGGTATACAGAGCATCTACTTATAACTCAATCACTATGTATTCCTCATAAAGAATGATTAAAGATGTAGAAAAAAAAACGAACAAATTCTTTACATAACCCTTCACCCTATTTCATGCACTCTACAGTGATTGCATTGATACTTAAGGACTTTCAAACTTAATTAATCACACCAAAATAAAGTCTCCTCATCTGATTATAACAAGGTACAGTAGTAGGTTACCTGTAATCAGGTTTTGTGGGCTCATTGAGAAAAAGTGTTTTTGCTAATGCACCTCCTTCCATCAAAGCAACAGGAGTCAAATTCACTCTGTCTGTAACATCTCCCACAGCCCAAATTGAGGGAACTGTTGTACGAGAGAATTCATCGACCTGAGAACAATAATCATGTCAAATACATCGAACCTCTACATCTCATTTCCTATGGCCATGTTTACCATTAAAGAATCCTACAATTCGGGTAACTAATTGAATAAAGCAAGCATAAACTAATTAAGAACCATTACCTCTATAGCTCCATTCTTGGCTATTTTCACCCCCACTGCTTCCAATCCTAAATTCTGAAGTGAAGCAGAACTTTAGTTATTTCAATCTCTACTAGACACTTTTCTTGCAGTGGTAAAATTTAATTACCGAGCTTAGTACTTTTAGACTGGCATTGCATCAGTTTTGCCAACTTCCACAGCAAAAGAGTCACATCAAGGCAGGGGATATTACCATTCAAATTTTAAACAATTTTATTCCTTTCAGCAGATGGTAACTACCATACCTTGATTCGACACTCTTAGGCTCGTCCCAATGGACCTGACAACTAGAGGGATTTAACAACAACAAAAAAATCATATTCAAACCTTTGTATTGGGTCTACGTCCTGTTGCAAACATAACATGTGAGAAACCTTCAACGGTTCCTTTGTTGGTCTTTAAGGACAATGAACCATCGGCTGATTTTATGACAGCCTGGGGAGACTCCTCTGTGTGGAATTCGATTCCTCTCAAAGACATCTGTTCAGAGAGAAAATTCCTAATCTGCATGTATACAATACCACATATTAGACTACTCAAAGTGAGGCTTCTACGCAGTTATTAACCAAGCAGTACTAGGCTGAAAAAGTTGTTTCTCACCTCTTCGTCGAAACCCCTTAAAATCTGCTTTTGCCGTATAAACACATGGACATCACTTTTCAAACCATTGAAGATGCCAGCAAACTCCAAGGCAATGTATCCACCGCCGACTATTGCTATTTTCCCAGGCTTCTCTGGTAAATCAAGAGCAGCATCGGAATCTATAACATATTCACTTCCAGGGATGTCAGGAATAAAAGGTCGCCCCCCAACAGAAATCAGTATATGTCTCGCTGAATACAACTTCCCATCCACATCAACCGTATGCGGATCCACTATCTAATCCATCCAAACAAAACACCACAAAGATTCAAAATCACTACACATAAGCATCACTCAGAATAATAAAGTAATAGATCTTAGTCTAATTTCAAATTTTGGGCTACCTTTCCACGACCTTCTAGCAAAGTAACACCGGCATTTTTACAAATGTTCTTGTAGATACCAGTGAGGCGCTGCAGCTCAGCATTCTTGTTGGCCATCAATGTGCTCCAGTCATGCTTCGGCTCAGTCTCGTACTTCCATCCATAACCAATGCTGTCATCAAACTCATGTGTATATTTTGAAGCGTAAACCAGTAGCTTCTTCGGCACACATCCACGAAGCACACACCTTTAAAATCATTCGCAACATTTTTCACTTAAACTGAAAATTCACAATCTTCAAAAATGAAAAAAAGCCGAGTACTTTTAGTTCTCAAATGATAAATTGAGCTATAGTGAAACGAAGACTTACGTGCCACCGACGCCGCCGGCGGTTTCGGAGGAGATGGTGGCGAAGGGGAGCTCGCAGATGGCGACTTTAGCGCCGAAATTGGCGGCGAAGCGGGAGGCGCGGACGCCGCCACTACCGGCGCCGATGGTGAAGAGGTCAAAGTCATATTGGCGAGCGGATTCGGCGCCGTTGTCGGACTCTGCGCGAGTGGAGAAGGCGCGGCGGCGGCGGGTGGTGGGAGAGAAGGAAATGAGGTGGCGGCGGGGGGTTAGGGTTTTGTTGGGGAGAGAGAGAAAAGATGGAAGCTTTTTGGAGAAGAGGAAGTTTTGGAGAGTTGGGTAGGAAGAAATGGTGGAGAGCTTTGGGGTGGTGGTGAGAGAGCTCGCCATTTTCGTATCGCTCACTTGTCACCGGCAGAGTTGAGAAGGCAACTCAAAGCCTCAAACTAGTGATTCTGTTTGTGAATGGAGGCTTATATATAGAGTTTTGACTTTAGTAGGTCCAAAGGTCAACGGTAAAGATTGAGCACCCAAAATTAGTGTATACCTTCTTCCTCTTTCTTGTTTGGCCAAATCGACCATCTCCTTAGCTAGTGAGACAGAGAGAGAGACAGAGAGAGAGAGAGAGAGAGAGAGATATGAAATTGAACTATGCATTGCAGACTAGTATTTTGAGTGGTTTTCTGATTGCCAGCATCTTAAGGAGGTTATGAGTCATTGATGAGGTTGATGGATTTGGGTTATATCGGTTTTGATTTTTTTGTGTGTGAAAGGATTACAATAGAGGTTTTATTCCAAACGAGGATTAAGTACAGAATTCAAGGGTTACACCTTGGATTTTGTCCGGTAGTAAACCGAACTATACAAAAGATAATTTCGAAAGCAAAGAGAACCTCATTAATCGATGTGCTGCAATATTAGCTTCCCGGACCGCATGAGTGATCTTCACACAGGAAAATTTGTGATATCAGGAACTTGATATTCTCTACCACTTGGCCTGTTGGAGAGTCATATTCTTCTTCAGACTATCGCTCTTACCAGCCCCACACCGTCTACTTTTATTACCAATTGATGATAACTGTTTGAAATTGCATGCTGACATGCACTACGTGCGACCTCAACTTCTACCAGCGCTGGAGAAGAACCAATTTTCATAAACTTGCTGAGTCCTGCTGTAACCTCTCCAAGATGATCCCGAAAAATCACCCCTGTTGCACCATGTTTTGTATTCAAATCATAGGCACCATCACAATTAGCCTTAATCCATCCTAAATCTGGTTTACTCCAAACATGTGGAACTCTCCCTCTTTTACTAACTTTAATCGGTTGCACCTGTAGGTACTATGAATAAGCTGTCATTGCAACAAAACTAACCCCAGTGGCAGTCATAAAATCATCACTCCAACATCGACAGTTTCTTTCTCTCCATACGGCCCAGATTAGATAAGCCATAGTAGCACATTCAAAAATACTTAGCAACTGTAAAACATCAGACCACCATTGTACAATATTACCTACCTTGACCGTAGCCAGTCGGTGTAGTAATCCCGGAAGCACACCTAAAACCTCTTTCATAAAATTGCAATCCCTAGTTATATGTTCAATAGTCTCGATCTCATCTTCACCATATAAAGAGCATTCCAAGGGTACATTAACTCTCTTCGTTAGTAACGTAGAAGCAATGGGGAGAATAGAATGACATACCTTCCAGTAATGAATCTTGATCTTTTGCTGCAAAGATAGATTCCAGAATTTTTGCCATGACATAAAAGGTCACTGGAGCTACTCAATTGCTCAAAGCCAACCAACCCTTAGCTATCACCTTGTATGCAAAAACTGTTGTAAACCTCCCTGAAGGTGTAAAATACCAAACTAACTTATCCATTCCCGCTCGACAACTCGGTGGGATTTGTTGGATGATTTCGGCCTCCTCCCCAACAAAGCTTCTTTCAATCAATGCCTTATCTCATGCTCCAGATGGAGTAATTAAGTCCAAGACCAAATCAATCCCTGTAACACTAGGAGAATTCAGCTTAAAACCACTTGCCTTAGGAATCCAAGAATCGGACCAAATCTTCACATCTTCTCCATCCCTTATTCTATATATAGCTCCTGTCTTCAAAACTTTAATGGCTTCATAAATACCTCTCCAACATTGAGAATGCGAGTTAGATAGAGAAGCCTCCCAAAGATTACCACCCGGAAAATACTTTGTTCTATACAATTGAGCAATAAGCGAAGAGGGATTTTTCAAAAGTCTTCACCCTTGTTTTGCTAAGAGGGCTAAGTTATGTGCATAAAGGTGTTTAAATCCCATGCCTCCATCTTTTTTCAACAAACACACCTTCTCCCAAGAAAGCCAATGAATTTTCTTCTTATCTTGTGTCGAACCCCACCAAAACTTAGCACAAAGTTGATGAAGAGTTTCACATAATTCATTAGGCAATAAGAAACAATTCATCGTATATGCTGGTAACGCTTAAGCCACCACACGAATAAGAATTTGTTTATCCGCCGTGTTTAGAAGTTTACCTTGCCATCCTTCAAACTTTTTCAAAAGTTTCTCCTTAATGTACGCAAACGTTTTCATCATCTTCCTTCCCATGTACGTTGGCAACCCTAAATATTTCTCGTGCTTCTCCATTACTCTCATACCTAATATTGAAGCCAACTCTGTCTTCCTCCAATCCGGGACCCCTTTGCTGAGAGCAATGTTACTTTTTTCAAAGTTTATTTTTTGCCTAAACACTTCCTCATAGTCTACTAAGGCCTTTTGTATACTGATACACTCCTCTGTTGAAGCATAACCAAAAAGCATGTTGTCATCAGTGAATAAGAGATGAATTATAGAAGCTTCTTCACATACCTTAATGCCACACAAAAAGCCCGCTTCTACCCTATCCTCCAAGATAGCGGTGAATGTCTTGGTACCAAGAAGAAAAAGGAAGGGTGATAGTGGATCACCTTGACGAATGCCTCTCGTCGGAGCCAAATAACCTTTTGCCTTACCATTTAATAGAAAGGAGTAACGTACCATAATAACACATTGCATCACCATACAGATCCATGCTTCAGCATACCCTAGCTGACATAAAACTGCTTCCAAAAAAGGCCACTCCAAACGGTCATATGCCTTGCTCATATCCAACTTTAAAGAGAATACTCCTTCTGTTTTGGAGGCATTGGTATGTATAAAATGGGATACTTCATTTGCTACTAGAGTATTGTCCGAGATAAGTCTTCCGGGAACGAAGGCACTTTGGAAAGGTGAGATCACTTTATCAAGTATCTTCTTCAACCTATTAGCTATAACTTTGGAGCACAACTTGTGGATAACATTATAAAGTGCAATTGGCCGAAGATCAGTCATACACTTTGGCATGGGAACCTTAGGTATCAAACAAATGTGAGTGTAGTTGATCTCACCCAACAACCGACCCATGCTAAGGGAATCCTTCACTGCTTTCACTACCTCTGCACCGATGGTTTCCCAATAAGTTTGGAAGAAAAGTGGTGGCATTCCATCCGGACCTGAAATTCTGGTATGATACATTTGAAAGAGAGTTTGTTTGACTTCCTCGGCCGACGTTTCTCGCAATAACTCCTCATTCATGCTAGCTGTAACCTTTGGTTTAATCAAATTCACCATGTTATGTATATGTACCAAATCAATCTCACCTGCCGAGTACACTGTACTAAAATACTCCAACATAATCCTCTCCAACTCTGAATCTGACTCGTGTAGCGTACCATCCACATCAAAAAGGCCACTGATCTGATTCTTCACTTTCTTATTCGAGGCTTTACGGTGGAAAAACTTAGTGTTGCGATCACCTTCTGTCAACCACATAAGCTTTGATCTGTACTTCCAATACTCATGTTCTTCATTCAACAAAACCTCCATTCTTCTTACTAAAGTGAAATGTTCCTCCCTGTTAGACAAATCCAGAGGTAACGCTCCTAATACATTCATATGATTCTGAATCCCATCTATTTGTTTGCCTTGATTATCAAAAGCCGACTCCTGCTACTTGTTTAGTTTCATCCTTGTATTTGTAATACACTGTTAATCTTCATGCATCGGAGTACCATTGCGTGACCTCTTCCACCCTTACTTCACAACCTCAGCACATTGTGAATGAGCAATCCAAAAAGACTCAAAACAAAATCTCCTATGATTTCTAGGAATCTGCTGCACTACCTATGCTCGAACTTCAACTAGAGTAGCAACATGATCCCCTTTTATGGGTTTAAAATTTGTCACTTTCATAGTCGGGAACAGATCCATCCATGCCCTAGAAGCCACCGCCCTATCGAGTCGACAACGTACTCCACTACTTTGCCATGTATATTGAATCCCATGAAACCCTAGATCATAGGTTTCAAAATAATTCAAAGTCGACCTGAATAATTGCATTTGCCCATCACCTCTCCAAGATCCTCCATATTTCTCTCCATTGTAGACTATTTCATTAAAGTCCCCTGCAATTATCCAAGGAATAGTACTCCGATCGGCTAGTTCCTTCAAGAGATCCCATGTTCTGTGTCTTTCCGTTGTTACATGATGACCATAGAAACCTATAAAACGCCATTTCTCCGTTCCATCACTTGGGATCACCATGATATCAATGTGATTGAGTGATTTGGTCAAGAACCCGACTTGTAGTGCATCCCTTTAGAATAGAGCCACTCCTCCAGATTGCCCTTCTCCACTACCATCACTTGCAACACTGTAGATAGCTTCGTAATTTAGGAACCTAAGCTTGAGTCTCAAAGAGTTCATATAACTAGGGTTTGATATCTTTGTCTCCGACAAGAAGATCATCGCCGGTTGATTTTGCCTAATCAAGATTTTTAGGGCTTTCACCGTCACATCATTACAGATCCCACGACAATTCCAAGCTAGAATGTTTTGATTTTGCTTGTGTGGCATTAGTACATATCTTACACTTACCGATATGTTTCATAATATAATTGTTTATAAAACCTCAAATTTTGAGTGGTTGGAAAACGAGCTGATGCAGGTGAGGATTCACCGGAGGAGACACATACTAAGTACTTGGAGTCCATGGTGACTATGCTAGACAACCCCCTCTATAGGGTCATCTCATTGATCATGTTCTTGTTTTGTAGGTCGATCCTTAGGATCAGATACTAGTATTAGGACCGTTTGATCCAAAGGTGTAGCACATGGAGCTGCGAGTGGTCGCATTGGATGTATGAGATTCAAATATGATGACACATGCAGACGTTCATGTTATGTCTGCAAGTGCTACTGTTATGTTTGCCAAGGTTCCTGGGAATGTTGGGTCCTCTTGGCCAATGAGGTTTATGGAGCTTGATGGAGGCATTTTGCAGCCCACTAGGCTAGGGGAATGTGTATTGGGAGGACTTCGAGGGATTGTCGAGATGCCTCCTAGTACGATGGGGGGAAGGGCGAACCACATTGTCCTTCTAAGGTGAAGAAAGTTCGGACCAAGCTAGGTCTGACACCAACAACTACAAAAAAGGAGTCCTTGAAGAAGAGGGCGGTGTTAGTTTCCACCGAATATGGATGCAGATGGGCTACGATGTAATGTAGCTTAATAAAGATGATGCCTAAATAGCTAAGGAGTGGTGCAACCCGATCTTTTTTACCATTCTCATGATACTCTGGTTTGTTTACCTAGGTGTTTGGACATGTAATAGTTTTTAGTATAGTATTACGGTAGGGGTTTGACTTTTTAGGGTGGATAATCCGGTGGAACTCTGTAAGCTTAGAATGAATTTGATCGCCATCGAAAAAAAAAACTCAAGTTTGGTTAAATAACAAAGAAAATAGCTAGAATGGTCTCTCTAAGTATGACACTTTTTAAACTTTGGTCCCTTATGTATGTCATATTTCACTTTAGTCCCTCAAGCTTACATTCGTTTATCACTTTGGTCACTCAAGTACGACATATGTCATTTGTTCAAGAGATTTAGACCCCCAACCTTTTGACTATTAATTAGTCTAAGGCTAAGTGAATTTTTTTTATCCGCAAGTATATGAGGTTAAGTTATAGTATTTATAAGAAATCAAGTGTCGAACTCACGAGGATTAGCCACTATAACTCCTTAGTTCGAATTGATTAAGCACTTAAATTATGGCTAAACTAGACCCTAACTTAATACTAAACTAAAGTAAAATATGGAAATGTGTATCTCACACTACTAAGTCATTTGGAGACCTAGCATTGTAAGGGGTGATTTAGACTATGATGAGTGATTATTCGAAAATTGATTGATTGATTATACTAAGATACGGAAACTACAATAGCAAACGAATTCAATAAAAAGAAGAATTGTTGACTAGGAAAATCCCCCTTAACCATATGATACTCAAACAATGTTCCAATTTATGAAATGGATTATTGAAGTTTGTTTCACATAATTCATGTCCAAACTGTGACCTTTTGATTCACGTTTGATTTTGAACCCAAGTTCCTAGGTCATTTTGGACTCTAGACGACTTGAGCCAAAATTTGAAGCATTTAGTGAACCGAAATCAAGACCGAAGTCTTTTCGGGCTTACATCTTGAATGTATATCGCGTGAGTAAATTCAAGAAGCATACAATGTGATACATATAGAAGGTTCCCCTTCCCGAATCTCTTCTGGAGAATCCGAGAGAAAGTTTAAGTGAATCCCCCAACTCGCACCTATTGAGTTACGAGTCGAGAAAATCTACTAGTAGCCATAATAACCTTTTCGATTCAATGTGTGCTTGACTAGAGATCCTTAAATCTATTTTGAGATTCAAGGAACTTCTAGTCCTTGTTTAGTGCTAAAGAAACCAAACCTTAAGGTAAACCCTCTCAAAATAGACCCTAATCATGTTACATGCTCATCTAGCCTTAAGTGAGTAGCTAATTCAAATAAGGTCCCAATTTTTAGTTTCTCAATACATATATTAACTTAGCTAGGGTCAACACATGCATAAATGAAATAAATCTTGAAACCCAAGATCATAAAAATTCAAAAACACAAAGTAGCTCATTTACAAACACACTTTCACAAAACATACACTAAAACATAAACCATACGTAAATCAAGACATCATTTGCTCACATCACATGGCTAGGGTTCAAACACTAGCCTACAAAATTGGACTACTCACTACACATGGTAAGAATGGAGTCTAGATACATAGATAAGAGTCAATAGGTACAAGAATTAACCAAAGAGTCCCTTGAGCAAAGCCTCCAAGCTCTTCAAGTCTTTTCTTCACTTCTTGGCTCTACAAAATTCATGAACCCACCTTATGCTAAGGTGAAGAGGGTGGAGATGAGAGTATAGTGGTGGTGATAGAAATTCCTATGCCTTTTGATGGTGCTAGAGTGAATTTTAGAGGTGGAGGAGAGAGCTAGAGGGTTTGGGTATGGATGAGGGCTATGGAGAGAGACTAAAACTATGAGAAATGAAAAAGTGAAGTGTGATATGTGTGTGGGGAGAGGGGAGTTCGACCATATATATATATATATATATATATATATATACACACAAGATCATCTTCCTCCAAGAGTAAGGAACAATCATCTGCCAAAAGTAAAGGAAAGTCTTCTTCCAAGAAAAAAGGAAAGTCATCAAAACCATCCAAATCTGAAGAGATAAAAGCCCTTGTTGAAGCCATACTCCAGCAAGCAAGTGAAGAAAGCACCTCTTCAGACTCAGATCAAAATACAGTTAAAGACAACGTGAGTCATTCATCACAATCCTCGTCCTCACCTCCTAGTCACTCACAACCACCAGCAAGATGGTTCCAAGATAGTCAAGATCCCTACGAATGATTACAGCTTCAGAGTGTTCCCCACTACTGAAAAGAAAACAGTAAAAAGCAAGATGCCCCCGGATTTTAAGGCGCCACAGTAAAAAGCAAATATAAGAAGGATCACTCCTTCATTTGAAGCAGGCTTCTTTTCCCAATTCTCTCTCAGTTCTCCTTATGTCTCTAGTTTTATCAGAGCTGCTCATGGGTTGAGCCTAGTCCCCAGCTCTTAGCATAGTAACCTCTTAGTATAGTAACCTTACTTCATGCATTAAGCCCAGCGCTCCTATTTGTAAGTAAGTTTTAAATTCAAATATGTAACTCTGTTTTCTTAAATACAATACTTAAATTATTTTATACTATATATATATATATATTCCAAGAAGATATTTTGGATGTTTAAAATTCAAAATAAGATGCCTAGACATGATTCTAAACTTTAGGCTTTTAGGTGGTCCTAATGTGTGACTCACCCCAAGTCATGTGACTTGCATGTGCATCAATCTCTCAAAATATCTTTCTTGTGGCCTTGGACTCTTGGGCCTTGGCCTACTTGACTTGCTCTTGCCATTGACCGGTGATGACTTGCTGGAGTTTGACTGTTGACCAGCCGGAGTTGATCGTTGACCGACGTTGACTTTTCGTCATTTTCCTGATTTTGCTCCATCTTTTCCAAGAGCCTCGAAAATGCGTTCGGCTTCTAAAAAAATGATTAAATTCCATCTCTTAGAGCGTTTCCATGACAATCCCTCATTTCCTAGTATAACAAGGAAACATAATAAAAATGATGTTTTATTGATAAAAGGCAAGCAAGAACCATGAAGTTAATAACATAATTAGAGCATAATTATGGACATAACGTCACTTTGGTCACTCAATTTTATTTTCGTCTATTATTTTAGTCAATTCCTTTTTAAATGATTTTGGAGGACCAAAGTGAATTTGAAATACATGCATACTTGAATTACCAAAGTGATATATATCATACTTAAGTGACCACGACGATGCGCTGGGCCGGGTTGGGCTTTAGCATAACGTCTCCAAAATTTGGGCCGGGTTTTTTTATATTACATAAACAAATTAGAGATTAATAGTATTTAACTATCAAATATGTCAACAATTATATACACTAAATAATATATAAGCCTAAACATATTGATAATTAGTATATGAATGAATGATATTAAGGTAAATTAGAGAGTTTAGAGGTTTTTATTGATAAAATAATTTATAATATATACAATTGATGGACTAGACGGGGTTGGCTCTACGAATCGGGCCAGAATTTTTTGAACCCATGTGATTTTGGACCTCGGCCTGAGCCCGACCCTATGCCCATAGGGTCTGGGCTTTTTCAGATCCGGCCGAGGTTGGAGCTCGTGCCACCTACGAGTTTTTTGGGTCTATGGACCAAATTGTGACTCATACATGAGGTACTAAAGTTTATAAAATGTCATGCTTAAATGACCATTTTAGTCATTTCTAAATATCTTGTAGATTTGGAGAAACTAAATGCCCACTTTTTCACCACTAAATTGGATTTTACCCAACATTGTGGAAATTATTAAAAACTAAGGCCATATCTGGTATCATTTTACAAAAATTATTTTATAAAATAAAAAAAGAAAATTGAATTTCGTATTTTTAAGATTTAAAAACGTGTATGGTAAGTTAAATTATATAATTGTATTTTCACTATGAAAACAGTAAAAAGTGTAGTATACTTATACAAGTTATACAAAACATAAATTAATATTTCTTTGATGTTAAATTTCAATTGAAATGGATTATATACGTATATTTGAAGGATAAATTTTATTTGAAATTAATTATAGTTTTTTTTCTTAATTTTATTTTCAGAAAATAGTGAAAACTTCATTTTGACGTTTTTACAGAAAATATTGTATTTTATGTTTTAAATGTTTTTCCTTTTCAAATTTCGTTTTCTAAGAACAATATGTCAAACACATTTTCATTGCATTTTTGTATTCGGAAAACAAAAAATTGTTTTGTAAAACACACTACTAGAACAAACACTATAGCCGACGACACATTTTTTCGTCGGCTATACTGTACTTTAGCCGACAAAGAAAAGTATCGTCGGCTAAAGTATTTACGCCGAAGAGAAAAAAAAATCGTCAGCTATAGTATACCTGACGAAATAATGTGTAAAAGTCCATACATTATACATTGTCGGCTATAGTAATTGGGTTTATATTCTCAGAGCGCCGCTCCCCTCTCTCAAAAACCCTAAAAAAGGAAAATTCTCTCTCTCTCTCTCTCTCTCTCTCTCTCTCTCTCCGTCGTCGCTGCCTCGCACCTTTCATACCTCTGCCGCCACCTCTCCCTCCGCCACTGCCACGTCGTCCTCTCCGCTAAAAAAATCCTAATTAATATTTCAGCTTTGAATTTGTGATATAATTGTAATTTTTTTTTGGGTGAAATTATATATAGTTTGGTGAAAGATCTGGATGGTGAAGTGATTATATGGATGGTGAAAGAATTGCAGATTTGGATTTCTGATAATAGAAATTCAGATCTGCAGTTTTTTTTTCTTCAGATCTGGAACTTTAGTCGACAAGTTGTTTTGTTGTCAGTTAAAGTCCACATTTTAACCGACGACAACCAATTACCTCGTCGGCTATAGGTATAGCCGTTGACCGTCTACCAACGACGTTATAACCGACGAAGGTTCGTCGGTTATAACTATAGTCGATAATATTTTATAACAGGCTGACGAAATTCGGCTATAATAGTTGTTCTAGTAGTCACAATACCAAACACAGCTTAATTATTTACACGGTCTAAAGGTCAACGTTTTGATATAATTTATCTAAACCCATTTTAAAGTACAACGGATATAATCCAAAGTGAAAAAACTATAATTTACAAAAACTTGAATTTCCAGTAATTAGAAATGATCGAGAAAGTAAAGCTTGGGGTTTAGAAACGAATCTGATCATGAAGTTGATTTGCCAACAAGGGATGCCTTTGTAATCATGCAAATGAACACAAAATTCAATTATAATTATCAGAATCGAAAAAATGCCACACTGATCTTTGTTTTTAAGGTGAATATCTCATGATCAGATTTTCCTCGATTTTCAAGTTCCTCATGCTATTACTGTTTAATTTACTCTAAAATCTTAAAAAGTGAAGATATTCAAAATCTTGGTCGACACTAAACCAACATTAGAAAGCTCTCATTTGTTCTAATTACATACGTACTGTACCACCAATGAGGCAGGGTCAAACCGTCATTATTTATTGTAACAAGTCATGTAGTAGCTAGGGTGATGAAGACTGCATGAGAAACTAGCTGGCCGGTGAAGTGCATGATATCTGGATCATAAGTTGATGATAACATACATATATTATCATATTTGTTTCATTTACCGGTTATTACATGTGTCTTTAGATCGATCACATTATTTACAAATTAGTGTGTGCACATATAGAAAAGTTGGAGTCATTGAAATGAGATTAATTTTGTACAACACATACCAATACGTATAAACGACCTCAAGCTTGTCCTGGGTCCGTCTTGCAGGAACAGCAGATGATCGATGTCGTTTTTGAAGTGTGTGTAAATCGATATAGGAAGGAAGGTACGTAGAGATGGTAAATGTGGTGAGTGGTGAGATTATTAGGAGTGTATTGGTTGGTGAGGGGCCTAGACCTCCACAATTTGGTCTTTCATGCATGACCCATCATACCTTGTTCTTCGATTTGATCATGTTACGTGTAAATGTTTCCGAATTCGTATACAAGTACATGAATCTGTGTGATCAACACTGATCTTTTTATTCTTTGGATGTTGTATATGTACAGTACATGCAATAGAACGAAAATGCACAAGGAAGCAAATTAAAGAAGAGAAATGATGACTGATAAATAATAGTTGATAATCAAGTACGCACAAGTTTGATCTTCCAAAGAAAGAAGCTTTTAGGTACTTAACAGCCAATAAACTCCTTGAAACTAGAAATTTTTACATTCCCTCCACGATGGACAATGGGATTGGAATTAAGCTAGAGGGATAGTCCCGACTCCTCATCCTCGTCCAGACTTGAAGTGTAGGTGAAGTAGAAAGTCCAGATGAGACCAAACACACCGAGGAGAATCCACCCGAGAAGGTTGTTGCTCAAACCAAACGGTAGCCCCGTTCCTTCTGTGCTCAATCTCTCATCCACCAAAGCCATGGCTGCCGGGCTTGACATGGTTGCAGCCAAAGCTGCAGCTACAAGTGATGCACTCATTCCCATGTTTGAGTTGCTCTCCTTCATTGGAGGCTTTCCCTCACTTGACATTCTCGCCTTGCCCTTGTTTCCAATGGATGGCAGAGCTGTAACACCACATTTAAGATCAGTGACGAGAACTATAGTACTACACCATGTATGTTAACTTCCAGATTAAAGTTCTCGAACGACAGTTTACATAACATGTTAAAGCAAACTTCCATCATCATGGCGACAACATTAGGCTTTAAACGACAAGTTGTTGATTTTAGACAAGGTTTCATCCTATTAGCGATCGGGTTTAAGAGTCTAGCATAACATACTGATTTGAAAGGGTTCTTGTATGGTGTTGTTACTAAGCTAAGTGCGCAGAATGTTACCTAGCATAGTTGAAGATGGAACCCCAACTGCAGGCTTGTGCACAAGGGCTGCCCTGGTGAAAGATGAGGTTGGGGTGGTAGCTGTGAAGGAAGCCATTATCTTCAATGATCAAAGAGAATTGGTGAGAGAGAATCTGCAGTCTAAGACAGAAGTTGCAGTCTAGCTTGTTACTTGATATGCGGTGGGAGTATTTACAGAATAACACGATTGGCTCAAGTCTGCCTCGTACACCACTCATGTTGGATAGATTAGCATTTGGCTATCCCTCATTAGATATCCCCTATCTGCACACATCCAATAACCTCCTTCCACCTGTCACATAATCTGTTGAAAAGTCCAAGCTTCTGCTCAAGGAAGACTAATTACAAATCACGATGCTGCAATTTTACATGGAACAGATATATCCAGATAAACACATGCACAATCCCACAATTGCTATGTTACACTGATTCTGCTGTAACAAAAAAAGAACACTATCACTTCATTCTCTTGTAAAAATATGAATTAACAAAGAACATCTGCCTATGTTGAAAGATGGAACAAGTTATGTACATACACAGAACACTGATACAACATTCCCCAGGGGCACTTATTGAAACCAATTATTTCTAAATCTTTGACTCAGCTCCTAAAGGATTATAAGCCCAGAAAAAATTGGGGAAAAGAATTGGGAGGAACTTTACATTGAAGAAGAATCATTAAAAAGAATGGATCAAGTGAACTGCTGCAGTTCCATCATCCAAATCATGTGGTACAGGTTGCTATAATGAACTACTTTCAACAGACAGATTACGCATGAATGTTGCACCGCTGCAGATGAGAGTGCTCGTAGTTGAGATATTTGCTCCAGTACCCCTTGTACCTCCCAATAGCAATATCTAACCACGGTTTCATGAGTCCATCATAGTGTATCACTGCTGCTCGTTCAACATCACCCTGAACCACACCCGTGTCATAACCCAGCCCGAGAGCATGCCATCGCCTGTCCAAAGCCACTGTCTGGTTATAAAAGGTCGCCCAACCTAAAGGCAAACTCCCAGCCACCCACAACGGCTTCTTAGAACCCTGCAACCAAATTCCCAGCAAAACAAGAATCATTATTTGATAGAATATTGATATTCATGGTGCAAGTATAATGACAAAAGGCAAATGCATACGAACTTGTATGGTTGAGAGTCTCATTTACCAGTTGCAAGTATTTGTCATACAGAGTAGTTAGCTTATGCCTCCTCCAATTATCAAGGTCAAACAAATTCATGCCAAATGCCCATGTGCATGCATTGACATCAAATTTCTTTGCTACATATGGATCTGAGAAGTTGATATATGTATCCATCCGGAGATATGAGGGTTCATTTTCCCTGCAAGTCTCAACTGCACCATTGACTTTCCCCTTCATGTAAACACTCCATAGTCTAGATAGGTCCCTCTGAACTACGACATCATGGTCAAAGAGCACGATCTTATGAAGTGCAGGGAAGATATCAGGCAGATAAAAGCGTAGGTGATTGAGTTCAGAAGCATATCTAGGATCTATGGAATTCTGAACCAATGATTTTTTATACTTGGTAGATAACCATTCAAAGCTCTCTATGCTCTGAACTTGGATTGTGGCTTTTCCAGGAGGATTTAATAAAAACCACATTGACATTGCTGGAAAGTTGAGTGAATCAGTTACCACATGGAAAACAATCTTCTCTGGTTCCTGCACATCATTATGCCAGTTGAAAGAAAGTCATCAAGCTTTAGGAAAGTGTATAAGCTACAAGGTATACATAACATGCAAACATTTGGGATTAAATTAACTCGGATGGCTTTGGCTTAAGCTCAACAAAATTATCCTTTAAACCCAAAAGAAAAATAATGGGATGACTGGGAACTAATCAAAACAGATAAGTGAAGAGGTTGATAGAAAATACCATGGCAGTGAAAACAGTGGAGTTCACAACCACTGAACATGCCAGAACATTGTCGGAGAAGACCACATAATGATAAAGCAGTGGATCATGCAACTTATGTTGGTTAGGAAACTGTCTTTCCTTGGAATCGAGGGCAAAGTACTCTGAAGTCAGCTGTATTGAAAGACAATGGAGGCCTTTCGGGGTAGTGCTTCCAGCAAGGCGATAAAGAAATCTGACTTGCTTCTTCTGCAACCCAACCTGATCTTCAGCAGTGTATGTCATGGAACGTAGTTTTGTGGCCATGGCATGGCAGTCTGGGAAAGCACGGCTTGCTTTGGCTAGCGAGGTCTCCATGTTTCTCATTCTCTGCAAAGCACTGCAAAATCATCGATAGTATAAAAATCAGACCAAAGAAATATCTGTTTCTAACAATTTTATCTCTTTCTTTTTCAACTAAATGATGCATCAAAATAGTGTTCCACAACCTAAATCATCATTCATATAACTGATTATATTTTTCTGTTACAAAGTCTTGGGAATCAATTATCGCTTGTATAAGGTGTTTGACAGATAATGATGAACGATGAAAGCATAAGTACAAATCGTTTACCTCCTAGATAAATCAGAATCCTTGCGGGTTCTGCCAACAACCCATTCCACCTCTTTAATGCGCAGTTTCAATTCCTTCACCAACTGTGAGTTAGGTGGTGCTAGACTGATGTATGCTTTAGCTCTAATCATCTGATCTTTCATCTCATTTGTCTTGTCTGTCCCTCTCCGGATATTTGAAATCACATTTTGAACTGGCTGATTTGATTTTACATCTTCCATCTCTTTCATTCTCTCATCTATTACTTTCATTGACAGAGATTGCACACTCTGATCATGTTGGATCAGTGCTTGGTTGAGTATCTCCTATGATAGAAACAATACACTTTTATTGAAGAGAAAACATACAATCAAGTTCAGATAAAAATGGTGTGATACAAATATTGGGAGTCACCATTGCTAAATCATGATCCACTATTCAACCATTATATAAAATTGCAGGCAAAAAATTTCAAAGGGTCCTACACTTTTGTGCCATACAAAGTTTTGGATTTAGTACTTTGAATGTTGAACAAAAGCCTTTTTCCTAATGGAAGACTATCAATTTTACATTTTACCTACTAAACAAAACCCCAAATCATAACCACGCTAGACGAATATCCAATCTAAGAATATACATCAGACTCATGAAAAACAGTCCTCATAACATGTGGTGACCTCATGTAACATATAAAAAAGTTATGCTATCTGAATTACTGATATAACACCTACAGCGGTAGCAATACGTCAACACTGACGCAGGATATGGTTCCATCAGTAAAGTGTATGAACAAAGAGTATTCATGGGTAATTTAACATGTACACAACAAGTAGAGCACACACAGAATCCTTATGCAAGCAGCTTTGGTATTAAAGATGTTGTTTCATTGCAATCTATTATACATCTACAATGAGAAACTGTGTTCTCTATTAATTCCATTTTCCCTCTGAGCAAAAAATTCGTACAAGGTCCCAAAGAATGCATTTTTATTTAAACCTGGTAACCATGATAGATATACAATTGATACCTTTTCGCCAGATACAGATGATATTTCTCTCTGCTGAAATCGGTTATCTCCTTCTTCGCTCTCATAATTGGTTCCTGCAGAATAAGAAAAACCCAACAATCAATACCGAGCGAAATCAGCATACAAAGTGACGCAACACAAACACCAGTCCCTTTACCACCCACCATTTTCATTCCTTTCCCTGATATCAGTAGTGCCTCCATCATTTCCCGACTCTTTACTGTCTTGAGTGTCACTGTAACTAACTGCAGAAACTACATCCTTATCTTCATACAAAACATTCCTAGGCTCTTTCAAACCTTCACCCGCTTCCTACATCACCAAACCGTAACCAAAAATCAAAACAAAATACCACATAACAAACTTTCCACTAAAACCGCATCACAGTCATCATTCCCTACCTGCTCAACAGCACTAAGTTTCAAAGCATCAGCCCTGTATTTCTGCACACACAAGAATAACAAAACCCACCTTAAGCCTCCACTACAACACATTAAGTTGCCGACTACGAGATTAGAGCTTAACCACATCACTGATCCAATCTTAAAAAACTTTCCAGCTCTCATTTTATTTTTCTGTCTCACATTTCTCATGAACATCAACCAAAAACGAATCAAACATATAAATAACCTAGATTTTTTTAGAGCAAAGATTCATACAATATTCGACAAATCCTCAATGAACTCCTTGCGCCCTGCCACAATCCACAAAATCACAACACAATCGATTATTCATTTTATAAAAAATCAAAATCAAAACACATGAGTAAATCGAATTAGAAGATGAGAAAGTCGTAGACAATACCAGTGTGGTTGAGATTCTTGAGCCTCTGAGAGACGAAGAGGATAGGAGCGAAAACAGAGAGCGAAAGCAAAGCGAGGATGAGGATCCTCTGGCATCGACGAAACAGCTTCATCAATGGTCGACCTAGGGTTTCCGCACCTCCTTCCGATAGCGCATTTCAACTCGAATTTTCCAGATCACGGAACGATTCGATGCTTCGATTCCAAGAAACCAAACAAAGAACCAAATAGAAAGTTGAAATATTTTTCTATTTGATCCAGAAAACGATGGCGTTTTGGAAAGAAGAGAAAGCTAGGGTTTTCAGAGAGAGGATGGTGGTGGTGGTGGTGGTGGTGGTGGTGGTGGTGTTAGAGAGAAATAGCGGTGCGAGAGTAGTGTGTACACGCTTGTTCGGCCATGTTCTTGCTCTCAGGGGGCAGCGGTTCGTTTTTTCTTTTCTTTTTCATCTTTTCTTATATAATTTTCTTTTTTGGCTTTTGTTGAAAAAAATTGGATTTAGGTGGCTTTATACGATTGGTTCTTTTTACTTTCGGGATTTTGGGGGGACGGTCAGATGACGAGGAATGACTGGGATAGTGATGGCGCGTACTTGGTCGACGATACGGACAAACGCTTCTGGGCCGTTGATTTGTATGACGACTTTTACACGTGTACAGTGATCATAGTCCGTTCATTTTGTATCTTTGGTTTTCCTTCTTCTTAGCCCTCCAGATCAATCGCATCAGAGTCAAAATTAGTCGAATTTTGTGTTGCTAATGTTATAAACTATTTTAGTTGAA
The DNA here is from genome assembly GCA_946800695.1 of Geum urbanum. NCBI lineage: Eukaryota > Viridiplantae > Streptophyta > Magnoliopsida > Rosales > Rosaceae > Geum > Geum urbanum. The sequence goes on along the minus strand of OX327007.1, from coordinate 41,861,675 downwards.
AATATTTATAATATTTTTTTTCGACCACATATTTATAATATTTTGAGGATGATGAAGTCCACGTTTAGGGACTGACATGGAATTTTTAGTGCATATTGTTTAGGAGTTTGGAGTATATGTTAAGATATGCATTTAATAAGTTTGAAGGTCAACAATCACCCTTAACCTGTGGATCAATATTTAGTTATTTACTCTCATGGTGTGACCATTGTGTGTTCCTCCTTGCATTTTTGGTGATCCAAAATCCAGCGAACCAATGAGTGTGTAGTTTTTCACCAACAAGTATGCTCCAAAGTATGCTCCCAACAAGTATGCTCTAGGGGTCGGCAAAAGCCCGGCCCGGCCCGGCCCGGCCCATGTATAGCCGGCACGGGCCGGGCCGGGCCGGGCCTCAACAACATTTTAATATATGCGGGCCGGGCCGGGCCGGGCTTTATCTTTTATATAAGGATCCGAGCCCGGCCCATTCAAGCGGGCTTTGCGGGCTTTTGCGGGCCGGGCCTTTGCGGGCTTTTGCGGGCCGGGCCTATCGGGCTTTAATTATTAAAAAAATAAGACATTTCAAAATAAACGTAACCTTCATCCATGCACCGGGGTTTAAACGTACTCCGACGAGTCTAAATTTTACGTACGATGTTTATCACTATAAGATGGAGTTTTCTACATGTCCTCGTTTATTATTAAAACATATTTAATTCTTATATTGCTTGAATTCTCCATATGTATATTAATGTTCTTACGTTTGTTCATTTGTTATATGGAATGAAATACTTTTGTGAAACTTAATCGGACATGTTTAATTATTTTATAAAATTGACCGTTAGATTGATTGGTTAGAATATTATAACCATGCCTTTAAAATTTTATAAATTTTGGACTTGATTTAGACATCGATCCATGTATTTCGCCAAATGTGACCATAGTACTCTTACAACTAAAACGGAAATTACCCCTCCCGAAAATAATTTTTTAACATCAAATTTTGGACACATACTCTTATGGAATACATATCTATCTCATAGTATCAAAAAAAATGACATAAAAAATTGATTTATCTACTCCCCCCATAGGAAAATAAGGAAAATAAGATGAGTGTATTTTAGTGTTTTCACAAATTTTGTTTAATTGTATTGACTGGGATCCAAACGTACTTCGATTATGCTAATTTTTACGTACGGTGTCTTTTATTACAAGGTGAACTATTATATATGGCCTTCTTTATTGTTAAAACATTTTTAATTCTTATATTGCTTGAATTCTCTACATGCTCACTAATGTTCTTACCTTTATTCTTTGGTTATATGGGTTGAAAGTCCTTTGTGAAACGTAATCGATCATGTATCATCATTTTACAAAACTGACTGTCAGATTGGTTGTTCATAATATTCTAAGCATGCCGTTAAAAATTTATAAATTTTGGACTTGATTTAGACCTACATCTATGAGTTTCGCTAAATGTGACCGTAGTACCCTTACAACTAAAACATAAATTACCCATCCCTAAAGGAATTTTTTAAGATCAAAATTTTAACACACATTCTTGTAAATTACATATCTATCTCATAGTGTCAAAAAAATTGATATAAAAATTTAATTTATCTAGTTTCTCCATGGAAAAATAAGCAATATATAAGAGAAGGGTATTGATGTCATTTCACACACTCTCGATTAAACTCTCACCATTGAAAAATTACAATATCTAATCTGAACCATCTATTATATTTACTGTTTTACTGTGTAAATCGATAAAAAAATTACAATGAAACCCTAACCCTAAACCCTAAACCCTAAACCCTAAACCCTAACCCTAACCCCTAAACCCTAACCCCTAACCCCTAAACCCTAATCCCTAAACCCTAACTTACTCTAAACCTCAAAATTCCTAAAACCTAAAATCTAACTTACTCTAAACTTCAAAATTCCTAAACCTTAACTTACCATAAATCTCAATCCCCTAAACCCTAACTTACCTTAAACCTAAACCCTAACTTAATTATCCTAAACTCTAAACAATGATTTAATAGTAAAATAGATACACAAATATAACTATATATGGAATTCCAATATTTGATCAATATATGTATATGTAATATATTAATATAGACATACACAAATATAAAAAATATATATATAGTACTAGTCACTATATTATATATATAAGTGTAGGTATAATGATATACGTACTACTATCTTATATATATAAAAAATTGACTGTCGGATTGGTTGTTCATAATATTCTAAGTAGGCCGTCCCTAATTTTTATAAATTTTGGACCTAAACCCTTAACCCTAAACCCTAAAACCTAAACCCCAAACCCTAAACCCTAAAAAAATTATAATAAAATCCTAGAACCGGAACCTTAACTTACCATAAACCTCAAATTCCTAAACCTTAACTTACCATAAATCTTAATCTCCTAAACCCTAATTTACCCTAAACCTAAACCCTAACTTATGCTAAACTTTAAATAATGACTTAATAGTAAAATAGATACACAAATTTAATTATATATGGAATTCAAATATTCAATATATCCATGTATATGTAATATATTAACATATATACACAAATGTAAAATATATATCTATATAGTATTAGTCTATTAGACTACTAGTCACTATATTTTATATATATATATATATGTCAATATGTGTGTAGGTAAACATTAACTAGGTATAAATTGTATAATGATTAAAATTCATTAAATGATTTAATGATATATGTCAATATGTGTGCGGGCTTTGACGGGCCGGGCCTAACGGGCTTTGACGGGCCGGGCCTAACGGGCCTTGACGGGCTTTTGGCGGACCGGGCCCGCGGGCCGGGCCGGGCTTTAGATCTCTAAACCATGGTCGGCCCACCAACCACCTTGGCGGGCTTTTGCGGGCTTTTTTGCGGGCCGGGCCGGGCTTTAAGCCCACGGGCTTGCGGGCCTCCACCGGCCCACGAGGCCCACGGGCCAAATGATGACCCCTAGTATGCTCTAAAATATGAGAAAGTATGTAGTTTTTCACCAACAAGTATGTAGATATATGGAGTTAGAGCATATTTTTCTATATTTTTTTTATTTCCTATTTTACAGATTTTATCATTCTTTTTTATTTTTTCTCTCTCTAAAAATATAGAGAATGTTGTTTTCTCTCTCATCATATTCTCTAAAATATGGAATAAGTTTATGGAATCTATTAGATCAAAACAACTAAAATATTCCTTAAAATAGAGAAAAACTCAAATATGGGGAATATGATGGAGTTGCTCTTAGTATTATAATTCTTGTTTAACGAGATATACAAAAATCTGAGTAATCATTGGTCGATCTAATTTATCACAAATTATGGATATGTATAAGGAAATAATATTCCTGGTATCCTGGTGTGTGTCTTATATTAATTAACATATAAGTAAATATTCTCTAAATGCCTGATTTATATGGATATTGATTGTAACAGGTTGTAATTCATATTTAAGATCATCTATTAATGAATAAAGTACAGTTTCAGATAATATCTTCTGTGTATCTATTTTCTCCTTCAACATGTTATCAGCAGCTCTTGAGTGGATAATCATCATCCTAAACCCTTAAAACACTACAACCTCCACCGCCGGTTCTCCATCACCACCGGAGCACCACCGTCGGAGTACCATCACCGTTGCCAGAAGCTTTTCCCGTCGCCCGATTTTGTTCTTGCTTCAAACTTCTTTCAGCAAAGTTTTCATACCGAGCATAACACCTACGAGGTAAATCGACTAACCTCTTCGATTTAGAATTAGGTTGCAAAACTTAATTAGTGCAACACCCTAGATTTATGTTTAAATACCGTGAATTATTATATGCCTCTAGTTCCTATGGATTAATACAGGTATGAGTGAAGAGGATTTAATCACCTCTTCCTCAAGGTTTAAAGATTAGTGACGGTCTAGGAGTAATTGTGACGACCCAGACCGGAATGGGTATAGTAATTGGCTTAATCTGCGAGTTTCACGAGTAATTGTGGTTTAGCGTAATTAATTGGATATGCAACTTCGTTCACGACTTAATTTTTGGGTACGAATTTGATTTGGGTTTGTTTGTGGAAAATGTAGAGAATTTGATTTCGACTTCGTGGGAGCTTTCCGAGGATTTTTCGAATAATCGAGGAATATAAAATGAATATTTGAAATTATCGTCGAGTTAGTCGTGTTTATCCGTTCGAGTTTGAGTTATCCGAATTGTGGATAGAGCCGAGTCGCGACGTATAAATAGCCGAATAGTTGTAAAGTTGTCACAAAAACGCGAAAATGAGCTGTTTTGACCGAGTTGACCAGAGCTGGGCCGAGTTGACCGAGTCAACTGGGTTGACTCAATGAGTCACGACTCGCCGTCACGGTGGTTGCCGGAATACGGCGCGGTTGCCGGATTTCAAGGTAAGGAATTGAAGCCTATGATTTATGCTTCCTTTTGATATATGTTTTGTGATGTTTGGTGGAGTTTTTGGCATGGAATTTTGGAGGAGAAACTGTGTGGAATCGGGGGTGACAGACGGTGGTGCTCCGGCCACGGTGGTGGCCGGGGATTTGGGGGGAATGACTCGTGGGGCCACGGCGAAGCCTTTGGGAGTAGCCTCGAGGGCCGCCGTGCGTCATGGTCGGAGTTCCAGTGGGAATCCGTGTTGCCGGCCGATTTGAAATCCAAGGGATTTCGGGCTGATTTCGGGCAGTTCACGGCGGAATTGGAGGAGGACGTAGTTGAGAGATGTGTTGGGCTCGAGGAGGAGAGGAATTATGGACTTTCCTCGCCGGAAAAATCTCTTTGGTGACAGCGTGCCGCTGTCAGCGGCGGCGGTCAACGGCGGAGCTCCGGTAAGGTGTTGACTTTTTGAATTTTTGTCAAGTTTTATACCGTTTTGCTCGTAATCGCGCCCCGATCGTAGCCTTGAGGTTTTCGACTTGATTTGAGTAGCGGATTTTAAGTCGAGGGTTTATGTGGAGTATTTGGGGGTTTTCCGACGATTATTTTGTATCCGAGTTATATGTTTCCGGAAATGGTTGGTTTCCGAGGTGTGGTATAGAGTAATGAATTGTGTTTTTGATCAGTTATATTTTGTGATTATTCAGGGGATCGAGATTGTACGTTGGGCGAGGGATCTTCCGTCGGATCTCAGGATTAACGCGTTTGCACGCTGTGCCTATCTGTGAGTGGACCTTTATTTACACTGTTGTAGCGAGTTCTTGATTTTAGAATTTATTTCCAGTACAGTATTGAGATTATTTATTGTTTTTGGAGGTATTGTTTTATATTTTATTGGTGATGGCATTTACTTAGCATCGATGCATTGGCTACTCGGCTGATCACCGGTAGTCCAGTTCCAGGGTTGAGAGATTCCCCTGATGTGCCCACTAGGCTTGAGAGATTTGCCTGACCGTCGGGCTTGAGAGATTCGCCTGACCTTCGGGCTTGAGAGATTCTCCTGACACCTCCATTTATTTTAAGAACTCGCATTGTTTTCATGTTATATAAATGGTGAAAGGCATATGATTATTTTCGTCCACTCACTCTAACAATTTTATTTCCCTTTCCCCTGGGCTTTTCGGTTTCTGTGCTCGGTTTGCAGTTCAGATTCTGGTGTTGCACGTCGCAGTCGGAGGCTTAGTATTCGAGCTACCTTTCTTTTCCAGTAGGTTTCTTGTTTAGCCTACTGTTGTGTATTTATGTATATATATACTAGAGGTCGCTCTGAATACTCTGATGTTATATTTTCATATGATTTTCCCCGGATTTCTGTAAAGTTACAACTTTTGTTTATTATTTTACATTATGATATGATATTGAGAAATCCGGATGGGATTGGTGCCCATGGTTTGGCTTTTATGGCATAAGATGAAGTGTGTTTTCGGGTGCAGGTTAATAGCAATTCCGAGTTATAGTGAAACTCTGCCGAAATTTCTATGGTTTTTGCAAGTTTGTGTTTTCAGAAGGTGTTCGATTCCGGTTTAGGAAACTAAATCGGGGTTGGGTCCTTTCAGTAATCATGGTTATTAGTGAATATCATGGGTAATTGTGATTTCATATTGCAAAAAGGGAAGTCGATCTTTATGATCATTTGACAGTCACAGTTTTCTGGGGAGTGGTATGAAGCCATCGGTTTTGCATCAATTTTTGTGACCAAACATCATTGATCATGGTTCTTATTCCCTAAACTTGATATTAGTGATCGTGGTTCATTCGATCGGGTAATAACTACGTCTTTTGTCTCTCTTATAGATGACATCAACAGAGCCAGCTAGGCCTGAGTTTGATATCTTTGATCCACAATGAGCATAATACTATCGTTGGGTATTAGATATTGAGAATACTCTTCTCATTAAAAATCTTATTGATATTATCCAACCATCACTACCACCTGGTGAACACATTGTGGCACCAACTCCAGCTCAAGTTCAACTTAATTTGAGTCGCAAAGCTCAAGCCCTTATGTTTTTGAGGTGACACATACAATTATAAAAAAGCAGTACTTGCTAAAGAATGACCATGCATACTTGTGGGTGATTTACGAGACTGATTCAATAATGTGCATGACACATAACTTCCAGAACTACAAGAAAAATTCGATTCAATTCAGTTATTGGATTATCTAAAGATTGATGCATTCAATCAAGCTATGTTGGAGCTTTAATCGGAGTTAAGTGTGGCATGGTAAAGACCGATCAGGCTATAATCGAGAATTCTTTAAGCACCTTCCCTACTTTTATGGATACGCTTGCACATCAATATCGCACAAATGTCGAGCATGAAAGAATTAGATCATTCAGTGATCTCATGAATGTGTTGGCCAAGAAAGAGAGATATCGCGAGATACTTCTCAACAACAATGCTTGGCCAGCTGGTACTAAGAAAATTCATGAGACATATAACACTGGTGAGAAGATACGTAAGGATAAAAAGAACGGTCGTTCTGAGCCTTATAATACTCATGGTGGGAACAGAAAACAAGACAGAGGTAGTGAAAATAGTCTAAATTTAACTTGGACTCGCAAAGACACAAACCAAAGTAACTCCAACAAGAATCACTCAAATTTTGGTCATAGGAATGGTGAAATTTTTTCAAATTCTTCTTCTACAAGCTTGTTACCTTACTATAGGTGTGGTTCTACCAAGTATATGCACAGACAGTGTCGTGCACCTAAGGATGTCTAGAATGCCTATAAGATGTGCCAGCAATATTTGGCACACGAGACTAACTTCACTGAAGACTATGAGATGGAAGATTGCGGTGAAGTCAATCTTATTATAGCAGATGACACAAAAGCAAGTGTGGAGATTACGATTTTTGAGTAGTGTATGTATTAAGCTCATATTTTTTCTATGATAAAGTTTAATTTATTTTTTGACTTGATGTAGTCGGTTTTATTTGGAATAAGATGATCTTTTGATGTAAATCTTAACATTGGCAAAGTAATAAAAAAAAAATTCTTTTGGTATATGAAAGTGTTAAGAATGGTTATTTTCATACATATTGCTTGTATGGTTCCAATTTTACAATATTCTTAGACACTATGACACTAAAATACAATAAAAATGAGACAGCAAGAGAGAATGGTTTGATCTCAGGGAATTTTTTACCCGTCGAGATTCTCTCTCGACCTGTCGCATGGTAGCCCCTGGATCGGTTTTGGCACCTTTTTGACCCGTCAAAATTTTTAGCCTGGTTACATTCGACCCGTCGAATTTTTTCCTCCGGTCACATATTTGTCCCTTCGACCCGTCGAAGGATAGTTACGGTTTCAAAATTGTCCAATTTTTGACCCGTCGAAAAAGATATTGAAAAATCTATATCGATTTTTGTTTTTTTTGATCTATCGAGACATTCTTTTCGACTCGTCAAAGAGGTCTCCCTGGATAAAATTTTCTTGATTTTCGACCAGTCGAAAATTATATTTGACCCATCGAAAATTGGTATCGAAAATTCATATTAGTTTTTGGGTTTATTTTGACCCATTGAGTGGATTTCTCGACCCGTCAAAAATCTAGCCCGAAATTGATGTTTTTGATGTGTTTTACATTGTTTTTATCGAAAAATGAAGACTAAAAAAAGTTTTGTAATTTTTCTACCGACCCCAAAAATTTGTTGGTCTTACAACCAATACCTACTACTGTCTCTGGTAATCTACATCAGATGTAGTTTTGCATCGGTTATGTCATGCCATGAGACAAAACCTACAAGGGTCTTTTCGACCAGTCAAATGGTGTTTTACATCGATTTTTTGGATGTTGTCTTGATCAACACTCCAACCGAACTCTGCCAAGTTTTGAAAACTTTTGTGCCAACAGTTTTTACTTGGAATAATATTATGAAAATGTAAAAGGGTTTTGTGTGCAATCTCCATAGAATGTTGCCAAGGGCGCAATTTGGAGAGGTTCAAGAAGATTTCTGGTAGTTTATATCTTACTACGGTATGGATAATTTAATCCAATGTAGTCATTTATGTTACTGTATGTGACCCTGCCTCATATAAGATTTTGCATTATGATGATCAAAATATTGAGAAATTCTCATGGTTATTGGTTTTTAAGAGCAAAAAAGCATGTGAGAATACCTAAAATCATCGATTTAGATGAGGGGACTGAGATTACTCCACTCAATGTAGGTTCAGTCTCCAAGGTGAGTGCAGCACAATCCCGTGCATTTTTCCCACTAGATGTATTTATGGCAAAATCCAATGCACATCGCTCGGTTTGCAAAGTTTGTTCGTACATGTAATGTTGTTTACATGCATGACCTTCTTTTGTTGTAGACACAACTTCCATTCCTCCACAGATTTCAAGATTACATTTGTGAACCAATCAAACCGGTATGAAGACTATGTCATGTTTTTGATTACTACATCGAAAACACATTAATCACACGTCTCTTTATTATCCACATGATATGTTGCATTTGCAAAACTTCTAGCACATATTATTGAGCTTCGGGCTCACAACTCGGACAATCTAACTAGATATATTATATTGGATAATGTAGGAGAGTTTACATCAAAATATTTTGATGATTGATGCATGTCAATTGAGATTGAAGTTGAACATCTTGTCCTTCATGTTTATTCACAAAACGGTTTAGCAAAGGCAAAAATCAAGTAGTAATAGCTTGTGGCCAGAGCTTTGTTAATGTATACCAATTTACCGGTATCTGCTTGGGGATATGCAGTGTTACATGCAGCTATGCTTATTCGCTTGAGACCTGTAACACGCTAACCATTCAATGCGTACCTGATGGTAACTGGGTATGAGCTTGATATTTCACATCTACACATATTTGGTTGCGTGGTATATGTGCCAATTATGCCTCAACAACATACTACAATAGGTTCTCAACAACGTTTAGACATCTATGTTGGTTGTAAACTCCAACGGTTTTCTGCTATTTAGAGCCTTTAACAGGAGATCTCTTTACTGTTTGTTTTGCAGAATGCTACTTTGATGAGACTTGCTTCCCGCCGTTAGGGGGAGATATGAATGCTTTCATTCTGGTTAGACATCGGAAATTAACGTGATATGTTCCTATTATGTCTCATCATGATCCCCATACATCTCAATATGAGATTGAAATGTAATGTATTCTTCATATTCAAAAAGTAGCAAGTTCGATGTCTGACTCCTTTACTGATATCGAGAAAGTGACGAGATCGATTATACATGCTGCAAATCCTGAAAGGTTGAAAGTCCCTAAAATTTTGCAAGTTAACTTTACACCCGGGCAATGCAGCGTTTCTCCTGTCCATAGTGGGCGTGTAACATCAGTTAAAATCCACTGATGAGTTGCCGGTGAAAAGGCAAGCTATCAAGGCACAACCATTCATTATCAACACATGTGATTATTTCTGACTGTAATTGTGTCTAAAATTCAACATTGACAAATATTGAGTGACGTCTCAGAGTCAATGACGATGTCAGTAAACAAAGAAATCTCACCAAGTTAAACAAATGTTAGTGGTATTATGGATGGTTCTTCCTGGTTCATTGATGATGCATTTACTTATTCCGTGCTCAGGGATTGACGACAATGAAGTGGAACATTGCTCTATTGCAGACTGTCAATGATTAATGTAGAGAAAAATTGACTGATATGGAAAGTTACAATCTAGGTTGAACTAAACTCTCTTACAAAAGGCAAGTTTTCGGTTAGGTAGTGCTATGACCACCGAATGGTAAGCTGGTTAGACACAAATGAGTCTCTATTTGGAAACATAATGAGAAAGAACTTATGGCGCAATATTTTCTCAACGCCTTAGTATTGATTATGAGGACATGTATTCTCTGGTTATGTGCATCATTACTTTCTGCTATCTTATCAGTTTGGTAGTGTCCAAAAAATTGAGTATGTAGCTAATGGATGTGGTTATATATCTTTATGGGGATCTTGATTCAGAGACATATATAAGAGTTCTAGTTGGCATGGTTATACCCAATTCAAGTACCTCTAAACCACAAAGTATATATGTGTTTAATTTGAGGCGTTCACTATTCTAAGTGACTACTTGATTGTGAAAGGATACAAGAATGGATAAGTTATGTCCATGCATGTTCATTGGATAAACAAGTTGTTTGAGATGATAGACCTTGATAAGACTTGATTTTGTCTTAGTTTAGAGATAGAACTTCGAGTTGGTTGAATTCTTATTTACCAGTTTGTTCATGTCCAAATCAGTCAATGGACAAAATACACTCTTTTAGCACAACAATGGTTGTTTGAAGTTGGAACCCAAAATGATCCATTTCATCTGAATGATGATGTTGAGGAACTTTTTGAGTTGAGATTCCATATCTTAGTGCAGTTAGAGCTTGGTTATATATAGCTTGGTGCACACATCTAGACATTGTTTTCTCAGTCTGCGCCTACACAAAGTCATTGGATTGAAGGAAAACATAACTTCGGGTACTTGAAGGGATCCATTGACGTGGACTTGCTCTTTTCCTAGAAAGAATATAGAGAGAAACTTGAAATACCCAGAAAATGGATGGTTGAATCGCAGCCTGGAGGTCGTGGAATTTTTGACCCGTCGAATGAATCTTTTGACCCGTCAAAAATTGTATCCTGGACAGACCCGAAGGTGTCAATCGACCCGTGGAAGAATACACCCTAGATCGACCCGAAGCAATCATTCGACCCGTCGAGTGAAAGCTTTGACTCATCGAAATCTCTTCCAACTACGAGAAGTGTACCTCAATTTTGTGTAGTCCCCTACTTAGAGACACCATGTGCTGTCTTGGTTGGTTTTATTGATAATGGTTATCTCTCTGGCCCACATAAAAGATGTTCCTAAACAGGTTATGTATTCACCATGGGAAACACGGCGATTTCTTAGAGATAAACAAATCAAATTCTTATTTCTACTTCCTTGAATCATTATGAAGTTATAGTTTTGCAGGAAGCAATAAAAGGTGTGTCTAGTTTAGGATAGTAATATACCATATTCGAGGGTTTAGTTGATCATCATCTACTACGACAACATCAACTTACATATTTGAGGATAATGCGGCTTGCATTGAACAAATGAAATTGGGTTACATTAAGGGTGGTCATACTACACACATTTCACCAAAGTACTCCTACAATCAGCAACAACAGCGGTTATTGAATATCCGTGTGAACCAGATTGGTTCGGTGGATAATGCTTTAGACTTATTGAAAGGACCCGACCCTAGATTAACTAGTAATGTAGAATCAAGCCCTAACGACTAATCCTAATGTACAATTTTTTGTGAAAATTTCGACATAAGTTCCCCTGAAAAGGAGACCACCAAAAATTTGTAAGGAAAACTGACACTCCGCAGATAAACCCACAAACAACCGTGGACCACCGATGTCAGTTTGGATTTCTCAACATAAAACTGGAATTCAAAACTGATACATTAATCAGAATTCGAAAACATACTTCCAATAAATACGGATTCATATACAAAGAAACTCAACTCGACAACTATACGAGTGACAACCTATTCACAAGAGTTTTACTAAGACGATACTACAGTACTAGTATCCAAGGTGACTTCAATAACATAAGAGACATACTGATAGTGAGCTGAGACCTACAACTGAAGGAATTGACTGGTGAAATTAACGCCCTCGACGACATTCAGCATCCCCATGATACACAGTGCAATATGGGCATCGATAAACCGAAGGGCCCATGGAAAGACAAATAAAACGTAAAAACATTAGTGTGAGTGGACAAAATCTAATAATAATCTGTATAAATCGCTAAACTATAATTTCATGTCTTTCCGCTATTTTCTGGAAATGATGCGAGTTCAAAATAAATAACTGATATGTAATGGAGGGATAGTCGTTCTGAGCCTCTCACCCGGTACGACTATCAATAGAAAACACAAATAAAGTAAATGTGACGGGATCGTTCCCAGGCCACCTAACCTAAGTCGATCTGAGTTAGACGAGGCCACCTAACCTCCCTTGACTAAACTATCCGGTGATCAGCCGAATAGCTAGAGCATCGATGCACCTAATCAAACCATCACAGATAAACCTCCAAAAATAACGCTTAAAAAATATACTGGAAAACGTAATTTAAAAGCTCTAAAATAAACTGTAGATCATGCTCATAAAATAAGAACTCGCTACGACTGTGAAAGTAAAGGGTCCACTCACAGATTATCGGGATAAACATAAACCTGAAATCTTGTCGATCGGCACGATTATTCATCTGATACGGCCGCTACTCAATATCCTGTAACCACGATAAAAATTAATATTTGATCATCGGGTTTATACTGAATAGCAAAGATCGTAATCTGGTGAGTAATAACATCGAGAATCTCGTATACTCGAATAACGTAATTTCCTATTTAATTAATGAATCAACCAAATTCTGCATTTAATTCCCTGTAATCCCTCACTTTTAATAGTCGCAAACAACTTTCGAATATCAAACGATTCGCAAATAAACAGATACTCAAAGCGCTCTTTAATATTGTCATGAATTAAATTGATAATTGTCCGATTAAATACTCGCCCAAATTTATCAAACTCAAATCCGAATATAAACCTTACCATTTCGTTCGGCACGCGGAAACGAGCGAAACGACATAAAACTTCATCGAAAATTTCACCTCGTCGGAGATCCGCCGCGCACGGCTGCGCGTGGAGCCGCGGACCGCCACCGCCGGCCACCAGAATTCCACCAGCCCTGAATTCTTCAACCTATACATCATTTTGAAGATCTCAACATTTTCAACAACTTTCCAGTTCAAAGCTAAACCCAATTTTAACCGAAAAATGTCCAAAACTCACCGTGAAGTTCAAAAAACCTCGCCGGAATTCATTTTCTTCGATCAGCCACTAGCGGCCACAACAAGGGCCAAGACCACTTGGGATAGACTCACCATCCCAAGGGCTAAAAAACTCCCATAACCTCGACCCTCATCGCCGCCATCATCTCCGCAGTTTTCGGCCGATTTTCACCATGTTCCTCCGTCGTCCTCTGGTCACCAATGATAGTGATCCACCACCCAAATTGAAGAGGAGGTTGAACCCAACATTTCTTATCAAGGAATCACGACCAACGGTGGCCGGAATAAGGCACACCGCCGGCGAGAAAACTTGGTGGCAAAACGGGTCGGTTTGACTCGTAGTCAACGTGGGTCAAACCCAAATATCCCAAAAATGAAAACTTTCCATTAATATCTCGTATTTATACCGTATACATACCATACACATACCAGCCTAAATCGACGGTTCAAAACAAATCTAATCAAGATCGGACGGTCACAATTAAATCAGTAATTAAATCAATACATTTTAAATACTTTCACCAACCGACTTCAAAATTCGATAAAACATAGTTCGCTTATCCGAAAAATTCTCCGAAAATTCACATGAGCGCGAAATTAAATTCTCTACAACTCTCGTGAAGGAAGTCAACACAAATTCTCACCTGGTGAAATAGTCGTTAACAACCCCAATTACACGACTAATCTGCGATAATGCTAACACAAATCGATAACTGCGTGATAACGGTTAGGGTTGTAACACTTATTTACCTAGTCCTTACCCAAATCTACATCCGTGAAACATGTGAGACGCATTGGAATGTGAAGATTATTTGACCTCCAAGATTGAGTTACTGATCACGGGGAGTTCATTTTGTAGACATCAGGGGGAGTCTATATCACATGTGATCGCTTATGTAATTGATGTGTTATACTATTTTTTCCTTAGACTAAGCTTTGTTTTTCATCCAAGTGATTTTTTGTTTGCTTGACAAAATTTTTAGCGAGGCTACATGTTATGCATCATCCATTAGGATCGCGACACAATAGGGAATGTTTAAGAAAATAATATTCCTAGTATCCAGATGTGTGTCTTGTCATAATTAGCATAGAAGTAGATATTCTCTCAATATCTTATTTATAGAGATATTGATTATAATATATTGTAATACATATTTAAGATAATCTATTAATAAATAAAATACAGTTTCAAATTATAACTTATGTGTATCTATTTTCTCCTTCAACATAGTATAAATAACAATACAACAACACTTTTAACAATTATGGATATAAATATCAATGCAACAATTGGGTTGGCTGAACTTTTTAATAAACTTTATACCCATGAGAATGTTTATGAGTCGATTTTATTAGGACTTTTGGCTGATGGCTTATTCTGTATAGAATAATAATCTTGAAAATAAAATAACTTCTACAAAGAATGTGTTAATGGGGCTCTATATATACTCTATTCATATTTACAAAATTTAAGATATTTCATGCATTTGACTTGCATAAACAAATTGCAATTATAATTTTTTTTATCCTAGACATGGGCAACATGTAGTATACGGTATTACCATGACTGTTCTAGGAGGGTGAGAGAATGACACGGACCAGTCACAAGTATTACGGACCTCTTGGGTTTCAGTTCGAAACTCTCCCAAGGATTGCGACATATATATTTTCATGTTCAACCTAACACATCGAAATGATAGAATCGAATCTTAGCACGGACCTTTTAACTATTTTTCATTTTGGTTTATTCCCTTTTATCTACATAGAAAAGACCACACACAGAGCCTAACGACCCCATTAATTAGGTAAAGCAAGAAAGATTTATAGCAGCAATACAGCAGTCCCAATTCAGCGTAACTCTCCTAAGGAAATCAAGTAACCCTCCCTCCTCCCCCGTACAAGAAGTGGAACAAGTGGTCACGATTCATGACTTAGTTCAATAACTGAAGTGAAAAAACTTCATGTTGCTGTGTAAGGTTGTTGCATGTTCTGAAAAGTGCGTGTCGTGCTCGAGCAATGTAGAATTAACATCAAGACACTATTCGGTTGGTTATACGTACTATCAACGAGACATTTTGTACTAAAATCTCAAAGTTATATCGTGAGTTGCTAATGTAGGGGAACATCAACATTATACAATATATAACCCATGTGTGTAGAACCTGTTCCCCATTTGTGCATAATTGATTAGGGGTGGGATCGGTTCGGTTCGGGCCGGTTTTGGGCCAAAACTGAAACCGTACCTTAAAAAAAATTCGGTTCGGTTCGGGCCGGTTTTGACATTTTTAAAAATAGAAACCAAACGGGACGGTACCTATTCGGTTCGGTTCGGTTCGGGCCTATTATACATTTTTTCAAGCATTTCGACAAAAATTACAGTCCCAAATAAAACACAAATCAACTTGATTCCTCCTCAGATATTGAATCAGTATGTATGCTAAGATTAACAGAATAGAATTTTGTTGTATATATATTATGCTAGTGTCAATGTGCAAGTTTAATTATACCTACTGTAGCCAAGTATTGCAAGTATAGTTCTGCTGTGAGTACTTCTGCATTCAAAATGACAGCCACAGATTGGGATACAACATGAGTACTTCTCAGATTGTCAACATGAGTACAATTCCAAGTTCCATCCTTTATTAGTACTAGATCTACTACTCAAAACTCACCATGGATAACGTAATGCCTTCAAGAGCTTGGCTATGAAGAAACACATCGCGAAAAGTTTTTGGTTCATCTCCCATATCTGCGTCAAGGTAATAAACCTGTCACAAACACAGTACCACAAGAATTACAAAAACAGCTACTTTCCTCACAAAATTATAGAAAGATGCATACTTTACAATGTGTTACACATAAACATCAGAGGGTTTACCCACCAGGGTTGGTCTTTTCGGGGAATCGATGTTTCCATCAGAATGCTTGTGTTGTCCAGACTTCCTTTCCTCATGGTAACTGGCAGCCAATCTCTCAATTTCTTTAAGTGCAACGAGCCACCTTCTCAATATCTGAACCCTCTCTACCCCTCTACACGAAACAGACACTTCCTCCAATCTTTTCATAGTATTCTTAAAACTCTGTAAATTCCTAGGACCCTGTAACGTAGTAAAAAGCAATCCCACGCAATTCAGAAACAATGAAACAGTGACAAAACTGTGTGACATACTAAAACAGCAAATTGAGTGAGCTCATATACAAAATCAAGTTCAAAAGACACAAGGCTACTCTAGTTAACTTCAATAAGTTCACCAATAATCATACACCATTTGAAGAAAACACCGATAAAAGTTCCAACCAACACCTTAATCACATAGGAGGTTCAACAATAACATCAATAAACACCAAGATGCCAATTCAGTAAAATGCTCTATCATCCAAAACTTTAGATGAGGTACTCATAACATTGCAAAAAACTTACATAAACCTCCACTATATATAAGAGAGTTGAAATAAAACAGCATACACAATTCTGCAGCTGTATAATCTCAAGCTCAAATGCCTTAACAATTCTCCAAAGCACCAACCTGTGTGTGTATATGGACATATCATCACCCAGATGAAATAGTATCAAATTGAAACAATTATATTGTTACTCTAAACACTACTGTAACTGAATTTTTATTACTCATTTTCTATAAATTTTAAGATCACCAATTACTATTAAGCATAAAAACATATCCATTTCAACCTTTTCATATTAGAAAAACATGAACTAAATAGCAGATGTCACACATCAGTGTATCTTGAACATACACAGATTGATATTGACAGAAATGGTACTATGAATCATGAATGGCAGCGGGATTGGGATAAACGTAATTATACCCACAACACAAAAAAAATATAGATAAATCTTGAAACATTTTGATTCTACAGCATATTTGACAATCATATAGATTCCAAATTAAGCTCATACCAACTCTAAACCAAAAAAAACCTCAACACAGTTAGCTATCTTAACTGATTTAAACACTGTGAAATCTTAACTGCAGTTCATACCCACTGTAAGTAACATACTTCAGAGGAATTAACCAATTAAAAACCTGAAGCAGTTAGCTAAGATGAAGGAAAAAGATTGAAACTTGATTACAAAAGCTTCAGCAAGTATACAATTTGCACAGATCGAGAGTGGAGTAAAAGTGGGTTATTACCAATCGAGAGAGAACTCCGAGCCCAAGCCGCCGAGAGTGGAGGAAAAGTGGAGGGAGGCCGAGAGTGGACCGAGAGAGTCAGAGAGGTAACTTGCCGCCGAGAGAAAGCAGAGGGAGGCCGAGAGAAAGCAGGTTGAGAGAGGGAGGCAAGAGAAAGCAGGTTGAGAGAGGGAGGCGAGAGAAAGCAGGTTGAGAGAGGGAGGCGAGGCCGAGCCGCCGTGGTCTCACGATAAAATTAGGGTTCGGCTGCGGGCTGAGTGATCGAGTGAGGGTGAGGTGAGAGACCGAGAGTTTTTTTTTTTATATATATATATATCAGAGAGAGTTATCATGTGTATGTAAGTGTACAATAGTATTCGTGCAACTGTTTCGGGACCAATCGGTTCGGTTTGGGTACCAAACTGAAACTGTACCGGATTATACCCTCGGTTTCGGGCCCAATTCGGTTTCGGGCCCAAAAAATTCTTATCCCTTTTTTTTCGGGCCATTCGGTTTCGGGCCGGGTTTCGGGCTGATTCGGGCCGATTTTTCGGGCTTAAGTCCCAGCCCTATAATTGATACTAAATTTTGAACACAAATTAAGATTTCGTCTCTTATATGATTGAATTAGAATGTGATGGAGTTTCACTTTGAATAAAGAATTTGGATACCTCTAAGTGAGTTAGAGCTAGTGAGAATCAGATCGTGAGATAAATACATATAATTCGAAGCACACTGATGGAGTCAGGATTTCCGATCAGGAGGGCCAAAGTTTTATTAAAAAAATAATAATTAAATTCATTTAAATAATTTAAAATATTCATATGCGCTCGTAAATATATTATCAATTATAAGGACCTCATCGATGTTTTATATCCTGAAAACGTTTTGAAATAAATTAACTGTTAAAGTAACGGGTATGTCTTTCGAAATGTATGATATTAAACAATCCTTTATCATCTCGTAACTCATTCAACTACGCGGACGATGCTTATTATCAAATTAATGCTTTTGAAATAAAAATTAAGCACGTAAAGTAATATATTGAAAATACAATTGTTATAGCTACACTACTATTTATAAAAAAAATCATGAAAATAAATTCATTAAATAATGATAATGTAAAATTATTTAGAATTGGGTCTCATATAGTAATTGCACATTATACTTTCACAAAGTGTAAAAATAGGTATGGTTAGTTAGTGGAACAACTATAACTTTATTAATGGCAGAATCTTTCATTCTCATTGATGGGCTGACTTTTAATTTTGGACGTACAACACTGCATTTCATTGATTTGACCATACTATATAGAGACAAGGGTATGATTCCACTGGTGGGAGATCAAATTATCAAGGGTCAATATGTAGACCTTTCTAGACCAGACTTTTAATATACATGATATACTATATATCTCATAGCTAAGCAACACATTAACACGTCAATCACAAAAGTCAAGCGTGGCCATGGCTTGGACTCGCCCTGAGTAGCTCCGTCTTTGCACACAATTATGTGCATACAAAACAATCAAGTTTGACATAAAATGGAGTAATTTGAAAATTCACAAAATTGTTAGTTGGTTATAAAAACCAGTACCACATACACCATAATATTTTTTTGTTTTTATGCAAAAGAGAAAGATCAAAGAGAAAACTCTAGAGAGAGGACCTTCTAGAGCACCCAACATCAAATTGATCAAAGGCAACAATAAGGCCGACAATAGAAGGTAACGAGTGATCTCAGGTACGAAGATACTGGAAGTTGTGTCCATGATTAGCCAACTTGTTAGCAACA
Source organism: Geum urbanum (assembly GCA_946800695.1). Classification (NCBI taxonomy): domain Eukaryota; kingdom Viridiplantae; phylum Streptophyta; class Magnoliopsida; order Rosales; family Rosaceae; genus Geum; species Geum urbanum. The sequence goes on along the minus strand of OX327007.1, from coordinate 41,842,466 downwards.
AAGTTTGTTTCGCGAAGGACATGCTTGAAACGGATTTTTTCAAACTGGTTTGTTAACTTCCTGATATATTTAATGAGAGTTCTGAGACGCCAATGGATGAAGGTCTTTCCGTTGATACAATTTATAATCAATAAGGACAAAATTACTAAAATTAAGGCAGCATGCATGGTGGAGAGGATCCCTCACAACAATGGCTTCAATAACAGATACAGAAGTGTCACCAAATCTTCTAGCACCAGTAAAGATTGATCTTCCTTTAGAATCTCTGATGACAAAACTTCCAACAACATTTCCTACTCTTTGCAACACAGAGCCGTCTTAAGACACACAACCTAATGATGATGATATTTTTTGGTAACAAAATAACATAACTATTGTATTTCAAATGGGACTACACAATTAAATCGAATGACAAAAAAGATGGAGAGAATATTACATGATCAGATGTGTATCGAACTTGTTTGCTGCTTCCGCACAAAAAAGAAAAAAAACACAAATAGTACTCGAACTATGAGTGAGATACAACTTAAGTAATATCTCTGGTTTGAATATCATTCCAACTTTTGTACCCAAGATTTATAATATCATTTAATCTGATACTATTCAAAAAGTATTATTGCCCGATTTGCTACTCCGCCAATTTGAGCCATTGACCATGGTCACTCAACACCATCACTTACCTCTAGTTGGCTCCCCTTCGGACTTGGATCAATTCAACCTTGCTCTGCTTTCTTTGCTATACCATACTCACACAGTATCATTCGTCAAATTCATTCTTTCTGAGCCTTTCTTTTCGATTAATCCATCTTCTCCTTTCTCAGTCTGGGATTAATTTCTAAGATATAATGTGAGGTTTGAGTTTGACTCGTACCAAAGCTCAAGTAAGTAACTCGGTCTCTCTGCAGCCAAAAATATCAAAACTACAAATCTTAATTCATAATTCTTAAATCATTCTCTCTGTTCGTCCGATCCTCTCTAGCTAGCATGTATATTAGTATATATGCTCTTGTTTATTTGTTAATACCGGCCAGGGTCCATTGTAAGTTTCTTACTTTGGTCTTCCCTTTATACACAGTCTGAAGTCCATTAAATCTAATCCCAAATAATCCAAATTCAGAATAAGATTCTGAGTGTGCCACAACTCACAAGTCCAAATTCCCAGTAAAAAAAGTCCACAAAAAGCCTTCATAATACTTTTGCCTCTCTCTGTAATGCCTATTGAGGAGAGACATAATCAGTGAGAATCAGAGTTATCCACTTATCCTTGAACTAAAACAAAATCCCAAAGATATAACATGGAATCATATCGACTCACCTAATTGAAAACAGGTGAGTTAATTGTGTTGGTATCAGAGTCCACTCAATCAAAGAGCAAACTCAAACTGAAATTGTCGCAAAACAGGGGTCAAGTTCTGGGACCTTTACTTCTCTATGAATCTGAGGCCAACTTACAAGGCCACGTTTCTGGAGCTGCTGCCGGAGGAGATGTCGTGCAAGGTGGCCAACTATGTGCAGAAGGTGCTGAGTGATGTGCTTGGGTTTGAGCATACTGGGTTTGTTGGAAAAATGGTGGTTTCCCACCATTTTAATATAAAAATTTAAACAAATAATTGAGTGATTTGCACTTAATTTTGATGTAAGGAAAACATAGATTTGTGTTCTCCTACAAGAGTACATAAAGATTATGTATTCATTTGTTTAATTGGTTAAGGGGTGAATGAGAAATTGTCACCCAAAGTTGGCTATTTGAAACAAAAGAATAGAATGTGATCCCACATGAAAAAAATTATGATGATCAACCCATTCCTTCATATATAAATAGAGGTGTGATCCCACATGGAAGAAATTGTGATGATCAACCCATTCATTCATGTATAAATAGAGGCTCCATCCTCCTTCATTCTTCATCCTATTAGAGAGCAATCTCCTATTCTGATCACTTATCTCCCTCTCTCAACAGTGAGAAAATTCGGTGATAGAGCAATGTATTCTTCAGTTCGACGAGAAGTTTTTGTGCTGCGGTACAAAACTTTAAAGTTGTTTTATCCTGGGAGACAACGCCATACAAGCCTGTGGACGGCGTACAAGTTCTTAAGGAAAGCGTGTGATACACGTGACTCAACTTAGTTCATCTTCTTCAAGAATTTGTTCTTCATTGTATTTTACTAATTAATTAGTTAATTAGTATTTTTGGTATTTATTAGTTTAATATCACTATTTTTCCTACAATCTTAAGAACTTTTATATGTGATATTGACTAACGTGGTTTTTTAAAGGAAATGGTTGCCTAACGGAAGAGTGTTGGCTCAAGGAATTGGTTACTAAACCAAAATAATGTTGCCTTAAGGAAGTGGTTTCCTTTGGAGTTGTGTTGCAGGAAAATAGACTCCAAAGAAATTATCGATTAGCTATTTCGCTAATGAGAATTTTTTCAAGGATAATAAAAAGTTTCCTTGTAACAATGAAGCACTATGATTTGGTTATATGCCAAAATCAAGTGATTGAATATTAAGATATTCAATAAGAAATTCCTTGTGAATTTGACCATGTAATCAATAGAGAAATAATATCGGATATTATTTGTTGATTAAGAAAATAACACGTGGTGTGTATTTTCAGAAGGAAAAAAAAAGGCAACGAAATATTTTAAACACTGAAAGAGCTATAGGCCACATCGAGTTCTTTGGTTGAAAAGAAGGATGTGATAATGAGTGTTAATTAATGCAAATCATGAGTAGTTTGCACTAGGTGATGTGAGATCCAACATCACTTGGAGAAGATGAGGTGATATGCCTTATATGTGGAGACTTACCTCTTTATAGCAAGAAACATTTTTGGATGAGACCCAAAAGCAAAACCATTAGCTGTTGGCCAAAACGGATAATATCTTGTTATGAAGATTGTGTCATGAAAAATGACAACGAACAAGGCAAGAAGCCAAAGTTAGAAGACAAATGTTTCAATTGTGACAAAACTGGTCACAAATCCTTTGAGTGTAAGTTGGCCAAGGAAAAAGAAGAATAAGAAAGTTAACTTGCTTGAAGAAGTCAATTAGGATGTGTCTGACATCAACCTCTGTGCTGTGGTATCTGAGGTGTACATGGGGAACGTTGTTACCTCTGAAGTCAAGGGTGAAGAAAATGGGATCTGAATGATGATCTCTAGAATGGAACTAAACAACATATAGTACGTTCCTATAGATTGAGTCGAGACTTCAGTCAAGTTGATTTCGTTTGCTGATTAAAGAAATGAATTCTATTTATAGAATGTAAGATGGTAATAGAGCCACAAGTGGTGAAAAATTTCAAATTGAAATGTAATGACCATGATCAATGATATGAATAAAGCTAGCGTTTTCACCTTTGTGTCTACCAATGCATGATATGGTAAGCAAAGACAAGTTATTTATGATACTCTGCGGAGGTAAAATAAACTTGAAGAATTTACAAATGTTCAAGCATAAGTGTGGAACTTATGTTGAGACAAACCAAACGAAATCATCTTTCAAAAGCATTGAAAGAAATAAATGAACCCCCCCTTGATTTAAAGGCATCTCAAGAAAAAGTGGTAATAAGTATTTTATCACTGTGTACCTCATGAAGAGTAAAGATGAGGTTATAGAGAAATTTAGACTCTATAAAATGAGATGAGAAATCAACTCAATTAAGGTCATAAAAATTGATCGATTGCGGAGGTGAGTATGAATCACTATTTACTGATTGTGCTTAGTATGTGATCATACATGAATAAACATCTTATTCACCACAATCATATGATATGATTGAACGAAAGAATTGTATTTTAAAGGATATAATAGATGCAATGTTGTTTAGCTTTGCATTATCATCAAGCATGTGGTGAGATGACACTTTATTGGCTAAATATCTTTTAAATAAGATACCTTAAAAAGTTTGTTGAACAAACGACTCCATATAAATATGAAAATGAAGAAAGTCATCCTACAATTACTTTGCGAATGTGGGGATGTTTTGTCAAGGTGGAAAATCTCTACCCAAAAGGAAAATTATGTGGAAATAGTCAATTGCATTTGATATGAACATAAGAATTATCTATCTCTTGTGTGCAACAAACACAAGACATGATAAGGAACTCTGAAGTTTACATCGTTCTTTGATGATGTATTTTCGAGTACATCCAACTTATTGTTGATGATGGACTGTAACAAGCTAAATCACTAGCTTGTAACAATCGGCTAAATAACTATCAATACAAAACGTTTGGAACAACCATATAATGGTTAGTTGATGAGCAAACTAATGACTGTTAAATAAATGAGAGTAACAGACAAGTTTAAAGTCATCGACACAAAATGTATTATGTGTTATTCATTGTTATGCTTTTTAAATGAAGCATAATAAATGGGGATCTTACAGAATCAAAGAACTGAGATAAGGATTGGAAAATCCTTAGGTTTCAACTCTTAACATGTATGATTAAGAGTAAGGTTAAATCCTTAAGGGATAGGTACCTTGTGTACTATCCTGGTTAGGAAGATGCCACTAAAATATGATTCTAATTTTGTGAATCATACTTGAAAACTTGTGGATATTCCACTTGGTTATGAAACTTTAAGTTTTAAGTGGAATTTCAAAGAGGAAAATAAAGTCAAATGTGACGATCGACAAAATACAAGGTAAAAATTTGTAATCAAAAGCTTAAAGATAAAAAGAAAGCCTTGATGATTTCGACACTAAATCTTTAGTGACGAAAATTACTTCCATCATAATGGTACTTGTTATTGCCACGTTGGGCAATTATGAAGTACATTAAATGATTATGAAAATAATTTTCCTAGAAGGAGATATAGAAGAGAAAATCTATATAGAAGAACCTGAGGGTTTCTCGGCTCCAGGTTAAAAGGAAAAATATGTAAATAGGTGAAGTCATTATATGGCATAGAAAATGTCAAATGCAATGACATAGAAGATTTGACAACATGATCACCAATGGTTTCAATACCAATGAAGGTGATAATGTATATATGTCAAATACACAGAGAGAGGATATTTCTTTGTGTGTCTGCATGTAAATGACATGCTTATCATTGGAAGCAATGATAAATTGGTCAAATAAAGATAAAGATACGTACTCGATTTGCAGTATTTATAACTCTATTTTCTAATAGGGCTCACCTTAGTAGCTCATAATGTCTAGAAAATGAGATTTTCGATAATAGTGTACTTAAGCGGGCCTCGCCCCACCTACATCGATTTCTTCCAGCCTGGTTATGAGTGAAAAGAGCTACCCAAACGATTATAGATTTTATAATTAACTGCAAAGTCGTTCATGTACTATTTGGGAATGCAAAAGCATTTAAATCCTTAGAAAACATCACAATAATGTTAAAAAGGGATGATATCAAATTAGTTACATTACGTGGAGAATATCCTTGGAAACATGACAAAGAGAATTTTTGCCAAAACTCCGATTGACATCTTTCGAAGAATAAATGAGAGAGTGTTTCTCAATTAGAATACTCTAGAGTCATTGGAAGCATAATGTACTTAACAAGTTGTACAAGGCCAGACTTGGCTTATGCTGTGAACAAGCTAAGCAGGTACACGAGTAATCCTGGTAGAATGCATTGGCAAGCAATTGCAAGAATACTCAAGTATTTAAGGTATACTCGTACCTATGGGCTGCACTATACCAGATATCCAGCTGTCTTAGAAGGGTACAACGATGCAAATTGGATTTCTGATATGAAAGATTCTAAATCTACTAGTGGATATGTATTCACACTAAGGGGTGCAGCAGTATCTTGGAAATCCTCAAAACAAACTGTTATAACCAGATCCACGATGGAATCTGAGTTTTTTGCCCTAGACAAATGTGGGGAAGATGCAGAATGGCTACGCCAATTCATAGAGGATATTCCAAAATGGACGAAGCTAGTGCCTGCAAATTGCATACATTGCGATGGTCAATCTGTAATTGGCAAGGTACATAGCAATATGTACAATGGTAAGTCAAGACATATCCGTCGAAGACATAATACCATCAAAACAACTACTCTTTACTGGTGTCATCTCCATTGACTATGTAAAGTCAAAAGATAACATAGCGGATCCGTTAACCAAATGGTTAAATAGAGAGTTGGTTGATAAATCATCGAGAGGAATGGGACAAAAGCCCATGAATTAAAGTCTTTACAGTGGATACCCAACCTAGTTGACTGGAGATCCCAAGATCTAGGTTCAAAATGGACAACTAAATTGTAGAGACGGTGTTGGATCACTGTGGGGATTTTTCCCAAGTCCATTCCTATGATGAAAACAGTGATGCCCGTAAGGAATGAGGTTAAGCTCAAAGCTTTTAATGATTCTTATGCGTTGGAAATCCGAGCAGAGTAATGCGGGTTACTCTTAGTTAAGAAATCACCTATGTAAGAGGGAAGTGGGGCCGCTTCTAAGAGAATTATTTAGGGCACAATTCTTGTTAAGCTCTTACAGAACCAGGCGCGTGTCCAGGGCCAAAACGGACACACCAGTGAGAACTGAAAGTATCAGGAAGATACCTGTGTGAAGTATGCCATCGTTTACACAAATGACAAACAGTTCAAAGACATCGCGTCTACTGTTTAGTTAGTAAAGTAAGCATGCTTTCACAAGGGAAGGTTCAAAGGGTTGACCCCTACCTATCCTATGCAGGTTTTCAACCGCATAATCTATCACCAAGTCTATCGAGTCTTCGGTTACCAATGTTCATTCATGTGGGGAATTGTTGGAAAAATGGTGGTTTTCCACCATTTTAATATGAAAATTTAAACAAATAATTGAGTGATTTGCACTTAATTTTGATGTAAGGAAAACATAGATTTGTGTTCTCCTACAAGAGTACATAAATATTATGTATTCATTTGTTTAAATTGGTTAAGGGGTGAATGAGAAATTGTCACCCAAAGTTGGCTATTTGAAACAAAAGAATAGAATGTGATCCCACATGGAAAAAATTATGATGATCAACCCATTCCTTCATATATAAATAGAGGTGTGATCCCACATGGAAGAAATTGTGATGATCAACCCATTCATTCATGTATAAATAGAGGCTCCATCCTCCCTCATTCTTCATTCCATTAGAGAGCAATCTCTTCTTCTGATCACTTCTCTCCCTCTCTCAATAGTGAGAAAATTCGGTGATAGAGTAAGGTATTCTTCAGTTCGACGAGAAGTTTTTGTGCTGCGGTACAAAACTTTAAAGTTGTTTTATCATGGGAGAACAACGCCATACAAGCCTGTGGGCGGCGTAAAAGTTCTTAAGGAAAGCGTGTGATACACGTGACTTAACTTAGTTCATCTTCTTCAAGAATTTGTTCTTCATTGTATTTTACTAATTAATTAGTTAATTAGTATTTTTGGTATTTATTAGTTTAATATCACTATTTTTCCTACATGGTTGACTAGGAAAGACAAGCACTTGCTGCTGGGTGGAAATGATGGGAAGGTGGAGTCCATGTACAACGTGATGAAGTGAAAGAGAGAAGGACGTCATGGTCGAGCTGATCTCATTGAGTATTTTGCTATTTGCTAGGAAGACTGTTGCTATTTGTCGAAAGACTGAAAGTATTCAGATGGATAAATCAAGGTAAACTTAGATGAATTGAATCAATTGATGATACTGTAAAAGGATTTAGGGATTGCAAATACAGGTTTGCTCTTTAATTTTTTTCACAGTGGCATTTAACCGATCAGTGTTATAGATATTGGGTACCAAAGTTAGAAGGATATTCAAACTTGGAGTACTAACTCTGGATTTTTAGAAGATGGGGTATTTACGTTGTATCTTGCTCATAGTTGGGGTCGTGTGTTTGTGATTTTTTCCCACACAAAAATTGGATATCCACGTGAAACTCCTCTAAAAATCTAAGCTAATGTTAGGATCGCTTTAAGATATCTGAGCTCAGGGTGTACGCATGTCCAATAGCCAAAGTACTCACAAGCGCACGTGCCGACTTCCTAGCCCAAACATAGATCCGTCGTCAGACTCGTCACTGACTTCATTCAATCGCCGCCATAGGGTCCATCGTCGAACCACCGCCTCCGCCAGTAAACCACCCCAACTCCTCCATCACAACACTGCCTATAGCCAAAACAACCACATAGCTTTTCCCACCAAAACCCACCAATCCCATGACCCATTAACATCCCCAGTTCAGCAATCAGAACCCAATAGCTTTTCTTTCTTATTCTTTCTTTTCACATAAAGTTACATACTTTAGCTTCGACTTGGTTGGTTACCAGTCAAAGATGGTATCTTTGGAAATGGCTCGAGATGGGTACCTAGTTCCATTGGAGACTCCAGCTCAAGCTAACAAGAAGACTGCTGCTTCAAGAAGCTGGATTTCGCTGGACCAAGATGGCCAAGGAACCGTTTTGGATTTGGATAAGTATGCTATTATGCGCCGAGTGCACATTCACGCCCGAGATCTTCGTCTTCTTGATCCATTGCTCTCCTATCCTTCAACAATTTTGGGCAGAGAGAAAGTCATTGTTCTCAATTTAGAGGTCAGTTTTGTGCTTTTCCCTTCAATTTCATAACTTCTTGATTGGTATCCCCATTGAAATTGAGGCTTACTATTGTTTTTGGTGATTTGTGTTGCAGCATATCAAAGCTATAATCACAGCTGAGGAGGTGAGTGTTGAAGTGTATTGTACTTTGTGTTACTGTAAAGGGTTGAGTGTTAAAAGAGGTGATCATTACTTGTAGGTTTTGCTTAGGGACCCATTTGATGATAATGTGTTGCCGATTGTTGAGGAATTCCAAAGACGTTTGCCACCGGCAAGTGCGAATTTCAATGGCCAAGGAGACGAAGAAGAGTCCGGGCTACCAAAAGATGTCGATACCAATGAAGAAGATGGTATGCGCATCTTACTGAGTAGCTCCTACTCTTTCGGTCTGTGTTACTTTAAATTGAAAATTAGCATAGCTGAGGAGGAAGAATAAGTTCACTTTTTATGTGTCTACTGTCGGCAATATTCAAGTTTGGTATCTGCCTTTTGTGCTTTTAGTCTATGGTATTTTCGCTTACTAAATTTCCGTGGGTTGCTTTGTTTCGTTTAGATTTTCCATTTGAATTCCGGGCATTAGAAGTTGCACTAGAAGCTATTTGTAGTTCTCTTGATGCTTGCACAAGAGATCTAGAGAGTGATGCGTATCCAGCTTTAGATGAGCTTACTTCCAAGGTAAAAGACTTCCTCAGTAATTTTTAAATTTTGATCTCTCAAATGTGTCTTGGTGGTATGGATTCCATTGATTGGATGTTCCTGGTCCATAAATTGCATAATTACACTGGAGATAGTTTCATTATACATTGATGGGAGACATTTTTGTAGGTGAGTCCCTTTTTCTCTAACACTTGTGGGGTTGTTCGCAGATCAGCAGTCGCAATTTGGATAGGGTGCGTAAGCTCAAGAGTGCAATGACCAGGTTGACAAATCGGGTTCAAAAGGTAAGACTGAGTTATGCATATTATGTAGCAACTGGGATTAACTTCATGTCAATATGTACTTCCTTCCATACATGACATAAAGTCATTCACACATACATGGGGTGGTTAATCTTATTAGATATGTTTCAACTATTATTCTACTTGCTTCTTTATCATCATTGTAGAATTCTGTAGAATAAAATATAAATTCAAATTCTTCTTACATATAGACTTAATTCCTCGGTGTCTGTGATGCAGGTAAGGGATGAACTTGAACAGCTTCTCGATGATGACGACGACATGGCAGATCTATACTTATCAAGGAAGTTGGTTGGTTCTTCACCTGTGAGTGAATCTGGTGCTCCAAATTGGTCTTTTGCCTCTCCTACTATAACAATAGGTTCAAAAATATCCAAAACGAGCAGGGCAAGTGTAACGACAACTCAAGAGGAGAATGATGTTGAGGAGCTTGAGATGTTGCTTGAGGTAATAATTTGTCGTAGGTCTTGTGCACTTGTTAGCTAAAGCCAAACATGAAGTCTGAGTTGAATCTTGTTACACTTATTGCAGGCTTACTTTATGCAAATTGAAGGCACATTGAATAAATTGACCACGGTATGCACTAGAATTACTGGTTCAGCACAGGCTTCCGATTTTTACATGATTATAGTATGTAATTCCTTTTTGTTCTTAACAGTTGCGCGAATACATTGATGACACAGAGGATTACATTAATATCCAGGTAATGATTTGTATTAACAATTATGACTCGGATACACTACTCCAGACTTGCTTCTGAGCCATGTAGAACCTTTTAGCATTGACATGACTGATCTAATGCATATTTTTGTTGCAGCTTGACAATCATCGGAATCAGCTTATTCAGGTAGGGTCTTTGGGATCCGAATAGAACGCGGCCTGTATTTTTGTGATTAGCTCTTTTCCTTTCTGTTAATTAAACATGAGCTCTTTGTGATATGCAGTTAGAGCTGTTCCTAAGTTCTGGAACTGTCTGTGTGTCTATATATTCATTGGTTGCGGCAATATTTGGCATGAACATTCCATATACATGGAATGAGAATCACGAGCACATGTTCAAATGGGTATGTAAAGTAGACAGCCACAACATCACGGCCATTTTTCTATTTACTAGAAAGAGTTTCTGAAAGAGAAACAGACTCTATATCATGATTGGATTGATTTAAGATTTGCTAATCTAACTTTTCTTTTGTGTTTCCCTTTATCATATATTAGGTGGTGATCATGTCAGGAATACTTGGCGCAACAATCTTCTTGTTGATTATTTCATATGCTCGGCACAAAGGTCTTGTTGGATCCTGATACTCGTACTGCTAAATCCGTTGAAAAGGCAACACATAGTAGAGTTTGCAGTACAAATATAGGCACGAACATGATTTTATTCATTGGAGTTGATTGTACTTAACACTCAAACATACAAATATAGTAGTAGCTTCATGATCAGACACTGTATTTGCTGCCATCTAGATGGGACTGGGTCTGTCTTTGAAGAAAATATCGTGTTTTTTGGTGAACAAATATTGTTCTGATCGACACTCTGTATTCTGTAACTTGTAAATACTAGTTGTCGAATACAAATTAAGATTTCATTTTTGTTCGTTGGCGGCGTAACTTATTTGCACTTGCTCTGTAAAAGAGAAGAGAAGTGAAGAGACAAGCTAGTCTTTGTTGTTGACCTGGTCATTTCCAAAGGATTGACTTTCCATGCATGGATCATTGGATTGTCAGATTCGTTCTTACCTTCTGAAGCATGGTGTTATATTTTATGAATTTTTTAAGGAAATATATATGGATTGTGAGATAAAACATGCTTTGGTCCAGATGTATCCGACGAAGAGACCTGGTTCAGACGACATGTTACCCTTGTTCTTTTCAGAAGTATTGGGATTTGATTGGACCTGAGGTTACTTTGGTGGTGAAAATTTTCCTGGAATTTGGTATTATGCTTGGTCAAGTAAACTATACCCATATTTGCTTGATCCCTAAAATTGCTAACTCTGAAAGAATGTCAGATTTACGTCCTATAGCCCTGTCTAATGTTCTGTACAAAATTTGCTCCAAGGTGATTGTTAACAGGCTTAAGAAGTTCCTCGATCATGTTATATCACATTTCCAAAGTGCTTTTGTACTAGCGGGCCTTATCTCTGATAACACCTTGGTGGTAAACGAAGTGTCCCATTAGTTGCATAATTGTGCTTCGCGAATTGATGAAGTTTTTTCTTTGAAGTTAGACATGAGTAACTTTGAAGTTAGACATGAGTAACTCTGCTTGATCCCTAAAATTGCTAACTCTGAAAGAATGTCAGATTTACGTCTTATAGCCCTGTCTAATGTTCTGTACAAAATTTGCTCCAAGGTGATTGTTAACAGGCTTAAAAAGTTCCTCGATCATGTTATATCACATTTCCAAAGTGCTTTTGTACTAGCGTGCCTTATCTCTGATAACACCTTGGTGGTAAACGAAGTGTCCCATTAGTTGCATAATTGTGCTTCGCGAATTGATGGAGTTTTTTCTTTGAAGTTAGACATGAGTAAAAAATATGATCGCATGGAATGGAGTTTCTTGGAAGTAGTCCTTCTATGCCTTGGCACTACAAGAAAACTGAACCTAGACCACGGACCATTTCCGTCGTCTAGGTGCAGTTTTCCGTCGTCTAAGTACTTGGACGACGGAATCTCCGTCGTCCAAGGTCCGTGCTCCAAGTGCTGTCGTCCAAGAACCTGGACGACGGAGATTTATTGCTCCGTCGTCCAAGTTCACTTGGACCGCGGACATTATCCGTGGCCCATGTAGACACCTGGACGACGGAAACTCTAAGTCTCCGTCGTCCAGGTGTGTACATGGGCCACGGACATTGCTCGTTTCTCTGTGGCCCAGGTGTTCACCTGGACGATGGAGAATTAGTTATCCGTCGTCCAGGTGAACACCTGGGCCACGGATAATGCTAGCTTCTCCGTGGCCCAGGTGTTGACCTGGACGACGGATAACTAATTCTCCGTCGTCCAGGTGAACACCTGGGTCACGGAGAACGGCAGGGTTTAGGGTTTAGAGTTTAGGGTTAGGTTTAGGGTTTTTCACCTGGACGACGGAGAACATAATCTCCGTCGTCCAAGTGAATATTTAATTTTAAAAAAATTGAAATTAAATATTATTAATTTAATTTATTATTAATTTAATTTAAATAATGAAAAATGCTAAAATTAATTAAATAAACTAAATTTTGAATATTACTTAATTATTAAATAATTAAAATTAATTTGTACATACATGAATAATCGAAAAAACCCATAAATTAAAAATTAAAATATTGTTCGGAATGCGGAAAGAAACGAGATAATAAACTACTAGCTAGCTAATACACTGGAGGAGCAGATGCGCCGCCGAGTCCTCCGCCTCCAGCCGGGTCGTTGTCGACGGGGTGTGGGTTCGGAGGAGGTTGACATACTTCTCGATTTTGTTGCATGAGGGCGATGAGTTGGGCTATTTGTGCTTGTTGTTCGTCAAGTCTTTGCCGCATTGACTCATTCTCCTCTCGTGCCAGTCGAGCCTCTTGAATGGCTGCTTCGACGGCCGCAGCCTGACTCCTTCTCCGCTGCCCCGAACCTCCCGTAGATGATGAGCCGGAGGTCGTCGACAAATCTCGTATCACCCTAGGCCCAAAGTGCCTAACCTCCTTGCCAGCTCTACGACCGTAGACCTCATCCGCGATTGCAATTTGGCTCTCTAAGGATAGAGGAGGCAGGTCTTCCGGCGGCACATCTGGGAACGCAAGCTGAGTGTTAGCCAACTCTTTATGCGCACGCTCTATCGCCCTTGCCTACAAAAGAATAATTAATTTATTATAATGAAATCATATTTAAATAATAATTACTATAATTAAAAGCACATATATATATCACTTACGCCGCATTGACTCGCTTCATTATCGAGCCCTGGCGTCACGTACGCACTTACGCTTGCATCAAGATAAGGGTGTTTGGAGCCCTTATCCTTGTGCTCCTTGGCTATTTGAATGAACTGCTTGGCGCCGGTAGTATGGTGTTTCTCCTTTTTCCCCCGGTTGGCTTTGTTGACACCGGAGAATTTCTGTTACACAACATAATTAAATCATTAAAAAATGAATAACTACAATTTAAATAATTCAATTATCTTAATTGAAATAAAAAAAATAAATTAATACCTTAAATTGTTCATCGGCAAAGTGGTTACACAACCACTCCCACTCATCTTCTCTCTCCCCTTGCAGCTCTACCGGGGGAGGCACAGGACCAACATCTTGGAAGTACTTATGGAGCTTGTACTTCCAATCTTTGTAGATGGAGTTGGCGGTTTGGTTGATATGCCTCAACATAGCCGGTGTCGGATCCACGTTAAATTGTTCCTATCAAAAATAAATAGAAAATTATAATCGTATATATTATGAAATTTTAGGCCGAGATTAACAATATTATATAATAACTAAATTGAACGTATTACGTACCGAAAGATCTTTGAAGACTTTCGCCTTCTCATGATCCGGCGCCTCCTTCCAAGTAGGGGCAGTGATACGAACCCGGTTACGGATGATTGACCCTATCCCATGCGCCGAGAGACTTGCTAGCTGAGCTGTGGGAGGGCCACCGGTGAATTCGTCGTACGGCAAGTCGATCTTTTTACCGGTCGCCTTGCAAATACGCTCCGCTTTGCCCCCTTTAACGAGACCCCGCGTCCTTTTCGGTTCCGGGTCAGTGGGGGCCCTCCTTTGCCTACGGCGGGCGCTGTACATGATTGATTCGGCGATCGAGGACGCCTGAGTACTTCCCGTTGAACCGGTACCGGGCGTCGGAGATTGGAAGGGGTCGACGTCATCATCGCTCGAGATGAATGGGGGAGCGGAAATTTCCCCAGAGGACGGTACGGACGGACCAGATGATCCGTCCGGATTGAGAGCGTCGTTGCCCTCCTGTTGAACCCAACCAACTTGGGCCGCCAACATTCGGAGCATCTCATCTTCTGCCTCCTGTTGGGCTTTCTTCTTGCCGGATGTCGTCTTTGGCGGAGCCATTTAAACCTAAGAGTACGGTGTTAAAATACCTACTTACCATAATATTTACAACTTAAAAATTTACGCTAATTAATTAAGTACGTTTAAGATTTAAATAGAGTACACTAGCTTGGCATTTTCGGTCGTTCAATGGACGTGCGACCCGCGCGATAAAGTGTAAATTTTCAATTAATCAGCCTTGGTTAAATCGAAAAACATGGCCAGTTAGGGATAGAGATAACGCGAGAGGCAGGACTAATTTCGACAAAAGTCTTTCTTAGTCCAAATCCTGTCACCAGTCATAACCCGTTTCTAGACACCATGTCCGACATTCGGCCAATTTTTCGAAAATTTACACTCCCTCAAGTCCTTTGCAAACTCCGCCCTCAACCTCGTGTCCATAACTTCACTTAGGTTATGGTGTGCGGTGATGAAATCCACACATCACGAGGGGTTAAGGAGATAAGCAAGGAAAATAGGCGCCATCTATTCCAAAGAGTGCGACTTAATAAACCAAGCCTATGTACTAAATTTAAATCGAACACGTACTACTAATTAATTTAATCTCATATTTATTTAATTATGCAACTAATTAATAAATAATTACAATAATATTTATTCATTTCATAAATTATCAAGTAATTACAATTATTCATTTAATTATTATTAATATATAACAATAATTTACCATTTAATTAATTAATAACAATATGTAATCATTTATTTAATTAATAACAATAATTAATCTAAATATAATTAATAACAATAAATTTACAATTATTCATTTAATTAGTATTAATAGCAATAATTAATAAATAACATTACAATAATCATTTAAGAAATATTTAAAACTAATTAATTAAATAAAAATTATTTTAATAAGGGAAAAATAGAAATTTACCGAATCGGAGTTTTTCGAGAGTTTTCGGGAAAATCGCCGGAGTTGTGTCGTCGGAGAGGAGGAACCACGCCGGAAATAATGTCGTCGGAGCGTCGCCGGAGGAGAATCTCCGGAATGAGAGAGAGAGAGGAGATGGAGGAGAGAAAGTTGTAAGGGATGAGGAAAAGAAGATGAGGCTCGGCCTATTTATAGAGTTTCACTTAGACGACGGAGCACTATTCTCCATCGTCTAAGTGCACTTAGACGACGGAAACAGTGTTTTCCGTCGTCTAAGTGAAATGCTAAAATTTTTCGAAGCGTCGCGTAATTAGTGGGCGGGACGTTTCACCCACCATAAATTTGGACTTAGACGACGGAGAATTGAATCTCCGTCGTCTAAGTGGAAATTCAAACGGCGCCGAAAATTGAGGCGGTAAATCGAACCGCCATGATTTTCGACTTGGACGACGGATATTGACGTTCTCCGTCGTCCAGGTTATCACCTGGACGACGGACAATGACATATCCGTCGTCCAGGTGAAAAATTCATTGGAAAAAAAAGAAATAAATAATCTAACCGCCATGGTAAATTGAACCTGGACGACGGAGAAGGACGTTTTCCGTCGTCCGGGTGTTCACCTGGACGACGGATAAAGTCATTCTCCGTCGTCCAGGTTCAATTTACGTAAAAAAAAAGTTTAAAATTAATTCGCTAGGAATTTAGCGATCTGTCATTGGAGTGAAATAGTCGTCCAATATCGATGAACGTTTCGTATATATGAACAGTTAAATTTGAAACGAAGAATAGATTTTCGTTTTGAAAGTTGTTAAGTATCGACTAATCCTTACGACTTAAGTGTTCATGAGTAGAGGCTCATTTGCAACAGAGTATTAACGAAATTGAATTTGGACAAAACAACCGTTGGATATGTTCGTCGTAACATAATATATAATTGTCTTCAAAGGACCATAAAATAATAAGTTCGGGAAGAGTTTGATCGGCACAGTCAACCGCAAAACCGATAATTTCACAAACCGGAAACGTGGATACAAGGCATTTCGCAACTCCGATTTTCGAACCGTCGAAGCTCACACACTAAGAATTGTTTACTCTAAAGTCTTGATGAAAAGACTTTGCATTGGAAGAAGGTCTAGATGGTCGTTGTCTTAGAAAAAATTACGATATCTGCACCTGGACGACGGAAATTAGTGTTTCCGTCGTTCAGGTAATCACCTGGACGACGGATATGAAGTTATCCGTCATCCAGGTTCTGACCTGAACGACGGAGAATGACGTTCTCCGTCGTCCAGGTGTATAGACCCTGAATTCAGGGGTTAGGGCCTTACTGTTTAGGGTTTAGGGTTTGTGAACTGGGACGACGGAGAATTACCATATCCGTCGTCCTAGTGTGTACCTGGACGACGGATAATGACCATTCTCCGTCGTCCAAGTTCTAAACCCCGAATTCAGGGGTTAGGGCCTTAGGGTTTACGGTTTAGGTCGTCCCCGGTCATTTGTGTGTCCGTTCAATTATTCTGATTCAAAAATATAATTAAAAAATTGATCGATCGATCCGATCTGCTAGATTTAGGGTCCAGGATTTAGGGTTTTATATGAGATTGAGATTTGGCGTGGCGCCAAAGGTGAAAATGGCGGAGGATCTAATATAAACGTGGACGAAATTCAGGTGTCCGTTCAATTATTTTGAATGACCATAAAAAAATTAAATAAATGATCGATCGATCCGATTTGCTAGATTTAGGGTCGAGGATTTAGGGAGATAGCCAAAATACCCAAAGGCGACAACCTGCAATTAATTTCTCCGTTGTCCATGATATATAATTCGGATTAATTTCTTACCGTAAACCGGCATCGATCATATATATATTACAATAATTACAGTAATTAATTACCAATTAATCTCCCTCGTCGTATGACCGTATTCTTCGTCATAATCATCATCGTCCTCATCCCCGTTAGACGACGGCTCATCCTCGTCATCGTACTCAACATCGTCCGACGAATAACCTGAGTCCTCGTCCGCGTCCTCTTCCTGCTCGTCTTCTTCATCTACCTCATCGATAATCTCATCTTCAGTTAGATCTGTACAACCATCAGGCATGGGTAACCGTTCACCATCTTGAACCAGGTCCATTATATCGGAGCGGACCATAGAAATATTAGGCTCTTGATAGGCAGAAATGTCTCTTTCTGGTTCAGCAGCATCTTCAGTCGTCGTCGATGTCCCTTCAATTGTCTCTGTATTCCATATTCCTCGGTGAGAGATATGGTTCATTATTTTCCACCCTTCACCGGCTTTCGGATCGTCGAGATAGAACACCTGCCGAACTAGGTGCCGAGAGCGAAAGGCTCATCCTCATACCAGTGCGAGTTTGTATCGACTGATAATAGTCACAGGTCTTCCTTTGTACGCTTGAACCATCTGCACTTGAATAGGAAAACGTTGACATCATTCTCGTAACATAGCTGAACCACGTATACAATAGCCCCGTAATATAGATCATTGTCTTTCCCAACCGCTACCCCACTGTTTTGTGTTCTTCTTCCTTCGTCTCGGGCCAATAAATGGAACTTTACACCGTTCACAAAACATCCGGGATAAATATAGTGTTTAACCGGCTTCCCTGCTAGCAAGTGCTTTGGCCATGACCACCACCCTCCGTGGTTATCAGATTTTTGCAGATCAATCATCTGCGAAAAAGGGCAAATTAATATAAGGGTTTACTTTGTACAAACATGAGCGATATGTATTTAAATAATTAATACCGAGTCGTACGTACGTACCCATTGGAAGAAATAATCGGGAAACTTCTTCTTAACCATTTTCTCAATCCACGCCGAACTCTTGTTTTGATTTAACGCCTGAAGCCTCTCCCTGTATGACAACATGTACGGCTCAACTTCGTCACAGTCTCGCAACACTACCCAATGTGCCTCAATAAGTTCTTCCCGTGTTAACGATTCCTTTAATACTCCTCTAAACGGTCGAACGACATTGGTGACGACAGAAAGATTGATGCGGGCACTGCGATCAGAGGTAGTGGGATGGGGTGGATCTTTGAGGTACCTGTTGCAGTAAGTAACACACTCATGCATTAGGTATGTCTCTGCTATGGAGCCATCCGGGGCCGACCTGTTTTTGACGAATGACTTATACTGTCCAAGTTGTCTACAAAATCAAACGTACACATTACATAAGTACATATAGCTAGCTAGTATATATATAATCTCCAGTGGAACAAATTAATTAATTAGTTGTACGTACCTTTCTTGAGGATACATCCAAGTGTACTGGACCGGACCAGAAATGAGCACCTGCTCGGGCAGGTGGATCATTAGGTGAATCATGATGTCAAAGAAAGCAGGGGGGAAAATCCTCTCTAGTTTGCAAATGATGTGCACAATTTGTTGTTGCAATTCCACCACATCTGACTTCTTTAATTCTCTGGCGCATAACCTCTGCCACCACCTGCACAATGCTACTATTGGCTCTACGACGTCCCGAGGCAAGTATGGTCGAATTACCACTGGAATCAGACGTTGCAGCATAACGTGATAGTCATGTGTCTTTAGACCAACAAACTTGTGTTGCACCTCGTCCACTGCTCCAGTTATAGTAGCTGCATACGTAGCCGGATAACGAACGCCCTTAAACCAGTGAAATACAGAACGTCTAAGCGTCGGCTTCACTGTGTAAGGTGCATCTGGCATCTTGTTGTACACTCCTTTCCTATCTCTCCTCAACCACAAGGGACGACGTAGTAACATTGATTCAAAATCTTTGCGCGCTTTGGGAGTATCTTTAGTCTTGAACTTAATACCGAGAATTGTTCCCACCACGCTGTCGCACACATTCTTTTCTATGTGCATCGCGTCCAAGTTGTTCCTCAGCTTCAACTTCGACTAGTAAGGGAGTTTAAAGAATATACTCTTGTGATCCCAATAGCTCAGATCATATGGAGGAATTGGATTGCATTTCTTTACATCCGCGTCATTGCTCAACACACCAAAGTCGAAATAACTCAACCTCTCTAAAATCTCTTCGCCCGACCAACTACGGGGTTTAGGATTGTTCTCTACCGTACCGTCGAAATGAGCTTCATCCTGTCGCCACGGGTGGTCGTGAGGAAGCCATCTACGGTGACCCAAGTAACACACCTTCCCCGCGTGCCAACTAGAGTTCACGTCGTCCAAACATATAGGACATCCATTATATCCTTTTGTCCTGCAGGCTGCCAACATCCCATAAGCTGGAAAATTGCTGATCGTCCACATTACGGCAGCCCTCATCGTGAACATCGTGTCAGTGAATTTGTCATAAGTTGGGACTCCATTTTCCCACAACAGTTTCAACTCGTCGATCAAAGGTCTGAGGTAGATATCTAAGCACTTCGATGGAGATTTAGGACCTGGAATTAGTACGGTAAGGAAATTAAATTCCTTGTTCATGCACATCCACGGAGGCAAGTTGTACGGCATCAGAATAACTGGCCAAGTGCTGACGGCGGAGCTATTACTTCCCCAAGGATTGAATCCGTCTGTAGATAGGCCGAGTCTAACATTTCTAACCTCTGAAGCAAAGTCTCCAAATTCTCTGTCGAAATGTTTGAAACCCTCCCCATCCGCGGCGTGTCGCAGTACATCGTCATCTATTCGCTTTTCTGCGTACCATCGCATCGCCTCTGCTGTGTGTAGAGACATGTACAGGCGCTGCAATCTGGGAATCAAGGGAAAATATCGAACAACTTTCACAGGAATTCTCTTTTTCGAACTCTTCCTATTCAACTGGAATCTGCACTGGCCACATACGGGACAATAGTCCAACTCTTTGTACTCTTTGTAAAATAGCACACAATCATTCGGACATGCGTCAATTATCCTGTACTTCAGGCCGAGGCTGCTCAGGATATTTCTAACCTTATAATGAGATTTAGGAAGATTGTGATCATCAGGGAGCAACTTACATATTTACTCCTGAATTTCGTCAAAAGCACTCACTGACATTTTGTGCTTCACTTTTATCTTCATTTGCTCCATCACATATTGCAACACATTCTCTCGACATCCAGGGAACACCGGGGTCTGCGCTTCAAGTAGTATCCGGTTGTACTTTTCCATCTCACTGGTGTCAGTGGCCAAGCTAGCTGCGGGGAATGTGTCATCATGCTCATTAGTGGTACTGTAACCTCCGTCTTGGTGTTGGTGTCCACTATGACTACATCCCGGAAACGCATCATGGACCAAATCTGCAGTTGGGTTGCAAGCTGGGGGTCCGGCACCACTGCCGCTGGATGAGGCACCATGGTAACTGTACCCTGAGCTGAAGTCTGCTGCGCTGAACTCTACTGCTTTACCATGCTCGCTCCATGTAGTGTAACTCCACATCATACCATTTTCTTACAGGTGTTGCACCATAACATTAACCTCCGCATACTGACAATTAAGACATTTCTGACACGGACACCTGAAACGTTTCTTTCCCTGACCATGTTCTATCTCAAAATTCACAAATTCGCTAATTTCATCCATATACCGGACATCATATCTATTCTTCAACTTCATCCAACTCTTGTCCATACTGCTACAAAATATTATAATTAATTAATTATTACATATATATATATATATATTTGTCCATTAATTTACGCTTAATTATACGTACTCGATCTACATCGATCCATCAATTACGTACGTACGTACGTAATTTAATCGATCTGTACATATATATATATAGCTAACATCCTTGCATGTATGTACGTACGTTTTCACTAAATATATATTAATTAAGCAAATTTTAACTGCGTACGTACGTACCTGCTGGCCTTCTCGATATCTGTACGTTAATTAAGCTAGCTAGCTAGTCAGCGGAGATCCCTTATCGATCTTGATTCTTCTCGGCCTTCTAGCTAGCTAGCTCCCTTCTCCTTCAATTCTTCTTCAAATGGAATGAAGAGATCGATCGAGGATTAATTGAATTCAGTTTGGCATCGGGCTTATATAATGCTTCACTTAGACGACGGAGGTGTCGGTACGTCGTCTAAGTGGAAGTACGTTACGTACTCGACCAACGGCGTGTCGGTCCGTCCTCCAGGTGATCACCTGGACGACGGAGAATACCATCTCCGTCGTCCAGGTGATAACCTGGAGGACGGAGAAGACTCCGAGGTCCAGGTGATCACCTGGACGGCGGAGAATAACATCTCCGTCGTCCAGGTGATCACCTGGACGACGAAAAAGAATCCGTGGTCCAGGTGACCACCTGGACGACGGAGATGTTATTCTCCGTCGTCCAGGTGGTACTTGGACCACGGAGTCTTTTCCGTGGTTCAGGTGTCACTTGGACCACGGAACAATTACGTTTCCGTGGTCTAAGTGCTGTTTTCTTGTAGTGTGGTTTTGATAAAAAAAATGGATTGACATGGTCATGCAGTGTGTTACAACGGTTAGATATTTGTTTCTGGTGAATGGACATGCAAAAGATTATTTGGTTCCTACCAGGGGCATTAGGCAATGGGATCCGCTCTCTCCCTTCTTATTTTTGCTTGGTACCGAGGATTTTTCTGCCTCCTTGAAACTAGGGCATCATAAGGACATTTACAAGGAGTTACTATTTTTCAGGGAGCTCTCACGATCTTTCATCTTCTCTTTGTAGATGACATTTTGTTGTTTGGAAAAGCATTAGTAGAGGAAATTCGTCAAATTCAAAATGTGCTAGATGAATACGAAAGGGCTTCGGGTCAGAAGGTGAATTTTGAGAAAAGTAGTATCTGTTTCAGTAAAGGTGTGGATGTTGACCTTAAACATGAATTGGCTTTTATTCTGGGAGTTTAGATAGTGAAGAAACATGACAAGTACTTGGGACTTCCAAATTATATCGGGAGGTAAAAGACAGCTACCTTTTCCTTTATCAAAGAGAAATTAAGTAAGAAGCTTGAAGGTTGGCAAGGAAAGACGCTTAGCAGTGCCGGTACAAATTTGTTGATTAGGGTTGTTGCTTAGTCATTGCCTACTAATTCTATGAGTTGTTTCCTACTTCCTACTGATTTTCGTGAGTCTTTACAACAAACATGTGCAAAGTTTTGGTGGGGAAGTACATCAGAGAACAAGAAGATACACTGGCTTTCTTGGGATAAAATGTGTTTACCAAAGGAGGAAGGTGGTTTAGGATTTAAGAATCTACACGTGCATAATTTGGCTCTTTTAGCTAAGCAAGGTTGGCGAATTGCTAGAAATTCGAATTCCTTGATTAGCAAATTGTATATAGAAAAATACTTTCCTCAATCCTCCTTTTGGGAAGCTATGCTTTCAGACTCGCCTTCTTTCTGTTGGAGAAGCATATTGGAGGCTAGAATGCTTCTATCAAAGGGAATGATATGGAGTGTAGGCACAGGTACGTCAATTGATGTGAAGAATGATGCATGGATACTGAGACCGGGAAGTTTCAAAACCCTATCGCAAGCGACATTGCCCCATAAGGTTAGTGATCTTCTAACAGTCTCGGGACAATGGGACGCTTCCTTAGTGCAATCTCTTTTTGATCAGGAAAAAGTTGCAGCTATTTTCTCCATTCCCCTTAGTACCAGATTTGTGGATGATAAATTGGTGTGGTTCTATGACAATCGAGGCAGACTCACTACTAGTCGGCTTATCGTTTGGGCCTTAAATCAATCATATGCAATGAGTCCTCAACTTCCAGTTCGACACATCAACCCCTTGTTTGGTCACCTCTTTGGAAACTCTTAATACAGGCAGAGATTAAGGTGCATATATGACGTGCGTGCAAATTCATTCTATCGACCACAATGTCGCTGTGTAAAAAATAGGCGACTCTCCCTCTTACTTGCTTTTTATGTGACGCTCAAGATGAGATGATTGAGCACGTTAGTCGCGATTGTGTTTTGTCCGGGAAGTTACGAATCTATCACCTTTATTGATAGGATGCTTTCATAACACAATTTCTAGACTTTGTCACTTGGCTTGGAGCATGTTTGGTTGTGTTACCTAAGCAAATGGCAGATTGGTTGTGCTTTCTCATTTGGTCTATATGGAAAGAAAGGAACAGATGGGTGTGGTCTAATCAATTCATGTCCCCGAGCATAGTATTCTACCAAGCTAGCATGGCTTTTCAGTTGTATTTCTCCCTACAAGTCATAAAAATCTCAAAACCTAAGCGGTTGTTATAGTCATGGACTAAACCAAGTCACGAGTGGATCAAAGTCAATTGTGATGGTGCCTGGAAGTTTAGCACTAACGAAGGAGGAATTGGTTTGGTGTGGCGGGATGCTACAAGGGAAGTGTTGGGAGGTGCTTGTTTGCCTGTGCTGTATGTCACATCTCCTGTTAGTGCGTGATCATGTATCACACAAAAACCGTAAACGTAATCACTACAAACGGGTCAATACAGCTTAGATCAAACGCAAGACAACAATACATGCTTCAACTTTAAACAACGAAACAACACCATCCGAACGTCCACGTGTTCGGAACGACAAACAGAAAGTACCAGGACAGGCAATGTACAAGAGACATGATCCCACATCGAAGAACAACAAAAGGCTCCATACTCAACCACCAATATAAGCAACACATTTATGACAGATACAAGGTACGCCCGTTACTCTACCAATACTAATGTTACACTTCATACATTCTAACTAGAGCGTCAGAGAGTCAAAGGCGGGAACACCCCATCAAGACTCCTAACGCCCGTTTAGTGTATTATTCTTAACAGCAGGTAAATGACGACACACGTGCCACACGCGCGATAGTCTAGATCACCCAAAATAGCTCCATCCGACCTTCTACTAAAAGTCCCTCACGGAATTCAGTAGAAACATCTCCTTTAGTGGTTGAAGCTCTTGCACTTCGCAAAGCTTGTGAGAAGGCTTTGAGGGATCATATCCTCCCATTGTGTACTTAATTTTCGAGTATTAATGCTATTGTCCTCCTTCAAAAAAAAAAAAATTTGTAGGAAATAAATGAGCATTTTCCTAGATAATTCAAATTATGATTAACTTTTTCTTTTTTCAAAATAAAAGTTCGAATAATTATCAATCTTGTATGTTGCAATCTTATCAAAAAAAAAAATCTTATAGGTTGCAAGTCGTAAAGTCAATGAGTAAAATATCGAATATCGAGAATATATCAATATTTTAAAATACGAAAATATCGAAAGATATATTGAAAAAATATCGATACTCGTAAAATTTCGAGAGAGATTATCGAGATATGAGAACTAAATTTCTATTTATAGAATCATAAGAAGATGTAATATAATCAAAAATAGGTGAACATTTATACTAGAGAGTCGTGTATCACTAATGGTAGAGGAATTAGTGTTTTATTTTAGCCACCAACGTTCGAATCTTAACATGGTTGGCTTTGTTTTGTGGAAATTTCAATGGAAAGGTGGGCTTGGTATCATGGGCCGGACTCGGATCCTCTCCTAACGGTTAGGTACCTGACACTTTAATTTTGGCCCTTAATCTAATCGGATAGTCATCATTCACTTTCTACTCCAACTTCATCTTTGACACATAAATACGTTTTGGGTTCTCTTTCTTCTCTCTCTCTCTCTCTCTCTCTCCTTCATTGTTAGTGTTTTGCTTCAACTCCGATCGATGTCAGTTCAACTGTTCTTCGATTATAAACCCACAAACACCAATCTAAACCACATCATCGCCTCAATCACACTCAACAAAACCGAAAGACATATATCCCCAATTGATAATCATGTTAAAATCTGGATTCTCCAAGCTTGAAAGAATTTTGTTGGCCAAAAAGCTTGAAAATGTATGTGGAACATGTCGAAGTAAAAGTAGATGGGTATAATTGCTTCTCTCATCGATAGATACATGTATAGTTGCTATAATTATCGGTCTATGATCAACAATTACAAACAGTGAGATAGGTTGAAATTGGATAAAGATCTACTCTTTTGGAACCAAAAGAGGGATGAATAGAGAACTACAACGGCGTGGTTGTGTCGACCTCCAGGAGGCTGAGCGCGTGGGTGCGACGATGTCGACGGTGTAGTAAGGGATATTGTTGACCTCGTCAGGCGCTCGACCCAATAGTGGAGGAAGGAGGCGTATGTAAGTTCGGCTTAGAGAGAGAGAGAGAGAGAGAGAGAGAGAGAGAGAGAGAGAGAGAGAGAGAGAGAGAGAGAGAGAGAGAGAGAGAGAGAGAGGAGCAATCGATGTACTGCGGGTAAGGTGTAGGAGGAAATTATACTCAAATTAAATCTGAACCATCTAACTGTAGTGGACGATTGCGATGTATCTGTTCAGTGAAAAGTTAGGACCTCTCGGTTAGGAGAGGATTTGAGTCCTCGTGGACCTAGAGTAATTGGATTGTTTGGGGCGAGATCTACCATAACATCGCGATATATTGATATTATGGGTTTAATATATCGGTTGCCGTAAAAAATGAAAATATCGACAATATTTGTAAGAAGTCTTACAAGATGAGGTGACCCTACACAATAAGTAATGGTTAAATCTATATATTATTGCATTTTTGGAGTTCGATTAAATTGTGATCCGTTATTTGTTATTTCAATATGACCAATTTAAAACTATGAAATTAAAAGCGAGTTAAAAGTTCAACCGTAATCTAAGCATTACATAGAATTTGTTAAACCGTCTTTAATTGTTGAAAGGGATGTACGGACGTCATCGTTTCTGTTTATTAGGACTATTCTGAGTCCTATCGGGAGTTTAAACTCTTTTTCCTCTTATACTCATTCTCATGTAAAATCGGGTGGCATAGTAAAAAGTCTCTAGTTAAAAACAGAAAGTTAAACAAATAAGTTGACCGGGAGACTCTCGGGAGTGAAATTGGAGAGAGTCGATAATGGTTGGATTGATGTTCATAGTATGTGATGACATGCGGCTTATTTAAGCACATGTGGACATGACTGGCCGTCCGATATAGAAAACCACACCGGTGCCTACTCCCCGGCGCACATTAGCCCCACTCTCCGTTACCAACCTATACATATATATAAATATATAACCCACAAAAAAACAAACAAACAAGGAAAACAACTCATACATATGTTGGTTCTCATGCTATTTATGACGAGAAGAGCCTCTCGATTCAGATCAAAACCAGGCTCAGCCCTCCTCGCCAACCCCTTTTGTTCAAACCCATCGAAACTAACCTCAATTCCCATCTCACCATAGCAATCCCAAGTCTTACAGATTGTTTATGTATGTAAGTGAATGATATGTGTCTTTTTTCTAATTGTCTTCCCATGTTGTGTTGTGATGAATAGTTGTGTTGTTGAGTTATGTTGCAAATGTTGTTGAGTTTTGAGTTGTTTAGTTTGGGGTCTAATGCAGGGGGGCCGCAAAGAATGGGACGTGAGTTTTGATGCGTGAGTCGTCGACATGCAGCAGTGTGTGAAAGACTGAAAGTGAATTGAAACACAAAAAACGCATACCGACGTGTGTGTTGTGTTGAGTTTGGGTTTGGGTTTTGTAATTTGGATTGGTAATTATAAAGTGTTGTTTTTGAAGATGGCGAATCAGGTTGTGAAAGTGAGGACGGAGGCGCTTAAAGCATGCATGACTTGCCCGCTTTGCGATAAGCTGTTCATTGAGGCCACCACCATCTCTGAATGTCTTCATACTTGTCAGTACTCTCTTTCGGTTCTTGTGTTCGTTTTTGGCTTTTGATTGTTTAAATTGCGAGTCTTTGGTATATGATGTTTTGGGTGATCTGGGTTGGTGGTGTTTTGATAGTTATTATATGGGTTTGGCTTGGTTTGGGGACTAGTTATGCAGGTTTTGTGATATGGGTATTTTGAAAGTTTCATGCTTTGGTTTGTTTGAACTCGGAGAATTTGTGTGAGTTGGATTAGCTAGCTAGAGTTGAAGAATCTTTAATCTTTGTTGCATTGGTATACACGGGTGACAGTTTTGGATTAAAGACCTCTGCTTTGAGTTAAGGTTCATGAGATGAAATGCATAGTTAATGTATAGGCTGTGCAATTTTGGCAGTTGGTGTTTGCAGATGTAAAATGATTGATACTTTAACTGGTTTCATTTTCGGGTTCTTATAATGTTAATGAGTTTATTGCTTGTACTTGTTCAGTTTGCAGGAAATGCATTTACGACAAGATCACCGAAGAGGACACAGAATGCTGTCCTGTGTGCAATATAGATCTCGGATGCACACCGCTAGAGAAACTGAGGTTGCGGTTTCTCTGTTAACTGTTGAACTCAGACTAAGAAGTACTTTTATGGAATACAATGTTGATACATCATTTAGAAAAATTGGTGTCTCTTGGATCGTTTATAGTAGAACTGTTAACTATTCCTCTCTATTCAGCATGACAGTATCTATGCAATTAAAATATGATCTACTCATTGATGAATTGTTCAAGTTTCCACCTTAAAAGAATTAAGTAGCCATATGGAATCTAACATTAATGCATGTTTCGCTTTTCCTTTATTCTCCTTTTCGAAGGACAAGGTCAAACTCTCCTTTTCAGTATATCCACTGCAATTTATGCCGTTACTATAGCCTTCTCATAATTTTTTGGAAACGGACTGTTCGTTGGATATACTGGGAGATGATGATAGAAAACACATTATGTTTAGGCCAACTGGGGTTGAAGAATGTAGTAAGTTTGTTGAGATAACAGAACGAGAAAATGGTACTAACGGTGATAATTTGCTTCATCCTCTAGGAGCTTCTGTTCGTTTTATATGTGGCAGCATATGCAGTCATTTAATTGTGCTACATTATTTGTTGACAGTTTATGGACATCTTGTGATGCTTCAAGTATACATTGTTCCATTTTCCTTTTTAGTCATGGTTCATGCCGTTACCATATAACCTATGCATATAATGACAGAACTATCATATCGATACTGTGTTTATTTTGGGAGGCAATGACTGAAAATAATTTAAATCCTTAGGGTTTGAATGAATTCGAGGTTTCTGGGAATAATAAATCCTGATTTGATATGACAAAAGAAATGATGGTATTAAATACTCTTTATAAGCTTCTGTTCATTTACACGTGGCTGCATATGTAACCAGTCAATGTGCTCGGTTTAGCTGTGTGCTCGGTTTTGCTGTAGATGGTCTCTGAACATCTTGCAATCCTTCAATCCTTCAATCCTTGTACTCTTTGTAATGCAATGATAGAATTTTTGTGGTTTCTGTTATGATATATAAATAATGTTATATTGACTTTCTTTACAGGCCTGACCACAATTTGCAAGATGTAAGGGCCAAGATTTTTCCTCTTAAAAGAAGAAAGGTAAATGCGCCTGAAGTTACGGCTTCAGCTACACTACCGGTTAGAAGAAAGGAGAGATCGCTCTCGTCATTGGTGGTCAGTACCCCAAGAGTATCAAGCCAGGGGACCTCCACTGGAAGGCGAACTAAAGCTGTTGCAAGAAAGGCTTCTGATTTACAAGGATCCAGTTTTTTGGTTGAGAGAGAGGAAGATGAGGATGAATCTGGTGAAGATCATCCAGAGATAGAAAGCTCACTGGAAGACTCAAATAAGTCCTGTCAAGATACAGGGCTGGTAAGTATGCTTTTTTTCATATCCATTACTAGAATGCCAATAAATATTTGTTTCCCACAAGCTAAAAAAATAAATTAAACAAAGCATTACGCTTGGTTAAATACTAATGTGTTATAATTTTCACATTGGACTGGTACAGAGTTCTTTTTCTGCTGAACCCACTGAACCTGTATCCAATAAGGAATTTGAGAATGGTGGTGAATCATGGGAGGGGAAGTTGGATCTTTGGAAACCTTTAAATTGTTTGGTAGAAGCTGCAAATAGGACCAAGTCTCACAAACCCAATTCACAAGGGTCTGAAAGAGGTGAACTGGCTGTCACTTCCATTGAATCTCCCGTCCGTCCATCCAAGTCTAAAGTAAACAAACAGAAACCGAATGTTGAGGATGGAAAGAATACCCCCTCTTCCTGTACAACAAAACCTAAAAAGTTGCGGGTAGTTCGCCCAAAGCGAGAATCATTAGGAGAAGCAAGTGTTACACCCCAAGCTGTTCTGGATGCTGCCAATGGCAAAGTTGAACGAAGTGTTCGTCCAATTTGGTTTTCCCTTGTTGCTTCTGAAGAACAGTGAGATACTGCTTTTCCTAACTTTGTTTAGATGGTTTAAAGCTTTGAAGTTGATTTATGTCTATCTTTAATATTATTATTATTATTTTTCAGGGAAGGAGAAGAATCACTGCCTCAGATTCCTACAAGTTACTTAAGAATAAAGTGAGTTCTTGTAGGCTTAATGCATTTTTAAAAGCGCAATTTATCAAAGAGTTCAAGTGTTCACTTTTGCACATTCATGCATGAGCTCATGTTACGTGAATCTTTCCTCTATGGAGTTCATGGTTACATCTTTATAGGGTGGAAAAGATTGACTGGTGTATATGCTGTTAAACTAAAGTCTTACATACCATATTTGGTGCATTTGTTACAGAGATGGAAGTGTGCCTGTCTCATTTATCCAGAAGTACCTTATGAAGAAACTTAATCTTAATAGTGAAACCGAGGTAGGCAAATCCATCTTTGTTTCTTTCTAAAAGTACAGCCAATTCATCATTAATTGGTCTGGCACTGAATACCGGTTCCTAGTTGGCATTCAAGCTCTTGGGTTAGTCAATATCTTATAATATATTCCTCTGCTGACAGTTCAAATTGGTAATTTTTGCAGGTTGAGATCAAATGCATGGGCCAACCGGTTGTTCCCACATTGGAGATGTATAACTTGGTTGACTTGTGGCTGAAAACTGCATCACCTACACAGAGAATTCCAGCATCCGTCGGTTCCTCTGCAAAAGATTTTGTGATGGTGCTTGGGTATTCTCGGAAGATTTGAAGCTCCTAACCGGCTTAAATCTTTGTTTCCATTAGAATCCCTCTTGTAGTTCTGATTCGGTTTGTATCTTATGAGTTATGAGTATGTGCTGCAATCACCATCTACAGCATATTGCAAGGTTAGTGGGGACAATTATATTCCTACATAAACCAACAAAATTGCAATTGCTGTTCTTGGAAAATGGCCATTGCCATGATTGCATCTCATCATCAGAGTTTACTTTTTTTAGGACAAGCGTTCCCTTCCTCGCCCCGTCTTTCTTTAGCCAAAGGATGCAGAATTTACATAAACTACAGTATCTGGGTGCAGTTTATTTATTCTGTACCAACAGTTACTCAATATACTCATAATATTCTGTACCGACATAGATTATTGAGGCTGGGAGGCTCATGGCTGTTGAGTATCATTGAAACCGGTGCTGCGGTCGGTTTTTTTATTTTATTTTATGAAGTTTCATATTCAGATAGCAGAGATTCCAAACCCAATCATACGTTTAGCATAATGCAACTTATGTCAAAGACCAAGCATACATAACTAGAACTTGTGTGCTCAAAGTATACAACACATTTGCAGTTTACTTTCATCATGTCCTCTCCCCGTTCGGTCTACAGACACCTTCAAGTCCAAAGAAAAACGCTTGTGCAACAATTTCATCAGAACTTCCAACAAGGCATTCTTAAATCCCTGTTACATAATAGCTTGTCACAGAAACTCTACAGACTACACACACGTGTATACAGATTTAAATTTGATGAACACTCTTCACTAAGAATCAAGAATAGCAAAAGAACCAGGTTCATACTTCACAGGCTTCCCATGCCCTACCAAACACTCAAAGATTAATACGAAAGAGGGAAGCAATCTAGGCAGTGGCTTTCCATGGACCACTGACAACAATAATTCTTGCTTTCCCTCTTCCAGTAATCAATTCAATGGCTTCGTCACATGGAACAAACCCAAGCATTGCATCTCAACACTAGAATAGGATAGTGCAACTTCCTTCATCCAGCCTTCAAAGTCTGAAACATTTATTGCCCAGAGATAGTATTGCACCGAAACCTTTCAAAACTAGGAGTATACTCTCAACCTTAATGTAAACAATTCACTGATAGCAACAAGTATCACTAATATTTTGAATTCAAAGAAAACTGAGCAAACACATAGCGCTAGACGAGTATCAAGCAATATATTTGAGCCAAACTTAGAAACAGACTAACTGCATTAAACCGAAGAACATTACAACATCTTCCTTTTAACAACAATCAACACTATGACCAGGCCCTCTTTCACATTTTGATACATCCTTGTTTTCAAGTAAAAACCCCCCAAAATCCTATATAGCTAGCTAGCTTTGTCAAATCTTCCCTACCTTTACAAAAATCGTAGTAAATCGAAAACGTGAGAAACTAAAAATGCAAAGAATAGAGAGAGAGAGAGAGAGAGAGAGAGAGAGAGAGAATATCAAAAGCCGGTGTACCCGTTCCGCGTGGGGCTACCGACGACGGAGAACATGCCACCGCCTTCGAGCTCGTCGGAGTACAAATCCTCGGTGCCTCTAAACGCGGCGTGAAGCAGCACGAGCGCGACGGCGACGAGGAGTGAGACGAGGACGTTGAGCCAGACACTGGTGAGGACGAGAGCGATGACGGTGACGACGGCGAGGAGAGCGGAGACGATGCGGTCGTCGACGATCCAGTTAAAGATGATGAGCGGACCGTCGCGGAAGAAGTAGAGGAAGAACCAGGCGACGAAGACTAAGAGGAAGACGATGAGGGAGACAGGGTGCCATAGGAGGCCGAGGAAGAGAACGAACAGCGCCGCCATGGAGTAGTTGACGCGGAAGTGGTTGAGGTTGCGGCGGATGCGGAGCGTGGCCTCGCCGAGCGTGCAAGGGCGCGTGAAGCTGGAGAATGGCTGGACTAGCTCAAGCCATGGCCGGCGCGTGGCGAAGACGGCGGCGTAGGAAGTGGTAGGCGGTGGAGGGAGAGTGCCGTAAGGGGATTTGGAATTGGAAGACATTTCCGGTTGGGAAATGAAAACCTAGGAGAGAGAAAAAATTGATATGGAGATCGGAATCGGATTCATACAAAGTAGAGAGAGAGAGAGAGGTTTCTCTAACCTCTCAGACTCGCTTAATTTGTGCTTTTGGGAACAACAAGTGCGTGACGAGATCGTGATATATATAAATAAAGCAAAACGATAGCGTTTAAGAGTCTTAATACGACGTCGTGGGCGCAAGGGACTTCAATTCTAGTTGGGACTCGTTTCAAACTTTTAATAATCGAATCGGAATCGGAGTCGGAGTCGGAGTCGGAGAGGATCGTTTGTAAATCATATATAGTGAAATCCAGAAATTAACTATTGTATATTTCCCGTTGGTCCCTGCACATTTCCTCTATTCTGTATTTCGCCTTCTATCCCATTTACTGTTAGTATTGCATCATTAGTTCACCGATTAAACACTTATCCAATTAAACAGGTGATTAACACCTACCCGACCTCCCGAAAGACCACCAGGAAGGCTACAACAACGCTCGCAAGACCGACCCCATCCGAGCTCACACGCGCCCGTGGGACGCGCATCCGAATGTGCGGATCACATAACAGCAGAAGGAGTCCAGTCCCACATCGAGGAACACAAGCAAACAACAAACTCAACCACCTATATATGAAAGGTATTTATTACAAGTAAGGGGGGCAGACAACTCATTCGATAACATTCAATTCCACTAAATACTCCAACCTACTTCCTCGCACGTTCAGTTGACTGTTATATCCAATACATCTTCTAACTTAGACATCGGAGCGTTGAAGGCAGGCCACCCATGTCTCGACCATCTGACTGTCTGTTTGTCGTTGTATTCTTCTAACAGCCGAACCGGAACACGCGTACCCGAATACCCGAAGGGAGAAGAAGCGCCCGACCATCCGAACAGCCCGAACGTTCGGACGAGGAGAGAAGGAGATTACTCGTACTTGCTTATGCTAGATTGCGTCCCGCGTAATCCGGTAGAAACACTTACTTTCTCCTTCATTGACTGTGAGCTTGATTTGATTTCTTTCATATCAAGTGTCCGCTTTTAATCTTCTTCAATGTAATTGCTCATAGTCGAGAATTTTCTTTACATGCTTTATGATCTCAAGGGTTGTGTGCGTTTTGTATAAAGTTTTGGTCTTTATGGAATTGGGTGCGTGTGGGAAGTTGGAGTATTTAGTACTGAACCGTTCTAAGATTGTTGCATTGTGAAGAGAATCCAAGACAGAGCTAAGGATTATCCGGCGAAGAGCATGATACCGGTGGGCGAGGACGTTCTTAATTATTCATGGTGTTGCTGCCATCCTCAAGGTGGTTCCAGTTGTGGCCTGCAAGTAAGTCGCTCACCAATTCTCCAGTGGGAGTTTGGGAATGTGTATGAGCTTTTAGATATAAACTCGTTGATATTTACTCTTCTTTTTTGAGTTGCATTGTTGATTTCTTGTATACTTATTTTGTGGAATGAGATGAACTTCGATGTTATGAAACAAATCCCATGAATGTTGAGTGATTCAATCAAAATATATATTAACTTAAATGGGCATCTCTGGGTGTTTTTGCTACCGCGGTTATAGTACATGAATTTTAATGTCTACTGTCTTTGCAGGTTTTGTCCACAAATATTCATAAGCGAAAGAGGACACTTGATTCAGACTTGTCGTGGTTTTAAACGTTGTGGCAGGATTCGAGTTCATGAGTGAATGACTGGTAGTTTGAAGGATGTAATTGCCCAGTAGAGGCATTTCACTTGAAGCACATGTTCCAAGGTATCATCAAACACAATCAGATTATGAACGTGTTCCTCCAGTTGTCGAGCTGTGCTGGCAAGTAGGTGCCTATGATGAAAACCTGCCTCTGGGACTTGGAATCCGGAAAATGATTATATTTCTGTGGATGGAGCCGAGTTATTGTCACCTGCTATTTGCCAATGGAACTTTTAAGGCGTGGGAAAGACTTAGAGGTGGCATGAAGAAATTGTTGATGGCTTATCCAGCAAAAGTCTGTAAAGACTGTTTAGAAGTCCATGTTGGGCCATCCAAAATGGCTTTCTGGACTTTTCAAGTATGAGCATTGGCAAGGGACGACACACTTTTGGAGAAATGCAGCTGATCTTGTTCCTTGAAAGGGTTTATGGTGGATCAAGATCCTCCTGTGCTTTTGAATGAAGGAAGGGATTTTTATGGGCATGCTCCAGCAGTTGTAGAACTTTGTAAACAGGCAGGTGCCGTGGTGCCTACTAAGTATCACTGTATGATGAAAGTTCAGGGCTTAGCTGCAGTTGCAATTAACTTTTACCCCCCTCCTCGATTCAACCTGACAAAGCCGTACAGCTTTCTTCATCCGAAAGATCAGGTGTAAATGCAGTTGCTGCTCGTGTGGGAAGTTGATGCTGAGTGGAATCCCTTATGAAGTACAATCCACATCTGTATCAATTTTATCACCTTGATGATTGGTGCAACTCTTTGTGCTCATCAAAGATACATCAGCCATGAATTGAAGATTCTATTAATGAATTTATCAATAAGTCATAAAGATTGCTCCCCGAAGATGGTGCACATTGCACCATTCACTTGGAGCTTGTACGAGCTGAGAAGACCTGTATATACTGAGGAATGACGGAATGTTGGTTGATCCAGTAAATAATGAGCAAAGAGTGAAGCAAGGCAAGCCTAGACATTTGAAATTGAAGTAAGCCTCTTGTACTTATTACCTATATAACAATCGTGGTCTTTACTGTACATTGCACTGTTCACTGTTCTGTGAGCGTGCCACCCGTGCGGGACAAAGCTAACTGCTCATAATCCTCTCTCTCTCGACCACACAGCTCAAATTCACATCCTCTCTTCTTTCTTTCTCCCCGTCGCCCTGTCTCTCTCATATGTTGACCTCAGCCTCGAAGATCTTTCTCCCTGCCATCAAGCGTTTGCTTCACTAATCTCTCCCTTTTCCAACCGAAAAGGTCTCATCGTCAGCTGTTGTGACGAAACCACTTCCAAACCCCAGTCCTCTTCTATTCCGATCTGTAGCGAATTCACAACCAGAGCAAAAAGCAATGGACACAACTCAGCTCTGTCGACCTTGCCACTCAGCCCCACTTTGGGTAATCAATCCCAAACTGCTTTTGCCAAGATTAATTTGATTACATTCTTATTGTATCATCTGTCAATTTTACTCTTACAGTAGATAACGCTCAAAACTTTACTTGAACAGTCCGATTTGCTTATCTGGGTGTGCTTCAAGTTTCACTTTTTGTAGTGTTTATGTGTTGGGTTGTATATATCTTCCAGTTTGCTTATCTAGGTCTGCTTCAAGTTACTATCTTGCTACTGTTTTAATACACACATTGTTATAAAGTTATCAGCTAGAGTGGTTTAGTTAGCTGGCCAATTGAAGTTTAGTAGTTTCAATTCTGAAAAGTAGGTTCCCCACGTGCTAGACTTTGAAGTTCCCAAAGTTCACATTTTGTGAGAGAGGGGGGTCTAGAAAACCTTTGTGCAATTTGTTTTACTGAAGTAATGGCATCAGTTATAGGTTTTGGGGTACATCATTTTCCTGCGTTGAGTTTCGAGTGTAAGCCTCGATTTCAGGTGCAAGTTAGGAGTGTAAGTAATAAGGATTCTTCAGTTTTGTCTTCAGACTCGGTTGTAGTGAGTGGAGCTTCTGTGGAAAAAGGACGCTTCTGTTCTGGGTCTTTCACCATCAACGCTCACTAACCCTGTAACTCCGAAATCATCTCCATCAGGTAAAAACTCATCTCTCTCGCTCTTAGGTTTTTGAAGTTCCAAGAAATTGTTGATTTTTTTAGTGCAGAATTGAAGTGGGTTTTGATTAATTTTCAAGAAAGAGTTGATCTCTGATACATAGTGAATTGGGTTCTGATTAATTTACAAGAAGACATAGGTTGTGCAGAAAGCATTGAAATTTGGTGTAGAATTAGAAATTTGTTGTTTCCTTTGAATGTCTTAGATTTTGTATCAGGAATTGTTTTGCGTGAATTATGCAGATGAAAACAAACAATACTATCAGCAATTGGACATCCCCAATTCATTGAACCCTAAGAAATCAATGAAAAAACACTACACGTCTCCAACCATATAACAATTAGTTCTTACATAATCGTACTTTCATTGGTTTCTTTGTAAGTCTTTAGATGTTTTCTTTGTTTGTCTGGTGTGTTAGTGTCTAATTTATGATTCTGCACATTCGTGTTTCGATTTGTTTCTCTATAGGTGTTTACATCACTGTATATGCTGCCTCTTCTCATGCTTTCTCTGATGAGTGGCCTTTCCAATTGTGGCGATTATGGTTTTGTCTAATTTTCTCATATTGTTGTTTCTGTAGCATAGTGGATCTTTCATTTCTTACATTAGGTGAATGTAAGATCATAAGAAAATTAAAGCTTGAGTTATGTGTTATCGCTGGATTCGATTCTATTGCCGTTACTTGATTTGTTATATTAAATGTCTAAATTATTGATGTTGACGAGTTTTCGGATTTAGTTGGTCCGAGTTGTCCAATTGTGTCTGAGTTTACAATTGGAACTCAAGTCCTATGCTCTTATTCACTTATAAGTGTAACCTGCAAAACAAAGGGTTTATAGATGTTGTAATGGAAACCATGCTTAAGTTGATTTGTTTGGGTTTACAAGTTCTATGCAAAAAAGTTTCACCTGTGCTTTGCTGCTGTTCTCCCTGTACTTCCTTTCTTCCATTGTTTTCGATCATTATTGTCCTTTAGATATGATGTCATCTTCTAAACTTAGATCGAACTTTACATTCTATTGTTCACCTCCCATTCAGAGTGCTCTTACCTAATTTTATTATTATGTTCTTCCTTCACAGTAGGTGTTTCCAATTCCTTTTCTTCGCTTTCTTCAATTTTGTTTCGTAGATCAGAGATAAATAGTGCTTTAGGAGGTTTGCAGGTTAAGTTGGCAGCTTATTTCATGATTAGAGGTTACTATGTATGAATCATATTCTGGCATCATTTTTCCCATATTTTTTTCCGCTTGATTTCTATTTTGGCACTTTGGATTAAGATTTGATAATAATTCCGTTTAGAATTCAATGTCGATATTATAGAACTAGGATTTGCTTCCAGAGCCGTCATTAGACAATTTGTGGTCTTTTGATTTTTGAATACAATCACCAATAATACTATAGAGATGCAACCAAATTTCATTTTTTGTTGGAGATAGTTTCAAATCCAAGTTGCCTCCCATCAATAAGAAGTGTTGTACGTAGGAAAGCCAAATCCATAAAAGGTAGATGTGCTGGAGAGGTTGAAATTGATCTTATAATGGTAGTTGTATTTCTGCTGGAAAGGTAGAAATTGCATACTGTATAGTTCTATGAACCGGAAATTGTGGGATTGGGAAACTAATGTCAATCGATAGGAATGGTGCTGACTTCTTTTCTAGATTCCAATTTCAGTTATATTGTATGTTTGTAGACAGAATAGTTATCAATGTAAGTTTGCCTTTTGCTTTGGGAAAATAGATATCAATAATATTTGCAGCTTTTTCAAAGAGTCTTTTTGTCATTCTCTTTGTAGCACCAAGATCTGAAATTTAATGTAAAAAAAACCTGAACTTTAAATACATAAATTCGAAGTTACATGGATTAACAAAGGCTATACAAAAGTTTGATAAAAAAACGCAATTATCCCCGTAGCGGAACATGGGTGTATTACTAGAAAACAATAAGAATATGAATATAGGTAGCTATTTAATCTACATATTTTGGTCTATGGACATTTTAGGTTTGGGATAGTAAGACAATGCGCCTACCATGTGCTTGGTGTTGTTTATGACACTTGATTGTTTGTTAGTGTGAGTGTGATGGTGCTGATATAGTATCTGTCATTCTTTTATATACCTTTATTGTATTTGTTTTACTTAAGTTGTGCTTTTTCTTGCCGTTTTTTGTTTGCTGACTTATTACAATTAATTAGAAATGAGTGCTCCTTATTAGTTGTCAGGTTTCAAGTTGTACTATATAACAACCGTCATCTTTACTGTTCGCCAACGTGCCACCCGTGTGGAACCACGCTATCTCATTCAGCCCCTTAACCTCTATTATCTCTGTTGACCACACACTCTCATTCAGCTCAACAACCTCTCTCAAACCTAAAATGTCCACTACCACAACCAACATATGTAGATTAGATAGCTAACAATGAGATAAGACAACGAAGCTCATGCTAATACAACACTTATCTATTGAACCACAACTAATTGTAGAACCACTATTTTGGCTTTGATTTACTTTTGCTATTGAAATTTTGGGCTTAGAGATTTTTTTATGGTATTTCTGTTGAGTGGGGCAGCAACAGAGTATATCGGGGTCGTCGTAGAGCCCTAGATTGCCGTCTAAGCAGCCGCTCCTATCAGTCTTGGTTAGCATGCAGGCCTACATCTCATACGGAGTTATCACCAAGGTAAGGTTTCCCAGTCCGACGACGAGTCATGTAGTGAATAACCAAAACCCAAATCAAACAAATTAGGTCTGATCAAAGCCAAAACTATATGTTCTGCCCAAATTGTCAATCACCAACAACCATAACTTACCACAAAATTAGATCGTATGAGTATTTTTGATCCTTATCAAGAGTTTCTAAATATAATATTAGGCACTGTCTCTTTATCTCTGAAACTACAACATATTAAAGATTCAGTATGATAAATGGATTGCACTTTTAGTTTATGCCAAACTTAGCTTAGAGAAGCAATGATAATCAGGGTTCTTTTACTGCTTCTCTGAGATTGGATATGGTCTCGAATACCAAGTTATTGTCCTGTTTCAATATACGTCAAGTGTATACCTGTTTAGCTTTATAGATTATACTGTGTGTATAATTTGTTCATCATTAAGCAAAGTAATAAACAATTTTTTCTAGGTGGGTTCTTTTATATTCAAGGTATTGATGTGTCTAATTTGCTCTGTTGGTTTTTGTGTTACAGTTCGTTTTGGACTCGAAAAGTTTGTCTGATCTCGCTGTGTAGATCTCTGAATCCTTCTTCCGATTTCTGCTGTTCTTGGAAAAGTTTGTGAGGGTTCTTCCTTTTACACTAGGTGTGTTTCCAATTCCTTTGTTTGATTTTCTTAACCAGTTGTTTATAGGCTAAATTTGGTTCATTTTAGCAGAAAAGATCATTAGTTGGTTTTCGTTCAATTAGGTTTCTATAATTGAGGTGCTGGGTTTGTATTATATTGAAAGGAATGTACGTAGTATTCTAACTAAATATATATTTAAGGGGTGGCTTGCAGTCTGTTTAGTGTTTGAGGACCAAAAAGCTTCAAGCAGTAAACCAACCTTAAAAATGCATGGAATCAATTAATCCCCAAGTTTGGTCCATTTAGTCATTACCAATCTCTTTGAATCCTAGATATAAACATTAGTGACCCACATTTGTATTTCACGATCAACAAAAGGTACATGGTAGATAGAATTAGCCATTCACCCAAAAAAGTAACGAAATTATGATATTGCTTGACATCATATGATTTAATCAAGCTTATACCTCGCAAGCTAAAGAAAGAGATTGATGAGGATAAGAGGGCCGTCATTGTTCATAGTTGGTAGTTGGTGCGTGATTCTGTATCGTGAAAATGGGAAGGATATTTATGCATTATCCAATTATTAGGTACCTCCCCCAAACAA
This sequence comes from Geum urbanum, assembly GCA_946800695.1. Lineage (NCBI taxonomy): Eukaryota > Viridiplantae > Streptophyta > Magnoliopsida > Rosales > Rosaceae > Geum > Geum urbanum. The sequence goes on along the minus strand of OX327007.1, from coordinate 41,802,483 downwards.
AAACAAAAGTAAGTGTGATTGAGTGAGTGGAGATTTCTTACGACAAATAAAGAGACAAACTCAGAGATATAATTCATCATTATATCTCTTTGATGACTCCTTGGCAACCCAAGTAGATCGAGTACAGTTCGCTAACTCATGAGTTAGATAGAGGATAATTAAAGTAAAGCATTATATATCAGATGTGTATCTAACGCTGGATATAGAGCGAGCTAGCTAGGTAGCATGCATTTCTATCCAGGTTTGGGAGTGCTGTTATGCTGGAAATCATAAATGGATTTATTTGGATCATGATCTATTGCTAAATTCACGAGCTATTATGGGACGGATCAATCTTTTGGATTTCTTCTGTATTTTTTGTGTGTTTGATGCTTTGATTGATATGGAGTTTGGTGTGTGTATTGTGGAGTTAGATTCGATTCGGTTTTGCATTTTGGTTTCAAAGGTTTTAGGCTTTGAATTTTGCTGTCATTTTGAAACCATGCGAAACCCATATAATTGGGTATTACATGTAATATTTAAGTGCCGGGTTAGGATTAGATCAGGTGATAGATGATTAGGTTGATTTGGATTATATCTATTCATGGGTCATTGGCCAAATTGATGCTGGGTTCCAATTGGATCAATAGTTGAGAGTGACAATGTAATGGTAGTGTAGAGAGAGATTCTGATCATCGAGGGATGGGTTTGTTTTTTATAAATTATAAGAACTTTGATTGTTTATGTCCTTTGTCTTTGTTTCCTCTCCATCTTGCTCGGTTTCTTGGTTTATGTTTTTTCAGGTCCATCTTTCTTCATTGTATCTAGGTTTGGTTTCAAGTACAATTTTTCTTATCTTTGCTGATGTCAATTTTGGCCAGGCTCATGACTAAGACATGTTGTATGTTGGTGCCCTATGTTGCTAGCCTATCTTGCTTGCCTAACACTTTGATTTTTATTTCCATCTCTGGTAGCATCTCATCCAGTCACGTTGGTGAATTTTGCAATTTCCGTCTCCTGTACCATCTCATCCAGTCACATCGTTATCTCTCCATTTCGTTTTCTTTTTATCACCCTCGATTCGGCAGGTAATCTCTCTCAATCTTCCATGGATCTCGCGATTTCATATATGTCCTAAGCTTACATTTATTTTTCTGCTTTGTTGTTGCTTTGTTTACAGTGATCAATTTTAGTTGTGCAGTTACGTCTGCTCCTCTATCACGTGGACACACCCCAAGGTAGTTATGCATATGGTAGATCTGGTCATTTGTGTTTGTGATTTGGTGTCATTTCTAAGATTTTCATCTCATTATTGTGTGTTGTTTCTTCAAAGGATCCACAAATTAAAGGCCAATCCATGTAAAAATTATGTTTTTGCTATATTTCTAGCCTGGATTATAATAGGTTTTGATTGGGTTTGAATGGGTTGCATGATTGAGATATTTTTTCTTTCGCTATGTTAACATGTTGTCCTTTCCGTAACTACACAGTGTAAGGATTGTTTACATCTAATGTTGCTTGGATCTAGATTTATCTTTGTTGATTTTGATTTGCATTTAGATATTGAAGCGTGGTGAACTGTTGTTTGCATTACCTTTCTGATCTTTTTTTTAATAGTTTATACTGTTATGATATACTGTATCCAGCCAGATATATGACCTTTCTGCTTTCACAACCAAAGCCAGATATATCTTTTCAAACTATTTTTTTTTTGGGATTTAGGTAATATGTTTAAAGAATCCTAACTCTTCTCTCTAACAGAATGGGACACGATAACAAGGGGATGAACTTAGGGTCTTATTGTTTTTCAATTTAACCAACTTAGGACCTATTTCCCTCATTTCATGTTATTTTCTTATTGTGTTTTAATTTATGGATTACCCGGTTCTCTCAATTGTGTCTGGCATTTTCATTGATTGTTCGAACTCTAATCGATAACTCTCCTCACTAATCTTGACTGGATGATGTAGCTTCTACAATTCTGTTTCTCATTTTTTTGTTGGTTTTAGTGTGGTATATTGATTAAGTCTCACCACTCAATTTAATCACAGGCTTTGCTTACCCTGTTCTACTTATCTGTGTCCATTTGAAGATAAGGAAAGGATTTGAAGTTGATTCTCAATACTTTAGTCTGCTGAGCTCTTCCCCCAGTAAGGAGATTTTATTTTTTGACATGCTGATTATGAGGAGTGTCATTTGGAGTGATGGAATATGGAATTCAGTTCACTTTGTATATATTATACTTTGCAGATCATTTTGCTTTGTACATGGTAGACTCAATTAAGAATTGAGATTCATCTTTGTGCTTCCATTTTTTTTCCTATTTTGGTGGAACAGTCTTTCGAAATTCTGCTTAGAATGTAACATGGTGTTTCAAAATTTCCATGATAGAAGTGTGGAAATGTTGTTTCCAGTATCTGATAACAATGTTTAGGTGATACATATAGCATATAGCAATTGGTTGAGTATTTTGCATGAGTATTCTTTAGAGTAATATGATTGTTTGAGATTGAGCAAGCGTGGAATTATTTAATTAAAGTTAGTTTGGTTTGTAGATTTCAGGTGATATTGATACATTGAATTCGCTTTGTTTATACAGATTTTATGCAAAAATTTCTTAGCGGTGTCATTCTATTGTCTTTGTGGTTGCTGTCAAGCGTTGTGATCGCCCATTATAAATTTTCAGGTGTGTATATTTATCTGTCTATGAATAATAGTGAGGGTACTTTATTCATATAGAGCAGCTGACATGAAAATTACATGTTAAGACTTGGATGAAAATTGCACTATAGGACTTCATTTCGTTAATATTTGGGTTGCATATAATCCCAATAATTTAAAAAAAAGACCTTCCATAATAGTGAGTTTTGTTTCACAGCAGCACAATTGTATTTTGTTTTCATCTCAAATCTTTTCTTTATCACTATTGTGTTGCTTTATTAAAATATGAGAATTCAATTGTAGGAACAAATTGTCATGTACTGTACACAATTGAGACTATCTAACTATTACCTATAATATTTTATTTTTATTTTTCAGTTATGAGGCCAAAAAAGGATTTGAACAAGAGAAAACGATTCTTTGAGGACCTGCAAAATTTTGAACAAGGCTTGGCAAGCCACGGGACAATGGCAGAGTCACCATACTTGGAAGATGAAGGTTCAAGCGGATCCAATCCACCGCTAAAATTAACCAAGAAGAACTGTTTTTTTCAGCAACGTCTAAATTTTTCTCAAGATATGGGTGAAAGCATATCGAATGTAGTTATGGACCATGTCAATGAGAGTCAATCAGGTAATCTCACAATATTCTGCAATAGTAGGAATACTATAATTGTATAGAGGATATATTATGGTGATAATTGTCTCATGTCAGTAGCTTTATTACTATTGATGGGTTTTTTGTTCTTGCTTTGGCTTGCCAGACCATTGTTCTAGACATGTGGTTGGAAGCAGCTCGAATATAGCCATGGATCATCTCGATGAGAATCAATTAGGTAATCTAACCATATGGTGCATTAGTAGAAAACTTTTCTTGCAATTTTAAAGTTTTGTATAAATTAACTGTGCAGAGGATACATGATCATGACAACTGTCTCATAACAGTGGCTTTAATAATCTTGATGGGTTTTTTGTCCTAGCTTTGAAATGTATATCACAAATATGTTTGAGCTATACCCTTATACACTTGGTTTTTCTACTAATGATTTTCCTAGATAAGAATTATTCTGCTTTATTAATATCAGTTTTAGTGGTGCATATAGTTTGTATCATTTTATTGTATTTGTTTTTGTTGCTTTTCAGCATGTCAAGTGACTTTGGAAGAGAACAGCAGCGACGATGAAGATGTTCATCAAGTTATATCAGGTATTGTATGCATATAGTAGCTTATTCTGCAGTATAATCATTCTAGCATTTCTCACAATCAATCTAACAATAACTTTTTTCCATCAAATATAGGTCATGGAGAGACTATTTTTGGGCAGGCATCATATCAGAGAAGCCATAGAGGTTAGTGATACACTATTATTGATTATTAATCATTCATCTATTCATTATTGAGGTTTTAAAAATATAACACAGATTTTGCTAATTGTGATTGCAGGTGTGATTGTTCATTATAACGATTCTGGAGATGACGCTTACACATGCAGGCATTGCACTGCTTTATTCTGGTCCGGCGAAGCATTGAAAAAAAAAGAAAAAAATCAATTGATATATACTCATTGTTGTGAAAAAGGACAAATACAACTTCCTATATCATATTCAACTCCAGCTTTTCTTGATGAATTATTAAATCCAGATAATGGTAGAAAAAGTGTGCTATTTCGTGATAATATTAGAGTTTATAATTCTATGTTTGCTTTTACTTCTATGGGGGCTAAAATTGAGCATAGCATAAACAATGGAGGAGCTCCTTATGTGTTTAAAATATGCGGACAAGTGCATCATTTGATGGGTTCAGTTTTACCTTTGGAAGGAGAATCTCCTAAATACGCTCAGTTATATGTATATGATACTCAAAATGAGATTTTAAATCGAATAACCGCTATTAATCCAAATAATGCAAATGACAAGATTGATGTTGATATTGTTAAGGGATTGGTGGAATTATTAGATCAATGTAATGAATTAACCAAAGAGTATCGATCTGTGAGAGATGATTATGAGAATCATTCGTTGACCAATTTTGATATGACTATACTTGATCGTGAAAAAATTGACAGCAAACAATATGAATTACCTTCTGCTTCTGAAATTGGTGGATTGATTGTCGGTGACATAGGTGAATTTAATTCTAATAGAGATATAATTATTCGATCTAACGAAGGGTCACTAAAGCGAATATCTAAAATTCATCCGAAATTAATGTCATTACAGTATCCACTTCTTTTTCCATATGGAGAGGATGGATTTAAAATTAATATGAAATTAAAACCAATTACAAGCAATGATAACAATAAAGATAGAAAATTAACAATGAACAAATTTGTATGTTATCAAATTCATGATAGAGCAAACCAATCAAGTACTTTGTTAAAAGGTGGAAGATTATTTCAACAATATTTAGTTGATGCATATGCAACTGTCGAAGAAAATCGTTTGGAATATATCAGACATCACCAACCAGAACTAAGGTGTGAAACATGGAATAATATATCTGCGTTTATTTCAGATGGAATTGTCCAAGGTTCTGATATTGGAAAAAGAGTTTTTCTTCCTGGTTCTCACACAGGTAGTCCAAGAGATATGATAAATAATTATCAAGATGCAATGGCAATTTGTAGAGAATACGGTAATCCCGATTTGTTCATTACTTTCACGTGCAATGTGAAATGGCCAGAAATTTTGAGATATTTCGAAAAAAAACCAGGCTACAAACCAGAAGATCGTCCTGATATTGTCTGTCGAATTTTTAAAATAAAGGTAGATGATATGATTGCTTATATTAAAAATGGAGAACCCTTTGGAGAAGTCCACGCTCATGTATGTACAATTGAATTCCAAAAAAGAGGGTTACCCCATGCTCATTTATTATTTTGGTTAAAAGATAAATACAAATGTTATACAGCAGATGATGTAGATTCTATAATTTCAGCGGAATTGCCCGATAAAAATATTAATCCAGAATTGTTTGAAATAGTTAGTCAGCTTATGATTCATGGTCCTTGCGGTCAACTTAATCCATCTTCTCCATGTATGCGAGACAAATTATGTACAAAACATTTTCCAAAACCATTTCTTCCTAACACAATTTTTCAAGCAATAAAGTCTCCTCAATATAGACGTCGTGATGATGATTCAAGTTTTGTAGTTAAAAAAGGAGTTCATGTTGGTAATAATTATGTTGTACCGTATAATGCTAATTTATTATTGAGGTATAATGCTCATATAAACGTTGAATCATGTTCTCAGTCTATGTTAATAAAATATTTATTTAAGTACATAAATAAAGGACCTGATAGAGCTCGCGTACTGGTTCGTGACAATATAAATGATGAAATCCAAAATTATTTGAATTGTCGATATTTAACTCCGCATGAGTCCGTATGGCGTTTATTTGAATTTTCCATTCATTCTAGATTTCCTGCAGTTCAATATTTAAAAATTCATTTACCCAACGAACAAAATGTTTGTTTTCATCAAGCTAATTCTCTTGAAAATGTCTTACAAAGTCCAGGTATAGAAACTACAATGCTGACTGCTTGGTTTACTGCTAACAAGACTTATAAGAAAGCAAAGAAATTAACATATACTCAATTTCCTACAAAATTTGTGTGGAATGCTAATCAAAAATTATGGACCCAAAGGAAAAAATATATTGTTCTCGGTAGAATAGCACATGTACCACCAAATGCGGGTGAATTGTACTATCTTAGAATGCTTTTGAATGTTCAAAAAGGATGTATCGATTTTAAGGCAATAAGAACGGTAAATGGAACAGTATACTCTACTTATCAAGATGCATGTCGAGCTTTGGGATTACTTGGTGATGATAAAGAATGGCTCGAAGCATTGTTGGAATCTACTTTTACTGCCACTTCTCCTCAAATTCGTTATTTATTTGTTACGATTATTCTATTTTGTGATGTCTCGGATCCTCGAGCTTTGTTTGATGCATATTGGATTAAGATGTCCGATGACATATCACACAGAATGAAATTAAATTTTAATATGGAAAATCTTACCATACCCGATGACGAATTAAAGAATGCTGTTCTACATGAACTCGAAAAATTGTTTAACATGTCATCCAGTAGTTTAAAAGACCATAAATTACCAATGCCAAAGATACAACAAATACATCAACTTGACAATAGGCTTATCAGAGAAGAATTAGATTTTGATTGTGAAGCATTGAAACAAGAACATTCTGACTTGATCACTAAACTAAATAATAATCAAAAAATTATATACGATGAAGTGATCAAAGCCGTAGAACAGAAGAACCCAAAATCATTTTTTGTTTATGGTAGTGGAGGTACAGGCAAAACTTTTTTATGGAATACTATAATTTCAAGATTGAGATCTGAAGGTAAAATTGTTTTGGCCGTTGCTTCGTCAGGCATTGCTTCATTATTACTTCCAATAGGCAGAACAGCTCATTCGCGTTTCAAAATAAAGCCGATTATAGACAAAGATTCAAATTGTAATATAAATAAACAAACTCATCTTTCTGATTTAATTGAAAAGGCTAAATTAATAGTTTGGGATGAAGCTCCTATGTGCAATAAATGGTGTATAGAATCAGTGGACAGAACATTGCGTGATATTTTGTCAAACAAAGAAGAGCCATTTGGAGGAAAGACAATTTTATTCGGCGGAGATTTTAGACAAACTTTGCCCGTGATACAAGGTGGTAGTAAAGAACAAATTATTCAAGCATCATTTAATAATTCATATTTGTGGCCTAACATTACAGTATTTCATCTAATTGAAAATATGAGGTTGTCGACGATTGGTTTAACTCCTCTTGAAAAAATTGAAATTAAAGATTTTGCTGAATGGATGTTACAGATAGGTGAAGGTCGATTGGAATCTAAATTGCCCATGGATGATCCTGATGTGAGTTGGATTGATATACCGAGAGATTTGTTGGCTGATCCCACAATTGAACCCATAAAATCGATTTTTGAAGCAACTTATCCCAATTTTGATACGAAATACAATAATACCAATTATTTGAGGGAACGTGCTATTGTAACTCCCAAAAATGTGACTGTTCATGAAATCAATAATTATGTAATTAAATTAGTACCTGGAGATAGTAAATCATATTTTAGTTCAGATTCTATTTCATATAATTCCGGTAACAGCGATAATATTAATCTTTTGTATCCCATGGAATTTTTGAATAAGCTTGAGTTTAGTGGTTTACCGACACACGAACTAATATTGAAAATTGGTATGCCTATTATGCTATTAAGAAATATAGATCAAATACGTGGTTTGTGTAATGGCACGAGGTTAATTGTAACAAAATTGTTCGAAAGATTAATAGAAGCAAAAATACTTACTGGGAGTAACGTCGGAGAAAAAGTACATATTCCGAGAATAGTACTGTTTGCAACTGAAACAAAATGGCCGTTTACGTTTAAAAGACGTCAGTTTCCTGTTAGACCCTGTTATGCAATGACGATCAATAAGAGCCAAGGTCAATCATTAAATCAAGTCGGAATATATTTGTCAGAACCAGTTTTCACCCACGGACAATTATATGTAGCAATGTCAAGGGTAACGTCAAAAAAAGGTCTGAAGATAGTGATAAAAAATGGTGATGATGTGCCTAATAACTATACGAAAAATATTGTGTACAAAGATATATTACAAAATATATAATATGTATAATTACATACGTATTACACACACACACACACATAATACACAACACACATATTGTCACATGTTTTAATGCATGTACATTTTATACATTTAAACAGATTAACACATATATTATAACAATGTTATTTATTTACTATTTTCGCTATTCAATGAATAATATGACCAATGTTATTTATAACAATATTATCGTTGTCATTGCAATCAACCATGTAGGAGCAGGAGAGAAAGATCTATGTTTGGATATTAGTTGTGTGGCTTATATTTTTTTGTAACTTTGATGACTTATTGCCATCTTAGATGATTTGAATGGTACTTTATGTAGTCATCGAAAGAGAAATCTTTTATTTTAGTTTGGAACCTCCAAATGAAACTCCATGTAGCTTCTTATATTTGTATTTAGCTAATGTTAAAGTTAGTTTTCGTTCAGCTTCAGCTATGCTTTGCTTAGGATGTTCTATGTTTTACTCACTAACTATTTTTCGTACATAACTATGTAAATAGTCTGCAACAAACCTGATATAAGTATCTATTTAAATGTAACTATTTAGATCTTCTTCGTTCTTATTTCATCTAAGTTTAACGAACACCCGCGCCTAAATTTAACCAACACCCGCGCCTCGGCGCGGGGATCCACCTAGTAAATAATAAATGACTGGAAAAATTAATGCAACTGTGGAATTGAGACTACTGTAGTCGATTTCAATTCTAACTAGTTCAACTTTTGATTTTTGCAGGTTTTCCACTAGATACTATCATATTAATATCCACTGCGATAAACAGTCCCTTGAAATACGTATACGGAATCCCCATCTTCCACACCGTGCCACTTGAGGCTACAATTGTTGCGCATGATCCCTTGCTTGTGTATGAACAAATAATCATCTGCAGGAAGAAATTTACTGCTCAAAAGTGACTGCCTCAAGTCATTAATTGTGATGGACGACTCCATTTTCAAAGGAATCCTTGCTGAGTTAAGTAAACTTGAGGAGGTTTGTACCACTATGAGGGATAGCTATCCTTGAGACAATTCATGGTCCTAAGGATCATGGCAATCTCAGAAAATCCACAGATCCCATAATCACTTAACTTGTGGAAGTCTTCCAACTCCATTCCAGAAAACAGGAGTGCCATTCTTTTGATGGGTGTACCGTAGATGCTGTGGATTTTTTCTTTAAGGCTACCCACCGTCTCTGTTCTGAATACCTCTATCTGATGTTGTGTTGTTAAAGATTTTACGATGATTTGGATCTTACAGTTCTTATTGGACTGGTTTGAAGCAGGTTCCATGCATTTGATGGTGAGGTTAATTTGTGTACCTTCGGCGATGATTGGATAGTCTTCCGTATCTAGTCCATCTTCTAACTCCCATTCAGAAACTGCGAGGGTTTGTGAAGCTGCCGGGATGCCCAAGAGTTGTTCCAACTTCATTTTGATTTCAAGAAGAGGTTCTTTCAGACCCACTTCTATGGTGTATTCATGTCCCCAGGTATCGATAATGATCACTCTCATTGTGTCACTGACTCACTGATAAGTGACCTTTACTGTTTTGCTTTCTCTCTAAGGCTATGAAACTTAAGATGTAAAAAGAATACTGGAGATAAGATGGGGTTTCTTTTTTTCTTGGTCAAACACGAGAAGTTGGCTTGAAAGTAGATTCTCCTCTGGTACAGACTGGTTTATAAGTTCAAAACTGAGGGATCAAATACAGAGCTCAGAGTCATGCCAAACACATGAGTATTCCAATCATCTAATTTGTATGTTGCTTTCATTTTGAAAATTAACTCTGGTAATGAGCATGATACTCATGACAAAAGCACCAAGAGTTTTTATCAGCTATAATTGCTAGGATAGTTAAGTAGACGTTCTGCTATTGAACCAATGTTTGCATTATGAACCTGTGGATGTGTCTTATGTTGTTACCACTCGGTTTATATATTAGTCTTCACTTTGGAGCTTCGGCTGGAGCTGACCAAGCATTAGCCACCATTTTGTTTCATAGGGTTCCTCTATGTAAACCTTAACTCATTATATTAATTAAGCAAAAGGAAGATCTCACATATCATGAAAGAACTTGTAAGTCTGGACATAGTCCACAATGAACTTGACTGCACCAATGCAACCCATCACTGCAACAGAGAACCAATCTACTATGACAAAGTTTAGAAGCAGCAAAGACGGATACATTTTGGTGTTTTGGTGCCTTCTTCTTCTAGCTTTTAGATATGCCATAGCAGTGAACACAAAGTCCAGTGGTGTAAACCCAACTGCTCCACATATGGACACAAAATCCCCAAAGAAAGGCATTGCTGCTGCAACCACTGTAATGAGAACCATATACATGGAGGTACATCCGAGACGAATTATCTTGTTTCGGATTGATGAACGACTAGTAGTAGTTTCAGAGGACAAGAGTCTCTCTTCGAAGTAAGCATATGTAGGTCTGCAATATATCTAACAAAAACAAGTATAATACCTTAGATTTCATGTTACGTTGTTGAATTGTAAATGAGTGTCAATGTTGTCTACTAGAAGGGTACCTGAAAACATCCTGATATTTGTATGACAGCAAAGAGATTGGCCATAACAATAGTCCATTGAGGAACAGTTAGTGAAGACAAGATGTAAGGCTGGACTTGTGACCCAACGCCCAGTATCCGGTGAAGGCTAATTGCCAGTAACTCAACACTATGATACCATAAGCTGCTGATACACCCTTATACTCATTCTTCTCTGCGGGTTCTCTCACAGTGTTCTTGTCAACAAAAATTAATGATTCAAATTCCACAAACAAAAGTTTCTTGTAAAGAAATTAGAAATGTGTACAACTTGTAGACTTCATATGTGTAACCTGTATCTCTGGAAGCATTGCATCTCCAAAGGAAAAGGAGATTTCTCTGAGAGCGTTGAAGGCTCTAAACATTTTAGATGATGAGCTTCCATCTAAACTGTAACTGATTACTTTTCTGTCAATCCTTTTGCCTGTAATGAGATCATCAAGCTGACTGAAGTGCAAGGAAACAATATATATGACAGACCAAGTCTGATGCTTTTTGATGTGCAAGTAATAACTTCTACATCATATATACAGTACCATCATAAATCGTGACACCAATAGTGGTAGCAGCAAAGCCAATGGTGCTGAAGGTGCAAAAGGCATTGACCCATCTCAAGGAGTGAATATCGGGGGGCCGAGAGAGAAGGAGCTCAAAAATCCCAAATAACATAATAAAATGTTGCAGGTCAGATCTCCATCCTTGTGATAATACTTGTAAACAGCCTGCACAGCATAGAGGAATTGTCTCTATAGCTCAAACTAGTCGTTCCTGAAATCATAGTATGATTACATAGAATGTAGAACAAGCAAAGTGCAACATCCGGAAATAAAATGACGATGGAGTTCGTTCTCTAACCTTAAGGCTACTCCCAGTTGCAATATGAATGTCAATGTTATTGCCAACAGAAGCTACCTGCTGAAAAAATGCAATAGACCAATAACCCCAGAACCCTTTAAGAATGTAAAATCAAAGATGTTAGATGTTCAAGTAACATGTCTTCTGTTCACTATATATTGTGTAATACTGTAAACTAGCATGGCCTGTGCTCGCTTGGTAGGAAGCATTTCTCCAGAAGCACTGAAGGCACTTGCAAAAGGCCAAGTAAATTGACAGATAGAAATATAATTAGCTGCTGTTCAAAGTGTATGCATGTACCAAATATGCTTTGTGCGAGGTGGCGATAGGTAACATGCTTCTTCCCATCCCACTTCCACAGAGAAGCAATGAGAAAACTAGAATACCATGTAGCTAGTGTTGCACCTGAAGAAGAACAGAAGATAGTAGTCTTGGTTGAAAGTTTCTCAATTGTATTATTTTCAACTTCTTTACAGCAACCGAAATATATAAGAAAGAGAGAACAAGATTAAAGGAAAAACAGACTACCTAACAATCTAAAAGCTAAAGAACTATTACAAGATAAGACATGTAACTAATCCTTGAAATCAGGAACAATCTACCAATCCATGAATTTAGGGATCACAGCAGCAGAAAACCAGCACAAGCAACCACATGACATGATCAGCAGGGCAAGGCATGAACATAAGAACATACTTCTTTACTCCCCCTCAAGCTGAATCGAGAGAATCTCTAGATCCAAGCTTCGATAATAAACGATCAAATTGAGCAAATGGCAAAACATTGGTAAACACATCAGCAAGTTGATCAGAAGAAAGAACATATGCAGTAGATAGAACCTTGGCCTGCACTTGATTTCTGATAAAATGACAGTCGACTTCTATGTGTTTAGTCCTCTCATGGAATACAGGATTGGCTGCAATATGTATTGCAGCTTGATTGTCACAGTGCCAGGTAATAGGTTGAGCACATTTGATTCCAAGATCAGCAAGGAGGATCTTGAGTCAAATTAACTCACATGTAGCAGAAGCCATAGCTCATACTCTGCCTCAGCACTTTATCTAGCCACTACAGACTGTTTTTTGCTTTTCCAAGTTACCAAATTTCCTCCAACAAAGGTGCAGAAACCTGTAGTGGACTTTCTATCAATGACATTGCCTGCCCAATCTGAGTCTGCATACCCTTCCAAGATAAAATGACCATTTTTCTTCATGAACAGCCCTCTAGTTATTGATCCTTTGAGATAACGAAGAATACATTTTACAAGCTGAAGATGGTAAGAATTTGGAGCATGCATGAATTGACTAACCAAACTGACAGCATAAGTTATGTCTGGACGAATAATGGTAAGATAGATCAACTTCCCAACAAGGTGCTAGTATAGACCAATATCAGACAATAATTCACCTTTCTCTTTAATGTTCAAGTTACTAGGTAAAGGAGATTTAACACTACTAGTGTGCTTTATGTTAGCTTCATCAAGTAAATCAACAATATACTTCTTTTGATTTAGAAACAAACCTGAGAGAGAATGATCCATCTCTATACCAAGGAAATATCTTAGCTCTCCAAGATCTTTAATTGCAAATGTGGCATGAAGAGACTACTTGAGAGCTTCAACTTCCTGATTATTATCTCCTGTGATGATTAAGTCGTCGACATACACAAGTACTAGTCTCTCCGCTTTTCCAGATCTTACAAACATTGAGGAATCACCAAAACTTCTTTTGAAGCCAGAAGCAAACATGACAGAGTTGAGCTTAGAATACCAAGCTCTTGGGGACTGCTTGAGACCATATATGGCTTTATGAAGTTTACACACCATTCTAGGAGCCTTTTCTTGAGCATGACCAGGAGGTAGGCGCATGTAGACATCCTCCTTAAGATCTCCATGGAGAAAAGCATTTTTCACATCCATTTGATACATTTTCCAACCTTGATTCACTGCCATTGATAAAAGTACCCTTACTGTGTTCATTTTAGCCACAGGAGTAAACGTTTTTTTTGTAATCAATTCCAAACGTTTGTGTGAAACCCCTGGCGACCAGTCTTGCTTTGTACCTTTCAATGGTGCCATTAGAATAGAATTTTACCTTATAGATCCATCTTGATCCAACAGCTTTATTCCCTTTAGGAATTTGAACCACACTCCAAGTTTTGTTATCATGAAGGGCTTGGAGTTCTTCATGCATAGCCTTTCTCCAACATGTTGTGAGATTTTTTTATGACAAAAAAATTGAGAAATGACCTAAGTACCTTTGTTGTCGTACTAATCTCTCTCTCTCTCTCTCTCTCTCTCTCTCTCTCTCTCGTTAGTCTTGGATACACGGCGGGTTGGTTCACGCCCTAAATTATTTTTAATGTCACCCATAAGATATTTCTCTCATCTCGAGCTTACAATGAGTAAAGCCCACATTATAACATCCTCTCTCTCTCTCTCTCTCTCTCTCTCTCGTGTTTGTGTATAGCAAATTCAGCTCCGTCGCCGAGCCGCCACTCTATCTCTCTCTCCCCGCCAGATCCCTCGGCCGCTCGCCACCGCCGGTCCTCCGCCGCTAGTCTGTACTAAATTGATGACGTCGTAACTCGCAACCTCCTCCTCATCCTCAACCTCATGGCCGCCACGTCACGTGCTGTAGCCACAACCTCCTCAGCCTCTGGCCTCCCTTGGCTCTATGTCACCTCGCGATGCCTCACCGTCCAGCCGCGCACCTCCGTACAACTCGCCACCCTCTGCCTTGATACCCGTTAGTCCATTGCCTCATCTCTCCGCACAGCAAGCCTCGAGCTCTAAATCTTGTCGCCTCGGTCTCCACGCAGTCGAGCACTACCAGCCTCGAGTGTGACAACGTCAACAAGTTCAGATGTCTCCTCTCGCCACCGCTCCTGCTCAGTCGCATCGCTCCTGCAACACCACCTCTAGCGGCTCACATCTAAATCTATTCAGTAGGAGAGCCACCTCCAATAGTGACGTGATTCTGCGTCGAGGTTCGGTGTCGGCCTGAAGCTCCTTATTAGTGACAATTTCCGATTTAGCTTTTTTTGTAAATATTTGTGGATTTGTGGGGCGTTGATTTGAGAGATTTAAAGTTTTGTTTTGGAGGTATGAATTTGTGCTATTGTTGGAGAGTGGTGGCGCAGATTTAGATGTAAGCCATTTGTGCCCAATTTTTTTTTGTTGAGGACGTGCCCAAATTCATTGCACACCAATAATTAAACGAGAGAGAAGCCTTAATTTAAAAATCAGGTCTAGACTTGTAGCCATATAGAAAAATTGAAATCAAATTCTAGATTTCGGGTTGTTTTTGGATATCAATTGAAGGAAGAGGTTTCCAATCCAATCGATGTCAAAATTCCAAATGAGAGAGGGAGAAGAGAGAAAGAGAGCGGCGGTGAGGGTTACCGACGAAGATGTCCGACGGCTGAAACTGGATGATGAATCTGGGCAAGGGTGATATTATGGTGGCTAGAACTTAACGTAAGATCGTTGACTATTGACTTATTGGACCAATAATGTGTTAACACGTGTAACTTTCTAAATATAATTGGGTGTGAACCAACCCACATTGTATCCAAGACTAATCTCTCTCTCTCTCTCTCTCTCTCTCTCGTTAGTCTTAAATAAACGCCCAACTCGTACACGCCCAAATTTATTTTTAATTTCAACCATTGGATATTTCTCTCATCTCGAGCTTACAATGAGCAAAGCCCAAATTATAACCGCAACTCTCTTTCTCTGTCCGTTCGCCACCGCTGCTAGTTTGTACAAACTCTCCGTAGATGCGTCGACCTCCGCCGACATCCGATCCATGTTTTCATGCTGTTAAAAGGTGTATGCCTAATAACACCAATGACACCCCCATGTCATCTCTTCCATGATTTCTTTTTTGAAGTAGAGAAATTCATGAATATTCATAGAAATTGTATATAAAAAAACCTGCCATTCATCAAGAACAGACAAAACCATTATCCAAGTATCATAACGATAGAAACCATCAAAGTTGCATACAGGGTCATTAAGCAATGACTACTGAAAATTAATTAAAAGGTCCCTCCAAAAATAAAGAAAAATCTCTCAGATGAACTAAAGCCTTGTGCTGCTTCTTCATAAATGAAGACCACGAACTAGTTCCTCAACATCCCAACTAAATTGCCATAATGTTGCAAGGAAATCAAGCTCCCAGTATAGCTCACGATGCTTGTTTTTATTTTACGGTATGAAGGCACAAAACACTTGACTGCGGCGGTGGCGGCAGATGCTTAGGGAGCTTGTCGGAGGAGCATGAGACGAGCAAGAAGCGGTGGTGCGTGCTACGGGATCCGACCCAATTCACAGCCACGTCGGTGTTGTTGTCGTCGGGGTGGGCTTGGCAGAGGGTCTGGGCGACATCCCAAAGAGTTGTGTGGCTTGTGTGTTCATGTGCATATCTTCGCCTGAGATTTGTAACCTAGCGAGGCTCAACAGGGCCTTCCGTGGGGCCGCGTCCTCTGATGTCGTCTGGGATTCTAAGCTGCCGTCTAATTATCATCATCTCCTTGATTTGTTGCCTCCCGAGACCTATCATACCCGAAAGAAACCCCAAGGCATCTATGGTTCTTCTTTTGTTGGGTTTCACAGAGAGAGAGAGAGAGAGAGAGAGAAGCTGGGAACAACTTCTTCTTTTTCAGGCGGCGGAGCACGGTTGCCTGAAAACCCATACGCCGGAAGCTCAAATATCAGGCTAGAATCTGGTGGATGTAACTTATGGTAGACTCATTCACCGTAGACTAAATGGACTAATAAGACGTCGACACATGTAACTTTCTAAAAATTTTAGGACGTGGACGCAATGGCCGTGTATTCAAGTGTCACTAGAGAGAGAGAGAGAGAGCGGGGGGGGGGGGGGGAGTGACACTTGAATACACAACCATTGTGTCTACGTCATAAATTTTTAGAAAGTTACACGTGTCGACGTCTTATTGGTCCATTTAGTCTACGGTCAATGAGTCTACCATAAGTTACATCCACCAGATTCTAGCCTGATATTTGAGCTTCCGGCGTATGGGTTTTCAGGCAACCGTGCTCCGCCGCCTGAAAAAAAAGAAGTTGTTCCCAGCTTCTCTCTCTCTCTCTCTCTCTCTCTCTCTGTGAAACCCAACAAAAGAAGAACCATAGATGCCTTGGGGTTTCTCTTGGGTATGATAGGTCTCGGGAGGCAACAAACCAAGGAGATGATGATAATTAGACGGCAGCTTAGAATCCTAGACGACATCGGAGGACGCGTCCCCACGGAAGGCCCTGTTGAGCCTCGCTAGGTTACAAATCTCAGGCAGAGATATGCACATGAACACGCAAGCCACAATAAAAACACCACAAAGATAAAAACTTTGAAGATTATATCCACATCGCCATTTCATAACTAAGTCAAAGATTTCATCTTTGAAAATCAAATGAATGGTGGAAACTCACTCCTTCGAAGAGAGCCAGCGCTCCCTGCCCTCTTCTTCTAAAAGTGCTTTCGAGTTCATAGCCAATATGTGAGTCATGCTCTTGGTTACTCGTGATTCTATACTACCTCTCATTTGCACCAATTTTTGTTTCCGAATATGAAAGATATGTAATTTGTGAATATATATGAGACTAAGAATAAAAGAAACACAAGTGGATGTGAAAGTGTAGCATTTCTAGACCTGTAACCGGGGGTTTTGAACTCCTCTGGAGACTACGAAGACGACCATACCGGCGAACATTCCGTCAGGATCGGACGGCGGACTTTTGTGGTCTCTGGAGGCCTTCGGCGCCATTTTGGGTGTAAAAACTAAAAATCGAGTGAAAAAATGAGAATATCACCATAGATTATTAATTAATAATTATTTGAAAATTTCTAATCTCATATTCATATGCATAGGTGAACTTTTAGTCTGGAAACTAAATAGAAAGGTTGGGATATATCGGAAAAAAAAATAGAAAGGTTGGGTCCTAAAGTCATTCGTCCAATCCAAGGAACTTTGGACGGTCCGATCTAAAGCCGTACAGTCCTTGGTTAGATCCTACAGTATGGATATTAGGGTAATAGGGCTGCATAGGAAAAAGGAAAAGGCGGCATGGAAATGGGATTTTGTTTTTGAAAAGAGATTTTAGAAATTCTTGGGTAATGCATAATTAAATTAAATAGTTATATAAAGACAAAAACCCGGCCAACTGTACAAAAATACAGAACTAGTTTTTGCTGTAAATGGCTATATTTTGTTGAGCGAAAGGGAGACTGGTTCTAGAAAGTTCTACTTAAGTGCTTAATCAGTCCTTAAACAAGAAAAGACAAAAAAAAAACAAAAAAATTGTCTGAGCATTTTGAATAGGGTTTTGCAGTCTCTCTCCCTCTCCTTTAGAGCATCCGCAGCGGGGATTCCTATTCGTAGGAATTCCTCCCAAAAACGGTGGTCCCCGCCAGTAAATAGGAATTTTGGACCTCTTTTTCCTCTTGTAATTCCTATTTGAGGAATCGGGAGAGGAATTCCTCGAGGAATTCCTTGTCCCCGCTGCGGATGCTCTTAGCATTCACAACGGCAGTTTTTCAGCCTCTACTCTCTTTCACAACCCATTATTTTTGCATTTTTCCCTCTACTTAATATTCTTAATCTGGGGGTTCTAGCTCTTGACTGTTGTCTTAAGTCGCAAATAACCCGGGACGTTCTGAAATTGGGACTGAAAACGATGAGGCTTTGGTATAAGTTGTTCTTTACTCAATGTCATACAACGACCTTGAATATTTCTTTTATTTGATGAAAAAAGAAACTCTCAACTTTTGTTGTTGTTTCCTATATGATATCATAGCCTTTATTGAAACTACTGGGTCTCAAACCTCTGATTAGTACCACGTGGGTCTCGAACCTCAAATGAGGACAATGGGCATGACCCTCCCAGGTGGTAGACAAACACGGCTTCCCAATTCTATCCCACAGGTAGATGCTCTAATTTTTTGGTTGTTATTTGTTTGTTAATCAATTTCTGTATAAGTATTTCATGTATTTAAGCCCAGATGAAGCCCAGAACCTCTTGGTACTTAAGCTGTATGTGACCAAGCTTTTGGCATGACTGATCCATAAAAACACTTTAGTTTTTCTCATTTCCTTCTGTTCTTCTCTTAGTCTAGTTTAGCCTTCAACATACAAATTAGAGTGCTCTGAATAATACAACGTGCACTTTTATTCTATGATTGTATGGGGATCCAGAATGGTTCATGACAAACATTATTCTTATCTACAATGTAATCTCAGCTTACTTCTTCCGAGGCATGCACACAAAGTGATACAAACAAATGTAGCCAATAAAGACAAGGCTTAGTTTCTGACAAGGTGGAGGATAGTGCCAATTCATTGTCGAAAATGAATCCAGGCAACGTGGGAAAGAAAGCTGGGAGTATAAAGATTAAATCTTCCTACACATTGGGGAGTGATCCTGTACTGGCATGTAGCGAGCGTCCACAAGAAAAAGATTCAAGCAAGGTAAGCAAGGTCCATCAAGAATATAATAAGCAAGAACTGGATATGCACTCTGAGATTTTGAAATCATTAGTTTTGTTTTGCAGCCATCAACTCGTTGTTCTAAGTTTTTATTATAAAATTGTGTTTTTGTGACATATTGGTCCTTACATTTATCAAATGTCTTTGACAGATTACAAAGAAGGTAATGAAAATGGATGACGCTGAACCTTTTAATGTCCATGTCGATCCGGTGGCATTGTGGATATTTAGTGACGGAGTCAGGATTCAATGTGGAAAAAATTAAAATTATGTTCTGTAAAATTTAAAAGAAAATATTGATAATAAATTAAATAATTAAAATTATTAAACGGTACTTGTTAAACTATTATAAGAATAAAAGTCGTCATTTAGGTTTTCTATCCTGAAAATATTTCACAATAATGAATTTGTCTTTTACAAGTTGTTGCTTCAATAACTTCGACACTAAATTTTAAAAAGATGATTTTTCGATTACAAGATTTACAAAGTTTTTTTTTGTTCTTTTATAATAATACCAAAAATAATATTTAGAAAGAGAGAAAACTAATATAAACGAAGGCATGAGAGAAAACTAATAAATAAGTTTGGGCTTAATGGCTTATTTAGAGAGAGAGCACCGCTAGGTAGAGAGAGAGCGCCTCCAGATAAACTAGGGTTTTCTCTTTGCAAACTTTGATCGACAACCATCGTGGATGCCGTAGTTAACAAGATGTCAGAGTCGCTCGAGATATCGGGGCCGGTCGTACGAATTTTGGGGAGGCAAGTGTAGCGGCGTTTGTCGTCGCAAAGTTTTGTTGTTGGTCGACTCCTCATGACCAAAAAATAGGTTGATCCTCATAATTTCATGGGAACGATCGGATTAGTTTGGGGTTTGAAGAAGAAGCTTTCTATTAGGGCATAACAAGATCGCTTTGTCTTCACCTTCATGGAGGCAACGGATCGGGACTGAGTTTTGAACCGAGGTCCATGGTTTTATAATAGGGAAACTCTTGTACTGGTTGCATATGACGACCTCTCCTCTGTGGCGGCGGTTCCTCAGCGAACCATTCAGGTGTGGATCGAAGCGATTGGACTCCCTCCGGGTTTGCTGACTGAAATGGCGGGTAAGATGCTAGGGATGTCGCTGGGATCTTTCATGGAGGTCCACAAACCTAGCTTGAGTCGAGGACGTATGTGTATACTCATCAAGCATCCTGTTACGACTTCTGTGCAACAGGCATTCCCGGTTAGAGAGTTCAACTTCAATGTCGGCGTCATGCTCTCGGTTCGTTTCAAGTTTCAAGTATGAGAGACTTGAAGGTTTTTGTTGTGTTTGTGGATTATTGAAACATGCTAGCCAGTGTGGAGGAGTTCTAGATTCATCAAAACCTATTGATCTCTCTGGTATTCTCGAAGATCATGGAGTGGATCTCTTGGTGGCTCCAAACCCTAAGTCATCCATTGAAGTTGTGGAGTAGCAGCAAGGTTTTCATTGTGATGCTAACTGGTTGAAGCCGAAAGGGATTTCACCAGAAGGTTTTCGTTTGAAGGAGCTCTTGAGAGATTTAGGGTTTCCTGACATGCTGGTGTCGCCGATTACTCCAATGTTGCCCTTGCTTATAGGGGATTCAATCAATGCCAAGAGAGTTACCCTTACTGAGTTGGTGGTTTACAAGAAGCATCCCAAGAACCCTAATGGAGCATGGAAGTTCTTGGAGGGGTTCACCCTTGAGGTTGCACTACCAGAGGAGAATGGCATCATTACGGTGTCCCAAACAAAGTGCAAACATCGAGGTCGACCTGTGGGTTCTAAGAATAGGATCCGGACAGAGGAAATCCTTCCGTGGCGTGTGGGGAAGGAGGCGAGGAAGAAAAAGATTCCTAGGCAACCTAGGAAGAGTAAGGTCGCAAAGAAGTTGCTGGAAGAGACGGAGCACAATGGATCTGAGGAGAAGGAAGGTGAAAACCTACGCATGTGGATCCTGGTTGGTAGAGCAACATAAGGAAAGTTCGGAGTAATTCTTTACTCTAAAGTTGTTATTGTCAGCGCCTGGTTGGTCTGCCCGCCCTGATAATGGTTCTTGTTCATGGTCACATGTTGATTTTGTTGAGCTTCACTTTAGAGGTTGCATTTCTATCTAGGTAGTGTTAGATCGCGTAGGTTCTTTAATTTATGAACGTTAGTATTCCCTAGGTCATGCCCTTTGGGCGAATCTATGTATAATGTAACCCATTATTTTTTTAATATGACGTACTATGTTTAAAAAATAAATAAATGAAAGAATGATTATTAAAAAAAACAATGGAATAACCAAATATCAAATAGTATTTCTTACATAAAAATTGAATTATACTTTGATTAGATAGGAATCTTGAGTTATATTTTTCTTGATATAGAGTGTATATGTTTGTGAATTTCACCATATTGGATGATTTCACTTTTATGTTTCATCATGAACCGTCTCGTTTATTAGGGACTGAATTGGGTCTTAATTTTGAAAGTCCGATAGACCTGTCCCGTCATGCATAGTATATTTTGTAGACACCAAGTAAAATGGTGTTACTTTGTGTAGCTGTAGACTTGCAAGTTCTATCAAATTATGTTCATCTTATATTGAGCTCGAAATTTAGTCTATCCCGTCTCATCCGGGATTTTATTATTTATTTTATCGGACCGAGTTTTTATTGTTAAGTACTCTATTAAATGTTCATTCCAAATTGGTCCCAAAATTGAACTCGTCTCATCCTATCCCATTCGGATTTTGGGACGATCGAAACAAAATTTTAAAATCCTAAATTCTGTCTCATTAAGGATAGAGATAGGGATATGGTCATAGGGATAGGGATGTCCAAAAATTGACTTGACCCGTCTCATGCCTAGACAGAGTATTACGTTGGTTACTCTATCTAAACCGGGCTGGATAAAGGCCCAGTATAAATTTAACATGGAGGCCCAACTAAGTACTGATATAATTTTTCTTTGTTGGACGTTAAAATCAAAATTTAAAGACACTTGAAATCCAAACGCTCAGTTTTAGTTCCTAAATTTCAGTCTTCTCCGCAAAAACCCTAATGGTGTATATTAATTCCTGAGATGAGTTCGTTGACCGATCCGTTCAGCTGTTCCGCGCCGATCTAGATTCGGTATGACTACTCTCTCCTTCTTCTTTCGATCACTGCTCTTTTCAATTGCGTGGATGTTGATTGCTTTAGGTGTGTTTAGCTCAATGTCTGGGATTTAAAATTTTTAAGTTGAATCAGGCATAGTCAACTGGAACTTAGGCTGAGATAGTGATGATCGGATTTGATTCATATAATTTTGCGTAGTTCGTTTCGGAAATTTTTTATTATGTGATGCTATTTGATCTGTTTTTGATCGTTTGTGGTTCTGGTTGTGAATGCAGACTCGATATGTGATGAAGTAACGACATTGCGATGGAAAATTGGTTCTCAAGGTCACTGATAACAAACAGGTACTTGGATATCTTGTGTTTATACTTGTTGCATTGGTTGAGATTCTTGATTTATATTTTTCGATGGATGATTGGTTGATTATCTAGTGTTTGTCGAATTAGCGTTATTGAGACAGCTGAATTTTAAGTTTAATTGTTTAGGTTTGGATTGGAGTTTTCAGTTTCAGGTGTCATGATTATTCGTGTTTAGATACTTTAGTAAACTTAGGTTTTGCCAGAACGTACTTGAACTAGGATTGTTTTACATGAAAAAATCAATGTTGATATAAAAAAAAATTAGAATGTTTGATTTAATCCACACATCTTTTGGACTTGCCTTAGGAATCCTGGATTGGAACACTTTACACAAGGCAAAAACATGTGTATATTGTTGTCCGTTACTGCAGGACTATACATGGTGTTACTCTGCATACTGTTTGGATGCACTTTTGAACTCAAATAAGTGATGTGTGCATACCAAATGTTATGAGTTCTATGAAAAATAAATGATGTGTGCGTGCATACCGGTTGTTACTTGTTAGGATTACAATTAACACAATTTTATAAATATTATACTAACGTGATCAATTCCTTTGCATTGTCTGAAATTTAAAGTAGATCAGGCGCAGGATGCTAAGAAGATGGAGAAACTTAACAACATATTCTTCACTTTGATGGCCCGTGGACCTGAAGGTATTATAACAATTTCTTAATAAAAATCTGGTTGCTTCTTATCTATAGTGACTCAAAAAGTTACTGCATGCTATATGGCTGCATTTGGAACAAAGTTTCATATTTTCTTTGTGGCATAATATCTCTATATTACTGAAAGTAGAGTTCAGTTTTGAAGCTCTATAACTGGCTTCAAGTTGTTCAAAACCATGTTTGACGCAGCAGCGCTTCTAAAATTGTTAATTGGTGTCCGCTGGATGTCATCAGAATCTATGCCTTTCTACACCAGTTGTCTTTGATGTAGTATTCATTGATACTAACAAATATTTTTGTTTTTGCAGTGGATCCAACAGACGTTGCTGGAAAAGATCAAATGGATGCACAACCGACCAAGAAAGGAAGAGGAAAGAAACAATAGTTTTCTTGACTATTAAATACATAGGTCTTTTGGATCCATCTTAAGATTAACCCATGATTACAATTGTGATACTAGAATGATTTTTTTGTAATTGCATTTCATAAAGTTGAGAAATTTCAGACGGTGGAATATATTTTTGGCTTTCGTAAACGACGACATACTGGATATGCATCTCAACGTTGAATATTTGACCGTATGTAAGGCTGGATTTCTGCTTTTTGCTGGGTAAGACTTCAGCACTATGCAAGGACGAATGCAACCGGAAAATGATAGAGGGAGAGATGAGGCAAATCCCAAATCGAACATAGTTAATAATATCATTAAGGCCATTTTTGGATGTGTTTTTTTTATACTTGTAGGATTAAACAAAACCAGATTAAACATCAATGGTATTTGGATGAAGTATTTTCAATTCTCATTCAATTAATGAGAATTACAATTTTATGATTTTAAATATTGTTATTTACGAATTCTATCGTTTGAATTTATAATAGCAAAGGAATTCAAATTTTTATATGTAATTCGAGAAAATTGTAGAATGACACTTAATTTTGAAGTAATTTAACAAAAAAATTGAGAACTTCAATTCCCCCAAATTTCAAAAAACAGAATTTGCAAAATGCTCAAGAAGCTTATCCAAATGAAGAAATTTAAAAGAAAGAATTGTGAATTGCTAGAATTCGTTTAAATTCCCTTAATATTTTCTCCATCCAAACACACTGCAAAATAACTCGGTCATCAGTAATTCTTCTGCTTAGTCGTATTGCAATAGTAAGATTAAGCGCCAATAACCTTGTGCATTGATTATATCAGTGATAGAAAAAACCTAGTTTTCTCTCATCTCTCTCTTGCGCCGTCGGTGCCATTCCTCTTTGTTATCTCTCAGTTTTCTTATGTTCCCAAGTCTAATCCCATATTCCTTCTTCTCTTTCGAATCTATATCTCCGAGACCGATTGCATGTCGACTTTGGCAGCCATGAGTGATGGCGCACCCTAAGGCAGCCCTGACTCGGAGATGCATCTCCTTGTAGCGAAGTTCGAGGACACTACAAGAAAAAAATGCTTTTGATGACGATCGAATTTGTCGCTGAAAATTTAAATTTCTCGCTAAAATAAAATTGCGACGAATTTTCAGTCGTCGCTAGGTCGGTCACCCTATTGGTCTGGGGGAATGTAAAAGGCAACGAATAGCTTGTTTCATCACATTTTTTTATTAGCAACGTAATTAATTCATTTTACATTATTTTTGGCGAGGAATTTGGGTGTGTCGCAAAACATAAAAACGACGCTTCACTGTCATCGCAAATATTGAATGCGACGTTTGACATTTGTCGCAAACTCTAAATGTGACGTTTTGTGTCATAGTTTGAGAATATAAGCTAATTAAAATCAAATATAACGTTTGAGTAGTAAAACATACAATGCTATATTTATGAAAGCTAGCTATACAAAAACAAAAACAAACAAAAAAATAAGAAAGATACCAAATTTGATCAATATCGAAAAAAGAATCCATGGACATATATAAAAAGAAAAGAAACTAAAGTAATAGGTGAATCAAAGAAGAACATAAAAAGAAAAGAAATCAAAACAAATTAAAAACTATATCAAGAGAGAGAAGCTATCGATTAACAAAGTATCAAATATAAAATTTCTGAAACTGAAACTTACATGAAAACCTGGAATGATAGAGAAAAAGTTGAACAAAAGATGGAATGAGAGTTTCCTATATATGTTGGCTGAAAGCACTTAAAACCCTCCCGTAAACTTTTTATTTTGGCGCTTTTTGTGTAAAAGAGAGAGAAAACTACAACTCTTTCTTCCATTGATTTTCTGCTTTCAAGGTTTGAGATTGATTTTAGTTTGGGAGGATGTCGAAATATATCACCAAGGAGAAAGATAAGATATTAATTAATATTATAGCAATGAAGGAGATATAAATCCTACTAATTAATCAATATTCTTTCCTTCTACTGGTTAATCTACAAAGAAAGAGATAGAAAGAGATTTAAATCCTACCGTACGTAATATATTAATGCATTTAAAAGCTTAATAATTAACCATTAATAAATTTTGTATATATACATCTATGCCAAGGATTAATGGCGGCAATGCACTTTTGTTATATATATATATATATATATATCTTCTGTAAAGTATATATTTATATCTCACTTTTATCCTAATTTTTTTTATAAAAAAAAAATCGTGCACATGTGCATATGTTCTCTCTCTATATATATGGGAAATTCTAGGGTAGAATGCATCTATCTAAACTTAATTTTATAATTTTGTTGTTATATGCATGTACGTGGCTACTACACTACATATATATGTATATGTATAAGAGTTAGACTTACATATCTTAATTGGTTAAAATTATATATATAAGATGTATTTATAAATAGGTTGATTTTTCTTTCTAATAATAGGTCTTTTGCAAGGAATGAATGTTTGTCGCATTAAGTATCACTGACAACTCTTTTCAGTCATCGCCTAATAAGTCTTTTGCGAGGAAACTGTTGTTATCGCATAAAATTTTTGTGACAAATAGTAAAATTCGTCGCCAAATAGGTTTTTCGCGAGGAACTTTTAGTTGTCACATATATATTTAGAAAAACTCATGAAAATCATCGCGAAATAGGTCTTTTGTAAGGAATGAATGTTTGTCGCGTTAAGTATCACTGACAACTCTTGTTAGTCGTCGCCTAATAAGTCTTTTGCGAGGAAATTGTTGTTATCGCATAAAAATTTAGTGACAATTAAATAGTAAAATTCGACGCTAAATAAATTTTTCGCGAAGAACTTTTAGTTGTCACATATATATTTACCAAAAACTTGTGAAAATCGTTGTGAAACAGGTCTTTACAAGGAATGAATGATTGTCACATTAAGTATCACCGACAACTCTTGTCATCGTCGCGTAATAAATTTTTTGCGAGGAAATTGTTGTTGTCGCGTAAAAATTTAGTGACAAATAGTAAAATTCGACGCCAAATATATTTTCCGCGAGGAACTTTTAGTTGTCACATATATATTTACCAAAAACTAGTGAAAATCGTTGTGAAACAGGTTTTTGCAAGGAATAAATGTTTGTCACATTAAGTATCACCGACAACTCTTGTCAGTCGTCGCCTAATAAGTCTTTTGTGAGGAAATTGTCGTTGTCGCATAAAAAATTAGTGTCAAATAGTAAAATTCGTCACCAAATAGGTTTTCCACGAGGAACTTTTAGTTGTCACATATGTATTTACCAAAAACTTGTGAAAATCATCGCGAAACAGGTCTTTTGCGAGGAATGAATCTTTGTCGCATTAAGTATCACCGAAAACTCTAGCCAATCGTGGCCTAAAAAGTTTTTTGCAAAGAAATTGTAGTTGTCGCATAAAAATTTAGCGAAAAATCTTTAAAATCGTCGCCGAATAAGTAATTTGCGAAAAAAAAATTAGTTGTCACATATATCATCTGTGACGACTCTTAAAAATCATTGCCAAATAAGTCTTTAGCAACGAAATTGAGTCGTCGCTGAAATATTAAGCAAAGTTTTTTTCAAGTTGTCTCCCATTTTCTATTCAGCGAGGAAATGGTCGTCGTCGATGATATCAATTGCGACGACTTAGAATTTTCTTGTTTGTATTGAATTTCGGCGACAAATTCATAGTCGTCGCAACCCCGTTCGTTGCTGAATACCATTTTTCTTTTTGTGGGAGGTGGATTTGGCCTTCTCTGATGGCGACGATGGTGAAGATCAGTGGTCCTATGCGGTGGCTGGGATTTTCTCGGTGGCTCCTCTTGCACCAGTCAAGACTCAATTATTCAAGGTTCGAATGTCGAACTTATGGCACAAAATCTTTGGATCTGGCAAGATTGGATTCACACAGGTGACAGAGGACCGTTTCATGGTGAAGTTTTGATCTCTTCTTGATCGAAAAAGGGTTGTTTCTAGTGGCCCTTGGTACTATCAAAACACGACAGTGGTGGTTGAGGCTTTTGATGGCATGTCCGACCCTTTGAAGATACTGGCGTCGCGTTGATGAAGCAATCGGTGGGCAAGTTGATGGCATGAGCTTTCTAGGTCAAGTGTTGCCCCAAGATTGGCAACAATATTTGTGAGTACCTCGAATACGACCAACAAATGCATGACTTGAAATTTGACATGCGAATTCGTGTGAATTTAGATTTTAGTTGACTTTTGGTGGTTAGGAAAAGATATAGATTCAGAAATGTTGCTAAAGATTGCTTATTGATATATAAGAAAATTCGAGGATATTGTCCAGATTATGGATCGTTTGT
Organism: Geum urbanum; assembly: GCA_946800695.1. Lineage (NCBI taxonomy): Eukaryota > Viridiplantae > Streptophyta > Magnoliopsida > Rosales > Rosaceae > Geum > Geum urbanum. Next base: position 41,774,435 of record OX327007.1, on the reverse strand, counting down.
ACATGGACATGGACAGGATGGTTGTGCCCTTGGGCAGAGTGTTGTGGTGTTATAACCTACTCTCACTTCGGATAGCCTTAGTAGTGGTGATGACGGTGGCGGATCTCTGGCCGCGACCTGCGCCAAGTGAGAGCATGGCATTCTTGGCTAGGGCCCACAGGGATTGTCAGCCCTTGGAAACAGTGTCATGCAGCAGAGGGGAGGACCCCCTATAGTTAGTGAGCATGGGGGGATGGAAATGGTTCCACAAGCTTCTTCCCCTCCGGTGATTATGGCCTAACCGGGTGAGGTGGTAGGGAGGTTGAGGGGTCTGGCGGTACCATTGAACCTACCAGTTTTGTGATGGAGAACCCCTTGTTTGAGGGTGCTCCAGCTCATAAACTTGAGGGGGTTATCCGAAAATATATAGGCCTATGAGCTATACATATACAAAATCACTGTAAATAGCTTGCTGGAAACTACAGTGCGTTAGAGTAATCAATCTGATTTCCTACGCATATTGTACATATACCCGGCTTAATCACCTACACACGTGCTTAGGCGACCTCAATTATACGTTATAATATGTCTCACCGCCACCACGACAGGACCCACCGCCAGGAAAGCTCCAACTTCGATGACCAAACCCGCCCGATATCCGATCGGGATAACGCTCACGCGCCGTCACCAATACCGGTTAGACAACATCCAGTAGAGCAGCACACACACCAAGTCCCACATCGAAAACAAGAAGACAGCCCAACCTCCAACCACCAATATATGCCGGTCAACTGAACATTAAATGGTACGCGCTCTTGACTTACTACACCGTTATTCTGTCCAATCTTTATATCATTTCTGACTTAGGCATCGGAGGGTTGAAGGCGGATCACTCCGTCTCTCCTTAACCGTTGTTGATCTTAGCAGTATCGAGACCCGAGAGCGACATCGCCCAATCTCAATCCTTCACCGACATCGCCCAATCTCAATCCTTCATCGTCACCGCCTGACATTAATCATGAGACGTTATCGCCCAACCTCAACCGTCTCGGACCCCATCCTTTCCTGATCACGCCCAATGCTCGACACCCATATCGCTGATACTAATCATCAACATTTGCTCATATCTTGAATATCCCTTATTCAGGATTTGAACATTGGCGCCGTCTGTGGGAATCGCACACAAGAAATTTTTTTTTCAAACCACGAAACTCTCAGCAGGCGACGAGCATGGACACCAGCCTGACACTAGGAATATCACCCGGTACCGGACAGCGGGAAACCCATCACGACAGCGAACACGACGATCAGACATTCCAGCGACCAGGTAAACGCCACGTGGGCACTACGCGTAACCATATCGCCGACATGCAACGCCGATACGAGGCAGCCATGGAAAGGTGCGTAGAGCTCGAAAAGGCCAGGGACTTCGAGCACCAGCGATACATCGGGGCATCCACGGGGCTAGGAACCACGGAGAACAGGAGGGCCAACCCAGGCCCATCATCAGAAACGCCCCAACCCGGCAACCAAGAGCCAGGATCACCGGAAGGAGACCCCCGACTGCAAGTCGTTGACGGCCCAGAACCATATAACTTCACCCGTTCACCAGTATCACCCCCCCCACACGTCAACAATAGAACGAATACAGGCGATCCACTCAGCGAACAGATGGCGGCACGAGTGGCCGACCTCGAAATGATGATACGACGGTTATCACAACCAGAACCCAGCTACCTTGACCGAACACTCCCGGCAGTGCGCAAGGAACCGTTCTCGAGCGACATCATGCGCCGTGGGCGACATCCCTTGGCGAAAATCAAAATAGAGCGGTACAGAGGAAAAACAGACCCGTCCCTCCACATCGACGTCTTCACATCCGCTACAACCGGCAGGGGCTACGACGACGCCACAAGCTGTTACTTATTCATGGAGAGCTTAACGGGCGAGGCCCTCAGCTGGCTCTTTAGCATCCCGCCAAAATCCATAAAATCTTTCCCAGAACTCATTAAAGCTTTTTTAAAGAGATACATTACATCGGCGAGTTGCTCACTAACTTACAATCAATTGCAGGCTATAAAACAGGAACCCACGGAGGGACTATCCACATTCGTTTCTCGCTGGAACACCGCTATCGCCAACTGCCGCGGCATATCAAGCGACTCGGCCTTCTGCGTACTCAGAAACGCCCTACAACCAGGATCGCTAACCTGGAAACTCAACGAGAACCCAGCTACCACGTACGCCGACCTACTAGACCGCGTGACATCTCACGCCCAACTAGAACTGCAAACTTTCGGCTCCAATCCCACGACATCGCAACAGGTAAACACATTCACCCCAAACATACAGGAAGCGCTCCCCGCCAACGATCGATCACGGGCAACCCCACCCAGGAATAAGGGAAGGTCGCAGGACCAGGACCAACAGCGGTGGCGCCAAAGCGGACAACGGCACAACAACGGAAGGTACAATTACGCCAACAACGGCAAAGGTTACGCCAACAGCGGGAAAAGACAACGAGAAGAAAAAGCAAACTACACCACACCGCTACCACAACCGGTATTCAGCGTACTGAACACCAAGTACGCCGACATCCTAACGGCTCACCCAGAGCTATTCACACTACCAAAAAAGTCATACCGGGCAACAGATTACAGGAACACGGGGAAGTGGTGCGACTTCCACCAAAACGAATCCCACGACACGGAAAGGTGCCACGAAGTAAAAAAGGCAGTACAAGCACAACTGGAAAAAGGAAACCTATCAGCGTTCAGGATGGGACACGACGCTCAACCGGAGCGCCCAACAACGAACATCAATAGTGTGAGAAGAATCAACGCAATCACAGGCGGCAAGTCCAAGACGGAACGGAGAAACGAACGGGCGATATGCAACCTACGACAGGGACCGGCAAAGGTCGCCAGGACCGGCTGGGGATCCATAACATTCCACGAATCAGAAGAGCAGCAAAGACCGCCGGTATCAGAAGACTACCCCTTCCTCGTGGACGCCGTGATCGACCTATGCAGCGTCGGGCGATGCCTCGTGGACACAGGCTCTTCAGTCAACGTCATATTCCGGCCGGCGTACGAAGCACTCGAGCGACTTCCATCTAAACTAAAGAAGGACCACCACCCACTAGTGAGCTTCAACGGCGACCAAATACAGCCGCTGGGAAGTGACTACCTCAGAGTCGCTCTGGGACAAGAGGGCTGCAGCGCCGAGACACACATCGAGTTCCTAGTGGTCGACGCCCCGTCATTCTACAACGCCATCATCGGATGCAACACCCTAAACAGAATAAACGCCATCGTATCGCAACGAATGCTAATAATGAAATTTCCAACGACCGGGGGAGTGTGCACCGTCAGAGGAACAACGCCCACCCTACCGGGATCCCCAGAGCACGCCAGCTACCCGGCGAGGGAGGTATGCGCACTAAAGGGAAACAGACTGCGCGAGGCCCCCCAAGATCCACGAGCGGGATCACTAACGGCCCGCCCATCAGCCGAGACAGCCACAAAGCCTATCTCCATCTCGGACGAACACCCGGAAAGGACCATCAAGATCGGGGTCAACCTGGACCCAGCAATCGAGACCGCTCTTGTCAACATACTCAGGGAATGCGGCTCCGTATTCGCATGGTCATACGCCGACATGCCAGGAATAGCAACGGACATCGTCTCACACAAACTAAATATCTCGCCCGACGCCATCCCAAAGAAACAAAAGCGGCGAGCATACAACGAAGAACAGTACAGCGCCATGAGAGAGGAGGTAGCCCGGCTACTGGACATAGGGTTCATCAGAAAGATCCACTACCCGGAGTGGGTCTCAAACGTCGTCATGGTCAAAAAAAGCAACAACACATGGAGAATGTGCGTAGACTACACCGACGTCAACAAGGCATGTCCAAAAGATTCCTTCCCATTACCACAGATTCACCAACTCGCAGACGCCACCAGCGGCCATGAACTCCTATCAACAATGGACTGCTACTCCGGATACAACCAAATCAAAATGAACCCTGCGGACAGCGAAGCAACATGTTTCATCACCGACCGAGGACTATACTGCTACAACGTCATGCCTTTCGGAATGAAAAACGCCGGAGCAACGTACCAAAGATTCATGACGGAGCTGCTCGCACCACTAGACAACGACACCGTCGCAGTCTACGTAGACGACCTAATTGTCAAAAGCCGACACCGGGAGGACCACGTAAGAAACCTCAAGACAGTACTCGACACACTCATCAGCAGCGGCATGAGACTCAACCCGGCAAAATGCATCTTCGGAGTAACAACAACGAAATTCCTGGGGTACATGGTGAGCCAACGCGGGATCGAGGCTAACCCGGGAAAAGTCCAGGCTGTCCTCGACACAACTCGCCCGATAACAAAACAGGAACTCCAGGCGTTAACAGGGAAACTAGCATCACTGGCCCGATTCATAGCACGATATACAGACAAATGCGCCCCGTTCTTTAAGGCAATCAGACTCACCAAAAAGAAGGCAGTGGAATGGACCGACGAGTGCGAATCGGCGCTAACCACCATCAAACAGTATCTCGCACACATCCCTTTCCTCTACGCACCAGTTCCGGGTGAGGTCCTATACATCTATCTCGCCACCTCGCTCACCGCGGTTAGCTCAGCACTAGTCAGACGGGATACCGACACCGAATTACCAGTATTCTTCACCGGAAAAGGATTGGAAAGCGCAGAGGCAAGGTACCCGGCGCTCGAGCAATTGGCCCTAGCGCTAATAACATCGGCGAGACGCTTGCGACCGTACTTCCAATCTCACACTATACACGTCCTAACGGACCAACCACTACGCCAAGTACTGGCCAGCCCCGACCACTCCGGAAGATTAACCAAATGGGCGATAGAACTCAGCGAGTTCGACATCGAATACAAACCACGAGGAGCAATAAAGGGACAGGCAATAGCGGATTTCATTGCAGAACTGACACCGACAATCACCAACCAACAACAGCCAGCACCCAGCACATCACCCACAACCCAGGTAACTACATCCTCATACTGGAACTTATACGTCGACGGATCCAAAACAGCCATAGCGGCAGGAGCGGGGGCAATCCTAACCGGTCCCGGCAAAACATACGCCGAATACGCTCTACGGTTTGCATTTCCGGCATCCAACAACGAGGCCGAGTACGAAGCCCTAATTGCCGGTCTACAACTCGCCCTGGATACGGGGGCCAGGAATGTTAATATATTCAGCGACTCCCAACTCACAGTCAATCACGTAACCGGGGAATTCGAGGCACGCGGGACACAAATGTCGGCATACCTAGGGTACGTAAAGGCACTACTAAACAAATTCTCCTTCTACAACATAACGCACATTCCAAGAGAGCAGAACAAGAGGGCTGACGCCCTAGCAAGACTAGCAACCGCCCCAGAAATCGCGACAAGAGGACACACAATGGTGGAAACACTAGAACGACCAAGCATATCCAAAAGCTTTCAGGAGATATTCACAATAACCACGGCAACGCCACCGGCAACGCCAGAGGAGGATTGGCGAACAGGATTAATCAAATACCTCACTGATGGAACAACGCCAACCGATCGAACAGAAGCAAGACAACTCGCCCAGAGAGCGGCATACTACAGCATGCAAAACGGCCAACTATACATGAGCAAAAGGGGATTCCCAATGCTCAAATGTGTCACGCAAACGGAAGGCAGGGACATGCTAAAAAACCTCCACGACTGCGAGTACGGCAACCACGGCGGACCAAATAACATCATACACAAACTACTCCGATATGGGTTCTACTACAGAGGCATGCGGCAGGACGCAAGAAATATCGTCGACAAATGCCAGGCCTGCGCCCAGCACGCACACCGGATACACGCCCCGGCAGCGCCAATGTCCATCATCGTTAGCCCTATACCATTCGCACAATGGGGACTCGACCTAATCGGACCACTGAAGGCGTCTTCAGGCCAATTCAAGTACATCATCGTCTGCATAGACTACCACACGAAATACATCGAGGCCAGGCCGCTCGTCCTCATCACCACAAAAAAGGTCATCAATTTCCTCTGGAAAGACATATATTGCCGATACGGAGCCCCGCTGACAATAGTCACCGACAACGGGAAACAATTTAACAACGATGAGATGAAGAGGTTCGCCGGCAGCCTGGGAACTCGCCTGGTATTCGCATCGGTATACTACCCTCAGACAAACGGCCAAGTAGAGGCGGCAAACAAAAAAATAAAGAACGGCCTGAAAAGAAGAATGGAGGACTACAGCCACAAATGGGCAGAAAGCCTTTACGAGGTTCTCTGGGCGATACGGACAACGCCAACAGAGGCAACCGGGGACTCGCCGTTCTCACTAGTATACGGCGCCGAGGCCATCTTACCATTAGAAATCACACACCGAAGCCCGAGGCTTGAGGGATACGACCAGGACACCAACGAGCACGGCTTAAACATGACCAACATACTCCGAGAAGAACGGCAGGACGACACCGTTATCGCGCTCTCGGCAAACAAGCAACTAGTGGCCCGTCATTACAATAGACGGGTAAAGGCACGGAAGCTCCACGTGGGCGATATGGTCTGGAGAGAGGTCATCCCCAAACCTAAGGGCTTGGCACCAACATGGGAGGGCCCTTTTAAAATCACCGAGAGCGTCACGCCAACTACGTTCATCCTCCAAGACAAGAACGGCCTCAGGATACCGCGCACGTGGAATACAGAACACCTCCGATATTGTCACCAATAGCAGCACGGACGAAGGAACGAATCGGTCAGCGCCATCACACCAGGACTCATCTCGCTTGGTCATCCGGCACCACCACCGATGAAACAAAAATTCTTCAGACCTTTGTCGTTTGACTATATCGCGTCCCCGGACGTCTATACTTGTAAAAAAAAAAAAAAAAAAAAAAAAAAAAAAAAAAGAAAGCGTAGTAAAAGCCCAGCGAGGCACAAGTGGAGTAGCCAAATTGGTGAATCACTATAAAAACACCTGTCTCACTTACATACGAGTTGCTAGGACACTTTGGTTATCTCGATAAAAACGCAAAACGCTATATCATTCTTAGACGTTATTAGAGTACACTTTGGTCACCCTAAACACTTTGATTCCCCAAACAGACAAACGATTTTTTTTCAGACCTTTCATCGTTGGCGATACCGGGCAACACTTAGAAAAAATTGACATTTCATTCATAAGCCATCACGGCAGGAGTACAAAAGTTCAAATAGGCCTACACTAAGCAAAAAGTAAAGCGATACAACTGTAAGGTAAAAGATGCCCGAGCTTCATAGCAGATCTGCAGCGCCGTCTTCACGAAACCGCTCCCGATACAAGCCAGCCAACCTCTCACTCCGGGCCTGAGAAAAAAGTTCAACATCACGAATATGACGGGTTAGAGGGGTCGAAGGAGACGCACTAGGCGTTAGTGGATGAAAACCATCAGGAGTCATACCTTGGGAAACATTCAACCGCTGCCGTTCTTCCTCCTCGGCCTGCTCCTCCTTGACCTTGATAAGAGCTTCACGCTTCAGCCGGCGCTCTTCAGAAATACGCTTCAGGTCAGCGTCATACTTCTCGTTCACCCAGCCGTTGTCAAAGAAGCGTTTCTGAGTCTGCTGCAGGCCGTCCGTAAAGGCTTTCTTAACGGCAGCATTATACTCAGGGCTGGCTCTGAAATCGTCCACGGCGTCGATCAGCTCCTGCTCACGCCGATCCTCCAACTCCTTTACCTGGCCGCGCAGGGCAGTAACTTGGCCCTCGGCAGCGCCCAAACGAGCCTTCAAATCTTCAGCCCGCTGCCGCTCCTCCTTAACTTCTAACTCTAGCTGACGACCACGGATATAGGAGGCGTTCAGGCACTCGTCAGCGAGCTTCTTCTCGCTCTCCAAAGCCTCATGCTTCTGCTGCAAGGACTGCCACTCCTCGCTCGCTTTCACAAGTTGCTCATCCCTCTCCGACAGGAGGCAGTTGACGCGAGCCAGCTCCTCGGATGACGCCACCAGGGTATGACGTTGATGACACATCAGCTGGAGAGAGGCGGCAAAGGACCGCAGACACTGCTCGGCCCCACTCTCAACATCGGCCACGGTAGCCACGTCTGGAGGCAGGAGAGCGAGTATCTCGGTTGAATAAGGTGGCGGTCCTTCCCAGTTGCTTGATCGGGCAATGACGACGCGCCCGTCAACGGCAAGGTTTGGATCACCCCGGGGAACACCGTCTAAAAGACAATAAGGACGAATGTCAGAATCATCAACCTGAAGGCAAGTATCCTCCTTATCTAAGTACCAAAGATTATCGGCATCACCTATTTCAGCAGCACCGCCCCTGTCAGCAGCATCTGCTCCGGCACCGGGGACTGCAACGGTAACACGAGCGTCCTCCTCATCATCGCGAACGGGGATGGGAGCTTCAGGAACCGCGCCCGCTTTCTTCAGGCGCTTAAAAGGGGTGGCCTCGCCTTCCGACCTCCTCTTCGGACGAGCAGGAGAGCGAGGAGACCTCTCGGGTTGACCGTCAACAACCCGAACAGGAACAGAGCTTCCCACCGTATCGGTCTGGGACTCCGGGGGAGGAGGCAGGTCCGTCTGCTCCGAGAGGACAATGTTCCTCCCAGAACGCACATCGAGATCGATCACTTTGGCGTTAGCAGCCTCCGCCGCCAGCTCGGCGAGAATCTCGTCGATATCGCCATAAGAACTCGACATTTTACGATCCCGCTTCTGATTTTTGTACCCGACTGCAAGAGACAAGAAAAAAGATAAGACACCAAGACACAGCAAAAAGCACAAAACCAAAAAAGCAAGCAACACAAACAGACAAACAAGCAAGCAAGGGCGGCATACTGGGCGCCTTGGCGAGACCGGTCATCTCCATAATCCGGTAATCAGCAAGCAAGTACACACTCTTAAACTTCTCACTGAAACCGCTCTCAATCCTATGACAACGCCGCTTTTCCATAGCGGTCAAAGAGTACTGACTCGTAACTACAAAAATAAAAACAAGTAAGACAAAGCACGCAAACGACACACTGACGAGGATCACGTCGGCATAGAAGCGTCACCTCGGGAACGAAACCGAGCTGGAACACGGGTTCGGGAGAATGACGACCACCCACTCGCAAAGAAGTGTTCACTCCGCCAGTCAGGGCACGAACTCGCGAAATCGGTGAATCCCAACGAACTCTTACGACGTTGACGGAGAGAGAGCGTCCCGCCACAACCCTTCTTCGTGGAATACGCCACGTCAAAATAGTACAACACCTCGTTCCGAGTAGGGTAGTCGAGACCGGCTAGCTTCCACAATGTGAACATCGCGCTCAACACTTGAAGCATCAGGGGCGATACCTGGCCCACGGCACAGCATAGCTCGCCGAATATATACTCGTGGAAGGGATGAAGAGGCAGGCGAAGGCCGTACCGAAGCTGAGCGCGATCAACGGCGATAAAACCCTTGGGCGGTCTAGAAAACTGCTCACCAGGAGCCGGGGACTTAAGAATAACGCCAGCACCGATCTGAAACTCGGACCTCACCTTGTCCAACTCCGCCATGGACAACGCCTTAGCAGGCTCATCAACCTCCTGACCGTCACTGAGTGTCCATAGAAGAGGCCCGTCAAGCCCATAACGGCGAGATCCAGAGACGGTGTCGGCGTCGTTACGAGAAGAAGACATGGCACCTACGAAACAGCCACGGACAATGTCAAAACCTAAACGGTTCGCCAGCCCGCAACTAGTTTCCTAGGCGACATACCATCCCGGCAAACAAAACAACAAGAGAAGAGAAAAAGGGCAAACACAGACAACCCAAAACCCAGAGCAAAACCAAAATATGAAACGACAAAAACCACAGAAGACACTAAGCAGCAAGTCCTTACCAGAGATTGAGGAAGAACTGGAGAACCTACGGCGGCGCAGCGACAAGCACGACGGAGGCAGAAGGCAAACGGGAGAATCCGACGACAGAAAATACCAAAGGAGTTCAGAAGCAAGAAACGCAGAAAAGAAAGGAAACATATGATAAACGAAGCATATATATAGACAAAACGGCGAGATCGCAACCGTTGGAACAGACACGTCGGTCAAGGGGATCCCGGCACGTGTCAGCCAGAAGTAGAAAGGTCTGGAACGAGAACCGGTACGCACCGTTTCGAGGAGGGACACAGCTTTCGAAAAAACCATCATCACGCTTTATGGCTACGACGGGACGTTTGGGAACCCCAACACGCCCTACTCGGCCACGTGGCATCATGACACCAGCCAGCATTTAATGATAGGCAGAACAGGCACAACTACCACACCAACCACGCCGATGAAGGTAAGCGAATAACCATTCTCCATCTCCGATATCGCCCATCGCCCTTCATCACCGATATCGCTCCCCACTCGGCTTTACTCTTCATTATGCGGCTTTACTCTTCATTATGCGGCTTTACTCTTCATTATGCGGCTTCACTCTTCATTACTGGCCACTAGGAGGAACGGACTCGGGGACTTAAGGGTTACCAATTCAAACGAGCTCCCCCTACCATAGCGCCCACAAGCAGATAAACTGTCACTCTTCATTATGCGGCTTCACTCTTCATTACTGGCCACTAGGAGGAACGGACTCGGGGACTTAAGGGTTACCAATCCAAACGAGCTCCCCCTGCCATAGCGCCCACAAACGGACGAACACTCAAACAACAAAGATCTCGCCCCAGGCCGATCCAAATGACATGTGCAGGTACAAGGGCACCCACAGCCAAGGCGCACAACCTAGGTCGCCAAGTTGGGGGACTATATGGCATGATACCCGGCTCCCAAACAAAGGTACACATCGCCGCCGAAGCACGTTATGGTGATCTCGCCCGGTATCACTTCTTTTTCAACTCGCCAACCAAGGTTGATCCCCTTGGCTGAGCAAGTTGGGGGACTTGTACATATACCCGGCTTAATCACCTACACACGTGCTTAGGCGACCTCAATTATACGTTATAATATGTCTCACCGCCACCACGACAGGACCCACCGCCAGGAAAGCTCCAACTTCGATGACCAAACCCGCCCGATATCCGATCGGGATAACGCTCACGCGCCGTCACCAATACCGGTTAGACAACATCCAGTAGAGCAGCACACACACCAAGTCCCACATCGAAAACAAGAAGACAGCCCAACCTCCAACCACCAATATATGCCGGTCAACTGAACATTAAATGGTACGCGCTCTTGACTTACTACACCGTTATTCTGTCCAATCTTTATATCATTTCTGACTTAGGCATCGGAGGGTTGAAGGCGGATCACTCCGTCTCTCCTTAACCGTTGTTGATCTTAGCAGTATCGAGACCCGAGAGCGACATCGCCCAATCTCAATCCTTCACCGACATCGCCCAATCTCAATCCTTCATCGTCACCGCCTGACATTAATCATGAGACGTTATCGCCCAACCTCAACCGTCTCGGACCCCATCCTTTCCTGATCACGCCCAATGCTCGACACCCATATCGCTGATACTAATCATCAACATTTGCTCATATCTTGAATATCCCTTATTCAGGATTTGAACACATATGAATATATAGTCAGAGAGTCATCGTCTTCACTCTTCAGTCTTCACTGTTCGTGGAAAAAGAAACAGTTCTTTCCTCGTGCGGTTCCTCACCATTTGTCGATGGGACTCCTGGTCCGCACCTATCTTGTACTCACAGATATTTCAGGGTAACTCCGATCGATCCAATCCTATAAAGACGATGCTGCTTTGCCGCTGTACGTAATGATGGATGTGCGTACTGTATCTCTTTATTTCCAGATCCCAAGGCACTCTCTTTGCCCCATTGTTTTGCTCTACCGGTCCATTAAACAAAAGCTAACTAAAGATTGAAGGTACTTGTTTTGGCTGCTCGTTCCAAAGACAAGTCAGCAGAGTGGAACTGTTGACTTGGATGTGATCTCCTTCAATATATGGTAAATATATGGTAAGATCATGCATAATTAATACATGTTTTGCTAATTTATATGTGGCTAGACGTGGTAATATTTCGTTGTGTCTAAGTTAAGAAAGTAGAGTGTCATTAGGATTGTAATATCATGTGATTGATTTGATTACAATTGTGTGTCTCTGTCTGTTCTAAGTTAGTTGACTAAATTGATTGGTGAGAATATTTGTTGGTTGTTGTTGTGATATCATATGTGAGATTGATTGGATTAGGATTCTTGATTAGGTTAAGTTGAATATGTGTGGTATATAAGTAGTCTGGGTACAACAGCAGTCTGTTGACCTCTCTGAGCATAATTTTGTACTTGTTCCTTGTTGAAGTACTTAAGTTTCTCTGACTGCATTTGCATTTTCATATTGTGAGTGAGATCAATTATCCAAGGCAGTGAAGCAGTAGACCATTGAGAAAGGAGTTTTTCCTAGTTCAAGCAGGAAAGATATAACCGTTGTTCCATTTGTTGCAGATTCAAAATCTACAGTGCAGACAGGTTATTAGGAATAGATTTGTGCTATCAATTCCATATATAACTGTTTATATGTATTTGATTAATTTATAATGAATTTTGAGACATCTTTGAAAGATATCCTGTAATTATTTTTCCTTAAAATTTTTACTTCGTAACCACATCAATTTTTTTGTTGTGCACTTTATTTATTTCTCTTTGTACTTCTGTTCGGTACGATTAGATCCATTAAGCAATTTCAAAGGTGCTTCTTAAATCCATGCATGTGCAGCTCCATGCATGAAAGCTCGTGAAGCTAGCCCGATGAAACTCTCTGCCTTTCATTTTCTCCGAGTAGATCGAGAGCAAAAGGAAAATATTCTTCAGTCAGCTGATGAAGACTGGGACAGAACGTCTTAGACGTACTCGTTGTTAACTGGTGCAAAATCGATATGGTCAAGGACAAAGTGCATCCTTTTGTTATCCATGATTATGAATGAAAATTAGGGTACGTGTCCGTCATAGGAGCAGTTACACTTCAGTACTACTAGCCTCCCTCCATGCATGATATTAATAGAAATGTCGATCTCGGTGACGTCTTAGCAGGGACGGATCTGATCTAGGATTGGAATTTAAGGTTGATAATCATTTCACAATTTGAAGAGCCAAATTTCCGCAGAAGATGGAGAAGGGAATTGAGTTGAGCAGCCTGAGCTTAAACCAATGGAGAGTTGTTTGGCCTAAAATAAATTCAACATTTATTCTGATGTTTTTAGGTTTTGGAGATAAAATGGGTCAACTACAAGTGGTTCAAGTAAGATATCGAGCTGCGAATCTGGAAGGATATCTAGTTGCGAATTCGGAAAGAAATCTATGCGATTCCTGGATGATTTAGAAAATCTAAAAGCCGGATATCATTCCTAATTAATGATTGTTACCTTGTCAAGCAAGGAGGATCAGAGCACCTACCACTATAAATAGACGAAGCAGAGTAGATTTGCGGAGATCTACACACATACACAAATTTGCGCACTAACAAATCTTACTCGCCCCGAGTAAACAACTAGCAACCAGCAAACTCAAAATCTAGGCCACCTGACAGAGTGTGGGAATTTGAAGGTTCACTCAAGCTAACAAACCGGCAACAACGAATTCAGGATCTAGGCCACCTGACAGAACGTGGGGATTCGAAGATTCACTCGAGCTACGACATCGGAAGTCAACGGAGTCCAAGCCACCCGACAGAGCGTGCGAATTCTTAAGATTTACGGAGTCAAACTATCTGGTGTTCTCAACACTTCGTCATTTGAATTACTTTGCTTTATACTTGCTCGAGGGTGTAAAATATCGATTCTTTGTGGCTCAAGCAGAGAGACACGGAGCTTACATCTTGAATCAAGACAAGTAGGACTAAACAAGCGAGGTTGGTGCTCTCCTTGCTCCAATCGCTTGACAAGAAGCAGGGACTACACGACACACTACACTACACATTCTGCCCTCGGCAGTGGCATGTCTCGCACACAGCACAACGACTGCGGATATAAAAGAGACAGTTTGCGATCACCACTCCCAGCGACCCGACTAGAAAAAAATAAAAGTCAAACATTTTGGCATGCCCAATGGGACTCAGGTAGTGTCTTCAAATCATTGATCCGTACCGCAAAACCTTCTTGAGTTGCCTTAAGCATCCATCACCTGGGTCCTGAGAACATAACTCAGCCACTTGCAGAGGTTTAAGCAACGAAGAAGTAATTCAGAGGTTCAGAGTGACGATGACTAAAGGTCGATTATCATCATCGTCGCTAGAACCTAAGAACATCGAGGAGATAAAGGCCATGGATTTTGAGGCCTATAAGGAATTCTCACTCAAACAAGAACAACGACGAAACGCCAACATGAAGTGGATTTTGAATAACACGGAAGCTAGCGACAGAATAGTGTCCAAAGTTCAGAACAGACTTGACAGCTTGTACGAGGCTCGAGAGGTTGAGCAGGCCAACAACGGTAGAAAATTTGATGCTCTCCTAGAAGCTCTCGCTAACCTCACTAATACTATGACAGCCAGCTTCGCACTGATCAACGACAAGCTGGGGGAGCGAGAACCTCTTTTCCATGATGATGAAGACGTCAAGGATGACGATATCCTAGCTCCACCTCCACCTCCTCCCCAAGCAAATCCTGAGCGAGAGCTAAAAGAGAGAATTAACCACACCATCAATTAGAGGCTGCCGGGTGCGGGAGGAACTCTGGTAACCTATAACGATCCCTTCCCACCACCACCGTTTGGTTGGAAGTGGCCAAAGGGCTATCAGCTTATCTCGTTTACTTGCTTCAGCGGAGAGGGAGCGGAACCAGCAGCTACCCACATTGCCCGATTTAGGGTCAAGTGTGGACCATGGGGTAGACTTGGTGAATTTAAGTAACGGGTCTTCGCGCCCTCGCTGTCAGGTAGAACATTGCATTAGTACATAAACTTACCGCAGGGCTCGGTCCGTGACTGGGCAATGATGGAGAGGTTGTTTACTGAGCATTTTAGCGGGTTAGAACTGGCTTTGAAACTCGGCGAGCTGTGCCAAATGGTACAGATGCCAAGTGAATCACCAGTGACATATCTACATCGGTTCCAAACTGAGTACACCAAGAGCAGAACTGCATGTACCATGCATGGAAGAGTTGGTGGACATTGCATTAGGAGGACTCGAGGAAAGATTACATATCAAGTACATCGATGCAAGGTTCACATCGTTAAACGCTCTCATTGACGTCGTGGCTCAGACGCATGCTGCGTATGAAGAAGCCGATAATAGGCGGAACGCGTCTAGAGGAACGTATACTCCAAAGACTCTATATTGGGAACGCCCAAAGGTGATTGTGGCCGTACAGGAGGAGGATGAGTCTGACGGATATGATTTGGATGATGTAACAGTGGCTGGTCTGGAGTTGATCGCAAGCACACGGTCAAGTCAAAAAAAGATAATTCCTTCAAAGGGACCGGTGCGGGTGTTGATTAGTACGTTCACGAAGTCAGAATTTGAATCCTACACTTATGATGCGAATGCAGCTCATGAGATCATAGAGGATTTAATTAATATGAAATTGACCAAGTCAGACTTCAGAGCATTCCCTATTGCCGAACAGCTCAAAAGGAAGAAGTATTACAAATTCCATAACATGTGGAATCACATGACCAAAGATTGCATCAAGTTAAAAGATCAAATCCAGAAGTGGATTAACTAAGGCAAGCTTGAGATCGATGCGTCGCCACAAATTATTTTACTTGATCGACAGCCTTTCGTAGACACCAGTAGAGGTGGCAAGGTCAAACACCACCAACGGGTTTCGCAGCGACAATCTGGAAGAAATCCTATGAAAGGACCCAACCCCGATTTAGCTCCCTAAATCGGAATCAAACCCCTTCGAAAACACGAACCAACAAAAACTTTTCAAAATTTGGGCAGAGTTTCGTTACTAGCGTGGAATTACCATTACCTGCACGCGGAAAATACACTTCATCCTATGCCACAAAAAGCAAACCGTGGGCACCAATCCCATCCGGATTTCTCAATATATCAACAGTAAAATAAATCAGTAAATATATCTATACTTTACTGAAATCCGGTGTAAAATCGTATAGCATATACAATAGGACGCTCAGAGCGACTTCTAATACATAATCATATACGCAAACCACAGTAGGTAGAACAATAAACCTACTGGATGAAACAAAGTAGCTCGAGCACTATGCCTCCGACCACGACGTGTGACACCAGAGCCTGAACTGCAAACTGGGCACGGAAACCGAAAAGCCCAGGGGAAAGACAATAAACACGTTAGAGTGAGTGGACGAAAATAAATGTCTTTCACCAGTTGATATATATGTTATAAAAACATATGCGAGTCGAAATATAAATAAATCAAATCAAATAGTTTACGAGGAGACGCTGACTCCAACTCGTAAACAGAGCATGCATAGAAAGTATCACGGGGTCACTCATGGACACGTCCGTGCTAGTACAGTCAGAATCACGGAGTCCTTGACTATCACGTGATTCATAGCCAGAAAGGCCTCGGTTCCGGGGTACTGCCCCTCGCCGGTCAGGTAGGGGTACTGCCCCTCCTGGTGGCCTACCATCGGGGATCAGCCGAGAGGCAAGTGTATCGATACAACAACGTAACCACGACTGTACTCTGTGTAAACCAAATCATAAACATTTCGATGCAAATGCATGAAATAGCATATAAGTGTATGTATATTCATATACGTATATTCGTATATATATATATAATCGTATAATCGTAACACATGCTCATATTAAACATAATCTCTTAAGAAATCTCATGCCAGTAAAACCATAATCATGCTGCATGCTCAAGTTCATAAAATGTATATAAAAGACTCGCAATCATTCCGTGAAAATAAAATGTCCACTCACAGACTGGCGTAACGCGATACGCGTTAACCCGTGATCCGGCGGAAAGTCCATCGCCAAACAAACGATCACGAACCCCTGAATAATCACAACGTCCAATATTCAAAGTCATAATCCGACAATACAATACAAATCACGAGAAACAGCCGTTCTCGGAAACACGTGATTCAAAGTCGACGAATCGTCGAAAATCCGTATATAACACCTCAATACCTCGCTTTACGTTCGGACGCTCAACTCGAAAAACGAACCTCCCCACAGCGATCGGGGCGCGATTTCGAGTCAAATGACATGCGACTTGTCGAAAGTCAAAAAGTCAACTCTGACCGTTGACCGCCGCCGTTGACCGCCGTCCACGGCGGCGCCACTGTTGACCGGAGAATTTCACGGCGGAGCTGCTCCAATTCCACTCAAAATCGTCCACTGAGCAACTTCTATAACTGCACCGAAGTCCAATTCTCACTCTAACTAGGTCAATTTCATGATAAACCGAATGAACACACCAATTTCAAATCCAAAATTCTCAATCCACAAATCAAATTATAACACCATGTTTATATGGTTGGAATCACCTTGAAGAGGGCTACAAAACCCAGTCCATGTTTGAGATCAACTCGGCCGGAATCAAAATCCACCATTAACTCAAATTCTTGCAAACTTTGAACCGGGAAACCTCTCTTCTCCGGCAACCTCGCCGTGAAAGGAGGCCGGAGAGAGGAAGAGGAAGGCGAGACGCACCCTTGGACTCTCCCCCGTGGCCGGAGATGGCCGGACGGCGTCATGCCGACAACCACCGTGGCACCGTCGCATTTACTCTCCCACAGCTCGGTCAACCCGAGTTGACCGGGTCAACCCACTTAATGAAAGTGTTGACTTGCCTGTTAAGGGAACCTTCTATTAATATACATGCCCAATTTGGAAACCTTCCCAATAAGGAAATCAACAAACACGTATTTCGGCAAACTTCAATTATTCGTAACTCCTTCGTCGTAACTCCGATTCCAATAATTCTCGCGGCCACAAACTCGTCTCGACGTACTCTTCAATATTCACCCAAAGTCAAACACATCGGCCAAATGGATAAAAAGTCAACCCTTTGAACCAACACACATTAAATCGACTACTTAATCAACAAACGGAAATAATCACAACTTAAACTCCATAACTCAAAATCATGCTCCGGAAGTTCCCACGAACTCGAAATTAAATTCTGAACAACTTCCGTGAAGAAGCCGAAACCAAATTCTCGTCCAGTAATTTAGTCGTTAAATAGCTCACCATTTAAATCTGAACTTCAAATATTCATAACTAATTCATTGGCCGTCCAAATAATGATCCGGAACCGCCCACAAACTCGTAATCACATATAGAACAACTCTCGAGAAGAGACCCAGCTCCAATTCTCGGCCAATAATTAAGTCGTTAACAAGCTCGGCGATTCCAACAACTGTCGGATATCAGTGACTACGGGGTAACTCACGTACATAGCTGATCATACTGCTGATTCTGGTTCGAGTCGTCACATCATAGAGGAGTTTATCAAAGCTGGTATCGCAAATGTACCAAAACCCTGGGCCACTCCTCCACAGAAGGGATTATATTGCAAATTCCATCACTCTTGGTCACACAATACCAACCAGTGCCTGATACTGCGGGGACAGATCCATTGATGGATAGATGATGGAGATATTGTCCTTCCAGACTGTGTGGAAAAAGAGGTTGTTGCAGGATCTTTCATGGTAGGTACTCTGGAGGTATCTTGGCGTAGAGGAACCAAGTGGAAGCAGACGTTAGATCTTAAAGCCACCAACGAAGCAGTTGCTCGCGGCAGTAGTAAAGAAGAACCCAAGGGGAAGCAAAACGAGGTATGCAGAGAGGCAACTGCGGTAGTGCTTTGCACTCGTTGTAAAGCGGAGTGTGGTCTCAAGATGACCTATGAAGAATTTGTGGACGTTGTACAAATGGGTCATACGGTCAAGTCTTCGCTGGAAAACTATCAGCGGGCAAGTCCGAAAGAATCATGGCCAATGGCCAAGGAGTCAAATCTGTTCAAACGTATGTGATTGGCCAAGAAGAAAGCTGGGGCTATTGAGGACAAGCAACGAGTAGAGTCAAGAAAGCCTTATATTCCCCCTGTGAACCGAGCGATGTTTAAAGAAGACGTCTGGTATGTGAAGTCAGGGGGTAAAACAGTTGAGATGACTCTCACTAGGAAAAGAAAACTACAACATCAGTTCGAAGCTTCGAAGAGAACTCTGGAAGCTTTGGATAGAGGCTTGATCAAGCCAGAATAGTTGGTGTAGTCACCAGAGCAAGTCCAAAGAAGGATTAACATACTCGCAGCCACACCCATGATTACGTTTGATCAAGGCTCCAGTAGACCAGAGGTCCAAGCATCCAGACGCAGTGTGTTTTCCAAATCGACAAAGCAAAGCCTAATGAAGAGGTACATCGTGTGACCAAAAGGGCTCGGGAGAGGGTTGAAGACAAACTTGTGCGGAAGTCAGTCTTCAAACGCATCGAACCCAAGGCGGAGCTAACTATTGAGCCAAGGAAGAAGCTGGTGTTATGGTGGAAACCAAAACAGTTGGTGATTGAAAATTAGAAGAAGCTCGCTCTTGCCGCTTCCAAGGACAACGTCATAGGAGTAATGACTGGTGAATCAACACTCACAACCAAGGTAGACTCTGTGGAGAACCTGAAGGCTGAGGTTTATGTGCGAAAATAACTGGTTAATGAGCAGCCGCAGGAGCCGCTGTTAATGGAGGCCGATGTAGACGATGAGGATGAACAACTGGTTTACTATGGGGAAGATGACGAAGACCTAAAAGAGGTTTAGGCCGAGGAGGTACACGTCGGCATTGTGTACTTGCTACCGGCCAAATTTGCTAAATGGGTAAGGCAGCGCACGTGCCATGGTAAACAAAAGCACTCAAGGTTTACCCTTGATGGAACAAGAGGAACCAGAGGAGCAAGGACCAACTGTGGATCTTGCAATGCAAAAGTCCTACATAATGTTTTCTAAACCGATAGCTATGATGTCCTCACATATTAGACCATTGTACATCACTGTGGGCATGATGGGTATTCAACTTAGTAAAGTCATGGTGGATACCGGTGCAGCGGTGAATGTCTTAACTACTTGAGTAATGACATTGTTGAGTATCCCAAGATCAACTATTCAAGCAACGTCCATGACAATAAAAAACTTTGCAGGGACTGTCTCGCAGACATTGGGATTGTTATTCATAGAAGTCAAGGTTGGAGCCGTCGTCGGGGTCCATACTTTTTTCATCATCAAATGCAATTCACCTTTCAGTGAAATATTGGGTAGGGATTGGGTTCATAGGAGTTATTGTGTGCCATCATCGCTTCACTAACAACTCCTCATATAGGATATGGAGACGTCAGAATCACATATAGTCAATGCCGATCCGTGGCCATACTCAGTCTCTGCGAATGCATTGGATGTCGATTACTACAATGGAAACCTTAGACCATTGGAAGTATGCGGCGTCGATAAGAATGGCCGACCCGTTGGAGTCACGGCCTCAGAACTAGCTCGGTGGGGGGTAGTGCAAGAAAGAGAAGACAGGGAACGACCCTACTTTCTGGAGCTAGCCTCCACGAGCCGTCAATGATATGTCCATCCAAGGAAAAGGAGGCGGAGGCTTGTGCTTCTCTATATGCAAGATTGCATACCTATATGATTGAGTCGCAAGCCTATGATTGTCTGCTAACCATAGCATTGGCAGAATGTATCGATGACGACGTCCAGCAGGAATAAATAGAGGAGGATATCATCCAGCTTGCACCCGCAGTCTTGGATGATACACCACCTAAAGTTCGGGACCCCCACTGAAAAGATTAACCTGAGAACTATCGCTGAGCCAATGGAAGTGGCTATCAGTACTTTCCTCGAGCCTAAAGAAAGAAAGAGGCTCGTTGATCTCTTATTCGAGTACAAAGACTGCTTTGTGGAGAAATTTGAGGATATGCCAGGGCTTTCACCAGAACTGGTTGTTCATAAGCTCTCAATACCAGAAGGAAGGAAGCCAGTCCAGCAACAAATGCGAAGGATGAATCCTGAGACAGCCACATTGGTCAAAGAAGAAATCGAAAAAATGTTAAAGTCCAAAGTCATCCAAGTGGCTAAGTATACAGAGTGGATATCCAACATAGTTCCCGTAAGGAAAAAGAATGGCAAAATCAGGGTATGTGTGGATTACAGGGACTTAAATCAAGCTACACCGAATGATGCTTACCCAATGCCAGTCGCTGATCTGCTTGTTGATGCGGTTGTGAGACATGAGATGCTGTCATTCATGGAGGGCACAATCGGGATATCATTAAATCCCGGTCACTGAAGAATATAGGCACAAGTATGCGTTTCGATGTCCAAGGGTATTAGGAGTGTTCGAATACGTCAACATGCTGTTTGGTCTGAAAAAGGCAGGGGAAAATTATCAACGAGCAATGCACTACATCTTCCTTGACCTAGTAGGTGATACAATAGAGGTCTATATTGACGATGTTGTGGTCAAATCGAAGCAGAGGTCAACCCATGTGGAGGATCTACGCCAAGTATTCATGCAGATGAGGAAGCATCAGCTCAAAATGAACCCCTGCCAAGTGCATTTTTGGAGTACAAACGGGAAACTTTCTTGGTTTTCTGGTACATTAGCGGGGTATAGAGATCCCAGATGACAAGAAAGAAGCCGTGCTTAAAGCTTCCCTCCTAAAGAACAAACGTGAACTTCAGCAACTACTAGGGAAGATCAACTTCTTGAGAAGGTTCATTACAAACGCTGCAAGGAAGACCAAACCCTTCACATCTTTACTCAAATTGCAGGGTGAAAAGGAATTCGTATGGGAACAGGTTCACCAGGAGGCGTTTAACATAATCAAGAGATACTTAGTTAACCCATCAGTCTTGGTACCACCGTGCAAGGGAGTGCCACTTATGCTATATATTTTAGCGACTGAATTTTCTATAGGAAGTTTATTGGCACAGGAGGATGAGGTGAAGACAGAGCGAGCAATATTTTACTTAAGCAGAACTCTTACACATTGATGGAAAAGTTATGCCTTGGTCTCTATTTTTTCGGTTGCAAATTGAGGCATTATATGTTGTCATTCACAATGTGCGTTATCGTACAAACAGACTTGGTTCGATACATGTTAGCTCGACCTATACTTAGAGGACGGATAAGGAAGTGGATTCTCGCACCGTCTAAGTTTTCACTCCAATACGTTCCACATAAGGCAGTAAAAGGCCAAGCAGTGGTAGATTTTATCGCACATCACCCTATAGAGGAAATCTTAGAGCAACGGGAGTTAGAGCTATCACACATCTCTTTGGCTCTATGGAAACTTTACTTCGATGGATCTAGCACAAGTGCCTTCGTAGGGGCAAATATAGCGTTGGTCAACCCGCAGGGTGAAACGTTTGCCTATTCTTTCCATCTCGAATACAATTATTCCAATAACGCAGCAGAATACGAGGCATTAATCATCGAACTTGAGCTTTTATAGGACCTAGGTGCTACGGAAATCTAAGTATGGGGAGACTTGCTGCTTGTGATCAGACAACTCCAGACTACGTTTAAGACACGTCTAATTCTTGAGCCATACGTCAAAAGGGCTAGCGAGTTATTGGAGCTATTCACAGAGCTGACCTTGACTCATATTCCCTGAGGGGAAATTTTTGCAGCAAATGAGTTGGCTCAACTTGCCACAGGAGTCGAGCTAATCGACGACGTACATGAGCACCTGATGAGAGT
The DNA here is from genome assembly GCA_946800695.1 of Geum urbanum. Classification (NCBI taxonomy): domain Eukaryota; kingdom Viridiplantae; phylum Streptophyta; class Magnoliopsida; order Rosales; family Rosaceae; genus Geum; species Geum urbanum. The sequence goes on along the minus strand of OX327007.1, from coordinate 41,751,793 downwards.
AGAGGTGCAGACACTGCCTTCCTTCATGACTAGAAAGGAAAAAAAAGATGAATGGTACATCGTAGCCCTTGCTGCCATTGACGATGATTGGAGGCAGCTAATTATCACATACTTACAGGATCCTAGTTCTGTGGTGGACAAGAGAATCCGGTACTTTGCTCCAAACTACATTATCCGAGGTGGGAGTTATTCAAATGTGGAGAAGAAGGGGTGGATTTCGTTTGTGTCTTCTGGATTGAAGCAAAACGACTACTACGAGAAGTATATTTAGGGGTCTGCGGGGCTCACGAATTTGGCCCTAAGATGAGGTGGCTCTTGCGGAGACACGGGTACTTTTGGCCTTCAATGTTAAAGGATTGTATCGCTTTTGTAAAAGGGTGCGAGGATTGTCAAGCTCATGGACCAATCAGCCACATTCCCAACATTCCTATGCAGCCGATCATCAAGCTATGACCAGCGCGAGGATGGGCAATTAGATCTAATCGGTTTAATTCATCCTCACTCTTCTATGCAGCATAAGTTCATAATTATTGCTACAGATTTCTTCACCAAATAGGTTGAAGCGAGGCCTTTGAAAGTGGCCTTTGCTGCTGCGATTAGGCAATTTCTATACGAGGATATCATCCACCGATTCGGAATCCCAGAGTGCTTCATTTCTAATCGAGGAACTGCAATCATGTCCGAAGAAGTTGAGGGGTTAATGACGGACTTTGGGATCAAGTTTTTGCATGCTTCACCCTACTACGTCCAGTCTAATGGTCAGGCTGAAGCAAGCAACAAATTGATCCTCTACATCCTTAAGCGCATGCTCGCAGACAATCCTAGACTTTGGCATGAAGAGTTGTTTAGTACTCTGTTGGCGTATTGCACTTCCAAACGCAGTCTTCCTGGGACTACTCCATATGCGCTAATGTTTGGACATGTTGCTGTCTTACAATTAGAAATCAATGTCTAATCACTCAGAATCATGGATCAACATCAACTGATTGGTGAGGACTATGTACAAGCAATGTGGCAGGAGTTAGAGGATTTGGACGAAAAACGTGTTAATGCCTTGACCAACCTACTTGCAGAGAAGCAAAAGGTCGCTCGCTGCTACGATTGACGTACCCGCAGACTTAGCTTTACAGAAGGAGAACTGGTTTGGAAGACAGTTCTTCCTTTGGGAGAAAAATAGGAAGGCCAGGATAAATGGTCTGCGAAATGGGAAGGACCCTTCATCATTCACAAGATTTTAGGCAAGGGCGCCTTCTAACTACGAGACGTCGATGGTGAGGTGCATCGTAACCCAATCAATGGTCGATTTTTGAAAATGTACCAGCAGCCAGTTTAGGAGTACGAGGTGCATCGTAACCCAATCAATGGTCGATTATGTGATTCTTTCAAGTGTTCTAAGTTACTTATGACCAAATTCTGGTGGTCAAATTAATTGAGATGGTATTTTCGCTAATATAAAAGATACAAACAGAAGGAAAATACACATTTTTATTCGATCAAAATAAAGGGTACAATATGAGGCTTTGCGGCCTCTAGCTCTGATACCATACATCAATTGAACATTCTTCGGATAAAAAACCAGTCATAAGAAGTTGTTTTAGATCTATCCCAACTGCACAACAGCGTCCCCGGTTGTCGCCGATGGACGAGCATGTACTGGGGATGAAGTCTACCTTCGATTTCGGAAGACTTTGGGATACTTGCACTCGCCCAACATTTGTGGCTCAACAAAATCATCCCTCTGATCACGATCTTAGACACTCCACTCCAAAAACACGAGAGACTACAGCGGAAGTGAGTGAGAGCGTGCACCAGACCAGGATGATCAGGAATAATGATAGGGTTAATGTGTGCTTATATCAACCATCGTCTGCTAATTCTCAAAGGTTTGAGAACTATTCCAGAATCGAAGGGCCTGAGCTTCGGTACTACGACCTAAGCCAGGCTTGAGCTTTGGTACTTCGACCTGGAAACATCTAGTAAACTCAGGATCTGGAGGTTTTGCTTTGAAGCAAGAAAGGAGCAGACTATAAACTAGAGAAGCCATTTTTCTTTTGCAACTAAGGATCTTGAGGGACAAAGGAGAAGTGTTGAGCTATTTATAGGCCTAAAATTTCTAGGAGGCTTTGAATGAAGGACCCGGAGTGTTGCATCAATTCAATGAAGCAATTAAGGGGATCAACATTTAGTTACCGAGCCGTGTATCTCTTGAAAAGCTATAGATTTATCGTTTCGAGGTATAGAGTTATGGGTTATTAAAGACGGGAAGTCATTCTCAAGGATCGACGTGATCTTTGGAGGCACGAAGTTATTTTTGGCAGAGATGCACAGTAGGTGATTAAGGTCAGGGGGCCACGGAGCATAAATTAAACTAAGGTAGAGTTTATACGAAATAAAATAAAGAGCCCATATGTGGGGCTTAGTCAATTAAAGTTTTAAAACTTCATAACGGAGCTGCCGATGGCTCGCAGACTAGTCTTCTCTTAGAGGTATTGGGGCTGTGCGATGGTCCAAACTCTTTCAGCATTCGCAGCTGTAGCACGGGTTTGTTAAGCGCTTTCGGATTGAGCCTTCTCGGCATTGAGGAGAGCAATTGCAGCCTGTTCCTTGCCAAAGAATTTTTTCTCCTTTTCACGCAGCTTGGCTTGGAGCTTGGCAATCTCCGCAAGCATGGATAAAAGGTCCACCCATTCACCTTGATAGCTCTTCCCCATCATCGTGATTTTGTCCAAGTCATATTTCCACCTGCGATTATGATCTACACGGAAGGAAATAGCTTTGTTGCGCTTGTGGGTCGTGGAGACAACATTGTTATATAGGCAGGGAAGTTTTCACAGAATTTCCTCCATTCTATCCAAGATAGTGCGATCTACACCCTCCATGGAGCGGCTAGTTGTTTGAATATGGACAACGAGCTCTTGACGTACAGACTCATTTTCAAGATTCGAAGTCCATAGATCACAAAGAAAAGAAGTAGCAAGTTGAACCTCTGGATGATCTTTTTAAGAGTGGACCAGGTCATTATAGATTTTCGCCGCCTCTAGCAGGGTCTTGGTTATTCCCTCGCTATCATCTACAGAAGCTAGAAGGGCTGGAGTCGTAGACTAGGGGCAGTAGCCTCATTACAGCCACGAATGACGTTGGAAAATTTCCCTAGAATACGCTGACCCTCAACAAGAGATAATTCCTCGGTGTCAGGATCCTTCTGCGAGAACACCTATACTTAGGGAGTTATGAGGTGTCCAGAAAACTTATAAAACAAGGGTCTACACGAGTAGAGTCAGAATATACCTGAGATAGGCGAGGAGGAGATTGGTCATCATACAGAGCAGTGTTGATGCAGGGAGGAGAAGGAGCTTCAGTTGCAAACTGTGGAAAATAAGAATAAGTTAGATCCCCAATGAAAGGTAAGCTAACCAAACGTAGTGCTTCAAGTGAAAAGCAATATGGTAGGCTCCACGTGGCCAGTCTCCGTGGTTGGAGCGACCGAATGGGCATTCAGAACACTCGGTTGCTCTTCATTCTCAGGAACAGGAGTTACATCCCCAACAACAGGAGAAGGTGCAGGTTCTTCTTGAGCAATGTCCTGGGATTCCATAACCAGAAACAGTGGTTAGAGAAGTGCAAAATATTCGAGGAAGGATGAAGTTGGAATAAATACCTCAGTAGTAGAGGAAGTTTGTACAACAGCAGCGCAAATGGCTCCATTATCTTCTCTAAGTTCAGCAGCCTGCTTTAGAGGCTCGTCATTACCCGCAGTGGTAGCTATCTCCTATACCGTAGTGGTCGCAGCAAAAATTAGTCGATCAAAAGGTTGATCATAGACCTGATCAAGGAGTTTCTTACACTGAGTTTCTTCATCTACAGCAATGGAAGGACCTAAATCAAGTGGTTTAGAAACTGGAGGAGCCTCAGACGCACTCGCAGCACTGGAAGAGGGCTCAAGAATAGCAGCTGGTGGTGCACCTTTGTCTTTGGCCTGCATAGTTTGGAAGAGCAAGTCTCCGTCAGAGTACGCATTATCAGGCATCAGCTCAGTTGAGGGGGAATTATTACTCAACCCTTCCTCTGGCAGTTGCTTGCGTTCCCTGGCAACATTACGACGGGAGCAGCGAGTCTGAACCATAAAAACAAGAGTTGAGGATTGAAGGAAAGAGGAATGGCAACTGAACGAGATAATAAATTAATGACTAAGAACAAGAAGAAACTATACCAGTGGAATTTCTTCGTTTGAATCTCCATCTTCATCGTCTCATGCTTCAATAACCTCTTTCTTCTTTTTCTTGGCGGTAGCCTCCTTTACAGCCACCTTCGCAACCTTCTTTGAAGCAGGTGAAGCAGCCGCAAGGCTTGCACCCATGAGCTTGCTACGTTTCGAGACAGAGGGGGGAGAAGCACTAATCTCTCGTTCCTTTCTCTTCTGGCTCACTTCCTTTTGGATAACGAGGCCTATAGCCTTCCTATCCACTAATTTCTTGAAATAGTCAAGGATAGAAGCCAGAAAAATGGTGTGGAAAACTTCAGATGTGGACTGCGACCAGAGTTCACCATAGTGGCGCCTATTCCACTCATGGTATTCTTTAACTGCAGAGTAAGTTACACAGAGTGAATGCCAACGGAACTCGAAGAGGTCTAGTAGAGGGAGGTTGGTGTAGCGAGGGGGTGAATGACCGTTGCGAAAGGTTTCTCCACACAAGTCTTCCATGAGGTGTAACCATTGCAGGACTCTATCAGGGGACAAGGGAGACCTTGCTTGCATCCTAGTTGACGTGCAAAGTGGTTGGGTACATACAGCTCTATCCACAGAACTGCATCAGGGACAACAATATCAGCACAAGTAATGCACTGGACAAAGAGTCTCTTCGCAGCGGGAGCTTGACAAGGGGTCACTACGAATCCAGACGCTAATTCCGCAGGGAATCTTCTTGTCACTACAAACTCAGCCATGCCTTTAGGGAACAGTTTCTGACCTTAGAGGTAGTTGAAGCACTGCGAGTACCTCAGCGATTCCCACTCACCAGCAAGTTCCAATGATTTCCCCAAGACCTCCTTAAAGGTAAACTCTTTATGGTGTGGGCTATGGAACTCAGGGAAATATACCTGTAACCACAGAGACAGAATCCAAATAGGTCCTGCGAATTTCAACTTAAACTGATTTAGTGAAATCCACCTGAGTCCGCAATACAAAGCGCCCAACGCGGGCTGTGAAAGGCCAAGACAGTGGCCGTTATATAGCGCCTCAGCCGCCTTATATAAGGTGTTGGTGATTCTATCTACAGCGATACAGAATACATAGCGACAAAGCCAAAACTCCAAAAAGGCAATACTGCCGTAGGCATTCTTTACTCGCTGGTCATCAAAGGCAGTAGTAGTCTGGAAGTCCTCTGTATTATATTATTTGCGCCAATTAGAGTAATAGTGGCGCGAGTGGGGTTCAAAGAGAAAGGGAAGGACTTGTTATCCAGAACACTAAAAAGAAAAGGCCCATCTACAGTGGGCAAGCCCGTGATAGTAACGACGTCAAGGAGCGTAATTCCTAAATGCCCAAATGGGAGAAAAAAACTATTGCTACTCGTCTCCCAATAACATAATGCAGCAATGGCAGCATCGTGATTCCCGCCTTGGGGAAGATGAAAACATAAATCCAGAGCATGAGAGATACCAACCTATTGCCAAAGCTCCTCATGAAGGGATTTCTGTTTGTGGTACCATTGAAGCTCTTCAGCCTGAGTACTGGGCCATTTCCCTAATTTCACATTGAGCTCCTTTGGGTCCTATTGAATGGGGGCGGTTGCTTCACCTCGCATGAACAACGGAGGACGACGCACAGTCGAATCAAGAGCGGAAGAGGCCTTCGTCATACTAGTGGTCAGACCCAATATAACTTCATCCCCGGCGTTAAATCGACCCATGAATAGGGAGTATCTTGGTCTCGATGAAGTCGTGTGTCCATGTGGTTGCAGAAGGCTTCCACATCCTTTTCAGAGACGTCTGGGCAAAACTTTTGATATAGAGCCCTCAACGAAGAAATGTGTGGAAATCGGAGTTCAGAAAACAATTGCGAATTCGGAATTGGGGATTAAGGAAAAGCTTCGGAGAGAAAGTAAAAAGAGATAGATGACCGAAGAAGCTTAAAAGAGTTGGAAAAAGACGGCGCGATTCTCAAAAGAAAAACACTTGAGTAGCCTAGTGTGAGGTTATTTAAAAACCACTGACTTAAAAGGCGACACGTCATATCAAGACCCATTCGATTGCCCATGGGTTACTCTCGAGGTCTGGGGGACAATGTTTGGGTCCAAAATAAACTCAACATTTATTCTGATGCTTTTGGGCTTTGGAGATAAAATGGGCCATCTACGAGTGGCTCGAGTAAGATATTGAGCTACAAATATGGAAGGATATCTAGCTGTGAATCCGGAAAGAAATCTATGCGATTTTTGGATGTTCTAGGAAATCTAAAGGCCGGATATCATTCCTAATTAATGATTGTCACCTTATCAAGCAAGGAAGATCAGAGCACCTACCACTATAAATAGACGAAGCATAGTATATTTGCGGACATCTACACACATACATAAATTTGTGCACCAGCAAATCTTACTCACCCCGAGTAAACAACTAGCAACCACCGAACTCAAAATCTAGGCCACCCGACAAAGCGTGGGGATTTGAAGGTTTACTCAATCTAACTAACTGGCAACAACGAATTCAGGATCTAGGCCACCCGACAGAGCGTGGGTATTCGAAGATGCACTCGAGCTACGACAATGGAAGTCAGCAAAGTCCAGGTCACCCAACAGAGCGTGAGGATTCTTAAGATCTATGGAGTCAAACTATCCGGTGTTCTCAATACTTCGTCCTTAGAATTGCTCTGCTTTATACTTGCCCGAGTGTGTAAAGTATCGATTCTTTGTGGCTCAAGCAGAGAGACACGAAGCTTATGTCTTGAATCAAGACAAGTAGGACTCAATGAGCGAGGTTTGTGCTCTCCTCGCTCCAATCGCTTGACAAGAAACAAAGACTACGTGGTGCACTACACTACACATTCTGCCCTCAGCAATGACATACCTGGCACACAGCACAACAATGACTGCGGATATAAAAGAGACAATTTGCGATCACTCCACTTGTAGCGACCTGACTGGAGAAAAATCGAAGCCAAACAAGAGTCTATGTGATTGTTTGGGGCCCACGCATGACCGTGTGTCAGTGAATCTGGAAGTAACAGTGTTTCCACGTGGCAAGACAGACAAATAGATAGATATAAAGAATTGGGAGTCAAAAAAACACTACACCGCGGGATTCGTGTTAGACTACTCTTCTTACACGTGTCACATGATGTCTTGCCGTCTCCTCCAACGGCTCTCTCCGTCCGTCTCTTACTATGGGGTGCCTGGACCTTCTTCCAGACTCCACCTCTGATGGCCGTCTGCGTACGAAATGGAAAAATGGACTTCCTTTATGAAAGCAAACTGAAAAAGTGAATGAATGTTGCTTATATGCTCGTCATGCACAAGTAATTTAAACTTAAATGCTTACCTCAAATTAATGAGATACTTTGTTATTAGACCCCTAAAAAAAGTGCGACAGTTTTTAAGTCTCAATTAATGAGAATGTTGAGTACATAGGGGAACATAAAACTTGAATTGGTATTATAAAAAGCTCATATAGATCTCGATTAATAACAAGACATACACACCAAATTATAGAGAACAAATCTTCAATGACTATTCTATCTGTTATGAGATAATGGTGGTATATGAAAAAAGACAACTAGCTTTCCCGTCAAAAGTTATGCATCAGAGTCTGCTTATATACAACTTTTCTAATGTTTTGTCAACATCTAACTCTCATCCGATCACTAGGGGGCAACATCCATTTAATTATAGCCCGCTGCCATCCTAAAGTCAACAAGGTACATATAGTGCACACACAGGCAAACACCTAGACCGCCAAACATACCCTGCTACACAGAGCTTTATCTGCAACAAATAAAATAAGAACAATAAACAAAAATTGAAAAACACAAAACAATTAAATTTGGACCTAGAGTTAAGCCCTAGGCCTAACAAGACCTAACCTTACATCATTAGTAACAATGCAGCCCCACAATGGTTGCCATCTACCTAGCACCGCCTCCTCTATCCTGCCATTAGCCGTTGCACCTCCCCGACCACCGCTGAGTTCCCCTTCAACTAACTTGAATCGTTCGGCCTAAAACGATGAAATGTAGCACACAAACAAACATCGAATGGAGTAAAAACTAAATTTGACAAAACTCGAACGCTCTCTCCTCGTCTGCTCGTAACCAACTTGTTCGCATCGACCTCAGATTGAAGACTTGCGACCTTGCGCAGCGACCAAGTCTCTAATCTTCGCCATGTTGCCCCGCCAACTTCCGGAAAAGAACGAGCGCGCAATGAACCTTGAGCCTCCATACTTGAAGTCACACCGCACGACCTTTTGTTGAAGCCCGATCTTAGATCCTTGAACAAACTATGAATTCGGTCGCGTTTAGACATAATAGTGAGGTTATTGAGATGAAGCATCTAGAATGGTTTGGAGCACGGCTTGGATGAACCTGGTTCACCTTGAACCAACTCATTCTCACCGTCCAGATCACATGGACGTTTGATGATTCTAACTATTTTAAAATTTTGTCTTGATTGACAGTGAACCCCAGTTCATACGAAAACTTTCCAATAGTTTGATTTGAACTAAAATTTCCAATTGTAATTACGAGGAGGCTATTTCATCTCCTTTTCACCTCTCACTCAAATATCTTTGACGCATATATATTGTGCTAGCGGATTCGTCGCCTACTTCTAATTGGTATAGTCTTAATATTGTCCTTGTTTAACTACTTGACATCGATAAAGGTGGAGTTTCATCTCACAAAGCCTTGGTACTAGTAGAAACAATCAACTTTTTTATCCTTATGTTATGTTATTGGATCTTATTACCAATATGAGCTATACTCTCTCCACATTCATATATATCTTGTTATTGGATATCAATACAAATGTGAGCTAAACTCTCCACATTCAAATCTTGTATCGACTCACACAACCCTTAAAAAATGACTATTTTTCTTTTGAAACATTGATTCATTTTTCTATATGTTGCCATTTCTCGTATACTTGGTTGTAACCGTCCTCCCCCACGGACCCAACTCTCGCACATCTTCATGATCCACAAGTCTTCGATTTTAGCAACACCTCATGGTGATTTGCATGACTTATGTTGTTCCCAGTATGCTTCTAGATCGTTTTCGGGGTGCTATTATATCGATCCGTACGTATTACCAGATCGTTATCGATCAAGGTGCTACTACAAGCGAATATAAGAAAGCAATCACATTTATGCTTTTTCATTCGAGTTGTTATCACATATTTATCTTACGAGTAGCTGATAACTTGTATGTATAATTTATAATTATTGTCGCAAATTAACATTTTCTCAATACTTGTGATCTGATTTTAATTAAATCTCTATTTTTTGAGAGCACCCCCAGAGCACGGGACGTATTGGTAGAGTCCAACCGAATTCGGCTTGAATAATACAAATAAAGTTGACAAGAAGCTATAACTTATCTCTATTCTTTCCAAACACTAAACCCGACATATGTCGAGTTTATTTGTATTTTAGACAGATCACGAAAAATGTGAGAATATAAAAATACATATCCCTAAGCACTCGATTGTGGTAAGTATACCTAGACTAATGATTCACGCAGTCCAAATAAGACACAAATAAGCCAACGATACGAACAATGCCTAACTACGGTCCTAAAAACATAGGACATTATTGAATTAGCAAATACTAAAACATAGAATGAGCTAAAACAAAACCCTAGCCCGAAAAAGCCTATGATCAGCAACTCAACAAATTGAGATCCAAAATGCTAGGCCCAATAAATCTCATCCAGCAAAGCCAACACCACCGTCGTACACAACATTGACATCAAATCCTACACCACGACCCGCTGCCCCTTATCACCAGAAACAGCCTCCACGTCCTCCAATCCCAGCCATAAACCTACTCCAACCTCCTCGATGTCAGGATCGTCGCTCAAAGTTGCTGCCCATCGACCACACCACCCTCACAGTCACAACCCATATAAGGTCAGCCCAGAACCACTAGACCTCCACGAATGGGACACCAAGAGGAAAGTTGACCACTGCCACCGCTTGAAATACCACCGTGTTGCTAGCCCAAGCCGAAAAGAAACCCGTAAACATCAAAAATCTCTAATCCCAAAACATTGAAACCACCAAGGCTAGCTTTCTCTCTGTTAGCAAAGCCGCACGACAAAGGTGTGGTCGATGACCAACCCAAGTCAAGGCCACCGCTGGACGAAGACTAAAAGGAAGAAGCTACTTTGCCACAAGGGAGAGAGGAGGCAGAGAGAATACTCACTAGGTTTATTTATATATATTCATGTTATTACTAAATCTCTATCAATAACATCTATATATTATGAATAAACTATATTCGACCTAATAATATGACTATATAGAAATTTTACTGTGCAACTGTACTTATAAAGCTCAGCTTGGTCATTATTTTTTTAATTTTTTTTATCAAACAAGACAATCATTAATGTAATAACAAATTACTCTTAATGACAGTTAAAGGACAAAGTCTCTTCTTTCAGACAATGAAAGATAAAATATTACAAATAAGAACAAGTTGCTTGTAAGCTGTCATGTGACTAGTATAAATTTAATTTTATACCATGTTTTTTTTTGTGTATTTAATATTTATTTTATCCGAAAATATTTTTAATAATTTTTTTAATATTTTAATTTTTCAATATTTTTTGTTTGATTTTTTTCCTGTTCCAAAAATATCCAAAAAAAGTTTGTTGTATGTTTTCTCTTCTTATTTTCACTACAATTTTTTACTTTCTTCTTTTTTTGAAGAAATTTTTAGTATTCAGCTGGTTCAAAATCCAGTATCATCTCTATGGAAATTTGATATTATTATTAGTTTAATTTTTATAAAAATTCAATATCGATTTTTTTGTAGCACTTTGGTTCTAACACTTATTTTTTCAGTAGCAATGTTATAGAAAGATTAGTTTTGATACAAATATAATAAATTTTGAGAAACACAGTAGTCGCTTGAAAAACTCAGTAGTAGCTTGAAAAACATTGTAGTAACCACTTATTTTTCCAGTAGCAGTGTTATAGAACGATTAGTTTTGATACAAATATAATAAAATTTTGAAAAATACAGTAACAGCTTGAAAAACTCGGTAGCAGCTTGAAAAACACCTTATCAGCCACTTGAATACACAGTAGCATTCTTTGAACCTAAAATGCAGTAATAGTCTCCGAAAACATGAAGAAAGTGAAAAAAAAACATGAAAACACAATAGAAATTGATAGTTTGGAATTACTTCGAGAATACTTGCCCAAAAAAACAATGACACAAATAAATTTTAAGTCTAAAAAAAATTTCAATAACAATCCAAAAAACAAACAGGATTTGATATTTTGACACTGCTACTGAGAACTTCGAGACATAAATACAACATTGCTACTGAAAAATTTGAAACACTGTTACTGTAAAATACGACACTGTTATTGAAAATACAAAACACTAATACTGAAAAATTTGAAACACCGTTACTGAGAAATATAACACTACTATTGAAAAATTTGAAACACTGCTACTAATCAACCAAACCAGATCGTCACAACCAACCCAAACAAAGCCACAAAACTTGAAAAATGCACAAATTTTCAGACAAATTCAAAAAAGTTATATGAAACAAAAGATAACAATAGCAACACGATTAGATTGGATGAAGCTCGTGGTTAGCCGAGACCGAGCTCTAAAGGAGGTCGACGGCGTGGAGATTGACTGACTGAGGCACGATGGTGTTGTTGCGGCGAGTGTGACAGAGGCAAATGGGGTCCGAGCAAAAGTTGGTGCAATGCGAATCAGACAGCGACGTGTGGCTTCTAGCGGCACAACTTGGATATGGAGTCGAAGTAGGGTCACTTGGCATCGGGCTCAGCCGCATGTAGTGGCAGAGGACTGGAGGAGGTTCAAGACATGAGGTGTGGCCTGATCGACCAGAACACCGGCAACGGCGGAGAAGATGACGACTTGAGCTGGAAATTATCGGTGGAGGAGGGAGGGGGCGGAGACAGCGTGTTATGCTTCTGTGTTTCTCTCTCGGCATAGAGAGAGAGAGAGAGAGAGAGAGAGAGAGAGAGAGAGAGAAGGGGGGGGGAGAGAGATGAATCTGATTTTATGATTTTTTTATATTAATATGAGGGTATTTTGGTATTTGAGTATTATTTAATGGATTGGGCTTGTGCTGCAATATTTTGGGCATTAGGCTCGTCTCTTAAGTTATCTAAATCTTATGGTGGTTATATTTTTTATATTATTGATACTATAATTATCCTTAACTATTTTTTCTATAATGTAATTCAACAATTAGTTCAATAGCGATATACCCATTATAGATCGTGCATTAGCTTATTTTGAGTAAGGAATATCTTCAATTCCTTACCAAATGTACTAGTCTCACCAACCATAAATCGCAAAAATAAGAAATTTTCAATTCAAGTGTGTTTCTACAGATTTCGATGAACACAACGGTAACTAATGTAAGCCAACTGAGGATACAAAAATCAAAATCAGAAGCTGCGAAAAAACGTGAATCCATATCTACATCCCACCCCTAAAATACCAAATGACAACTCCACATTACAAGCAGTCTTTTGTGTACGTTACAAAGCAAAAGCTGGATTCTTTCTCTCAAAAACCACTGAAAAAAATTGAAACTTGAAATGACAAACTTGAAATTGAAAATGGTGGGAAGGGAAAGGAAGGATTAAAGTACAGTAAAGCAAGTAACTAGGTACAAACAGTCAGAGAGAGAGACCAGAAGAGACCTTATAAAAATCAAAGGCCAACTTTTTTTTTTTTTGGTTACAAAAGGCCAACTTTAACAAGTTGTGGACGTTTGTGAAGAGGAGGAAGACCATTTTCTCAAAAGAGGAATAACAAAGGGTCCTCCAATGCCCATGGGTCCTCCAATGCCCATGGGTCCGCCTCTTCAAATCTGTGATACAGACGGCAGTTGAGGGAGAGAGAGAGAGAGAGAGAGAGAGAGTTTCTCTCTGCTTCCAATCTTCACTGTTAGTTTATTTAAAGTCCCTCTTCTCCTCTTCTATTCTTCTCCCACTATTAAAAAAACCCTTGGGTTTTTCTCTCTCTGTTGAAATCTTTGTGTAGCTCCCTCTAGAAAATTAGAATTGTTTATGTTAAAAAAGAAAGATGGGGGGCTTTGTATTCTTATGGCAGTGTGAATTCTCAAGCCAAGCAAAAGTCTTCTCCTTCACACCTTTCAATCTCAAAAGCAAATGAATTGAGAATCTAGGGTTTCACAGCACCAACTCCAACAAAGGTCTGTGCTTTGCTTCTTTTCTTTTATCTCCAACTCCAAATTTGTTTATTTCTATGCTTAATTGTTTGATCCCCATCTGGGTTTTCTTCCTTGTTGATCTTATTTGCAGACCCAGTTGTTGATTCTGATCTCCTGTCCCTGAAATTTCATTGCAAAAATCCATGGTTTGCTGTGAGAAATGAGTTTGTGGGTACCTTGGTGTTTGTTTATTATGATGTGGGCTGTTCAACATCCTGTAAATTAAGTAGGCTTTGCGAGTTCTGAGCATTTATGGTGTGTTTCAGTTGAATTTTTGGGATTTTGGGACTTAGTGTAGAGGTTTTGATATGGAAGAAGTTGAAGAAGCTAACAAAGCTGCTGTTGCTAGCTGCCATAGAGTTCTGAATTTACTGTCTCAGCCCCAAGATCAAGCTCAGCTTAGGAATTTAAAGGCTGAAACTGGTGAGGCTGTGTGTAGGTTCAAGAAAGTTGTTTCTCTTCTCAATGCAGGTTTGGGTCATGCTAGAGTTAGAAAGCTTGAGAAACTTCATATCCCTTTTCCTGAAACTATCCTCTTAGATATTCCTAATTGTTCAACAACAAATCATTTTAAAACCCCTAATTTTCTTCAGTCTAGATTAGCTGAGAACCCAACTCAAGAATTGAGTTTAAATGTTAGGAATTCATTAAGTTTGGGAAACCCCTCTTTGGAATTGAGCAGTAATGGGAAATCCTCAATTCAACCTGGTCAACAAGCACTTCCGGCACACTATCACTTCCTTCAGCAGCAACAGCAGCATCAGCAACTGCAACAACAGCAGCAACAGAGGCTGTTACTTCAGCAGCAGCTGCAGATGAAGCAACAAGCGGAAATTATGTACCGGAGGAGCAATAGTGGCATGAACCTGAACTTTGATAGCTCTAGCTGCACACCCACAATGTCATCTACAAGGTCCTTCATTTCATCCTTGAGCATAGACGGAAGCGTGGCTAACTTGGAGGGTAGTAACTCCTTCCATTTGATTGGGGCTCCTATCTCGTCAGATCAGAATTCTCAGCATAAGAGGAAGTGTTCTGCAAGGGGAGATGATGGGAGTACCAAATGCGGTAGCAGTGGTAGATGTCACTGCTCAAAGAAGAGGTTGGATTTGAATCACTTTTGCACTTCCTGGCTGATTCAAACTGTATTGTAGCTTGAAGTGTTTTTCGATCATTTACTATTTTTGTCTTTCCTTTGTTGCTAAGCAACTAGAAGTGTTTGTTGATCCTTTGTCACTAATGATGTTGTTTTGGCAGGAAACATAGGGTGAAAAGATCAATCAAGGTGCCTGCTATAAGTAACAAGCTTGCGGATATCCCTCCTGATGATTATTCATGGAGGAAATACGGCCAGAAGCCTATCAAGGGTTCTCCTCACCCTAGGTATGATTTATTTCTATAATCTGAATAAACTTGAATGTATGCATTTCACACAAATGACTGTGAAGGCATATTTATGAATTACGAATTTGAAACTGTGCAGCTGATAAGCAGACTAAATAAGGAGCTTGAAACGTAGTTATTTATGTTTAGAAATCAATTGCTGGTGATTGTTAATATATTATACTGTCTTTTTTCTTCACATACATAATAGGGAGCTGCATTTCCGAAAGAAAGAGATACTTAGTATGGTCGGTCAGTTACATTATTTAAAGAGATAGCAAAAAGGGATTGGGACTTGGCAAACAGCTACACATGTTTTGGGTAGTTCTGTTTTTAGAATTCTGCAAGTTAATGTCATTGGTTGGTTCATTAGATGCAATGCCCATTGGAAAAGCCTGGCTTATTTGATCTAGTAAAATAGTTATTACCTAACCTTTCATTACAAGAACATTCTTGTGTCAAGTAGTTGAAGTGTGCTAATACATTTGTTTCTAAGAAAAAAAATCACTTTTTGTTTGCAATGTTCATAGGTTGCACAGATAGTCATTGGCTGTAAGATTCTAGTAAGCTAATTCCTTTTCCTTTATGTACTTTTATTTTTCTTCATATTCTTGGCAAATCCAATCTACGGTTGCAGTCTGTTCAAAGAATCAAATTTTGAATACGACAATTGATATATATATATAATTATATATACATGATTATGCTTGTTGATGCACTTTCAATATTTCCGAAAAATACTATGCTTCAAGAAGTATTTTAAACTTCCATGGAATTTTCAATTTAACTATGAAGTTATTCTTTGACTTGTGCAGGGGATACTATAAATGTAGTAGCATGAGAGGTTGTCCAGCCAGGAAGCATGTGGAGAGATGCTTGGAAGAACCCTCCATGCTTATTGTCACCTATGAAGGTGAACATAACCACCCAAGGATACCATCGCAGTCGACAACAACATGAAATGTACAGAGAGCTTTGTCAAGCTCAAGCCCAGCACTCTTTGAACTTATCTATGACCGGCTTGAGATACTCCTGTGCATACTTTGCATGGTTCAAGTATGACATACAATCAGAACAGTTTTTCCCTCTTTGGGGAGTTGGATCTTCCATCGTTTTGGCAATTCGGCAAGCAGTCGTCGAACCCCAAGGTGGACTATGGAAGGAGTCAGTAAAACTTGGGCGACTTTTAAATCTCTTTTTATGTTTAGAAATCAATGCTTCAAACAATTTAGGGTTTTTGAAATTAATGGAATACCTCTCATGTGGTACTACTCTGTTTATGTTCACAGCCTCTAGATTTCCTTATTGGTGGTCCTTCTAGTGTTATCAAATTCCCGAAAGCAAACATGTGAATTTGGGTGCAATGTGCTATCTTGAATTGTTTAGGCAGAGGCAACTAGTTTACATAAGATGCATTAGAAGCAAAGTCATAGAGAGAATGTATGATTGGCTTTTATCATCTTCCACCTCAAAACTGGTAACCAAACTTGTTACCATTTACGATTTCCTTCGTAGTTTTTGGTCTGAAAGTGTACGAGAAGTTACCAAGGTTGGTGACGAATGAGGGGACCAAGAGGCAAGCATACATGGTCTTTTGATTGCTTATTCGTCCTTCATCAGAATCCAATCCACCATTTTGTTGTTTTTAGGTCCAATTCCATGATGTCATTGAAGCCAAATAAGAAAGATAATATCCTTCACCTAATTGATGGGATTGCAGACGAAGTATATATTCACAACTTGGGTTGTTGGGATATTAGGACCATGTAAGAAAGAACTGATGAATCACAATTTGGAACAAACAGAAAATATTGCTATTATGTTTTGCTTTGATCAGTTTGATGGGAGAAAGAAATGGATGCAGTAAGCTTGGTTGCTGATATACTATTTTTTATACTATTTTATTAATTCAAATTTTTAAACTTATATATATATTCTAATAAAATCTTATGGATATTATATGTATAATTTAGACTACATTTGTTTTTATAGAAAGTTTTTTATTTATTTATTTTGAGATTTGAAGATAATTATTCTATTTTTATTTGATTATATTATTTTACGAAAATATTGTGATTATCATTGGAGTTAAAAAAATTAAAATAAATTGATTAATTAAATGATGTCATCGTAACGTTTAAATTGACATGAGAAATAATTAAAATTAATATTAGCCATTAAGAATATCAATTTTTTAGTGTTTAAGTACAATGGTCCACACACAAATATAGCCCAGGGCTATGCCAATGGCCATATATAGCCCAGTCTTTGGTCCGATCAGGCTACTTTATTAGTTTTTGGTGTAGCCCTGCCCTGGGTTGGAGATGAACTTTTGCTGATTTTGGGGCTATATCAAGCCCTTGGTCTTAGACTAGAGATGGCCTCAGCATTCAGATTGTGTAATTCATATATTAAGTGTATGGGACTTGAAGTCAATAGCGTGTTGGAGTAGTCTCGAAGATGGTTTAAGATTGTCATTTGTCAATGGCGTTGCTGTAACATTTTCCAAACCTTATATTAGCAATTCACAGGTAACAATCAGAAGAAGATCGACTGTCTGTTAGAAGATTACACAAAGAATATAGAATGTTGATTTTGGTATTGACGGGTAAGTTTTTAAACCACTAATGAGAAGTGTTTCAAAGAATAACACATATAGAGGACACTCCACTTATGCGTGTATCGTTAAACTCTTGTCTGGAAAGAAAGCTCGAAAGAAGGGTGACATCTTACTCGTCAAGGACAATGCTATGGAGGAGCAAGCTGAGCCATGCCCTCATCACATCGTTGGAGTCCCAACTCTCAACTGATACACCCAAGTGAAACATGTGGACAATCCAGAAGATGAGCTTTGGTATCCTAGCAAATGTCCAAGTCTAGTGAGCTCCAGCGAAGAAAAACTCCAAAATTGACTGGGGGATTTTCGGGGTAGTTTCTGAGTTGATTTTCGCACTATTTATCGAAATTCGATATTAATTTGACTATATGATTTATTCAGGAGACTGTGATCGAGATTTTGGCGAGGGAACTTTCACCGGACCACAGAGCTAGTTCTGTACTGTGAGTGGACACTTTATTTTCACTGTTATTTTGTGAGTCCATAGATATGCATTTACAGTTGTGCATTTTTCAGTTATGCATTATTACAATTATGCATTAGCTTGGAGACATACAACATATTTTTTTACACAGAGCCTAGTCACAGTTGTTGCATCGATGCATTGACTTCTCAAGTGATCCTCGAGACGCTCCGAGAGGGCCAGGGACCTGACCCGTATTTTACTTAGCACCTAGGAGGGTTAGGACAAACATCTGACCTGAGAGTTCTTGTGGCTTGCAGACGATTGACTCAAGTCACTGCCTCCACACGTCATATAGTACACAGGAGGGTTAGAACAAACACATGACTTGGGCATGTACATTTTGAGACTCACATCATTTTATATATACTCTTTAGAGAAATGCATGATAGATATATCTTTCAGTTTTATTTTTGTCTACTCACTTTAACAGTTTTATTATTTTGTATGCCTTTCCCTGGGCTTTTCGGTTTCCTATTGCCCAGTTTGTAGTTTCTATCCTGTGGTTGCACATCATCATCAAAGGCCTAGAGTTCGAGTCACAATTCTCTTCTAGTAGGTTCCTAGATTAGCATGCTAAATCTGTATATTATGTAAATTTGATGTCGCTCTGAATACTATGTTTAGTTTGCCTCCGTTTGTGTTGTATTTCTAAATAATCACCGGTTTCCTAGTTACCTTTTGAATTCAGTACATTTGTTGTTTGTATAGTAGTTGGTTGATTTTAGAAATCCGGATGGGAATCAGTGCCCCATGGTTTGTTTTTCTGGAATATTTTAGAAGTGTATTTTTCCGGTGCAGGTTTTGGGTTTCCTTGATTTTTAGAGGAAACTCTGGAATTTTTTTTGTAGGTTCTGTGGTCGTTAGGTCCTAATTTAGGTTTAGGCAACTAAATCGGGGTCAGATCTTTTCAGTTTGTATTAGGTTCTGTACACTTCCGCAGTTGTGTTACTAAGGATATTTGAGAATGCACAAAACTTCCAGAGAGATGGCCTAACTGGTCGACGGATCCTCATCAATGCTCACGGTGTTGTGTGTTTTCAAATGTTTGAAGTCTTATGATTGCATCTTTTATGTTTTGTGACTAATGTGTTTTTATCCATAGGAATGCCTCCTCAACGTGGAGCCTGAGCCAATAGGGCTGAGGATCGTGACGAGGATCAACGAATGCGAGACTTACTCGCGCAAGCTTTACATTTAGACAAGCGTTTTGATCCAATAATAATAAATAAAAAAAGCTGGAGTAGCCTCATTCCCTGGTTATACTGATCCTGAAGCATGTGAGGCTTGGATAGTTCATATTGAGCGAGTATGTGAGATTCTACACTTTAATCCTATGTAGAGAAATGTGGAAGTTGTTGGGCTACTTGAGTCAGATCCTTATTTTTGGTGGGATAGGACCGAGAGACTTGTTGTTGACACCCCATGGCCTACCTTCAAGGAATTATTTATGTGCCAATATTTCAATGAAGCTACCCAGCATTGAAATATGAAGAGCTCACAAACTTGAGGCAATGGGGGATGTTAGTGCTTGAGTATCAAGATGAGTTCACCCGTTTGTCTCGATTTATGCATGATATAGTTGCATCTAAAGAGACACAATGCAGAAGGTTTGAGTTGGGTCTGAATCTGAATATCAATGGGACTTTGACAACTATGCTTCAGAATAACTTTGATGAGTTTGTTAGTGCAACACTCAGAGGCGAGGATGTAGAAAGGGAGAGACAGTTGTAGTTTCAGTCTTGCCGCTTTGAGGAAGGTGGACCCAGCCAGGGTCCTCCAAAGAGATTGAGTTCAGGTACATCGGGCTCTGCCTTTTCTTCTTGCAGTGGACCTTATAGATTTTCTGCTGGCACATCTGATCAGAGTAGGAGCTATAAATAGAGGAGGAATGACCATAAGAGGCAACAATCAAGTGCGAGTTCTAGTGGATTGAGTTACCCTCGGTGTCCATATGACACACCAACTTCATCGAGAGATTTTTTGTTGCGTAATAATTATAACAAGCGTCACCTCAGTCCGTGTCAACGAGGCACCACCATTTGTTATCGTTGTAACGAAGAGGGTTATTATGTGAGGGAGTGTCCATAGAAGGGCACTTTGGGTGGTGTTGCATCTCCGAGTACTAGTCGAGATTAGGGTATCGCTTCTAGCGATCAGGCAACGCAGTCCACAGGGCAAGCAAGTCAACAAAACCGCAACTAGCATAGATGACCAGCTGGACAGGCGCAAGTGTATGCCATGACCCTGCGTGAGGGTAGAGATTCCCCAGAGGTTATCATCAGTACGTTTTATGTTTTTGGCTATCCCCTTACTTTATTAAACCCAGGGGCTGCACATTCTTTTATGCCGTATAGATTGACATCTTGACCACTATATCTGCCTATTCTCTTCCGAGAATATGGCGAGTATTATATCCGTCCGGTGAGGTTGTGAGTGTCGGATGGGTGTATAGGGACTGTGAGATATTCATAAGAGGTTATGGCTTAGCCGCGGATTTGATGTCGTTAGATATTATAGATTTTGATGTAATTCTGGGGATGGACTTCTCGAAGGCTCACTGGGCAGTCTTTGATTGTCATAGAAAGGAAGGAAGTAGTCTTTAGAAGTCGAGGTATGCTAGAAATCTTGTTTTACGGTGAAAGAAATACTTCTCCACTTTGTTTGATTTCGGAGGTGAAAGCAGAGAAGATGCTAAAGAAAGGTTGTGAGGTATACTTGGTACATGTGATCAATATAAAAGTTTGTGCGCTGAGTATCAGAGATATTCTAGTAGTTTATGAGTATCCGGATTTATTTCCAGAGGTTTTACTTGGTTTGCCTCCAATGAGGGAGATTGACTTCACCATTGAGTTACTTCCAGGTATTGGTCCTATTTCTCAAGCACCCTATCGAATGGCTCCAGCAGAGTTGAAAGAGTTATACGTTCAATTGCAGGAGTTAATCGATAAGGGCTTCATTCGACCAAGTGTTTCATCTCGGGGTGCTCCAGTGTTGTTTGTAAGGAACAAGGATGGTTCGTTGAGGTTGTGTATTGATTATTGGAATTTGAATCAAGTCATGGTGAAGAATAAATATCCTTTACCATGGATTGATGATTTGTTCGATCAACTAAAATGAGCTATACTTTTCTCGAAGATTGATCTAAGGTCAGGATACCATCAGCTTCGGATTAGGGAATCAGATGTTCCTAAAACGGTCTTTCAATCGCACTATGGGCATTATGAGTTTCTTGTCATGCCTTTTGGCTTGAAAAATGCCCCAGCCGCTTTTATGGACCTCATGAATAGAGTCTTCAGGCGATACTTGGATAACTTTTTCATTGTATTTATAGATGGCATCTTAATATATTCCATGGATGTGAAGCAGCACAGGAAACATCTACGTGTCATTTTGAAAACTTTGTGAGATTCTTAGTTGTATGCAAAGTTTAGCAAGTGTGAAATTTCTAGGTTACGTGATTTCAGTTGAGGGAGTCAGTGTTGACCAATATAAAATTGAGGCGGTGCTAAATTGGAGCATACCTACAAGTGTTACTGCGATAAGAAGTTTTTTGAGTTTAGCTGGTTACTATTGCCATTTTGTACAAGACCTTTCACAGATTGCGACTCCGCTTACTCGATTGATGAAGAATGGAGTCAAATTTGAGTGGTCTGATGCCTGTGAAGAGAGTTATCTGACGTTGAAGGAGAGTTTGACTACGACACCAGTGTTGACATTACCTGACGAAAGTTAGAATATGTCATTTATAGTGGCACTTTGAAATTGGGTCTAGGCTGTGTTTTGATGCAGCATGACAAAGTTGTTGCATATCGTTCCAGACAATTGAAGCCCCATAAAGATAATTATCCCACATATGATCTTGAGCTAGCCGCCACTGTATTGACACTGAAAAGTTGGAGGCACTACTTATATAGAGTGCAGTGTAGGATTTACACTGATCACAAGAGTCCCACTTACCTGCGTACTCAACTAGATCTTAACATGAGGCAACAAAGATGGATGGAATTGATTAATGACTATGAATGTACTTTTGAGTACCATTTGGAGAAAAGCTAATGTTGTTGCGGATGCCCTTAGTAGGAAATTTGGAGCCTCTCTATTTCATGTATGCGTCGCAAGAGTATCACTTTTAGCTGAATTGTGAACTACAGGGCCAGAATTAGAATGGAGAGATGAAGGAGCATTGTTGGCCAGTCTCCATGTCCGACCAGTGTTGTTTGACCAGGTGCGAGAGACCCAAGATGCTGATTCCTATTTGTTGAGTAAAAAGGATATGATTCAGAATGGCGAACCAACAGAGTTTCAACTAAGAAATGATGGTACCTTATTGTTCAGAGGAAGATGTTGTGTTCCAAGGAACGATGAACTGAAGAAGAAATACTTGATGAAGCTCATTGTTCAGCCTATGCCATGCATCCGGGTAGTACAAAAATGTTCCGGACACTTAAAGTTTATTGCTGGTGGCGTAATATGATGAGAGAAATAGCAATCTATGTGAGTAAGTGCCTTATTTATCAACAGGTAAAGGCAGAGTGGTAAGAACTTGCAACCATTAAAGATTCCAGTGTGAAAATGGGAGCACATCACGATGGACTTCATGTATCAGTTACCTCGTACATCCAATGGTAATATTGGTATTTGGATAATTGTTGATCGCCTTACGAAATAAGCCCATTTTCTAGCTCTTCCAGGAAAACTCTTTGTGAGTAAATTAGCAAGATTATATATGGAGGAGATTGTAAGGTTGCACAGAGTGCCTGTATCTATAGTTTCTGATCGAGATGCTCAGTTCACGTTGGAATTTTGGCAAGCCTTGTAAAGGGTGTTGGGGACCAGAGTACATTTTAGTACAGCTTTTCACCCTAAAATTGATGGCCAATTCGAAAGGACGATTCAAACTTTGGAAGATATGTTGCGATCCTATGAGCTACAGTTTAAAGGGAGTTGGGATCGACAACTGCATCTGATAGAGTTTGCTTACAATAATAGTTATTAGGCTAGTATTGGTATGGCTCCATATGAAGCCTTATATGGAAAACAATGTCGAACTCCGTTGTGTTGGAGTGAAGTAGGAGAAAAGTGACTTATTGGTCCTGATATAGTGAAAGACATAGCAGAAAACATTTAAATAATTTGAGACAGGTGGAGGACAGCTCTGGATCGACAAAAAAGCTATGCTGACACAAGGAGGAAGGATCTCGAGTTTGAAGTGGGCGATTGGGTGTTTTTGAAATTGTCTCTTTGGAAGGGTGTCGTTCGTTTCGGAAAACGTGGCAAACTCCGCCCACTTTACATCGACCCTTACGAGACTATTGGATGAATGGGTGTGGTGGCGTATAAGTTGGCACTACCTTCTGAGATGGCTAGGGTACATGATGTGTTTCATGTGTCTATGCTGCAAAAATATATTTCCGATCCATCTCATGTTCTCACACCTTATGAACTTCCAATATGTGAAGACTTATCATATGTGGAGGAGCCAGTTCATATTCTTGATCGTCGAGAGCAAGAGCTAAGCAATAAAACTATTCCATTGGTGAAAGTCCTACGGAGAAACCATGCAGTTGAAGAGGCCACCTGGAAAACCGAACAGCATATGCGAGAGTAGTACCACTATCTCTTCGATTAGCAGGTATATAAATTTCGAGGACGAAACTTTTATTAGGGAGGTAGATTTATAATGACATGAACCGAAAATTATCACAAATCGGCATGAATTAAGTTTATCGCGAATTAGTCACATTGTGTGATTTGTTAACGACTTTTTCATTGAATGAGAATTAGACTTTATTTTCTTCATGGAAGTCGTAGAGTATTTTATTTTGAGCTCGTAAGAATTTTTTCGGATAAGCGAGTTATTTTTTTTATGATTTTTGGAAATCTGCATGAGGAAAATATTAAAAAGTATTTTTTTAGGTTGATTTAATCTCGACCGTTGGATCTTGATCAGATCAAATTTTAGCCGTTGATCTGATTAAGAGCTTAGGGGTATAAATAAGGGTATTTTTGAAAAATAATTCAGAATTTCAGAAAATCGGATAACCTGGTGACCCGAATGACCCGTGACGAGCCAACCTGACCTAATATTGGACCCGGCAGAAAACGCCATCGTTGCAGGCGTTCATGGTATGGTTTTGAAACTCTCGACTTCCTCTTTCAATTCATGTATGTATTATTGGATTTTGGGTTGTTTGTGGGGTGCGAATATACGAGGTGAACCCGTTGGATTTTGGGTTTAATATACGGCGGTGCTTCGGCCGTTTTTTGGCGATGGGGGTGGAATAGGTTGGGTTTCACCCCAAGGGTCGGACCCCTATGATTTGGAGGACCGATGAGCGATGACGGCGTCGATTTTGGGAGGAAATAATTTCTGGCAATTTTCGGGCCATGAGGTTTCTGGCCGTTTTCCGGCCAAACAATGGCAAGTTAGGGGTAGGTCCAGTTGGGAAAGTTTTAGGGCTTGTTGAGATCTTTCCAACCATAGGTCAAACACTCCCAATGGAGTTGTTGCTGCCGGAAGCCCGTGTGACTCACGCGCCGCTGCCTATGGAGGAGCGTGAGGGCCAGGTTCCGCCGTCTACGACGGGGTTTCGGTGAGGAAAAAATTTAAAATTGACTGGGAGATTTTCGGGGTAGTTTCTGAGTTGATTTTTGTACTATTTATCGAAATTCGATATCAATTGATTATATGATTATTCAGAAGACAGTGATCGAGATTTTGACAATGAAACTTTTACCGAATCACAGAGTTAGCTGTGTACTGTGAATAAACACTTTATTTTCATTGTTGATCGATTTGCGAGTCTATAATTATGCATTTACTATTGTGCCTTTTTCATCAGTAAGGTCACCGTACTTCACTAGTAAAGTCACTGTTCTTCACTTCTTCGCATGCTCCACTCGACGTTAACTAATGTCTAAATCTTACGCAGACTCTGCCTCTCTTCCTAATGGTCAATCAATCCCCCTTTGATTTCTTTCTAATCAAAATCGCCGCCACAAAATCTACCAAACCTAAAATCCCAAACTGAGAGAGCAAACCCCGCCACTGGTATTGGCTTGAAATGAACTCGGATCTTCCAAAACGCAATCCTTGGCTGCAAATCTGAACCTCATCTATCTCTTGATTCGCATCATCCATTGTCTATATACAACCAAGTCAATTCAGGTGAGCAATATTAATAGGGAGAGGGAGAGAGAGAGAGAGAGAGAGTAATCGATGAGCTGTGAGGAGGTTCCCTCTGAAGACCATCAATTGCTGCTTCCATCTCCAGTTGACATGCGCAACTTTCATCTCCGTTACGAGACTTTCTTCGATTCTATGCTAGATTTGTTTGATAGGTTATGCCCAATTGTGGGGGGGGGGGGGGGGGGGGGGGGGGTGGTGCTTGTGGAATTACTCTCTGATTGATAAAATTATTCTAGAGATATCGCAGATCTGTGTGATTGATGGGATTGGTACGGGAGATAACAATTATTTTGGTTTTTGGGTTTGCATGACTACCCTATGATTGATAGTATTGGTACAAGTTTATTTTAATGCAGAGGACTCTAATAGATTGATATATATATCATCTTTGAGATATAATCAGATAGATTACTCTAATCTCATTATGTTTGTGTGATCTAATATTCAAAAGCTTAGTCTTAATAAAATTTTGGTTCGTATGTACTGGTGGTACATGTAAAGCGAACTTGAGAAATAACAAAGATTGAGTGAAAACAACAAACAAAAACACGCAGCAAGGGTCAAAAAACGTGTGAGAGGTTCGTGAGAGAGATTCTTCCCTTGTCCAGGAGATTCCATTGCTCTTTGTCTTTACTCATATGAATCTTCAGGTACCCTATCCCCTACAAGTTACGCATTCGATGGGTTTGTTTTCGAATTCGTATCTGTTTGAAGGTTCATATTTTTCTTTCATAATGTATTAATTGTGTTTGCTTTTAATAAATGGTAGTGCTTGACCACTGTTCGATGCAAAAATATCTCCCGCGGAGAGATCCTTCCGCGAAACAGTTTCTTTTATTGGTTTCGGATAGTTTGACTGCAGATATCGGTTTATCATGTATGTGCTTCGTATGCTGGCGTGCCACCGTTCTTCAACGGAATATAGAATGTAAAGCCGTCTGACTTCTTGATAAGCAATTAAGACAAGGAGAGCACCAACCCTGTCTGAATAAGTCTTTCTCGCCTAGTAACCTAGGACTTTTGATATGTGTCTCTCGCAGAGCCTTCGAAATCGATACCTCACACTCCTTTATCAGTGCAAAGCAAAGCAATCTCTCTGACGATGTGTTGAGAACACTGCTTCCTTTGAGAATCCAAACTCTCACTCGATAGGTGACAAGCCCTTCAACCGTCCAGTCGCAATTGCTTCCTTTTGATCGCAATACTCTAACTCGATAGGTGACAAGCACTTTAATCTGCTGATTGCAATGAAGATAGAATATCTTGACGAGATGTCTGTTTAGGTGTACTTGCGTATCGCAAATGTATATGTTTGATTGGGGACCTCTTCCACAAAGCTCTTACTTTCCTTATATAATGCTCAATAGTTGTCTTTCAATTACTTTGAACTTCTTCTGTTCTTGCTCTTTGAATCTCAATATAACTCTAACATCAGCATACATGTTTTTAATCCTTTTATAGAACTTCAATGCTATCACAACTCTTTTATTAAAGAAACCCATCTGAAACAGAAAAGGTATGATAGACATCCAAGCCGCATGGAATCAGCTAATTAATGAATTATAGTTCTAATCGAACTCTACTTATCACACTTGGCCGCTCGCCAAGCTCTTTATAAAACATGGGTCGCTCGCCAAGACTTCAGCCAATCTTGGGCCGCTCCCCAAGACTTCAGCCATTCAAGCCTAATATGAAATATTTATTTCAGGCCCAAACATTGCCCCTCAAGTCTTGAACTTGAATTACCTGTACAAGCGAAAAGACTTGAATATTACCCGACTGACGCGCTGTTAAACCAAACGGTAGCATAACACCCAAGTGCCACGTTACACAACTCCTCTAAAAAGTTGCATCATTCGGCTGACATAATATAAAAGCATTAGTCCACATCAACAAAATCTCATTCCCCAACGAGAGCTTCTCACTTGCCTTGATCCTGCACTCTTAACCTCCTTAGTCAAAAGCTAAGACCTTCCATTCTCGCCACCGTCCATCTTTTCCGACCTAGAAAATGCCTCCACACAAAGACATCTCCATCCCTTATGAAAACTGTAACGTCGAGAAATTCTCGAGACACCTCAAGGCTGTCGCCAAACGACAGAACCCAGAAGCAATTGTCACCCTTGCTATAGACCCAATCGAAGGTACTGGCTTTCTTGGTCCCTTTCTGGATATTCCAATCAATCCAGAGCTCTTCAATATCCTTCGCTATCCCATCTGTAAATCATCTTTAATAGTCCAAGAGAATCCCAGGGCAGACCCAAAGGAATGGACTAGCAAATACACCCTTTGTCTAATTGGGAGATGGCCGCACCCAAACGTAGAGGATCTCGCTTGGTACCGGCACCGTCGCGAACAAGATACCAACTAGTGGGAAGCAGTTGGAATCACTCAACTCATCGACTTATGCTTTTCACTCCCAGTTGGTGGCAATAGAGCACCGTTCGCCACAGCCATGTACTTTTGGGATTGCACCGCCAACTGTTTCTGTCTCCCCTGTGGTGATGTGAGCATTACAATGCTTGATTTGTATACCATTTTTGGAATCCCTACATTTGCAAACCCCTGGTCACTCAACCAACACAATTGGACACCAGTTCAAGCCTCCCTCAATCGTCCTCCCTCCTACTCTTCCTGGGTAAAACATTTTGCACAGGAGGAAAAAGACACAGACCAAGGAGGAATAGCCTTTTTGGAATACTGGCTATCGAAGTACATCTTCTGTCCCTCTTCTACAAATGTCAACAGATGTTGGACCAACTTTGCCGAATGCCTCTTCAATGGTGAACAACTGGGCTTGGTTGAATCTGTTCTCGTCTACATCTACTATGGTTTAAGGCGAGCCACACTTTCAAAGCTAGACTTTAATCAACCAGGATCGCTCTGGATGGTAGAGCTCTGGTTGCGGATGTACTTCCCCTTTTTCTACCCCACAACACCTCCTGTCTTTGAAGACCAGAAGCTGCTGGGCCAAACGTTGGTTTCTACACCAACTAGGACTAGGTTATGGTCTTATATAAACTGCTTCAACTACCTCTGCATACAAAAAGATTTTCCAACTGCAGCAGTTGAAGTAATTCTGAATCGTCGCCATCCTGGCCTCCTCGCGAGTGGATTTATGCCCTCGCCAGAGCAAGACGCTCTTGCGAGGAACTTCTTCCTTCAGTGCAACACTTGCAAAGACCTGCCAGTCCCAGATTCAGCGAGCCCCGGGTATGAGCTTTATGCTCCAAACCACTTCTCAAGACAATTTGGGCTCACTCAGGATGCTCCCATGCCCCTCGCCTGTTCTGTGAACAAGTATACTCTCTGGCGAGGAACAAATCATCCCATCGCAGTAGAAGTGCAGAATTAGCACTTTGGCTTCCCAACAGTAATGCTTCCCATCATAACGAAGCCACTAGTGATTTCCCATTCGGTCACCGAGTCGTACCAAGCATGGCGCTCCCAACTTTGGGAAGATATACGACACAAGGGACCGCTTGCATGCTTTGCCACTATCTTTTATGATTTTGGCAAGAGATTTTCGAATGAAGAAGACTTGGCTGTTATCAACAAGTCTTAAGCACTACTCCTTGGCCACAGGTATGCTTCTTTCATCCATAAATGCTACATGTATTAGCAATTCCTTATACTGTAACTGATTAACATTTCTTCTTAAAAACAGCACGCCCTTGAACCAGACGTGACTGTTGCCTTGCAATCATTTAATAAGAAAAGGTCCAATCCTTCTGGGCAATTCGTAAGTGTTTGCATTTTATTTACCCAAAACAAACTGTCTGATTTTGCCACTGAACTGTAACTAACCCAAACTCTTTTGATAGTCTCAGAAACGCAAGAAGATCCACTCGAAGCATAAGGAGCCTCCGAGCGGAGTTTGGTTAGCTACAGAGATCATAAGAAGGGACAAACAAGCAAAGCTTCAAGCTCAAGTCTTCCATGCCACATTTGATCAAAGGAGTGACAAAGCCTCCGGGGCAAGTGCCTGCTCAGCATTGGTTTTCACCATTGCGTACTGGCTATGTGCAAATCCAAACAGTATGCCCACGGTCTCTGAGTTTGATGACCTCCTGATCCAATGTCCTAAGGAGTGGCAAGAACTATGCAAGGATAAAGCCCTCGCAAGCTCTTACCCAGATCAACATTTTAATCTGGAAGTTATTTCGAAGGTTGACATCAGACCACTGAAGTTCTCATCTGATGACTCCTTCGTTGGGTATTTCAACCCAGAGAGGTTTACAGCCCTGGATGGCCTTGCATCTTTTGATACGTCGTGGGAGCAAATCAGCAAAAGCCACAAGTCTCAAGTATATATAGTGAGTTGGAATGACCACTTCTTCATCCTCAAAGTTAAAGACGAAGCCTATCATATTATAGACTCACTGGGAGAAAGGCTCTCTGAAGGATGTTATAAAGCCTACATTTTGAAGTTCGATGATTCCAGCATCATATATGGAACTGAAGATCATGACACAGGATATGAAGTCATCAACAGTGGCAAAGAATGCTGCAAAGATTTCATAGCCCAATTTCTGGCTGGAATCAACTGAACAGAACTTGAGGAAGAAGAGAAGAACAAGCCTGTTGATATTGCCATTCTGTTCCGGTGCTTGCAGATTGAGTTCCAATCTTGCTTCATTTCTTCCTCTTTTGGCGAGGGCACAAGTGCTCAAAATGACCAAGTCATTTTAGAGCAAGAACAACAAATTTCCTCCCCACCAGAGCTCTCAGTTGCCAAACCACAGTTATTGGTCGAGGTTAATCCAGAACACAAGGACCCAACTCCTTCCTCGCCAGGGCTTCAGCTTCAAGCGACTGAAGGGACACAGTTATTGTCTCCCATACAAGTAAGAACTTATCTACTTACTTCATTCTGGTTTATCAATTCTAATTGATCCTGACAACTTGCATTATTGCTTTAGTCCAAAAGCGTTCCTGTGGACACCAATGAGATGATTCTTGCCTTACCAACAAGTCCAAAGGAACAAATGAGCTCGCCAGGCTAAACTTCTGAACCCTCTGAAATGGCCGTCACGGATCAGTCTAGCGGTTTTCAAGGTGTCAGTGATGAAGACCCTAAATCTATAATTGAAGAAGTTATTGCACCGTCTTCATCACAAAGAGCTCTCTCTCAGTCACTCAGAACACAAGAAACAACAATAAATTTGCAAGAACTTTACAGCAAACTGAGTACACTGAGCTCTCCTTCTGCCACTGATGTCACTCTTCAGGACATCCTTTCTGGGGATCTGGATTCTCCTCAAGACATTCAAACTGTCTGCAAACAAATCAAGAACCTGAAGGCTACTGCCCCAGCAAATTTTAGTCATCGCCTTCGCGACCTTGAGGAGAAACTTTACCAACTCTTGAGCTAAAGTGAAGCCCACCAATGTCTAAAACTCGAGGCCGAGCGTAAGAAAGAAGTAGTAGAGACGTTGGAGCGCCAGACTCAAAGAGAGAAAGAACGAATCCAGGCCATTCTGAAGGACACATCTACCCAACAAGAAACCTTAGCAACTAAAAAGACTAGAATAGCTATTCTTAAAGCTGAACTGGCTACCCTTGAGGCTGAAGTAGACGGTCTGCAAGTTGATGCCATCAGATATCAAGACACTGCATGCCAAATCATGATAGAAGGTGAAAGCCAAGATCAACTCATGTAGGAGGCACAAGAAGAAGCCACAAATGCCCAACAAGTAATCCACCAATCCTGGCTGGCCCTGGAGATCGCAAAAGTATCAGTGAGGAAATATTCCCTCCCATTATAATCTTTGGGCCTCAGAATTCAAGCCCCATTTTGTTTATTCCAAAACTCTTTAAGTATTTATTTGTTCATTCCAAATTTTGGAAACAAAATGTGAATTGGGCCCAATAACAAGAATGGGCCTCAGATTTAAGCCTTTTCCAAACTTGTTCTAATGAAACTAACCTCATTTATAGGCTGTAACCGTTCGCTTGCTCTGATTGTCCAACATTAAATGGAATTTAATTCCATGCTTAGAATCCGTATCGCGTCAAACAATCAAATCTTCGAAATACGTTTTACCTGCCCCAAAAGTCTTTCATTCATCATGCTCTCCTTCAGGTGTAGATAAATCGTAACTTGGCCCAAGTCTAGTTAGACGCGTGTCCTCTATTAATAGGTGCAATTACTCTCGCGAAACCTTACCGCTGTGACTCCTTTCTATAAAAGGTTTCATTTTCCTTGTCTTGTGAACAACCTTCTAAACTTCTTTGTGAGAATGAACTCCCCTTTTATACATTTGCTCTGGTTCTCCTACCTAAAGAAACCTCCAAATAAAATCTTCCATGTTGTGTTCCTTAGATAGCAATATCCACATCCAAACCTGGACTAGATAGGAATATCTACGTCCAGGCGTTGCCTTGGCTGACCCAACTGTCTGCTTCCATAAGAAGGGAAAGCCACAATCCTGAGGTTGAAAACTCCTCGTCTTCCTCCTGTGCACCCGCTCAGTTTTGATATGCATAGAGGCCGCAAGCCCTATGGACATGGCTGCACTGAAGAGGAAAGATATGGGCCTCATCCAGGGGAAAAAGGCAACAAACGCCAAGTCTAGTGTAAAGGGTCTTCTGATTTGATGTACTAGCTTCCTTGGCATTTTAAATCCTCTCCATCTCACCGCTTGAGGTCGATCTCTCTTTTTAACGTATCCATATTTGATACATGGACCCAAGGGATGGCTATCAACTATGAGGATTTGGAAAAACAAACTGTATTTTATCTTTATGTTCTGTTGTTGATTTGTAGTTTGTTTCTCATATGGTATCAGAGCTTGAGGCCGCAAAGCCTTTGTATTCTTCTAGATAATGTAATTTTCGTTTAAAGCAAAGAGTTCCTTATGTAAACAAGAATTTTATTTTGATTAAACTCAGATGTAGTTTGTACATAACTTTGGCCACAGTAATTGGCCAGCATGAACTCTCTTGACTTAGAAGAAATACAAAAATTGAAAATTTGGAAATTTGGCCTCAAATATAAGCCCTAACTAAAGATCTAGCCCCAAGTACAGGCTACAATGATGTACATAATCCCTGTGTGTTGCCCCTGCATTTTACTCATGCGAGTGAAATGGGATGAGCATGAATAAATTGGATTAAGCCACAGTGGGAAGATCTTCATACTCCAAGACTGGTTGTATGAACTTCTTAAGGAATCGACCATTTGTAGGATTAGCGTGTATTGTACCATCTCGATCTCGTAAACGAACTACTCCTTTACCCAGAAGTCAATCGACAATGTATGGTCCTTCCCATTTTTCTGACCATTTTCCTCGTCCTTCAGTCTTCTCGCCAATAGGCAAAATGACTTGCCAGACCAGTTTTCCTTCTGCAAAACTCATGCCCCTAGTACATCGGTCGTAGGCACGAGCCACCTTTCGTTTTTCAGCACATAGACTATCATAAGCTTGTATTCTCCTTTCATCCAAGTCTTCATACTCTTGCCACATTGCTTGTACATAATCTTCACCGATGAGGCTATGTTGTTCAATCACCCGTAAAGATTGAACGTTGATTTCTAAAGGCAAGACTGCATCGTGGCCGAACATTAATGCATAAGGAGTGGTACTTGTGGTTGTCCCTTTACTTGTTCTATAAGCCCACAGGGTGTTAAGTAATTCTTCATGCCACAGTCTGGCATTGCTCGCAAGCATCCGTTTAAGGATTTGGATAATGATTTTATTACTTGCTTCAGCTTGACCATTGGATTGGGCATAGTATGGAGAAGAGTGTAGAAATGTACTCCAAAATTCTTCATAAGCTCATCTACATCTCCAGACATGAATGCTGCCCCGCGGTCTGAAACAAAACTCTCAGGAATGCCAAACCTACAAATGATATCTTCAAATAAAAACTGGCGGATGGCCTTTGCTGATGATACCTCGAGAGGTCGAGCTTCAACCCATTTTGTGAAGAAATCAGTAGCCACTATGATGAATTTGTGCCCCTCAGATGAATGAGGATGAATCATTCCAATTAAGTCTAAAGCCCATCCTCGAGCTGGCCAAGGCTTGATTATAGGCTGTAACGGTATTCTGGGCATATAGTTGATTGGACCATGTTTCTGGCATTCTTCACAATCTTTAGCGAACGTGATGCAATCTCTGAGCATTCCTGGCCAATAAAAGCCATGTCTCCTTATTAACCATCTCATCTTAGGGCCGGCCTGATGTGCCCCGGCTATCCCAAGATGGACCTCCCTCATTAATCGCTTAGCTTCACGTCCAAAGACACACCGTAAAAGTATGCCTTCCTCTCCTCTTCTATATAACTCAACGTCCTTGAGTACATAATTAGGAGCTAAAAAACGAAGCCGCTTTTCTAGCGGACTATTAGGATTCTGGAGGTAAGAAATAATGTCCTGTCTCCAATCCACTTCAATGTGATCAAGTGTAGCAATGTACCACTCATTTTTATCTTCTTGGCGAGCAAAGAAAGATGGAAGGGTTTTTCGTTCAACCTTTAATATCCGTTCGCGTACTCCATCTTGCAAGCTCACCCCCGTTGCTAGTTGAGCCAACTCGTTTGCTGCATAATTCCTCTCGCGAGGAACATGACTCAACTTCACCTCAATAAACAACTTGAGTAAATCACAGGCTCGTTTAGCATATGGTTCTAGGACTGGTCCAACCTTATACTTGGTTTCAAGTTGTCTGATCACTAATTGGGAGTCTCCAAATACATGCACATCAGTGATCTGCATATCTAAAAGAAGTTCCAATCCAATTATTAAAGCTTCATACTCTGCTTGGTTATTTGTGCATCTGAAGTCTAACATGAAAGAATAAGAAAAAGTTTGGCCACGTGGAGAAACTAACGCTACTCCTACCCCAGCCACAGTACTCGTACTTGACCCATCAAAGTATAAACACCAAGGGGCCAAATCAATACGAGCAAGATCCAGTTCTGGCCCCTCATTAACATCCTCCATTGGATGATGGGCCAGAAAGTCAGCCACTGCTTGGCCTTTAACCGCCTTCTGGGGAACGTATTGCAAAGAAAACTCTGACAAAGCCAGAATCCACTTCCTAATGAGTCCCCGGAGAATGGGTCTGGACAACATATACTTCACCAAATCTGTTTGTGCTATGACGCATGTGGTGAAGGAAAGCATGTAGTGCCTCAACTTACACCCTGAAAAATATAAGGCTAGGCACATTCTTTCCATTGGAGAGTATCTCGTTTCACACTCATTCAGGGTACGACTCAGATAGAAAATAGCACTTTCAGTTCCTGATATGTCGTCTTGAGCTAATAAATTTCCAATAGAAAGGTCAGTAGCTGAGATATACAGCTTAAGAGGAACCCCTGGCCTTGGAGGAACCAAGACTGGCGGGTTCGTTAGATATGCTTTGATGGTCTCAAACGCCTCTTGGTGAATAGGCTCCCATACAAAGTCTTTCTGATTCACTACAACATTTTTGCTCATTACCGGCGATTTAAAAATCGCCGGCAATACTTTTTTTTTTTATAATTATTGCCGGCGATTTTTTCCCCAAATCGCCGGCAATAATGCGCCGGAAATAGCCAAAAAAAAACTATTGCCGGCGACATGCATGGAAGTCGCCGGCAATAATAAAAAAATAAAAAACTATTGCCGGCGACTTCCATGCATTTCGCCGACAATAGTTTTTTTTTGGCTGTTTCCGGCGCATTATTGCCGGCGAAAAAAAAATCGCCGGCCTTAATTTTCCGTTTCGCCGGCAATACTAAAAAATGTGGTAGTGATTCTGAAGCTTGAGCAAAGTTGAGAATGGTTGTGTTTTCCCAGCAGCAGTGGCAATAAACCGTCGTAAGAAATTGATCTTTCCTAATAAACGTTGTAGCTCCTTCTTACTCTTTGGTGGGATTGCACTAAGAACTGCCTGTTTCTTGTCGTTCGGTATCTCAATCCCTCGCTGATGAACCAAAAAACCCAAGAAGTCTCCTGCTTGTACTCCAAATACACATTTGGCTGGATTCATCTTTAGTTGATGTTGCCTCATTCTGAGAAACACTTGCCGTAAGTCTTCAAAATGGTCATTCCTGCACTTCGTTTTAACTATCACATCATTGATATACACTTCCATAGTCTTGCCAATAAGATCATGGAAGATTAAGTTCATTGCACGTTGGTAGGTTGCCCCTGCATTCTTGAGTCCAAATGGCATGTCCACGTACTCAAATACTCTTGCAAATCCTGGACACCGAAACGCAGTCTTATGTCTATCTGATTCTGCCACTGGAATCTGATGGTAGCCAGCAGTTCCATCCATGAATGTTAACATCTCATGACGAGCCACTGAGTCCACCAACAAATCCACTATTGGCATTGGGTAAGCATTTTTTGGAGTTGCATTGTTCAAGTCTCTATAGTCAACACACACTCGCATTTTTCCATTCTTTTTCTTGACTGGGACTACGTTGGATAGCCACTCATTATACTTGGCTACTCGTATGATCCTTGACTTGAGCATCTTCTCGACCTCTTCCTTGACTAGAATTGCGGCTTTTGTATTCATCCGACGCATTTCTTGTTTCACGGGCTTCTTCCCCTCTGTGATGGGTAAGTTGTGACAAACCAAGTCTGGTGACAGTCCTGGCATGTCATCATACTTTTCTGCAAAACAATCAGCGTATTCATGTAGCAATTTAATGAGCTTTAGTCGTTCCTCAGGCTCTAGGAAGGTACTAATGGCCACATAAATTGGCCCTTCATTTGTCCCAAGATTGATCTGTTCAATGGGATCCTTGACTTTAGGAGGTAAATCATCCAAGGCTGCTGGAGCTAATTTAATTTCTTCCTCCTCTTCATAGTCATGCAATACCTCTTCATCCACATATTCCAATGCTGCAATCATTGGAACCTTCTCATAGGCTTGACTCTCCAACAAAAAATTGTGAAAGCGCTCGTGTAAAGAGTAACAAGCCTCGATCTCTATACTTGATAGAGACCTGATCATTGAGAACATTTGGATGGTAGCTCAATGGTGTAGGGTCTGCTACTATCTTGATTTACTTGAATTATACCCCACTGAGCTAGTTCAGAGGCCGTAACGCCAACTGGGCTGCCTTTGTTATCAACGCCACATACCTCCAATGGCCTAAGGTCACTGTGGTAATAGCTGGCTTTTAACGAGTTAGCAAAAACAGAATACGGACGAGGATCAACATTAACAATTTCTGCTTCACCGGGCTCCATATTCTAGAGTAACATCTACTAATTGAGGGACGAAGGTACACAATAGCTCCTGTGGATCCAGTCACGCCCCAGAATTGCACTGTATGGAGCTATACACTCTGCTACAAAGAATGTATAAGTACCGGTGGCTGGACCGATGTGTACCTGCAAGAAGACAATGCCCAAAGTCTTGGAAATGCTACCCTGAAAATTTCTAACGTTTAGTGTGGTCTCTTGGATAGCAGACTTGGGAACGCCTAATAAGGCCATTTCTTTGACTGCGATGATGTTCACTGCTGCCCCTGAGTCCACTAAGAATTTGTTTAATTGAATTCCCTGAACTTTTTCCATGACATATAACGGCCGCATGTGCATGGCCATGTCTACAGTAGGCTTGGCCAACATCATCTGTCCCTTTGTTGATGATGAATCAGTCTTTGGTGTCTTGGCGAGTGCTAAATTATCTTTCAATATTGGTTCGTCTTCTGGCACCACCAAGTTGTTGACGCTTCCACTCGTGATTGATTCATCCGTTGATGCTGGTGGAGGTAAAGCATATTTGGAGGACAAAATAAACACCATGTTAACAGTGGTATCCTCATCCTCAATGTATTCTTTAGCTTCTTCATCTTCACCCTCACCGTAATCCAACAACTGCTCATCATCTTCACAGTTGTTACCCTCAGCCTGTTGCCCCTCAGAGTCCAAAGTTGTAGTGACCTCGAGAGAAGCAACATGTTGCAATTGATCCTCAGGGATATGATCTATGGTTGCTGGTATGAGTAGTGCTGGATCGTGCTCCTTTGGACGGGAAACGGGTTGTTGGACCCTCTTCTGTTCTTCTATAATTAAAGGTCTCGATCTCCATTGCAAGACCTTGGTCTCGCTTGGAGTGTTTGGTTTTTGAATGTTTTTCCCTTCCTTTGGAGGTGTATGTAGCCCCATTGTTTCCATCGTTTCATCCTCAAAAGTGAGACGTCTTCTCACTGGCCTTCGTTGTGTGACTTCACGATGATCCTCAAGAATAGGTTCGGACTTTTTCCCTTTAAACCCCAACTCTGGGTTACGGTCAAAGACACCTGGACGTTGTGCTCTCACTTTAGGCTCATGAGACTTCTTCCCGAAAACCACTAAGGGGTTAGCCATAAGGGCATTCATTCGCTTTTGTAACGTTTCTGGAGAACACACCAGTTCTTCTTCTTTGAGCAGGCCTGCTTCATAAGCCTCTAATGCTCTTTTGGCTTCTCCAAAACGATTTCGCTGAAGATTTCTTCTTCTACTTAAAGTTACCTCAATGGGTTTCCCCTTCTCCTTCACGTACCATACGTTCTCCTTTGTGATATTTCTTGAAGCTGGAGGGACATATGGCCTTGCGAGCGCATCAGCAACTTCTGATTCAGATTTCTTGACTTCACTGACCCTTTTTGTTGCTCGCGAGCGCTTGGGAGCTGGAAAATCCCTTTGTCTTGCTCGTTGGGGTTGATGATCTGTTTGTGAAAATAGCTCTGGGAAGACTTTAGCTGCTTCAGCCAATTCCTCATTGGAAATCATCAACCCGCTTCTGAGTTTGCAATGAACACAAAGGGCTACTGGCGACTCTGCTTTTGGGTCCACTTCTTCTTTTCCTTTATTTGTTTTGTCGTTTGCTTTCTTCGTCGACTTTCGCCAGTAGTTTGATGACTGTTGGTCTGTTTCTGTTTGTTGGATTTATCTCGTGTTAGCTCCAACATTCCATCCGTCAATGATAAGTCAGTCGCCAAGCTTGGCGAGGGCTCTTGGTCTATCATTATTTCTCCCTCGTCAATCCACTGCTGTATCCTGAATTTCAAATCACGACAAGCATTTGTGGAATGGCGACCCCATCTGTGATAGTATCGACAATAAAGAAGACCCCTGACATCCTCAGAATGTGGGTCCGGAGTTCCCCAATTATCAGGAACTATTGTTATTCCTGCTTGGACTAGCTCTTCAAATATTTCCTCTCGCCTAGACGCATCATATGTAATCTTAGTCCGCTTAGGCCGGACAAATGCAATATTACGTCTAGACCTCCGCCTTGACCTCTTCCTTTTATAGGTTAGTTCAGATTTATTGCAATTGGAAGAAGCGTCGATGGAAGGAAATGATGTTTCGGGAGGAGGTGATGCCCTATGAGGATAACTTGGATGCCATTCCACCTCTCCCTTGTAGTCGATTTCAATCACTTCCCAGTTGATCAACCCTTGGATCTTATCTCTCAAGGTCGAACACCTTGCTGTTTGATGACCAAATTGGTTATGAAATCTGCAGAAATGATGGGCTGGACCTTCATACCATAATTGTCTGAGTTCAAGTACCGGGTAGTAAAAGATCAAACTCATGTCCCTTAGCCTATCAAGGATCTCCTCCAACTTGTCACAGTTGAAAGAATAGGCCAAAAAGACAGATTGATTCCAGTGTTCCAAGCCTCCAATGTAACTATCGGGTGATAACTACTCGACGTCAATCATATTTACTTGAGGCGGTGGGAAGGGCTTAGAATCCACTAATGTTACTGTCTTGGATGCTCCCTCCAGTTTTTGCAGATTTACAGTTTCCCGTATTTTATTACAGTCTAGTTTGGAGGTATATTTGTGATGGTTTTATTTTCTGCATCGATGCTTTGACTAGTCGGATGATGATTGACTAGTCGAGTCAGACTGGGTTAGGACAAATGCCTTGCTGACCCAGATTGTCTCGGGTTAGGACAAACCCTCTAAATGATCCCATCACTTTTTATTTACAGTCT
This sequence comes from Geum urbanum, assembly GCA_946800695.1. Lineage (NCBI taxonomy): Eukaryota > Viridiplantae > Streptophyta > Magnoliopsida > Rosales > Rosaceae > Geum > Geum urbanum. The sequence continues at coordinate 41,712,745 of OX327007.1, read as the reverse complement.
TGGAGATGCTTCGGGTTAGGAAAAACACCCTGAGTGCCCACCTCTATATTTTATTTTAGCTTATTAAATTTGAACTCGCTTTATTTTACAGAAATTAGCGAAAAACATGTTATAACAGATTTATCGTTTTACGTGGTTTACATTATTTTCGTCTACTCGCTCTAACATTTTATATTTTAATTGTCTTTCTCTGGGCCTTTCGGTTTTCCGTGCCCATGTTGCAGTGCTTCTCCTGAGCTGGATTTTGATCACTTGAGGCTTTGAGTCCACCCGGTTATCATACATTTCAGTAAGTTTCGGCCCACAAGCAGTGTATTTTCATATGTTTTATTCTGCTCCTAGAAGTCGCTCTGGAGACTAGTGTTATAAATATTTTTTAGTGCTGGTTTGGAATTGTTAGTATTGCTAGTTTATGAACTTTTAGTTCATGTATTATTATTCCAGCATTTTAAATAATTTACTTTCCTCACTTTATTGAGAAAGTTGGATAGACATCAATGATCCACGGTATTATTTGTGGGAAATCCGAAGGGTGATTTTCTTGCAGGTTTCTGGTAGTCCACTTCGTAGAGAAATTATGTCAAAAAATTTACAGAAATCCGTAGTTTAAGTCTTGTCGTTAAGGTGTGATCCTAGATTACTAGTTAATTTAGGGTTAGGTCCTTTCATTAACCGTCCAAATGTATTTGTTTTTTTGTTGTTGGAATTTCTGGGTCGTCAATTTTAGGTCAATGAACAACGTCGTTCTCATCCATTCTGTCGATCGTCGTCGGCATCGACCAACGAGAGAATGGGGTGAGGAGGATATCGAGAGTTCAACAGATCGAGCAGGAGGAGAGGAGGTTGAGGAAGTCATTCGATGGATTCAGGATTCGTGGTAATTTGGGTTCCCAGAGTTATCTCTGGGTGTCCAAAGCCAATTTCAAGGCAGTGAGAGAAACGGTTGTCAGGGAAAATACAAGATAGGGGGAGGACGTCTGCGATGGAGGGAGAGGGAGAGGGAGAGGGGAGAGAAATCGGTCGAGCAGCCCGAGCTCTGGGTGGCGAGAAAGAGTGTAACAACCCGAATAAAAAATTACGCACAAATCGGCACTAATTAGGTTTATTGCGAGTTAATCGTATCGTGTGGTTTGTTAATGAATTTTTCACCAAACAAGAATTAGACTTTATTTTCTTCACAAAAGTCATAGATTATTTTATTTCGAGCTCGTAGGAATTTTCGAAGATTTTTTCGGATAAGCAAGCATTTTTTTTTTATGATTTTTAGAAGTCTGTGTGAAGAAAATATTAAAAAGTATTTTATTTGTTGCGGTTTGATCTGGACCGTTGGATTTTGATCAGATCAAACCTTAGTCGTTGATGTGATCAACTACTTGCGAGTTTAAATAAGAATTTTTTTTTTGAAATTTAAATAAGAAAATCAGAAAAGTTGGTCCGACCCGTTTTCAAGAGAGACCCGTTCCCAACCCATTTCGGCGTTCTTGGTATGGTTTTGAAGCTCTTTCTTCCCTCTTTCGATTCATGTATGTATTATAGGTTTTTGGAATAATTTTGGGATCGAACCAATTCGATTTACCCGTCAGTTTTCGGGTTAAACCGACGGCGGTGCTTCGGCCACTTGCCGACGACGGGGTGGGGTGGAATCGGTTGTGTTTCATCCCAAGATTCGACCCCTATGGTTTGGGGGACCGAGAAGCGACGACCGCGTCGAAATCAACCGAAAACATTTTCCGACAATTTTCGAGCCGTTGGTTTTCGGGCCGATTTTTGGGCAAACGGCGACGAGTTGGGTTTAGGGATAATTAGGAAAGTTGTTGGCCTCGTTGAGATCTTTCCAACGAGGGGTCAAATGCTCTCTTCGGAGCAGTTTGTACCGGGGGCGCGTGTGACTCACGCGCAGCCGTCATCGGCGGGATTGTGGCGAGGAAAAATTCAAAATTGACCGAGGGGTTTCCGGGATAGTTTTTGAGTTGAGTTTTACACGTTTTATCGAATTTTAGTATTAAATAAACTTGTTATTTATTCAGGAGACCGTGATCAAGATTTTGGCGAGAGGACATCCGCCAGACCACGGAGCTAGCTGTGTACTGTGAGTGGACACTTTTATTTTCACAGTTTATTAGCGAGTCTATTTATTATTTATATTCAGCTCAGTTTTGAGTTACAGTTTCAGTTTCAGTTTTAGTTTTAGTTTTTGAGGCCAGATATATACATACATTCAGTATTGCATTGATGCATTGGTTACTCGATTGATCCCCAAGTGGCTCTAGGGAAGGATCAGCATTTTCCCCTGGCATTCATGTTGTCTTTGTATCAAGAGTCACCAGACGACTTGAGGTGGCTAGAGGTTTTGAGATTCTTGTCACTGCCTCCACTAGCACATGATACTCCAAAATGGTTAGGTGTCCCCCATGACGTGTCTTTTATGTTATTTTTACAGTATTCTTGACTCACTACCAGTTTTAGTAATTCTATTCACGAAAAGGCATATTGTTGATTTTATGTTACATATCTTGGATTTATTTTCATCCACTCACTCTAACAGTTTTTTTATTTTATGTGTCTTTCCCTACGATTTTCGGTTTCCTCCACCTAGTTTGCAATTTATATCCTGAAATAGCATGTCAGCGACAAAGACATAGACTTTGTGTCACTGTACTTATCTAGTAGGTTTCTAGCTTAACCTGTTAGTCGTGTATATTATATAAATTAGAAGTCGCTCTAAATACTGTATAGAGTTTACTACCGTTGTGTTGTATTTTCCCATTCAGTCTTCATATTTCTTATCAGCTTCTATAAACAGTTTATATATCTACTGGATTCAGTGTTTGATTGATTTGAGAAATCCGGATAGGATTTGGTGCCCACAGTTTATTTTTGTGGACATTTTATAAGTGTGTTTTCTTAGCAAGTTTTTGGGTTTCTTGAATTTCAGTGGAAACCCTGGAAAATTTTTTGTAGATTTTATTTTCGTTAGGGTTTAATTCCAGTTTAGGTAACTAAATCGGGATCAGGTCCTTTCAGTTGGTATTAGAGCATTAAGTTATAAGTTTTGTAGACTTCCGCAATTGTGGTACTAAGGACATTTGAGAATGCACAACACTTTTGGAGCAATGACCCGATCGACCGGCGAATCCCCGTCAATGCTCACGGTGTTGTGTGTTTTAAATGTTTAAGGTTTGATGACTGTATCCTTCATGTTTTGTTGACTAATGTGTTTTCTCATCCATAGGAGATGCCTCCTAGACGTGGAGTCCGCGTTAATCGGGTTGAGGATCATGATGAGGATTAGCGAATGTGAGATTTTCTTATGCGAGTTTTACAATTAGATGAGCGTTTGATCCTGTAGCAAGTGCAAGAACAGCTGGAGCAACCACTTTTTTTTGGTTTTACAGATCCTGAAATATTTTAGGCTTGGATAGTCCAGTTAGAGCGAGTATGTGAACGACTTCACTTTACTCCAGAGCATAGGACTGTAGCAGTTGTTCGTTTACTTGAGTCACATGCTTACTTCTGGTGGGCTAGTACTGAGAGGGTTCCTGTTGACACCCTTTGGCCTACATTCAGAGGATTGTTTATGCACCGATACTTCAACCAGGCTACGTAACAGCAGAAAGATGAAGAGTTTACTAACCTATGGCAAGGAAGTATGTCAATGCTTGAGTATCGAGATAAAATCACTCGTTTTCTCGATTTGCGTGTGATATGGTGGCGAGTGAAGAATCCAAATGAAGGAGGTTTGGGCTGGGTCTGAATCTGAATCTAAACATTATGTGGACATTGACAACTATGCCTCAGGAAAACTTTGATGAGTTTGTTAGTGCAGAAATCAGAGGCGAGGATGTGGAAAGGGGGAGACAGTTGCAGTTTTAGTGTCGCCGCTTTGAGGAAGGTCGACCCAGCCGGGGTCCTTCAAAGAGATTGAGTTCAGGTACATCGGGCTTAGCCTATTCTTCTGATAGTGAACCTTATAGATTTCCTGCTAGTACATCTGACCAGAGTAGAAGACCATATTAGAGAAGAAACCAATCATGGAGATAGAGCAGTAGAGCTAGTTCCGGTGGTTCTAGTCATAGTGGTCTTTGTTACAACCTTCCTATGCAACAGAAGTTTCCATTGCGCAGGATATGCAATTGACACCATTTGGGTCAGTGTCAGTAGGCATCAGGGTGACTTTGCTAGGGAATGTCCGCAGATGGGCACTTATGGTGGTTCAACAACCCAGAGTTCAGGTGGGGATCATGGTACCACTTTTGGAATTTGGCCAGCGCAGTCCACAAGGCAAGCAAATCTGCATAATCGCAATCAGTGTGGACGACCAGCTAGGCAGGCCCGAGTGCATGCCATGGCCCTGTGAGAAGACAGAGCTTCTCCAGAGGTTATCATCGGTACATTATATGCTTTTGGTTATCCAGTCCTTACTTTACTAGACCTGGGGGCTATGCATTCTTTTATGTCATATAGATTGGCATCTTTGGCTACTATACCTGTCTCTCCACTTTCGGGAATGTGGTGAGTGTTATATCCATCCGATGAGGTTGTGATTGTCAGATGGGTGTATAGAGACTGTGAGATTTTCATAGAAGGTTATGGGTTAGCTGCGGATTTAATGTTGTTAGACATTGTAGATTTTGATGTAATTTTGGGAATGGACTTCTTAGAGGCTCATTGGGCAGTCTTTGATTGTCATAAAAAGGAGGTAGTCTTTAGAAGTCCAGGAAAGACAAAAATCTTATTTTGGGGCGAAAGGAATATTTCTCCACCTTGTCTGATTTCGGCAATGAAAGCGAAGAAGATGATAAGGAAGGGTTGTGTGGCATATTTGGCTCATGTAGTCAACACGGAGGTATGCTTGCCTAATATCGGGGACATTTCCGTAGTTTATGAGTATCCAGATGTATTTCCTGAGAACTTACCTAGTCTTCCTCTAGTGAGGGAGATTGATTTTACCATTGAGTTACTTTCAGGTACTAGTCCTATTTCCCAAGCACTATATCAAATGGCCCTAGCAGAGTTGAAGAAGTTGCAAGTTCAACTGCAAGAGTTGATCGATAAGGGCTTCATTCGACCTAGTATTTCACCTTGGGGTCTCCAGTGTTGTTCGTAAGGAATAATGATGGTTCTTTAAGGCTGTGCATTGATTACCGGAAGTTGAATCAAGTCACGGTGAAGAATTAGTATCCTTACCGTGGATTGATGATTTGTTAGATCAACTAAAAAGAGCTACAGTTTTTTTGAAGATTGATCTAAGGTTAGGATACTATCAACTATGGATTAGGGAATCAGATATTCCTAAAACGACATTTCGATCACGCTATGGGCATTATGAGTTTCTTGTTGTGCTTTTTGACGTGACAAATGTCCCAGCCGCTTTTATAGACCTCATGAATTGAGTTTTCAGGTGATACTTGGATAGATGTGTCATTGTATTTATCGATGACATCTTAATATATTACAAGGATGAGAAGCAACACTGGAAGCATCTATATGTTGTTTTGCAAACTTTGCGAAATTCTCAGTTGTATGCAAAGTATAGCAAGTGTGAATTTTTGCTCGATAATATGAAATTTCTGGGTCATGTAATTTTCAGCTGAGGGAGTTAGTGTTGATCCAGATAAAATTGAAGCGTGTTTAATTGGAGCAGGCATACAAGTGTAACTGAGATAAGAAGTTTCTTGGGTTTAGCAGGTTATTTTCGCCATTTTGTATAAGACTTTTTGCGAATTGCGACTCCGCTTACCCGATTGACGAAGAAGGGAGTCAAATTTGAGTGGTATGATGCATGTGTAGAAAGTTATCTGACATTGAAGGAAAAATTGACCCCAACACCAGTGTTGATATTGCCTTATGAAAGTGGGGAATATGTTATTTATAGTGATGCTTTGAAATTGGGCCTAGGTTGTGTTTTGATGCAGCATGGTAAAGTTGTTGCATATGGTTCCAGACAATTGAAGCCCCATGAAGTTAATTATCCCACACATGATCTTGAGCTAGCCGCCCATAGTGTTGGCATTGAAGAGTTGGAGACACTACTTATATGAAGCACAGTGTAAGATTTACACCGAACACAAGAGTCTCACTTATCTGCGTACTCAACTAGATCTGAACATGAGGCAACGAAGATGGATGGAGTTAATTAATGATTATGACTATAATTTTGAGTACCATCTAGGAAAAACTAATGTTGTGGATGATGCTCTTAGTAGGAAATTTGGAGCCTCTATTTTATGTACGTGTAGCAAGAGTATCATTGTTAGCTGAGTTGCGAGCTATGGGAGAAGAACTGGAATGGAGAGATGATGGAGCACTGTTAGCCATTTTTTAAGTTAGACCAATGTTGTTCGACTAGGTGCGAGAGACCCAAGATGCGGATTCCTATCTGTTGAGTAAAAAGAATATGATTCAGAATGGTGAAACAACAGAGTTTCGACTAAGGAATGATGGAACTTTAATGTTAATATGAATACTGTGTATTCCTAGGAATGATAAGGTGAAGAAGGAAATACTTGATGAAACTCATTGTTCAGTCTATGCTATGCATCCGGGTAGTATGAAAATGTTTCGAACACTTACAACTTATTACTGGTGGGGTAACATAAAGAGAGAAATTGTAATGTATGTGAGCAAGTGCCTTATTTGTCCATAGGAGAAGACAGAGTGGCAGAAACCTGCTGGAAAGTTGCAACCATTAGAGATGCCAGTTTGAAAGTGGAAGCATATTATCATGGACTTTGTATATTAGCTACCTCGTACATCCAATGGTAATACTGGCATTTGGGTAAGTGTTGACCGCCTTACAAAATCATCTCATTTCCTAGCTCTTCCAGGAAAACTCTCTATGAGAGAATGAACAAAGTTATATATGGCGGAGGTTGTGAGGTTACACAGAGTGCCTGTGTTTATAGTTTCTGATCGGGATACTCAGTTCTCATCGGAATTTTGGCGAGCTTTACAAAAGGTGTTAGGGACCATATTACATTTTAGTACAGCTTTCCACCCTCAGACTAATGGCCAATTGGAGAGAACCATTCAGAATTTGGAGGATATGTTGTGGTCCTGTGTTCTGCAGTTTAAAGGAAATTGGGATCAACAACTTCATCTGATAGAATTTGCTTACAACAACAGTTACTAGGCTAGCATCGAGATGGCTCCATATGAAGCTTTATATGGGAAACAATGTCGAACTCCGTTGTGTTAGAGTGAAGTAGGGGACATGTGGTTTACTGGTCCTGACATAGTGAAAGACACCGTAGAGGACATTCAACTTATTTGAGACAGGTTAAAAACTTCATAAGACCAACAAAAGAGTTATGCTGATGTAAGGAGAAAATATATACTCGAATTTGAGGTTGGCGATTGAGTATTTTTGAAATCATCTCCTTGGAAGGGTGTTGTGCATTTACTCCGCCCACATTATATCGGTCCATATGAGATTATTGGACGAGTGGGTGTGGTGGCATATAAGTTAGCACTGCCTTCTGAGATGGCCAGGGTGCATGATGTGTTCCATGTGTCTATGTTGCGGAAGAATATTTCTGATCCATCTCACTTTCCAACACTTTATCAGCTACCTATACGGAAAGATTTGACTTATGTGGAAGTGCCAGTCCAAATTCTTAATCAGAGTGTACAGTAACTATGCCACAAGACCATTCCACTTACGTAGGTCTTGTGGAGAAACCATGCAGTTGAGGAGACCACTTAGGAACCAGAGTAGTAGATGCGAGAGAAGTACCCCTACCTCTTTGATTAGTAGGTATGCAAATTTCGAGGACGAAATTATTATTAGGGGGGTAGATTATAACAACTCGAACCAAAAAATTATGCACAAATCGGCACAAATTAAGTTTATCGCGAATTAATCGTATTGTGTGGTTTGTTAATGACTTTTTTACCAAACGAGAATTAGACTTTATTTTCTTCACGAAAGTCATAAAGTATTTTAGTTCGAGTTCGTAGGAATTTTTGGGAAATTTTTTAGATAAGCGAGCTATTTTATTTTATAATTTTTGGAAGTCTGCGTGAAGAAAATATTAAAAAGTATTTTATTTGTGGCGGTTTGATTAGGACCATTGAATTTTGATCAAATCAAACCTCAACCGTTGATCTGATCAACTACTTGGGGGTTTTAATAGGATTTTTTTTTCAAATTTAAATCAGAAAAGTTGGGCCGACCTGTTTTCAGGCGAGACTCGTTTTACAACCCGGCCCGTTTTGAATTCGAACCCGTCGGAAAACGCCATCGTTGTTAACGTTCTTGGTATGGTTTTGAAGCTCTTGCTCCCCTCTTTCGATTCATGTATGTATTGTGGGTTTTTGGGATGATTTTGGGATTGAACCAATTCGATTTACCCATTGATTTTCAGGTTAAATCGATGATGGTGCTCCAGCCATTTTCCGTCGATGAGGTGGGGTGGAATTAGTTGGGTTTCACCCCAAGAGTTGAACCCTTATGGTTTGGGGACCGAAAAGCGACGACGGCGTCGAAATCCACCGAAAATATTTTCTGGCGATATTCGGGCCGTGGGTCTTCGCGCCAATTTTCGGCCAAATGGCGATGAGTTGGATTTTGGGCTAGTTAGGAAAGTTGTTAGCCTCGTTGAGATCTTTCCAACGAGGAGTCAAACGTTCCATTCAGAGCAATTTACAGCGAAGACGCGAGTGACTCATGCGCCGCTGTCCACTGCGGGGCGGTGGCGAGGAAAAAATTCAAAATTGACCGGGGGGTTTCCGGGATTGTTTCTGAGTTGATGTTCGCACGTTTTTTCGGATTCCATAATTAAATTAATATGTTATTTATTCAGGAGACCGTGATCAAGATTTTGGCGAGGGAAATTCTGCCGGACCATAGAGCTAGTTGTATACTTTGAGTGGACAGTTTTATTTTCACAGTTGATTAGCGAGTCTATTTATTATTTATATTCAGCTCAATTTTCAGTTACAGCTTCAGTTTTGGAGGCTAGATATATACATACATTCAGTATTGCGTCGATGCATTGGTTACTCGGCTCATCCCCGAGTGGCTCCAGGGAAGGATCAGCATTTTCCCCCTGACATTCACGTCGCCTTTGTGTCAGTTGTCAGGAGGTTCTGAGATTCTCGTCACCGCCTCCACTAGCACATGATACTCGAGAAGGGTTAGTTGTCCCCCTTGACGTATCTTTTATACTATTTTTACAGTATTCTTGACTCGCTACCAGTTTTAGTAATTCTATTCACGGAAATGCATATTGTAGATTTTATGTTACATATCTTGGATTTATTTTCGTCCACTCACTCTAACAGTTTTATTATTTTATGTGTCTTTCCTTGGGCTTTTCGGAATTTCCCTCCCAGTTTATAGTTTATATCCTGAGATAGCTCGTCATCGACGGAGGTATAGAGTTCGTGTCACTGTACCCATCTAGTAGGTTTCTAGCTTAACCTACTAGTCCTATATATTATGTAAATTAGAAGTCGCTCTAAATATTGTGTAGTGTTTACTTCCGTTGTGTTGTATTTTCTCATTCAGTCTTCAGATTTCTTATCACCTTCTGTAAATAGTTTATATTTCTAGTGGATTAAGTGTTTGATTGAATTGAGAAATCCGGATGGGATTTTGTGCCCACAGTTAGTTTTTGTGGACATTTTAGAAGTGTGTTTTCTTTGCAGGTTTTTGGGTTTTTTGAATTTCAGTGGAAACCCTGGTAATTTTTTTGTATATTCTATTGTCATTAGGGCTTAATTCCAATTTAAGAAACAAAATCGGGATCGTGTCCTTTTGGGGAGAGAGAGAGAGAGAGAGAGAGAGAGAGAGAGAGAGAGGAATCAGGTTTCCATCTCCCTAAATTGTGTAGTAAATGGATGAACATTAACCAAATTTGGGTGGCGAAAGCACTCGAACGAATTGAAATGTTAATTCTTGGCTTTGGTGCTTTGCTACAATAACCTCATTTGTATAATTGTGATGAATATTATTGTTATACAATCTTCACACTCCACCAACACCACAAGGATCATCATTGGGTGAGCAAGACAGTGGCAAAGTGTGTAACAAACTAACAAGAATCTCAAAAAATATACCTAACTCTTTGGTTGTTTGATTGTTGTTTTGTTTCCATATATGCCTTTGGTTTAGCGTAATTTCTTTGTAGATCATACATCGGAATGTGTTCAGAGTTTAACTCATAAAACACACATAAATGAACCTCAGTGACCATTGCATTTACTGGTATGGATCGTACAATTAAAAGTTCTGTTTTAGCGAAATAGAACTTCTAAGTATTTATTTGTGATTCGATCTTAGTTTCTTGCTCGTTTGATACTAACCCTCAGAATATAAGGACCGATCAGTACAGAATACTTTCGATGGATATTGCCACAAGTTGATATGAAGATGACCATTTTGTTTTTGCCACAGCGGCCAAACAAGGGTTTTATCTTGATGATCTAGTGCGCAAAGACACGTAGAAAGTAGTCAACCATATTATTCCTAGAAACATATACAGTGCAGCTACACTTGGAGATGCCGCAGATAATGAAGAAGATACTGCATACCAAGAGTCGGACGCAATTGGTATTCCTGAATCTTCTACAATTCAAGTGACTAATGTGATACCGGGTCGTGTGCTTTAATTTCGTAAGGAACATGTTGAACTAATTGACGCCAATCCCAATGAAGATTCCGATGACGAGGAATGACACATATTACCAGAAATTAACTCAGACACCGAGGAAGAATCAACTGATGATTCTGACTATGAGCCTTAGTTAAACATGAATTTTTATTAAACCTGTTTTCACATGAGTCCAATTTTTTAAAGTATTTTCACACTTCTAAATATAGCGATGATTCTGATTATGAGTCTTAATTAGTTAAACAGGTATTTGTGTGAAACGTGTTTCCACTTGACACTAACTTTCAAACTATTTTCACACTATATCCGACGACATTGACATGTGTTGTCAGCTATACTATAGCTAATAACTATAGCTGATAACCTTTTAAGTTGTTGGCTATAGTTATCGTGTTTTAATCCCAGAATAGCCCAGACCGCGTCTCCTCTTTCACCCAAACCCTAAAAATCCTAAAACCGCCGCTCGCCGCCGTCGCTCGCCCTAAACATCCTAAAGCCAAATCTCTCTCTCTCTCTCTCTCTCTCTCTCTCTCTCTCTCTCTCTCTCTCTCTCTCACTACCAGAAAATGCCACTTAGGTGACAGAACAGTTCGGTCACCTAAGTAGGCATTTCCGTCGCTTAAGTACTTACACAACAGAATCTTCGTTGTCGTAGTGTCGTAGTGAAAGCACCGTAATTTAGGTACTTAGACGACGGCATCTCTAATTTGCGTCGTGTAAGGAAAATTAAACGACGCATATTATTGCGTTGTCTAAGTCCCACTTAGACGGCGCATTTTTTCGTGGTCTAAGTATAGCCTTAAACGAAGCAAGTTTCCGTTGTTTAGGCGATCTTACATAGACGATGACAACTTTAACTCCGTCGTCTAAGTAGGAAATATAATTTTTTTTAAAATATAATAAATATTAAATTAATTTAAAAATTAATTAATTAATAATAATCAAAAAATATATTAAATATAAAATTCGTACAAAATTAATTAAATATTGTTCGGTCCCGATCAAGATCACAAAAGTACATAAAAAACCTAGCTAGCGACAGTAGAAGACGTATGGGCCCCGATGATCCCACCCCCGCTCAGATTGTCGTCGTCAGGTCCTGGAGGATACTGAGAGCCAAACGGGTGACAAATAGCATCGGGATCTAGGCCTAGCTTAATCGACATGATGTGCATTAATTGATCCATATGATCCATCCGAGCTTGAGCTGCTTGACTCTCCTCCTGAGCCTTACGAGCGTCCTCCTGAGCCCTACGAGCGTCATCCTAGCCAGCTAAAGCGTTGTTGTTGGCCACTCGAGCTTGCTCTTGGAAAATTTGTATTTGCTCTCATCCCGTCGCATTCAAGTGCCGACTCCCCGATGATGTGGACTGGCTCATATCTCGCTCGATTCCCCATCCAAGACCATGAACCTCTTTACCAGGTCGACGACCGAAGACTACATCTGCCATTTCTATCTGAGAGTCTGTCGAAAGAGTAGGCAGCTCCTCAAGCGTGATCCCTGGACTCTGGGATTGCATATCCGCAATTCTCTCATCGGCCAATTGTTGCAACCTCTCCTGAAATGGACATGAACAATATCTATATGAATTTCCTGAAAGGACCTAACCCCGATTCAGTTACCTAAATCGAAATCAAACCCCTTCTGAAAATACGAACCAACAAAAAAATTTCGAAATTTCGGCAGAGTTTCGTTACTAACGTAGAATTGCATAAACCTACACCCTGAAAATAACACTTCGTCCTATGCCACAAAAGTCAAACCGTGGGCACCAATTGTGATGACCCGGACCAGAATCAGAAGTATAATCAGCTTGATTCGTGAGTTACTGCATATCGCGGACTTCCGACTGATGATTGACTTGCCAGCTTTGTTAACGACTTAATTATTGGCCGAGAATTGGAGCAGAGTCTCTTCTCGAGAGTCGTTTTATGTGTGATTTCGAGTTCGTAGGCGGTTCCGGATCGTTATTTGGACGACCGAGGAATTAATTATGAATATTTGAAGTTTCGACGGAAACGGATTAAAATGGTGAAGTTCTTAACGACTAAATTACCGGACGAGAATTTGGTTTCAGCTTCTTCACGGAAGTTGTTGAGAATTTAATTTCGAGCTTGTGGGAACTTCCGGAGCATTATTCGGAGTTACGAAGATTTAGTTGTGAATATTTCCGTTTGTTGATTGTTTAGTCGATTAAATATGTGTTGGGTTGAATGGTTGACTTTTTATTGGTTTGGTAGATGTGTTTGACTTCAGGTGATAATTGAAGTGTACGTCGAGACGAGCGTGTGGCCGCGAGAATTATCAGAATCGGAATTACGACGCGAGAGTTACGGATGTTTTAAGTTTGTCGTAAATCTAATTTTGGAAGTTTCCTAAAATAGCAGGCTATAAATAGTGGGTTGCCTAAAAGGGAAAGTCAACATTCTTCATTTATTGCCTTGACTGTCTTGGTTTGACCGAGTGGTGGAGGAGCTCACGACGGTGGTGCTCGGCCTATGGCGGTGGTGCACGTTCCGGCCACCCCGTGGCTTGGTTCCTATCCCGTTCTCCTCGGCTCAACCTCACGAGTCTAGCCCCGGCCTCTTTTTCCGGCATGGTCCACGGTGGAGGAAGAATTTTCGGCGAGAAAATGGAGGAAAAATGGTGAATTCGGGTTCCATGTTTTAGATCGATTCGAGCTAAAAATTTTAGTGGGCTTTGAAGCTCTCCTCACATACAAGCTACCATGTAAGTTTGGTGTTTCAATTCGATGTGTACATGGAGAATTTTGGATTGGAAAATTTGGTACCAATTCGGTTTATCACGAAATTGACCTAGTTAGAGTGAGAATTGGCCTTTGTTGCAGTTATGAAAGTTGCTCAGTGGATGATTTTCAGTGGAGTGAGGGTTGCTCCGCCGTGAAATTTTCCAGTCGGGTGGCGGCGCCGCCATGGGCGGTGGTCAACGGCGGTCAACTTTGACTTTTTGGGATTTTCGACAAGTTGCATGTCATTTGACTCAAAATCGCGCCCCGATCGCAGTGGGGAGGTTCGTTTCTCGATTTGAGCATCCGAAAGTACAGCGAGGTATCGAGGTGTGAATATCGGATTTTCGACGATTCGTTGACTTTGAGTTATGTGTTTCCGAGAACGGTGGTTTCTCGTGATTTGTCTTGTATTGTTGAGTTATGATTTTGAGATATGGATTTTGTGAATATTCAGGTGTTCGTGATCGTTTGTTTGGCGAGGGACTTTCCGCCGGATCACGGGTTAACGCATATCGCGTTACGCTAGTCTGTGAGTGGACATTAGGATGAAGTGTATTTTCCACGTGCAGGTAATGGTAATTCCACGTTAGTAACGAAACTCTGCCAAATTTTCTACGGTTTTTGTTGGTTCGTGTTTTCGAAAGGGTTTGATTCCGGTTTAAGGAGCTAAATCGGGGTTGGGTCCTTTCAGCTTGGTATCAGAGCATTAGGTTGTAGGTTCTATAGACTTCTGTAGTCGTGCTTACTAAGGATATTTGAGAATGTACAGCATGTCTGGAATGGTGACCCGACCGGCCGGCAGATAATCATCAATATTCCGGGTGTTGTATACTTTCAAATATTTGAAGTTCCATGATTACGTTCCACTTGTTGTGAGCGATGTTTTATTCATTAGGATGCCTCCTGACGTGCTTTCCATGTCGTTTCGGTTGTGGATCCTATTGAGGATCAATCGACGCGCGATTTTCCAATGAACTGCGGGTTTGGATGAGTATTCCGAGTTCAGTGAACTGTGTGGCACGGTTTGCCTGGTTGTGTGTGTATGAGCGTCTACATGTTGCCTCAGAGCTGAGAATTGTGGCAGTTGATGTTTGCCTGAGTCAGATTGTTGTATTTTAAGGGCTGATATTGTGTGAGTTCCTGTTGCGACTCCATGGCCTACATTCAGGGTGATGTTTATACGGTAATGGTTTAATCAGGCTACCCAGCAATCGAATGTGGAGTGTTTACCCACCTGAGGCAGAGATGCGTTGTTTACATGATTGTCCATGTTTGTACGTGTTATGTGGCTTCAGAGGAAGCAGTGCACAAGGTTCGAGATGAGTTTGAACCTGAGCATCAGAGAGGGATCTTGATTGATGTGCCTCGAGTTAGCCGTGAGGAGCTTAGTGTGTTGCAATCAGTGGCGAGGCTATCGAAAGGGAAAGGTGTACGCGGTTACCGATGTGATGGTTTGAGGAAAGTGGACTTAGTCGCGATTTGGATGAGGTTGAGTTCCGACACTTCGGAATCAGTGACTTCATCAGGCGGTGGTCTTTTCGATTGTGTTGAGGGTCATCAGATCAAGCAGAGGATCCGTATGACGTATGGCGGAGATCACAGTGTAGCGAACTTGCTCCTGTGGCATGAGCTTGGGTGATCGTTGGTGATCCTTTCACGCAGCAGGTGTTGCGGTGATTTGTGTTCGTGGAGCACTTTCAGTTGCTGTTTCGGTGGCCAGGAGGGTCACGTTACGAGGGAGCGCCCCCAGCCAGCTGTTGTAGCGGTTCGGTAGCT
Source organism: Geum urbanum (assembly GCA_946800695.1). Taxonomy (NCBI): domain Eukaryota; kingdom Viridiplantae; phylum Streptophyta; class Magnoliopsida; order Rosales; family Rosaceae; genus Geum; species Geum urbanum. Next base: position 41,697,603 of record OX327007.1, on the reverse strand, counting down.
CAGAGTTTACGAGGAGATCCTTATGTTGTTCTTGAAGTTTGACCAATGTAGTCTTTTGATGAGTTAATCAGCAAAGTCGAAATTGATGTGGGCGGCTAGTTGGGCATGTTAGAGTTCGTGCCATAACCTTGTTTGAGGACAGACTTTTCTCCGAGGTTACTGTTGTTTGATATCCATGGCTATTGTACCTGTATCTCCACTTCCGAGGTTTTGGAGAGTGTTGTATCCATCCGGAGGTTGCGAGATCCTTGTTTGAGGTTATGTGTTAGCCACAGATCTGTTATAGCTGGACCTCATGGTTTTGGTGTGATTATGAGTATAGACTGTTGGCGTCACATTTTGGCTGTGTTCAAGTACCTCGAGAAGGAGGTTGTGTTTTGACGACCAGATTTCCCCGAGATGCTGTTTCGCGGTGATGGTCGAGCGAATGGTGGAGACAAGTTGTGTTGTTTGCTTAATTCATGTTGTGGATACTTCGGTTGCTGTGCCCGACATTGGCGACATTGAGGTGGTTCCCGAGTTTCCAGGTGTGTTCCGGAGGAGTTACCAGGTGTTCCTCCAGTTCGAGAGATTGACTACACCATTGAGCTTGTACCGGGCACTGGACTCATTTTATCGACGTCTTGTCGTTCGGAGCCAGCGGAGCTGATGGAGCTACAGTTTCGACTCCAGGAGTTGCTGGAGGAGGTTTCAGGAGATTTCATGCGATCCCGCGTATTTGCGTGGTGTGCTCTTGCATTGTTTGTACGGATGATGGATGGTTCGACGTGGTGGTGCATTGACTACCGGAAGCCTGATTCGCTTCAGAGGAGAGTGAGTATCCTCCGCTTCGGATTGACGATTGGTTTGATCAGCTCGTGAGAGCTTCAGTCTTTTCGAAGATTGATTTCAGGTCCGGATATTATCAGTTGAGGATCGATGAGTTAGAGGTGGCTATGTTGACTTTTGGATCTCGGTGCGGGCATCAGGAGTTTTGGTCACGCTGTTTGGTTGACCAATGCCCCGTAGATTGTGCGGAGTTGATGGACCATGTGTTCAGACGGTTTCTGGACGAGTTTGAGGTCATGTTCGTTGGCAACGTCCTGATTCACTCCAGGAGTGTGGACCAGTACCTGAAGCAATTGTGAGCGGTTTTGCGGACTTCGCGAGATGATCAGCTATTTGCGAAGTTCAGCCAGTGTGGGTTTTGGTCGATTAACGTGAAGATTTTGAGCTGTGTGATGCTGTCCGAGGGAGTTGGCGTGGATCCTGACTAGTTTGAAGCCGTGTTGATTTGGGATTGATCTATCATTGTACCGGAGATCGAGAGTCTCTTGGGTTTGGCAGGCTATTACCGACGGCTTGTGCAGGATTTTTCCCGGATTACCACTTCACTTTCCGGATTGACGAAGAAAGCGTCTAGTTTGAGTGGTTCGATGCACGCGAGGAGAGTTACTTATCCTGCAGGATGGTTGACCATTGCTTCGGTTTTGACCTTACCTGATGATCGTGGTGAGTTCGTGGTTTATGGCGATGCATCGAGATTTGGATTTGGATATGTTTTGATATTGTGTAGCAGAGCGGTGGCTCATGGTTTCAGGCGTGGAACTTTGTGAAGCTACGTATCCTATGCATGATTTGGGTGTAGCTGTCCTTATGTTAGCATCAGAGAGTTGGAGTTACTACTGCTATGGCGTGCAGCGCAGTGTAGGACGTACACTGATCACTTGAGTTTCATCCACTTGCATTTTCGGCCAGATTTGGGCTTGAGGCAGTGTAGATGGATGGGGTCGACTCACGACTATGGCTGTACCTTTGAGTTTATTCGAGAAAGGCTAGTAGTTTTACTTTGACCATCCGTCTGGGATGTTTCTACTGATGCATTCAGTCGAAATTCGGGAGTTTCTGTGTTTCATGTGTGTGTGTGGCTCATGTTTCCGTGTTAGCCGAGTTGCAAGCTACGGGAGCTGTGTTCGAGTGTGATGATGTGAAGCTCATTGTTTTACGCGCATTTGGCGCTAGTGGTGCAGAGATGTGTCTGTTACTTGGAGTTTAATACTCGAGACGCAACATGAAGAGCAATATAGCAGCTTGTGTGTGCAGATGCCACCTTTGTCAACTGGCCATGGCTCGGAGGCGGAGACTTGCCGAGAAGTATCAGCCATTTGAGATTTCCGATTGGTCGTGGCATTTGTTGCTGTGATCTTGTGTGTGTGTGGTTGTATGCATTTCGGTTTGTGATACCAGTTGTTAGGCCTTTGTGGACCATTTGACAAACTCAGTACAGTTCCTTGTACTTTCGGTGACGATTTTAGTGGCAGGCTGGTATAGCTGTGTTTGACGGAGATTGTCCATCTACGTGGTGTACCTGTGTCCCAGTTTGATGGTCGAGGTAATCAGCTACAATAAAGTGTTGACGAGCTTTGCAGCGAGCATAGGGGACCAGATTACGAGTTAGTACCGGTTCTTATCCTCAGATTGGTGGACGATCTTTGAGGACTATTCAGACCTTGGAGGGCATATTGTGGACCTCGGTATTGCAGTTCCGGAGGACTTGGGACCAGCAGTTTCAACTGTTTGAGATTGCTTGCAGTACCAGTTTGTTGACCACTATGATTTTGATGTTGCATGTTGTCGTTTTGTGAACGATGTTGTACTCTTTTGTGTTGGAGCGAGTTCGATGTGAGTTGACGTTGGATTTGGATTTTGTGGAATGTGCTACCACAGACTGTCAGATTAGCGGAAATGGGCTGATAATTGCTCGAGTTCGATGTGTGAATTATGTTGATATGAGTGTGTTGAATTGTGATTTGCCACGTTGTTTTGATCCGTGTGTGGTCATAGGCGAGTTTGTGTTGTGCCGTATAGTTCGGCGCCGCCTATATTGTTGACTTTTGTGTGTGTTGTGTTGTGTTCCGTGTTGTGGAACTACGTTTTAGATTTGTTAAGTGTTGTGTACCCTATCTGTTCCTTATGCAGGAACACTTGGCTATTGTGTGGAGCCAGTTCAGATTTGTGATTTGGGGGTACAGGGATTTCAGCACAGAGCTATCTCCTATTGTGGAGTCAGTTGTCAGAGTTGTTCAGTTGATGTGATCACTGGAGAGTTGAGCAGTATGCAGAGGCAGTGCTCCTATGTTTAGCCGACAGACTTGGAAATTTCGAGGTCGAATTTTTTTTAAGGGGGGTGGATTTGTGACGACCCGGACCAGAATCAGAAGTATAATCAGCTTGATTCGTGAGTTACTGCATATCGCGGACTTCCGACTGATGATTGAGTTGCCAGCTTTGTTAACGACTTAATTATTGGCCGAGAATTGGAGCAGAGTCTCTTCTCGAGAGTCGTTTTATGTGTGATTTCGAGTTCGTGGGCGGTTCCGGATCGTTATTTGGACGACCGAGGAATTAATTATGAATATTTGAAGTTTCGACGGAAACGGATTAAAATGGTGAAGTTCTTAACGACTAAATTACCGGACGAGAATTTGGTTTCGGCTTCTTCACGGAAGTTGTTGAGAATTTAATTTCGAGCTTGTGGGAACTTCCGGAGCATTATTCGGAGTTATGAAGATTTAGTTGTGAATATTTCCGTTTGTTGATTGTTTAGTCGATTAAATATGTGTTGGGTTGAATGGTTGAATTTATATCCGTTTGGTCGATGTGTTTGACTTTGGGTGATAATTGAAGTGTACGTTGAGACAAGCTTGTGGCCGCGAGAATTATCGGAATCGGAATTACGACGCGAGAGTTACGGATGTTTTAAGTTTGTCGTAAATCTAATTTTGGAAGTTTCCTAAAATAGCAGGCTATAAATAGTGGGTTGCCTAAAAGGGAAAGTCAACATTCTTCATTTATTTCCTTGACTGTTTGACTTGGTTTGACCGAGTGGTGGAGGAGCTCACGACGGTGGTGCTCGGCCTATGGCGGTGGTGCACGTTCCGGCCACCCCGTGGCTTGGTTCCTATCCCGTTCTCCTCGGCTCAACCTTACGAGTCTAGCCCCGGCCTCTTTTTTCGGCATGGTCCACGGTGGAGGAAGAATTTCCGGCGAGAAAATGGAGGAAAAATGGTGAATTCGGGTTCCATGTTTTAGATCGATTCGAGCTGAAATTTTTAGTGGGCTTTGAAGCTCTCCTCACATACAAGCTACCATGTAAGTTTGGTGTTTCAATTCGATGTGTACATGGAGAATTTTGGATTGGAAAATTTGGTATCAATTCGGTTTATCACGAAATTGACCTAGTTAGAGTGAGAATTGGCCTTTGTTGTAGTTATGAAAGTTGCTCAGTGGATGATTTTGAATGGAGTGAGGGTTGCTCCGCCGTGAAATTTTCCGGTCAGGTGGCGGCGCCGCCGTGGGCGGTGGTCAACGGCGGTCAACTTTGACTTTTTGGGATTTTTGACAAGTTGCATGTCATTTGACTCGAAATCGCGCCCCGATCGCAGTGAGGAGGTTCGTTTCTCAATTTGAGCATCCGAAAGTACAGCGAGGTATCGAGGTGTGAATATCGGATTTTCGACGATTCGTTGACTTTGAGTTATATGTTTCCGAGAACGGTGGTTTCTCGTGATTTGTCTTGTATTGTCGAGTTATGATTTTGAGATATGGATTTTGTGAATATTCAGGTGTTCGTGATCGTTCGTTTGGCGAGGGACTTTCCGCCGGATCACGGGTTAACGCATATCGCGTTACGCTAATCTGTGAGTGGACATTTCTTTTCACGGATTATTTGCGAGTCTTGATATACGTTTTATGAACTTGAGCATGCATATGAGATTTCGGATTACATGAGCATGTGTTTTACGATTATACATATACGGATATGTGTATACGAATATACATACACTTATATGCTGTTTCATGCATTTGCATCGAACTATTTATGATTTGATTTACACAGAGTACAGTCTCAGTTACGTTGTTGTATCGATACACTTGCCTCTCGGCAGATCCCCAATGGTAGGCTTTTACCAGGGGAGGCTGTGACTCCTGACCCGAGGCCTTTACCGGGGGGAGGCAGACTTCTGACCTAAGGCCTTTCTGGCTAGAGTCACGTGTGGGTCTGGGATCCCGTGATTCGGACTGTACTAGCACGGTTGTGTCCTCGAGTGGCCCCGTGGGATTTTATGCATGCTCCGTACGCGTGAGGAGTTAGAGTCTCCCTCGTGTACTCAGATGCGTGAGGAGTTAGAGTCTCCCTCGTGTACCATTTGATTATTTATACTTTCGACTCGCATATGTTTTTATAACGTATATATTATGTGGTGAAAGACATTTATTTTCGTCCACTCACTCTAACGTGTTTCATGTCTTTCCCCTGGGCTTTTCGGTTTCCGTGCCCAATTTGCAGTTCAGGTTCTGGTGTCGCACGTCATGGTCGGAGGCATAGTGCTCGAGCTACCTTGTTTCTTCCAGTAGGTTTATTGTTCTACCTACTGTGGTATACTTATATGTTTATACATTAGAGGTCGCACTGAGTAATCTGTTGATTATGTTATACGATTTTACTCCGGATTTCAGTAAAGTATAGATATATTTATTATTTTACTTTACTGTTGATATATTGAGAAATCCGGATGGGATTGGTGCCCACGGTTTGATTTTTGTGACATAGGATGAAGTGTATTTTCCGCGTGCAGGTAATGGTAATTCCACGTTAGTAACGAAACTCTGCCAAAATTTCTACGGTTTTTGTTGGTTCGTGTTTTCGAAAGAGTTTGATTCCGGTTTAGGGAGCTATATCGGGGTTGGGTCCTTTCACCAATCCCATCCAGATTTCTCAACATCACAATATAAGCAATAACAGTAAACATATTGTACTATGTATATATATATCCGAGAAAATTCGTATATCCGCCGGATCTCGGGATTAGCGCATTTGCACGCTGTGCTTATCTGTGAATGGACATTTATTTATACTATCGTAGCGAGTTCTTGGTTTCAGTATTTATTTTCCAGTACAATATTGAGATTATTTATTGTTTTGGAGGTATTTTTTTATGTTTTATTGGTGATAGCATTTACTTAGCATCGATGCATTGACTACTCGGCTGATCACCGGCAGTCCAGTTCCAGGGTTGAGAGATTCCCTGATGTGCCCACTAGGCTTGAGAGATTCGCCTAGTCTATCACCGTCGGGCTTGAGAGATTCGCCTGACCGTCGGGCTTGAGAGATTCGCCTGATACCTCCATTTATTTTAAGAACTCGCATTGTTTTTATGTTATATAAATGGTGAAAGGCATATGATTATTTTCGCCCACTCACTCTAACGATTTTATTTGCTTTTCCCCTGGGCTTTTCGGTTTCCATGCTCAATTTGCAGTTCGGTTTCTGGTGTCGCACGTCGCAGTCGGAGGCTTAGTATTCGAGCTATATTTCTTTTATAGTAGGTTTTTAGTTTGGCCTACTATTTGTATATATGTATATACTAGAGGTCGCTCTGAATACTGAATATGTTTATATTTTCATATGATTTTTCCGAATTTCTGTAAAGTTACAGTTTTGTTTTTTACTTTACATTATGATACGTATTTGAGAAATCCGGATGGGATTGATGCCCACGGTTTGGCTTTTGTGGCATAGGATGAAGTGTGTTTTCGGGTGTAGGTTAATGGTAATTCCGCGATATAGTGAAACTCTGCCGAAATTTCTATGTTTTTTTGAAAGTTCGTGTTTTCAGAAGGGGTTTGATTCCGGTTTAAGAAACTAAATCGGGGTTGGATCCTTTCACAAGAGTTGTACATGCCATTGTTAAAATGATTGAACCCATCTGTAGAAAGTCCTAGTCTGACATTTTGAATCTTCGCTACAAAGTCTGGAATTTTTTTGTCGAAATTTTTAAAAGCCTCCCCATCTGCCATGTGTCTGAGCACATCGTCATCTATTCTCTTTTCCGTGTACCATCTCATCAACTCTGCTGTGTATAAAGACATGAACAAACGTTGCAGTTTGAGAATCAACACAAAATATCGAAGTACATTCACATGAATCTTCTTCTTCGAATTCCTCCTATCAGAGTACTTTCATCTGGAGTGGTTGCAAACAGGACAGTAGTCCAACTCTGCATACTCCTTATAAAATAGCATGTAATTGTTTCTACAGGCGTGGATTTGCTCGTACTTCAGACTGAGTTTGCTTAAGACACTTTTTACCTTGTAATGGGAACTTGGAAGCTTGTGATTGTGATTGTTATGAAGCAAATCACATATGTGTTTCTGGATTACGTCAAAAACTGCATCCAATATTTTTTGCTTCACTTTGTACTCCATTTCGGTCATTATGGTGTGTAACACAGTCTGTGGACATCCATCATACACTGGGGTTCGGGCTTCAAGTAGCATGCTATTGTACCTATCAAATTCAGTAGTGTCAATTTTTGAGAATACGGCAGGGACTGGATCAACATTAGGAGTATCAGATCCTCCACATTCGTGTTGTTGTCTACCATGTTGACTAAATTCCAGAAAAGCATCATGGACCAAATCCACAGTGGGGTTCCAAGAAGGGGCACCACTACTGCTGGATGAAGCACCCTGGTAATTATACCCTGAGCTAAAGTCTACTAGTTCACCGTTCTCACTCTATGTAGTGTAACTCAATATCATACCGTGCTCATACAAGTGATGAGCCATAACATGAGACTTCACAAACTGATGGTTAAGACATTTTCTGCACGAACACCTTAAACGCTTCTTTCCTTGACCATGTTGCATCACAATTGTTACAAACTCTCTGATTCTGTCTATATACCTCTCATCACTCTGATTCTGTCTATATACCTCTCATCACTTCTATTCGCCAACTGTATCCAACTCTTGTCCATATTCCTATGTAAGTAAACGAAACTTTAAAATTATCGAATAAACCATTGTTAGAAGTTAACAAAAAATTATCATTCAATTCATACAATTCCTAATTAATTAAGAACTAATTAATTTATTTATCTCTAATTAACATTATTTAATTATGAGATTAATATATCGATCAACACACACACACACACACACACACACACACATATATATATATATGCATTTCAAGCGCAATATTGTTAAACAAAAATTAGTTAGCTAGCACACAATTAATTAAACAAAATAGCTAGCTAGCTAGCTAGGTTCACATTATGGAATAATATATATATGCAAACAAATTAAAACCATCGGAATGATCGATTCACGGATCAGAATTATTAGTACCGACCAAATCAAATATACGTACGTAGCTTAATTTGTCGATAATTATTAGACGGCCAGTCGACGTCGTAGTTGATCGAAATGAAATGATCGAGCTACCTAAAAGGTAGGCTAGCTAGGCTTATATATATATTATTTTATTTGAGAGAGATTGATAAAGAGAGCTAGATGAAGAATTTGAAGCTGAGAATTGACAGAATGACGAAGAGATGAATAAGAAGCTGATTGATATATATAATTGGACTTTTTTACTTAGATGATGCAAGTATTAATTTTCCATCGTCTAAGATAGCACTTAGACGACGCAATTAAGTAGATCTGTCGTCTAAGTGATTTCTTATACGACGCCTAAAAATGGTGTCGGTCCCTTGTCTAAGACTCCATTTAGACGATGCAAGTATATTTGTCGTCGTCTAAGTGTTGTCTTAGATGACGTAATGGATTTACGTCGTATAAGACCTTTTAGACGACGAAGATGGTAAGCTTCTGTCATCTAAGAGGTTTTTTCTGGTAGTCTCTCTCTCTCTCTCTCTCTCTCTCTCTCTCTCTCTACTGTATAATTTAGGATTAAGATTTTGATATGGTTTGGGTTTTTGGATGTGTTTTGATTTTGTGATGAAGTTATGGATGATTGTATTTTTGTGTGTTTAGGATGATTATGGATGATTGAGGGAACTGATTACGTATTATTGAGTTATTGATGTTTGTTAATGGATTTTGATTGTGATTAAGGTTTGTGATATGTGTTATTGAGGTTATGTTAGTGATGATGATAGGATTGTGATTAAGGCTATGTTAGTGATGATGTTAATTAGTTTAGATGTTAGTATTGTGATTATGGTATGTAAATAATATTGCATATGCTTGAAAGTGTTGGATGCATGGTTGTGTTATATTTGGTTAGATTGGTATTAGACGATTATATGTAATTGGCATTGCATATTTGGTTAGATTGTTATTGGTAATGGATTGTTGGTTATAGGGTGTGGTGATGATGTGTATGTCTTGAAGTAAGTGTGTTGTGATATTGTTTAGATTTGTTAATGTTGTCGTATGGTTAAGTATAAATGGTAATTGTAGATTATATGTATTTATGTGATTTATGGGTGGTTTTTAATTGTAAGTATCATGAATTTTTTCGACAAAGGGAAGATGAGATCTTAGAAAGGAAACAGGTCTAGCGCCGACAGTTCTGAGTCCGCCTCTATCAACAACCTGCACGCCACAATTGGCAGCCCTCAGTTGAGCTCTCGACACCGTCAACTACTTCAACAGATGCCGCAGCAGAATGTAGTGCCCCACCCTCATCGACCACACAGCACGAGGCAGCTCTTCAACGATCGGCTCTACGGGTCTCGCGCCTTTGGGTGCCCGTATGCCTTCCATTATTGGCATGCGCCTTCTCCCTTTATGGCTCAAGCTTATTCTACCTTTCATGCTGGTGCTTCAGGTATCTCGTCATCGGGGGTACCAAATGGACCGCCAGCTATCCTCTTCATGCCTTCGAGCGTACCTGCCCTGCCTGATGTCGATGACCACGGAAAGCCTATTCTAGGATAGTTCCATTACATCCACCCGCAAGAAGCATATGACTATGTGCCATTTGATACACCTCTTTTTAGTGCGAGGGTAACAAACACATCGATGTCAGAATCATATAAATACCTTTGTTATTTAATTTGTAACTTATTAATAATTTGTATATTAAATTGGGTGCTCCTATTTTAATCTTTTTACTTTGTTTTATGTGACAGACGCCGGAGGCAACAAAAAAAAGGCCAGAGGATGCGTCACAGGCAAGCAACTTGAGAAGGACGTGAAGGATAGCGGGCCACTGGTCATAGAGACCAACCTTGATGGATCGGTGAAGTTGGGACAGAAGGCGGTGCGAAGGTACTCCGACCAAGTAGGAAGTATCATACGGGACAGAGTCTCTGTTCTGTGGGGAGAGTGGTCCTATATTAGTTAGATAATCATTATGTATGTCTACCTATATTAATTAAGTCCTAATAAATATATATACATATTACCATAAATGGGTACATTGCAGATGTGGTTCCATGTTCTATAGCACCTTAAATTCACCTTGGCAAATGAGGTTCAAGGAAAAAGGTAATGAGAGTTATATAATATATATTGAGATATTATGTTGATCATGTATAGTCACTTTTTAACATTTGTATTGCATATATAGGTACAAGGAGAGGAAAACTGAGCTGTGCTGGCACTAACGGACACATGGCAATGACCGTTCGGGTATCCCCCTCGAGTTTATATATAGAGAGTACGAGCGACAATGGCTTCTAATCCACTTCAACAGCCGACAATTTGAGATATATATGTAACATCATATTTGTATTTACTTGTATCCTATTTGGCGAAATTAGTTTCCTAATATTTTTTAATTAATATATGTTTATCCACGAAAGCCATTTCTAAAATAAACGCGGCGAACTGAGGAAAAAACTCGAGTAATCATCATGTCGGTTCTAGATCATTTGCGAGTTATATGGACGAAGCGGCCAACCAACACCTTGAAATCAAACGGTTCGCGTATACGCTTGAGAAAGCGTATCCTCAGTCCCCTGAAGATATTGTAAGTCTTATGCCCTTATAACTTAACATAATTGCTTATATATGTATTTTCTCTAACTTTTTTTTTTATGTATGTTTGTTAATATGTTATTTTGTTTTTCTTGTCAATCAGGCGAGAGTGCAGGAGCTGACTGAGGAGGTGTTGACTCAGATCGTGAGGGTGCGATGACCTAAGACCCAGGATGAGGACATCCCCCAAGCCATCTCTCAGATTGATCAATCTGATGTGACGGTTGGGTGAGGATCATGGCTAACGCTTTCCCCCTATGAGGGAGTAATTACTACTGCAGAGGTCTAGAACAGCTCGGCGATGGGGTATTGAAGAAGACGCCCAGTTTCGCACACAAGTCAGGATCTTCCAATGCTGCTCAGCTACAAGAGCAACTACAAAGGTAGACGATGGAGCATCGGAGCCAGCAAGAAGAGACTAAGAGATGGATTACCACCCAGCAGGCTCAGATGTAGGAGATGCAAGCTCAGATGGCTTCCTATTTTCAGACAATGAATGCACAACTTTGGGCGCAAGGACTCCAGGTCCTGGCCCCACCTCTGTTTTCATCTGTCCAGCGCCCTTTTGATGTTCCACATCAGCAGGAAGATCAGCAAGATGATGGTAGTACCCCTTCTGTTTTCTAGAACATAGATTTGGATAACACTTGGTTTATGTGTTTTTCGGGACAAGTAGGATGTATCATACACATAAGTTTCATTATTAATTTGTGTTTGTTGGTGAATATGTGTTTTGTTTTCGTTTTATGTGTTGTTGGCTATTGTGAAAATAAAATTGTGGAATTGGCAGGTTCTGGATATAGAAATCCAGAATCTACAGTTTTTTTTCTTCAGAAATCAGAAACATTAACCGACGACTTTAGTCAAAGTCGTCGGCTAAAATGCTCACATAAACCAACGAATTTCGTACTATAGTTGTCGAGTTGCATACTATAGCCGACGACAGTTTAAAACTATAGCTGGTGATGGTCTTTCACAGTCGTCGGCTATAGTATAGCCAGATCAACCATATTGACCAGAGGGGGAAGGTTTAGTCGTCGGTAAAAGTCACAAACTTAAACCGATGACTTTTTTTGTCGTTGGTTATTGTCCAAGCTATAGTCGACAACGTGCACAATTGTCGTCGGCTATAATTTGGCCGACGACACTATAGCCGACAACAAATGCTAACGAGCCGACAATTTTTGGTCGTCAACTATAGTGTGTTTTCTGGTACTAAAACTATTTTATCGTGAGAAAGGAGTATAATCTTAATGGTTTAAAGAGGATCAAATCATCGAAAGCGAGATATTGGTGTTTTGACAAACTAAAAGCTGGAGCTAGAATTTATTTCCAAAATTACATCTAGAAGATATAATCTATAACGGCTTATACAGGGTGACAATTATGTAGCTTTCGTAAACTACAAAGCAATTGATTATTCCCACAACTTGTAGCGTATAGTAAATTTTTATTCGGTGACTTTAACCGCTCCCACAGTATTTTTTTTTAGAAGAAAGGAGTATAATCTCAATGGTTTAAATTAAGAGGACCAAATCATCGAAAGCGAGAGATACGCCATGGTTAATATAACTTGCTGGATATGTATGTTTGGATCGGATCAACCATGGGGAATCTCATGCTGCATTATTGAAGTCGTATGTGACTTTATACAACTGAAGTCGATCGTATGTGACTTTAACTTGCTGCATATGTGTGTTGGGATCGGATCAAAGAATGAGCTTGTTTTAGCTGTTCTTTTGATTAGTTTACAGTTGGCATCGTAGAGTTGATTATCAATTTTGTTATTGTACACAACGTTCTAGCTAGTATGATTCTTCCTTGCTTAAGAAATGTTGATCCTTCTTCAGTAGTGTTTAACTTACATACACATGATCGAATATATGTTAACGACATCCAGAAGCTGAAGATCGATCACATAACTGAAACATTGGTGGCCTTGTAGATCGTTGAACCATGGCTAGCCATGTCTTTTTGATGAAGGATGTCCATGTAATGTTTGGCTGGAGTTATACCATGTTCTTGCATGCAACAGAGGGATTTGTCACAAAATGTGGACGACTGCAATATTGAGGAAGACCCCCCTTCTTAAGAATCAAGAGGGACATCTGATATCTCTCCAGCCAATTAGCTATGCAAAAAATTACCATACTATAAGATGGCATGGGTACCTAGATAGCAAGCAAATAGTCTTATATGATCATATGAACATTTGTACTTTGAACAAGTCCAAGTCACATAGACCAACTTGGAAACCTTATCTTCTGTGAGCTCATATACGACTTCAATTGTGTAATTTTGTTTGCTTATAGTTTTTTATGCAACAAAAGCTGCAAGAGCACAAATCCGGGCAGCCAAAGAGTGAAGGCTTTGTGCATATAGCAACCATGTAGCTCAAACTAATATGTTTGTAGTGTTACAAAGTTATGTGCTGGATTCACGAATTGATTGATTCCGATTACATGGAACCGGCACCGTTCCTGTCAACTCCGATTACGATAACCCATTCAATGAACATTTTGGGCTTAGTATTAGTAAACTTCAGCTCTATCTTTAATTTGTATTTGAATGTCAAGAAAGAACTATAACCAGTGAGTGATATGCAAAGTAAAATTTGGGTGAATTTCATCCAGCAAACGATCCTGGCTCTCATCTCGGACCAATTAGAATCCGGTATAAGCCGAGGCTTCAGCCCTTCGTTCGTCGTTTTCGCATTTTCGGTTACCCTTAAAACTGAGATACTAATGAAGTTCATGACAAGGATACAATACAAGCTAGTGAACAGGTTGTAGCAGCTAGCAACAGTAAATACTTTGACAGTAACCCCTATATATGTGCATCATTGCATGGTACAAGTTTGTGCTGGATGAACGAATTGAAATATCGGACATGAACATCTATAAAGGAGAGCTAATCTCTATGGAATGGATTTCTTAGAGCCATCAAAGTTATAGAACTACCACCCAAATGAAGACAATTCTATCATTGTTCATCAGTTCATGTAAAAAAGTCCAAGTCTTTCACTCGGGTAAAAACCAATATGGACATTTACTATTGTCTTAAACCAACATACGAGTTCATCTATTACATGATTTGGGGTAAGAATAGGTGAATGATACGATTAGAATCTAAGCTGCTCGAAGAGCTGCAAAGAACTTCTGGGTTTGTAAAGTCCCTACGTAGTGTGATGCATAAAGGTTGCAGTTGGTAAATTTATGCAGTGAGTGATGTAAGCAGTTTGAGAACAACTGTTTCACTATGCAAATTTCAAGTAAAATCATTCATTGACATGGGACTAGACTCAAATTTGAGGCACACAAAGATGGGTTAGAAGTTCAGCACGTCAAATTATCCAGGTTGCAAGTGTCACTATGTGTCCCAATGTTGTACATGATAAAGGACGTGCATCTTTACTTTGGTGTAAAACAACCCAGTGATCACAGATCCAAACCTCACTTAAATTCATATTCGTCGATCACTTTTCATGTCATATAGTGTGTAGATTCAGTGTCGAAGTGTTGGTGATTTCATTGTTTGCATACAGGATGCACACCACATGGAATGTGTCACACCTTGCACAAAGGGGAAAGAGATGTTCAACTTCATCACCATTGCACTCCACATTTCGGCACTCAAATCTGGTCCGATTTACGCAATTCTTTCACCGATGTGTTCCTCAACTACGTAGCTATCAGATATGGCGAATAAATTCGGAATTGGGTTCAAGCATTCTCCGGAATTCCCTTTGAAGCCCAATAACATCACTAAAAACCCTAACCCTGACCATTGTGGACTCAAATCCAATTTTCTCCCAAACGCAGAACCCAAATCCCACGGAAGAACACTTGTTAGAAAGCTCAGATAAGAATCTACCGGATGTGAAAAATTTCATTCCAAACCATGTAGTATAGCTCCAATTATGATCAAAATAATCGAGGGGAAAAGCACACCCAACTCAAAGATGAACACCTCACTTTCCCAAACCCAGCCTTGTATACCTTCCCTCCCAGGCGCTCTAAGCCGTTTAGATCTTCCCATCCGAAGGCCCACATTCAAACTTAGGAAAGGCAGTGATCCGCGTGCTAGGCCTCTCGTCCAATCAGCGTTCACCTTTCAGATATCGTCCTTCCGACACTTGACTATTTAAACCGCTCAATTTCTCAGCCTAATTTACCAGCATCACGCACACCCACCATTCCCTGTGTTTTAGATCCAGATCTCTCTCTTTCCTAATTCCAGTCTCTCATTTCCCCCATGGCTGAGGAAGAACAGGTCGTTGTCGCCACGATCGAGACAGTCGAGGTCGTTCCCGAGATCGCCGATCCCACGCCGGTTGACGATGACAAGCCGGAAGCTCCCGCTCCCGCTCCCGCTGCCAAGTCCGGCAAGGCCTCCAAGGCTAAGAAGCCTTCTGCTCCCAGGAAGGCCAGAACTGCTCCCACTCACCCTCCTTACGAAGAGGTAAGGGATTCAAATTCAATGCATTTCCTTTCGAATTTTTAGGGTTTGTGATCTGAAATTAACGGAATTGGTTGTGCAGATGATCAAGGATGCGATTGTCACCCTTAAGGAGAGGACCGGTTCGAGCCAGTATGCGATCACTAAGTTCATAGAGGAGAAGCACAAGCAGCTCCCTCCAAACTTCAAGAAGCTTCTGCTCTTCCATTTGAAGAAGCTCGTCAGCTCTGACAAGCTCGCTAAGGTCAAGAGTTCCTACAAGCTCCCAACGGCTCGTACCGCAGCTCCAGCCAAGCTGGCGGCTCCGGTGAAGAAGTCTGCTGCGGCCAAGCCCAAACCTAAGCCCAAGGCCAAGGCAAAGGCTGCTCCTGCCAAGCCGAAAGCAGGAGGGAAGAGCAAGACGGTCAAGGCGGTGAGCAAGGCCAAAGCTCCTGCGGCTAAGCCAAAGCCGAAGCCAAAAACCAAGGCTCCTGCGGCTAAGCCTAAGCCTGCTGCTCCCGCTGCAAAGTCCAAGGCGGCTGCTCCGGCCAAAGCCAAGGCTGCACCAGCGAAGGCAAAGGCTGCGGCTCCAGCCGCGCTCAAGCCGAAGCCGAAGGAAAAGCCAGCCAAGGCAGCGAGGACGTTGACCAGGTCGTCGCCTGGAAGGAAGGCTCCTGCGGCCAAGCCAGCTGCGAAGAAGGCGGCTCCGATGAGGACTGTGAAGCCGAGAAGCGTCAAGTCGCCGGCGAAGAAAGGCCCGGCTCGGAGGACGAGGAAGTGATGGAAAGAGAGAGCAAACGAGGCTAGGTTGTTTTAGGGGTAGTCTTGTAAATCTCTTGGTCTTTTATGGGTATATGTTTAGAGGGGTCTCTGCTGCAGCAGTTTCTATGAAGAAGAAAAATATATAGTCGGATTTTCGATTCACTTTGAGAGTTTATTTCCTCGAAAAATCAATGTAGTCTTTTCAGTCTCTAGCTATTTCTAGGGATCCTGGGAATGAAACACAGTTTGCCATGTAAAATCTCAGTTGAATGAAAAGCAAATCATGAGCTTATCCTTTTCAATTTCAATTCTGAAATGCAACTGTGTATGTTTAACTTGGCGACGAAGAAAATTAGGGATTTCTCGGAATCAATGCGGCATCGTGGCAGTCGATCCCAAATCAGAAAAGGGACGTCTGCGTTTCCCAGACGTTAACTATTGTTGTCAAATCTCATTTAGCCTGCTTCGTTTCCAAGCTTGGTAAACTTCTTTGCCTTGACCTTGACTTGTGTACATATATCTAACTTACGTACTTAATGGCTTAATTATAAATTACAAATATATCTCACTGTTACTGCGATAGGAATCATCGGCAGGATAGTCCCAACTCCGATGACCAGTACGATCTGCACTTTGATAAGGATAGCGCCCATGCGCCGAACAAGAAACCGGTCAGACAGCACCTCAACGAAGAGAGTATACACACTAGTCCCACATCGAAGAAACGGTAGGAACCTAATTCCCAACCATAAATATATACTGGTCAACTCAGCATCAAATGATACGCATTCAATACTCAATCACGCCGTTATTTATAAAACTTACATATCGCTTCTGACTTAGGCATCGTAGAGTTGAAGGCGGGTCACGCCCATCTCTCCTCAACCGCTATTGATCTTAGCAACGAGAGAGAGTTGGATTCGGATAAATTGTGGAGCAGTATTGAGAGTAAAGCAACAGCAATATCACTCCCAAGGAACACTAGCAATATATCTACAACTATTTCCAAGACACGATCTTCTTGTTCAATATCCGATATCTATATCGGTGTCGGGTTAACAACTTGTTTTCTGAATAATGGTGACTAATATATGAATGTATCATCTTTGCGTTGCTTGTACATTTCTATTTCTTAGTCTTCACTCTTCAGAGTGTTGTGCAATTTTTGTTCTGAAAGCTTGAGGAGTTGATTTGTCTTTGCAACATTCTTGGTTCATTTTGAGTGCTCATGTATGTATATTTCCCTATAATAAAAGAAAAGCTTCTTGTATTGGATTTCAACTCGATGAAGGTACCCTATACCTTATTACTGCATTGCAAACTTTGCATGGTTATAAGCTGGTATTACACATCATGGCAATGCTTCTCAAGAATCATGCCTATTTTGATAAGATTGTTTGCATTGTCATGTATGTTTTATGTTCATTCCAAGTTTCTGGAATTCACTATTGATGGAATCTTTCTTGATGATTTTTTGATATATGGTATGAGATTAAAACACCGTAGGTTCCTCTATGTTTACATGGTAATGTAGTTTTAGAAGGAAACAGATATGGCGGAATTAAAACAGCAATCACTTCATATAGCACTGAGAGGCGCTCATTCTACTATCTGACACCCTTGGTTACTCCTGTTTTTGCAAGTAATATATTGCTGTCAAGTTATGGTAGTAACCAAAAGAACTTGGCAGAAGTTGTAGCTTCATTGTTACGCATTCTAAGCTGCAGGAAGTTGACATTGGAAGTAGCCTTGACATGCAATATGGAGAACAAGAGAAGTGTTTCTCATGAGTTGCAATTATATACTGCTGGAAAGGTACGTTCATAAGTGAGGACTAAACTGACCATTACCTTCCTGAATTTTGTTAGAAAGCAGTTTTTATTAAAACAATAAATTAAGCAAATGAGCCTATGCAAGTATGTATCCTATGCAGTTCTGTCTTATAGTTTTCCTCTTCTCTTATATGGCTTATCTAAACAATCCGTCTCGATAGTTATACGTTTCAGAAGTTTTTCCTCATTAATGTCCAGTTACCTTTTTCTGTGTAACTTCAGCATCCTGGCTATGTTTTTCACATTTATGGTTGCAATTCCATGCAAAGTTACGTACTTCTCTCTGGAAGTTTCTTTGTTTAGTCATCTGTCTCAATTAAGGTATAGGTTATCAGGTCTCTGAACCTGTTGTTCCTACCAGGACGTCAACTATTTATTGTACTGCACTTTTCAAACTGTAAACATATAAAAACTCTTGATAAGAGTTGGGTGCGTTGATTGGCATCATGAGAATGGCCAAAAATAGCTTGATTTGCTCGTTGTTTTCTATTCTAAATGTTTTTTGTTTTGCAATATTTGTCCCAAAGCTTGAAGTGTTGATTTATCTGCAACAATACTGAGTTCATTGGTGGCTTTTAGTTTGAACCACATTGTTCATTATTTGGTTGCCAGCCACCTTAAGTTTTATTTTCCACTGGATGCAAGTATTATACTCATTATAGTTGCAACTTTGCAATGTTCTGATAGTTTCTATGATAGAAATAGTGAAAAGCTGAGATTACAAATCTCTGTCATAATACGCTCAAGTCTATTGTCCATGGCATGGCTACACTTGAAGGTTGGTTTTATTGCTAAGCACTGTATCATCTTAATGCTTGTTGCTTTCTGTTTTAAGTCTTGTGTGTTCTGCTTTGTTTGTCGTTAAGCTTGAGGTCGTTGAGGAGTTGGATTGTCTGCAACACATTTTAGCTCAATTTGAGTGCTTGGTCACAGCTCTATATGAAAGAAAAGCTTCTTGTATTTGATATCAACTTGATCAATGTATTCTACACCTTTTCTATTCATCTTTGCATGGTTAGAAGCTTGTATTACAGATCTTGGCAGTTCAGTTTGCTGTAATTTAGGCAAGGCTATGCTTATCCAGAGTCATGCCTACTTTGAAAAGATTGCTTGTTCCTTGTTAACGTTTGTGTTCATTGGAAATATCTATTATTTATTATTTGACGGAATCTTTCTTGATGATTTTGTTTAGTTTTAGACATACATGGTAATTTTGTTTTAGAAGGAAACAGATATGGCCAAAATAGCTTCATATATAATGATTTTGTTGAATTGTGGAAGGGATATCCTTTGATATATAATATGGCTGATCTTATGGTGTACAGTAGAGATGAGTGACATTAATAAATAGGAGCCAGAGTTACAAGTTTTACCTTATTGAATCTTGCTAATAGAGGATGTACCTATTGAAACCATGATTAAAGCACCTGAGCCTGTCTAGGGGATGACATGACATCCGAGTCTGTCTCATGGGCGGTATGCAAGTATGCAACTTTGCACTTCTCTTACAGTTTCTCTATTCTCTTGAAGGGCATCCAAGACAGTCTGTCTTTGATAGTTTTAGGTTTCATAAGTTTCTTTTTTCTCATTACTGTCCACTGGTTTCATCTTTCCTTTTTCTACTTAATCTTACTTTTTTTTCAGCATTCTGGTCATATTTTCATATTTATGGTTGCAGTGCCTCGCAAAGTTACGCTTCTCTTTTGAATTTCTTAGTTTATACATCTATCTCAATTAAGATATAGGTTATCAAGTCTGGAATCTGTTGTGTTGCTTTTGAGATTTCAGCTATTTATTCCACTGCACTGGTTTCAAGTTTAAACATGCAGAGTCTCTTGATAAGATTTGGGTATGTTCAGTTGATGTCTTGAAAATTGCGAGAGATTATTTGGTCATGTTCATTTTGGCTCTGCAGGGAAGCCAAAATACTTAATTGTGAGGTTATTAAGCAGGCAAGCCTTTTATGCGTTCTGAGAACTTTCCGGGCTGTATAAGATTTAGAGCCGTTGTAAAAGACGTGTGTATATTACATCTCTAGGATTTTATCAAGGTTGGTATTCGCTTCTGCTATTATTGAAGTTCATGCGCATGAGTGCATGTTGTGACTCTTGTTCCCCTCTTCATTACTAAGCTTAGTACATCTCTGTGTTGACTTTGTTCAAATATGCCAATTTCTAATAAAAATGTATAGTCCTTGTGATGGTGGTGTGATATTCTCAATAATTGTATACTTCTTTTAATCTGATCTAATTTGCAATATTTGTCCCAAAGATTGAGGAGCTGATTTATCTGCATTCTGCAACAATCCTTGGTTCTTTGGTGGCTTTAAGTTTGAATTACTTTGTCAATTATTCGGTTGCCAACCTTCTTATAGTTTATTTCCAACTTGATGCAAGTATTATACTCTTTTGAATGGTTAGAAGCTGCGATTACATATCTTTGTCATAAAATAGTAGGTGTGAGTTCAGAGGCGTGGCTACACTTATCTTGGTGTTTAATCAGTTTTTGTTTATTCCTACAACTACAAAAAAACACATCTAGACATGTCTTAACCATTTGCCTTATTCCTCCCTCTTTCATTTTCCTATTGCATTCCTCGTTAATTGTCAATTTTTGTTCCCAGCAGAAAGCAAGATTTCAGCCTGATATATTGTCAAATATTAAACATTGAAATTCATATCCAGTATGTCATCATTTTTTATGCTTGATGTGTATGACACTCGTTCAGGATACTGTATGCTGTGTTTCTGTCCGAAGATTGGTAAGATTATAGTTGCAGAAAAGGTTATGTTGGCCTGATAGGGTTGTATGGATTGAAATATTAGTTTTGTTTGTTTCAGTTACTTTTCACCTGGTCAGTCATAATTATATGCAAGACTACACCAAGGCATGAAATCAATATTTATCAACAGTAATATTTTCTGTTATTCAGGAATATCAAAATGAATGAGGAGATGACACAAAAGCTGGCAGAAAGCTGGGAAGCAATCTACTCGCCTCTCACTTGAAGAAAGCTCTTGTAAGATCACCACTTGTTATAAAAAGAACGCTTTCGTCTGTCTTTACTGGATTCTGATTCTGTTTTCCTGATAAGTATTTCTGCTCTTACAAATGGTTTGAACAAGAATAGCCAGCCTTATAAGGCCAAAAATATTCTAGTATCCTTTTCCAATATACTGTCAGATAAATTGATTATTTCACTAGTTATTATAACCCTTGACTTATCTATGCCTTCGACATGCCCCACTTTCTCCTTCTGATGTTTGATTTCATGGTCATTATGTATAGTAGTATGTTTTGGGACTATGCGAATAGAAAAGAAAAAGAGAAAACACAAACTGATCTACATTAGCATGTTTAACTGGTAATCAATCCCATACGAAAAGAAAAAGGAAATTCCATTAATATTGATCTCATATAAATTCCTACAATTTTTACCAAGATAAATCTGACAGTTCAATTTTGAAAGATCTTCCCTAATCTATATGTATGCTCCATCTTTGGTACAACAAATACTGGTTACTAGTATTGAAATAATGATGCTTTATTTGATTTCCATCTTCTGAGCCTTGGTAGGGACCGTTGCGTATCATTTCAATCTTTCCACTTTCTGGATAGAGTACTTCAGCACCTGTTGAATGTTTACCCTTGAGGGGGACAAGACAATGTCCTTCCAAACTGATCCTTTTTGACAAGCTGGGTTGGGGTGCTTGTAAAGTTCATATATGGAAGTCGCTGTGTCGTTTAACATTGCCACCCTTTTAAGCAATCAATTTCATCTGGATCAACCAGCAAGTTCTTGTCTTTGTCTTTCCATCCTATCAACAAATGGTACCCAAGAAAGTGTGCCATCCATGATCACATCTCGTCCTTCGTTAAGTGCTGTGACCAGGAGGGAGGATGCTGCATCTGTAGATGATTGGTGTACCTGTTTCAAATTTGGCATTGTCACTTATAAGTCATCAGCTCTATGCAAAGGATGTGCGATACGGATGCTGAAGGGAGAGATTATGGAACAATTGGAGTTTGTGCTTTGAATGTTGAAGATATGTACCAGTTCAGCAGTTTGAAGCATGTCATGATGCCCTCTGGAGCTGAGAGCTCTGTATATGACATCTGATTCTTTAAAGGCATCTGCTTCAATCGCTACCGCATTCCCTGATGCTCCAGCCCAGAATGGCCTGTTAAAAATTTCATGCAGAGAACTATGAGAAAATTTCCAAGGAACATTGTACATATTTTCCTGCAGGAGAAAAAGCTAGATGTTGAGAGCATTAACAGGCAGCTTATGCTTCTCACTTCAACTAAGCATGAAGTTTGCAAAAATCAATGAACAATAAATGGATATTGTTTATTATTTGCTCTTTAGAATCATACTCTTTGAGGATGTCCTTTAGCACAGTGCTCTTCCCTGCTCCCATTCCACCTCCCATGAAAAGGAGGACCGGACTTCTATCAGCATGAGCTACCGGAGCCATCACCTCAGTACATGTCGAGTCATCCACTGCGGCCAGTCCCATTGCTTTCATCTCCTCCACCAATGTTGTGAACACTCCAGCTACCTTCAAATTTTTGGTCACCCTTTCGAATCTTTGTTCCCTGTAATCACAAGTAGTGGCGTAGCCAGAAGTGTGATTAAGTTGTGTTAGAATTAGATTTTAAATTTAACATAATTAAGAAAATTTAGTTTCTAATCATAGCAGCTCACTGAGCCCAGCTGTGTCATTTCCTACATACACATAATCTAAGTTTGAAATGTCAGACATGCTTTGTTGGCTACAATTTTGGATTGAGCAATTTGATTGTTTCCTTCCTTTCACCCTCATTTTTCTTATAACAATTTTCATGCATTACAAAGACGCACCTTGTTGCTGCGATGACAACGTTCTTGAGCTTCTTCCTCGGCTCAGCATCACAACTCAAGACCTGAAATTCACCAAGACCTTAGGGTTCAACATGTTACCTACGATTGTGTGAGGAAAATGCATCATAAGCCTTTCCGAGTTTCTGTATGATCATAACAATGTAGAACTTAAAAGGGTTGTGTTCTTAATGATAACCTGACTAATCATCATATCAGCTTCATTCCAATGAAATGCGAAATAACTGAGTATACATCTCTCAAATTCCTCCAAAAGCTTCACAAATAGAGAATCCACATCCGGTTCACTAAAAAAGAAGCTATAGACATCATCCTCAAACCCCTCAAATTTTCTTATATATTCTGTGGCTAACTTGCATAGTTGTGGACATTCTCTTCTATCTTTGAATCCCAGCCGCCTAGCTGCACCCACATTGCGTACAAACACACACAAATGTAAAATTTAAAATTTACAGACAATGTGACATAAATCACAATGGAGGTTATATGGAAACAATGTGGATCATGGAATTTACCTACATAATGGGGAGCCTTTCAATCTTATGAACGTGGCTGGAATCCTAGACCCTTAAGCGTGGGATGATCTTCTCATACTTCAGCTTTGGAAAATGATAATGCACGGCGGTGGCGATGATGATGATGACAATGAAAGAGGCTACAACTAGAAAGATCTGTGGGAAGGTATTCTTTTGATCTGAAGAAAATTGAGAGGTGAGGAATGACAAATTACAGAGCTTATTGCATGAAGGGTGGAGGGCATATAGCAATGGAAGAGGCTAATATCAAGAGGCTGACTAGCTTCGTCCTTTGAAGTTTTTTACCTGTCTGCATGTCTTGGAAATTTGAAGAGATAGAGATTGGAAGAAGAAGAATGAATGTGAAAATTTTATTATTCTATTTGGGTTGTGAAAATGTGAATAATTTCTTCTTTTGGCATGTTAATCGTTTAGTTAGTTGTTTGGGTGTAAAGATACTAATGTTAAATGACACGTTTGAGCCATTTATTCATTTATTGCATGGATTTTTCTGTGTAAAAAAAACTATTAACGCTTCCAAATGAAGATTTTTGTGAGGATGGATCTTCGACCAGGTGTGGTGGTAAGAAATGATATTTCTGTTTGCTTCTTTTTGTGTACTTGCTTTTTGATTTGAATATCTTGCTATGAAGGGTTTTTGCTCTTTGTGCGATGTTTTTTGTTCATGGTGATAGTGGTTGTGTGGTAGAGTAGGCTCGGGCAAAGAAACAAGCGGAGTGAGAGGCAACCCGAACTCGAGGTGGTGAGAGGCAGAAGCTACATGCATTGTCGGGCTTTGAGACTGACTCGGTGGGACAGAAAAATCCCCCTATGGCCTATGTAACCTCTCTGGTGGCGGCACCACCAAAATCGGTAGCGGTGGCAGCTCCGGTGGATGGAAATTTCGAGACAAGGACTGTAACCGAGTCTGTGCATGCTAGCCACATGGTCAATATGCATTTTGCTGGGAAGGATCACTTGGGACTCTTGTCCTATATGTAGGGGAACCTTCTTTTTGAGGGAGACCCACTAACTGAGTAAGATTTTTTGCAGGATACAAATAGGCTTAATATTCCATAGTTAGGCACATCGGGGGTGTGTTTCAAAACCAAACAAGGTAATAGGAGTGCCCCTAAGACTTTGATATCTATCGTCAAATTCGAGCGGTGTCATTCAGATACCGCAAGCAGATGGAGCAGCTCGGCATGCCAATGGTGTCACAACCAATGCAGATGAGGGATTTCTGTATGCAGGTGGTGAGTCTCAACATACAGGCTCAGGAGGAAAGAGAGTGACTTGTGAAGAAACCTCCATGACGGACACGACCACATGGATGGTGGCAGTGAGTGCCCGCATCGGGGTGGACAAGCATGAGTCCTCACAGAAGAAAGTCGCACTAGACCCAATTGATGTTGCCAAGAAGAAGGCTGAAGAGCAACGTCTGATGTTGTTATATTTTGGATGCATAACTAGATACGATATAAGACCCTGATTTTTTTAAGTATTTTTTCTATGTCTAGTCTGTCTAGTTATGTTATGGTACTTAAACTGTTGTAGGAAGTCCCTTTTATCGTATCGATAATCGATGTTTTTCGTATAATTTACCAGATTCAATAAATTTCTACCACTTCATCTGAAAAAACAGAGTTGCATTCATGGATTCATTAAAAATCGAAAGAGAAAGTTGCATAAACAATATCTGGACCGTAGTAGTACTACTACGAGTTTGGACTCTACATTTACAAAATTATCGATGTAAGACTAGGAGGAGTCATACTTTTTTATCAAACGCAGGCCTCATTACAATTCTGTCAAACAATGGTTAGTTTGATCACTTTGATGAATGACTCAATGTATGCCATTTATGATTCAGTCCAACCCAACTCCGTATTGATTGAATTTTAAATTTTTAACCAAGACAGCCCAACCCAACTCTACCTCCATTATTTTGTCCTGGGCTACTTAATATTTTTTTTAATTCACACGAAAACTAATTTTATAGGGAATTGAACCCTGATCTTTCAGCATATGAGAGTATTATCAGAGTGACCTACTGCACTACCAGCAGCTTAAGTTGATAACCCCTACCACTCATTTCAAGTTCATAAGCAATGATAGCTTAAGTTGGTCATCGAAGATCAAGCTCCTCTTAATCCTATGCCCTCTTTGCACGAAAAAACTGCTCAAAAGGAAGACTGATATTGCTGATATTCATGTCTTTCAGGAATACTGATATTGCTCAAAGGTTTGTACAACCGATTTATGGAGTACATGTCTGTTACAATTAGCAGTGATATATCGAGGTGCAATTACAGTACATGACAGTCTATACATATCAGAAGTGAGCGACCAAAAAGTTCTCATCTAAATGTATGCACGAAGATTCTTACTATGATGTAATCATTAACATTACACAAGCATACTTCAAATTCTGTTTCTTCACGGCTGAGGTGAATGTTGATCGAGACCGTAGTGTTCATAATTATAGGGAATCCATCTAATAAAATTAGTATATTTATTCACTTATTCAATTACCAGAAAACTTATGCATTAGATTCCTACTATGTTTTCTCTGCATAGAGGTACGTACATCGATCGTATTTGAAATAGGGGATCAACAAATGGAATCTGTCATAGTGAGAAATACTTATAATGGGAGTGTAAGTGGTTTCCCACTTGCAGTAACACAAAAGATTTTGCATACGGTAACAACAGATATTGCAGAAAAGCTTATACAACAAAACAATAGAGTGTACACTATTAGAATCATGCTCACAGACAACTGTCCCAAAACTAATGTCTAAAAAAAATCAGACCGATGTCTTAGTGAGTGTTGTCTAATGTCAAAAATTATAGACATCGGTTTGCCAGACTAAGACATCAGTTTTTGCTTACAAACCGATGTCTATGTTAATCTTAAGCATCGGTCCTTACGCAAAAGACATATATTTTCAACCGATGTTTATGTAACACTTGTACATTGATTTTTTTCTTACAAAACCGACGTTTATGTGATCTTAAACATCGGTCTTTAAGCAAAAGATATCAATTTATTTTACAAAAACGATGTCTAATCTTAGACATTGATTACTTGATGTGCAATATTTTTATTGACATTGATTTTTGTTTATAAACTGATGTATTTTGTTATTATGACATTAGTTTTTTTGAATATAGATTCACACACAATAGACAAACAACATAGCCACAACCAAGAATAGTTTCATTTCAATCAAAATGTTGGGTACAAGATGTATATACAACTAATGCTCCAATATACATGTATTACACTAATGTTGTAGACAACCTCAAAGACACCCACCAAACCTATTGTGAAGAACAGAGTGAAATGCCACTGAAGATACCCTCCTTATGCTCATCAACATCAAGATACCCTATAAGAATAATATTCAAAGCCAATGAACTAGATATATGCAGCCAAGAAGTTATGAATATCAAATCTTCACATCTTCTAATGATACCAGTATGGATGCAAACCAGCTCAGAGGTCAAATCAATAGCCTGGACACAGAAGTTGAATTTGATGATATGTGCATGTGTCTGTAAATGAACTCCACTAGCTCATTATAAAATAATACAGTTTGGGGAGAAGATTACCAATTGAAGATATGAATCGCTTTCCTAAAACTAGAAATAAGAAGGAAAGCTAGATATAAGAACCACAGTTGAGCATTTCTATGTTAACTTGTACATTAGTACTAGGTTAACTATGCAAAAAAGATCTAATTCGTATTCGGGGTTCTGTAAGTAGCATGTCAGCATGCTATGACAGCACAGTATTCTTTACTAAACGATATTCTTCACTAAGGGCACAAAATAAACAGAAGAGTCAAAGAGATAAAGCAGCACAAGATGTCCAATATGATTGGGATAGCTAGATGCACTATACTTACAGTGAGCTTTGTTGTTGCATTGAGTTGGTTTACCAAAATCAGAACCGTGTAGCTTTGAGTCATTATAGTCGTAAGCACAATGGCAGCCCACCTAAGATCAGATAAGCAAACAATACCCTCATTCTTTGTGCTCAGGCTCAGTAGGCGTTAGCATCTCTAAGTGCCTCATCAGCAGCACACAGCGCATACCCTATAAACCTCGCAACTAAATGATGTCTCCTATCACAAATTTATAAAACACACATTATAGCTACAACAATTACACCATTAAGACAACTATTAAACACCATGATTAAAATGTGAGTACAACACCTTGGAACGGAGCCACAAGTGCTCGTTGAATTCACCTGTGTTGGTTTCACAGGCCACAATTGCGGCAACTTTGGGAGTGAGCAGATCAAAAGTGTGCAATTGGGCACCAGGATTTGGGCAATTCTTCTGTCCTGATAATCTAAGTGTGCACTCTGCAAAAATTCAATCATCTCAACTATGTTTATCTCTCTTAGAAAGTTCAGTAGTCATGCACTCATCAAGGAACACAACATGGACCAGGACTGAGCTCGCATATACCTTGTTTGGGCATAAAATAAAGTATTTCATTTTGGGCTTCGATACCCGGAGTCTATGCGAGCGACCCATTATATTATGAACGCTTGGCGAAGGGTCAAGTGAGAACAACGTCTGGCGAACGTTCGCAAGGGGCAGATTTTGAGTTCTATAAGAACTATGTCTTGTTAATTAGTTAGTTCTATGTGACTTTGATTCTATCATAACTAGTTTTATTTTAGATAGCATTCTTAGAAGAGTTGTGATGGAATTAGAAGATTTATGAGTGATACAACACGTATGCTGGAGTTGGATTCAGATTGTGATTACAAGAGCAGAAAGAGTTTGAAACAGAATGGATGACTGTTATTAAACGAGTATATAAGGAGAGTAAGAGCCTTGTGAGAAGGGTCCCCGATCAAATACATACATTTGCTATACGCAAGTACCTCGACATCTCGTCTTCGAGATTCTATTCTTCTTTGCAACCAGAAGGTCAAAGTGCTTGTCACATAAGGGTGAAAGTATTGCGACTCCAAGGAAGCAAATTGCTACCAAACGGTCGAAGAGCTTGTCACAAAAGGGTGAGAGTTCGGGCATACGAAGGAAGCAAGTGTTCTCAACACTCTGTTAGCGAGATTGCTCTGCTCTGTTAGCGAGATTGCACGAGTAAGGACGTGTGGAGTATCGATTTCAAAGACTAAGCTAGAGATTCACATATCAAGTCCTAGGTCACTAGGCAGCAAGGACCTATTCGAGCAGGGTTGGTGCTCTCCCTGTTCTAATCGTTTTATATAGAAGTCAGGCGGCTTATACAGTTCATATTCCGTCGAGAGACGGTGGCACGCCAGCATACGAAGCACAAACTGGATAAACCGGCTCACGCGGTTAAAACATCCGAAATCATAAAAGAGACTGCTTCGCGAGAAGGACCTCTCCGCGAGAGATATTTTTGCATCAAACATACCTAAATTGAATCAAATGCTTAATATAAATCTTGTCAGAAACACAAATATGAACAGACTCTTGACAACTAAAAATGCTCACAACATATTACAAACCTATCCTAACTCAATTGCAATTAAACTCTCAGAATCATACCACATTCATCAAATCTCCTCCAAACATAACATTGTTAATCTTCACAAATTGAAATAAGGGCTCTAATGCATCATTCATTATTGTAAGAATGATAGAAACAACTGAGAGCTTCAAAACCATATGACTCAAACAGAAAATTGCATCATGTTAACAAAAAAAAAAAGCAAATTGTATATCAATCTGAAGATCGAATATAAAGAACTGAGAACGAGCTAGAGAAATTGTGGGCTAACCTTTTAGTGAATCGTTGTTTGCGGCGGGACTGGACCGGAGAGAGCATTGTTGTAGATATCTAGGATTTGGGGGTTGTGGCAGCACTTGAGCGACTCAGAGAGCTTACCTGTGAGGTTCATCGACGAAACCTGTAGGCTAAGGAGATGGTGTCGACGGAGAGAGAGAGAGAGAGAGAGAGAGAGAGAGAGAGAGAGAGAGAGAGAGAGAGAGAGAGAGAGAGAGAGAGAGAGAGAGAGAGAGAGAGAGAGAGAGAGAGAGAGAGAGAGAGAGAGAGAGAGAGAGAGAGAGAGAGAGAGATTGTGGTCGTGTTTTGGACATAAGATTTGGGTTGCCGCACTTGTAAAGTTGCTAATCTCATTACCCTTCAATCAACCTCTTTCTGCCAAGAAAAAAAAAATAATGAAACCCAGGGTAGAACAGTAATATAGTCGACAGAAAGCTCATGTTCTCTCGCACACAATAATAGACGCAAACTTGAAACTGCTTTGCAATCTTATCTCCTCCAACTGTTTTTTCCGTTGTAATAGCAAAATACAATCTGGGATCTTTGTCGTTCTCATATAATGACTCCGACAAAGTGACGTTGACCGCCCTCCTCAATCACGTGTCTTCTTCTTCACTTGGACAGCGGTGACGACGACTTCACCTGTACCGCCAGAGGCTTTAAGTTTCCTCTGCTTTGGACCGTTGTTTTATATCCCGTGAAAACTGATTAAAGTTGTAATTATTTTTCTTTTTAAGTTTTAGCCTCTTTTGGCTTTTGGAATTTTGGGCTATCGGTTAAGCATCTTCAAAGGAAGAATGTCTCTGAGTTTGTTATCATCAACATGAAGTGTCTTTTCCTCAATTGGCCAGTGAAGGTGAATGTGCTTCAATTTCGTAGTTTGTTCCTTCTCGACTACCCCAATCACACGAAGTTGAAAGCTTAAGAGGCCATTTGGTAATTGTTTAGATTTTGAATATAATTTGGTGGGGTACTGATGTTGCTCTCATGCTTCTCATCTTGGCAGAAAATCTTAATTGGCATTTAATTTGTGAATTGATACAATGATGTTGTGTGTATACAAGTAACAAAGTTTATCTTGATTATTTGGAGATGAGGTATGTTATGACTTTAATTGTTTTTATGCACTGATTATCATATTTTAATTCTAAAATTCATATGAGTCACAAACATCAAAATTGATTGTCCCAATAACTTTTATTTCTATTATTTCTTCCTATATCTGTAATACCCTATTGTTTTCAAATTAGTTTAGACGTAGGTGTGAGCACAGTAATAAAAGAAATGATATTGGGTTGCAGGGTGCATAAGTATCATACATGCCAGATTTTATTTGTCTATCGGCCGTAGCAGATACAAATTTACATTTTATTTGTATCTGGGTCTCTCTTTTTCTCCATCTGAATATTGAGCATTATAATTCTGAAACACAAAAAAGATCTATATGCATTCTTCTTTCACCTAATCTTCCTTTGATTGAATAACTAGCTTTCCTACACGCGTAACGCGCTTGCGGAAGAGTGTCGCTCTCGCGCGTGCGATTATGAGGCCTTATTTTTTTAATTCTGATTTTGTATATTAGTTTCAGCTATTTTTAATCATGTAACTGTGTGGGTGTAACTTATGTTCCAATGTAATGCGACTATGACTGTGACTGTGACTGCATTTTATTTTATATTGTGCTTGTGGTCAAATTCGGTAACAACCCAATAAAATAATAAATCAATACATGCACCATCATCTTATAAAAGTACCTTAAAAATATAATTGGGTCTCTAATAGAAAACTATTGAATCAACAATTTATATGCCACTTCAGAAAGTTCATTATGTAAGTCGAACGAAAGCTAATAACAACTCAATGATTTTGACCCTTAAGCAACAACAAATTAGCTGATATTGTAGCCTAGATGGTACTACAAAAATGGCTTAAATTTCTTTCATACTTTACATTCTGGTGACTTGATTTTCTTCACCACCACATGTACATCAAATTGAACCAAATTAGAAAGGTCGCATCAATTGGGTATAAAAATATAAACTAAATTCTAAAATGAGAAGCAATACAGATATTACAAGATATACTGCAGATTCCTCACCTAAGACATCATCTAGAAGATCCATCCTTAAACACTTCTACAAAAGAAAGCAACTTACGCATTCACCTGCCTATTGAAAAAAAGACACTAACAAAAAACAAATCAAAATCAATCACATCTATACCAAATGTGACTCCCAACTCATGGCTAAATCATGGTTTTGTTCGCATATAAAATCAGCTATGCATAAGCCATTGACATATAAAACCACGGTTTCTTCTCGTTTTACAAAGTTGAAGCCGAATTTTAGAACTTGGTATGCCGCTCTTGCATATGCACGAAGGAATGCACAATCCGGCTCAAATTTGTAAGATTAGGTAAGTGTTTATAATTTTGTCATTTTTTTATTACATTTATTTAAATAAATGTTGACATCTCAATTTCCTAGATATTATTTTGACATATAATTTTTTTCCCTAGATAAGGAAAGCTCAATCTTGGTATGTAGCACAAAAGAAGAAAGAGTTTACGAAGTTTGATTGTTGGGAAGTGATGAAGAACCATCCAAATTTTCGACACGTCGAACCTAGTATACCACCTCCTTCATATTCCAACTCCGCAACTACTCGTCTCTTTACCTCAATGCCTCTCACCGTAGAGGTGGAGAATGATAAAGTCATTGCAACACCACAAAGCAAAGAAGAAGAAGTGTACTCGAGTTCGGTTAGACCAATCAGAGAGAAGGCGGCCAAGGAAACCAAAAGAATAGAAAAAAAAAAGTCATGACTCCTACAAATGAGGTAAGAGATGAGAATTTAAAAAGCATGGCGAAAAATCAAAGATTGTATCTCGTCGGGCAAAAATCAAGTGATGTCACCGAGTTAGCTTTATACGAAAAGAAACTCGCCCTTAAGGAGAAGGACTACAAATTGAGGGTTTTAGCAAAGGAATCAAGAATTATGGCAATGGATACGGAGGCTATGACCCAAAAATCGAAGAGGTATTTTTCGAAGAGAAAAGGGAATATCCTTAAGCAAATGGAGGAAGAGGAAGAAGATGGTAGCGATGAGACCACCGCCTCTAAAATAATAGTGGAACGCATCTTTCACCCCGAGAACGCCCCTTGCCAAGCTGTGGAGCAGTTCTTCCATTTCCAATGCACACACAGTCAATGCTTCCGATCATACCAAGAAATCTGCGATGCCTTGCTCTCCTTAGAAGTCGGGGTATGTCTGTTGCATTTGGAGCGCGGAGACAGAGGTCACCGTAAAGCTCATATACTTGGATACACTTCTTCATGCATTTTAGTGTTGTAGATTCACCTATCATTGTGATTTCAGCACACTGATCTGCGGCTGAGCCGTACACCAACATACGAAGAGCGCTAGTCATCTTTTGTTGTGGAAGAAATCCAACCAGCCCGGTGGCATCTGCTCTTTGAAGTCAAAATTGGTCGTGGTTGCAGAGATCTCTCATTATACAGTTGAATAAATTCGCACTCATTCAGTACCTTCGACGAAAGGCTTGTTCGTTGAACACGGACGTTCGATAAAGTAATCTTCCATCAGATTATATCTCTTTGACTCCCTCAATCTTTCTTCATTTGGAGAGTGGCGAGATGATTCATCATCAAACATTGCATCGACCGAGACCGCTTCAGTGATGAAAGCATTAGCAATTTTGGCATTTCGTCGGCGTTGTTGTCGCCTCCTCCGAAAAAAAATTGTCAAAACTGAAAATATTCATTTTATCAGACTCTAAAATATATGGTTGAAAACGGTGTGAGTAAACAAGGAGCCATAATCTATAAATTTATAGCTAAGTCTAGCTTTTCTAATGTCTGAAGATGATGACACGTGTCGTCTACCAATTGGTCGGAAATCTCTCCGGGAATCTTATTCAATTATTTGGACGATAACGATACGTGGTGTTGATATGTGTTGTCTCGTGATTGGTCGAAAATCTTATCGAAAATTTTGTACAGTTATTTACACGATAATGTTTTGTCGGTGTGACACGTGTCAACTCGTCATTGGTCAGAAATTTTACCCGAAATCTTATTCAATTATTCATACGACAACAACACATGTCTTCTATGTATTCGTTGAAAATCAATCGGAATAAAATTTTAATTAAAAAATTCATTTATGAATAGTAATAGGAGGTGCTATTTTTGTGCCCCGTTGCACGAAAAACAGAAATTACACCTCCTATTTGATGAATAGTGTCTGCTCCACCTCTAAGTGGTCTGTTTAGGTTGGGAAGAGTTGAGCATACCCAAAAGCTGTTTGTTGAGATGAAAATTCAGAACGTGCTACCTAGTTCTTCTACATATAAAATTTTGTTGGACAGGCTTTGCAAACATGATTGCATACCGGAGGCAATGAGAATATTTCTTTCTCTAGAGAGTAGCAGTAGTGCCCAAATTACTGTAGACATGTTCAATTCACTCATCTTTGGTCACTGTAAGGCAGAGAAGCTTGAAATTGCTTAGGACCTATTTCACAAAATGTCAACATATAACATATTACCAGATGTTGCAACATATAACATGATGATTCATGGGCTCTGTACAGAAGGGCAACTTGAAAAGGCAAATGGTTTGTTTTGGAAATAGAAGGAAATGGTTGTGCTCCAAACACCGTCACTTATAATACCCTTATGCGTGGTTTCCGCCAAAATGATGACTTAAAAAAGGTTGTTGAGCTTCTTCATAAGATGTGCCAAAGAAATCTGTCCCAGATGACTCCACAACCTCCATTGTGATAGATTTGCTCTCGAAAGTTGAAGATTATCAAAAATGTTTGGTCTCGCTTCCGAAATTTCCTGTCACCAGGCAATTAGAAGATGCAGTCGCGAGTTTCAAGTCACTTGGATAATTCTGACTCATTACTTGTTTATCCGTAGTTTCTCTGATTTTGGTTGCTCACACATGTAGCCAGACAAGTAGAATAGGTGAACTTGCATTTGTTATTGTCTCAGTTGTCAATTGTATTGTGAAAAGGGCAGAAACTGTACTAGTGGAGCCTGTTGGAGGGAAAGTTAGATTAATGGTGTAGTGTTATCTATTCAAGTTGAAAAGACTCGATTCCGATTTAACTAGTAAATCGAAATTAAGTCCTTACTACTTAAAAGAAAAAGAGGGAATTCTACTGAAAATTTCTGTATAACCTCCCCGTAAATTGAAAGATACCAAAAATTTGCACTATTTTAACACTTCTAAAACATATCCCACAAGCCAAACCGTGAGTCACCGATGTTCATCCGGATTTCTCAAACTAAAAACTACATATTTTACTACAATAGTACTGAATTCATAAGGATACAAGAAATCCGATGATTATTTAAGTACACAACAAAAACGGAAGCAAACTAGAACGTGATATTCAAAGCGACTTCTAATTTACATATTAAACAGATTAGTAGGCTAAGTTAGGAACCTACTATGGAAGTAGTGTGACTCGAACTCTAATTATCCGACGATGACGTGCAACCACAGGATAGATACTGCGAACTGGGCAACGAGAAACCGAAAGGTCCAGGGAGAGGCATATAAAATATGAAAACCGTTAGAGTGAGTAGATGAAAAGTAAAAATTCATATTTAAATGAAAAACATAACTATTGTGCCTTTCATAAAAAAAAATGTAACATAAAACAGTACGAGTCTAGAAACATAGATGTCGTAAGTGTGTGGAGGCTGTGGCTAGAGTCGAGCGTCCTCAAGCCACTCAAGAACGTCCCGGATCATATGTTTGTCATGGCTCTCCCGGGTACGATGTGAATCAAGGGTCAAGTGTTTGTCTTGATCCTCCAAGAGCGTCTTGGGGATTAGTCGAGAAGCAAATGCATCGATGCAACATAACATAAACATGATGTGCGTAAAACATAAACATAGGTTCCTCCATGCATATGCCGAATCATAAAACTATATCGTAATAGAGTTGCATAAATGAAATTATCTACATATATAGACTCACGAATGACAGTGTAAATCAAAGTGACCACTTACAATAAACAACTCAGAGGTCCAGCAGAAGTCTCCTCACCCAAATCTCGATCACGGTTTCTTGATAAAAAATAACGAAATCATTCGATATATAAATTCGATAAAGTATATATAACCAACTTAGAAACTACCCCAAAAAGCCGCTGATCAAATCTAGGCATGGCCGTCATGCGCCTTCGGCGGTGACTGCTTCGTTTGTGGTGATTCGCACCTCGTTGGGAAGCCCTTAACGAGGTCTATCACTTATATAACTGGGCCGAGATCAAAATCGACGGCATTGAGGCCCAAATCTCCGCCATAGATGGCGGCCTCCTCGTCGGCAACCGCCACTAACGAGGGCGCCACATACCCCAACACTACAAGAAAAGGAGACATTACCGGCGACGGGAGGTCGCCGGCCTTGTCTTTTTTTTTCGCCGGAAATGTCATTCCCGGCGACGAGTCGCCGGCAATGACGTCGCCGGAAATCTCCCGTCGGTGTTAACATTGCCGGCGACGGGAAACGGCGTCGCCGGTAATGTCGGAGACATCACCGGCGACTTGAGTCGCCGGCAATGGTTCCGCCGCCGTGGCCGGAATTTGTGACATTGCCGGCGACTGAGGTCCATGTCGCCGGCAATGTCTGAAAAAATTTTGAAAAAAAAAACGCGGTTCTGGATTGGGCCCAATTCCAGAACCTGCATTGAAAGACATAAACCGTACAATCATACAAGTTCAACAGTACACATAAATGTCCAACGTATAGTACAAATAGCAACGACGATACGAAAATTAACTACAACTACAGGTCAGGGTCGAGGAACTTGCGGGTCAGGGTCGAAGTAATCCATGTACTCATTTGAATTCCGGTGGCTACCTTGGTCTTGCTCTGGCGTTGACTGGTGCGGTGGTGGTGGTGGATAGCTAGGGAACGGAGGGACCGGGACCGGGGGAGGTGTGGGGAACGGTTGTCCGGTAGTCTGAGCCTCGTACATCGTCCGCATCCATGTGTACATCTGAGCTTGCACCTGTGTCTGCTGCATTTGGTACTCGGCCATCTGCCTCTTTTGCTCCTCCAACTCTCTCTGCGTCCTCTGAAGCTCCGATGCGAGGTTACGACTAGAATTTGAACTTCTTGACCCGGTAGAGTATTGTGAAGTGGTTTTCAATACTCCTTCGCCCGCCGAGCCCATTCCCCTACAGTAGTAGGTATTCTTTCCAGTCCCGCACGCTTTTGCCATGATCTGAGCCGCTATCGGGGGATCAAGCGGATCGATCTGAGAGGCATACTGGGTGACTTCTTCCTCGGAGCAGTCAGGATGGTTAGTCCGAGCTATACTCATGGTCACTTCTGCGGTCGCCTCCTCCACTCTCGCCTAATTGAAAAGCGAAAATGAACAGCGTATTAACTAACAACATCTATTAATATCGAAAAATAGTTTTATTAACACATGGAGAGGCGAAAGACTTACCGCTTCGGCAGGGCACTGCGGATAGAACTTCTGATGAATATACACCAAGGGGTTCACTTCTTGTTGTTGCTGCGCCTTAGTCGACCAACCCATGTAGTTGAGTGAACCTGCATGATGGGCCCTGGTGTTTTTCAATCTATTCGCCCGGTTCGTCTTCGAAATCGCCTTGTTTGATAAACATATGGAAAAAAATTAGATCTCACACTATTTCAATCTGATACGATACATTAGGCTTGTAAGATATATTAAGGATGCATACCTGAGCTTTGGGGTGCTCGAAGTGGGCTATTAGCCACAGCCACTCGTACTCCCTAAACCGGAATTCGCTAGGGGTAGAACCTCGGCCTAGCTCCTTGTATACAGTGTAATGGGAAGAAAGCTCGTTCTTCCACTCTTTATACCTATATTAAAACAAGGAAAAAAAGTTAGAGATATTAAAACAGTTGATAAACAAAAATCTAACTCGATATATATTCAAATAAGTCGAAGCACATCACCGATTATGTAGTTGACGCTCTACCCACGTGTGAATAAGAACTTCATCCACGTCAAACCACACCTGCAATATGAATATATAAAAGGTAAAATTATATATTTAAGTGGACTTAATTAATAAATGTAAAATTTACGTAATGAAAATACGATTTTACTCACACTGAGTGCATTATGCACTTGCATCTTCACGTAGATAGGCACAGATTCCCAATCTGGCCAAAGCATTGGGACCTTGTCCCGCACGATCGCACCGGCCATGCTGACATATTTGCGCGTGGTGTCGAATGCCTCGATCACCTCGCCATCCTCATTGGCCCTTATGGGCGTTTTCCTTCCGCCGGTGGCCTGCTCAAGTCTCTTCCCGGTGCAGGTGCCTCTAGCCCCTTTCCGTTTTCCAGTCCCATTAACGAAATTGCCTAATAAAACAATGTCAACAAATTGATATCATTAATTGAACCAATCGCAAGTCTTAAGTAATAATTAAGTAATCAATCTGATGTTAAATAAAATTTACCTGCATCGTCCGTTTGTTGGTTGGTGCACCTCACACTCCAAAGATACACGGGGTCGAACGGGAGGAAGTTATACGCTTCCTCCATGGTCAGGAAATCCGGCCGTCCTTCAATATAAACAGGCATCCCCCTATCATCGAATTCAGGGATGACAGGAATCTCGTCGGGTAGGAAGAGACCGGACGGCGGAGATAGACGAGGCCTGGACGATGAGGCGCCAGCACCACCATGTGCCTCAGATGATTCCCGTGAAACGGGAGTAGGCACCATCCGAATATGGGGCATTCGGATTGAGGGAGTTTCTGATGCCCCCGTTGACTGTCGCTCGTCTGAGGCTCTGCCACCGGAGGGACGTCTGCTGATTGAGCGTCTAGAGACTGAGGCTCGAGCCTCGAATTCCGGTTCCACGGCTCTTGATCGTGCAGCTTCCTCCTCAGCTCGCGCCTCTAGCAAGGCTCTCGTGCGAGCAGTCATCATTGGCCCACTGGGCGTGTTGCTAACTGCGGGCGAGGAGGAAGCTTGACTACTGTTCCCTCCACTATTTCGGGAACCTCTCCGAAGCCAATTAGCCGCAAAACCTCCTGGACATCGTAATAGTCATGGATTCGGTTCAATAACAAATCGGAACCGGAACGGTGTGAAACCGGAACGGTTTGAAACCGGAACTGTTTGTAACCGGAACCGTTTGTAACATAACGGTTCCAGTTACAAACAGTTCCGGTTCCACACCGTTTCGGTTCTATAACAAATCGGAACCGGAACGGTTTGGAACCGGAACCGTTTAAAACCGGAACTGTTTGGAACCGGAACCGTTTGTAACATAACGGTTCCAGTTACAATAAGTTCCGGTTCCAAACCGTTTCGGTTCTATAACAAATCGGAACCGGAACGGTTTGGAACCGGAACCGTTTGAAACCGGAACCGTTTCTAACATAACGGTTCCGGTTACAAACAGTTCCGGTTCCAAACCGTTTCGGTTCCAAACCGTTTCGGTTCTATAACAAATCGGAACCGGAACGGTTTGGAACCGGAACCGTTTGAAACTGGAACTGTTTGGAACCGGAACCGTTTGTAACATAACGGTTCCAGTTACAATAAGTTCCGGTTCCAAACCGTTTCGGTTCTATAACAAATCGGAACCGGAACGGTTTGGAACCGGAACCGTTTGAAACCGGAACTGTTTGTAACCGAAACCGTTTGTAACATAACGGTTCCAGTTACAATAAGTTCCGGTTCCAAACCGTTCCGGTTCCAAACCGTCCCGATCCCGATTTCCACCTTCATTTATACGATTAATTAACAACTATATCACCTAAATTAACGACTATACATATTCGATGTGTATATATATATACATCATGCATCTTAATTAAATTTATCCATCACATATTCATCCAAATCACAAACCCTAATTAATTTTCCACATTTTTCACACATATATATATCATGCATCTTAATTAGGTTTAATTTCCACATATATATACATCACATATTCATCCAAACCACATTTATACATAATTTTCACATATATATATACATCACTTCATATTCACATACCTAAATATATATATACATCACATATATACATACATGCTAATTTAGAACTTATCACCCTAATTTCCAACTTAGCACCCTAATTAATTTACACATACACATATACATGCACATACACATACACATACACATACACATACACATACACATACACATACACATACACATACACATACACATACACATACACATGCAAAAAAATAATTAAAAATTGAGAGAGAGAGAGAGAGAGGGAGAGAGAGAGGATCGGACCTGCCATGAATTTCCACCTACAATGGTGAGGGGAGGAGAGGAGGGGAGGAGGAGATTTTCGGAGGAGGAGAGGAGAGGGGATCGGTGGAGAGGAGGAGAGGGAGAGGAGGAGTAGAGGATAAGGAGGAGGAGTGGGAGAGGAGGAGGAGGAGCACATACACTCACCGGACCGATTTGGGAGGAGGAGAGGGAGAGGAGAGGGAGAGGAGGAGGAGAGGGAGAGGAGGAGAAATGAAAGGCTCGGGCTCGATATGGGGGAAACCAGAAAACATTACCGGCGAGTTGCTTATAACTCGTTGGTAATGTCATTACCAACGACTTCAACTCGTTGGTAATGACATTACCAACGAGTTATAAGCAACTCGTTGGTAATGACATTACCAACGACGAGTTAACTCGTGGGTAATGTCATTACCAACGAGTTGCTTATAACTCGTTGGTAATGTCATTACCAACGACTTCAACTCGTTGGTAATGTCATTATTTCCCGATTAACGACTACGATTAACGACTACGATTTTCGTATACGTACGATTAACGACTACGATTTCCGTATACGTACGATTAACGACTACATTTTCCGTCTACGATTTCCGGCTACATTTTCCGACTACAATTTCGATTATCAATTTTCGTATCCGTACGATTAATGACTACATTTTCCGTCTACATTTTCGATTAATGATTTCCGTATACGTACGATTAACGACTACATTTTCCGTATACGTACGATTAACGACTACATTTTCCGTATACGTACGATTAACGACTACGATTAACGACTACGATTTCCGTATACGTACGATTAACGACTACGATTTCCGTATACGTACGATTAACAACTACATTTGCCGTCTACGATTTCCGGCTACATTTTCCGACTACAATTTCGATTATCAATTTCCGTATACGTACGATTAACGACTACATTTTCCGACTACATTTTCGATTATCAATTTTCGTATACGTACGATTAACGACTACATTTTCCGTATACGTACGTACCATTTCCAGCTATGCACATTTTCCGACTACAATTTCCATTATCAATTTCCGTCTACGATTAACGACTACAATTTCCGTCTACGATTTCCGGCTACATTTTCCGACTAAAATTTCGATTATCAATTTCCGTATACGTACGATTAACGACTACAATTTTCGACTACAATTTCGACTACATTTTCCGACTACGTACGATTTCCGACTACAATTTCCGACTACAATTTCCAACGTACTAAGGATGATAATCGTAATCATCTTCATCACTTGAGTCTGACTCGGTTTCATAGGTAACCTCTGGCAATATGTGCCGCTCCTCGTCATCTGAATCAGCGTCAACTTCATATGGATTAACATCGAGAAGTTCTGCTCCAGTAATTCGAACCACACTCCCAGATCTCACATTATTAAGGCGAATCGTAGATGATTCCGGAATGTCAAAAGCGTTCGGCTCTTGGTATGCAGTAACTTCCTCATCATCTGCGGTATCACCAAGTGTGGCAGCACTGTATATGTTTCTATGAGCAACATGGTTAACCACCTTCCACGGGACTTTGTTAAGAAGATCGTCCAGGTAAAACACTTGTTTTACTGATGAGGCAAGAACGAAAGGGTCATCTTCATACCAGGTAGTAGCAGTATTCACCGAAAATGTTCCGTACTGATCGGTCCTTGTGTTCTCCGGGCTAGTATCAAACCATCTACACTTGAACAAGTGCACTTTCATGCGGTTCCCATAAATTAGTTCAACAACTGAATGAAGGACACCGTAATAGTCAACGCCATCCTGCCCACCATGGACCATCACCCCACAATTCTGTGTTTTCAGTCGGTCGTCTCGATTTTCACATATAAATTTCACGCCATTGACCTGACACATCGAGTAAACTTTTGAAGCAATCGGTTTCATCGCCAGGACCCTCAATTCGTTTGACCACTCTGGGCAACCATCATCTGCTACATGGTTCATCTGAAAACGTCCATATATTAATACGTACAGAAGAAATTATGTCATCTTGAAACCACAAAAGCACGTACATACATACATGCTATGTAAGGATATATATATAAAAATAGACATATACACATATACTTACCCATTGACCAAAGTAGTTTGCAAACGTCTTGTTGTGGTAATCAACATTTCCGGCAATAGCAGGGCAGTGAAGATGATAGTTTTTCCAATATTGTACTTCTTGACAGTTAATCAGTACCGACCAGTGGGCAATGGCTACCTCATTTCCATCCAACTTGTACGACTTTGGCAAGCTTCCCTGTACTACCACGTCACTGGAGATGATAGAAAGGTTGAACTGGGGTTCATCTATCGGCATATGTTGTTGGGGGTCCTCTACATTTTCGAGGTACACTTTGGTGTACGTTACACACTCGTGCGCAAGATATGCTTCAGCGATACACCCTTCAGGTGCATATTTATTCTTCACATAGTCCTTGTAGGCTCCCAATTGTCTACAAGTTAACAAGTACATGTTAACTTACTTAAACAGAAGTCATTACATATAAAAACCATAGGCAAACCAAATTTATGAATCATTTGTACCTTTCCATGGGATACATCCAAGTGTAGTGTACGGGACCGGTAAGCAACAATTGTTCGGGAAGATGGATCATCAGGTGCGGCATTATGTCGAAAAAATTTGGGGGAAATATCCTCTCAAGCTTGCACATGATAAAAATGATGTCATCTTGCATCTCCCTCAGGTCTGCTTTTTTAACTTCCCTGGTGCATAACTTCTGAAAGAATCTTGACAAGGCCACCAACGGCTCCACCACCTCTTTGGGCATGTACCCTCGAATGAAAATAGGGAAAAGGCGTTGAAGCAGTACATGGCAGTCATGACTCTTTAATCCGTACATCTTATTGTCCCGGAAGTTAACACACCTGCTTATATTTCCTGCATAGCCATAAGGATACCTGCATATATATATAGATGAAGCCATATATGTGACGACCCGAACCAGAATCAGATGTGTGTTTAGCACGATTCTCGAGATTTGAGATTAGTCGCAGTTTTACGATAACGTGTGATTGCCGATTCGATTCGCGACTATATTTTCGGTCGAGAATTTGGGTTGAGTGTCTTCACGGAAAGTGTAGAGTACGTGATTTCGAGTTCATGGGTGGTTTCGGAAGATTTTTCCGATAGCCGAGGAATATTTTATGATTATTTGAAGTTTCGGGTTTCGACGAGTTTATCCGTTTGTTTCGAGCTTATCCGAATCATTTCGTATTTTCATTTTGGACCGTCGATGGACCCGAGGGACGAGTATAAATATCGAAAAGTCGGAAAATAGTCGTGAATAGTCGTAAAAGTTTAGTTTTGCGTTGACTAGCCTTGGACTTTCCTGTTTTGGTAAGTTGACCACGTTGACTTTGGGGGGGAGAGTTTCCCGATTCGGTTGCCGTCCGACCACCGTTCTCCGGCCACCGTTGGTTGATTGAAAGGTACTATGAGCTTCCTCTCTTGATTTCAAGTGTGATGGTATGTTAATTTGTGAGAATTGATAAGGTTTTTGGGGTACCCGAATTGCACCGATCGGGTTGATTTTGCCGGTGACGGGGAGCTTAGCTCCGGCGAGTTTGGGTGGCGGTGGTTAGGGGGGTTAGACTCCCCTTGCCTTCGTGTGTCTTCCCATGTGTTTGTTATAGCTTGAGGTTGAGTTTTGGAGGTCACCGATTTGGGTCACCGGAAAGAATGGAGTCCGAGCTGTTTTGGTTAAATTGGTTAGGTTGCGTTTGGAATTGGACCTTGGGATAGAAGAAGAAGTTGCTCGCCTTGCCGAGACCATGAGAACTGGAGAAGATGGCCGTGAAATTCCTCCGTTGACGGCGCGCCGCCGCCGGCGGCGGCGGTCAACGGCGGTCAACGGCCGGAAAAAAAGTCAAATTTTCAGATTTCGATGTAATTAGTGTCATTTTTCTCGTAATCGCGCCCTGATTATCGTACGGAGGTTTTCGGGTTGATTTGGTTAGCCGATTTTCAGTTGAGATTTCGAGTGGGGATTTCGGGATTTCCGTAATTCATTTTGCACCGCATTTTGTATTTTCGGGAACGGTTGGTTTCCGTGCATCCGTACAGTGTTGTGGATTACGATTTTGATCAGTTATGTGTGTATGTATTCAGGAGATCGAGATCGAGATTTGGATCGTGATCGTGCTTCGGGCGAGGGGACTTCCGCCGGACCACGAGTTTAGCGCGAGTTCGCGCTAGCTGATCTGTGAGTGGATAAGTTTCTATTTTCACTGTTGTTTTGCGAGTTCGTGGAATTTATGATTTCCGTAATTATTATATATACGATGTTTGATATATATGTTATTTTCGGAGGTATTGTTATGTGTTATTGTGATTGGCGTTTATTGCATCGATGCTACCAGAGTTGAGAGATTCCTCTGGCCCAGAGTTGAGAGATTCCTCTGAAGCAGGGTTGAGAGATTCCCCTGAGTGCCGCCGGGGCTGAGAGATTCCCCTGGCCTATCACAGTCGGGTTTGAGCGATTCACCCGACGTCGGGCTTGAGAGATCTGCCCGACTACCTCCTTATATAAATGTGTTGTGTTCCGAACTCGCATTGTTTATATTGGTTGTATATATTTATATAACTGGTGAAAGGCATGTGTATATTTTCGTCCACTCACTCTAACGTTTTTATTTGCCTTTCCCCTGGGCTTTTCGGTTTCCGTGCCCAGTTTGCAGTTCAGGTTTGGTGTTTCACGTCACGGTTTGGAGGCTAGTGATCAGAGTCACCTGTGTTCTCCAGTAGGTTCTTGTTTCGCCTACTGATGTACATGTTGTATATATTTTATACTAGAGGTCGCTCTGATACGTTCTGATACTTGTTATTACGGATTTTCTCGGATATACATATATATAGTACAGTATGTCTACTGTTTGATGATTATATTGATGTTGAGAAATCCGGATGGGATTGGTGCCCACGGTTTGCTTTTTGTGGCATAGGATGGAGTGTGTTTTATGCGTGCAGGTTAAGGTAATTCCACGCTAGTAACGAAACTCT
Organism: Geum urbanum; assembly: GCA_946800695.1. Lineage (NCBI taxonomy): Eukaryota > Viridiplantae > Streptophyta > Magnoliopsida > Rosales > Rosaceae > Geum > Geum urbanum. The sequence continues at coordinate 41,653,251 of OX327007.1, read as the reverse complement.
GCCCAAATTTTGAAAAGTTTTTGTTGGTTCGTGTTTTCGAAGGGGTTCGATTCCGGTTTAGGTGGCTAAATCGGGGTTGGGTCCTTTCAGCTTGGTATCAGAGCATTAGGTTGTCAGATTCTGTAGACTCTTGTAGTTGTGACGCTTAGGGTATTTGAGTTGATACAGCATGACTGGAGTGATGACCCGACTGGCCAGCGGTACTCATCAATACTTCGGGTGTTGTGTGTCCTCAAATATCTGCGGTTTCATGATTACGTTCTTTCTGCTTGTGCCTAATGCTTGTCTTGTATCAGTAGGATGCCTCCTCGACGTGGTCCCCGTGTTGATCGGGATGATGATCCTGATGAGGATCGCCGAACGCGCGACTTGCTTATGCGAGTGCTGCGTTTGGAGGAGCGTTTTGACCCTGTGGTCAAGGCTCGCACTGCGGGTGCTACTGTGTTTTCGGGTTCAGTTGATCCAGAGATATGCGAGGCATGGTTGGTTCAGATTGAGCGTGTTTGTGAGCGTCTGCAGTTTACACCTGAGCAGATGACAGTAGCCGCAGTTGGTTTACTTGAGGGTGATGCATACTTCTGGTGGGTCAGTACTGACAGAGTTCCTGTGGATACTCCGTGGACATTGTTTCGTGATCTGTTTATGCGGAGGTACTTCAATCAGGCTACCCAGCAGCGCAAGTATGAGGAGTTTACGAACTTGAGGCAGGGCAGTTTGTCTGTGCTTGAGTACCGGGATCGGTTTACTCGGTTGTCTCGTTTTGCGCGGGATATGGTGGCTACAGAGGAAGCCAAGTGTCGTAGATTTGAGCTGGGATTGAATCTGAGCATCAAGGCGACGCTGACTACGATGCCTCGGAACAACTTCGATGAGTTTGTTAGTGCTGCACTCCGAGGCGAGGATATTGAGCGCGAGAGACAGCAGAGGTACCAGCCGAGACGATTTGAGGAGGGTGGACCGAGTCAGGGGCCTTCAAAGAGGCAGAGTTCTGATACTTCCGGTTCAGCTTCATCTTCAGGTGGTGGGTCATATCGACCACCAGCTAGTGTACCTAGACGGAGACCGGGATGGAGGAGAGATCGACCGCAGCGACCACAGGCTGGTGGGAGTTCCAGCGGTTCTAGTTTTCCGCGGCGTACCAGTGGCACTTTTGCTGTACCGAGAGAGTACCCGTTGTGTAGTCTCTGTAGTCGACATCATGTGGGTCCATGTCAGAGAGATCCTGTCACATGTTTCCGCTGTGGCCAGGTGGGTCACTATGCGAGGGAATGTTATCGGTATGAGGTTACCGGAGGACAGGGGGCCCAGAGTTCCGGAGCTGAGCGAGGTGCCACTTCGGAAGCTCGACCAGCACAGACTGCAGGTCAGGGTAGACAGCAGGGACAGGCTCAGCGAGGACGACCAGCCGGACAGGCGAGAGTTCATGCTATGACTATGCGCGAGGGCAGAGCATCACCGGAGGTCGTTATCGGTACGTTACATGTTTTTGGTATTCCAGTAGTGGCATTGTTAGATCCAGGTGCCACACATTCATTCATATCATTTAGACTGTCATCATTGGCTACGGTACCTGCATCTCCACTTCCGGGGTTGTGGAGAGTGTTGTATCCGTCAGGTGAGGTTGTGAGCATCGGTTGGGTTTACCGAGATTGTGAGGTGTTTGTTGATGGCCATGGGTTGGCCGCAGATCTGTTACTGCTGGATATTGTGGATTTTGATTTGATCTTGGGTATGGACTTCCTAGAGTCGCATTGGGCTATGTTCGACTGCCACAGGAAGGAGGTCGCGTTTCGACGACCAGGGGTACCCGAGGTATTGTTTCGTGGCGAGAAGAACACTTCCCTACCTTGTTTGATTTCCGCGATGAGGGCGGATCGGTTGATGAAGAAGGGTTGTATTGCTTACTTAGCCCATGTTGTGGACACTACAGCTGCAGTGCCAGAGCTTGGTAGTATTGAGGTTGTGTCTGAGTTTTCGGATGTGTTTCCAGCGGAGTTACCTGGTATACCCCCTGTGCGGGAGATTGATTTTACCATTGAGTTATTGCCGGGTACTGGACCGATTTCCCAGACACCATACCGGATGGCGCCTGCAGAGTTAAGGGAGTTGCAGATTCAGCTTCAGGAGTTGTTAGAAAAGGGATTCATTCGACCTAGTGTTTCTCCGTGGGGTGCTCCAGTGTTGTTTGTGCGGAAGAAGGATGGGTCCATGCGGTTGTGCATCGACTATCGGAAGCTGAATCAGATTACAGTGAGGAACAAGTATCCGTTGCCTCGGATTGACGACTTGTTCGATCAGCTGAAGGGAGCAGCAGTCTTTTCGAAGATTGATCTTCGATCCGGATATCACCAGTTGAGGATCCGGGATTCAGATGTTGCCAGGACAGCTTTCAGGACGCGGTATGGGCACTATGAGTTTTTGGTTATGCCATTTGGATTGACCAACGCCCCCGCAGCTTTCATGGACTTGATGAATCGGGTGTTTCGTCGATTCCTGGACAAGTTCGTGATTGTATTCATTGATGATATTTTGATATACTCGAGGAGTGTGGGCCAGCACAGGAAGCACTTGCGAGCGGTGTTGCGGACTTTGCGGGACCATCAGCTGTTCGCGAAGTTTAGCAAGTGTGAGTTCTGGTTGGATAGTGTGAAGTTTCTGGGCCACGTGATTTCGGCCGAGGGAGTTAGTGTTGATCCTGACAAGATCGAGGCCGTGCTGAATTGGAGTCGACCCACTACTGTGCCGGAGATCCGGAGTTTCTTAGGGTTAGCAGGCTATTACCGACGGTTTGTACAGGATTTCTCCCGGATAGCCACACCACTGACCAGATTGACGAAGAAGGGCGTCAAGTTTGAGTGGTCGGAAGCGTGCGAGGAGAGTTACTTGCTCCTGAAGGAGAGATTGACTACCGCACCGGTTCTGACGTTGCCAGATGACAGTGGTGAGTATGTTGTGTATAGCGACGCGTCGAAGTTGGGCCTTGGCTGTGTGTTGATGCAGCATGGTAGAGTTGTGGCGTACGGTTCTAGACAGCTGAAACCGCACGAGGTCAACTATCCGACGCATGATTTGGAGTTGGCTGCTATTGTGTTAGCGCTGAAGAGTTGGAGACATTATCTGTATGGTGCTCAGTGTAAGATTTTCACTGACCACAAGAGTCTCACTTACTTGCGGACACAGCCGGATTTGAACATGAGGCAGCGCCGATGGATGGAGTTGATCAACGATTACGAGTGCACTTTCGAGTACCATCCAGGGAAGGCCAATGTTGTGGCAGATGCACTTAGCCGGAAATCGGGAGCCTCATTGTTTCATATGTGTGTGGCCAGAGTATCGATGTTAGCCGAGTTACGGGCTACGGGTGTTGTGTTTGGTTATGATGATGATGGAGCCTTGTTGGCTAGTTTTCAGGTACGACCCGTATTGGTTGATCAGGTACGGGAGGCACAGGATTCAGATCCTTACTTGTTGAGCAAGAAGACCATGATTCAGAATGGTGTGCCTACAGAGTTCCGATTGAGCGACAACGGTACGTTGTTATTCAGAGGCAGATTATGTGTACCCAGAGACGAGGACTTAAAGAAGGAGATTTTGGATGAGGCCCACAGTTCAGCGTATGCGATGCATCCCGGAGGTACGAAGATGTTTCGTACACTTCGAGCTTACTATTGGTGGCGCAACATGAAGCGGGAGATTGCCGCATACGTGAGTCGGTGTTTGATTTGTCAGCAGGTGAAGGCGGAGAGGCAGAAACCTGCAGGGAAATTACAGCCACTTGAGATTCCAGTTTGGAAGTGGGAGCATATTATGATGGATTTCGTCTATCAGTTGCCGCGTACTTCGGCGGGCAACACTGGTATTTGGGTTATTGTTGACCGACTGACGAAATCCGCACACTTTCTAGCACTTCCAGGGAAGGTATCAGTGGGCAGATTGGCCAAGTTGTACTTATCGGAGATTGTTCGCTTGCATGGAGTGCCTGTGTCCATTGTTTCTGACCGTGATAGTCAGTTCACATCTGAGTTTTGGCGGGCGTTGCAGCGAGCTTTGGGTACGAAGTTGCGATTTAGTACAGCTTTTCATCCTCAGACTGACGGGCAGTCCGAGCGGACCATTCAGACTCTTGAGGATATGCTGAGATCGTGTGTGTTGCAGTTTCGCGGAAACTGGGATCAGCAGTTGCACTTGATTGAGTTCGCCTACAACAACAGCTATCAGGCCAGTATTGAGATGGCACCGTACGAGGCTTTGTACGGGAAGCAGTGTCGCACTCCATTATGTTGGAGTGAGGTGGGCGAGCGTTGGCTTATTGGTCCTGATTTGGTGAAAACCACGATGGAGGACATACAGGTGATTCGAGATCGGTTGAAGATCGCCCAGGATCGGCAGAAGAGTTACGCAGATGTGAGAAGGAAGAGTTTGGAGTTTGAGGTCGGTGATTGGGTCTTCCTGAAACTGTCTCCGTGGAGGGGAGTAGTGCGTTTCGGGAAGCGTGGCAAGCTTCGACCGCGGTACATTGGTCCGTATGAGATTACGGAGAGGGTTGGAGCTGTTGCTTATCGACTTGAGCTACCGGCTGAGATGGCCCGCGTACATGATGTATTCCATGTTTCGATGTTACGGAAGTACATCTCAGATCCTTCGCATGTGATAGCCCCACAGCAGTTGCCGATCAGAGAGGATTTATCGTATATTGAGGAGCCAGTGCAGATTCTCGATCGTCGTGAGCAGGAGTTGAGGCACCGCGTGATTCCGCTGGTGAAGGTCCTGTGGCAGAATCACTCTGTGGAGGAGGCCACCTGGGAGACCGAGCAGCGTATGCGGGAGCAGTATCCTCATCTGTTCACCTGACAGGTATGTAAATTTCGAGGTCGAAATTTCTTTAAGGGGGGTAGATTTGTGACGACCCGAACCAGAATCAGATGTGTGTTTAGCACGATTCTCGAGATTTGAGATTAGTCGCAGTTTTACGATAACGTGTGATTGCCGATTCGATTCGCGACTATATTTTCGGTCGAGAATTTGGGTTGAGTGTCTTCACGGAAAGTGTAGAGTACGTGATTTCGAGTTCATGGGTGGTTTCGGAAGATTTTTCCGATAGCCGAGGAATATTTTATGATTATTTGAAGTTTCGGGTTTCGACGAGTTTATCCGTTTGTTTCGAGCTTATCCGAATCATTTCGTATTTTCATTTTGGACCGTCGATGGACCCGAGGGACGAGTATAAATATCGAAAAGTCGGAAAATAGTCGTGAATAGTCGTAAAAGTTTAGTTTTGCGTTGACTAGCCTTGGACTTTCCTGTTTTGGTAAGTTGACCACGTTGACTTTGGGGGGGAGAGTTTCCCGATTCGGTTGCCGTCCGACCACCGTTCTCCGGCCACCGTTGGTTGATTGAAAGGTACTATGAGCTTCCTCTCTTGATTTCAAGTGTGATGGTATGTTAATTTGTGAGAATTGATAAGGTTTTTGGGGTACCCGAATTGCACCGATCGGGTTGATTTTGCCGGTGACGGGGAGCTTAGCTCCGGCGAGTTTGGGTGGCGGTGGTTAGGGGGGTTAGACTCCCCTTGCCTTCGTGTGTCTTCCCATGTGTTTGTTATAGCTTGAGGTTGAGTTTTGGAGGTCACCGATTTGGGTCACCGGAAAGAATGGAGTCCGAGCTGTTTTGGTTAAATTGGTTAGGTTGCGTTTGGAATTGGACCTTGGCATAGAAGAAGAAGTTGCTCGCCTTGCCGAGACCATGAGAACTGGAGAAGATGGCCGTGAAATTCCTCCGTTGACGGCGCGCCGCCGCCGGCGGCGGCGGTCAACGGCGGTCAACGGCCGGAAAAAAAGTCAAATTTTCAGATTTCGATGTAATTAGTGTCATTTTTCTCGTAATCGCGCCCTGATTATCGTACGGAGGTTTTCGGGTTGATTTGGTTAGCCGATTTTCAGTTGAGATTTCGAGTGGGGATTTCGGGATTTCCGTAATTCATTTTGCACCGCATTTTGTATTTTCGGGAACGGTTGGTTTCCGTGCATCCGTACAGTGTTGTGGATTACGATTTTGATCAGTTATGTGTGTATGTATTCAGGAGATCGAGATCGAGATTTGGATCGTGATCGTGCTTCGGGCGAGGGGACTTCCGCCGGACCACGAGTTTAGCGCGAGTTCGCGCTAGCTGATCTGTGAGTGGATAAGTTTCTATTTTCACTGTTGTTTTGCGAGTTCGTGGAATTTATGATTTCCGTAATTATTATATATACGATGTTTGATATATATGTTATTTTCGGAGGTATTGTTATGTGTTATTGTGATTGGCGTTTATTGCATCGATGCTACCAGAGTTGAGAGATTCCTCTGGCCCAGAGTTGAGAGATTCCTCTGAAGCAGGGTTGAGAGATTCCCCTGAGTGCCGCCGGGGCTGAGAGATTCCCCTGGCCTATCACAGTCGGGTTTGAGCGATTCACCCGACGTCGGGCTTGAGAGATCTGCCCGACTACCTCCTTATATAAATGTGTTGTGTTCCGAACTCGCATTGTTTATATTGGTTGTATATATTTATATAACTGGTGAAAGGCATGTGTATATTTTCGTCCACTCACTCTAACGTTTTTATTTGCCTTTCCCCTGGGCTTTTCGGTTTCCGTGCCCAGTTTGCAGTTCAGGTTTGGTGTTTCACGTCACGGTTTGGAGGCTAGTGATCAGAGTCACCTGTGTTCTCCAGTAGGTTCTTGTTTCGCCTACTGATGTACATGTTGTATATATTTTATACTAGAGGTCGCTCTGATACGTTCTGATACTTGTTATTACGGATTTTCTCGGATATACATATATATAGTACAGTATGTCTACTGTTTGATGATTATATTGATGTTGAGAAATCCGGATGGGATTGGTGCCCACGGTTTGCTTTTTGTGGCATAGGATGGAGTGTGTTTTATGCGTGCAGGTTAAGGTAATTCCACGCTAGTAACGAAACTCTGCCCAAATTTTGAAAAGTTTTTGTTGGTTCGTGTTTTCGAAGGGGTTCGATTCCGGTTTAGGTGGCTAAATCGGGGTTGGGTCCTTTCAATATATATGGACCAATTATATTTCTCGCATATAACCATATATACTCCGCTAAAAATTTAAGGACAAATTCATACATAGCCATAAGAATATATACCTGACATTACTCAGCCACCGAAAAATTTCATGCTTATGCTTCGGCTTTACGGTGTACGGAGCTTGCGGCATTTTTCTCTTACCATCTCTTAACCACAAATGTTTCCGCACACCCATTGCTTTAAGATCAATGCGTGCCTTAGGGATGTCTTTTGTTTTCCCCTCCAAGTTAAGAACTGTACCCACCACACTTTCACACACATTCTTCTCTACGTGCATGACATCTAGGTAATGTCTGATAGGCAACCTGGGCCAGTAGGAGAGTTCCCAGAATATGCTCTTGTGTGTCCAAAACTTATACCTTTCGGGCTTTTCTGGAATTGACGCCACTATGTCAGGATGATTGCTCAGCTGGCCAAAATCGTATTCATTCAACACTTCCAAAATTTCGTCCCCTGTCCATCGCCTGGGTGCCACACCAGTTTCAACAGTCCCATCAAACGCGTCTGGATCCTGCCTAAATGGGTGATCATATGGAAGCCAACAACGGTGACGCATCGAGACAATTTTACTGCAATGAGGACTGCAACAATCAACCGTCATGCACTCTGAACAAGCCCTGTAACGTTGCCCGACAACATACCGCGGGCAGGAAAATCACTGATGGTGCCAACAAGCATGGCATGCATCTGGAACATCTCCTTTTTGAACCTATCGTAAGTGGGGTGGCCACACTCACTCAGGTACTTAAGCTCCTCAATCAAAGGCCTCAAATACACATCGAGACACTTTCCTGGATAACCCGGGCCCGGAATTAACAGAGTGAGCATATTGTATTCCTTCTTCATGCACATCCATGGTGGAAGGTTGTACGGTACCAAAATAACTGGCCATATACTGTATTGAAGACTCATGTTGCCAAAAGGGTTGAATCCGTCAGATGAGAGCCCTAGCCAAACATTTCGGACCTCTGCTGAAAAATGATCAAACTCCCTGACCATGTGCTTCCAAGCCTCTCCGTCGGAAGGGTGTATAAGGGTGTCATCGTCAGGCAAGTTCCTCTCAGCCCACCATCTCATTGCCTCGGCCGTGAAAGCACACATGAACAACCGCTCCAGCCTATCCATAAGCGGGAAATATCGAAGTATCTTCACAGCTTTCTTGTTGCCTGCAGGAGTCAACTTATACCTTTCTGTAAAACATACCGGGCAGGCTTCAAGGTCTTCGAGATCTTTTCCCCAGAAGAGAATACAATCATATCTGCATGCATGGATTTTGATGTAGGAAAGCCCAAGATCTTTCAGGATATGTCGCACCTTATGATGAGTGGTAGGAAGACGATGACCGGGTGGCAGTAGCGAAGCAGTCCACTTCAACCAAGAATCAACAGCTTTGACAGACATTTTGTTCTCCATTTTTAGCTGCATCACTCCCATCAGACTTTCAAGAACAGTCTTACTACAACCGTCGTACAACGGAGTCTGTTGCAATGCAATCAGGTTGTTGTACTTGTCCATACCGCTTGTGTTGGCATGACCTCCAGGTAATGGTTCGACTGGCTCGATATGGGGGAAACCCTCAACGACGGAGGGACATTTGGTGCTTCATCAGCAAATACACCGCTCTCATGAGGAAACATATCATTGATTAACATCGATGTTGGATCATAGGATAAACTGCCCCTCTCAGCAAAATCTCCATAATCATAGCGTGGACTGGCCCTCTCACCAAATTGTCCATGATCATGCGGACCCGCTACCGATGTTTCACCGTGATAAATCCAACAAGTGTACTTATCCCAAAACCCGTATTTACTCAGGTGCCTCTGCACTTTATCAATGGGAAATCGAAATCGATCGCTGAAACACTTACATTCTTTACACGGGCAATAATGAAGTGTAGTGTCTCCACAATTAGCCTTCACAAAATCCACAAAACTCCTAATTCCCTCGTGATATCTGACATCCCATCTTTCGAGGCTCATCCAACTCTTGTCCATCCTGAAAATTCTAACAATTTTACGTATTAATTATATATATATACACACATTCACTACTAATAATCGACGTGATCTCTCAATTCAACTCTAATTAAATCAACACATGCATGCATATGTATATATATCGATCTAATCTCTGAATTCGATTCAGTACTCGATGATAGTATTCTCCTTTTTTCAATTCAAAACGTATTTGACTGGGTATATAGGAGGAGGCTCTGTTAAGCCTGGCTCCGATAACAATACGATAATACCAGTCATTGATTCAGACACAAGATTAACTACAAGCTGTTTTCTCGTTTCGGTGACCGTACATCAACAACATTTCATATATATATATATATATATATCTCACGAATTGGATTTGATCAACACACACACACACATATATATATACCACATATACGTATATATACACCTACGTACCTATATATATAGCTTCCCGAGTGATCGAGTTTTCGACGCCCGCCTTAATTTTGACAATATACCGAATGATCGATTTCAGAGCGTACGTTTTCCTTCTTTCGATTTCTCTGGATTTTTTTCGCTCAAAATGATTGAATGATCGAGCTGCCCGATCCGGCATCTAATATAAGACACATTGCCGGCGACGGAGTAAGTCGCCGGAAATGAAGACATTACCGGCGACTTTACGCCGGAATCTCGCCGGTAATGTTGCAAAACATTACCGGCGACTCCAACCGTCGCCGGCAATGTCTAGGGAGACATTTCCGGCGAAATTCCCGCCGGAAAATCGCCGGAAATGTCTCCCTAGACATTGCCGGCGACGGTTGGAGTCGCCGGTAATGTTTTGCAACATTACCGGCGAGATTCCGGCGACATTACCGGCGACGGGCTAAGTCGCCGGCCTTGTCTCCGGTGATCTCGCCGGTAATGGGCAAAAATGTTGTAGTGCAATCTCTTCATCTCGTCGAGCCCAATCACTTTCCTAACTACCCCGTCCACCCATTCTGCGTAGAATTGCCGAAAAATGAATCGAAAGCCATCAGGCTCCGATGAAAGTTCTGGCTCGATTTGACGGTGACGACACCCAACAGATCCCCGTGGCTATGGGATTTCGACTCCAAATCAAAAACCTCGTCGATTCCACTTAACCCCGCCAGCAAAGAACCACCGAAGCACCACCTAGTACGGCGGGTCGAGCCCGAACTCAAAACTGATTAGGGTTTCTGATAAATTTTCTATTTATACCCTTAAGCACCTTAATCAATCAACGACCCAGATTTGATCTAATCCAGATCTAACGGTCAAGATTAAACTGACCCAAAAATAATTTCCTTTTAATAAATTCTCACATCGATTTCCTAAAAGAATCAAAAATAGCTTGCTCATCCGAAAAATTCCCGGAAAATTTCTACAAGTTCAAAATAAAATTCTCTACAACTCTCGAGAAAAAACTTAAATCAAATTTTAAAAGAATTAAAAAGTCGTGTAATGGTCTAACACTTACGATTAATTCACAATAAAGTTAATACTAGTTAATAAATACGTTATTTTAGTTCGAGTCGTTACAAATATTGCATTCAGAAGCGGCTGCAGTCTGCTTGTGACTCTGCATGAATCAAGGTTGCAGATAAACAAGACACTGTGCTTGTGCTGTACGTTTCAGAAGACATTCTTTCTATTGTTCTCATCTAATGTGACATGGTGTCAAGTAGAACAGATGCATACCTCTATTTTACTTTACAGTGCGTTTCAATTTTGTGATCCCCCATCTTTTAGTAACTGGCCAGACTTCTTTTCTCCTTGTTAATGTTGTAAAACAAATTTGATCTTCTGTCTATAGAAATTGCTTATTGATTATTTTTTTCCGAGTATTCTAAGCTTTAGCATTATATTCTCTGTTGCAAGTCCTTCATTATCATTATATTCTCATTTGATGTCCTTCATTAGCTTATTGATGTCCATTCTTGATGAACACAGTATTTTGGCAACATCTCTAAGAAAAAACGAATCGAGAACTGACAAACCAAACGAAAAAAAACCCAGGTTTGTTATTTCAATCCATTACATAAGTTCTGGGTTTTACTTTTTAGTTAGATTTTAACATACTTTCTGCACTATCTTTTTTGATGTTCTTGCCCAGCTATATCTTTATCTATCTGGTCTGATTGGTCTTTTACCATTTTTCTCAAGTCTGGATTATTTTGTTTCTGATAGTTACTGTTTGCATATTTGTAGTTATTTAGGGGATTAATTACAAAATACTCCCGAACTATAGAGTCACTTTCATTTTAGTACCCAAGTATAAAAAATTTACATTTTCATACCTTATGTTATCTCTGTTTTGCAATCAAGTACCTCCGCGGCCCTCCGCCAGTTACATTTGTTAACTCCTCCGTTTTCTGTTGATGTGGCACGTCTAGGATCCACATGTCTCGGTTCCCATCATTATTCCAGGGACATTTGCGTTCCTCTACCTTCTTTGGCACATGTGGGATTAACTAACTAATTCGTAATATATCAGATCTTCTATTGTATCACTAATCCCCATTTTTGAAGCATATTTAAGTATTCTGGGTTTTAAAGAATGTGTCCAGAAAAATATTATTTTGCAGTAAAGAAAAACCGAGCATAATATACCCCATTAGCATAATATACCAAAATATGTCAAATAATATATACTTGCAAGATGTACCAAAAGGGCCGGAGTTCAATATGATACAACAACAGAAACACAACTATAGTTGGGACTTCCCTATAGTTGATCAGAGGTTGATCATGGCTTTTGCAAGTATGGTTTGGGGCTTTCACTTTTCCAGTTTTCCCCACTGGTAAGACTACACATCGCCCTTGAGACTAGCTTGACTTGTACTTGGTTTAGGTCCATCGTTCTAAAAATTAAACAATTACATTTTCAATTACCAAAATAACGGATAAATACCAGAAATTAAACCTAAACCAATGAACCGTACCTTGGCTCCTATTAAATTTTCTTGTGTTCCAGATGTTGAAGGAGCTGACGAGACTGTAGCAGCAAGACTCTATGCATTGTAGATATCAAGTCAATGGGTATGAAATAAAAACACACACAAAATTCTATAAGAAATAGCGAGATCAACTTAAAAGTATAAATGATATATATAGCACCTTCTTTTTGGTCACTCCCTTCTTTGCACTCTTAGAGGGTCCAGATGTTGATGGTGATGAACTTGAGGTTAGAACATGCTGAGTCTACATTTCAATGACCATGACACAATTAACATATGTGCTCATAAGATTGATAATTAAGAAGTAATTGACATATATATGTACCATGCTCACTGCTCTCTTTCTTTTGGAACCAATGGATGGTCCAGAAGTTGATGGTGTTGAGCTTGAGTCTACAGTTTTTTGATAATTAAAATTTAAATATCAGATTCATTATCCATGAAAATAATCTATATATATGCAGATCACAAGAACCATCAACCATAAGTGACATAAATATGTACCTTCTTCCCTGCCCTCTTCTTGGGACTGGTGCATGGTTTAGAAGTTGCGGGCACATGTTTAAACTTTTCCCCTGCTTTAGGCTTCAAGTCAAGATGCTTGTGATGAGTTCTAGCATTGTGGCATTTCCGGCGACAAATTGAACAAGTAAAAGTTCCCCCTGACCTGAGAAGCTTATTAGTATTCTCTAGTTCACTAGGATCTTTTCTCCTAAGTTTCTTAGGTCTCCTAGGTGGCCTGAAGTACGTAGGAGGTATCTGCGGCGTGTGATCAAAGCAATGGACCATTAAGACGGTTGATGACATTCTCATAAGAGCTCAAGAAAGTCTCCTTGGAATATTTGTTGTGCACATAGTCCTCGGGTTTTTTTGATCCTCCAACATAATTAATGGATGCAATTGCATGCTCACATGGGATACCAGTAAGGTCCCATTTCCTGCAACTACATGTATGCTCATGCAGATCCACCACAAATTGCTCACTCTTATAGCTCACTTGGAAATTATTAGCTCCATTCCAAGCAGTAGCCCACAAATGCATCTTTGGACAAAGCCTTCATCTCCTGCATTCTTCTTCCAAATTCCTGGACAGTTGTTTCCCTAGCACACTCTCATAGTTTGTCCTTCAACACCTTGCCTTTAAATGTCAACTTAAAGTTACTAAGCAAATGTCTAACACAGAACCTCATATGAGAGTTTGGCACGATCAACTCAAATCCCTGAATAAGCCATTTCCACTTGTCTGAGATGAAGGTGTATTTATACTGATCTTTGATTTCCAGATCTTTAGTCAGATGCTCCAAGAACCACACTTATGAACTTTTATTTTCAACCTCTACCACTGCACATGCAATCACCCAACATTGATTATTCGCATCAATTCTAACCGCAGTCAATAGCTGCCCACCATATGGTCCTTTGAGATGGCACCCATCGAGACCAATAAGAGGTCTGCACCCGGTCTTAAATCCTTTTTTGTAAGCTGCCAAACAGATGTACATTCTCTCAAATTTAGGTTGATCATCTACCAGAACTACTTTAATTTTCACAGTTGATTCAGGATTAGTCATCTTGATCTCTTTAGCGTAATCCCAAAGCATTGCATACTGTTCCATATGCGAACCTTCGATTAGTTTGAAGGCTGCTTTCTTTGCTCTAAAAAAAATCATGTTTGAAGCACCAGAGTTGTAATCATCTTGAAATTGGTCTTTCATAGACTGTAATGGTCATTCAGGATGGGATTTTATCTTGTCCACGTACGTTTTGGCCAACCATAAAGATGGTGAGATGTCACCATCTTTTTATCAAAAATTCTTCCGCGTGTGTGTTCAGGACCACATGTTTTAACCTTAAAGAACATACAAAATTATATATCAATTACACAAAAAAACAAGCCAGACGATGTAAATAGTTATAAGGTAAATAAATAATAGTTGAAAGTTAAATAGATATGTACTAACAAGCAATCATTCTTATATCTTCCAGCATAAAGCTCCCAAGGACATCCCTCCCTTTTGCATTTCACACTCAGCTTGTACTTCTCATTCCTATGATAGTGCACTTCTTTCCCATTTTGAATACAATAATGTCTAACTGCCTGTCTAAATTCCTTGTAGTCTGTAAAAATCATTCCCAGCTCGAAATGTACCATTCCCATGTCAGTTGATGAGTTGAACTCAAGGCGCTTATGTTTCCTTGTCTCACTATCTGAATCAGAGGCACTATGCAACGCATCCTCATTATGATCTTCTTCTTCTACATCAAAAGTAAAGGCTTCATAGGTTCCTTCCTCTTCAGTGCTCTCAAGACCTTCCCATTCTTTAGATTCGACGAAAAATTTCACAATCCAATCAGTATCATCACACTTATCTCTACCATAGTCGATTTCCACATGATGAATCATGATCATGATCATCGTCTTCTGAATCAAAAAACCCAGTTGGATTCTCTCTTACCTCCCTTAGCATGAAGGGAACATTAGTCGCAATAGCGTTTTCAATTACTTTATCTCCCATTACTGCTTTTCATTTATCCATTGTTTCAATTACTGTTGTGCCTTTATCTTTACTAGCTCGTGGAACCTCATATTTTTTACTTCCTAATGCTCCATCAGTTTTCTTTTTACTCCTGGTTGCAAGTTTTAGCAGTGTGACTTCCATCAGTTCGTCATTATCATCATACATGGCCAAACAGATTGTACCTGAGTAACCTGACTCTCTAAAAGATCATTAGGGTTCACATGCTCCAAATAAATGTTAAATACCCTTGCAACTCTACGTAGTAGTGCAACCATGTCAGCCACATCTCTATCAACTTGTAGTTGAGTTAAGCCTCCACAAATCTCTTCTCCAGACACCTTATACCAATACTTAATAGGCTGAATGTGGTGAGTCTTTGTTGTATCCTATTTCTTTCACCATCAAATTTATTTTAGGGATTGACATTTGATCTTTGTCACAAGAGTTGAACCAAGCTATGTCGTCCCCCCCCCCCCCAATAAGGTTCGGAAGATCAACTACAAAATGACAAGATTGATGAGTATTAAAGTAATATCTTCATTTTTTTTCCATGAATTGGTCCTATAATGTTAATGTTCATCAATGTTACTAACAAGAATATAAAGTTTTAAAATAGTCAACTACTACAATAAGACAAGATAAAATCACATGGTCTTCCAAGAGTGAAGCTTTTTTTCACATGACAACAAATTAAAGATTCAGCAAACTGATTCTAAAGTATCAAAAAGACTGATCAAACATACTATTGGTTCTTTTTCGGGTTTACAAATTAGATTCTTCAAATAAGAACAAGCACATGGAGCAGCAGGACCACCATGGTTGACTAGCCACACACACAAATATTCAAGACAAGTACCACATAACTACATACAGTGATAAAGATCCCCATATATAAAGTGAAAACTTAAACACATCAGAGCTCACCATATTGAGGGAAGCAATCTGGTTTCCCAGGCGATCCACGCAAGTACCAAGCCATTCTCAACGACTCTGAAAAACCAACCACCACGATTGGAGCCAATAGATCTAGATCTTACGGTTTATGTTTTGTCCCGATTTTGTTGTGGCTCTCAACTCTGGTTTTGATAAGGGTTGTCGTCCCTTTTTCTCTTAAATAACCATCTGGGTTAGAAACTAATTTAATTATGTTTAAACTTAAATTAGGGTTTAATATATTGTTTTTTGGGGTGCAGCAGTGCAATTTTTAAAAATTGAATTGAGTCGTTCAAGAAATCTGGGAAACCACAATCGTCACCTCCCAGATATATGGCGGGAGGAAAGTATACTGTGGATCATGAAATTAGCGCAAAAGGTAGAGGGACGAAAATATCCTTGGAATAGTGATGGGAACTAAGACTTGTGGGACCCAGGCGTGCCACATCAACAAAAAACGGAGGAGTTAACAGATGTAGTTGACGGAGGTACTTGATTGCAAAACAGAGATAACATAAAATATGAAAATGTAAATTTTTGATACTTAAGTGCTAAAATGAAAGTGATCCCATAATTTGGGGTCTTTTGTAATTAATCCTAATTTAGGATGAATTGTCATCTTTTCAGTTCCATTATCATCACCATCATCACATCTTCACAGATCTATATACTTTACTAATCTAGTGGCTTTGACTATAAGCATGATACTGTTATTGAGTTTAACAGTACGTTATCAAAGATATGAGCTTTGTTAATATTTTTCCCTTGACCATTGTTGGTAGAATGAGGATAGTGGGACTGACAGGTGGAATTTCCTCCGGGAAGAGTACGGTCTCCAATCTCTTAAGGCCAATGACATTCCGATTGTTGACGCCGATATTGTCGCTCATGTTAGTGACGAATTGTGATTAATTTCTCTAGTTCATTCAAGTCCTGAAAAATTCTTGCAGTGATTCTCTATAGTTTTTTTCATGGAATTTATGGTTTGCAGGATGCATTGAAGAAGAAGACTGGTGGATGGAGGAAGGTTGTTTCGGCATTTTGCAAATTGATGGAGAAGTTGATAGGCCTAAACGAGGGCAGATTGTGTTCTCTAATCCCGAAGGCGCCAGCTTTTTGAACAGGTATGTACCAATTTGAGTATTTGTTCTCAGTGCCTTAAACTGTATTCAACGGCATTATAACTTGTTTGAATTATTCCTGGTGTGATGTAGCAAATTACCATTCGGTTTATTGATTGCTTGCTGAAACTTTACAGTTTGTGATTTTTTATTTTGATATAGAGGACTAGGGTTTGTCCCAGTATTGATGCAATGAACTTTAATAGGCAAGAGAAGTTTCATTCCCTAAGTTCTTTAATATCCACCCCAGTTTCAAATTGAAAAGCAAGGCAAATAGGCAAATTCGATTTGTCAGAATTTCCTGAAAATGCTTTGAATCTGTAACTGGACTATTTTACTGTACAAACTACATGGCGTATAGCTGTATAGACTTTGATATATGGAGGTTATCTTCTTGTAGACTACTGGCTCCTCACATTTCGTCGGGAATCTTTTGGGAAATTTTGAAGCTGTGGATGAAGGGGTCTAAGGTTATTGTTCTTGATATCCCTTTACTGTTCGAGGCCAAGATGGACAAATGGACAGAACCCAATATTGTTGTATGGGTTGATCCTGAAACACAGCTCCAGAGACTCATGCTGAGAGACAGAATAAGTGAGGATGATGCTCGAAATAGGATAAATGCTCAAATGGCACTCGACTTGAAGAGGATCAAGGCAGACATAGTAATTGATAACACTGGATCGCTAGAGGATCTAAAAGAGACGTTTCAGGTTGTGTTAATTGAGGTCACAAAACCCTTGACATGGTCTGAGTTTTGGCTTTCTAGACAAGGTGCCTCATCTGCTCTTGTCTCCATTATTGTAGGTTAAGAAAATTTTATTACAGTGTCAGCAAGTTATAGTGACTCTGGAATTGTACTTGTTGAGATATTGATATAAACCTCGCTTGCCCTTAGTAGTTAAAGGTCTTTGATTTTCTAAATTCTTCGGTTATATTTACTGTGTACAGGCAGAAACTGGGATTCTTCTAAAGTTTCAATAAAAATAAAATTTTATTTACTTCTATGAGTAGTCGTTTCTTGTGTTCTTTGGCACTGTACGAGGTGATCATCATATTTGATCTCTCTTCAGAAATGCATTTGAGGGACAAAAAAGGATGGCAAATCACAGACATCTAAGACTCTCTCCTCCTTTAAGAAGAAAAAGGGCTACACTTAATGAATGGATGGCTGTGATTTGCCATCCTTTTTTGCCCCTTAAATTGCATTCCTGGTCATCAGATTTTTGGTGATCTTTTCGTATAGCACTGTACATAATTACCATAGAAAAAAAATCATGTGAGGTACTTGAACTCTCACGGACATATAAGTTTAGTACTCGAACTTTTAAAACTATCAATATGATACTTGAAGTTTGAAAACACGATGAACATGATACTTCTGTCCAATTTTTCGTTAACGACCCGTCTATTTGATGACGTGAATTTTTTTGCGACAAAAAAAAATTGAGAAATGACATAACTACCCCTTCTTAATCCTTAACTACCCTAACTTATCCCTACCTAATTCCTAACTGGGATTAACTTGTTTGAGCGGCGGGCCGCTCGAGCAAGGCGGTGGGCTTGGAGGCGAGTTGCTACAACTGAAGTGGCGGTGTTGACTAGATCTAGAGGAGTTTGGCC
Organism: Geum urbanum; assembly: GCA_946800695.1. Lineage (NCBI taxonomy): Eukaryota > Viridiplantae > Streptophyta > Magnoliopsida > Rosales > Rosaceae > Geum > Geum urbanum. The sequence goes on along the minus strand of OX327007.1, from coordinate 41,635,013 downwards.
GGTAGGTTCTGCAAGGTGGCAACGGATGAAAGCCGGTGAAGGAAGAGTCGCACGGCGTCGTAGTGCAGATAAGAGGAGCCAGCGAGGCCGAGACCAAACTCCCAGCGCAGAGCGCGTGTGTGGCGCGACATGACAGTTAGGGCGCGCAGAGGTGTGCGGAGGCAAGGTGCAGGGCTTGTAGGTGGTGTCACACGGAGGTGAGGCGAGGCGGTGTCACGCTAAGCGGAGATGGTGGCGACGACGAGGTTTGAGGAAGTAAACTATGCATGTTCATCGGTGAGTGTACTAATGCGGGAGGAGAGACACGACAAGGCTGAGTTAGAAGCAAAGGCGCGGCGGCGACGAGGTCAGGGTGACGGCGGATCTTCAACTTGGTATGCTACTGCTTTCACATTGTTGCTGAATTGAGAGGGAGGGAGCGAGGGAGCGAGAGAGAGAGAGAGAGAGAGAGAGAGAGAGAGAGAGAGAGAGAGAGAGAGAGAGAGAGAGAGAGAGAGAGAGAGAGAGAGAGAGAGAGAGAGAGAGAGAGAGAGAGAGAGAGAGAGAGAGGCGGATCTTCAACTTGGTATGCTACTACTTTCACATTGTTGCTGAATTGAGAGGGAGGGAGGGCTGCTTTCACATTGTGGGAGGGAGGGAGGGAGGGAGGGAGAGAGAATTATGATGCTTTGAGTTTATCGTAAATTCACTTTTTATTCAAGATAAACGGTTGAGATTTAATGATTGAGAGATAAAACATATATAGATGAGAAATGACCAATATACCATTAAATTCAAATCAATAACTAGGTCAATCATCGGCGATATAGAGGTATGACAGATTTTTTAACGAAAGTATCATGTTCATTGTGTTTTCAAAGTTCAAGTACTATATTGATAATTTTGAGAATTCAAGTACTAAATTTATATACCGGTGAGACTTCAAGTATCTCACATGATTTTTTTTTCATTATCATATGCCCATATTTCTGTATAGCAGTGAATTCTTTTGAGAACATAGTTTTACTTTTGTACCATGCTTTAACATCCAGTGTCCAACATTCCAACATGAAATATGATCACACACACATGAATGCAATTAATTTCCATTTTTGAAGGAAACAGCAATGCTGAGACCAGAAAGATTCTCCCAAAGCATTCAAAACCTACTTCACTTTATCAACCCACCAACATCTCTAGATCCCCTTAACCTCACTCTCTCTCCAATCAAAGGTAAGACATTGCCATAGTCACTTAGAAACTTTTCTACCGTCATTCAGCGATAAGAGTAGTTGAAATGATAACTTAAGGGTCCCATTTTCTACTGATCTATACAATCCACAAAGCAAAGTTTTATTTTGTAGCAAGTTCCTCTGGATCATCAAGGTAAGCTGTTGCTGTACTGAAGGTTCACTTGATGCTTAGAGCATAGTATTAGACCAACAGATGTTGATGGCTCATACCTTAGCTAGTAAAATAACCTCCTCAAGTTTTTCCTTGTCCAACTTTCTACTAAGATCCTCAGGAGAGAGTTTCATGTTTGTTGTTGTCTGCTTTAAGTCGTCGAGTCAACAAAGTAATAGATTGTATTATAGCCTACTTTAATCTTGTGTAAGATCCATGCTGGGTAGTAGGTTCTTAGTTTAGCCTCTTTCCCTAGCCAAATAATTTGTTTTCTCCTCCTGATATACAATTTTGAGTGTTGAGAAAGAATTGAAGGCAAGGCCACGAACATCATCAGTAGCGACACGAAATTTTTGCGAGAAATCTTATGATTTTAACAAACTACTAAATCAATCTATGTGATATTGTGATTCATGCATGTTTACTTAGAGAGGAAGAAAGAATCCCGCTAACACTTACGAAATATTACATAAACCAGTTGAATGTAGGGTAGCTTCTTCTTGGCTTGGTCTCCTCGCTAAGATTTGGAGAACTATTTATTTTATGGAAACAGAAAATGATGATTCATGAAATAGTTTTGGTTTGTTTACAACTATTGAATGACAAAGATAGTAGCTAGGTAACTCCCACTTACGAAGGTGAGAAGCAGTAATGTCACTGAACCTATTCGTCGTGGACAAACAGTTCATCATAGCATGCATGAGTAAAAAGACAAAAGCAGACAAAGTGTAATGGGCTGGCATCTGCTCCTTTTTCCTCACAATTAATGTAATCTTTTCCATCCCCAATTCTCACCCCTCTTATGTCCAATCAAACCCCACAGACAAGTACTTGGATTCCAAAACTTTGCAATCTTACTTTCAACATGAAAATCAGAACCACCACAATTACTACACCATCATCATACTACACATACATTGCTCGATTGCATTTGCCATCTCTCTTTGAACGGGTTGTGGATACACTCCTGTGACTGTGCATGATTTTTTCTTTTACCATCAAGACAAAACAGAATCATATCAAGCCAATGGTACATTATCAACGTATCTAGGGAGATCTGACCTACCTGAGTTTATGAGCACCACATGTAATTCTGAGCCGCAGGGAATAGTTTTAACGTCCTACTATTTAGGGTTGACCTGACCCATCTTGCAGATGCGGTTTGGCATGGAAGTATATGAATATGAACTCAAGAGCTCAGCTCATATGCCTTTGCATGTTTGCAGATGGGCCTGGAATGTTTGAAATATGAGTCACAATTTTTGACCGGCAACATGTGTTCACAATGGCACTGTACATCTTTGTAGAAAGATATTAGGTGAGCTAAGCTTGGAAGAGATGAAAAAGAAAAGCTGTCGTCTCATACCATTTGCAGAATTACCTGATGTTATCTGCTTAATTTGATCCCTGCCAATTCGAGCCACTAGATATCTGCATCTGCATAACAGCTAATTAACCGGCCAGTTATGTATGTTTCTTCATAATATAGAACGTTTATTGGAGGGTCTTCGTGTTTCTCCTAGCTAGTTTGAGGGGAATGAAGCCTGGTCCGAAATCATACTGATCGATTATGCAGGTTTGAGATCACAGAGCAAGTTTAGCTAGCTCACAGAAAGATTTCGAACCAGACGACATTCCCCTCAACAGTTAGAGAGAGAGAGAGAGAGAGATGAGAAATGGAAAGATGACATTTAGAGAGATAGATTTGATATGGCCATGCATTGTATACATTTCATGGGGTCCTTGTATATATACGTTAGGCAAGGATGAAATCAACAAAGATTCTTTCCCCAGGTCACAGGTCATAGCATGTAGTCCTGCTTCTACACTGTTGCCTAACCTTTGCTTTTCATTCACATGCAAGGACTTTTCATATATATGTAGGTTAAACTGAACACTCATAAAACTAAGCATTTTCGATAGTTTCAATGACATTGCCCTACATATATATAATAAATACACTACGAATTTCGGTATAAAGAAGAGGAGGAAGACATGAAGGTTTATCTTTCTCCACGATGGAGCATATATTTGTTAACTGTGAGAGAAAGGTCAACTCTAATATATTGGATACATTCCAAGGCTCTAATTCTTTAAATTAACATCAAACATGGACCAATATTATCTCTATATATATGGCCATAAACATAAGCGAATCATACAGACATGATCGATATGGTTCACACCAATTAGTTTGAACCTTGAGGGGGATCTTGACCTTGTGTTTGATGCAAGTCTCAAGCAAAGGATATGTCTTTTGCTTGCCACTAGAGTAAAGGGACGGTGGTAGCAAGTGGAGCTAGAAGAGAACCTTCCAAACTAATGATGGCATGCATAGTGTACGCTGAAGTAGAAGCAGAAGCAGAACCAGCAGCAGATAACAGAATAAGCAGATATTGTGATGCCAAGCTTATCACACATTGGCCTGTTAAAGCCATCAGAAACGCAACCAACAAAATCTAAAGGGAAAGAAAAGGCAAAGGGACAGAAATCAATGGTGGAATATAAAGTCATTATGCATAACACTGCACTAGCTATTATTTTGTGTTGATCCACTTTTTACTGTTCGTGTTTCTCTACATGTACATGTCATAGTATGCCTAACACACCAAGAGTATTCACCACTACCGTAAAAAAAAATGGATGCGATGCAGCTAGGGACAGTATAAAAGTGATTGGTGTGAGAGTGAATCCAACTCCCATGTGGTGTGGTTTTCTAGTTCACTTAAGCGATGAACAATCTGGCTAGCAATCTGGCCTAACCCAAAATTTCACTAAAGGGAAAGGTCTCACCCGAAAAATGCGATGAACAATCTGACCAACAAGATTGATGAATAGTCTATTAAGCCAATCACATTATGCAAGAGTCAAACATGCAGATTACGAAGTTAATTCTTAAAGGGAATTTCATCTAAATGAAATTTCTAACATATTTGTTTGGAACTGACCATGTAAAGTATCTCACCCGAAAAAGAAAAGGAAGAAAAAGAAGCTCCTGGATTCATTAGCTCCATGCATATCACAGAGCACTACAAAAATAATTAACAACGCCTTTCCGAACAGCACTATGTTCCTACACTCCAAGCAATCAAGCTTGTTCATAGTTTTCCAGCTTGGTATATGAAATCAGTGTTGAAAAGTAACCTGACTAACCTCTATGAAATTAACCTTCAAGGCTTCTAGCAATATCTGATGTCTACCATAGCTTGACCAGCAAACAAATGGCTGAGATATTTGACTTGCAAATTTTCAACTTCCTCAAAAGTTACACTTTTTTTGTTTTGACTTTTAGCTTGAGATTATAGTTGAGTTACTTTCATATCTGCTAGGATTAGCCAAAACGTTGAAACAATTTCACAGCCTTCAAACAATTACAGTGGAGATTTCTGTTGACTAAAGAGCACAAAACTAGAATAGAGAAGTACCACAGACCTTAACTATAAGAACTGAAACAACGTTACTGAACAGTGATTATCCAAATGTGAAAATACCTATGGAAGGGCCTCAATTTAACTCTATGAACAAAGAAAAGAATGCTAATCAAGAAAGATAATAGAAAAGTATATAAATGGGGAAGGTGTGTATCTTTTTTGCACAGTATTGAGGAGCACCTATATGGGCGCTGAACAAGTTGTTCGAAAATGTCCAGTCTGATTACAGCGGCTGCAATGCACAACTCTTTTTGCACGACCAGCATCTTCAACTCGAATTCGTCTTTTCCTTGGTCGGCTAGGTGGCCGAAGCGATTTTGGCGGGTTGATAACTACCCACAGACTCGCATTACTTTCCTCTTCAAAGCCAGCCATCTCCTTCCAAAGGGTTCTATCTGGAATTGGATGTATTGTCTCTGAGTAGGCTTTGCGATAATTTGTCACAGTGAAGCAACTTTCAGTAAACCGAAATACATTCTGCCCACATGATCTAAGAGCTGCCACGGCGTGAGAACAAGGCAGCCCACAGAACTGCCATCCATTACATGTACATCTACGGTTACGGATATCCACTATATGTGATCCTTCAGGGAATCTAACTTCAAAATCAGCATCATTTCCACGAAAAGCATTGAAAGGGATAGAAATCTCAACAGCCTTCGTCACAGAGCTTTCAGCTGAAGGAACAAGTATGTTTGTCCACTGCATGCTCATCTCGCGACGCTCATTGAACCAAGTCATCAGATGTCGTCGGATACACTCCATCAACTGAATAATTGGAAGCCCTGATGCTTCTGCTATCCAAGAATTTAAAGATTCGGCCCAATTAGCCGTCAACTGCCCAAACCTGGTGCCCTCAAAATATGCTGTTGCCCACAACGTTGGTGCAATTTCCTTAATCCACCGAGCAGCTTCCTGAGATATCTGTTCAATTTGTAAGATTTTTTGTTCCCATTCAAAGTGAGTAAGAGCATAAGCAGCATCCCACAGAAGATTAACAAGCGTGGTACTATTAAACTCCTTACGTAAACTGTCGCTTAAATGCTGCATACAAAACCCATGAAAAGCAGTGGGGAAGTTTGCTTCTACTCCATCAACAATACCTTGTCTCCTATCAGACAAAATTGTAAGCCTTGGCATGTACTCCGCATAATTTTCTAGTAGGACTCGAATCTCGGAGAGGAACCACATCCAGTTCTCATCGTTCTCTTCATCAACCACACCAAACGCCAGGGGAAATAATGCTCCCTCTCCATCAAATCCAGTGGCAAAAAGCAAAGTCCCAAGATACTTGCTTTTAAGAGGAACTCTATCAAGTCCAAGAAGAGGCCGACATGCATTCAGAAACCCATATATTGATGCATGCAATGACACAAATAGATGTTGGAAGCTATTATCATCAGGATTCCCATAAACCTGTGCAATGCTTCCCGGATTGGTCCTTCTGATCTGTTCACAATATTGAGGAAGGAGGCGATAATCTTCTTCAAAAGATCCACGAACAGCAGCCATGAGTCGTTCCTTCCCCCTCCATGCCTGCTTATATGTCAATGCAATCCCATGAACGCGGTGAATCTCTTCTAGTATCTCTTTTGGTTTGCAATTAGGATTCTCTCTCAAGCGTTGTTCCACAGTATTTGCAACCCACTGGACTGAGGCTTGCTGATGACCAAGATGTGTAATTCCATGGCAAGTGTGTTCTTCAAGAATGGTCCTTATTGAGAAGGTAGGCACACCTGGAAGCTTTGCAGCATGAATTCGCCAAGAGCATCCTTCACTTGCACATTTAGCAGTGAAACGTGTCTTGTCAGATTTGACTGTCTGTATCTCAAAATGAAGCGCAATAGCTGCATCTCTCAGTGCCCTTCGACAGCTCTGAACATCAGGAAACTCTTGCCCAACAGCCAGCTGGTGATTAGTATCAGCTAGCTCTCGACACTGGAGAACAGGAGGACTACCCATATCCTCAGAATGCTCCAATGCCATGCCTGTGACAGGTAGAATACTCATGTGCTGATTATGATCCATCTGTAATCCTATATTATCCGAAAGACCATGGTTCTCCACAACATCGAATTCGCGAGTTTCCATCAAACCCAAGTCACGAGTTGCCTCAGTAAGAGCAAGTTCACCATCATGGCTATTAACATCAAGACTCCCTCGATGGCTTCCAAGATCATTATCTTGATCCAACCCCAAAGTTTCTTGTTCTTCTTCTTCTTCTTCTTCTTCTTCTTCTTCTTCTTCTTCTTCAAGATTCTGTATATCCCGTAGAGCTATCACATGTTCGTTTGTCTGGTCAAAGGCTAATCCATGATCATGTGCATCTCCAAGACCCTGCTCGTTGTCATCATGCGCAACATGCCCTCCCTCTAAATTCTGATCATGGGTCTGTCCCAGTACAAAATTATGACCTCCTTGACCCATAATCATACTGTGATCATGCCCCAGTCCCAGCTGTGGATTCTGACCCAATGGATAGTCATGATTTTGCCCGATAATCAGATTCTCATTTGCCATTGCAAGCCCAAAAACTGGCAGAACCAGACCCTTCCAATTCAAATCAGATGTTCAGCTTACAGCTGAAAAGAGATCTGCCTACAACGCGTCAGTGTTTCCAGGTAGACCTGTGACACAAAGTATGTGTTTTTTTTAATATCAAATTAACAGTCTTTTCACCATGAAAAATCGTAATCTGATAGTTAGGGATCAGCTAAATCACAGCCTAGATCAATATCAATACCTGTTATACTAGATTTTAATGATAGAAATAGAAATCTCATACAATTCTAAACCAATCAGCTAAAAGGTCAAGAAAGTACAAAAGAAAACTGAACTCATTGACTTTAAACAGTTACATGAACAGCACAGATTAGAAAACTCATCAATTTCTGATTGATTTTCTCTAACTAAAGCATGATAAGCTCTATTATACTCCAAATGGTTTCAGAAGAAATCGCGAGAGTTTCCAACCAAAACCTCAATTGCGTTCACTGTAACTGAAAAAAGCAAAGTTTCTGAGATTCCAAGGAAATTAAGCAACTGAGTTAGAACAAACCGATTCAAGTCTGCCCAGAAACAGCAGAAAGTAGAAGAAGAAGCTCGAACTGAACCTGCAAGATCAAACCCAACAACAGAGTAAGATACAGTTGAGGAATCAAAAACATTGATGATGAAGCTTAATAGAAAAAATTGAAAGAATTGATTTTTTTTTTCTGTTTAGAGGGAAAAAGGAGAGAGGAAGATTTGATTTTGGGCGGGTACAAACCTGAGAAACAAGGCAAGGGTAGAGATAGAGAAGGAGAATGGAACTGAAATTATGCAGGGGCAAAAGGAATGGACTTTGCGAGGTTCTTAGGGTTACTCAATTTACAGGGTATTTATGTCATCCTGGTTCCTCTTTTCCTTTTACTCTCTCTTTCGAAATCCCGATATTGCTTCCGCTCAAGGAATATCAGATATCGAAAATCTATTGACCGTTTAAAATATAGATGTATCAATAAAAATATCAAAGATATTTCGATATTGTTTAATTTTCAATGAATATTTATAATAAATTTACATCAAAATTATATGAAATAATTTCACTTTTATTGGCTTAATACCAAATATATCCAAAATCTGTCAAATACTTGAACAAAAGGACCGATTTAGGAGCTTTGGTAAAAGTTATTTTATAATTCTCTCATGGTTGGGGGTTCAAACCCAACCTTCCTGTCATTTTATTTGATTTAAATAGGTTTTGTATGCATTATACATACCATGATGCATGGTTTCTTTCATCATAAGTTGACGGGTGACTATATGACTGCATGTATCGATTTTAATGAGAATTAAAATCGTTGTTAGCAAAAAATGAAAGTGTCGGCGAGATTTCATCGATTTTTTCGATATTACATACTCTGCCTCCACTACCGTTTTCACTTTGGAATTATTTTCTAGCACACAGTTATAAATTAATTAATTAATTCTTTCAACAAAAAATATATTTTATTATTAAAAGAGAAAATAGATATGTAAGAAATATGATCTCAAATAGTAGTTTAAGATTATCCCTGTAAATCAAGGATTGAGAAAATCTATTACAATTATTATCCCTCTAAATCACTTCTATTCTATTATAATCATTATCCCTGTAAATCAAGGATTGAGAAAATATCTACTTCTATTCTAATAATGACAGACACACACCGAGATATCATGAATATTTCTCCTGGAACATTATCCCTTGTGTCGCGATCCTGATGTATGATGCATAACTTATTGCTTCACTAAAAACCTTGTCCATCAATAAAAAAAAACCTCTTGAGTAAAAATACAAGTTTGGTCTAAGAAAAAAAGAGTACAATGCATCAACTACAAATGCGACCACATGTGATGTAGACTCCCCCTGATGTCTATGAAATGAACTCCCCCTAACCAGTAACTCAATTTTAAAGTTCAGACAATCTCCGCATTCCAATGAGTCTCACATACTTTACAAAAGTAGATTTGGACAATGACTTGGTAAACAAGTCTGTAATATTATCTCTCGAACAAACCTGATTCACATGAATGTTCAATAACTGCTACTCTTGCTGATTAAAGAAGAACTTAGCAGATATATGTTTTGTATGATCACCCTTGATATATCTCAACTTCATTTGTTCAATGCAAGCCACATTGTCCTCAAAGGTACAAGTTGGTGTTGTAGTAGTGGATGGTAATCCACTAGATCCTCAAATGTGGTGTATAATTGACATAAGCAATAATCTCATAATGATTCGAGGAAGTAGCAACAAAGGGTTGTTTAGTTGATCTCTAAGAAATCGTCGTGTTTCTCATAGTGAATACATAATCTGTCTGGGAACATCCTTTGTGTGGGTCAGAGAGATACCAAGAATCAGCAAAACAAACCAAGACATCACAAGGTGTCTCTGAGTAAGGGACCACATTAAATTGGGGTACAATGCTTGCAGTCAGATCACTGTTCGACGAGTCGAACATTTCACTCGACGGATCAAATGAATGGTTTTGATCCATCCAGGGTGCAACCTTTGACGAGTCGACGAATTCCTTCGACGGGTCAAAATTCCCGGAACCTGCATGCTGCGATACAACCATCTATTTTTCGGGAATTTCAAGCTTCATTCTCTATTCTTTGTAGGAAAAGAACAAGCTCAAATCTATGGAACCCTTCAAGTACTTGAATATGTGCTTTACACCATTCTAATGATGTTGTGTAGGTGCAGAACTAAACCGAGCTAACAAATTCACAGAGAATGCAATATCTAGTCTTGTGCATTGAGCTAAATACAAAAAAGCTCTAATAGCACTAAGGTATGATACATCAGCTCCCAATAGTTCATCATCATAATCTTTTGGATGGTACAGATCCTTATTGGGTTCCAGAATACGAACGATTATTGGTGTGTTTTGTCCATGTTAAATTGCTTGATCAACTTTTGGACATAAGCAGACTGGTGAATAAGTATTCCACCAACTCGATGTTTTAATTCCAAACCAAGACAAAATCGAGTCTTACCAAGGTCTTTCATCTCAGACTCGAATTTTCAATAGTTAACCGTTTTATTGATTTCATCAAGGGACCTAATGATATTCATGTCATTAACATAGACCGCTACTATGGCAAATCATGAACTTGTTCTCTTAATGAACACACATGGGCATAAATCATTGTTCTTGTATCCTTTCTCAATCTAGTAGTCACTTAGATGTGTGTACCACATCTTACCAGATTATTTCAATCCATATAGTGAACGCTTCAATTTAATCACATGAGCACTCCGTGGTGTAGAGCTACTTGAGTTGGGTTTGACCATACATTCCAACACTTTCATGTATATCTTTGAATCAAGGTTTCCATAGAGATATTTTGTCACCATATCCTCAACTGCATGTTCAGTTTTTTGAACACTACCAAACTGACAAGGTAGAGGAAAGTAATGATGTCAATAACTGAAGAGTATGTCTCCTCATAATTAATGCCATGACGTTGAGAGAATCTTTGAGCCATAAGTCTAGCTTTATATCGCATGACTTCATTTTTCTCATTACTATTTCAAACAAATACTCATTTATGTCCTACTGACTTTACATTCAGTGGACATAGCACCACCGGACCGAAAACATGCATTATCTTTAAGGAGTCTAGTTAATCTGCATTGCATCTTTCCACTTCGGCAAATCCGTTCTCCGCTGACATTCAACAACTGAGCGATGTTTCACTTCATTGTCGTCAATGATCTCTTGAGCAATGGATTAATCAAAAGCATCATCAATTACCTTGGATGACATATCCATAACAATGCGTGCATCATTGTTAGTTAGTGAGATTTCACCATTCTCTGAAATCACATATGGGTCTAAAACGTCCTCCAGAGATGTCATTTGTGATTCTATGACATAATTGTAGTAAGGAATAATCTCATGCATGGGATTCACAATGTTGATGATGAAATGATCATTTTATGCCTAGATGCCCTTCCTTTTCGCCGACAGTTCATTTGTAGATTTTCTTGGTCTCCCCCTCTTCTTGGTGGGAGCTAAGATCGATGTTACTCCATCCACATGGGCAAGAGGCATGTTACTCTGCCCTGGAGTTGTGTTATACCACCCTTTAGGGACTTCCAACTTTGCAGGAACATTTAAAGCAGGAATGTCTGATCTTGTCACTTTGACAATATCAGTTACGGAGTTAGACATTGAGTCTGCTACCTTTTGAAAATCAAGTATACGTTGCACTTTAATCTCACTTTCAGATGTGCATGGATCTTCTTGAAACATAGTGGGAGAGTATTCCACGCCAATTCCTGACGTTCAACCGAAATGAAGGCATTCATATCTCCCCCTAACGTCGGGAAATATGCTTCTTCAAAGTGATAATCTACAAATCTTGCAATAAAGAGATCTCCTATTAAAGGTTCTAGGTAACGGACCATAGTTGGAGATTCATATCTAACATATATGCCTAATCAACATTGATGATCCATTTTTGTGCGTTGTGGAGGCGCAATTGGCGCATACACTGCATAGTCAAAGATGCGTAGATATTAAATGTCAGGCTTGTATCTAGTTACCAATTGATTCGCACTGAATAGTTAGCGTGCTACAGATTTCAAGCAAAGAAGATTTGTTGCATTTAATACTGCATATCCTCCAGCAGATACCGAAAAATTAGTATGCATAATCATTGCTCTGACCACAAGCTATAACTGCTTGATTTGTGCCTATACTAAACCCTTATGTGATTGAACATAAGAGACAAGATGTTCAACTTCAATCCCAATTGGCATATAGTAGTCATCAAAATTCTTTGATGTGAATTATTCTGCACTATTCAATCTAATTAACCTGATTGGGTTGTCTGGGTGGTGAGCCAGAAACTTAATAATCTGTGCTAGGAGTTTTGTAAATGCAAAATTTCTTGGGGATAGCAAAACAACGTGTAACCATCATGTTGATGCATCTATTAAAATCATAAAATATTTAAATGATCCGCATTCCAATTTGATAGGTCCACAAATATCACCATAGATTCTCTGTAAGAATGGTATGTTGTCATTGTTGTCAACCACAAAGGAAGGTCTAGCTTGTAACTTTGCTAATGAGCAAGCTTTACAAAAAGAGCGATGAGCATCAAAGATTTCTATAAAAGAATTTTGTGGAATAACACTAGGTGTTGAGACTAGATTGAGATTGTTAATCTCATCCACTCCATCAAATCCGATGGTTTTGAGAATTTTCACATGCTTCTTGCCTTTGAAAAATGGATAACCATGAGAGTTTTTCAATATTTTGATCATCATATCAAGACCTGGATGTCCCAGTCGATAATATTACTAAATTTGTATGAGGCCGTGTCACACACAGTAGTAAGTGTGACAACATTGGATTCAGTAGTCCGAACCATAGTAAGATATAATCCACTATGAATTGCTCCTGACTTCTCCAAGTAGCGATTTCTACCACATTTCTCAGAAGTTATACATAAGAATTTTTTTCCATTCTTACAATGAGTTTCCAAGTGTAAACCGTTGGCTCTAATATCCTTAAAACTTAGCAATGTTCAATTGATCTTTGGCGCGTACAATGTATTAGTGATATGAATTCTTGTTCCACGTGATAGCAAAAATTATGCTGAACCACGCCCTTGTATAACCGGCATTGAACCACTCATGGTTGTCACTCATGATGTATATAGCACAAGATCTATAAACAATTATTTATTCTGCAGTATAGTATGAGTGGTATCATTATCTACTAGACACTCGATCTCGCCTTCAAACATCTACAAAAGAATTCAAAAAAATTAGTCTTTAAGACTTGTTGAACACTTTCAGTAAAAACTTAAAGATCTACAAAAGGGTTGTGACCCTTAAAGAGTGCTGATATGGCATAGTAAAATCAATGTAAAACACATCAAAAATACCAAGTTCGGGTGAGATTTTTGACAAGTCAAGTAATCCACTCAACGGGTCGAAATAACCCAAAATAAATTTTGATTTTTCAATAACCATTTTCGACTGTTAAAATTTAGAAATTTTTTGTCACAGTGGATGACATATGACGGGTCTAGGTAAACTTTCGACGAGTCGAATAAAACCTATAACCAATATCGATTTTTCAATATCTTTTTCAACGGGTCATCCGAAAATTTTCGACGGGTCAAAATTGTGGACATTTTGGAGATAGTAGCTTGTAGTCGACAGGTCGAACATTTTCATCGACAGGTCGAAGTAGCTAAATAAGTGGTCGAGGACCATCTTTCGACGAGTCGAAAAATTTAGTACACTATTTTTTGACGAGTCAAAAAGTGTAGAAATCGATTTAGTAGGTTACCATCAACGAGCCACGACAGGTAGAAAATTCTCAGTATTAAACCATCCCCTCTTTTGTCTCACTTTTATGCTATTTTGGTGTCATAATGTCATAGAATTTTGTAAAATTTGAACCATATAAGCAATACGTATGTAAATAACCACTTAACATTTTCAAATACCGAAAGGAAGAAATTTTCTTACTTTGCCAACATCAAAACTTACATCAAAAAATTGTTCTTATTCAATAACCATGACTACAACCAGAGTCAAAATACAAAAATAAATTTGATTACATAACAATGATATGAGTCTAATACATCAAAAGTTGTGGTTGTTGTCATGGCGAGTTTAAGTCAAATTCTGACTGTTTCCTCCTCCACCATGACCTCTAACACGTTATTCTCTACCACGACCTCTAACACGTCCTCCTCGTAGCCAACACACTCATAAGATCACTGAATAATCTAAGTCTTCCTTGCTCATAATCAATCTGATACTGATGTGCAAGGGTGTCCATAGAAGTAGGAAATATGCTCAAAGGCTTCTCGACAATAGCTTGGTCGGTCTTTACAATGCCACAAATGACAAACTTAGACTGTAGCTCTTGCATATCCTGATAAAAGTCATTGATCTTAGGATAATCCAATAACTGGATTCTATCCCATTTTTCTAGTAGCTCTGCACATTGTTGAATGGTTCTTGTAAAGTCTCCTACAAATCTGCGGGGTCATGCTTTAGCAATTATTGTTTCCTTAGAATATGATGGATATGACTCCTGAGAAACATGAGAGCTTGAGCTTTTCGAGTTAGGATGTCCTCGTTGGCTTTAATGTCAGGTGGTAGTGGTTGGATAGTATCAGTGAAACGTTTACTGATGAGAGTATTCTTCAAGTCAAATATTCATCTGTGGTCTTCTGCTCCTTGAACATCAAGGATATCAAACTCTGACATTGCCGGCTCAACCATTATTGAGCGGTAAAAAAAATGTGGAAGCACAAAAAAAATGATAGAAATGCAATATATGAAATAATATATATTCATTTTTGTTAACAATGGGCTAAATACAAGTCCACCGGTTAGGGGCCAAATCCATCTAATCATGGTTTACAAGCTACCAAAGAAGTTGAGAATGGCCAATAAACTAATTGAAACGAATCATGGTGGAAGCATTAGAGCATCCGCACCCATAAAATGGGTGAGGAATTCCTATTTTGAGGAATTCCTCACCCATTTGAGGAATTCCTCAAAATAGGAAGTCATATTCCTATTTTTCGTGCAGCGGTGCTAAAAATAGGACTTCCTATTACAGTATTACTATTCATTATTATTTAAAATATTAATTTTTTATTTTCGGGTAATATTTTCCGGAAATTTCCAAGTCATAGGAAGTCCTATTTAGACGCGCGTTAATATGCTTTGAATCAATTTTGTATGCCGGTAGCATACGGTAGTCTCGCTGACCGGTCAGCGAGTCGGGGTCCAGGGGCGACGCGCCCTGGTGGGGGCTCGGGGGCAACGCCCCCGGAGCTAAATGTAATCCGAGTCATGTTGGACGTAGGTTTTTTGTTGAGCATACATTCGTTATAACAACGTGTTTATTATTATTCTTTATTTCGTCGCGATTCAAAAATGACATTTTTTTAAGTTATGATTTTTGACTCATTTTCTTCACGAAAGTTATAGAGGACATTAATATGAACTCGTCCGTATTTTTCTTGAATTTTTCGGAAGTCCGAGCTATTTATTATGATTTTTTTAAGTTTCAGAGTAGGGCGTGCCACGTGTCTTATTCCGATTGGTCCGTCACTTTCTTTTTTTTACTTTTTAACCGGGTTAAAAAAAACGTCAGCCTGGCGTCACCCACGTGCGTGGGACCCACCAGGCGGACGTTCCCTGCTTCTTCCTCAACCGAGGACGCCGGCGAGGACGATCCTCGCGTCAACGTCCGGTCAAGGCCGCTTCCTCCCCCCGCTGCACCGTTCTCTCCGGCCGGACGTCCTATTTCCTCTAGGTCCCACGCCGGACGTCCTTAAAATGCAGCTCCGCTGCAGATGCTCTTATACAACACAACATCTAGCCAACAACTTTTGACTAAATCTTGAAAGGAGAACAGAAAAAGATGGAGCTTCAAAGTGCTTTGACCAGATATTTCTAGCAAAATAGCAGCTAAGTTGATAGGGATCAGTATTTGACTAGCAGAACAGTCAAATTCATCTGGAAACTAGCAACAAAAGAAATCTTCTTTCTTTATAGGTTTGAATACAAATAAACCTAACAATCTCATCTCTACATGTGGATCACATCCTCTATATAAAGAGACGCCTGCAACGCTGAAAAGGGGAGAGAAAAAACAAAAGAGAGAATCAGAAGAGTGAAACACAGAGAAAGAGAAAGAGAGGGTGAGAATACTACTGAGTGTGAGAGCTTTAATACCTGGAAATTTTGGAAGAGAAAGATCTTGATCACGTATCGTGTTTTATGTTTTCTTACTTGCTTTACTCCCATTCTCAAACACAAAACTGCTTCTTTTCTAAAACTCTCTCAAATACTATAACATGTTTTCTTCTATTCCTCGTCCAAATCTCATGCTCTTTTTCTAAAATATTTTCAAACAACAAAGCTTGCTACTTTTCTTTTCAACGGCTACAGCCTAAAACCAAGAAATTTTTTACTCTTGTTTTAAAGCAGCAAACATGACAAACACCCTTCCTTCATCAAAACCTCCAAAAACTCCCAAAGACAGTCCTGCGTTCATCACCATACACAATCAAACACACTTCTTATTTTTCCTTTGCACTAACAAAATATGCAGGAAACATATACAAAGGAAACTTGATGAAATTCAGGCCTTCAAAACAAGATGCAGTGTTGAGGGAGTTTTACCTTCCTGAAAGTTGAGAAACATATGACGATTAAAGCCGAAAGCCACGTTTGAAATCTGCATTGGACAGAATGATAGTCAGTTGTTGTTGTATAGTTTTCAAAAGAAATAAAGAATGGTCAGAGCTTGTCAAACAACTTTAAAACAGTCCTTTCAGAAGCCTATATGTGTTCAAATTGTACTATGTAGTAGCACTGCACCAAAGATAGCACTGAAGCAATGGTGGACAAAGGTTGAAGCAGACAACAGTTGATGTTTTCTTTGGCCTTACAGTTTCAGCTTCGTAACCCCTGAAGATGCCTCCCGAAATTAGTCGTTTGCCAGCAAAAACAAAGAGAAACAACGAGCCACTGCAAAGAGTTTAAAAATGGCAGAATTAGAAAGAAGAATTGCTAATATCAAAAGAGCATAAAAAACTACAGAGGACACATAAAGAGTTCTCGACAATTTTTTTTTGTCTCATACTGGTTGCCTTGTCGACAATCATATCAGTTATCTTGTCAAAAATCATGAGTTACTTTGTTGAAAATCATATGAGTTGCCTTATCGAAAAATCATATTGGTTGCCTTGTCAAAAATTACATGAGTTGCTTCATTGAAAATCATAAGAGTTGCCTTATCAGAATTATACTGGTTGCCTTGTCAAAAATTATCCTTGTCATGAACAAGGCCTCTGTTTATAATCATTCTTTTGTTCTAAGCAAATTAATGGTTTATAAACACTATAGCAGTGACATGATGAAAGAATCCGACTCCGATTTAGTTGCCTAAACCAAAATCAAACCCCTTCGAAAACATGACCTTAAATTTTTTTTGCTAGAGTTTACTTTGAAACACGTGAACCAATATTAGAACCTGCAAAGAAACACACTTCGAATATTCCACAAAAGCCAAACTGTTCCCCATTTGGATTTCTCAACATCATACATATAATAAACCACAAGATTTACAGGAAATCCAGAAACATTTAGGAGTAAATTCAACTGAAAACACAACGAAAGTATCCAGAGCGACACCTATATACATCATATACAACTAGTAGGTTGAACAAAGAACCTACTCGAACTGAAGTGTGACCAGAACTCTACGCCTCCACCGTCGACGTGCAACCCTCTGGAATTCAAACTGCAAACTGGGCAAAAAAAATCGAAAAACCCAAGGGAAGACAAATGAAATCGTTAGAGTGAGTGGATGAAAATAATAATGTCTTCCACCAATATAAATATTAAATCATGATGCGAGTCTAAAATCATCAATCACAGGTAAGGTGGTTGCCATAACCTTCCTGGATACCGTATAAAATTTGGAGGCCGTAACTCGAATACATTTTCCTCAGAGTTACAATCACGCTCAACAAAGGTAAGAGGTTTGTCATAACTTTCCTAGGAGCCATATAATCACGGTCAGGCGTTTGTCATAACTCCCCCCCCCCCCCAGTATCTCGGGGATCAGCCGAGAAGCCATGCATCGATGCATCCATATATCCATAATCCATGTAAGACAAATCATATATGTGCCTCCAAGTAAAAATACATAATCATAATTGCATACTCGTAAAATGCATAACCAAGACTCGCAAATCGACAGTGAAAATAAAGTGTCCACTCACAGTACGAGGCTAACTCTGAGGTCCGGCGGAAGATCCCTCGTTAAACACTCGATCACGATCACCTGAATAACAGAGATACGATCAATACATATTAAAACACAACAAACGGAGCTAATACGTCAAGAATCTCGCGTTTTCGAAAAACGTATCGCTCGAAATATCGACGAGGATAACAAAATTTCCAAAATATACCCAAACAACCCTCGTCCAAAAATAGAATACTCAATTCAAATAAAAAACCTCACGACTACGATCGGGATGCGATTACAAGCAAAACAGTATAAAACTCTCCAAAATCTCAAAAAGTCAACCTCGCCGGAGCTTTGCCGTTGATCGCCGCCGCCGTCGCGGCGCCAACGGTGACCAACTCCGGCGACCCTTACCTCAAATTCTTCCTCTCTTCAAGCCCAACATCTTTCCCAACTACACCATCAACCAATTCAACCCATACCGGCCAGAATTCCGGCCGAAAGCCTCGCCAAAATTTCCCCTTCGGTCACCACCCTGAACCGCCACAAACCACCTCTAAATCTAAATCAAAGTGCTCAGAATTCATCTATGGGTTGAGGGGATGCAAACCCCCCACCACCCCGACACCAAAACTCGCCGGAATTCGCCACCTGATTCCGGCGAAATCTCAAAACTTCATCAAGCTCGAACTCAACCAAATCTCAACCAATTCCCACAAAATCAAGCTTAAACCAATAGAGAATCACAAGAGGATTCTAGCCATACCAAGATTGTGGCCGGAGATGGCCGAAAGTGCCGGGTCGGATGGCAAACCCGAAACGGGTCACGGTGGAGCTCCGGTCAACCAAAGTCAACGCAGGTCAAAGCAAGTCAAAGATAGTCAAACGGCCCAAATGCGACTTTTCGACAATTTTATGACTATTTCGATATTTATACGTCGCGAACCAACCAAATTCATGATTCAGATAACTCAAACCAAATTCTTACCCGATAATTAAGTTGTAAACAAACCCGCCATATCGACCAAATACGACAAAACCACGACTAATCATGAAACTCGCAAATCAAGTCAATTAACATACTATTTTCGGTTCGGGTCATTACACATGACTCCATTTACTTTGATCAAATATCAAAGACACAACAAGGATGGCAGTGGCATTAGTAAACAGTGATGTTCAGTTTGTGATCAGTAAAGAAATCGGTTCAAATTGAAAGGTAGTGAAATTACAAATTCAGAAATATAATGAGTTCCATGTCAAATGATTATGAACAACAGAAGACACAGCAAGCAGATGCTCATATTTCAGTTTCACATGCTTCAATCAAGACAATGAAGATACTCACTAACCGTTTGTCGAGGAAGGATCACAAGATGCACATCAGCCCTAAATTTAAGCTCCGTCACTCACGCAAAGAGGAGGACTCACTGTAGCCCGAATCCCACTCAATCGCACACAAGAAGTCAAGAAGGAAATCAGTGTCTCTATTTCAATCCATCACTACGAAATTCTGTCCCAAATTCAAGTCTTCATCTTAATTTCGGCTAACAAATAATGAAGATGACTTCCTTTGCAAGCGGCAATGATCTCGGCGAAGGGAGAGAGGAGAGACGCTGTGTATACGTGAAAGGAGAAGAAAATCAGTAAAGGGAAATGAGGTGTTCGGTGGCTGCAAGAAGAAGTGAAGAAAGAAGAGAAATAAGGGTTGCACGTGTGAAGAGAAAGAGAGAAAAGAAGAAAAGAAGAAAGCAAAAGGAAAGAAATAAAAAGAAAATGGGTTGGGCTGCAATAAAGTAAAAGAAGAAATGAAAAAAAAATGGGCTGGTTGCCCAACGTGAGACAGAAAAAATGAAATTTGGGCAATGAGTTTTTACATCCAATCCAGAAGCCCGGCTTCATAGCTATTCCGATTACAAAATCAAGCACATAGTACGGCATAAAGTCATTAACACATCAAATTCAGACTTAAAGTTCAAACATAGCACAAAGTCAACAATGACATAAAGTCTAAGCGTGACACAAAGTCAAAAATCATTAATGAAGTCAGAGTCACAAAAATTAACATGACAAGCACTTCAAGTCAAACTCCAAGTGAATATTTGCAAGTTTTGAAAGGAGATATGTAATTCAAATTTTGTAAACCAAAATACTCACGGCACAAAGCCTAAAACCACTTTTAAAGAACTACAATGGTTTGATCCATCCAAAGAGTATGTAGGCAATCCGACACAAAATCTAGATGCAACCACAAAATATATTTGAATCCCCGGTTATCCTAAAACCAAATTCACTCCATCACCATTAAGAACTATGATGGTTTGATCCCTCTCAAAAGGGTACGTATGCAATCTAGCGACCTACTAGATGTAACCGCAATTTCAAACAGAATCCATGATTCCACCACTCAAATTCAGCCAGCCTACAAAAAGTGAATCTTTAGCCATACAGTTACAGCACCACAAAAAGTCAAGCCGACCCAAAATTCTAAAATGTTTGAACTACAATGGTTTGATCCCTTCAAATGGTATGTAGGCAGTCTAGATGTAAAACTCTGGATGCAACCACACTTCAAAAATCAAATTCCATTACCACTAGAAATATCTCCACCGCCTAATTGCAAATGGATTTAAACGACCACAAAAGTCTACTATAAGTTCAAAATGTCACAAAAAGTCAAATTCTAAAGCTTTCTATGGATCATTCCTTCATCTAGAGTTCACACCCACTTTTTGTTTGAACTACGAGTGACTTGATCTCTTCCGGGGTACGTAGGCAGCTCGTTAACCCCCTCGGGTGCAGTTGCAAAAACACAAAAATCCCATATTTTTAAATTTGTTTACTTCATATTTGGAATCAAAGGGTTTTCTCTTAAATTTAAGAGTCGTAATTAAAATATTTTCTTTTTAATCTTGGATGGGTCGAACTCAAAATAATAAATCTCTATTTCCTTCAATGAGATAGAGTGAGATTATGTCGAGTAAATACTTTTACAATTTTTACCCAACGGTCATCTATAAAAGACAATAGATGTAATTAGTTTACCGATCGAAAGAAGCACGATCACTAATATCAAGTTTAGGGAATAAAAAACATGATCCATGATGTATGGTTACAAAAATCGATGCAAAATCGGTGGCTTCATACCACTCCCCAGAAAAACTATGACTGTAAAATAGTCACAAAGATCAACTTCCCTTCTTCTTTTTTTCAATGTGAAATCACAATTAAGCGTGAAATTCACTAAGAACTATGACTCTCCTAGGACGGTCACTAATCTTAAACCTTGATGAAGGGGTGATTAAATCATCTTTCACTCATACCTGCATTAATCCATAGGAACTACAGGGATATAATAATTCATGGTATTTAAACCTAAATCTAGACCTACATCTAGGGTGTTGCGATAATTAAGTTTTACAACCTAATTCTCGAAGGGGGTTAGTAGATTTACCTTGAGGGTGTTATACTTGGTATAAAAACTTCGCTGACAAGAAGTTTGAAGAGAAAACGTCCACGAATTTCCGGCGAAGAGCTCCAGCGGTGGAAAAATTCCAGCTGTGATTGGTAGTCGAAGGTGGAGAGATTCTGTCAAGGAGGGAGGACGGTGGTGGAGGTTTTAGTGTTTAGAGGTATGATGTGATGATCATCAACTCAAGAGCTGTTGATAACGTGTTGGAAGGAGAAAATATGTATTACAATTTGTTACAATCATTATCCATATAAATCAGGGATTGAGAAAATATCTAATTCTATTCTAATTAGAACAAGACACACTGAAATACCAGGAATATTTCTCCCGAAACATTAATAAATTTTAGATTTTTTTAAAGGACAATTTTAGACTTTTTAAAATAAATTAGATTGAGTTTCAAAGTCCAAAATCTTTTATGAAGTAACAGCTCAATATATTCAATGTTGGATGCAAAAATCGCGCAATTGAAATTGAATTTCATCGATAGTACTTATCGATATTATTAATATTACAATGATATCACAGTGACACAGTTTAATCTCGATTTTAAGATAATGTGTTGTATTTCATTATAAAGTAATATTCCTGTTATCATGAGCTAATCCGATGCGGGGGCTGTAGCGGAAGATAAGCAAACGCAGAGATGTTGTGGGGTGATTGTCAAGGTTAGGGCTATGACCAACAGGGGCAATTATATATTTGCAACGGAGAAAGGGCACGTTTGTACTTCCGCCACCACCTTCGTGGCCTTGTTGGGAATTAACCGCCGTCAAACAAGGCACTCGCCATATCAAATTCTTAAGGCCAAAAGACACAAGCTGTGCTCAACACTCATGTTAAACAGGATCAAGAAATGTAAATTTCATAATCCATACACAATTTAATTACCAAATCAAAATTCATTACATACAGTACAAGAATTCTTGAGACAAATAGGGGCACCAGCAACATAAGCATTGTGTGTTGAACTGGTGCAAAGAATGGAATATCTGGGCAGGACTGACGAAGCTGCTTGCAGAAAACCTGAAAAGCAAAAGCTATTTCAACGCCACAGCATCCTATCATCTAGCTTGCCAGCTCAAACCCTCACCCACTAATTTCGGAAAAATTGAAAGTTAAGCTGTGATGCACTCCAACTCCTGCTCACTAATACCAAGCTAGCATCAAATCAACGGTTTCACTGTGCTCAGTCCAGGCCTCGTCGCCACTTGGAGAGTTAAATAGCACCAACAGAACAAAGCTCACTGCTAAGAACCTAATGACGTTGTAATGTGTCAACATGGTACTTTCCTTTCTAATTCTGCAGGTTTTAGCTTGGGAGGCAATTCAGATATCACCTTCTGCAATGGTATCCACTTCACCTGGCTGCCACTTCCATTAACGACCAAATTTGAGAGAGACGTAATTTCCTCAACATCCAAATTTTCATCAAGTATATCATTCCAAAAGTTTCCATCCTCATTGAGATTTGATGCTTTCATTAGTTCTACTACTTTATCTAGTGTTGCCACATTCCTGCCAGCACCACAACCCATGGCAGTTGCAGCACCCACTGCATTTGCAATTGCTAATGTATTGACCATGGGCATTTTGTGGATGAAACCATAAGCAATAGCAGCTACAAAACTATCTCCGCATCCAACAGTGTCCATGACATTTACCTGTCATATTTTCAAGGAAAGACTTAATCAGTCAATGTAGAATGTATAATGAGATTCAGGAAAGTGAAACAGCTGAATATATGTGTTCCACATATAGTCAGATATAATACTTTATGACCAAAATCAGTAGTACTGTCATGATGGACACAACACACATAGCAAACAAGCATATCCAAAGCATGAACATTGCTGTTGTCAGCTAAAGCAAACACGTCTCCAAAATGAAAGCGCTTCCATGGTCAGTGGTGGTACAACAAATATTACTACCTATGAAGGTCCATTTGGAAAGATAATTCCATATCTAATACTTCTTTTTGTCCTGAAAATTTATAGTTAAATCACTTGATTGGACTCCTGCATGTCATCTACAAGACTTCACCTACATCTGAATACGAAGCTTAACACATAAATTTCTAACGATTCCTTGTTTTGTCAAATCCATTAGTTCAAGTTTGAACTGAATCACTTCATATCAAATACCTTCTGTATAAAGTATTTTCTTAAGCAACTTCTTATCTTCTTTAAATCCTTCCATCCCCAAAAGATTGATTTTATATTCAAAGTCACAGTATCAAATGCAATATAAGTATCATATATAAATCAGGTGACAAGAAAAGTAAGCCACATTAAAAAGAAGCCTGTCAAGCCAGAAAGTGATACCTTGAATGCTGGTGCACCAGAGATATTGGACTTGGTTATTAGAATCGAACCCTTTGGCCCCATTTTAACAATCACCCATTTTGTTTGCATTCCTTGCTTGAGCAACTCCTGCCCTGCTAATACTGGATTCTTAATGCCAGTCAATGACTCAGCCTGGAAATTAAGATTTCAAATCAGTATAGTGGATTGGCATAGAAGCAAGATAACAACAAGTCGATAAAAATTGTATGCAGCACATGTTCAGAAAATTTTATGCTCAAACTTTCTTTCTTTCTTTCTTTCAATACTTTTCTGGGAAGAGGGTTGGGATGGGGGTTAGCAAGGACCCTACACCAATGACATCGGCAAACCAGTGTCATAGGTGCTGAAGAAAGATTGCTTAGTATATGTCATTGACATTTTAATTGCAAGCCACATCAAAGGCAAATCAGTGCCAGGATATAGTACACAATAACCATAAATCTGTAGTCCAAAACTATCTATAGAACTGAAGATCATAACACTGAACAATACAACACTATGGACACTACTCGCACTAGTTTCCACAAATTGACAACTTTTTTGTGAGGCCTGCTCCCAATTATATCATCTCACATAAAAAAAATCACAGCAGATAAAAAAGCACTTGCCTCATCAGAAGTTAGAAGAAGAACGTCACTCATCCTCAACAACTGGCTAAGTGCTCCTTGTTCCTCAGGTGTACCCGCAGAAAGGCTCTTTCCACGGGGTCCAGGGTCGAAAAATATTGCTGTTCCAACTTCAAGAGCATACTTTACAGCTGAGACTATCACATGAGGAGAGAGTTCGTCAAAGCCATAACCATTACAAAACAGAATCTTTGACCTTTTTATAGCCTTCTTGACTTGTCCGGATAATCTGCTCAACCAACTGAATGCCGGCTCCCTGCTAAAATCTGCTCGACTGATACAACATAACACGCTCGATTTAGACTCTAATTCTACTTATCTAAACTAAAAAATCTGAAAGGACCAGGTGCAAACTTATACCTACAAAAGCCATGTCTTTGGAGTGGATCCACGAGAACCCAGCACAACAGCGTCTCGTAGGCAGAGGCACCGGAGCTGCTAGCATCAGTATCCTCATTCATGCCAACCATACCGATTCCCTCGTCACAAAGCACATCTAGCAAGAACTGGCCATACACTTCTTGGCCGATGTGGCCTATGGCAGTGCAGTGAAGTCCCAGCCTCGTAGCTGCTATAGTCACATTGCAGTTGCCACCAGCTTCCCAATGTTTCTACATACATCAAAACCATTACAACCAAACCCATCAAACAATACAGTAGAGACAAATTTCACATATTGTAACATACTGAGCTGTTTTAGTTACTGAGAGTAAGTAAATTTCAATGGTGCGGAGGTAAAAAATGAGAGAGAGAGAGAGAGAGAGAGAGAGAGAGAGAGAGAGAGAGAGAGAGAGAGAGAGAGTTTACCTCGTCGGGCGGCGAGGCGGATAAGCGGTCCATGTAAGCGCGGCGGGCGGCGACATCGGGCAGCGGAAGCTCGGGGACGCTGAGGACGATGTCGACGCAGAGATTGCCGAGCGTTGCGACGTCGATGTCTTTGACGGCGGCGGTATTGGAGGTGCCATTGAGGCGGTCGGAGGTGGAGTGGAGTGGGACGACGGAGGAGGAGATGCCGAAGGCGGCGCGGTGGTGAATTGGCGGGAGAATGAATCCTAACCTAGGATGAGAATGATGATGAGAAAAAACTGAGTGAGACGATGACTTAATAAGGGAGGGTACATGGTAATGATAAGGGATCGGGGATTTGAGGGTTATGGTGTGCATTCAGACCAGACGATCAAATGACCCAGAGAGAGAGAGAGAGAGAGAGAGAGAGACTCGCCGGCGCGAAGAGTTGAAGACACTGTGCTGTGACCAAACCTGCAACTCTCATCGCCGGTTGTTATCATTCTAGCCTCTCTTTTTTCAATTTTTTTTTGTCTATTATTTTTCTCTTGCATAATTTCTTAGATTATTAAACTGAAAGAAAAAAATAACAAAACAAAATAGAGAGAGTATAATTCAGAATAAGTCGATTGCACAGTATAATGTCCGGTCTAATCAGTTAGTAGTAAATCTACATCCAATCCAACGTAATGTATTAAACTGTATTTTAACTAATTTGTATATGCGCGTGCGAAAGTCGTCACTTTCGCAGCGTGCGATTTATCAGTGGCATACTTAAAAGTGTGCAATTATATTGTCTTCACTTAATTGCCCAAGTCCATTGCTCATGACAGATACTATCGTGCACTTTCAGGCCTATCTCTATTATTCGAATACTGATCTAATTGAGATCTCTATTATTCGAACACAGATCTAATTGAGATGTGGGAAGAATTACCAATGATTGATGATAAAATTTGTAAAATAATATTAGCCTACTTCATATTAAGTCAACACTATGATGTTTATTATCTCCGCTTACTGGTTTTGTTAATTGTTAATTGAGGATTAGGAAATCTAATTATTTTGCAGTATAGTTTTTTGTTGGTAATTTTTGATTTATACTGTAATTTAGGCTCCATTTCGGTATTGATGTGATGTTTAACTGTTTAAAAATCCAATGGAGCAATTTGGATTGATATTGTTGTTAAGTATCGGATTCGGCACTAACGAATTTTGTTGCCGATTACAGTTTGGTAGCTCAGTATGTTTAGTCAGCATAGCAGTGAACGGCTTTTGCTGATCGAAATGAAGTCTAGATGTTTTTTGCAGGAGCTGCAGGTTAGATTTAGAACCGTTTGAAGAACGAAAAATTTGATTGCGAAATCACTTTTGTTATACCTGCGTGTGTTGACTGTGCTCCTTTGTATTTGACTTATTGAGTTCAGAAAATATGGGATGAAGTTGGAGTGCCTGAGGTCGAGAGGAATGCGATGCTTTCAAAAATCGAGCAGGAGTGTGTGGAGGTGTTTAGGATGAAAGTTGATGAGGCTGAGCAGTGTAAAGTCAAATGCAGAAAGTAATTGCTGATTTCGAAGCAGAATTTGTAGATATACAGTATATGCTGCATTGGGTGAGAAACTGCCACTTGTAAGTGACTGAGTCTTGTATAGATTTCCGAAAGAATGGTGTTAATGAGATTTTTGTAGAAAGAGGTGATTGGTTTTTAGTTGATTGGAATTACATATGTATAGTATTTTGTATCCACAGTTTGATAGAAATGGTGGTGGAATTTTAAAGAAAGAGTTTGAGATCATTATCCCAAAATTGGAGGACATGAAGAAACGAAAATTTGAAAGGAGGAACCAGTTGTTCGCCATCTTGGATCAATTACAGAAACTTTCAAACGATTTAAACAGGCCCTTGGCAGAAAATCTGTACAAAATGGTGGTGGAAGAGAGGGACTTGTCCCTGAAAAGGCTGGCAGTCCTACGTAGCCAATTGCTTGAATATCAAGATCAGAAGGTTTTGTCTTTTCTCTGTATCTGTGACTTGTTTGTGCCTTTGAAACTTTACTCGTATTATCCATGCATTTATGGTGGAAATATTTCTACACTTGATTTCATTGAAATATGTCACTACAAAACCAATTGTTATGCCGAGAACTGTCTACCGGTATTTTAGTGAATGATAGGTGAGGTTAGCATTCAATTTCTTTCCCTCCCTATAATGCCTACCTCTTTGACTATCTGTTTTTATTCATATCACACAGAAGAATCGTTTGAAGCTGATTATGGACCACCTGAGTGTACTGAACTCCACTGTTTTCAGTCTTGGTATGGATTTTAAACACACAATTCATCAAATCCACCCTACCATAAATGATGAGGGGGCAAAAGACGTAAGTAATAGCACAATTGAGGGCTTGTCAAACTCAGTTCAGATACTGAGAGAGGTGAAGATACAGAGATGGCAGAGGGTATGTGTGTAAAACAGACGTTGAATTTTTTTGTTTTTTCCTTTCCTGTTGCTTAGTATTTACAATCATAGTTTCTTTTTTGGATTCCGTCTTGCATCTATATCAGCTTCAAAAATTTGCAAGTGCGCTGTTGGAGATGTGGAATTTGATGGATACACCCGTGGAAGAGCAAATGAAGTTTCAGAATGTAACCAGTCGTATAGCTGCTTCAGAATCTGAAATCACCAGCTAAATCATGTAATTTGTCAAATTACATTCTTCGATCAGAATATCAAAGTTATGCTTTTTCATTAGATCTTCTGTAGCAACGAAGCTGTGATGTGCTTAACTGATATGAGCTTTATTTCTGAAGGTTGAGGCTGAAGTCTTAAGGTTGGAGAAACTCAAATCAAGTAAGCTGAAAGAGATCCTTCTGAAGAAGTTGCAACTGGAGGACATATGCAGGCAGTCTCACATGGTTGCAGAGATACTTGCTGCAGTAGGGAACTCGAATGAAGCTATAGAATCTGGTATTTGATTTGTTTCTTGGTTTTGTTATACTTCGTAAATTACCAATGTACCTAATGACAACATATTTTTCCATTAAGGGACATGAGAGTTTCATCGTGAGTACTGATGTTACTCGTATTAGTGATGTACCACCTACTTATTTGTATGTATATTAAATCTTTAGCTTTTAATGTATAAGACATGACCATTGCTTGAGGGTGAACCGAAGATGAGACATCCAGTTAGGTTTCTAGGGACAAAACAATTGAATAACTCATCAGTAACTATCGAAGAAGGGGAATTATGAACTAAACCGGGAAAATTGCAGCACCAGAAGAGAAATTAATTGAAATCACATGAATTAATTAGCTTCTTTGTAGAAGAAATAGAAATCACATGAACATACAAAATAAACTTCATCAATCATAATGGGTGTAAATGTGTAGTCTTATGATTATAATCACACTCCAATATTTGTCGCCAACAACTAAATATTCTCGTCGATAGCATATGTATTAATCACTGTAAACTCCTAATCCAAAAGAGATCAAAAAATTGGATGAGCAACTCCATTCACAATCGGCTGACCTTTCCATTGCTTCATGCATACCAAAGAATCTTCTCAAGTTAACTTCATCATTGGGTTGGTTTCATTAACCTTGCCTTGACTAAAGTGGTTAGTTAACCACAATATAAACTTACTAACTGGTATACAGATAAAGTCTCCCGGCCATATATTCCTTAACAATCAACTAAAGACACCAAACAACTACAAAGTCTGGTATACTATGTCTTTTCTTTCAGGTGCATTCATCTCGTCCTCCCTTGGATCTAGTCTTTATCTCCAATTCCATAGCCGCGCTCACTCTTGATTATAGTGACTGATCAATCTTCTTCAAGCCCGATTCGATTGATATGTTCAATGTATTTAGTAATCAAATGTTGCCCCAGAACATGACCATCAACGCACCTACAGTAAGTGAGAAAAATTCTAAATCCAAAATTTAAACTTCAAAATCTCGACTCTGAGATTTTCTTTATCTTCTTCAAATCAAAGGTGAAGTCGTGAACAATCAGCAAACTCAGCAAAACCCAAAATGAAAAACAGAAAGGAGAAAGCTATACCCTTACTACGCCTCCCTCTTGTGAAATCTCCTCAAAATCTCCATAATCGCTGATAGTAGAGGTTTTGCTAAGGTATGCTGAATAAAAAAATCCTTACTGATCTATTGAATAAGCATCGTTGAAAACAAATGGAAAAGGAAATTAAAAAACTAAAAATCTCAAGAATCTTAATGACTCACATCACAAAATAAACTAATCTCTATATTGATTTGCTTACCAATTGATTTGTTGAAGCTATCCGAAAAGAATTGACTTTGCCCCCTTTTCCACTTTTAGTGCTCTGGAGTCTTCCACGTTTTTCATAATGTCGTCCATAGATATCCAATTCCTTTCAGTTCGACCACAATACCCATCAAAGGGTAAGAAATCTTTCATCGACTCTGAAATTCTGGAAGCGGGAATGAGTTAGTACGATTACTTTTACTGGGAGAGAGAGAGAGAGAGAGAGAGAGAGAGAGAGAGAGAGAGAGAGAGAGAGAGAGAGAGAGAGAGAGAGAGAGAGAGAGAGATGTTAGATGCGATCGTTTAAGTTCTCATGTTGAGAGAGCAGTTTTTTAGAGGCGGAGAATAGGTCGGGAATGGAACGCTAAAAGCAGTTTTCCAAGTTCTCAATTACTCTTTTGTCCATGTTTAATATATATCTGTGTTTGACGAATTATAAAACCCAAGGACAAAATTAGGGATGTTGAAAGTTCTACCTTTCAACTGCCTTAAGTCTCGTTTCCTTAATTAATAGAGATATATTCGATTTAAATTTAACGATTAGAACACAAAGATCTTCGATCAAAGAATACGAAGATGTACTTCAAAAAAAAAAAAACGATGTATCATAAACATAACTGGAAAAAAGGAGATTACACTCCAGATTTATGGTATTTACGCAGCAGCCCATTAGAGACCATAGTCACCGGTAGAGAATTGTAGTCATTGTTCATGTCGTTTTGTATGTACATGACTTTTGCCCAATAGCTTTGTAATTTTGTTTGGTCACCATAGTTGTTCGACACGTTGTGTGGGCACATGGGCCACTTATTGCCCTTTATACTGTTGTAATCGCCATTGGGATTGGAATTCCATAAATCAAGAACAGTATTTTGTTTCATTTTCTTAGTTTTCCTTTTCTCTCTATTACCTGGTCTTTGAGTGCCTAACAAGTGGTATTTAGAGCCTTATGGTTCCAATGGGGCCTGGCCGTAAACCGGGCATCACCAGCAAAGAGCCGCAGGAGCTCACAGCGGCTAAGCGTGACTATGTAACGCAGCAATCAGAGACCACTTCTCAGATCCAAGCCTTGAGGGAATATGTGGATAGTCTTCGTGAAGCACAGCTCGCGTTACACACATGCACACAAGAGATGTAGGTGCATGAGGAAGCGCGGCAACTCGAAAACACCCGCATGTTTTCGGAGCTGATGGAGGCCATGCATTTCTTTCACACGTCGGAGACATCGTCCAAGCCCTTGACGGTGGGGCCAAGCTTGAGTAACAGTACCTCTACTCCGCTTGTACAGTCTCAACCCCTTTCTACTACTGAGTCGCCCTTGTTCCAGATCGGCCAATTTGGGTTGGTATCTCCACAGTCGTCACTACCTCCCAGATCTGAGGGAGCTGTTTGGACTTCTGCCGGAAACTCACTACCAGAAATGGAGACATTACCGGCGACCTGCCGTCGCCGGCCTTGTCTTTTTTTTCCGCCGGAATTGACATTACCGGCGACTTGTCGTCGACAATGACGTCGCCGGAGATTCCCCGCCGGTGTTGACATTGCCGGCGACGGGAAACGCCGTCACCGGTGATGTCTCGGACATTACCGGCGACTTGAGTCGCCGGTGATGTCTTGGACATTACCGGCGACGGCGTCGCCGGCAATGGCAGCGCCGCCGTGGCCGGAATGTGAGACATTGCCGGCGACTCGAGTCCATGTCGCCGGCAATGTGGGGAAATATTTTGAAAAAAAAACGCGGTTCTGGATTGGGCCCAATTCCATAACCTGCATTGAACCGGATAAACCGTACAATCATACAAGTTCAACAGTACACGTAGCAAAGACAGTCATACAAGTTCAACATAAATGTCCAACGTACAGTACAAATAGCAACGACGATAAAAAAATTAACTACAACTACAGGTCAGGTCCAGGAACTTGCGGGTCATCAGGGTTGAAGTAATCCATGTACTCATTTGAATTCCGGTGGCTACCTTGGTCTTGCTCTGGCGTTGACTGGTGCGGTGGTGGTGGTGGATAGGTAGGGATATGAGGGACCGGGGGAGGTGTGGGGAAGGGTTGTCCGGTAGTCTGAGCCTCGTACATCGTCCGCATCCATGTGTACATCTGAGCCTGCACCTGTGTCTGCTGCATTTGGTACTCGGCCATCTGCCTCTTTTGCTCCTCCAACTCCCTCTCCGTCCTATGAAGCTCCGCCGCGAGGTTACGACTAGAAGTTGAACTTCTTGACCCGGTAGAGTATTCTGAAGTGTTCTTCAATAGTCCTTCGCCCGCCGTGCCCATTCCCCTACAGTAGTAGGTATTCTTTCCAGTCCCGCACACTTTTGCCATGATCCGAGCCGCTATTGGGGGATCAAGCGGATCGATCTGAGAGGCATACTGGGTGACTTCTTCCTCGGAGCAGTCAGGATGGTTAGTCCGAGCTATACTCATGGTCACTTCTGCGGTCGCCTCCTCCACTCTCGACTAATTGAAAAGGGAAAATGAACAACGTATTAGCTAACAAAATCTATTTCCATCTTGAAAAATAGTTTTATTAACACATGGAGAGGCGAAAGACTTACCGCTTCTTCAGGGCACTGCGGGTAGAACTTCTGATGAATATACACCAACGGGTTCACCTCTTGTTGTTGCTGCGCCTTAGTCGACCAACCCATGTAGTTGAGTGAACCTGCATGATGGGCCCTGGTGTTTTTCAATCTATTCGCCCAGTTCGTTTTCGAAATCGCCTTGTTTGATAAACATATGAAAAAAAATTAGTAACTAACTATTTCAATCTGATACGATACATTAGGCTTGTAAGATATATTAAGGATGCATACCCGAGCTTTGGGGTGCTCGAAGTGGGCTATCAGCCACAGCCACTCGTACTCCCTAAACCGGAATTCGCTAGGGGTGGAACCTCGGCCTAGCTCCTTGTATACAGTGTAATGGGAAGAAAGCTCGTTCTTCCACTCTTTATACCTATATTAAAAGAAGGAAAAAAAGTTAGAGATATTAAAACACTTGATAAACAAAAATCTAACTCGATATATATTCAAATAAGTCAAAGCACATCACCTCATATGTAGTTGACGCTCTACCCACGTGTGAATAAGAACTTCATCCACATCAAACCACACCTGCAATATGAATATATAAAAGGTAAAATTATATATTTATTCGGACTTAATTAATAAATGTAAAATTTACGTAATGAAAATACGATTTTACTCACACTGAGTGCATTATTCACTTGCATCTTCACGTAGATAGGCACAGATTCCCAATCTGGCCAAAGCATTGGGACCTTGTCCCGCACGATCGCACCGGCCATGCTGACATATTTGCGCGTGGTGTCGAATGCCTCGATCACCTCGCCATCCTCATTGGCCCTTATGGGCGTTTTCCTTCCGCCGGTGGCCTGCTCAAGTCTCTTCCCGGTGCAGGTGCCTCTAGCCCCTTTCCGTTTTCCAGTCCCATTAACGAAATTGCCTAATAATACAATGTCAACAAATTGATATCATTAATTGAACCTATCGCAAGTCTTAAGTAATAATTAAGTAATCAATCTGATGTTAAATAAAATTTACCTGCATCGTCCGTTTGTTGGTTGGTGCACCTCACACTCCAAAGATACACGGGGTCGAACGGGAGGAAGTTATACGCTTCCTCCACGCTCAGGAACTCCGGCCGTCCTTCAATATAAACAGGCATCCCCCTATCATCGAATTCAGGGATGACAGGAATCTCGTCGGGTAGGAAGAGACCGGACGGCGGAGATAGACGAGGCCTGGACGATGAGGCGCCAGCACCACCATGTGTCTCAGATGATTCCCGTGAAACGGGAGTAGGCACCGGGCGAATATGGGGCATTCGGATTGAGGGAGTTTCTGATGCTCCCGTTGACTGTCGCTCGTCTGAGGCTCTGCCACCGGAGGGACGTCTGCTGATTGAGCGTCTGGAGACTGAGGCTCGAGGCTCAACTTCCGGTTGCACGGCTCTTGATCGTGCATCTTCCTCCTCAGCTCGCGCCTCTAGCAAGGCTCTCGTGCGAGCACTCATCATTGGCCCACTGGGCGTGTTGCTAACTGCGGGCGAGGAGGAAGCTTGACTACTGTTCCCTCCACTATTTCGGGAACCTCTCCGAAGCCAATTAGCCGCAAAACCTCATGGCATGGACACCGTAATAGTCATGGGAACTGGGGTTCTATAACAAATCGGAACCGGAACGGTTTGGAACCGGAACGGTTTGGAACAGGAACCGTTTGAACCTGGAACCGTTATATTACAAACGGTTCCGGTTACAAACAGTTTCGGTTCCAAACGGTTCCGGTTCCAAACCGTTTCGGTTCTATAACAAATCAGAAATACCAGAACGGTTTGGAACCAGAACCGTTTGAAACCGGAACTGTTTGTAACTGGAACAATTTGTAACATAACGGTTCCGGTTACAAACAGTTCCGGTTCCAAACCGTTTCGGTTCTATAACAAATCAGAACCGGAACGGTTTGGAACCGGAACCGTTTGAAACCGGAACCGTTTGTTTTCAAACGGTTCCGGTTATAAACAGTTCCGGTTTCAAACCGTTCCGGTTCCGATTTGGTATGGTTCCAATATCACCTATTATACGTTAAATTAACAACTATATCACCTAACTTAACATATATACATACATCATTTCCGGCTTTAAACTTTTCACACATATATACATCGATCATGCATCTTAATTTCACCTTAATTCACACATATATATATACATCACATATTAATCCAATTCACCCTAGCTAATTAATTTTCCACATTTTTCAAACATACGTATATATATACATTCCATATATATTAATTAATTTTTCACATATATACATTACATATATTGCTCCTTCACCCCACAATTATCCACATTTTTTTCCCACAATTTTCATACATACCTTAATTACATTTTACAAATATTGTCCACATGCATACATATATACATCCCACAATTATCAAAAATTAATTAATTAAAATACACAAAAAATATTGTGGAATGAGAGAGAGAGAGAGGGAGAGAGAGAGAGGGAGAGAGAGTGAGCTCAAACCTGGCATGGTGGAGCTCGACCCAACTTTGCCGGCGACGGAGGTGAGGGGAGGAGGAAGAGGAGGAGGGGAGGAGGAGAGAGGGGAGGAGAGGAAGAGAGGGGAGAGGGAAGAGAGAAGAGAGGATTGAGGAGAGGGGAGAGGTGAGAATTTCGTGCTAAGAGAGGGAAGAGGGAAGAGAGAATTGAATTAGGCCGAAGAGAAATGGGGAGGAGGAGATCGAGCTCGAGCTATACCGCCACCATTGCCGGCGAGGTAGGTCAACGTCGTTGGTAATGACATTACCAATGACGTACGTCGTGAGTAATGTCATTACCAACGACTTGACTCGTTGGTAATGACATTACCCACGAGTTGCTAAGTCGTTGGTAATGACATTACCAACGAGTTGCTTGTCAACTCGTTGGTAATGTCATTATTTGTCGACTATTATCCGATCGACCAATTTCCGACCATTTTCCGACTACATAATTTCCGACTACGTACAATTTCCGACTACGTATAATTTCCGACTACGGTTTCGATTTCCGACTACGTTCATTTTCCGACTACGGTTCCGATTTTCGACTACGTTCAATTTCCGATTTCCGACTACGTTCAATTTCCGACTACGGTTCCGATTTCCGACTACGTTCAATTTCCGATTTCCGACTACGGTTCCAATTTCCGACTACGGTTCCGATTTCCGACTACGTTCAATTTCCGACTACGGTTCCGATTTTCGACTACGGTTCCGATTTCCGACTACGTTTAATTTCCAACTACATACAATTTCCGACTACGTACAATTTCTGACTACATACAATTTCCGAGTACATTTTTCGACTACAATTTCCTTAAACATTTTACTACGTACATTTTACTACGTACATTTGCCGACTACAATTTCCGACTACAATTTCCAACGTACTAAGGATGATAATCGTAATCATCTTCATCACTTGAGTCTGACTCGGTTTCATAGGTAACCTCTAGCAATATGTGCCGCTCCTCGTCATCTGAATCAGCGTCAACTTCATATGGATTAACATCGAGAAGTTCTGCTCCAGTAATTCGAACCACACTCCCAGATCTCACATTATTAAGGCGAATCGTAGATGATTCCGGAATGTCAAAAGCATTTGGCTCTTGGTATGCAGTAACTTCCTCATCATCTGCGGTATCACCAAGTGTGGCAGCACTGTATATGTTTCTATGAGCAACATGGTTAACCACCTTCCACGGGACTTTGTTAAGAAGATCGTCCAGGTAAAACACTTGTTTTACTGATGAGGCAAGAACGAAAGGGTCATCTTCATACCAGGTAGTAGCAGTATTCACCGAAAATGTTCCGTACTGATCGGTCCTTGTGTTCTCCGGGCTAGTATCAAACCATCTACACTTGAACAAGTGCACTTTCATGCGGTTCCCATAAATTAGTTCAACAACTGAATGAAGGACACCGTAATAGTCAACGCCATCCTGCCCACCATGGACCATCACCCCACAATTCTGTGTTTTCAATCGGTCGTCTCGATTTTCACATATAAATTTCACGCCATTGACCTGACACATCGAGTAAACTTTTGAAGCAATCGGTTTCATCGCCAGGACCCTCAATTCGTTTGACCACTCTGGGCAACCATCATCTGCTACATGGTTCATCTGAAAACGTCCATATATTAATACGTACAGAAGAAATTATGTCATCTTGAAACCACAAAACCACGTACATACATAGATGCTATATAAAGATATATATAAAAATATACATATACACATATACTTACCCATTGACCAAAGTAGTTTGCAAACGTCTTGTTGTGGTAATCAACATTTCCGGCAATAGCAGGGCAGTGAAGATGATAGTTTTTCCAATATTGTACTTCTTGACAGTTAATCAGTACCGACCAGTGGGCAATGGCTACCTCATTTCCATCCAACTTGTACGACTTTGGCAAGCTTTCCTGTACTACCACGTCACTGGAGATGATAGAAAGGTTGAACTGGGGTTCATCTATCGGCATATGTTGTTGGGGGTCCTCTACATTTTCGAGGTACACTTTGGTGTACGTTACACACTCGTGCGTAAGATATGCTTCAGCGATACACCCTTCAGGTGCATATTTATTCTTCACATAGTCCTTGTAGGCTCCCAATTGTCTACAAGTTAACAAGTACATGTTAACTTACTTAACCACAAGCATTTACATATAAAAACATAGGCAAACCAAATTTATGAATCATTTGTACCTTTCCATGGGATACATCCAAGTGTAGTGTACGGGACCGGTAAGCAACAATTGTTCGGGAAGATGGATCATCAGGTGCGGCATTATGTCGAAAAAATTTGGGGGAAATATCCTCTCAAGCTTGCACATGATAAAAATGATGTCATCTTGCATCTCCCTCAGGTCTGCTTTTTTAACTTCCCTGGTGCATAACTTCTGAAAGAATCTTGACAAGGCCACCAACGGCTCCACCACCTCTTTGGGCATGTACCCTCGAATGAAAATAGGGAAAAGGCGTTGAAGCAGTACATGGCAGTCATGACTCTTTAATCCGTACATCTTATTGTCCCGGAAGTTAACACACCTGCTTATATTTCCTGCATAGCCATAAGGATACCTACATATATATAGATAAAGCCATATATATGGACCAATTATATTTCTCGCATATAACCATATATACTCCGCTAAAAATTTAAGGCCAAATTCCTACATAGCCATAAGAATATATACCTGACATTACTCAGCCACCGAAAAATTTCATGCTTATGCTTCGGCTTTACGGTGTACGGAGCTTGCAGCATTTTTCTCTTACCATCTCTTAACCACAAATGTTTCCGCACACTCATTGCTTTCAGATCAATGCGTGCCTTAGGGATGTCTTTTGTTTTCCCCTCCAAGTTAAGAACTGTGCCCACCACACTTTCACACACATTCTTCTCTATGTGCATGACATCTAGGTAATGTCTGATAGGCAACCTGGGCCAGTAGGAGAGTTCCCAGAATATGCTCTTGTGTGTCCAAAACTTATACCTTTCGGGCTTGTCTGGAATTGACGCCACTATGTCAGGATGATTGCTCAGCTGGCCAAAATCGTATTCATTCAACACTTCCAAAATTTCTTCCCCTGTCCATCGCCTGGGTGCCACACCTGTTTCCACAGTCCCATCAAACGCGTCTGGATCCTGCCTAAATGGGTGATCATATGGAAGCCAACAACGGTGACGCATCTGAACAATT
Organism: Geum urbanum; assembly: GCA_946800695.1. Lineage (NCBI taxonomy): Eukaryota > Viridiplantae > Streptophyta > Magnoliopsida > Rosales > Rosaceae > Geum > Geum urbanum. The sequence continues at coordinate 41,597,104 of OX327007.1, read as the reverse complement.
TTACTGCAATGAGGACTGCAACAATCAACCGTCATGCACTCTGAACAAGCCCTGTAACCCCTGGTAACGTTGCCCGACAACATACCGCGGGCAGGAAAATCACTGATGGTGCCAACAAGCATGGCATGCATCTGAAACATCTCCTTTTTGAACCTATCGTAAGTGGGGTGGCCACACTCACTCAGGTACTTAAGCTCCTCAATCAAAGGCCTCAAATACACATCGAGACACTTTCCTGGATAACCCGGGCCCGGAATTAACAGAGTGAGCATATTGTATTCCTTCTTCATGCACATCCATGGTGGAAGGTTGTACGGTACCAAAATAACTGGCCATATACTGTATTGAAGACTCATGTTGCTAAAAGGGTTGAATCCGTCAGATGAGAGCCCTAGCCAAACATTTCGGACCTCTGCTGCAAAATGATCAAACTCCCTGACCATGTGCTTCCAAGCCTCTCCGTCGGAAGGGTGTATAAGGGTGTCATCGTCAGGCAAGTTCCTCTCAGCCCACCATCTCATTGCCTCGGCCGTGAAAGCACACATGAACAACCGCTCCAGCCTATCAATAAGCGGGAAATATCGAAGTATCTTCACAGCTTTCTTGTTGCCTGCAGGAGTCAACTTATACCTTTCTGTAAAACATACCGGGCAGGCTTCAAGGTCTTCGAGATCTTTTCCCCAGAAGAGAATACAATCATATCTGCATGCATGGATTTTGATGTAGGAAAGCCCAAGATCTTTCAGGATATGTCGCACCTTATGATGAGTGGTAGGAAGACGATGACCGGGTGGCAGTAGCGAAGCAGTCCACTTCAACCAAGAATCAACAGCTTTGACAGACATTTTGTTCTCCATTTTGAGCTGCATCACTCCCATCACACTTTCAAGAACAGTCTTACTACAACCGTTGTACAACGGAGTCTGTTGCAATGCAATCAGGTTGTTGTACTTGTCCATACCGCTTGTGTTGACATGACCTCCAGGTAATGGTTCGACTGGCTCGATATGGGGGAAACCCTCAACGACGGGAGGGACATTTGGTGCTTCATCAGCAAATACACCGCTCTCATGAGGAAACATATCATTGATTAACATCGATGTTGGATCATAGGATGAACTGCCCCTCTCAGCAAAATCTCCATGATCATAGCGTGGACTGGCCCTCTCACCAAATTGTCCATGATCATGCGGACCCGCTACCGATTTTTCACCGTGATAAATCCAACAAGTGTACTTATCCCAAAACCCGTATTTACTCAGGTGCCTCTGGACTTTATCAATGGGAAATCGAAATTGATCGCTGAAACACTTACATTCTTTACACGGGCAATAATGAAGTGTAGTGTCTCCACAATTAGCCTTCACAAAATCCACAAAACTCCTAATTCCCTGGTGATATCTGACATCCCATCTTTCGAGGCTCATCCAACTCTTGTCCATCCTAAAAATTCTAACAATTTTACGTATTAATTATATATATATACACACATTCACTACTAATAATCGACGTGATCTCTCAATTCAACTCTAATTAAATCAACACATGCATGCATATGTATATATATCGATCTAATCTCTGAATTCGATTCAGTACTCGATGATAGTATTCTCCTTTTTTCAATTCAAAACGTATTTGACTGGGTAGGAGGAGGCTCTGTTAAGCCTGGCTCCGATAACAATACGATAATACCAGTCATTGATTCAGACACAAGATTAACTACAAGCTGTTTTCTCGTTTCGGTGACAGTATATCAACAACATTTCATATATATCTCACGAATTGGATTTGATCAACACACACACACATATATATATATACCACATATACGTATATATACACCTACATACCTATATATATAGCTTCCCGAGTGATCGAGTTTTTGACGCACGCCTTAATTTTGACAATATACCGAATGATCGATTTCAGAGCGTACGTTTTCCTTCTTTCGATTTCTCTGGATTTTTTTCGCTCAAAATGATTGAATGATCGAGCTGCCCCATCCGGCATCTAATATAAGACACATTGTCGGCGACGGAGTAAGTCGCCGGAAATGAAGACATTACCGGCGACTTTACACCGGAATCTCGCCGGTAATGTTCCAAAACATTACCGGCGACTCCAACCGTCGCCGGCAATGTCTAGGCACACATTTCAGGCGAAATTCCGGCCGGAAAATCGCCGGAAATGTGTTCCTAGACATTGCCGGCGACGGTTGGAGTCGCCGGTAATGATGGACATTACCGGCGACTTTTCCGGTCGCCGGCCTTGTTGGCCGGAATCTCGCCGGTAATGACTCATTTTCTTGTAGTGACTATGTGTAGGGTGTCATGGTGGTAGAGTAGTACGGTGGAGCTGTATACTAATGGAAAATAGTGTATTAGTTCATTCTAAAAGGTCCAGTGTACTCGGAAGGAAAAGCTGGGTGGATGGTTTGTATTTTGGGGGTTGTATACTGGTGAAAAGAAGGGTATGGACTTGTACCAAAGGGTCTAGAGTACCCTAAAGACAAGGCTTGGTGTAGAGCTTGTGTTTGAGCTAGGTATTGAGGCACAATGAAGGGTAGGGGAGGTACAACAAGAGAAACGTGTGGGTAACTGGGAAAGGAAACTTGTGGGTTAAAAGGTAGAGGTAAAGACACCGAGTTTGACCTGGCAGCTCCAGCTCGGAACTCGTCCTCCATGAGACGTTCACCGCTCTGCTCCGGCTGGTTGTGCTGGTTTCCAGATTCCCTAGCAGTAGCAATAACTTTGCCCTCTCTTTATGTTCCATCAACCATTTCTGTGGCTTTCGGTGCCGATCGAGTTGCTCATATGAGTTAGGTCTGGGTATGGAAGTTCCCCTAAAGATTCTCTTTGTTAGTGAACATAATTCAATCTGGATCGCTCATTTCCATGTAGGCCAATTGCTATTACGTTCGGGAGTTTCAATGTAGATATGTTCGATAAGTCTCAAAATTTCATGCTCTCATGTACACTAGTGTAATTAATCCTTTGTAGAGATCTCTATATTATGAGTAATTGATTTTAACATTAAGACATCCCTCAATGATAACCATATGATGAAATTGAGTATCAATGATCAATGGATCATATTGTGCCAAACTCGCTCCCTTCCTTGGACAAGTATTCATCGAACATTTGGATTTCTTACGCTCTCCAGCGGAATCCATGGCCTGTAACGACACTATGCCACTTTGTGACGTCACCATGCCACATTCCATGGTGGCAGCGCCATATCCAACTCCTTTTTGATGGCGCCATGTCCTCTCAAAAGGGACATAAATCCTTACAGGAATGTTTGCAGCAAGTATATGTGATCTCGTCGCTTTAACGATACTAGAAAACGTATCAGGCATCGAATCTGTTACATTCTATCATTTGGAGATCATGATGAGACATAGTGAGGACACGATATTTCCTGTCGTTCTTATTGAAGATGTTTGTTCGTATTTTCCCCTAATGACGGGAAGACTGTCTCATCAAAGTGACATCCCCAAAACTAGCAGTAAAGAGATCGCTTGTCAAGGTTCTCATAGCGGATTCTAGTTGAAGACTCATGTTCAACATATGTATTCATCTGTCTCGATTGACCTATCATAATATGCTATGGCAGAGCAATTTTGGCACATATATGCATAAGTGCGAGATATTATCTTCGCACACAGTCACTAGCTGCGCAAAACAAGATTGAATAATGGTGTATCGTAGACGATGTAGTGTAGCTGCACTTCGCTATGACATAACCCTAAGCAGAAATTATTGGTGTGTATCACCAATGTCCAAGCTACCATCGTAGTTATTTTCCATGAGACCATTTGGGTTTGTTCATAAGAGTATGATACCAATATCAGATCTTAATGATGTGCAATATTAATCATCGAAACTCTTCGATGTAAACTACCTGGCATTATTAAGTCGAATCGACTATAAATGGGATGATTCGAGTAGTGAGCCTGTAGTCATATGATCTGATCTAGAAGTTTAAGTAGCATTACAAGTGGACGATGGCATGACACATGATTAGTGTGCCTGCATTATAAACCAATACCACAAAACATCATAGTAGTCCACTAGTTGGTTGAATCGTTCTATAGAATCACCTTAGATTCTATATAGTGAGAACATGTAAGTCCTTTGCATATGATGGTCTCAATCATAATCTCTTGAATGAGTAGGCTTTGTAATAACGAATGATGAGCCTTTGAAAATAACCAATGAGGATTTGGGTTAAGGCTTGGAGTTTTCATGAACTCGGGAAGCAGGATAGGAGACTAGCACGCCATCCTCAGTGTCTAGTTTTCTCCTCTTGGGGGAAGAGGCGTCGATCACTAATCGATGTTTGGACGATGGAACCACCACTGAATGGTGCCCAACTCCAATCTCTTATGAACCATCTCTGGTTCTTGCTTCCTTTCACTCGAAAGAAGGGATGTCCGATTGACTTTCTCAAAATCCGGATCATCATATTACGACTTGGGTGTCCCAATTTGTCATATCAAAGCCTATATGTGTCTCAATCCCTTAAGTCATGTCTCATGACATGATTTAATTCTACAACTCTCTTTTAGTTGTCTTACATAGCCCATCTGGCTGACACATAAGTTTCTCTAATATTCAGATCATACCGCAATCATTAGAGATAATGCAAAGGAACTCATGTCCATTCTCAATTGAAAATTGTTTGCATAGATGATGAGAAGACCTATGTCTATTCTCATCTTATAGAAACATAATCAACAAGGCACAACGTCGATATAATTTGTCTATGGCATAACATAGTATGTGTAATTCCCATATCAATGAGACACTCAAAGTTTTCGGGGGAAATACTTGCAAAGAAACAAGTCTTGCATGAGGAAAAATAAAAAAATAACTCAAAAATTCAGTTTTTTGGGGTATCCCTTCGATCCATCGAAAGTCTTCCCCGGGTTGCATTTTTGATCCATCAAGGTACACATTTGATCCATCAAAGGTCCTCCTTAGGTTTTCCTCAGGTTTTGGCCTTCCTCGGGTCTAGTTGACATTCGTGTACTTAAACAGGCATAACTTTGTCTAGAAAATATCTATTCATGATCCAGATGAAGTTCTGAAAATTAGACTTCCGTAGCTTTCCAACCATATATTACTCATATACTGGTTCGTTATGAGTAAATCCCAGATTCATGTCAAAGCTAAGCAATCTGCACAACCAATTGTGTTATGTGAGTTTCTGACCTCTGTCTAGTGAAATGAGCATAACCTTTTCTAGTAAATAGATATCTATGAGCCGGACATAGTTCTGAAAACTAAAGGTTCGTATCTTTTCAACCATATGTCATCCATATGTTGGTTTATTCCTGACAAATCCCAATTTGTAGTCAAAGTTGACTGATCTGCATAGCAGATTTCGTTATACCCTGTTTCTGACCTTTGTCCAGTAAAGCGAGCACAACTTTTTCTAGAAATTAGTTATCGACAATCTGGAGGTAGTTCTGAACACTAGATATCCGTATCTTTTCAGCAATATACTACTTATATGCTGATTCTATCTGAGAAATTCCCAGTTTGTTGTCGAAGCTGGCTATTAGTGCGGCAAATTCCATTTTTCTGGTTTTCAGGGATTTAGGGCACTCTTAGCTATCCTAATTGATACATGGACGAATTTGCAAGTTTGCTAGGACATCTAAAGTCATTTGGGTAGCTCTTTTCACTTATGATCAGGTGAAGAGAGATCAATGTAGGTGGGACATAAAGTCCGCTTAAATACCTTTATTGAAAATCCCTTTTTCTAGACATCACAAGTTACTAAGGTGAATTCTAGTAGACGATAGGTTTAACCACAAAGTATGTATATCATATAGAAAAATGTAGAGAAGCCTGTTATTAATAAGCCAATACAATGCCTTTTATTAATAATGCCAAGGAGAATACAGCAAAGTTTACTAATCTAAAGTAATTGACCAACATTGTCAAAACATAATACTTATGCACACACGCCTTTATACATGTAAAACATAATGCTCTAGTCAAAATTTGGTATCTCTTCAATCGAGTCTCTGCCAATTTTGAAATTTGCTATGTTGAGATTCACATTAGCTCTATCTTCATCTTTTGTTTCATGTTTATTTGATCCTTAAAATTCGTAAAATCTGAGCATGCTGTTTTGTATATTTTCTGCCGAATTATTGGTGTGTCGGAATGAAATGAAATTTTTCATACCCAAACTAGACACGTATATGAACACTTCTAGAAATTTTAATAATTTTTAGAGATCTATAGCTAGGTTGAATAATTTATACAATAGTATACAGAAAATAGTTCCGAAAACTGATGGGTTCAAGGATCAAGTAGATTTGGATTTGGTGGCTTCAATATAATGATGATGATCTTGGAAATACATAGATCTCTCACATCTATTTTCTATCAATGGTATTCAATACCTATTGACCAAAAACTTCCAAAATCTTATCTTCTCAAAACATCTTGAGAATAAACAACTCATTTGATTCGAGAAACATCATGCGTCTTATCTTGGCCTCTCTTGGCATTGGTACCTCAACCTCCATATATGGCTTCTTTGGTCACCACAGCCTCTATGGACGACGCTTCCTCTATCATGATCATCGATCATGACCTTCATGCGCCAACTTATGGTGTCCTTCCTTATGTGGGCAGTTGTAGCTAGAGACCAAAAATTGTCTCATTAAAATTCCCTTAACTTAAGGGTTTCGCTCCTTATGCCTTGCTCTTTGGTGCGCTTCATAATTTGCATTGTGAATCTCTTAGTTCCCATCTTGCCTTGAATTATGATTATTCACGAGAATAAGCTTTTCCTTATCATCATAAGGTTAATAGGCTATTTGAATGTCGTGATTCGTTGAGCATCGAATTACAATCAAGATTGTTTCGATATTATGATTGCTACAACGATGGAAGGTGTAGAGGTTTTTCTCGTTCAACTCTCACTCTTTAATTGCATTCTACATAATTAGAGCGTGAATCTAAGTTTTAGCATCTCATAGTTGGTTGATGCAATTTGCTTGAAGTCGGAAAACCACATGTTATTCCACTTCTCTTTTAGATCCGGGAGCATGGTGTCAATGCACTTCTGCATATCAAACACTATGAGAAAACAGAAGATGTATTAATTTCGTAGTTGTAAGAGACTTCCTCGGTAACTAATTTGTTTTCTAATATAATATTTGGATTAGACCTTTACTTTGATGTATGTGGTCATGCGAACAATCTTTGTTCGTCTTAATCGATGTTTTTTTATGAACGCTCTTAGTTCAAATCGATTTTGTGAACGCTCTTAGTTCACTCATGAAAATGCTCTTAGTTCATGTGGGAACGCTCTTAGTTCCAAATGCTCACTTTAAAGAAAGGTGCGGTGTAGAAATGAGGGATGAGATGTTATCCCGAAATCCCTACGAAAAAATTTAAATTTCACAAAAGAGTAGGTTAAATATCCTACAATATAAGGGGATTTTTAGGGCTACCCGAATGCTACTAGAAGTTTGTCAAGAATTTTGGTCTCATTGCCAAACCATTGACCAAGTTGCTGAAAAAGGATGGCTTCAAATGGGATGCCGAGGCAATCAAGGCTTTTGAAACATTAAAGGAGGCTCTAGTTACCACCCCGATACTAGCACTTCCGAATTTTTTAGAATAGTTTGTGTTAGAGTGTGATGCCTTGGACCAAGGGATAGGAGCGGCCCTCACTCAAGAAAATCACCCGGTGGCATACATGAATAAGGCATTGGGACAAAAGCATTTAATGAAATGAATTGACTCCGATTTAGTTGCCTAAACCGAAATCAAACCCCTTCGAAAACACGACCTTAATTTTTTTTTCCATAGTTTACTTTGAAAACACATGAACCATTATTAGAACCTGCAAAGAAACACACTTTGAATATTCCACAAAAGCCAAACCGTGAGGCTCCGTTCCCCATCCGGATTTCTCAACAACATATATAATAAACTCAAAGGTTTACAAGAAATCTAGAATCACTACAAGAAAACTGCACCTAGACCACGGACCATTTCCGTCGTCTAGGTGCAGTTTTCCGTCGTCTAAATACTTAGACGACGGAATCTTCGTTGTCCAACGTCCGTGCTCCAAGTGCTGTCGTCCAAGCACCTGGACGACGGAGAATTAGTTCTCCGTCGTCTAAGTTCACTTGGACCGCGGACATTCTCCGTGGCCCATGTATGCACCTGGACGACGGAGAACTAATTCTCCGTCGTCCAGGTGAACACCTGGCCCACGGAGAAGCTAGCAATCTCCGTGGCCCATGTATGCACCTGGACGACAGGAGAATTAGTTCTCCGTCGTCCAGGTGCATACATGGGCCACGGAGAAGCTAACAATCTCCGTGGCCCAGGTGTTCACCTGGATGACGGAAAACTAATTCTCCGTCGTCCAGGTGAACACATGGGCCACGGAGAATGACAGGGTTTAGGGGTTAGGGGTTGGGGTTTAGGGTTTAGGGTTTAGGTACCTGGACGACGGAGAACATAATCTCCGTCGTCCAAGTGCCTATTTAATTTAAAAAAATAAATAAATTGTAAATAAATATTATTAATTTAATTTAAATAATGAAAATAGTCCAAATTAATTAAATAAACTAAATTTTTAATATGTATTAAATAATTAATTAATTTGTACATACACATCCAAATTAAAAACCCATAAAAATTATATAATATTGTTCGGAACTTGGAAATAAAGAAACGCGATAATTAACTAGCTAGCTAATACACTGGAGGAGCAGATGCGCCGCCGAGTCCTCCGCCTCCAGCCGGGTCGTTGTCGTCGGGGTGTGGGTTCGGAGGAGGTTGACATACTTCTCAATTTTGTTGCATGAGGGCGATGAGTTGGGCTATTTGTGCTTGTTGTTCGTCAAGTCTTTGCCGCATTGACTCATTCTCCTCTCGTGCCAGTCGAGCCTCTTGAATGACTGCTTCGACGGCCGCAGCCTGACTCGTTCTCCGCTGCCCCAAACCTCCCGTAGATGATGAGCCGGAGGTCGTCGAAAAATCTCGTACCACCCTAGGCCCAAAGTGCCTAACCTCCTTGCCAGCTCTACGACCGTAGACCTCATCCGCGATCGCAATTTGGCTCTCTAAGGATAGAGGAGGCAGGTCTTCCGGCGGCACATCTGGGAACGCAAGCTGAGTGTTAGCCAACTCTTCATGCGCACGCTCTATCACCCTTGCCTACAAAAGAATAATTAATTTATTATAATGAAATAATATTTAAATAATAATTACTATAATTAAAAGCATATATATATATATATCACTTACGCCGCATTAACTCGCTTCATTATCGAGCCCAGGCGTCACGCACGCGCTTATGCTTGCATCAAGATAAGGGTGTTTGGAGCCCTTATCCTTGTGCTCCTTGGCTATTTGAATGAACTGCTTGGCACCGGTAGTATGGTATTTCTCCTTCTTCCCCCGGTTGGCTTTGTTGACACCGGAGAATTTCTGTTACACAATCATTAAAAAATTAATAACTAAAATTTAAATAATTCAATTATCTTAATTGAAATAAAAAAAGTAAATTAACACCTTAAAGGAGTCATCGGCAAAGTGGTTACACAACCACTCTCACTCATCTTCTCTATCCCCACGCAGCTCTACGGGGGGAGGTGAGGGACCGTAAGTTTGGAAGTACCGATGGAGCCTGTACTTCCAATCTTTGTAGATGGAGTTGGCGGTTTGGTTGATATGCCTCAACATGGCCGGTGTCGGATCCACCGCAAATTGTTCCATAAAAAATAAATAGAAAATTATAATCGTATATATTATGAAATTTTAACTAATATTAACAATATTATATAATAACTAAATTGGACGTATTACGTACCGAAAGATCTTTAAAGACTTTCGCCTTCTCATGATCCGGCGCCTCCTTCCAAGTAGGGGCAGTGAGACGAACCCGGTTACGGACGATTGACCCTATTCTAGGCGCCGAGAGACTTGCTAGCTGAGTTGTGGGAGGGCCACCGGTGAATTCGTCGTAGGGCAAGTCAATCTTTTTCCCGGTCGCCTTGCAAATACGCTCCGCTTTGCCCCCTTTAATGAGACCCCGAGCCTTTTTCGATTCCGGGTCAGTGGGGGCCCTCCTTTGCCTACGGCGGGCGCTGTACATGATTGATTCGGCGGTCGAGGACGCCTGAGTACTTCCCGTTGAATGGGTACCGGGCGTCGGAGATTGGAAGGGGTCGACGTCATCACCGCTCGAGTTGAATGGGGGAGCGGGAATTTCCCTAGAGGGCGCTACGGACGGACCAGATGAAGGGTCCGGATTGAGGGCGTCGTTGCCCTCCGGTAATTCCCAACCGACTTGGTCCGCCAACATTCGGAGCATGGCATCTTCTGCCTCCTGTTGCGCTTTCTTCTTGCCGGATGGAGCCATTTCAACCTAGGAGTACGTTGTTAAAATACGTACTTACCATAATAATTACAAGTGCAAAATTTACGCTAATTAAGTACGGTTAAGATTTAAATAGAGTACACTAGTTTGACTTTTTCGGTCGTTCAATGGACGTGCGACCCGTGCGATAGAGTGTAAATTTTCAATTAATCAGCCTTGGTTAAATCGAAAAACATGGCCAGTTAGGGATAGAGATAACGCGAGAGGCATGCCTAATTTCGACAAAAGTCTTTCTTAGTCCAAATCCTGTCACCAGTCATAACCCGTTTCTAGACACCATGTCCGACATTCGGCCAATTTTTCAAAAATTTACACTCCCTCAAGTCCTTTGCAAACTCCGCCCTCAACCTCGTGTCCATAACTTCACTTAGGTTATGGTGTGCGGTGATGAAATCCACACATCACGAGGGGTTAAGGAGATAAGCTAGGAAAAGATGCGCCATATATTCCAAAGAGTGCGACTTAATAAACCAAGCCTATGTACTAAATATAAATCGAAGACGTACTACCATGCAATTTACTAGAAAATACACGTAATTATCAATTAATTATTATTTATCATGCATTTAATAATAATTATTCATTTACCAATATAATCAATTATTATTAACAATTATTATTATTACTATTATTTAATTTTAACTAATAATTATTCATTACCAAATAATTAACAACCAATAATGATTACTAAATAATAATAATAACAACAAAATAATTATTATAATTACAACTATTTATTATTTAAAACTAATAAATTAAAAGTATTTAGAAATTAAATAATTAATTAAATAAAAAAATTGTTAAAGAGTTAAAAAATAGAATTATTACCTCGTCGGAATTTCGCCGGAATATCGGAAGAGTAGACTCGTCGGAGAGGGGGAACCACGCCGGAAAGTTGGTCGTCGGAGCGTCGCCGGAGGAGGATCGCCGGAGTGAGAGAGAGAGAGAGAGAGGAGAGGAGAATGTATGGGATGAGGAAAAGAAGATGAGCCACTGCCTATTTATAGACTTTCACTTAGACGACGGAGCACTAATTTCCGTCGTCTAAGTGCACTTGGACGACGGATACAGTGTTTTCCGTCGTCTAAGTGAAGGGTTAAAAATTTTCGAAGCGGCGCGTAATTAATGGGCGGGACGTTTCACCCGCCATAAATTTGGACTTAGACGACGGAGAATTGATTCTCCGTCGTCTAAGTGGAAATTCAAGCGGCGCCGAAAATTGAGGCGGTAAATCGAACCGCCATGATTTTCGACTTGGACGACGGAGAATGACGTTCTCCGTCGTCCAAGTGAAATATTCATTGAAAAAAAAAATTAAAAAAAATCGAACCGCCATGGTAAATTGAACCTGGACGACGGATCTTGTCATTCTCCGTCGTCCTGGTGTTAACCAGGACGACGGAGAATGACAAGATCCGTCGTCCAAGTGAAATTTACGTTAAAAAAAATTTAAAATTAATTGGCTAGGAATTTAGCGATCTGTCATTGGAGTGAAATAGTCGTCCAATATCGATGAACGCATCGTATATATGAACAGTTAAATTTGAACCGACGAATAATTTTTCGTTTTGAAAGTTGTTAAGTATCAACTAATCCTTACGACTTAAGTGTTCTTCTTGTAGAGGCTCATTTGCAACAGAGTATTAACGAAATTGAATTTGGACAAAACAACCGTTGGATATGTTCGTCGTAACATAATATATAATTGTCTTCAAAGGACCATAAAATAATAAGTTCGGGAAGGGTTTCATCGGCACAGTCAACCGCAAAATCGATAATTTCACAAACCGGAAACGTGGATACAAGGCATTTCGCAACTCCGATTTTCGAACCGTCGAAGCTCACACACCAAGAATTGTTTACTCTAAAGTCTTGACGAAAAGAATATACATTGGAAGAAGGTCTAGATGGTCGTTGTCTTAGAAAAAATGACGATATCTGCACTTGGACGACGGATATTAGAGTTTCCGTCGTCCAGGTTCTAACCTGGACGACGGAGAATGACGTTCTCCGTCGTCCAGGTGTATAGACCTTGAATTCAGGGGTTAGGGCCTTACTGTTTAGGGTTTAGGGTTTGTGAACTTGGACGACGGAAAATTACCATCTTCGTCGTCCTAGTGTGTAATTTTACGACGGTGAATTACCATCTCCGTCGTCCTAGAGTGTACCTGGACGACGGATAATGACCATATTCGTCGTCCAGGTGTAAAAACCCTGAATTCAGGGGTTAGGGCCTTAGGGTTTAGGGTTTAGGTTGTCCAGGGTCATTTGTGTGTCAGTTCAATTAAATATTCATTGAAATTTTTTTTTAAAAATGATCGATCGATCCGATTTGCTAGAATTAGGGTCGAGGATTTAGGGAGATAGCCAAAACACCCAAAGGCGACAACCTGCAATTATTGATCGATGATGCATCGATCATATATTACAATAATTACATAAATTAATTACCAATTAATAATCCTCGTCGTATGACCGTACTCTTCGTCATAATCGTCATCGTCCTCATCCCCGTTAGAGGACGGCTTATCCTCGTCATCGTACTCAACATCGTCCGACGAATAACCTGAGTCCTCGTCCACGTCCTCTTCCTGCTCGTCTTCTTCATCTACCTCATCGATAATCTCATCTTCAGTTAGATCTGTATAACCATCAGGCATGGGTAACCGTTCACCATCTTGAACCAGGTCCATTATATCGGAGCGGATGACAGAAATATTAGGCTCTTGATAGGCAGAAATGTCTCTTTCTGGTTCAGCAGCATCTTCAGTCGTTGCCGGTGTCCCTTCAATTGTCTTTGTATTCCATATTCCTCGATGAGAGATATGGTTCACAATTTTTCACCCTTCGCCGGCTTTCGGATCGTCGAGATAGAACACCTGCCGAACTAAGGTGGCGAGAGCGAAAGGCTCATCCTCATACCAGCTAGAGTTTGTATCGACTGATAATAGTCCCAGGTCTTCCTTTGTACGCTTGAACCATCTGCACTTGAATAGGAAAACGTTGACATCATTCTCGTAACATAGCTGAACCACATATACAATAGCCCCGTAATATAGATCATTGTCTTTCCCAACCGCTACCCCACTGTTTTGTGTTCTTCTTCCTTCGTCTCGGGCCAATGAATGGAACTTTACACCATTCACAAAACATCCGAGATAAATATAGTGTTTAACCGGCTTCCCTGCTAGCAAGTGCTTTGGCCATGACCACCACCCCCCGTGGTTTTCAGATTTTTGCAGATCAATCATCTGCGAAAATGGGCAAATATAAGGGTTTAATTTCTACAAACATGATCGATATGTATATAAATTACTAAATACTGAGACGTATGTACGTACCCATTGGAAGAAATAATCGGGAAACTTCTTCTTAACCATTTTCTCAATCCACGCCGAACTCTTGTTTTGATTTAACGTCTGAAGCCTCTCCCTGTATGACATCATGTACGGCTCAACCCAATGTGCCTCAATAAGTTCTTCCCGTGTTAACGATTCCTTTAATACTCCTCTAAACGGTCGGACGACATTTGTGACGACAGAAAAATTGATGCGGGCACTGCGATCGGAGGCAGTGGGAGGTGGTGGATCTTTGAGGTACCTGTTGCAGTAAGTAACACACTCATGCATTAGGTATGTCTCTGCTATGGAGCCATCCGGGGCCGACCTGTTTTTGACGAATGACTTATACTGTTCAAGCTGTCTACAAAATCAAATGTACAATACGAATAAGTACATATAGCTAGCTAGTAATCTCCAGTGGAACAAATTAATTAGTTGTACGTACCTTTCTTGAGGATACATCCAAGTGTACTGGACCGGACCAGAAATGAGCACCTGCTCGGGCAGGTGGATCATTAGGTGAATCATAATGTCAAAGAAAGCAGGGGGAAAAATCCTCTCTAGTTTGCAAATGATGTGCACAATTTGTTGTTGCAATTCCACCACATCTGACTTCTTTAATTCTCTGGCGCATAACCTCTGCCACCACCTGCACAATGCCACTATTGGTTCTAGGACGTCCCGAGGCAAGTATGGTCGAATTACCACTGGAATCAGACGTTGTAGCATAACGTGATAGTCATGTGTCTTTAGACCAACAAACTTGTGTTGTACCTCGTCCACTGCTCCAGTTATAGTAGCTGCATACGTAGCTGGATAACAAACGCCCTTAAACCAATGAAATACAGAACGTCTAAGCGTCGGCTTCACTGTGTAAGGTGCATCTGGCATCTTGTTGTACACTCCTTTCCTATCCCTCCTCAACCACAAGGGACGACGTAGATTCATTGATTCCAAATCTTTGCGCGCTTTGGGAGTATCTTTAGTCTTGAACTTAATACCGAGAATTGTTCCCACCACGCTGTCGCACACATTCTTTTCTATGTGCATCGCGTCCAAGTTGTTCCTCAGCTTCAACTTCGACCAGTAAGGGAGTTCAAAGAATATACTCTTGTGATCCCAATAGCTCAGATCATGTGGAGGAATTGGATTGCATTTCTTTACATCCGCGTCATTGGTCAACACACCAAAGTCGAAATAGCTCAACCTCTCTAAAATCTCTTCGCCCGACCAACTACAGGGTTTAGGATTATTGTCTACCGTCCCGTCGAAATGAGCTTCATCCTGTCACCACGGGTGGTCGTGAGGAAGCCATCTACGGTGACCCAAGTAACACACCTTCCCCGCGTGCCAACTAGAGTTCACGTCGTCCAAACATATAGGACATCCATTATATCCTTTTGTCCTGCAGGCTGCCAACATCCATAAGCTGGAAAATCGC
The DNA here is from genome assembly GCA_946800695.1 of Geum urbanum. NCBI lineage: Eukaryota > Viridiplantae > Streptophyta > Magnoliopsida > Rosales > Rosaceae > Geum > Geum urbanum. Next base: position 41,581,894 of record OX327007.1, on the reverse strand, counting down.
TAATCGTCCACATTACGGCAGCCATCATCGTGAACATCGTGTCAGTGAATTTGTCATAAGTTGGGACTCCATTTTCCCACAACAGTTTCAGCTCGTCGATCAAAGGTCTGAGGTAGACATCTAAGCACTTTGATGGAGATTTAGGACCTGGAATTAGTACGGTAAGGAAATTAAATTCCTTGTTCATGCACATCCACGGAGGCAAGTTGTACGGCATCAGGATAACTGGCCAAGTGCTGACGGCGGAGCTATTACTTCCCCAAGGATTGAATCCGTCTGTAGATAGGCCGAGTCTAACATTTCTAACCTCTGAAGCAAAGTCTCCAAATTCTCTGTCGAAATGTTTGAAACCCTCCCCATCCGCGGCGTGTCGCAGGACATCGTCATCTATTCGCTTTTCTGCGTACCATCGTATCGCCTCTGCTGTGTGTAGAGACATGTATAGGCGCTGCAATCTGGGAATCAAGGGAAAATATCGAACAACTTTCACAGGAATTCTCTTTTTCGAACTCTTCCTATTCAACTGGAATCTGCACTGGCCACATACGGGACAATAGTCAAATCTTTATACTCTTTGTGAAATAGCACACAATCATTCAGACATGTGTCAATTATCCTGTACTTTAGGCCGATGCTGCTCAAGATATTTCTAACCTTATAATGAGATTTAGGAAGATTGTGATCATCAGGAAGCAACTTACATATTTGCTCCTGAATTTCGTCAAAAGCACTCACTGACATTTCGTGCTTCACTTTTATCTTCATTTGCTCCATCACATATTGCAACACATTCTCTCGACATACAGGGAGCACCGGGGTCTGCGCTTCAAGTAGCATCCGGTTGTACTTTTCCATCTCACTGGTGTCAGTGGCCAAGCTAGCTGCGGGGAATGTGTCATCATGCTCATTAGTGGTACTATAACCTCCGTCTTGGTGTTGGTGTCCACCCTGACTACATCCCGGAAACGCATCATGGACCAAATCTGCAGTTGGGTTACAAGCTGGGGGTCCGGCACCACTGCCGCTGGATGAGGCACGATGGTAACTATACCCTGAGCTGAAGTCTGCTGCGCTGAACTCTACTGCTTCACCATGCTCGCTCCATGTAGTGTAACTCCACATCATACCATTTTCGTATAGGTGTTGCACCATAACATTAACCTCTGCATACTGACAATTAAGACATTTCTGACACGGACACCTGAAACGTTTCTTTCCCTGACCATGTTCTATCGCAAAATTCACAAATTCGCTAATTCCATCCATATACCGGACATCACATCTATTCTTCAACTTCATCCAACTCTTGTCCATACTGCTACAAAATATTATAATTAATTAATTATATATTACATATATATATATTAGTCCATTAATTTACGCTTAATTATACGTACTCGATCTACATCGATCCATCAATTACGTACGTACGTAATTTAATCTGTATATATAGCTAACATCCATGCATGTATGTACGTACGTTTTCACTAAATATATATATATATATATTAATTAAGCAAATTTTAACTGCATGCGTACCTGCTGGCCTTCTCGATATCTGTTAATTAAGCTAGCTAGCTAGTCAGCGGAGATCCCTTATCCTGATCATTCCCTCGGCCTTCTCCCTTCTCCTTCTCCTTCTCCTTCTCCTTCTCCCTTCTCCTTCAATTCTTCTTCGAATGGAATGAAGAGATCGAGGATCAGATGGAATGAATCGAAGAGATTTTGGCATCGGGCTTATATAATGCTTCACTTAGACGACGGAGGTGTCGGTACGTCGTCTAAGTGGAAGTTAATTACTCGGACCACGGCGTGTCGGTCCGTTGTCCAGGTGATTACCTGGAGGACGGAGAAGACATCGAGGTCCAGGTGATAACTTGGACGACAGAGAATACCGTCTCCATCGTCCAGGTAGACACCTGGACCTCGGAGTCTTCTCCGTTCTCCAGGTGATCACCTGGACGACGGAGATGGTATTCTCCGTCGTCCAGGTGGTACTTGGACGACGGAGACTTCTACGTCGTCCAAGTGTCACCTGGACCACGGAACAATTACGTTTCCGTGGTCTAAGTGCTGTTTTCTTGTAGTGTAAAAATAAATATGAGTATTCAGAGCGACGCCTATATATATCATTTACAACGAGTAGGTCAAACAAGAAACCTACAGAAACTGAAGGGTGATCCAAACTCTATGCCTCCACAGTCAACGCGCAACGCTGGAACCCAAACTGTAAACTGGGCAAAGGAAACTGAAAAGCCCAGGGGAAGACAAATGATAACGCCTAAAGTGACTACTAAATTAACACTCAATAATCAATCTAGACGAAATGCAATTTAAAACCCTTTTGTGTAGATGTAGCATTGGTAAATAGGGTATCGTTCTTAACCGGGGATTGTATGGTGTTCACCTGCATGAAAACGTTAGAAAGTATGGGGGGAGTTTGAATTGGTGTTCTAATGACCTACGAAATTAAAGACAAAAAAAATGGCAAGTAAAACACACTTAGAAATCCTAGGACTCTATCATGCTTTATACTCATAGACAAGCAAAACAAACAAGAATCAAAGAACCTAAACATGTTTACTAAACCGAAAATAAAACCTATCTAATATATACATGTGATCATCTCATATTTTTCTCTAACTCTTTATAACCTAACCAATTTCATGCAACCTAAAAGTGCCTACGTCCTCAACTATATAACTCATGTTAATTTCGTGATTAAGTGCTTCAGGACTCCCCTAACACATCAATAATCTAAACCGGGACTCCCCTGCATTCAGATTAAGTATTAAGCATAGAATAAACATGTATAGCAAAAACGTAAGAACTAGAAGATGGCAGAAAATTAACTAGAATTATATAACCAAAATCCTTTACAACTTCACTCCAAAGAATGCCAAAAATACAAAGAAATAAGAGAAGAGTTATGGTTACACTTTTTGTTGTCGGGACTCCCCTAGACTACTTGGTGTAAGCTGCTCTTCAATGGAGATGGCGAAATACTTCGGGACTCCCCTAATATTTCGGTGGAGGATGGTGTTTATGGCGTTGGAGGGATGGCTTCTTCAGATTTGGTGCAAGGGAGGAGAGGTAGTGTTTTGGGCAGAGCTTTGAGTACTAGAATGAGAGATGGTCATGAATGAGTCGAGCTCCCCAATTTATAGAAGAAGATTAGGATTTTTCCTACCAAAATAAGACTTTCCTTATGTACCCGGGTAAATCTGATAGTCTGTCTTCAAACGCGTTTTCCCGGAGTTTCAGATCTTGGAAAATTCTGATTCTTGTTTCATTGGAAAGCTTATTCAAAGGGCTATAAAATCCATATAAGGAACGCCATATTTGGAATTGAATTGGATTTACTACGGATTTTAGAAGTCAAGTGACCTGGCTGCCCTGTTTTCTTCTTCTTCAAGGAAAAGGAAATCTTCATATCTTCAAATCTTGCATTCCTTATTCCCTAATAATTCTTGGCCGAATATACCATATTCTTGCACATATTTTGGCCCTCAAATAAGGTATTTATCTTCATGGAATATCCTCCCAAAATTCGTCCATTATATGCTCCATATATTCCGCCATATTTGCTCTTTCCTGGGTCGCGCGGGAGAAATGTCTTCATCTTTTTGTCCACCATTTTGGTATCCATGTCTTTTGGCATTTGGTCTTCAATTCTTGACACCATGTGGGAAAGCATTTTAGTAACCATTTGAAGACCATTCCTCGGACCATTTCTTCTCTGAAATTAGGAACTTCCTCCTTAGCACGCTTTTAGCTCCAAATCGCCTCATTTATTATTTTCTCCTTTATTTCTACCTAAAAGCATAAAGTAAGTAAGAAATGATAGTACTAAGGTCAAAACAAAGCTAAATGTAAAGAGAAAGACGTTAAGAATCAAGCATAAAATGCGTAGATCAAATTCCCCCACACTTAGACTTTGCTAGTCCCTAGCAAAAACTAAATAAAAGAAAGACTAAAAATATAAAACCAACGTTAGAGCTAGCCTCCACGTTGAACAAATTCCATGGACTCAAATAAATAAAAACAACTTCTAAGCCCTTAGCACAATTTGTCTCAGAAGTTTTCTTAAGTATATGGCGATGAAGTCACAAGATTTCCTAGTGGAAAAGTCACAAATTTTCGAGAGATAAGAGAAATATGATCATGTCATGAACAAGTAGGACTTGGAGAAAACAATTGTGAAGTTAAAGCTATGCATGTTTCGAAAAAGTCTAAATCAATCTCACATGGATGCTCTCATCATATTTTCACTCATGAAAAGAGGTTCACTCAAAATGTATATGTATTGCATCGAAATACCTCATAATTACTTGCACAAATGAACCACACCATATGCTCACTCATGTAACTTACTCAACCAATTGAAGGCTACTCATCTTAAGGATCATAAAGGACTTTAGAAAGGTTGTAATGAGGCTAAAGCTAAGGCATTCAAAATTTAGATAAGTGGTGGTGTAAAAACGTTCCAAAGACTTAGTTTAGCACTTAGAATTCTTCAAATTCGTGGCTCATCCTTTCTACACTTCTTCTTGTGTCAAACTTCAAGATCGGGGGCCAATTTTCATCTTTTTGGGCCCTAACTTCATTCTAAACTTCACTTGCCCAAACTTTTACACTTAGAACTTTTGCCGGAGAGCTTTTACACATTTTTTTCTTTTGCTCTCGATTTTTTTCTTTTGTATTTTCGGCAATCAACTTTTTTAAAACTTATTGGACAAGTCTTCCCTTCTTTTGTATTCTTTCATCACTTTTTCCGCCACTTCTTTTATGCTAGCTTCGAAACCTCTTCACCAAGTCTTTGAACAAGGGTTGGAAATTCTACACTAGGCTGAGTGTTTAGATATGTACGTGGTAAATGAAAGAAGAGGCTTAACGTAGGCACAAAGGGGTAATCTAAGGGTGTCGCAACTCGTGCGCACAATGGGACACAAAGCCATTTGGTTTAAGTGGTGGTAACCTAATTTGCCTTTAATCATATCCAAAATCAGAGCATATATCAACTTAAAAGCGTTGTAAATCTACATGAGTAAGTTCTAGTAATCTCTAGTTCATTAAAATCTATGGCAAGTAATTAGATGAAGCATGTTTTGTTTTTGAAAACCATATGCACGAAATTCACTCTCAAATGAAGTAATGTAGGCTCAAAAACTCACTTTTAGGTTTGTATGATCTAAACTTATTCTAACATGCGAAATCTATACCATGTTTAATCAAACCATATCCACTACATGTTATGACAATCAAAATATCTCACTTATCACACGAAAATTAGTTTAGTGCTTATTCATCGCCATATGTATTCTTTTCCGTCCATTTTCATCATAGACTAACTAAGGGCATCCTAAAAATGAAAAAAGACTCTTTAAAAACCCTAAAATAGAGAGAAATAAAATAATAATTTTTTTTTTTTAGGGCATCATCCGCCGGAAAGTTCCATTGTCCGCCCAATTTTGAAATTTTACGACTCAAATAAAGTTGTAAACCCCTTCCCCATACTTAAACTCTACATTGTCCTCAATGTATTTAAGGGAATCATAGAATTTCGTATGAAGGGAGAGATCCACGAAAATTTTAGCTAAGGAAAGTAAATAAACAACGAAATTAAAAAAGATAAGGGAGGAGAGAACAAATCCTTGGCGATTTCCTTCATTGGGTTGCCTCCCAACAAGCGCTTGTTTTTTAACGTCTTACAGCCTAGACGTGATAGTTCTTCATGTGTGTGAGATGGCTGGATCTTCTAGCTTATCTTCTCATGGCATCTAATATGTTGAATTCGATCTTTTCTCCATCAATCTCCATGGAAAACGTTCCCTCAAACACATCTATCTTCGTTCTTGCAGTCCTCATGAAAGGTCGTCCAAGAAGCAATGGCGTGGTATTCAAAGGACTCTCCTCCAAGTCAACAATGTAAAAATCCGCTGGAAAAATCAGGTTGTTGACTTGCACAAGAACATCTTCAACGTATCCCCTAGGATACTTATGCGAACGGTCGGCTAGCTAAATGATGACGTTGTCTTGTTTGAGCTCGCCTAGATCCATGGATGCAAATAAGTAATAAGGCATTACGTTAATGGATGCACCAAGGTCTAGCATAACATCTTTGAATTTGTTGTCACCAATCACGCAAGGAACAGAAAAGCTCCCCGGATCCTTCAATTTGGGGGGTAACCGACGCTGTAAAACCGCTGAAATGGTTGCATTCACCTTCACAACCTCCTTCGCTCTCGTTTGCCTCCTTTGGGTGCATAACTCTTTGAGAAATTTTGCATAGATAGACACTTGCTTTATGCACTCGATCAAGGGCAGATTTACTTGCACCTTCCGAAAGATGTCCAAGATGTCTTCGTATTGATCATCTCTCTTAGATTTCGTCAACCTATGGGGGAATGGTGCACGAGCAAACGAAGCATTAGTATTAACCAAACTTGAAGGGATAGAGTTAATACCTTTGTTTGGGGCAGATTGTGATGATGAGGGTTGTGCCTTAGTGGCATGAGGAGCCACATTCTTCTTCTTCTCGGCATCTTTAGTAGCCGGATCTTTTTCTAAGTCCTCCTCCTCAAAATAGTGTTAGTATCAAAAAAATATACAAGTAATGCAAGACACTAACCAAAAACGTTGAAAATTAAAAAAAAGCAATAAAAACACACAAAATCACACCAAAACAAATCACACGAAGAAAAACAAACCAAAAACACACCAAAAACACACGAAAGCTGTAAAACACTAAGTTAAGACACTTCAAGAATTGTAAACGTGAATGCAAGGCTTTAGACTCCCTAAAATGAATGCAAAGTTGATAGAATAAGTTAAGACTCAATTTACACGTTTTCTGCAAAATTAGGCATATTTACAATGCAAAGATTTAGAAACATATATATATATATACAAGTAGAGTAATGCAAGCACACCACGTTTCATTCAAATTCATGCTCAAAACAATTAAATCGTCATTCAAATGCATCAAACAAGAACCTAAGTGAAATATGAAGTGAATGCATAAGAGAAAATGTTAGAACCTGCAGAAAACACACAAAGTTACTTGCTAAATACATGATGCAAACGTGACCTTACGTTTGGCCTCATGTCCCTAACTTCACTTAGGTTAGGGTACCCGGTGGTGAAATCCGAGCATCACAAAGCCGCCGGCAGGTTATGCAAGCTATATGCAACGTGGTTAATTCTTTACAAGTTAATATGCACAAACACACAATTTCGACATAGTATTATGTCCAAGCATGTCCAAATTGAGTGCGCCTACAATTTAAAGAGAGTACACGAATCTGGTTTTTAGGTCTTTCAATGGACGTGCGACCCGCGCGATAAAGTATGCATTCTCAATCAATCGGCCTTGGTTCAATCGAAAAACATGGCCAGTAGGGATAGAGGTAACGCGAGAGGTAGGACTAATTTCGAGAAACAACTCGAGGCTACCGTGATCAAGGGATGTACTCCAATGATGTTTCTCTTTCTTAGATCCAAAACCTGTCACCAGTCATATCCCATCTAGACACCATGTCCGACATTCAGCCAATATTTCGAGAATAACACACTCCCTCAAGTTCTTAGTAGACTCCGCCCACAACCTTGTATTTCGAATGAAACACAAAGGGTTAAGGAGATAAACCAGAAAAAGAGGCGCCATCTATTCCAAAGAGTGAGACTTAATCAACCAATTTCATGTACTCAATGTAAATTGAAGACTTCCTTTAACGTGTTAGATGGCTGCAAAACAAAGGTTAGTATGAACAAAAATTAAAATTATAAACATGTATGTATTATTTACAAATTTCAGAACAACTACACAATCCAGAATCGCACAGTTTGAACACAGCTGCATGTCATAATTTTCCAGAATTATTGGTTAGTCTGATTTCAGTGAAATTTTACAGCCAGAAACTACACACACCAATGAACGACTCTGTAAATTTTCATAATTTTCTAAAACATCTAGCTACGTCAAATAAATTGCACAAAAACGGGACAGTAGGTGTTCCGAAAACTGAAAACCAAAATAAACTTATTTACACAATTTCACATATGCACAAACGAAAACACACAAATGAAACTTAACAATCTCCGGCAACGGCGCCAAAAATTGATAACGCCTAAAGTGACTACTAAATTAACACTCAATAATCAATCTAGACGAAATGCAATTTAAAACCCTTTTGTGTAGATGTAGCATTGGTAAATAGGGTATCGTTCTTAACCGGGGATTGTAGGGTGTTCACCTGCATGAAAACGTTAGAAAGTATGGGGGGAGTTTGAATTGGTGTTCTAATGACCTACGAAATTAAAGACAAAAAAAATGGCAAGTAAAACACACTTAGAAATCCTAGGACTCTATCATGCTTTATACTCATAGACAAGCAAAACAAACAAGAATCAAAGAACCTAAACATGTTTACTAAACCGAAAATAAAACCTATCTAATATATACATGTGATCATCTCATCTTTTTCTCTAACTCTTTATAACCTAACCAATTTCATGCAACCTAAAAGTGCCTACGTCCTCAACTATATAACTCATGTTAATTTCGTGATTAAGTGCTTCGGGACTCCCCTAACATATCAATAATCTAAACCGGGACTCCCCTGCATTCAGATTAAGTATTAAGCATAGAATAAACATGTATAGCAAAAACGTAAGAACTAGAAGATGGCAGAAAATTAAAGAGAATTATATAACCAAAATCCTTTACAACTTCACTCCAAAGAATGCCAAAAATACAAAGAAATAAGAGAAGAGTTATGGTTACACTTTTTGTTGTCGGGACTCCCCTAGACTACTTGGTGTAAGCTGCTCTTCAATGGAGATGGCGAAATACTTCGGGACTCCCCTAATATTTCGGTGGAGGATGGTGTTTATGGCGTTGGAGGGATGGCTTCTTCAGATTTGGTGCAAGGGAGGAGAGGTAGTGTTTTGGGCAGAGCTTTGAGTACTAGAATGAGAGATGGTCATGAATGAGTCGAGCTCCCCAATTTATAGAAGAAGATTAGGATTTTTCCTACCAAAATAAGACTTTCCTTATGTACCCGGGTAAATCTGATAGTCTTTCTTCAAACGCGTTTTCCCGGAGTTTCAGATCTTGGAAAATTCTGATTCTTGTTTCATTGGAAAGCTTATTCAAAGGGCTATAAAATCCATATAAGGAACGCCATATTTGGAATTGAATTGGATTTACTACGGATTTTAGAAGTCAAGTGACCTGGCTGCCCTGTTTTCTTCTTCTTCAAGGAAAAGGAAATCTTCATATCTTCAAATCTTGCATTCCTTATTCCCTAATAATTCTTGGCCGAATATACCATATTCTTGCACATATTTTGGCCCTCAAATAAGGTATTTATCTTCATGGAATATCCTCCCAAAATTCGTCCATTATATGCTCCATATATTCCGCCATATTTGCTCTTTCCTGGGTCGCGCGGGAGAAATGTCTTCATCTTTTTGTCCACCATTTTGGTATCCATTTCTTTTGGCATTTGGTCTTCAATTCTTGACACCATGTGGGAAAGCATTTTAGTAACCATTTGAAGACCATTCCTCGGATCATTTCTTCTCTGAAATTAGGAACTTCCTCCTTAGCACGCTTTTAGCTCCAAATCGCCTCATTTATTATTTTCTCCTTTATTTCTACCTAAAAGCATAAAGTAAGTAAGAAATGATAGTACTAAGGTAAAAACAAAGCTAAATGTAAAGAGAAAGACATTAAGAATCAAGCATAAAATGCGTAGATCAACAAATAAATCGTTAGAGTGAGTGGACGAAAATAATAATATGTCTTTCCCAAATAATTGCTCATAAAAACATAATGCGAGTCAATGCATATGAAAATCCCGACCAGGTACATTTTCCCTGATCCATAAATATGCACGTAAAATCCTGCGGGGTCACTCATGGACTCCTCCGTATAGTACAGTCTAATCATGGGATCCTAGACCCATATGTGATTAACATAAGTCTGAAAGACCTCGGGTCAGGATATCTGTCCCCCCCCCACCCCGGAGCATCTCGGGGATCATCCGAGAAGCCAAAGCATCGATGCATACCTCTATATCCGAGACTGTACTCTGTGTAAACCAAATCATAAATCCTTTCCATGCACATGCATAATCATAAAGTGCATAATCATAAATGAATAACGTAAATGCATAATCATAAATGTATACTCATAATATGTATAAATCTAGACTCGCAATTCAACTGTGAAAATAAAATGTCCACTCACTGTACGCAGCTAACTCCGAGGTTCAGTGGAAGATCCCTCGCTAAACGCTCGATTCCGATCACCTGAATAACAGGGATACGATCAATATATATTGAAACACAACATACAGAGCTAATACCCCGAGAACCCTGCGTTCTTGAAAGACGTATCGCTTGGAATATCGACGAGGATAATAAAATTCTCTAAATATACCCAATTAACCCTCGCCCCAAAATTGAATACTCAAATCAACTCAAAAACCTCAAGACTACGACCGGGGAGCGATTACGAGCAAAACGGTATAAAATTTCCCAAAATTCTAAAAAGTCAACCCTTCGCCGGAGCTCCGTCGTTGACCGCCGCCGCCGCTGCGGCGTCAACGATAACATTCTCCGGCGGCCAAGACCCCAAAAAATTCCTCCCCTCAAGCGCAGTCCAAAGTCCAACTACACCAAAGCACAACTCGGCTGACAACCACCTCAAAAGTCCCTCGAAAGTCGCCGGCCCGAAATCGCCAGAAAACTTCTCTGGCCGATTCCGGCGTTGTCGCTCCACCATAACCCTCCAAACCATAGGGGCTTCCATCCCTAGCATGAACCCAACCTTTTCCACCCCAAAACTCCACCGGAAACTCGCCGGAAAACGTCCCTCCAAAACCCACCGATTTCGTCCACTTCTCCTCCATATTTCTCCAACAAACTCAACACAAAACAACACAATACATACATCAAACAATAGCCCAAGAAGAGAGCTTCAATTCCCTACCTCAAACGTCGGCAACCGTGCCGTTTTCTGGCGACAAACTCGACGGCAAGTCACGGACTCATCGGGTCAACTCAGTTGACTCGGTCAACTCTGGTCAAACCGCCCAATTTCAACTTTTCGACAACTTTACGACTATTCCGCTATTTATACGTCGCGAACCGACCCTATCCACGATTTGGATAACTCAAACTCAAACAGATAAGTACGACTAACTCGACGATAATTTTAAATATTCATTTTATATTCCCCGATTATCCGAAAAATCCTCTGAAACTTCCTACGAACTCGAAATCACATCCTCTACATTTTCCGCGAAGGAACTCAAACCAAATTCGTGTCCGACAATTAAGTCATAAACAATGCCGCTAAATTGATTAATTACGACTAACTGCGATTAATCGCGAAATGTGTAACTCAAGCCGATTAACAGACCATTTCCGGTTCGGGTCGTTACATTTAACTCTTTCGGTTTATGACAAAGAAATGCTTGCAGTGATGAGCACCGTTCAACGTTGGAGAGCTTATCTCCTAGGACATCACTTCATAATTATGACAGACCACCATACTATCGAGCATTTCCTCAAACAACGGCTCACCACACCATCCTAACAAAAATGGCTGGTCAAATTAATTGGTTTTGACTACACCATTAAATATCGAGCTGGAAAAACAAATGTAATGGCGAATACCTTGTCACGAAAATTAGAGTTGCTTGCTATCAAAGGACTCTCAGCTGCTATTTGCTCTTTCACACAAGAGGTGGCTAATGCTTGTAGTAAGGATACTGAGGTAGAGGCTATCAAAGCTCAAGTACTAGGAGGACGTGGCAGTAACAAGAGGTACATAGTGGTTAATGAGACACTATATTACCAGGACAAGATGTTTGTTCTAGCTCAAGATAATTTCATGAAGGAAAAATGGGTGGTCATTCCGGGTACATACGTTCTTACCACAGACTCTATAGGAACTATGTTTAGCCGGGTATGAAAAAAGAGGTGCGTAACTACATAGTCAAATGTGATATTTGTCAACGGCATCATTATGAAGCTACTCTACCTCCGGGCTATTACAACCCAACACCATACCAAAAAATGTGTGGCTTGCCATATGAATGGACTTCATCGAAGGATTTCCCAAGTCGGAAGGTAAGATGGTTATATTAGTGGTGATTAACCGTTTTTCAAAGTATGTTCACTCTTCCCTTTCACATCCCTACACGGCCAAGATGGTAGTTGAACAGTTCATACAAGGTGTGTTCCGGGGCCATGGGTTACCCAAGAGCATCATAACGGACCGGAACCCTATTTTTCTTAGTATTTTTTGAGAAGCTTTCTTCACCGTGCAAGGTACCTCTTTGTGTAAAAGCACCGCCTACCACCCACAAATAGATGGCCAAACAGAAAATTTGCACCGATCATTAGAACAATACCTTCCTTATGTCATCTGAGAGCATTCAGAGGAATGGGTGAAGATTTTTCCATGGGCAGAGTGGTGATATAATACCACTTACCACTCAGCCATAAGAATGACATCGTTCCATGCTGTTTATGGCTATCAACCTGAACGTGTGGAGTTGTACAGTCCAGGATCAACTGTTGTCTACAAGGTGGATAGAAAGTTGAGGGCCATGGATGAGTTGTTAGCTGTACTCAAGAAGAACATGTCCAATGCTTAGGAAAGGATGAAGTATTTCTATGATAAAAAGGCATGTTGAGAGGTCCTTCAATGTTGGTGACCTTGTTTATCTAAAACTACAGCATTACAAGCAACAATTCTTAGAGGTGAGACCTGTTCACAAGTTTGCAACAAAATACTATGGTCTATTTGAAGTTGTTGAGAAAATCGGAGCAGTGACCTACAAACTGAGGTTGCCTACAAGTGCACGAATCCATCTGGTGTTTCACATGTCATTACTAAAGAAAAAGATTGGTGCAAGAAATGTCCCAAGTCCACACCTGCCTCCCTCAGTGGATCCAAACAGTAGAATTTTGGTTCAGAGATAATTCATTGATTTCATTTATCCTAATTTTGGGGTTAATAAAGATGTACAGTTGGTTTTCCTAATAGGAATGAATATTTATATTCCTATCATATCTATACAACTTTAATTCTAATTATAAAATAATATTTGCCATAAAACTCTCCCTCAAGTTGGTGCATAGATGTCAATCATGCCCAACTTGTCAATCCATCCAGCAAATGCATGGTGTAACAACTCTTTAGTGAGTACATCCGCCAACTGCTTTTCAGACGTTACAAAAGAAAAATGTATATTTCTCTTATCAAGGTGATCCTTGATGAAATGTCGATAAATCTCCACATGCTTGGTTCGATCATGTTGTACAAGATTATGATCAATTTTAATTGCAGCGGTATTGTCATAATGTAAGTCCATGGCTTTATGGAGCTTAAATCCTAGCTCATTCAATACATTTCAAATCCACAGCAGTTCACACACTCCATTTTCCATTCCTAGGTATTCAGCTTCAGCACTAGAACGGGCACTCATATTCTGCTTCTTACTGCACCAAGTTACTAAACTTCCTCCAATAAATGTGAAGTACCCAGATGTAGATGCCCTATTTGTTTTGTCACCAGTCTAATCTGCATCAGAATATCTTGTGACACCAAACTCACCATCCTTGGAAAACAATAAACTTTTTCTAGGTGAAGACTTCAAGTATCTGAGTATTCGCATTACAGCTTCCATATGCTCTTCACTAGGATCATGCATGAACTGACTGACAACACTCACAACATACGCAATATCAGGATGAGTATGTGACAAATAGATTAACCTCCCTACTAATCTTTGATATCTACCTTTGTTTGTTGGAACCTGTCCAGGACACAACTTCAGTTTGTGGTTCATCTCAATTAGAGTCTTAGTAGGTTTACAATCCAGGATTCCTGTTTCAACAAGAAGATCAAGCACATACTTCCATTGAGACAAGGTGATTCCCAACTTAGATCTTGCAACTTCAATTCCCAAGAAATATTTCAGTGGACCCAAATTCTTCATCTCAAACTCTTGGGACAACCACTTCTTCAAATCCTCCATCTCAGCTGGATCATCACCTATAACAACCATGTCATCAACATATACAATCAGAGCAGTAATCTTACCACCCTTGATTTTAATGAACAAGGTATGATCAGAGTTGCTCTGCCAATATCCAAACTTCTTCATTGCTCCAGAAAATCTCCCAAACTACGCTTTAGGAGATTGCTTCAATTCATACAGTGACTTCTTTAATCTGCAAATTTTTCCGTCATCACATGGCTTATAGATAACACCTGGACAAATATCCATGTACACCTGCTCTTCTAAATCTCTGTTCAGGAAAGCATTCTTCACATCAAATTGATGAAATGACCAGTCATGTCTAGCTGCTAAAGCTATGAGAATGCGTATAGTGCTGATCTTTGCTACTGGGGTGAATGTCTCTTGATAATCTACTCCATATCATTGAGTGTAGCCTTTTGTAACTAGACGAGCTTCATACCGATCAATGTTTCCATCTGCCTTTAGTTTCACTACATAAACCCATCTACATCCAACTGTCTTTTTCCAGGTGGGGTAGGAACAAGCTCCCACGTTCCATTTTTCTGTAGGGATTCTAATTATTCATTCATTGCTTGCTTTCACTTTGAATCCACCAAGGCATCCTGGATATTACTGGGAATAGCTACTGTAGATAATTGATTATTAACAAAGTTAGCAATAAAATATTTGGTTTTTGCTTCTACGGTTGGTTCATATTGTTTATTTCCCGTTGTGACCTCCTAGGCACACTGATTTCTATACTACCCAACTCATTTGTATCAAAACATACCTTAGGGAAGACATTCTGGGAAGACTCTTCAGTTGATGGAGTAGAAAGGGGGTCTTCATGGGACACTGCTTCAGAAGAGGATTGAATTTCAGGTAGTACTGTCTCAGCTACAATTCTCGATGGGTTGAGAATTTCTTCATGAATTTCTCTCGACAGGTCGATGGGAGAAGATTATCCCGTTTTGGACCTTTATCTCGACCAAGCGAGAATATCTCTCGACGGACACAATTTTCGACTGGTCGAGACGATTTTTTCGACCGGTCGAAAATTCTTCATTTACCTTCTTTCGTTTGATTTCTTTCAAGTTGTTCCTCCAACCTCTCCAAGTCCTCAAATTCATCCAAAAATAGAGGATTTCCTTCATGCATACTTCTCTCCCCCTGAAGGGAAGACTCTGAAACTCCTTCTGAGTAATAAGGGCCAGACTTACGGAAAGAAACATCTAGAGATACATGTATCCAATTCAAAACAGGATCATAACAACGGTAACCTTTCTGGAATTCAACATAACCAAAAAACACACATTTCACAGCATGCGGATCAAGCTTTCCTCGCAACTCTTTATTGATGTGAACATACACAGTACATCCAAAAACTTTTGGTTCTAGATTCGGCAGGAATGGCGCTTATACCAGATCATGCAATTGCTGATATGGGTTCTAGGACTCAATTGCACGAGAATGGGTGCGATTGATTAAATATGCAGCAGAACACAAGACTTCTCCCCATAGGTTTGTAGGGACATTCATACCAAATAAGGAGGCACGAACAAGCTCCATCAATTGTCGGTTCTTTCTTTCAGCTAATCCATTTTGTTGATGCCTAATCCCATGAACACCTAAATATGCTGACATAGCTCCATTCATATACTCTCCACCATTATCAGTTTGAAGGACTCGAATTGGCTGTTGATATTGAGTTGCCACCATCGTGTGGAAGTCAACAAATCTTGCATAGACTTCATTTTTTCACTTCATCAAGGAGACCCAAGTCATTCTAGTGCATTCATCAATAAAAGTCACAAAATAGTGAAATCCAAAACGGGAAGAAATTCTGGCAGGGTCCCAAACATCTGAATGAATTTTCATGAAGGGAACAAAAATTTTATTCAAACTTGGAGAATACGTAATACGATGGCTCTTGGCCAGTTCATATACATCACACTTAAAATCCGAGTCACTAACAACTGAAAACAATTGAGGTTACAATTTTCTAAGATATCCAAAATTCAAATGGTCTAAGCGGCGATGTCATAACCACATTGCTTCCTTGGCTTTATTCAGGCTACTGATAATGTTTGCTTGACTAATTTGTTGTTGTCCAATGCTTCTTAACTCCAGATAGTATAATTTCTCCCTTCTAACACCATAACCAATAGGCCTCCTTGTCAGAATGTCCTGGAAAATATAGAAATCTGGATAAAAGGTTACAGAGCAAAAGAGGACCCTAGTGAGTTGACTAACAGATAAGAGGTTATAAGAAAGAGAGGGAACAACAAGAATAGAATCAAGAGTGAGTTCATGGGAGAGTTGGACAGATCCTTCACCAAGAACAGGAGAAGGCGAACCATCAGCAGTAGACACAACATGTTCAGGGAAGGGCTTAATGGTATCAACTACACTAGAATTATTTGTCATATGATCAGTAGTACCTTTATCAATTATCCAAGATCTATTCACAGAAAATGTGGTAAGAGAAGATGTCTTACCCCTGTTACCTGTTTCAACGACAAGCGCAACTGGTTGAGCAAAAAACTCAGTGGTGGTTACAGCTACTTTCGGGGTGGTCTTGCTCGGCTTTCGAGTAAAATTCCACCACTCAGGATATCCAACAAGCTCATAGCATCGCTCTTTTGTATGACCGACCTCCTTACAATGAGTATATGTAAAGTAAGGATTTTTTGGAGAAAGTTTTCCACCAGAACGAGGAGGGTCAGAAAAGCTATGTGGAGGACCCTGGCAGCGCTGGGACTAAGCAACGTTAACTATTGAAGAAGAAGACGCCTCTATGACAGAGGCTTCACTCAGAAGAAGTGCAGAGAGGGTTGTTCGATTGTTGTGGAAGCGTCAAACATGAGCATATGTTTGCTCAAGATCCAACTTCTGTTCTCTCCTCAACAGTTCTTCACAGACTTGACTGAATTCAGCATCAAGTCCCATCAAAAATATTTAGACTCGTTGGTGGGTCATGCAAGAAGATTCATTTACAACACCATCAGTAGTTTCTTGAGAATGCATCATGCGGTGATCCATTTCATTGAGCCATTCAACAACCTCATTGTAGTATGTGGAGAGGGGTCTTCCATTCTTCTTTGTGGTATAACACAAATGATGAAGCTCAAAAATTCGAGTTTTATCATAATCGTCATAGTAGGTTCTATATAGGGCATCCCACATTGCTTTGGCTGTTGGCAACCTGAGATACCGTTTTCGCACTCTAAGAGACATATTCTCAATGAGCGAGCACTTTACCTTGTCATTGTCGGTAACCCATGTTGAATAGTCAGCAGAGGCAGCGGCAGGAGGGTCCTTGGTGAGGAGATCAAGCTTGTTTCATCATTCAAGATGAATTTTCATGTATCCAGACCAACTAGAGTAGTTGGTTTCAGTGAGGAGTTCACCGATGGAAAAAGCTGAGTTGTCTTGAATGGTGTTGTGGAAGTGATTGTGAACAGATTGCATGACTGCTCCATTATTGGGGATGAGTGCTCCATCATTCACGTTCTCCATCATTCACGTTCTCCATCTCTTCAAGGTTTGTAAGAATTCACAATTCAGATTTCAAATTTAGATGCAGCAGAAGGAAAAAATTGGTGGTGGTAATTCAGGGTTTCAATTCAATTCAAAGTTTTTTTTTCTTTCATAATCTAGGAATTCTGCTCTGATACCAAGTAGAATTTTGGTTCAGGGATAATTCATTGATTTCATTCATCCCAATTTTGGGGTTAATAAAGATGTACAATTAGTTTTCCTAATAGGAAAGAATATTTACATTTCTATCACATCTATACAACTTTAATTCTAATTATAAAACAATATTTATCATAATACTTTCTAACACAAATAACCCACAATGGTACCCGGGTGAAATTATTGACATGATGTTAGTGAAATACAAAGGAGAGGCATCTGTAAAATGGTTGATCCACTGACTTGGTACAACTAAGAGCATCCGCACCAGTGAACAAATCTTGCTCAAGCAAATGGTGGACTCCACCACAAAAGCTTTGTTCAAGCAAAATTTTGCTCTTGCTTGAAGCAAATTTTAGGACACAATATATGTCTTGTTTGAAAACATCCGCATCGGTGAGCAAAATTTGCTCAAGCAAATGGTGGAGTCCACCACAAATTGCTTGCTCAAGTAAAATTTTGCTCTTGTTCAAGCAAGAGCTCAAGCAAAATTTGCTTGAGCTCTTGCTTGAACAAGAGCAAAATTTGCTTGAGCTCTTGCTTGAACAAGAGCAAAATTTTACTTGAGCAAGCAATTTGTGGTGGACTCCACCATTTGCTTGAGCAAATTTTGCTCACCGGTGCGGATGCTCTCAAACAAGACATATATTGTGTCCTAAAATTTGCTTGAGCTCTTGCTCAAAATTTTGCTTGAGCAAAGTTTTTGTGGTGGAGTCCACCATTTGCTTGAGCAAAATTTGTTCGCCGGTGCGGATGCTCTAAGGAAGACGGGACTTGGGAGTATGCTAAAGAGATAAGGCTCGGTACCCAGACTTTCAGTTCTAAGCTTGAGGTCAAGCTTATTTTGGAGGATGGATTGTTAGAGACCATAGTCACGGGTAGAAAATTGTAGTAATTGTTCATGTTGTTTTGTACGTGCGTGGCTGTTGCCCAATAGCTTTGTACTTTTGTTTGGTCACCATAGCTGTTCGACACGTTGTGTTGGCTCATAGGCCACTTATTTCCCTTTATACTGTTGTAATCGCCATTGGGATTGGAATTCCATCAATCAAGAACAGTATTTTGTTTTATTTTCTTACTTTTCCTTTTCTCTCTATTACCTGGTCTTTGAGTGCCTAACACGGCCTCATCGAAAACCTATCTAAAGTTAACAGGTGATTGGTTTGCACTAATCTTGTACAAGGAGTGGCAAGTTCACAAGAATGGTTGAAAGGTTCTTTCTTTCTGATAAGGGATGGTTGAAAGGTTCTTTGCTTTAATAAAGATGTGAAAGATAAGTCCACTAAATAGAGGTTCATATATGCATATTCCCTTCCCGTTTGGAATATGAACCTTGTTCTGTCATTGACCCAGGTCAAGCTGGAGACACAAGTAACAAAGTGGGTACCCTTCGTTTCTATACCAAATGGTTCAAAACTTCATTATCAAGTCAACATGGAGAATATTGACACTTGAAATATGTTCCTGCTACTTATTCTTCTGCTTAGAATATATTCCACTATAGCTGTTTCGCTCAAGAGACTAAAGGAAAACCACAAAATTAAAGAGAAATCTCCGGACGTGAATGTTCTTCCTTGGATAACTCATTGAGTCTGCTCACAACTTTCTGAGCCACCTCCACATATGCTTTGGAGACATCGGAATCAGGTGCCGACATTACTATTGGGACACCGTCATCAGAGCCTTGTCTGATCCGCACTTCCAATGGTATCTGAAGACATTGTGCAGCTTTAATTAGAAAAAGATTAGTGAACATATATGTGCAAACGAGTAGATCACACCTAAGTGGGAATGATCAAATTGAACCACAAGTCTGAAAACCGAATATATACCTCAGTTCTGTTGTATTATTAAATAATGTTATCAACAGCAGATTGAAAAATGAAGCACATATGACCGCCAATGCTTTTCAGATTTACTTGTCAGCAAAAACTAACATGAGATGTATATTAGTCAGATCGGCTTTCAAGCCAGCATGGAATGTGAGTCTAAGAATAAAAATCATGTCTGCAGTAAAAATTGACTTCATGATCAAATTGAGTTCAAGACAGGAAAGTCAGAAGACCCCATAACAGCAGACTTTGTACTCCGTAAGTTCACTATCAGCTAATATTATTGTGGTGAGGGGTACTTGTTATAGGTATTGATCAATTATCTCACAACCTATTTTTCCTTCATACTCTAAATAATATAACTAAGACTCCAAAGAACAAAAAAGAAGAAGGAAGTTTGTGGACTTCCCATAACGAAGGAAATAGAGAGAGATGGAGAGATATGAAAAGCATCTGGACTCAAAAGGAATTGACACCAACTAAACCAATTCTAAATTTCTAACAGTAAGTATGGAAGCTAATTACAGCAAAGGGTAAGAAGCAATGAAACCGATATAACCAATAACCTACCTCACCAGCAACTTCTATTTCCATCTCTGCCGCTGTCTTACGGGAACCCCCTTCCCCAAAGATGAACCACCGTTCAGCACAGTTTGGACACTTAAAACAGCTCATGTTCTCTACAATACCCAATATCTGCAAACATAAATCAAATATAAACTAGCTTAGCAAAATGTTTGTTGATGACATCAACCAAACTTAAACATATAGAAATGCAAGCATATCGAAAATATGTTATGAAGAATATCATACCGGAACATCGACTTTTGAAAACATATTGATTCCTCTACGA
The DNA here is from genome assembly GCA_946800695.1 of Geum urbanum. Taxonomy (NCBI): domain Eukaryota; kingdom Viridiplantae; phylum Streptophyta; class Magnoliopsida; order Rosales; family Rosaceae; genus Geum; species Geum urbanum. The sequence goes on along the minus strand of OX327007.1, from coordinate 41,561,465 downwards.
GCATCCATTAATGCAACATCTTGAGGGGTTGAAACAATCAATGCACCTATCAACAAACCATAAGTTGCCATGAAAAACACAAAATATAGTTGCTGAACCGTAGCTAAACTTAGAAAGGTCCAAATGAATTTTTGATTGGGTGCTTCAGGATAAGAGGTAAGGTGGGAAGTTTATGAAGAATGAAGTTTATCCTTTAAGTAGTTTTAAGCTTAAATCCTTCAAGTACCTGATAATTGCAACCTTTGAGAAACAGTTATATGAGCATCACCAGTGCCAGGAGGCATGTCTACCACAAGGATATCAAGAGTTCCCCAGTCAACCCCCCTTGTCATTTTTTCAAGAGCACTTGACACCTGCAAGAATTAACTCAAACCAATAAGAAGTGATGGACAGTGAGACATATCGAGGCCAGATGACGAATGATGTCATTTAGAGTCGGATCACATAAAGTTTATAATTTTCAGAAATCAACATAATAGCCAGGCACCCATCGTTGAAACCTTTTTTGATTACTTACTTAAAATAACTAATTTAAGAAAGAAAAATACTCTGAGACTAGTTACCACTTATACCATAGGACCTCTCCAAACCAGCGGGGCATCCTTGTCCACAAGAAGTCCAATCGACATACACTTGACTCCATAGCTCTCTATTGGAATCATCCTTTTATCTGGTAGAAGAAGTTCATGATGTTAACACCCTCCAGTGCAAATCAGTGTGTACGATAAATAGGTAATGAAAGGAGTAAAGCTAAGAAATGCATATGTCTTGTGCTCATGTAGATAGCAATTTAGAACAGATCCCAAAACTGAGCAGATCAACGTTTCACTCTTAATTGAACTGAGAAAATTGTATCAATACCTTTGGACACTTCTGGCTTTCCTTGGAGCTTCATCATGATAGGAACATTTGGTCCATAGACATCAGCATCAAGCAAGCCAACCTTCATCCCACACTTGTTCGCAAGGGCAACCGCCAGATTAACTGCACATAACCGTCATCACATTGGAGTTCACTATCAACACTGCAATGGATGTCAAATTACAAACTGACATTGAGCAAAAATGACTTCACAAACTCAGAATCTAATAACAACCCGTCAACCCCTGATATCTAGTATACTTAAGACTAATTTAACTGCAGAAAGCATTGATCTTTACACGCAGAAAGCTAAACTTGTCAAAATCGTCGAAACCCATTTCAGTACGGAACCAATTTAGACGTAGTAAACGGCCAAATGTTACCTGCAGTGGTGGACTTGCCGACACCGCCTTTACCAGAAGCAACAGCTATGGCATGTTTAACACCCTCAATTCGTAAGTCCTTCCTCACTGCGCTATAACCCCTAACACCTCCGACCCTCTGCGCATTTCATCGAATCAAAGAAACCTCCTTTATTCAAACTTGAAACAGAAAAGAGAATATACCACACAACAAAAACTTACAGTGAAGGACTTGAGTAATCCCCTCATTTGATTTCAACCTGCTTCCCCAATCAGACGTTTCAACTGTTGTTGTATGGGGTTTCTTCGTTTCTGTAGTTGGTTCACTCGGTTGTGGCCACAGTAAAAGGTCTATTTTCTTTTTCTTTTTTGGTCTGAAACTCTGAAAGTAGAGATCTTTTTACTACTACACGGTAAAACTAATAATAAACTGCACGTATAGAACTTGTTGTCCTTACAAAAACAGATTGACCTCACATGGCAATTGGGGTTTTAGGGTTTGGCCTGAGAATGCCCAGAATGGTGGATGAGCGAAAAAGAAGCTGGGCAGATTTGGACTCAAACTGCTTGAGCAATGCGTTCGCCTATGTCGGAATGGAGTCTCTGATTCTGGATGTCCCTTTTGTCTGCAAATCATGGTACAAAGCTACACTCAGTCCTATTCACTGTTCTAAAAAATGGCCGCCTCGGCTGCCTAAACACCGACTAATCGGAAAAAACCATCTTATGGCCTAATTTTGGTCTTGGGCGGGGTAGTTAGGTGGGAACCGACTAATCGGCAATTAGGCGGGTGACTAACGACTAATCGGCAATTAGGCGGGTGACTAACGACTAATCGGCAGAAAAGTGCTGTCTACGCGGTTTTTTTTTTTAAATTAAGAGGTACAACGCAAAGGAATGAATTCTAAATAGAAAATCCAATCCAATTTCTTTTGCGAAATGTCGTCTCTCTCCCTCTGCAAACGCCGCGACTTGGACGTCGCTCCCCGATCACCGTCGTCGGCGCCAATTGCCGTCCACCGCCATCATCCTTGTTTGTTATATGTTGATAATTTGATATGATTAAATGTGGGCAGGAGCATAGTGTCTATGTCCGTCACACAAACAAAACTTGATTATGTGAAAGAATCATGGTTGATTCCGTGAAGCTTTATGTTTGAATGGTTTACATGGTTGCAAGTTTATAATGTAAGCTTCATTGTCATAAACTCATAATGTATTGTGATTTGTGAATTATCAGCTTCGAAATAGATAATTTTATATTCTTGGGATTCTTATTTATGCACATCTATTTCAAAAAATTGAGATGGATGGTTAATTAGATTTCTTTATAAACTTAGTTTAGAATTTTTATGATATTTCTTTATAATTTTTATTTTATGTTTCAAATTACAATATACCATATAAATATATAATTAATTAAATTATATAAAAAATGATCCGCCTAATTATAGCTTAATTACCGATTAAACTCCACCTAAACGCCTAGACGCTAGACAGTAGCTCTACCGCCTAATTCCACATAGCGCTTTTTAGAACCTTGGTCCTATTTGCTGGAGGTACCTTATATTTCCCGTGTATTTACCTTTGCCTTTGCTCATTGGAAATGATGACGATGATAATGGGCCTCAGAGTTTCGGTCCCTTTTACGATAGGTTTGTTAATGAAAATGGGATTGATAAAGCCCGCTTCAATATAACTGCTTTTGTGAAGTTGGTGGTGGATAGGAGTAATGGGATGGCTGATCACCTGAAGCTGCCTGAGTTTTGTACGGAGGAAGCTTTGAGATATGTGTCGGATAAGTGCCCTCTTCTTGTGTTTGCTTGGTTGCCTGATGATTTGGTGCTTTTCAAACATTCTCAGTGTTAGTATATCAACATTAGTTCTCCGATTAAACATACTTACCCACTTAAGCAGGTAATCAACACTTACCCGACCACCCGAAAGACCACCAGGAAGGCTACATCCTCGCTCACAAGACCAACCCCATCCGAGTGCACACTCGCCCGTGGGGCGCACATCCGAATGTGCGGAGAACATAACAACGGAAGGAGTCCAGTCCCACATCGAGGAACACAAGCCAACAACAAACTCAATCACCTATATATGAAAGGTATTTATTACAGGTAAGAACATGCTGAATCCAAGCATTAAACACTCCAATCTACTTTCTCGCACGTTCGCTTGACTGTTATATCCAATACATCTTCTAACTTAGGCATCAGAGCGTTGAAGGGAGGTCACCCCTGTCTCGACCATCTGACTGTCTGTTTGTCGTTGTATTCTTCTAACAGCCATACCCGAACACGCACACCCGAACACCCGAACACCCGAGGAGGCGCCCGACCATCCGAATAGCCCGAGCGTTCGGACGAAGAGGGAGAAGAAGCTCGTACTTGCTTCTGCTAGATTGCGTCCCGCGTAATTCGGTAGAAACAGTTGGCGCCGTCTGTGGGAAGCTTACAAATTGCAAACCTCGTATAAACACCAACAACCAAAAGCCCACATGCATACCCAGGAGACGAACGCCAGTGGTACACCCGTTGGGGAAACACCCCCAGGCGCACAGGACCGGTAGGTAATGGAATTGGGAAGGGGCAGCAGTAGCGAGGAGCGCGTCGACGGCCTGCTTCGGGAACTACGAGAGGCAGCGCTCGAGAGGGCGGATGAGCGCCAAATCCGGCAGAGGCTGGAGGAGCGGTTGGACGCGCTCGTCGGCCAGCAGAATGGGCAACGCGAACGGACCCAAGAAACCACCGACGAAGAATAACATCCGTTCGGCAGAGCCGACACCCGGGCAGCCCGCGCGCCCACACCAGTAGGGGAATCGGCACCCCTGACAGACAACACCCTGATCCTTCAGAGGATGGAAGAACTGGCGGAGGAAGTCTCGCGCCTACGGAAAGACAAGCTTGCCGGGCAGGGCGGGATGTTCACCCCCCGGGTCAGTCTATTCTCGGCGCATATACTAGAGAGGGGAAGAGACCTCCACGCAAAGACGGCGAAGATTACCCGGTTCGACGGGAGTGGGGGGATCCCCGTACGCACATCGATGAATTTTGATCCGCCACGGATGGGACCCGATATTCGGACCCGACCCTGTGTTTCCTGTTCCAGAAGACGCTGACCGAGGAGGCGAGGAGTTGGTTCTACGAGATTCCGCCGGGCTCCATCCATTCGTTCCTCGAGCTGGCGGAGAGCTTCCAGAGGCGCTACAGGCTCCAGAGGAAGTACAACACTACGGGTATTCTCCTCAAAGTCCTCCAGGGGAGGGAAGAGAGCCTGTCGAGCTACATAAACCGGTGGAGGACGCTCGCGAGCACATGCAGGGACCTCGACAAGCGAGTGGCCAAGATAGCCCTGATGGACAACATGCTCGCCACACCATTCGTAGAGAAGCTGGTACGGAAAGAACATCTCGACTACGACGAGATCATAGATCTGATCGTACAGAAGGCGTTGGTGGAGACGCGAGTGTACGGGTCCACCTCCGAGTTTAGCACCAACAGACCAGAGAAGGTAAGCGCCCAGCCGCGACAACCCGCGGACGACGAAGAGCCAACCGGGGGCTATAAGAGGAGCCGAGACGCACAAGGACAAAATCACCAGAGGCCGTCCTCCCTCAACTATCAGAGAAACCGCCACAACCAGGCGAAGGGATCGGCGCCACAGGGAGCCCGCCTACTGCTGGCGCCACGGCATCGACCGGCCGAGCAAGAGGTCTATGCGATCAACCGACAATCAAACGAACAACTGCTCCGCCAGCACCGACGCCAGATTCCACCACCAAACAACATGTCGAAGGTGAGGGCCCTGCTCGGCCAAACCCCGGACATCTGGTGCGAGTACCACAACACCGCCACCCACCACACCAACGACTGCATCATGCTGAAGAAGGTCCTCACGGATATTCAGAAGGACGGACGGGTCACCCCTCCTAGGGCAGAGGAGCGGCCGCGTGAAGCAAATATCGAGACTCGTGGGACTATCAGCACGATATCCGGGGGAAAGCGCAAGGAGGGAACATCGTCGCCCGATCGCTCGAGCAGGGAAGTGCTGACGATCGGGGCAGGAAGGGCGCCCAAGGCAGGAAGGAGGGAGTCGCCAACCATCAGCTTCACGGCGAAGGAAGAAGAAGGAAGCCCGAAGGACAGCACCCTACCATTCGTGATCGACGCGATCATTGATCGATTCCTTGTGAAGAGGGTACTGGTGGACAACGGGGCGTCCGTGAACGTAATCTATCTGGATGCGTACACGGCGCTTGGCAGGCCCGCACACAAGATGACACAAGACCACGAGTGTGTCGCCAGCTTCACGGGCGAAACATCATACCCGATCGGGAGCGACAACGTTCGGGTCGGAATTGGCGCCGACGACTCCCCGCACAGCGAGGTCCGGACGGACTTCATCGTGATGGACACCCCCTCCCCATACAATGCCATACTCGGGAGGCCAGGGATCAACAAGTTGAAGCTGATCATTGCAGGGCACATGCTCTTGGGACGATTCCCAACCGAGCACGGGGTCGGACACGTCCGGGGATACAACTATGAAGAAGCAGCGAAGCCCCGGAACAGGCAGGAGGTCTTCGCCATGGAAGAGTCTGCATCAGAGATGGAGGCACCAGATGACCCGCGCGACGGGCTGATGGCGGTGTCACCCATCCCTGAACTCGAAGAGCTGAGGACGGTTCAGCTATCCTCCGAACACCCGGAGAGGACGGTCCAAATCAGAGCATCATTGGCTCCCGCGATAGCCGAGCGGCTGATCGCGTTGTTGAAGGAGAAGCAGGAGGTGTTCGCATGGTCATACAAGGACATGCCCGGGATCAGCACAAACATCATATCCCACCAGCTGAGCGTCAGCGCCGGTGCACGGGCGTAGAAAGCGGAACACTACGCGGCGATGCACGAAGAGGTGGACCGACTACTGGGCATCGGGTTCATCCGCAAGGTGGATTACCCGAAGTGGATCTCCAACACTGTAATGGTGCAGAAGAGCAACAAGAAATGGAGAATGTGCATCGATTATAGTGACCTCAACAAGGCGTGCCCCAAGGACAGCTTCCCTCTACCGAGGATCGACCAGTTGGTGGACGCGATAGCCGGGCACGAGCTCCTGTGTATGATGGACGCATACTCGGGCTACAACCAGATCTTCATGGACCCCGAGGACCAGGAGACGACGACGTTTGTCACGGACAAGGGCCTATATTGCTACGTCGTTATGCCATTCGGGCTGAAGAACGCTGGCTCCACGTACCAGAGGCTCATGAACGCGATGTTTCATGGCCTGATTGGCAACATTGTGGACGTGTACGTGGACGACATACTGGTGAAGAGCATCCGGGCGGTCGACCACGTCCAGAACTTGGGGACTGTACTCGACGTCCTCATTGGGAACGGCATGAGGTTGAACCCGGCCAAGTGCACGTTCGGAGTCACCAACAGCAAATTCCTTGGGTATATCGTCAGCCAGAGGGGAATCGAAGTCGCGCCCGCCAAGGTAAAAGCGATCATCGACATGAGACCGCCCGTCAAGAAAGCAGACCTGTAGAGCCTCACGGGCAAGCTCGCATCATTGAACAGGTTCATATCTCGCTACTCAGACAGATGCGCCCCATTCTTCAAGGCTCTCTGAACGACGAACAAGCGGGAGGTCGCGTGGACGCCCGAATGCGAGACATCTTTCCTTCAGATCAAGGAATACTTGGCCTCGATCCCACTCCTCTCCAGACCCGTCCGAGGGGAAATATTATACATCTACCTGGCCGCCTCCCTCACAGCCGTCAGTTCTGCCCTCGTCCGCCGGGAGAACTGCACGGAACTGCCCGTCTTCTTCTCGGGTAAGGGCATGACAGGCGCGGAGACCCGATATCCGACGATCGAGAAGATGGCACTCGCACTCATCACCGCCGCCCGACGGTTGAAGCCATACTTCCAAACGCACAGCATCCACATCCTCACGAACGTGCCCCTGCGCCAGATCCTCCAATCGCCCGATCACAACGGCCGCCTGGTGAAATGGGCTATCAAGCTCAGCGAATTCGACCTCCAATACAAGCCCCGAACGGCAATCAAAGGGCAGGCGGTGGTGGACTTCATCGCCGAGTACACGGAAGCAGAGGCGACGTCGGTCAACGCATCCGACGGCCCGACGGTAAAGGCATCCGACAAACTGGAGATCAAGGAAAGACCATTTTCGGAGTGGAACCTCTACGTCGACAGATCCTGCACAAAGAAGGCAAGTGGCGCCGGGATCATCCTGACCGGGCCAGGAGGGGTAAACACGAAGTACGCTCTCAAGTTCGAATTCAAGACAACCAACAACGAGGTCGAGTACGAAGCGCTCATCGCAGGCCTACAACTGGCCAAGAACTCGGAGGCGCCCGACCTCAATATATTCAGTGATTCACAGTTGGTAGTGAGCCAGGTCGAAGGGGAATTCCAAGTGAATGGGGAGTCCATGATCGTCTATCTGAAGCACGTGAAGGCGCTGATCAACAGGTTCAAACACGTAAACATCAACCACATACACCGAGAACTTAACGCGAAGGTCAACATGCTCGCCCGATTGGCCACGGCCCCCGTACACACGGGACCAGGGCAGCGGATTGTCGAGGTGTTGCGACGACCGAGCATCTCGGGAGCAGAACTGATCCTGGCAATCGAACCGCATGAGCACAGCTACATGGATGTACTCATCGCTTACAAGACAAGAGGAGAGCTACCAGAGGATAAGCGAGAGGCCAGAACCATCGTCGCACGAGCGGCCAACTTCAGCGTGCGGGATGGAACGCTGTATCGACAAGGGAGGACTTGGGCAAGCCTCAAGTGCATCACTCCATCAAAGGGCAGCTCGATCCTGCAAGAAATCCACCCAGGCACGTGCAGCCACCATACGGGCGCCAGATCGATCGCACACAAGGCCCTCCGATGTGGATTCTGGTGGCCCACCATCCACGCAGACGCCACGGCGCTAACGAACAAGTGCCACCAATGCCAGCTGCATACGCATCACCACCACGCGCCCGCCGTCCCACTATCCATCCTCCTGTCGCCCGTACTATTCGCACAGTGGGGACTGGACCAAATCGGGGAGCTCCCAAAATCGAAGGGGCAGTACAGGTACTTGATCGTCATCATTGACTACCACACCAAGTTCATCGAGGCCCAGCCAATGGCAAAGATCACGACAGAGAAGGTCGAGCGCTTCCTCTGGCGTTTCCTCTTCTGTCGCTAAGGAACGCCGATCAGCATCATCACGGACAACGGCCCACAGTTCAATAACCCTAGGCTCACGACCTTCTGTAAACGGCAAGGAACGGATCTCGTGTTCGCATCACTAGCGCACCCTCAGACAAACGGACAGGTGGAAGCATCGAACAAGATTATCAAGGCGGGCATCAAGAAGAAGATTGAAGATATCGAACCCGGGGACGCGGGATACGGACGCTGGCCCGAGGTCATCCCGGAGATCCTATGGTCCATCCGAACGACCGCCAACGCAGCCACGGGCAAAACCCCGTTCAGTCTGACGTTCAGAATGGAAGTCGTGCTACCCTTGGAGATCACCCACCAGAGCCCACGGATCGAGGGGTACGATCCACGCACGAACAACGAGGGACTACGACTCAACAACGACTTGCTGGAAGAACGGAGGGACACGGCGCATCTCCACAACGCCGCGAACAAGTAGAGGATCGCCCGACTGTATAACCAGCGTATTCGGGCTCGACCAATCCAACAGGGGGACTGGGTGATGAAGGCAATCCAGCAGAAGGTCAGGGCACTCCGCCCGTCATGGGAAGGTCCGTATGTCGTGGACGAAGTGGTAAGCGCCAGCACTTTCTACCTTAGAGACATGCAAGGTCAACGACTGCGACACCCGTGGAACATCCAACACTTGAGGAAGTACTTTCATTAAATTCTGTTGTGTTGGTACTTATCTTCATGTTCATTTTATTATTACGTTTGTTCTCAACCCGTCCGCCCAATACTCGGGGGACTGGGGCGAGATTGTTCGCGTTGATGTAACACTTTGTTAGAATACCATTGGAAAAAGTAGAGCGTATGTACGCGCGAACCATTCAAAAGATGCAAAAAAAAAAAAACAAAAGTTAAAGGCACATGTACGAAAGAAAAGAAACTTCATTATATTAAAAGGCACGAGGCCTGTTACAAAAAAGAGCTACACTATTACAAGAAAAGGAAAAATCTACTCTACTGCTCCGCCCGCCTGCCCCGCCCCCTCCGCTGCCTGCTCGGGCTGCTCCGCTTCTGGCTGCTCGGGCTTCGCAGACGCCCCACCCGTCAGCGACTGCAGGTGTGCGCGATAGTGCTCCAAGTCCAGGAAGGGAGACACCGCCTCCTGGAACTCAGCCACTTGACCGTCAGCTTCAGCGGCCACCAACTCCAAGAACTCCGAAGATTCCTTGAAGGCAGCAACCGCCTCCGCTTGGGCCTGCATGACGCACTCCTTGGTCCAAGCCTGGCGTTCGGCCTCCATTAGGCGGGACTCCATCTCCGCCAGCTTGTTGGCCGCTTCCGCCCGAGCCTACTCCACCGCAGCCAGAGTGCTGTCCCGCTCCGCCTTCAAAACTGCCTCACGCTCCGCGGCTTCATGGAGCTGACGGGCCTGGCGGTCCGCCAACTCATTGGCCTTAGAGACATCGTGCTGCAGCTTCTTCTACGACAGGTTAGCCTCACGCAGCTCCGCCTTCAGCATCGCCACCTCCTGCTCGGTCGTCTCCTGCATGCGCGCTCTGAAGAGCTTGTGCTGCATCATCGCACAAGCATTATAGACCCGGTCCAGGTCGTCCAATACAAGCGGGCCCGGCGGCAGCAGCCCATTTACGGACTTCACCCCTGAGGCAATGGCGGCGAGGAGGGGCTCACAGAAGGCGTACGGACCCCGAGCGGCATTTGTCCGTGTCGCTTCTGCGGGCGCTCGGCACTACCCTTCAGCTCGGACGCACTGAAAGGGAGCTCTGCACTCGTCTGAGGCGTGCGGGTGGCATCCCGTCTGTCCCTCTGCTCTACCCAGCGCTGGTCGTGCTCCACCTGCCACTATTTTTTCTCGCGGTGGAGGCGCTCACGCTCCGCCCGGTCCTGACCTTTGGAGGAAGAGTCGTTGCTTGGAGGCGGGCGGGAGACGGTCGTCTGGGGCGCCCGGATGGGTTGGGCGTAGTTTGGCACATTGGGGATGGGGATCTTGGCCAACACGAACTTGAGGCGAGCTATCCTGGCCTCTTCAACGGGCGTGAGCGGATACTCGTTCGTGTCGAGCGAGTGGAAGAACTGGGGGACTCGATCGATCTTGTCGGCATTGGCGGCATATTCCGGGGCGAAGGTGCCAAACTCCCAGTTGATTGTGCGTCAGGAGGTTGATGAGCTTGATGGATCGACCAGCCACCACTTCACGCGAGGCTCCACCATGAAGGTCCCCGAATCCCTCTGGCGTGTGGAATACCGAAGACAGAAGAAATGCAGGAACTCCGCCCGCGTTGGTTGGTCTATTCCGTTCACCCGGAAGATATTGAACATGGCGACGAGCGTGCGGATGAGCGTGGGCCCGCACTAGCCGAGAGAGATCCTCAGGAGCGCCAGCATATATTGGAAGAAGGGATGCAATGGCAGCTTGATCCCAGCCTTCAGGTGGAATTCGCTAAGGTAGACATGGCCGAGCGGAGGGTGGGTGAACGTGTCGCCCTTGCCGGGGATCCTCAGCCTCACGGAGCTCGGGATGTGATAGTCGCGTGCCCACCTCGCCATTTCCTTCACAAACGGCGCACGCTCGGGCTCTTGTACCGGAGTCCCATCTGGCAGTACCTAGTGTATGCGGCCGCCTTCCGCGAACTGGGGAACGGACGACTCCTGCTGCACGTCCTTCTCGCCCCACGCCCCAGAAGTGGGCAAAGACCCGCCCGAGGACCTCGACGAACTCCCTAACCCTGCGACAGTGAGCGCTTGTTGGGGATCCATTAGCTGCACCACAGGAGAATTGTTAGGGATGTATCGAAGAGGCGTCACACTCATCACGAATTTGGACGAGGATGTACCTGACCCGCTCGAGGTTGGACTACAACTAACCCACCCCACCCTCGGTACGTATATCTGCTCACGCGATTGGCCGCTCGATATCTCTATTGGCTCCATCTCCTAGACGCACGCATGCGAAACCCACACTTAGCGAAAAAAAAACCAAACTACCAGAAACACCAAAAACCCAGAAAAACTACCCCAAACAAGATCAGACCAGGCACGCCTCAAGAACACGCCTTGTTCTTGAGACGCAAACCCAGAAAAAGCCAAAAAACCCAGAAACCGTGGAGGAGAGAAACAAAAGGAAACCGGAAAAACCAAAAAAAGCAAAACGGAAAACAGCAAAACAAGTTCAAGGGCCTCACCAAATTGAAATCGAAGGTTGAAAATGGACGTCGACGATGAACTCCGGCAAGGAACATGAACAAAAGCAAGAACAGTGTGCAAAGCGAATTTGACAGAGTTTCAGTAAATGTAAAAAGCGATGAGGAAGACGACACCACAAGCCCCATTTATACTGATCAACACGGGACACACCATCGAACGCCAGCCGTTCATTTTCGCGTATCCACCTTCAGATGGTGACATGTGGCCCCGAGGCGGTTTACTTGCTCACCTAAGTAACCACGCTAACCCTTCAGCTTCCCGCCTCATTTTCAAAACCCTAGCACGATCTCCCACGACTCGCCACGTGTCACCCATGCAAAACCCCACGCTCCTACATGCCTGACGCCTGACCTTCGAGCAGTTACTACGTCATCAACATTTAATGCACAGGGCACGCCAGCATTAATTACGCCGGCTAGCATTTATTGCACAACGGTTCCCAAGAAGAAGTCAAAAGGAATGTCACCTCAAGCACCTCATCAGACAAAGAATCACCTCACCCAAGGCAAGACAACACACGTCACGCTTCCCGTCATTCGGACTGCCGCACACACAACCCACACGACCAAGCGCCCGAGAAACCTTACAGGCAAGCAAACGCCACCCCACCAGGTTAGTACAACACCATTTACGCGTCCCGGAAGAAGATAAACGTCCGCGTTCCCTTCCCGCGTGCACGCGCTAAAATGAAGAACTGACACCGCCACGGGCGTGGGGCACCTCCCCTCCGTGCGCGTAACGGTAAGCGATCAATTCGCCGGATTATGCGGCACGGGCATGGGGTCCGTCCTCTCCGAGGGTACGAGGTCCGAACCTCTCCTAGGGAATGGGGTCCGTCCTCTCCTTGCGCGCGCTAAGATCGATGGGCGGCACGGGCGTGGGGCTCCTCCCCTCCGTGCGCGTAACGTTAACGATCGAATCGCCGGATTATGCGGCACGGGCATGGGGTCCGTCCTCTCCGAGGGCATGGGGTCCGTCCCTTCCTAGGGCATGGGGTCAGTCCTCTCCTTGCGCGCGCTAAGACAGATGAGCGGCATGGGCATGCGGTCCGTCCCACCGTGCGCGCTGCAACAAAGGTACGTAACGGTCCTGATCCCACCGTTGGTGTTACGATAGGTCAGAGCCGATGAGTTGACAACTCCCTCTTGGGCACCTAAGCACGACCGTTTCGAGGCTTAACGACTCCATGTTGGGGGGTCGAGGTCAGCTCGGATCCATCCATGCATCAAGAACGACTGTTCCGAGGCTTAACGGCTCCAAATTGGGGGGTCGGGGTCAGCTCGGATCCACCCATGCGCGTGATCATACATACATTTGCATACACCCACATATATTCACGTGCATTTGCATACATCCACACTCATCCTTATCTATCTGTATTCCACTCATTTATGTTCATTCGAAAAACTCCATGGGCGCGCGGCTCCAAATAGCAAGATTCGTTTGGAGGCCGGGCCCAGAATACAGGACCGCACGAACAGGTACACGATCGGACGCACAAGTACCCACTCCGTCAAGCGAGCCCTTCCTTGACCGGAGAGTTGGGGGTTACAGGACCACGCATCACTGCTCAATCGGATAAGTATCCTGTTTAATCGCACGAACCCTTTTTCAACTACCCAGTCAAGAAAGTTCTCTTTGACTCGGGGACTTGGGGGACTTGTTAGTATAGCAGCATTAGTTCTCCGATTAAACATACTTACCCACTTAAGCAGGTAATCAACACTTACCCGACCACCCGAAAGACCACCAGGAAGGCTACATCCTCGCTCACAAGACCAACCCCATCCGAGAGCACACGCGCCCGTGGGGCGCACATCCGAATGTGCGGAGAACATAACAACGGAAGGAGTCCAGTCCCACATCGAGGAACACAAGCCAACAACAAACTCAACCACCTATATATGAAAGGTATTTATTACAGGTAAGAACAGGCTGAATCCAAGCATTAAACACTCCAATCTACTTTCTCGCACGTTTGCTTGACTGTTATATCCAATACATCTTCTAACTTAGGCATCAGAGCGTTGAAGGCAGACCACATTTGTCTCGATCATCTGACTGTCTGTTTGTCGTTGTATTCTTCTAACAGCCATACCCGAACACGCACACCCGAACACCCGAGGAGGCGCCCGACCATCCGAACAGCCCAAGTGTTCGGACGAAGAGGGAGAAGAAACTCGTACTTGCTTCTGCTAGATTGCGTCCCGCGTAATCCGGTAGAAACACTCAGATTATTCCTAAGGTGATTGGGAAATGGAAATTGTTGCAGAGGTTGATATTGGGGAGCTGTATGGTCAAAATTGTGGAGCAATTTGGAGTACAGCGTGCAACTAGAGTGAGTAAACATTTCGAGGTGTTATTGGCGCCCAGTAATCCGACTAGTGTATGGGATAGGATTCTTGAGCAGGTTGGCACTCACTGCAAGTTTCTCAGTGACTTGATGATTTTTGATGCTGATGTTGATGACATTTTGACATCATTGATTGTGAACTTGCTGCTGAAGCTTCAGAAGCTGTGGGTGAGAGGTTGTCATGTGGAACGGGAGAATGTTGTTGTATTACTGCGCGGATGCAAAGAGCTGATGCTTTTTCATGTCGATGGCTGTGAAGGGTTTGAAGTGAGTGATAAAGAGATATCAAAGCTTGCTTGCCGTATTCGCAATTTTTCTTGCAACATGTGTGCAGGCGAGTTGGCTGTTGTTAAAGTGTTTGGTAAAGTGAGAATGCGTATTTTTATGATTCTGGGTTTTCAAAATGAGGGATGAGAAAGGGGTAGTTTTCATTTTGATCTACGGTTAAGGTGCTATCGTCATGTGGTTTCCAGTCCAACTAACTAGGCCAATAGCCTGATAGATCTATTCACTAATGTTAATGATGTCTGTGTTTTATGTTAATATCTATGTAGACCTTGTTACTTAAATCAGGATGTTGCGTTTGTTTTTTTCCATCTTAAATCGGAGTATGCAGGTATGTGCTGGTGTGCATGTCATGTAGCTTTAGATATATCTGTGTAAATTTGTAAGTGATAGATTCAGTACTCGGAGGATGGTGGAGTGACTTCATAGCTTCCAAGGTTGATGCTTTGCCAGAGAGTCTCTTGTCCTCTTGATGCACTCGGGGGGTCTGGTGGTGGAACTTGACTCAGTTGTCCAATCTATCTCCTACCAAATTCGGTTTCTGTTTTACCAAATGTTGTCTCAGAGTTACCAAACTTATTTCCTGCTGTTCTATTTGTATAACTGGGTTGTAAGTTGTAAATAGAGATTATACTTTATTGGATCACATTTGTAGACTTGGTGGTCATTTCTTAGGCTTCGCAACTATTTCCCATTATCAAGATGGAGCCATGGAGCAACAAGCTCCTCAGGCTATGCCTGTTTTTACCCTCTGATTGGACTGATTTATGTTTTCTGTTTATTATATTTGTAGACCAAATAATCGCACCCTTATCGTGTGTTTAGATGGAGGAAATATTGAAAAAATTTAAATGAATTCCAACAATTTATAATTTTTTCTCTTAAATTTCTCTATTTGGGTAAGGGTCTTGAGTATTTTGCAAATTCTGTTTTTAAAATTTGGGGGAATTGGAGCTCTCAATTTCCTTGTTTAGTTTCTTCAAAATAAGGTGTCATTTTACAATTATCTTGAATTCATATAAAAATTTGAATTTTTTTTATCATTTTAAATCTTTTTATGAGTAAATTCAAACGCTAGAATTTGTAAATAATGATATTTAAAATCATAAAATTATAATTTTCATCATTTATGAATTTCGATAATAATTGAAAAATACTTCTTCCAAATACGTCGTTAGGAAAATTATCTCGTCAAATCACACTACCTTATATAATTTTCTTTTGTTTACAGTTTTTCCTCAAAATTGAGAATAACTTCGTTAACATCTCTCATTTTTACGTAATATATATGATATATATATATATGTCAATTTTGCGTTATCTTTTCGTTTTATGCCACTAGTTTATAAGAGAAACTCGTTGAAGATATCACTTATATTTGACTAGTTAAGACAGAGTGATCATTTATGTTCGACAAATATCGATTTTATTCATGCATGTTTTATCCCAACATTCAAATTGGTTATTTCGTCTGTTTTGAACTTTGAAAAAAAAACATATCCCGTTATCTGTAAAAGAGTGCACTTATAGTGTGCGGAATACTTATTATAATCTTACTCGCATCAGACTTAGATGAATAGTACTTGAAAGAAACTAGACCGTATGAACTTTGAACGCCGAGGACCTCCTCGTAATTCCGCGTTCTTCCTTTTCTTTCTTTTATTTTTATTTTCTTGTAATTAATCCATACCTGCATTCCTTCCTTCCTCTTCTCGCTTTTTGGTTCCTCCATCAACATCAATCATCAAACTCCACAAGAACACCAGGTACACACATTCTCTCCTTTCATTTTTCAATCCCCTCTCTTTTTTGTTATCTCTCTCCTCCGACATTGTGTTGTCATCATTATCTGCACCGGAAAAACGAATCAAAGCTATAAAGTTTCAATCTTTGATAATTTTATCTGGAATTGCCATGTGCATTGCACTGTGTTCCATCATTGATGTTAAACATTTTATTAAATTCGTGAAGTAGCTATTGATATGAGGGCAGTCATTCATTTTGTTTGGAGAAATATGATGTTGGGCACGAATTTTAGAGCTTTGTTGATGAATCAAAGGTAAATTGGGTGTTGTTGAACTGAATCTGCCAATCTGGGTTTGGTTTCTGACATTGATTAGGTTAGCTTTGTGTTGAAGTTTATTTATGTTAGTTGTTTGTTGTCATTATTTCGAATTAGTTGGGATGGTTGGGGTTTAGTAGCTTCTATTGTTGTTGATGATGAATGATTAGGTAGTATGACTACTCTGCATTGAATTTGTGTTTTGAATTTCTTATGGTATTATGTCTTGTGTAGCTTAGCTGCAATGCTTGTGTTTTATTTTGGTATTGGGACGATCCTAATAGCTCTTTTGTTGATTTTTGTGTCCGGGTTAAAGATGGAATGCTTAACTTTGAGTTGGGGGGATCGGCTTGAGTTTCGGAACTGGAAGGTCTTGAGATTGTAGAGAAGTTGCAAGGGATATGGAAGCAAAGGGGAAGTCATCAGTAGAAATGCAGCGGAACTTAGCCGGGTTTATAGCCATTCTAACATCTGCTGCATGTGAATGGTGTTTGATATTTCTTCTGTTTTTCGATGCACTGTTATCCTATCTGCTGACAAAGTTTGCGGATTATTGTGATTTGGAAAAGCCCTGTATCTTGTGCTCGAGGCTTGAACATGTTACAGGAAATGAAAGCCCTCAGTTGTATGAGGATCTACTTTGCAGCAACCACATATCAAAGCTCACATCTTGGATAGCTAATCAAATTTACGGTAAGCATGATGGCATAGGAATGCATGGGGATTTCCACTTTCCCTTCAATACCAAGGACAGTTGCAACCGAGAAATGCATACATTTTCAGTTTGTAATTCGGGATCAGATATTGAAAGTTATGGTTCCCGGAGGCCTGTGCTAAGCAGAAGTTGTGTTCACAGTCCTATTTACAGTCCTACTCGTAGTCCTGTGGGTATAGGGCCATGGTCTTGCCGCAGCAGTCCTTGGAGACATAAAGGAAAACTTAAAGGAGTGAAGCTCAAAATATCTGGAACAAAACATGCCAAACCTAATATTCCTTTGCCTCGTTTGCCACACCGTAGCCGTTTAAATCGAAATCGAGATAGTTCAAAGAAGATCAGGGATAAGTCTCCAGCATCAGTAACCAGTCGTCGTTCTGGAAAATGTGGAGTTGATCCCTTGTCTCATGTAGGATACAATGAGTTGAAATTTGGTTCTGAAAATGACTCCGAGTTTCTGTTATCTGATGATGATTATGGTAGCCGTTTAACCAGACTAAATCATGAGCCTAAGATGAAGGGTTCATCAAGTGTTTCAAAGAATCAGCCTAAAGCAACACCAAATGGTTCGAGGTCAGGAAGGCACGGAAAGCGTTCCTCCAAGCCCAAGCGGTCTCTTTCAGAACCATGGCCTGTTTTTAGCAAGGCATCTGATGTACAGTTCTCGGGTTTCGATCACAATTTTGAGAATGCACTCGGTGAACTTAACTATCAGAAATCCAATCCAAAGTCAAACCCTTCTGCATTACCTGAGCTCATTTCACTAGATGACATCCTTCCCTCGCCTAATGTTCTAGAAAAGAGTAAGCTCAGTTTCTCTCATTTTCAATTCATCTGAGTTGCATTATTTTTCTAGATGGCACTCATTACTCATGAGTTAGAGTATTATCAGAAGTTTTATTTTCTCTGAATGCCTGCAAGCTACAAACCATTGCACTTATGCAGTTATGCATCTAATTGATTAGTATTATATTGTTTCTTTTCTGAAATGCTGCAGATACTTGTGCAATTGTGCATCTCACTGATAATTATGCTGCCGATACTTATGCAGTTATGCATCTCATTGATAATTATTTATTGCTTCTTTTTCTGAAATGCTTCAGATATTGCTGGGACAAGCGACTTTGGAGATGCATCTATAAATAAGAACTTTGAACTCCTGCAGTCTATATGTGCAAAAGACAGAGCATCTGTTAAAAATGATCTGGTTATGAATGATTTAGCTCTTCTCAAATCCAATCATACGAATGTTATTGCTGTGACCGAGTCAGTGGGAAGTGTTACAGAAAGAGATTATTCTGGAGTTACTACAGAATCCCTGTTTACACCAACTAGTAATGTAAAGGCTGTGTCTGAATCAGAGGGAAGTGTTAAGGAAAGAGATTCATCCGGTATTTTTACAGAAGCTCTTTCAATACCAAACCATAGTAACGCAAATACTGTGCCTGGGTCATATCACTCAGATGGAAATTTTAAGGAAAGAGATTCATCTGATACTACTAAAGAAGTTATTATAGAACCAAACCGTAGTAATGTAAATGCTGTGCCTGAGCAACAGAGAATTATTGTGCAAAGAGATTCATCCAGTACTAGTGCAGGCTGTGCAGAACAGCCTACAGTGCAGGAAATTGCTAGAGTTGATGAGGAAATGAAACCCTTGGATTCACAAGGTTCTTCTGCTCAGCAGAATAATGTGTCTCATGAGAATACAAGCTTGACGGTCAACAGTTGCGATGATGAAAAACAGACAACTGATGGTTTTAGCGCTAATTCGAAGCCGATGATTCACACGTCAGCATCTGTAGAGTCTGGTCTTGAATCTCTGGATGGAGGCTATGTCACTGAAATTGAAGGTGAAAATATAGTTGATCAGTTAAAACGACAGATCGAGTATGACAGGAAATGCATAAAAGAGTTGTATAGGGAATTGGAAGAAGAACGGAATGCATCTGCAATTGCTGCAAATCAGGCAATGGCCATGATCACGAAGCTGCAGGAAGAGAAAGCTGCATTTCATATGGAAGCTCTTCATTACTTAAGAATGATGGAAGAGCAAGCTGAGTTTGATGTAGATACACTGGAGAAAGCCAACGATCTCCTGGCCGAAAGGGAGAAAGAGATACAGGACTTGGAAGTGCAGCTAGGGTTTTCTAAGTATGATCTCCAAGATGAGACATTGATGGAGAATTCACATGACAATAGTTTTGATGTGAAGGATGGGATTGCCCCTGCAGAGAGTACTGTTATGTCCGATGCAAAACATGATCTCAGTGTCACCTCTGATTCAGTGACTACTGTGGTACCCAAAGGCAGCAATGAACCTCCTTTCTCTGAAACTACTCTTTTAGAGTTTGAAGATGAAAAATTGTACATTACTAATTGTTTGAAGACCTTGGAGAGAAAGCTCTCTGAAATTTCTTGTAAGGGGGTTTCCTCCAAGACGCTTAATCGTGGGCACTCCCAAAAGCATATGGTTGATGGGCGTAGTCAAGAAGGGACTCCTAGAAAAGAGAGGACTCGATTTAATGGTCAACTTGAAGGGGATGATCTACATGAGCAAAAGGATCTGCATATGTCTAACGGAAGCGCTGTTACTCAAGGGGGGCCAACCAATTGTGATAGTGGTGATGGTTTAGAATGTGAAGATAACAAGTCTGATTCCTGTGGGGAGCAAGATATCATGGATCCTAGCGAAATGGATTTGGAAATTCTGGAAAATGAAATCTCAGACCTTAATGATAGGTTGGAGGCACTTGAGACTGATCATGACTTTCTTGAGCGCATGCTTTATTCTCTTCAAAATGGAGCAGAAGGTCTAAAATTTGTTCGAGAGATAGCCCAGCAGCTGCAAGATTTGCGCAAAATAGGGACGGGTTTCAGATGATATAGTCCATTTCGTTCCTTCAAATGCACCATCGCATGGTAAGCATGTTTGTAAAGGACTAGTAAGAACTTGCTTGTTGCTACATTTCCTTCATTTGGTTGACCATATATCAATTATTTGTCTCAGATGAATCTGAAATTAAGAATAGACAATCGGAACACATGCCCCAAGTTTCGATCACCACTAGTTGGGTGCAAAAGAGTTCATATCATCTGCATTCCTTCAGTCACCTATGGTCGTGAAAAATCAAGAAGATTACGTACAGGTACCAGCCAGAACTGTTGGAAGGAAAAAATGGTCTATACTAGAGCTGCGGTGTTATTATCTTAGGAGTACAATTTTCTATCAATTTTTCCACTATTGAGTCTATTCTTTCGTTCATGTTTGTTTGAATTTAGAGCTGTTAGGCTTTTTTTGAGTTCGATTATATTGATGATCTGATCCAGATTGTAAAGTTGGCATAGTAGCTCAAATTTCTTTTCTTCAGAGGTTTGCTTCTTATTACAACAAAACCACATCCATTGTAAATTCAGACATTTTTATCATAGCAAGTGTATAGAGTTTTCTCCATCCTTTTTGCAGATGGTCGCGGTTCTTAATTTCTCATGCTGTCTCCTATGATTTATAAGACTTTCAGCTACATTATTCATCAGAACATTCTCAGCATGATCGTTTCAAAAGTGATCAATGTGCCCATGTTTTGTGCAACTACTGTTAAAGGGTTGAAAATACCAAACAAAATAAGCCACGAACCAACGGAAAGTAAAATTCAAAATAAAACATAACGCGAAAGAAACACGCCACCCGACTCCCGACTCTGATGAAGTAGGGGCCTCTTCCCTCTCGTCACCAGGCTCCAACTCCATGGTTGAAGTGCTTGATTCCGTCCCAGCTCCAACAAAACCATCAAAGACCGGGGTCTGCCAAGCACAATTAGATGAACCTGGGGTTGCACGGCCAAAGTCAGCGCCTCGCCCTCACAAACTGAACGTAGTTCCCCCACCTCCATGTGTCGGATGTTTTTGCTGATCTAGCTAGCTTCCTTTGTGTCGACAGCTCTATGATTCTCCTCGGAGTCTCCTCTCCATCATAACTAAGAACAAGCTTTTTAATTTTTTTCTTAGAGCCTACCGGTCTTAGACGTTTGGATTTCTTTGCTAGGGATTTCAGCAACATTTCGTTGTGCAACTTCTTTGCCAGAACCAAAGCATCTGAGCCAGTCTTACGCTTTGGAGGGTCTTCTCGAGCCGCCGGTGGTATCGGGTGTTTCTACCGGATTACGCGGGACGTAATCTAGCAGAAGCAAGTACGAGTACTCCTTCTTCTTGTTCGTCCGAACGTTGGGGCTGTTCGGATGGTCGGGCGCTTCTTCTCCTTTCGGGTGTGCGGGTACGCGTGCTCGGGTATGGCTGTTAGAAGAATACAACGACAAACAGACAGTCAGGGGTCGAGACAGGGGTGGCCTGCCTTCAACGCTCCGATGCCTAAGTTAGAAGATGTATTGGATATAACAGTCAAGCGAATGTGCGTGAAAGTAGGTTGGAGTGTTTAATGCTGGGATTCAGAATCAACTGACTTGGATTAGTTGAGATGATGAGATCCCATTACCTGTAATAAATACCTTACATATATGGGTGGTTGAGTTTGGTGCTCACTTGTGCTCCTCGATGTGGGACTGGTTTGCACTTGCTGTTATGTGATCCGCACATTCGGATGTGCACTCCACGGGCGCGTGCGTGCTCGGATGGGATCGGTCTTGTGAACAGAGTTGTAGCCTTCGTGGTGGTCTTTCGGATGGTCGGGTAGGTGTTGATTGCCTGCTTAAGTGGATAAGTACATTTAATCGGACAACTAATGATGCTATACTAACAAGTCCCCCAAGTCCCCAAGTCAAAGAGAACTTTCTTGACTGGGGAGTTGAAAAAGGGTTCGTGCGATTAACAGGAATACTTATCCGATTGAGCAGTGGTGTGTGATCCTGTAACCCCCAAGTCCCCCAAGTCTCCAGTCAAGGAAGGGCTCGCATGACGGAGTGGGTACCTGTGCGTTTGATTGTGTACCTGTTCCTGTATTTTGGGCCCGGCCTCCAAACGGGCCTTGCTAGTTTGGAGCCGCGCGCCCGTGGAGTGTTGCCTGGTAAACATAAATAAGTGCAACATAGATATATAGGTATGCAAATGTGTGAATGTATGGTATGATGCGTGAATGTATGCGAATGTTTGTCGTACGCCAACGTTGGGATGCCACTGTGTACGTCGCACGTCAACGGAGATGCCGTTGCGTACGCTGTAGCGTCAACGGTGGGATCAAGACTGCGACGTAAAATTGCTGTGGCGCGCATGGAGGGACGGACAGCATGCCCGTGCCGCCCATCGGTCTTAGCGCGCGCAGAGGCCTCTGCCGCCTAAACTGGGTTGCTTTCGCGCCCGAGGAGGGGACGGACCCCAAGCCCGGAACGCTCATCGGTCTTAGTGCGCACAAGGAGGGGACGGACCCCGAGCCCTTGCTGCCTAAGTCGGCGAGTCGATCGTTAACGTTACACACACGGAGGGGAAGAACCCCACGCCCGTGCCGCCCATCGGCTTAGCATGCGCAGAGAGGAGTCGGCCCCATGCCTCTGCCACCACAGCCGGCTTGTATTTTCACGCATAGAGAGGACGGACCCCACACCCGGAAAGCTCATCGGTCTCAGAGCGCCCAAGGAGAGGACGGACCCCACACCCTTGCCGGCCGAGTCGGCGAGTCGATCGTTAACGTTACGCGCACGGAAAGGACGGACCCCACACCCGGAACGCTCATCGGTCTCAGAGCGCGCAAGGAGAGGACGGACCCCACACCCTTGCCGGCCGAGTTGGCGAGTCGATCGTTAACGTTACGCGCACGGAGAGGACGGACCCCACACCCGTACCGCCCATCAGTCTTAGCGTGC
This sequence comes from Geum urbanum, assembly GCA_946800695.1. Taxonomy (NCBI): domain Eukaryota; kingdom Viridiplantae; phylum Streptophyta; class Magnoliopsida; order Rosales; family Rosaceae; genus Geum; species Geum urbanum. The sequence goes on along the minus strand of OX327007.1, from coordinate 41,538,581 downwards.
GCAAAGAGAGGACGGACCTCATGCCTGTGCCGCCTAATCTGGCTTGCTAGTTCTTACCGGCACGCGCACGGAGGGGAGGTGCCCCACTCCCATGGCGGTGATCTCTGCATTTAGCGTTTGCGGGCGTTCATCGTTCGTTGGTCGTGCGGGTGGTGTATGCGCTTGTGCGACTGGTGGTTGGTGTGGTGTGTCTTGCCTTGGGTGGGGTGATGCTCTGTTCGGTGGGGCAGTTGAGGTGACATTCCTTTGACTTCTCCTTGGGAACCGTTGGGTAATAAATGCTAGCCGTCGTAATTAATGTTGACGTGCCTTGGGCATTAAATGCTGATAACGTAGTAACTGCTCGAAGCTCATGCGTCAGGCGCGTGGGAGCGTGGGGTGGTGCATGGGTGACACGTGTCGAGTTGTGGGAGACTGTGCTAGGGTTTGAAACCGAGGCGAGAAGCCGAAGGGGAGCGCGGTTACTTAGGCGGGCAGGTGAACCGGCTCAGGGCCACGTGTCGTGATCTGACGGTGGACACGCGAAAATGGACGGCTGGCGTTCATTGGCGTGCACCGTGCGATCAGTATAAATAGGGGTTGTGGTGTCGTCTTCCTCATCACTTTCACAACTTACCGAAACGCTGCAGAAATTACCTTGCACATTGTTCTTCTCTGATCTCTGTGTTCTTTGCTTCTTGCCGGAATCCTTCATTGACGTTCATCCTCTCTACCGTCAACCTTCGATTTGGTGAGGCCCTTGAACTTGTTTTTCTATTTTCCGTTTTTGCTTTTGCCCTATATTTTGGTTTTTCTGGTTTCTGTTTGTTTTTCTCCTCCACGTTTTCTGGGTTTTTTTGGCCTTTTCTGGGTTTGCATCTCAAGAACAAGGCGTGTTCTTGAGGTGTGCCAGGTTTGATTTTGTTTGGGATAGGATTTTTGGGTTTTTGGTGTTTTTGGTAGTTTGTTTTTTTTTTGCTAAGTGTGGGTGTGGCGTGCGTGCGTCTAGGAATGGAGCCAATAGAGATATCGAGCGGGCAATCGCGTGAGCGGGTGTACATACCGGGGACGGGGTGGGTTAGTTATGGTTCGGACACGAGCGGGTCGAGTACATCGTCGTACGAGTCCGTGATGAGTGTTACGCCTCTGCGGTTCATCCCTAACACTTCTCCTGTGGTGCAGCCAATGGATCCTCAACAAGCGCATGCTGCCGCAGGGTTAGGGGAATCGTCCGGGTCGTCGGGCAGGTCCTCATCGTCCGGGCCATGGGGTGACGAGCCCGTGCAATCAAATCAGCCCGTGACTCAGTTTCCAGAGGGCGGGCGGGTTCACTGGGTGCTCCCCGACGGAGTGCCGGTGCAAGAGCCCGAGCGGGCACCAAGCGTCAAGGAGATGGCGCGGTGGGCGAGGGACTACCACATTCCTTCGTCCGTGAGGCTGAAGATACCGGGGAAGGGAGAGACGTTCACCCGACCGCCCGCTGGCCACGTGTGCGTCAGCGAATTCCATATGAAGGCGGGGATAAAGCTGCCTCTTCACCCGTTCTTCCAGTACATCCTGGCGCTCCTCAAGATCTCCCTTGGTCAGTGTGGGCCTACACTGACCCGAACATTGGTGGCGTTTTTCAATATCTTCCGTTCAAGCGGGTTGGACCACCCCACACGGGCAGAATTTCTCCATTTCTTCCGTTTGAAGTACTCCTCCCGTCGGCGCGACTCGAGCACCTTCACCGTGGAGCCAAGGGTGAAGTGGTGGCTGATCGATCCTCCCAGCTCCTCCACCAGCTGGCGCACGATAAACTGCCTGGTCGGAGGTGGCTGGGAGTTTGGCGCGCACGCCCCTGAGATCGCGGCCAACGCCCATCGTGTCCACCGTGTCCACCGAGTCCCCCAGCGCTTCCACTGGTTGGACATGCACGAGTATCCCCTGACACCCGAGGAGGAAAACAGGGTTGCTCGTTTGAAGTTTGTCTTCGACCCCAGGTCCGAGGCGAGGCACTTCTGGGCAGCGTGCCACTGGGACCTGATCGAGAAGAATCGCCTAGCCCGTACACCTGGTCTGTCGGGTGGTGTTTATCTGTAATGTGTGTAATGTAGTTTGATCGACCGTTGCTAACCTCTGCGTTCTTTCTGTTTTGCAGTGAAAATGTTTAAGTCCAAGGCGAGCGACCGGGATGCTGAGCAGCTGCGCCGGCTGAATATGCTGCTGGAGGGTGCAGACACCGTACGTCGTGTCGTGGTGAATCGCTCGGGTGGGATGCGTGTTGGGGATGAAGTTCAGCCCACCATGCGTGCGCCGGCGGTGAATGCGCATGCCTCCCCTGTTTACCAGCGTTCGTTGGGCGCTGGCCCATCTGTTTCCACTGCTGCTAACGTCGAGCAGCCAGCGTCCATTCCCCCTCCTCCTCCTCATTCAGCCAATCGGGGCTCCAGCAGGGCTGAGCGGGACAACCGCCACCGCGAGAAGGAGCAACGGCAGGTGGAGCGCGATCAGCGCCGGGTCGAGCAACAGGACCGGCGCGAGGCCTCCCAAGGTTCGGGGTCGCGTCGCTCGTCTCATAATGGTGCAAATCTCTCTCCCGGTGCCCCGGCCGGTGAAGATGGGCGTGCGCAGAAGCGCCCTCGTACCGAAGACTCCTCTTCTGTCCCCACACCTGGAACAAATGCTGATATTGTGGATGCTCTGCGTCGTGCGCTGGTGGATGGTGCCGCCTCGCTGGGGCCTCTGCTGTAGCCGCTGGATAATGCCCCCCCCCCGACGGGCTGGATGCGGCGTTCATTGCATGCGCTCGGCTGCAGCACCAGCTCTTCCGTGTACGCTCACGAGAGAACATGGAACTTGCACGCCTCAGGGCCGATGCGCTGAAGCACCGGAAGGTTACGGAGAGGATGGTGGCCAGCCTGGACAAGGCCAATGACCTGGCCCAGCGGTACACCGCCCGTACAGAGGAGGCAACTGCCCGGTCCGCTGAAGCTGCTGCCCGCGAAGCTCTGGCGAGGACTGAACGTGATAAGGCGGTGGCTGAGGTGGAGCAGATGCGTTCCGAGCTGGAGCGCGTTCGTGCTGAAGCAGCCGCCCGGGAGGTGTTGTCGGAGTCCCGGATGAAGGAGGTGGATCGCGTTGCTCGCATGGATGCTGTAGCGACGTTCAAGGAGTCTGACGAGCTCCGCGAACTAGTAAGTGCTGAAGTGGATGAGCAGGTAGCCGCCTTCCGTGAAGCGGTGACTCCCTTCATCAGGTTGGAGGAGTACCGGGCGTTCGTGCGGTCTGAAACAGAGAGGCTGACGGGCGCTCAGGCTCTGGCGCCTGAGGGAGAGGTGGTGCCTTCCGAGGAGGCTGCTGAGGCGGGGTCGGACCCGGTGCTGGTGCAGTTGGACCCGTCTGAGCAGGTGGAGCCGGGGTCGTCGGAGGAGGTGGAGGAGGTGGAGGTCGACATGGGGGCTTAGTTGTAGGTTTTTTTGTTTTTTGTTTTTTGTAATAGAGTAGGATTTTTGTAATCGGGCATTGTGCTCTTGATCAATGAAGTTTCTTTTCTTTCCGTGCGTGTGCCTTTTCTTTTTTTTGGCATCTTTTGAATGACTCGCGCGAACGTGCGCTTTCCCTTTTGCTTTTGAATGGAATTTAACCGTTACATCCGTGCGAACAGCCTATCCCCAGTCCCCCGAGTATTGGGTGGGCGGGGTAAGGACAAACGAACGCAACAATATTATAAACTTAAAAATGAAAAAAGTACAACATAACAAAATTTAATGAAAGTACTTCCTCAAATGTTGGATGTTCCATGGGTGCCGTAGTCGTTGACCCTGCATGTTTCTAAGGTAGAAGGTGTTGGCGCTTATCACCTCATCAACGACGTATGGGCCTTCCCACAACGGGCGAAGTGCCTTGACCTTTTGCTGGACTGCCTTCATCACCCAGTCCCCCAGTTGGATTGGCCGAGCCCAAATACGCTAGTTGAATAATCGGGCGATCCTCTGCTTGTTCGCGGCGTTGTGGAGGTGCGCCGTGTCTCTCCGTTCTTCCAGCAAATCGTTGTTGAGGCATAGCCCCTCGCCGTTCGTGCGTGGATCGTACCTCTCGATCCGTGGGCTTTGGTGAGTGATCTCCAAGGGTAGCACAGCTTCCGTTCCGAACGTTAGGCTGAACGGGGTTTCGCCCGTGGCTGCATTAGCGGTCGTTCAGATGGACCATAGAATCTCTGGGATGACCTCGGGACATCGTCCGTATCCCGCATCCCTGGGTTCGATATCTTCAATCTTCTTCTTGATACCAGCCTTGATGATCTTGTTGGCTGCTTTCACTTGCCCGTTCGTCTGAGGGTGCGCCGGTGATGCGAATACGAGGTCTGTTCCTTACCTCTTGCAGAAGGCTATGAGTCGAGGGTTGTTGAATTACGGCCCATTGTCCGTGATGATGCTGATCGGCGTCCCGTAGCGACAGAAGAGGAAACGTTAGAGGAAGCGCTCTACCTTTTCCGTCGTGATCTTCGCCATTGGTTGGGCCTCGATGAACTTCGTGTGGTAGTCAATGATGACAATCAGATATCTGTACTGCCCCTTCGATTTTGGAAGCTCTCCGATCAGGTCCAGTCCCCACTGTGCGAACGGAACGGGCGACAGGAGGATGGACAGTGGGACGGCGGGCGTGTGGTGGTGATGCGCGTGCAGCTGGCACTGGTGGCACTTGCTCGTTAGCGTCGTAGCGTCCGCGTGGATGGTGGGCCACCAAAATCTACACTGAAGGGCTTTGTGTGCGATCGATCTGGCGCCCGCATGGTGGCTGCACGTGCCCGAATGGATTTCCTTGAGGATCGAGTTGCCCTTTGTTGGAGTGACGCACTTGAGGCTCGCCCAAGTCCTCCCTTGTCGATACAATGCTCCATCCCGCACGCTGAAGTTGGTCGCCCGTGCGACAATGGTTCTGGTCTCTCGCTGTCTTCTGGTAGCTCTCCCCTTGCTTTGTAAGCGATGAGCACGTCCATGTAGCTATGCTCGTGCGGCTCGATTGCCAGGACCTGCTCTGCTCCCGAGATGCTTGGTCGTCGCAACACTTCGACGATCCGCTGCCCTGGTCCCGTGTGCATGGGTTCCGTGGCCAATCGGGCGAGCCTATCCGCCTTCGCGTTGAACCCTCGGTGTATGTGGTTGATGTTGACATACTTGAATCCACTGATCAGCATCTTCACATATTTTAGATAGGCGATCATGGACTCCCCCTTCGCTTGAAATTCTCCTCCGACTTGGCTTACCACCAACTGTGAGTCGCTGAACACATTGAGGTCGGGCGCTTCCGAGTTCTTGGCCAGCTATAGGCCCGCAATGAGCGCCTCGTACTCGGCCTCGTTGTTGGTTGTCTTAAATTCGAACTTGAGGGCGTACTCCGCGTTTACCCCTCCTGGCCCGGTCAGGATGATTCTGGCGCCGCTCACCTTCTTCGTGCATGAACCGTCGACGTAGAGGTTCCACTCCGACAATGGTCCTTCCTTGACCTCCGGTTTGTTGGATGCCTCTACCGTCGGGCCGTCGGATGCGCTGACCGGCGTCGCCTTTGCTTCTGTGTATTCGGCGATGAAGTCCGCCACTGCCTGTCCCTTGATTGCCGTTCGGGGCTTGTACTGGAGGTCGAACTCACTGAGCTCGACTGCCCACTTCGCCAGGCGGCCACTGTGATCGGGCGATTGCAGGATCTGGCGCAGGGGCACGTTGGTGAGGATGTGGATGCTGTGCGCTTGGAAGTATGGCCTCAACCATCGGGCGGCGGTGACGAGCGCGAGCGCCATCTTCTCGATCGTCGGGTAGCGGGTCTCGGCGCCCGTCATGCTCTTTCCTGAGAAGAAAACGGGCAACTCCGTGCAGTCCTCCCTGCGGACGAGGGCAGAGCTGACGGCTGTGAGCGAGGCAGCTAGGTAGATGTACAATATCTCCCCTCGGACGGGCCTGGAGAGGAGTGGGATGGACGCCAAGTACTCCTTGATCCGAAGGAAAGATGCCTCGCACTTGGGCGTCCATGCAACCTCACGTTTGTTCGTTGTTTGGAGAGCTTTGAAGAATGGGGCACATCTGTCTGAGTATCGAGATATGAACCGGTTCAGTGATGCGAGCTTGCCCGTGAGGCTCTGCAGGTCTGCTTTCTTGAATGGCGGCTTCATGTTGATGATCGCTTTTACCTTGGCAGGCGCGGCTTCGATTCCCCGCTGGCTGACGATATACCCAAGGAATTTGCTGTTGGTGACTCCGAACGTGCACTTGGCCGGGTTCAACCTCATGCCGTTCCTGATGAGGACGTTGAGCACAGTCCCCAAGTTCTGGACGTGGTCGACCGCTTGAACGCTCTTCACCAAGATGTCGTCCACGTACACGTCCACAATGTTGCCAATCAGGCCATGGAACATTGCGTTCATGAGCCTTTGGTACGTGGAGCCAGCGTTCTTCAGCTTGAATGGCATGACGACGTAGCAATATAGGCCTTTGTCCGTGACAAACGTCGTCGCCTCCTAGTCCTCGGGGTCCATGAAGATCTGGTTGTAGCCAGAATATGTGTCCATCATCGAGAGGAGCTCATGCCCAGCTGTCGCGTCTACCAGCTGGTCGATCCTCGGTAGAGGGAAGCTGTCCTTGGGGCACGCCTTGTTGAGATCACTGTAATCGATGCACATCCTCCATTTCTTGTTGCTCTTCAACACCATTACAACGTTGGAGATCCACTTCGGATACTCCACCTTGCGGATGAACCCGATGCCCAGCAGTCGGTCCACCTCCTCGTGCATCGCCGCATAGTGCTCCTCTTTGTATGCTCGCCTCTTCTGCTTTACCGCCCGGGCGCCGACGCTGATGCTCAGCTTGTGGGATATGATGCTTGTGTTGATCCCAGGCCTGTCCTTGTACGACCATGCGAACACCTCCTGCTTCTCCTTTAGCAGTGCGATCAGCCGCTCGGCTATCGCGGGAGCCAAAGATGCTCCAATTTGGACCATCCTTTCCGGGTGTTCGGAGGACAACTGAATCGTCCTCGGCTCTTCGGGCTCGGGAATGGGTGACACCGCCATCAGCCCGTCACGCGGGTCGTCTGGTACTTCCGTCCCTGGTGCAGGTTCCAAGGCGAGGACCTCCTGCCTGTCCTGGGGTTTTGCCGCTTCTTCATAGTTGTATCCCCGGACGTATCCGACCCCGTGCTCGGTTGGGAATCGTCCCAAGAGCATGTGCCCCGCAATGATCATCTTTAGCTTATTGATCATCGGCCTCCCGAGTATGGCGTTGTATGGGGAGGGTTATCCATGACAATGAAGTCTGTCCGGACCTCGCTATGCGGGGAGTCGGATGCACCGATTCCAACTCGGATACTATCGCTCCCAATCGGGTATGACGTTTTGCCCGTGAAGCTGGCGACGCACTCATGATCCTGCGTCATCTTGTGGGCGGGCCTGCCGAGCGTCATGTATGCGTCCAGGTAGATCACATTCACAGACGCCCCATTGTCCACCAGCACCCTCTTTACGAGGAATCGGTCGATGATTGCGTCGATCACGAACGACAGGGTGCTGTCCTTCGGGCTTCCTTCCTCATCTTCTGTTGTGAAACTAATGGCGGGCGCCTCCCTCTTTCCTGCCTTATGCGTCCGTCCTGCCCCGATCGTCAGCACCTCCCTGCTCGAGCGATCGGGCGACGAGGTGCCCTTCTTGCGCTTTCCCCCAGATATTGTGCTGATAGTCCCCCGGGTCTCAATGTTTGCTTCGTGCTGTCGCTCGCCCGCCCTGGGAGGGGTGACCCGTTCGTACTTCTGTATATCCGTGAGGGCCTTCGTTAGCATGATGCAATCGTTGGTTTGGTGAGTGGTGGCGTTGTGGTACTCGCACCAGATGCTCGGGATTCGGCCGACCGGGGCCATCGCTTTCGACATGTTGCTTGGCGGTGGGATTCGGCGTCAATGTGTGCAGAGCAGTTCTTCGTTCGACTGCAGGTCGATTGCGTATACCTCCTGGCTCGCTGGTCGGTACCGTGGCGCTGGTGGTAGGCGAGCTTCCGACTGTGCTGGTCCTCTTGCCTGGTTGTAGCGGTTGTTGTGGTAGTTGCGGGAGGATGGCCTCTGGTGATTCTGTTTTTGCACATCCCGGCTCCTCTTATAGCCCCGGTTGGCTCCTCGTCGTCCGCTAGTTGTCGTGGTTGGGCGCTTGCCTTTTCTGGTCTGTTGGTGCTAGACTCGGAGGTGGACCCGTACACTCGCGTTTTCACCAACGCCTTCTGTACAATTAGGTCCATAATCTCATCGTAGTTGAGATATTACTTCCTCACTAGCTTCTCTACGAATGGCGTGGCGAGCATGTTATCCATCAGGGCCACCTTGACCACTCGCTTATCAAGGTCCCTGCACGTGCTCGCAAGCGTCCTCCACCGGTTAATGTAGCTGGACAGGCTCTCGTCCCTCCCCTGGCGGACTTTGAGGAGGATGCCCGTGGTGTTGTACTTGCCCTGGAGCCTGTACCGCTTCTGGAAGCTCTCCGCCAGCTCGAGGAATGAATGGATGGAGCCTGGTGGGATCTCGTAGAACCAGCTCCTGGCCTCCTCGGTCAGTGTTTCTTGGAACAGGAAATACAGGGTCGGATCCGAATATCTGGTCCCGTCCGTGGTGGATCGAAACTCGTCGATGTGCGTGCGGGGGTCCCCGCTCCAGTCGAACCGGGTGATCTTCGTTGTCTTCGCGTGAATGTCTCTTCCCCTCTCCAGTATGTGCGCCGAGAACGGGCTGACCCGGGGGGTGAACGTCCCACCCTGCCCGGCGATACCTCTTCTGCCAATTCTTCCATCCTCTGGAGGATCCGGGCGTTATCCGTCGGGGGCGGCGACTCCCCCCGTGTGGGCGAGCGGGCTACCCGGGCGTTATCCCTGCCGAACGGATGTAGCTCCTCGTCGGTGGTTTCTTGGGTCCGTTCGCGTTGCCCCCGCGGCGGGCCGACGAGCGCGTCCAGTCGTTCCTCCAGCCTCTGTCTGATCTGGCGCTCCTGTTCCCTATCGAACGCTGCCTCTCGCATCTCTCGGAGCAGGCCGTCGACGTGCTCCTCGTTGCCGCTCGTCCCCGGTTCTACTACTTGCCGCGCCAGTGCGCTCAAGGGTGTTTCCTCGAATGGTGTGCTGCCGACATTAGTCTCCTGGATAGGCATGTGGGCTTCTGGTTAGTTGTGTTTATACGAGGTTTGCAATTTGTTGGATTCCCACAGATGGCGCCAACTGTTTCTACAGGATTACGCGGGACGTAATCTAGCAGAAGCAAGTACGAGTACTCCTCCTTCTTGTTCGTTCGAACGTTGGGGCTGTTTGGATGGTCGGGCGCTTCTTCTCCTTTCGGGTGTGCGGGTACGCGTGCTCGGGTATGGCTGTTAGAAGAATACAACGACAAACAGACAGTCAGGGGTCGAGACAGGGGTGGCCTGTCTTCAACGCTCCGATGCCTAAGTTAGAAGATGTATTGGATATAACAGTCAAGCGAATGTGCGTGAAAGTAGGTTGGAGTGTTTAATGCTGGGATTCAGAATCAACTGACTTGGATTAGTTGAGATGATGAGATCCCGTTACCTGTAATAAATACCTTACATATATAGGTGGTTGAGTTTGGTGCTCACTTGTGCTCCTCGATGTGGGACTGGTTTGCACTTGCTGTTATGTGATCCGCACATTCGGATGTGCGCTCCACGGGCACGTGCGTGCTCGGATAGGATCGGTCTTGTGAACAGAGTTGTACCCTTCCTGGTGGTCTTTCGGATGGTCGGATAGGTGTTGATTTCCTGCTTAAGTGGATAAGTACATTTAATCGGACAACTAATGATGCTATACTAACATCGGGACGTTCCGAAAAATGGAGTCCACAGTTGCAAATGATTATGCCGTCATCCCAGGAATACGGAAGAGTAAAAGACCAAATTGAAAAGATGGCGGGGTAACCTGCATAGAGAGAGACAAGTTAGGGTTAGGGTTAAGGCTCGGGGCCCTAATAGTATCCACTCCCACCGACGTGCACGGCGTCTCTTCATCTCCCCCAATGAAAGCCACAACCGATTCCAAGATCACATTCTTTGTAAAGTCTGGCGCTCCTATACAACCCGTTTTTGAGTGCTCCATGAATCCACAGACGCCACAAAACCTTTGCAGATGCTCATACTTGAATCAGAGCTTGGCTGGAATTCTTTCTTCAAATTCAAATTCCTTTGCGGCAAAAGGTTGCCAGACTCTAGATTGGATTGGGAGACAAATCCGTAGCCTTGCAACGCCACGACGAAAACTTGGTTCGCAGATCCATTCAGAGATCCCAATAGCATTAGCGACCATGCACATTGCTTTTTGTGTGAAAACGATCGGCTCGAGGCCTTGTATAACAACCCACACCGAAATAGAGAGTAGAGGGAATTGAAGAGGATCACCTCGTCCACTATATCGGGCCATAATCAAAGACGCTTTGTCGTAAAACCATAGTCCTCCATCCAAAACCCTTTTTGCCTCGGCTGCCAGTGAAAACTCCATAAGCAGACGGTCTTCGATCGGCCGGATCGATAATCATCTTCCATAACCCCACAACGATCCAAGTGAACCTGCGGTGGCTTGAATATTCGGCTTCTCTTTTGCCGAAAGCAATCGGGCTACCACAAAGGTGTGGTTTGACACACCCGCCAAGCCTTTTGCACCAAAAGAGGTGCGGCCTTCCTCGGAGAGTGATAGCGATATACTCATTTGCTCTGTCATATGTTCCGTCATCGACGAAAGGTGAATTTTGCTATGAGATTTCTATAAAAAAAACCCTAAGTGGCAGATAAAGCACTACTAAAAAAACACACTTACGCGATGAAGCATTTTCGTCATCTAAGTGGTTTTTTTCATCGCCTAATGTTCGTTGTCTAACAATCGTAGCCTAAATACTTAGACGACGGAATTTTTATTTTTCGTCGTCTAGGTTTTTGGACACGAAAAATTAATGAAAAAACGACGAAAATTTTCGTCCTTTTAGTGAGAACTTAGACCATGAAACTCACAATTTGTCACCCAAGTGTTACCACTTAGACGACGAAATTTTAAGATTTTCGTGGCCTAACTGTCGATTTTTTTTAAAATAAATAATTCACTTAGATGACGAAAGTTTTTCCACGTGTAAGTGGTAAATTTTAATTAAAAAAATTAAATAAACAACTTAGACGACGGAATGATTGATTTCGTCATGTAAGTGGTTTTTTTAAAAAAAAATAAATGAAAATTAATTAAATTATAAAAATATTAATTATTAATTAATGCAAAGATTGTAATTATGAGATAATTTAATGATGGTGGTGGTGGCGGCGGCGGCGGAGTTTGTATACGTGGTGGTGGTGGTGTGTATGGTTTGAGAGAGAGAGAGAGAGAAGAGAGAGACATAGAAATTTGGAGAGATTGTGAAAAATAAGGGATGAATTTTTTTTTATAGGCGATCACTTAAGCAACGAAACCAACATGTTTCACCGCCTAAGTGCTTTAAAATTTTGGTATAAAAAATTAGGCGTAAAAAATTACTGTCAAAATTTAAACTTAGGCAACAAAACTTAGTTTTGTCGCGTAAGTGATTTTGAATTTTTGGTAAAAAATATTTGGCAGAAAAAAAACACCAAAATTTTGGACTTAGGCGACAAAACTATTTATTTTCGTCGCCTAAGTGAATTTTTATTAATTTTATTTACAAAAAATAAAATAAATTTCACTTAGCAACGAAACCTATTAGTTTTGTCACTTAAGTAATTTTTTTTAAAATATAAAAATAAAAATTTTAAAAAATTTAAAATTTTAAAAGAAAATTTCACTTGGGCGACGAAACTAATAGTTTTCGTTGCCTAAGTGAAATTATTTTTTTTAATTTTATTTTATGTTTTAAAAGTTCACTTACGTGACAAGACTAATAGTTTTCGTCGCCTAAGTAAATTATTTAAAAAAAAATATATGCAAATTAATTTTAGGTAGTTGCTTAAAAATCATCAAAAATCAACCATCAGATGTAACAATTACATTTATACAATATTGTAGAAAAGAATTCAACCTAATTCAGATTAGTTTAAGATTCGATCAAATGAATTTAGTGATTATTGAAAAAAGACGAAAACTATCGTAAAAAAAATTCGTAAACCCGTTTATGAAGTTATGGGTATTTGTTTTGTCGTAAAAACTTAATTTATCAATTAAATATAAATTAATTGAAATTTGACATAAAAATTTATTTAAGACTAAGAACTTGTTATATATCTACTAATGTTATATTCACTCCACATCAACATTAACGAAATTGAATTTGGACAATACAACCGTTGGATATATTTATCATAAGATAATATGTATGTGGATGAATTTTCATTCAAAATGAAGTTCCATAAGGGTTTGATCGGCGTAGTCAACCATAAAACCGAAATTTCAACGAAATGGAAATTTTGATATACGAATTTTCATAACTCCAATTTTCAAACCGTCGACACTCACAGTCCAAGAATTGTTTATTCTATGTCCTCGAAGAAAAAAAAAATATGTATTTTAAGATGGTATACATGGTCGTGCTCTTAGAGGTTAGATTGTGAAACTCTACTTAGACGACGAAAGTAGTTGAATTTCGTCATCTAAGTACTATTTAGATGACGAAAAGTGGGTTTCCCCGCCTAAGATTTTCCTGGTTTAGGGAAAAGGGTTTAAGGCTTAGAGTTAAGGTTTAGATTTAGGATATGTTCTTAGACGACGAAATGAAACTATTTGTCGTCAAAGTGCAAACTTAGACGACGAAATCTGTTTTCGTCGTCTAAATGCGTCTTCTTAGACGACGAAGAAATTTTCGTCGTCTAAAAAATTATACTTAATTAGATGACAATTTTTTTTTTCATCGTTTAAGTGTGATTTTCCAGTAGTGGAGGTTCTGCTAGGGTTCCTTGCAATCCTATATTTAATGAATTCTATAAAGAAGTTGTTGATTTTCTTTCTTTTCTTTTTATAAGAAATTTTTTAAAAATTCACTCCTATGCCTTGTCGTTTCCGAACAAAACCGGATCGATGAAAAACATTACTTAAATAAATGAAAATTGTTTACCTCTTCAAGTTTATATTTTAGAAATTTCTTGTAGGTTCAGAGGGGGGATTAATGATCAAAGGCACTGACCAGATTATATATTAAGGTTCAAAAAAGCACTTCACGGAATTAGATGGATTAATTTTTTTATATATTTAATTAATTATATATTTATATGATATATTATTATATGAATAATAATGAAGAAATATCATCAAAAATTCACAATACAATGTCTCAAAATTAATGTCATCAAACAATAATTCAAAAATTCAAATCCAAATGAAAGCACACAAAAAAAAAACGTTTTCAAGTGAAATGATCACTCAAAAGTGCGAAACTCAAATGCGTCATCGCACTCATCCGTTCTTTCAAGTTCAGTATCATCTTCAAACTCTTCAACATCATCATCAAATTGTTTAATTGCTCATTCTTCAACACGATCATCTCTATCCGAAAAATCGGACTCAAAATCTTTATCTTCATCATTAACATTTTCAAGTAGCCACCAATAATCCAAAATCTAAATTAACCACAAGTGCACAACAACTCAAGAAGCTAATTAACCATCCTGCATTTACAGAAACCGAAGACAATCTACAGCCAAATCGAAGAAACACAGGCTACAGAGCAAACTCTTGATTTTGTTCAAAACTCAAAAACAGTTTTCAAGTGATGAAAACACGGGGGTCCAGTACACACGGGGGCTATTGTCTTGTTTATCTCGACAATCAATTCACCACAATTCAACTATACATGTTCCTTGTAACCGAGAGACTTTTGTAAATGGATTGATCAGTAATGGATATGAAATTAACTGGTTACTTGAGCATTCAAAAGCATTAGGCCTAATTATTCCGTTTAGGACTAAAATTAAGTATTAACATAATTTTTTTCCGATTAGTCGACGCCTGGCGGCTGTTTTTTATAACAGCGCTATATATATGTTGTCCAGCGATAGATATTTGAATTTGATGATGAAGATTATGATTGAACTTGATGTAGCCTCTGTGGATATTGTGGTCAAGGATTGTGGGCAGAGTAGTACGGTTACTGATGTGCATTCTGGGAGAGCCTCTTTGATGACGTTTCTTCTTCTCTGCTTGCACATCATCATCTTCGACTAATTTGGATGATCCTAATGATTATTTGGGTTGCTTTAGGCCAGAATATCCAATTCCTTATTTGAAGGCATGTGAATCAAAAGTTTGAAGGTGATGTCGTGGAATTTAGAGAGAAGTTGGAATAAGTATGCTTTTGAGTCTGGTTTCACCATTGATTACTTTAGGAATCACTAGGGTAGAATTGTTGCACAGTATTCTGAAAGGGAAAGAGGCCGTCCTTGGAAAGTTCGTGCTTTAAGGTGTAAGGCGAACAACATTTTTTGTCATCATAGAGCTGAATAACACTCACGCGTGTACCGATCGTATTCGTGAGCGAAAGAGCAAGCATTTTGGTTCTAATACCATCAAGTTCATTGTTTGTTCTGAGTTGAACGCCATTCCTTCTGTAAAGCCAAAATAAATCATGTCAACATTGCAACTCTCTTATGGCTTGCATGTGTCCTATCATACTACTTGGTATGCAAGAAAGTTAGATGTGTGTTCTGTATGGGGCAACAAAGGTAACTCTTATTCATAGTTGGCTTGATATCGTGAGCAAGTGTTGGCTACCAACCCTGATTCTTATTGCATCTTGGAGGTGAATTCGCTCACCAAGCATTTCAAACGCTTCTTCTTATGTTTTGGTGGATGCATCAAGGGGTTCATGTCATGCGTGCTTATTTTGTTTGTTGATGTTGCTCATTTGAAAGGCAAGTACAAATGATACATGCTCTGTGCCACTGGAAAGAATGAGAATGAATGTGTTTTTCCGTTACTGGTAGTATGTTTAACTAACTACAGAATTATTATTTAACAACTAATTTAATACTTTACTTTTATCAAACTATTAGGTTAGGTCATCAAGTTCCAACAGAGTACTGTGAGAGTTCTCTGTGAGTTAACTGTAGGTAGCTGTGAGAGTTCACTATAGGTAGTTGTAGGTGACTGTGAGTTACTTGTGTTATGAGTCAAATGTGGGACTCACTGTGAGTTAACTTTGCTTCACTTTGGATAGCTATGAGAATTCTCTATGAGTTAGTTATAGGTAGTTGTATGAGTTTACTATGATAGTATTATTCTCCATGTGTTTCGAACTCTCTTGTTTGGTAAATTGCAGAATTTGATCTAGGAATTTTAGAAGTATTAATTAGTGTATTTTTCTTTACATTTAACAATGTTATTCGCTTAGTATTATTAGTTTTTACTTATTTTATTATTTTCGGGTGTTGACCAAAAGAGACGGAGTAAATGAGCTATAAGAGATGCAAAATATATCAATTATGGAGGAAATTAATTCGGCAAAAATGATCATGAAGGAAGAAAGAAGAAAAATAGAAGTCTTTGGTTGACTAGGAAAACCTTTACTATGTTGACTAGGATTGAGAATTTTCAGGAAGATTCTTGGAGAAAGGAGCAAAACTAGAAGGACCAAATTAATTAGAAGACTATTCTATAAGCCTAATATCAAGATTAAATCAGATCAAGAACGTGGTGAAGAGGAAATATGGTAAGGAGAGGAAACCTCAATCCTTGAGGAGAAGGAAATCTATCAAAATAAGGAAACATTATTTTGTCTGTGCAGAACATCCAACTTCAACAGACAACTGGGAATATTATAGGAGAAGTTAGACAGCAGTTAACCTATGGATGGAAAACTCTTTGAGTCTTCTTTCCAAAGAGACAAAAGTAGTAATTTTTGGAGGTCTGTAACTCCTGAAATGTTTATTTTAGTGAAGAAAGGTCAAACCAATCGGGTTACACAAGGAATCCTATTTCTCCTAGAAGAAAGCCAATATGCTCACCTATAAATCAAGGCCAATATCTTCACCTATTCTATGTCCTCTTTCCACCAAAGTAGGCATAGAAGCTTCACATCAAATTTCTCCAAGTGCAAGGCCGAATTACACCACCACCACCTCTCAAATTTCCATTTCATTCCTTCTAAACATGCTTAGTCCCTTTAGAAGATGTGTAGCTTCCACCTAAGACTCCATCCACTCGAGATTTTGCAGGGCTTACCAGGAATCAAAAAGTGTAAACATCGAACCTTTACTCCGTAACTCTCCTTGTATTTGTTTTGCTTTGTTCGTGAAGATAACATGTTTATTTTGGTTTTATGCTATTTTTGAGTTCAATATATATTTCATGTGTTTATGAATTTTTGAGTCTTGATTGCATGTTGTGTGTCGTGCTTAATGCTTTGGTTTAAGTCTTAAGATGAAACGCTTAGTCAATCGCTTTTTACTTAAAATCAATGTAGTCGAGATTAGAATGTTTAGACGCTTAGTTGCACTTTAATTCAAAGTCATGGCATATAATCCAGAATTAAAACTTGTAGATTTCATAGGTGATTGAATGAAATTATATGTATAATTGTAAAGTATATATATAGGATAAGTCGATCACTTGTAGATAATTAATTAGGACTTTATTTTTGTCTAAAACGTGGTTAATGTGTCTTTTATGTGTTTGCTTGTCTATGAGTCAATGCATGTTAGAGTTCTAAATTTTTTTGTTATGTTTGTGACGTTTTTAGTTAGTAATCTTGGAAATTAAAATAAATTTTTACACCCCCCCTTTCTTTACACAATATATTATTGCATGCATCCTTCAATTCCCGATTAGAACGATCACAACTTTCTTAAAATACTACATCTATAGAATTTTTAAATTATATGCGTTATTGTTAAGTGTTTAATTTAATATTCTATTTTAGCGATATCAATTTTTGGTGCCGTTGTCGGGGATTAAAAATTGTTTGTAATTTTTGTCTGTAAATATGTGCTTTACTTTGGTACATTCTTGTTGATATTTATATTTATACTTGTATATAGCTAACGTTTATTTGCAGGAATTTATACTTCGAATTTATACATAGTTACTTGCTAATTTTACATAGTATTTTTATTCCTTTTTGTTAAATACGTGTGTCATATTCTTCTTCATTGCTTTATATGAATATTTGTTAGTTAATTTCTTTTTAATTTTTATATATTCGATGTTTGTATATATATATATCTAATAATTGTTAAGCACACTAAAGAAAAGTCTTAAATTTACATTGAGTACATGTGCTTGGTTGATTAAGTCTCGCTCTTCTGGAATAAATGACTTCTCTTTTTCTTGTTTATCTCTGTAACCCTCCCATGATGTGTGTATTTCATCACTGCATACTATAATCTAAGTAAAGTTATGGATATGAGGTTGAAGACGGAGTTTACAAAGGACTAGATGGAGTGTATTTTCTTGAGATTTTGGCTGAATGTCGGACATGGTGTCTACATGGGTTATGACTGGTGACAGGTTCTGGATCTAAGAAAGAGAAACATCAATAGATTGTATATCATTGACCCAGTTAGCCTTGGGGTGTTTCTTAAAATTAGTCTTACCTCTTGCGTTATCTCTATCCCTATTGGTCATGTTACGATTAAACCAATGTCGATTGATTGAGAAACATACTTTATCCCGCGGGTCACACGTCTATTGAAAGACCTAAAGATCAAGCTATGTACTCTCTTTTAATCTTTGGTGAACTCAACTTGGATGTTTTTTCTAAAGAGCTTGCTCGAAATTTTGAACTTGTAAATGCCATAATCACATTGCATTTTAGTTCATATTGTTCACGTGACTTGTGCGTTTTCTGTAGGTTCTAACCCTTTCTCTCTTATGCATTCAGACCATGTTATCATTTAGGTTGATCTTGTTCGATACATTTAGCTAAATTTTTAATGAAGTAAATGTGTGATCCATGATGAATCAAAGTGTGACATTGTCTAAAACATGCCCTAAGTTGTGTTACTTCAAACGTGTGTAATAACTTACTATATATATGCATCACGCGGTTTTATACATTCATATGCATTAATTATTATCATATATCATGTGCATTCACGTTTTTAATATATTGTGTCTTAGTATTTTTGTTGTCATGTGTGTTTTCATGTGTTTAGTATGTTAATAAAAATCAGAGCTGGGTAATAGACTGTTTTGTGTGGTTTATTTGATAGAGTTAGATGTCTCAAAAAATTCTGAAATTTTGATAAAGTATTTATATATGTTTCTAGTTCATGCTCGTAAAATTTCAGCTAGTTCTCTTATGTGAATAGTTTTAGAGAAATTATGAAATTAGTCATACTCAGGCTGTTCGATTTTTGTGATTATTTAGAATAGTTACACATCTTTGAATATCATTCATTCATTCATCCTTTCATTTTATAATTACATAATCTTGCATCATATTCATCATATATTTTGTGCATTTGCATTGGATTTGATATTTGTTGAGTTATGAATGATACGACGGAGGAACGTGCTCCAAGTATTTTTATAATTCGCAGCTTCTGTCCAAAATAGAACAGTTAACTTTGAAAAGCCATAACTTTCAGCTCGTTTGGAATTAGCACGATTTCTTTATATGGATGGAAATCTCAAGACGTCTAGTTTTCATCCATATAAAGATTACAAAATTCAGAGTTTTACATCGTTAATAGTTAAAGGTTACAAAGATGGAGGTCAGAACATAAAAGCTGAAAACTGAAAAGAAGAAATGGAGGAGGTGCACCTCCAAGATCAGGCTGTTCCTAGAGCATAAATGAAGCATCATGTCTAACCTGTAAGACATTAAAAAATATTAGGAGGCAACTCAATGGAGGATTGACAAACATATTTACTTTCTTTTCCCTTTTCTCTTTTTAATTAGTTTGTTTGTGTGTTAATTAGTTAGTTCTTTTTCATAAATCCATATCTCCATGCTTGATTCTATGATTTTACT
The DNA here is from genome assembly GCA_946800695.1 of Geum urbanum. NCBI lineage: Eukaryota > Viridiplantae > Streptophyta > Magnoliopsida > Rosales > Rosaceae > Geum > Geum urbanum. The sequence continues at coordinate 41,519,678 of OX327007.1, read as the reverse complement.
TTGTTGAATTGAGGACAATGTAGGATTTAAGTGTAGGGGAGAGGTTTACAACTTTATTTTTTTTTTTGAGTCATAAAATTTGAAAAAAATGGGCGGACAATGGATTTGCAAAGGATGATGCCCTAAAAAACTAATCCATTCAATCCCCATTTAGAACGATCCATACTTGCTTAAAATACTACATCTATAGGAATTTTAAATTGTATGCGTTATTGTTAAGTGTTTAATTTAATGCTTAGTTTTAGCGATGCCAGAATTCTACCATTTTGTTTTTGCCGTTGTGGATTCTCAAAATAAAGCCAATTGAAAATGGTTGTTCATTCATCTCTACACTATTTTGTTGGCACAATGAAGGACTATTACCTTCTTTAGGGATCGACATGATGGGTTATTGAATGTTGTGTCAACGGTGTTCCTTGATTCTCCTCATTCATATTACTATTATCACTTGAAAAAAGAATGTGGAAAGCTTTATGAGAAGTAAAGGGGTAATTTTAATGTGAATACCATTATTCATGATTTTATGACTGTGGCATACTCGCTAACGGTAGCGAGATATCAATTCAACCTTCAAAAGTTGTTGAGTTTTGCCAAGATCTTATCAAGCCCTTCTTGAATAAGCTGATTTTGGAGAAGTAGTGCAATGCTTTTTTCAAAGGTAATCAATATGGAGAAATTTCATTCAACAATTGGACTTGTGAATTGTGTGGTCTTCCTATTTTTGAGATGCTTGAGGGGTTGAGGTTGAAGTTGATGGAGAACATGACTAACAGAAAGGTAGAATTGAAAAGGTGGAGCTCCATCTTGTGTCCTAAAGTAGAGCAGATTTTGAAGGTAAGGATGGATGTTGGGAGACATTATTGTTACGACCCATAGCGTCATTATACTATAATCAGAATTTATGTGGTTAGTCGCTAATTAATTACGTTAATCGTCAATGGTAATTAGTTTCTATCGTTGGTAACTTTCGCTGGCGTTCATTGAGATTTTATCAGATATTTTTTTTGAGAAATTTCTTTAGATAAGGTTGAGTTTGTCGATACAAGTTCGTGACCACGTCAAGTGTTGAAATTGAAGTCATGACGAAGAAGTTATGATCAGCGAAAATTTTACGAAAATATTGGAAAACGTTGTGTTACAAAATTGCCAGTATAAATACGGGTTTTCATTTTGGGAAAGTAAGAGTTTCCATTTTTGGTAAGTGGGTTAACCCTCGTTGACCGGGCTTACTGACCCAGTTTCGCCACCGTGGGTGACGGCGGCGGTGCATCGGTTTTCGGTCACCTTTGGTCGTGAAACTAGTCGGGACTTGTGGGGCTCGACCTCCTCTTTTATTTGGTGGGTGAATCACCGGCGTTAGTGGCCGGAGGAAGACTAATCGAGGCGATGAAATTGGCCAGATTCGGGTGGAATTTCAAAGCATCGATGGCAGTGCTCACGACGACTTTGGATGTCGAACCTAGAGGGGTTTTGAAGCCCTGGATGAGGTGGATTGGTTGCAATAGGTCTCGGATGCTGCCATGGCCAGACAACAGAGATCAGAGAAGATGATTCCGGCGAGGGTTTTGAACTTCAAAGGTGAATTTCGTTAATTTTTGGTTTGGTTTTGATGTTGTGCTGTACTACAATGTTGTTGAGCTTATTGAGATGAACATTTTGATATGTAGGTTTCTCGATTTGGAGCCGGTGGGATTCCGGCCGCCTCCAAAGGTAGTGCGTTGCCCCACGCGCCACTGTGCGCGGTGGAGATCTGGCGAAGTGAAATTTTCGGCAAAACTTTATGTCGTTCCGCTCGTAATTTCGTGCCGAATGAAATGGATTATGAGTTAGCGGGCCGTTTCAGATGATTATTACACCGATTAGCAGGTTACGGCTTTATGAGTATCCTGACATAGTACGGTAAGTGGACGTTTATTTATTTTTCACAGTTGCTGAGAGTTCATATTTACGCAGATTTATAGTCTCCTGTATTTTATTACAGTCAAGTTTGGAGGTATGTTTGTGATTGTTTTATTTTCAGCATCAATGCTTTGACTAGTCGGGTCAGACCAGGTTAGGACAAACACCCTTCCGACCCAGATTGTCTTGGGTTAGGACAAACACCCTAGATGATCCCATCACCTTTTATTTACAGTCATGGAGATGCTCCGGGTTAGAAAAAATACCCTGGTACCCACCTCCATATTTTATTTTACTTTATTATATTTGAACTCGCTTTATTTTTACAGAAATTAGCGGAAAGGCATGTTAAATTAGTTTTATACATATTATGTTATTTTGTCCACTCAAGCTAACTTTTTTTTGTTTTTATCTGCCTTTTCCTGGGCTTTTCGATTTTCGTGCCCAGATTGCAGTGCTTCTCCTTAGTTGTATTTTGGATTCCCAGAGGCTTTGAGTCCACAGATTATCATACCTTCATGTAGGTTTCGGCCACTAACAGTGTATTTTCATATGTTTTATTCTGCTCTTAGAAGTGGCTTTGAACACTAGTGTTGTAAATATTTTTCAGTATTGGTAGCGAATTGTTAGTATTGCTGGATTATGAGTTTTCAGTTTCATATTATTATTCCAGCAATTTAATTAATTTACTTTCTGCACTTTATTGAGAAATCTGGATGGACATCGGTGGTGTAAGGTATTGTTTATGGGAAATCTAAAGTGTGAATTTTCTTGTAGGTTTCTGGTAGTCCACTTCGTAGAGGAAATTATGTCAATTTTTTTTTTACAGAAATCCGTAGTTTAGGTCTTATCGTTAGGGCGTGATCCTAGATTACTAGTTAATCTAGAGTTGGGTCATTTCAATTGGACAGTTAAAAGGTCTAGTTCTACTGTATATGAAGTTGATACATTAAAGACTGTGGTAGTTGATCCTAGATTACTAGTTTATCTAGGGTTAGGTCCTTTTAATTGGATAGTTAGAAGGTCTAGTGCTACTGTATATGAAGTGGGTTGGGTCCTTTCAATTAGACAGTTAGAAGGTCCAGTGCTACTGTATATGAAGTCAATACATTAAAGACTGTGGTAGTTGATCCTAGATGACTAGTTAATCTAGGGTTGGGTCCTTTCAATTGGATAGTCAGAAGGTCTAGTGCTATTGCATATGAAGTCGATGCATTAAAGATTGTGGTAGTTGATCTTGGACAGTACACTTGCAGCGGCCGGCACTGGGAGATCGATTCTTTTCCTTGTTTTCGTGCCCTTGCTGCCATACAACAAGTTAGAACTGATATGATTTACTCTTATATTGAGAATTTTTACGAAGTTGGAAGTTACAGGACTGCCTATGAGTACAGTATTCAGCCGATACCCAACACTGAGAAGTTTTACCGTGATGAATTGAAGTAACCTCTCTTTGTGAAGCCTCTATTGACGAGAATCTCATCTGGTCGTCCAAAGAATACTCATATGAAGTCTTCTGTTGAAGGTGGGAAGAAGAGGCCCATTAGATGTGGTCAGTGTGGAAATATTGGAAGACACAACATAAAAACTCGTAATAAGTCATCGCCGAGTAGTGGGAGCAGTGTGGGTTAGCTGTCATTGTGTTGTGGTTTGCTGTGGTTATTTGTCTGTAATTGACTTGAGAAAAAAAAATTATTCTGTTTTATAACCTCTATCTAGTCATAGTCCCTTTGATCAAGTAGTAAGTATGTTCTTTGATAAACATTCAATGTAGTTTCTCCTTTTTGATGTGTTTTATTTTGATGTTTTAAGTATGCATGGTTTCGTTATATGTTTATTAACAAAACAAATAAAGATCACATAGGAAAAACTGTGGTTCATTGTGTCCAACTGTGAGTAACTGAAGCATCATTTTTGATAACAACAGGGATCACTTTTGTTTCACTGTCAATAGTTGTTGTTAACAGAAAGGCTGGAATCAGAAATATGATAAAATGTAGGTTGTTGTAGTTAACTCAAATGGTAAAGCCTGAACCTTTTTTAAATTTTTTTTGAGCCAAAGTGTTATATTACATACATCTTAACACATTTCACTTAAGTAACAATTGCTTGCAATGAAGGACAATTCATATCATATCTCTTCATTAATTCACAACACATGCAGATGGCAAGCAAACACACAAAACTCATGATAAACTAGAAAGATAAATTCATTAATAAGAGATAGATCCCATTACAAATAATAATGAAAAAAACAAGGGTTGAATCTAAATAAACAGAAAAATACATAGAAATAGAAATATATAGATATTACTGCTCAAATCCTCCTCTTCTTCCCTCTACTGTCTCTGGTGCTTGTTGTCTTAAATCCTAGAGGTGGAGGAGGCAAACAAGACTAGATCATATCCACCCTTTTAAGGAGTAGATCGTTCTTCTCAATGTTGAGCTCCACCGATTCCTTGAGGTCTTTGACTTACCTTTCCAGGCGTTTCATACACTTGGCAGTTGTCAATGGTTTGGGAGGTCTCTGATTGGCCTCTTTTACAATTCTGACCATCTTGGTAATAGGGTCAGAATCAATTTTCAGGATGGGTGGATTGAAATTTGAGTTGGAAGGGGAATGAGAAAGGGTGAGAAGGAATGAACCTGACTCCGACCATCGAAGTCAGTGTCGACGTCTGAGTGTGAGGTCATTTGAAAACAGTGAATAAGCTTTTGAGCTATTTTTTTCTTCAGAAAGGGCTTTTTGCAGAAAGGTTTATGATGAAACTGAAGGAGACGATGAAGATATTTGAGGAACATCCCCTTTATATATAGATCATGAATTGAAAGGTGATGAGAAGGAGTAAAAAGTTGTGTTTTGAATCAAGAAAAATGTAATGATGTCTGGTTTGGCTAATGAGAAGGTTGTATATGACGTCATCTGGGGTGAAAAAATATGTTTGTTAGAAGAAGAAACGAAAAAATAAAATGTTAAGAGAGATCACTCTTCGGTTTCCCAGAATTTTCTGAGAATTTGAACAATTAGTTAATCGTAGCAGGTGATAGCTAATGACAGCAAACCCTTTCAGTTAACACTTGTATGAAAGGTTATGTCATTTCGATGGGTTCACTCTCGTTAGCACTGGTTTGCATTTCAAATTCAAATTCAAATTTTTTAGTAATGTGACATTTCAGAATGGGTGCGTGTTCTTTTATTTTTTCAAAATATCCTAAATTCATCCCATTTCATCACAAATTATCTCCCATCATCCTATCTCCTCACATTTACCTTCACTTCTAGATTGTTCCATGTTTGTTACTGATTTGTCATATCTCCCGCTCTTTTCTTTCTCTGTCTTTTCTCTCCATGGCTCTAAGAAGATCTACTCATTTGAATCCAACCACCGCCACTTCAACAGCAACAACCATTATTAGACGATTAGGGCATCTCAAATAGAGTACTTCCATTACCTAGACTTCTTCAGCTCCTCGCCGTCATGCTTCTGCTCCTTGTTGCCGTGCTTCTGCTCCCTGCCGCAACACTTCTAGTTCTGGCAGTGCTTCTGCAACTGCTCCACACTGTTATTTTGGAACTTTTTTGACATATCGGATTGGCTTGTTGGAGCAGCAATTGGTTAATTAGATTAGGTTGTTGGAGCAATAGTTGGTTAATCAAATTTCTTTGCTAGAAAACAGTATAAGGAATGAACTTGTGGATCTTGGAGAGCAACTCGAAGAAATTGCTATCTTTCTCCAGCCATAAGAGGAAGAGGATCCTGTGGCACCGGAGGATGAGGAGCTTGTGGGAGAAGTTGTGCCAGCAGCTTTAACCGTATTTTGTAGTAGCCCATTTTTATGTAAGGAACTTATGTAATGAATGTTCTTTATGTAATGAACTTATGCGCTTTCAAATGAAAAACATAGTTCACTATCATTTCACTGACGGTTAACTATACTTCACTGATGGTTAGCTATTGTTAACTGTCTTTTTTTTAGTTGCAGTAGAGAATGATGATAAAGGCAGACCATTACATAAAAAATATTAACATTAAGTTACAATATTCAACAATCTAGAGACTGTGTTCTAAACAACTAAGTACTAACTAATTGAGTTTACAAGCCCCTACATGGAAACTACTAACTAAGTACTCCTAACTAGATATTGATCTTCCTTCCTTAAATAGTCTCCTGCTTGCCTTTAGAGGGTTCTTCTTCCACCATCCAAGCTCGTAGTCAATGAAAGATTCGATGAGTTAAGCCTTAACCAAAGAGATATCTTTGTGATCCATACGTTCACTGAACGACCTGTCCCAAACAAAATGATTCATGTAGTAACACACAAACCTGCCGAAGTCCATCCTATGTAAATAGGAAACAAAAATATAGTGAAGTTCAAAAACAAAAATATAAATCAGCTACCCCATATATAGCTAAGACAAGCCTGTGGATATTTGTTACCCACAACTACCCAGAAATTAAGTGAAGATATACTTATGATCCTGGAGGTTGGCGTTGACAGTTTTCGCATGTCATCACCATCATGGTCTTAAATGTACGTCTCTGCTTTCTGATCCACTCAATAGTTTCTCTCTCTCTCTCTCTCTCTCTCTCTCTCTCTCTCTCTCTCTCTCTCTCATAGACATTTGATTTCCCATATCTTAAGTTCTTTAGACACTTTGCCTTTGTCATCCACCAAGAATCTCTTATTTTTCTTTAGCATGTCATCTGAGAGCTCATAGACTGTGTCCAATCCCAGATTGGACATGCGGATGATCTTCAGGGCTTCCTTGAAGTGACTCCCATTTCTAAATTTTTTTGGATTCACTGGTCGCAAGGATTTGAAATGAGTCCAATGCGGGGAGCATGTCTTAAGGCATAGTAGGTGGTGATGACCGTCAAAAGTAATTGGGATGAAAATCTTGGTGTAAGAACCAAGATCCTTGAACAACCTCTCATAGATAAACTCATGCACTGTCTTTATCGCCAAGTTATCGATCCCTCATTTTTTTTTATAAGAAACATGACAAAAAATTATTAATAACAAACCAAAATTCAAAAATGAGAAATCTGAAAAGCAGAAAAGAAAAATGGTCTAACAAAACTTGGTTGTTTAAAACAACAAACTTCTCAATGCCCTGCGGATGCTGGTTCTTGATTTTTTTTCCATAATGATCTTTCCATAGGAGTCTATTACACCATCTGTCACTGGTCTACCATTCAAAAATGTTGGTATGTCCTCACGCTCGAAGAATATTGTTGGTTCGTGCCAAATCCAGAAGAGTTCCCTAAATAACACAACAAGTTTAGTGAACCCAATTAAAGAAAGTCAAGGATAACTAAGTATAGCTAGATGCAATTAACCCAATACAGCTACCCACAGTGAAATCAAAAAAATCTAAGCATATGTTTACTATAACACTGACCTCATCACCATATTTTGGCATAGAAACAGAAACAGAAACTTTGAAGTTTTTAGTCGAGGGGCATACAGAGATTTATCTGTCTTTGTCCAATACCGTAGAAGTTCATTCTACCTCGATTCGCTCATGTACCCGAAGGCTTTGCTATCACCCTATGGAACTTATTTCAAGTCGTCGACAAGATAAGCTTTGCATGATGGTTGTATCCTTATACTTGGATTCATTTTTGATACGGGCGAGCTCTTTTGCTAGATCTGAAACTGAGTCAAATGTGTCCTCACCTTTTTTTTAAGGTGCATTTTTTGTGTGTGGTGGCCACCAGTATATTTTGTCTGTCTTGTTAATTGATTGAACTTTGTCTTTCAATCTTTTCACGCATAAGTATATGCCGATGTTGTTCTTTATCAACTTAACCTTCGGACCAAGAAGTGTGATGGTTAAACCATCATCCTTGAACTTCTTTGTAGGAGCATCCGGTGTTACCAAGTTCTCCACCACAGCAAGTGATCCTTTTTGCTTAATCTTCTGAGCTATTGGTGTCACTAAGTTCTCCACCACTGTAGATGATTTTTTTAGCTCAATCCCCTGAGCTACTGATGTGAGGAACAGATCATGACTCATAATATCGAAAGACAATGCCTCTAGTAATAGGAGAGACTTATCATTTGATATTGTAGCACATATCACAGAACAAACAGATTTCAGTCAATAATCAATTTTAATAGTTATATGCAGTGAACCCATTCAACTAAAGACAATTTATCCATAGTGATTGATAGTGAATCCAATCAACTAAAGACAATTAACATATTTTTTCATTTTTTGCTACCCTGTAACATTTATGTTGCAATAGTTGCAGACACATTTAGCAACAGCAGACAAGAATTCAAACTTGAGAGAGTAAAAAGAGAATGAAACCAGACATTGTCATTGTTGAACAAAAACAAAAGTGTGTTGAGTGTCATACAACACCAAAATGAGTACCCAAAATATAGATTTAAACATAATTTTTTTCATTCATCTACTACTTATGCTGGTTCTTTAAGATTACTACTAGCTGCTTTTTTTCCTCCCGTTTCCTTTGTTGTCACCGCCATCTCTTCGACATCCTTCAACTTTAAGGACAATTCTTCATGGAGACATGAATTATCAGCATGCAACTTTTCAACTTCCTTCTTCAGCTCATTAACCTTTGCTTGCCTAGTTTTGGTCTTTTGTGCTTCCTCCTCTCTGAGTTTTTTTACCGCTTTTTTTTCTCCACAATAGTAACTTGAAGAATTTCATTCAATTCATTATAGTTCTTTTGCTGAGAAATAATCTCAATCTGGAGAGCATTAATCTCCTCTAAAGAATTAAAGCTTTCGTTGTCTCCCTGCTCCTTCGCTTGAAGCTTAGCTTCTATAATATCCTTCTACTGCTTCTCTTGATCAAGGAGTAAACTTATTCTCGAGTTCTCTTGAAGCATGTCTTCGTGACCTTTTCTCAAGTTTCTGAGTGCTTCATCCTTCTTTTTGATCAGCTGCTTTAGAGAGCCTATAATCTTTTGCATTCTTCAGCAGAAGTCGCAGAAGTCTCGAAGTTTATTTGTGCCAGAATATTTGTTACGTTGTCAAAGTCTTCACCTACAGCCTCTGGCCCTCTATCTCTTCTGGAGCTCTGACCGACCTCCTTTTCTCTTGGCAAAGTGTTAGCGTTCTAGTTGGTTTTGGATGCTTCAAGTTTTGCTTGTTTCAAATAAAGCAATATCTTAGCTACCAACAGTTTACCCGAATGTACAGTTAACCATAGCAAGTGGACAGTGAACTACAGCTAACCCAGACAGCTACCAATAATGAACTATAAGTATTGCAATATCAGTGAACATACCATTATTACTGCCATTCTCAGCATTTCAATGTTGGTTATGTTAGAACAACAATTAGACAATGAACTACAACTAACAGAGACAACTACCAACAGTGAACTACAAGTATTTCAGTTGCATCTAAACAGAAGAATATTAACACAGTTAACCATAAGTGAATATACAGTGAACTACAGCTAACACAGACAACTACCAACAGTGAACCACATATATTGAAATATCAGGAACAAGGACATATATTGGAAAGCTTGGGAAGTGGGAACTTATCGGTAGGACAAGGTTGCAACCACCTATCTTCTTCTTCTTCTTCTTCTTCTTCTTTCAGTTGAGTTGCTGTTAGGTAGTAATTTTTGGCATGCATATCCAACTCATTGAGTAGGAGACTGATGATGTCACTTGGCCAATCACATTCCTTCACGTCTTCTATGTTGTTGGTCAAGTTTATTAGATTCCAACCAGCGTTACCGGCAAAATTGGGCAACACAATAATGGACAATAGCAACAAAATAAGCAGATGAACAGTTTACTAAAAATGATTTTTCCAGTCCATCAATAATTATTTTCTTTGGCACCATCTTTCCCTCCCCGAACAAGTCTATACCAAAATCTGCCTTGATAGGAATCTTTTCACATAAAGGCACTGATCTCCCTCCACAGTCTTTGAAGCCAAAGATATCCATAACATATTCTAGGTTGAGTCTATCCACCCTCGTAGGGTGAAACTGAAATGACCTCGTCGTGATATCATAGCAGTCTACTAAGTAAGCCATATATACATCCAATTTTTATAACCATCCAATGTCACCTATTTCTCCATCTATGATTGCCTTAATAATTATACCAAATGGAGTCTCCAGAATTTGAACAATAACTTCATTGTTGATTTTCTTCTTGTTGATTCGGATGAACTCAACATAGTTGATGAGCTTGCAACAGAACTGAATCTTCTGGTACTAGTTCTCTGAACCGGTGTCCTTCTTTCTTGATTTTTTTTTTCTGCTTGTCTTTCTTCTTGCTCTTCTTCTTTGAGACTAGTTTACTCTTAGTGATTACTTTTTTACTCTGTTGCTTATCTTGTTGCAGCTTTTGTTGTTGTTGCAACATCTTCTTATACTTGGACTTCATCATACGTTTCATATCTCGCACTTTTAAGGTTTCAGATTCATATTTTATTTTTGGCTTCTTCTTTTTCTCTGTCCTCTTTGTTCTCGTGAGCAATTTTGAAGAGGGCTCTAGTTCATCATCATGCTTTCTCTTCTGACCTTTTGTCATTTTACTAATTCTATTGGAAAGACAAATGTTAGCTAGCGCACTACTAATACATAGATAAATAGCAGTAGTTAACTCACATATAATAAAGACTTCAAACAGATATAGACAGTTAACACTACATTGACCCACAATAAACAAAACAACAACCCACAGTTAACCATAGTTAGCCAAAATACCAACCCATATTGAACCATAATGTGATATCAATAAACATCTAATCCAAACATGGTAAACACAGTGAATCAAGAAACACTAAAGCTATTGATGTCTGATGTCTAGCCACCTTAACAAAAGCCACAAACACAACAAAGTGATACACATAGTGAAACACAGTTACCTACTAATATCTAGAGAACTGCCAACAAAATGTGAGTGATGTTAAGGACACATAAAACATTATTCAATCGAAAATTTGTAAAAGAAGTATGCACCATTTCAGAACCAACTTGTGTAATATCTAGAGAACTGCCATTTCCGGCCAAGAGTTTAGACGTATCAGAGTATGGTTGAGCAACAGTAAGTTATGTTGGGTTAGGAGTAACATGTTGACTAGTTTCAGAGTTAGTGAGCCATGCGGAGGAGCTCGTGGAGGGATTGGAGGTGGAGAAACCGGGATGAGATGGAGAGTATGGTTCATGGTTGTTATGAGTGTGGTGAAATTCATTTGAGCTCTCCTTATGGGGGAAGTAGGAAGCAGGCATGGCCGAGAAGGCATAAGATGGCGGAGAAGAGACCGGAAGGCTAACTGGAGCAAGAGATGGAGCAGTGTTAGAGGTTGTAATTGCAACCAGGGCAGATAGCTTCACCGGAGGAATGCGATCGACATAGGAATAATTCATAAGGTTGTAGCAATCAATCGTTGAGTGGCCTAGTTTCTCACAAATCTGACATTGGATGCATCGACGCATGACATTGGTGGAGAAGCAAGATCCAGAGTTTGCGCCATTGGTAGAGTGAGAACGACTAGGGCCGCCACTATGAAAGGTAGAGGAACGTCCTCGTCCATGAGAATTATTATTGTTGCGAGGACTAGAAGAGCAAGAATCAGTGGCCACAAGGACGGATACAGAAGCATAGGATTTAAGGAGTTGCTGCTTGCGGTCCTTAATCACCACCTCTTTAAAGAGAACTAGGCTGTAAAGTTCAGCGGAACTGACCAGAAGTACATGCACATGAGAGCGGAGAGCCGTGGCAAAGGCATTTTACTCATCAAGAAGACCTTGAAGAGTTTAAGCAACAAGATCATTGTCAGCAACAGGAGCTCCAAGAGCAGCAAGATCATCAGCAAAGCTTAGGGCTGGCCACAAGATCCGAAGAACCGAAGAACCGATCCGAAAGAACCGGATTCATACGGTTCGGTTCCGGATCTCTAAAAAAAATTGTGTTTCCTAAAATTTGGTTCCGGATCCGTTACGGTTCCGGTTCGGTTCCTGATCCTGATATCAAAAAACAGTCAGATTCGAAAGAACCGTTTTATAATTAACACAACCCATGTATGTCTAACTATATAAATCTTAAATATCCAAACCCAAATAAGCCGGCCCAACCCAACACCTACTCTATTTTTTTCTAATTCAATTAATTTCAACTTGTCACAATTTGTTTAGGTCTATGAAATTTAATTTAATGACTGATATGATGCAAATATGATCTTGATGAATGACATTGTTGATATGTTGATGATCATATGTGATTTAATATGCAAATTATACATTTTTATATAGATAGATTATATATGCAACTATGTCAAACAGAAAGTAAGAGGATTTTGAAGTCCAATTTACAAAAATTTCATTGTTAATTTTTCGATTTTTTTTTCAAATGGAATTTCTACGAGAACCGAGAACCGCTAGAACCGGAACCGGAATCGAACGGTTCCGATTCCAAACGGTTCCATCCTTAATTTTCACAGAACTGGACCGATTGTAAGCAAACAGTTCTGGTTCTGGATCTTAAAATTTTGTATCAGAACCGGACCGAACCCAAACCTAGAAAAGCTCTTGATGAGCTGGAGATATGCAGTCATGGAAAAAGATGTTTTCTTCACAAACTGAAGATGAGATTTGAGTTGTAATAGATGCGCCTGAGATTAACAAGCAAAATGAGCCTCCAGATTGAGCCAAAGCTCACGAGCATGGGAAAAAATGATAACATTGGGGAAAACAACATTAGAGAGAGTGGATTTTATCCAAGTAAGAAGTTATTGATTACGCTTGAACCAGGACATGTAGGCATCGTTAAGAGTGCGCTCGCCAGAGGTTGACACAACATACCTAGGTGAACATGGCTCAAAGCCATCAACGATAGAGAGGAGCCTATACTTGTGCAACACAAGAAGAAACACAAACTTCTAAAGCAAGTTGTTTGTCTTAGTGAGACGGATTAGAATGCCAAGGCCGAGGTTTTGAATAGCCGGATTGAGTAAGAGGAAACATCTGAAAGGAGGTAGGGGTGGCGGAAGAGGAGGAGATTTGGGAGAGGAAGCCATGGAAAAGTGTTAGGGTTTAGAATGAAGAAATTTGGGAATTGAAAAAGAAGGTCGTGAGGCTTAGACTCTTGATACCATGAACAAAATAAGAGAGACAGAAAAAAAAAGTGTCGTAGAATCTCTGCTTCTATTTCATTAAATTGAAATAATTTGTTACAAAGGGTTCTATTTATAGGCTAAGGTAGCATGCTTTTTACGCTTTTATCTGAATATGATATACTGACTAAATGAATCAGTAAGCTTACAAGAACAGTTAATGCTACTGCTAGGGTAGAACTAGGGAACGATCACATATAATTGGTATGCTTTGAGGAATTATCTAGTGTAGTAGCAGTGTGATGCTTAACACAAAGACCTTCTTAACGCGTCGTCCATCATTGTTTGACACGCCATATTTACTATATAACAAAGAGCATTTCCTGTTCATTGCCACTGTTCAAACGGGGTGTTTTTGTCCAAATGAATTGAGAGTGTGCGACATGTGCGATGGATATCTAATCCAAACTCCATCTCTCTTACACTCAGCCTTAGCCTCATATTATCTCGATCTTGATCTCTTCACTCACTCTCTCTCCCGATTCCTCACTTCCTCCAATATCCATTGATCGAATCCCCTCACCGACTCCGCTGATCCCATCATCCACTGATTCCAATCTCTGGCCCATTGACAACCGGAGCATCCACCACGCCCAGTATAGCCAGCGCCATCCGGATTCAAAAGGGTCTCATTCGATACCTCTAAATCGTCATCGACTTCTCCAAGGTAGAGTACCGTTTTCAGTTTTTATGGATTTTGAGAGATGGGTTTTCGTTTCTGGTGGGATATGGTGGATTTTCAGTTTTGATATATCTAGAAAGGATCATGTTTTGTCGTAATATGCATCAAGTAAATCAAACTTGAGCTGCTACTTCCGTTTGCGTTTGTGCGTTACAAATCAAAGCTGTGTACAGCTTCAATGAATTTCTTAATCAAATGTATTCTGCTGCTTGCGTTCTTGATTCACGTCTCTCTCTCTCTCTCTCTCTCTCTCTCTCTCTCTCTCTCTCTCTCACACACACACACACACACACAATCTCCACAGAGCAATCTTTCTCTCTCAGCCCACCCCTTGCGATCCGAAACCTCAAGCCCTCCCCGCTCTCGATCTGAGCCGATCTCCCCTCATCTCTGTTGCAGTCGAACAAAGAAGGTGTGATCAAAGTAATTGATTTGGAAGAATCGTAAATATATAACTTTGTATCTATTGTAAGAAGGTGCCTGAAGAACTGTACCATGTTGAACTCCACTAGCTGTTGTGCCTAAATGCCATTACCTTATGCATAAGTTGAAAATTGATTCCACTTTCTGATTTACAGGTTCGATAGGGAGCTGAACAAAGAAAGTGCGATCAAAGTAATTGATGATTGTAGGTGATTCTTTTGCATATTTTTTTTTCTTCCTTTGTTTGAGAAAATGGGGATTGTTTGTTTGTAGAGTTGAATTTATGTCATATGAGTACCAACCTAGGGAGAAAAGAGCTAGATAGTTTCAGTATATTAGTTATGGACTTGAGGAAAATCAAGTTCACATGAACTTGGAGCAGTTTAGATTTCAGTAGCACCCACTCATCTATTTGAGTTTCCACATATTCATATTCATCATTTCATCAAACTTACAACAACAACTGAGAGTTATTCATTGTGTCATATGAATTGAACATAGTATTCCAGAATTGTGTCTTATGAATTGATTGCAAGTTATGCAGATTGAATCAATATAAATTGATTCATATTGAATAATCTGGGTTTATGCAGATTATATGAATTGAGTAATCTGGGTTCATGCAGATTATATGAATTGAATGACATGAACTGTCATATTGATACATTGTGTCATATGAATTGATTTGCATCCATTATTCATTTGCAGATTGAAACTGACACATTGTTCCAGGATTTTGCATTTTCGCTTTGTGGAAGATCACTTCGGGTCAGTATCAGACCTTTGTTCAGTGTTGTTTCTGGATATAGCCAATCCTTTCAATTTTTGTTGCTTTAAGATTGGGTTTTCTGCTTGATTGGTTTAGGAATTTAAAGGAATGTTGTTCATATCCCTAAATCCAGTAACATCTATAATCTTCCCTCAACCAATTGTTGGACACATGCCCGAGCTGGTTTTCGATTTGATTAGTTTAACTAGATCATGAGATGATTACATTGATGATTTGAGTAAATATTCTGGTTTTTTTTTGGCATGAGACTAAATGTCATGTTTTATGATTCGGGATTTTGGTTCTTCCCCTATCTATTGGAAATATGGAGCTTATAATATTCTACTTTGAAGTTTGAACTGATATATATAATATGAAGTTTATCATGAACTCAGAAACTAATTGTACGTAGCTTTCTTTAATTCTTCTATAATCTCTTTCAGATGGTTTTTATGCCACTGTGGTTTTGTGGCTTTGTGGTTTCTGGAACATAGATTGTTGTTGTTAATAAATGAGTTTGTGGGTTTGATATTTTGACGATACTGAAAATGCTAGACTACTATGCCATTGATAGTGTGCCGCTCAGCCTTCAAGAATCCAGTTTCGATTAAGGTTCCTCAACCTGTTTTTACAAACCCATCTTTTATTCTTATATAGCCTTTAAATATATGTTCTGAACAAAAATCAATGTTTTAAGGGGGTTTAAAACATCGGAAAGTGCTATATATCGTTTATAGCGCAAATTACTATCTTTTTCCATTGGTCGTTGTCAGATTCTCACTTACTCAACCCTTACTCTCTGGGTAAGCTTCGGTCTTCCCCAAAATTAGTTTTTTGATCTACCAATTTTAGGGCTAATCATTCCACCACTTTCCGATTTACTGGGAATTGATTTGGGGAAACTTCTTGGTTTTCAGGGAGTGAAATATTTCTTAACAGCTCCTGGGGTACATACTTAATTAGCTTGGCCTCATTAGGTTGCAAGACATTCCCATGGAAAAGGGATATTCTAGAGTACCCATCGGCCCCAATTTTGTTTATGTTGTTCTAGAGTCTGTGCGCAGCCATTCTGCATTGTCAATCATAAAATGAGTGTCATGTCTCTAGATTGAGGTTGGAACCACAATTAGGAGCAACATAATGAGTTATAACCTAGATTGTATGCTCTGGGTTCTTCTTCGGTTGGTGTGATTATGTCATTTTTAATCATTTTTTCTATACATATGGAATGTATATTCGTGTAAATGGTATGAACATATAAACTTCTCTATTTATTTTAGTACCGTGGGTGTCTGATGGTTTTCAATGAATTTATTATCTGACATTATTCTCATATTATACTGGGCCAAAATACATATAACTAATGTCAAATATCATTTGGAAGAATTATGCTACCATTCACACACGGTGACACAATGCACAGACACATCATCATGAACATTGCCTATCTCATCTATTTGAACCATAAATCAAGACATGGAACTTTTGTTTTGAGTGAAAGGTGTACGAGAGTTGTTTTAATGATTTCAGATTGGTTTAACAATTTATTTAGTTGATAGGTTTCTTCGTTATCCCCCCCATTCTATAGATATCTTACAATGTTATGTTAAATATGGTTGTTTGTAGGTAAATCTTCTAGCAATATGAGTTTGGCTTTAGTTTATAATTGGTTTGTGTCTTTTGGTGAGACAACGACCCCTTAAGTAGTCTATTTGAATCATTCAATGAATTGATTTATGGTTGGTTTATGGTTGTCTTTCGCCGATTCTGACTACGTACTGCAATCTCTCTCACCAATACTTTTTTCTCACTCTCTCAATTTTTGATGGATTTTTAAGAGGTAGTTCAGATTTGGGTTTTGTTGTGGTCTATTGATTTTGTGTCACTCCTTGATTTGATGGGTGTGTTTTGCTAATTTGAATTATTATTCTGTGTTGTGGTGATTGTTCATCAAGGAGATTTGAAAGGTTTGGGGTTTAGAAGTGAATATTAGTCAAAAGAGGTGTTCTTATCATAGATATATCATCTTGATTGGGGTAAATATGGCTATTATTTATTGGGCTTCATGATATTGTCCTACACCATCACCGGTATTAGAAATATATCATCTCATACTACTACTGTAGTGGACAACATATTTTTGCATGTTGGCCTCATTATTACTTCATGTACAGGAAATTATGTACCCATTCAAATGGTGATGCTTTATAGTATAAAAAATTATGCCAGTAATAAAGTTCGTATATTATTTACTATTCATCAATTTACAGATCCTTTGCATACCTCATGTTTAGTTCTTACCTAAATATGCTTAAGCTACAAATCCACCAAAATGTCTGCCCAATAATGGAAATTTTCAGTATTAAATTATATATACATGAACTCGCACTGGGCATGTGATTTTCCTTCCTACACTACCTTAGTTGTTTGATTCATGATTGTTGAATATCAAATTAGCACTGCAACCTACGCTCACATATATTCTTGCTGATATGTATTTTATTTTGATTTTGTTACTCTTTGTGGCCCATTTTGGTTGCAGGTTCTATTTTGTTTGTGGAGACTATTGTACGTAAAAAGGTGCGCCTCTTTTGCATATATTTTTATTAATCACCGATATTTGTGAGATAGTTCAGATGATGTCTTATCAGTTTAAGGGTGTCGTTACAATATGATTTAGATGGCTGTGTTATATATAAAAGTTAATGTGAATAAGAAGAATAGTAATTGTTTTCAAACTAATATGTTTGTGAAATCGCTGAAATAAGTTATTGAAGACAGCTAGAAAAAGAATTCAAGACAACTAAGGTTGATTATAATGTGGTATTTGTATTTTCATCTGATCCATGTAATTATGCATCGAGTTTAGAAAGTAGGGACTGATTTTTGTGCCTCATTTATAAATATATATGTAACCTTAGTTAAAATTGGCCATTGATGATGGATTAGTGGTAGTTTTCAGTGCACATGTTAATTTGAGTTTGTGTAACGTATGAAATTTGACATGGGTTTTGCTTTAATTTGATTTTCTGTGATTCTTTTTGGCTTCATTTTAAGTTTCAGCCTGTTTGTTTATTGGTTTAAGTATGTATAAAACAGATACTGCTCGCTTGAAATTTATGCAATGAAAGGTTTTTTGTTTTGTAAAAAAGGTTTATCTTGGTGATTGAGTTTGCACTATGTGATAGCTGAGTGACGATGTTATTTTCAATGCACATGTTAATTTGAATTTGTGTAACATGTGAAATTTGACATGAATTTTCCTTTAATTTAATATTCTGTGATTCTTTTTGGCTTCATTTTAAGTTTTAGCCTGTTGTTTATTGGTTTAAGCATATATAAAACAGATATTGCTAGCTAGCTTGAAATTTATGCAATGAAAGGTTTTTTCTTTTGTAAAAGAGATTTATCTTGGTGATTGAGTTTGCACTATGTGATAGTTGAATGACGATGTTATACATGGATTGGTGTGAGATGATGAAATTTGATCACTTTTGGAAATTTAAAAATAGATTCTTTGCCAAAGTTAAATGCACTGTGATCAAGTAAATTTTGTAGTCTTACTAATTGATAGTCAACTTAGTTTGGTTTTATTTTTCAGTTGTAGTGGCTATTGAGAATTGGCAACTCTTCAATCTAGCGTTCTTTGGATTATCATCCATCTTTGTATATACAGTTTTGCTAAGATAAGTTACGATTACTTATTTTAATATTTTTTAAAATGAAAGCTGCAGACCTAAGATTGATAAAGTGTGTGAATTTGAAATCAGAGTCTAACTTTGTTTGTTGTGTTCGTCATTTTTCACATTTATGTGCCTCATTCAAACTGTGTTCGATTTGATGTGAGTTGCGTGTATCTGGAATATGCATTTTACCTTTCATGGTCTTAGGTTGTAAGTTCTTTACACTCCAATCCTGTTTATTTAATTAAGTATCTAAAGCTTTTCTCCGCGATAGCTTTTATGGATGGTGTGTCAAAAAAATAATACATAGTCTTTTGTTTTATTATTAGAATTGACTACTCAATGATAGACATGAATTCAAAACTATATCATGCTCGCTTAGTGTAATCTTGATATTAGATTTTGGACAAATATGACATATTTAGATACTATAAATTCATAGAGAAGTGTAAGATTGTGAAAGAAATTGGTTTGAAGAGTGGATCGCCGAGAAAGAGAGGAACAAGAAAAATGTGGAATTACAATTTAATATGTGGAATTACAAAATCTGAGTTCTATTAGCTAGGATTTGATTATAAAATGGTCATATAATTGAACTTTTGCGTTCTTTTGTATACATACAGTTACCACTAATATTATGAAGATTGTTCTTTTGTATGCATGAGATGTATCTCCAGTTTGAAATTCTATAGGTTATCGTAGATGTCATAATGTACATATATATGTATTGAACTTATATATTATGATAATCATCTCTAAGGATTATATAGTATGTAGAACTTATAGAAGATTGAATACGGCGAAATGTATTATTTCATAGTTTAATTGTATTATAAAGGGTTGTGTTTATCCGTTGCTTAGATCATTCGATTGTTTGATTTATATGTAGTTTGTGTAAAACTATTACTGCTACTGTGTTGTTTTTATTTAAGTTATTTGTGAATATAATGCATGTCAAACTATTCTGATTATACATGTTTTAGCTCTGAATCTTTTTGTTATATTTTGTAGGATTCACAGATTATATGCAAAAGATATTACACTGTATCATCGTGCTGTTGTTTCTCTGGCAATTGTTGTGGTTTCTTTCAGTTAGTCATCAACATTTAGGTATGTAATTATGTGATTTATGTTGTTTTGTATATTTGTGCATAATGTATCATTTAAAAAGAACAGAAAAACAACTATTTACTGATTTTAAATAATAAATGCTAATTTCTAATATGTAATCGTGGTGACTAAATTATTAGTTTTACATGTTAGTACCATCAAAAGATAAATTTGTTTTTGGTTTCTCATGTTTATTCATATGTTATAATAGTTAAGGAATTTTTTTTTATGATTGTTGCAAATTATCTATATTTATTTATGTCATTGATATTCATTGTTGCACATCTTTTTTTTAATTTTTTTTTAGGGATGCCGCGCAAAAGGAATTATAACTGCGTAAACAAAGGGACAGGACCAGGAACACCGCTGGGGTATCCTACAGGAAGTGCATCACACAATCACCATTTGACCAAAAGACAACGATTTTTTCAATCTGCCGAATGCTCGACAATCCCAGAGACAACAACACAAAATCACACAGCAGCAAGTGATTTGTTTAGAGATGATGAAAATGTTGTTGATCAATACATATAAGGTAGTGGGACTTGCTGGAATTTATTTATTTTGTGAAGTAGTTCTTGCTAAATTGCTTTCATAATGAAAACAATTATTTGATATCATAGTATATTTTCTATCTTCGATAAATTATAAGTTTAATATTTAACACTACATATTTGAATATGAAGGTCCAAGTACATCGTATAATGTGTCTATTGAAGACATGAGAGACGGCACAGACGACGATGATAATAATACTATAAGAGGTAATTATATACATATATTAGTTTTAGAGTAGTTTAATATTTCACACAACAAATTCATCAAAATAAAAAAAAAATTTTAATATTAATTGATGAAATGTAGGTGTTCGTGCAACTTTTTTTGGTCAGGCATCGTATCAAAAAACCCGTCAAGGTGAAATATATATCCATTGCCTATTTTCAATTAATACAAAATCATGTATTTTTCTAACACAATTTTGAACAATTGTTATTGCAGGTATAGTTGCAAACTATCATGACTTTGGGGATGATTCTTACACATGCACTTATTGCGGTGCTTGCTTTTGGTCATATGAATCTATCAAACAAAAAATCAAAAATCAAATCATATATACAAATTGCTGTCAAAAAGGACAAGTTAAACTTCCATTGACAAATTATATTCCAATTATTCTTGAACAATTATTAAATCCTGCCAACGGTCGAGAAAGTATACTATTTCGTGAAAATATCCGAGTTTACAATTCAATGTTTGTTTTTACTTCTATGGGTGCAAAAATTGATTATACTATAAATAATGGAACAACTCCATATGTATTTAAAATATGTGGGCAAGTGCATCATTTAATGGGATCTGTGTTACCTTCCGGAGGTGAATGTCCTAAGTATGCTCAATTATATGTGTACGACACTGCTAATGAAATTTCAAATCGTATTAATGCCGTTGATCCAAATAATACAAATAAAAAAATCAAAGTTGATGTTGAAAAATTAGTGCACATGCTTGATGAATGTAATGAATTAACAAAAGAATTTCGAACAGTTAAGAATAATTTTGAAAATGGTTCATTACCTGAATTTTGTATGACTGTGCTTGATCGACAACCAACTGATAGTAAACAATACGAATTACCAACTACTTCAGAAATTGGCGGTTTAATAGTCGGTGACATTGGAGAATTTAATTCAAACAGAGATATCATTGTTCAATCAAATAATTGAGAACTAAAACGTATCTCAAAAATACATCCAAAGTTAATGTCATTACGGTATCCATTGCTTTTTCCATATGGGGAAGATGGATTTAAAATAAATACGTTATTGCAACCAATTGATGGAAAAAATTACGACAAAAAAAGAAAAGTTACGATGGCAAAATTTGTTTGCTACCAAATTCATAATAGAATCAATCATTCAAATGCTTTGTTAAAAGGTGGAAGATTATTTCAACAATACTTAGTCGATACATATGCTACTGTTGAGGAGAATCGTTTGGAATATATAAGAAATAATCAACCAAAATTAAGATGTGAAAAATGGAATCAAATTTCTACTTTTGTTTCAAATGGAATTACCCAGAGTTCAGAGGTAGGAAAAATAATATTTCTTCCAGGTTCTCATACTGGCAGTCCTAGGGATATGATAAATAATTATCATAATGCAATGGCAATTTGTAGACAATATGGCAACCCAAACGTATTCATAACATTCACTTGCAATGTCAAATGGCTAGAAATTTTGAGGTATTTTGAAAAAAAATCTGGGTACAAACCAGAAGATAGACCAGATATTGTTTCAAGAATTTTTAAAATAAAATTAGATGATATGGTTGCTTATATTAAATCTGGAGAGTCGTTTGGATATATTGATGCACATGTTTATACAATTGAATTTCAGAAACGAGGGTTGCATCATGCTCATTTACTAATTTGGCTTCAAAAACCATACAAATGTTATACAGCAATTGATATAGATTCTATTATTTCGGCTGAATTACCAGATAAAAACGTTGCTCCAGAACTTTTTGAAATCGTTAGTCAATTTATGATTCATGGTCCTTGCGGACAAATTAATCCAAATTCTCCATGCATGCGAGATGGAACATGTACAAATTTTTTTCCAAAACCATGGCCATACAATTCTAGCACTATATTTCAAGCAATTAAAGCTCCTCAATATAGACGACGTGATGATGATTCAAAGTTTATAGTTAAAAATGGAATGCATATTTGTAATAATTTTGTTGTTCCATATAATCCTAATTTGTTATTGAGATACAATGCTCATATAAATGTGGAATCGTGTTCTCAATCTATGTTAATAAAATATTTATTCAAATATATAAATAAAGGTCCAGATAGAGCTCGAGTATTGATTCGTGATAATATAAACGATGAAATCCAAAATTATTTAAATTGTCGATATTTAACTCCTCACGAATCTGTATGGCGATTATTTGAATTCTCAATTCATTCTAGATTTCCTGCGGTTATACATTTAAAAATTCATTTACCTTCCGAACAAAGTGTGTTTTTTGATGAAGGGGGTTCCCTTGAACAAGTCTTGGAAAATCCAAATGTCGAATCTACGATACTTACTGCTTGGTTTGATGCAAATATTACTTATAATAAAGCAAAAAAATTGACTTATGCTTAATTTCCAACTAAATTTGTATGGGCAAATAAAGCTTGGACTCCAAGAAAAAAATTGATTCAAACTATTGGTAGGATTGCATATGTGCCACCAACGGTGGGTGAATTGTATTACCTGAGAATACTATTAAATATTCAAAAGGGGTGTTGCAATTTTGATGAAATAAAAACAATTAATGGAATTACATATTCAACTTTTCGAGAAGCATGTCAAGCATTGGGATTGTTAGATGATGATAAAGAATGGGTTGATGCACTGGTTGAATCTTCATTGGCTGCAACCTCTTCTCAAATTCGATAATTATTTGTTACTATTATTCTTTTTTGTAACGTCTCAGATCCACAAGCTTTGTTTAATGCGCATTGGATCAGCATGTCTGATGATATTGTACACAAAATTCAATTGGAATTTAATATGCCCAATCTTATAGTACCTGAACCTGAATTGAAAAATATTGTTTTACACGAACTTGAAAAACTATTCAACATGTCTGGAAGTTCATTAGAAAATCATCAATTACCAATGCCATAAACACAAAACATACATCAATTCAACAACAAGCTAATGAGAGAAGAACTAGATTACGATTGTGAAACACTTAAACAAGAACATTCTGATCTCATTATGAAATTAAATAGTTGTCAGAAAATCATATACGATGAGGTGATCGAAGCTGTTGAACAAAAGAACTCAAAATCATTTTTTGTTTATGGCAGTGGAGGAACTGGAAATTTTTTTTTGTGGAATACTATAATTTCTAAACTGAGATCCGAAGGAAAAAATTTTTTAGCTGTCGCATCATCGGGTATTGCTTCATTATTACTTCCAAAAGGCAGAACCGCACATTCACGATTTAAAATAGAGCCAATTGTAGATAAAGATTTATCATGTTCAATAAATAAAAGGACTCATCTTGCAGAATTAATTGAAAAGACCGAATTAATTATTTGGGATGAAGCTCCTATGTGTCATAAATATTGTATTGAATCATTGGATAAAACTCTACGTGATATTTTGTCAAAAGACTCCAACGATCCAAAAAAGCAAATACCATTTGGAGGTAAATCTATTTTATTTGGTGGAGATTTTAAACAAACTTTACCAGTCATACAAGGTGAAAGTAAAGAACAAATCATTGAAGCTTCGTTAAATAATTCATATCTATGGCGTTCACTTAAAGTTTTCCGTTTAACAGAAAACATGAGATTATCAACAGTCGGTTTAACAAGCATTGAAAAAGAAGAAATTAAAAATTTTGCAGAGTGGATGGTACAAATTGGAGAAGGTCAGTTACAATCAACTTTTCCCACAGACAATCCTGATATATCTTGGATTGATATTCCTAAAGATTTACTTACTGATTCAACAGTTGATCCTATAAAGTCAATTTTTACAGCTACTTATCCAAACTTTGAAAGTAAATACAATGATACCAATTATTTAAGAGAACGGGCTATTGTCACGCCCAGAAATGTAACTGTTCATGAAATAAATAAATATGCAATTAATTTACTACCTAGGAATAAAAGAATGTATTATAGTTCTGATTCAATTTCGTTCAGTTCAGGATCCAACAATAATAATAGTGCTTTATATCCTGTAGAATTTTTAAACAAGCTTGACTTCAGTGGATTGCCTACACATGAGATTATTTTGAAAATTGGTATGCCTATAATGTTATTAAGAAATTTAAATCAAATACGTGGTTTGTGTAACGGCACAAGATTGATAGTAACAAATTTATTTGATAAACTTATAGAAGCAAAAATACTAACAGGAACCAATATTGGTGAAAAAGTTTATATTCCAAGAATCGTGCTAATCCCCAGTGATACGAAATGACCATTTACATTTAAAAGACGTCAATTTCCTGTGAGACCCTGTTATGCAATGACAATTAACAAAAGTCAAGGACAATCATTAAACCAAGTTGGAATATATTTGTCGGATCCAATCTTTACTCATGGACAATTGTATGTTGCGTCATGGAGAGTAACATCAAAAAAAGGTCTAAAGATTATGATAAATAATAATTGTGACAAACCAAATAATTATACAAAAAATATTGTGTACAAAGATGTTTTACAAAATATATAATATATGATCAGATAAGATGTGCATATAGTATTGTGTCATTAATTAGACCCTAAAGACAAATATATAATGCATGATTAGATGACACATTTTGTAGATGATTTAATTAATTTTACATGTTAGATATAATATTCTTTAGTTAAATACGTACAAAAACAAAGAAAAAAAACTGGACTGTCTAAGGACAGTTCAATTTTTTTATTTTCCTCTATGCCTCTTCTTTTCACTGCTGCAACAGCAGCACATACGGAGGACATACTTCTTTTTTCTCTTCTTTCTATCCTCTTTTCACTGGTTCATCTCTCCCTGCTTCTTTTACAATTCAAGCATCTTCTTCTTCCTTGAGTTATAGTCATATTTTCTTTCTTCCTCGAGCTGCAGTCATATTCTTTTTCTTTCTTGAGTTGTAGTCTTCTACTGCATTCTTTTTCTTTGAGTTGTAGTCTTTTTCATTTAGCTGCAGTCTTCTACTGTAGTCTTCTTCCTCGAGCCACAGTCGGTTTTTTTTTTTCAAAACTGCAATCAACCCAAAAATAGGGTTGCATTATTCCAGGTGTCTGCTCCACACATTGATTCTATTCTTGATTAGAATTATTCTTCAAGTTATTCTTATGTTATTTTGATTTTAATTGTTATAAAAAATACTTATGACTTAAATTGAAATTGCAGGCTGCGTTACGTTGAGAAGAGGTAAATAAAGTGCGTTATCAGGAACAAACAATGAAGTACAAGTTCCCAAACAAATGAAATTAGGTTGGTTTTCGTATTTGCTCATTCTATTAAAAAAATTAGGTTGTTTATGATATAAATTCTGGGACACTTGCGTACAAGAATGGAAGATTGAAACTTTGTTGTATGATTTTTTGGTTTTTTAGCTACTAAGACATTGGATGGACATGTTGCTAAATTCATTGTGATGGCAACAAAACTGAGCCACTTGAGATCCTTCTTCAAATTTTACTATTGGTTGTAGTTAAGGTGAGATTAGTTCATTTGTCTCGATATTAATATATGTGAATTTTTTACTCCTTATGTGATATTTTTATCTTTCAAAGTCTCTCATGTCGGATAATGTGGGATAGGAAAAGTATTTCATGCATTAGTAAATAATGTATATGACAACATATGTTTCATGTGTTTTACGTTTTTTAGATGACAAGGGACAATGTAACCCTTTTATTTCATACAGAGTTTTATAACATTCGGTTAAACCATGGGGACAATGGCAAATTGATGGAGGCAATTTGGTCTTGGGTAGAGTGAAGACACACCACAAATTAAAAGTGGCAGATGTATAGGTAGATATGTGCATGAATAATATGTGTTAGTTGATGGTTCTTCAAATTATGAAGTATGATATGAGAATTACACCATTTTCTTAAGGAAGCTTCTCTTTATGATGGGATCCTTACGTCATGTGTCATCTAAATGAAATTCCAAAGACAGGAGTAATCAAGGTTTCTTCTTTTAAATTTGTTTTATGACGTTCTGGATTGTATACCATTTTTCCGCTGAATTTGAATTTGTTTTTCGGTGAATTATGGGTTCATATTTGGTCAGGAACATTTACAACTCTCAACTATTACCCATCTCTGATATCATGCTCATTCACATTAAGATCCATAATTTGATCATTTGCTAGTTTAATACAAAACTCTCTTCTAACTCAAAGTTTTTGTTATTTCATATGTTCGTTTTTGAAAATTAGATTGTTGGAGTTACTACCCGAATGAAATGACATATGTTATGGAGAAGAAATCATTTTTTTCCCAATATTTTTGAGCTGCGAATCTATGAACGACAGTAGAAGAATGAAGAATAATTTGGATACTCTGAAACCTGCAGTGATTAGATATAGACATAGATGTATTTATGTATATTTGGTCATCGATTTTGTTAAGCATCTTCAATTTATACATCTCTACTAAGATGATTTCAAGTATTGTATGATGTAATTTCAATTACATATTAGCTTGCTTGCATGTAATTCAAAATTTCTTCTATCATTTGTCATTTTCATATGTAAGGTTATTTATTTGTATCATGTTGCTACGATATTTAATTTCTATTTCGAAATATTTTTTTACTTCTTCTAAGTTTGTATAATTACAATGTGACACTTACAAAATATTCGACATTGAATTACTTAATGTCGCTTTCAATTAACTTTATTAAAAACCGCGCATCGGCGCGGACAACCACACTAGTGGTAATAATAACACTGATATTCCATAATCGATTTTGAATATGTATTTTCCTAGAAAGAGAACAATCGAGGCTTCTTGATTTCGGACTATATATATAGATATTTATATTGGAGAAATAGAATTTCTACTCCATCTAAGAAAGTGATGTTTAACATAAAGACATTGTCAACGCGTCGTCCATCGCTATTTGACACACCATATGGTAATAATAACACTGATATTCCGTAATCAATTTTCAATCTGTATTTTCCCAGAGAGAGATCAATCGAGGCTTCTTGACTTCTGGTTATATATATTTATATTTATATTTATATTTATATTTATATTTGGAGAAATGGAAATTATAATCCGTCTAGAAAAAGGATTTGGACAGAAAACTGAAATTAATTGCAATTTGATTAGGATTAGGAGGACACCCTTAGAAATTAATTTTATGGGAAATTGAACCCCTGACCACTCAGCCTATGAGTGTAATATCAGGATGGTCAACTACTGCACTTATAAGAGCAACTACAGCAGATCCCCTAAATGTAAGTTTCACCAATAATATAAGGATTATGACAAAAATTAGCTCCAACATATCCTCTATATCATTCATTCCCTATATAGGGAATCCCCAAATTTTACGTTTTCATTCCCCATCGTTATACCGAAAAGTGAAAATGTAAGTGATGAATATAAACATAAGTGTCATTAATGATTTTCCTTTATGTTGCATTTATAATTAATAATTATATATATTTAATAATTTATGAGACGTTGGCAAATTAAAATTAAACATTTGTTGAAGTATAACTGAAATATATATGTGTAATGTTGTTGGAGCAAATTATCAAATTTGATTAGTCAAAATAGCTTTGAACTCTATTTTTGAACAAAATAACTATGTTTTTAATAATGTTATTTGGGATGTTCTAACTTATACGTTTGTGAACTTGTGATTTTTGAAACACAAGCATATTCTGCACATCCATTAAATTCTCGATTAATACAAAGGCTAGTAAGTATATATGTATATTCTCAACCTTTGATGCAAATATTTTAATGAAAAATTAAGCTAAAACAATAAAATATGGAATAAACCTTCATCGATCAAACTAGGATCACATACATGTTTGAAGACGAAAGAAGAATCCTACTTTTCTAAACATGCCTCGCGCGCATAGAAAACTTTTCTCTCTCGAAAGTTTCATCTCGTTCGACGGCTCTCCCTCTTGTGTTGGCCTTGGCCTCATAGGTGAGTGTGGGTGCTGCCGGACGGAGATGGGTGACCTTGTGTCCAGTGGCACTATGTGTTAGCAGCGGTAGTTTTCTCGTACTCCTGTATGGAGATATAAGGTGTTGGGCTCATGAAGACTAGTCGATTGCTTATTTCGGTCTCAACTTTGGAGGATGGGTTTTGTGGTTTGTGGTTGGCCGTGCGGTGACAAGCAAGGCGGAGAGGAGGTCTGTCAGTGGAGCATTGTGGGTGGCGGGGCTAGTTTAGGCTAGCCTCAATAAGCTAGCCTCGATGTGAGTTGTAGATGGATTTAAATTGGTTATGGCATAGTTGCGGCTGGTCTGACCACCCCTCATGTGGTAAACATGCTTCCTCCATTTCGACGGCCCAGAAGTGGTGGACGGTGGCAAGTACCTTGCTTGTGGTGGTGGCGGCGTTGCATTGACGACAGAGATTGGAATCCATGTTGGGCTTGAAATTTGGGGCGGCTTTGTTTTTATGTTTCCCTAAAAAGAACTTGGTTTGGGCTCAAGTATTGGGCCTGACACCCAGATCCTATACAATTTTTTTTAAGGTTAGTTATGTTTATTTTCAGTTTTTAGTTTTTTTTTCAAAAATAAGCCAATATTCGTGTGAGATTGGCAGATGTCAGCTCTGTCACAGATTATGCACATTTGGTGCCTTGTCTGCTCTAGATCAGGGGGTTCATTGGTTCGTCGCATGGGTGCACCCCTAGTGGCAGGACAAGATGTAGTCCCGAAATTTTTTGTCGGCAATATAGTTGAAAAACTAGTCAGAATGAATATATGTGTTGCTTTAGTCGCATATCTTTTCGATATTGTGTCGCCTTAATTGTAAAGCAAATGGAGTAGTCAATGTTGTACTCTTTGCTAATTGGTGCAGTTTAGAATACAATAACCGAGTCGCTTGATAGTATTTTGGGTGTTTGTATTCTTATGAGGTTTAGGCTTTATGTCTTCCCTTTGCATTCTACAATTTTATTAATTGAGGCCTAAGGGTAGCCAGAAGCCTTCCTTAAAAAAAACAAACTAGGACCACGTACAAACAGATGCAATGTGTCAACAGTGTAGGGTAAGTGAGCACTTTAAAAAACAAAAAACTAATTCCAATTAATAAATGCAATACTATGTTGCAAATGAATCTCTTGAGATAGGAACACAATAAACTTAAGTTATCATCTCGACCGTTTACTTATTCGTGCAAAATTGTTCCTCTCGCAAATTCCCTATGGTACCAATAATGTACCAAAAAGTACATTAACAAAATTATTTATTTTGTTACTAAATTTGTAAACACCTTTATCTATTCTCAATGTTATTGAACTTGCAAATTTACCAATAAGGACGTCTATGTTGTTTGCCTTAGAGCAGACGCTGCAAGCAAGAAACAAGAGGCAAAGAGACCATTTTTCCTTATAAGGTTCAACCAGTCATCTGGTAAACTCATATTAACCATCGAATTAATCAAACGATTCAAGATTTAGGAGTTTTGGTATTCCAAAGTATCATAGAATTTTTGCTGAGGTGTTCTACAGTACTCCACGTCATCAAAACTTCTCACTCCATGTGTCATTCACGTGATCTTTAAATCAAATGAAAACACCATTTTGTTTAGAGTGCAACTGGCTAAGCAAGTCATCCAACCACCTTATTGGCATAACTCTTAGATACAGGCACGAAGCTCTTTCTCCTTCACATACATGTCCAAGTTTCTCTCTCTTCTTATCGTCTTCAAATTCTAGAATTGATAGGGATACATCTCTAGTTAGAGGGATGGATCTTCCCAAGGACCACACCAGACATTATTCTTTTGGATTAAATTCTAAGACTAATTGCATCTTTTAGGATTTGATTGGTGTTGACGTGCTGTACTTAGAAGTGAAAAATTTTAGAATGCACCTAAGACTAAGCACCCCAGGATCTATTCTCTAAAGTTCCACGTGGCAAAATCTCATTTGTCCATTTTTTCAACTATTATGTTGTTTAACTGAGTTTATGATAAAGTTAGTATATGGGATGCTCCTCTATCCCCAAAAAAGACTCCACTCCAAACCCGAACTTCATCGTTGGATCTCACCGCCACTCAGGCACTCACCGTGAAAATCTCTCTCTCTCTCTCTCTCTCTCTCTCTCTCTCTCTCTCTCTCTCCAAAAACTCGGATTTATTCTAAGCACTTGCTCCAGAATCGACCTCATGATCGGCTCCAGTCCTCGCAGCAAGCCGCCTACTTGTGTCGTGCTCCAAACTGGAGGTGATTTAGCCGATTGACTATTGGTTTTGTGATTCTTGTACCAAAATCAATACTAAAAACTATAGAGGGGATTGGCCCCTCTGCATTTATGTGTATTTGGATTGGGTCCTATACTTCTATTGAAGCTATGTTGAAGCACACAGAGTTGTCTAAGCAAAAGATATGGGTTTTAGGGCTTTGTGGGGTTTAAGGAGGCGATGGGTATTGTGAAGGGGAGGAGTGTGGAGGGAGAGAGAAGATAGAAATGAAGAAGGAAATTAAGGGAGGAGAGAGAGGATGCCGCGGAGTTTGTTGCATTTTGTGGGATGAATGTTTATCGATAGCGAGTATCGGTGGAGAGAGTTTGGGTGAGGCAAGGAGATGACTGTATACACTGAGTTTATGATAAACTCAGTCAAACTTGAATAAAATTAAAATTACCAACCTCATAAATTGTGACACCTGTCCCAAGAAAAAATTAGCCCCTTGAGTGTTTAGTCCTGAGATGCATAGTAGTCTGATCCCCTAAAAGTTTCAACAACGTTTCTAATTTTGTACTTTCGTGTTATACTCTTTGAGATCAATTTGAGGTCTATATGAGTTCATTTCATGTAATGGTGAATAAGTACCACAAGTCAACAACTAATTCATATTCGTATTCAGCATTTATTCATGAAATTCATGTCAAAGTACGGTGATATCAAAAGGAAATGCAGAATAAGCAACCCCCTTATCCTTGGACAACATAACTCGTAGCTGAGAATCCAACTGGAAGACCATAGTTGAATTATCGGAAATTATATGGTACATCCACATCCTAACTTTCCCAATTTGTATGATATTAGACCATAGTTAAGAATCTGATAAGAAAACCATAGTTCAGTATCGGAAATCATGATATGGTCCATTGACATCCTAACTTTTCCGATTGCATCATAATTGTATGCTATTAGACCGTAAGAGCATAGTTGAGATTCCGATTGCAGGAGCATAGTTGAGTTTTTGGAAATTATATGGTAGATCGACATCCTATCCTAACGTTTCCGATAGTATCATAACTAAATGATATTTAGGTTTGAAAATTAAATGCACTGACATAACTCTATAAATACAAAAGAAATTCAATTCCAATACAAAATTATTGTTTTTTTCAAAATACAAAAATAGTGACTGGCATGCTTAATCTTATGATTTACTTTCGAATGGACGTCAATTAACTTGTAAAATAGTACTTATAATTGGCTTGTCGAAATATGATTGAAAAGTGAGCTTGAAGTATATTGCTTACTATATCTGACTGAAAAACAATTGTGACAAGTTTACGGTTAGTGCTTGTGGCAATTTTACGAAACCCTAGGGTAAGGTTAAAGTTAGTTAGTGTTATTGTTATGGGCGGAGCACTACGAGGAATAGTAAGTGTGTAATACCCGACACCAATACCTTATGTCATAAACCTACTAGCTAGATATGCCCAAAATTTCATAGCAACTAAAATGAATTCAAACATTTGGTGATGAATTAATTTGTACATTATCAAGTTTAGGGATTAAGCTTTTGGGTTTAAGGTTTAGATTTTTAGGGTACGTATAGGGTTTGGAGTTTAATGTTAGAGTTTATAATTTAGAATTTCAGGTATAAGATTTAGAATATAGAATTTAGGGTTTAGGATTTTGAGTTTTAGGGTAAAGGGTAGGGTTCAAGCTTCAAGGTTCAAAATATAGAGTTTTAGGGTAAAGTGTTTAAGGTTTAGAATTTAGAGTTCTAGGGTGTAGAGTTCAAGGGTTAATGATCTCGACCAAGGAGTAAAATATCGAATATCAAAGATATATCGACTGTCCAAAATTAGGATATTTCGACTGAAATATCGATGAAATATCGATTCAATAAAAAATCGACGGAAATTGAGATAAATACATGAAAATTTGTATTTGAACTTTATGAGATTCTTATATGATTAATATGTGTTTTGAAACTTGTAAATTGTGTGTTGTTGATTAT
The DNA here is from genome assembly GCA_946800695.1 of Geum urbanum. Classification (NCBI taxonomy): domain Eukaryota; kingdom Viridiplantae; phylum Streptophyta; class Magnoliopsida; order Rosales; family Rosaceae; genus Geum; species Geum urbanum. The sequence goes on along the minus strand of OX327007.1, from coordinate 41,487,066 downwards.
TTATAGAGTTTATTTGATTGAGCTTTTGAGTTATTAGTGTGGAGGGTTTTGTACTTTTGATTTAGTGCGATCAACATATATGTAAAATCAAAATATCGGATAAATTCGAAAATGTCGAGGATTTCGGCGATATATCGGAAAATATCTAATATTTCGAGAAATATCGGACAAAAGATATTGATATGTAGAATTAATATCGGGAAGTCCAAAACACGAAAATATCGCGGAAATATCGAAGATATTATGGATATTTCATTCCTTGAACTCGACATATATGGTTATAAGAAATTTTTCATAATCATGTCACTTTATGTAAAAGGAAAAATTCAACAAACAATATCTTAACTTTTGCTCATTCTAAATATTCATACCTCAACTTTACAAAAATATCATAACCATACCCCAACTTTTGAACCTGACCCAATTAAAAATCATACATGTCGTTACTTATTCCATCTCACTCCATTTCAAATTGCATAATTTCAATGACATAAGAATTAATGATATTAAACAGAATAAGTAACGATATGTATGATTTTTGGGTCGGAATTAAAATTTGGGGTATGGTTATGATATTTTGTAAAGTTGAGGTATGAATATTGAGAATGAACAAAAATTGATGTACTGTTTGATGAAAATTTCCCTATATAAGATGCTACGAAAGATTGTAATTTAATATCAACCGAAATCATTGCATTGCAACTATGACTGTAGGGGCATCCCTATATGTTAAATTGTAATCGGGTCGGGCAAGGTTTTGGGTACCCGAACCTGAAATCAACCCTGCCTGACCAAATTTGAATCCGTACCCGAAAATTTTAGTTCGGATGTTCACGCTACTTGAACCTGTCGGATATTAAATACCCGCACCCAACCTGTTTACCAGACCAAAAATAGATAAAATACAATATATATATATATAAAAATAAGGTTATAAATATTTACCATTATACATAAAATATATAAAAATCTGAGTATTAATTATAAAAAATAAAACATTTTCTTAAGTATAGGCAGGGTCGGGTCGAGTTTAAATTCGGTAGATGCATATCTATTCCTGACCCGAACCAACCATCATACAGTCGGGTTTGGTAAATACTCGATACTAGCTCACAATTTTTCTTAAAAACCCAACCCGATCAAATTCGGTTCAGGGTGGATATTCGTCAGTTTAGGTTATTTTTCCATCTCTAGTGACATCTATGTATGTCATTTTAAAAAAAAATGGTGACATCCACATATCAGACTATTCGTAACAAGGGCATTTACGGTAGCACAAGTGGTTTTTGTCAGGTAGATGTCACCATTTTTTTAAAATGACATACATAGATGTCACTAGAGATGGAAAAATAACCCAAACTGATAAGCTAATAAATTTAAGACTTCAAATTACTCTTGAAAAATCAGACGTATTCTAAACGTCAACCTCTTTCCTCCTCTCCTCATCCTCACTATACACTCGCATCTCCAGCACTGCAGGTGTAGAACGTGCCTCTAGTGCCCATATCACAAAGACATCTTTGAGATCCACTGTGACGACCCGAACCAGAATCAGTAGAATATTTGGCACGATTCACGAGATTATGCTTAGTCGCAGTTTTTCGATAAATGTGTGGTTTGTTGATTCTATTCGTGACTATATTTTCGGCCGAGAATTTGAGTTGAGTGTCTTCACGGAAGTAGTAGAGTTCGTGATTTTGAGCTCGAAGGCAGTTCCGGATGATTTTTCCGATAACCGAGGAATATAATACGATTATTTGAAGTTTCAGTTTTCGACGAGTTTATCTGATTGTTTCGTGTTTATCCGAATCGTGATGGTTATCCATTTCGAATCGTCGATCAACCCAAGGCGCGAGTATAAATATCGGAAATAGTCGTAAAATAGTCGAAAAACATTGTTTGACGTTGATCGAGCTTTGACTTTCCAAATTGGGAAAGTTGACCGTTGACCGCGAAAAGGGAAAGTTTCCCGTTTTGGATTTGCCGTCCGACCTGCATATTCCGGCCACCTTCGGTCAAGTGAAGGGTAAGGTTCGCTTCTCCTTGATATTTCGAGTTGATTGATGCTTGAATTTGGGAAAATTGATTGTGTTTTGGGAGAGAACCATTTGAAGCCGAATTGGGTTTTTCGCCGGTGACGGGGAGCTGTGCTCCGGCGAGTTGTGGAGGTGGAGAGGTTGGGGTTTTAACTCCCCTAACCTTATAGATGCTTATGGTGTGGTTAATTTGGAACGAGAGGGTGTTTTCCGGCAAACCCGTGGTGGTTGCCGGAGGTTGATTTCGTTCGGTTCGAGCCGTTTTTGGAAGGGTTAGACTGTGAATTGGACTTCGTGGTAGAAGAGGAAAGGATTGGGCTTGGAAAGATCTTGAGTTCTGGAAATTTTCGCCATGAAATTCCACCGTTGACGGCGCGCGGCGGCGGTCAACGGCGGAGCTCCGGCGAGGGGTTGACTTTTTAGATTTTAGTGTTTTTAATGTCGTTTTTCTCGTAATCGCGCCCTGATCATCGTCCAGAGGTTTTCGGATTGATTTGGGTAGTGGATTTTCAGTCGAGGGTTTCGAGTGGAGATTTCGGGAATTTCGTTAATCATTTTGTACTGCATTGCATATTTCCGGGAATTGTTGGTTTCCGTGGTTAAGTACAGAGTTGTGGGTTATGTTTTGATCAGTTGTGTTTTATGAATATTCAGGGGATCGAGATCGAGATCGTGGCCGTGCTTCAGGCGAGGGATCTTTCGCCGGGCCTCAAGATTAGCGCGAGTGCGTGTTTTACTCACCTGTGAGTGGACAATTTCTTTTCACGGAATGATTGCGAGTCTTTTTATACAATTTTCGAACTTGAGCATGCATACGAGATTACGATTTATACGAGCATGTGTTAGACGATTATGCTTATATCATTATACATTACGTATATGCATTTATATGTTGTTTATTGCATTTGCATCGAACTATTTATGATTTGGTTTACACAGAGTACAGTCGTTATATATGTTGTTGTATCAATACACTCGCATCCCGGCTGATCCCCGAGGATGTGTACCGGGGGAGGCTGTGACTCCTGATCCGAGGCCTTTACCAGGGGGAGGCAGACCTCTGACCTAAGGCCTTTCTGGCTAGAATTACATGGAAGTCTGGGACTCCGTGATTCTGACTATACTAGCACGGATGTGTCCATGAGTGACCCCGTGAGAGTTTTACTTGCATGCTCAGTACGCTGGAGGAGTATGAGTTTACTTCGTGTACTTTGTTATTTCTATTTACCTGGACTCGCATATGTTATTTTTACATATATATCAACTGGTGAAAGACATTTATTTTCGTCCACTCACTCTAACAGTTTTCATGTCTTTCCCCTGAGCTTTTCGGTTTCCGTGCCCAGTTGCAGTTTAGGTTTTGGTGTTTCACGTCGCGGTTGGAGGCTAGTGATCTGAGCTACCTGTGTTTTCCAGTAGGTTCTTGTTTCGCCTACTGATGTGTATATTGTATATATTTACACTAGAGGTCGCTCTGATACATTCTGATACATGTTTTATGCGGATTTTCTCGGATATATTATATTATACAGATATGATTTCTGTTATTTGATATTGTTATGATATTGAGAAATCTGGATAGGATTGGTGCCCATGGTTTGGTTTTTGTGGCATAGGACGAAGTGTTATTTTCAGGGTGCAGGTTTATGCAATTCCACGTTAGTAACGAAACTCTGCCGAAATTTTGAATGGTTTTTGTTGGTTCGTATTTTCAGAAGGGGTTCGATTCCGATTTGGGCAACTGAGTCGGAGTTGGGTCCTTTCATCCACTGCCTTATTCTCTCTATCGCGTGCCTCTTTGTCATCGTAGCCATGTTTGGGCTAAGATCGACGACCATGGTTTGGAATAAGCTCAAGTATGCAGTTCATCAATTTCGTGGGTCTTGCTCAATTTTTGAGTATTAATGATAAAGTATGAATTTTCATTGGTCGGACTGCTCGTCCATCCCGATCAGCACAACTCATTTGATCCTTCCTCAATGCACTACAACTGCGACACAAACGACATTTTATCGTTCAGTTTAGCGAGGTTTTGACCGGCCATGGTGTATTGCGATAGGGCCAGGCAGTTTTGTTTTTGAATTGGGTCAGGCAGTTTTGTTTTATTGAGGTTGTAACCTGTATGAGGCTCATCCTCACGTCTTTGTATAAGAGTCTAAAACATCACAGAGTTGATGAAAGCATTCCATCATCAATGAAGCATGTAATCAACATTAAACACAGATAATATATAGTAAATTACATATATTGATTACTAGGTTAGGATGTATAAAAGATAGTGATGAATATAACAATGACCATGCTGCTGATTTTTTTTATGTTAATTTGATTCTTGATCGTCATATTTATGAAGAGTATGAGCTCACTTATCTAATTGAAAAAAAAAACTAACCAGTATACTGTATCTACAATCTGCAAATTCCAACATCACATATGTTTTAGGCATTCATAGTTTCACACACTCTAGTGACTATACTAATAAGTTTCATTCCAAAGTCCAAATTGAATACAACAAAAGTGTAAAACCAAACTTATTAATTCCAAATTGAACCCAGAAAAATCATGTACTTGAACTCAGATTAAACCCAAATTATTGACAAATCAAGAAGCACAATTCACTTTTACTTATATCATCTGTGTTTCTCTACTATCAATTTTCCTAATGCAGATACCCAAAGTGATGAGGCCTTAAGAGTTGAGATTGGTGAGGACTCGGGAGTGGAGATTCACGAGAGATTGAGAGGCTACCAAGCTGGGGTAAAAAGTCGTGATTGGTGAGGACATGAGGTAGGCAAGAATCGTGAGATGGTGATGAAACAAGATCGATTAATTGAGACTGAATAGTGGAGAGTGAGAGAAAGACTAGTAGTAGATTTTTTTTTTTTTTTGGACTTTGTCATAAAACTCCGTGGACTGCAACCTACACAGCCCATACTGTAAGTTTGCCCCTACAGAGCGATGGGTTCATATTGCTTTTGGTTTGTGTATTTTTGTGATTATTTGCTGGTATGAACCTAAATATCTAATAATATAGAATGAGGTTGGTAGGTTTTTAAATTTTAAGTTTCCAAGGCCGGGTTCACTATGATTCCTTTTTAAATTTTTCAGCTGATAATTGAAATCTAGCTTTTATATATTTCTTTTCAAATTCCATAATCTCCTGTTTAAAAGTTTTAGTTGGATTTCTCTTCTTGCAATTTAGCACCAATCTTAATTTTATTTGAACAAGTAACTAATGATCAACAAATTGACAGCACTATGAGATTCGAATAACGTCTACCCATATTTTCATTGTGCAAACCAAAATCATGTTATCAATTAAAGATTATCAAACCATCTCCAAACATCAAGACTTCATACCTTATTATGAGATCTTAAAAAATTATTATTCATTATAAGACATTCTCATCTCCAACTATCAAGGTCTTATACCTCAAAATAAGATGAGTCATTCTCTCTCTTCATTTTGAATTTTCTTTTACATGACCCACCACTTTTTCAAGGTCTCATACCCTATATTGAATCTCAAAATAAGACCTTATTTAAGCTATAAAACTTTCATTATGAGGTATAAGACTTATAATTCTCACCATTTGAGAGGATAATTTTCATCAAAGCCTCATTTTGAGGTATTGTACCTTAATGGTTGGAGATGGTCTTACCATCCTCAGAAAGCGATGAGCTGTAATTGTTGTTATTTTAAAATGTATGTACTTTAAACTTAGATAAAGTTAAAGAAAAAATCGCCGGCAATGTTTTTTATTATTACCGGCGATTTTTCCGGCAAAAATCGCCGGTAATGATAAAAAACATTGCCGGCGATTTAAAAGTCGCCAGCAATGTCTCTTAATCCGGTAGTGTATCAAACAATTAACTTCAAAATGCCCAATATGCATATGCTGGGGAAGACGACTTAACTAACAAAGGCTATAATGTTAAACTCTTGTCTACACTCTGGTATCAGGTGAGATTGTCATTCCGTATCTTTTTACTCGTTTATATATATTATATATAGCTATTGAGAGTTGCTGAAAACTTGTTTATTGTCTCAAATTTTATTTTAAAAGATGAGAGTTATTTGTTTTTATTTAGAAAATGTTTAATAAAGAAGTTTTAGGCTGTTGCTGTAAAACTATTTTTTCTTTTAAGAATGGCGGTGCGGCAGCCCGCATGCCTTTACTATTGAATCTGTTAAATATATACCCGACAGGCTCTGAGCGCACTTATTGTAATACGGGTATCGAACACTTATTATCTTGCTATTATTCGAGTAGCTAGTATATGTTTATTGTTCTTGTGTTATACAACAGTTTGACAAATTATATAGTTGTTTGATAAATAATATTTTAGTTGTAAGGAGTGACGTGTTACTAGTAGTTTAATCGAGTGAAGACACGCAAAAGGAATGAAGGACCCTAGGCACTCCTCCTGCGCCTCCCCTTTGTTCCCAACATCCTAGGGCAATATCTCTTGTCGTTGTGATTCACTTCCAGTCGCCATCATTGACGAGTTCGAGCGCAGCCTAGTGGTTGCAATCCCAAGCGACGGTGGTCGCTGTACCAAGCTAGATCCCTTAGTCGGATCTCTCATGGTGGAGCATCATCGACTCCTCTCCTAGTCTCATAAGGTTTGTGTCTTGGGGTGTGGAGGAGTCATGCTGCTCGAATGGAATATTGGATTAGAGCGGACAACGATTTGCCCGTGCGTGCCCAAAGCACCTTAATTTGGAGACGTGCGGTTCAGATGTGAGTGTGGGGACCGGCGACGGGAGCGGTGGAAACTCGGTGGTCTGGGTTTGTTGGCCTCTCCCAAATGTGTTGGTGAGATTTCTTAGAGCGACCACGCCGACATTCTGGGATTAAGGATGACTATGGAGGAGGTAACCGCGAGTCGGTGGTGGTGATGAGATCTCTGGTTTGGTTGGCGGGGAGACGACAACGGATTAAGAGAGAGGTCTCCGCAGGGCGGTACTGTGGTAGGAAGAGTGGAGAGGAGGCAGGTATGGTTTGGGCTTCGGGGCCTTTGAGGTGGGGGATCTGCTAACATTTTTAGACTTTTGGGCTTAGGGTTCTTAGTGGGGCCCACTTTTGGGCTGGTGGAATGACTTTATGGGCTTGTGCTTGGAAGAATGTATCTACTTGTCTCTTAATTCGTTGTTGCGATCCAAAGGAGTCGATACAATTTTCTAGGAATTTTTATTGGCTTTTTTGCTTGGGACCCGGGGGATATAGAGGTTATTTCCTACTTTTTGGAGATGCATAGTTTATTTTGTTTCGATGGTGTTCGTTTGGATTTATGTTTTGATTGTACCACAATTGCGTGCATTGGCAAGAAACTTAATTGGTGCAATCGGCGTGAATACCTCTTTTATCTGATGATGGAGAATTTTCGCTATTGTTTCAAGATGGATTTTCAACTCCAAATTGTAGTTGTTCTGGTGTTATTCTCTCTAGAAATGTGCTTCATTGATGTAAAAAAATAATCCATTAGCTTGCTAGTGAATTGTTATGCTTGAGACATTGTTACTAGCACTGCATGGTTAGAACCTGCTCCTTGTAAGGATGTCCTACTAACGATTGTAATCGTTTCAAGTTATTTATAGTAAACATCTTCTCTTGCAGACTCCTTAATTTCGGGAGGGTGGACTTAAAAAAAAATAAAAAAAATATTTTAGTCGTAGGGATGCTCTGTGACTATGAGAACTTTGATTGTAGTTGTTATTTTTATATTTCTCACAAGGCAATATTCGTTTCTTATTGACTTGGACAGTATTTAGGTATATTGAGCCTTCTAAGTACAAGCAAAGGGATCAGTTCAAGCTAAAGGATCATGCCAATCCAATACGAGTTTGGCCACATTGATTTGTGAAGTAGTTGGAGCTCGTTTGATTTCTTATGCGCGCTGGTGGTTTGGCTAAGTCGCCTATATATACACACATTTTGCGGCCAACTATGTTCTCTTTCGGTAGTATTATTTTGCCTAGTCCTATGTTTAATGTAAATGTGATGGTTTACGATTTCTAAACACCACTTTGTAGGATCAAATTGATCAATGTTTGTTGGGGGACCATAATACAACTCATGCATTCATATTTGTTTTGGTTTTGTAGTTTTTGGTTGTGTTATGGTCCCACTATACTTGAACAAAAAAAACACGAATGCATGATTTCATATCTTTTGTCATATTAAATTTCAAAATGGTATATTTTTCTTTTAATTTGATAATTTTTTAATTTCAATCTGCAAAGTTCATATCTGTATTTGAATTGGGTTGCGTTATAACAATATCAACCTAATTGGTATCATTTTATCGCAAAATGGGAAAACCACTATGCCTATATGCTTTTGGAGTTTCCCACTATGTTTTAGTAAGTAATTAGAATTAGCTTCTCTTTTTGTCTATAGTTAAAAAATAGTTCAAATTTGAACAGGCATACAATAGTAAAAGAGTACAAAGCTCTGAAATCTAATTCCATTCGCGTTTTTTCTTTAATTTCTTTGAGTAAGCGAATTGAGACGTTGAGTAATATAATAATAGTACAAATATTGTATTTGGTTGTTATAACTTATAACACATTCAACTTGATTGCCATTCATTCAACAGTAAATCATAAAATCAAGCATGTCAATTACTACTTTTTATTTTCCGAAAATGTTGACTCTGTGTAGTAGCTACATTTCGTTTGTAGTTTTGGTTGAGCTATTCTAGCACATTTGACATGACAAGAGAAAGTGTCATATGGCGATTCCTTTTAGAAGTTTCTGATAACGCTATTGTAAAGGAAATCAATTGTTTTTAATTTTTTGTATTTAGTTAAGTTATTAGTTATCGACTTAATTCAATAGTCAATTGGAAAATCAAACATGCCGATTTCAATTAGAAAATCAATCGGAAAATCAAGCATGTCGATTTCTTTTTGGAGTTGCTTATACTTGGTTTTAATGAGAAATCGAATTCGTTTAGTATTTGATTGGATTATCGGCTATTGGAGTACCAACTTAATTTATATTCATCCAATATTCAGTCGTAAAATCAAAGACGTCGATTTCCTTTTGAAATTTACATGAACTATGTTTCAATTGGAAATTGGTTTTCTTTTGTATTGAGTTGATTAGCAGTTACCAAAGTACAAATTTAATAATCAATGGTAAAATCATATGTCATTTACTGCTTCTATCACCACCGAGAGAGAAAAAGAAGAAAAATCCATGTTAAGAATCATTTGAAAACCCCAAAAGCTTCCTCTGGATCTGATATTATAGTTCATTTACGAGAGTCCTCATCGGCATTTCCTCGGACAAATCGTCCACCACTCTACCATTCTCTTAGCTTTCCTTTTAGGCTATACGGCTTTCTTCACTCTGTATCTCCAGTATTTGTTGACATGGAGCTACACTATTCTGAATAATGAGAAAAGCTTTTCCAAATACGGTCAAACCGATAGTGATCTCATCATCGATCTGTTAGTCGCATTTATAAGAAGTTTTTTTGATTCAGTTCATCCCATTTGATTTGGACCGGAGGGGCGATTGTAGAGTGATTTTGGAGGATAGGTGGGAGTTTCTATCGACTAGAAGAAGAACAAAAAGAAGAAAAAGACATAGACAAAGTTAGATTTTTGGTACTCCCGCCAGTCATCTATCATTGACGGTTCAAGATTTAAGACAGAGATAAAGTTAGATTTTTGGTACTCGGGATGACTATAGATTTTCCGCATTCTATAGAACATGCCTAAAGTGTTATGTGCTCCCCCAATTTTTTATTCGATCGATCAGAATTGAAGGTAAAACATGCTGTTGATTTGATCGACTTGGGTTTTGTTAATTACATTTCTGCAGTGTCAAGCTTCATATCTAAACACTTCAGAAAACAAATCTTAACACCAAACATCTGATAATGTGATATGTGGTTTTGCCCATTTGCATCTTCTTGTAGTGGCCCTGGACTCCGATGGGCCGATTTGATAGTCCGACCAGCCCATTTCATATCTCTATCATTCGGATAACGGACACCTGGCTGCTGCTACAATTATGGAAAGATGAATTGTACAAAAATATTAACAAGAAAAAAAATGCTCTCACACTCAGATCTGGCAAAAATTAGCAACCCCCACCCGGTCTCGTGTTAGTTCTTCGGTTCTTCGGCTGAGGTAAAAAACCAAGGGTCAATATTGAAGCTTTAAGTTCATCCGTACAGACCCATATCAATGCAAACTTGAATCCTAAAGCTTTAATTTTAGCCTGGAATTGGGTGCTTTTGTCCAATTGGTGCTACCCAAATGCTTTTAAAGCTCTGAGCTTTGCAGTGAGAGTCTTTGTTTATGAAGGGTTATCAGTGATCTACGAACTGGGTAAGTCTAATTTTTCCAAATTTATTGAATTTCAACGTAGTATATGTAATTTGAAGAGATTAATATAGGTTTGTATGAAGTTCTTATATTTAGTTGTTGTAAAATTTTCTAAGATCCGAGTTTTTTTTTGTTTTTGTGTAGAGTGGAATATCTCAGACATATTGGGCTTCAGAATCATAATTTGTTATTCTAGCTCGCTTGATTTGCAAGAGGGGTTATGAACTTCTGAACTGGGTGGAGTTATATTATTTAGTTGTGTTTTGTTGTAGTTTTAGGGGTTTTGTGTTTGTGTGGATTGTGGAAGAGGAGCTGAGATGGGTGAGAAGCTTTGGGTGAGTGAAGAAGAAAAGATTGTAGTGGAGTCAGTACTTGGAACTGAAGCCTCCCAGTTCTTAATCTCATTGGCTTCTGAGAATGTCGTGTCTGACTTGGTTAGGCCTCCAGGACAATTGGGAGTTCAGCAGGAGCTATCCCAGCTTGTCCAAGGTTCCAGTTGGAACTACGCCGTTTTCTGGCAGATTGTCGGACTGAAATCTGGTGGAGCTAGATTGATTTGGGGAGACGGACATTGCCGAGACTCAAAGGGTGGTGCTGGTGTTGGAGAGGAGAGTTCTAGCAACTTGGAGAGAGTGTCGAAGAAGAATGAGGAAGTGAAGAAGTGGGTGTTGGGGAAGCTACACTCGTGTTTTGGTGGTTCGGGTGAGGATAACTACGCGAGGAGGTTAGATGGGCTGTCCGACGTGGAAATGTTTTACCTCACTTCAATGTACTATAAGTTTCAATTGGATGCATCATGTGGTCCTGGGGAGTCATACAAGTCTGGTAAATCAATTTGGAGTTCAAATGTTGCTAGTTGTTTGCATCATTACGAGTCTAGATCGTTCTTAGCAAGAGTAGCAGGATTCCAAACGGTGCTGTTTGTACCTATGAGATCAGGAGTTGTAGAGCTGGGTTCAGTTAAATCAATTCCAGAGGAACATAATGTGGTGGATATGGCCAGAAGTGTATTTGGGGAGTCCAGCTCTGTTCAGGCTAAGGTTTATCCAAAGATTTTTGGACATGAACTAAGTCTTGGTGGCCCAAAATCACAGTCAATTAATATCGCCTTTTGCCCTAAGGTAGAAACTGACTCCTCATTTCCTTCCGAATCTTTTGACTTGCAAGCAATAGGCACTTCGAATGGAAGTCGAATTGAGGATAGTCAAGTGAAAATGTTTCCTCATTTGAGCCAAATAATGGGTGGGAATTTCAGTTCTACGGCTGGAGTTTCAAGCTTGGAGCTGCCTAAAGACGAGTCATCGACACAAATTGATGAAAGGAAACCTAGGAAGAGAGGGAGAAAGCCTGCCAATGGAAGAGAAGAACCATTGAATCATGTGGAAGCAGAACGGCAGAGGCGTGAGAAGCTTAACCAGCGTTTCTACGCGCTTAGAGCTGTTGTTCCTAACATATCGAAGATGGATAAAGCATCTCTCCTTGGTGATGCTATCACATATATCAATGATCTGCAGATGAAGATCAGGGTCATGGAAACTGAGAAGCAGATGGGTAGCAGCCAAATGCAGTTCCCCATTCCAGAAATTGATTTCCAGGAACGGCAAGAGGATGCTGTTGTAAGGATGAACTGCCCTCTGGATTCCCACCCGGTTTCAGACGTCATCAGAACACTGAGGGAACATAACATTGTGGCTCAGGACACTAATGTTTCCATAACAGATGATGGCATGGTTATTCATACATTCTCCATCCCGACTCAAGCTGGTGATACTGAGCAGTTAAAGGAGAAGCTGGTGGCCTCTCTGTCAAAATGATCAACTTGTAAGTTGTGTTTACTAACCTGTTTTTGTTCATGATTACTGATCTGTTATATAACTTCAGGTTATTAAATGAAGTTCGAGGTGTAAAAGCTGTAAAATTAGTTTTACTAGCAAGATACATAATTCGGTATTTATTTTGTCGTCGATCCTTGAGTATCCTCTTGCTTTTCTTTCCTACCCATTATAATGAATAAACAGTTTATTTGGGGAATTGCCTTGGTCATGGGGAAAGAAAAATGGACTGAAAAAATGATATTATAGGCTTCTCCTTAAAGTTTGAATTTGAGTCTTTCCGCAATATTTTCTTCAGACCTTGCATATATAATGATTAGGCTTGAAGTGAATGGTTCCACAGGGGTTGGTCACAATCCACTAGCATTTGTGTATGTTTTGGTTTTATTCTTCTACTGTGGTTCGTGATTCAAATTTTGACCCAGAATTGCAACTGAGCTGAACCAATGTCATAAACAACACTGCTTGGCGCCCAAGCCGTATAGCGTGTATTGATTAGTTCCAAACTGGGTTCAATCTTCAAACCCCACAACTCGGTCAATGTCAAACTCCCATTTAGGCGCAACAAGTCAGACACATATCCGTCTATCAGGACACTATATATAAGTCGCTCACTCTCCACCAAACTCACACATATCTTCATCTCCTAGTTCATTTCCTTACTAAGCAAAACTGAGTGATTACTGTTAGAGACTCGGAAACACACTGAAAAACAAAACATTACACCACTTGCATTACTTTTTCGAACCCGAAAACAAAGATGATGATGATGAGGTCGTCTTCGATGAGAGGCTTGTTTGCGGTTCTTTTGATTCTGATGGTGTTGTTTTCTTGTGTGCAACTCGGAGAAATGAGGCAGTTGAAAGCAGAGCAATGGGCTAAGAACAATAGTCTTCGGCTCGTGTTCGAGGTTCTCAAGAGTACAGTTCCATCAGGAGGCAATCCCTGCTCCAACATCCCCGGTCGAAGCACGGGTCACTGCTAAATTCGGAATATGATCGAGACCCTCTACCATGCATTCTGATTAACTACAATGCGCGCCTCTGGAGTAACAGTTCATATTTTTGACTATTTTGATGTCCTAAAGTATAGTAACTTTGTATGCCTGTAGAGTACAGTTCATCATGAATCACTTCTTTTTATGGCTGTGGAACGCGATCACGAAAATCCGGATTCGTTCCTCAGCCGTTCAGTCGTTGTAACTATTTTAACGATTATTTTATTTACTTTTATGAAACTCAATCGATTTATTTCTTCATGTACATATATATAGATAGCATAAAATTCATGCAAGGTTAACCATACGTACTATTTTAATTATATCTGTAGCCGGGATACTAAGATCGTTTAGAAATCACGAATCACAAAAAAAGGTGCGGTGTAAATATTAAAATGGAAGGTGTAAATAGACACCGACAATCAACTTTCACCAGTAATAAAACTAACGTAGACAAGTATTAAGACAGAACGCGCACCGGTAAACACAAGTCTTGCTAAAGAAAACATAACGAATCTTATGGCCAATTTGCATGGGTTTGCTTCTCCTAAAGTTTATAAGTTGTTAAGTGTCATTTTGATCAAAGTCTTGTTGTCTTGATTTTTTTTTATAATCCTTTCCTAAAACATGCACAAGTATTAAGTATATTTGTAATTCACCGGAAAAGAGAACGTATAAATGGGATGGAGATTTTACGTACAAATGTAGAACACAAATCTTAACAGCAGAACTGTTAGCAGCAGATTGTAGAATCCCCTCGTCAATTATGATACCATATGTCAAACGAATTGTTTTAAGTTACGGCTGCAGGTTTGATCCGACAGAACTAGAAGAGTAGAAGTCATAACAAGAAACGGTCCTGATCGCTTGCTGGTCAATCCGTCACGTCAAATGAGACTCCATATTTGAGTCATCACTATCACACCTTATATACATACATGCAATTCATATCTAGTTTGTTTTTGTCAAATTTGTATGCTTAATTGGTCTTGTCGTGTAAATGGTTAGCATGCACCAAATACTTCAAACATTCAACGTCAAGATCTAGAGCCTCTTACTATATACACGCTTCTTAATTTAATTTAGCCACCAACACCTTATAGCTGCTAACTCATTCCATGCAGAACTACTCAACAAACAAGCAGAGATATGGTAAAGACACAATATATTCTACTGTCGACGGTTAATACCAACCAGTTACAAATTATTGGAATTAAACATTCCGATTTAGAGAATTCGGTCTTAATCGATCATCTTTATATTATCAAACTGTTATTTTCACGCGATTAATAACCCCAAGTCCCTGACGTGTTCACTTCCATCAGTTCCATGAAGTTTACGCAAGAGACTTGAGGAAAAAGAAACTACAGGATATGATGAAAATGAAACTCATGCAAGAGAACGGCGTCGTTTGTACTACGTGATCTTCAAGCTCAAGATACGTTTTGAAGTAGTCCCAAGCTTCTTGCGGTTTGACCAATTCAATTTTTTGACCTTTTATAAAATATAAATAACAAAATCGTCAAGGGTCAATACAACGAATAGCTGCAGGTACATTTATTTGAAAATTTCAAGCCAATTTCATCGATCATACGTACCACTCCGACTCGATGCCTAGCTAGCCAGCTAGCTATAAAACCCCATCTCCCTCACCAATCTCATATCCATTCCAATTCTTTCAATCTTTCATCTTCTCTTGCATATATACACAGAAGCACAAAACCAAAACCAAAGTAGCTAGAAAACTAGAAATACAAACAAACGGATATATATATTCTCTCTCCCCAATAGTACGCACGTAGAAGCAGAAATGAAGCTCTTCATGAGAATGGTCTTGGTGGGAGCAGTGGCAGTTGTTGTTATGAACATGGATTCAAATGAGGCGTGCAGGGTCTTAAACACTGACGTCGCTCTGCAAAAAGGGACTACATTCAATCCTCCTCAACCCCCTACGGTCATCAAGCAAGTAGTGCAAAGGGGACTAGATAACGAGGGGATGACTACAATAATCCCTTCAAGGACCAATCGAGGCCTGGACAATCTTTCTAAACGGGGATTCTACATTCCTTTGGTCATCCGGCAAAGATTGCAGAAGGGTCCTGTGCCCTCTGGCGGCAATCCTTCAACTAATATTCCATGAAGATCATGCATGGTTCCTCCTTATGCTTTATACGTACTCCAGGCGCGCGGCTTCCAACATGTTGACGTTCTACTACGTCTCTATTTTTTCTCATAAATTGTAAAGAATTGTTTATGAGCCTTACAGATTAGTACGTATACATTTGACAGTTGACACCAAGTACAATACACAGAAATTCATTATTACTTTTAAAGCATGTTAACTAATTAGCATGCATAAAGTGTATCAAAATGATATATGTACGTAAATTGATTATACGTACTACTCAATTATACTTTCGTTTTTGCACGTACAGCTCTCTTGTACTTATAAAGATTTCCTAGTCCAAATATACTACGGATTCCTTGTTGAAAACCTATAGCTAGCTAGAGTGATCGAGCCACATCAATTACCGATTCACGTCTTCTAAAATTGGTCTCAAAGTTGTAAAATAGTTGTCAAATTAATGTAAAAGGGTCGTTGATTGAATCGACTACAATTACAAAAAGAATTACTCATTTACAACTATGAATACGAAGATTTAGAGAGAGAATAGCATAGTGGCCAGCAAGAGATGAAGATCCGTAAATAAAGTCTTCTGTGTTCGATGTATAGCATGTTTTTAAAGAACAGTTTTTCGTTCTTAAATTTCTAATGGATGTCATCACCATGCTAGCAATCCATCGAAGCAACGACTTTTTGTCGTCGCTTCAATACCCAAACGACAATAAGTCGTCGCTCGGATGTCGTCGCTTTATTCTCGTCGCTTAGATTTCAAGCGACGAACATTGAACACATTTTCGTCGCATAGATATTTCAAGTGACGAACCCCATCTTCGTCGCTCAACAGCTAGCGACAAAGATTGTGTCATCACTTCATATTTCTAACGACAAACATTGGGTCGTCGCTTCAAATTTCAAGCGACAAACATTGGGTCGTCGCTTAATATTTCAAGCGACAAAATTAGGTTCATGGAAGAGACGAAATTTGGTTGTCGCTTAAATTTTCATGCGACAAATATTGAACAATCTTCGTCGCTTTAGTCTATGTTACAGAGCAGAAAAACAGGTTTGTGTGGATCTAGTTTGAACCAATTTCCCCCGCATCCTAATAACATAATATGTACATTCAAATAACATAAAACACACATATAACATAGCACAAACACACTACATTTTATAAATACGTAGTATTCATCTACAATATGTTTCATAACAACATTGGTACATTAATCTAAATACAAGAAAAATGAAGGGTCATAGTCTTGGTCATCCCCGAGAATACCTGCTGAAGCACATGAGGATTTATCGCCGACAAACGGGATTACTGTGGCGGCATTGTCACCCGGATTGCCTTGGGCCAAGATGACATCATTGAGGGAGGCCTCCAACCTTGTCATACGTTGCTTCATCTCTTCTTTCTCCATTTTCGAGGCTTTGCACCGCTTGGAAATGTCCGCTAGTTGCCTCTTCAAATCCTCAACCTCTGCATCATTGCGGGGCACGCGTGCACCGCCTCTTGATTTTGGCGGGCGTCTTAATGCACCCCCTAGACCTTGAAAATTGGTAAAAACAAAAAAAAAAGTCAAATTAAAGACCATGTGGTATCTAAAAACAAAAACACAACACAAAAAGTCAAGTGGTTTGTTAAAAGATAAACCATAAAAAAAAAAATACCTCGGACCCTCGTCCCCCGCTTTCCAGCCGGCTCCTGTTCAATTACAGCAATCTGCTCGTTGACGGTAAGGGGGTCACTCACGTGACTCCCGCCCGCTTCATCACTCACTCGACTAGCACACAGCTCATCCATCTTCCTCTTCACCACTGCCTGCAAAAAAATAATTGTCTAATAGATTTGTGTTATTATACTTTTTAATTCTAAGTCAAAAACATATTCGCATAAAACAATGTCACTCACCACTTTCTCCTTCGCATCGACAAAGAAACTCTCCTTGAATCTTGTCAAATTTAGGATCCAGACGTCCCAAGAACATGTGGACCCTGAGCATAGATTTGTAGTTGTTGTCTTGGAAAACTACAGTCACGATAGTAGAAAACGAGGCAACACGCTGATCAAGTTCCTCGAGCCAAGCGACCAACTCATTGTAGTAGGCAGAGGGGTGTTGCCCTATTTGTTTGGTGGTGAAGCAGAGGCGGGGCAACTCATAGATTCAGGTAAAGTCTGAATCATCATAGTAGGTTTGGTGTAAGGCACTCCAAATGTTTGTGGCAGTCTTGAGACGAAGATAGAAATTGATGATGTATGAGGACATGTTGTCAATCAATCAACTCTTTATCTTCTCGTTGTCAGTAGCCCACGTAATATACTCAGGTGTGCCAATAAGAGGAGCAGCCGAATCACCAGTAAGGAATCCAAGTTTGTTATGGTCTCCAATGCGCATATGCATAACAAGGCCCCAGGTAAAGTAATTAGAATCATTCAAGAGAGCTCCAATGAAAAAACATGAGTTTTCTCAGTGGTAGTGGATGGAAGGTTCATGTTGAGGATGAGGTTGGGGAGAAGAAATCGTAGTAGAGTTGGATTTTGCTCTCATGCCAGCGGAATTTAGATGTAGTGGGTGACAAAAAATATGGTTTTGTCAGTAGGTCTACAAGTCTGGTTCTAATGCTAAATAGAAAATTATAGGTAAAAATATTTAGGCTAGAATGCAATATTTCATTTACTCCCAAATTGAGTATATATACAGTTTTATAAGACATATTTTTAATAGATAGAGTATCTATAATAAAGAATAAACTAATTTTAATTATAATAAAAATATAAAAAATTTACAAGTTCAATACTTGTTGGCCAAGGAGTGCTGCAGCTCAGCTGCGATGGAAACTTTAACAGAACTCCTGCCAATCGATGAAGTTTAATTTAATTTACTCAAAAGAGTTATGAGGAATAGGTACGTAGCTAATTAAGTTGGTACGCGCAATGAGCTAGGTACATATTTAACTGATCAAATTAAGGAAATATATGTGGAGAACAGATGGAGTACATGGGTATAGATATTCAGTCACCCAACATATTCATGCATATATATTTTTCAACCTAGCTTGTTTCATACGTCAAAATTACACGATCAATGTGCGTACTTCTACTACTTTGTAGCCAAGTACTAAGTTTAGCAGTGGTGCAAACGTTTAGGGAATTCAAGAATACAACTAACAATTCAAGGAAATGTGGACCAAATTTTCAGGGTGTTTGAACAATTAACGTTAACTTTCGTAGTACGAATATGTATGCAAGCACTGTTGTACAGTATTGGCAATTTTTCACATATACAATCGTATGCTTTTGGAGCAGGATCGGAGCTAGAAACCAAACTCAATGATATATATATGCAAGGCGATCGATGAGTTTGTCTCGATGTTAATTACTTCTAGCAATGCTTCCAGCTCGCTACTAATCGATAGCTAGCTACATCACCTACGTACATGCGTTAATTTTTTTTGTTTGATTAATTTTTACTTGAATATACAAGCATACTAATTTGGAATTTGACCTTATATATCTAGAAGAGGGACTTTTTAGTCTCTTTGACTCATCGTTGGACTTTTGATTAAGCAAAATACCTTGGGTTTCATGCATGTTATGATCGAGCTGCCTCCCAAAATTGATTTATATAATCGATCACCTAGCAAATAGTTTGAGTAAATCATATTGTTAATTCCACGCTGATCATCCTCACGAATCACGAGTCTTGTCGGTATTTTAGGGTTTAGGGTAAAAGCAGGGAATTGAAGTGATTAATGTAATACCCAAATATTTGTCAAGTCAAATGGGACTCTAGAGATCGGTCATCACTATACCATACCATATACATGTAATTCACACAAACACGATGTATTGAACTTGTTTAATTAGCTTTGTCAAAGTAGTATATATATATGGTCTTGTCGTGTAGAAGGTTAGCACACACCAAACCGTTCAAAACATGCATTCAACATTCAAGATCGACCCTGCAACACGGTTTTAGCTAGCCACCATATCAAAGCTCCAAGTCCAAACTTATTCAAGCTGCAAACAAATCGCGTGAAAGAAGAAAAAGAAAAAAAGCAGCAAGCAGGATCTGAAATTCGTTAAGTCCATCTCATGCATAATTCTATGCAAGAAAAGGAAATAGATGAAAACGGCGACGTACGTGATGAACGTTAAGCTCAAGATATATTTGAAACAATCCCAGTTTCTTGCGGTAAATCTGACCCATTCAACTTTTGAACCTTTTTATTGACAATATCGATCATTAGTCAAAACAGCGAGCAGCTATGTACGTACGTACATGTAAGTTTGAAACTTTCCAAGTCATAGCCATAACATAGTATAAACGAACACCAGTACACGCGTCCATGCTTGATGCATATAAAACCCCCTCAATCTCTCAGATCTTATTCATTCATTCCATCTGCTCACCTTTTTGCATACAAAGAAGCACAAAAGCGGATCAAGTAAAAAACAAAACGCGAAGTTCTTGTTCACGTACTCTACACCGAAATGAAGATGTTCATGAAAATGGTGCTGGTGGCTACAATGGTGGTGGTTCTTATGAACATGGGCACAAATGAGGCATGCAGAGTCTTAAACACAGATGTCCTGCATAAGGGTACTACAATTAATCCACCCCAATTCCCTTTGGTGATCAAGCAAATAGTGCAGAGGACTATAGTCCGGCCACCCAGTATTGGTCCTTATCAAGGAGTGCACTATGTTTCTGACCAGGGCATATACATTCCTTCTATTATCCGGCAAAGATTGCAAAAAGGTCCTGTCCCCTCTGGCGGCAATCCAATCACTAACCCCTGAAGCTTCATCGTGGCGGCAATTATTCTCAGCATCGGGCAAGGCTCCTACCAGCTTTTTTTGTTTAAAAAGTTAATTAAGGATATTTTATGAGTTCGTAATTTAATTGGTTAATTCGTATACAAAATTGAAAAGATATGTAACATCCAATACATACTGTATTATTAATTTCTTTAAAATGTTCTTTTAGGGCAGATTTGTATACCATCTCTTTAATTAATGACAGAAACATAATTAACGATTAGTTACCTTATCTCTATGAATCCGATTTATCTGGAGATTTGACGAATGAAATAATTAGACCGGCCAGTGTTATAGCATCTCTAATAATAAAGTCAAATTCACTAGTTAAATTTGTTAAAAAGTAAAAACGTAGCAAAAATGTAAAAATTGAAGAGAGAGAAAATAACTTTGAGTTAAATTCTTTCATAAATATAACTCTGATTTTTAACAAAAAAAAATTATATTTAACTTATTTCTAGAGTATCCATTGGAGCATTGGGTTAAAATTTGGCCAAATTTAACTTTATATTTAAATTACCAAGATTATTGGGGATGCTCTTACGATGTAGAGCAATGAACATCAATTGACAACTACCGGTGGAATGACCGAATCCTTTTAAGCTCATTACCAAGAGCAAATCTTCGCATTGAAACTTTGATGCGAAGTTTTAATTTACACAAACGTAACAACATATAATTTGATTGCATTGAAATCATTAATTGTATAGGTTCACATTCAAGCATTGTGCTTGAAAATTTTCAGCTATGAAAATCGTTTGATCATCTATTCGTTGCAATTTTTAACGCCACATACAGTGATCTAATTTTGTTTACAATTTGAATGTGGTGATCAAATATCCAAATGATCTCCGATTAGGCTGAAATTTGACAAGCACGATGATTAAATAATGAGTGAAATGAGTAATCAAAGTACTGGTAACAATATATTGTGCTACGACATGTAGTTTTATAGCTAGTATAAATAGTTGCTAATATTGATATTACTGTAAGCAGTTTTTGTTGGAAAAATAGGTGTTTTAATACTATTTTAATTAATTATTTTAAGGCAATTAAATTAAGATATTTACTTGTTCAATGGTTAAATGAAAAATTATCACCCAAAGCAAGCTAAAGTCTTTCGAATTTCTAATTAAATTATTTATAACGGCTAATAAACCTTAGTAATTAATGACATGCAATTGAATGATGAATTAAATAGTTTGTAACAATTTTGTAACCGCTCATAAACATTAGTTATGATATACAATTGAAGCCTACTAAATGGATTATTTGTAACCGATCGTAAATATTAGTGACGGCAAATCAAATAGCTCGTAACTACCAATTGATGGCGAGTATAATGACTAGAAACAATCTTGGTATTAACTTGACAATAAGTGGCTTGTTTCCCAATGAAACCTATATAAAACGATCTTCTTCTTCTCATTTTGACACACCATCAGAAAGTTAAGTATCACCTCTTCTGATCTCCTCTCTCTCTCTCTCTCTCTCTCTCTCTCTCTTCTGATCTCCTCTCTCTCTCTCTCTCTCTCTCTCTCTCTCAAGTATTCAGTGATAGAGTAAGGTACTCTTCAGTTCGACGAGAAGTTCTTTTACGTGTTGCGGTACAATAACTTTAAAGTTGTTTTACCTTGGAGAACAACGTCATACAAACATGTGGGCGGCATAAAAATTCTTAAGGAAAACGTATGAAACACATGACTCAAACTTAGTTCATTTTCTATTTTTGAGAATTTGTTTTTCGTTACTTTGTTTACATTTACTAATTAAATAAGTAGTAATTTTTTAATTTATTTAGTTCAATGTCACTATTATTTCCAATAGTTTTCACTAGCCTCTTTCACAATAACACATATACAACCTATATTAGTGTCTAAATACTTGGAAATATAATTTTGCGTTGGGAAACCCTAGCCTCGCCCTCCCGTATACCTCCTGAACTCCCTCAGCTATACTATGATCCCAATTCTGACTAAATATTCTTCTTTTTCACTCCCTCCCTCCTTGTTCTTTCGCACCCTTTGCATGTCAACCCTAACTAGCGGAGGCGACCTCGCGAACCCAAATCCTGACCCTCTGATAGAGAACCCGCTGGAACCACAATTTCTAGCGGCGACGCTTGGACCTCACTCACTCTGATGACAAAATTGAGGAGGATTGGATGTACGTTGTGGCATGCATCTTCTCCCTTCAACTTTTGCAGCCGAGAAGGTACAAGCTTTCAAAATGAAGATGATCGTCCTTTGGCATTACGTAACCAGTTCTGAAATCATGGGCTTCACTTGGATCTCGGAGGATCGATTCGTGTGCAAGTTTCAATCCCACGTCGATCAATGTGAGGCAATTGTGAGTGACACGTGTTATTTTAACTCAGCCATGGTTATTGTGGAAGTGTTGGAGTGAGTCACACTCCTAGAAATATTAAAAGGTGTATATTCTGTAATTAAGTAAGTGTAAATAGTTTTCTTGTAGGACTATAAGTAGTCTTGTATATATGTTCCAATTCGGGAGTAACTAATATATCCCAAACATTGGTGTTCTATTTGATTGGAAGCTCTTGACAGCATGAAAGAACCTCTTTTGGTGTCGGTGGCGTGAGGTCGCACTTGGGTGGTGGTAAGGCTGACTTCAGGCCAGTTTGCAGTGGGGGCACTTTAGGATAAATGGTGTCAACGGGTAGGCATTTCAATCGGTATCTACAAAGAGTTTGATCGAAATGCACTACACCACCAATCGAAAATGAAGATTCAGGTGGAACTGGACTTCAGTTGACCACTTATGGTAAGTACCAAGTTTCCCTTCTTTGAGATTTATGTCGTGGATATGATATTGTTGTATGAGAAAATTAAAGGTTTTTGTGGAGATTGTGGGGCCTTCATGCATGGGGATGAAGGATGTATCAATGGGAACAACTCAAGACAAGAATCAGTGAAGATGGGAGCTCTGGTTACGGTCAAGAATGGGAAGAATCGTAGGGCAAGCAACTCAATAGTGGCTGCCTTGGGTTGTGGGAGGAATTCAGGGCCAATTGTGGGGTTTCCTAGGGTGCCTCTAGATTTCGATGGAGGGAATGGATGATATGGTGGTCTTCCACACCAACAGGGGGAGGTGGTAGGTCTTCTTCATCTATGATGGAGTTGTTAGTTGTAATACAAAAGTTTAGAGATAATGCACCGATTAGTGAACCGAGAAGGGCGATTCTATCCCAATTTCCATCTTTGACAATGGGAGATGGCCTTGAGTTGGTTGAGCATATGATTGATGAACATATGCAGGTAAGAGAAGGAGAGAGTGAGCGGAGCCGCGACTACAACTAGTAGAGTCAGCGGCTGTAATGAAGAACAATCTCCTATTTAAGGGGGGATCCCACTCACCCGGTTATTTTTTTACAAATGGAACCTCATGATCAAATACCAACCATGATGACACTTGTAGACAGCACAACATTGCCTGCATGTAATACTTTTAAGTCAGTATAGGTTCCTGAGCCTCCCACACGTGGCGTTTCTCGAGTCAATACTTGGGCTTAGGGCCTTGAACCCGCAAGTTAGTAGCAAGCAGGACTTGTGGAAGGTGTTGGGGGAGGACCTAGACATGCACTAGAGGTATCTTCTAGTTCGTCAAGAGGTAAAGGTGGAACACATCGTCATTCGGAGGATATGAAGACTAGGACTAGGCTTGGTTTGGTGGCAGCAACTCATAAAAGAGAATCACCAAAGAAGAAAACAGTTCCTCTCCTTCCATACATGACAACAGAGGGGCTGCTCCAAAATCTAGCTTAGTAGAGATGATGCCTATCAATGTTTCAAATAGCATGCTAATAACGTATAGCGTAACGAGCATTGCAAAAACGTCTCAAGGCGTACTAAATTTAGAGAAATGTTCGAATAACATACGCTATTTTTGATATAGTGTACACTATGGCCTATAGCGTATCATAGCGTGTTATAACATTTTACTATTTCCGCTTTTTGTGCTTTTATTTTAGGTTTTTTTTTTTAAGTTACAACTGTGGGCTTCAGATTTGGTCATCTTTTAAAGCTAGAGTATTTCATGTGAATCCACTGATCTAGGGTCCTCAGCAATATAATCTCTTAAGGTCTCTGTCATAGCAGAGCATTTCACCGAGGTCCGAGACAACAGGACACCATATCCTCTAGGAAGGAGGAATCCTCGGACCTTGAGGATTCCAAAATCTTATTAGGATATGGTGTCGAATTTGGCTGAGGTACTGGAGAAAGGGCTTATGGTAATTGAGAAAATGCAATTAGTCCTGAATAAAGAAAGGAATCATATTCGTAATCTACCTCGATCTCCTTATTCAAGAAAGCAAAGACATCCATTCATCCCTTCTTTATATAAAGAGATCATGGGGAGACATTAAGGGGATAGAGGTAAAAACTCTCTCAACCTGAATATACTATTATTCGGATATCATTACTGACTTGATCCTCGGAGGGTCTTTGCATGGTACCACACTGTGCTTGTTTTGCAGGTTTGAGGGATGAAAGCTTAAGGATAGCAGCTTACCGAAGGTTTACATCAACAATAAAGCTTAAGAAAGGAGGTATCAACCCTTAAAACGATAGAGATGTTGATTATCCAAGCTAAAAAGGTGCAAACTTGAGGGTTGGCAAAATTGGTGCTTTCATTAAGAAAACTCATACGCTGACTGTTCAGTGATCCTTCTGTGAATGGGGTTCTCTACAAAATTCAGAATTAATTTGGTTTTCATCAAAAAACCTAAAAAATTCAACAAAGAACGATGTTTCAGAATCCCAGAAAATAGAGTCATAATCTTCAATCAGAGTTTGGAGCAAGAAGATATGTTGGAATTACCAGTCGGAGGTCAAATCTGCCAAAAACACCATCACTGCCACTGGTATGTTTTACGAGCTGTTTTTGGCGACCAAAATTCGATACCTAGGAGAGGTATTATATATGGCTGGAAAGCTCTACAAGTCTATTTTTTTTTTATAAAAAAAACAAGAATTGCTGCAATCGAAGTTGTGTTCAGAAAGTTATGGTGAAAGTGCTACAACACGACGACATGATAACTTCTAGGAAATCATGGAGTGACATGTTGGATATGGCAACTCCTCAAGGGTAATCCAACACTCAATGAGATGTGCTCACTGATGAATGGCCATCATCATAAGCACGAATAGTGAAGACTTGAGGATGATGAAACCGACATCTCCAATAAATATAGGAAAGCTGATGACCGAGCATAAAGATGTGGTTTGGGGGCAGAAAGTTGCGCAACCAGTGACCAATATTTTGTTCAACCGTACATAAAAAGTCCCTGATGCTCAAAATAATGGCCGAAACCTAGGGGATTGAGTGACATGTTATGATGACGATCTAAAAGAGATGGAAAAGTGACGAAAACCCATTAAACCACTAACAATTTGGGCATTAATCCATATAGCAGTCAAGGAAGTCCCATAGAGAAACTTAAAGGTGTATCCAGTTGATACTATCCTTGACCGAAAGCTAGACTTCTAGAAGCAGCTTCTCCATGTAAAGTAAAACAGGGGAACAAACGATTTGAGCGTGAAACCCTCAAGGTTTCAATCTTAACCCTCAAGCATTCTGACCAAGCTTGGGGAACTCAAGCTTAACCCTCAAGGTTTCTCACAAAGCATACAAAAAGTCATAGAGGAAATTCAAAAGATTGGTGTGGAATTTTCCGAAGCGTTGGGATCCCAGAGGCCGGAGTAGCAATCATTGTAGATAGCTAGAGAAGAAAAACCCTAAAACTCAGAAAGCTGGGGGGAGGGGGGGCACAAATCCAAAACCCAGAAAGCTGGGGGGTGAAACTTAGAACCCAGGAAGTTGGGGGCATCGCTAAAAAACTTCAGAAATGCTCAAGGGTGAGCAAAAACAAAGCGTAGAGGGAAATTTTCTTGACCAAAAACTGAACCCTGAAGGTTTCCTCGAGGTCTGACTTCAGAGCTCACGGAAATTTAGAGACCATGTATGCCCTTGTAAGCATTGACAGAAGAACTTTCCCTGCTTACTTAAAGGAGAAAGTTACGGCTGAAGTATGACATATATAGAAGTGGGTTGTTACTCTTCCTAACTAGTTCAGTCTTGAGCTAGAAGATTTAATGAGAATCCTGAGAAGCTTCCTTGCTATGCTCTCTTGCTTAAAGCTACATTTTGCTTATCGTTATTAATGGGGGCATAAAGAAATGTGTAGGCATAAAGAAACGTGTAGACACAAAGTACCGTGAAGAAACCCTAAAATGAATAATGATTAAGGGAAGAGCTGGATTGCTCAATAGGGGCATATGAGATACTATATGCAGAAACCTCTTGCCTTATCGAATATACTCATAAGGGAACAAGGTGGCAATTTCCTTGAATCATGTGGAGAAAACTAGCAACATCAAACTTACTGAAGGTTTGCATCGCTAGCTGGAATATGATCAGTACCTTTAAGAGGAGGGCTCCTAAGCTTTCTGACTTGGTGACTTGAAGCTTGGTTCTCTGAAAGGGATCATGTAGTTTCCAAAAAACTAGCACAAGATCCAAACTCTCTTCGGTATGGAGTCTTCGCTCTAGCTTGGCGTTAACTGTTTCTAAGGCTTGCACACCACTACTACATCCTTAGGAAAGGTTGATGATGCACTTTGAGCCTGGTCCTGATAGTGGGTAGAGATAACAAGCATTTGATGCTAAGCCCTGATCATGGTTGTGGTGCCTACTTACGCACGCTAAATGAGGTGGTGTAAGGGGATTGATTCTTGTCAAGTATCCTTCCTAGAGCTGAACTTGGCAAGAGGAAATTAACTCCGGCGAAATGCAGCTAAGGCAATCCATGGTATCGCTGTACTTCAATCTAATTTACATAAAGCCCCGTGTGGTCGACCTTGACTATGAGAAGTGAAAAAAACTTCATACTCAGTAAATAATCTGGAGAGTTGTTAGGCCCATAATTATGCACTAATTAGATCTCTAATGTCATGCTTATTGCTTGCCTTTTTTTATCAATAAAACATCATTTTTATAATATTTTCTTGTTATGCTAGGAATAAGAAATTGGCATGGAAACGTTCTAAGAGATGAAATTTAATTAATTTTTGGAAAAGCTAAGCATATTTCCGAGGCCCTTAGAGAAGATGGAGCAAAAACTGAGAAAATGACGAAAAGTCAATGCCGGTCAACAGCCAACTCCGACCCGTCAACGGTCAACCTCTGGCAAGTCAACAACAATCAATGGCAAGAGTCAAGTCAAGTTGGACCAAAGCCCAAGAGTCCAAGCCCACAACAAAGCTATTTTGAGAGATTGACGCACATGTAAGTCACAGGACTTGGGATGAGTCACACATTTTGACCACCTAAAAGCCTAAAGTTTAGGATCATATTTAAGTATCTAATTTTGAATTTCAAACACTAAAAATATCTCCCATATACCTATAGGGTCGAGCTCCCCTCATCTCATACACATATCTCACCTCATTTCTCACTTCTACATAGTTTTAGCATCTTTCCTTAGCTCTCAATCTTCCCATATCCCTTTAGCTCTCTCCTCCACCTCAAGCGCCATTTCCATCACCACCAAATCAGCTCCTTAAGGTGAAGATACCTTGCTTCCCTTAAGGTCCCTCTCTCTTTCCTCATCTTCCCTACTTGATTGTACACCCTCCTTTATTCAATTAAGCTTTTCCCTATCTTATCTTACCTCTACCTCAAGTTGGATGCATTTGGGAGCATAAAAGATGGAGCTTAAAGACTAAGGATGACTTAGCTTTCTTGAGAGTTCTTGGGTTATCTCTACATCTCTATATCTCTTCAATTATGTATCTAAACTTGCTTTACATTACGCTTAGTGAGTAGTTACCTTTTGGAAGGTTAGGACTTAGCCTTAGCAAATTTGATGTACATAAAATATGTTTTGAGTCATAGAATTGAATTTGGTTTAGTGTACTACATGTTGTGAATGTGTTTGATAGTTTGTGATGTGATTGTGGTATATTTGCATGTTGAGCTTGATTGAATGTTTTCATATTCATGTCTTAGACATGACTAAGTTGAGATTTGTTTATGGAAGCTAAAAATGAACCTAAGTGTACTAGTCACTCACCTAAGAAATATAAGCATGTAAACATGACGTAGGTTGCATTTGAGAAGATGGGCTTAAGGTTTGGTTTTCATAGGCTTGAGCATGGACCGAAGCCTTCTTGAAGTCTAAATGACTCAAGGAGCTTCGGTCAAGCTTACATTGACCCGGAGGGGCTTTGTAACAAATTGTTACTTATTCTAATTCATGTTTTAAAAGGTGTGGATTAGAAAACTTATTGGAACCTACTTTCATGTTCTCTAATAGAAATTTAAGAAGGAAAGCCATTCACATTCATCATAAGTGAACACATATTGAACTCATTAGGCATGTGGTATGACTAGGATACGATTCGTTATTGAGTTGCATTCTAGTTTTGGTTTGCTTTATATTTGAATGTTGGACCAGAACAATTCTAGTGCCCTAATGACCTAGGAGATCCAGTTCACAACCAATGGTGACTTGAAAGGATCACGAATTGGACAAGCACGTGTGAATCAAACTAAACTCATAACTTGGACATTATTGGTACATTGAGTTGGCTAGTGGTGACATATCTACCCGACCAAACATTTACATTTTATTTTGTTATACTTTATATTTTCACTTAATTTAGTTAGTTAAAAAACCCTTCAATCGTCTTTCATTCATCGTAGTTCAACCATCCCTTACAATGCTAAGTCTTCAAAGGACTTAGTCTTATGAGATACACTTCCACATCTAGCTTTAGTTTTAGTGTAATGTCTTGTGTCTAGTTAATCTGTGATTTAAAGTGCTTAATCGAGTCAAGCTAAGGAGTTTAAGTGCTTAATCCTTGTGGGTTTGACACTCAACTTCGTTACAAATACTATAACTTGACTCTGTATACTTGAGGGTGAGAGAAATTCACTTAGTCTTAGACTAATTAATAGTTAAAAGGTTGAGGGGATAAATCTCACCAACAAGAGCTCGAGTGGATTCTGGGCAATCGAAGGAAAGCTTAAGGGTTTTGTTTTGCAGGTTCTCATATCACGTGGAGAAGATGATGCTAAACTTTATTGGGGATATCTTTCTCATGTAACCACACCAAGTCTCCAAGCATTTGTCTTGCTATCGCTGGGGGGGGGGCATTTGTAAGCGTCAGATTTGGTCATCCTTGAAAGTTAGAGTATTCCTGTAATCCCTCAAGGTCTCTATGACAGTAGAGCATTCCCTATAGGTCCGCAACATCGAGACACCATATCCTCTAGGAAGGAGGAATCATCGGACCTGAGGATCCCAAAATCCTATCGGGATATGGACACGAATTTGGCCGAGGTACTGACGAAAGGGCTTATGGTAATTGGAAAATCCCAATTAGTCCTGAATAAGGAAAGGAATTATATTTCTGATCTACCTCGATCTTCTTATTCAAGAATGCAAAGACATTTCTGCATCCCTTCTCTATATAAAGAGAGCTTGGGGAGACATTCGAGAGACAAAGGTAAGAACACTCTCAACCCAAATATACTATTATTCGGATATAATTACTGACCTGATCGTCAAAGGGTTTTTATACAGTACTACAATGTGCACTGACTTTGTTTTGTAGGTTTGAGGGATGAAAACACAAGGATTGCAGCTTACCGAAGGCCTACATCAACAACAAAGCTCAAGGAAGGAGGTCTCAACCCTCAAAATGATAGGGAGGTCGATTATTCAAGCCAAAAAGGTGCAAGGTTGAGGGTTGGAAAAATCTTCTTGTGGGAGTTAGTTTCGGCCACAGAGAGCTTGAGGGTTTTTATCCCTTAAGGTTCGTCAGTGGTAGACGTCCGATATTCAGATTATAGGGCTTGGGCCTATGCGATTAGGGTTCCGGGTAAAAATCAATTATCTAGAAGATTCTCAAAGTACCAAGAACAATGTAGAAGCCTCTAGAATATTCGAAAGATGGTGTGACAATCCCAAGGTACAATGTAGACCTCGAGGAGAATGACATAATCCTTAAATGAATGAGTAAGATTTGTTCAAATCCTAGAGGGATTACTCTAAAGGGCTTGTAGTAATCATGAGGTATGATTGGCCTTGGATACGAAGATCCATTTCTTAATGGATTCCTTCTCTCCGAAAGTAAAATAGTCTGATTCGAACAAGGACTATGCTTAGACCTAGTACGATCTCTATATATAGGTCATCCTGGCATGGCTCAAGGTAATTGATGTAGAAGTAATGTTATTCTGGCCATATTACTCTTTGATTCTTGTGCAAATATCTAACTTAAGTATCAGAGGGTCTAAGCGCAGTTGCACATCATGCTCTGACTTGTTTTACAGGTTCACGAAGAAACAAGCTTGAGGGAGATCCAAATCTGTTCTCACAATTTGGTGCTTTCATTGAGAGCAGAACCCTAGGCTAACTCTCATGAACGGAGGGCCATGGAAGGCAATACAGGTAACACCAACGTGAACGACCAGCGTGACAAGGACACCACCCATCCTCAGGGAATGGGACAGATAACCCCTACCATAGGGGCATCAAAGTACGATAGCACTACCTTGCATCAGGCAGGACAGATGAACCTCTCGAGGGAAATCCATATCAATGACAAAGAGAACTCCGACCCCGAGAATGAAGGATCCCATTGATTAGGACCTCCGCCGGGCCGACGAGCGATACGCCACCTTGAGGATTGACATTGTGGGTGTCAGATTTGGTCATCCTTTAAAGCTAGAGTATTCCGAGTGAATCCATGTATGTGGGGTCCTCAGCAATGTACTCCCGCAAGGTCTTTGTGACAGTAGAGCATTCCCTTGAGGTTCGCAACAGCAGGACACCATATCATCTAGGGAGGAGGAATCCTTGAACCTTGAGGATCCTGAAGTCCTATCGGGATATGGTCACGAATTTGGCTGAGGTACTGGAAAAAGGGTTTGTGGTAATAGGAAAACCCAATTAGTCTTAAATAAGGAAAGGAATCATATTCTTGATCTACCTCGATCTCCTTATTCAAGAAAGTAAAGATATCTCTTCATCATTTCTCTATATAAAGAGAGCTTGGGGGGATATTCGGGGGACAGAGGTAAGAGCGCTCTTAACCCGAAGATACTATTATTCGGATATCATTACTAACTTGATCGTCAAATGGTCTTTGCGCAGTCGTTTTGCAGGTTTGAGGGACGAAAGCTTAAGGATAACAGCTTACACAAGGTCAACATCAACAATAAAGCTCAAGGAAGGTCTTAACTCTCAAAACGATAAGGAAGTCAATTATCCAAGACAAAAAGGCACAAGGTTGAGGGTTGGAAAAATCTTCTTTCATAGACATGACGACATTGCAGCATTCTATTGAGGGCATCGCGAAGGCCACCAACGAACT
Organism: Geum urbanum; assembly: GCA_946800695.1. Classification (NCBI taxonomy): domain Eukaryota; kingdom Viridiplantae; phylum Streptophyta; class Magnoliopsida; order Rosales; family Rosaceae; genus Geum; species Geum urbanum. Next base: position 41,455,502 of record OX327007.1, on the reverse strand, counting down.
GGCTGGCACAGTCGGGGGCAGTGTAGGCTTCCTTATTCGAGTTCATCAATTTTGTGAAGGGATAGGTAGTGATCTTGACCAACACCACCACTATCAGAGAACAAGGGATTTCGACAGCCACAACTGTCGACACATTAAGGGTGGATGATCGAGCCGACGCGGAGGAACTAGCTGCGCTGACGGGAAAACAGGAGACCTCTGGTGTGACGGCCTTCAGGGGGATGATGAAGGAATTTATGGAAGCTCAACGAGCCCATAACATCTAAGCAAACCAAGAAACATAAAATCTAAGGAAGGAAAGTCTTTCTAAGAATGAGTCAGAAGCCTAACAACGGGCTCAGAGAATGTCCCAAAATTCTCTAGCACAGGTCATCCAGGTGGCCGAGCTCCCAAATAAGTAGAGTCACCTGTGTTTCAATGGTTATACGGGGGACTCAGATCCGTACCAACATGTTTGAAACTACCAGTCGGCAATGGCGACAAGTCAGTCGAATGGCACGTGGATGTGCAAGATGTTTCAAGCAAGCCTGAAGGACCACATTTTGTAGTGGTACAAGACTTTGCCCCTTGAGTTGATCAAGGACTGGAGAAGCTTGAAGGCATCATTATTCAAGAGGTATGAAAGTATCGCAGATGGGGTGAAGGACGTAAGATATCTCACCTCCTTGAGGATAAGGTAGGGATAATCCTTGAGGGATTGGGTCACCAGGTATAGGAAGGAGTACACCTCCGTCGACTGTAAAGACGACGTTATTGCTTCCATGACCATCATCAATAGGTTGGATATGGATTCAGATTTTGCAAGCAAGCTGATTAGGAAGAAGACTAAGGACCTAGCCATGGCATATCGCGAAGCCCTCAACTTTGTTCGTATGGAGGATGCAAGGGGGTAAAACCAAGAATCCTCAAAAGGAAAGGCAATAGAGAACTTCTAGAGCTCGAGGTAAACCTCTTCCAACAATAACTCTGGTCCAGGAAGGGGCAACTATGACAGTAAGTGAAAGGCCACGGGCCATCAGTCCTCTAGCTCTGGAGGGAAATTATTTGTTCCCCTACCACAATCCCCATCTTGACCATACTCCACCATATCAAGAACGAGTTTTGGTTAAAAAGACGCCTACCTATGGTAATAAAGAACGATTCAAAGGACTTCTACGCCTACCATAAAGGGAACAGGCACAAGAAGACTGATTGCGGGGTCCTCAAGCGACACTTCATCGAGCTAATCGATCAGGGATACTGCTGGGAATACTTGATGAAGGATTACAGGAAAACGCTTGAAGATTCATTGAAGTCGTAAGATAATGGCAAGCGTCAACGAAATAATGAGACCTTGCCGCCACCACTTAAGGACCAAGAGGAAAAGTATCCAGTGCTGAACGGTATCATCCAAGCCCTTGAGTATCCTGAGGGGACTATCTTCCCGGACATCAACTACATAATGGCTGAAGCAAAAGAGCTTGGGGCAACTCTGAAGCAGAAAGAGCGTGGCACGAACAACCCCAGAGTTAAAGCAGTGACCAAAGTACTATCCAAAACCAATGTGCTTGAGCTCTCGGACGCTGACCTTCCAGAAGAGGAAGATGATCATGATGATGCCTTGATCGTCAAAATTTGGATGACCGATATGACCGTAGCTAGAGTCCTGGTAGATAACGGTGCAGCCATAAAAGTCATATTCAAAGATGCAGTAGAACGAATGGGCCTGATGGGAGCAATCCAGGATCATCTTACCACCTTCATAGGATTCGAAGGATTGAGGGTAAGGACCTTGGAGATCATCCTTCTTCAGGTCGCTACACCCGAAACCAACCCGACCACTTGGTTTGTAGCAGTAGACGCCTCCTCTCCTCACAAGGGTATCTTAGGGAGACCATGGCTCCACCACATGAAGGCAGTGGCCTCCACCTATCACCAGGTGGTGAAGTACCCGACCCCAGATGACCAATCTTCATCAAAGGGGACATGGCAATAACGAGGCTATATACGGTTCTAGTCACCAGGGGCATGAAGAAGATATCGATAGAGGAGTCTGGGTGTACGGTTACCCCAGCTGCGACGACATCAGCACAACAATCAAATAGTAAGGGTTGAGAACTTAAGCTCAATGAACTAGATATGCAGCTCGATAGCCAAGAGGAGCCTTTCAAAGAAAAGGCTGAGGAGGATATGACTCTTGAACCATTTGACCTGGAGAGGCCCTACAGGTGTGCGTGAATGGGCCCAGGCCTGAGCGGAGAGAACAGAAGAAGTTGATAGAGCTATTAAGAGATTACAAGGACGTATTCGCTTGGTCGACAAGAGACATGCCTGCAATAAATTAATCGGTCATCAAGCACCAGTTGCACGTAGACCCAAAGGCCAAGCCAGTGGCGCAGAAGAACAAAACATTTACCATGAAACGAAATAAGATAATCAAACAGGAGGTAGAGAAACTACTCATTGCAAGGTTTATAGAGGAAGTATGACACTCGGAGTGGCTATCAAATGTGGTGCTGGTAAAAAAGAAGAACGGAAAGCCAAGGGTGTGTGTGGATTTCACGGATCTGAACAAAGTGTGCCCCAAGGATGGTTTCCCTCTACTTCTGATTGATCAGTTAGTGGACTCGACCGCAGGGCATGAGCTCCTTAGCTTCATGGATGTGTACAACAACAACAATTAGATCAAAATGGTAGAGGAAGATCAAGCAAAGATGGTGTTCGTAACAGAAAAAGGAGTCTACACATACAAGGTAATGCATTTTGGGTTGAAGAACGTGAGAGCTACGTACTAGAGATTAGTTTACAGAGTGTTCAAGCACCTGATTGGAGATACGATAGAGGTATACATGGAAGACATGCTTGTAAAGAGTAAGAAGAAGGATGACCACGTGTTGTACCTAAGGGGATGCTTCGAACTTTAGAAAGCATCGCATAAAGCTGAATCTAGAAAAGTGCACTTTTGGCGTAGGATCAGAAAAGTTTCCGGGCTACCTTGTGACACAATGATGGATATAGGTAAATCCAGACCAGGTAGCAGCAATAATCAAGGTGAGATCTTCGTCGATTATGACTATCCACCATTGCGAATCATCGATAATGCATTTACTCTTACCTGTTATGAATATTTTTTCCGCCCACCTAATTTTGGACTCTAGATCCGCCAGTGCTAGAGATTGACATTATTCCTGTCTTGTTTTTGTTGCTGATATACATGATGTAAAATTGTTTGAAATGATTACAGGGAGGAGCAAAGGAGGGAAAACAAGAAAAGAGCAGATAGGGGAGGAAGGGTACAACGAAATGGGTCGTAAGGGTGGGCTCAGCACCGGGGATGAGTCCGGTGGAGAACGTGTTGCTCGTGAAGGAGATACAAAGCTTGAATGGAAAACTCGCGGCCTTGAGTAGGTTTCTGTCAAGATCCTTTGACAAATGCAAGCTATTTGTTGAAGCACTTAAGCAGACCAAGGGGGAGATCTGGACTGATGAGTGTGAAATGGCCTTCCAAGCTCTCAAGCACTATCTAGTCTCACCCCCAGTTCTGAGCAAGCCTATGTTAGGGGAGGACCTGTATTTGTACCTAATAGTTTCAAAAGTAATAGCGAGCGAAGCTTTGGTCGGAAAAGATACTGGGGGGAAGCTACTCATATAATATGTTTCGTAAGCTCTCCTCGACCCAGAGACCCATTATCCCAAGCTGGATAGGCTAATACTGGCACTTGTCATGTCGTAACACAAACTCAGAGCATACTTCCAGGCTTTCAAGGTCATTGTTATGACCGAGTACTTATTAAGGACAATCTTGCATACCTCTGATTCCTTTAGCAAGATGACAAAGTGTGCCATAGAACTTGCGCATCATGATATAGAATACCGACCAAGGACAACCATGAAAGGTCAAGCACTGTCAGACTTTCTGCCAGAATTCACGACTCCCAAAGCAGACATTCAGGAAAAAAGGGAAAAGGCCGAGGCGAGTGAGCTGGGGGTTGACTATTGGACCTTGTACATTGATGGGTCGTACAAAGACAAAGGAGTTAGGACAGGTCTGGTACTCAAAACCCCAGATGGTACGATCATGAAGTAAGCCATGACCTTGGGGTGGAAGACCACTAACAACGGAGCAGAGTATGAGGCACTCTTGGCACGGTTACAACTGGCACGGGAACTAAATGTGAAGAAAATCAAAGTATTTTGTGACTCCCAGTTAATAGCGAATCAGGTGCTTGGAGAATACGCGGCTCATCACGCTTCCATGGAAGTATACCTCAAGGTAGTAAGGGGTTGGTTAGATAGTTTGAAGAGTTCTCGATTATGCAGCTTCCACGAACCAAGAATACGCATGTTGACGCACTGGCTAACCTTGCCTCATCCATAGATAACCAAATAAGGCGTACGATCCCTGTAGAGCATATGCTTACACTAAGTACGAAATTGGAAGAGTCAGCAACGATTATGCCAATACAGCTGAGGCCCTCATAGATGGATAAAATTATGAACTACATTGAGGATGGAGTTTATATAGAAGGAAGATTAGAAGCCAGTAGGGTCGTTAAGCAGGCAGCACGGTACAGCATCAGGGACAGTAAGCTGTATCGTCGATCTTTTAGTGGACCAGACTTGCTTGCAGTACATCCTACCTAGGTCGGTATGGTAATGGAGGAGCTACACTCATGGATATGTAGGATGCACATTGGGGGCAGGAGCCTCGTGGTCAGATGCTTAACTGAAGGATACTTTTGGCTCACCATGAAGACGGACTGCCTAGAATATGCACGAGCTTGTAAAGCCTGCCAAAGGCATGCCCTTCAACCTCCTATGCACCTAGAAGAGTTACACCCAGTCACAGCACCACGTGTTTTTGCTCAGTGGGGGTTGGACATTATCCCACAGAAACTGGTGGTGGACAAAAAAATACCTCTCGGTTACTACCGATTATCACTCAAAGTGGATCGAGATTGAGGCATTGTCAAGGATCATGGGGGCATAGGTGAAAAACTTCATATGGATCATAGAGCTGTCTACAAACGATGAGTTACTAGGTTAGGGTACGATAAAGCAAGTATGATTTGAGTGAGTTATAAACTTACTAACCATTAGTGAAGTGTTAGGAGCACAACAGATAGGCTTGAAAGAAAAGGGCCGTGGCACCCAAAGGGAATCCCTTACTCTAATTGACTCACCAGAGCCTACTTGCCATCTCAGACCTCGTTTTAATAAGCCTCGGGCTGAAGCAATACTCCTCCAGCAAGTTGAAACAAATCTTACCACTGGGGCCTCAAGAAACTCAGAGTTAGAGTAATAGCGAGCTTTGTAAAGTTTACTTACCAAAGAGTTTGGATTACGAAAAATACGCCAGCCTTGTTTCTCTAGAAGTGCCATGTTGTGATCTTGTAAATTCTGAAATCCCATACTTCCCTCTTCTGTAGGAGCACATAGTTTGTCACATGACATCCAATGTATGTTTCTGTTATTGGGTAAACTTCCCCACCAAAACTTAGCACACATCTGGTGTAGAGAATCACATACAGATTGGGGTAACAAAAAACAACTCCTAGAGTACGATGGAAGAGTTTGAGCCACCACCCTAATAAGAACATCTTTTCCAGCAGTGCTTAACATCTTGCCCTGCCAACCTTCAAGCTTCTTACTCAGCTTTTCTTTTATATAATGGAAGGTTTCCTCACGATTTTTCCCAATATAAGTAGGAAGTCCCAAATATTTTTCATGTTTTTCTTCAATTTGTACTCCTAGCAACGCCACAAGAGACTCTTTACTGCTTTCCGGGACCTTTTTTACTAAAGACAATGCTATTTTCAGAAAAGTTAATCATCTGTCCCAACACCGCCTCATAGTCTTGCAACACTTCTTTGATATGGCGAACTTCCATCGCAATAGCCTTGCCAAAAAGTAAGCTATCATCTGCAAAAAGAAGGTGATGAATGACCGGCGCACCGTCGCAGACCCTTATACCTTCCAAAGCTCTATCCCTTGCCTTCTGATCCAATAAGGTTGTAAATACCTCGGTACACAAAAGAAAGAGATATAGAGATAAAGAGTCTCCTTCACGAAGGCCTCTGTTAAGAATATGGTATCCTTTCCTCTGATCATTAATAAGAAAAAAGTATCTAACCATTGACACACGCTGCATAATCCAATGTATCCAGTTTCATCAAAACCCCATTTCATACAATATATACATACACTATATATGTACATATACCCCATTCCAAAAAACCCCATTCCATTCCAGGACAGGTCATTAGTTAGTAATTCTCTAACCGACATATACAACAAAATTGGAAATTTCTAGTCTTTTCTATAGTACATCAATATTCGTCCTCATTACTGGCCCTATATATGTACACACACTCCTCTTGCCTAATTTTATTCATCATTATATGCACAGAGAGGAAAGAAGGAAGAAAAAAATTGTCTAGCACAATGGTCAAGTTTAGAAAAAAAATGAGTGTATGGATCTTGTCCTGTTTTTGTCCTGTTAATATAGTATCCAACCTTTCAAAATTATCAATATGGTACTCAATCTTTCAAAACAATATTACCATGATTATTCCATCAATTCTCCGTATGTTTGCTAACATGACATTCTTTTTATTCAAAATTAGGGTGAAAATACCATGTTGTTATCTCTCTCTTCCATAACACTATATGCATATAAATTTTAAGAGAAACCCACCACTAGGTATCATCATAGGTTAGGCTGAGCTGGGCCGGCCTCGACCCTAAATTTAAGGCTTAGGACTGTGTTGAGCTGGGCTTGGTCAAAAGTTACAGAAAACGAGGCCGAGCTGGGTCAGGCTAGGGGTACAATTCGGAGCCCTCGCCCACCCATTTAGGCAAGGCCAAAGAGGCCGGGCCGGGCCGGGCCGGCCTCTATGGGCCTTAAATTATTATATATATTTAAAAGGTTCGAGGTATTATAATTATTAATTTATGATCTTTACTTTGAAAATATGTTTGTAAGATGAGAAGAGTAAGGAGAATAAAAGACAAATTATGAAGAAAACAAAAAAATATGATAATAATCATATAATACATGTCTTTTTTAAATAAAAATGGTCAAAATTGGCCAGACTTTCGAGGCGAAAATGGGCCGAGCTAGACTTGGGCTCTAAGGCTCAAAAAGGTTGGGCCGGACTTCACTTACATGGCCCAAGCCCTACCCTAATTTTAATTAGGCTAGGCCGACCGGCCATAACACGAGGTCGGGCCAGGCTTCGGCCTCATAGGTCGGGCGGGCTAAAACGAGGCTCGAGACTTTGAGGTCAAATGATGACTCATACCCACTACCACATTCAACACTAGCCTCGTCATGTCCATCGCCTCCTCCACGATCTCTGCCCTCAGCGACATCGACTCCTTCCTCTTCGAGACAATAAATATAATCTAGTCTTCCCAATCCATTTTTCTACAGAGCAATTTCAGCGTCTCGGTCAGGTCTTTCGTCGTTGTCGAAAGCCGAGACGCTTTGGTCGAGTTCGGAGAGTGCGGCTTGTTGACTTCAAGGGTGAGGTTCGCGGCGGACAACTCACACTCTTGGAGCAAGGACTTGCGTCGGTCAAGGGAGAAGAGGGATTCGAGGAGTTGGGATTTAGCAACAAGAAGTGGTCGGAGAGGGTGGCGTAGAGGTTGGTGGAGGTGTTGAGGATGTACTTCTGGGACTCTAGGTCGTTAAAGAACTTCTCGGGTTCCTCTTTGTCCTCTCTCTGTCTCCATGCGCAATCTCATTTCTTCGTTCAGTTCCACATTTTGATCTTGGATATGTTTCCACACCCTAAATGGGTTTTATAGGTGATGGGTGTCATAGTATCAGTGTTTCGTTGAACTTGTTGAGAATTTTGATTGAATATTGAGCAAGATTTATTGCAGAATATATCCCGGTGTTGTTGATGCTTTGATAGGACACTGATAGGCTTTGATGTATTTTATACTATGACACCCAAAAACCAATCAAAGGATCCTGGATACTATGATTCGATATGATTCAAGAACCCCCCAAAACAATTTTTTCCACACATCCAAGAGTGGTCCTTGACAGCACCGAGATCGACACAAATTTATGGGCTTTTCTAGGGATTGATCTTCCTGCATAAACATATGTTCGTCGTCTCTTTTTCTCTTTAACTAAACTGTGGTTGATTTATCCGACTGGGTTTGGGCATCTTACAAGGATGAGCATAATGTCCAGCAACATTTTGATCAATGAGTTTGTGCATATGATTTGGAGAGTGCCCAAAAGGTGTTCGATGAATGATATGGATTTTGTATGCCCACGAGTTTTTTGTCGGGGAATCTAAAGAGGTGTGATTTTTTTATTATTAAAGACATGTAAGATGACCAATATACCCCTAATTTTGAATAAAAAGAAGGAAAATTTATTTAAAAGCCAAAAAATACATTTGGTTACCCAACTTTTCACACCATGATAAAAAAATGTCCAACTTATGATCCCTATTTTTCTAAAAAAACTCACGTGACATCATTTTCTCCCAAAAAAACCTAAAATGTTATAAAACACAATTTTCATCTCTCGGTTTTGCCTTTCTTTTCCTAATTTGAATTCTTGTCATTATTAAGAGAGATCTGTGAAGCAGCTCTCTCTTTCACTCTCACTCTCTCTCTCTCTCTCTCTCTCTCTCTCTCTCTCTCTCGTGATTGCTACATAGAAATTTATTCGACTCAATTGATGATTTCATATGTTGAATTTTGTTGTACATCTAATTTCAATATGTTTTTGTATATGATAGATGATTTGAATTGATGTTGAACGAAACAGTTTCTGTTCGTTGTTGTATTACTCAATTTCATGAAAGTATTGATTAGCTTAGTCAATTTGCTCCTCAATTAGGTCTGGATCTGATTTTAGTTATGAAGATCTGTTTGGATATTTGTTAGAGTATATGTCTGGCTATCTGTTTGTCTATTTGTTTATGATAATCAATCTATTGGAAGTATCAGACCTAACTGTTAGTTGACCAAAGCTGTTACATGCGTTTCTTCAACTATTCAACAACTTTTTAATGTTTTTCTGCAGTATATTCAATGGCAACAACAACATCTCCAATCACTATGAAATATATTCACGGTCGAGAAAGTGTGATGGATATTTTAAGTGCTGATATCACACTTACTGACATTGTGGATATTGTCCGTCAACAATTCAAATCACTGAACAACTCAAACTTGACGTACAAGTATTGTATCCCACCAGAGAATGAACACATTTTTCTGAAAACTTATCGTGACGTGTTTTTGATGATGCTTTCTCTCCAAAAGCTCAATTCAAAATACATTGAGATTAGAGTCACTGACCTGAATGAGGTAGCACATTCAAAACTCATTTGAATATATGTTTGTGCAACTTGAATATCTGTTTGCATATTTTATCAAGCTAAACATGTATATCTTTCCTCTTTCCTGCAAACTGCAATGTCAGTTCCAACCGATCAATTTGTATCATGTAGAATGAAAACTCACAGCAAGATGTACAGATGGATGGCTATGGAAATTAGTAATGTTGCTGACGTTGGTTTTGGATGCTTTCAAGAAGATGACACAAATGAGTACATGGCAAAACCATGGGAAAAACTGATACAAGAAAATGGTCAGAAATTATTAGGTGGTGTGACTGAATTCAGGTTGAAACTCAGAAATTACTCAATTGAAAGTGAATTCAAGTTTACATATGTGAAGAATAAGCCGACACGCATAACTGTATATTGCAAATACAAAGGGCACGATAAATGCGAATGGTTTGTGAAGGCAAAACTATATCGGATGAATGGATCATTTTACATCACTGAAACGAACAATAAACATACATGCAAAGAAAATGTCTGAAAGCAAACCAGTGAGATGATGAGATCTTTTATTGTCATGCATGAGATTTTTGTCTGACATAACTAGCTGTTGAAATATCTAAAGAATTCTTCCTTTATGTCAATTATTTTGTATACTTGAAACTTATCATTTCTTCAATACTCAGCTCAATCGTTAAAGACAAACTGCGTGTTGATCCTAATAAGAGAGCGAAGGCCTTATAGAAACAAATCAGAGAGAATTTTGGTCTAAAAGTCCCTTACAAGATGGTGTGGTATGGCAAGGAATTAGCAATGAATTCACTGCATGAAAACGAAGCCGAATCATACACAAAACTTCTCTGGTTCCGAGACAAATTAATGAAAACAAATCTTGGGTCAAAAGTTGTTGTCGATGTTCATCCAGAAATATAAAGGTTTTAGCGCCTTTTTGTGTCATTCAGTGCTTGCATGCAAGGATTCCAATATTGCAAACCCATGATATTTGTTTATGCAAGTTTCCTAAAGAAAAAATACAAAGGACAGATCTTGGGGGCCTCTACAAAAATGTGGATCAAGGTAATGTAGACATGTAAAGATAGCAGTTCATGGATAGCTGTCTGGATATCTGTTTTTGGTTTATAAATTGCATTTGAGTACTTACTATACAATTCGGATCCTTACCTTTTTTTTTTGTTTCCAGGACTGTATCCAATTGCATTTGCGATAGTTAATGCCGAAAATGACATCAAATGGAGGTTGTTCTTGATGAACTTAAGAGATGAGATAGATAGACACAACATCAACCATGAAACTAATACTCGAAGAAAAATAACATTCCTCTCATATCGTCATAATAGAATTATGAGTTTTCTCTTCCAGAGGTGTTCCTTGATGATGAGCATGGATATTGTTTTCGGCTCTTGGTTGCTAACCTCAAAGACAACTTCAGAGGACCCTTGATGGATAGAATTTTTGATCTCTTCATGCAATGTGCATATGCAAGAAGTGAAGAACAATATGAGTTCCTTCTTAACCAGATGAAGCTAGAAGGTGGATATGGACCCATCAATGAATTCTTAAAGGATCTCCCAAAGGAAAAATGGTGTGCTACGTTCTTTAGAAGAGATAGGTATGGCGAAATGACAAATAACATATTAGAGTGCTTTAACAAGTAGATACTACATCTTCGCGTAATGCTTGTCTTCTATCTTGCTGATGAAATCAGATCATCCATTACACCCTTATTCATTCTATTGTTTCTAGGATATCTGTAAATTGCACTGTTTCATTCCTTCTTTTTTTGTTACTACTCTTCCAGGAGAAAGGTGATGGAAAAGATTGCAAGCAAAAAAGAAGAATATGAAAAATGGCGCGCTATAATGGGACCAAGGATGGAAGGAAAGCTCATTGAAACACTTAATATAGAAAAGCATTGGAGAGTGATGAACTCCAATGGGTCTTGTCTACGAAGTTCAGGCTGAAAAATACAGTAGTGCAGTCAACATGGAGACATGGACCTGCTCATGTAGACAGTAGCAGTTGCTCAGGTTTTCGTGCGCCTATGCCCTTGTTGTCATTAAAGAGATAGGAAAAGATCCATACAATTACTTGGACAACTTGTACAAAGTTTCATATTATAAACAACCCTACTCCTTCACAATCAATCTAGTAGCAAACATTGAGAAATCGCTTCAGGACATGTCACAATATGGACTGGATGTCAGACCTCTTGAAAGAACCCGATCCTTATTTAGTTGCCTAAACTGGAATTAAGCCGTAACGACGACAACATCTATAAAAAAAATTCCAGGGTTTCCATAGAAATTCAAGAAACCCAAAAACCTGCAAAGAAAACACACTTTCTAAAATACCCACAAAAACAAACCATGGGCACAAAATCCCATCCGGATTTCTCAAATCAACCAAACATTGAATCCACTAGAAATATAAACTGTTCGCAGAAGGTGATAAGAAATCCAAATACTAAATGAGAAAATGCAACACAAGCGGAAATAACTGTTTATAGTATTTAGAGCGACTTCTAATTTACATAATATACATGACTAGCATGTTAAGCTAGAAACCTACTAGATGAGTACAGTGACACAAACTCTATGCCTCCGTCGATGACGTGCTATCTCAAGATATAAACTGCAAACTGGGTGGAGGAAACCGAAAAGCCCAGGGAAATGCATATAAAATAATAAAACTGTTAGAGTGAGTGGACGAAAATAAAGTTTCACTTTAAACTAAAAACTATAAATAATATGCATTTCACTATAAATGTACATAAAAATGATGTGAGTCTAAAAATATGATCATCCAAGTACTCCTGGATACTATAAAATATACGGAGGCTACGACTTGGGTCACCCGACCTCAAGTCATAATACTGCTCAGGTCAGGTCTCTGACCCTCATGGGTGCTTTATAAATCCTCAGGTCAGGTCCCTGGCCCTCTCGGAGCGTCTTGGGGATCAATCGAGAAGCAGTGCATTGATGCATTAACTGTACTATGCTCTGTCTAAAACCAAATCATATGTGCCTCCAAATCCAAGTGCATAATCGTAAATGCATAACTGTAAACTATATAACTAAAAAGTGCATAACTTTAAATACATAACTGAAGACTCGCAAAACAACAGTAAAAATAAAGTGTCCACTCACAATACACAGCTATCTCTGTGGTCCGGCGGAAGTACCCTCGCAAAAATCTCAATCACGGTCTCCTACAGATTTATTTAATACTGAAATTTGATAAAACGTGCAAAACTCAATTCAGAAACTATTCTGGAAACCCCCCCCCGGTCAATTTTAAATATTTGCCTCGCCGGAGCCTCGCCGTGGACGGCGGCGCGTGAGTCATACTTGCCTCCGATGCAAACTACTCCAATGGGAGTGTTTGACCCCTCGTTATAAAGTTCTCATCGAGCCATATAACTTTCCCAACTAGTCCAAACTCGCCGTCATTTGGCTGAGAATCGGCCCGAAAGCCCACAGCTCGAAAATCGCCGGAAAATGTTTCCGGTCGATTTCGACTCCGTCATCGCTCCTCGGTCCTCCAACCCATAGTGGTTCGACTCCTGGGATGAAACTTAACCATTTTCACCCCTCGACGTCGCTGGAAAGTGGCCAGAGCACCACCAGCAAACGAACCCATAACCTAACCATAAAAACTCATCAATTCGAACCCAAAATCAACCCAAAAATCAACAATACCTAGTTGAATCGAAAGAGTGAAGCAAGAGTTTTAAACACTTACCAAGAACGCCAGCAACGGTGGTGTTTTCCAATGAGTTCGAAATCAGGTCGGGTCGGATGGCGATACGGGTCGTAGAGCAATACGGGTCGAGCTGAGGTATTTCTGATTTTCTGAATTATTTCAAAAGTATGAATACCATATTTATACCCCCAAAGCAGCTGATCAGATCAATGGCCCATATTTGATCTGATCAAGATCCAACGGTTCAGATCAAACTGACTTAATAAAATTACTTTTTAATATTTTCTTCACGTAGACTTCCAAAAATCATAAAAAAAAAATAGCTCGCTTATCCGAAAAATTCTCCAAAAATTCCTACAAGCTCAAAATAAAATACTCTACGACTTTCGTGAAAAAATAAAGTCTAATTTTCACTCGGTGAAAATGTCGTTAACAAACCATGCGATACGACTAATTTGCGATAAATCTAATTCGAGGCGATTTGTGCGTAATTTTTTGTTCGGGTTGTTACAATCTACTCCCTTAATAAAAATTTCGTCTTCGAAATTTGCATACCTGCTAATTGAAGAGGTAGGGGTACGGCTCTCACATCTACTGCTCTGGTTCCCAAGTGGCCTCCTCAACTGCATGGTTTCTTCAGAAGACCTTCACTAGTGAAATGGCCTTGTGACGTAGTTCCAGTACTCAAGTGTTGTCGCCTCCTGTTATGTCTTTCTTCTCAGTTTTTCTTCTATGTACGTGCATAGTGCGACGAGCAATACGTAGTTAAAGGTCTGTCCGGCCACATTTTCAGTTCCCCAACGAACTAGTCGTGAAAGTGAATGATGCTAATATTTTCAGAATGATAGTTCGTAATAAATATTCACTTCAGACTTCATAACGAGGTGAAAAAGGAAGACAATTTATTAAAAAAAGGTACCCCCTTTAAGTATGGAACTTACATTTATATGTTCAAATATATATATGTTCAAATTCACCTTCTTTTTTTTTAATATATGTTCAAGTTCACTTTAGATATACTTAGAGAGTAAACTATGCTGCACACTACGACTACATATATGCCAATACCAAATACCAAATGTACCCAATGGCTTGGCACGTACATCAATGGCTAGTCATTCACATTCGAAAAACAATTACGTACAAACAATGAGATTTGAAGTTCATAGGCGAATGGTGCTCAAAACTGCTGCATCAAAATCCACGTGATAATGGAAAGGCGATTTGGTAATGAGGAATCTCCATGTCTTCTGCTCAGGATGATAGATTTGGACGTAAAGCCTGTCTGCCTTCTTACGCAATCGCTCAACAGTTTTCCAGAGGGTTATGACATACAACTCCCCATCCAACACAACAATCGCAAACGATGAGTAGCAAGGAGGCTTTTTAGGTATATGTGACTCCATAGTCCAGCGATTTGAAACCACGTCGAACCTGCAGTGCAGAGAGAAGCCCAAACCTTTACTATGATGTTTAAGCCACATAAGCAATAACCCTGATGATATTTCCATTCAAAGACCTAAGCAAACGATTCTGTTTGAAAAGTTCATTCAAGGATCAAATGAAGAGCAACAATTGTTAAGGTGACTATATGGCAATCAGGTTTTCAGGTTTCCATATCCTACATATGTTCTTCCATTTGCTAATAGCATAGTGCACACATTAGAGGGCAATAAATTCAAGACCAAGGACAAGATAAACAAAGTTACAAGGCCTTACAACCACAATATCAGTAATCATAGATAAAGCAAAGTCATGATTCATGAGAATGCCAAGGATAAGCCAGTACAAATATTCCCACTGTGCCTCCTTCACCTTCTCGTTATTTCAGAAGAAACAACGACAAACAAGATTCTCCAGGCAAGCTACTTCAGCCTAGAAAAAAGCAAGCTAGAGCACCATATACATGATTGCCACATATAATCACTTCTCACAAACTTCAAATTGGCAGGACTATCAATTATCAAGTTTAAATCCTATTCTCCATGGCGAATTGATGATAAATCAAAATATTTGTCCACGCTAATTAACTAACAAAGGCGTTAGCATAATATCAGCAACCGATGCAGCATTTGAGCTCCTTCTTCTAGATTACCCCTAACGTAAAATATAAAGATGAGCCCAAGAAAACCATGGAGTTGCAATAACTTCTCCATCTCTAACTCTCCCTGGTAAATATACTCGAAAAGCTTATACATATAGCATCTTGATGTTTTCACTTCAAGCCTCTGTTTCTCATGCACATTCTTTACATTCTGTAGTACTTAATTCAATGAGGAGTGCAATAGAGAAAGAAGTCAGTCAAACAAAGTTCCGACATACTAATTTCCCCAATCTTATATCCATTTTCTAATCCAGATTTCCTTTAAGTCACAGTAACAATTCAAACCCCAATTTATGTAACAAACACCAACAAATTCAACACCAGAGACAGTAATGTTAGCATAATTCCAAGCCAGAATGCACATTAATCAACAGATACATAGCACAGACAATCTTCGCCTAACAGCTATCTATCAAATCACACATTACAACCAAATCTCCGCACACTAAACCGAACTTCATCAACATCTAATTCCGAAAACCATAACAATAGTAAAACTTGAACCAAGAGTTTCCATAACTAACTAACCTGAATATATCATTTCCATCAAGCATGAACACACCAGGCAGGGAAGGATCAACCTCATTTTCGACGACAACAATCTTCCCCAGCCTCATTCTCTCCCCTCCTTCCCACATTTCACCAGTCTCCCTCCACCTCCCTCCATTCAATTCCATCACCACGGCGTTTCCGCAGTACTCATCCACCGGCACCACCTCCGATATAGTCCTGGCCCTCCCATACCCTCCCATCACCCAGAACTCCCTCTCCTCCACGTCACCAGCGAAGAACCCGACGCACCCGGCCCGAAAGCTCGGCAGCCCTTCCATGGCGGCCCACTCGTCCCGCACGACGTCATACCTCTCCACCGAGCTCATCCTGCTCCCGGCGGCGCTGAACACGGTGTGCCTGGACCCCCCGCCGGCGACGAATATCTGATCGGAGCCGGGGACGGCGGCGCAGGCGAAGCTCCCGCGAGGAGAGAGCATCGAAGACAGGCGATGCCACGTGGCGGTGGCGAAGTCGAATCGGAAGACGGCGGAGGAAGGGGTAGGGCGGTCGATGGGGAAAGAGCGGGTGTCGAAGAGAGAGCCACCGATGACGTAGAGGTGGGGCCCGATGGCGAGGGCGGAGAAGTTACAGAGGCCGTACACGTGGGGGTTGATAGGCATAGGAGGGAGTGGGCACCAGGCGAGGTGGTGAGGGTCGAAGAGGAAAGGGGAGGAGACGGCGGGGTCTTTGGCGAAGAAGCAGATGAGGCCGGAGAGGCTGCGGTGGTGGATTTGGCGGGAAGAGAATAAGGTTTTGGAGGAGAGGAAGGCGCGCCATGATTTGCAGGTGGGTTTGACGCGGGATTGGTGGGAGAAGGGGATTAAGGAGAGGATTAGTGATGCGACGTCGTTTGGGAGACCGGGGATTAAGGTTGATGAGGAAGGAGGAGGAGGAGGTTGGGACATGGCTTCTGTGTGTGTGTGTCTAGGCAAGGGAGTCGATCGATCTTCTCCTTCTTCTTCTCTCTCGCTCGACTCACTCCCTCATTTTGTGGATGGGTCGTTGAGTTCTTTCATTTACTTGACAGGCTACAGTTTTGTGACACGTGGAGGTAGTTGACTAATACTCTTCACCTTCTCTCGGAAGGAGATGGACGTACAAGTTAATATGTTCACACTTTCACACATGATATGATATGCTAATAAGGTGATGGTAGTCACTAGTCAGCCCTTCATGTGGAACCTAAAGCGCGTGTCGAGTTGGTTCTATTGTCTTAATCTCTATTCACTGAGGTTGGGAGGAGAATTGTTCGGAGGTTGGGAGGAATGTTGAAGATTGTAAAGCTTTATTAAAGCTGTTTCAGTACTCCATAGTTTGTCACATCTACTGTTAGATTAATTGTGTTAGTTTTTAGTTTCTTACTAAGTCTGAATCCTTTGGGACTAAGTAGATAGGTTTTTGACTGATTCCTGTTTAGTGTTATTACGTTCTGGGTCATGCAATACATGAGTTGCTTATGCTTGTTTCCATTCCTTTATAAAGGCATATATGCCAACCGCTGCTTTGAATTAATAGAAGAACATTCTCTCAACAATTTGCATTTACAACTTTGATTGTGTGTTCTCGATAATTGGTATCAGAGCCCCATGAAAGGCCTGATTGAGGAAGTAGAGTGTTTGAGTGAAACACAGTGAGAAGAATGACAACATAAGGAAGTTTTGTGCCCGTGTCAATTCCTAGATTCGACGGACATTATGATCACTGGTCGATGCTCATGGAGAATTTTCTACGATCTAAAGAATTATGGGGTCTCATAAAGAATGGGATCCCAACAGAGACAAAAGAAGCTCAACAACCAGTCACTTTTCTCTACGGTGGTGGGAGAGGGGGGGACAGCAGACTGAAGCACAACGTAAGCACGCTGAGGAGCAGCATCAGAGGATCGAGGGGATGAAGTTAAACGATCTCAAGGTCAAGAATTATTTGTTCCAGGCCATAGAGCAGACAATAATGGAGACAATCTTGAACAAAGATACTGCAAAGTCTATCTGGGATCCGATGAAGTAGAATTATCAGGGTTCCACCAATGTGAAGCGAGCTAAACTACAAGCCTTGCGCAAAGAGTTTGAAATTCTTGGCATGAAAATTTGTTAAGTTTTATTGATGATTTCAGTCGTAAAACTTGGATTTACTTCTTGCATGAAAAATCAGAGGCTTTCTCTATGTTTAAGAATTATAAAGCCTGTGTTGAGAAGGAAGTTGGCGCATATATTACATGTTTGAGAACTTATAGGGGTGGTGAGTTCACATCAAATGAGTTTGGGGAGTTCTGCAAGGATCATGGTATAAGTAAACAATTAACTGCAGCATATACCCCTCAACAAAACGGAGTGGCTAAGAGGAAGAACGGGATTGTGATGAATATGGTGTGTTTGATGCTTTTAGAGAAGCAGGTTCCTAAATTTTTTTGACCTGAAGTTGTGAAATGGTGTGGGCATGTCCTTAACAGATGCCCTACTTTAGTTGTGCATGATAAAACTCCAGAGGAAGCTTGGAGTGGTTTGAAGCCTACAGTCGATTACTTTCGAGCTTTCAGATGTATAACACATGTTCACGTCCCAGACCAGAAGAGAACTAAGCTGGATGATAAGAGCATGACATGTGTTATGCTGGGAGTAAGCGATGAGTTGAAGGCTTACATATTGTATAATCCAATTTCAGAGAAGATAATAGTTAGCAGAGATGTGATTTTCGACGAGAATGAAGGGTGGAACTAGGGCAAGAGCAAAGAAGAAGTAAGTCTTGATGTTTTAGAATGGAGTGGAGGAGAAAACGAAGAAGAACTTGAGGCAGAAGTAAATGAAGATGGAGAAGATGGAGTTGACTCAAATGGTGCTAATTCTAACTTAGGCAGCACAAACTCACCTTCTAGTGAGTCACATGAGGAGAATTCACCAAGGTCAGGTGAGAGCAGGGAAAGAAGAGCTCCATTTTGGATGCAAGACTATGTTACAGGTGAAGAGCTATAAGAAGAAGAGGAACTGAATGCAATGATGACGCTCACATAGGCTGATCCGGTTACATTTGAGGAAGCTACTAAAAGTAAGAAGTGGAGGGATGCAATGGATGCCGAAATTGAATCTATTGAAAAGAATAATATTTGGGAGCTGACTATTCTTCCACATGGAGTGAAAAGTATTGGAGTCAAATGGATTTTCAAGACAAAATTGAACGAGAATGGTGAGATAGACAAATGCAAAGCCAGACTTGTGGCTAAAGGGTATGCACATCAGTATGGAGTTGATTACAATGAAGTTTTTGCTTCGATTGCAAGGCTTGACACCATCAGAATGATTGTTGCTCTGGCAGCCCAACAAGACTGGAGTATATTTCAACTTGATATAAAAAGTGCATTCCTGCATGGTGAACTCAATGGAGATTTTTTTGTGCAACAACCTCGAGGATACGAGAAGAGAGGAGAAGAACACAAGGTGTATAAGCTGAAAAAGGCATTATTTGAGCTCAAGCAAGCTTCATGAGCTTGGTACAACAAGGTTGAGGCTTACTTTGCCAGGGAAGGATTCGACAAATGCTACTATGAACATACTTTGTTTACAAAATCGAAGGCAGGAGGTAAGCTCTTGATTATCAGTTTATATGTTGATGATTTGATGTTTACTTGTAATGACAAGAGCATGTGTGATGAGTTTAAGAAATCAATGATTTTGGAGTTTGATATGTCTGATCTTGGGAAAATGGGGTATTTTCTGGGTGTAGAAGTTCTGCAGAATGAGGATGGAATTTATTTGAGTCAAAAGAAATATGCTGGTGACGTGTTGAAGAGATTTGGAATGAGCAAAAGTAATTCAGTGAAGAACCCCATAGTTCCTGGCTTTAAATTGTCAAAAGATGAGAATGGAGTTAAGGTTGATGTAACTTTGTTTAAGCAGGTGGTTGTCAACCTAATGTACCTCACAACAACTAGACCCGATATGATGTATGGAGTGAGTCTTATTAGCAGGTTTATAGGAAGCCCTGCAGAGAACCACTGGTTAGCAACAAAGAGAATACTTCGATACTTGAAGGGAACAACTGGTTTGGGAATCTGTTACGAGAAGGGATGCAATAAGGAGCTTACAGCTTATACAGATAGTGACTTTGCTGGTGATTTGAATGATCGAAAGCGCATTTCAGGGTATATATTCTTGCTTAGTTCTGGAGCAGTGGTCTTCCAAGAAACAGCCTGTAGTCACTCTTTCTACTACAGAAGCTGAGTATATTGTTGTTGCGTCCTGTGCTTGTCAAGGTATATGGCTAAGGAGGGTTTTAGAGAAGCTTGGTTATGTGCAGAACAAATGCACCACTGTTCTTTGTGATAACAATTCTACCATAAAACTCTCCAAAAATCCTGTTTTACATGGTCGGAGCAAGCACATTGACACATAGTTTCACTTTCTACGTGAACTGGTAAAAGATGGAGTTGTGGAGTTGGTTCACTGCAACACTGAAGAACATATAGCAGACATAATAACAAAGCCACTCAAGTTAGAGTTGTTTTTGAAGCTTCCAAACTTACTGGGGTTGTGTGAAGTTCAAAGTATAAACTGAATAGACAATTCAGTTTACTCTATTCAGTTTAAAGGAGGGAATGTTAAATTAATTGTGTTAGTCTTTTAGTTTGCTAATAAGTCCGAACCTTTTGGGACTAAGTAGATAAATTTTTGACTGATTCGTGTTTAGTGTTACTATGTTCTAGGTCATGCAATACGTGGGTTGCTTATGCTTGTCTTCATTCCTTTGTAAAAGGCATATATATGCCAACAGTTACTTTGAATTAATAGAAGAATATTCTCTTAACAGTTTGCATTTACAACTTTGATTGTGTGTTCTCAACATTTACACGAAGCAAAGGTGTAGCCAATAAGCTTACTCACCTTGTTAAAAATGATTCTTTTGATGAGGTATAGTCGAAGGAGACTACTGTCATTATTCAGAATGTACTTTAGTCAGACTTATTCCCGACCTCTAGTCTCAAGTTCAGACTTTATGTACCCTCTTGGAGCGAGATAATGAAGATCTTAGCATAACATTTGATTAGGTTTCAAACTCTTCCCACTTTTTTACAGAAAAAAGAAAGAAAGAAAAAAACATGGTAAATAAAGTTCTACCGTAGAGTAAGGCGCGAATTGGTACATAAAATTGGTATTATATTTCAGAGGGAGGGAGTGGAGTGAGAGAGTAAGGCGCGAATTGACAGAACCACAAGAATGGCGAAATTCCGGGACTTCCACTTCCACAAACCAAACGACACCAACAACGCCCCATTTTTAATTTCTGCACCAAACAAGAAGAAGAAGAAGAAAATCAAAACGAAACTCACCATTTTCAATTCCTTTTCCACTCTAATATCGCCATTGTCGATCGCTAAAGGTTGCCAGAACCCTTGCAGCTTAACGGAAATGCGATTCGGTTTGGGTTTCAATCGATCACAATGGTACGTCATTTTCTTAACTCAATTTCACACCCTCTCCTCTACGTAGTTGAATTTTATGAGGATGTAGTCCATTCAAGAAAGAATTGAATTGAAAATGTCGGTGCTTTTTAGGATGATCAGAGCAATTGAAATCGTAAATTATAGTACTTGATGGTGATTGATTGTATTCCAGAGTAGTCTTATTTTTGAAAACTTCTAGGGGTATATAATTGCCTTCTGGACGTATGAATGTCATAACACAAAGACAACATATGCGTTAAATTGTTCTAATGTATTGAAACAAATCAATTGATGCAGAGCAAGCAAGTGAGCATTGTTGTTGGTTCTCAAGTTTGGGTTGAGAACCCGGAGTTGATTTGGATCGATGGAGAAGTAGTCAAGATCAACGGAGACGAAGCTGAGATTAAAACTAGCGACGAGAATACGGTAATGTACTCATCATTACCTTAGTTTTTGGTTCATTGTTTGTGTTCAAATCCAGCTTACGGTCAATCTATTGTTAGATTTCATGTTACAAAGATTTTTGGTGTGATCTCTGTTTGCATTTTTATTGCTTATTACATATGTGGTTTGTATGGGGTTAAATTTCATGGTATTTCTTGTAATACAAAAGAAACAGAATTGAGAAGGTCAAATTCGATTATCAAAAGTGTTCCTCAATAATTTTAGAGAAAGGTAAAGAGTTACATAGAAAACAAGCTTTGAAGGGTGAATAAACAGATCTTATAAACATCCCAGCAACACATTCAGAGTTTACACAACTTTAGTTTGAATACTTCACTGGCAAACAGAATTTCAAATGGATAAACATTCACACAGAAGACCAACTTTGAAAGGAGTTGTCTCCATCCTTTTGTATTGCAAAACTAAACTAATCTGCCACATTTTTTTCTTTTGATCGAGATCTTCTGCATGGTTTGTATGTGTAATTGAGGTGTGGAACTATTTACACCACATTCACAGAAATCTTTCCACTTTCTTTTCTAAAAAGGTTTCCTTATAACGAGCAATGGACCAGCTTAACTTATGTGCCACATATAAAGTTGATAAGCAGCTTTCAGATACACTGTGGCGTCATGTTTTCCCTTGTTTTCGAAAATGACCCACTTTCGTATTGGCCAGGTCTCTGCAAAGGTGTCAAAATTACATCCGAGGGATACAGAAACTCCTGCTGGTGGAGTTGATGACATGACTAAGTTAACATATTTGCATGAACCTGGAGTGCTATACAACTTAGCAGCTAGATATGAGACGGATGAAATTTACGTAAGGTTACTCTCCTCTTGAGTTGTAGTCAATCTATGCGTTAGTGAGGAAATGGTGTCTCTGTTATAATACTGACATCTTTGCAGACTTACACTGGAAACATTCTCATTGCGGTCAATCCATTCCAAACTCTCTCACACCTGTATGATGATCATATGATGGAAAAGTACAAAGGTGTGTCATTCGGAGAACTAAGCCCGCATGTTTTTGCAATAGCAGATGCTGCTTACAGGTGATTTGTGTTTTATTGCATCCCACTTTTTTCCGTCTCCTTGAAGATGATTTAGGTACTCTACTGAATTTATCAAATATGATCAGGGAAATGGTCAATGAGGGAAAGAGCAACTCTATTCTGGTTAGCGGTGAAAGCGGAGCTGGTAAGACTGAAACAACAAAAATGCTAATGCGCTACCTTGCCTTCTTGGGAGGAAATGCTGCAGCTGAAGGACGGACTGTTGAACAACAAGTCTTAGAAGTAAGATGATTGCTTTCACTATCTCCGGGTAGCTATTGGTTCTTAATTCATAGTAAAACTACGAAGAGACCTGCACCATTGCCTTTTCATCATCTTACATCACTAAAGAAAATGCTGTAAATCTTTCATTCTGCATTTGACTTTCCTTGGTTTAACTTTTACTTTGTACCATTTTTTTGGTATATGCTTGACCCGTTGCAGTCAAATCCAGTACTTGAAGCATTTGGTAACGCCAAGACTGTTAGAAATAATAATTCCAGGTGAGACATGCTCAAGTTTTTGGATAAGTCCAGTATCAGTTGTTCTTCCTTGTTTCCTTACTGTTCTGGTTTGCAAATTAAAATGCACGCCTCACTCTTAGATTTATGGGTTTGCATGCTTCATTACGAGCACTCTACCAGAAAAAAAAATGTTAGTTTGTCTTTTCATTTCCACCTAATTCATATTTCTATTTATTATTTCCTTTTGGAAGGGATTTTTTTTTTAGAAAAAAATGCTCTATCCAACCCCTTCTCTACCAGATACTGAATGCATATGCACTGATGCTCTCTTGAATACGTTACTGCAGCCGCTTTGGTAAATTTGTCGAGATTCAATTTGATAATCGTGGTAGAATATCAGGAGCAGCCATAAGAACTTATCTCTTAGAGAGATCTCGTGTTTGTCAAATATCTGACTTTGAGCGTAACTATCACTGTTTTTATCTCATATGTGCTGCTCCAGAGAAGGTTAGTAACTTTCTTCTTCTTGTTTTCCTGTTTTTTAATATGAGCGCATAGTACACTTTTCCTACAGAACTTATTAAACAAATTTATTTGAGTTAACTACTTTTGAGTCTTATCAGGAGAGAGAAAGATACAAGTTGGCGGCTCCCCAAAAGTATCACTATCTTAATCAATCAAATTGCTATGAACTGGTCAATATAGATGATGCTCAGTTCTATCTCTCCACTAGGCGAGCCATGACTGTTATTGGAATAAGCGAAATAGAACAGGTATGCTCTTTTGACCTGCATCGATAAGCTATGCATTATACAGAATCCCTTGGATAACCTCTTTTCTTTCTCTGTCTCTTATTTAGGAAGCTATATTCAGAGTTGTGGCTGCTATTCTTCATCTTGGTAATATTGATTTTGCCAATGGAGAAGACAATGATTCATCTGTTATAAAAGATGATCAGTCCCTTTTCCATCTTCAAATGGCAGCAGAACTTCTCAAGTAGACTCCAAGCTTTGCTTCTTACAGATTTTGTTTCTCATATATAACGACTTAGAGAGTGAAATGTTCATCCTCTTATGCATGTTTTAGGTGTAATCCTCGCGCACTGGAAGACGCACTCTTGAAGCGTGTAATGGTTACCCCAGAAGAAATTATTAAAAGAAGTCTTGATCCACTTGGTGCAGCAGTCAGCAGAGATGGTTTGGCCAAGACAATATATTCTCTATTGTTTAAGTGGTTAGATCCTTATGAATCAATTATAGCTAATTGCTTGAAGCATTCAAACTACTGTTCTTTCTTTCTTTAATGTAATTTTTAGTTTTTAAATTTTTTACTTGGTCTCTTTTGAGTTCAGGTTGGTGGATAAAATCAACGTCTCAATTGGACAAGATCCTAGCTCAAAATGTTTGATTGGCGTCCTTGATATATATGGTTTTGAAAGCTTCAAAACTAATAGGTACTAACTAATGCATAAAATGTGGGATACATATACATCCTCGGGGTTGAATATACATGATTTCATTTCATGTATGTGACATAATTGAAAGCATATATTTAATATTGATCTAATTGGGGTTTGCTGTTAGCTAAATAACATCTAAGACTACCTGTCATATGTATTTAACTTCAAACCTGCACCAAGGTACCTGGGAAATAACTCCTTGTCATATGTATTTAGGTACGGAAATTCCTCCAAAGGTTCCCTAAATAAATTCTGTTAGAATCCCGCTTTGGATTCTGAATTCTGATTTGTACTTCATAAATGCAGTTTTGAGCAGTTCTGTATTAATTACACTAATGAAAAGCTCCAAGAACATTTCAACAAGGTATGAGGTTAGTCATACCGAAAACTTGAGTTTTAAGTCATTCTTTTCAATTTACAAACTAAAGTGCTATAGCATCATTCAGCATGTCTTCAAGGCGCAACAAGAGGAATATACAAAAGAAGAAATTGATTGGAGCTACATAGAATTTGTTGATAATAAGGATGTCCTAGATCTCATTGAACAGGTCTCTCTCTGCGGGTCTGTTTATTTAGAATTTAAACATACAAGAAATTGTTGTGCTGAAATAACTGTCATGCACACGTCACTAACTGTTACCATGTATGCAGAAGAAAGGTGGGATCATTGCTCTGCTTGATGAAGCCTGGTATGAATACTTTTTAAATTATCAAGCGAACTTGTACTCACACACGTGTGCACACACTAAATAGTCAGACTATCCTGTCACACACATCATCACCATTTTTCCTTTTTTAATTTGGCTAATATTCTCTTTACAGTATGTTCCCGAAATCAACTCATGAGACATTTTCAATGAAGCTTTATCAGACTTTTAAAGATAACAAACGCTTCATCAAGCCAAAGCTTACTCGGTCAGATTTCACCATTGCTCATTATGCAGGAGAAGTGAGCTCGGTTCCTGTACTTTTATCTGGAATCCACTATCTGTAATATGGTTGGAATTGAAGGATTATTGCTTCTTTTTTGCTTGTGGTTCAGGTACAATATCAATCTGATCAATTTTTAGACAAAAATAAAGATTATGTTGTTCCTGAACATCGAGATCTGTTGAGTGCTTCAAAATGCTTCTTTGTAGCGGGTCTTTTCCCTCCAGTTACTGAGGCAGCAGCCAAATCTTCAAAGTTCTCATCCATCAGTTCTCGTTTTAGGGTACTTTCTCTTCTGGTCCTCTTTCTATAATTGTTTCATCAATGAAAATATTGTTACATTTATGTTTGATTCACCCAAAAGTTAGGACATAATGGTGATGTCTTGTCTGCAGTTTGCTGATGTCATTTGATATATGTACCTGGTGTTTAATGTTGAGTATCTCAAAAGTCATCTCCACTTTGACTGTATCGTTTGCTGGTGATAAATAAGTTGTTTTTCTTTCCAAGATAATAAACCTATGTAATAATAACCTGTTGGATTTACTTAGAATGCATTGGATTGTACTGATTGACATGAGACGATTTACTGCTGAATGAACCTAATTTTCTGACCTTATTGATGCAGCAACAACTACAACAATTGATGGAAACTTTAAATTCTACAGAGCCCCACTACATAAGATGTATAAAGCCAAATAATCTCTTAAAACCTGCAGTATTTGAGAATATCAATGTAATCCAGCAACTACGCTCTGGTGTAAGTACAATGAGGACTGTCCTTAATCCTAACTCATTTGATATTGGAGGAGTTTATACTTTATTTGTGTAGGGTGTTTTAGAGGCAGTCAGAATAAAATGTGCTGGATTCCCTACTTACAAGACATTTTCGGAATTTTTAACCCGTTTTCGTATCCTGGCACCGGAGGTTTTGAAAATGGAGTAAGCATCACCTATGCTTTCCTTTTATTGAGTCTCATTTCTGCTTCTTGTTGGAATCATGGTTTTTTTTTTTTTTGGCTCTTTCCCCAAATGCATATATTATATCAGGTTCCCTGAAAATGAAGCATGCGTAAAGCTTTTGGAGAAGATGGGAATTAAAGGTTATCAGGTAATAATAACCAATTCATGTGTCCGCTGATCGATCTAAGTTTATATTCACGTTAAATTATGGAACTCCAGATATAATTGACTTCAACTCCATGCTAGACCACAATTATAGTATCTTAGAGATATGGGTATGTGAGTTGCATAGACTTCAGTAGGTACACTGTAGTGCTCAATGGAAGTAAAGTAAATAACCGAAGACAAGAAGGAATATGGATGGAAGCATAATTAAAAATTTAGATATGAAATTCTTCTCAAACTCAAGAGCTGAGTTTAGCAGAACAAGTTGCAGAGTGGCTTAATTCATAGACTAGTATGTCTCATCTGCAAGATGTTATCTGTGCGTGTGAATATACTATATTCAATTCCGGTATAATCGATCTCTTTTCTTGCTCATTTCAGATTGGGAAAACAAAGGTCTTTTTAAGAGTTGGTCAGATGGCTATACTTGATGCACAGAGAATACTGATGCATGGAAACTCAGCAAAAGTAATTCAAACACGTGGCAGAACTCTTATTAATCGTAAAAGTTTTGTTGCTGCACAAAAGGCTTGTATTTGCATACAGGCTTTCTGTAGAGGTGAGTCCATCAGAAGTAGAGTATCTCAATGAAGTTATACCTCTTTTCTAGGTCCTGAAAGTTTGCAGCCGTTTCTATGAGTTTGGTCCTTTGATCTATTTGTTAATGCATTCTCCGGATTCATTTATATATGTACTTTTAGAGTTTTAGTTACTCTAGTAGTCAGTGATTATATTGGCTATATATGCTAGGTACCTCTACGTTTGGCTAGACAAGCATAGATGGATATCATTAATTCATTAGTATTATTAATATATATATGTCTATTTTATCGATAAACTAGATAACTTTATATATACATTTCAATTTTTTTTATTGCTATTACTCCAGGAGAACTGGGTCGCAAGTTATATAAGCTCAAGAAAAAGGAGGTTGCCGCTGTTAAAATTCAGAAGATTTCACGTAAACGCTTGGCACAAAAAGATTATCTCAGAGTAGTCTTCTCTTCAGTTGTCTTACAAGCACATCTAAGGGCAGTGATTGCTCGTGATGGATTTAAATCCAAGCGTGAGGCGGCAGTTACAATTCAGGTGATAACCGCTTCCTGCTTCATGTCTTTACTTTTTCATTCTTGAAGAACTTATGTAATGCCTGGGAATAAAAGACTCCAAACCAAGTTCTTTTAGTTGTCTTACTAGTTACAAGACAGCTTTACCTAGTTTGTTTCTATTCATGTGTTCAAAGTATTAAAAGCAGACCATTTTGACCAACTTCTTTTCGATCATCTAACAGACAGGTTTAAGGGCTATGGCTGCTCGTGATGCCCTTAGAATTAGAGCACAATCCAATGCAGCACTTATTATTCAGGTAATTGCTTATTTTCCTGTTGCCTTTTTACATTCAAGCAGAATGACTATAAAAGCTTGACGGCATAATACTCTTGTAAGAAGCATCAACCATAGGACCATAAGGGGGTTCCCAATTTCCCACTTTCAAGTTATTTTAATTAACTCAATCATTGAATAGCTAGTCTTATACCTTCCAAGGGATCAGGAGCTCATGCTAGGTAATGTCTTCCAATTTTAGTTACTGACAAATTTACAAATTTTGTGCAGGCTGACTTGGAAGGACCGATAGTAGAAGAGGTAACAAAGTTGGAAAATAATGTAAGTACATTTGATGTAACAGATATCGGGTTGAACCGATGAATTGAAAAGGCATGCTCTATTACGAAACAACTCCCAGGTCTTTTACTGAAAATATTAGATAAACTGTGCAGACTGGCCTCGAAGAAGTAATAGGAGAAGAGTCAACAAAGTTTGAGTCCTCAATGTATGATGATGAAAAAACTGTGGTGGCTGAGAGACAGATTGCTGATATAGAAATTGACAAAACATGCCCGGTTATCAAAGAAATCTCAAGTCCAGGTCAAGATAATGATAAAATTAAGATGCTCAGTGCACAAGTCGAAAACTTGAAGGTACCCTTTTATGAAATTTAGAGCTTTGCAATTATCACTCTTCCACATTTTTCTCCATTATTTTTCTCATCTGGATCTGGCTAAGGAAATAGAGCATCTACAAACCGATAATCTATTTGTTTCACATAGGTCATGTTGCAAGCAGAAAAACTGAAAGCTCGTGAGTTTGAAAGGAGATACCTACAAGCCCGGGTATCAAGTGAGGAAGGACACAAAAAATTAGAGGAAACAGAAAGGATAGTACATCAACTCCAGGAATCTCTAAACAGGTAGTACTGGTTGACGTCCTTTAAAAATATACTTGTATCGGCCTTTAAAATCCCCTTCTATATGTAATAGTTCATTATTCAGTTTTGTTTCCATCAGGTGAAAGAGTGTCGGTTATGTTTCCTACAAACTTGAAATTCTTAATATAATTATTCTTGGTAGATGCTCCTTTAGCTTTCACCTATTATGAGGATTCAATTTGTAGTTCTTATATGTCAGACTAGAAATTCATGTCTTGAGGTGTGCCATTTTCTTCAATAATTATAGATTGTTACTAAAAATTGTTTTCATTCTTTGAGAAACAAAGCCACCCAGTAGATATCATTATATTTTCTTTGGACAATGAAACTCATCTTCTGGAGAGAGAGTTGTTTATGTGCAGATTTCTGTTTATGGAAGTTTCCATTATTGAGCTTATGTTAGTAAAGCTACTCATAAATCATTTGACTAATGTTAAATATGAATTAGTGTTTTTCAGGATGATATACTGCTTGTCGAACCAAGTTTTGGAGCTCAAAACGATTTTGTGTACTGCTTCAAAATCAAGTTCAGCTTTTGGGCCTTTTGTTAGACACGATGGAATTGATAGCATTTCCGATAACTCTGAATGTTCATCCACTGACTCAGACTTTACCTTTCCAGCTCCAGTTTCAAGTTCAGCTAACGTTTCTCCCCTGGACCCCAATTCTCCCCAGCTTATAGTTCAGGAAGTTTCTGCTGGAGATGTTTCAGGTTAGTTTAGCAATTTATTCTGATAGTCTAGCCAATAGCCATATGTACCTCATAATCAGAACAATCTCTTTGAATCGAGTAACGTGTAAGTGATTGTACCCAAGACAGCGATTGTATCATACATAATTTGTATAGTTCCATCGTTTCATGGTACTAGATTCTTGTGACAAAAGCACTGAACCTGTCTGATTCTTATGAGTTTCCATAAGAGATCCTCTTTCAGCATCACTTCCTTGAACATCATTTTCTCGTTGTAATTTGGATGACAATGGTTTATCTTTAGAAGTTATATAACTTATAAGTTCTGTTTCATTGTTTTATATTTTTGTTTCCATCTTGATGGTACATTTTGCAGGATGTGAAATTACAAACGATGAAAAGGTGAGGAAGGAGGGGGCTTTTGATGACTTCTTCTGATCGGAGCTTGCACTAATAACTTTTTCTTTCTTGCTTGCTTAGACATGGGTGTCGTCGTAAACGGCATACTTTTGGCATTGTATATACAACACCAGATGAACAAATCGTCACATACGCTGCATACAGGACCCGTAGATGAAGACAATTCTCAGGAATCTGTAGGTCAAATTAGTCAGGTAGTGTTGGCAAAATGGTCGAATGTAGACTAGTACTTAATCTGAGGTCGATCACTCACTAACTTCCCTTGTGAATGTTGAACATATAAAATCACCTAGTCAAGTTCATTTTTTCTCTGTATAACAAGGCCAGTCTTTGTTATGTCATGATTGCTGGTTACATTTTATTTATTTTTGAGCTTATTGTTAGTAGGATTATTTGAATTAGGTAGACAAGTTTGTTGTGTAGCTAGTCTAAACTGCGATTTTTTGGTCTTTGACGTTCGTTCTTATTAAATGTAGTCGCATGTTGTAATTTATCCTCATCTTGTGTTATCAATGAGAACTGACGACTTATGCTGTATTATATACTCTTCACATACACATTTTTTGTGCGCGATTTTATCAAAGTACGCTCTCGAGCTTAAGTATAAATGAGCAAAAATGTTCTATAGGGTCTACAGTATATAATGTATTTGATATGGACACATGATTTTACTCTTAAATAGAAAGTCGGGGTTCGAGTCACTCAAAATTTGTTTTCTGAATTCCGAGCATACAATATGTGGCACTTTTGGCCTTTGAAAATTATTACCTCGTCAATACGAGAAATAGTTATGAACTGCCCGGTAAGATGAAGATAACAGTCACCGCCAAAATCTTAATTTCTATGACTTTTTTCTTTCTAAAAATATTTCTGTTAAATGTTGAAAGGGGTACATTAATAATTGTTCTCGACTTGTTTATGCGTGTCATTTTTTTGAATTTCTTTTTTCATTTGTGAGTTTCTTTTCTTTTCCTAATTAAAATGAAACAAACTTTTTCCATATTTCCAATTTCCCACATATCTGTCCTGTTTCCTACCAAGTGATGAGTAGTGATCTCACGAACTATCCTGGAGCTATAAGCCTATGTCATCGTCACAGTGACATAGTCATCATTGTCATCTTGTACTACTAGGTTAGAAGCGCAAGGCACAGTTGCTAGCTAGATTACCCATTTCCTCATTAGCTTGAATTGGCAAAATAAATATACTCTAGCTTTTCACGATCTCATGGCCAAGTATTTCCAGATATAGTAGCACATTTTGCAGATCACTAATCACCTATAACCAGTGCTACAGTACTACAACACATATATAACACTTCCATTTGGATCCATATGTCTTCCTTTTCTCTCTCACCCTCCTCGCACTTTGATGTTAGAACTAGCTAGCTAGAAAGCTACGTACCTTTTCCTCTCTTCGTCGAATCTTAGATCAGTGAGTACGTCTCTCTTTTTCTCTCGAGATCGATCCCTCCACTCTCTTTCAAGTTAATATTTGCTCAGTTTAATTGGTGTTTGATTGATCATTGTAGGTAGATCTAGCTGGAATTAATTGATCGATGATGAACTGTATCAAGACGAGGTTGGAGAGAGAAGAAGATTTAAGCGACATATCTCCATGGAGTGCAAGGAACTTCACGTGTAGCTTCTGCAGGAGAGAGTTCAGGTCTGCTCAAGCTCTCGGAGGACATATGAATGTCCACAGGAGAGACAGGGCTAGGCTGAGACTCCTACCACCTAACACAATCCTTCCTTCTTCCTCCTCGGAATATTCTCCTTACCCTAACCCTAACTTTCTCTCTTCTTCTCTGAGCACCTATATGTCCACGCCTTCCACAGGTTCTCCGGATAAGGAAGCCATGAATACAAAGAGAGGCACCAGTACTGCTCGTGATTATGACATGATTAGGGGCTTTGCTTACAAGCATCATCGTGGCGATGATTTCAATAAGGTTGTGAAGAAAGAAGAGAAGCATGTGAGCATGGTGAGGGTGGATCATGTGGACATGAGCTTGCAGCTTGTTGAAGACCCTAATAAGGAGGATGTGGATTTGGAACTTCGTCTCGGCCATCTCTAGCTAGCTAAGTGCATAATAATCTTTTCACTCCTGGAATTTCATATCCAGTTAATTAGTTGGATCGATTTCAAAGTTAGCTTCGTTATATATCATGATCTACTCTTTAATTAATTTTCAAAGTAGAAGAAAAAATGCTATATGTACGTGTCAGCTAGGCATATCTGCAGAACTTCCTTGATAATTTCTGCTCTCTTTCTTGCCTTGTCGATGAGAGATGCACTAGTTAAACGATAATATATATGTATCTTATCGGATTACTAAGCTTATGGATCGGATATATCAAAACCTATTTTCCTTAATTAGTCACCAATTTTTCGATCTCTATCTACTTCATATATACTTTATTGTTCTAGTAATTAGTCATATTCATCTGGATCTGTAGTACGTGAAAAATTGAAACTGTGGGGCATATTGATTAGTTTCGGTTGAACGTGTGCAACAAATTAAAGCTGAACATCTGCAGCTGTCTAGGTCATACAAACATATTGAAATAATTGAATTGATAACTACAGCTGTTTGACATATATCGACCGATCGCCACCATCTTCAGTGTTAAATATTAGCCATTAGGTTTTCAAAGAGAACTTATAACTTATGAGGATGTTTTGTGCAGAACATAAATAGCTATCTAGGTAGCTGATGCTCTCTCTTGTGATTGTTCTCGATCTGGGATCGATATACAACTCATGTTCTTGGGACTTCAATCCCATTTCTCGGAACCATCTTGCTTTTCTTTTTCCTTCTTGGAAATGAGGTGCTGCTGGAAAACAAAGATGATAATGACAGGAAAAGCATTATATAAATTTATATACACATGATTATTCTGAAGACAAATGCAAGTTTTCACTGCATATGTAGCTAACTAATAACAGAATACTTTTCTTTGGTTTTATGAGAATATATAACTGCTTCATTTAGCTAGAGCATACTTTATGTGTACGTGTTGATAGACTAATTAATAAGCATCATTAGGCACTGTATGATGATGTTTTCTGATAAGAAACATATAGACTACAAAAGACGATGCTGTTTGGAATATATGAGATTATGAGTTCTGCTACAGATTCCTTAATTTTCTGAAATTTTGCTTGTAATGATCAACTAGATAAAAACCAATTTCACATGCAAGCTAAAGGATACCAATTATTTTGCAAGGACGACCCTACGTACATTGTTTACAAATCTAGTCAATTCAACCAAATACTGATAGATTACATCTCATGCATCAATCTGGTCTCTTTTATATGAGAGCTGCACTCATATACATATCAGAATTTAGATTACGAAAAGAAAGAACATAGAATTATCATTGTTACATATATACAAAATTGATAGATGTCATCGGTGGTCAGTAGGAAACATAAGCAGATGACATATCGATCACTGTGTATCATGATGATGATTTGATGTGCTGTGTATTCAATGGAAAGCTGGGATTTAATATGACATTGGAATCATTGGATGAATATGACTATGAGTAACAGTAGCTAGTCACTACTCACTATTGATTACTCAGTCATATATGAATATGTGTGGCCTTGTCAAGTGATGCAAAGTTGTGTTTGGTCTCTCTAGCAGTAGCTACTGGTGCAGAGAGATGAATGACCTAGCTAGGAAATTGAATTGAATTGAATTGGGTTGGGGGAGGGAGGGATCTAGGGAGAGACTGAGAGAGAGATAGAGGCAGATGAATAATCATACATGCATGCATCGATCAGAGATGGTATTACGCACTATACTCCTACTTTAAATCTTTGCTGTTCCCTATACTGTGTAGCAGTAAATTAAACTAATGGACACTTATTATCTCTCTGACTCTCTCAGACACACACAAACACATGAGTATGAAGGGCTTTCCATATTAGGAAACACTACATGATGTGGTCAGTGCATTCCAAAACAATATATATATGACACCCACACCCACACCCACACCCACACACCATGCCAGCTTCTTCTTACACTAGCTAGCTAGGTCAGTCATACACTCATACTAGTACTGTAGCTCTCTCTCTCTCTCACAATTGAATTGAATTGAATGATAGAGTGAATGAACGAATAGATACAGAAAAGGATTGGGAGTGCAAAGACTGAAAGGCAGTGAGTTTTTGTGGCGTTTTGGGAAAGGAAAAATGACATCTGGGAGTCCAAAGCAGAACCTGCCAAAGTTGTGTGTTTTTGCGGAAGAAAGTTGCATGAGGGCATGGGATAAAGTTAACCTAGCTGAGCTAGTCTAAGTCTAAGTCGACGCATATATGTCAACATCCCCCGCCCCATTTCCTCCCACTCCTCTCTTTTCCATTCTACAGGCCACCTAAATGATATTCTCTTAATTTAATTTGGTCCTTTCTTTTTCAATTTTTAACCCTTTTTTTTTAAATGAAGAAATTTAACTAGAAGAAGAAGACCATGCCAGGAAGTTTATATGCATGTAAATAATTTAATATGGATCCAATTAATGCGTAAATTGCATTGGCTTGTTTTCTTTTACAATGCATGTTTTTCACAAGGAATTATAATTACTCATATGAAAAGAGATATCACGTACATAAAGATACATGTTGATCGATTACATGCATAATTAAACAAACTAATTAATTAATAACGTACCTTCTTGTTCTTTTGGCTGTGTATAACCAGCAGACACTTGTGTGCGTTGTCACACGAAACTAATCTTAACTTATATAATTAATTAACCTAGGCCTGACCACATTCATTATTTTCAATATATTTCTTATATAATAACCATTCGTTTACTGCATATTTCACTGTTCATAAGGGGTATTTGGGGTTTCACGTTTTTACTTACCTTTTTAATTGTTTTCATTATTTACTGTTTATTTTTTATTAGTTATTGTTTACTATTTACTTTTTCTTTTTAACTTAAATTTTTAACTATTTTTATTGTTTATTTTTTACTTTTTATATTTTAACATTCACAAATCTTTTTAACAGTTTTATTTTTATTTTTTAACATTCACACGTCTTTTTAACAGTTTTTATTTTACTTAAATTTTACTTTTTTATTTTTTTACAGTTTCATTTTTTAGTTAGATTTTGTTGTAAAAATATTTCTAACTAAATTGTAATCTCACTTAAACATTATTCTCAACTCTTCTTTCATCTCATGTTAGTAATACCACGCATTTATGACACGGGCTTTCATGCATTTTCTAGTATTAACGGTGAACAGAGTATCGTTACCTTTCTTGTTCCTTGTTACGCCAAGAAGGTCGATATCTTCTCTCGAGCAAGATTCATTTTGAAGTTTGAGGATATTGTAATATGAAACTGTTTGAAATAGAATATCCCAAACTACAAACGGCAATTAAGTTCGATCAACTAGTTTGGTTCTACTCTCTTACATCTGCACTACCACATATTGACTCATTGCCGGCGACTTAAAAGTCGCCAGCAATGTTTTTGGACATTACCGGCGATTTTTGCCGGAAAAATCGCCGGTAATGTATTTTTTTTAACATTACCGGCGATTTATGTCGCCGGTAATGTATGTCGCCGACAATGTCTCGATGATAATGTAAAAAAAAAAAAAAAGACATTACCGGCGACTTCATTTATGTCGCCGGTAATGTCTTTTTTTTTACATTACCGGCGACATAAATGTATGTCGCCGGCAATGTCTTTTTTTTTTTTACATTACTATCGAGACATTGCCGGCGACGGACATTACCGGCGACATAAATCGCTGGTAATGTAAAAAAAAAAAGACATTATCGGCTATTTTTCCGACAAAAATCACCGGTAATGTCTAAAAACATTACCGGCGACTTTAAAGTCGCCGGTAATGAGTCAATATGTGATAGTGCTGGCTAATTAATTTACTTGATGGAGAAACTAACTTTCTTTGTAATTGATGATTTCTTCATCAGAAATATCCATCCAGTTATAGATTGTTTCCGGTCACAAATAGTTTTGACCATTGACCTGCACGCTGGCCGGCCGTCGGCTTTGTTTTGTTTTTCTCTTTTTTTCCTTATACGTATACACTCAGATAATTGAAGAAAGATTGCAACCCATGTCATCCAAACTCATCATCGAAATGAAAGGCGCGGCGGACGTCATATTGAGAGGAAGATAATTGAATCCTCCCCGGCCCCAAGATGAAACTTGGAATTGAAACGTACTGCGGCCCTGCTGGCTTTGGTTTTTAGTTTTTACAGTCACTGTACGTTTTTTTAGGGTCTTCATTTTAACATTTTTAACGGTTGTGAGAACACTCTTCAATATATTCAACAATCTAATTAATCAAGCACTATATTGTTTTAAGTTTTAGTAACAACCCAAGCATACTATTTTTTTTCCGTAATTGCAGGGTCTTAGTTATATATGATGCTTACATTAAATTTCCTCAAACAAGTACGTAGAGGAACTCTACGGTCAGATGAAGCCTTTTTAGTAGTTAATTAACTACAAATTAAATTATAGCTGCATGCAGGCAGCGATACAAACAAATAGAAAGGTACGTTGATAAATTAAAATTTCAAACGAATTGGTGGAGAATTAGAGGAGTTGTTGGCTTGTTGCAATACGTATCTACTCAAGTCAATTGTTGTTGTTCTTGTTTATGATCGATCATGTTCACTGCCGTACGTAGTCCACCCACGTAGATATATAAATATGGCAGTACTCCATCCTTATTTATTAGTTTCTTCCTAGAATTTTATTGTGGACTTTGTCACTTCGGTCATTACATTAATCATTATTCGTAATCCCTTAACTCATTTCTTGCTCAGGAACAAAGTTCGACTTAAGTTTAACGGGATTGATTTAAGGGTCAATTACATATAAGATTATATGAATCTGATGTATAAGTCACTCTACAATTTTATCTTAAATAAGGTCATTTTTATAACTCAGTGCTTTAACACAATTTACAATAAAAATATGTTTATAAAATAACCATAAAATGATAAACTAATTTACTTCTTTAAAATTGTAATACAGAGTTTAGTTTTC
Source organism: Geum urbanum (assembly GCA_946800695.1). Taxonomy (NCBI): domain Eukaryota; kingdom Viridiplantae; phylum Streptophyta; class Magnoliopsida; order Rosales; family Rosaceae; genus Geum; species Geum urbanum. The sequence continues at coordinate 41,418,480 of OX327007.1, read as the reverse complement.
TCATCAAAAATAGTACCAAACCTAAATAAGTAACTTTTTATTTAAAATTTATAATTTAATCTTGACATTTCAATTTTTTTTTTAATTTGGTTTAACACGACCGCAAAATAAAAAACTACTTATTTAGACCTGGTATTGTTCCTTATGAGAAAACTAAACTTGATATTACAACTTTAAAGAAGGAAAATAATTTTTCATTTTAGGGTTATTTTATAAACATATGTTTTATTGTAAATTGTGTTAACCAAGGTTCTAAAAAACGCTAGACGACCCTAGACGGTGAACATACCTTCGAGCGCCTAGGCGACTAAACGTGGATTAATCGGAATTAGACGTTTTCTAGGCGACTTAAATGCGGTATTAATTTAATACATATATATGTGAAATAATGAATATTTAAAATACTTATATAATAAAATTAGTAATAAATATAGTTTAAATTGTCATAATCTCCATATAAAAATATATAATATAGAGTAATAATCTCAAATCTCAAATTATTTGAGTTTTAAATTATTATTATTTTCACGCCCAGCATCGCCTAGGCTCGCCTCGGAGCGCCTAGCCCGCCCAGATAGCTTATTCCCTCATTTAGCTTCGCCTAACGCCTAGGCATCGCCTAGGCGGTCGCCTAGGTCGCCTTTTAGAACAGTGGTGTTAACACACTGAAGTAGTGTCCAAACATAAATATCATTGATATTCATTATATTTACTATTATGTCATCATATATAAACAAACTAACTACATCATTCTCTTTCATTTTCAGTTTATTCTCTCATTTCTCAAAACCTAGCAAAGCTCTCCCACTCCTCACTTAATCATCGCCGCTCCACTCTTCTCCGCGCCCTCCTACTCATCACTCAATCACCGTCGTTCTACTCTCTGTTATGCCCTCTTTAGCTACCTCGACGACAACGCCGCCGCAACCACGAAGGTCTCTCTCGCCTCTCTCCTGTCCTCTTTCAATCCCTCACCACCTCTCTGACACACCTCTCCAGCTACCTTGATGATGACGTCGCAACCGCAAATGTCTCACTCTCTAAGGTTTCTAAATAGAATCGGTGTTGATTTTAGGGTTCACATGGGTTTAGGATGAGATAGTGTGTTTGTAGGCTGTAAGTAGTACATTTAGAATTGATGATGCTATTAGCGTGATTGAGAGTATGTGATAGTGTGTTTGTTAGGCAGAAGTAATACATTTAGAATTGATGATGTCAGTAGTGTGATTGAGACTTCGTGATAACACATTTATTGGCTAGAAGTAGTACATTTAGAATTGATGATGCTATTATTGTGATTGAGAGTCTGTAATAGTGTGTTTGTTGGATGTAAGTAGTGCATTCACTACAAGAAAAATACACTTAGACCGCGGAGCCTCCGTCGTCCAGGTTCCGTGCTCCAAGTGCTGTCGTCCAGGCACCTGGACGACGGAGAATTTCGTCTCCGTCGTCCAAGTGCACTTGGACCGCGGAGACTCTCCGTGGCCCAGGTAAGCACCTGGACGACGGAGAATGTCATCTCCGTCGTCCAGGTGCTTAATTAATTTTAAAAAAATAAATTGTTATTAATTATTAATAATTTAATTTATTAATAATTGAATTTAAATAATAAAAAATGCTAAAATTAATTAAATAAACTAAATTTGTAATATTACTTAATTAAATAATTAATAAAATTAATTTCTACATACATAATTGAAAAAATCCATAAAAATTAAAATATTGTTCGGAATGCGGAAAGAAACGAGATAATAAACTACTAGCTAATATACTGGAGGAGCAGATGCGCCGCCGAGCCCCCCGCCTCCAGCCGGGTCGTCGTCGTCGGGGTATGGGTTCAGAGGAAGTTGACATTCTCCTCGAGATTGTTGCATGAGGGCGATGAGTTGGGTTATTTGTGCTTGTTGCTCATCAAGTCGTTGACGCATGGATTGATTTTCCTCTCGTGTGAGTCGAGCCTCTTGAATCGCTGCTTCGACGTACGGCCGCAGCCTGAGTACGTCTCCGCCCCGAACCTCCCGTAGATGATGAGTCGGAAGTCGTCGACAAATCTCGAACCACCTTAGGTCCGAACCCCCTAACCTCTTTGCCAGCTCTACGACCGTAGACCTCATCCGCGATCGCAATTTGGCTCTCCATCGATAGAGGAGGCAGGTCTTCCGGCGGCAAATCTGGGAACGCAAGCTGAGTGTTAGCCAATTCTTCCTGCGCACGCTCTACCACCATTGCCTACAAAAAAATAATTAAAAAATTATAATAAAATAATATTTAAATAATAATTACTACAATTAAAAACACATATATATATCACTTACGCCGTATTGACTCGCTTCATTATCGAGGCCAGGCGTCACGTACGCGCTTATGCTAGCATCGAGATAAGGGTGTTTGGAACCCTTATTCTTGTGCTCCTTGGCTATTTGAATGAGTTGCTTGGCGCCGGAAGTGTGGTGTTTGTCTTTCTTCCCCCGGTTGGCTTTGTTCACTTGGGAGAATTTCTGTTAGACAACATAATTAAAAATCATTAAAAAATTAATAAGTAACTAAAATTAAAATAATTCAATTATCTTAATTGAAATAAAAAAAATAAACACCTTAAATTCTTCATCTTGAAAGTGGTTACACAACCACTGCCACTCATCTTCTCTATCCACACGCAGCTTTACGAGGTAGGCACGGGGCCGATATTTTCGAAGTACTGATGGAGCTTGTACTTCCAATCACGGTAGATGGAGTTGGCGGTTTGGTTGATATGCGTCAATATCGGCGGTGTCGGATCCACCTCAAATTGTTCCTATCAGAAATAAATAGAAAATTATAATCGTATATATTATGAAATTATAACTAATATTAACAAAATTATATAATAACTAAAATTGTACGTATTACGTACCGAAAGTTCTTTAAAGAGTTTCGCCTTCTCATCATCCGGCACCTCCTTTCAAGTAGGGGCAGTGAGACGAACTCGGCTACGAACGATTGACCCTATGCTATGCGCCGAGAGACTTGCTAGCTGAGCTGTGGGAGGGCCACCGGTGAATTTGTCGTAGGGCAAGTCGATCTTTTTCCCGGTCGCCTTGTAAATTTTCTCCGCTTTGCCCCATTTAACAAGACCGCGAGTCCTTTTCGGGTCCGGGTCAGTCGGGGCCCTCCTTTGCTTACGCCGGGCGCTGTACATGATAGATTCAGAGGTCGAGGACGCCTGAGTACTTGCTGTTGAACCGGTACCGGGCGTCGGACTTGAGAAGGGGTCGACGTCATCACCGCTGGAGACAAATGGGGCAGCGGGAATTTCGAATTCCCCAGAAGGCGCTGCCGACGGACCAGATGAAGGGTCCGGATTGAGGGCGTCGTTGCCCTCCTGTTCAACCCAACCGACTTGGTTCGCCAAGCGGCGGAGCATAGCATCTTCTGCCTCTTGTTGGGCTTTTTTCTTGCCTGATGGAGCCATTTAATGAAACCTAGGAGTACGTTGTTAAAATACATAATTACCATAATAATTACAACTAAAAATTTACGCTAATTAAGTACGGTTAAGATTTAAATAGAGTACACTAGCTTGGCTTTTTGGGTCGTTCAATGGACGTGCGACCCGCACGATAAAGTGTAAATTTTCAATTAATCAGCCTTGGTTAAATCGAAAAACATGGCCAGTTAAGGATAGAGATAACGCGAGAGGCAGGACTAATTTCGACAAAACACCCCGAGGCTAACCAAATGAATGGTATATACTCTATTGGTGTCGTCTTTCTTAGATCCAAAACCTGTCACCAGTCATAACCCGTTTCTAGACACCATGTCCGACATTCGGCCAATTTTTCGAAAATTTACACTCCCTCAAGTCCTTTGCAAACTCCGCCCTCAATCTCGTGTCCATAACTTCACTTAGGTTATGGTGTGCGGTGATGAAATCCACACATCACGAGGGGTTAAGGAGATAAGCTAGGAAAAGAGGCGCAATCTATTCCAAAGAGTGCGACTTAATAAACCAAGCTTATGTACTAAATTTAAATCAAAGACGTACTACCATGCAATTTACTAGAAAATACATATAATTATTAATTAATTAAAACAATAAATAATGACAATAATGAAATATTATTTATCATGCATTTAATAATAATTATTCATTTACCAATATAATTAATTATTATTAACAATAATTATTATTACTATTATTTAATTACAATAATTATTATTTACCTAATAACAACTAATAATGATTACTAAATATTAATAATAACAACTAAATAATTATTATAATTACAACTATTAATTATTTAAAACTAATTATTTAAAATTATTTATAAATTAAATAATTACTTAAATAAAAATAATGTAAATAAGGTAAAAAATAGAATTATTACCTCGCCGGAATATCGGGAGAGTAGAGTCGTCGGAGAGGGGGAACCACGCCGGAATTTGAGTCACCGGAGGAGGAAGGCCGGAGGAGAGGAGAGGAGAGGAGGAGAGGAGAGGAGATGGAATGAGAAAAGGGGGGGGGGGTTCCTGTTATATATATATGTGTTCACTTAGACGACGGAGCCCTAGTTTCCGTCGTCTAGGTGAAGCGTTAAAATTTTTCGAAGCGGCGCGTAATTAATGGGCGGGACGTTTCACCAGCCATAAATTTGAACTTAGTCGACGGAGAGTAAGAATTTGAATAAATTCTCCGTCGTCTAAGTGAAATTTCAAGCCACTACAAGAAAAGAGGACTTAGACGACGGAACAGTATTAGTTCCGTCGTCTAAGTTACACTTAGACCTCGGAGATTTCTCCGTGGTCCAACACTTAGACGACGGAGATGTAATTCTCCGTCGTCTAAGTGTTACTTGGACCACGGAGAAATCTCCGAGGTCTAAGTGTAACTTAGACGACGGATGTGAAATTTCTCCGTCGTCTAGGTAAGTACCTGGACCTCGGAGACGTATCCGTCGTCCAGGTTATCACTTGGACGACGTAGAATTACATCTCCGTCGTCTAAGTAACATTTAGACCTCGGAGATTTCTCCGAGGTCCAAGTAAAACTTAGACGACGGAGAATTACATCTCCGTCGTCTAAGTTTTACTTGGACCTCGGAGAAGTGATCACCTGGACAACGGACCGACACGTCGTGGTGTAAGTTCCACTTAGACGACGTACCGACACCTCCGTCGTCTAAGTGAAGCATTATATATATAGGCCATGCCAAACTCTCTTAGCTTCGATCATTCCATTATATTTTCTCCCGTGGGGAATTTTTGAGATCGAAGGAGAAGGAGAAGGCCGGATTAGGCTAGGCCGGGGCTAGAAATTAAAGGATCTCCGGTGTTCGATCACTAGCTAGCTTAATTAACTGCAGATATCGAGAAGGCGAGCAGGTACGTACGTACGTACGTACGTAGGCAGTTAAAATTTGCATGATTAAATATATATATATATATTTAGGGAAACCGTACGTACGTACATACATGCATGAATGTTAATTAGCTATATATACAGATTAAATTACGTACGTAATTTGATGGATCGATGTAGATCGAGTACGTATAATTAATGGTAAATTAATGGACTAATATATATATATATGTAATAATTATTTAATTATAATATTTTGTAGCAGTATGGACAAGAGTTGGATGAAGTTAAAGAATAGATCTGATGTCCGGTATATGGATGGAATTAGCGAATTTGTGAATTTTGCGATAGAACATGGTCATGGAAAGAAGCGTTTCAGGTGTCCGTGCCAGAAATGTCTTAATTGTCAGTATGCGGAGGTTAATGTTATGGTGCAACACCTGTACGAAAATGGTATGATGTGGAGTTACACTACATGGAGCGAGCATGGTGAAGCAGTAGAGTTCAGCGCAGCAGACTTCAGCTCAGGGTACAGTTACCATGGTGCCTCATCCAGCGGCAGTGGTGCCGGACCCCCAGCTTGCAACCCAACTGCAGATTTGGTCCATGATGCGTTTCCGGGATGTAGTCATGGCGGACACCAACACCAAGACGGAGGTTACAGTACCACCAATGAGCATGATGACACATTCCCCGCAGCTAGCTTGGCCACTGACACCAGTGAGATGGAAAAGTACAACCGGATGCTACTTGAAGCGCAGACCCCGGTGTTCCCTGGATGTCGAGAGAATGTGTTGCAATATGTGATGGAGCAAATGAAGATAAAAGTGAAGCACAAAATGTCAGTGAGTGCTTTTGACGAAATTCAGGAGCAAATATGTAAGTTGCTTCCTGATGATCACAATCTTCCTAAATCTCATTATAAGGTTAGAAATATCCTGAGCAGCCTCGGCCTAAAGTACAGGATAATTGACGCATGTCCGAATGATTGTGTGCTATTTTACAAAGAGTATAAAGAGTTGGACTATTGTCCCGTATGTGGCCAGTGCAGATTCCAGTTGAATAGGAAGAGTTCGAAAAAGAGAATTCCTGTGAAAGTTGTTCGATATTTTCCCTTGATTCCCAGATTGCAGCGCCTGTACATGTCTCTACACACAGCAGAGGCGATGCGATGGTACGCAGAAAAGCGAATAGATGACGATGTCCTGCGACACGCCGCAGATGGGGAGGGTTTCAAACATTTCGACAGAGAATTTGGAGACTTTGCTTCAGAGGTTAGAAATGTTAGACTCGGCCTATCTACAGACGGATTCAATCCTTGGGGAAGTAATAGCTCCGCCGTCAGCACTTGGCCAGTTATTCTGATGCCGTACAACTTGCCTCCGTGGATGTGCATGAACAAGGAATTTAATTTCCTTACCGTATTAATTCCAGGTCCTAAATCTCCATCGAAGTGCTTAGATGTCTACCTCAGACCTTTGATCGACGAGCTGAAACTGTTGTGGGAAAATGGAGTCCCAACTTATGACAAATTCACTAACACGATGTTCACGATGAGGGCTGCCGTAATGTGGACGATCAGCGATTTTCCAGCGTATGGGATGTTGGCAGCGTGCAGGACAAAAGGATATAATGGATGTCCTATATGTTTGGACGACGTGAACTCTAGTTGGCACGCAGGGAAGGTGTGTTACTTGGGTCACCGTAGATGGCTCCCTCACGACCACCCTTGGCGACAGGATGAAGCTCATTTCGACGGGACGGTAGAGAACAATCCTAAACCCCGTAGTTGGTCGGGCGAAGAGATTTTAGAGAGGTTGAGCTATTTCGACTTTGGTGTGTTGACTAACGACGCGGATGTAAAGAAATGCAATCCAATTCCTCCACATGATCTGAGCTATTGGGATCACAAGAGTATATTCTTTGAACTCCCTTACTGGTCGAAGTTGAAGCTGAGGAACAACTTGGACGCGATGCACATAGAAAAGAATGTGTGCGACAGCGTGGTGGGAACAATTCTCGGTATTAAGTTCAAGACTAAAGATACTCCCAAAGCGCGCAAAGATTTGGAATCAATGAATCTGCGTCGTCCCTTGTGGTTGAGGAGGGATAGGAAATGAGTGTACAACAAGATGCCAGCTGCACCGTACACAGTGAAGCCGACACTTAGACGTTCTGTATTTCACTGGTTTAAGGGCGTTCGTTATCCGGCCACGTATGCAGCTACTATAACTGGAGCAGTGGACGAGGTGCAACACAAGTTTGTTGGTCTAAAGACACATGACTATCACGTTATGCTGCAACGTCTGATTCCAGTGGTAATTCGACCATATTTGCCTCGCGACGTCGTAGAACCAATAGTGGCATTGTGCAGATGGTGGCAGAGGTTATGCGCCAGAGAATTAAAGAAGTCAGATGTCGTGGAATTGCAACAACAAATTGTGCACATCATTTGCAAACTAGAGAGGATTTTTCCTCCTGCTTTCTTCGACATAATGATTCACCTAATGATCCACCTGCCCGAGCAGGTTCTCTTTTCTGGTCCGGTCCAGTACACTTGGATGTATCCTCAAGAAAGGTACGTACAACTAATTAATTATACAGGTTTTTCGATTCATAATTTGTTCCACTGGAGATTACTAGCTGGCTATATGCATGTACTTATTTTTATTGTACGTTTGATTAATTTTGTAGACAGCTTGGACAGTATAAGTCATTCGTCAAAAACAGGTCGGCCCCGGATGGCTCCATAGCAGAGACATACCTAATGCATGAGTGCGTTACTTACTGCAACAGGTACCTCAAAGATCCACCACCTCCAACTGCCTCCGATCCCAGTGCCCGCATCAATCTTTCTGTCGTCACCAATGTCGTCCGACCGTTTAGAGGAGTATTAAAGGAAACGTTAACACGGGAAGAACTTATTGAGGCACATTGGGTAGTGTTACGAGACTGTGACGAAGTTGAGCCGTACATGATGTCATACAGGGAGAGGCTTCAGGCGTTATATCCAGACAAGAGTTCGGCGTGGATTGAGAAAATGGTTAAGAAAAAGTTCCCCGATTATTTCTTCCAATGGGTACGTATTTAGTGATTTATATACATATTGAGATCATGCATGTTTAATTTGTAGAAAGTAAACCCTTACATTTTTCCATTTTCGCAGATGATTGATCTGCAAAAATCCGAAAACCACGGGGGGTGGTGGTCTTGGCCAAAGCACTTGCTAGCAGGGAAGCCGATTAAACACTATATTTATCCGGGATGTTTTGTGAACGGTGTGAAGTTCCATTCATTGGCGCGAGATGAAGGAAGAAGAACACAAAACAGTGGGATAGCGGTTGGGAAAGACCCTGATCTATATTACGGAATGATCGTATATGTGGTTCAGCTATGTTACGGGAATGATGTCAACGTTTTCCTATTCAAGTGCAGATGGTTCAAGCGTACAAAGGAAGACCTGGGAATTTTATCAGTCGATACAAACTCAAGCTGGTATGAGGATGAGCCTTTCGCTCTCGCCACCTTAGTTAGGCAGGTGTTCTATCTCGACGATCCGAAAGCTGGTGACGGGTGGAAAATAGTGAACCAGATCTCTCATCGAGGAGTTTGGAATACAGAGACAATTGAAGGGACACCGGCGACGACTGAAGATGCTGCTGAACCAGATAGAGACATTCCTGCCTATCAAGAGCCTAATATTTCTGTCATCCGCTCCGACATAATGGACCTGGTTCAAGACGGTGAACGGTTACCCATGCCTGATGGTTGTACAGATCTAACTGAAGAAGAGATTATTGAGGTAGATGAAGAAGACGTGCAGGATGAGGACGATGACGACAACTCCGGTTATTCCTCGGACGATGTTGAGTACGATGAGCAATCGGATAACGGTGATGATGATGATGACGATTATGACGAAGAGTACGGTCACACGACGAGGATCATTAATTGGTAAACCCTAATTTATTATTGTAATATATATATGATCGATCGATGCATCGTAAAAAGGTGAAAGATTTCTATTATGTCGAGACTTTAAGATTCCTCGTCCAGCTTTGGTTGGTTTTATTGTTTTTAAATACTATTTATGTATAAATTGGATTAATTATGGGTCCATATATATGATTATATATATTGACTTGTGATAGTATTATTGAGAGCACAAATTTTGTACGTAGTCCCGGCCCCTCTCTTTGCTTTCAACTTCATCGGTGTATTCTCTGATCTTATTAAAAGTAAGCTGAAGCTGCTCTACATTTCGCTCAAGCAGCCCTTCAAACCCTAAATGCTCGACACGTACTAAATGTAGCATGATCGGATCGATCGATCATTTTTTTAATTATATTCTTGAATGAGAATAATTGAACGAACATACAAATGACCGGGGACGACCTAAACCCTAAACCCTACGGCCCTAACCTCTGAATTCAGGGTTTTACACTTGGACGACGGAGACAGTCATTATCCGTCGTCTAGGTACACACTTGGACGACGTAGAATGACTGTCTCCGTCGTCCAAGTGACAAACCCTAAGGACCCCTAACCCCTGAATTCAGGGTATATTCACCTGGACGACGGATACGACATTCTCCGTCGTCCAAGTACACACCTGGACGACGGATATTAGCGTCTCCGTCGTCCAGGTGTGTACTTGGACGACGGAGAATGTCGTATCCGTCGTCCAGGTGTAAATTTCGTAATTTTTTCTAAGACAACGACCATCTAGACCATCTTCGAATGCATATTCTTTTCGTCAAGACTTTAGAGTAGTATATTCTTGGTGTGTGAGCTTCGACGGTTCGAAAATCGGAGTTGCGAAATGTCCTGTATCCACGTTTCCGGTTTGTGAAATTCTCGGTTTTGCGGTTGACTGTGCCGATGAAACCCTTCCCGAACTTATTATTTCCTGGTCCTTTATAGTAATTATATATTATGTTACGACGAACATATCCAACGGTTGTTTTGTCCAAATTCAATTTCGTTAGTACTCTGCTGCAAATCAGCAACTACAAGTGAACACTAAAGTCTTAAAGATTAGTCGATACTTAACAACTTTCAAAACGTAAAATTATTCGGCGGTTCAAATTTATCTGTTTATATATACGATGCGTTCATCGATATTGTACGACTATTTCACTCGAATGACAGATCGCTAAATTCCTAGGGAATTAATTTAAATATATTTTTTTTTGCATAATTTGAACCTAGACGACGGATACGGTCATTTTCCGTCGTCCAAGTGTTCACCTGGACGACGGAAAATGACCGTATCCGTCGTCTAGGTTCAAATTACCATGGCGGTTCGAATAAAATTTTTATTATTTTTCGATGTAAATATTGACTTGGACGACGGATATGTCGTTTTCCGTCGTCCAAGTGAACACTTGGACGACGGAAAACGACATATCCGTCGTCCAAGTCGAAATAACATGGCGGTTCGATTTGCCGCCTCAATTTTCGGCGCCGCTTGAAATTCCACTTAGACGACGGAAAACACTGTCTCCGTCGTCTAAGTCAACATTTATGGCGGTGAAACGGCCCGCCCATTTATTTGGCGCCGGTTCGAAAAAATTTGACTCTTCACTTAGACGACGGAAAACACTGTTTCCGTCGTCTAAGTGCACTTAGACGACGGAGAATAGTGCTCCGTCGTCTAAGTGAAACTCTATAAATAGGCCGAGCCTCATCTTCTTTTCCTCATCCCTTACAACTTTCTCTCCTCCATCTCCTCTCTCTCTCTCATTCCGGCGATTCTCCTCCGGCGACGCTTCGACGACATTATTTCCGGCGTGGTTCCTCCTCTCCGACGACACAACTCCGGCGATTTTCGCAGAAAACTCTCGAAAAACTCCGATTCGGTAAATTTCTATTTTTCCCTTATTAAAATAATTTTTTTTTAATTAATTAGTTTTAAATATTTCTTAAATGATTATTTTAATGTTATTTATTAATTATTGCTATTAATACTAATTAAATGAATAATTGTAAATTTATTGTTATTAATTATATTTAGATTAATTATTGTTATTAATTAAATAAATGATTACATATTGTTATTAATTAATTAAATGGTAAATTATTGTTATATATTAATAATAATTAAATGAATAATTGTAATTACTTGATAATTTATGAAATGAATAAATATTATTGTAATTATTTATTAATTAGTTGCATAATTAAATAAATATGAGATTAAATTAATTAGTAGTACGTGTTCGATTTAAATTTAGTACATAGGCTTGGTGTAATTAAGTCGCACTCTTTGGAATAGATGGCGCCTCTTTTCCTTGCTTATCTCCTTAACCCCTCGTGATGTGTGGATTTCATCACCGCACACCATAACCTAAGTGAAGTTATGGACACGAGGTTGAGGGCGGAGTTTGCAAAGGATTTGAGGGAGTGTAAATTTTCGAAAAATTGGCCGAATGTCGGACATGGTGTCTAGAAACGGGTTATGACTGGTGACAGGATTTGGACTAAGAAAGACTTTTGTCGAAATTAGTCCTGCCTCTCGCGTTATCTCTATCCCTAACTGGCCATGTTTTTCGATTTAACCAAGGCTGATTAATTGAAAATTTACACTTTATCGCGCGGGTCGCACGTCCATTGAACGACCGAAAATGCCAAGCTAGTGTACTCTATTTAAATCTTAAACGTACTTAATTAATTAGCGTAAATTTTTAAGTTGTAATTATTATGGTAAGTAGGTACGCGTATTTTAACACCGTACTCTTAGGTTTAAATGGCTCCGCCAAAGACCACATCCGGCAAGAAGAAAGCCCAACAGGAGTCAGAAGATGAGATGCTCCAAATGTTGGCGGCCCAAGTCGGTTGGGTTCAACTGCAGGACGACGCCCTCAATCCGGGGCCTTCTGGGGAAATTCCCTCTGCCCCATTTCTCTCAAGCGGTGATGACGTCGACCCCTTTTCAACTCCGACGCCCGGTACCGCTTCAACGGGAAGTACTCAGGCGTCTTCGACGGCCGATTCTATCATGTACAGCGCCCGCCGTAAGCAAAGGAGGGCCCCCACTGACCCCCAACCGAAAAAGACTCGGGGTCTCGTTAAAGGTGGAAAGGCGGAGAAAATTTGCAAGGCGACCGGGAGCAAGATCGCCTTGCCCTACGACGAATTCACCGGTGGCCCTCCCACACCTCAGCTAGCAAGTCTCTCGGCTCATAGCATTGGGTCGATTGTTCGTAACCGGGTTCGTATCACTGCCCCTACTTGGAGGGAGGTGCCGGATTCGGAGAAGGCGAAAGTCTTTAAGGATCTTTCGGTACGTAATACGTACAATTTTAGTTATTATATACTATTTTTAATATTAGTTATATATAATTTTATAATATATACGATTATAATTTCCAATTTATTTCTGATAGGAACAATTTGCGGTGGATCCGGATCCGGCGATGTTGAGGCATATCAACCAAACCGCCAACAACATCTTCAAAGATTGGAAGTACAGGCTCCATCAGTACTTCCGAACTAACGGTCCCGTGCCTCCCCCCGAAGAGCTGCGTGGGGATAGAGAAGATGAGTGGGAGTGGTTGTGTAACCACTTTGCCGATGAGCAATTTCAGGTGTTAATTTACTTTTTTTATTTCAATTAAGATAATTGAATACTCTAAATTTTAGTTACTTATAAATTTTTTAATGATTTCATTATGTTGTCTAACAGAAATTCTCCGGTGTCAACAAAGCCAACCGGGGGAAGAAGGACAAGCACCATACTTCCGGCGCCAAGCAACTCATTCAAATTGCCAAGGAGCACAGGGATAAGGGCTCCAAACACCCTTATCTCGATGCAAGCGTAAGCGCGTACGTGACGCCTGGGCTCGATAATGAAGCGAGTCAACGCGGCGTAAGTCATATATATATATATGTGTGTGCGCTAATAATTATAGTAATTATTATTTAAATATTATTTCATTATAATAAATTTATTATTCTTTTGTAGGCAAGAGTGATAGAGCGTGCGCAGGAAGAATTGGCTAACACTCAGCTTGCGTTCCCAGATGTGCCGCTAGAAGACCTGCCTCCTCTATCTGTGGAGAGCCAAATAGCAATTGCGGATGAGGTCTACGGTCGTAGAGCTGGCAAGGAGGTTAGGCACTTCGGGCCTAAGGTGGTTCGAGATTTGTCGACCTCTGAGTCATCATCTACGGGAGGTTCGGGGCGGCGGAGAAGTTCTCAAGCTGCGGCAGCCTATGAAGAGGCTCGAATCGCACGGGAGGAGAATATTGCCATGCGCCAAAGAATGGACCAGCAAGACGAGCGAATAGCCCAACTCATCGCCCTTATGCAACAAGCTCAAAGACAATGTCAACCTCCTCCGAACCCATTCCCCGACGACGACGACCCGGCTGGAGGCGGAGGACGAGGCGGCGCATCTGCTCCTCCAGTGTTTTAGCTAGCTAGTAGTTTATTATTTCGTTTCTTAATTTCCGCATTACGAATAATATTTTCATTTTTAATTATGGGTTTTTTCGATTATGTATGTACAAATTAATTTTAATTATTTTATTAATTTAGTGTATTTAATTAATTTAATTAATTTTTTTTCAATTAATATTAATAATATTTTTCAATTTAATTTTTTTTTAAAAATTAATTTTTCACTTAGACGACGGAGACATTAATCTCCGTCGTCTAAGTCCCCACATGGGCCACGGACGTTGTTAGCTTGTCCGTGACCCAGGTGGTGACTTAGACGACGGAGATTAATGTCTCCGTCGTCTAGGTGACTACCTGGGCCACGGAGAAGCTAACAATCTCCGTGGCCCAGGTTGTGACTTAGACGACGGAGATTAATGTCTCCGTCGTCTAAGTTCATACCTGGGCCACGGAGATTGTTAGCTTCTCCGTGGCCCAGGTAGTCACCTAGACGACGGAGACATTAATCTCCGTCGTCTAAGTCACCACCTGGGCCACGGACGTTCTCCGTGGTCCAAGTGAACTTGGACGATGGAGATTAAATTCTCCGTCGTCTAAGTACTTAGACGACAGCACTTGGAGCACGTACCTTGGACGACGGATTTTCCGTCGTCCAAGTACTTAGACGACGGAGACTGTCACTTAGACGACGGAAATGCTCCGTCGTCTAAGTCACCTTTTCTTGTAGTGAGCGGTGCCGAAAATTGAGGCGGCACATTGAACCGCCATAATTTTCAACTTGGACGACGGAGAATGACCATCTCCGTCGTCCAAGTGCAATTAACATTGAAAAAAAAATTAAAATGAACCGCCATGGTAATTTGAACCTGGACGACGGAGAATGACCATCTCCGTCGTCCAGGTTCAAATTACGTAAAAAAAAATTTAAAAATTAATTCGCTAGGAATTTAGCGATCTGTCATTCGAATGAAATAGTCGTACAATATCGATGAACGCATCGTATATATGAACAGTTAAATTTGAAACGATGAATAATTTTACGTCTTTAAACTTGTTAAGTATCTACTAATGTTTACGACTTAATGGTTCATAAGTATAGGCTCATTTGCACCAGAGTATTAACGAAATTGAATTTGGACAAAACAACCGTTGGATACGTTCGCCGTAACATAATATATAATTACAATAATTTTCAGAAAATAATAAGTTCGTGAAGGGTTTCATCGGCACAGTCAACCGCAAAACTGAGAATTTCACAAACCGGAAACGTGGATACAAGACATTTCGCAACTCCGATTATCGAACCGTCGAAGCTCACACACCAAGAATTGTTTACTCTAAAGTCTTGACTAAAAGAATATGTATTGGATGAAGGTCTAGATGGTCGTTGTCTTAGAAAAAATTACGAAATCTGCACCTGGACGACGGAGAAGCTCATCTCCGTCGTCCAGGTTCAGAGACCCTGAATTCAGGGGTTAGGGGCCTTACTGTTTAGGTTTAGGGTTTTGCACTTGGACGACGCAAATTCCCTTCTCCGTCGTCCTAGTGAGTACCTGGACGACGGAGAATGACCATCTCCGTCGTCCAAGTGTACAAACCTTGAATTCAGGGGTTAGGGCCTAAGGGTTTAGGGTTTAGGTCGTCCCCGGTCATTTGTGTATCCGTTCAATTATTTTGATTAAAGAATATAATTAAAAAAATGATTGATCGATCCGATCTGCTAGATTTAGGGTCGAGGATTTAGGGAGATAGCCAAAATACCCAAAAGGTGAAATCTGGAATTAATTTCTCCGTTGTCCAGGATATATAATTCGGATTAATTAATTAATTTAATTTAATTTACGTACGTCGGTCGATCCAATCTGATCGAGCATGGACGCGTGTAATTAATTAATTAAGTACAAAAATATTAATTAAGATCTACGTACATATATACATTCCCCTCCTTATAATATTTATATTAATTATTGATCGATGATGCATCATATATTACAATAATTACATAAATTAATTACCAATTAATTTTTCTCGTCTTAGTTAAGTAGTCATCATCATAATCGTCATCATCCTCGTCCTCGGTATCAGATTGCTCATCCTCCTCATCATACTCAACATCGTCCGACGAATAACCTGAGTCCTCGTCCGCGTCCTCATCCTGCTCGTCTTCTTCATCTTCTTCATTAATGGCATCGATAATCTCATCTTCAGTTAGATCTGTACAACCATTAGGCATGGGTAACCGTTCACCATCTTGAACCAGGTCCATTATATCGGAGCGGATGACAGAAATATTAGGCTCTTGATAGGAAGGAATGTCTCTTTCTGGTTCAGCAGCATCTTCAGTCGTCGTCGGTGTCCCTTCAATTGTCTCTGTATTCCATATTCCTCGATGAGAGATATGGTTCACTATTTTCCACCATTCCTCGGCTTTCGGATCGTCGAGATAGAACACCTGCCTAACTAAGGTGACGAGAGCAAAAGGCTCATCCTCATACCAGCTTGAGTTTGTATCGACTGATAATAGTCCCAGGTCTTCCTTTGTACGCTTGAACCATCTGCACTTGAATAGGAAAACGTTGACATCATTCCCGTAACATAGTTGAACCACATATACAATAGCCCCGTAATATAGATCATTGTCTTTCCCAACCGCTACCCCACTGTTTTGTGTTCTTCTTCCTTCATCTCGGGCCAATGAATGGAACTTTACACCGTTCACAAAACATCCGGGATAAATATAGTGTTTAATCGGCTTCCCTGCTAGCAAGTGCTTTGGCCATGACCACCACCCCCCGTGGTTTTCAGATTTTTGCAGATCAATCATCTGTGAAAATGGGCAAATATAAGGGTTTACTTTCTACAAACATGATCGATATGTATTAAAATTACTAAATACCGAGACGTACGTACGTACCCATTGGAAGAAATAATCGGGAAACTTCTTCTTAACCATTTTCTCAATCCACGCCGAACTCTTGTTTTGATTTAACGCCCGAAGCCTCTCCCTGTATGACATCATGTACGGCTCAACTTCGTCACAGTCTCGCAACACTACCCAATGTGCCTCAATAAGTTCTTCCCGTGTTAACGATTCCTTTAATACTCCTCTAAACGGTCGGACGACATTGGTGACGACAGAATGATTGATGCGGGCACTGGGATCGGCGACAGTGGGATGTGGTGGATCTTTGAGGTACCTGTTGCAGTAAGTAACACACTCATGCATTAGGTATGTCTATGCTATGGAGCCATCCGGGGCCGACCTGTTTTTGACTAATGACTTATACTGTCCAAGCTGTCTACAAAAGTAAACGTACAATAAGAATAAGTACATATAGCTAGCTAGTAATCTCCAGTGGAACAAATTATGAATCGAGAAACCTGTATAATTAAGTTGTTATACGTACCTTTCTTGAGGATACATCCAAGTGTACTGGACCAGACCAGAAATGAGCACCTGCTCGGGCAGGTGGATCATTAGGTGAATCATGATGTTAAAGAAAGCAGGGGGAACAATCCTCTCTAGTTTGCAAATGATGTGCACAATTTGTTGTTGCAATTCCACAACATCTGACTTCTTTAATTCTCTGGCGCATAACCTCTGCCACCATCTACACAATGCCACTATTGGTTCTACGATGTCGCGAGGCAAATATGGTCGAATTACCACTGAAATTAGACGTTGCAGCATAACGTGATAGTCATGTGTCTTTAGACCAACGAACTTGTGTTGCACCTCGTCCACTACTCCAGTTATAGTAGCTGCATACGTAGCCGGATAACGAACGCCCTTAAACCAGTGAAATACATGACGTCTAAGTGTCGGCTTCACTGTGTAAGGTGCAACTGGCATCTTGTTGTACACTCCTTTCCTATCCTTCCTCAACCACAAGGGACGACGTAGATTCATTGATTCCAGTTCTTTGCACGCTTTGGGAGTATCTTTAGTCTTGAACTTAATACCGAGAATTGTTCCCACCATGCTGTCGCACACATTCTTTTCTATGTGCATCGCGTCCAAGTTGTTCCTCAGCTTCAACTTCGACCAGTAAGGGAGTTCAAAGAATATACTGAAAGGACCCAATCCCGATTCAGTTACCTAAACTGGAACCGAACCCCTTCTGAAAATACGAACCAACAAAAATTTTTCAAAATTTCGGCAGAGTTTCGTTACTAACGTGGAATTGCATAAACCTGCACCCTGAAAATAACACTTCATCTTATGCCACAAAAGCCAAACCGTGGGCACCAATCCCATCCGGATTTCTCAACATCAATATATGAATCATAAACAGTAAATAATACTGTAGTATATATATATATCCGAGAAAATCCGTATAAACAAGTATTAGAATGTATCAGAGCGACTACTAGAGTAAAATATATACTATATACACATCAGTAGGCGAAACAAGAACCTACTGGAAAGCACAGGTATCTCAGATCTCTAGCCTCCAAACCGCGACGTGAAAACACCAAAACCTGAACTGCAACTGGGCACGAAAACCGAAAAACCCAGGGGAAAGACATAAAACACGTTAGAGTGAGTGGACGAAAATAAATGTCTTTCACCAAGTATATACGTTATAAAAACATATGCGAGTCCAAATAAATAAATATAATAAAATACGCGAAGTAAACTCGTACTCCTCCAGCGTATAGAACATGCAAGTAAAAAATCCCGCGGGGCCACTCATGGACACGTCCGTGCTAGTACAGTCCAAATCACGAGATCCCAGACCCACACGTGATTCGAGCCAGAAAGGCCTCAGGTCAGGGTAACTGTTTCCACTCGGAAATGCCTTGGCACAAGAAACAGATAACTGTACCTACCCGGAAATACATCGGCACAAGGCACAGCGTCCCTCCTGGTAAGCACCCTCGGTGATCAGCCGGAATGCGTGTGTATCGATACAACAACATGAACTACGACTGTACTCTGTGAAAATCAAATCACAAATATCTCGATGCAAGTACATGAAATACCATATAAATGTATGTATACTCGTATACGTATATTCGTATAAGTATAATCGTATAATCGTAAAATACATGCTCATATAATCTGTAATCCCAATACGCATGCTCGACTTTATAAATCATATAAAAGACTCGCAAGAATTCCGTGAAAAGAAATTGTCCACTCACAGGTGAGCAAAACGCGCACTCGCGCTAATCTCGTGATCCGGCGGAAGATCCCTCGCTAGAAGCACGGTCACGATCTCGATCTCAATCTCCTGAATATTCAAAAAAACATAACTGATCAAAATCATAGTCCATAACCCTGTACTGAATCACGGAAACCAACAGTTCCCGGAAATATGCAATGCAGTACAAAATGAATAACGGAAATTCTGAAATCCCCACTCGAAACCTCGACTGAAAATCGGCAAACCAAATCAACCCGAAAAACTCTGGACAATAATCAGGACGCGATTACGAGAAAAATGACATTAATTTTATCAAAATCTGAAAAAGTCAACTCCTCCGCCGTTGACCACCGTTGACCGCCGCCGCCGGCGGCGGCGTGCCGTCAACGGCTAGATTCACCGGCGGAGAACTTCCAGATCACAAGGTCTCGACCATACGAACCACTTCCTCAACTAACACGAAAGCCAATTCACACCAGAACTAGGCCAAACAACCTCAAACAAATCGGAATTCAAACTTTCCGGTGACTAAACCGATAACCCTCAAAACCTTTTCAAATCCCAAAATCAAGCACATAGGGAGACTCTCCAAGGCAAGGGGAGTCTAACCCCCCTAACCACCACCGTCATAGCTCGCCGGAAAACGGCCAACGAACATCGACGGAAACCTTGAAACCGACCTGATTCGGGTCCAACTAAAAACTCATCAATTCCCAACAAAACACACATCACTCAATTCGAAATCACATGGGGAAGCTATACATACCCTCGTTGAAGTCGTTGGTGGCCGGAAAATAGGTCGTCGGACGGCAAAGCTAAAAGTGGAAACTTTCCTCTTCGGTCAACTGGTCAACTTTCCAAAAATAGTAAGTCAACGGTGGTCAATCCTCAAACAGTGATTTTATGACTATTCTCGACTATTCCGATATTTATACTCGCGCCTCGGGTCAATCGACGGTCTGAAATGAATATACGAAATGATTCGGATAAACACGAAACAATCAGATAAACTCGTCGGAAACCAAAACTTCAAATAATCATAAAATATTCCTCGATTATCGGAAAAATCTTCCGAAACCGCCCTCGAGATCGAAATCACGTACTCTACAATTTCCGTGAAGACAGTCAACTCAAATTCTCGACCGAAAACATAGTCGCGAATAAAGTCGACAAATCACACAATATCGTAAAACTGCGACAATGACCAAATCTCGAGAATCGTGCAGAATACGCAATTGATTCTGGTTCGGGTCGTCACAAATCTACCCCCCTTAAAGAAATTTCGACCTCGAAATTTACGTACTTGTCAAGTGAACAGATGAGGATACTGCTCCTGCATACGCTGCTCGGTCTCCCAGGTGGCCTCCTCAACTGAATGGTTCTGCCACAAGACCTTCACCAGCGGAATCACATGGTACCTCAACTCCTGCTCACGACGATCGAAAATCTGCACAGGCTCCTCAACATACGATAAATCCTCTCTGATCGGCAACTGCTGTGGGGCTAACACATGTGAAGGATCTGAGATGTACTTCCGTAACATCGAAACATGGAAGACGTCATGCACACGAGCCATCTCAACCGGTAACTCAAGTCTGTAAGCAACAGCTCCAACCCTCTCCGTAATCTCATACGGACCAATGTACCGTGGTCGAAGCTTGCCACGCTTCCCGAAACGCATAACTCCCATCCACGGAGATAGTTTCAGGAAGACCCAATCACCAACCTCGAACTCTAAACTCTTCCGCCTCACATCTGCGTAACTCTTCTGCCGATCCTGGGCAATCTTCAACCGATCCCGGATAACCTGTATGTCCTCCATCGTGGTTTTCACCAAATCAGGACCAATAAGCCAACGCTCGCCCACCTCACTCCAACACAATGGAGTGCGATACTGCTTCCCGTACAGGGCCTCGTATGGTGCCATCTTAATATTGGCCTGGTAGCTGTTGTTGTAGGCGAACTCGATCAAATGTAACTGCTGATCCCAGTTTCTGCGAAACTGCAACACACATGATCTCAGCATATCCTCGAGAGTCTGAATGGTCCGCTCGGACTGCCCGTCAGTCTGAGGATGAAAAGCTGTACTAAATCGCAACCTCGTGCCCAAAGCTCGCTGCAACGCCTGCCAAAACTCAGCAGTAAACTGACTATCTCGGTCAGAAACAATGGACACAGGCATACCATGTAAGCGAACAATCTCTGATAAGTACAACTTGGCCAATCTGCCCATTGAAATCTTCCCCGGAAGTGCAAGAAAGTGTGCGGATTTCGTCAATCGGTCAACAATAACCCAAATGCCAGTGTTGCCCGCCGAAGTACGCGGCAACTGGTAGACGAAATCCATCGTAATGTGCTCCCACTTCCAAACTGGAATCTCAAGTGGCTGTAGTTTCCCTGCAGGTTTCTGCCTCTCCGCCTTCACCTGCTGACAGATCAAACATCGACTCACGTACGCGGCAATCTCCCGTTTCATGTTGCGCCACCAATAGTACGCTCGAAGTGTACGAAACATCTTCGTACCTCCGGAATGCATCGCATACGCTGAACTATGGGCCTCATCCAGAATCTCCTTCTTCAAATCCTCGTCTCTGGGCACACATAGCCTGCCTCTGAACAACAATGTACCGTCGTCGCTAAATCGGAACTCTATAGGCACACCATTCTGTATCATGGTCTTCTTGCCCAACAGGTAAGAATCCGAATCCTGAGCCTCTCGTACCTGATCAACCAGTACGGGTCGAACCTGAAAACTGGCCAACAAAGCTCCATAATCATCATACCTAAACACGACACATGTAGCCCGAAGCTCGGCTAACATCGATACTCTGGCCACACACATGTGAAACAACGAGGTTCCAGATTTCTGGCTAAGTGCATCTGCTACAACATTGGCCTTCCCTGGATGGTACTCGAACGTGCAATCGTAGTCGTTAATCAACTCCATCCATCGACGCTGCCTCATGTTCAGATCCGGCTGTGTCCGCAAATAGGTGAGACTCTTGTGATCAGTGTAAATCTTACACTGAGCACCATATAGGTAATGTCTCCAACTCTTCAACGCTAACACGATAGCGGCTAACTCCAAATCATGCGTTGGATAGTTGACCTCATGTGGTTTCAGCTGCCTGGAACCATATGCCACAACTCTACCATGCTGCATCAACACACAACCAAGGCCCAACTTCGACGCGTCGCTGTACACAACAAACTCACCACTGTCGTCTGGCAATGTCAGAACCGGTGCGGTAGTCAATCTCTCCTTCAGGAGCAAATAACTCTCCTCGCACGCATCAGACCACTCAAACTTGACGCCCTTCTTCGTCAATCTGGTCAGTGGTGTAGCAATCCGGGAGAAATCCTGTACAAACCGTCTGTAATAGCTTGCTAATCCCAAGAAACTCCGAATCTCCGGCACAGTAGTGGGTCTACTCCAGTTCAACACGACCTCGATCTTGTCAGGATCAACACTGACTCCCTCAACCGAAATCACGTGGCCCAGAAACTTCACGCTATCCAACCAGAACTCGCACTTGCTAAACTTCGCGAACAACTGATGGTCCCGCAAAGTTCGCAATACTGCCCGCAAATGCTTCTTGTGTTGGCCCACACTCCTGGAATAGATCAGGATATCATCAATGAATACAATCACGAACTTGTCCAAGAATCGTCTGAACACTCGATTTATCAAGTCCATGAAAGCTGTGGGGGGGTTGGTCAACCCAAACGGCATAACCAAAAACTCGTAGTGCCCATACCGCGTCCTGAACGCCGTCCTGGCTACGTCAGAGTCTCGGATCCTCAACTGGTGGTATCCGGATCGAAGGTCAATCCTCGAAAAGACTGCTGCTCCCTTCAGCTGATCGAACAAGTCGTCAATCCGCGGCAACGGATACTTGTTCCTCACTGTAATCTGATTCAGCTTCCGATAGTCGATGCACAAACGCATAGACCCATCCTTCTTCCGTACAAACAACATCGGAGCACCCCACGGAGAAACACTCGGTCGAATGAAACCCTTCTCTAGCAACTCCTGGAGCTGAATCTGCAACTCCCTCAACTCCGCAGGCGCCATACAATACGGTGTCTGGGAAATCGATCCAGTACCCGGCAATAACTCAATGGTAAAATCAATCTCCCGCACAGGGGGTATACCAGGTAACTCCGCTGGAAACACATTCGGAAACTCAGACACAACCTCAATACTACCAAGGTCTGGCACTGTAGCTGTAGTGTCCACAACATGGGCTAAGTAAGCGACACAACCCTTCTTCATCAACCGATCTGCCCTCATCGCAGAAATCAAACACGGTAGTGAAGTGTTCTTATCGCCACGGAACAGTATCTCGGGTAACCCTGGTCGTCGAAACGCGACCTCCTTCCTGTGGCAGTCAAACATGGCCCAGTGCGACTCTAAAAAGTCCATACCCAAAATCAGATCAAAATCCACAATATCAAGCAATAATAGATCAGCGGCTAAACCATGGCCATCGATAACACCTCACAATCTCGGTAAACCCATCCGATGCTCACAAGCTCACCTGACGGATACAACACTCTCCACAACCCCGGAAGTGGAGATGTAGGTACCGTGGCTAATGATGACAGTCTAAATGATATGAATGAATGTGTGGCGCCCGGATCTAACAATGCAAGTACAGGAATACCAAAGACATGTAACGTACTGATAACGACCTCCAGTGATGCTCTGCCCTTACGTAGAGTCATAGCATGAACCCTCGCCTGTCCGGCTGGTCGTCCTCGCTGGGGCTGTCCCTGCTGTCTGCCCTGGCCTGCAAACTGTGCTGAACGAACTCCCGAAGTGGCACCTCGCTCAACTCCGGAACTCTAAGCCGCCTGTCCTCCAACGGGCTGGGAACAATCCCTCGCAAAGTGACCCTCCTGGCCACAACAATAACAAAGGGTAGGAACTCGCTGGCAAGAACCATAGTGATATCTGTTGCAGAGGCTACACAACGGGTACTCCCTCAGTACAGGAAACGTGCCACCAGTACGCCGAGGGTAACTAGAGCCGCTAGAATCCTCACTAGCTAGGGGTCTCTGCGTTCGATCTCTCCTCCACCTCTACCTCTGCCTCGATGCACTAGCTGGTGGTCGATAAGGTCGACTACCTGAGGATGAAGCTGAACCGGAAGTATCAAAACTCTGCCTATTCGAAGGCCCCTGACTCGGTCCACCTTCCTCAAATCGTCTCGGCTGGTACCTCTGCTGTTTCTCCTGCTTAATATCCTCGCCTCGGAGTGCAGCACTAACAAACTCATCAAAGTTATTCCGAGGCATCGTAGTCAAAGTCGCCTTGATATTCAGTTTCAATCCCAGCTCAAACCTGCGACACTTGGCTTCCTTTGTAGCCACCATATCCCGCGAAAAACGAGACAAACGGGTAAACCGATCCCGATACTCAAGTACAGACAAACTGCCCTGCCTCAAGTTCGTAAACTCCTCGTACTTGCGCTGCTGGGTAGCCTGATTAAAGTACCTCCGCATAAACAAATCACGAAACAAGGTCCATGGAGTGTCAGCTGGAACTCTGTCGGTGCTAACCCACCAAAAATATGCATCACCCTCAAGTAAACCAACTGCGGCTACTGACATCTGCTCAGGAGTATACTGCAGTCGTTCACAAACACGTTCAATCTGAACCAACCATGCCTCGCATATCTCTGGATCAACTGAACCCGAAAACACAGTAGCACCCGTAGTGCGAGCCTTGACCACAGGGTCAAAACGCTCTTCCAAACGCAGCACTCGCATCAGCAAGTCGTGCGTTCGGTGATCCTTATCAGGATCCTCATCCCGATCAACACGGGGACCACGTCGAGGAGGCATCCTACTGATACAAGACAAGCATTAGGTACAAGTAGAAAGAACGTAATCATCAAACTGCAGATATTTGAGGACACACAACACCCGAAGTATTGATGAGTACCGCTGGCCAGTCGGGTCATCACTCCAGTCATGCTGTATCAACTCAAATACCCTAAGCGTCACAACTACAAGAGTCTACAGAATCTGACAACCTAATGCTCTGATACCAAGCTGAAAGGACCCAATCCCGATTCAGTTACCTAAACCGGAACCGAACCCCTTCTGAAAATACGAACCAACAAAAACTTTTCAAAATTTCGGCAGAGTTTCGTTACTAACGTGGAATTGCATAAACCTGCACCCTGAAAATAACACTTCATCCTATGCCACAAAAGCCAAACCGTGGGCACCAATCCCATCCGGATTTCTCAACATCAATATATGAATCATAAATAGTAAACAGTACTGTAGTATATATATATATCCAAGAAAATCCGTATAAAAAAGTATTAGAATGTATCAGAGCGACTACTAGAGTAAAATATATACTATATACACATCAGTAGGTGAAACAAGAACCTACTGGAAAGCATAGGTAGCTCAGATCTCTAGCCTCCAAACCGCGACGTGAAAACACCAAAACCTGAACTGCAACTGGGCACGAAAACCGAAAAGCCCAGGGGACAGACATAAAACACGTTAGAGTGAGTGGACAAAAATAAGTGTCTTTCACCAAGTATATACGTTATAAAAACATATGCGAGTCCAAATAAATAAATATAATAAAATACGCGAAGTAAACTCGTACTCCTCCAGCGTATAGAGCATGCAGTTCAGCCGGGATGCGTGTGTATTGATACAACAACATGAACTACGACTGTACTCTGTGAAAATCAAATCACAAATATCTCGATGCAAGTACATGAAATAACATATAAATGTATGTATACTCATATACGTATATTCGTATAAGTATAATCGTATAATCGTAAAACACATGCTCATATAATCTGTAATCTCAATACGCATGCTCGAGTTTATAAATCATATAAAAGACTCGCAAGAATTCCGTGAAAAGAAATTGTCCACTCACAGGTGAGCAAAACGCGCACTCGCGCTAATCTCGTGATCCGGCGGAAGATCCCTCGCCAGAAGCATGGTCATGGTCACGATCTCGATCTCGATCTCCTGAATATTCACAAAAACATAACTGATCAAAATCATAGTCCATAACCCTGTACTGAATCACGGAAACCAACAGTTCCCGGAAATATGCAATGCAGTACAAAATGAATAACGGAAATTCCGAAATCCCCACTCGAAACCTCGACTGAAAATCGGCAAACCAAATCAACCCGAAAAACTCTGGACGATAATCAGGGCGCGATTACGAGAAAAATGACATTAATTTCATCAAAATCTGAAAAAGTCAACTACTCCGCCGTTGACCACCGTTGACCGCCGCCGCCGGCGGCGGCGCGCCGTCAACGGCTAGATTCACCGGCGGAGAACTTCCAGATCACAAGGTCTCGACCATACGAACCACTTCCTCAACTAACACGAAAGCCAATTCACACCAGAACTAGGCCAAACAACCTCAAACAAATCGGAATTCAAACTTTCCGGTGACTAAATCGATAACCCTCAAAACTTTTTCAAATCCCAAAATCAAGCACATAGGGAGACTCTCCAAGGCAAGGGGAGTCTAACCCCCCTAACCACCACCGTCATAGCTCGCCGGAAAACGGCCAACGAACATCGACGGAAACCTTGAAACCGACCCGATTCGGGTCCAACTAAAAACTCATCAATTCCCAACAAAACACACATCACTCAATTCGAAATCACATGGGGAAGCTATACATACCCTCGTTGAAGTCGTTGGTGGCCGGAAAATAGGTTGTCGGACGGCAAAGCTAAAAGTGAAAACTTTCCTCTTCGGTCAACTGGTCAACTTTCCAAAAATAGTAAGTCAACGGTGGTCAATCCTCAAACAGTGATTTTATGACTATTCTCGACTATTCCAATATTTATACTCGCGCCTCGGGTCAATCGACGGTGTGAAATGAATATACGAAATGATTCGGATAAACACGAAACAATCGGATAAACTCGTCGGAAACCAAAACTTCAAATAATCATAAAATATTCCTCGGTTATCGGAAAAATCTTCCGGAACTGCCCTCGAGATCAAAATCACGTACTCTACAATTTCCGTGAAGACAGTCAACTCAAATTCTCGACCGAAAATATAGTCGCAAATAAAGTCGACAAATCACACAATATCGTAAAACTGCGACAATGACCAAATCTCGAGAATCGTTCCGAATACGCAATTGATTCTGGTTCGGGTCGTCACATATACTCTTGTGATGCCAATAGCTGAGATCATGTGGAGGAATTGGATTGCATTTCTTTACATCCGCGTCATTGGTCAACACACCAAAGTCGAAATAGCTCAACCTCTCTAAAATCTCTTCGCCCGACCAACTACGGGGTTTAGGATTGTTCTCTACCGTCCCATCGAAATGAGCTTCATCCTGTCGCCAGGGGTGGTCGTGAGGAAGCCATCTACGGTGACCCAAGTAACACACATTCCCCGCGTACCAGCTAGAGTTCACGTCGTCCAAACATATAGGACATCCATTATATCCTTTTGTCTTGCAGGCTGCCAACATCCCATATGCTGGAAAATCACTGATCGTCCACATTACGGCAGCCATCATCGTGAACATCGTGTCAGTGAATTTTTCATAAGTTGGGACTCCATTTTCCCACAACAGTTTCAGCTCGTCGATCAAAGGTCTGAGGTAGACATCTAAGCACTTCCCTGGAGATTTAGGACCTGGAATTAGTACAGTAAGGATATTAAATTCCTTGTTCATGCACATCCACGGAGGCAAGTTGTACGGCATCAGAATAACTGGCCAAGTGCTGACGGCGGAGCTATTACTTCCCCAAGGATTGAATCTGTCTGTAGATAGGCTGAGTCTAACATTTCTAACCTCTGCAGCAAAGTCTCCAAATTCTCTGTCGAAATGTTTGAAACCCTCCCCATCCGCGGCGTGTCGCAGGACATCGTCATCTATTCGTTTTTCTGCGTACCATCGCATCGCCTCTGCTGTGTGTAGAGACATGTACAGGCGCTGCAATCTGGGAATCAAGGGAAAATATCGAACAACTTTCACATGAATTCTCTTTTACGAACTCTTCCTATTCACCTAGAATCTGCACTGGCCACATACGGGACAATAGTCCAAATCTTTATACTCTTTGTAAAATAGCACACAATCATTCGGACATGCGTCAATTATCCTGTACTTTAGGCCGAGGCTGCTCAAGATATTTCTAACCTTATAATGAGATTTAGGAAGATTGTGATCATCAGGAAGCAACTTACATATTTGCTCCTGAATTTCGTCAAAAGCACTCACTGACATTTTGTGCTTCACTTTTATCTTCATTTGCTCTATCACATATTGCAACACATTCTCTCGACATCCAGGGAACACCGGGATCTGCACTTCAAGTAGCATCCAGTTGTACTTATCCATCTCACTAGTGTCAGTGGCCAAGCTAGCAGCGGGGAATGTGTCATCATGCTCATGAGTGGTACTGTAACCTCCGTCTTGGTGTTGGTGTCCACCATGACTAAATCCCAGAAACGCATCATGGACCAAATCTGTAGTTGGGTTGCAAGCTGGGGGTCCGGCACCACTGCCGCTGGATGAGGCACCCTGGTAACTGTACCCTGAGCTGAAGTCTGCTGAGCTGAACTCTCCTGCTTCACCATGCTCACTCCATGTAGTGTAACTCCACATCATACCATTTTCGTACAGGTGTTGCACCATAACATTAACCTCCACATACTGACAATTAAGACATTTCTGGCACGGACACTTGAAACGCTTCTTTCCCTGACCATGTTCTATCGCAAAATTCACAAATTCGCTAATTCCATCCATATACTGGACATCACATCTATTCTTCAACTTCATCCAACTCTTGTCCATACTGCTACAAAATATTATAATTAATTAATTATTACATATATATTAGTCCATTAATTTACGCTTAATTATACGTACTCGATCTACATCCATCAATTACGTAATTTAATATGTGTAGCTAACATCCATGCATGTATATATGTACGTTTTAACTAAATATATATTAAGCAAATTTTAACTGCGTACGTACGTACCTGCTGGCATGCATATATGGCCTAGCCTGCTTCTCGATAACAGTTAAGCTAGCTAGTCAGCGGAGATCCTTCTCCTTCTTCTTCGATCTTTAAACTTTCCCGCAGGCTAGCTAGCTAGGAGAGGAAGAGAGTTTGGCATCGGGCTTATATAATGCTTCACTTAGACGACGGAGGTGTCGGTACATCGTCTAAGTGGGCGTTACTCGGACCACGGCGTGTCGGTCCGTCGTCCAGGTGAGCACCTGGACGACGGAGATGGACTTCTCTGTCGTCCAGGTGTTACTTGGATGACGGAGAAGTCTCCGTCGTCCAGGTGTCACTTGGATCACGGAACAATTACGTTTCCGTGGTCTAAGTGATGTTTTCTTGTAGTGATTTAGAATTGATGATGTTGGTAGTGTGATTAAGAGTCTGTGATAGTACATTTGTTGGTCGGAAGTAGTACATTTAGAATTAATATTGCTAAGGATAATGTTGTTAATAATAGTGTATTTGTCGATCTACTGTAGTGTTTTTGCTAATAGATCTATAGTAGTATATTTGCTGGAAAGTGGTAGCATTTTCGTAGACTTGAAGTTTGTTGATTTGATGAATTGAGTATTATGTTTGATGGTTTGTGTTAGTATAATTGTAAGTCTCAAGTAGTATATATAGGTTTGATGGTTTTACAGAATGTGTGATGGTTTGGCAGGATGTTTGTACCTTTGTAGTAGTGTGATTGAGTAGTATGTTTAATGGTCTGTAGTAGTATGTTTGATTGTCTAAGGTAGTATTTTTTTGATGGTCTATTTTGTTGTTTGGCAGAAATGAAAAAAATGAAAAAGGAATACGGTCTAGCTGGAACAAGTAAGAGGTAGTCACCTTCTTCCTTGATCAAAGTTGTAAAGAACAAACAGAGGAGACGACCAAGGACGTGCATTTCGACTACACAACAAGAAGAAGACAACCAAAATCTTCAAGTCCAAGTAGTGTAGTGTTAGTGTCTCCATTGCAATGTAGTAGTGTGTACGTGAAATAATAGAAGTATATTTTGAAGTAGTGATCTAATGTGTTGAAAAATTGTAGTGTGTTTTATCAGATAGAAGTAGTGCTTTCTTCTGTGATGTAGTAGTGTGTACTAGAAACTGCAGTAGTATGTTTAACATTAATGAATTACATTGAATATTTTGAAGTAGTGATTCAATGCGTTGAAACATTGTAGTAGTACTTTCTGTTGTGACACAGTAGTGTGTATGAGAAATAGCAGTAATGTTCATTTTAGTGTTTATCAAATAATAGTGTTTCCGTTGTGATGTAGTACAATATTTATGCGCTTAACAATGAGGAAATAAATAGAATATTTTGAAGTAGTGATCTAGTGCTGAAACATTGTAATGTGTTTATCATACAGAAGTAGTGTTTTCTGTTGTGATGTAGTAGCGTGTACTAGAAATAATAGTAATGTTCATTTGTAGTATTTATCAAATAGTAGTGTTTCCATTGTGATGTAGTACTATGTGTGAGAAACAACAGTAGTCTTCGTTTATGTAGTGTTTATCAAATAGTAGTGTTATCGTTGTGATGTAGTAGTGTGCATGAGAAACATAAATAGTATATTTAACAATGAAGAGCTATATTGAATGGTTTGAAATAGTGATCTAATGTGTTGATACATTGTAGTGTGTTTATCAGCAAACACAGTTCACTCAACAAACTACCATAGGTTTTTGAAAACACTACCACAGGTTATTGAAAACACTACTACAAGTTATTGAAAACACTACTACAAGTTGTTGCAAACACTACTCTACTGGATCTTGAAGACACCAACAGAGTAAAAAAAGACATGACATAACAGTTTTATCATAATATTATCACAGTGTCCTCAGGAAACTACCACAGGTTGTTGCAAACGCTACTCTGCTGAAACTTGATGACCTCTAACTAAAAGTTTGATGAGTGTACTACTATTGTTGTTAGATAGTACTATTGTAATTAGTTTCACACACTATAAGTAACCGAAAAATATGCACTCTGCCCACAATCCTTGACCACAATATTCACAGAGGCTACACTAAGTTCGATCATAGTCTTCATCATCAACTTCAAGTCTCTATCACCGGATATCATACAATTTGGATGACGCGGTAATGAGAAACTAAGAGTGAATGAATCCGGACTCAAATTAGGAAAACGTGACGACACCTCCATCACCACAACAAAGAAAGTTGTAGTAAGAGTAAAGAAGAACATGATTGTTTGGTTGTTGTAGGTGGACTTCGCATACAACTCTAATTTCATAGCTACTTATATGCAAATTAAAGAGAAGTGCTCACAGCACAGAAGTAGTATATTTAGTAGTCATTAATAGTATGTTCAGTCAACACTGATTGTACTGTTAAGTACAACATGGAGGAAACATACAGAACAACAAATTAGTATTCTCAGAGGCCTGCAATAGTGTGTTCACTCAACACATGTAGTACTGTGACATCTCATACTTTATACTAATTGTAAAAAGAACACAAATCAACAACATCAAGCACACACAAACACATAAATCACAAAAACAACCATACAATACTATCACTATGATGCATTGATCTATAATAAACAGTACCAGAATATGAAATCAACTAAATCAAAAAATCAAAATTTGAAATCGAAGTGCAAGATGAAAATTCAAAATTACATCTCAAACAAAGCAAGATCGTACAACACAAAATATAAAACATCTACAGAAACAAAGAATCGAAACCTCACCTGTATCATAACATCAACAAAATCTCAAATTCGCCTGAATCTTCCTCTCACCGAAGCTTCCTCTCGCCGTAATCTCCCTCTTGCCAGAATCTGAGCTTGGTGCAGCTCTCTTTCTCTAGATCGCTCTCTCACTCCTTCGTGCGGATCACTCTCTCTCTTCTCCGTTCAGTTTTGAATTTGAATGGAAAAAGATTCTAATATGATATATGTGAGGATAAAATTAGAAAGTGAAAAAAAAAAGAATAAAAATGATCTGATTCGTACAAAAATTGTTAAGTGACCTTACTAGAAAAATAATCTATTGATTTAACTAATACAGGAAAATTAAATACCAAATGGGTTTTGCCCGCTCATTATCTTAAACCATGTCACTAGAGGCCTTTCGGTCTCTCACATCAGAAACAAAGGAAAACAAATTATACAAATCAACAATTAATTATAGAACATGCATGCATATAATATATATACACACATATATACACGTCACTCTTTTTCATGGAAATTAAATTATGTTGATTTGAACCATATATATATAGTAAGAGCGTGGTATGATTATGATACTTTAACTTGTCCACACAGTGTCCCCATGCCAATTACATGTTTTACGATTTTGAGCGCGCAGTATAATAGGGAACATTTACACATACCATATCTGAGGCCACGTATTTGAGTGTCTACCGGCCATCTGATTTGGTTGAACCAAATCAAAGCAGCTGTGATGTAGTTTTTGTAATCCATCGATCACAAAAGAATCGACCTTGTATAAACTTCGATTATATGTATATGTATGTCTTTTGAGAGAGAAAAAAGCTTCATTAAAACCTCCCAGTCTGATGAGTACATACATCATATTGGTTGAGTAATCTTCTCCATTGGAGTGAAGTTATAATAGATGGGACAAATATTAATTTTTAAATAATATTAAGCTCAATTTATTGTCAAGCTTATTAGGACCTTGCAAAGAAAACATGAAAGAGAGTAGAGAGTCTGAGAGCACTAAGGCACCTAATTGTGATATGCTACACAGACTCCTCAACACAAGTATCAAAACAAAGTAATAGTAAGATAGTAACCCAAAACAATCTAAGGTTTCACTTCCTTGCCCTTTCCTAAAGAGCTAGCAAATGACATAGGTAAGTAAGGAGTAACTATAGAGCAGTAGTCTCCTCCCCAACCTTCGGTTTATTTTTTGCATCCATTGGTCAACCCTGCTTCTTCTTTGCAGTGCCATTCTTATTAACCAAAGTTTCATCCAGAGTTTTCACCAAATCAAAAGATCTTGGAAGTATACGCCTAGGAAAAGTGTGTTGCTTGCTACGCTTCCCATTGGATGACTATCACCACAGCCTCAAAAGTACTAACCTTTAGTTTTTTTTGGAGATGCCCTAGTATGCTCCACTCGATCCCGTTTACCAGCTAAGACCCCAGGAACTTCCTCCAACTCATCCAATTCTGAGCCAGACATTAAACTCACCCAATTAGAACGACTAATCACAAGTCCCGACCTAGTTCTTCTCTCTGCCATACGCCACCGTAGACCATTCTCTAGTAGCTATATGTTGCTTACCAAAAGCAAAATTTCCCTTTGAAGTAGCCTCTAGTAAACCTTCTAACCCGAACTGAATTTTCTTCTTAGTCTTAGTAGGAGAACAAGAAACAATCATCGATCTACTAGCACAATCGATTCCTTTCTTCACTTACTCCATTGAAGTCGGCACCCCTTCCTTGACCCATGGAGCATCTGGCAGCACCAACTGACACACTAAACAATGTCCAGATGCATGCCATATCAAACCACAATCCTCGCACCTCCCCCGAAGGTTCTCAAAGAAAAACTTGATGTTCTCCACAATACATGGAGCCATAATCATCTCCTTTTTCATCAAGAAAGGCGCATCTGGTCGATGCGAGATTCAAACCCTAATTATGCCTTTCTTGAGTGCTCCTGGATCATACTCAAAGTATTCACCAGCCACCTAGGAGAATGCCTCACAGTTATCCAGATCCTCGAACAAAGAAGGTATACACGAAATTTGAGTCCAAAATCTCAAAGAGGAGAAAGAGTACCTCGATAGATCGCACGTTCCATCATAGTCCTCCAAAACGAGAGGAGCTTTCCGATAGTACCGTGGTCCTCCCTTGAGCACCCTTTTCTTTTCATAAGGACTGTCACAAGAGAGAACGAGTAGCTTATTTTGTTCCTCGACCTTGAAACCCTTATCCAGATTCCAAACACGCCGGAAGCAAACCCTAAATCTGTCAAATCCATATCCTTTGGCGACAAGGACTTACCAAGAAGAAATGATCGAGAAACCCTACGCATAGAGCCTCTTGCTACCTTATGAACATC
Source organism: Geum urbanum (assembly GCA_946800695.1). Taxonomy (NCBI): domain Eukaryota; kingdom Viridiplantae; phylum Streptophyta; class Magnoliopsida; order Rosales; family Rosaceae; genus Geum; species Geum urbanum. Next base: position 41,384,464 of record OX327007.1, on the reverse strand, counting down.
CATGGGTGGCGCACCGAGAGCGAAAGAGGTAGAGAAAGAGGCAGTGATAGTCTCAATAGAGGCCTTGGATGACGACATGAGATGTCGCCGGAATAGATCTCAACTTGCGAGACTTAGGCGGCTAGGGTTTTCTTTAATAAAAAATTGCGGCTCATTTAATATAATATGTATATGTATGTCTAATTGACAATGAAATTCATTATATGAATTTAACATGATTTAGATATACTATTTAAAGCCGTAGGTGTATGTGTTTTTTATTTAATTGATTATATATGATACATTGATACTAAAAGCTAGGTTTACTTATGTACAACTACAAGCTCCCAAAAAATGTTTTCTTGCCCTTATTATATATATCATATCGGAAAGTTCTTATACCTCTTCTCCGAATGTGCAAGATAAGCTAGTTAGCAAATATCAAAACTGTGAATTAATTAAGAAATGTTCATGTCGATCAATTTTACATGATATCACATGAAAAGGGAGTAGATGTTTTTGTGAAATGTCATCATTTCTGGCATTGTGAAACTGGACATGTCTTTAATTGGTGGCTGATTTATGCTACTTAAATAGGCCGGTATTGAAAGTTCCAAATCGAAACATATCGATTGATTAGACACTATCAGAATACCTATTTTAGCCAACGAAATAGATTCATCGGCTAAGAGCTTAATTTCGTCGATTAAATGACAAAAATTTTGTCATCTAAACACTTAAATGACGAAAGTTTCGTCGTTTAAACTTTGTTTCAATGGTACTTAGACGACGAAAAATAATAATTCGTCGTTTTAACAGTTTCTTAAACGACGAATAAAAGTTCGTCGTCTAACATTCAAGACTACGAACATTTCTTAAATGACGAAATATTTTGTCGCAAAAAACTAACCTAGATGACGCATATTTGAAATTCGTCGTTCAAGTACAAACACTTGGAGGACGAAATATTTTAAATTTGTCGTCTAGTGTACCGTCTTAAACGACGAAATTGTCATTATTTCCGTCTTCTAAAAGTTCCATTTAGACGGCGAATTTATTTTAGTTCATCGTCTTAGACATTAAAATAATAATAAAAATAAAATAAAAATTTCAGAAAATATTTAATAAATATAATATTGATTAAAATATCTACATAATAGTCGATATCTACATAATAACTGATATCTACATAATATCTATATAATAGCCGATATCTACATTGGTGTAGCGCCATCTAGCCCAATTCCGCTACCTTTGGCATCGTCGTTATTTTCACGGTCTCGTGAATGCTGAGATGACACATCTGAACTACAACCATGCTATATGCCCATCTGTAACATCATGCACTCCATGGCTGCGAACCTCTCTCTGGTTTATCGATCCAACTCATTGGTCGCTCAAAGCTGCGCCTTAGCCCCCTCCTCGACCTCTCGAAGATGCGCCTCCGCCCACTCCTCGACCTCTTGGATGCGCTCATCGACCATACTTAAATGAGCTCGTGAGGTAGTCGTTGATGACTAGCTCAAATCTTGAATGCCAGCTTGCCCAGGACCCCAAATCTCCCTCCCAGGTCAGATTCCAAGTGTCTTCTCATACATTTGAATTTGAGTAGGTACATCCAGTGGAGGGAGCTCTTCAGGCGGAGTGTCCGGGTTTTGTGCCACCCTCTCAGCTAATGTTTCCTCAGCCAATTGCGTCATCTTCTCCTACAATAAAATAAACAATTAAAAATTAAATTAAACTCGATTAACTCGGATAATTCTACCAAAAGTTTGACATAATTTTCTCTAAAAATAAAGGCAATCAGAAACCTGAAAACACATATAATTGAATAATTCTAGCACACGAAACAGCTGCATTCCCAATATAGCAACAAACTAAACAACCCCATAACTGTATTTCAATGCTCGGTAAAATGTCAATCGATTCAATAACCAATCTAAATTATGATTCATCAATCAAACAAATAACGCACATAAAGTAAATTTCATCTAGTCACCATCTATTATAACCTATGTGCATACTAGGAAGATGCTTCTAAGGTTTTTTCGCATTAACATTTACACAAAAAAGTTAGTTTTGGTTTGTTTCAAATTTAGTGGTTACTTACATTATTTTGAATCGCCTTCTCTTCCCCGAGCCTCACGTACGTATCTTTGTAAGTGTCTAAGAGTGGCACCTACAAAGCATTTTTCATATGTTCCATAATCAGGTAGTAGACCGCAGTTGAGCCAGAATGGTGGTTCAGATCCTTCTTATCCCAGTTGATTGTGTTAGTATCCGACCTTGTCTATTACAGGAAACAGGAAGAAACAAATGAATAATAATAAATTATTCAAATAATATACTTTCTATTCGATATTTAACACATTACCTTAAACTTTCCGCTCTCGAAGTGCTGGACCAACCATTCCCATTTATCTTTCCGATTCTTGAACTCGTCAGGATATTAGACCTGAACTCATTATAGATCTTGTACAATTCGTACTTCCAATCGGCATACCTTTTTTTAACTCATTCCTCAGTGAAATCAAACATCTCTTGAAATTAAAGTGTGTCTACAAAAAATATGAAGAGACATTAAATATATATATTATAATTACTAATTATTTATATTAAATTAAATTTATTTAAATTGAAAGACTCTTACCGAGTGATAGACGTAGATCTTGTCTCTCTTGTCCTGTGGGAGCTCCGTCTATACTGGCCCCTTCATTGCCACCTTGCTCCGTATGGCGGCCCTAATTTCATGGTAATCAAGCTACTCAACTACTTTATCGGAGAGCCTCTTGCGAAGTCATGGTATGGAACATCGATATTCTTTCTCGTCATCTTAACCATTTGACCGACTTTGGTCCCTTTACACAACCCTCGGCTGTGTTTCGGGGCCGGTCCTACAACAAAAATTATAAAATTAATTAGTATTTATTGAACACACTTAATAAATTTATAAAACCATGAAACATTCTACATATCACATAAGAGATTACCTATGGTACTACTCCCTTTGCGTTGGACACTGATATACACTTCATTGTTCGAGGGAGTAGATGGTGATGGAGCCATTGAGGTTTGAATATTTACTGGTATGGCCGAATGCTGGGCCTCTCCTTCCCGTGGCTCTTGGGTCATTGTGTCATTTGAAGTGTTACCTCCCGTCCTCTGACATAACAACTGATATGCGGTAAGTTTTGCTTCCTCTTGTTATTTTCTCTTCCCACTTGGCATCTTTTGCGATATCCAAAAAAAACATAGCAATATCTTCATCAACACAACAACATCAACCTCAAAATAGCACACGTAACCTCATAACAACACAACAACCTCACAGTTTTGCATCAACATCAACCTTATAGTTTCACATCTACATCAACTTAGCAACATTAACTACTACATCAACATAACAACATCAACCTTATAGTTTCACATCTACATCAACTTAGAAACATTAACTACTACATCAACATAACAACATCAACCTCAAAACAGCATACATAACCTCACAACAACACAACTTCAACACAACAACATCAATCTCACAACATCTACAAAAACTTAACAACATTATCTACTACACTAATACATCAACATCAACATAAACAACATCAACCTAGCAACATCAAAACCAATTCAATTATAAAGAGATCAAGAGAACCGAATTACTTGTTTTGGCGTTGGTGGTGGTTGGGAGAGAGAGTGAGTCTGATTAGGTAAGGTGGTGGCATGGTAGCATCAACGACGACATCACGTTAACGGGGAGGGCAATGGTGGCGACGAAGACTACGAGGTAAGGAGGAGAGAGGAAATCGTCGTTCGGGTTAGGTTGGAAAAGAGCGTCGATGAGGTGGCTTGGTGGCGATAGAGAGGTTGGGGTGAAGTGGCAGTGGTAGTGTCAAGGTGAGGTGTCGGTGGTGGCGTCCGATGTCTGGCGTCGGTGTTGGCTCAGGGGGAGAGAGAGCGATGAGAGTTAATTAGGAATTTGGGGATAGATTTTGGGAATATTAACAAACACTTAGACGACAAAAATATTTCGTGGTCTAAGTAAAATAACTCATCGTCTAACAATATTTAAAATTTTCCAAAAAATGGCGCAACATAATTGCTGCCAAATATTTTGTTGTTAGACGAAATAAAAAGATTTCGTCGTCTAAGAATTAGGTTTTCGGAGTTAGGCGGCAATAGTAAATACTTCGTCGCCTAAATAGTATTTTATTTTTATTTTTCAGATCATTTATGAAAAATTAAATTTTGGTACATTTTTTTTTTGAAAGAGGTTTGGTACGTAGTCAAGTGCGATGCTAGGAGGATTATCTGCACGCTTGATTAATTTATTAAAATCAAAGTACAAGAATTATTTGGGGAGGACATAACACCTTTGCCCCAATCACTAACAGATAAAACCTCACAGAGAACGTTCCGGATAATCACAGGAGTCTCATCTAACCATAACTCGTAAACATTATTACTACTAGCAAAGTGTGCTAAACGATGAGTTATACCATTTCCTTCACGAAGGACATGCCGTATTGATAAAGAACTAAAAGACATACAATAAAACTTACAGCCCTTAATAATACGACCGGCCTCTGAAAAAGTCCTCATCTGATCGTTGTAATGCCACAACAACCTCCATATAATCACTCTCCAAATCAACCTCCATCCAGATGAAATATTGCTAGAATGAGCCCCACTCGACAAGTTTCAGCCTTAGCCTGAAAATTCGAGCTTGTATAAGGAATATGTCGAGCTAAACTAGCAACATGATCTCCCTTCTCATCCTGCAGTACCACTCCAACGCTACCATGCCTACTCTCTGCCTGAAATCCACCATCAACATTAATCTTAAGGCGTTTCCCGTAATGGGCAACACCACTTTTGTACTCTGTGACTTCTTCTTCCCACCCTCCTTAACTTGAGCAGCATGGTAATCAATCAAATATTGTCCAACCCATTGCAAAGTATTACCGGCTCATATACACTTTTATTCCACACCACATTATTTCGCTCATGCCATATGCCCCACGACAACATGAAAAAAAGATCAACTTTACCCCGATCATTAGAAGAACACACAAACCAGGCCCATTCTTTTATATTGCCAATCTGACTTTGACTCCCATGCACACATAGTAAACTCAACCGCCACAGATCAAGAACCATGCCACAATTTTTAAATAAGTGCATGCCATCTTCTACACCTTGTACACACAAACCACATGTAATATAATCGATACATACCTGGCGCCCATGTAAAGTCATGCGAGTTGGAATAATATCACGAAAAAGTCTCCGGACAAACGATCGAACTTTAGGTGGCACTTGCGCCTTCCAAATGCAATTCCACAACTCCCTACCAGAACCCACTCCACTGGAACACGAAGCTACACTCTGGCCTGTAGATAATCTAGCAACATGGTATTCACTTTTCACAGAGTATCTCCGTCTCCGTTCGAAATGCCAAATTAACCTATCCGGTCGGTGTTGAAGGCTGAGAGGGATGCTTGCTATATCTCGCTTCTCCTCCTCACAAAAAAGCTCCTCCAGCATGCACTCCATCCACTCAATTTCCTCAGTGTCAATTAGCTCCGCCACAACCATATTTTCTGTCCACTCATAGGCAAAGAGAACGGGCGAAAAAGGTGAGGAACTGGGATCCAGGGGCCATCCCACACCTTTATAGAACTACCACTCCCAACCTGATATCAAATGCCTTTCTGCAATAAATCACGGTCTGCTAGTATACTCTTCCAAGCAAAAGACGAACTGGCCTCCTTTGGTGCATGCATAAAATCCCACGAGGGAAAGTACTTGGCTTTGAGAACCTGCGAAAGAAGCGAGTTAGGGTTATTTATAATCAAGGGCAGACCTAGGATCGAAAATTTACCAGGATTAATTTTTTGTGATAAAATCTCGACAGTACGAGAATAAACTTGATGGGGGGGACATTATGAGTGTTACCTTTTACATGTAATTAAGTACAAATTTTTAAACTCGAAATAAACATGAAATACATTACAAAATAGCAATATAAAACCCAAAATCAATGCACAAAATATAACTAAATCTTACTCTACGGGACCCTGGAGCTTCAAACTCCTTAATCATATCATCATTTTCAATAGCTTCTGCAAATTCCTTTTCAATATGAAGTACCATACAATCATCAAGAAAATCATCATCCATCTTATTTCTATGCCTATTCTTAATGATGTTCATAGCTGAAAATGCTCTCTCGGTGGTAGCTAGCAGTAAAAACAGGAAGAGTCAACACCAAACAAATCAATCTGTAGATCATAGGAAATGAATCTGACTTTCTTGTCTGCACAAGTTGTTCACACAAATGACACATAGAATCTAATTTGTGAAATCTTACATCTCTAGTCATAAACTTGTGATAATATGGACACTCCAATTCTAATTTAAGCAGCTCATCTGACCCCAAATTAACAGGATAGAAGTTCTTAGCAAGAAGGGTTACCTTTTCAATTTCGAAAGAACTAAAATTGGCATAAGGGTCCAAAGTAGAGCTGAGTGCAAGAAGGTCACAAGTTGTTTCAGGGAACCTCTTTTTTAACTCACGCAACTGAAAATCAATTATAGCATTAAACACATTTATATAGTAATGGTGCTCTACTGTAATGAAATTCATTTGTTGACACAAATGACCTGTTCCATCCAAATAATGAGAATTCATGTCAGGCATATCAATGTTATGTGTCTCATAAAATGAAGCAACAGTGACCATCAAATCAGTCAAACCATCTTCTCTCATCTCTTGAAGAAGTTCTTTTGTATGTGCAACAAAATTCAATGCTTCCACGGTGTCAAGAGGTTTTCGTTGTAGTGCTTGACGAAGAATTTCAGTAACTTTTATGACCTTGTTCATTAAATGCAGGCAAAATACAAACTCAAAATATCTCATAGTTATAAGAACATCACTAGCTTCCCCTTGAAAAGACCCATGATCCGTCATATGAGTAAGAGTTTTCAAGGTTGCACTAAATAATTCAATCAAACTTTTGATAGAATGAAAATGAGATCCCCAACGAGTAGCACCAGGTCGTTGTAAAGTACATGATTGATTAGGACCTCTACCTGTCTGAAGTTGGCCAATAGCTACTAAATCTTTGTTTTCTTCCTTTCTAATCATCTTCTATTCACTATGATGCTTGGCAGAAGAATCAACAAAGGTGACAATCTATAGTAGAGTAGGAAAAAACCGTTAAATGTTTTTAACCCCTTTCGTCGCTGTAGCACTCAATGCTAGCTGCAAATGAGGAGAAAAATAATGAACATAATATGCATATGGACACTCTTCAAGAAAAATTGCTTGCAAGCCATTCCAAATACCACTCATATTACCAGCGCCATCATATCATTGGCCATGCATATTTTCTACTTGAAGATTGTACATACCAAGAAGTTTGGCTATCTCTGTTTTAAGAGTAAGTGAAGTAGTGTTAGGAACACTCACTATCTTAAAGAACCACTCTTGGATGATGCCCATACGATTAACAAATATCAAGGTAATAGTCATTTTCTCGCTACTAGCTACATCAACTGCTTCATCTATAAGAATACAAAATTTTGCATCACCAATTTCCTACCGAATCATGCGTCTTGCTTTGTCACCAAGAATATCTAAGAGAGTTTTTTGAATACAAAGAGCAGTGTACTTAGCATTTCCAGGACCACTTGCTAGGACAACTTTATCTTCTTCTCTAGCCATTCTTACAAATGACTTCCTAACTGGCTTAAAATTTTCAGCATTAAGGGAGCTCTCGGCTTCATCATAACCCCTAAAAGCATGTCCATGGTTCGCTAACAATATCACACCCTCCATTGAAGCATTAAGCCTAAAGCGATTATCCTCCACATCCTTAGCAGTTTTTTTTTTTTTTCAGAAATACTCTTTCAATTCCTGTGGCTAAATTTCTCATCGAACTCCATTTCTCCATGGCATCATGATGTGGACTATTTATAACCCCCTTCATGTTGTGAAAGCACACTCTTATCCCTCCAATTTCTATACCCATAAATAGTACGAGGATGACAAGAGTTCTCTTTATCAAAAAGAAAACACGGGAAACAATATATTTTGCCAAATTTTTCAGCATACTCAAGCCATAGAGTATTTTCAAACCAACTAGCACTAAATTTATGATTTTGTGACCCGTGTTTTGAGATTTTATAATCACTCAATTTTGGTTGAAGAGGACCCAAGGCTACATATGCTTTCCAAATATTATCATGCTCATTGATAGGATATTTCCATATTGAACAACGTTATCCAGGATCACGTTCAATAACATTGATATTGTCATGAGGATCAAACTCAATACTTATAGGCAATGGACACTCATTTACAGAAGCTTGAGACAAATGAGAACTGAAAGTTGATGGTCTTGCAAACCAATAACTAATCAATCTGGTCCTTGATCTGGTATGTTTCCCCCGTTTTATAACTCCTTCTTCTTCTGCCATTTTTTTTATAATCTGACATCCTAATATACAAATACAAAATCTAAATTCAATAATCAATCAAAAACACAAAACCCAATTCTCAACCCTAAAACACAAACTCAATTCCTAATTCAATAATTGGAGTTGGGATACTCAATTTATGAATTAGAGATAGATAAATAAGTGAGATTGCTAGAGGAGAAAGAGACATACAAGAGATACAGAAGAAATTGAGTAGCGCGTGATGATTCGAACGAGATGGTCTGATGGTGAGATTGAGAGACTGAGAGGGAGTGAGACCTGTGACTCTGTAAGTGACTGAGACTCTGAGAGTGTGATGGACTATTGGAGAGTTTAGAGTTAGGAGATTGGGATATGGGATTTGGGACAGTTCTGCACTTCTGCTTAATTAAAAATTTAGGATTGATCTCATTGATGTCGTGATTGTAGTTCGAAGTGGGTGGAATTTGAGAAAGTTCTGCATTGCTGGTTAGATTAGGTTTTAACTTTTAAATGGGCTGGGTTTTAAATTGTTTCTGGTTGGTTGCCAAGTTATTGGGTTATTGGATTTTTCCTTCAAGACTACTGGTAATTTTAATTCTACCTCTCAAATTCTAATCCTGGTGAGCTTGGTCACAGCTCTGCCATTGTTTATAATCCTCCATCCCTACCTAGCTCGTATTCAGTGCCAGATTAAACTTCCGCATATCTCTAAACCCTAATACACCATCCACCTTCGGAACACACATCTTCTCCCAAGCAAGCCAATGAATCTTCTTCACCTCCCCCTTATCTCCCTACCAAAAACGTGTCATAGCTTTATGCATCTAGTTACACAAATGAATTGGTAACTTAAAACAACTCATCACATATGTGGGCAGGGACAGAGCCAAAATTCTCGGTTAGGGGGGCCCTAAATGAAAAGTTTAAAAATAGTCTCGGTTAGGGTAGTCAATTTGATCTTGATTTGTATGTTTTGCCAAAACAGTTTCAATGTGTTGTTTTTGGTTTGATAAAGCATCACAATTACTTACAGCCTGATTATGAGTAATATTTTATCCTCCAAGATGTGATATTAGCGTTTGCTTCTTCTTCCAATTACTAAATCCATGACCACCACCAACAAAAGTTTCACCGTTCCCTTGTTCTCCAATAGCTGGTTTGAAAAGCTAACAACATAAACAAAATGCAGTATTCTCTTTAATACTATACTCTAACCAATATAGAAATTCAATAAACCGATCACGAATAAACCTTATTTTCTTCTTTTTTTCCCCAAATTTCTTGAAAGGAAAAGTATGATTTTTAGGTCGACAAGGGCCTTGCTGTAGATAATATTTTTGAACTTCTTCTTGAATGTTAGGATGATAACTTGAAATTGGCAGGCGTTTAGCGGGATCCGATGGATACTTTTCTGTAATATCTCCGGCACGAGACTTTTTCATATTGTTATTATTCTTCTTTTGAATTTTCGTAGGTGGTTGCTCATCTGATTTTGGAGTAGAAGAAGAGGGTTTTCTTTTCTTTTGAAGTATCTCTCCATATCTAATAAACTTAATAAAAATGATTGTATGTTAATCTCAGGAATGGTAGAGCTTTTATAAAGAAAAAAAGACCATAAAATATTAAACCTGGTAAGAGATTGAATCATAATTGACCTAATATTTGGACTTCATTATTGAAATAATATATAATAATATTCTTATAAAGTCGTCGGATTTGAATTAGTCATGCACTCTTACACGTCATTGAAGTTTAGATATACTTAGAATAAATTATAATATTTATATTATATAATAATAATAATAGTGTACTAACTTTTTGTTCACAAAAATTCGGGGGGGGGGGGGGGGGGGGGGGAGCCCACCATGGCCCCTATGTCCCTCCGTCTCTGTAGGTGAGTACACTACCAGAAAAACGCACTTAGGTGACGAAGAAATTTCGTCGCCTAAGGTTCGTTATCTAGGTGTCGTATAAGTAACAACTTAGACAACGAAATAAACTTCGTTGTCTAGGTTTTCAGACGACAAAAGTTTACTGAAGAAAAGACGAATTTTTTTGTCATTTTAGTGAACACTTAGACGACAAATGCAACAATTCATCGTCTAAGATAAACCATTTAAATGACAAAAATTGTTAATTTCGTAGTCTTAGTGGTTGAATTTTTTTTAAAAATAAAATTAAAAATTCATTAAATACTAATTAATTCATTATATGCTAATTATTAATTAATCAAAAATTTTAAGTAAATAAATAATTTAATGGTGGTGATGGTGGTGGCAACAGTGGCATTTTGTGTGGTGGTGGTGATGAAGGTGGTGTCGAGGTGGTGGTGATGCGGTGGTAGTGGTGGTGTGTGGTGGTGATGGTGATGATAATAGTTTGATTGAGAGAGAGAGATAGTGAATTTTGGGTAATAATAATAGATTGTGAAAAATGGTGGCAGGATTGTGTTTTATAGGCGACGAATTTTTGACAAAAAATTTAACGAAAAATGAATTTCCAAATTTTTTGACTTAGACAACGAAACCTAGTAGTTTCCTCGCCTACACTACCAGAAATGCACACTTAAATGACAGAAAATCCTTTCATCGCCCAAGACAATTTTTCGTCATCTAACTCCAACCTAGATGACGAAACATGATATTCGTCGTCTAAACTTGTACTTAAATGATTAATTGCATAACTCGTCATCTAAGTTATCACTTAGACGACGAATTATATAATTCGTCGTTTAAGGTTAGATTTTAGACGACGAATTACATAATCCGTCGTCTAAGTTTTAAATCATAGACGTCAAAAATAATATTCGTCGTCTAAGAAATAACTTAGACGACAAATTAGGTAATTCGTCGTCTAAGTTATCTCTTAGATGATGAAGATAGTTTCGTCGTCTAGGTATGTGCTTCGACGACGAAACTTTACACTTTGACGACGAATTATTTCGTTGTTTAAAAAAACTCAATTATTTAGATTAGATTTCACTTTCAGATCGAGCATATATCTCTCTCTCTCATCTCTCAACTTCTCTCAAAACCTCTCAACACCCACCTCCGGCCACAATTTCAATTTAATCGGTTTTTTAACCTCCAGAGTTCTAGTTTACCTACTTATCTCCGTATCAGTGAAGGTATTAACTTGTTTATCTCGATTATTTTTTTAAAATTTAATTATGTAAGTAATAACATACGGTGCCGGTGAAATATTCCAGTGAATATAATTTCCCGGCAACCTTGCATTGTTTGCATATTGCATTAATTAATTGTTAAGCTAATTGTATGTTGATTAATTATATATATGATTAAAAAATTATATATAATATGTACATGCATATTAACTTAAAAATATAATATATTAGATTGATTATAGTATATTAGATTATAACATATTAACTTAATTGTGTACTTAATTTAATAGTATAGTATATATATTAGATCAATTAACTGAAAAATTATATAATATGATAATTAACTTACATGCAGATATATGAACAAGAGTTAGATACATTAGTGAATAGAAGTGATGAGATGTATATGGACAAAATAAGAGAGTTTATATTGTTTGCGATGCAACATGGTCAAAGAAAGAAGCGTTACAGGTCTCCCTGCAGAAAATTTCTTAACCATCAGTTCGTGGAGATTAATATTATATCTCAACACTTGTATGACCACGATATGATATGGAATTACACTACATGGAGTGAGCATGGTGAAGTAGTAGACTTTAGCTCAGGACCAAACTTCAGCTCATGGTACAGTTACCAGGGTGCCTCGTCCAACGATAGTGACGCCCCTTCTTAGAACCCCACTGTGGATTTGGTCCATTATGTAGGCACCAATACGAAGAAGGAAGTTCTAATACTCCTCATTATGATACAGTCCATGCAGGCTTAGCCACTGACACTAATGAGATGGATAGATGTTACTTGAAGCCCAGACCCTGGTGTACCTTGGATGTCCAGAGAATGTGTTGCGATATGTAATGGAGAAATTTCAGATAAAAGTGAAGAACAAAATTTCAGACCGTACTTTTGACAAAATGCATGAGCATATATGTAAGTTGCTTCTTGATCATCACAAACTTCCTTAAACACATTATAAGGTTAGAAAGATCTTGAGCAGACTCTGCCTAAAGTACAAGAAAATTCATGCGTGCATAAGTGATTGTGTACTATTTTACAAAGAGTATACACATTTGGATTACTGCCCTGTATACAACTAGTGCAAATATTTGCACCGAAGAAATAGGAAGAGTTCAAAGAAGCAAATTTCTGTGAAGGCGCTTCACTATTTTTCGTTGATTCCTAGATTGCAACATTTGTACATGTCTCTATACACAGCTGAGACGATGAGATGGTACATGGAACAAATAATAGATGACGATGTGCTCAGACACATGGAAGATGGGGAGGCTTTTAAATATGTTGACAGGGAATTTCCAGACTTTGCAACTGAGGTTCGAAATGTTAGATTTCGATTTTCTACATATGGATTCAACCATTAGGGTAATAATAGCACTTCCGTCAATACTTGGCAAGTTATTTTCATGTCATACAATTTGCCACCATAGATGTGTATGAACAAGGAATTCGATTTTCTTACTCTACTAATTCCAGGTCCTAAATCTCTTGAAAAGTGTTTAGATGTGTACCTCAGACCATTGATTGATGAGCTGAAACTGTTGTAGGAAATTGGTGTCCCAACTTATGACAAGTTCACTGACACAATGTTCATAATGAGAACAGCAGTAATGTGGACCATCAATGATTTTTCTGCGTATGGGATGTTGACATCTTGCACAACCAAATGGTACAATGCTTATTCTGTGTGCTTGGGCGACGTCAACTCTAGTTGGCACACGGGAAATGTGTGTATATGGGTCACCGTAGATGACTTCCTCATGATCACCAATGACGACAGGATAAGGATAATCTCGACGGAATAGTAGAGAATTATCCTAAACCCTAATAGTGGTCTGGCGAAGAGATTTTTGAGAGGTTAAATAGCTTTAATTTCGGTGTGTTAACCAATGACGACGGTATGAAGAAACTCAATCCACACTCTCCAAACGATCTTAGCTATTGGAATCACATGAGTATTTTCTTTGAACTGTCTTATTGGTTGAAGTTTAAACTCAGAAACAACCTAGATGTCATGCACATAGAAAAGAATGTGTGCGACAGCGTGGTGGAAATAATTGACGATATTAAGTTGAAGATTGAGGATACTCCAAAAGCGTGAAAATATTTAGAATCTATGAATTTACGCTATCCCTTGTGGTTAAAGAGGGATATAAGAGGAGTGTACAATAAGATGTCAGATGTACCTTACACAGTGAAACCGACACTGAGGGATTCTGTATTCAACTGGTTAAAAAGTGTCGTTATCCTTCTAATTATGCATCAAATTTATTTAGATGTGTCAACATTGAGAAACACAAGTTCACTGGTCTAAAGACTCTTGACTATCACGTTATGCTCCAACGTCTAATTCCAGTGGTAATTGGACAATATTTATCTCATGACGTCGTTGAACCAATAGTAATATTGTGTAGATAGTGGTAGAGGTTATGCGCTAGAGAGTTGAGAAGTCAGATGTGGTCGAACTACAATACAAAATTGTCCACATCCTTTGCAAATTAGAGAGGATTTTCTCCCTGCTTTCTTTGACATCATGATTCACCTCATGATCCACATTCCCGAACAAGTGCTGCTTTTTGGTCCGGTTCACTATACTACACTTGGATGTATCCTCAAGAAATGTACAATTAATTAATTATAACAGTTTTTCATCATTTATATGTATTTTTCTATTTCTATTATTCGTCAAATATTTAATTGTATCATTTTGCAGACAACTTGAACAATATAAATGATTTGTGAAAAATAAATCTACCACGGATGGCTCGATATCAGATTCATACCTAATTTATGAGTGTGTTACCTACTGCAACATGTACCTCAAGAATCCAGTCCAGACCACCGCCTCGAATTCAAATGCCCAAAATAATCTTTCAGTTGTCACAGATGTTGTATGATAGTTTAGTGAAGTATTAAATGAAAGATTAATTAAGCAAGAACTTATTGAACCACATTGGGTAGTGTTGCGAGACTGTGACAAGGTTGACCTGTACATGCAAGCTTACAAGGAGAAAATTCAGACAGTCAAACCGAACAAGAGACATAACTGGGTTGAAAATGGGCTTAAGAAAAAGTTCCCTGATTATTTTCTTAAATAGGTATGTTTAAACTATATAGGTTTGTGATTTCTTTAATTATTTTGAAATTGAGAAATCCGGATGGAAATAGATGCCTATGGTAAATTCGAACTTAATTTGGTGTTTGCTTATTTGAAGTGTTTTTCCTTAGTGCATGTAGGTTTTTTTTTTGTTTGAGGGAAAACTATGTCCAATTTTCAGTAGAAATTAAATACACATTCATATATCTTCTTCACAATTTTGCAAATGATCGATCTAGAAAAATTCGGTAACCATGAGAGGTGGTGGTCATGGGAAAAGCACTTATTGACCCATAAGCCGGTTCAACACTATATTTACCATGGATTTTTTGTCAATACTATAAAGTTTCATTCATTGGACCGAGATGAAGGAAGAAGAACACAAAATAGTGGGATCACAGCTGAGGGAGGCGCTGATGTATATTACAGGGGTTCTTGTTAATGTGGTTCAGCTACTTTATAGGAATGATATCAATTTTTTTATATTCAAGTGTAAATGGTTCAAGCGTACGAAGGAAGATCTGGACCTTTTATTAGTCGATACACACTCAAGCTGGTATAAGGATGAGCCATTCACTCTTGCCACCTTAGTTAGGCAAGTGTTCTATCTGGATGATCCGAAACCTAGTGAATGTTGGAAAATAGTAAACTATATGTCTCACCGAGGAATATGGAGTACCACAACACTTGAAGGGACGTTGGTGACTGACACTGAAGTGCATAATGACAATGCATATCAAGAGCCTAATACTTTTATCATCCCCGACATAGGGGCACTGATTCAGTCTAAGGAACACTTACTTATGTCTAATGGCGCCACAAATCTTACTCAAGAGGAGATCAACGACCTAGAGAAGAATGTCTCTTAAAATGAGCTGGAGGATGACGACGACGACGACGTCAGATATGATTCAAATGATGGAGTTTATGATGATTATGATCATTTAGATGAGAATGAGGAGGATGATTCAAACGATGATGATTATGATAATGAGGAGGAATGATTGATATATAAATATATGTAATTAATAATAATTAATTTCAAACTTAATTAATTTATAAAGACGTGAACGAATGTAAATATATATGTTCGAGCATGCGCATGCATAATTATTAATTAATTAAGATGCACTAATTAAAATAAGTTTATTTAATTAAAATGTACATTTGTAATACTTATCATGTCTTACAGGAATGATTTTAAAATAAACGAATGCTAAATACTTTTTCAGTAAATAGGACATCCTACACAATGAGATCATAGAAATTTGTCATCTAAGGTTCACTTAGATGACAAAATTACATAAGTTCGTCATCTAAGTGTGAACTTAGGTGACGAAAAAACTTCGTCGTTGAAGAACTACTTAGACGACACCACCAAGAAGGAGTGTCAATAAAAGGAGCGCTAGTGCAAATAGCCACACCATGAAGAACATCTCAAGCCTCAGCCCTTTGTATCAACTATGATAGAAACTTCGGACATATAATAAAAAGGTAAAGAGAGATAGAGTCACCTTATCTAATTCCACAAGATGGTTGCACCAGCCCTCTCAGTTCACCATTCAAATAGGTCACCGTCCTAATACATATCTTTTGGATATATATATATATATATATCATTTGGATAGAAATTATACACTATATATTTCATTTGGATAGAAAATAATTAAAATTGGATGCAAGAAGAAAGACTTGTGCGCGATATATATATTTACTAAGTTTGTCTAACTTAAGTGTTCGCATGTCTATATTCACTCTACGTCAATATTAACGGAACTAAATTTGGATAAAACAATCGTTAGATATATTTATCACAACATAATATGTACGTAGACAAAATTTGGAGAGATTTAAAGTTTAGTAAGGGTTTGATCATAGTAGTCAACCATAAAATTAAAATTTTAATGACACGGAAATGTTTATAAATAAATCTTCGTAGCTTCGTTTTCCAAACTTGAGACACTTACAATCTCATAAATGGTTAGCCTAGGCCCTTGAAAAAAAATATGCATTATAAGATGATACGTATAGTTGTGTCCTTAGACGATGAATATCTCAGTTTTCGTCATCTAAGGTTAGCTTAGACATCGAAATATTATTTTCCGTCGTCTAACACTTCATGGTTTAGGGGTTGGGAATTGGGGTTTAGGGTTTAGTTTAGAAGGTTAAACGACGAAACATGCTAGTTTCTTCGTCTAAGATTTTATTTAGACTTTGATGGGTTGAAGAAAACCTTCAAAGGTCAAAGGGATGCTTTTGCCTGAATTGACTCAAATCTTCCATGGGTCAAGGAAATTCCTCAAAGGGTCGAAGGACACTTTCAGGTTGAAAAGTTAAAGTTTTTGTAGTTTGTCTTAGACGACGAAATATGATAGTTTCGTCTTCTAACGTGTTACTTGGACGACAAATTCTATCATATTTCACCGTCTAAGTTTTCATCTAAAACAGAAAAGATAACTTTGTTTTTTTTCAAATTATTCATGTATTGCTTGAAACACTCATTCATTCTTGGCAAGTGAGTTACTCAAAATCATTCTTATATATCCAAATTATATCAATTTTAATTCAACGTACTCACGATATTAGCTAGAATTATTACAAATTCAAAACAAAATAAGACTTTAACGAACAAATTATTACATATATGTTTTGGAATTAATGAAAAGCATCAGTCACTTTCATAATCTGTGTCATCCTTATCATCCTCACCGTCACCTAAGTCTTCCTCCTTGTATAAGTCATCATCGGTCTCTTCATCTGTGTTATTGTTCTCTAGGTAAGCTCTCATAACTCGAGTTCATTTGCATCAGGGTCTTCGTTCATGTGAATAGGAGTTGTGTCTGGTAAGTCTGCTATATCAGGCTCTTGATATGAATTATTGACATCATTCATGTTACTCTGTTCTGTATGAGACCTCCCTTCAAGTGTTGTTGTGTTCCATATATTTCGGTGACACATATGGTTTAGTACTTTTCAACCACCACCCTTCTTCGGATCATACAGATAGAATACCTACTTAACCAATGTGGTAAGAGCAAATGACTCATTATCGTAGTAGCTTGTGTTTGTATTCCTTGATAACAAGCCAAGATCTTTCTTCATAGTGTTTCATCTGTTTGGGTCAGTATTGAACCATTTACATTTGAAAAGCACAACAAGCATTCCATTCCCATATATTAACTTAACAACGTTGACAAGAACCTCATAGTATAAATCATCATTTTCTCGTACTGAGATCCTACAATTTTGTGTTCTCTTGCCTTCATATCGATCCAATGTCCGAAACTTAACTCCATTCACAACACATGCAAAATAAATCTCATATCTTTGTGGCTTACTGGCCAAATTGTGCAATGCCAGTGTGTACCACTCGTAGTGGTTACTTGTTTGGAGTGTTGTCATTTATTGATATTATTAATAAGAAGATTAAGAAATTATTATGTACAATTATTGATATTATTTACCACATATACATACTCATTCGAGGAAATAATCTGGGAACACCCTCTTATGATGTGCAAACAACTGTTTAGACTAAAGTGCAGATAATCTCTCTGAAGCACCTCCAAATGATCTTTTATGAAATTGTCAACCTTGTCACAGTCTCGCAACACAACCTAATATGCCTCAATGAGTTCCTCTTCGCTTAATCTTTCTAAAATTTCGTGTACTAGTCCAAACATTCGTACAATATCAGTGACAACAGAAAGATTGTAGCAATCAAGTGTATACCAAGCGCATTCAAAAGCATTCTATATAGTTATCAAGCGATTCTATACCAACAATAATCTAACATTTCATATATATAATAAACACATTCAAAAGCATTATAGTTATCAAGCGATTCTATACCAACAAATTCGCCAGAATTCATTCGCCATTAAACTTCAAAATACACCCAAGTATTTAAAAAAAATTCAAGGAAATGAATATATACAAACACTAACCAATATAAGAATATTTGAGAATGCTTTAGAAGACCTCGATTGAAAGTTTTTTATTACACATCAAAAAATCATCGGAGGAAGTGTTGAGATAGTTTTTGAGAGGTTGTGAGAAGATGAGGTTCAATCTGGAATTGCTACTATCTCTTAATATTTATTTCACTTAGATGACGAAATAATTCCTCACCTAGGAAACATAGTGTGTCGTCTAACAGTTCATTTAGGCGACGAAATATTTCGCCGTTTTAGTGAGATCTTAGACAACGAAACTTGTGACGAATATAAATTTGGTCGTTTGGATGGCATTTGGACGACGAAAGTTAGGACGAAAAAAAAATCATCGTCTTAGATATTTCTTAGCCGACAAACAGCGACGAAACGAGGTTTCGTAGTATAAAGCCCATTAAGGCGGCGATGTTTTTTACTTAGGCGACGAAACCAAAAAAAAATTTGTTGTCTAAGTTAGGTATTCTGGTAGTGACTATATTTTCTATGAATCAGTTACTTTTTATGAATTAGAGAATTCATAATCGTACTTAGATCTTAATCAGGTGAAGTATATATCTATCATAAGAACAACTTTAAGACTTCAAGTCAAGCTGTAGCTAGATGCATATATTCATCTTAAACTACTAGCTTGTATTTCAATTCGCCATTAGCAAACCCTATGAAATGATGAAATTATTGGTGGTTAATTAATTTGAATAATCGATTGAGATAGACATCTGTTATGAAATTATGCATCTGTGTATACATGCAATGATGCATACCATACAGTATGGTACGTGTATACAGAGGCGGATCTAAGAGATCGCAAACCCAGCGACCACTGGGCAAGCTTCTATCGACCATGTGTTAATTTCTTTCTTGTTGGCAAAATATCAGTGAAAAATGCAAGATGAAGGGAAAAGGAATGAGACTTTGAAGGGAGTCCGAGGAAGACGATCAAAGTGGGTTGATAGTCACATATTTATGTGTCTATTTGGTGTTTAATTCATTCCATATATTTACTTTATTGTTATTTAATTAGGCATTTTAATTACATATACTGTTTATAGGCTTTGCGGAGGAATAAAGAAAAAGAAAATAAAAGAGGGATTCCTACCTCAATACGGATTGAAGAAGGAGTTTTGTGCAATTATAGAACCTTATTCCCATGTGGACTCTAAGAAATAAATTGGGGGAAATATATACACCTATTTTAGGTTTTTGGGAAGGCTAAGCAACATACTCGGAGAGAAACTAGAGCTAGAGAATAGAGCAGCCGCAAGGGAACCTAAAGGCTGGCTTCGATCCATCGAAGCTGGACAGCAGATCCTGTTCTTCATCCAATCTTGGTCTTTAATCTCGATGTTTTGTTTTGATTCACTTATCTATGACTTTTAGTAGCTAAACTAATTGTTAAGGGATTGCTTGAAGCCCCGTACATGAAGCCTTTCTAATTCATACATTTTAATCTAGTTTTGCATATTCAATTCAAATAAGGTTTCTTTTTCTATGTGACTCACCGTATGAATTCTTGTTATATTTTCTTTGGTGGTCAACTTAGTATGCATTCTAGGATTATATTTTTATAAGATACAGACGACTGAAGATTATTGTTCTTCCACCGGATTCTCTATAGTGATACACCGATTTTATCATCAGGTGATTGAAACCCTAGGTCTAGCAGGACACACCCATAGTGTACCTGTGAACCTTTGTAGATTCTCAGACCTTTTCTAGATCGTAATTCTTTCTTCTTTGTAAATCTTGGGGTCCATGACTATGGGTTCAACAGAGGGATAGATGTGGGGGAGGTCTATAACAAACTCATATAGACATAAGGATTAGGTAATAAGATGTGTCGTGTCTATCAATCTTCCTGTGAACTTTCATTGATTGGATATGTGTATTAGATTAAGTATATGTTAGATAGATGGAATGACGGTGGTGAATTGCATTCCTCTTAACTCATTAATCATATAGTTTAAACCCTTCGCATTCATTAACATATTTACTTTCAGCATTTACTTTCTGCATTAGCTGTAGTTTAGCCGATTCAGTTCGGTAACCAAATCAACTCAGAAAACCCTTAAATTTTGTATGGTAGTCCACCACTGTATCTAGTTTATTGTGTTAAAAATTCGTAGCATTTGAGTCTGTCTAGAGTAGGTTCGTAGTGTCATTAATATACTATAGTCGAGTCTGTCAACATTTTAGTTTCGTGTTAGGATTCAGTTTCACCAATTTTTCTTATTCAATAACCCCTATTTATCATACTATATTGATATATTCAAGCTAAAAATAATGTATCTTTGCATAGGTTACCTGCCTATCAAATTTTGGCGCCGTTGCTGGGGAATTGCTTAATTCTAAGTCTTAACAGTCTAACTGGGTTAATTTGTATGTTGGTTTCTAACTTTTGTACATAATGTATTCTGACTTTGTGGTTAGTTCTATATATTCAATGCCAGGTCGCTCAACTGATGAATGTGCATATATGCCGCATCAAAGTTATTCTACCAAGCAAAATGACTACTATACACCTCCTTACACTCCAACATGGAATGATCACTCTGATTATGACTAGCCTCAGCAATTAGATGATGCAGAGCAGAGATTGATGCACATGTTATAGTAATTGATGCTCAACAAACAAACAGAGAGAGAGAGAGAGAGAGAGAGAGAGAGAGAGAGAGAGAGAGATTGTGCTTTTATGCAGGGGATGCGGGTAACAATGTATGTGCATGGTAAGAAAATTGACTTGTTGAAGCGACAAATGAGCCAAATGCAGCAAACAATGGCTCAAGTCAAGGAAGGAGGACTTCCCAGCAACACCATTCCCAGCCCCAAAGGACAATAGGAGGCCCATGCTATGACTTTGAAGAGTGGGAATGTGTTGGAAGAAGCTCCCAAGTCAAACAGCCCAAGAAGGAAGTGGGAGGAGCCCGTGCTTGAACAGATTATCCTTTATAAGCCGTTGGAAAATTCGTCAGAAGATTATGCAGGAACCCCAATTTGAATTGTCAAAAATGCACCTGAAACAAAAAAACTGACAATTCCAAAATCAGGCCAAGTATCCTCTACTCCCTCCCCTTCAATTACTTCTAAATTGCCTTTTCCTAGCAGGTTGAAAAAGTAGGTGAAGGTTGACAAAGAAAAGGAGATGCTTGATGTGTTTAAAAAGGCCGGGGTAAACATCCCATTGTTGGATGTGATCAAGCAGATACCACAATATGCAAAGTTTTCGAAAGATTTGTGCACAACAAAGATAAAATTCTATGGAACTGAGACTTTAGTTTTAGGAGAAAGAGTATCTGCAGTTCTTCAAAGAAAGCTCCCACCTAAGTCAGCCGAATCAGGACATTTCACGATCCCATGCATTATTGGTAATCACAGGTTTGCAGATGTTCTACTTGATTTAGGTGCATCAATAAATTTAATGCCATATATTATTTATGACAGGTTAAAAATGGGGGAACTCATTCCCACTAGTGTCACCATTAAACTTGCAGGCATGTCTAATTGTTACCCTCGAGGTATTATTGAGGATGTCTTAGTGCAGGTGGGAGATTTGATATTTCCAGCAGATTTCTTTGTGCTGGAGATGGAGCATGAGCCAATTCCTTCAGAAATACCATTGATTCTTAGGAGACCATTCTTGAGAACAGTGCGTACAAAAATAAATTTTTTTGATGGATCATTAAACATGGAAGTGGTGGAGGAGAAGATCCACTTCAACATTTATGAAACTCTCAAACATCCAAATAGTGATGATGCTTATTCTTGTTGTTCAATTGACACTTTTGAGAGTTTTGTTCAGGAATTTATTCAGTACTCATTAGATGATGATCCTTTGAGAAAAGCCATTGGAAAAAATGGAGAAAATAGGGACACCAAAGTGCATGCTTCGATGGATCGAAGGATTCCTTCGACCTATCGAAAGCAATCGACAGTCAGCATCAGGGAGCATGCTTTAATGGATTGAGGAGAAAATATTCGACCCATTGAAGAAAAGCTCCTGGAATGATCCATGCAGACTCAGGTTCGATCCATCGAAGCTGCGCTTCGACCCATCGAAAAGGAACCAGTTTTTGAGAATGACCGGATCAGGGAGGAATTAGATGAACTTAAAGCTATGCTGAGATACAAATCTTCAAGTGTGGGGTTGGAAGAAGAGTCCTATGAAGAAATCAATGATGAGCTTGAATCTCCACCATTTATACAAACAGGTAGTATCTTATCAGTTAGTGTTTCTTCAAAGTTGACACAATTGCAGGAAGAGAAAGTATTAACTACCAGCATGGAGCACATGGCAGAAATAGAAGGGGGAGTTCACATGGAACATCAAATCTAAATGCGACAAAGCGTAATGATCACTTTCATCTACCCTTTATTGATCACATGTTGGAGCCTTTTGCAAATTTTTATCGTAGATTCATTACGGATTCCTCCAAGATACCTAGACCGCCCAGTGCACAGCTTGAAAAAGACATAGTATTCAACTTTACTGAGGAATATCTATAAGATTTCAACACGTTAGAAGAGTTGTTGACTACAATTCCTAACATCTGAGTAATAGATTGGTGCCCACGTCTTGATGAGGCGTTGTGGTTCTTCATGATAGCATGGAGAAAATTCAATGACGCGCCTCCTATGGAGAATTGAGTGGATTCACCATCTGGTTAAAGGTGTTAAACTTAGCGCTACTTAGGAGGCAACCCATATTGATAGAGAAGCTTGGAAACCAGATTTGCTCTCTTATCCCTTCTCCTTTACTTTATTCTTCTCCACATAGTGTACGTGTTTGATGTATTATGTGTTTCATTCCATGCTTGTTTGATGTATTGTATGCTTTAGTTTTGTTTTACATTAAGGACAATGCAAATTTCAAGTGTGGGGTGGGGTTTATATCATATCCTTAGAGTTTATGTATAAATTTTTTGTTTTTAGTGTTAATTCGGAACTGTGCAGTATACTGAATTGTGTAATTTATTTGACATAGCTAAATGTCTCTTAAAATTCTTAAATTTGGAGTAAATATTTGTAAATGTGTATAGTTTATGCTCATAAAATATCAGCTGATTCCGACGTGTAATGAATTCTGTACAAATTCTACAAGTAGATATGCTCTGTTTTCCAATTTTCGAGTCTGTCCTAGAGTTTCCAGAGACAACCCTTCGATCCATTGAAGGGTTAACCTAGAATGAGACCAGAGAGCATGCTTTGATGCATTGAAGGAAAAAATTTCGATCCATCGAATCTTTGTGTCAATTTTTAGTGTTTTTCTTTGTTTTCTTGTGTGTTTTGGGTCCTATGTGAAAAAATAAAATACAAAAATAAATAATGTCAAGGAAAATACAAAAAGAAGAGTCTTAGGAACTCTTAACAAGTCAATGATGTGCTTATTTCTTTTAATATTGTGACTAAGAGATGATTATGTGACTTGAGTTTCTTTGGTTAATTTTGATATATGATGCATATGCGAATATGTAGTGGATGTAGAAACAAGTTAACATGGTACCGATTTTTGAGCATGCATAGACTTTATTGAGATTCATTTAACTCGTGAACTTTTGAGCCTTTATGTAATATACATGCTTTCATTATTGAGTGTCAGTTGCTTGCCGCAGATTAAGTTAATAGAACCTAGAGATTACTAAAACTTGCTCTTGTGCTATTCAAAGATTTTAGTCAATACATGTTCTGATTGATGAAGTGATAAATGCATTTAGGGAACACCACCATAGCTATATAAGCCTGTGTTCTGATTTTGTGTACACAAGATATGCACCCCATAGTTAACCACTTTGAGCCTACATGTGAAATTTTATGTCATCACCCACATATCTCTAAACTTGAACCTGAGAATAGTTATATATTTACCTTTGTTCTAGGACTTTGTAAAGCTATACATGAGACAAGTATGCGAAGACGACGACACTATCGAAAGGTGATACAAAAAAACAAGTGTGAGGTATCAAGCTAGTTGATTTGTATAGAAAAAAAATGAAAAGAAAAAAAAAGAAAAAAATTGTGATGTCTAGCTTGATACCCAGGTTAACTGTTGATGAAAAGAATGATGTGAAGGCCCAATAAGATGAAATCCGGCCACAATAATAAAAAAGTTCATGGTTGTATAGTTTGAAGAAGTCTCTTATTTGGTGTTTTACTAGGTTCTAGAACCATATTTGAATTATTATTCTTTAACCTGTGAGCCAAACCCCATTACAATCCATGAAGTTCTTTTGATCCTCAAGATGGCAGCCTTTGATATGTGGAGATTAGTCACAAGAGTGAGCATATGGTTCGAATTGAGTGATACCTTAGATATATTTTGAGAGAAACGCTTATGAGAGCATATCGATGTGAGGTTGGATCTTGCTTGGTTTTGTGCATGTTCCAGCTCTTTATTCACCTTGATTATGTTTGTGTCCTACATGTTACGTGTGTGTTATATGTTGAAGTTATCTTTGGTAACTTGCAAATATATATTAAACTTGGTGTTACAATTATATGGAAGAATGCTGAAGCAAATTGTTGAGGGCATTAGAGTGTGTTTTTGAAGTTTTTGAGTTTTTAGAATCTTAGTTTAGTGTATTACTCGAGGACTAGTAATGTTTAAGTGTGAGGTGGTCATATATTTACGCGTCTATTTAGTGTTTAATTCATTCCTTATATTTACTTTATTGTTATTTAAATGAGCATTTTAATTACTTTTACTGTTTTATAGGTTTTGCGGAGGAATAAAGGAAAAGAAAATAAAAGAGGGATTCCTAGCTCAATACGGATTGAAGAAAGAGTTTTGTGCAATTATAGAAGTCTATTCTCTTGTGAACTCTAGGAGATCAATTGGGAGACATATATAAACCTATTTTAGGTTTTTGGGAAGGCTAATCAGTATACTTAGAGAGAAACTCGAGCTAGAGAAAAAAGTAGCCACTAGGGAACCTGAAGGCTGGCTTCGATCCATCGAAGCTAGACAACAGATCCTATTCTTCATCCAATCTTGGTCTTTAATCTCTATGTTTTGTTTTTATTTACTTATCTATGACTTTTAGTAGCTAAACTCATTGTTAAGGGGTTGCTTGAAGCCCCGTACATGAAGTCTTTCTAATTTATACACTTTAATCTAGTTTTGCATATTCAATTTGAATGAGCTTTCTTTTTCTATATGACTCACCGTATGAATTTTGTATGTTTGATTTGGTGGTCAACTTAGTATGCATACTAGGATTCTATTTTTATGAGATACGGGTGACTGAATATTATGGTTCTTCCACCGGATTCTCTATAGTGATACATCGATTTTACCGTCAGAAGATTGAAACCCTAGGTCTAGCAGGACAAACCCATAGTGTACCTGTGAACCCTTGTAGATTCTCAAACTTTTTAAAGATCGTAATGCTTTCTTCTTTGTAAACCTTGGGATCTATGACTATGGGTTCAATAGAGGGATAGGTGTGGGTGGTCCATGACAAACTCACATAGGCATAAGGATTAGGTAATAGGATGTGTCGTGTCTATCGATCTTCCTGGAAACTTTCATTGATTGGATATGTGTATTAGATTAAGTATGTGTTAGATAGATAGAATGACGGTGGTGGATTACATTCCTCTTAACTCATTAATCATATAGTTTAAACTTTTTGCATTCATTAACATATTTACTTTCAGCATTTACTTTCTGCATTAGCTGTAGTTTAGCCGAATCAGTTCGGTAACCAAATCAACTCAGAAAACCCTTAAATTTTGTGTTATAGTCTGCCACTTTGTCTAGTTTATTGTATTAAATTTTCGTAGCATTTGAGTCTGTCTAGAGCAAGGAGTGTAAAATCGATATTTCAATTTTTTGGACTTACCTGAAAAATCCTCAATTATATCCCTAAATCTCCCGAAATTTCCTGATTTTTATCGATATTTCTGATATATCCCTGATCTCTCCCGAAATTTCCCAATTTTTTTGAAATTTCCCGAAATTTTCTAAATTTTCAGAAACTTTTCAAATTTAACATTTAGTTTGGTAAATGTGCAATCTTTACATGCTCAATGTCCAATCCAAAGCCTAGAAGTTCACATGCTTTCCAACCTCCACGGTTGAGGAGTGATACCCCAGGTACGTGATCTGGAAGCTCATCGAGCACTAGAGGAGGAAACAGCAGAATGCAGAGTATTGGAGTTAGTGGTAGTGGCAGCGCATGTGGTGGTTACAGTGGAGATGAACCATTTTACTTCACAGAGGAACAAATTTCACACACTTAACTCAAGATGAAGACCATGGAGATAGAAGAACAGGTCATGAATACGGTGGAGGAGGCAGAAGGAGTGAATACAATCCAAGAGAAAAGGGGTTAATGGAGTTTATCAAGAAATGCTGAAGATGTATTATCCACCGCTTTTGGCTCAATAGGTGTTGGAGATGGTAATTACCAACGCTATTATTATGGTCAAAATTTTGCAATGCCTTATCTTTCATATGTCATGCCATATGGCCTTCCAACAAGTGACAACTCATCGTCACAATCACAAACAAATGCCTCAAATGATGATAGTAATGAAGAAAGTCGAGTAATGCCTGGTTCATACTAAGAGCTCCAGAATCCTCAAAGACCGCTCCCTAACCCATATGGTTGGCATGTAAGTCAATACATGCAGAATTACATGGGAGAGCAATCATTTAATGATTACTCTTCACAATACACACATGATTCTGCATAGGGAGATGGAGAAAATAGTGTGAATTTTGAACCTCATAGGTCATCTATGTGATATTCAAGTATTTGTATATTTGATTTTGTGATGTGTGATGTGTGATGTGCAACATATTGTACAAAAATGTGATGGCCTAGCCTCCCATTAAGTTTTAGCCATTAAAAAATAAAAATAGAACTACTAAATTATATTTTAATAGTTATCAGTACTTAACACGTACTAATTCATATAGTAATATAGCAAATTCATATGTCTTGATGTTTGATCAATATTTTATTTTTACGTAAGGTAGATAATTGATCATATAACAACCTCCAAAAGTTTCATTATAAATTTCCATGTATTTTTATTAGTTTCCGTCAGAATTTTCACTGGATGGATATTTCATCGATATTTGCGTCGATATATCTAAATTTTGGACCATCGATATATCCTCGATATTCGATATTTTATTCCTTGGTCTAGAGTATGTTCGTAGTGTCATTAGTGTACTATAGTTGAGTCTGTCAGCATTTTAGTTTTGTGTTAGGACCAGATTTAGTTTCACAAATTGTTAGTGTTTGATAACCCCTATTTATCATACTACATTGATATATCCAACCTCAAAATATGGTATATATCTTTCCATAGGTATTTACCTGCCCATCATGAGTTGTTTCTTATTGATCATGTAATTGTTTCTGGGTTTCTGAGGAAGACGAAGTAAATAAGAAGTGGGTTGTGCTGATCAAAGAAAAGTCAACACTACTAATTTTCCTCCATGTGGCAATCCATCTTGCCTTATATATATGTTTTATAAATTAAAAGGATATGTATAAACTCTAAAAATAGCTATGGGAAAAACAACATTTCATGTAAATACAAAGAAAAAAGAGTCAACATAGTATGCATTATATTATATAGTGCAATCAACTCAGAATTAACAAGTTAAACTAAGTCTCCTGTCACTTATCAAAAAAATTATATTATTCCTAAAAAGTTTTTGTAATTTTCAAATCCCTATCTACAAGCCTAAAATTTAGTATACTAGAAAAAAATCATCGATTTCAATTTTGCCAACCAACCTAATAATTGTACCATCCACCATTGTGAATCATCGATACTATATTTATTCTTATCTATTATAATTTTTTTTCGCTCACCTAAGTTTTGGACCCTAGATCCGCCACCGTGTGCATATGTAGTATATAACTATATATGGTCAAGTTAAAGTGGAGTACGTAACGACAACGGGAAGACCTAGCTAGCTCTAAAATAAAGAGATAATTAAAAGAATAGCGTGTTGATTGCTGCTAAACAAGAAGATGGAATCAAGTTTCAGCCGGCTAACAGAATAAGCACTCTTAGCAAACTGCTAAGACTTGTCTTCCCCGCACCTCCTTTCCCACTGAAGCCCCCGATCACACAGTGTCTTCATAGACAATACCTGTGTCTTCTCTTTGTTTCCTGTCCCCTTCCTCTCTATAATACACCACTACTCTCTTTTTCATACCACAAAACGCACAGATGGAATCTCAATCCAACCATCGTCTCGAACAACAAGAAGAAGATGTTTCGAAGAGCTCTAGCGAAGAAGAAGCCGAAGGTCTCAATGATGACTTGGGCACGGGGAGGTCATACGAGTGTGTCTTTTGCAAGAGGGGATTCACAACAGCACAAGCCTTGGGTGGACACATGAATATTCACCGCAAGGAGAGGGGAGCCAAGCCAAGGCCTACTTCTGCTCCTACTTCTGTTGCAAGTGAACCAGCCGATGTGAGTGATCTCGTGAGAACCTACCGCTCTTTGCAAAGCTACACTGGCGGCCCGCATTTTGCGATAGCTCCGGAGGTGGAAAGGAATTACAGGACCTATGTTCCGGCGCCGACGTGGGTTATTGCGCCGACTAACAGTGATCACGATGAGTTCTGTTCGAGAAACTATCCCCTACGGCATCATCCGAACTTGTTCGCAACAGATGATGATGATGATGATGAGGATGATGATGATGATGATGATGATGATGATGGTCGAAATTGGAGATCAGGGAGTGGTTTGAGCTTGGGAATTGGGCCATCTGCTCAAGGTAGTGATGATGATGAACATCTAGGTCATGATCATCAGAGGAAGGCAATGGATGGAGTTCGTGGTGGCTGCAGTAGTGAGGGGGATGGATTGGATTTGGAGCTTCGACTTGGTCATGATCCATAATATTTTGATTTAGTTTTTTTACCCGATATATATTTGAGAGTTCATCACATATATTTTGTTAATTCATATAATACTTCTTTCCTTTTTGCATGTACAGCTCTTTTGAAATTCAATTCAAGTACGTAAATTTTGTTTCACATGTTTCTGGCCGGTTTAATTTTGTAGGAAATAAGAGAATTAATTTAGCAGATAATCTCATATATGCATACTTAACTCTGTGTTTTCAAGCTAGCGAGCTAGCCGGCCTTTTCTCCTGGCAATTGTACCGGACAAATCTGGAGGCCTGCAGTGAATGTTGAGGAAGGACCAAACGATCAATTAGCAGATCGATCATCCAGTACATGTATGTGCAAGCTTTCACTCAAGTGAGAGATTCTACAAATCGAGAAGGTACTTATACTCCATATATCCATGTACAGGCCCCTAAACTTTCCTTAATTAAGGTCTGGTTCTACATTTACATGTGCATTTCTACACGTACATTTGTGAGATAGTAACTATAATCATAAACTCATCTCTCACGTTTGCCATTCCCTTTTCTTTTCTAAATTCTAATTTGATCAATTTTATTGCACATATGTATCAGTACTCTATTTTTTTTATTACTTTATAATTAAGTAGGGACGTGAAAGAGGCCGGCACTCGATCCTTCAATTCTTACAAATCACACATCCCCTTTTAACCAAATTTCATGTATACGGATTTTGAATGCACATATGCAAAGGAATAAAAGAAGGTGATCTTATTAAGAAAAATGTGGATTGTAAGTAGCTAATTAAATCAACTTCAATTTTTTCATAGGAAAGCATTCCGATCCCTAAAGCACATTCACTGGTGAGTATTACTGTACGTTATATACACGAAGAGATGGTACGTAATCGATTTTTACATGCACGACTGTCTATGGCTATTGTCTTGATCTTTACTTGTCTATGGCTACGTCTTGCTTGTCTTCAAAATCGATCTATGCTTGATTACCCGTGTCTATGGCTAGTTTTAAATGTACATATATAATTCACATATGACATAAGATGCTCAGGAGAAAACTAATGCACCAGATTCATTACAGTTTTTGTTATAGGAATGTTCCCTTTCAGCATGTCCTTCTTTAAGCACATTCCTTTTGTTACCCTAGGTACGTAGTAGCTGGTAAAAGAAGCTGTAGGTGTGTATATATAAATAGTGGAACAGATCGAAGAACTCAACTCAAAGGAATTGAGGTGTTTCCTAAGGCTTTCCACGTACTGGATGTGAGCTTGCATGCATGCATTGGTTAACTAGTGACGGCGTGGGCTGGTTAATCAATTCTTCTAAGCTATTCCGATGTAATTTAACTATAGATAGCCCTCGATCGATCTCTTAGCTCTTTATCTGCTTAGCATCGATCCATGCACCCTTAATTTACTTCGTCCAGTTCGTCAAAAAAGATTGCGCAGTTACTCTTAGTACGTAAATTTAAATCTGTTTTACTCACCTTTGTTGTCAACTTTAGATTTTCTTGTCCATGCAGTCTAGGCTCGTATCCTGATATAGATGGACCTCCATGCATCTTTTTCAGAATAATTAAGCTTATTTAGAGGCTTAGAGGAGTTAGACCTATACGATGTTGAATTCGACAAGGTTTCCCGGTCTTTTTTTTTACAGGGAAACTGATAAGTCACAAGAAGTACTCCGGTTCACCGGTCTGCTCAAAAGTACTCCCTATATAATATATACTAATACAGTTCTTTCAAATATCTGAACACAATTGAATAGGAAATAAATAAATAAATAAATATCTGGGTCACACATCCTATCCAACAATGTCACCTCGTCTACATGAGCGTCGTCCAATGCGCTTCCTTCTCCTGCTGAGTTTTCTGATAAAAACCATAATCACAAGCCCATCTCAGCCTTAGACCATTTACCTTAATGCCATACCGCCCAAATTCTGGCCCAAGCTCAGGCCCAAACCAGGTAAACTCTTTTAGGGCTCCATTGGTCAACCAGTTCAGCATGGGTGCCCCGATCAAAGGAGTCATCGCCCTGGTGCTATACCTCTGCACCGATGACCCGCCTTGGTGCCGAAGCTGCCTCCTCATCGTCGAACAGTCTCCCACTACCACACAACAAAACTGGACCTCCACACCTTGTTGCCGCTAGTCACGTCCTCGGTCGATCACCATCACCTTCGCTCTGGCCGTCCGAGATTTGAGACAAGCACGAATTTGTCGTACACAGCCTCCAGCATCAACTGTTATTTGTCGACCCCCACAACCTTTTGATAAGCCCTCACGTCTAACGACGACAACCGGTGGCGCACCAGGAAGAGTCATTGACATCGACGACTGCCGTAAGTAACCCCAAGCAGCCCCGCTTTGCACCACCGAAAACAAAATGAACACCAAAAACCCAAACATCATGGCTCGCATCCTTGCTCACGACCGCCACACCACCATAGATCCATCTCTTTTCGAGAACAAACAAGAATCTAGAAAACAATTCGTCTCCGGCATCGAGGACGACTGAGATCGATCTAAACAAGCCCTAAAAACAGGTTTGCTACACGAGAAGAGGAAGAGGAAGAAGCCCTAGGCGGCGCTAGCGGCCTAAGGTGTGTTCGTTGGTTTTCGAGTTCGTTAAGGTTTCCCAGCCTTAATTTAATCACAATCACGATTCGATTTGGTTTACTCATTCATTCAGCCTGACCACATTGACTCCCGCTAGGATTCGCCTACCTTTTTCGTACCACATGATCGATGATGCTCGATCACATTATATAAAGATCTAGGGCGGTAGCTGTAACATAGGGGGAGTAACTAAACTACTCATTCGGCAGCATCATCATGGGTTCAAATTAGGTTGATATTAGATCTTCCAATCTAAGAGCTACGGAGGGAGAGTACAAGAAGAGCATCAAAACTACAAAGCTCATGGACATGCCAGTCGAGAGCCTCTTGAACATCTTTTTGAGACTGCTTGAAAAATTGATCGTTTACGTTCAATATGCATCCAAAGCCTTGTTCAACACAGTTGTGATCAACAATCGCTATTTGTTAAAACTCCACACCGGCTTGCTTGTCGTAATCAATCACTGCATTGTTCAAGTACCCCAACTTATGGTCTTTGCTCGGCGAGGGTACGCCGGATTAGCTTCCTTGCAATCTTTGAAGTACGATAGCAACACTTTGGCACTGGGTAAGAATAATGCAATCACTGTATCACTACACTAAATATGCACATCAGTGACACTTCTATTAGTGACGATTTCTGAATAACCTATCTGAGATCGAAGTTTTGACACTTGAAAAATAACATCACTAATGTCTCCTCAACTTGTCTTGACGCTTGTCCAAAACCATCATTAATGTGTTTTCATGTATTAAACAAATACAAAACCCTAACATCAAACACTATCTCCCATTGTACCGTCTCTATTTCCAGATCTAGTTTTTCACTCTCTCTCTCTCGATCGATCGATCGATCGAACTCTCCAACTCTCTTCTGAAACTCTCATCCACTCTCTTAATTTTTCTATCTCAAGATCGTATTTATCCCAATCCCAAATCAATGGAAACCGATTTCGGTGGGATGTGTGGATGGAGTCTACATCTCGGTTCCAAAACGCCGAACCTACCGCCGTCCATGTAAGCTTTGATCTCAATGACGCTACTCCTTTAGTAGTATACGGGTTTGGAGCTCCTCTTTTTGCAATACAATTTTGTGTATAGTACTTTGATATATAAACGTAAGACGTACGTGCAATCGTGGATGTCGTTCAAGTAGCTTGTACATATGGTTACAAAATTTTATACATTCAATACTGTGTCATTATCTATTCACTCGAGTTACATGTATCTTTATTTAATAATATACCCATTTAGTTGAAAGATTTACCTTGCAAGCTTCAAACACTCGGACATAATGTCTCAAAATCTTTTACAATTTTGTGCATCTTTTGTTCATTTTCATTGTTCT
Organism: Geum urbanum; assembly: GCA_946800695.1. NCBI lineage: Eukaryota > Viridiplantae > Streptophyta > Magnoliopsida > Rosales > Rosaceae > Geum > Geum urbanum. The sequence goes on along the minus strand of OX327007.1, from coordinate 41,351,001 downwards.
TCAAATACAGATGGCGATCTCTATTTGCAAATATCTAGCTATCAAAATTTAGAGCTAGCACGCACTACTGAGTTTATGTTGTTATATAAATTTAGTACCCAAGTTCATTCATGTTTGAACTATGAACTAAGTGTGTTAATGTTTCTCAGGTGATAATTGCAGTTCTACTATTTTTGAATTGGTTCACAAGTTTCAATGTTGGACAAGATGAAAAGAATATCTGCAGCTCGAAAACCTTATAAATTTGAGGTAAACATCTTGCAACTTGTGCGTACATTGTTTCTATAGATTCAAAGTTATTATATTAACTATAATCAATGTAATATACTATGTCTCAATGCAGTTTTGCTAATAACAAGAAACAATCGAGTGTTAAAGTTGAACTCTTTTCTTATCACATGATTGTATTTCTTTTTCAGTTTTATCAGTGTTCATGGAGATAATACAGAAGATTTGTATTTTTTACCTATTAGCTTTTATAAGTTTGCAATTTTAATTTCTTTAACTGAGAGTTCTACCTACATTGTAGTTTTCCATATGAATGCATACTCATCTGGGAAATTTTATTTGAATAGGAAGGAGGATCAGTCATCAAGGCTCTAAAGGGGACTTTAGAAGTGATACAAATGAGTCTAGGAATTTATAAAGGGGACTCAAGGGATTTGGAAGTGATACAAATGATTAGGAATTTCATTCAATAAGTTCAGTATTCTGTATTTATATTCATAATTCATTGTCTGGATTATAATTTTTGCATTAATGTACAGTTGAATATGTGCTTATTATTGCAATAACTGAAATGGTTTAATATATTTTTTGTTTGCTTCAACACTTTTGCTGACGGTTTAGAACCGTCAAGGAAAGTAGTTAAGTGATGGTTTGAAAGTGTTATCAAAAGACATCTAAACCGTCACTAAAGGTTTTTCTTGACGGTTCCAATCTTTGTATCAAAAAAAAAAGAGACTATTCTTGACGGTGGCTGTCGTGACGGTTTTGAAACCGTCAAGAAACACTTTCATGACATTTTTTAACCGTCACAAATGTCGATTTGTGTTGTAGTATATCTACAGCAAAGGAGACTGCATATTTGACAGAGTCGAAATATGTTTTGTTTACTTCAACTTGTTTTGCTTGAAAGATAATTTAGGGAGACCACACAAACGTGTCTTCTTAATTAATCCTCTTAGGTGAGAAGTTCTGAGGCTCTCAGTCCCACCCAGTGACATTTACCTCAAGTATTTTGTCGATTCTGTAATAAGTGATGATTGGTTAAACTCAAATTTGGAACGTTAGTAACTCTGGGCTCTCTCAAAAAAATGCCTCTCTCTAGCCCTAGGCATTCCTGGCCGCGACGGCTTGCTTCCGCCGACTGCACTTCCCAACGCCGTTCCTCTCCAGCCTTGGCGTATTGTCACCACCGCATGGTGGCATTAGACCCAGGGTGCTCTCGCCCCCATATATTGGTTGCTCTCGAGTGCTGCTCCCTTCCGTGTTGGAGTTCTCGTCCGCATTCCATGAAGATGGTGGTTAACAGCGACGTCGGCTTCCAATGTTGGTTTTGGGACCGAGGTTGACGCGTAAAACGGGATGGCCTCGTCTTGGGTTGCAGTGTTGGTCCGTCTCGCAGCTTGGTCTCGGATTTTGCTAGCCGAAGTGAAGATCCGGTGAGGGCGGTGGAGTCAGAGGTTCCTTCGGGGTCGACCTCAATGTGGAGGTGTTGTCGACCCATGGGGTTGTGGTTAGGGTGTTCTGGGGATCATCGGCCGCTAGTGGGTACCAAATCCCGTTGTCGGCGTTCGGCATGGGATCCTCGATGGCCGCCGTCGATTCCGGAGTCCGTTGGAACGAGTTAGTGTTATTGCCCTAGCTTCTTCTTTGGGCTTCGGGTTGGATTGGGGCCGAAGTGTGGGTTTGGGCTTACTACAAAGAAGGACCATGTTGGTCTTAGTTTTGGAGCTGATGATTACTGGGCTCCCTTATAGGTCAGACTTACATTGAATCCATGAGGCTTTTCAAATGGTTTACAGCTAAGATGGGTCATTGTTTCTATCTTGGTACATTGTTGGTACCGGATTTGGGAGCCGGGAATAAATAGAGATATTTGAGATTGGATGAGATCATTCGTTGCAAGGTGTGTCTACCCCATTAGTTGTGTCTTAACTGCACTTGATACGGGATTGGTAGCCAAGGAGGTATACCGTGACTCTGAGATTTGTATGCATGACTGGCTAAATACTAGCACGACAGTTGTTATCCCAATACTGTCAAATGTGATGCAGTACTCAGGTCGTATGATGTACCCGACGAATGAAGAAGTTCAATGCTTGGATTGTAATTTTGATGTAGCACATAATTTTTTGTTTGATGTGTTATACTCTGATTGTAATCCTTGACTCAGTTAAATGTAATTTTATCGTTCTTATAAAAAAAATAGTAATGATTGGTTAGGAATGGGATTCGATAATATAACCAATACTCAGAAGATTGTGCATTTTACAATATTGGGGAGCAAATATTTATTCGATAGAAGGGAAAACAAGGTTGCCCAAATTCTTGTTTTAGGAGAAGGTTCATGGCGAGAGATAGCTGGTCCTAATATAGACCGTTTGCCATATAAGAAGAATATATGTGCATTCGGAGACATGCATTGGTTGGTTTACTTGAGCAGGGGAAATTATGGTATATACTCCTTCGACTTCAAGAAAGAAAAATTCGATTGGACTCCTCATCCTACACTAGATTGCCGGATTCAATACGTGAACTTGATTACTTTGAGAGGATCTATAGCCGTTACGTATATTTCAGTTGGTACGTATGTATCTATTGAGATTTGGGTGATGAAAGATTATGATAAAAAATAATGGACGCTTGATTACATCATAAATAGTTATAAACCAACCGATCCTATATGTGGTGAATGGGAGCATGGAATATATATCGCAGAGTGAACATTGACGCCTATTGGTAACATTAGTATATGCTCTTTAGACCTATGATATAACGCAATAAAGAGTGTGATGTGTCCAGTTGAAGGTGTGTCACTACAACTCAAACATATTTTTAGCTACACCGAAAGTTTGATATCCCCAAAAGATTACGGAAGTTTGGTAGAAGCAAAACAAGGTAACGGAAGTTATGGCAATCTGATTGAAGAAGAAGAAAACTTTGGTCTAACCGAACATCACATAGTGCAAGGAATTTCTACTTTTGTGGACTGATTTTGTAATCACTACTAATATTTTCGAATGTCCCAATGTTTTTGGTATTTTGGTGTAAAAATTATTTTATTTTATTTTCGAGTTAATAAGATATTAGTGTTTAAGGAGCTTCACTCTCCGTAACTTCTGGTGTGTGTCTTGTTCTAATGAGATACGATTTAGTCTAGACAGAGATACAAAAAATCTCTATTTTTTCGGGATAGTTATTGTAACAGATTGTATCATCCTATATATAAGGCATTCTATCAATGAAAGAGTTACAGTTTTCGGTTATCACATATTCTCCTTGAACACATTATCAACACGCTCTGAGTTGATAGTCATCAATCATCATAAAAAAACAAAATAAAATAAAAACTGAAACCCCTAAACACCAAAGCCTCCACCCCCGGCCTCCTTAACTTGATGGAATATTCATCACTACCGATTATCATCGCCAGATTTTTTGCAACGCCGGAGTTCGTGGACGTTTTGTTTCAAACTTTTCCTACAAACTTTTCATACCGAGTATAATACCCTTGAGATAAATCGACTAACCTTCTTCGATTTGGAATTAGGTTAGAAAACTTAATTACTGCAACACCCTAGATCTAACTCTAGATTTAGGTTGAATTTTCATACCGTGCAATTTATTTTCATTTTTATGCCCTAGTTCCTATGGACAAATATCGTTTTGTTTGTGTACAAAGTTGAGTAAAAGTGACGATCCTGGAGGAGTCACGGTATATGAAAAAAAAGAAAAAGGAAGTCGGTCTTTTGTGACTCTGTGTTAGTCACGGTTTTATGGGGAGTGGTATGAAGCCACCGGTTTTGCATTGATTTTTGTGACCATACATCATGGATCATGTTTCTTATTCTCTAAACTTGGTATTAATTATCATGTTTTTCCGATCGGCAAGCTAAATACATCTCTTATCTCTCTTATAGATGACATCAATAGAGCCAGAAATGCCTGAATTTGATATTCTTGATCCTCACGGAGCAGAATACCATTGTTGGGTGTCAGATGTGGAGGATGCGATTCTCGGTATGAATATGACATATACAATCCAACCACTACCACTACCACCACCTAGTACTGAGCCACCAACTCCAGCTTGCAAAGATCAAACCCTCGTGTTTTTGAGGCGGCATATACATCCAGTTCTAAAGAAACAATATTTTCTAAAGAATGACCTCCTGATTTTGTGGGTAACTTTACAAGAAATGTTCAATAATGTGCATAATGCACAACTTCCTGAACTGCAAAAAAGAAGGGATTTAATCTGGTCATTAGATTATCCAAATATTTATACTTTTAAACAAGCTATGGTAGAGCTTCAATAAGAGAGAGTGTTTGTGGTGTTGTAAAGACCGATCAAGCTATGATCAAGAAGTCCTTGAGAACATTCCCTACTTCCATGGACACACATGCTAATCAATATCGCACAGATTAAGAGCAAGGAAGACTAAGATCCTTTAGTGATCTCATGAATATGTTGGCCAAGAAAGAGCAGTATCATGAGATACTTCTCAATAACAATATTAAGCCAGCCGGTACAAAGAAAGTCCATGAAATTTACAATACTGGTGGGAAAACACGAAACAATAAGATGAACAATCTTTCAAAACCTTATCCATATAATGGTGGTAGACGAGGTAATGGCAGAGGTCAAGGTAGATGATATAGTCGGAACTTGATTTGGACTCTCCTAGACAATGGTCATAACAACTCTAACAATAATCAATCAACTTCTAGTCCAAGGAATAATGGAAATTATTCAAATTTTGCTTCTTCTTATCGCTTATCACCTTGTTATAGGTGTGGTTCTACCAAGCACACGCAAAAGCAATGTCGTGCACCCAAGGATGTTCAAAATTCCTACAAAAAGTACACACGATACTTGGCACATGAGACTAACGTCACTGAAGACTGTGAGATGGACGATTGCCGTAAAGCTGATTTTATAATAGTAGACAATACAAAAACAAGTCTGAAAACTGCGATGTTTGAGTAGTCTATGTATTAGACTCCTATTCCTACTATGTAATCAAGTTAGCTTTATTTTTGGCTTGGTTTTAGCCATGATTTGAGACTTGTTGTAGTCATTTTTTTGTTTTGAATAAGAACGATCATTTGATGTTGGCAAATGTAATGAAAATTTCGTCCTTTGGTATATGAAAGTGTTAAGAATGGTTATTTTACTTCATAATGCATGCTTGTTCAAATTCTACAAAATTCTATGGCACTATAAAACTAAAATTCCATAAAAAAAAGACAAAAGACAGGATGGTTTGATACTGAAATTTTTTTACCCATCGGGATTTACTCTCGACCTATCGACGGTAACCTATTATATCGGTTTTTGCATTTGTTGACCCGTCGCAAAATTGTACACAAAAAATTTCGACCCGTTGAAAGTGGTCCTCAGTCACCTATTTTGCCCCTTCGACCCATCGAAGGGACGCTACTGTCTCTAAATCTGTCCACATTCGACCTGTCGAAGGCAATTTTCAACCCATTGACAAAAAGATAATGGAAAATCTATATCGGTTTTAGGGTTTTCTTCGACTTGTCGAGATATTTTTTGACTGTCAAAGAGGTGCTCCTAGACAGGATTTCAACCCTTCAGAAAAATGATACCGAAACATCAATATTGGTTTTAAGTTTCTCTCGACCCGTCGAATGTCAGTCATTGTGACAATGTTTTCCAATGTTTTCCTCGTCAATAGCTATATTCGACCCGTCGAAAACCAGTATCAAAAATTCATATTAATTTTTGGGTTTATACCTACCTGTCGAGCGGTTTTCTCGACCCGTTGAAGGCTCTACCCGGAATTGGAGTATTTGACATATTTTACATTGATTTTTGTCATGCCTTGAAACTTAATCTACAAGGGTCATTTTGACCGGTCAAATGTTGTTATACATCGGTTGTTTTGAGCTATTATTTTATCATATTAGCACTCTATAAGAGTTACACCCTTTGAAATCTTTAAGTATTCACTTAAAGTGTTCACCATACATGTCTTGGATTCAAAGATGAATTAATTGACATTATTTTGTTAATATATGATGGCGAGATTGAGTGTTATATACGCCTAATAGCCAATTGAACCTTGCTAAGTTTTGAAATCATTTCTGCAAACGGTTTTCACTGGGAACATTATTATTAGAATGAAAAAGAATTTTGCGTGTAATCGCGATAGAATGCTGCCAACGGCGCTATCTGGAGAGGTTTATGAGGATTTGTAGTATATTATATTTTACTACAGTTTGGATCATTGAATCCAATGTAGTCACTTATATTACTTTGTGTGACTTGGCCTCATATGAGTTTTTGCATTATAATGATCAAGATATTAAGGAATTCTTATGATCATCAGCTCTTAAGACCAAAGAAGCATGTGGGCATACCTCAATCCATCAGTTTTAATGGGGAGGATGAGACTACTCTTCTCATCCCTGGCTCGGTCTCTAAGACGAGTGCAACACAATCCTGGAAAAATGCTGTTGTGGTGTCGTGCGTTATCCCACCAGATTCATATGTTGAAATCTCTGTTGCACATCGCTCGTTTAGTAAAGCTTGTTCATGTATGTTATGTTGTTTACATGCTTGACGGTCCTTTGTTATAGACACAACTTCCATTCCTCCACAGATTCTAAGAATATATTTGTGGCTCAATCAAACCGGTATGCAGACTATTTATATATGGTTTTGATTACTACATCGACGCATAGGTCACACGTCTTTACAATCCACATGATACGTTGCATTTACAAAACTCCTAGCACAAATTATTCTGCTTTGGGCTCACCACTCGAATAACCCAATCAGGTCAATTAGATTGGATAACGCATGAGAGTTTATATCAAAATATTTTGTTAATTATTACATGTTGATTGAGATTGCAGTTGAACATCTCAGTTTCCCATGTTCATTCATAGAACAGTTTAGCAGAGACACAAATCAAGCGGTTATAGCTTATGGCCAGAGCAATGGTTATGCATACAAATTTACCAGTATTTTCTTGGGGATATGCAGTGGTACATGCAACTATGCTTATTCGCTTGAGACCCGTAAACCGACAATCATTCAGTTCTTACCAGTTGATAACTGGATATGAGCCTGATATCTCACTTATACACATCTTTGGTTGAACGGTACATATGCCTACTACGCCTGCATTGTGTACAAAATTGGGTTATCAATAATAATTAGGCATTTATGTGTGTTATGATTCTCCAATGATTGTCCGTTATTTAGAACATTTCATAGGAGATCCCTTATTGCTAGTTTTTGCATATTTAGTTGCCTAAACTATAAGTAGACCCTAACGACTCTACTAATCCAAGTGTCTACTTAAATTACACAAGAATCGCACTGGAGATCCAAAACATAAAATCCATAAATGAAGGAACTATTTTCTTTTATATCAACTGAAAGCTAAAAATAGCAATTATAAATTGTTTGTGACATCAAAGAAGCAAGACATTCTAAACTAACTACACTGATGAGAATATTAACTCATAAGATCTACCTCAGATCCTATAATAGATACCACTATACCTCAATCTGCGTGCGTGCTCGACTTCAAACGAACTTTACAAACTGAACTTTTTAAACCGAAAACCCCAGAGAAAGGCACATCAAATAATAACACTGTTAAAATGAGTGGACAAAAATAATATTTTACTTTAAATTGAAAATTATAAATAATATGCTTTTCACTATAATATACGTAAAATAATGCGGGTCTAAAAATATAATCATCCAGGTACTCCTAGTACTATAAAATAAGTGGAGGCTATGACTTGGGTCAACCAACCTCAAGCCCTAATACTGCACAGGTCATGTCCCTGGCCCTCCCGGAGAGTCTCGGAGATGAGCCGAGAAGGAGTGCATCGATGCACCAACTGTACTATGCTCTGTGTAAAACCCAATCATATATGCCTCCAAATGCAAATGCATAATCCTAAATGCATAACTCTAAATTGTATAAAAGAAAAATGCATAACTGAAGACTTGCAAAACAACAGTGAAAATAAAGTGTCCACTCATAGTACTGTGCCATGATTTCCACCAAGCCGAAGCCTGTCAGTCAGCGTTTCTATACATCTACCACTGGCTTCTAATACATCATCTTGAAACAAGGATATTTAATAACTAATCATCGCAAATCATATTGAATAACTAAGCTCGTTCACCTAACGAGCAATACCGTCTAGAACATCGCATTCTCGAATAACGTGTTTTCCGAACTTCTTAACAGTTTAATTCCAATTCTAATTTGTGTCATTAATTCTCTTTGGAAGTCACAATACGTTCCTCAAATGTTGTGTGACTTAAGGTCGAATTGACGTATTACTAGACTAAACAATAAAATTGCAAAAATATTTAATTAATATCCGATTAATTTCAAGTTCACACCAAACTATGTCCTATGAATTTAATAACCTCATCATTTCAATCAATACGAGATTACGAGTAAGACGACATAAAACTTTTGTCAAAATTTATCTTCATCGCAGCACCACCGTGAACCACCACTGACGCCGCCGCCACCAGTGTCTTTTCCTAGCAACCCAAACACCAAATCCTTCCTCTAGTCAAGCCCAACCATTTCTTCCAAGACATCTAAGCCTAATTCCGGCCCGTTTGTCCGGAATTGAGCCTGAAATCATTCGACCCTTAAAATCGCCAAAAAATTGCTCAACCAAATTTTGGTGCCATCGAGCCACCACGGGGCTCCGCACTGGCACCAATCAACTTAGAGTGGCAAGGGGAACAAAAGCCCTAACTCCTTGCCGAACACCGCCCACGACGGCGACCCGAAATGGAATCAACGGAGATCGATCGATCTCCTCGAAATCACCTAAAAACATGTAATTTCACAACCTAATACATATCATCACATAAAGGAGAGAGAGATAAACCAAACCATACCCATATCGGCGGCCAACTCGCTGAAAAACTCATCGGCCCAAAACCTAGGTTTTTTCGAGGGTTTCAACTTGAAATTCAGGCTACCCCTGGTCAAATTGGCGGCCAAAACCATAGGGGAACTACTAAGGGTCTCGAGATGATCATTTTGATATATAGGTTGGCCGGTTTGGTGGCTAGACGATGAAGCCTCGTCAGAGCCGAACTCGACGATGATTTTCGTCGCTAGAGCGTCGGTCAACGCGGGTCAACACGTCTGGCCCCAAAGTGGAAAATTTTTTACTCCAATTTTGGAAAGTCCTATTTATATATGCGAGTTGTGACTAACCGATTTCGTAAAATTGTACAAAACTTTCATTGACCTTAATTTCTTCGTCGTAACTCGGATTTAAACATTTGACGTGGTCGCGAACTCGTCTCGATAATCTCTACAACTTTCCTCAATATAATTTTCAGAAATAAAAAGTCTTATTTATACTTGTCCACTCACGACTATTACATTTCCGATGAACTACTGTAGATCCTAACTTTTTTGTCGTAACTCAATTTTCTGCATTCTTCGTGTCTACGGACTCATCTTAATAATTTCTACTACTTCTACCCAAAGTCAACCAACTTCGACAATCCGATAAAAAGTCAACTAAAGCTCTCAATATTTACCGATGGTGACAAAATGAAAGGACCCAACCCCGATTTAGTTCCCTAAACCGGAATCAAACCCCTTCTGAAAACACGAACAAAAAAAACCATAAAAATTTCGGCAGAATAACGCTACTAACGCGGAATTGCCATTAACCTGCACCCGGAAAATACACTTCATCCTATGCCACAAATGCCAAACCGTGGGCACCAATTCCCAACCGGATTTCTCAATATCATAACAATAGCAATAAATAGTAAACATAACTGTATAATATAGAAAATTTGGGAAAAACCATATAAAAACATGTATCAGTATCGTATCAGAGCGATCTCTAGTGTATATATGCAAAATATACAACAGTAGGCAAAAAAAGGAACCTACTGGAAAAGACAGGTAGGTCGAACAACTAGCCTCCGACCGCGACGTGAGACACCAGAATTCGAACTGCAAACTGGGCACGGAAACCGAAAAGTCCAGGGGAAAGGCAATAAAACGTTAGAGTGAGTGGACGAAAATAAACATATGCCTTTCACCAATTTCATATACAATAAACAAGTATAGTGAGTTCGGAAAACATATATGGAGGTTGCCAGGCGAATCGCTCAAGCCCGATGGTGATAGTCCAGGGGAATCTCTCAACCTCAGCGGCATAACAGGGGAATCTCTCAACCCTGCCCAGAGGAATCTCTCAACTCTGGTCCAGAGGAATCTCTCAACTCTGGTCAGACTACCGGTGATCAGCCGAGTAGCTGAAGCATCGATGCAAGTATGCCATCACCATAAAATATAAAATAATACCTCCGAAAATAATAAATAATCTCAACATCATATATAAATAAATACGGAAAATCACGAACTCGCAACGACTATGAAAATATAAAAGTGTCCACTCACAGGTGAGCAAAGCGCGCACTTGCGCTAATCACGTGGTCCGGTGGAAGATCCCTCGCCCGAAGCACGATCTCGATCCCCTGAATAATCATGAAATATAACTGATCAAAAATCATAGCTCACAACACTGAACTACACCTCGGAAACAAACCGTTCCCGGAAACATATATTGCGGTATAAAATAATCGAAGAAATTCTCAAAACTCTCCGTATAAACCCTCGACTAAGAATCCGGCACCCAAATCATCTCGAAAACCTCACGACTGCGTTCGGAGCGCGAAAACGAGTCAAAAACACATAAAAACCTCGAAAAACCAGACCTCGTCGGACCACCGCCGGCGGCGGCGGCGCAGTGGCAACGGTGTCCAATCATGACCAAACTTTCCAGAAATGCCCATCTCCCCAAGCCCAACAACTTCTCTCAAAAGACCACCTCCATCCAACCACCACAGTGGCCGAAAAATGCCTCGAAAGTCACGGAATCCATGGATTCCGGTGACTTTCCGGCGAGCTTCAAAACGGCAACCAACTTGAAATTCCTTCTACCCAAAGCAACTAAAGGTTGAGGGGAAGCTTTCCCCCCAAACACCCGACCTCAAACATCGCCGGAACACCCAACCAGAATCCGGCAAAAATCTCAATTTTCCCCAAGTTCGTTATACCTCAAATCGACATCAATTCATGTGAAATCAAGTTCCAATCCATAGGAAATGAAGAGAGGAAGCTAACCATATCGGTCTCAAGGTCTAAGGTGGTCGGAATCACAAGCTCCGGTGGTGGCAGTTCGACACAGCGGCGGTGGACTCCGGTCAACGAAAGTCAACGGTCAACCCAAGGTCAAACGACGGTCAAACTTCCCGAATAGTGATTTTCGACAATTTTTGACTATTTCCGATATTTATACTCGCGTCTCGGGATGATTGACGGTCCGAAACGGTTAACCATTATGATTCGGATAAACTCGATACGAACGGATAAACTCGATGAGATTTGGAAACTTCAAATAATCATATTTTATTCCTCGGTCGTCGAAATAATCATCCGGAACCGCCCACGAACTCGAAATCACGTGTACAACAACTCTCAAGAAGAGACTCAACTCAAATTCTCGGCCGATAACTATGTCGTAATCAAAACTGGCAAACCACACAATTATCGAAAAACTGCGATTACGCGCTAACTCGTGAATTAAGCCGATTACTCTACTAATTCTGTTCCGGGTCGTCACACAAAAGTAATTCTTGATTAACCTTAAATAAATCATAAAATGAAAATGCATGGGATGAGATATTATAACCTACCCCCCTTAAGAAAATTTCGTCCTTGAAATTTACGCATATACTAGTAAAGCACCAACGGATACTACTCTTGCATGAGTTCTTTCGATTCTCAAGTAACATCCACCACCGAGAAGGTCAACTGCAATACTTTCACCATGTCATCTTGTTACGAAGTGCTGCTCTCCAGATCAAGAGTCATAAACAACTACTCTCATACATGAGAGCGTTCTGATCCAAACTCTGTAGCATAAATACCTGGAAATATCTGGTACATATGCCAACCCTAATGGCAAGTTCTACTAATATAAGTGGGCATATCCGGTTAGTCCAGCCTGGCATCCTCCCCAGCTAGGGTCTTGATAAGATACTGTATAAGTGATGGTGCGGCTCTAACTCATGTAATGGCTCTCTGATCACCACTAAAACCCTGCACCAAAAACTTAACTGAGGTGTCCCTCCACGGACACTCACATAAAATGACCATTCAGGCCACAAAGGTATCAAGCTGAGGACCTGGACTAACCATTCTAAAGTTGTAACATAAGTGGGCATCCGACCGATCTCAAGGAACGTTCTGACTCTACTCAATTCCCTTATTCTAAAAAATTCTACTGAAAATTGGGCATAGTTTCTCCTAAAACTTAAGAAAACCAAAAACCCGCACAAAGAGAAAACTTCCAATAAAAAATTCCACAAACAAACCGTGGGCACTGATTCCCATCCGAATTTTCCATAATCAATATACACAACACTAAGAACATAAACAACAGATACTCATCTAAAATAATGATTTACTAGGATCGTAATACTAAAAATCTCCATGCTTCAATAACACCAGTTCGATACACTGTAAGGACTAACTCAAATATAAATAACTACTATCTATAATGTAGGGAGGCTCATAAGAAATCACTAAAATTTATCACAAATACGCCCAAAACTACTGACGAACTCTACATAGTCAAAACTGTCATCTCACTTCACTATCCAATTTGGAGCTATGAACTATGTATCCCTACTCCGTGGAATCATATTAACATTTACTCTAACTGAGATGAATAAGTAATGCTTCTGTATATCTTGAGTCCTGAAATTCAAAGCAACCAATCAGAATTCAAGTACCACAATCTGTACAGCAAATGTCGCACCAAATCTGAGCACCTCATCAAGTCACATGTAGAGCTCACATAAAAGCATTTTTATTACAGTCCAATATCGAAAGATTCATTGGAAAATGGACATAAGCGTCCGCTTACACTTGAGGTGGTAAAATAAAGAGGCGCTAAATTACATACCCAGACTCACTCTCGAATTGAATAACTACATAAATTTGTGATATCCTTAACACTGGATGCTTAATCAATAAAACTAATCAGAGGACAAGAATGCTGTGAAGTTTAAGAAACGTGACAACTCCTTGGTAGAAATAAATGATAAGACTTATACCCCATCAAGCCGATAAATCACATCTTCATTGAACACAAATCTAAAACTAGTGGAAAGTTTACATTTTCGCGTAAAATTCTCATATATGCTCCTCGGAGTAATGAACACTTGGTCACCAGCATGATGCTCCTCTAACCAGTCTAGCATGAATCTGAAGATCGTGCAACATATACCGAAATGAGTTATACTCATGTTTTTCTAGTTTCAGCACGTACAGGTTTTCTGATCAAAATTGGCCTTAACTTTGAACTGGAAAGTTGTTGGAAACGTCGAGATCTTCAAAACCATGTGTAGCATGAAATTTTCTGGGCAGGTCTGAAATTCCGGCGGCCGTCCGCGGCGGCGATTTTTCTGGCGACGTGTTTTTCGACGAGTTATATGTCGTTTCGCTCGAAATCGCACTCCAATCGCAGTGGTGAGGTTTGTTTTTCGAATTGAGCATCGGAAATTATAGCGAGGTTTTGTGGTGTGATTATCGAATTTTCACGATTTCGTCATTATTGAATTATATGTTTCCAGGAACGGTTGTTTCTCGTGATATAATTTGAGGTGTCGAGTTATGAAATTGAGCAGTGGATTTTATGATTATCCAGGGGTTCGTGATCGTTTGTTTGGCGAGGAATTTTCAGCCGGATCACGGGATTAACGCGTATCGCGTTACGCTCACATGTGAGTGGATATTTTTATATTTTCACAGTTGTTGCAAGTTCGTGATTTTTCGTGATTTTTCCGTATTTATTTATATACGATGTTGAGATTATTTATTATTTTCAGAGGTATTATTTTATATTTTATGGTGATGGCATTACTGCATCGATGCTTTGGCTACTCGGCTGATCACCGGTAGTCCGCCAGAGTTGAGAGATTCCTCTGGGCAGGGTTGAGAGATTCCCCTATTATGCCGCTAGGGTTGAGAGATTCCCCTGGCCTATCACCGTCGGGCTTGAGCGATTCGCCTGGCAACCTCCATATATGTTTTCCGAACTCACTATACTTGTTTATTGTATATGAAATTGGTGAAAGGCATATGTTTATTTTCGTCCACTCACTCTAACGTTTTTATTTGCCTTTCTCCTGGGCTTTTCAGTTTCCATGCCCAGTTTGCAGTTCGGATTCTGGTGTCGCACGACGCAGTCGGAGGCATAGTGTTCGAGCTACCTTGTTTCTTCCAATAGGTTTCTTGTTCTGCATGCTGTGGTATATTTATATAATTATACACTAGAGGTCGCTCTGAACATTCTGATGTTATATTTTTCATACGATTTTCCCTGGATTTCTGTAAAGTATAGCTTTATTTATTACTTTACATTACTATTATGATATTGAGAAATCCGAATGGGATTGGTGCTCACGGTTTGATTTTTGTAGCCTAGGATGAAGTATTATTTTCCGGGTGCAGTTAAAGGCAATTCCGCGTTAGTAGCATTACTCTGCTGAAATTTTTATGTTCTTTGTTGGTTCGTGTTTTCAGAAGGGGTTTGATTCCGGTTTAGGAAACTAAATCGGGGTTGAGTCCTTTCAAGCAACCTCAAGGGTAACAAGCCAGGAGAAGATCTAAGTAGAGGTCTATGAGCATACCCTAAGGAATGTCATTTTCGTGTAGCAAGCAACACAATAAAGCTAGAAACAAGGCATATAACGGAATCCCCTTGATCGAGAGATGGACCCTCAAGGTTTCCACGAGGAGCAACTTCAGAGCTCATGGAGAGCTAGAGGGAAAAGGTTGAAGACCATGTATGCTCTTACAAATAGTGGGAGAAACACATCATGCTTACCTAGCCGGAATATAATCGCAATCGAGCTTAAGGAAAAACTACGACCTCAAGCTTTACGCTGAAGCTAGGGGCAGTTTTTCTGAAGAACCCAGGGACAAACCTGGGGGCATTGTTCCCCATAGCTCAAAAGTTTTTAGGAGTAAGGTGATCTACGCATTTTATGCTTGATTCTTAACGTCTTTCTCTTTACATTTAGCTTTGTTTTGACCTTAGTACTATCATTTCTTACTTACTTTGTTGTTTTTAGGTTTTGAATAAAGGAGTACAATAAAAGAGGTGAAATGGAGCTTAAAACGCAGAAAATGGAGGTTTCCTAATTCGTTTAGGAAAATGGTGTTTCCTACTTTGACTAGGATTCCTACTCGGGTTAGGAATACAAATGGTTCGACAACTCGGAAAGTTTCGCGGAGCTGAAAAATGAAGTTTCCTAAATCAACTAGGAATGACGTGCCGGAATGTCCAAGACGCGCAAAATGATTGAGAAATGGTATTCGGAAAAGTTACTAAAATGGTGTGCACAAATGGTTTCCCAAATGAAGAACGAATGCATTTCTCCTAAGTGAACCAGGAAAGAAATTCGGCAAGCATTTTTGGAAAGGAAGATATGGCCGAAATATTGGAGATCATTCTTGCCCTATTTGAAGGTCAAATATCTTGAATATCAAGAGGAAATTCGGCAAGGGATATATTCCTTGGAGATCAAGAAAGAATATCTAGAGTGGAATAAGGAAAGAAAATCTCAGTACAGACCTGTAACTTCAAGAGGCCACCGAAGTCGCAAATCAACTCCAAATATGGCGTTCATTATATGGATTTTATAGCTCTCTGAATAAGCTTTCCAACGAATCCAAAATCATAATTTTCTGAGCTGTAGACCTCCCGGAAAAGACGTTTGAAGACAGGCTGTCAATTCTACCCGGGTGGACTAGGAATCCCTAGTTTGGAGAGGAAAGTTGGACTTCTTCACCTATAAATAGAAGGGCTCGGTCTCAAACTCATTAATCACTCATCATACAAGCCAAGTCTCTACCTTAGACACTTCCTCTCCACAAATCTCGAAATTTCTTCAAGGAACGCCATCCTCCACACCATCTTCACTCAGCCTCCACCTCGCCATCCAAAGAAGGATCTTGTGCATGCTTTGCCGACTGCAATCACGACACAAAGGGTGTATTTCGATCCCTCTACCTTCTCCTTGTATGAATTTCAGTTTTGTAGATTGTAAAGACGTTTTTGTAATATAATTCTAATTTTATTTTATGTCATCTATTTCGAGTCTAAGTCTTTTCTGTGTGCTAATCTAAATGCGAGCAATCTTGGTTTAGGTTAGATAATGTGTCTTCTTCACTTAATGCTTAACTTGAATGCGAGCAATCTTGGTTTAAGTTATGATGTGTCTAAATGCGAGCAATCTTGGTTTAGTCACTTAATTTTGAAAGATGCATGCGAACCACATAGTAAAGGCCTAGATAAAACTTAGGTTGCATATAATATGATTAGGTTATAAAGAGATGAGGTAAGTGTGACGAGTTGATCATGTATATATGTAATTAAACTTTATTTTCGGTTTTAGTAAGCATGTTTAGGATTCTATGTTCTTGTTTGTTTTGCTTGTCTATGAGTTTAAGCATGTTAGAACTTAGAAGCCACGATGTGTTTGCTATGCCATGTTTTTGTCTTTAATTTCGTAGACTATAAATAACCAACTTATAAACCCCCCTTTAACCATAGCATAGTCATGCATGCACCCTCAATCCCCGGTTAAGAACGATACCCTATTTACCAATGCTACATCTACACAAAAGGGTTTTAATTGTTTATGCGTTTTTGTTGATTGTTAAGTGTTAATTTAATGGTTGCAAATGCGTGTATCAATTTTGGCGCCGTTGCCGGGGATTGTAAAGAAATGTGTGTTTATGATTGTAAATATGTGAATCTGTGTAAATAAGTCTGTATATATATATATATGTAAAGTGTCGAAATTTTCATACATGTTCATAATAAGTTGCATTCTAACCTTTTGTTTTGCAGCCATGTAAATAGGTACATATTAATGGAAGTCTTTGATTTAAATTTAGTACATAAGTTTGGTTGATTAAGTCGCACTCTTTGGAATAGATGGCGCCTCTTTTCCTTGTTTATCTCTTTAACCCCTCATGATGTGTGGATTTCATCACCGCACACCATAACCTAAGTGAAGTTATGGACATGAGGTTGAGGGCGGAGTCTACAAAGGACTTGAGGGAGTGTGAATTTTCGAGATTTTGGCTGAATGTCGGACATGGTGTCTAGAATGGGTTATGACTGGTGACAGGTTCTGAATCTAAGAAAGACTTACACCAATAGAGTATATACCATTGGCCCGGTTAGCCTCGGGGTGTATTGTCGAAATTAGTCCTGCCTCTCGCGTTATCTCTATCCCTAACTGGCCATGTTTTTCGATTGAACCAAGGCCATTGGATTGAAATTTCATACTTTATCGCGCGGGTCGCACGTCCATTGAACGACCTAAAGATTAAGCTAGTGTACTCTCTTTAAATCATTGGCGCACTCAGTTTAGACAATACTTGTGCATACATGTCTAAATTGAACTTTGTAAAGAAGACTAACCATACTCTAACCATTTCATATTTTGTATAATGTTAATTTTTATTTTTAGAGAGTCAAATCGGAGCTGGGTAATAGGCTGTTTTGTGTGATTTATCTGATATAGTTTCATGTCACGGAAAGTTTTGAAACTTTTATGACATGTTTGTATATGTGTCTAGTTTACAGTCGTAAAATTTCAATTAGTTCCAACATGTAATTAATTCTAGAGAAATTATGCAAGGAGTCATGCTCAGGCTGCTCGATTTTTGTAATATTTAGGATGCATATACATCTTTGCATATCATGTCATTCATTACATAGTTGCATCATCATGCATCATCTTCATCATTACATTTCATGCATTTTTCCATTGGATTTGATGTTTGTTGAGTTTTGAAGGATACGATGGAGGAACGTGCTCCAAGTGTTTTCATAAATTCGCAGCTTCGGTCCAAAAAGAACAGTCAAATTCGAAAAGCCATAACTTTCAGCTCGGTTGGAGTTAGATGGAGTTCTTTATAGGGTTGGAAAGCTATGGACGTCTAGTTTCCATCCATATAAAGATCACAAATTTCTGATTTCGAAATTGTTGGGAATTAAAGCTCAAAGGCACGAAGGTCAGAACATGGAAGCTGAAAAGTGGAAGGCAAAAATGGAGGAGTTGCACCTCCAAGACAGGCTGTTCATTGAGCATAAAAGAAAGCAACACGTCTAGGCTGTAAGACGTTAAACAACAAGCGCTTGTTGGGAGGCAACCCAATGGAGGAAATCGCCAAGGATTTGTTTTCTCTTCCCTTATCTTTTAAATTTTCGTACCTTTTCATTTTTTATTTTATTTTTCATAGTCTTCCTTTCTCCCACGAAATTCTATGATTCCCTTAAATACATTGAGGACAATGTAGAGTTTAAGTGTGGGGGAGGGGTTTACAACCTTATTTGAGTCATAAATTGTTAAAACCGGGCGGACAATGGAACTTTCCGGTGGATGATGCCCTAAAAAAAAAAATTGTTTTTAAAGAGTCTTTTTCGTTTTTAGGATGCCCTTAGTTAGTCTATGATGAAAATGGACTGGAAAAGAATACATATGGCGGTGAATAAGCACTACACTGTTTTCTTGTGATAAGTGAGATATTTTGATTGTCATAACATGTAGTGGATATGGTATGCTTAAACATGGTATAGATTTCGCATGTTAGAATAAGTCTTAAATCATACAAACCTAAAAGTGAGTTTTTGAGCCTACATTACTTCATTTGAGAGTGAATTCCGTGCATATGATGTCTCAAAAACAAAACATGCTTCATCTAATTACTTGCCATAGATTTTAATGAACTAGAGATTACTAGAACTTACTCATGTAGATTTACAACGCTTTTAAGTTGATATATGCTCTGATTTTGGATATGATTAAAGGCAAATTAGGTTACCACCACTTAAACCAAATGGCCTTGTGTCCCATTGTGCGCACGAGTTGCGACACCCCTAGATTAACCCCTTTGAGCCCACGTTTAGCCTTTCTTTCATTACCACATTATATCTAAACACTTAGCCTAGTGTAGAGTTCCTACCCTTGTTCTAAAAGACTTGGTGAAGAATTTCGAAGCTAGCACAATAAAAGTGGCGTGAAGATGATGAAAAGATGTGTGTATAGGGATAGACTTGTCCAACAAATTTTGTATTTGAATGCCAAAATTTTCGAGATAAAAAAAGAAATAGAAGAAAAATGTATAAAGATCTCGAGGCATTGTGTTTAGATTGTATAAGTTTGGATTAATGTCCCCTATACTTATGAATTTGGAGATTGCTACGAATTAAAGGCCCAAAAGTGAAGAAATATGGCCTTTGTCCTGTTCATAAAGCTCAAAGGAAGTTGAGAATGAAGTTAGGGCCCAAAAAGATGAAAATTGGCCCCCGATCTTGAAAGTTTGACACAAAGAGAAGTGTAGAAAGGTTGAGCCACGAATTTGAGAAGATTTAAGTGCTAGACTAAGTCTTTGGAACATGTTTTAACCACCACTTATCTAAATTTTGAATGCCTTAGCCTTAGCCCCATTACAACCTTTCTAAAGTCCTTTATGATCCTTAAGATGAGTAGCCTTCAATTGGTTGAGTAAGTTGCATGAGTAAGCATATGGTTTGGTTCATTTGTGCAAGTAATTATGAGGTATTTTGATACAAAACATATATATTTTGAGTAAACCTCTTTTCATGAGTGAAAATATGATGAGAGCATCCATGTGAGATTGATTTAGACTTTTTCGAAACATGCATAGCTTTAACTTCACCATTGTTTTCTCCATGTCCTACTTGTTCATGACATGATCATATTTCTCTTATCTCTCGAAAATTGTTGAACTTTTCACTATGAAATCTTGTGATTCCATCGCCATATACTTAAGAAAATTTCTGAGACAAATTTTGCTAAGGGCTTAGAAGTTGTTTTTATTTATTTGAGTCCATGGGATTTGTTCAACGTGGAGGTTAGCTCTAACGTTGGTTTATATTTTTAGTCTTTCTTTTATTTAGTATTTGCTAGGGACTAGCAAAGTCTAAGTGTGGGGGATACCCTAAGGAATGTCAGTTTCGTGTAGCAAGCAACACAATAAAGCTAGAAACAAGGCATATAACGGAATCCCCTTGATCGAGAGATGGACCCTCAAGGTTTCCACGAGGAGCAACTTCAGAGCTCATGGAGAGCTAGAGGGAAAAGGTTGAAGACCATGTATGCTCTTACAAATAGTGGGAGAAACACATCATGCTTACCTAGCCGGAATATAATCGCAATCGAGCTTAAGGAAAAACTACGACCTCAAGCTTTACGCTGAAGCTAGGGGCAGTTTTTCTGAAGAACCCAGGGACAAACCTGGGGGCATTGTTTCCCATAGCTCAAAAGTTTTTAGGAGTAAGGTTACCAGCAACACCTGGGCACTCGAGCATTGTGTGGAATTTACCACGAAGCTGATAAATTGAGGAGGAGACCACGAGGGTGCACACCAGAAATCCCGAAAGCTCGAGGGATCATGCATACTCAGGATCTGGAGAACGATGGACCGCTTCATTCTTAGAAGCTTGTTGGACGATTAATGGAAAAAAGATCGAAAGCACAGGGGGTCATACACGAAGAGAATCCAGGCTAAGGGCATTTAGTGTTCTCCAAGACTCGAACAGTTTAGCAGAATGCTGGGGGCATGGAGTATCTAGTCAAATATCACTTTTTTCAACACAAAGTTAAGAGATAATGTACCTCTACAAGGACTTGCTGTGAAAGAATTTGACTTTCCGATTTAGGAGTCAGTTTCAACTAGTGGTTGACAAAACGGTAGGAATTTGGAATTTAACTTGTTCTCCACAAGAGCAGGGGGTTGACCATTGAACTTTGTACATTGATGGGTCTTCAGAGGACAAGGGCGTTGGAGCAAGTCTGGTACTTAAAACTCCAGATGGTACGATCATGGAGGAAGCCCTAATCTTAGGATGGAAGGCGACCAATAATGGAGCCAAGTATGAATCCTTTATGGCAATGCTGAGGTCAAAAAATACACATGCATACGTGCTGGCCAACCTGGCCTCCAGCATCGATTATCAGCTAGGGTGAACGATCCATGTGGAGTATTTACTTATGTCCAGTACGGGCGAGGAGAAAGCAGTGACGGCAATGGACGAACTAATGGATGGACGAGCTGATGGATTACAGTGAGGCAAGAATTCTTCATGAGGGGCGTACAAAGGTTAGAAAGGTTATTAGAAAAGCAGCATGATACAACATCAGAGACGGTAAGCTACACCGACAACCCTTAAAGCGGGTCAAACCTGCTGACGATACATCCCCCTAGCCAGGACGATAAAAGAGGAATTGCACTATGGGATATGTGGCATGCACATTGGAGTCACATACCTTCCTGGTAAAAGGGCAGCTAAGCTGAGGGTTATTTATTTACTTGGAGATAACCAATGTTCAAAGACCAAGCTGGGGGTTGGACATCAGCACGTGTGTCGAGCTGGGGGTTAATCATTAACCTGTGAATCGAGCTGAAGGGTAAAACATCAGCCTGTGGACTAAAGACCCGCAAAGATGAATGGATGATCACAGACCTCGAGGGCCGAGAGATTTTGAATACCCCAAGCTCAGAGGACAATTGCTGACCTGGAGGGGACGATTTCTAACCTAAAGGGTTGAAGGCTTTTGAAGCTTGAGAGGTCAAGCAAAAGGCTTGAGGTCAGACATTGTTGGAGCTTGAGGAGCTAAGCATAAGCATTATGGCTATCACAGCCCTATACAATAAACCATATCCAACGCGGATCTTGCCATCAAACATGGCCAAGGTTAGTATTACCTTTCGAACCTCGATTCATTATGAGGATGATTGAATTAAACATGAGGTTTGGAGATCGATGGAGCATATTTGCTCAAAACTATAGCAAGATCATGGAGTATGATGGTTTATGTAAAGTACGATGAGGAACGGTGATGTGTTTGATATGTTCATGTGTACGATTTATATGAAGCCCTTGTGGTCGACCTTGACTACAAGAAATGGGAAAAAAACATTATACTTAGTATCAGTGTGGAAACCCTGAGGTTTCTCACAAACCCTAAGGGTTTTCAAGAAAGTTTGTCAGTCTCCATCACGAGCTCGAGGAAACCCAGGAAATCGAAGGAAAGAGTGTAGGTTCTATTTTCCAAGCTCTCGTGTCACGTGGAGAAGATGATACTAGCTGAGGGGATGCCTTCCCACGAATCTATATAAAGTCCTTGAGCATAGAACCGTATTGTTGGGGATGACGATGATGGGCTTGGTCAACCTTGAAATCTAGAGTATTCCGAGTGAATCCATTAATGTAGAGATCCTAGCAATGTAATCCCTCGAGGTCCATGACAACTGGACGTTCCCTTCAGGTTCGTGACAGCGGGTCAGAATACCCCCTGGGGGGAAAGAATCTTTTGGACAAGCTCCGAGGAATATATCCAGAAATCATGCTCAACCCTCAAAGGATGGTTTCCATGATTTATTCGATGGATTAATTGTGTACAATCAAGTACGATTAGCTACTCTGTTCGATTATGTTTTATGTACGATCTGGTTGAAGTGTATGATCTGTTCAATGTGTTATTCGATTAGGGGGAGCTTAAATCCCAGGAAAGGCAATGAGCTTGAGCGGGGCAGATGACATTGGTTCCGAGGGAAGGATCTTCATTATGCGAGCTAATCAGTCCTCCCAAAGATAAAGCACCCCGAGGGGGGAAGGATTAGGGCATTGAGAAGGACGCTCGTGGATAGACCAAAAAAATCAGAGTAAAACCCTACGAAAGGTCACAGTAATCTTGGGTCAGTAAAGTCCTCGATGTTAGAATGTACATTGTAAGATTAACAAACACCCTAGAGGTGGCTTGGCCATATTCTGCCAAATTGGGCATTCTAAGTCCCAAGCGTACCACCTAACGATGCCCTAGGGATAAGTTAAAGTCGATGAGAAGAGTTTTGGCATACCCTATCTCAACACTACAGACAAGCCCCATTGGCGAGAACTAAGCTCGAGAGGTAACCCTAATGTGGTCTTTGTTATAGCATCAGGTGTCCTTGTGAAGCTAAGATCTCCCAAGATGAAGGGACTTGGTCGTGGGAAGGGTTTGGTGTACGCTAGTCTTTATATAGACCGAGGTAGGCATGCATACCCCCCCCCATTAGGGAGGCAGTTTCAAAACTGCGAGCACCTCCCAAGAGATCTTAAGGTTACCAAGGCAATCTCCTTAAGCCTCTTCTGAGAGCATTTAGTATGTGTGTGGGTCTGAGAGTCTCATTGAGGCCACATGCACTCAGAGACAGTTCCCCTAAGCCCCATAAGAATGATCGATGGGCATGGAATAAAAGCATGATACAGAAAGGTACGAAAAAGTTGAGCATGATGAGCTAAGAATGATAAAGCAAAGTACGATGAACTAAGTACGATATTTACTCTTGGTATAAGAGTTTTCTGAACTAAAGGCCCAAGCCAAGATTAGCAAAAATTATGTAAGATAAGAAAGAAAAGAACGATGTGTTAGATGTAAAAAGAACGATTGAGTAGACGGCACGAAAAGATGTCAGGTCACGAGGGGGCTGGACGATGTAGCCCTGGTCCGGTTAAGACCTTTTGAAGTAGACTCTAGGGTGGACGGGCAAGATTCCTTCAACCGCCTCCCTAAGGGGACCTGTATGATCAAGAATATAACAGTTCACATACATTCAGCAAGCATGGCACAAGCAGATAAAGGTACGACAAGATCATGAAGGCATGCTGCGGCCACAGCTACTCAGAAGCGACCCTGGTTATGTTGAAAAAGTTGAACGATTTTCTTGAGAAAGGTTTGTTGATTGATCGAGAAAGATGCATTTGATGAAAGTTTGAACTATACTATTTATAAATAGCTCGGAGCTCGAAGGAGAAAGATCTACTGCTCGAAAGCTCAAGGAAAATTGATGGAATGCCTCATAAGCTGAATACTTTCAAATAAAGAAGTTATTTTCCAGAAACATACAATTTTTCATAAAGCCTCGAGCTCTCTATGAAAACTGGGGGTGATTGCTTGCAAGCTTGAGGAAAGCTGGAGGAAGGTTCCAGAAAGCTGGAGGAAAGTGTCTCAAAGCTGGGGAAGATTGCCACCACGCATTGTGAACTATCTATTCTGGAATATGAGGTTGAAAAGTCGAGAAAGAAAGAACTATTTGCTCCTGCTTGTTTGATCGAGCACGAGGAAAGATGTCAACATCAATTTTCTAGGCAAAAGTACATGCCTAAGATGATCCTACGAACCAGGGAAGAAGATGATCATGTTAGAAGGAAAGCGTTTGTTTTCCCTAAGGTTTTTAAGTAAGCAATCTACAAAAACCAAGTGGGTTTTCCTGACCTCAGGGGTTTTTTCCTGACCTCGAGAGTTTTTCAGAAACCTTGAGGAATTTTCCAGAAATTTCAACAACGACTTTTTGTTGAACATTCTCTATGGAGACCAGGTTATAACGATTTATTTGGCGTTCCAAGTTGAGGGAAGACTCAAAGGAAAGATATGAGTGAATTTTCAAGCAATCCTAAGCTAGTTATGGCAGAAAGCTAAAGGGTTTGAGTTAAGCAAGTTGCAAAGCTCGTTATTATCTTCATCTTTATGAACGATTCGCCTACTAAAATATTGAGGTATCCCATGGAAGACCTGTGGAAACAAGAAAGCTCATGTGGAGAATGAGAAATCGCGTAATGGATGTTCGCTTCCATGAATTGATCATGGCTAAGGTATGTGTTTCTTTTCAAGTTTGAATTAATATGTTGAATATTATTGCTTTAACACCTTTGTAGGCCAAATTAGCTGGAGTGTGAAGCCACACCAACTAACAAAGTATGATTAGCGTGCCTTATGGGTATTTATGGGAGCCCAATTTGGCCACATTAAGCTGGATGAATTCTGGTTCCCTAGGTCTGCAAGCAGAAGAGGTCTGATAACTAGAATAATAAGCTTGGACTTGTACGATTAGGGCTCCAAGTATGAATTGATTGATTTAGAGGTTTATGGAAGTATCTAGAATGATGTAGAGGCCTCTAGAATGTTCGTAAGATGGTGTGACAATCCCAAAGTACGATTGGACCTCAAGGAACAGCCCGATCTGACCTTGAGGGATTACACGATCGGACCTTGAAGGAATAGTACGATCTGACCTCGAGGGGTTGACAGAGTCAGACCTCGAGGGATTGGCAAAATCCTAGGGGATAAGGGTAAGATTTATACGTGTCCTAATAGGATTATGCCAAAGGGCCTATGGTAATCGTGAGATCTGATTGGCCCTGGATATGGAGATCCATTCCTTAATGGATTCCTCCTCTCTGAAAATAAAGTAATTCTATTTGATATGGATTATGCTTAGACCTAACTCGATCGCTATATATAGACCATCTCTGCATGGTCTGAGGTAACGTAACTTTGCCCTATACACTATTCAATTCGTGAGACAAGTACTTACTTGAGCGTCAAAGTGTCTAAGCACGGTACCACACCGTGCTTGGACTTGTTTTGTAGGTTTTCATGGAAAAATGCTCAGGGGAAACGGTATGGCAAGGTCTCACATCATCAAAAGATCTCAGAAGGAAGGTCTTCACCTTCAACGATCATAAGCATCCCCTATGATCTGGTGCTTTCATTAACCAAAGGATCCTAAGCTCGAGGGCATCAGAAATCTGCGCTCATAGGTTAGAGATGCCCCCATTAACCATTTGATCTCAAACAATGTCCAATTTTAGGTCATGAATTGTTTAGTCCGGTTTACATGCTCAAATATATTTTGGATTATAAGAACAAATCTTTTCATTATCCAAATCAATCCCTCTCAGCTCACATTTGGTTATGGGCCAAAACTCCTAGGTCTTTTGGAATTCTAGAAGGTTACGGTCCATCCATGAAGCACAAAGTAAACCAAGATTAGGAGCTAGACTTTTGGTGCTAGACTCCTAATATATTTCATGCGTAATGAGTTTGGTTGCAAACACATACGAAGATTACGGATGGTTTCCCTTCCCAAGCCTCTTTTAGAGTACCCAAAAATTGGTTCTAATGAATGCTCCCAACTCTCCCTTTTGGCTTACGAGTCGAAAGAATCAACAATAGCTACAAAGTCTCTCGGTTCAATGTAATCTTAACCGAAAATCCTTTAGTCACTTGGACCTCAAGAGTGTCTAGATTCATGCTTAAGCACAAGGAGACCAAATCTTGAGCTCAACCTTTTAAGTCTAAGCCTAAGTCATATTATATGCTCATCTTTACCTAAGTGAATAGCTAATTTCCTTAGGTGTCATTTCTTAGTTTCTTAGACAAATCCTAACTTAGCTAGAGCTAAGACATGCATAGGTGAAACTAATCAATAATCTCAAGCATAAAAACATGCCACAATCACATCACACTCACAACAAACTCATTCAATAGAATAGAACATCATTGTTTACATCAAATAGCTACGGTTTGACCCCTAGCCTCCATCCCATATAAGGACTACTTACACATCATAACTAAAAATAAGTTTGAATACATAATTAGAGTAAATAGAGTGAAGGAATAACCCAATACTCTTCCCAAAGCAAGTCAAGCTTCTTTAAGTCCTCTCTTGTGCTTCTAGCTTCACCTTCTTTACTCTAAATGCACCCAAACTTGTAGAGGATGTAAGGGAGAGCTCTAGAACCCCAAGAGATAAAGGAGAAGAGGGATTACTTCTCACCTCTTTGAGCTCTATAAATCTCACCAAACCCTAGAATAGAGATAAGAGGAGGAAAAGCTTGATCGCACAAAGAGGGATGTACAATCAAGTGAGGAGGAGGAGGAGGAGGAGGAGGAGAGGGAGAGGGACCTTAAGGAAAGCAAGGTAGCTCCACCTTAAGGCAATATTTTAGTGGTGGTAGAGAATGTGTTTAAGGTGGAGGAGAGAGCTAAAGGTTTAGGGAGTGAGTAATGGCTATCTCTAGATGTAAAAACTATGAAAAATGTGTGAAATGAGATGTGTTGTGATGGTGGATATGGGGGAGCTCGACCTAGAGGGAGTAAGAGAGAAAATTATGTATTCTGTGAGCCCTTAGATATGCTTGAGTGTCCATGAAGTTTGATCTAAAGGCTACAAATCGTGATCCCCTTTTTTTGGCTTCTAGGCTAAAGAACATTGCCTAATACTTCCAAATTTTAAATATGTGCCTCCCCTTCCAAATTAGTTAGGGTTTGTATCTAGGTGGTTTGAACTTTCCTTGGGACTAGCTATGAGTGTTTGGCCCTTACTTGGTGGTCCGGCCGACCATGGACAATTCTGGTAATTTTTTGGCAGTTTCCGGCGACCACTTTTTGTCATTTTCTCAAAGTTGCTCCAAATTCTCTTATGACTTCATAAATGTGTCTGACTTCTCCAAAAAATGATTAATTACCATCTTTAAAAGTGTTTCCGTGTCAACTCCCAATTTTCTAGCATAAACAAGAAATATTATAAAAATGATGCGTTTTTCATAGAAGACAAGCAATAAACATGAAGTTAGGGACATAATTAACACATATATATAGACCTAACAACAATTTAGGGGAAAATGTCATTACTCGAATGCGAGCCATGCATGTAGGTAAGCTAGACCAGGGGTGGAGCCAGAAAATATAGTCAGGGGGGCAGACTTATCAAAGTTCCGATATTTGGATAAACATACTCTACATCCGAAAATTTTATAAAAATTATATGTTGAACTTGATCAAATTCAATGAAAAACTACTAATTTAAGAGCCATATACATAAAAATTGAAAAGTTCCGATCATTTTCGAGCCATCACATAATTTAAAATTTTGAAATCATTCATTATACAAAATTGAGAAAGTAATAATTTTTTTAATTGTATAGAGTGAGAAGATAGATGAAAAGGGAAAGATATGATAATTGATTTGTATTATTAGTATAAGAGAAAATATGTATATAAAGTCTATTAATAGACTGAATCACATGTTAAATAAAATTATGAAATTTCTTCATTAAAGTGCATATTGATAAGGAAAGAAATAA
Source organism: Geum urbanum (assembly GCA_946800695.1). Lineage (NCBI taxonomy): Eukaryota > Viridiplantae > Streptophyta > Magnoliopsida > Rosales > Rosaceae > Geum > Geum urbanum. The sequence goes on along the minus strand of OX327007.1, from coordinate 41,322,696 downwards.
GAGTTTTGCATAAGTTGATTGAGCAAATCACATAGTTTATACCCATTTATTGTGATTAGTGGTTATTAATTATATTAAATAAGTAAGATTGCATGTATTAAATATTTTAACACCAAAAATTAAGGGAGGGCAATTGCCCTTCCTTGTCTTGAGCTCCATCTGCTGTCACTGAGCTAGACAATCCTAATAGGCCAAGGTGGAGCAAACGCCAAGCCTCGATAGTAGTCACCGATATACTCATGGGCGAATCTATGTAGTGGCTAATTGGGCTGCAGCCCAAGTAAGATTTCTTCATGTTTTTAACCAAGTATGTGACATATGTCAACCAAATCTAGATGGTAAGCTTTTCAGTTGGTATCCATCTTTGTAAAGATTCGAACCCGTCAAAGCTTACCTTTTATGTTATTTTTCCTTCTTTTCTCACTTGGCTTTTATTCTTTTCTTGATTTCTTCTCTTGGTTTTCTTCAGTTCTGTCCAAAATATTTTCCTTCTCATGTTCTTTTCCAATTCTTTTCCCAAATATCATACTTCACAACTAAATTTTTATTAATATTTCTCTAAAATTTCCTGGAAAGATATATTTTAAGTGACTCAAAATTGATAAAAATATCACCCAACTGAAAGAAAAATCTTATACATAGCTTTATATATATAGAGTGATTCTCATACTCCCTTTTTCTCTCAGTTCTTTATTATTGTGTTCCACTTTTCTCTCTCTTTTTTATTTTATTTTTTATTTTTATTTTTATGTTTACCAAAATGACATTTGAATAATTAAGTTGAGAAGAGAAATGTTAAAGATAATTTGGTAAATAATTGGTAAAAAAATAGTATAATAAAAAGAATAAAGAAAAATAGAGTGTGAGAATAAACATAAAAGAGAAAATAAAAGCGTAAGAATTACTCTCCTTATATATTATGGATCCGGCACCGGGTATACTAATACTAATTATAGCAAACTACCATCAGCATCACGAATAACTCCTCCATAGCAATGGGACCTAAGAGCATCTCCAACAAGGGGTTCTAAACCCTATAAATATAGAGCATATTTAGGTTGAAGCTCTCCAATGGTAAAAAGTGAAGGTATTAAACCCTATAAATATAGGGTGAAATCTTAAACCAAGTCTCAAAATGAGACCCGGTATGAGACCAGTCTCATATAGAGACAGGCATGGCCCACTCGGCAGAGGAGAAGCATGTCACGCGCAACGCACGCCAGAAGACGGAGCGTGAGCCGACAGCTTCGCCAGAGCTGGGTCCCGCACACGTGCCGCGCCAGAGCGAACGACTCCATTTTTGAAAGCAACGGCTAGATCTTGGACGGTCAGGATTCATCCTTGTTTGAAACCAACGGCCCTCATTAATCATCAGATTTAATTTTTTTTATCTAAATTAGCTTTTGATCCGACGGTTCAAGATATATGTTTTTAATTAATCGACGGTTCTTATTTAAACTAACTTTGATTTTTAATATATCGATAATAAAAGTGACAAAAAAATAATTAAAAATTTTTGTATATTTTTCTGCCCGTTGCTACAGTAATTCTAGATTTCTTCTATAAATACCAACCCAAAATTTCATTCATTCCACACCATTTCTTACATCCTCTCCAACATTTCCTCCTCCCCATCATTTTTATTCATATAGCAAAATTTGTTTTTCTAACACCATGGGTCCAAAGAAAGGGGCACAACAACCACAGGCACCACGATCGAAAAATTGGAAAGAGGAGAAAGATAAGGCTTTGTGCATTGCCGTGGTGAGTATTGGTGAAGACGCCGCCATCGGTACTAATCAATCTAGCGGAACCTTGTGGGATCGTATATATGAATATTTTGAAGGTATCAAGTCACCCAATGCACCGAAGCAAACCACTTCAAGTGTTGAGTCTCGATGGAAGAAGATCAATCCCGCATGCATGAGATGGCGCATAGCATTAAACCATGCAATCGCGAATCATAAGAGTGGCGAAAATGATCTTGATGATGTAAGTATTTTTATTCGTCATAATTAAAATATAGTTAAAATTAATTATTCCTAGTCGCTTACAATATAGTTAAAATAAATAACCACAACTATGTTTGTTTAAATTGTTTGTAGATAAGGAATGCCAAGTCGAATTATTTCGATGAATCTCATGGAGAGCATTTCGAATTTTTGTATTGTTGGGATATCTTGAAGGATACACCAAAATTTTCAAATCCCCCATCAATGGAAGGGGATACCCAAAATTTTGAGATGCCTATCAACTTGGATGATAACGATTCACCCGGAAATGTGTCAACTCCAAGCATGCTCCTTAGAGCTAGGCAAGATCGTCCAATGGAACAAAAAGTGGCCAAGGCGGCAAAGAAAAAAGGTAATCAAGAGCTTTCAATGATTATTCACGATCAAATGAAAAGGCTTGCCGATCAAAATGATAAAGATCATGCACGAAGGGAACAACTCTACCAAGAGGCTATGACGGCTCAACAAAGGGATGAATATGCTCGGACAATGATGGTGGATCCTACTACATTTTCACCTTGTAAAAGAGGGTATTGGGAGAGGAAGCAAAAAATGATACTTGAGGGAGAGGAAGTAGAAATGGCACAAAATTCATCTTCTCGACCATTCTGTACCCCTCAAGCATCTACACCTCCTCATGGCGGATCAAGTTCTTCCCCTATCTTCTGCTCGATCAAACGGAGTGGTATCATAATAATAAGTGAGCGTTAGAAAAAGTTCGATCTCATTTATGATGTTGCTTGAGGCTTAATTTATGTTGTTTCTTAATTTAAATTGTTGTTTTTAATTAATTATGTAGTCTATTTTCTCATTTTAAATAATTATGTAGTCCTTATTTTTTATATTTAGGTCTTGTAATTCAATTCATACAACAACCAAAATAATTTACATGCGTAAAACCATACAAGCACAAAATCAAATTTATACAAGCACACAAAAAATTGAATGCTTACAACCACACACAAAATTAAATGCTTACAACCACACACGAAATTAAATGCTTACAACCACACACAAAATCAAATTCATACAACCACACACAAAATCAAATGCAACCAACAACATTATGGCAAACAATGCCAATTATTGACACATCAAGGAGACATCATTTAGCCATTGTTGCGCTCTCTCCACTTCTTCAAAGCCCAACCGTGTTCCACTAAATCTGCTCTTAGTGAAGCAGATATCACTGGACATCAAATCTTCTTGTAATGACCACGTACAAATGCATGCATTTGTTGGGATCACGTTCCACCTCATGATCATAACTCGGTTTATCATATATGTCAGCTCTTCTTGGACGAGTCGAGATGTCGTCCAAGTCAAATTCATATTGCTCATCTTCGTCATGCTCATCTTCTACTATCATGTTGTGCAAAATAATGCACTTCATCATGATGTATTATAGACTTTCCCTACTCCACAAACGAGCTGGACCCCTCACAATTGCAAAACGCGCTTGGAGGAGTGGTAGGATTTTTTTATGGCTTTGACAAGAGTTGCCAATTAGAGTAGATGTCGTCCACCAGATAATAACCTTGATCATACATACTGTTGCCCACTTTGAAATCCACTTGAGGAGCTTCACCTCTGCATACCTCATCGAACAATGGTGACCTTCCCAGGACATTGAGATCGTTGAGAGAACCTGGAAGTCCAAAATATTTATGCCAAATCCAAGTATCATACGAAGCCACCGCCTCTAAGATAATTGTGGGTTCTCCCTTGTGACCTTGAAACTGCCCGGCATGCGTAGCGGGGCAATTTTTCCACTACCAATGCATACAGTCAAGATTACCCAACATACCTGGAAATCCCCGATCTGCAGCTTTGTTTGTCAACCTTTGTAGATTTTCCTTTGTTGGTGTGCGAAGATAGTTTTTACGGTACACAGCCCATATAGCTCTCGTAAAATGATCCAAAACTTCAAGAGCAGTGGATTCAGCAATATCAATTAAGGAACTCATCGATCAAGTCAGTCGGTAGACCGTACGCGAGCATCCTCATAGCGCATGTTAGCTTCTGTTCGGTGGAAAGATCGAGTCTGCCGGTGGCATCCATAGTCTGTACAAAGTACGGGTCGTGGTTGGCCACGCTACGCATCATCTTGTCAAACAGATGAGGTCGCAGAAAGTGCCTTCGAAAGGTGTCATCGTCAAACCTACACGGTTTGGTGAAATATAGAGCTTTTAAGCGCTGATCCATCATTTCCCGATCCCTTAGTATGTACTTCCGCCCTTCCGAAGAACCGCCCCATTGTGAAGCTTCATCTTCTTCCATCATCTCCACTTGGTGGGCAGCCGCAGACATCAAGAGGGCTTGTTGTTGCCTTCTCGGTACATCTTCTTCTTCCTCCTTCTTCAATAGTTTCCACAACCTATTCATGACGGAAAACAAAACTCAAAGTATGAAACAATAATGTAGAAACCATAATTTGTTGTGGGAGGAGGAGTGTTTGTGAATTGGTGAGTATGAATGAGTGAATGACTCCGTTTTTATAGAAGATCAACATGATCTTCGAAGATAAAAACTGACACGTGGATGATAACGAAATCTCGACAACGAATTAGAAATTGACACGTGTTGCCCAAAATCTACGACGATTTCTGATAAGTTATCGTGTCAAGTAAAATTTAATTTACAATCCTATACACCGACACATGTCAATCGAAATCATGTTCGATTGTGGATAATGCATACGGGGTCCAATTTTTTTTAAATTAATATTATATTTATTTATCATGTATAAGAATAGTTTACAAATATAAATTATTATTTAGAACAACACAAAATAAAGAAAAAATGAATATATAAATTTAGGACTTTAAGTTAGAACCCCTATCATTGGAGTTGTACCAAGTCTTATATGAATAGTGTCTATTTGATGTCTTATAATATGTATAAGACCCCATTATGAGACTTCTCTATTGAAGATGTTCTAAGATGCCTTAAGCTAAACCATCATTTTTTTAGTTTAATATAACGAAAAATAGGATGGTGCAAGGTGATGTTCGTTTTTCAGGGACAAGTCGAATTCCCAAATCAGCCAACAAATGAGTATCAATCGTACCTTGTAAAATACCAAGAAGAAGATCAAGGAGCAACAAACACTACAAGAAAACAGCACTTAGACCACGGAAACGTAATTGTTCCGTGGTCCAAGTGACACCTAGACCACGGAAAATACTCCGTGGTCCAAGTACCACCTGGACGATGGAGAATATCATCTCCGTCGTCCAGGTGGTCACCTGGACCACGGAGTCTTTTCCGAGGTCCAGGTGATAACCTGGACGACAGAGATGGTATTCTCCGTCGTCCAGGTGATCACCTGGACCTCGGAGTCTTCTCCGTCCTCCAGGTGATCACCTGGACGACGGAGATGGTATTCTCCGTCGTCCAGGTGATTACCTGGAGGACGGACCGACACGCCGTCGTCCGAGTATACGAAACGTACTTCCACTTAGACGACGTACCGACACCTCCGTCGTCTAAGTGAAGCATTATATAAACCCGATGCCAAACTGATCGAATTCATTCCTAGCCTCGATCTCTTCATTCCATTTGAAGAAGAATTGAAGGAGAAGGGAGCTAGGTAGCTAGAAGCTAGCTAGCTAGGGCGAGAAGAATCAGGATCGATAAGGGATCTCCGCTGACTAGCTAGTTAGCTTAATTAACGTAAAGATATCGAGAAGGCCAGCAGGTACGTACGTACGCAGTTAAAATTTTCTTAATTAATATATATTTAGTGAAAACGTACGTACATATATATATACATGCAAGGATGTTAGTTGATGTTAGCTATATATATATATATGTACAAATCGATTAAATTACGTACGTGCGTACGTAATTGATGGATCGATATGTAGATCAAGTACGTATAATTAAGTGTAAATTTATGGACAAATATATATATATGTAATAATTAATTAATTATAATATTTTGTAGCAGTATGGACAAGAGTTGGATGAAGTTGAAGAATAGATGTGATGTCCGGTATATGGATGGAATTAGCGAATTTGTGAATTTTGCGATAGAACATGGTCAGGGAAAGAAACGTTTCAGGTGTCCGTGTCAGAAATGTCTTAATTGTCAGTATGCGGAGGTTAATGTTATGGTGCAACACTTGTACGAAAATGGTATGATGTGGAGTTACACTACATGGAGCGAGCATGGTGAAGCAGTAGAGTTCAGCGCAGCAGACTTCAGCTCAGGGTACAGTTACCATGGTGCCTCATCCAGCGGCAGTGGTGCCGGACCCCCAGCTTGCAACCCAACTGCAGATTTGGTCCATGATGCGTTTCCGGGATGTAGTCATAGTGGACACCAACACCAAGACGGAGGTTACAGTACCACTAATGAGCATGATGACACATTCCCCGCAGCTAGCTTGGCCACTGACACCAGTGAGATGGAAAAGTACAACCGGATACTACTTGAAGCGCAGACCCCGGTGTTCCCTGGATGTCGAGAGAATGTGTTGCAATATGTGATGGAGCAAATGAAGATAAAAGTGAAGCACAAAATGTCAGTGAGTGTTTTTGACGAAATTCAGGAGCAAATATGTAAGTTGCTTCCTGATGATCACAATCTTCCTAAATCTCATTATAAGGTTAGAAATATCCTGAGCAGCCTCGGCCTAAAGTACAGGATAATTGACGCATGTCCGAATGATTGTGTACTATTTTACAAAGAGTATAAAGAGTTGGACTATTGTCCCGTATGTGGCCAGTGCAGATTCCAGTTGAATAGGAAGAGTTCGAAAAAGAGAATTCCTGTGAAAGTTGTTCGATATTTTCCCTTGATTCCCAGATTGCAGCGCCTGTACATGTCTCTACACACAGCAGAGGCGATGCGATGGTACGCAGAAAAGCGAATAGATGACGATGTCCTGCGACACGCCGCGGATGGGGAGGGTTTCAAACATTTCGACAGAGAATTTGGAGACTTTGCTTCAGAGGTTAGAAAAGTTAGACTTGGTCTATCTACAGACGGATTCAATCCTTGGGGAAGTAATAGCTCCGCCGTCAGCACTTGGCCAGTTATTCTGATGCCATACAACTTGCCTCCGTGGATGTGCATGAACAAGGAATTTAATTTCCTTACCGTACTAATTCCAGGTCCTAAATCTCCATCGAAGTGCTTAGATGTCTACCTCAGACCTTTGATCGACGAGCTGAAACTGTTGTGGGAAAATGGAGTCCCAACTTATGACAAATTCACTGACACGATGTTCACAATGAGGGCTGCTGTAATGTGGACGATCAGCGATTTTCCAGCTTATGGGATGTTGGCAGCCTGCAGGACAAAAGGATATAATGGATGTCCTATATGTTTGGATGACGTGAACTCTAGTTGGCACGTGGGGAAGGTGTGTTACTTGGGTCACCGTAGATGGCTTCCTCACGACCACCCGTGGCGACAGGATGAAGCTCATTTCGACGGTACGGTAGAGAACAATCCTAAACCCCGTAGTTGGTCGGGCGAAGAGATTTTAGAGAGGTTGAGCTATTTCGACTTTGGTGTGTTGAGCAATGACGCGGATGTAAAGAAATGCAATCCAATTCCTCCATATGATCTGAGCTATTGGGATCACAAGAGTATATTCTTTGAACTCCCTTACTGGTCGAAGTTGAAGCTGAGGAACAACTTGGACGCGATGCACATAGAAAAGAATGTGTGCGATAGCGTGGTGGGAACAATTCTCGGTATTAAGTTCAAGACTAAAGATACTCCCAAAGCGCGCAAAGATTTGGAATCAATGAATCTACGTCGTCCCTTGTGGTTGAGGAGGGATAGGAAAGGAGTGTACAACAAGATGCCAGATGCACCATACACAGTGAAGCCGACGCTTAGACGTTCTGTATTTCACTGGTTTAAGGGCGTTCGTTATCCGGCTACGTATGCAGCTACTATAACTGGAGCAATGGACGAGGTGCAACACAAGTTTGTTGGTCTAAAGACACATGACTATCACGTTATGCTGCAACGTCTGATTCCAGTGGTAATTCGACCATACTTGCCTCGGGACGTCGTAGATACAATAGTGGCATTGTGCAGGTGGTGGCAGAGGTTATGCGCCAGAGAATTAAAGAAGTCAGATGTGGTGGAATTGCAACAACAAATTGTGCACATCATTTGCAAAATAGAGAGGATTTTCCCCCCTGCTTTCTTTGACATCATGATTCACCTAATGATCCACCTGCCCGAGCAGGTGCTTATTTCTGGTCTGGTCCAGTACACTTGGATATATCCTCAAGAAAGGTACGTACAACTAATTAATTAATTTGTTCCACTGGAGATTATATATATACTAGCTAGCTAGCTATATGTACTTATGTAATGTGTACGTTTGATTTTGTAGACAGCTTGGACAGTATAAGTCATTCGTCAAAAACAGGTCGGCCCCGGATGGCTCCATAGCAGAGACATACCTAATGCATGAGTGTGTTACTTACTGCAACAGGTACCTTAAAGATCCACTGCCTCCGATCGCAGTGCCCGCATCAATCTTTCTGTCATCACCAATGTCGTCCGACCGTTTAGAGAAGTATTAAAGGAATCGTTAACACGGGAAGAACTTATTGAGGCACATTGGGTAGTGTTCCGAGACTGTGACGAAGTTGAACCGTACATGTTGTCATACAGGGAGAGGCTTCAGGCGTTAAATCAAAACAAGAGTTCGGCGTGGATTGAGAAAATGGTTAAGAAGAAGTTTCCTGATTATTTCTTCCAATGGGTACGTACGTACGACTCGGTATTAATTATTTAAATACATATCGCTCATGTTTGTAGAAAGTAAACCCTTATATTAATTTGCCCTTTTTCGCAGATGATTGATCTGCAAAAATATGATAACCACGGAGGGTGGTGGTCATGGCCAAAGCACTTGCTAGCAGGGAAGCCGGTTAAACACTATATTTATCCCGGATGTTTTGTGAACGGTGTAAAGTTCCATTCATTGGCCCGAGACGAAGGAAGAAGAACACAAAACAGTGGGGTAGCGGTTGGGAAAGACAATGATCTATATTACGGGGCTATTGTATACGTGGTTCAACTATGTTACGGGAATGATGTCAACGTTTTCCTATTCAAGTGCAGATGGTTCAAGCGTACAAAGGAAGACCTGGGACTATTATCAGTCGATACAAACTCTAGCTGGTATGAGGATGAGCCTTTCGCTCTCGCCACCTTAGTTCGGCAGGTGTTCTATCTCGACGATCCGAAAGCCGGTGAAGGGTGGAAAATAGTGAACCATATCTCTCACCGAGGAATATGGAATACAGAGACAATTTAAGGGACACCGGCGACGACTGAAGATGCTGCTGAACCAGAAAGAGACATTCCTGCCTATCAAGAGCCTCATATTTCTATGGTCCACTCCGATATAATGGACCTGGTTCAAGATAGTGAACGGTTACCCATGCCTGATGGTTGTACAGATCTAACTGAAGATGAGATTATCGATGAGGTAGATGAAGAAGACGAGCAGGAAGAGGACGCGGACGAGGACTCAGGTTATTCGTCGGACGATGTTGAGTACGATGACGAGGATGAGCCGTCGTCTAACGGGGATGAGGACGATGATGATTATGACGAAGAGTACGGTCATACGACGAGGGAGATTAATTGGTAATTAATTATTGTAATTATTGTAATTTTCACCTTTGGCGCCATGCCAAATCTCAATCTCATATAAAACCCTAAATCCTGGACCCTAATATAAATCTAGCAGATCGGATCGATCGATCAATTTTTTAATTATATTTTTGAATCAGAATAATTGAACGGACACACAAATGACCGAGGACGACCTAAACCGTAAACCCTAAGGCCCTAACCCCTGAATTCGGGGTTTAGAACATGGACGACGGAGAATGGTCATTATCCGTCGCCCAGGTACACACTAGAACGACGGATATGGTCATTCTCCGTCGTCCAAGTTCACAAACCCTAAACCCTAAACAGTAAGGCCCTAACCCCTGAATTCAGGGTCTATGCACCTGGACGACGGAGAACGTCATTATACGTCGTCCAGGTTATCACCTGGACGACGGAAACGCTCATTTCCGTCGTCCAGGTGCAGATATCGTAATTTTTTCTAAGACAACGACCATCTAGACCTTCTTCCAATGCAAAGTCTTTTCATCAAGACTTTAGAGTAAACAATTCTTGGTGTGTGAGCTTCGACGGTTCGAAAATCGGAGTTGCGAAATGCCTTGTATGCACGTTTCCGGTTTGTGAAATTATCGGTTTTGCGGTTGACTGTGCCGATCAAACCTTTCCCGAACTTATTATTTTATGGTCCTTTGAAGACAATTATATATTATGTTGCGACGAACATATCCAACGGTTGTTTTGTCCAAATTCAATTTCGTTAATACTCTGCTGCAAATGAGCGTCTACTCATGAACACTTAAGTCGTAAAGATTAGTCGATACTTAACATGTTTCAATACGTAAAATTAATCGGCGGTTCAAATTTAACTGTTCATATATACGATGCGTTCATCGATATTGTACGACTATTTCACTCGAATGACAGATCGCTAAATTCCTAGCGAATTATTTTTAAAATTTTTTTTTACGTAATTTTAACCTGGACGACGGAGACGGTCATTTTCCGTCGTCCAGGTGTTCACCTGAACGACGGAAAATGACCTTCTCCGTCGTCCCGGTTCAAAAATCATGGCGGTTCAAATTTATTTTTTTTTATTTTTTTCATGTAATTTTCACTTGGACGACGGAGATGGTCAGTCTCCGTCGTCCAAGTCCAATTTTTATGGCGGTTCAATTTACCGCTTCCGTTTTTGGGACCGCTTGAATTTTCACTTAGACGACGGAGAATTCATTCTCCATCGTCTAAGTCCAAAATCATGGCGGTTCAAAACGTCCCGCTGATTAATTACGCGCCGCTTGAAATTTTTTAAACCGCCACTTAGACGACGGAAAACACTGTTTCCGTCGTCCAGGTGGACTTAGACGACGGAAAATAGTGCTCCATTGTCTAGGTGCAACTCTATAAATAGAGTTGCACCCCCCCCCCCTCATTTTCTCATCATTCCATCTCCTCATCTCTCTCTCCTCTCCTCTCCTCTCCTCCGGCGATCCTCCTCCGGCGACGCTCCGACGACATTTTTTCCGGCGTGGTTCCTCCTCTCCGACGACTCAACTCTTCCGATATTCCGGCGACATTCCGACTCGGTAATAATTCTATTTTTTACCTTTTTTACATTTTTGTTAATTAATTAATTATTTAATTAATAAATAGTTTTAATTTATTAATTAGTTTAAAATAATTAATAGTTATAATTATAATCATTAATGAGTTGTTATTATTAATATTGGGATAATTATTATTAGTTGTTAATTATTTGGTAATAATTTTATATTTGTTAGTTAAAATTAAATAATAGCAATAATTATTATTGTTAATAATAATTAATTATATTGGTAAATGAATAATTATTATTATATGCATGATAAATAATAATTTATTATTGTAATTATTTATTGTTTTAATTAATTGATAATTAATTACGTGTATTTTCGAGTAAATTGCATGGTAGTACGTGTTCGATTTAAATTTAGTACATAGGCTTGGTTGATTAAGTCGCACTCTTTGGAATAGATGGTACCTCTTTTCCTAGCTTATCTCCTTAACCCCTCGTGATGTGTGGATTTCATCACCGCACACCATAACCTAAGTGAAGTTATGGACACGAGGTTGAGGGCGGAGTTTGCAAAGGACTTGAGAGAGTGTAAATTTTCGAAAAATTGGCCGAATGTCGGACATGGTGTCTAGAAACGGGTTATGACTGGTGACAGGATTTGGACTAAGAAAGACTTTTGTCGAAATTAGTCCTGCCTCTCGCGTTATCTATATCCCTAACTGGCCATGTTTTTCGATTTAACCAAGGCTGATTAATTGAAAATTTACACTTTATCGCGCGGGTCGCACGTCCATTGAACGACCGAAAATGCCAAACTAGTGTACTATATTTAAATCTTAAACGTATTTAATTAATTAGCGTAAATTTTTAAGTTGTAATTATTATGGTAGGTAGGTATTTTAACACCGTACTCTTAGGTTTAAATGGCTCCGCCAAAGACCACATCCGGCAAGAAGAAAGCCCAACAGGAGGCAGAAGATGTGATGCTCCGAATGTTGGCGGCCCAAGTCGGTTGGGTTCAACAGGAGGGCAACGACTCTCTCAATCCGGACGGATCATCTGGTCCGTCCGTAGCGCCCTCTGGGGAAATTCCCGCTCCCCCATTCATCTCGAGCGGTGATGACGTCGACCCCTTCCAATCTCCGACGCCCGGTACCCATTCAACGGGAAGTACTCAGGCGTCCTCGACCGCCGAATCAATCATGTACAGCGCCCGCCGTAGGCAAAGGAGGACCCCCACTGACCCGGAACCGAAAAGGACTCGGGGTCTCGTTAAAGGGGGCAAAGCGGAGCGTATTTGCAAGGCGACCGGTAAAAAGATCGACTTGCCGTACGACGAATTCACCGATGGCCCTCCCACAGCTCAGCTAGCAAGTCTCTCGGCGCATGGGATATGGTCAATCATCCGTAACCGGGTTCGTATCACTGCCCCTACTTGGAAGGAGGCGTCGGATCATGAGAAGGCGAAAGTCTTCAAAGATCTTTCGGTACGTAATACGTCCAATTTAGTTATTATATAATATTGTTAATCTCGGCCTAAAATTTCATAATATATACGATTATAATTTTCTATTTATTTTTGATAGGAACAATTTGACGTGGATCCGACACCGGCTATGTTGAGGCATATCAACCAAACCGCCAACTCCATCTACAAAGATTGGAAGTACAAGCTCTATAAGTACTTCAAAGATGTCGGTCCCGTGCCTCCCCCGGTAGAGCTACAAGGGGAGAGAGAAGATGAGTGGGAGTGGTTGTGTAACCACTTTGCCGATGAACAATTTAAGGTATTAATTTATTTTTTTTATTTCAATTAAGATAATTGAATTATTTAAATTGTAGTTATTCATTTTTTAATGATTTAATTATGTTGTGTAACAGAAATTCTCCGGTGTCAACAAAGCCAACCGGGGGAAGAAGGAGAAACACCATACTACCGGCGCCAAGCAGTTCATTCAAATAGCCAATGAGCACAAGGATAAGGGCTCCAAACACCCTTATCTTGATGCAAGTGTAAGCGCATACGTGACGCCAGGGCTCGATAATGAAGCGAGTCAATGCGGCGTAAGTGATATATATATGTGTGCTTTTAATTATAGTAATTATTATTTAAATATGATTTCATTATAATAAATTAATTATTCTTTTGTAGGCAAGGGCGATAGAGCGTGCGCATGAAGAGTTGGCTAACACTCAGCTTGCGTTCCCAGATGTGCCGCCGGAAGACCTGCCTCCTCTATCCTTAGAGAGCCAAATTGCAATCGCGGATGAGGTCTACGGTCGTAGAGCTGGCAAGGAGGTTAGGCACTTTGGGCCTAGGGTGGTACGAGATTTGTCGACGACCTCCGGCTCATCATCTACGGGAGGTTCGGGGCAGCGGAGAAGGAGTCAGGCTGCGGCCGTCGAAGCAGCCATTCAAGAGGCTCGACTGACATGAGAGGAGAATGAGTCAATGTGGCAAAGACTTGACGAACAACAAGCACAAATAGCCCAACTCATCGCCCTCATGCAACAAAATCGAGAAGTATGTCAACCTCCTCCGAACCCACACCCCGACGACAACGACCCGGCTGGAGGCGGAGGACTCGGCGGCGCATCTGCTCCTCCAGTGTATTAGCTAGCTAGTAGTTTATTATCTCGTTTCTTTCCGCATTCCGAACAATATTTTAATTTTTAATTTATGGGTTTTTTCGATTATTCATGTATGTACAAATTAATTTAATTTAATTATTTAATAATTAAGTAATATTCAAAATTTAGTTTATTTAATTAATTTTAGCATTTTTCATTATTTAAATTAAATTAATAATAAATTAAATTAATAATATTTAATTTCAATTTTTTTTTAAATTAAATATTCACTTGGACGACAGAGATTATGTTCTCCGTCGTCCAGGTGAAAACCCCTAAACCTAACCCTAAACCCCTAACCCCTAAACCCTAAACCCTTTCGTTCTCCATGGCCCAGGTGTTCACCTGGACGACGGAGAATTAGTTTTCCGTCGTCCAGGTGAACACCTGGGCCACGGAGAAGCTAGCATTATCCGTGGCCCAGGTAGACACCTGGACGACGGAGCGCGGTCCAAGTGAACCTGGACGACGGATCACTAAATTTCCGTCGTCCAGGTGTCTACCTGGGCCACGGATAATGTCCGCGGTCCAAGTGAACTTGGACGACGGATCACTAAATCTCCGTCGTCCAGGTGCTTGGACGACAGCACTTGGAGCACGGACCTTGGACGACGGAGATTCCGTCGTCTAAGTACTTAGACGACGGAAAACTGCACCTAGACGACGGAAATGGTCCGTGGTCTAGGTGCAATTTTCTTGTAGTGAAAACATATACGAAGTATTCAGAGAATAGAAAAAGCCGCTAGAGAGAGACGTTGATCATTAACAAAGAAGTTAATGTGAACTTTCATATATACTAGCATAGTAGCGTAAAGACTCTTGACAAATTAAATGTTCTTTGACTGCAGGAAGAAATATTTACTAACGATGAAATGAAACAATTCATCAATAAGATCATGACTAGGCAAGAGAAGGAAAAAAAATATATGTTTGTGGAGAATCCGAAAGATAAATAGTGGGTAGACGTAACCTCCCTCGCAAGGCTCACAAGGCCTGAAACAAAAAACAAAAAAGAGTTGGTACACAGAATAATATTGGCTTGAGGTCGTAACGGTAGCAAGGCAAGGCAATTGCATTAGCAGAGTGGGGCCAGCATGAGGAGCTTGCCACAACAACTGTGGTGGACGTATGTACCCGTATTTAGACCAGGAACAGAAACATAAGAGAACGGTGTCTACACTCTACGGTGGGACACTGGGCGAGTGAGAGGAGAGATTTGCCTGGAGACGAATTTAGTTGCACCTACTTTAACAATCTACCTATTCAAACAAATTTACCTACTGTTATTCAATCTAATTGACCTATAGCCTATTCCAAGACTCCAAGTGTTGCTCAATTTACCTACTCATCAAAAGTTGCTCCAATTTACCTATTGCATGCTCAATTTACCTATAGCTATATTTGATTAGGTGAATTGACACGGAAGAGACTTGAACATGAGGCTCAATATATTATGTCCTCAACCAGTCAAAATACAATTAATTTATAAGATGTTTCCTTATTTCTTACAAATTATTTTTAAGGCCCCTCCAATTTATCTCAAATTATTATGTGCCCCTCTAATTTTTTTTCAAATTATTATGTGTTCCTCTAACTTTTCTCAATCAATGATATAGTAGTACCCATAATTTATAATTTGGCCCTTCTATTTTCTTTAAATTATTTTAATTATAGGTATAAATGTTTAGATGCATGCCCCTTATTTATTATACTATTCTCTTTATTCTCCATTTCTCTTTATAATCTCTCTCTTTCATTGCATGCCTGCATGAACACATCGTTTTCCCTTTTGTGCTGCATTGCACTGTGCAAATATGGGGACGTACACAAGGACAGGGTAATGGCTGAGCTCCTCAGTTGACCCTACCCCAGTTTTATTCCTAATGTTTTTATTTGCGTATGCTCGTTTTGGGTTCTTTACAATTTGTGGACACTCAACCAAATTTTTGGGTGAATTACAAAATACTCCCCGATCATGAGATGGTTAAATGTCTCAGATCACTAGTAATTAAGATTATGATTAATAACTACTTAAGATGGGGCAGTAATATTGCACATTGATAATTACTTAATTGATAATTACTTAAAAAATAAGATTGATGTTAAATTTATTTATTATTATATATAAGATTGATTCAAGTTGAGTGAATATATAAGAAATAAAGACAAGTTTAATGATTAATAACTCATAATTTTTTGAATAATATAGACATTTTATATATGAGTTTTTCTATGTAGATTTCTTAAATTGCTCAATTGACCTTATTTTGTTTTTAATCGGATAATTACAGTATTATCGTCGAACATAATTACTAATATGGACAAACTAACTATATATCTAATCCTTTCACAATCCCTCTTCCATCATTTACGATGGAGAAAGATCTTTGCATACCTTGCAAGGACCCAGCTGATTAAGAAAATGCATATGAAGCTCCTATGTGCACCTTGATCATCACAATTTCAATCTAGAATTCAAATATGTTACATCACATGGAAAAGAGAAGTTTTTTTTTCGTTGAATTCATTCAAGAACTCCAATGATTTAAGAGTTGGGAGATCATCACGATATTGTGCAAAAACTATAAATGAAGAACCCTAAAGGAGAAATTAATACTCGTGAATCAATTATTTACCTATTGATAAACGATGTAGTATACTTAGTATATCATACCCATACAATCAATAATCAAATCTGGGAAATTGAGTCTTCCAAAAGAAAAATCTGGGAAGTGGCACATGCATGAAAAAAAAAATATTGATCTTATACCCATGAATTAACAAAAAAAAAAAGAGGTTGCATACGTATCTACTGTACGTACATTTATAATTTGGTGCTGCACCTTTCTTTTCTTCTACATTTTCAGACTACTCTCCTTTTCTAATAATTAAGATTCGATGTAAGATGTACGAACAATTAACATAGAACTATTGTCGTGCATAGATAAATTAAAGATTGAAAAGTGAGAGTTTGAGCCATGGGATCGTATAAGATCCTCCTCCACTTTCCCTTTCTCATATATGCATGAGGTTACTATAATAATTTAAGAAGAGTAGTCTTGAGCAATTATATATAACTAAAAAAATGGAGGTGCAGAGAGCCCTGAGACTCTGAGAGAGGTGAAATGAGCAAATTTAGAGGTTTAAATAGAAAATTTTTATATAGAGAGAGAGAGACAAAAATATTAGTGATATTACTAAAGTTTTTCTTAAGAAGTATATAGTTAGTTTCGAAACGTAAAAACTATCGAGAAGCCAATTTTTTTTAATTGCGGAGATAAATGCTTAATAACGATCAAATTGAACAATTGATCATCAATAGTGACATAAGTAGGCAAGAGACAAAAACATATTTATGTTTGTGGAGAATTGAACCCGCAATCACGAGGCATACACGAAATTAATTTCATAAAAAGAAAAGGAAATTAGTGGGTAGACAAAAGTTCCCTCACAAAGCCAGAAAACACGAAAAGAAAAAAAAGAAGAAGGCTTGGTCCAAAACGAGGTCGTTGCGGAAGCAAATCGTAGAGGAACGAGCTTGACAAGCAAGGCAATTAATTGTAAAAAGCAAAGAAAATAACAACAAAAACAGAGTGGGGCCAACTTGAGGAGCTCGCCACTACCACTGTGATGGGCGTACGTACTCATATTTAGACAAGCAATTGCAGCAACAGAGAAGAACGATGTGTGCACAGTGAGTGAGGGAGAGAAATTTGAGAGCTTTCTGAAAATGCAAAACCATTTGGGAAGGTTTGATGTGCTTCAAAGCATGGGTAAAGGCATGTACGGTGAAGTCCACCGGGAAATATTAGAGGATATCCCTGGCCTCTTCGCCATCAAGGTGATTCAGACCGAGGTTTTCAATCACTCCGGCGGTGAGCTGAACGTCGTCCCTGCAATAGCTCGAGAAATCTAGGCCGTGTCTGATCTCCAACTTCCAAGAGTGGTGAAGTTTGTTAACTCCAGTCTCCATTATGTTCAGCGACCCAGACCATCCAACAATGGTCATGGCCTTTGAGTTTTATGACCACAACCTGCACGGGATTCCTTTATCGATGGAGATGTCTGAAGTTAGCAAGACCATGTATGGTCTTCTTCAAACTCTGTCGGAGCTCCACTCGAAAGGAATGTATCACGGCGACCTCAAGGCCGGAAACATCCTCTTCAAAACCCAACGTCCATTCTCTTCAACGGTGGCCATTTCTGATCTCGAATGCGACGGATGTTTTCTGTTCCAGTCACCGGCGACCCATACTCCACCATCATTGACGACCCACCAGGAGCGGAGCCAGAATCGGAACTCGGGGCCTTTCAGCGTAGATAAATACACATGTAAACTTGAATAGATAGCTTTAAAAAATATTGAAAAGCAAGTAAATAGTTTAAGGGAAGAAAATAAATATACACATCTCTACTAATATAAAACCAAGCGTAGCTTTTGGTGTCATCCCATACCAAATTATGGAAACCCGAAAATATCCTTATGAAAAAATAAAAGCAGCCTCAAGAAAAAAAAACAGAAAAGAAAGAGAAAGAAAAGAAAAACCCACGGGAGACAAAAACAAAAGGTGAACAACAATTTTGTCCAACAAAAACTGTCATAGAAGTGGATAAAGTAGTGTGTGATCTGATTTAACATGTGTGTACACACGGGTGGTTAAGCTAGTAAAACTTAAATAGAAGGGAAAAAAATAGGGGAGAGAAACTATAGAAAAAAGACAGTGCTGGGCCTTGAACCGAAGATCTCTAATATTCTATTCTCTTCATTTACCACTATGTCAAGTTAAAACAAATAGGGATAGAGCACAAACAAATAGGGATAGAGCACAAACAAATAGCGAAGGGCAATCGATTAGTTTTTTTTTTAACGTGGTTGGTTGCACCTAATGTTTAGCAAAGGGCAAATTCAGGAATTAATAATGTTCTACTCTTAACCTCTCTAAGCCCGGTTCCCATAATTAATAGAGATATATATATATATATATATTAATATTCGACTCTATATTCTCAGTTGAGTTGTGCACTGGAAAACCGCCGTTCATGACATCCACGCCGGAGAAAATTCTGGAGTTGGCTTTCAGGTATATCTCATCGATTTTACGAATACACTTATTCCTTTTATTCTATTTTGAACATCTCAGTTTCGTACTTTCTTGTGTTTCAATTTCAGTGTTTTGGGTACAATTGAGTTTGACATCAAATTTGCTGTGATTGAGCCCTCTGGTGTAGACCTTCTCAAGGTATGTTTTAGTAAATTTTAATAGATCTCTCATGTGTTTGAATTCAATTTGACTCTGGTTATTCTTCTTTTCCAAATGGTGGGTTGGGATCTAGTTTGAGACTGATCTTTCTAAATTAGTATTCAGTTGAAATCTCATGTGTTTGAATTCAATTTGGTTATGGTAACTGTTCTTTTTCAAATGGTGGATTGGGAATCAAATTTTGAGACTTTTCTTTTGATCTTTCTAAATTAGAAGAATTCAGTTAAAAATCTTTGAGGATAAATTTTAGTGTTGTGATAAATCAGGGGTGAATTGTGACGAAGGGTTGAGGTAATCTATCTCTATCAATTATGCAAAATGTTCTTAAGGTTAAACATTCCAAATGACAAATATTGTCCTTTCTTTAACATAGCTCAGCTGAAAAAAAAATTCAACAGGTGAGGGGTAAAAGAGTAACTGGAAAAATAAGATATGCATAAAACTGCAAATGTAAACCGTTAATTCTCTCCGTTGTACGTATCCTCCATTCCTCTATAGTTCCTATGCAATTCTCTGATCCACACAGTACGCTTTGTTCTCTACTGTCAATTATTTGTTTATGATGTGACTGGGTGATTTGGGTTTGTGGATTGCGGCGACGGTGAACTAAATCCCTTTCTCTCTCAAGATCCACCTAATAATAATTTTTTTCTTCCAGAGCTTCTCGACGATCTCTCAGACTCGCCATGGACCTAGGCTGCTTGGACTTGGGCTGCATCTCCGTCTCGGACAAGCACGGCGGTGATGGAGGCGGCGGCGCTGCTACTTCTCCGAAAATTGAGTTTTTTCCAGTGCGACCCAGAAATGGTGGAGATGAAGGAAGAAGAACAAGAGAAGGAGAGAATGGCAATCATCAAAGGAAAGGAAGAAGCTTTGGGATTGAGAGTTGTCAACATGTTTGTGGCGATGGCTTTGTGGCTTGGAGCTATTCATTTCAACGTTGCTTTAATTGTGTTCTCCATCTGCTTCCTTCCAATTTCCAAAGCCATATTGTTAGTGGTGTTTATTTTTTTTTGGCCAATTCACCATTTTTGGTCTGATTGATTTGCTTTGTTTGTTTTCAGTGATGGAAAGTCTGTGTTTCTTTCAGGGTGTTTAGGTTTCTCATATTGTTTATGATAGTCCCAGTTGATGATAAGAGCAAAATAGGAAGAAAGGTTTCCAGGTAAGGTTATCCTTTTTGCTCTTTGTAATCTGGAATTTCAAGTTGATTATAGTTGAGCTCATAAGTTTATGTGGTTGGATTGTGTTGTGTTGTGTAGGTACATATGTAAGTATGCATGTGGTTATTTTCCAGTGACTATGTATGCGGAGGATAAGCATGTATTTGATCCTGATCGCTCTTATGGTATTCACCCTTTTCATTTGTGAGTTTATTGAATTACAAGCTTATTATGATGTAGGATGAGTAAAAATTTCGGTCTGTTTGATTTGTGTAGTATTTGGGTATGAACCACATTCGGTTTTGCCAATTGGTGTTGTTGCACTTGCTGATATGACTGGATTCCTGGGTCTACCAAAGATTAAGGTCCTTGCGAGTAGCGCTGTGAGTCTTCTTCATCTTTACAAGTGTTTCTTTGATACTACAAGGATTGTCTTATATATAAAAAATTTAGTTTTTAAATTAAGAAACTGGTCAATTTGCATATGAGAAGTGAGGGGGGATTAGGTTGTGTTTATTTGGCTCAGCATTCATTCATTCATTCATTTTTTTCTAAGTTTATGTTATGCTGGCCTTTATTTAGTTTTCGATTAATTAATAGAGATCTCTACATGAATACTCTAATTGTTGTGTTCTTTTATGATAACTGATCAAACCTAATTGCAATGCAGCTTGGTGCAGCTCATCTAATTGCAATACTCAACTTTCCTTCACTTGGTGCAGCTCCACTTAGTCACCAAAGAAGAGCCTGACTGCTAGAGGTAGAACAAAATTCGACCATTAGATGTATTTTTTGGGTTACATACTTGAATTTCAATGTATAAATGACATAAAATCTCTATTAATTAAAGAAATTTGATCCACTACGACATCTGTCATGGTATAACTTTTGATATTCCTAATTTTTTCCTTATGCGTCATATAATTTGAATCCACAAAATAGTAATACGTGCCTCTTTAGTCTCACACACCATTCAACAAAATCATCAAAGAATTATGAATTATATTATCAACAAAATAATAACACTCGATAATTAACTATATCATCAACAAAATCACCAAAACAAAAAATGACTTCTATTTTTAGGTCATATATCGAACATCTTATGGATCAAGCAAATAGTTCGCGTACTCAACAATGGCGAGAGACATTGACTCCCGAACAATATCAAACTTATTTGGCCAAACGACGAGACCATGCTCGAGGAAAACGACATGTGGTTGAATCTGTTGATGATGACCCAAATTTTCAATCAGAAAATGTAAACGAACCAACCAGAGGTAATGTTGATTATGAAAGGTTTTTGAATTAGTAGTGTTCATAAATTTTCTTACATATTGACTTCATATGAAGTAGGCTAATATTATTTTGCAAAATTTTTCATCAATCATTGGTAATTCTTCTCACATCTCAATTAAATCAGTGTTCGAATAATAGAGATAAGCCTGAAAGTGCATGATAGTATCTATCAGCTACAATGAGCTTGGGCAATTAAGTGAAGACAATATAATTACAAACTCTTGAGTATTTTTTGGGTTACATACTTGAATTTCAATGTATAAATGACATAAAATCTCTATTAATTAAAGAAATTTGATCCACTACGACATCTGTCATGGCATAACTTTTGATATTCCTAATTTTTTCCTTATGCGTCATATAATTTGAATCCACAAAATAGTAATACGTGCCTCTTTAGTCTCACACACCATTCAACAAAATCATCAAAGAATTATGAATTATATTATCAACAAAATAATAACACTCGATAATTAACTATATCATCAACAAAATCACCAAAACAAAAAATGACTTCTATTTTTAGGTCATATATCGAACATCTTATGGATCAAGCAAATAGTTCGCGTACTCAACAATGGCGAGAGACATTGACTCCCGAACAATATCAAACTTATTTGGCCAAACGACGAGACCATGCTCGAGGAAAACGACATGTGGTTGAATCTGTTGATGATGACCCAAATTTTCAATCAGAAAATGTAAACGAACCAACCAGAGGTAATGTTGATTATGAAAGGTTTTTGAATCAGTAGTGTTCATAAATTTTCTTACATATTGACTTCATATGAAGTAGGCTAATATTATTTTGCAAAATTTTTCATCAATCATTGGTAATTCTTCTCACATCTCAATTAAATCAGTGTTCGAATAATAGAGATAAGCTTGAAAGTGCATGATAGTATCTATCAGCTACAATGAGCTTGGGCAATTAAGTAAAGACAATATAATTACAAACTCTTGAGTATGCCACCGATAAGTCGCACGCGCGAGCGCGACGACTTTCGCACTCGCATATGCGCGTGCAGGAAGGCTAGTCAAATTGTAATGCCTATTGGAACAGGTTAATTCAGTACATGAATTAGAGTTGACAATTTATTTGTTAAAATGCTGATGGTGCTCAGGATTGATCCCGGGGAGCGTGTGACTGCAGAGGCGGCTCTTCAGCACCCGTACTTTGATGGCATCCGAGAGCCAGTCGAGGAGGCTTAGTGCCACTCCAATTTTCTAAGACTGTTTTGCTTTATGGGCTGTTTAAGCGATACTGTTGAAATTTCTATTTCTCTATCGAGTTACTAAGCATACAAAAAGATTATACAGAAAAACAATACCAAATCACATGGCATATGCCACATCAGTATCTATTTAAGTGACATGGAACTTTGCCCCAACTCCCTACAAATCACAATTCCGCTGCCTCCCTATCTCTCTCTCTCTCTCTCTCTCTCTCTCTCTAGTTACCCAATTTTGCAGACTTGATTCTTACAGGCAGGTCTCATATCTTCACAATTGACAAATTGAATTTAATCCCAATCAATCCGTCCTCGCTAAACGATAAATGTATACCCAATTTTCCAGACTAAATGTCAGAGGAAGAGGTCTGAATTCTAAAACTTCAACGCTGGAGATTACTTCTATGCTAATGAGGGTAGTGAGAATCTTGGATCTTTGGAGTTTTTTATGTACCTAAACACATAAAATTGAGGACAAGCATCACCACTTTCTTTCCATTCCAGATTACCAACCGGTGCATTCATCTTTTTAGCGTCAAAGATAACCCAATGTTCAACAATGGTGTCGAGGAAAAGTTTTGAAAACTCAAGTTTTCTTAATTTGTTAGTTTTCATTTATATTAGAAAAACTCAGAGTGAAAGAGAAGTGTGTAATTTCTGGTTGACGTGGCAGTCGCCACATCATTCTGTATCAATATTTGGTATAAACTTTCTGTAGTTCTAGCATTTTCCTTCTCTAAATACTCTTATGTTGTTTTGAACAATCTCATGTTAACGAATCAGCATGCTTGAAGTCCCAGTCTTTGACTGTGAGAACAGCGTTATCTTGAAATTTCTATGTCCATGTTATTTACTTATTTTGAACCAGCATGTTAGGTCTGATACTCTTTCTGAAATTTCTCTGCCTGTTATTTGAACCAGCATGTTAAGCCTGATACTCTTGAAATTTTATCTCAATGTTATTCTGAACCAGCATTTAAGTCTGGTACTCTCTTGAAATTTCTATTTATATGGTACTTTGAACCAGCATTTTAAATCTATATCTCTTTATAGCAAGATACCAGAACATCTTACAAGCAGAAGAAGGTAAATATTGATTACAGTGAAGGGCAAGCATCTTCCATATTCAAGGAATTATTACAATTATCTAGTGAAATAGTATACAACAAGGAAGACGACCAGAAATGATGCCACCAGCGTAAACATTCTTTGGCTTGACTTGGTCTCAAAAACCTGTAAATTATAACATACAACGATTAGATGGGTCCTAGGAAGGATGAAGAAACAAACCCAAGAATGTTAAAGACAGAAAGCATACCATCTTAAACCTGTCCATTGTACCAGAAAGAATACCCCTTGATGAATCCATATCATTCCCCTGAGTAGACGATTTGCATCATGAGTAAATACCATATAAGAGTCTAACCTTATAGAAAGATCTATTTTCTGCAGCTTGTAAATATACCATTCGGTCTAGCATGTGATTATGGCTCTCCACCTCTTCATGTATGTCACCTGACAGCTATTGAAATGAGATGCATTAGCATTTTTTTTATCTGGAGAAAGTAAATCTTAGGACTCTAAGGGTTGAGTTCAAAATCAGTATACTGTTCTAGATAATGTAGATTACTTTCTGATTATATAGCATTTAATTCCAAAAACTAGACTGCCAGTAAGCAAAAAGATCTTTTGCATTAAAATGTTAACCAATAACCATATAACATGTTACAAAAGCTATCATTTTCCCACTAAACTTATTCAGCAAAGCTAAATATGATATTGGAAAATCACAACAGTATGTATGCCAAGGCCAGTCAGGAACCACCAGTCTCACAATTGCACCATAACTTTGTAAGATTCTATGCAATACCATAAAAAAATTAAAAAAATTAGGGGTGAGCCTCACTCTCTTAAGCAAATTGACTCTATCTTGTAATCCATCCACTGCCCTTTCATTATCCTGCTCATCGATTTCATGGGAGTAGGAAGATGCGGCCCTGATGCCACCCTCCTCAATGCCATCAAAAAGAGCAACTTTGTTGTTGCGGTAATCCCTGCACATCAATACGTTTCAATGTTTTTATTAAACTGATCAGCTTCTGTACCGTTGACATCAGAAATCTAGTTAAAATGAAACATATAGTGATTCCATAAAAATGAACAGAAGCTTGAGCAACATCAGCAGTATGTTCATATTTGACACTGATGTTTCTGGAATAACAATTTATATTGGATTTAGTCATTTTTATGTTGCAGTATTTCACCGGGCACAGCATATGTATCTTTATGATTATATGTCACATATATGATACTAGCCTTTTCAGTTGACTCAGAGTGAAAACTTGGACTTAGTATAGCCTAGTATCCATTATAAATCTTTTTTCCAAACAAGAAGTAATCTACTTGTAGCAATGTATATCCCATATACAGAACCATTGGGATGTATTAAAATCTGAACACTGTTGGTAAATGACCTGCTTAAACTCAACGGAAACTTGCATTGACCCAAGACGAGACATATTATTAGTATATCATTCTCGTGATCCAAAAAAGCACTAAACCGTAGTAGGAACTGACGATTCCTTTGTACTAAAATCAGTTTCATTGATCTCTGTATATTGTATTTACTCCTCGATCAGCCTTGACTTTGGTCCATTGACAACTTAGACCCGAAAGAACTCTAGTATTCATCAACTCCTTTATCTCACTAAAACATTGTTAATGCATTCTCAACACCACAACAGTCCCTTAAACAGAGCATTAAGATGTGCCAACCACTATGATAACGGGAAAACAACCGATTTTAACTACTACAAGCCTAGCAAGCATATATCCTGCGCATCAATCCAAGCATAAAATAATAATTTTAAGGCTAGTTCAAAGCCAAATTGAGTACACAACCAATTCAAAAATCTCAAGTGAAGACAACCAAAATTGCCAATTGGCAACTGACAACTGACAGTGTTAATACAAAGCCCGAATTTTCTGTACGTTCATCACTCAAACACTAGTTCCAGCTCAGTAAGTGCTGCTCTATGCGCAGATCTAAACATGAAATTACTAATTCCGTAAACAAGATCAGGTAGATATATAAACGATACTTCTGTATAAGTCTACGACTACAAATCAGCATACACGAAATCAAATCCGATTTCAGAAACGAGCTGACCTTCGAGGATTCATGTCTCTCCCACCCTATCCGATCGCAGCTTCGTTCGGTGATGTTTGAAAAACTCGAGCTAACTGTGTAAAACGATATGAAGAAGTTTTCAGAAGATGTAAAACTGAACCCGAAAACAAAAGCGAATCAAAATTAATTATAAGGATAAAGGGATCGAGGAATTTCAGATCTGAGAAAGAGAGAATGGAGGTGAAGAGATACGTACCGTTTGGAGAGAAGAAAGCCTCGTTGGGATTTTTGGTGTTCGGAGATGAAAAGAGGTTAAAAAGACCAGTCGCTCAGCGGGGGAAGGAAATTTTAACGCTTACGGGTCCGACAGGATGATGATGATGATGATGTTCAAGGATTTTTACACGCGTAAACGGGATTATTTACTGTTCAAGCCAGTTGACATGTTTGAAGCAGTGGAGCATGACTAGTAAAAGGTGAGATTTCCACACCACCGTTTAACTTACCGGCCAAAGTTTGTTTAGGGGTGTATTGTATTTATATTTTGTAGGTATTTTATATACTTTCAAACGATGTTAAGAGTTTAAGGGTGAATATTATGATTTATTAAGATTTTTAAAAAGTTCATAAAATTAATGAGGTATTCAATTTAGATTTTTAGATAGAGATTTTAAGTTTATGAAAAGTTTGAGA
This sequence comes from Geum urbanum, assembly GCA_946800695.1. NCBI lineage: Eukaryota > Viridiplantae > Streptophyta > Magnoliopsida > Rosales > Rosaceae > Geum > Geum urbanum. The sequence goes on along the minus strand of OX327007.1, from coordinate 41,296,102 downwards.
TATTTAAAAATTCTACGTATTCTATGAAATTATTAAATATTAGATTATTGTGAATTTTAAGCTTTAATTATAACTACACAATCATAATACAAATCTAACCTCCGACTCATAGATTTTCATAATACTTTCATTTTCTCTCCTCTCTTTTTTGTTACAACTTCGATCGTCATCAAATTATTTTGTTTATTCACCATAAACATTATGAAATGTTCCAAAAAAACTATGCTTTATACATTTATGATAATTAAACTATATACTTGTGAGATTTTCTTTTGTTATTAGGAAATCAATTGACCTTGTAAAAATCACATTCATCGAAAACATATTTTTTTTTCAATTGTTCTACATCGATTTTCTTTTGTTGTTGTCTTTTTCTTGTATTTTTTTTGTACAAAATGAAATAGCCATTTTTTTAATCATAACTGCACAGAAGCATAACAAACATATCTCGTCACTATCACTAATTTCTAATTTCTCCTCACAAATTCGATATTCACAAATATAGAATAATGAACCCTATAAAATAATATGAACCTTTTTTTATCACTTATTCATTTGGGATTTGGCATGTTTAAATAAAGTCTATCAGTCTAACAAAATTCATGAAAAAGTTTTTGAAAATATGTAAAATGCTTTCAAAAAACTAGCTCATAAAATTTGAATTCGTAAATTTGTAATATTTTTAAAAATCCTATGTAATTTACAAATATTTTAAAAATTCATCACTTGAAAAATGTTCACCCAAATTCATTTGATGAGCTTGGGTTATAATCAAAACTAACCAAAAGTCAAATTTGATTCTGTACAGTTTAAGAACAACTAATTAAAGCAAGTTTTGTTTCATAAAATTGGGCGCATTTGATCAGAGATAATGAAACACATTTACAAACTACTAATCAACAAGTTTCGGGCTTTTTATGGACCGTTGGTTCAATTATCTTGGGTCGGTCTTGTTACTACTGTTGGTAAAAGGGTGTTGTACTCGTTTACTGCTGCTGGTAAAAGGGAATGGTCTTGTTACTGCGACCAGTAAAGAGCATCGGTATACATGAGGAAGAGAACCCAAAAAAAAGGTGGGAACTGCATCGCCTTCTTTTGCTTCAGTGAGAGAGAATCTAATTCCTTAGCTTGCCGCGCATGTCGCAAAAACAATGGGTTCCTTGAACAACGACGACGGCACGGCCACCATTGTAATTAAGCTTAACTTGTTTAGCCAGGATCAATCACTGAGACATGAATACTGCTGTAAGTTAATAAGCACAGAACACATAGCAGAACACATAGCATATAAGAGAGCGTTTCCTTACCTGAGTTTGATGATGCCATTTGCATAAACTGAAACCTTCTACACAACACTCTCTTAATGTCAATATCTTTATGGGGCGAGTATTCTCTGAGCGTAATTAGAGTGTGTGCAGAGACCTCTATATATAGGAGTTAAATCACATCATATGTCCCATAAACAAGGAGTGTGTTTGTGATCAAATACTTCTCTAAAATACATATCCTCATCGGTTTGGTGTTGATATGGATCAACACAAACCTCTTCCATTTAGGCATCTTATATGTCAATATACCGGTTACATACATTGACACCAAAGAATAGAATCTCTAAGTCATTCCACTTGTGCACAGCTAATCATTTACCTTGATACAAACTGTATATGGTTCATATTTTCTTATTGTTAGAAAAAGTTTGGCTTAGATTTGAGCTATTTGGAATCCCAAATTAGAAATGTGAAGAGTTATCCATTGTTCATAAGGAATTGTACCGCACACACTAATGTTAATGCCTTTTGTGTTAAAATCACATACCCATTGAATCCCAAGTGGCTAAATGGGGAGAGTATCGACATTTTTGACCTCATATGCGTGGTATTCGTTACTCGCTTTCGCACAACACTTACAACCACCACCAACAATGGCTTCGAGTCCTTGCCTGAGATGGTGAAATTTCTCTGCGACCGATTGCTCGACCCTACCCAGCTCATCTCTGAGCGTTTCAGAGCCTTGTTCTCTCTGCCAACCTCATAGGCCCTGCCCCTCACAACGCCTAAATCACTGGTTCGTATAAAAAAACCTCGATTTTATCTTACTATTATTTCAGTCTTCAATAAGATTTTAGCCTTTGTTTAGTTAACACTAGCCTTCCTGCACGCGCATATGCGCGTGCGAAAGGCGTTGCGCTCGCGCGTGGGATTTATCGGTGACATACTTAAAAGTATGCAATTATATCATCTTCACTTAATTGGCCAAGTCCATTGCTCATGATAGAGACTATCGTGCACTTTCAGGCCTATCTCTATTATTCGAATACTGATCTATTTGAGATCTCTATTATTCGAACACAGATCTAATTGAGATGTGAGAAGAATTACCAATGATCGATGATAAAATTTGTAAAATAATATTAGCCTACTTCATATTAAGTCAACACTATATAAGAAATAATCAATCATTGATAATAAATGCAGTGTCAGTGCATATGAAAATAGAACAAAAAACACACGAATAGAAACTATTAAAAAAAATAGCAAAAGTTTTAACTATGTTGACGTTGATATGTCGAATGAATACAATATCAAATACATAATATGTGTCCACATTCACCATGATTAGTCGATCATCACTTGCCACATATCTCTTTCTATCATCTTCGTCATTCGATATTATGAATTTGTCTTCATAACAGTGATAGGGTTCAAGATACCATAGTCCTAAAAATGTATACATGTTATATATTTTGATTATTTCATTTTCGTGAACATTAAAGTATTGCAAAAATCTTATGTACCTTTTAAAGCTGGATTAATCGTAGGGTAGCAAAACTTCTCTATACATCATGCTATATATAACTCAATCTCGCCTGAACTATATCGAAATTACCTCACAAATGCTTACTTCCTCCAAATCTGAACAAATTAACATCGAATAGTAATCAAACACACTTATTGTAGATACACTTGTTATGTCAACTAAATTTACCGGTAAGCCATATATTACTGATGGGGAAAAGCTTGAAAAATAAGGATATTGTCAAATTAAGGGATGAGTACCCTGGTGAGTCAATTTCCGTTCACAACCACAGAACGTAGGGTTAGGCATAATTGTCAAAGGATATGTCAACTAAATTACCTCAGCATTAGATTCCTATCTAACTGATTATATCCACTCGAAGCTTTCCAAAACCAAGATATGACTCCAAAATTTTGTTATTTTATAGCATAGATTAGATAAAATAAAAGCTCAGATTAAAATTGTGTAAAATCAGTTTCATATACCATTTGGTTGTATGTGGCTTTATAGTTCATATTTGGTTACTAATTCATTTATTTATTCTTTCTATTTTTGCATAGTGTTTGGCTGAAGCAAATACAGGCGCACTTGGGTACATTGAACTCACTGTGCTTAGTGTTTTGCATGGATTTCAAACAGACAATTAGTAAGATGCTTCATCCCAGTCTAGATAATTCAGGGGTGCAAGAATATAAGTTTGGATACAATTGAGCGATTGGCCACTTCAATAAAGAGATTAATTGTGATTAAATTACAGAGAATGAAGAGGGTAAATACCTTTTCTAGATGAAGTCATATGTGGTTTTTAATAATATTCATGCCTTAACCCCTACACCTTCAAGATATTGCAACTACCATGAACATTCTGAAATGACAAGCTAATTATCAAATCTTATATCTACACACAACCAAATCAATCTCAGGTAGATTTGATAATGAAATGTTAATAGACAGTAAAATCTTTCATTCTGGTGTAAGTGTATCTATCTCTATCTCTATTAATAAAGTCAGGCGTGTCTTCTCTATTAATAAAGCCAGGCGTGTCTTTGGTGTCATCAGCCTCACCAAAATATTGATTTCCCAAAATGCCCATAATAAAAAAAGTATTTATTTCCTATTCTTAATTTTTAAAAATCAGCAAAATGAAAATAACTTATATAAATATGTTTTTACTCTCCTAAACTCCCATTTGCGTCTCTCTGCACACATCGAGTGCGGGTTTTTTCTAGTATCTAATAAGGAGAGAACCTCATTATATCAAGCATCTTAACTGTAATCTGGTTCTCCTAGATAATAAATTTGTTCTCTTTCTGCCTTGGAGGTAGCTAACTCACGTTAGTGAACCATGTAAATTTGTGTTTGTTCTTACATTCAATTGCTTCCGCTATAACAAATACAATTATGAATGTCAGAGCCCAGATATTAATTAAAATACTATTAAACCACACTATAAATACTGTAATGGATGACAGGTTTGTACGTATGTATCTAGAAAAGGAAGACAGTTGAAAACAACATTTTGTTCACTGAAACAGGCTTGTTATATAAAACATATCATTGACTGTTGTTTTATATTTTGTTTAAGTTTTATAACTCCTAGTCAAAAAAGGAAGTCATATTCATTTACCTAACTAAAATCTGATTATGTAAACAAAGCAGTAGCCTCAGAGTACAGAAGGCATACCCATAATTAATGCAAAGTCACTGTCCAAAAAAAAATTTCAATATCAACGTCTAGGAAAAAAAATATTGGTAGATATGACTGAATTCTAAATATCACGGATAGTAGTTTGATAAATATAAAGCTAACCTCCAAAGTTTCACTTATCTTTGGCGGCAACAAACTTCAATTTTGATTGTGAAAGTGCAGCCAAGAGCTGTAATTGTATATTAAGATTAGATTAACCAAATAGCAATACTGCATATGGATATTGAAAGACATGAACTCAACATAGGCAGTAACCTAAGCACATCGATAGCAAGGGTTGAGGAGCAACACACAAAATTGTCCATAGATGTAAAGCTGATGATGACACGTGCACATGGATATATGTGGTACGTATATGGAAGCTTAGCATATATGGATATCTATGGTTCAAAAGGAAGCTTTACATCTAGCTTTATGTGTGCATATGGACATTGGTACGTATTTGTTAGCTATGGAAATTGATATCTCTACAAACACATATATTGTAGCATTCATATGAATTCAATATAATATGACATGACATGACATGAATAAAAGCAATAAAATTTTGATAAGCATTCAATTTAGGATTCTAGTTGAGGAAGGAATTGAAGGTAGGGGAACGAATTCACAATCAATCACCCTTAATTAAAATTGATCATAGTATACCCGAAATCAAGCTTTTTCTTTATTCCCCTTGATCATCCCAGAACAAAAGCATAATTCAATAGAACCAAAATCAATCACATCCTTAAATAAAAAATGTATAATGGCCACTATTTCATCTAATATTTGGTTTACGTACGCCTACTGAAAGGATACGTAACAATTAGGTGCGTTTTGATCACTGATCTTAAACTATTGGGAATCTCATATACATACAGCTAGAGAGAGAGAGAGAGTGAGAGAGAGTGAGAGAGAGTGAGAGAGACAGAGAGCCAAAAACAAAAACAAAAACTAAACACACACACACACACAACTAAAAGTCAGAAGCAACATTGATGAACTACCAAAATTCAGATGATAATAACAAACAAATCGTGGACATAACTAAAAGTCTGAAGCAACATGCCAAAATTTAGATGATAGTACCAAACAAATCGTGGATCGATATAGCAGACGAATGAAAAATGATATGAGAGCTTAATGCATGCTTTGAGATGATGATGCATGCTTTGAGATACCTGTAATGATGATGCATGCTTTGATATAATAACAAAAAAAGAGTAATGATGATGGATAGTAAGATACCTGTAAGATACCTGACCCACCAATGTTAATTTGCAAATTGAGAGCAAATTGAGAGATGCCGAAGGGAATTGAAAAGCATGGGTTTGTCTGGCATCAAAGGGAATAGCCTTATATATTTGGATAGAGTAACCCCCATCTCAAGTCGTGCCCCACCACTCCTTGACAATCATTTGCAAAACTGCTCTCCTCACTTTCTCTACGAAACCGTTTTTTTTTTCCTCAACTTTCTTCGGCTGGCACCCACTTTTTCTGTCGTCCTTTTTTTCTTCTGCGTGTTTCCCCTGCTGCATTTACAGCAGTGCCCTTGTTTTTTTATTTTTTTGTCTGATAGTGTTTATATTTAGTAAAGGATATTTTTGGGTTTACCAAATTTGATATGTGATGACACCAAAACACACGCTTCCCTTTATTGTAGTAGAGATATCAACTGCAAATTGTAGCTGTTTAGTGTTTAATTATATGATTGGAGCTTGAATGAGCATGACTGACTCATTAGCGCCAGTGCCCCCACTATTATGGAACTGATGATGTTGCTCTAAGTAGGTTTGTGATTGTATATGGACAATTTTGTTGCTGTCGTTATCTGTTCTAATCGATATCGAAATTAGGTCTCCATTTCATGATTCAACTGCCACGTTCCTAGGCATAGTGTATTGTAATTTGTGCATTGGATGTTTGTTTTTCGCTGCAGCAACAAGAGATTCGTCCAATTTGTTGGCGCAGGAGGCTGCATTTGCATTGGGTCAAATGCAAGATGCTGAGGCAATCCCTGCTTTGATAGCAGTTCTCATGATTTCTCACTGTATCCCATTGTTCGCCATGAGGTTAGTTTATATCAGCTTAAAGTCTACTGTGTTGCTCAGATTCTTGCGATATATGCTTATTTATATTATTGCAATTGTGCAGGCAGCGGAAGCTCTTGGTGCAATAGGTCTGGAGAGCAACATTCCTCTTTTAAAGAATAGTTTGGCCAGAGATCCAGCTCAGGAGGTGAAAGAAACTTGTGAGTTGGCCCTTAATCGAATTGAGCAGTTGAAGGATGCCAGTAGTCAATCCATGGATGAAAGAACACCTTTCTTGTCAGTTGATCCTGCCGCACCTGCCACTTCTGGTTCTTCTGTAAATCAGCTAAGGTGTGTCCGGCTGTAATAGTCTGTGGCTGGAATTTTTTTATGCTTCATTTCCAAATATATTGACTTCTGAGTTCTGACTCATCTTTACCATTTGAAGGGAAGTTCTTCTGGATGAAAAGAAGAGTAGGTATGAGCGGTGTTTAGCTCTCTTTGCACTTCGGAATCATGGTGGGGATGAATCTGTTACGCTATTATTGAATCTTTAGGCTGCCAAAGTGCTCTCTTGCGGCACGAGGTTTGCTCACAAATCAATTCTTGGTCTTTAAAGGTCCAATCGATTTTTTAAGTGGTTGTCTTTAGTCACCATCAAGTTCTTGTCTATGATTGTCAGGTTGCTTTTGTACTGGGCCAATTACAAGATAAAGCTGCTTCAACTGCTCTTTCCAACATTCTTAAGGATAAAAACGAGCACCCGATGGTTAGACATGAAGCTGCTGAAGCTCTTGGTTCCATGGCAGGTTTGACTGTTATTGTCTACTGTATTCTCCAAATGTATTCAGTGGTTCATTTCCCAAGTTGTGCTCTAAAAATTCACTTGATTTCAACATCATAACCGCAATTGCTTTCAATTCTGGGTATAAGACTGAGGTTCTGATTTTTGTGTAGATGACAAAAGTGTATCACTTCTCAAGGAATTTTCAAAGGATCCTGAGCCTATTGTGTCCCAGAGCTGTGAAGTTGCCCTAAGCATGCTGGGATATGAAGGATCAGGAAAACCCTTCGAGGTATGCATATCAAACATATAATTCAAATACTGTGAAACTATAGATTGAGTGTATCATCAGGAAAAGTAATTGAAATCTGTCTTAATTGCAGTACCTCTTCATGCAAGCTCCTCCAGCACAGTAGATAACATCAGCGCTTTACCATCGTTGAAACTTCGATTTTAGAAGTTGTCAGTGAATAGAAGAGCATGAAGCTAGGAAGAAAAGGAAGAATTTGAGTCTTCTGGTTCATCAAAATTAAGTATTAAACTATGAACCACAGGATCACTGCTCGTCACATTTACAGTTTTCGTAATTATGTTGAGTAACCTGTACCAAAAGAATGTGTCAGAAGTTGACAATGTTGTGTTTCCTGTAATGATTGTGTATGTGCGCAACGTAGAGACTCTTAGAAATAAGAAGACAGTATGCAGACTTTGAGCAGCTATTTGTACTTCTAACGGAAGAATAATACACTCCGGTGAAACATCATTGTCCTTACTCGTTGCATGAATAAAGAGGAGTAACATGCATCCAAAATCCAGCACATATATATCATTTAAGCGATGGTAGCTAATCACAATACCAATCAAAGATCTTATTGAAACCAGCACATGTACACCAAACAAGCTATGACCAAGCCACAAGAAAATAACCATAAGCCATAGAAGCAACATGCTAAACTCTTATCAAAACCCTAGACATGAGACCCTAAAACATTGAAAAGAAGAGAGTCGAGCATACCTGTTGGTTGGTATTGCAGATGAGGAATGTGAAAAACTCTAGATTGGAGGGAGAAGACGATGGCAAGAGCAAGTCTATTCATTTTCTTTTGCGCGTCTCTTCATCTTCAAAGCGAGGAAGAATACGTGAAATTCTGAGGGGTGAGAGATTTGATTTCTAGTTGGGGTTGGTGTTTATACCTAGACCCTTAAAATCCTAAGAAATCAGGGATTTATCAAAATCCTTTGAAATCTGTAGATTGTTTAATATCTCAATATTTGAATGGATCGTTTAAAATTCAAATCGAATACATCAAATTTTTTAAAGATTAATGAAATACAAAAAAATTATTTAAAATTCACGATCGAATATACCCCCTAAATTTAGAAGTTCAAACAAAATAGTTTCCAAAAAGAGAAGTTGAAATAAAATAAAAAAACAAAAAACAAAAAAGCAGGTCGGTAATACAGACGGGTCGGGTATATAAAATTGAGGCCCAGTCGTGGAGCTCCGAATGTCAGTAGGAGAAAACAACGAGGAGGGTATTTCATTCCCAGCGTGTCTGTCGTTCACTTTCTCAGTCTCAGTCGGAGTGCGGAAGTGTGAGAATGGGTGAGCCTCCGAACCAAAAGCCATGGAAGGTGGAGTACGCCAAGTCATCAAGATCTTCATGCAAAACGTGCAAAAACCCCATTGAGAAAGAGAACCTCCGATTCGGCAAGATGATCCAGGCCAAACAATTCGACGGCTTCATGCCCGTATGTAACTGCTCCTCGCTCTTTTTCCTTCTCTCTTTCTATAAATTACATTTATCTGTTTCTTCTTCTCATCATTGTTACAAACAGAACAGCAGCGAGTGATTTGTGCCCTCAGTATAATGTTTTTACTGTTCATGCTTTCCGGCCAACTCTTGCCTTGAAAGCCTAGACAGTGCAGTCAATTTAATTTTTAGCGAATTAGGGGTTGGGTTTTCTTTGTGTATTGTACTACATTGGTATTTATCATGACGTTTTGTCAGTAATAATTAAAATTTTGGGTAAAGATAGAAGCTTTTTTAGCTTTACGAGCTTTTTGTAGCTCGGAGAGATGTCAAGTTGAGGCGCGTTCACAATATAAGCAAGAATGATGCAGTTAAGGTGGAAGCTCTATGAAGATACATATTGTGATTTTTTGCTTCCTTGAACATCTCTCCTGTAGTGTTATTACATTTCACCTAAATATCCGTGCATATAAGATAATTGAAGGTTTTTGATGTTTTCTGAATCAGATGTGGAATCACGCGAGTTGCGTAATGAAAAAGGCAAAGCAGATAAAATCGTATGTACTTTTGTAGTATTTTTGTATGTGATCTCTTCGGAATGGAAATGGTTGTAGTAATTTAACTCATGATTTTGTTGTGCATTTAGAACTGATGAAATTGAAGGCCTTGAGCTCCTTCGTTGGGACGATCAGAAGAAAATTAGAGATTATGTACAAAGTGGAGGATCACGTGGCCCTGGTGGACCCTCAGATACAACAACACCAACAAGCAAAGTCAGTAGTACCGAATCTGGTATTGAAGTTTCACAAACTTCTCGTGCTACTTGCAGGCTCTGCAGCCAAAAGATTTTAAAAGGAGAGGTTGGAGATTATGTTTCTCCCTTTTTCATGTTCAATAATCTTTTGCATGGTTGGTTTGATATCTGTTTCTAGAAAGAAATCTGTAAGCCAAAATAAAATTTTAAGAGTTGATAATTATGAATGTCCATTTCTTATTGTGAACAATATTTAATTTTTGAAAATGTCCTTTCATCTATTTGGCTTTTCACGAGGATCAAATACATGGTCAATCTGCTTGCGAGTGTAGTGTTTCCGCAGTTGTTTTCCGGAGTGATTGCATGATTTCCCTCTAGTAAACTTGTAACTTGTGTATAAATGATATATTGGTTTGTGATCAATTTAACCTCCAAACAATGAAAATGATTCTTTGCCTATCTTCCATGGACAGCAAGCTGGAGTCCCCCCATCTTGAGATAGCAACTCTCCATGTTTTGTTTAATTGTTTGTTTTTTAATTGGGTGTGGTACTGAAGTAGGTACCACTAGTTTAAAAATGCATATGCTAACACTGACAACAGAATTCTATGATTTTATCGAACAAAAACAGAATTTTGTGTTGAACAAAAAAAATCATGGAAGATTATTTTAAATGTGTTTTATGTAGTTTTTCGGTTCTCCTTAATCAGGTAAAAGATATGCTGACCACTTTCCATTAATGGCCTTACATTCCATTTATAGGTTCGCATGTCAACCAAGCCTGAAGGTCAAGGAGCTAGGGGATTGGTATGGCACCATGCCAAATGTTACATGGAATCGTCGCCATCTACTCAAGTAAAGAAGTTGTCTGGATGGGAGACCATCCCAGCTCAAGCATCTATGTCCGTCTTGTTTGATGGTATGCAGTTCATTATATTTTTATTCTAAGTTGTTTATATCCTGTAGTTACCTGTAGTCTTGTGTGTTTTTCCGTTATTGCTTGTCTTATAGTAGTCATTCTTTCAGGTAAAAAAGTTGAGGCACAAGAGCATAAAGAGATCCTGCCTTCAACTTCTAAAGCTGGCACGAAACGAAGATAAGACTCGGATGCTGATCAGAAGTCAAAAGTTCCCAAGTCAGAAGGAGATGTGTCAACAAGCAGGGATGTGTCTGTGAGTAAGGCTACTGATATGGAGAGTAAACTGGAGGCGCAAACTAAAGAGCTGTGGGCTCTGAAAGATGACCTCAAAAAGCATGTGACAACTGTAGAATTGCGTAAAATGCTTGAAGCCAATAATCAAAGTTCAACAGGATCAGAGCTTGATTTGTGTGAGCGCTGGTAATACCTTTAACTCTTGTCTGAGTTGCAGACATTACTGTTTCTCCATTACATTTTATCTTTGTTTTAATTGCTATTTTATTTCTTTCAGTTAGTTCGCCTTTTGTAATGGATTGGTTGTCTAGTAATTAGTAATATCTATCTATATTTTCTTACGTCTCAAGCTTGTAATCCCCACTAAAGTTGGTTAAGTTGGATGTAGTTGTTGCAATTGATCACCAGTCTTCCTCCTCCTTAACCTGTATTGCTATGTTTAATGCTTAGTGCCGATGGAATGCTGTTTGGAGCACTTGATACCTGCCCACTCTGTTCCGGTACTCTTCTCTATTCTGGAGCCATGTACAAGTGCAATGGGTACCTATCAGCATGGAGCAGGTGTTCTTACTCTACTCAAGAACCTGAACGTCTCAAAGAGAAGTGGAAAGTCCCAGAAGATACAGAGAATCAGTATCTTCAGAAGGTATGTGGCTACTACTCGTGTCATCTAGCTTATTTAGGTAAGTAGTCATCCAAATCATAACTTGATTTTCATTGATTTTGTAGTGGTTTAAATCACAAAAGGCTGGCAAACCGGCACGGATACTGCCAGCGCCATCATCTAACAATCCTGGAGGTCAAGCTCTCCAAAGCCAATCTCAGTCGGGTGCAAGCTTGGCAGATCTGAAAGTTGCATTTTGTGGATTACCCAAGGAATCCATTGTATGATGACTATGATCTCTTTCCTCTTGTATTTTTCAGTATTTAGTTCTTAGTATCTATCATAATTATCACATAACTGCAGTTTCAGTTCTGTATATTTATTTCATCAAGGGTGATTGTGCAGGAAAAGTAGAATAGAGATATAGAGGCTGTATCTGGACTGGTTCATGCGAAGATAAAAAAAAGTGTGTGGATTTTGTAACCCAAAATTTGATTTAGCGTCTTGCCTTTTCCGTGATATGAGTTAATTTCTTTTAGCTTAACAACACATACTGTTGCTCAAAACTCATATTGCAGATAGTAATTGCTTTGTTGTGGGTGAAGGAGTAGGTGACAAAGATATTGAGATGAAAAAAGCAAGGTTAAGATGTTATCAATTGCGCTTTTAGACTCAAGTATGTGCTAATGTGTTCTTGTTTGACTAAGATACGTTTCATTTGTAGGAGGATGAAAATACCAATTGTTAGGGAGAATTATCTAGTTGATTGCTTTAAAAGAAAGAAAAAGCTTCCGATTGATATTTACAAAGTTGAAGCTGCTGGTGAAGCTTCTAGCATGGTCACTGTTAAAGTGAAAGGGCAAAGTGCCGTTCATGAATCTTCTGGATTACAGGATACTGGTCACATACTTGAAGAAGGAGGAAGCATATATAATACAACTCTAAGCATGTCGGATTTATCAACCGGTGTTAATAGGTGCATTCGTTATAATTTATCTTTCTTGTTGCTTACTATTTTCATTTGACTTTAAAATTACTACGCTAACTCATTTATCTTTTTATCTTTTCTATGTGAAGTTACTACATTCTCCAAATTATACAAGATGATAAATGTTCAGACTGCCATGTGTTCCGTAAATGGGGACGTGTGGGGAACAACAAAATTGGAGGAACCAAACTGGAAGAAATGTCAAAACATGACGCAATATCTGGTTTTAAACGTTTGTTCCTTGAGAAGACTGGCAATTCATGGGAAGCATGGGAACGGAAACAAAATTTTCAGAAGCAACCTGGCAGATTCTTTCCATTGGATATTGTACTGCTTAGTCATTTGCTTCTTCTTCGTCTTTTTCTATGAGAAAAAAAAATGGTTGGTGAATCCTAGTAATATACTGTATTTGATTATCTGTTTAAATTTTGGAACTTCTAGGATTATGGCGTTAACAAAGAGGTTTCAAAGAATAATCAGAACAACGCACCCAGCAAACTGCCTCCTCAGTTAGCAGAATTGATGAAGATGTTGTTCAACGTAGAAACATACAGGTAATTGAATGATTTTTTCTTTGTCTGTTATCTTCCCCTCGCTCGAATCTTTTTCATCTGTATCTGGATTGTATTTCTATGATACTAACCCTTCAGTATTGCAGAGCTGCCATGATGGAGTTTGAGATAAATATGTCAGAGATGCCTCTTGGAAAACTGAGTAAAAGCAATATCCAAAAGGGTAAACATTTTAAACACATTCTTTAAATTTGATGCACAGATAAAAAATATAAATGTTCAAAATTATTTGCAAATAAATTTTTGTAGCTTTCTTACAATCTTCACTTTCTCTCATATTCTGTTCTAATCAGGGTTTGAGGCATTAACGGAAATACAGAATCTATTGAACAGTAACACTCGTGCTCTTTCCATAAGGGATAGCTTGATTGTTGATGCAAGCAATAAATTTTTCACGGTGATCCCTTCTGTACATCCGCATGTTATAAGGGATGAGGATGATTTTAAGTCGAAGGTACATGAGCTCTGTTTTGTTATTTACTTTCATGTATTCTCATATTGTCAACCCAGTGGCCTTCATTCCTTTCCTTATTATTAGGTGTTTAGTTTTGCTGGACTGAATTGAGGTCTGCCGTTGATTGTGTCGCCCTGTGATGAGCAATTAGATTGCATCTGATTTCAAAAGTTTCAATTGTTACATGCAAAACTTAAGAGACTGATATGCCCTCCATTCTCTCATGGCAGTTGAAAATGCTAGAAGCTCTTCAGGACATTGAAATTGCTTCCAGATTAGTCGGTTTTGATGCTGACAGTGAAGACTCTCTGGATGAGAAGTATAGAAAGCTCAGGTGTTGTATGAATCCCCTTCCTCACGATAGTGAAGATTATCGGCTGATTGAAAAGTATCTTCTTACTACTCATGCACCTACACACACGGTGGGTTTAATCACTCTCGAGCTCATATCCCAATGACAAGTTCAAATGTACTCAACCTTTAGTCTTAGTTTATTTCTTTAAAATTTTGTTTCTGGCTTCTGATGACATTATTAGGATTGGAGTCTTGAACTTCAAGAAGTATTTTCACTTGAAAGGGAGGGGGAATACGATGAGTACACTCCCTACTGGAAAAGTCTTGAGAACAAAATGCTGCTTTGGCATGGTAAGTTGCACTACCTGTGAACTTCATAGAATAATATATATTTCTGCAGTGGGATGATAAATGGCTATTGTTACTTGCAATATTGTTATTTCAAGTTTCACAGAATCTGTTGAGAATGTAGCAGGAATCAGAATCAAATATAATAGTAATGAGTTGTTTTTTTTTCTATGAGGGTCTTGATTTACAAATTTTGTGGGTATACTTAGCCAAGGACTAAGAATAGCTCCTCCTGAAGCTCCAGCTACTGGTTATATGGTTGGCTTTCTATATTTATAAATTTCATTGTCTCTGCATTTACATATATGCCCATAGCTTCTGAGCGACTTTTCATGAATACTAACAGTTAAAGTATTTCTTCCTCACAGTTTGGCAAGGGGATTTACTTTGCTGACCTCATCAGTAAGAGTGCTCAGTATTGCTATACAGATAAAAAAAATCCCGTAGGCCTCATGCTTTTAAGTAAAGTTGCATTAGGAGAGATCCACGAGCTCAAAAAGGCCACGGTGAGCTTGTTTGCACGCCCTCCTATTGTTCTGGTTTTATGTTTTTCTCTTGTGCTTTGATACATCGTGCTTTAACTTTTTGAATTGTCGGTTAATATACATAAAATTACTATCTCTCGTGACTACCCAAGTTTACTTTATATTTTTTAATGCATTCTGTCATTCAGTACATGGATAAACCTCCCAAGGGGAAGCACTCTACAAAAGGACTTGGCAAGAAAATACCTGAGGAGTCGGACTATGCAAAATGGAGGGATGATGTCACTGTGCCCTGTGGCAAACCAGTAGACTCAAATGTCAGGGCAACCTCTCTGATGTATAATGAGTATATTGTTTATGACACGGCTCAAGTAAGTTGCAACTTCTGTTTCTGTTGGCTTATTTGTTTTGTTTTTTGTTTCTACGTGGGACGTAGCAGTTATTAACTAGACTTTAGTTTCTCAAAAGGTTTTGATTTAGCGTAACTTGGTATTAAAAATGTTATAAATGGCAATTACTTTACTGGGTAATAATTGGTATACATGGAAAATTCTGCATGGCTTAATTATGTGAAGCAAAAGTGCCAATTCTTTGAATTGCTCAGAAAAAAAAAATTGACGTAGATTGGGGTGGATGCACTTGTGGTACACAACTGATTCTGGAGGCTCTTATTTGGACAGGTTAAGATGCAATTCCTGTTGAAGGTGACGTTTAACCACAAGAGATGAGGGAGAGACATGGATGCTCAGTATTTTGGTATGTTGTACTGTAGCGGTGGGATGGCCAGAAATTCACATGACGTTTCTCTCATCTGGAGTTAATGTCGATAAGATCTATTTTGGGGATTACTGGAGAGCTTATACCTTTTGCTTCTGGCACTGTAAATAATGTTTTCAAGTTGTGGAATTTAGGCATATTATGGGCTGTAGAATGCATATTATTGTCGATGAACCCATTTTGTTTATATGCTTTCATCGGTGTATCATCATCATGTCATCTATAGACTTTTTTTCTTTTTCTGTATCAACATGCCCAGGTGAGCTGGGACTTGAAAAGATATAGCTGATCCAAAATCGTAGTGTGTTTGCGTCATTACTAGTCTCTGAAGCTATGACAGAAATGCTCGCAACCGTTTGTGATCTTGAAGGTGACTTAAAAATCTTCGATCTGGGGATCTTTGAAAGTGGCTTGCATGTGTGCCATCTGCTTGGATGATGTTCATCATTGACTCCAAATAAACTTGGATGATGTTCATCATTGACTCCAAATAAACTTGGCTCACGTAATGGTAAAATGGATTGTGGATTGAGCAATTGAAAGAAGAAGTAAATGCTAATATCACATTTTGGAGGATCAAATATTATTCATAATTAGGTTACGGGGTGTTTTATTAAACTAAAAACAATATATTGAGATTGTTTTGTCAAAATATATAGATCGAGATCCAACTGATTACCTTAACCAAAACTATTTTTTAAGCTTTTTATTTAGGCCCTCCCTAACCGAGAATCCTGTCTCCGTCCCTGTCTCTACCGTTCAGATTATTAGGTCTATATAAAATATCATTCTTATAAATTTTCAGCCAAAATAGTAATCGTTAAAGTATTGAACTAGATTAAATCAAAGGACGGACCAAATCTGTCAAACCTGAATCGTTCATACTTATAAATTTTAACTACAGTTTTGAATATCTTAACAATCACCATTTTGGCTGAAAAATTACAAGCTTGATCTACACATTAAGACTTAAAATCTAATCGGTGAAGATGATAAAATATAATCGAAAAATTGGTGCAGAAAATAACTAAAAAAATATATACTTTAATGGAAGTCCTCTCTCTCTATTTAGGCTCGGATCCACGCCCATTTCGTCCACACCATAGTATTTTTAGAAAGTTACACGTGTTGACATTTTATTGGACAATTTAGTCAACGGTCAACGAGCTTACCATACGTTACATCCACTAGATTCTAGCCTAGCCCAGATTCGTTTTCTTTCCCCTCTCTCCCTCCCCGTCGCCGACTCACCACGACCATCTTTGTCGCTTCCCTTCCTCCCATGTCCACGATCAAGAAAATCCGAATCCGACATCCCGCCGAGTTCGTCGGAATTCTGGCGCCGACAGGTCGCCTTTTAACCCGGTCATCGTCCTGCGTGGTGCCACCGACGACTCCGAGTCGAACTCGTTCGAGCTCTACAACGACGCTGCCGGGTCGGGGCTCCGACTACTTCCAGCTAATTTCACATCCTAATTTCAACATTGGTTTTCTGGGTTTTTTAACGATTTGAAAGTGATAGATCTAAGCTAAAGTCTATGGAAGATTACTGCAGTTCAAACGGAAGATCTAATTGTTGCAGTTCAAACGGAGTCTTCAACCCAGATCTAACTGTTGTGTTATGAAGTCTATTCTATGGAAGATCTAATTACTATTGTGTTATGAAGTCTATGGAAGATCACTTTTCATAGAGCTTGAGAAGGAAGGAATCTATGAAAGAGAATGGAGTAACTGCTTGCATTCTCCATCTCAATGTGCTCAAAACAAGTAGCTCCGTCCTCTGAATAGTTCTAGACTCGAACACAAATTTGGACTCAGCCACCTGTTGAAAGCTTAAATCTTTTAGCACTCAAATATCTAAAGCACGGAACATTACTGAAATTTGAAATAGAATGAAGTCTCTAAGCTGTAAATCTATGGAGAGTGGCACATCAATCTCCTCCATTTTGGCTGCAACAGACAAACATGCCACGGCCAGCAATTGCGTAGTCCAAGCTATGCCATTCTGCGTATTGATTTATGCAGAAAACAATACATGCAAATCAGAAATGGACTTTGATGCAACGAACACAATGTAGTAAGGTTGTCATCTGTTTCTTCCACTTACAGGTATTTCATAGGCCGAAAGGAAACGATCCAAGTAGTTTACAGATGGATATTGACACAGAGGTCCAAAGCCGTGAAATTGATTTGGAACAGATTTGGTTCTTTTGATGGTGGTGATGGTGATGCTTTGGTTTTTTTGATGATGGTGGTGGTGATGTTTTAGTGGTATTTGCTTATTGTAAGCTCGAGATGGAAGAAATATCTAACGGTTAAAAAATTAGGACGTGAACTAACCCGCTCGCTCGTGTATAGACTAACTCCTCTCTCTCTATATATTTATATATATAAAGGTTTAAGGGCTGAAGTGCTCAACTGAATTTGAGAAATCTTCATTTTAACTGAGAAGAATGCCGGTTTGCACCAAAGACCACATTCCCATGTCATACTTCTTATCTCAGCTATGGCTTTTACTGTCTTTCTCATCCACAGCTTCATGGTCAAAGTCGTCAGTCTTCACCACAAAGGCTCAAAGCACACATAACTGTGAATCATGGCAGGTAGTAATTATATTTTGACAAAACAATCTCAATGTATTGTTTTTGGTTTGATAAAACACCACAATTACTACTGAATTCATGATTAGCATTAACAAAAGTTTCACCACCGCATTGTTCTCCAATAGCTGGTTTGAAAATATAACAACATAAACAAAATGCAGCATTCTCTTTTATACTGTACTCTAACCAATATGAAAATTCAATAAATCAATCACGAATAAACCTTATTTTCTTTTTTTTTCCCAAATTTCGTGAAAGGAAAAATATGACTTTTAGGTCGATAAGGGTCTTGTTGTAGATAATATCTTCAAACTTCTTCTTGAATGTTAGAATGATAACTTGAAATTGACGGACGTTTAGCGGGATCCGATGGATACTTTTCTGTAATATCTCCAGCACAAGACTTTTTCATATTGTTACTATTTTTCTTTTAAATTTTCGTAGATAGATGCTCATCTGATGTTAGAGTAGAAGAAGTGGATTTTTTTTGAAGTATCTCTCCATATCTAAGATACTTAATAAAATGATTGTATTTTAATCTCAGAAACGGTAGAGCTTTTATAAAGAAAAAAAGACCATAAAATTCTAAATTTGGTAAGAGATTGAATTCTAATTGACCTAATATTTGGACTTCATTATTGAAATAATATATAATAATATTCTTACAAAGTCGTCAGATTTGAATTAGTCAGGTACTCATACGCGTCATTAAAGTTTATGTATACTTCAAATAAATTATAATATTTATATTATATAATAATAATAGTATACTAATTTTTTTGACCCACCTTAGCCCCCACATCCCATCATCTCTGAGTAGAGATGATAAAATATGATTGAAAAGTTAGTATACTGTCTTATTCTTAAAAATGAATGAAAAAAAAATATACCTTAATCGAAGGACCTCGTATATATACACACGATCTTGCACCAGGGACAATTTCACTTCTACACAGCTGATTATGGAGTGCACATGATTGATGCCATTTCTCTTTGCACAAAACTGGGCTATGTTACTTGTTAGGTAAAAAAGAGTGATTGTGTAACTTCGGTTTTACCAAGATGGTAACAAAAACTAACAAATAGGGGTGATAGTGGACTAGTGGTTTCTGGTTGGAGACTTGGAATGACGAAAGTAACAGGGTTCTGCATTTAGTATGTGATGGGGCTGAGATGGGAGAGTTTGTGGAAACGATGGCCTTGTTTAAACCAGCTTGGACTTTCAGAGTGGTTGCACGTTGTCTCCAAGTGTTAAATGGAAGCATAACGCACGAGGACACAGCTTCACCGACTTCATCACCGTTAAAGCCAATCTTTGACTACCCATTTCCCAAAACAGAGCCAGCAGGACCAATTTTTCTTCACAAAGCTCCCAAAGTTGGAGTGTCAAACTTGCACAAAACGTCTCTCCCCATGTCAGAATCTTAATCAAAAGAACTTATCCTAAAGATGCATTTGGAGAAGCAAACATACTAGTCTACGAGAAATAGATGGAACCCCATTTTGCAACTTCAAAGCGTAAATAGGTCGATTGTTAGATGATATGAATGCACTATATCAGGTACACTTTGATTATTTTTTTTGGAATGTCACATTCACCGTCATATATAGATTCTTATTCGGACATGCACATGTAATAACGGTTAAGTTAAAAGTTATAATGACTCAGTATCGTGATCATTGACATCAAGTGTTAAAATCTCATCTGACGATAAACTTTAATGGAATTTAGACATTATAGAAGCTTAATTTTCTTCTCAAAACAATGCTCAATGTAACTGAATCATTAGCAATTGTCGGTACGAATACACCAATAGGTTTGCGAGGTAGCAGTAAAACTCGAGTCCAGAAATTCCACAAACCGACAAATCGCAGCAGTTCCCAGGTGCGGCGTTCGGCGGAAAGAAAAATATAAACCCTATTATTATTCAAAACCTAAACTTCAAAATTTGCCACACATTTTAAAAATGACTAATCAAACTCATCAGAAGAAGCCATTTTAATCATCCCACACCGAGAAGGAAGGAACCCAATTAAGTTCTAAGGTAGAAAAAAGAAAGTAGAAAGCCAGTACGTAGTGATAGATGCATCAACCACTAAAAAAATGTCTCCTTAGAACCGTACACTCAGACCTTCCATGTCTCCCTCCTTCTTCCCTCTCCTTATAAGAAACCCTCCCCTTTATGTGCTCTCAATTCTCAATTCCCCCCCCGGCTTCCATTTGTGCACCATTTCCTAGTGCACCCGTGTGCCTCAGCTCTCTTTCAATATTTTTATTATCCCAAACGTACTCAATCTTCTCTTTCTCTCTCTTCAAGCTCTATCCTGTCTAGCTAGTAGCTATGGCTTCTGGGAGTACTACTGGCAGTAGCACCACCACTACTGGAGCTGGCTCTCCTTGCGGAGCATGCAAGTTTCTGAGGAGGAAGTGTGCATCTGATTGCATATTTGCGCCTTATTTCTGCTCCGAACAAGGGCCGGCTCGATTTGCTGCCATTCACAAAGTGTTTGGGGCTAGCAATGTCTCCAAGCTTTTACTTCATGTCCCTGTTCATGATCGATGTGAAGCTGTTGTCACTATTGCCTATGAAGCTCAAGCAAGGATTCGAGAACCCGTGTATGGATGTGTTGCTCACATTTTTGCCTTGCAGCAACAGGTACTAGTTATACTTAATTAATTGGTCTTTCCCAAGTCCAAACCCTACCTGTTCTTTGAAGCTCATACTACATAATATTTATAATCTTGCTCCAGATTAAACTTAGCCCTTTAAAAAAAATGAAAAATTAAAGAAAATGTTATCCCTTTCTGGAAAAATAAAATAAAATTCGTCATACAGTCCGACAAATTATGAAGTTATATATTATGCATAATATACTCTTTTGTCAGAAAAAAACAATCGATAATGAATATGTTGTCACTTAGTAGGTAGTACTAATATCCGGTCGGGTTATGTTTCATAGGTGGCATGCTTACAAGCACAATTGATGCAAACGAAAGCTCAGCTGGCTCATCAAAACCTTATGGATTCAAGGAACATGGAAAACCAATGGCAGGGGAATGTGAATGGAGTCGCAAACTTTCCAAGTTATCCAAGTTATATGAACCCTATTTCTCCTCAGAGCTCGCTCGATTCCATTGATCACAACAGCAGTGATGCTATGAATTATATGCAGGAGATACAAAGCAGCAGATCAGAGGAGTTTTCATTCCAAGGTTGTTTTAAGAAGAGAGCTTACAACAGTACTGACTTGGGTGAGCTTCAAGAACTGGCCATCAGAATGATGAGGAACTGATCAAACATCAATTTTCCATTTCATTAAGAATATCATCGCGATGGTGGTCGAATCTTTGATCTAATTTAGAACTTCTCATCCCCAATGATGTATATATTGAGCCTCGATCTCCTTCTGTTTGTTTTGAAGAAAAAACAAATTAGCGCAACTAATCCTAAAGTCTAATTAATGTAGACGTTCCATGCTCTCTCTATGTACTTCGAGATTATGAGGTCCTTTCGAGACGTTACTTCGCATTATGTATTAGAGTCACCCATAATTGAAAAAAATAAATTAAGATTTCCATTGATCCGACACATTTTTTTCCTTTTAAAAAAATTTGGAGACATATTTTGTCCACGAGTCTTTTCGTTACTTCATACACCAATCATAATATAAGTATGCGTAATTGCATGATTCTGGTGATATTTTAAAGAAGTAATTAACTAGCTTTACGTCTGATAATTGTGTTTCCGGAATTATTTGAAGGAAAGGGTACGAGAGTATATTTAAGTATCTCCAACAGTTTCTTTAAAATTTTTCTAAATTTCTCTATCATACAGATGAAAAAAATAAAAAATTCTAAATAAATTTGCTTCAAACTCCAACAGTTACTTCAAAATTACTCTATAATTTAATATTTTTCTCTATAATTTAATAAAATTAAAATAAATTACATTTTTTATAAAAATTTATATTTGATCAAATCATTTATTAGGAAATTAAGATAAGAGTTAAAATAGAGAAATGATAAAGAAAGAGAGTGAAAATATTAATTAAGCATTAAATTTTAGACATTGTTGTAGAGGTTTAGAGTTTTTGATTTTTCTATAGATGTAGAGTTTTTATTTCTTTCTTTTAA
Source organism: Geum urbanum (assembly GCA_946800695.1). Lineage (NCBI taxonomy): Eukaryota > Viridiplantae > Streptophyta > Magnoliopsida > Rosales > Rosaceae > Geum > Geum urbanum. Next base: position 41,273,881 of record OX327007.1, on the reverse strand, counting down.
CACTTTCTCTACAATAAAGAGATGTTTACAGTAGTTGTTGGAGCTAAAAACATCTATTTTTACTCTAAAATGGATGAATTCTCTATTTTAGAGTAGCTATTGTAGATGTTCATTAATTTTAGAAACAAAAAATAACATTTATGGTCGAATCGTTAAATAAAGGGACAAATTTGAATTCGAAGAAAGTAGTAAATAGTGGAAAAGTTTTAGTATTTTTTTGATGGGGGGGGAGACTTTTTATTACAAAAGTATATGGCGAAGTAGTACATATATAACCGCCCATGTAAGGAAAAATTCTAATATGTTTTAATACGTACATAAAATATATCAACTTGTATATTAGTCTCAATGTTGTAAAATGAGTATTTACATTTATAATTTTGCACTAAAGTTGTAAAAAAAATTGATCGAATAATTACTAGCTAGGACTAAAATTATAAAAGGAACCACTCATTTTACAACTTTGTGAATCAATTTATAAATTGATGCATAACATGTATTAATCCATGCTATTTTTTCCCATTTATATATAGTGTTGTAACTATTGAATTAAATTTTCTAAGTCTCTCGCTCTATTACATACAGTAACCTTAATTATAAGCGTGCTATGAAAATTATGTTCATGTTACTCCATGGTTGATTGATTAGGGCAGGATTAAGTGTATCTTATCATTATGGTTAAAAGGATCGAAAAACATAAGGGGAGTACTTCATGGACCTACTACTAATAATAAGGTAGCTTAGAGTCATATTTTGTGGAATAAGCAACTAGCTAGCTAGGTTCACCTAACTTGGCTAACATTAGTACTCTAAGCGTAACATTAATATTATCATAACCCATGATTTTGTACTCCTATTTCTAGACAAAGTGTCCCCTTGATTGGATGCAATATGAACTACATTAGTATCTCAGCCACTTTGATTAAATTGTCATACCAGCTTATATAACCAAAAATGTTTGTTTCCCCAAATCGTAGCCTAACCATGAATTGGCAAAAGGAAATTCAATCATGTTTTAGAAAAAAATGGTTTATGGGAGAGAGCATAATAAATCAATTTAGTTTCTTATCATCTTTGGCCCATAAAGGTGGCGTAGAAAAAATAATCATGACCAGTCCAGTCAATCGGCCTGTAACCACTTTCATACTTTGTCTTTTGCCTCTTTGTATTAAAAACAATTTTGCATTATGAAGTCCAAACAAAGAAAACAAAATGAACCAATATTATAAGAACACATGTATACATCAACTCACTCCACTCCACTCCTCTCCACTCCACTCTAGTGACCGATCCACTCCGTCTGTTGTAGCTGAAGACTTGAACTTGAAGTTGGGCAGTAATAATTCCAAACAAAAAAAGAGAGTGAAAAGAAAATGGCAGTCATATATGATATTAGGCCTGACCGATTGGGTAGATTCGAAACGGATCGACTTAAATTTGGATCCGTTTGAAATGAGAAAAAATTAGACTCGATTCGGTCTGTTAATCCAACGGATTTCCAATAACGGAATTCGGATTTGGATTCGACGGAGTCAACGGATCCATATGCTAAATATTAATTACCAAATTTGTTGGTGACTACTCATTTAATTTAAAATCAAAACAACATGTGTCTTCATTGTACATACATAACCAAAATATATAACTCAACACAAATTATATAGACCAAAATAAAATCCAAAACGCCATATATATAGTTCCTTTTTTGTTTTATAAGAAAATGCAAAATTGTTGTCCATCATCCATCAAGCGACGAGATTCGTAAACTCAAGCATATAAAGCAAATGTGCAGCTCTATCAAACATACATAAGGACAAGTTTCAAAGTATTAGTATACAAAACATGATTAAGTTTGCAAGTCCACTTAATTGCTTCAAATTTCAATCTAGTTATTTCAATATATACCTATCGTGCACAGTAGAAACACACTGCTACGTGTTTGTTGTTGGACAAGAATCAAATGCATTATCAGTTTCTCTTGAGTATTGGCATTATACCTATCAATTGCCTATCTTCTTCTTGAAGGTAAAATAAACTTAGATGAATCAGTGTCAGTTAGCTATTAGCTATATATATGCACTCAATTATATCACTTGCTTGAAAACTTTTATGAGCACGCAAATATATTAATAATGCAAAATATAAGAGTTTCTACCTCAAAGATGTAAATCAATCCCTTACGGTACTCTCTGATATGCACAAAAGAAAAAGGAAGCAAAATGAATCTAGCAACTTTGAGACAACTCGACTGAGAAAGCAAAAGGAGTCTAGCAAATTAGCAACTGATGTTTGGAATTGGGATTATGAGATATATATTGATAGAAGGATATATTGAGATTAGCAACTCAACTGAGAATAAAAATTGATGCTATTAAGATTTGAGACATGATTCAATGAAGACTCTACTTCCCAATATTATTGGGGAAGTGAATAGACGTATTGAGTTAGCAAAAGCATTGGTTTTTGGAATACTTCTTTGAAAATGGACAACACTTTAATATATAAAAATTATATTTAATAAATAAAAAAATATTCACAGGGCGGGTCATTATCGGATCGATTATGATCCGGATTTGTTCAGTTAATTAAATGAATCAACGGATCCAGGTCACAAATGGATCAAAAATTCGGATCCATATCCGTTTGAAAGTTACGGATCCGGAGCTAGTCCGAGTTAAGACCCACTCCATTGACAGGTCTATATTATATATTGTAGTTAAAGCATCTCCAACAATTTCTTTAAATTTTCTCCATTATAAAAATAGAAAAGTTAAAATCTCTAAATAAATTTGCCCTCAATTCCACCGCTTACTTCATATTTTTCTCTATAATTTAATGTCTCCCTCTATAATTTAATGTATGGTGTGCTATTCACACCCTCCTCTTTTCCTATTTTAACCTCCATCGTATATTTTACACACAAAACAACCCCCCACTCTCTCTCATTATGATTTTATATTTGATGTTTGTTGTCCTGCTATGTGTTATTAGTCAAACGTCGATGGTTGATCCAAGCTTAGATTTTCTGGGTAAGTTGCTACTTCTCTAACATATCAAATGGCTAATCTAAGTTTCAATTTTCATGGTTGCCAGTTTCAAATAAACAATGTGTAAGAGTTGATAGACAATCTGAAATTTTATTAAGATGGATAATAATTGGAAATGGTGAAGCAAACACTATGAGCATTTGTTCATGTTATTATTGGCTATTATAGTCAATCGTTGGAGTTGTGATCAGAATTGAATTGGTTTGTAAGGTTGGGAAGTATGAGTGCTAGCTAGCTAGTTAAGCATTTGAATGGAGAAGATGAAGTCATGGATAAAGGGAGACCGAGAGAGTTGCAGGTAGAAGACGAGTAGAAGGATATGAAAAATAGCGTTGTGATAAATTTTTAGTTTTTTATTGTATAAGGGTGAAAAATAAATTAAAATTGTTCAAAAAAAATGATGAGGTTCAAATAACAAAAGAAGAGGTGTGAATAGACACCTTTTAATTTATCTATCATTTTTTTAATCAAAAAAGTATGTTTATTTGTATTTTTAATTAAGAGAGGGAATGAGGAAGGAGAGAGAAGAGAAAAAAGTGTGGAATTTGAATGCTAAGAATTAAATTTTAGATTTTTTTTTCATAATTTCAGAATTTTTGATTTTCTATAGATATGAAGTTTTTCTTTCTCTTTTCACATATTTTCTCTATTATAGAGAATAGTTTAGAGTGTCTGTTGAAGCAAAAAGTAGCTCATTTTCTTCAAAAATAATAAAAATCTCCATTACTGAATAGTTGTTGGAGATGCTCTTACAAAATAGAGTTGAATTGTTATTTTTTTCTTTTCACTACCACAATAAACACTATAACCGACGAGATCTGTAAAACTATAACCGACGAGATAAAAATCTCGTCGGTTATAGTGGAAAAAATATTTTTTTTTAATTTTTTTTTAAAAAAAATAAAAAATCTCGTCGGTTATAGTACTATAACCGACGATAATGGCTAAAAATCTCGTCGGTTATACTATTACCGACCCCCTATAACCAACGGACTATAACCGACGACCCACTACAAGAAAATGAGTCATCACCGGCGAGATTCTGGCCAACAAGGCCGGCGACCGGAAAAGTCGCCGGTAATGTCCATCATTACCGGCGACTTACTCCGTCGCCGGTAATGTGGCCGGAATCTCGCCGGTAATGTGCCCTAGACATTGCCGGCGACGGTTGGAGTCGCCGGTAATGTCTAGGCCACATTACCGGCGAGATTCCGGCGTAAAGTCGCCGGTAATGTCTTCATTTCCGGCGACTTACTCCGTCGCCGGCAATGTGTCTTATATTTGATGCCGGATGGGGCAGCTCGATCATTCAATCATTTTGAGCGAAAAAAATCCAAAGAAATCGAAAGAAGGAAAACGTACGCTCTGAAATCGATCATTCGGTATATTGTCAAAATTAAGGCGCGCGTCGAAAACTCGATCATTCGGGAAGCTATATATATAGGTACGTAGGTGTATATATACGTATATGTGGTATATATATATGTGTGTGTGTGTTGATCAAATCCAATTCGTGAGATATATATGAAATGTTGTTGATGTACGGTCACCGAAACGAGAAAACAGGTTGTAGTTAATCTTGTGTCTGAATCAATGACTGGTATTATCGTATTGTTATCGGAGCCAGGCTTAACAGAGCCTCCTCCTACCCAGTCAAATACGTTTTGAATTGAAAAAAGGAGAATACTATCATCGAGTACTGAATCGAATTCAGAGATTAGATCGATATATATACATATGCATGCATGTGTTGATTTAATTAGAGTTGAATTGAGAGATCACGTCGATTATTAGTAGTGAATGTGTGTGTATATATATAACTAATACGTAAAATTGTTAGAATTTTCAGGATGGACAAGAGTTGGATGAGCCTCGAAAGATGGGATGTCAGATATCACCAGGGAATTAGGAGTTTTGTGGATTTTGTGAAGGCTAATTGTGGAGACACTACACTTCATTATTGCCCGTGTAAAGAATGTAAGTGTTTCAGCGATCGATTTCGATTTCCCATCGATAAAGTCCAGAGGCACCTGAGTAAATACGGGTTTTGGGATAAGTACACTTGTTGGATTTATCACGGTGAAACATCGGTAGCGGGTCCGCATGATCATGGACAATTTGGTGAGAGGGCTAGTCCACGCTATGATCATGGAGATTTTGCTGAGAGGGGCAGTTCATCCTATGATCCAACATCGATGTTAATCAATGATATGTTTCCTCATGAGAGCGGTGTATTCGCTGATGAAGCACCAAATGTCCCTCCCGTCGTTGAGGGTTTCCCCCATATCGAGCCAGTCGAACCATTACCTGGAGGTCATGTCAACACAAGCGGTATGGACAAGTACAACAACCTGATTGCATTGCAACAGACTCCGTTGTACGACGGTTGTAGTAAGACTGTTCTTGAAAGTGTCATGGGAGTGATGCAGCTCAAAATGGAAAACAAAATGTCTGTCAAAGCTGTTGATTCTTGGTTGAAGTGGACTGCTTCGCTACTGCCACCCGGTCATCGTCTTCCTACCACTCATCATAAGGTGCAACATATCCTGAAAGATCTTGGGCTTTCCTACATCAAAATCCATGCATGCAGATATGATTGTATTCTCTTCTGGGGAAAAGATTTCGAAGACCTTGAAGCCTGCCCGGTATGTTTTACAGAAAGGTATAAGTTGACTCCTGCAGGCAACAAGAAAGCTGTGAAGATACTTCGATATTTCCCGCTTATTGATAGGCTGGAGCGGTTGTTCATGTGTGCTTTCACGGCCGAGGCAATGAGATGGTGGGCTGAGAGGAACTTGCCTGACGATGACACCCTTATACACCCTTCCGACGGAGAGGCTTGGAAGCACATGGTCAGGGAGTTTGATCATTTTGCAGCAGAGGTCCGAAATGTTTGGCTAGGGCTCTCATCTGACGGATTCAACCCTTTTGGCAACATGAGTCTTCAATACAGTATATGGCCAGTTATTTTGGTACCATACAACCTTCCACCATGGATGTGCATGAAGAAGGAATACAATATGCTCACTCTGTTAATTCCGGGCCCGGGTTATCCAGGAAAGTGTCTCGATGTGTATTTGAGGCCTTTGATTGAGGAGCTTAAGTACCTGAGTGAGTGTGGCCACCCCACTTACGATAGGTTCAAAAAGGAGATGTTCTAGATGCATGCCATGCTTGTTGGCACCATCAGTGATTTTCCTGCCCGCGGTATGTTGTCGGGCAATGTTACCAGGGGTTACAGGGCTTGTTCAGAGTGCATGACGGTTGATTGTTGTAGTCCTCATTGCAGTAAAATTGTTCAGATGCGTCACCGTTGTTGGCTTCCATATGATCACCCATTTAGGCAGGATCCAGACGCGTTTGATGGGACTGTGGAAACAGGTGTGGCACCCAGGCGATGGACAGGGGAAGAAATTTTGGAAGTGTTGAATGAATATGATTTTGGCCAGCTGAGCAATCATCCTGACATAGTGGCGTCAATTCCAGAAAAGCCCGAAAGGTATAAGTTTTGGACACACAAGAGCATATTCTGGGAACTCCCCTACTGGCCCAGGTTGCCTATCAGACATTACCTAGATGTCATGCACATAGAGAAGAATGTGTGTGAAAGTGTGGTGGGCACAGTTCTTAACTTGGAGGGGAAAACAAAAGGCATCCCTAAGGCACGCATTGATCTGAAAGCAATGGGTGTGCGGAAACATTTGTGGTTAAGAGATGGTAAGAGAAAAATGCCGCAAGCTCCGTACACCGTAAAGCCGAAGCATAAGCATGAAATTTTTCGGTGGCTGAGTAATGTCAGGTATATATTCTTATGGCTATGTAGGAATTTGGCCTTAAATTTTTAGCGGAGTATATATGGTTATATGCGAGAAATATAATTGGTCCATATATGTGGCTTTATCTATATATATGCAGGTATCCTTATGGCTATGCAGGAAATATAAGCAGGTGTGTTAACTTCCGGGACAATAAGATGTACGGATTAAAGAGTCATGACTGCCATGTACTGCTTCAACGCCTTTTCCCTATTTTCATTCGAGGGTACATGCCCAAAGAGGTGGTGGAGCCGTTGGTGGCCTTGTCAAGATTTTTTCAGAAGTTATGCACCAGGGAAGTTAAAAAAACAGACCTCAGGGAGATGCAAGATGACATCATTTTTATCATGTGCAAGCTTGAGAGGATATTTCCCCCAAATTTTTTCGACATAATGCCTCACCTGATGATCCATCTTCCCGAACAATTGTTGCTTACCGGTCCCGTACACTACACTTGGATGTACCCCATGGAAAGGTACAAATGATTCATACATTTGGTTTGCCTATGTTTTTATATGTAAATTCTTATTTTTTAAGTAAGTTAACATGCACTTGTTAACTTGTAGACAATTGGGAGCCTACAAGGACTATGTGAAGAATAAATATGCACCTGAAGGGTGTATCGCTGAAGCATATCTTGCGCACGAGTGTGTAACGTACACAAAAGTGTACTTGGAAAATGTAGAGGACCCCCAACAACAGATGCCGATAGATGAACCACAGTTCAACCTTTCTATCATCTCCAGTGACGTGGTAGTACAGGGAAGGTTGCCAAAGTTGTACAAGTTGGATGGAAATGAGGTAGCCATTGCCCACTGGTCGGTACTGATTAACTGTCAAGAAGTACAATATTGGAAAAACTATCATCTTCACTGCCCTGCTATTGCCGGAAATGTTGATTACCACAACAAGACGTTTGCAAACTACTTTGGTCAATGGGTAAGTATATGTCTATTTTTATATATATCCTTACATAGCATGTATGTATGTACGTGGTTTTGTGGTTTCAAGATGACATAATTTCTTCTGTACGTATTAATATATGGACGTTTTCAGATGAACCATGTAGCAGATGATGGTTACCCAGAGTGGTCAAACGAATTGAGGGTCCTGGCGATGAAACCGATAGCTTCACAAGTTTACTCCATGTGTCAGGTCAATGGCGTGAAATTTATATGTGAAAATCGAGACGACCGACTGAAAACACAGAATTGTGGGGTGATGGTCCATGGTGGGCAGGATGGCGTTGACTATTACGGTGTCCTTCATTCAGTTGTTGAACTAATTTATGGGAACCGCATCAAAGTGCACTTGTTCAAGTTTAGATGGTTTGATACTAGCCCGGAGAACACAAGGACCGATCAGTACGGAACATTTTCGGTGAATACTGCTACTACCTGGTATGAAGATGACCCTTTCGTTCTTGCCTCATCAGTAAAACAAGTGTTTTACCTGGACGATCTTCTTAACAAAGTCCCGTGGAAGGTGGTTAACCATGTTGCTCATAGAAACATATACAGTGCTGCCACACTTGGTGATACCGCAGATGATGAGGAAGTTACTGCATACCAAGAGCCAAACGCTTTTGACATTCCTGAATCATCTACGATTCGCCTTAATAATGTGAGATCTGGGAGTGTGGTTCGAATTACTGGAGCAGAACTTCTCGATGTTAATCCATATGAAGTTGACGCTGATTCAGATGACGAGGAGCGGCACATATTGCCAGAGGTTACCTATGAAACCGAGTCAGACTCAAGTGATGAATATGATTACGATTATCATCCTTAGTACGTTGGAAATTGTAGTCGGAAATTGTACTCGACAAATGTACGTAGTAAAATGTACGTAGTAAAATGTTTAAGGAAATTGTAGTCGGAAAATGTACTCGGAAAATGTACTCGGAAATTGAACGTAGTCGGAAATCGGAAATCGGAAATTGAACGTAGTCGGAAATCGAACGTAGTCGGAAATTGAACGTAGTCGGAAATCGGAAATCGGAAATTGAACGTAGTCGGAAATCGGAAATTGACGTAGTCGGAAATCGGAACCGTAGTCGGAAATTGAACGTAGTCGGAAATCGGAACCGTAGTCGGAAATTATACGTAGTCGGAAATTGTACGTAGTCGGAAATTGAACGTAGTCGGAAATCGGAAATTGGTCGGAAATTAGTCGGAAATCGGAAAATGGTCGGAAATTAGTCGGAAATCGGAAAATGGTCGAAAATTAGTCGATCGGATAATAGTCGACAAACCTAGACATTACCCACGAGTTGCTTCTCAACTCGTTGGTAATGTCATTACCAACGACGTTGACCTACCTCGCCGGCAATGGTGGCGGTATAGCTCGAGCTCGAGCTCCTCCTCCCCATTTCTCTTCGGCCTAATTCAATTCTCTCTTCCCTCTCTTAGCTCGAATTTCTTCCCTCTCCCCTCTCCTCAATCCTCTCTTCTCTCTTCCCTCTCCCCTCTCTTCCTCTCCTCCCCTCTCTCCTCCCCTCTCTCCTCCTCCCCTCCTCCTCTTCCTCCTCCCCTCACCTCCGTCGCCGGCAAAGTTGGGTCGAGCTCCACCATGGCAGGTTTGAGCTCACTCTCTCTCCCTCTCTCTCTCCCTCTCTCTCTCTCTCTCATTCCACAATATTTTTTTCTGTATTTTAATTAATTAATTTTTGATAATTGTGGGATGTATATATGTATGCATGTGGACAATATTTGTAAAATGTAATTAAGGTATGTATGAAAATTGTGGGAAAAAAATGTGGATAATTGTGGGGTGAAGGAGCAATATATGTGATGTATATATGTGAAAAATTAATTAATATATATGGAATGTATATATATACGTATGTTTGAAAAATATGGAAAATTAATTAGCTAGGGTGAATTGGATTAATATGTGATGTATATATATATGCACGAATTAAGGTGAAATTAAGATGCATGATCGATGTATATATGTGTGAAAAGTTTAAAGCCGGAAATGATGTATGTATATATGTTAAATTATGTGATATAGTACGTTGTTAATTTAACGTATAATAGGTGATATTGGAACCATACCAAATCGGAACCGGAACGGTTTGAAACCGGAAAAACGGTTCCGGTTCCAAACCGTTCCGGTTCTGATTTGTTATAGAACCGAAACGGTTTGGAACCGGAACTGTTTGTAACCGGAACCGTTATGTTACAAATTGTTCCAGTTACAAACAGTTCCGGTTTCAAACGTTTCCGGTTCCAAACCGTTTCGGCAACGATTTGTTATAGAACCGAAACGGTTTGGAACCGGAACGGTTTGGAACCGGAACTGTTTGTAACCGGAACCGTTTGTAATATAACGGTTCCAGGTTCCAAACCGTTCCGGTTCCAAACCGTTCTAGAACCCCAGTTCTCATGACTATTACGGCGTCCATGCCAGGAGGTTTTGCAGCTAATTGGCTTCGGAGAGGTTCCCGAAATAGTGGAGGGAACAGTAGTCAAGCTTCCTCCTCGCCCGCAGTTAGCAACACGCCCAGTGGGCCAATGATGAGTGCTCGCACGAGAGCCTTGCTAGAGGCGCGAGCTGAGGAGGAAGCTGCACGATCAAGAGCCGTGCAACCGGAAGTTGAGCCTCGAGCCTCAGTCTCCAGACGCTCAATCAGCAGACGTCCCTCCGGTGGCAGAGCCTCAGACGAGCGACAATCAACGGGGGCATCAGAAACTCCCTCAATCCGAATGCCCCATATTCGCCCGGTGCCTACTCCCGTTTCACGGGAAACATATGAGACACATGGTGGTGCTGGCGCCTCATCGTCCAGGCCTCGTCTATCTCCGCCGTCCGGTCTCTTCCTACCCGACGAGATTCCTGTCATCCCTGAATTCGATGATAGGGGGATGCCTGTTTATATTGAAGGACGGCCGGAGTTCCTGAGCGTGGAGGAAGCGTATAACTTCCTCCCGTTCGACCCCGTGTATCTTTGGAGTGTGAGGTGCACCAACCAACAAACGGACGATGCAGGTAAATTTTATTTAACATCAGATTGATTACTTAATTATTACTTAAGACTTGCGATATGTTCAATTAATGATATCAATTTGTTGACATTGTATTATTAGGCAATTTCGTTAATGGGACTGGAAAACGGAAAGGGGCTAGAGGCACCTGCACCGGGAAGAGACTTGAGCAGGCCACCGGCGGAAGGAAAACGCCCATAAGGGCCAATGAGGATGGCGAGGTGATCGAGGCATTCGACACCACGCGCAAATATGTCAGCATGGCCGGTGCGATCGTGCGGGACAAGGTCCCAATGCTTTGGCCAGATTGGGAATCTGTGCCTATCTACGTGAAGATGCAAGTGCATAATGCACTCAGTGTGAGTAAAATCGTATTTTTATTACGTAAATTTTACATTTATTAATTAAGTCCGAATAAATATATAATTTTACCTTTTATATATTCATATTGCAGGTGTGGTTTGACGTGGATGAAGTTCTTATTCACACGTGGGTAGAGCGTCAACTACATATGAGGTGATGTGCTTCGACTTATTTGAATATATATCGAGTTAGATTTTTGTTTATCAAGTGTTTTAATATCTCTAACTTTTTTTCCTTCTTTTAATATAGGTATAAAGAGTGGAAGAACGAGCTTTCTTCCCATTACACTGTATACAAGGAGCTAGGCCGAGGTTCCACCCCTAGCGAATTCCGGTTTAGGGAGTACGAGTGGCTGTGGCTGATAGCCCACTTCGAGCACCCCAAAGCTCGGGTATGCATCCTTAATATATCTTTCAAGCCTAAAGTATCGTATCAGATTGAAATAGTTAGTTACTAATTTTTTTTTCATATGTTTATCAAACAAGGCGATTTCGAAGACGAACCGGGCGAATAGATTGAAAAACACCAGGGCCCATCATGCAGGTTCACTCAACTACATGGGTTGGTCGACTAAGGCGCAGCAACAACAAGAGGTGAACCCGTTGGTGTATATTCATCAGAAGTTCTACCCGCAGTGCCCTGAAGAAGCGGTAAGTCTTTCGCCTCTCAATGTGTTAATAAAACTATTTTTGAAGATGGAAATAGATTTTGTTAGCTAATACGTTGTTCATTTTCCCTTTTCAATTAGTCGAGAGTGGAGGAGGCGACCGCAGAAGTGACCATGAGTATAGCTCGGACAAACCATCCTGACTGCTCCGAGGAAGAAGTCACCCAGTATGCCTCTCAGATCGATCCGCTTGATCCCCCGATAGCGGCTCGGATCATGGCAAAAGCGTGCGGGACTGGAAAGAATACCTACTACTGCAGGGGAATGGGCTCGGCGGGTGAAGGAGTATTGAAGAACACTTCAGAATACTCTACCGGGTCAAGAAGTTCAACTTCTAGTCGTAACCTCGCAGCGGAGCTTCATAGGACGCAGAGGGAGTTGGAGGAGCAAAAGAGGCAGATGGTCGAGTACCAAATGCAGCAGACACAGGTGCAGGCTCAGATGTACACATGGATGCGGACGATGTACGAGGCTCAGATTACCGGACAACCGTTCCCCACACCTCCCCCGGTCCCGGTCCCTCCCTTCCCTAGCTATCCACCACCACCACCGCACCAGTCAACGCCAGAGCAAGACCAAGGTAGCCACTGGAATTCAAATGAGTACATGGATTACTTCAACCCTGATGACCCGCAAGTTCCTGGACCTGACCTGTAGTTGTAGTTAATTTTTTTATCGTCGTTGCTATTTGTACTGTACGTTGGACATTTATGTTGAACTTGTATGACTGTCTTTACTACGTGTACTGTTGAACTTGTATGATTGTACGGTTTATCCGATTCAATGCAGGTTATGGAATTGGGCCCAATCCAGAACCGCGTTTTTTTTTCAAAATTTTTTCCCACATTGCCGGCGACATGGACTCGAGTCGCCGGCAATGTCTCAAATTCCGGCCACGGCGGCGCTGCCATTGCCGGCGACTCGAGTCCATGTCGCCGGTAATGTCTCGGACATTACCGGCGACGGCGTTTCCCGTCGCCGGCAATGTCAACACCGGCGGGGAATCACCGGCGACGTCATTGCCGGCGACAAGTCGCCGGTAATGTCAATTCCGGCGAAAAAAAAAGACAAGGCCGGCGACGGCAGGTCGCCGGTAATGTCTCCATTTCTGGTAGTGACCCTTAAACATCGTCGATTATAGTCCGTTGGTTAAAGGGGGTCGGTAATAGTATAACCGACGAGATTTTTAGCCATTATCGTCGGTTATAGTACTATAACCGACGAGATTTTTTATTTTTTTAAAAAAAAATTAAAAAAAAATATTTTTTCCACTATAACCGATGAGATTTTTATCTCGTCAGTTATAGTTTTACAGATCTCGTCGGTTATAGTGTTTATTGTGGTAGTGTTTCTAAGTCATCTAATGAGATTATTGTGTCACGTAGAAAGTGCCTCAATTTATCATTCAAATTAATCAACTTTGTTACTCTTTGCCAGTTTGCCTGTAACCATATTTGATGAGTGGGACGTTTAAAACCATATATGGCTAATGCTGAAATCAATATCTATCAAAAGGACTCTATTCCGATTTAGTTGTCTAAACTGGAATTAAGCTCTAAGACAACCGAATCTACAAAAATTTTGCCAGAGTTTCTTCTAAAATCAAGAGACCAAAAAACCTGCAAGGAAAACACATTTCTAAAATGTCCACAAAAACAAACCGTGGGAACCAAATCCCAATCTAATTTCTCAAATCAGTCAAACAATGAATCTACTAGAAATATAAACTGTTTACCAAAAGTGATAAGAAATCCCAAGACTGAATGAAAAATACAACACAACGGAAGTAAACTCTATACAGTATTCAGAGCGACTTCTAATTTACATAATATACAGGACTAGCAGGTTAAGCTAGGAACCTACTAGATGAGGACAATGACACGAACTCTATGCCTCCGTCGCTGACGTGCTAACACAGGATACAAACTGCAAACTGGGCGGAAGAAACTGAAAAACCCAGTGAAAGACACATAAAATAACAGAACTTTTAGAGTGCGTGGACGAAATTAATATTTCACTTTAAACGGAAAACTATAACTGATATGCCTTTCACTACAAATGTACATAAAAATAATGCGAGTCTAAAAATATGATCAATTAAATACTCCTGGGTACTATAAAATATGTGGAGGCTACGATTCGGGTCATCTGACCTTAAGTTCTAATACTACCCAGGTCAGATTTCCTGGCCCTTCTAGGTGCTCAATAAATCCTCGAGTCAGGTCTCTAGCCTTCCTAGAGCATCACGGGGATTAGCCGAGAGGCAGGGCATCGATGCAACAACTGTGACTATGCTCTGTGTAAAACAATATGTCATATACCTCCAAACTAATGCATAACTGAAAAGTGCATAACTGTAAAATGCATAACTGTAAATGCATAACTAGACTCATAAAACAATAGTGAAAATAAAGTGTCCACTCATAGTATACAACTAGTTTTGTGGTCCGACGGAAGTCCCCTCGCCAAAATCACTATCACAATCTTCTGAATAAATAATAGATTAATTTAATACTGAATTTTGATAAAATGTGCTAAAATCAATTCAGAAACTATCTGGGAAACCCCCCGGTAAATTTTGGATTTTTGCCTCGCATATGCCTTGCTGTGGACGGCGGCGAGTGGCCTTCAAGCGCCCCCACAGGCTGCGGCGTATGGGTCACACGCTCCTCAAGTGCAAACTACTCCGATGGGGATGTTCGACCCCATGTTGGAAAGATCTCTCCAAGCCCAACAACATTCTTAACTAGACCCATCCCCAACTCACCGTCGTTTGGCCGAAAATCGGCCCGAAAATCGTCGGAAAAAGTTTTCGGTCGATTTCGACGCCTTGGCCGCTCCTCGGTCCCCCAAACCCTAGGGGTTCGATTCTTGGGATGAAGCCCGATCTTTTTCACCCCACCACCTCGTCAGGAAGTGGCCGGAGCATCGTCGTCAGTTAAACCCGAAAATCGACGGGTTAATCGACTTGGTTTGTGTCATAAAACCACCCAAAACTAACAATATATACATGAATCAAAAGAGGGAAGAGAGAGCTTCAAAACCATATCAAGAACGCCGGCAACGGTGGCGTTTTTCGGCGAGTTCGAAGTCGGTTCGGGTCGGGTCGATCACGTCGCTTGAAATACGGGTCGTCGGATTTTGGTATTTTCTGATTTTTCTCCGTATTTATACCATAAATATTTTATTTATACCCCCAAACACTTGATCAGATCAATGGCTGAGGTTTGATCTGATCAAGACCCAACGGTTCAGGTCAAACCGACCTAAATTAAATACTTTAAAATATTTTCTTCACGCAGACTTTCAAAATTAATAAAAAATAGCTCGGTTAACCAAAAATTTTTCTGTAAATTCTTATGAGCTCGAAATAAAATAATCTACGACTTCCGTGAAGAAAATAAAGTATAATTCTCGCTTAGTGAAAAAGTCGTTAACAAACCACACGATACAATTACTTAGCGCGCAATAAATCTAATTCGTGCCGATTTGTGTATAATTTTGGTTCGAATTGTTATAGCTGTACATTGTGTATTGTGTTTAATTAGTTAGATTAATTTCAATCCTCATTAAACCTCAAGTTGATATTCAATTAGTACGTAGTTAACTACATATAGTATTAGGAAGGCTGATGTTTACCAATTTATAGTTAAGATCCATGCTAAGAGCAACTACGATGGTTTTTTCATATACGAGTTTTTCTCTATTTTAAAGAATATTTTGCTTGTTTTGCTCCAACAGATTCCCTAAACACATTTCTTATAAGAGAGAAAACAACTTTCTCTATATTTACAGCAATTTTTTATATTTTCAGAGAAGAAAAAGGAGAAGCATGATAAAATCTTCAAAATGGGGAATCTATTGGAGTTGGAGCAGAAAATGTATCGTAAATTGTGTTCTTTTTCTTCTTCTTCTAGTTTCCCTATAATAGAGAAATTATAGAGAAATTGTTGGGGATGCTCTAATTTAGTACCATTTATTAAGGCTATCTTGGTCATGGCTCCATTGACCTAAATTGTGCTACTGTATATCAATGAAAATAACGTGAATGATATATATTTTTTGGATTATTTTTAGGTATATGATAGGTTGCATGGAAACAGGTGCAACTACGCGGAAGCGATTTTTTCAAAAAGTTAAGGGAAGTGGGTACGCGGAGGAAGCGTGTAGTAAAAATAATAACAATTAATTATATATAGATATATAATAAAATATAAAAATTTAAGTATCTAAAATACAAGATTCTAGATCCGATTTGATTGTTTATGAACACAAACGTTTATAAATGTTAAAATACATAGAGAAAATCTAATACATAGCTCAAAAAAAAAGTTTCATTTCCCTCAAGATTACTCTTTATTTCAATTTTGTGCTTCCAAAACGCTTCCAGAAAAGAATATTATTGGAATCATGCTTCAAAAAATGGAAGTTTGCGCTTCTAAACACTCTTAACACGCTTCCGCTTTCGTAGCGCAAAACACGACTAATTTGAAGCTTCCGTGCTTCCTAGGATATATGACATTACACCAACTTTTTGATCACATTTTACCATCTCCACTGTTCATATTTTAGGTCATAATATATAGATCATTCATATAAATTTTCAGCAAAAATGGTGATCGTTAAAGTATTCAAAACTGCAATTGAAATTTATTAATAGGAACGGTTAAGGTTTGACAGATTTGGTCCGTTCCTTTATTTAATCTAATTCAATATCTTAACAATCACCATTTTAACTGAAAATTTACAGGAATAATCTATTTATATAGACTTAATAATTGAACGATGAAGATGTTAAAATATAATTAAAAAATTAATCTAATATCTTATACCTGAAAATAACTCAAAAAAATATACAAGAAAGACTATATATATACACGTTTAATAATGGGTGCCAATAGAAAGTGGAATTTAATTTTAAGATTAACAAGGGACAAATACGAAGGCTTCCAAAGGTAGGACTTTAGAAGTTAGATTTAGCCAAAGAATTGAAGAGCACGAGGGGACATTGCATATGTGGCCGGGGTTTTAAATTAAGATGATGATCAAAAGCTCAATATCTATCTGACTGTTGTTGACTATGGAGGCTCATACACACACTCACACTTTAGGGATCAGCGAGAAGGTAACGTACTTGAGGTGGGGGTTGTCTACTTGTCTTTACAGTTCGTGCAAGCCGCTCTCTGTGCTTAAAAAGATAAGATGCCATTGACTCCATCGTTTGGTTTAAGAGAAAGAAAGAAAAAGAGAAGCAGAAAAAATCAAGACCGAAGACGATGATCCAAGAAGAGAAAAAAAGAAAGTTTGGCCAATTCTACTGCACTTCTCGGTTTAATTTAAGGGATTAATGCAGCGCATATCAAATTATTTATTTGAGATCATTGAGCTGTGTGCTGGTCTTGTGTGAAAATGACTGATCTTTGGTTTGGTGTGTATAAAATTGTGTGCTTTGCATGTTCTTCTTTAAAGTACTAGCTTTTGTATGGTTCACTAAAGTTTTTTTCAAAATGCATGATTTTGTCTTCTCAATGTAAAGAACTTTATTGATCAAAATCCATCATGCAATGTGTTTTTAGACGAAAAGGCTAGGGTTATTGAATTTGGAATCCATTAGCGTGCTGGTGCTGCGTGGTGATGGATTCTATAGATAGTACGTACGTAGCAATATTAATTGTAGGGGATTTGTGGCAAATGGCCTAATTAATAGGAAGTTATATATGGTCAATGTACGTTTTGCATTTTTATTTGTACTTTTCATATGAACAGAGAGAACCAAGGAGAAGTAATTGTTGTACTTTTTGTTAATTAGTGCAGTTTAGGATATAATGTATTAATCGAGTCGCCTGATAATATTTCGGGTGTTTATCTTTTATGAAGTTAATACTTCATATATCTCCTTATATTCTACAATTTCATTAATCGAAATTTAATGGTAGCCGAAAATTCTTTTAAAAAAAAAAACCAAGGAGAAGAGGTACATTAGTCATTTACCACCTTCACTTTGGATGTATAGAAAAGTTGACTCTCATTCTCATAACGTAGATATAATACCCAAATAGCATGTGCATAATCTTCAAACGTGGGTTGGGTTTACAAAAGGCGAAATTTGATCCTTGAGGATCAATAAACCAAGAACAACTAATTAAAACAATTATTTTAGGGTTCATGAGTTTAGCTTCTTGTTCTAAGGTTTAGATTTCTGGGTTTACATAATCCATTCTGTCAAATTAAAGTCTCACACTACCTCAGTATGCATTTCTATATGATTTGGCCGTCAGTCATATTGTCACAAGAGACAATTGTACGTTCTGCTGTTATCACCGGAGTGCATCAGATTTATGGCTATTATACAAAAATGGATTTCCTTTCACAGATGATTATTTACTAGTGATTGGAATCGAAATTACCCTCTATATATCTGAAGCTATAATTTAGCGTTAAGTAATTAATGAAGTACTGTCAGCTAATTAAGAAATTCGTGATCTAAAATATTTGATCATGCATGTATGATGGATACTGTGATATGCATTTCTAATTAAAGATGCGTCATGTGTGTATAACGACCACTTCTAAGAACCCAAGTTGTTGTAGCGGAAGCAAATAAATGTAAGAACAAACACAGATTTAACGTGGTTCATTAACGTGAGTTAGCTACATCCACGGCAGAAGAAGAACATATTACTTTATCTTGGAGAGAACCTGGTTTACAACAATATAGAATCACACCCTAAGGAATTACAAACTCCACCTTAAGGAATTAACCACACTAGGTTAAGCCTAACCTACAGGATAACACTATACCGAATATCTACCAACGCTAGATTAAGCCTAATCTACAGGATAGACCCAGATTACAGAGATATCCCAACACTCTGACTTATGGCTGATACCCTTGTATATATATAGCCAACAGAGTCCTGAATACCAGAGGAATCTCAGACACACACGTCTGAGGAAACCTAAACTAGAATGATTAAGGAAAGCGCAATTCCTTAATGCCTGAGGAATCATAGTCCTAGTGAAATCCTGAGTAGAAGTCTTGCTCGCCAAGGACTTCTGACTCTCCTCGCCAAAGACTTCCTCGCCAGAGACTTTCGCCAAAGTCAACGCTCGCCAAAGACTCTCTCGCCAAAGACTCTTCCTTGCTCGCGTACCACACGTATGCCAACGCGCCTCGCGTACGCCGACGCGACTCAAGATTCAAGGCATAGACTAACAAATCTCCACCTTGACTTGAATTCTCTCCCAAGTAATCAGATGTACCCGAAGTACCAGACTTCTCCTCTGCCCCAAATGTCGTTCCTCCAAGAAACGAACCCAGATGTTCCCTTCTCCCAGAAAAGGACCCAGACGTTGCCTTCTCCTAGAGAAGCAACCCAGGTGTTGCCCCCAACGGGCAACTAACAACTTCTGACATTCAGCAAGTCCAAGCAATGTTGGAACTTGCTATGCGAAACCGGCTTTGTGAACATGTCTGTTGGATTATCAGCAGTTCTCACCTTGTTCACCCTGATCCGCTTCTCATTCCTCAGAAAATGATACCTGACACCGATGTGCTTAGTCCTCTCATGATGAACTTGATCCTTGGCCAAACAGATTGCACTCAGACTATCGCAATACACTATAGCCTGATCGTGATGTAAACCCAAGTCACTAACCAGTCCTTTCAACCAAATTCCCTCCTTAGCTGCCTCTGTCAAAGCCATGTACTCTGCTTCAGTTGTAGACAAAGTCACTGAATGCTGCAAAGTAGCTTTCCAACTAACAACTGACCCACCAAGAGTGAAAACATAACCAGTCATAGATCTTCTTGTGTCAACATCCCCAGCATAATCTGAATCTGAGTAACCAATTACTAAACACCCTGTATCACCTCCATAAATGAGACCAACGTCAGACGTACCTCTAAGGTAACGAAAGATCCTCTTCACAGCTTGCCAATGCTCTTTTCCAGGCTCACCCATAAACCTACTGACAACACTGACAGCATGTGCAAGATCCGGTCTAGTGCAGACCATAGCATACATCAAGCTTCCTACTGCACTACCATAGGGAACTTGAGACATGTACTCCTTCTCCTGAGCTAATTTAGGTGCAAATGCAGTGGACAAATGAATGTTTGCTGCACTTGGAGTATCTAAGGATTTTGCTGTTGACATGCCAAATCTTGACAATATCTTCTGAATATAATCCTTCTGTGATAAGAATAACCTCTTCTGACTCCTATCCCTGTAGATCTCCATTCCCAGAATTTTCCTTGTTGCACCCAGATCCTTCATCTCAAACTCATCACTGAGAAGACCCTTCAACTTCTGAATCTCTGACTTGTCCTTTGCAGCTATCAACATATCATCTACATACAGGACCGGATAAATGAGAACCTCATCTGAAACCTTGTTGTAGTAAACACAACAATCATACGGACTCCTGCTGTATCCAATCTCCATCATATAGCTGTCAAACCTCTTGTACCACTGCCTCGATGACTGTTTTAGTCCATATAAAGATTTCTTCAACTTACAAACAAAGTCTTCCTTTCCAGGAACTTGGAAACCCTCTGGTTGAGTCATGTATATCTCTTCCTCCAACTCTCCATGCAGAAAAGCTGTTTTCACATCTAGTTGCTCAAGCTCCAGATCCTGATGTGCAACTAAGGCTAGTAGCACCCTGATAGATGTATGTCTGACCACAGGCGAGAAAATCTCATTGTAGTCTACACCTTCTTCCTGATGAAACCCTCTTGCAACTAAGCGAGCTCTATACTTGAAACCCTCAGCAGGCGACATCCCTTCCTTCTTCTTGAAGATCCATTTGCAAGTGATAACCTTTCTCTTCTGAGGTCGCTTGGCCAAATCCCAAGTCTGATTCTTATGAAGTGATTCCATCTCGTCTCCCATTGCAGCAAGCCATTGGGCAGACTCAGTACATGTAACTGCTTCCTTGTAGGTGGATGGCTCGCGAGGATCCACCTCTTCAGCAACCTGAAGTGCATAAGCCACCATGTCCTCAAAACCATACCTCGTAGGCGGTTTTCCGAAATTTGCTCTCCTAACCCGATTAAGAGACAAACCATGCTGGTTATCTACTAGTGGCTTTGATTCTGAATGTGAATGTTGATCTCCTTGCTGTGGTTCAACCTTATCTTGCTGCTCCACCTGTTTCTCAACACTACCATTCTCTGATACAACACTAGCATTAGAGAGCATGCACCTAGCTCTCTCCAGAATTGTCTGATTCGTACGTTCTGCCACACCATTCTGCCCCGGTGTGTCCCTGACTGTATGATGCCTAGCAATCCCTACATTCCTGCAGAACTCATTAAACTCAGACCAGCAGAATTCTAGAATTTGCATCCCTCGTTCACTCATATAACCGAGTCTCATGTGCCATAGCTTGGTCATATCCTTCTTGTGAACTTCCGATGATGCATCAGCAGCAAAACCAGACAGCGTAGAACCTTGTAGAATATACAAAGTACCCCGCTTGACACCTTTCAGAACCACATCTGAACCCTTGCAGACACGCAAGATCCCGCCTTCTCCTTTGAAACTAAACCCCTTCTTGTCCAAATGACTCAGAGATATCAGATTCTTAGTCATGCGAGGAACATGCCTAACTTCGTTCAATGTACAGAATTTACCATCATGTGTCCGTAACTTAACTGAGCCCATTCCAACCACCTCGCAAGCAACACTGTTGGCCATTGTCACATTGCCTCCATTTACCTGCTCGTAGGTTGCGAACCACTCCCTGCACAGACATATATGATAAGACGCCCCGGAATCTAGAACCCACACATCATCGCGATGTGTATATTCATCAGCAACTAGAGCCGTATCCTCTTCTGAATTGATGTCATCCTCTGCTATAGCAGCAATTCCTGCTGGTTTCTCTTGCTGCTTCCACTTTGGACATTCCCTTTTCCAATGTCCCCTTTCTTTACAGTACTTACAGACATCGTTGGATTTAGGACCCTTGAAACCTGGCTTCTTGAATTTCTTCTCATCCGAGTATCCATGTCCCTTACTTCCACTGACTACTAACCCAGCATCCTGACTGTCTGAACCTGTACCAGTTGCCTTATGGCGCAACTCTCTGGTATGAAGAGACGATCTTACCTCCTCAAGAGTCACCGTATCCCTTCCAACAATAAAGGATTGCACAAAATTCTCATATGATAACGGTAAAGATACCAACAGAATTAGGGCAGCATCCTCATCCTCGATCTTAACATCGATATTACGCAATTCCAACAGAATTGTGTTCAGCTGATCCAAGTGATCTCTTAGTGGTGCACCCTCTTGCATACGTAGACCAAACAGACGTTGCTTCAGAAGCAACTTATTGGTTAAAGACTTCGTCATGTATAGACTCTCAAGCTTCAACCACAAACTAGATGCAGATTCCTCTTCTGCAACCTCGGTGATGATATCATCTGTAAGACACAACATGATAGTCGAGTGTGCCTTCTCCTCCAGACTGGCCATCTCAGCGGACTCGGGACCCACTGCCTTCTTCATCAGCGGCGCCCACAACCCTTGTTGCTTTAACAAGGCACGCATCTTGATCTGCCATAAACTGAAACTGTTCCTTCCCGTGAATTTGTCAATCTTCACATTCACTCCAGACATCCTGAGCCAATGCTCTGATACCAGTTTGTTGTAGCGGAAGCAAATAAATGTAAGAACAAACACAGATTTAACGTGGTTCACTAACGTGAGTTAGCTACATCCATGGCAGAAGGAGAACATATTACTTTATCTTGGAGAGAACCTGGTTTACAACAGTATAGAATCACACCCTAAGGAATTACAAACTCCACCTTAAGGAATTAACCACACTAGGTTAAGCCTAACCTACAGGATAACACTATACCGAATATCTACCAACGCTAGATTAAGCCTAATCTACAGGATAGACCCAGATTACAGAGATATCCCAACACTCTCACTTATGGCTGATACCCTTGTATATGTATAGCCAACATAGTCCTGAATACCAGAGGAATCCCAGACACACACGTCTGAGGAAACCTAAACCAGAATGATTAAGGAAAGCGCAATTCCTTAATGCCTGAGGAATCATAGTCCTAGCGAAATCCTGAGTAGAAGTCTTGCTCGCCAAGGACTTCTGACTCTCCTCGCCAAAGACTTCCTCGCCAGAGACTTTCGCCAAAGTCAACGCTTGCCAAAGACTCTCTCGCCAGAGACTCTTCCTTGCTCGCGTACCACACGTATGCCAACGTGCCACGCGTATGCCCAACGTGCCACACGTATGCCCAACGTGCCACGCGTATGCCAACGCGCCTCGCGTACGCCGACGCGACTCAAGATTCAAGGCATAGACTAACACAAGTATTATTAGTGTAAAAAATCTTCCTTTTTTCATGGAAACCTGCTGAAACACTGATGCCTCATGTTTAAGCAATATATGCCTAACTGCCTAATTAAGCAATATACACAAACATCATCGATCAGTAGGATAGACTAGCTAGGCCTGGGACAAAATGACCGAAGACCCGAAGAATCGGACTGAACCGAAATGGTCGGTTCGGTTCGGTTTTTAGAAAATATAGTGATAATTGAAAGACGAATCAGATTGAATGAATAAATCTCGGTTCGGTTCGTATAATTTCTAATCTCCTAAACCCGAGAATAACTGAATTTTAGTGTTTTTTGTACACGTGTCACTATATTATTGGCTTCCATTCGAGTTTGTATGAGATTGAGTGCAGCTAATTTATTCACTTATACCAACAACCTCTCTCTCTCTCTCTCTCTCTCTCTCTCTCTCTCTTTCTCTCTCTCTCTCTCAATCTCTTAACCCTAATTAAAACCCCAAAATTCAACCGGACAATACTTGAGTCCAAAGTCATTTGGACCCTAAGGTCCAAACTCATCTCATTTTTATCACTTTCGATTTATGATTTTAAATTTGAGACCACTCATTCTATAAATTATTGGTTGATGATCAACTCTACAAAAAATGAATTAAAATGGAGATCATTTGAGTACCCGATCTTGCAAAACAAATGAACGGTTGTTATTGTAATGTTAAAATTCACCATAACTGTTCATTTGTTTTGCAAGATCAGATACCTAAATGATATCAATTTTGATTCATTTTTTGTAGAGTTGATCTTCAACCAATAATCTATAGAATAAGTAGTCTCAAATTTAAAATCACGAATAAAAAATGATAAAAATGAGATGAGTTTGGACCTTGGGGTCCAAATGACTTTGGACCAAATCAAAATCCAATTCAACCTTCTTCGATCAATTAAAACCAAATTTTATTTCCTTGAATAAAAACCCTCCACCCTGAACCCCAAATCAATCTGTGAAACCTAAAATTTCTTCTTCCCCCAAATCAAAACCCTAATATGATTAAAGCTTTGATTCACTCATCAATGGGTTTTGCTACCAGTGATATCCCCTTTGTCAAAGCTGGTGATATTTCAAGGCCTCGAGCAAATAAGAGTTAGAAGGGAAAGAAGGTTGAAGATCCTGCTAGCTCTTCTACTGCTCCAAAGAGAAAGAGAGGTTCAAAGATTAGTACACGACGATCTTTGATTTTGAAATACGCAGTTTTGATTTTGATTTTGAAATACACAGCAAATAACCAAAAAACCCGATGGAACCAACCCGAACTGAATCGGTTCGGTTCCATTTCTATTCCAGGGTTTAAATTGCAAAACTGAACTGATATAAAGTTTGCTTGGTTTAGTTCTGTTCCTAACAATTTTTACATATAATTGAACCGTCCCACCCCTAGGATAGACAAAGTTGCCACAATTCTGTATATATACGTAAATATGTAAAGAAAATTAAATACGAAGATATGTAGAGTAAGAGTAGTATACATGAATACACATCAAAAGTGTTAATTATAATTGAGTTACTGAATTACCTAGCTTCATTTACATTATGTTATTATAGTAGTTAGTTAAAGCTTGTCTTAGTGGACTTCAACTATCATAACTAAGCTGGTCCTGTACTTTATTATAAAGCTACCCTTCTCTTAGTTTTGTAACTAACATCTTTTATCAATATACTCAGCCTCATATTCTTAGACCTTATCATAAACACTATCATGGTATCACTCGCCTAAGTTCTATCGATCCTGGAGCTTCCGCACAATCTCAACATTGCAGCCATATATAGCTGCTCATCACTAGTCATCATCAATAATGTCACTTTCCTCTCTGCATTAGATAAACTTTTCTCAATCGAGATCATCATCTCTGTTCAATTCACTCTTCATTTCAAGTTAGTCAAACTTGTTGATTCTCTGTGTTGTAATCACGATCGAAACTAAGGTTTTGTATATTGTTGTTGTATTCGACTTCAATTTCTACTAAATTGACTTGCTAAGCATAGATCTGTAATTTTTTGGTTTGAACTCAAACCTTAATTGTGTGCTATGGCTACTTTACACACTACTCATACTCACTAACGGAATAAGAATCATTACCGGCGAGATTACCGGAGACAAGGCCGGCGACCGGAAAAGTCGCCGGTAATGTTCATCATTACCGGCGACTTACTCCGTCGCCGGTAATGTCGCCGGAAAATCGCCGGTAATGTTTCAAAACATTACCGGCGACTCCAACCGTCGCAGGTAATGTCAAGCCGAACATTTCCGGCGATTTTTCGGCGAGAATTTCGCCGGCAATGTTGGGCTTGACATTGCCGGCGACGGTTGGAGTCGCCGGTAATGTTTTGAAACATTTCCGGCGATTTTCCGGCGTGAAGTCGCCGGTAATGTCTCCATTTCCAGCGATTTAATGAATCGCCGGCAATGCCTCTTATATTAGATGCAAATAGAAGGAGCTCATTCATTTTGATCGAAAAAAATTCGGTGAAATCAAAAGAATGAAAACACTCTGAAATCGATCATTCGGTACGTATTGTCAAAACTAAGGTGCGCGTCGAAAACTCGATCACTCGGGAAGCTATATATATAGGTACGTATATGTGTATGTATATATATATGTGTGTGTTGATCAAATCCAATTCGTGAGATATGAAATGTTGTTGATGTCACCGAAACGAGAAAACTGCTTGTAGTTAATCTTATCTTGTGTCTGAATGAACGACTGGTATTATCGTAGTGCTATCGGAGCCAGGCTTAAGAGAGCCTCCTACCTAGTCAAATACATTTTGAACTGAAAAAAGAAGAATACCATCATCGAGTACTAAATCGAATTCAGAGATTAGATCGATATATATATATATGCATGCATGTGTTGATTTAATTAGAGTTGAATTGAGATATCGCGTTGATTATTAGTAGTGAATGTGTGTATATATAATACGTAAAATTGTTAGAATTTTCAGGATGGACAAGAGTTGGATGAGCCTAGAAAGATGGGATGTGAGATATCACCAGGGAATTAGGAGTTTTGTGAATTTTGTGAAGGCTAATTGTGGAGACACTACACTTCATTATTGCCCGTGTAAAGAATGTAAGTGTTTCAGCGATCGATTTCGTTTTCCCATTGATAAAGTCCAGAAGCACCTGAGTAAATACGGGTTTTGGGATAAGTACACTTGTTGGATTTATCACGGTGAAACATCGTTAGCGGGTCCGCATGATCATGGACAATTTGGTGAGAGAGCCAGTCCACGCTATGATCATGGAGATTTTGCTGAGAGGGGCAGTTCATCCTATGATCCAAGGACTATGTGAAGAATAAATATGTACCTGAAGGGTGTATCGCTGAAGCATATGTTGCGCACGAGTGTGTAACGTACACCAAAGTGTACTTGGGAGCGCTTGAGGACCCCCAACAACAGATGCCGATAGATGAACCCCAATTCAACCTTTCTATCATCTCCAGTTACGTGGTAGTACAGGGAAGCTTGCCAAAGTCGTACAAGTTGGATGGAAATGAGGTAGCCATTGCCCACTGGTCGGTACTGATTAACTGTGAAGAAGTACAATATTGGAAAAACTATCATCTTCACTGCCCTGCTATTGCCGGAAATGTTGATTACCACAACAGGACATTTGCAAACTACTTTGGTCAATGGGTAAGGGTATATGTGTATATGTCTATTTTTATATATATCCTTATATAGCATGTATGTATGTACGTGGTTTTGTGGTTTCAAGATGACATAATTTCTTGTGTACGTATTACTGGACGTTTTCAGATGAACCATGTAGCAGATGATGGTTGTCCAGAGTGGTCAAACGAATTGAGGGTCCTGGCGATGAAACCGATAGCTTCAAAAGTTTACTCGATGTGTCAGGTCAATGGCGTGAAATTTATATGTGAAAATCGAGACGACCGACTGAAAACACAGAATTGTGGGGTGATGGTCCATGGTGGGCAGGATGGAGTTGACTATTACGGTGTCCTTCATTCAGTTGTTGAACTAATTTATGGGAACCGCATGAAAGTGCGCTTGTTCAAGTGTAGATGGTTTGATACTAGCCCGGAGAACACAAGGACCGATCAGTACAGAACATTTTCGGTGAATACTGCTACTAGCTGGTATGAAGATGACCCTTTCGTTCTTGCCTCATCAGTAAAACAAGTGTTTTACCTTGACGATCTTCTTAACAAAGTCCCGTGGAAGGTGGTTAACCATGTTGCTCATAGAAACATATACAGTGCTGCCACACTTGGTGAGACCGCAGATGATGAGGAAGTTACTGCATACGAAGAGCCGAACGCTTTTGACATTCCGGAATCATCTACGATTCGCCTTAATAATGTGAGATCTGGGAGTGTGGTTCGAATTACTGGAGCAGAACTTCTCGATGTTAATCCATATGAAGTTGACGCTGATTCAGATGACGAGGAGCGGCACATATTGCCAGAGATTACCTATGAAACCGAGTCAGACTCAAGTGATGAAGATGATTACGATTATCATCCTTAGTACGTTGGAAATTGTAGTCGGAAATTGTAGTCGGAAATCGTGTCGGAACGTTGTCGGAAATTGTAGTCGGAAATTGTACGTAGTCGGAAATCGTGTTGGAAATTGTGTTGGAAATAGTGGTCGGAAATTGTCAAAAGAAATTGTAGTCGGAAATCGTGTTAGAAATCGTAGTCGGAAATTGTAGTTATATATGGTCGGAAATGTTGTCGGAAATTATTTAGTCGGAAATTGGTCGGAAATAGGTCGATCGGATAATTTTCGAGAAATAATGACATTACCAACGAGTTGATAAGCAACTCGTTGGTAATGACATTACCCACGAGTTAGCAACTCGTTGGTAATGTCATTACCAACGAGTTACCATGTAACTCGTCGGCAATGGTGGCGGTATTTCCAGAACATACAGCTCGAGCTGCTCCCCATTTCTTCCTCTCCCTCTTCCCCCTCAAACCCTAAAACCTCTCAAAATTCAAAACCTCTCAAACCCTAAAACCCCTCTCTCTTCATCTCAACCCTCTCTTCAATCATCTCTTCCTCTCCTCCCCTCTCTCCTCCCCTCTCTTCCCCTCTCTCCTCCTCCCCGGCCTCCTCCTCTTCCTCCTCCCCTCACCTCCGTCGCCGGACAACAGTTGGGTCGAGCTCCACCATGGCAGGTAATAGCTCACTCTCTCTCCCTCTCTCTCTCCCTCTCTCTCTCTCATTCCACATTTGATTTTTATGCATTTTGATTAATTAATTTTTGATAATTGTGGGATGTATGTATGCATGTGGAAAATATTTGGAAAATGTAATTAAGGTATGTTTGAAAATTGTGGGAAATTAATGTCGATAATTGTGGGGTGAAGGAAAAATATATGTGATGTATATATGTGAAAAATTAATTAATTTATATGGAATGTATATATATACGTATGTTTGAAAAATGTGGAAAATTAATTAGCTAGGGTGATTTGGATTAATATGTGATGTATATATATGTGTGAAAATTATGTGAAATTAAGATGCATGATGTATACAAAGTGTATACGTGATGTATATATATGTGAAAAGTTTAAAGCCGGAAATGATGTATGTATATATGTTAAGTTAGGTGATATAGTTATTAATTTAACGTATAATAGGTGAAAAATCGGCTTCGGAATTTAACGTGTTTGGATTAAGGTGATATAGTTGTTAATTTAACGTATAAATTAAGGTGAAAAATCGGAATCGGAACAGTTTGGAACCACAACGGTTTGAAACCGGAACTGTTTGTAACCGGAACCGTTTGTAACATAACGGTTCCAGGTTCAAACGGTTACGGTTCCAAACCGTTCCGGTTCCGATTTGTTATAGAACCGAAACGGTTTGGAACCGGAACGGTTTGGAACCAGAACTGTTTGTAATCGGAACCGTTATGTTACAAACGGTTCCGGTTACAAACAGTTCCGGTTTCAAACGGTTCCGGTTCCAAACCGTTCCGGTTCCAATTTGTTATAGAACCGAAACGGTTTGGAACAGAAACCGTTTGGAACTGGAACTGTTTGTAACCAGAACCGTTATGTTACAAACGGTTCCGGTTACAAACAGTTCCGGTTTCAAACGGTTCCGGTTCCAAACCCTTCCGGTTCCGATTTATTATAGAACCGAAACGGTTTGGAACCGAAACCGTTTGGAACCGGAACTGTTTGTAACCGGAATCGTTTGTAACATAACGGTTCCAGGTTCAAACGGTTCTGGTTCCGATTTGTTATAGAACCGAATCCATGACTATTACGGTGTCCAGGAGGTTTTGCGGCTAATTGGCTTCGGAGAGGTTCCCGAAATAGTGGAGGGAACAGTAGTCAAGCTTCTTCCTCGCCCGCAGTTAGCAACACGCCCAGTGGGCCAATGATGACTGCTCGCACGAGAGCCTTACTAGAGGCGCGAGCTCAGGAGGAAGCTGCACGATCAAGAGCCGTGCAACCGGAAGTCGAGGCTCGAGCCTCAGTCTCCAGACGCTCAATCAGCAAACGTCCCTCCGGTGGCAGAGCCTCAGACGAGCGACAGTCAACGGGGGCATCAAAAACTCCCTCAATCAGAATGCCCCATATTCGCCCGGTGCCTACTCCCGTTTCACGGGAATCATCTGAGACACATGGTGGTGCTGGCGCCTCATCGTCCAGGCCTCGTCTATCTCCGCCGTCCGGTCTCTTCCTACCCGACGAGATTCCTGTGATCCCTGAATTCGATGATAGGGGGATGCCTGTTTATGTTGAAGGACGGCCGGAGTTCCTGACCGTGGAGGAAGCGTATAACTTCCTCCCGTTCGACCCCGTGTATCTTTGGAGTGTGAGGTGCACCAACCAACAAACAGACGATGCAGGTAAATTTTATTTAACATCAGATTGATTACTTAATTATTACTTAAGACTTACGATAGGTTCAATTAATGATATCAATTTGTTGACATTGTATTATTAGGCAATTTCGTTAATGGGACTGGAAAACGGAAAAGGGCTAGAGGCACTTGCACCGGGAAGAGACTTGAGCAGACCACCGGCGGAAGGAAAATGCCCATAAGGGCCAATGAGGATGGCGAGGTGATCGAGGCATTCGACACCACGCGCAAATATGTCAGCATGGCCGGTGCGATCGTGCGGGACAAGGTCCCAATGCTTTGGCCAGATTGGGAATCTGTGCCTATCTACGTGAAGATGCAAGTGCATAATGCACTTAGTGTGAGTAAAATCGTATTTTCATTACGTAAATTTTACATTTATTAATTAAGTCCGAATAAATATATAATTTTACCTTTTATATATTCATTTTGCAGGTGTGGTTTGACGTGGATGAAGTTCTTATTCACACGTGGGTAGAGCGTCAACTACATATGAGGTGATGTGCTTCGACTTATTTGAATATATATCGAGTTAGATTTTTGTTTATCAAGTGTTTTAATATCTCTAACTTTTTTTCCTTGTTTTAATATAGGTATAAAGAGTGGAAGAACGAGCTTTCTTCCCATTACACTGTATACAAGGAGCTAGGCCGAGGTTCTACCCCTAGCGAATTCCGGTTTAGGGAGTACGAGTGGCTGTGGCTGATAGCCCACTTCGAGCACCCCAAAGCTCAGGTATGCATCCTTAATATATCTTACAAGCCTAATGTATCGTATCAGATTGAAATAGTTAGTTACTAATTTTTTTTCATATGTTTATCAAACAAGGCGATTTCGAAGACGAACCGGGCGAATAGATTGAAAAACACCAGGGCCCATCATGCAGGTTCACTCAACTACATGTGTTGGTCGACTAAGGCGCAGCAACAACAAGATGTGAACCTGTTGGTGTATATTCATCAGAAGTTCTATCCGCAGTGCCCTGAAGAAGTGGTAAGTCTTTCGCCTTTCCATGTGTTAATAAAACTATTTTTCGATAGTAATAGATTTTGTTAGCTAATATGTTGTTCATTTTCGCTTTTCAATTAGGCGAGAGTGGAGGAGGCGACCGCAGAAGTGACCATGAGTATAGCTCGGACTAACCATCCTGACTGCTCCGAGGAAGAAGTCACCAAGTATGCCTCTCGGATCGATCCGCTTGATCCCCCGATAGCGGCTTAGATCATGGCAAAAGCATACGGGACTGGAAAGAATACCTACTACTGTAGGGGAATTGGCTCGGCGGGCGAAGGAGTATTGAAAAACACTTCAGAATACTCTACCGGGTCAAGAAGTTCAACTTCTAGTCGTAACCTCGCAGCGGAGCTTCAGAGGACGCGGAGGGAGTTGGAGGAGCAAAAGAGGCACGCAGCCGAGCAGCAGGCAATCAGAGATGCCGAGTACCAAAACCTGGTCCAGAGTCAGGCACAGATGTTCACATGGATGCGGACGATGTACGAGACTCAGACTACCGGACAACCGTTCCCCACACCTCCACCACCACCACCACCGCACCAGTTCCCTGTGTTCCCTAGTTATCCACCACCACCACCGCACCAGTCAACGCCAGAGCAAGACCAGGGTAGCCACCGGAATTCAAATGAGTACATGGATTACTTCGACCCTGACCCGCAAGTTCCTCAACCCTGACGTGTAGTTATAGTTTATTTTCGTATTGTTGCTATTTGTACTGTACGTTTGACATTTATGTGTGTACTGTTGAACTTGTATTTGTACGGTTTATGTCTTTCAATGCAGGTTCTGGAATTGGGCCCAATCCAGAACCGCGTTTTTTTTTCAAAATTTTTCCAGACATTGCCGACGACATGGACCTCAGTCGCCGGCAATGTCTCACATTCTGGCCACGGCGGCGCTGCCATTTCCGGCGACTCAAGTCGCCGGTGATGTCTAGGACATTACCGGTGACGCCGTTTCCCGTCGCCGGCAATGCTATCTCCGGCGGGAATTTTCCGGCGACTTGTCGCCGGTAATGTCAATTCCGGCGAAAAAAAAAACAAGGCCGGCGACTTAAATGTCTCCTAATCCGGTAGTGACTACTGTGTACTTGCCGAGTATCATACTTAACTCCGCAAACTATCCTAATTGGTTGTTTCGAGTGGAGTTCTTTCTTGGAGATCAAAACCTATATGGTTTTGTGGATGGCTCAATTCCATGTCCTTCTGTGACTATTTGTGATTATGATGGCATTGTGATTCCTAATGTGGCTTATGCTGAGTGGCGTACTAAGGATCAATCCATTCTGAATATGATAGGATATACTCTTAGCCTTTCTGTTGTTAAATGTGTTGTTGGATGTAAGAATTATCTTGAGATGTGGACTAAGCTTGGCATGAAGTTTGCCACACCTGGCAAGAGAAACATACTCCAGATGAAATCTACTTTCAAAATCTAAAGGAGGGAACAATATCTATAAAGGTGTATCTGGAGCGTGTGAAGGAATCTCGAGATGCACTTGAAACTGTAGGTGTTTATCTTGATGATGAGGTTGTGGTTGTTACCATTCTAGATGGTCTTTAGGTGGTCCTCCTACTTCTTACACCTATTATAAGATTTAGATTCGAACAAACTATGTCAATGCATCTATTGATGAGTTCAAATCATTTCTCAAAGCTGTTAAAGAAGATTTGACTGACAGTGTAGATGAGTCTCCACATCCATTACTCACTGCTATGATGGATACACTTGTAGCACCTGCTCCATTAGTTCCCCCTAGTTTTTCAGATGGCTTAACTGCAAGATCCTCTATTAGCACCAACAATGGTGATGGCAATAACATGTTTGCTCTACTTGAGGGTGCTCTAGCTGGCTTTCTTGCTAGTAATAGTGTTCATTTTGGGAACAATGGTAATATGTCAAGTACTAATGGCAACAACATAATGTTTAACAGCAACAAAGGAAACAATTCAACTGGTCACAATGACAATGACACTGGTAATAATGGCTATGAAAATACCAATCAATCTGATGTTAACTATAATAACCAGAATCCTTCTAGCTCTGGTTCTTTTGGCAACAATGGTAATCAAAATGTACTTGGTTGTGGCAGTAATTCTCAATGCTCTCGGTGTGGCCAACATGGGCACATAGCTCGCACTTGTCAAATCCTTACTCAATTTGCATCCTCTGGATATTCTGGTTGCAATGAGGGAGGTTGTAACTATTGTGGTCTCCATAACCATATAGTTATCAATTGTAACTTTCTCAATGGTTTTCCAGATCAATTTAGGAGTTAGAACTATAAACATGGATTCAACAATGACAATGGCTTCAACAACAACTTCAATAGTGGTAATGGTTTCAACAACTCTGGCAATAGCAATGGTTTCAACTACAATTCTAATTTTGGCTTCAAAAATAACTCTGAGTTTCATCATCAACTCTAGATTCAACAATTCCCTGAACAATAACATTGCCTTTCAGGCTTCTACTTAATCTCTTGCACAACTTACTCAATCTCTTCAATAAGCCATGGGTTGTACTATTTTAGACTCAGAATAGGAATATTACAATTCTTGCTGCAATGCTTGCTTCACATGATGGGATGAACAATAACTCCAACTCTCAGTTTTGGCTTGTTGACTCAGGAGCAACAAATCTTATGACTGGTGAAGTTAAGCTTCTCAACAAGTTGGTGCCATATCCCTCATCAGACTCAGTGTAAGTTGGAAATGGTGCACATTTAAATATCACACAAACTGGTCATGCTATTCTAGGCTCTTTAAAACTTGACAAAGTTCTTCTAATCCCCACACTAGTAGCTCACTTATTGTCTATTTACCAACTTTGCAAGTAAAATAATTGCAGAGTTTGGTTTGATGAGTTTATGGTTTGTGTGCAGGACAAGGTGATGGGAACCTCTCTATATCAAGGACTATGTAAGCAAGAACTGTACCCTATTCCATTTTATCTACCAAGTATGGATAAGAATAAGCACAACAGTATTGAGGATGTCAAGTCTTTATAACAACAACAATGTACTTAGTCTGCTTTCTTAGACAAATGTATACAACGTTCTCTGTGGTACAAAAATCTAGGTCATGCTTCCAATCCCATTGTGAGTAGTATGTTGAAAAAAATGTGATATAGCTAGTACTTGTGATGATTCAGTAATATGTGAGCCTTGTCTCTTGGAAAAATTTTATAAGCTACCATTTGTATCATCTGTATCTCAGTCTAGTTCACCTTTTGTTATAGTTCACTCATATATTTGGGGACCTTCTCCATATATTTCTATTGATAGCTACAAATATTTTGTGTTATTTGTAAATGATTGTACTAGGTATACGCGAATTTTTTCAATGAAGAAGAAATCTGAAGTTTTTGCATATTTCCAATCTCTATATGCTTTTGTGTTGAACTAATTTGGCAAACATATAAAGTATCTCAGGTCAAATGGTGGAGGTGAATATATTGGAAATGTGTTCTAACAATACCTAGCATCTAAAGGTATTAATCACCAAATATCATGCCCATATACCCCACAATAGAATGGTATATCTGAAAGAGAAAACAAGCATCTCACGGAAACTGTTGTTACCTTACTGCAAACAGCATCAATGCCAAACATGTTTTGGTATCATACTTGTGCCATGGCCAACTATCTTATAAATAGAATGCCTTCTCCAACACTTGACTGGCTCCTTAGGAAAAATTATATCAGAAAGTTTAAGCTATAGACTTGATTAGGGTGTTTGAATGTGTTGCCTATCCTTTAACGACTCTTTACAAAAGCAACAAGCTTGAGCCTAAGACAGTTAGATGTGTTTTTATTGGATTTTCTGCTGGTTACAAAAGCTACATTTGTTTTGAATCTTTATCCCAAAAAATATCATATCTAGGAATATTTTTTTGGATGAAGCTACTTTTCCATATGCTGCTAGGACAACTGGTGTTATTGGTTCTCCATCTGCTCCACTTCAACAATCAAGAGCCAGTATAGTCCTGTGCTTCAGTTACACAGTCCTACACAATGGTTCCATCACTTGTCTCTTCAAACTCAAGTATTTTTCTCACCAATACATGTACTTTGTCATCTTCACCTCAAAATGAGACATCTTTATGCTCTGATACATCAAGTCCTGCAACATCGTCTTCTCTTGATGGTGCTTGTGTTCCTAAAACTAATGAGTCATCAAGTCCTGCAACATCCTCTTTTCTTGGTGGTGCTTATGTTTATGAAGTTCATGAGTTTCCTTCTGCTTCTGATGTTCCTTTTGCCCCATTGTGGACAACACCACCAACATCAGTACCATCCTCTACTGTTAATGTATTTGATCCAGCTCATCATACTCAGATTAATTTTGATGAGAATGAAGGAAACCTGTATGTTGCCTCTTAACTTAGTGTTGGTATCTCAGTCGACGTGTTGGAATGCTCACCTACAAGATCCACTACTCAAATCTCAGATTCTAACATTCTTCATCCTGTTGCTGGACTTACTAATGTCACTGAAAATGAGCATTCCATGTTGACTAGAAGCAAAAGAGGAATTGTCAAACAAAAGTGCTTTTCTCTCAATCAGGAATTACTCTACTGAGGATATTACAGAAATGGAGCCCTCTAACTACAAGTCTGCTTTGACAAGTCCAGTATGGAAGAATGCTATGCAAGAAGAATATGATGCTCATATGCACAAAAAAACTTGGGATCTGATTCCATTACCTTTTGGCAAAAATGGTGTCATGTAAATGGATATTCAAGATAAAAATGAATGTTGATGGATTTGTGGCTAGACATAAATCAAGATTAGTGGCCAGAGGATTCTCCCAAGAATATAGGGTGGATTATAAGAAAACTTTCTCTCATGTAGTTAGGCATACAATAGTCCGACGTATTCTATCTCTTGCATCTCATTTTGGTTGAAGTTTACACCAAATGGATGTGAAAAATACCTTTCTACATGGTTGTCTATCTAAGGAGGTGTATATGGCATAACCAGGTGAAATTGTAGATGAAAGACTGAAGCTACATGTTTGTAAGCTCAAGAAATCACTATATGGCCTTAAACAGGCTATTAGATCATGGAATGAGAGATTTACAAAGTTTCAACCTTTTCTTAGCTCCTCTAATTCTCATGCAGACCCTTCACTGTTTACAAAAGTATTTGGTCCCACTTTGGTTTATATTCTTTTATATGTGGATGATATAATCATCACTAGAAACTATGAGGAATCAATCACTGAAGTCAAACATGCTTTACACAATGAGTTTGAGATGAAGGATTTATGCTTGCTGTATTATTTTTTTGGCTTGGAGATTCAATACACCAGTGAGGGAATTTTTATGTCACAAAAGAAGTATGCTACTGAACTTACTCACAAGGCGGGTCTGACCTCATGTCACTTCTAGATCACCCCATGTCAATCTAGTTTGGCGTTAATCAAGGATGATGGCAATTTACTATCTTCTATTGAAATTCTCATCTTCAGAAGTATTGTAGGATGCCCACAGTATCTTACTTTTACCAGAACAACATCATTTATAGTGTGAATATTGTCTGTCAATTTCTTCATTGCTCTACAGAGCAACATTTCACAGCAGCTAAGAGAATATTGAGATATGTTAGGGGTACTTTTGATCATGGTATTGTTCTTTAGAAAAATTCTCTGCCTTTGCAATTTCATGCCTATTATGATGCAGATTGAGCTGGAGATCCCAATGATAGAAGATCAACAACTGATTTTGTCACTACAAGAAAAATGCACCTAGACTACGAAGCGTTTCCGTTGTCTAGGTGCGTTTTTCCGTCGTCTAAGTACTTAGACAACGGAACCTCCGTGGTCTAGGTTCCATCCTCCAAGTACTGTCGTCTGAGTACTTAGCCGACGGAGACTGATGTTTCCGCGGTCTAAGTGGTCACTTAGACCGTAGACTTTTTCCGTGGTCTAATTCCCACTTGGACCATAGAGAATTCATTCTCCGTCGTCTAAGTGACCACTTAGACCACGAAAACATCAGTCTCCTTCGTCTAAGTGAAAACTTAGACCACGGATACGTCCATTTCCATGTCTAAGTGATTATTTATTTATTTTTAATTAAAAATTAAATTTAAAGTAAAATATTAATAATTTAATTAAAATGCTAAATTCTCATTTAAATATTAATAAATTATTTAAAATACTAAGGAGAGCGTCGTCGCCGGAGGGAGGAAGTTGCCGGATAGGGGAGTTGCCGGAGAGGGGGGAGTCGTCGGAGGGAGGGGATCGCCGGATTTTGGGTCGCCGAAAAGTTGCTGGATTTTTGAGAGAGAGTGAGAGTGAGAGAGAGAAGAGGAGAGGAGGAATTAAAATACTAAGGAGAGTGAAGTCGCCGAAGAGGGGAGTCGCCGGAGAGGGGGGAGTCACCGGAGGGAAGGGATCGCCGAATTTTGGGTCGCCGTAAAATAATAAATTAATTTAAACTCGTGGGAGAGTGAAGTCGTCGGATTTTGGGTCGCCGGAAAGTTGCTGAATTTTTGTGAGAGAGTGAGAGTGAGAGAGAGGAGAGAAGGAATTGAGAATGAGATGAGGAAAATGGATCGGATGGGTTATTTATATAGAGTTTCACTTAGACCGCGGAGGTATTTTTTCCGTTGTCTGAGTGAACTTAGACGTCGGAAACAACCATTTCCGTCGTCTAAGTGAAAATTTTGAATTTTTGGAATCGGCACCCAATTAATTTGGCGATTCAATTTCAACCGCCAAATTTTTGAGGAGCGTTTCAAATTTCACTTAGACGACGGAAATAGGCATCTCCGTCGTCCAGGTGAAATTTGAACCGTTCCCCAAAAATTTAGCGGTTGAAATTGAACCGCCATCTTTTTCAACCTAGACGACGGAAAAGACCATCTCCGTCGTCCAGGTGAAATAATTAATCATAAAATTAATTTTTAAAAATAATTCGCAAGGAAGTTTCTGATCTGTCATTCGAATGAAATAGTCGTAAAATATGGATTAACGAATCATATATATAAATAATTGAATTTAAGACGACGAATAATCTTACGTCTTTAAACTTGTTAACTATCCACTAATTTGTACAATTTAAGTGTTATTAAGTATAGGCTCATTGCATATCGATATTAACGAAATAGAATTTGGACAAAATAGCCATTGGATACATTCGCCATAAGACAATATATAAATAGAATAATTTTCACAAAATAGTAAGTTCGTTAAGGGTTTCATCGGCATAGTCAACCGCAAAACCGAAATTTTTACAAACCGGAAACGTGGATACACTAAAATCCGTAAGTTCTATTTTGGAACCGTCGGCGCTCACACTCCAAGCATTGTTTACTCTATGGTCTCGACGAAACAAATATGTATTGGGACATGGTTTAGATGGTCGTTGTCTTAGGTGAAATTAAGAAATTTTCACTTAGACGACGCAAAGACGCTTTTCTGTCGTCCAAGTACTCACTTAGACGACGCAGAGGCACTATTCCGTCGTCCAAGGACTCACTTAGATGACGCAAACGTGCATTTGCATTGTCTAAGTGAAAAAGCAGGGTTTAGGGTTAAAGTACTTAGACGACGGTGATGTCTTTTTCCGCGGTCTAAGTATCACCTAGACCGCGGAGACTTTCTCCGCGGTCCAAGTGGCCACTTATACGACGAAGATGTCTTTTTTCGTGGTCTAAGTGTCACCTAGACCGCGGAAACTTTCTCCGCGGTCCAAGTGACACTTAGACAATGGAGATGTCTTTTTCCGCGGTCTAAGTGGCCACTTGGACCGCGGAGAAAGTCTCTGCGGTCTAGGTAACACTTAGACCGCGAAAAAAGACATCTCCGTCGTCTAAGTTTCACTTAGACGACGGAACCTTAAAAGTTTCGTGGTCTAAGTGAATTTTTCTTGTAGTGTGTTATTCTTCTTAATAAATCTCTAATATCTTGGTGTTCCAAAAAAATAAAATATTGTGTCTAGGTCATCTACTGAGACTGAATATAGGAGCATGACTGATACCACATTTGTGATCATGTGGCTCACTCACTTGTTTCAAGATCTACTCATCTCTCTCAGTAGTACTCCTATTTTGTACTCATCTCTCTACGCAACTAATCAAGTTCATCATTCTAAGCTGAAACATATTGAAGTGGATATCCATTTTACAAGAAATCATATGAAGGCAGAGTCTTTAACACTACAATTTGTTTCTGCTTATGAACAACTTGTAGATCTCTTCACCGAAGGACTTTGTTATCCTCAACACTCCTACTTAAAGAATAGCTTGATGATTGCAGCAGCAAAAGACAAATTGATGATGCCAGCAGCAGATCAGACAACTTGATGGTTGCAGTAGCTGATCCCCATCAAGCTGCTACACATCTTTTATCAATATACTCAGCCTCATATTCTCAGAGCTTATCATAAACACTATCAAAAAGTATATATACGCATCTAGCCTTGTTTCAACATCTCATCCATCAATCTTCACACACGTTTGTCTTCTCTTGAAATATACAGAAGACCATAAACGAGATAAACAAATGCCGGAGATCCATCGTTTAATTAAGTTAACTGTCTTCAAATGATATGTACTAGGGTTTTCTAATTGATGTATTATTAGTTTCAGACAGTATCATAGTATCATCATGCTTCTTTACGTAGGAGAAAGTAAAATCAGAAATGCAGCTAATTGAACTTATTTGATCTGTCGAAGCCGAAAAGGTCTCAGAGCCCATTCATTTTACAAGCAGTTCCTGGCTTCCTGCAATCCTGACTGTAATTCAAACAATAATGAGACCTATTATATATGAACATTCCATTAATCAAAATCTCTAAGCACACTACCATGCTTAATTAAAAAACTTAACAAGTTAACATTATGTACGATTTTCAGTACCTACCTCTTGGCCTCGATCATCTATATATTATATTACAAAGCCAGAGAGAGATGCTATTGATCTGGAAATCAACAAAAATTGGAAAACAGGAAAGACCATAGTTAGGTTATTTTCCGAGCTCCCAAGTTTCAATGACAGATTCCCTACCAAGAAAGAGGCTAGCTTGCTTTCGTTGGGATCGGACATACCTCTGTTCTATACATGCATATATTTATATATCTTATCCTTGTATACTAGTCATCAAAGATTTTCAAAGTTACACATTAAGGAGAAAAATCAGATAATGAAGGAAGGAATAGAAAAAGGAATGGAAATTAGTAATATGCAATGCAAGAGTTATAGGTGTAACAAGCTAGCGATTCCCTCTGCTTATGTTAGTGTCAGCATGCAGTTGATTTTTATATTAGATACTCGATCCATGGAAGTGAAGGAGCTTAATAGCTATATGTTTAGCTACCTGTCATTGTAAGCAATTCTACTAGAAAACAGAACAAAATATGTTCTCTAATCATGTTAGCTCTGATAATTACTACTGTCAAGTAGGTCTCAGAATCTATCAGGATATATATTCTTTGTGCTGAGAATTAACAAAGTCCACCCCGATAAACAAGAATAGATCTATATCTATATCTATATCTAGCTAGTTTAGTTCTGCTACCTAAAGTAGCTAAGCAATATAATGTTGTTTTTAGGTCAAAACTCAAAAGTTCAGGTCTAGATTAGGTCCAAGAACGAAGATGAGAAACTTAAGTAGCTCAACCAGAATCATCAAATCTATATACAAACTGTCTAGGTATTTCAGAAACCCACTATTATTGTACTAATGTGAAAATCAATACAGTAGGAAAGAAATAGGGTTTCAGGCCAATTGTATTAACATTTCTAGGGTTCATAGTGACCTCGCTAGCTAGCTCATATTTAGTACCACTGCAACAAATAAACTGAAGTGCATGTTTTAATTAAAACTGAGGACAGTGAGATTTTAACCGATGGACTCTTGTCTTGTGCTGAGAAATCTAAACCGATGAACTGTTGTCTTGCATTGAGCCCTGACATCTCAAGAATGCTGATCGAGGTAGCTGAAAGCCATCGATTGAAGCTCATCGACATCCCTATTGAAATTGCCCCAAAACTGCCTGGAATGCGTGTCGAAAGAAGACATGGAAGGAGAAGCCTCCTCAAAGCTTCCATAGGACACATTTTCATCCCGGATCCCTGAACATTGATCATAACTACTACTTCCGATGGAGTTTGAATTCATAATTCCGTTTTCATAGTATGATTTTGTTCCACCATTATTGATATGGTAATTTGAATTGCCTTGGAGTACAGTGTTAGATGAATTTTCTAACTCAGGAAGCCAATTCTCATTAGGGTTTGCCACAGCTGCAGAGCCATTCACAAGGCTTTGAGGTGATTGATCCTTGAGGGAAGCTAATTGTGCTTGTAGGTTGACAACCTGAAAATATCGAATTATAACCATTATATCAATCAACGAATTGAGCATAAGAAGTAATAAAACAGAATCGATCAGTTAGACTTTCTATTCAAACTGTATTAAGTCAAAGACTACCTGTTGCTGCAGAGCAAATATATGTGAAACACAGCCATAAATCGGATCCTGGAGCCTGGCTTGAGCTTCATATGAAATTGTCACTGCAGCTTCACAACGATCGCTCACCGGAAGGCGAGCCAGCAACTTGGACACATTGCTTGCTCCGAAGACCTTATGAATGGCTGCGAAATGGGTAGCGCCATTTTCATGGCAGAAATAAGGTGCAAAAGTACATCCTCTCACACACTTTCTTCTCAAGAACTTGCAAGCTCCACAAGGAGATCCAGAGCCAGTCATGTTCTCGATGATTGTCTCCTAATAAGTTAGATAGGTTTTTTGTGTGGTTTCTGCTATCTCTTAGCTTTGTGCGAAGCTAGCATTTTCGCCATGTTTATAAACACTAGGGATAGAGTGGAGCTGATCACATTATTATGAATACTTAATAGTATTTGGTTCCCTTGATGGGCTACATTATTATTATTATTATTATTATTATTATTATTATTATTATTATTATTATTATTATTATTATTAAGGGCCTCTTTCACCTTCCAGCTTAAACTTCTGCACTCTCATATACTGTATTATACGACAAATGAGCTAGCACTAAACCAAACACCTTTTTATTTGTTTGATGATGAATTGGAAATTTTAGTTTCAGTATTTAGGAGAGTAGTAAATTTGGATTCCGATCAATAGATATTTTAGTATCTATGATTAGGATTAACGTTGACCTAAACGTACACTTACTCTTATATAGTCGATCGGTTTGAGTTGCTCATAGGGTTTGCCAATCAAAGTTTGCTTTGGATTCAAATTACTGTCCAAATTACAGGTATATGGTCAGTAAATTTCTCTTTTTTGGTAGGTAGCTCCAAAATTACCAAAAAATCTATCCAAAGAATTAGAAAGATAACCAACTAGATCGATCTCTTTTAATTATATGCTCTTTTAGAGTGCACCTTGAATGTGCGGAACAGTGGTGTGACTGCCTGCTTTACACCAGCCTTGTGCTCTGGATGTTATTGGGTTTTCTGTTGAAAAAGCTACGAATGTACATCACTGTTCTGCTCACGGCAAAAATTCCCGCTCTTTTATTGTACTGATGATGCGTTTTATCTATAACATTCGATCTCAAACATAACGAAATTAAAGAAGCTGTAAAAGTTGGATGCCGATCAAAAAGAGTGTAATTCAAACGTGTGAGGGCTAATTAACCGTACCCCGTACCCGACAGAAGCATCATCAGGACATTAGACATGCCCCAAACACAGCTGGACCACAATTTTGGAATTAATCAACATAATTAGCCAAGTTAGAGAACAATTGGCCTCTTTGAATCATAGATTAATGAAAAATCGAGCTTAACATTACTTTATAAGAACACTGAATAATTTTTAGTACGGATTACACTTCACAGATTGGAAGATTCAAGTGTTCAATGCAACCATATTAATTTGTTGAGTATGAAACAGTGTTATCTGTTGGAATGTCCCAATATATATGGTCGTTTGGGATTCATTATGATTATATCGTCCAATGGTGCTTCAAGGGAGCAGAAAGATATCGATGCACGTACAACTTAAAGACATGATCGAGAGCATATATTCCAGGAATCAATGAAACCAAAAGATAATGACACTGGAAGAGGCAACGCTATAAAAGCTAGACTAAATTGATGCCCAGGAAAGCAAACACAAATAAATAGCAAGAGGGTTTTGATGATCACATTCTTTCTTGGTTTTGTTTTGTTTAATTTGATCAATTCACGGTTTGTCTGAGCGGTA
The DNA here is from genome assembly GCA_946800695.1 of Geum urbanum. Taxonomy (NCBI): domain Eukaryota; kingdom Viridiplantae; phylum Streptophyta; class Magnoliopsida; order Rosales; family Rosaceae; genus Geum; species Geum urbanum. Next base: position 41,230,522 of record OX327007.1, on the reverse strand, counting down.
GTGTATGCTTAATCGTTAATAATCTCTCTTTTTTGTTGTTGAAAGAATTAATCTCTTTTTAAATCTTAGTCACTTTTGCTTGTCACCCACAGCTGCAAACATGTAGACGCATTTAGGACCCACTTTCCTAACTTAATAATGACACCCCAACTTAATTAGGGAACTAATTTAGGATTTGAATTAGGGCCAATATAAGCTTTAATTTTGTTTGGCAGCTTTCGTGCACATCAGTAGACGGTAGTGGTACCCAATATTCCCAAATTAATACTTCTACGGCAGAACTCGCCGGTTCAGTAAATACATTATGTTGGTCACCAGAATTTTAAATATGTGAAATTCTCATATCTATGTTCGAACGCTGTTAATTAATGATATACTGTAAATATCAAATTATTAACATGATGTACTACAACTTCAAATTTTATCTATCATCATCACGTGCATTTAAAATTCGGCAATTACAGTAAATGCAACCTTAGTATGACATACATGCATGAGAGTTCGCCATCTTATGTGATTATGTGTTTTGTGAGAGGATCTAATATATGCATAATGCATCCTTGAACCACTTTATGTGGTTGACGTGATATATATGTATTTACTTGTCAAGTGTGAACAACATCGCCCTAATTAATGTTGGAAGCTTAAGATAAAAATTGGACATCTTATACCCGCAACAAATACGCATTTTTTAATTTTTTTTACGCAAGTAATCTATCTCAGAGGAGTCAAATTCCAGCTACAACGTCGGTAAACGCCATTTCGTTAATTGGTAAGAAGCTGGATTTTGGAGAAAACATAAGTTAACCTAATTAAGAACTGCAGATGGAATGGGAAACCCTAGCTTAGCTGCATGGCGTCATCATTGCATGATCCAAGTGTGTGTGTGTATATATATATATATATATATATATATATTGTAAACATGAACCTCATTGGCTACCACTATCAGCGTGAGTACTTACCTTTTTCTCTCCATCGACTTCATTTCAGGTGCATTTGTTGGCCACTTCGATCCATCATGGAAACAAAGAGCATAGTGATATTGAAGACAAGAAGCATATATATATATATATATGTGTGTACTAGCTAGCTAGTATATATATACTAAACATATATATAGTACGTACAGAAAATACTTGCTTTTACGTAGACACGATATATATAGAACAAATGTATGATATGTACAGTAGGAATTGAAGAAACTAATCTTTAGGGGAGAGGACCAACTGCATACTCGGACATCGATCTGTCGATCTAAACTTTTGTCTAAAAACCCTCTATGTATAATCAAACAAACACCCGTATGAGCACGTTTCTTTTGTGTACTGCTAAAGCCACACACATTATGGATCGAACAGCTAATAGTGCTAGCATCTTGTTGAGCTTTCAAGCCAAACTCGATCAATTATTAGGTACGTGCCTAGGAAGTAAGGCGCGGAAAATAGTGGTGGATTTTTTTCCTTCTTCTTTGTTTTTGTGGAAATGATCCGATCGAGTTGATACGTACGTAGTTCTAGTACTTTTAAATGAGTCACTGAAACAAATTAATCTCAACTAATCATGCACCTCATTCTCATCTCGGTTATGAATTAATTAGTGTCTTTACAAAATTTGTAGATTTTTAAATGTTCTATGCTCCAAATCATCATACAATCAAAATTTTCAAAAAAGAAAAAGACATTATATCTCACATCGTACATTTCTTCACGTACATATGATTTCTTTTTTCTTGAATGAAAAAATTGCTATTGTAAAGACGGTAATATAAATCTTGAACAACAAATTAATAAAAGAAGGCATCCACGGACTTGCGGTGTACGTGTGGAATATGAAATAGCGATGGAATCTAACTCTCCAATAATGTTGAGCACCACCGCACGAATGGCACTATCTTCCCTCAAAATAGAGTATAGTAGTAACAAGCGCCACGTCACCACCAGCTAGCTAGAAAGCAAAACGATAAAACACGAGTCTATGATTGTGCGAGCCCATCCTCCACTTCCTACGATTTGTAATTAGTTCTAAATTGTCGATCAGTAGGAGACTTATTACAGTCTATATGTACCGGTTTGGACAGTTTTATTTTTAGGTCTATTCTTAAAACGCGTCGTACTATAAGAACGTAAACATTCACATAAAAGCATATCATTTTCTTATTCTTGGACAGTGCAGGAACTCACAATAATTTAGATTATTGTCTACTAGTAATCCAATGAGCCAAATTGATAAGTATTCAATCAACTTGATAATTGGTTCATGTATCAAGTAACTTGTAAATATAAATTGTCACCAAATTGATTAGTTTCATGCTATGCATCCTATTATTGTGTTTGAATCGAAGAGCATGGGTAATGACCTCAATAATGATGCTAGATAACAGACACATTATTTGGAATTTGCAAAAATTAACTTCAACCGAAAACTGACATTGCGTCTAATAACAAAACCAATCTATGATCGTCTTACGTGTGAGTAACAAAGAAGGGCAAATTCGTAGGCGCATGACCAAAATAGTAACATATATAATTATTTATACAGCAGAAGCCTTTTCAAATGAAAGCAATATAACGAGCGTGGGCTAAGCCTTGAGTTAGGCTCTGCCGGATCCAAGATTTAAAAATTAGGTGGGTTGTAATTTATTATGCAGCGCATATATATATTTTTGAGATTTGTAACCTATTAGAAGTCTCATTCTCACGTATTTATTATTATATATAAGAAAATATATATATATATATATATATATCAGAGGGGATATAAAATTAAACTCTGTGAATTAAAAGATCTACATTATTACTAACTAAATTTTACCCTCCAAGGTTCGCTAATTTCAAACTCATCAACAACGTACCGAATCAGTAATAAATTATGTAACCAAATAACACATGCTTAACATCCCAAAGTTCATAAACAGTAATCAAATAAATAAAACCCACATACCACAATTGTACCTCAACCAAGTCTTTGCTCTAGAAACTCTAATCCACACTTCCACAGACCACAATTGTAACCTGAGAAGTGAAAACACACAAATATGTAACTACATGATCGGTTTCAATAGAGATCAGATATATTGGGTAAATCATATGACTACTTTTGAATCATTATGGTACCAACTTTTAAAAAAATAAATATGTTTTTCTATTTTATAGCAAGGAATATAAAATCAGTTCAGCTTGATTTTAAATCGTCCAATACTTAACGAAACCTTGATAAACCTTGATAAACTGATCTCGATTACCAGCCCTAGATTAACGTACCTACTTTTGAGTTTTTACTGAAACCTTGATAAACCATCCAATACTTTTAAACCTACCAATGACCAAATCATTCGAGATCAGTTTCTCTAAGTAGTTAGGTCGAGGTAGATAACTCATCTCCTTCTGTAAGCATATGGTAAGAGCCTCCACATATTCTTCCTTAGAAGCGGTGGACAATGGTGATAATCAGATTTGTTGGGGCCTAAAATAAATATTTTATATTGGGCTTGAAATGCTGAAGTTTTGCCGAGCGGCCTAGGTAAAAGATGTAGCTTGGCGAGCAGTCAAGTGGAAAATCAGAGTCTGTTTCTAGATCAACTTAGGATTGTGGATTCCGAATAGCTGGTTCATGCGGCTTAATGTCTATCATACATTTTCTGTTTCAGATAGGTTTCTTCTAGTAAAGGAGTTGTGGTAGCATTAGAACTATATAAAGATAAGACCTGTGTGCTGGATGGTGTTAGAGTTATATTGAGATTCAAAGAGTAAGAGCGGAAGAAGTTCAAGAGAATTGAAAGACGACTACTAAGCATTATATAAAGAGAGTAAGAGCATTGGTGAAAGGGTCCCCGATCAAATACAAAACATTTGCTATACGCAAGTACACCTAGACATCTCGTCAAGAGATTCTATCTTTGCAGCCAGACGATCAAAGTGCTTGTCACCGAACGAATGAGAGTATTGCGATCAGGGGAAGCAATTATCACGACTGGAAGATTGAAGAGCTTGTCACTGATCGAGTGAGAGTTTGGATATCCAAAGGGAGTAAACGCCACTGGAAGGTTGAAAGGCTTGTCACATATCGAGTGAGAGTTCGGACATCCAAGGATGCGGTGTTCTCAACACATCGTCAGAGAAGTTGCTCTGCTTTGCACTCGTAAAGGGTAGTGTGAGGTATCGATTTTTGGGGCTCTGCTAGAGACACATATATAAACCCAAAGTCTTAGGTTACTAGGCCAGAAGGACCCATTTAGACAATGTTGGTGCTTTTCTTGTCTTAATTACTTATCAAGAAGTCAGGCAGCTTTTAAGGTCTATATTCCGTTGAGAGACGGTGGCACGCCAGCACACGAAGCACATACAGGATAAACCGACAACTACGGTCAAACTATCCGAAGTCAATAAAAGAGACTGCTTTGCGGAAAGATCTATCCGCAAGAGATATTTTAGCGTCAAACATTTTGGCACGCCTAATGGGACATTCTTTGTGTTTTCAAGTGAAAATAGGGGATCCTTACCGAAGGAATTACCCTCAGTGCCGCAAACACCCACAACCGGCTTACCGTGAACATACATCTACCCGGTGTCGTTCACTAAGTAATCAAGCGGTTGAAATGATCTTCGCTAAGGAATATCATTCAATCATGTCATTCAAATCTTTAAGTGAAGTGGAGATTACGGAACTTAAGTTCCTGGAGTACCTAGCTTACGCGACTAGGCATGACGAACATCAGACTAACTACTACACGGCTCTCGGTGAAAAGATTGAACAACAAGTAGCTTTTCTCACTACCCAACGAGACAGAATAAACGCGGCGTTAGCCGAAATCCAAGCATTACTGGTAGAACTCCAAAGAGATCATGAGGAGAGAGAGGCAATTGGAGCCCAGGTAGCAAGTCTCGTGGAAGGTCAGGATAAATTAAGGATAGAAATCATGCAAATCTCTTGGGGTCAAGTTTGGATGAATACCGCCGGCATGCGGAGACACTGTCTCAAAGGATAGATAAGGACGCAGCATCTTTAACTAAATCTGTTTCTGATCTCGCTAAAAAGACTAGACAAGCAGAGTTTTTCCCACCTGCGTGGGAACAACGGTTAAATAGGTTCATGAACGACTGCGACATACATTTTTTCAAGATGTATGAATCATACGAGACACCATTTCCTCCCATGCAGAAGGATGATCCAGATGCTTGGCAATGGCCAAGGTACTACCGACATCAAACCTTCCAGACTTTCTCTGGCAACGATGATTCCAATACGGCAACACATTTAGCATATTTCACACTGCAGTTAGGGAAGTTTGCAGATAATGATGGACTCAAGTTAAGAGTCTTTGGATCATCTTTGTCAGGATCAGCCCTCGTATGGTATACGGGATTGGAAAATGGTTCGATCAACGAGTGGAAGGATATGGAGGATACGTACCACCAATTTTCTTGAATAGCAAGTACTTTTCCTTGAACAAGCTTATCACAGCTGTAACTAGAGCTTACAACACCATGCAAGAACGAGACAACAGAAGGAATGCGTCTAAAGGAATGTACACTGCTAGGTCTTACGACAGACCAAAGCCAAAAACTGTGGCTTATATAGAAGACATAGACGACCAGGATTCAGACTTTGATGGAGAACAAGTAGGGGCTGTGGATTTATCGACAAGTAAAGTTTTAAAACCTCGCAAGCTTCAAAAGAGTAAGGGTCCCATTAAGCTTTCAACAGTGGCTTTTACTAAGCCAGAGTTCGAAACATGCACATACGATGCTAACTTGGCTCATGAGATCTTGGATGAGCTCTATGGCATGCGAGCTGTCAAAGCAGATTTCGGACCTCTCCCTATGGCTGAGCAGTTAAAAGGTAAAAAATATTGCAAGTTCCATGGAGCATGGAACCACATTACGAAGGACTGCATCAAGTTTAAAGATCAGATCCAAAAGTGGATCAATGAAGGAAGACTAGAACTAGAGGGAGCGATCAGGGCAGCTGCATTAGTAGATTCAAAACCCTTCCCATTGCCTCAGGTTAATATGATAGATATCAGATGGTCATCGCTTGAGTTCAGGGGTTGATCAACTGGGAGGTGATTAAAATTAACTATAAGGGAGTGGTAGAATGGCATCCGCACAATCATCAGGCATCATCACCTCCCGACATATCATTTACTTCCCCAGACACCTCTTCTACTCACAACGCATCTGAACCAATACACAGAAGGAAAAGGTCAAGGCGGAGGCCTAGACGTAATATTGCATTTGTCCGACCTAAGCGAACTGAGAGTTATATGATGAGTCCAGGCGAGAGGAGATATTTGAAGAGCTAATCCAAGCAGGGATAGCAACAGTTCCTGATAACTGGGGAACACCGAACCCACATCCTGAAGATGTTAGGGGTCTACCTTACTGTAGGTATCATCATCATCGATGGGGTCACCATTCCATGAGTGCTTGTCGTGATTTGAAGTTCACGATGGAGCAGTGGATTGACGAGGGAGAAATAATGATAGAACAAGAGCCCTCACCAAGCTTGGCGATCAAAATATCATTGACAGTTGGGATGCTAGAATTGACAAAAGACAAACCAAGTAAACGCAAGCAGACCGTCGATCACCACACTACTGGCGAGAGTCCACCAAGAAAGCAAACGACAAAATCAAATAAAAGAAAAGAAACAGTGGATCCGAAAGCAGAGTTGCCAGTAGCCCTTTGCTCTCATTGTAAGCTCAGGGGCGGGCTGAAGATTTCCTATGAAGAATTGGTTGAAGCAGCCAAGGTCTTTCAGGAGTTATTTTCACAAACAGATCATCAGCCCCATAGCCCACGACGAGCAAGACAAAGGAATTCCCCAACACCTAAGCGTTCGCGAGTAACAGAAAAGGCCAGTGAAGCAAAGAAGTCCGAATCAGAAATTGCTAACACGCTTACCAGGCCGTATATTCCACCAGCTTCAAGAAATATCACAAAGGAGAATGTATGGTACGTGAAGGAGAAGGGAAAGACTGTCGAGGTAACTCCAAGTAGAAGAAGGAACATTCAACGACGATTTGGAGAAGCCAAAAGAGCATTAGAGGCTTATGAAACGGGCCTGCTCAAAGAAGAAAAACTGGTCTGCTCCTCAGAAACTCTGCGAAGGCGATTGAACGCCCTTGCAGTGAACCCCTTAGTGGTTTTTGGGAAGCAGTCTCGCGAGCCCAAAGTGCGAGCACAACAACCAGGTGTCTTTGACTGTAACCCAGAACTATGGTCCAAAGACAAACAGCCTGAACCTGCTTGTAAGGTTCATCGTGGAATCATAAAACGTAAACCAACAAGACGACATCTTAGTTTCGATGATGAAGCGATGGACACATTGGGGCTACACACACCACCAAAGGAGGGGAAGCATGTTCAAGGACATGTCACTTCAGGCGAGACTAGAGTTTTGTAGTGGAGACCGAAGCCTTTACTCATCGAAGAACAAAAGAAGGCTAGTCTTAACAAGACTGTTTCCCATCCTAAAGAAGAAAGTTCTGAACTACTCATGCCAACAACCATAGATCCCACACCTGAGGATCAGCTACAACAGGTTGCTTCTCTGGAGGTCACTGCAACTTTGGATTTCGAGGGACAAAAAGCTGAGGACAACAATAATGCAGATGATGAAGAGTTGTTGGATTACGGTGACGGTGAAGATGAAGAAACAGAAGAATATGTAGAGGAAGAGGATACCACCGTTAACATGGTGTTCGTTTTATCTTCCAAATATGCTTTACCTTCACCAAAATCAATGGATGAATCAGTCGCGAGCAGAAGCATTAATAACTTGGTAGTGCCAAAAGATGAACCAATATTGACAGACCAATTAGCACTCGCCAAGACATCGGAGACTGACACATCATTGACAAAGGAACAGATGATGTTCGCCAAGCCTACCTTGAACATGGCCATGCACATGTGGCCATTATACGTGACGGGAAACATCCAGGGAATTCAATTCAATAAAATTTTAGTGGATTCAGGGGCAGCGGTAAACATCATCACAGTCAAAGCAATGGCCTTTTTAGGCATCCCCAAGTCTGCTATCCAAGAGACCACTCTCAATGTTCGAAACTTTCAGGGTAGCATTTCCAAGACTTTGGACATTGTCTTTTTGCAGGTGCACATCAGTCCAGCCACCGGTACATATACATTCTTTGTAGCAGAATGCACAGCTCCATACAGTGTAATTCTAGGGCGTGATTTGATCCACCAGAACTATTGTGTACCTTCGTCCCTCCATCAGCAGATGTTACTTTGGAATATGGAGTCGAGTGAAGTAGAGATTGTCAATGCTGATCCTCATCCATATTCTGTATCTGCTAATTCTTTAGAAGCCAGTTATTACAACAGTGACCTCAGGCCACTGGATGTATGTGGCGTTGATAACAAATGCCGCCCAGTTGGTGTTACGGCCTCTGAGCTAGCTCAGTGGGGTATTATTCAAGTAAATCATGACAATAGCAAACCCTACACCATTGAGCTACCATCCAAACACTCTCAATGATCGGTTCTTTATCAAGTATAGAGATCGAGGATTGCTACTCTTTGTACGAACGTTTCCATACTTTTCTAATAGAGAGTCAAGCTTACGAGAGGGTTCCAATGATTGCAGCATTGGAATATGTGGATGAAGATGTGTTACACGACTTGGATAAGGAGGAAGAAATCAAATTAGCTCCAGCAGCCTTGGATGATTCACCTCCTAAACTCATAGATCCCATTGAAAAAGTCAATCTTGGGAACAATGAAGAGCCAATCTTTGTGGCTATTAATACCTTCCTAGAGATTGAAGAGCGACTGAAGCTCATTGAATTGCTACATGAATACACTGACTGTTTTGCAGAGAAGTATGACGACATGCCAGGACTGTCACCGGAATTGGTTTGTCACAGCTTACCCATCATAGAAGGAAAGAAGCTGATAAAACAAGAGATACGTCAAATGAACACAGAAACAACAATTCTAGTCAAGGAAGAAGTAGATAAAATGCTCAAGTCAGGGATCATACGAGTAGCCAAATATAATGAGTGGCTATCCAACGTAGTCCCGGTCAAGAAGAGGAACGGAAAAATGCGAGTTTGTGTTGATTATAGAGACTTGAACAATGCAACCCCAAAGGATGCATACCTAATGCCAGTAGCAGATTTGTTGGTGGACTCAGTGGCTCATCATGAGATGTTAACATTCATGGATGGGACGGATGGTTACCATCAAATCCCAGTGGCAGAAGCAAATAGACACAAGACTGCGTTTCGATGCCGAGGATTTGCAGGAGTATTTGAGTACGTGGACATGCCATTCGAACTCAAGAATGCAGGGGCAACCTACCAAAGAGTAATGAACTTAATCTTCCATGATCTTATTGGTAAGACTATGGAAGTCTACATCAATGATGTGGTGGTTAAAACGAAATGCAGGAGTAATCACATCGAGGACTTGTGGCAAGTGCTTATCCGGATGAGGCAACATCAGCTGAAGATGAACCCAGCTAAATGTGCGTTTAAAGTACAAGCAGGAGATACCGGACGACAAAAAATAAGCAGTTCTTAGTGCAACCCCACCAAATAGTAAGAAAGAACTACAATGCTTATTAGGAAAAATCATTTTCTTACGACGGTTCATTGCCAATGCTGCTGGAAAGACACAACCATTTTCAACGTTGCTCAAGCTTCAGAATCAGAAAGACTTTGTGTGGGCGCCTGTCCATCAAGATGTGTTTGAAACCATCAAAGCATATTTAATAAACCTGCCAGTCTTGGTACCTCCACGACCAGGGGTTCCTCTCAAGCTGTACATTTCAACTACTGACATTTCTATTGAGAGTTTATTAGCTCAAGACGACACATCAGGAATTGAACGCGCTATTTTCTATCTCAGTCGTACCATGAACGAGTGTGAAATGAGATACTCGCCAATGGAAAAACTGTGCTTGGCCTTTTATTTTTTTTGGATGCAAGTTGAGGCATTACATGTTATCTTTCACCACGTGCATCATAGCACAAACAGACTTGGTGAAATACATGCTTTCGAGACCCATTCTTCGGGGACGGATTGGGAAGTGAATTCTGGCTTTATTAGAGTTTTCCTTGCAATACGTTCCCCAGAAAGCGGTCAAATGTCAAGCAGTGGCTGATTTTTTGGCTCATCATCCGATGAAGGATGTTCGCGAGGGGCCAAAACTAGAACTCACTCGTATTGATCTGGCACATTGGTGTTTATACTTTGATAGGTCCAGTACGAGTACTATAGCTGGGGCAGGAGTAATATTGGTTTCTCCACGTGGCCAAACTTTTTCTTATTCTTTCATGTTGGATTCCAGGTGCACAAATAACCAAGTGGAATATGAATCTCTTATCATTGGATCGGAACTTTTATTAGATATGGAGATCACAGATGTGCATATATTCGAAGATTCCCAACTAGTGATCCGACAACTTGAAACTAAGTACAAGGCTAGACCAGTATTAGAACCATATGCTAAGCGAGCTTGTGATTTACTCAAATTGTTTACCGAGGTGGAGTTGAGCCATGTTCCTCGTGAGAGGAATTATGCAGCAAACGAGTTGGCCCAACTAGCAACGGGGGTGAGCTTGCAAGAAGAAGTACGTGAATATATATTAAAGGTTGAATGAAGGACCCTGCCATCTTTCTTTGCTCGCCAAGAAGATAAAAACGAGTGGTACGTTGCTACCCTTGATCACATTGATGTGGATTGGAGACATGATATTATTTCTTATCTCCAGAATCCTAATAATCCGGTCGATAAGCGGATTCATTTTTTAGCTCATAATTATATACTCAAGGATGATGAGTTGTATAGAAGAGGCGAGGAAGGCATATTCTTGCGATGTGTCTTTGGACGTGAAGCTAAGCGATTAATGAGAGAAGTTCATCTTGGGATAGCAGGGGCACATCAGGCTGGTCCAAAGATGAGATGGTTAATACGACGACATGACTTTTATTGGCCAGGTATGCTCAGAGATTGCATCACGTTCACTAAAGGTGGTGAAGAATGCCAGAAACATGGTCCAATCAACCATATGCCCAGAATACCGTTACAAATTATAATCAAGCCTTGGCCAGCTCGAGGATGGGCTTTAGACTTAATTGGAATGATTCATCCTCATTCATCTGACGGGCACAAATTCATCATCGTGGCTACCAATTTCTTCATAAAATGAGTTGAAGCTCAACCTCTCAGCGTATCATCAGCAATGGCCATCCGCCAGTTCTTATTCGAAGATATTATTTGTAGGTTTGGCATTCCTGAGAGTTTTGTCTCAGACCGTGGGGCAGCGTTCATGTCTGGAGATGTAGACGAGCTTATGAAAAATTTTGGAATACATTTTCTACATTCTTCTCCATATTATGCCAAATCCAATGGTCAGGCTGAAGCAAGCAACAACATCATCATACATATCCTTAAACGAATGCTTGCGAGCAATGCCAAATTGTGGCATGAAGAATTATTTAACACCCTATGAGCTTATAGAATAAGTAAAAGAAAGCCCACAGGTACCACTCCTTATGCATTAATGTTCGGCCATGATGCAGTCCTGCCTTTAGAAATCAACGTCCAATCTTTACGAGTGATGGAACAACATAGCCTGATCGGTGAAGATTATGTGCAAGCAATATGGCAGGAGCATGAAGACTTGGATGAACAGAGAATACAAGCTTACGACAGTCTATATGCTGAGAAACGAAAGGTGGCTCGTGCCTATGACCGATGCACTCGGGGCATGAGTTTTGCAGAAGGAGAATTGGTTTGGCGAGTCATTCTGCCTGTTAGCGAGAAGACTGATGGCCGAGGAAAGTGGTCAGAACAGTGAGAAGGACCATACATCGTCGATTGACTTTTAGGAAAAGGAGCAGTTCATTTACGTGATCGAGATGGAACCATTCATGCTAACCCTATCAATGGTCATTTCCTTAAAAAGTTCATACAACCGGTCTGGGAGTATGAAGACCCTCCAACAGTGGCTTAATCCAGTTTATTCATGCTCATCCTATCTCACTCGCATGATTAAACTGAAGGGGCAACACACATGGATTATTTTTACATCAAAATAGCCTATACTTCGGGCTAAATTTTCAGTTTCGGCCTATACTTAGGGCCAAGCAAGATTTTATTTTGTTTTCTTCTGGATTAAGAGAGTTCATGTCAGGCAATTACTGTGGTCAAACTTATGTACAAACTACATTTGAGTTTATCAATATAAATTTAATGTTTGCATAAGGAACTCTTTGCTCTAAATGAAAATATTACATTAATTGTTCAAGAGAATACAAGGGCTTTGCTGCCTTAAGCTCTGATACCATATGAGAAACAAACTATAATCAGCAACAGAATAGAAAGATAAATACAATTTGTTTTTCTAAATCCTCAATAGTTGATAGCCGATCCTTGGGTCCACATATCAAATATGAATACATTGAAAAGAGAGTACGACCTCAAGAGACAAAAAAGAGAGGATTTGAAATGACAAGGTAGCTAGTTCAGTAGATCAGAAGACCATTTAAACTAGGCTTGGCGTTTGTTGCCTTTCCCCAGTTGAACTCCTTGTTCTTCCTCTCCAGTGCAGCCGTGTCCACAAGGCTTGCAACCTCAATGCATCTGGAAATGGAGCGGGTGCCTGTGAGGAAGACGAGGTGAGTTATCCCTCGGGATTGTAGCTTCGTCACCTTGTAGAAACACAAGGTGAGTTAACCAAGGCAACACATGGACATAGATATTACTATCTAATTCAGGTTTGGACATGGATATTACTATCTAGAGTCTACAATATGGACGATTCTATCTGGAAGTTTCTTCAAATAGAAGAATCAGAGCAAACACACAAAATGGGAGTTCATTCTCGCAAAGAAGTTTGGAAGGTTTGATTATAAAACAGTAAAGAGGAAACCTTTTATAGAAAGGAGCCATAGCGGTAAGGCTTTGCGAGAGTAAATGCACCCGTTAATAGAGGACACGCGTCTAATGGAAATTGGGCCATGTTACGGTTTATCTACCCCCAGAGGAAAGCGTGATGAATGAAAGATTTTTGGGGCAGGTAAAGCATATTTTTAAGATTTGATGGTTGACGCGATACAAATTTCAAGCTTGGAATTAAAGTCCATTTAACCCGGATTATCAGGACAGGCAAGCGGTTAGGTTCTATAAATGAGACTAGTTCTGTTCGAATAATTCTTGGAAGGCCTGATTCTGAGGCCCAATTTGTTGTCCAAGGGCCAATCGACACATTGATTCCAAAATTTGGACTAAAACAGACATATACTCAAGAGTTTTAGAATACCATGAATAACATAAAAGAGGGCTTAAGATCTGTGGCCAAATAATTAGAAAATGAGAGTTTTTCTCTTCAACGATATTTTTGCCAACTCGAGGTCTTGCCAGAATTGTTTGTACATGTGTAGAGCGTTGTTGGCTTCTTCTTCTGCATCCTGCAGTAGTTGAGCTTGGCTCTCTCCTTCAATCATAAGTTGGCAAGCGGATGCTCGATTTGAGTTAACATTGGAGCTTAGGTGGTCCACTTCAGCCTGGAGCGCAGCTAGTTCAACTTCTTTGATTGCCAAAGCCTCTTGCTGAGTTATTGTGTCTTTCAGAAGGGTCTGGATTCGTTGGTTTGCTTCTTGTGCCTGGCGGGCTAGTGTTTCCACCACCTCTTTCTTACGTTCAACTTCAAGTTTCAGATGATGGTGGGCTTCGCTTTGGCCGAGAAATTCATGAAGTTCTTCCTCAAGATCAGGAATATTATGGAGGAATTCAGCAGGGGCAGTGGCCTTTAAATTCTTAACTTGTTCTTGGACGCGTTTGATGTCTTGAGGAGAATCCAGACTACCAGAAAAGATCTTCTGGAGAGCAATATCAATGGTAGTAGGGAGGCTCTTTGCACTCAGTTTGATGGAAATCTCTCGCAGGATTGTCATTGTTTCTTGCGGGTTGGGTGCGTGAGAGAGAAGTCCCTCTGATGAAGACGAAGCTTTGTTTTTCTCAAGAGAAGTTTGAGGTTCTTCTTCAACAACATGTAGTGAGCTGGAAGGCTAGTTTATTGCAGCCATTGTGGAAGGCTCAGGTGAGTGAGGTTGGCCTTGCGAGCTTGCTTGGTCCTCTGAATTTGTTTGCGATTCAAGAACCATTTAGTCGTTTGCCAGATGATTGGTTTTGGACTAAAAAAAATACAAAAAGTCAATGGGCCAACCAAAACAAAAGAAATTAATATACAAAACGAAGTAAGCAAATGAATTCTTACTTGGACAGGGAACAATTGTTATGTTTCTTCAATCACTTGAAGCGTAAGCTTGGCGAGGGGGGAGTTTGTTCCCTTGGTTCTGGAGTAACCTCAACCAATGGCTGTGGTTCTTCGACTTGGAGCTCTGGCGAGGAAGGAACTAGAATTTCTTGCTCTAGAATGACTTGGTCATTCTGAGAACTTATGCCCTCGCCAGAACAGGAAGGAATGAAGCAAGATTGGAACTCAATATGAAGACGCCGAAACAGAACAACAATATTAATTGGCTTTCTCTTCTCTTCTTCCTCGAGTTCCTTTAGTATGATTTCAGCCAGAAACCTGGCTATGAAGTTTTTACAGCACTCTTTGCCGCTGTTTATGACTTCGAGTCCTGTTTCATGATCTTCAGTTCCAAACATGATGCTGGAATCATCAAACTTCAAAATGTAGGCTTTGCAACATCCTTCGAAAAGCCTTTCTCCGAGTGAGTCTATAATATAATAGGCTTCATCTTCAGCTTTGAGGATGAAAAAATGATTGTTCCAACTCACTAGGTACACCTGAGGCTTGGTGCTCTTGCTGATGTACTCTCATATCATATCAAATGATGCAAGATCACCCAGGGCTGCAAACCTCTCTGGGTTGAAATACCCAATGAAGGAGTCATCAGACGAAATCTCAAAGGGTCTGATGTTGACCTTCAGAATAACCTAGAGATCATAATGTTGATTCGGGTAGGAGCTGGCGAGGGCTTCGTCCTTTTATAGTTTCTGTCACTCCAAAGAACCTTGGACTATGAGGTCATCAAATTCGGAGACCGTGGGCATGCTGTTTGGATTTGCACATAGCTAGTGTGCAATGGTGAAAACCAGTGCCGACCAGGTGCTTGCCCCGGAGGCTTTATCACTCTGTTGATCAAAAGAGGCGTGGAAGACATGAGCTTGAAGCTTGGCTTTTCCATCCCTGCTTCTGATCTCCGTAGCTGTCCAGATACGACTTGGGGGCCCCTTAGGCCTGGAGTGAGTTTTTCTGCGCTTATGAGACTATCAAAAGATTGGATCAGCTATTGGTTCAGTGAGAAAGTTGAAAAATATTTGTTCTGGGTTAGGAATTTGCAATACTTACTGATTGCCTAGAAGGTGTGGACCTTTTCTTCTTAAAAGCTTGCACGACAACGGTCACGTCTGGTTCTTGGACGTGCTGTTGATTATAAGAAAGAAGAATTGGTCAGACACAATATGAGAAATTGCTAATACATGTGGCACATTTGAATGTAAGAAGTATACATGTGTTCAGGGAGTTTTACTCGTGTTCTTGTACAACTTCCCAATAACCGCCAAATCTTCTTCATTCGAGAATCTTTTGTCTAAATCGCAGAAGATGTTGTCAAAATGAGCAAGCGGTCCTATGTGTCAGATATCTTCCCAAAGCTGGGAGCGCCATACTTGGTACGGCTTGGTGACCGATTGAGAGATCGTAAGTGGCTTCGTCAATTCAGGAATAATCACCGTTGGAAAGCCAAAGTGTTCATCCTGCATATCTAATGCTGTAGGATGACTTGTCTCTCGCCAAAGAGTATATTTGTTCATAGAACAAGCAAGGGGCATGGGGGCATCTTGGGCGAGCCCAAGTTGTCTCGAGAAATGGTTTGAAGCATAGAGCTCATACCCGAGGCTCAAAGAATCAGGGACTGGCAGGTCCTTGCATGTGTGACATTGAAGGAAAAGGTTCCTCGCAAGGTCATCTTGTTTTGGCGAGGGCATAAATCCACTCGCAAGGCTGCCAGAGTAACGACGATTTAGAACCACTTCAATTGCTATGGTTGGAAAGTCTTTATGGGAGCAGAGGTGGTTGAAGCAAAGTAGATAGGACCATGCTATAGTCCTAGTTGGTGCAGATACCAAGGTCTGGCCCATGAGCTTGTTTTCTTCAAAGGGAGGAACTGCTGAAGGGTGAAAGAAAGGAAAGTACATCTGCAACCAGAACTCTACCATCCAGAGTGGCCCTGGTTGATTAAGGTCGAGCTTTAAAAGGACGACTCGCCTCAGACTGTAGTAGATGTAGGCGAGAACAGATTCAACTAAGCCCAGTTGTTCACGATTGAAGAGGCGTTCGGCGAGATTGGTCCAACATCTGTTGACCTTTGCGGAAGAAGGACAGAAGATGTACTTTGATAGCCAATATTCCAAAAAGGTTATGCCTCCTTGGTCGGTGTCTTTCTCCTCCTGTGCAAAATGTTTAACCCAGGAAGAGTATGAGGAATGACGGTTGAGGGAGGCTCGAACTGGTGTCCCGATTTAGTGATTATGTGACTAGGAGTTTTCAAATGTTGGAACTCCAAAAAGGGTATATAAATCAAGAATAGTAATGCTCACATCACCATAGGGAAGGCATAAGCAGTTGGCGGTGCAATCTCAAAAGCACATGGTTGTGGCGAATGGTGCTCTGTTGCCACCAGCTGGGAGTGAAAAACACAAATTAATGAGTTGGGTAATGTCGAACTCTTCCCATCGATTGATATCTTATCCACGACGGTGCCAGTACCAAGTGAGATCCTCTGCGTTTGGATGTTGCCATTTCCCAATTAAACATAGAGTATCTTTGTTTATCCATTCTTTGGGTTCTGCCTTGGGATGTTCTTGGAATATCAAGGCTGAGTTGCAAAGGGGATGGCGGAGAAGATTAAAAAGTTCTGGATTGAACGGAGTATCCAGAAAGGGACCAAGTAGGGCAGTGCCTTCATTTGGGTCGATATTTAAGGAGATGATTGCCTCTGGGTTTTGTTGATTGGCGACGGCTTTGAGGTGTTTGGAGAATTTCTCGACGTTACGGTCTGAGTAGAGAATGGAGATGTCTTTGCATGGAGGCATGTTTTTAATCAGAATAGATAGACGACAGTGAGAATGGAAGGTTTTAGCTTTTGACTAAGGAGGTTGAAAGACCAGGATCAAGGCAAGTGAGAGAGTCTCGTTGGGGGATACGATTTTGTTAATGTGGACTGTTGTTTTTATATTACATCAGTCAAGTGACGCAACTTTTTAGAGGAGTTGTGTAACGTGGCACTTGCGTGTAATGTTACCGTTTGGTTTAACAACGCGTCATTCGGGTAATATTCAAGTCTTTTCGCTTGCACAGGTAATTTAAGCTCAAGACTTGAGGGGCAATGTTTGGGCCTGAAATAAATATTTCATATTAGTCTTGAAAGGCTGAAGTCTTGGCGAACGGCCCAGGTAAAAGATGTAGCTTGGCGAGCGGTCAAGTGGAAAAACAGAGTTCGTTTCCAGATCAACTTAGGATTGTGGATTCCGGATAGCTAGTTCATGTAGCTTAATGTCTATTATACATTTTCTGTTTCAGATAGGTTTCTTTTAGTAAAGGAGCTGTGATAATATTAGAACTATATAAAGATAAGATCCGTGTGCTGGATGGTGTTAAAGTTATATTAAGGTTCAAAGAGCAAGAGCAGAAGAAGTTCAAGAGAATTAAAAGACGACTACTGAGCATTATATAAAGAGAGTAAGAGCATTGGTGAAAGGGTCCCCGATCAAATAGAAAACATTTACTATACGCAAGTACACCTAGACATCTCGTCAAGAGATTCTATCTTTGTAGCAAGACAATCAAAGTGCTTGTCACTGAACGAGTGAGAGTATTGCGATCAGAGGAAGCAATTATCACGACTGGAAGGTTGAAGGGTTTGTCACATATCGAGTGAGAGTTCAGACATCCAAGGAAGCGGTGTTCTCAACACATCGTTAGAGAAGTTTCTCTGCTTTGCACTCGTAAAGGGTAGTGTGAGGTATCGATTTCTGGGGTTCTGCTAGAGACACATAAACCCAAAGTTCTAGGTTACTAGGCAAGAAGGACCTATTCAGGCAAGGTTGATGCTCTCCTTGTCTTAATTGCTTATCAAGAAGTCAGACAGCTTTTAAGTTCTATATTTCATTGAGAGACGGTGGCACGCCAGCACACGAAGCACATACATGATAAACCGACAACTGCAGTCAAACTATCCGAACTCAATAAAAAAGACTGCTTTGCGGAAGGATCTCTCCGCGAGAGATATTTTAGTGTCAAATAAGATTGATTGCAAGTTCCCAAAATCTCAATTCAATCACAAAATAGAGTTTTATAAATTTCATACATTGCCTACCATGAATTCAGCGTCAGCGACTACGGAGGAGGAGGAACTCAGGCGAGGAGGCCGGGAGGCGGGAGGGTTGATCGGTGCAGCAACTGGCTATAGCCCAGGCGAGATCTTTGTGTCGTGAGATCAACACTTCGAGAGGCAGAGTTGCAAAGATCGATATGGCTACTGCCCAGGCGAGAGAATGAGAGAGTTAAGATGTTGAGGCTAGGGCTGGGCTCTATACCATTTCTTTTCATTGGCCCAAAATTTTGGGTGGGCTGCAACCTATCCTGTCACTGGGCTGGATATGCCCTTGACTAGGCTAGGTTTCAAGCATTTAAAAATAAATAAATTACAATATAACACAGCATAATCTTGATCTACTCTCTAGTTTAAGAATATTAAATATTTGAAGAAACCGTGTGATCTTAAAACCAGATTGAGAAAAAGAAGATGAATTAAAGACATTATCATGCATTGTAATTAATGTGATTTCCAGCCTTTTGATTTTGTTACTTTCAAACAAAAAAAATAAAAAAAATGAGACTAACATTGCTCAAACACATTTGTGTGTGAAATTTCATTTTTTTTATGGCTATGGACATACAATTTTTTGTTTCTTGAAATTAAGGGTGTCTAAAAGGTTAATTTTCTGTTTTATTTTCTTTTATTTTAAGAATAATAATTGGGTCCAAACATAGTTTGGACACCATCATTCAAACAACTCTCATTTATACAATTTTTAGTTTGTTATTTTATTACCAAGACCACTTAGCATATAATTTACCTTGTAAGGATCATGTATACAAAAAATCGAATAAATTGGAAATCGTTTGCTTATTAAATTTTTCAAAACAAATAGAAATTTGTTAATATAATGTTAATTAAAATTCACAATAACTATCCATTTATATTTAATTTATTTTTTGGAGAGTTGATCTTCAACCCATACTCTATAAAATAGGTGGTCTCAATTGTAAAATATCCCAAAAGTTGTATAAATTGGAGTCATTCGAACGATGGTATCCAAACTATGTTAAGACCCAAATATTTCCTTTTTTTTTAATGTAAGGGCGGTGTGCCAACCCTCAAGTCTTGATTCATGAGAGAGTAGAATACATAGGAGGGACATAAAACCTGAACCCCATAGTATGATAAGCTCACATAAAATATCTTGAATAATAAGTAGACATCCTACAAAAATTATGTAAACTAACACTGGCCACATAGAATATCTTGAATAATAACAAGACATCCTATAAAAATTATGTAAACAATCACGGACCACATAACAGAGAACAACTCTTCAACGCTCATTCTATCTGTTTCTTAGTAATGGCGGTAAATTGGAAAGATCGAATAGCTTTCCCAACAACTCGAAACAATGAAACTTCTCCGGTGAAAGCGATGCATCGGTACCCGGTCTGGAACAACTTTCTCAACCTGCTGCCGACAAAAGTTGACACTTCCTTTCATTCGACCACTAGGTGGGAGCACCCATTTAGACACAGTATGCTCCCAATCTAGGATCGACAAAGCACAAAGAATGCACACACGGACAAATCGCCAAGATCGCCCCACATACCTCGCTAAACAAGGATTTATTTTCAACATGAAATATACAAACACAAAATAAAAATTAACCAAACATAAAAGAGATGTGTCCTGAGCCCAAGCTCACAACCAAAGGAAAAACATAATAGCTTGCATCGCGCCACCAGGAAGTTTTGTCGACCATCAACCTGCGCCATCGTTTCTCTGCACCTTCACTTTTCCTATGGCATCACCGCCTATCCACCATACCTATCCTCATTTCCACACGACGACGACGCATAGATCCATAGGAACAAATTGGATCAAACCTCCCGATCTTGCCGCATCGGAGGCAGCCACTCCAATTGCCGCCAAGTGCAAAGCATCGCGGCCACACTAACTTCCGCTCGTCTGCTGATCTTGGGTCGCCGACCACCTCACCAACCCGACCAGATCTCTCTACACGACGCCAAGCCACTGCCACCTTGATTTATTAAGGTTTACCCTATCTTGCCCGACGACGCACTCATGAAGATAGGCCGCCGGACAAGACCCCTCTTCTCTCTCTGTTTTTCTCTGTGGTCTCTCTCGCGACTAGAATTTTTCAATTCCACCCGCTCCAGTAATATTTATTACGATGTTTTGTGATTTTCATCTTATGTAGCGTACAATACTTTTAATGACTTTTCTTCCGAGAAAAATATTTGAAGTATGTTCCCTCAAAGACTAGTCAAGCCGACACTCAGTTTGCACGTGGGACCATGCACGTGCGTAGATGATTAAAACAGAGTCACATACGTTCTGTATCTTAGCTAGCTAGGGCTGAAGAACGTGTTAATTTATTCCCCTTCTTATTTGTTGATTCATCTGGAAGAAACTACATAAATTCTTCAAGTTCTTATAGAGTACTTCTCTGGTTTGTATCCGGCATTTCTGTTAAGTCACAATAACTTAATATAATATTTGTCTCATGTACTAATTTTAATTACGTTAATGTAATTTCGTTAGCCTCTCCAAAAAAAAAAAGTTCTTATAGAGTAAACCTAATTCTACATGCAAACCAAATCACAATGTTTTTGATCGATGTGACCCATCTACAAACAAATTCAATTAGGGCATCTGCACCGGGGAGGGACGGCGAGGACGTCCGGGGGGGTGGCCCGCGTGGAGAGGATGTCCGGGGGGGGGGGAAGGACGTGCAGCGAGAGGGACGGCGAGGAGCGACCGACAGTTGACTGAGAGGACGACCTCACCGGCGTCCTCGTTTGAGGAAGAAGGAGAGGACGTGCTGCCTGGTGGGCCCCACGCACGTGGGTGACGCCAGGCTCACGTCGTATTTTTTTTAACCTGGCGCGTGTATTACACGCGCCGGGTAAAAGGTAAAAAAAAATAACGAACCAATAGGAATGCGCCACGTGGCGCGTCCAGGGCTGATCACAGTTCAACGGCTAAGTTGATCTCTACCGTCCATTTTGAACGGATCTAAACGAATCCAACGGCCTATATTTAAATGCAACGGCCAGATCAGAATAAAATGAAAAAATTGCAAAAAAAACCCAAAAAAATTGCAAAAAAATCCCAAAAAAATTGCAAATGAGCCCCTACATTTTTTCTATAAATACTACCTTCATTTAATTCATTTCTCACACCATTTCATTCACAACAAATTCATTCTCTCCCTCTCTCCATCTCTCCTCTAAATAATTTTTTTTTGTCGGAAATAATGGCTACAAATTGGCTTCTTTCGGAAGATGTACAATTGAGCATCTCTTATTGTCGTTTTAGCGTTGATTCCATCACCGGAAATCGACAAAAGGTAGAAAAATTGTGGGAAAAGGTTTATGGCGATTTTAAGGCGAATTTGGAGCTAGGTTATGGTGAATCGATGCCGGAAGCTAGGACCCAAAACGCATTATCCTCTCGTTTCGCAAAGTTGAAGCCGAATTTGAAACTTTGGGGGAGTGCTCTTTCTTTCGCACGAAGGAATGCATCTTCCGGCTCCAACATACACGATGAGGTAATGTTTTTGATCTCCAATATTTATTTCATTTTTTACCATATTATTTCAACTTATGTTCATGAAATACATGTTATTTATTTCATGATATTTATGAATTACAAGTTATTTATTCCATGTTATTATTATTATTTTTTAGATGAGATGTGCTCAATCATTTTATGTGGCAAAAAAAAAAGAGTTTAAAGACTTTGCTTGTTGGGAAGTAGTGAAGAATCATCCTTACTTCATCCATGTCGAGGCTAGTACACCTCCGGCTTCTTTATCATCTACTCAGTCTTATTCATCATCACATCCCGCAAGCTCAATGCCTCCCACCGTCAACTTGGAGGAGGATGATGCATTTGCCACACCAATCAGCAACCAAACTCCTTCTTCTCCGGAGCGTCCTATGGGAGTGAAAACGGCCAAGGAAGCGAAAAAAAAAATGAAAAAGGGTATGAAGCAATCAAATGAAAGAGCCGAGGCTTTGAATAGGATTGCAGCAAATCAAGAATCTTATGGTAGCAATCAAATGGAAAGTGATGCAATTGAGGTTTCCCTTATGCGAGAGCAAATCGCCCTTCAAAAGAAAGACATCGAATTGAGGGTTTTGGCAGAGGAAACTCGGATTATGTCAATGGATACCGAGAGCATGACTCCTAAATCCAAGAGGTATTTCACAAAGAGAAAAGCAGAAATCCTTTCTCAATTGGATGGGGTTGAAGAAGAAGGTAGCGAAGAAGGCTATTCCAATTGTTATCGCCCCCTTTTTCCAAGCACTTAAATTATTGTTTATGTAATTTAAATTATGCACTTTAAATAGTTTAATTTATGCACTTTAAATTATGTACTAGGTAGTTTAATTTATTCACTTTAAATTATGTACTAGGTAGTTTAATTTATGCACTTTAAATTATGTACTATGTAGTTTCCCTTTTACAAAAACAAAATTGCACTTTCTTTATTTTCACCAAGTTCCCACACATAACAAAATATTGAAACACACATAATGGAAATACGTAATTCAAACTCACAACAATGCAATTAAAACAACATATTTTATAGTTGTTCCCCGGTCTCAAGAAACCAGTTGTGCTTAACTAAGTCCTTCTGAAGCTCTCCATGGATGTAAGCAGATTGGAGATCTACAATACGGTCATTAAACCGTTGTTCATTTTGTCCATCTCTTCCAACCGGCTGGAAAGGAATTCGGTTCCCCCATTCATCCACTGGCCCATCATAAGCTGTAAATACGGTAGCTGGGTTTTGGAGATCTTCTTCGTCGTTCTCCTCAAACTCATCCTCCACGAATTCCTCCTCAACGATCATGTTGTGCATTATGATGCACTCCAACATGATGTTTTTTAACGTCGAAAGGCGGTGACACCGAGCTGCATGCCGAATTATCCCCCAACGAGCTTGTAAGATGCCAAAGCACCTCTCCACATCCTTGCGGTACGACTCTTGCTTCCTCGCAAAAAGCTTTTGTGGAAGATCTTGAGGATTCGAAATCATTTTGACAAACGAGGAGTACCTCGGATATATCCCGTCAGCAAGGTAATAAGTGTTACGGTATGTCATACCGTTCACTTTATAAGTCACAGCCGGACTTCTTCCAGCAAGCACTGCATCGAAGACATCTGATTGGTAGAGCATGTTGATATCATTTTGAGCTCCTGGTACCCCGAAGAAACTGTGCCAGATCCACGTGTCATATGAGGCCACTGCCTCTAAGATGATAGTTGGACGACCCTTCCTCCCTGAGTACGCCCCGGACCAAGCGGTTGGGCAGTTCTTCCACTCCCAATGCATACAATCAATGCTTCCGATCATACCAGGAAATCCTCGATGTCTAGCCCTTCTTAGAAGTCGAGTGATGTCTGTCTGATCTGGAGCACGGAGGTAACGGGTACCATAAAGCTCTACCACTTGGGTGCACCACTTCTTCATGCACTCCAGAGTTGTTGATTCCCCCATCCTTGTGATTTCGGCACACTGATCAGCAGCTGAGCCGTAGGCCAATATCCGGAGAGCACCGGTCATCTTTTGTTGGGGAAGTAGTCCGACCATTCCAGTGGCGTCGGCTCTTTGATGCCAAAATGGGTCTAAGTTGCAGAGGTCCGTCATTATACGGTTGAATGTATTTCGGCTCATTCGGAATCGTCGACGAAAGTCATGGTCGGTGAAGACTGAGCGTTCGATGAAGTAATCTTTCATAAGATTTTGGCCCCTGGACTCCCTCATCCTTGGTTGATTTGGAAGGCGGCGTGGTGGTGGTTCATCATCAAAAGTTGCATCAACGGCCACCGCGTCGATTACGAATTGATTGGCAATTTCTGCATTTCGCCGGCGTTGTTGTCGCCTCCTATTGAAAAAGGTACCGAAACCCATGGGATTCATCTTGATGAAACCAAAATGTGAAGAAGTGTTTATGGTGGCTTAGATACGAGTAGAACTACAAGTGATGCGTAGTTGGTGTGAGTCTACCTCTCCCATATCTCTTTATTTTATAGCCATCTTGAAAAATCAGATTTTTTAAGATAACGACACGTGACAACTGTCGATTGGTTGAAAATCTTACCGGAAATCTCCATCAATAATTTTTCCGACACCGACACGTAGACATTACACGTGTTTCATTCTCATTGGTTTGTAATCTTACCGAAAATCTTACCGGATATCTCCATCAATAATTTTGCCGACACCGCCACGTAGACATGACACGTGTCTCAAAATTACTGGTCGAAAATCTTATCGGAAATCCGCTACCAATTAAATGATCCAGAATGACACGTGTCGACATCTTATTGGGTGAAAGTATTATTTGAATTTAAATGTAAAATATTTTAAATATTAATGAATAGTAATAGGAAGTCCTATTTTGGAAACCGCTGCACGAAAAACAGGAATAGGACTTCCTATTTTGAGGAATTTCTCAAACGAGTGAGGAATTCCTCAAAATAGGACTTCCTCACCCAAAACATGGGTGCACATGCTCTTATAGAGTACTTGAAACTCATTAATAAGATGCACGCTTTGAGATTGAGACGTAGAACTCCAAGCTTAATTGATTAATTAATGGACTATATTATTGAAGCTCAAGTTGGTAGTTTATAGAGTAAGTAACAAGCCGTCCTCGTCTCCTCGATATGATCTGATCATCTTGTTATAGTGTGACAGGTGACTTAATTAGCTCTAGATATTCAAAGACTTCAAACTTCGAAGAGTTCAAACATCGACTACTTCGGTTTCAGACAAACAAGAGAGCATCCAAAAACCCTAGCCGATATCGCTTGTTGATTGAGAAACGTATACATATTCTTATATAATCCCTATAATTATACTGTTCTGCACACGTAGAGAGCCACACTTTTAACCTAATTTATAGAAATTAAGACGACTGGTTTTTATTTGATTAAATGTAGTTTGAATAGGGGGCAATTCTTCAGAGTCCAACGTGTTATCGGGGACGAGTCTGATCGAAACATATACAAAGAGGTAAGTGCAATCTGTACGTAAGCTAGGTTGTCGTTCCGAGTTCCGATCGATCGCCATGGCTGTTTTCAGAAAATTGTTGTAGTGAGAACGATGGGTTAATTTGTTATCTTCTGTAAACTGTACGTGGAAATATGATATGGCGATCGATCAAGACGGAGAGCCTAAGCTTTCCAATGACTTGAGCTGGCATTTGATCGAGGCTTGCTATATATCACTGATTCACAAGTCTAGACAACATTGGAGTAGTCAACAAGAACAGCTTAATTAAGATAAAAGTTAAATCTCATTGAGTCATGTAATTGTGGGGATCTTTTGACCAAGTGCTAACTTACACGATTGATAAGGAAAGGTATAAGGACCTTGGACCTATGTATGTGTCTTTCTGAAGCAAGGACCCTGCTGCAGAATCGTGCTTTGTTTGACTGTGAACTGATCGATTAACGTCTTCTGAATTCTTTCTTGCACAGTCTCTCGTACATTGAAAATCTTTCCTAATTAACTTGTTTTATAGTGTAATTTCTAATGGCGCGCAACCGTCCCTCTGAAAAATGGAAATTTAGTACGTAGGATGCATATATTTCCGTTTCAAGGTTATATATATAGTATAGTTCCACCTATCTTATATGATCAGGTTGCCATGAGAAAATATCTCAATTCTCAAGGGTGAAATCATATGCATTGTTCCATATATATGCCAGGTCATGTGAGAGACGAGAAATTAGTGTTAATCTAGGGCAAATGCATATATATATATATATAGTTTTTTTCAACATATATTACTAATTCTCTGGATTGGAGATTCTCTTCTTCCTTTTATTGTGGAGAGTGGGGTTGTCGATCAATATGTAAGCAATTGAAACCAAAATAAAATATTTAGTTGATATAGAGTTCCCAGGTTACTAGAGTGGGGATCACTATAATCGATTAAGTGAAAGATTACATAATGCAATATGTTTGAATTCAAATTCAAATGATACAGTTACTACAAACTTATCATATACAAACTGAGAAATAGATGTCATGTTGTCCTTAATGGAAGGAACCATAACTAACTATTTTGGTATGCATATAAAAGATTAGAATACAAACATTGATCCCTACTAGACACTACGAATTCTCTATTTCATTCTGTCCCATCAAACAACGAGATATAAATGATGTATCTAAGAGAAGATCTAATGTCTCAAGGAGCAAATTGCTGTTAGTATTTCAAAGTTCATATTCAATCTGTTTTAGATACTATAGTATACATTTCTTATATTTTGTTCTATTTGATTTCTATTTGACATAGCGTTTATACTACAGTCTATATTATATATTTAAGTTAAACTAACAATTGGTATCAGAACATTCTATGCTCAAATAGAAATTGAATTGGTAAAACTTAAAGATTCTGGAAAGCAGTTAAACTTTTGCAAGTTTTTAGTACTGTTTCTTCTCTATGGATCGAAATTCAAAAGATCATTTTACTTGTTGTTTAACATTGCTTACATGGTTATGAGCACTCAATATGCATGATTAAATTACAGATCAAGTTGAATGGACAAATTAAAGAATAAATTTATGTATAACATCATGCTACAAAAGTAGCCTTGTATACATAAAATTTACACTACAAGAAAAACTCACTTAGACGACGGAGAGTTTCCGTCGTCTAAGTGAGTTTTTCCGTCGTCTAAGTACTTAGACGACGGAATCTCCGTCGTCCAAGGTCCGTGCTTCAAGTGCTGTCGTCCAAGCACCTGGACGACGGAGAATTTAATCTCCGTCGTCCAAGTTCACTTGGACCGCGGACATTCTCCGTGGCCCAGGTGAGCACTTGGACGACGGAGATTCAGTTCTCCGTCGTCCATGTGCTCATCTGGGCCACGGAGATGCTAGCAATCTCCGTGGCCCAGGTAATCACTTGGACGATGGAGATTCAGTTCTCCGTCGTCCAAGTGATTACCTGGGCCACGGAGATTGTAACATTCTCCGTGGCCTAGGTAAGAACTTGGATGACTGAGAACTGAATCTCCGTCGTCCAAGTGCCTATTTAAATTTTATTTTTAAATTAAATTGTAATTAAATATTATTAATTTAATTTATTATTAATTGTATTTAAATAATGAAAAATGATAAAATTAATTAAATAAACTAAATTATTAATATTACTTAATTATTAAATAATTAATGAAAATTAATTTGTACATACACATCCAAAAAAAAACCCATAAAAATGAAATTATTGTTCGAAATGCGGAAAGAAACGAGATAATTAATAAACTACTGCTAGCTAATTAATACACTGGAGGAGCAGATGCATCGCCGCGTCCCCCGCCTCCAGCCGGGTCGTCGTCGTCGCGGTATGGGTTCGGAGGAGGTTGACATACTTCTCGAGATTGTTGCATGAGGGCGATGAGTTGGGCTATTTGTGCTTGTTGCTCGTCAAGTCTTTGCCGCATGGATTGATTCTCCTCTCGTGCCAGTCGATTCTCCTCTCGTGCCAGTCGAGCCTCTTGAATGGCTGCTTCGACGGCCGCAACCTGAGTCATTCTCCGCTGCCCCGAACCTCCCGTAGATGATGAGTCGGAGGTCGTCGACAAATCTCGAACCACCTTAGGCCCGAAGTGCCTAACCTCCTTGCCAGCTCTACGACCATAGACCTCATCCGCGATTGCAATTTGGCTCTCCATGGACAGAGGAGGCAGGTCTTCCGGCGGCACATCTGGGAACGCAAGCTGAGTGTTAGCCAATTCTTCCTGCGCACGCTCTATCACCCTTGCCTACAAAAGAATAATTAATTTATTATAATGAAATAATATTTAAATAATAATTACTATAATTAAAAGCACATATATATATATCACTTACGCCGCATTGACTCGCTTCATTATCGAGCACAGGCGTCACGTACGCGCTTATGCTTGCATCGAGATAAGGGTGTTTGGAGCCCTTATCCCTGTGCTCCTTGGCTATTTGAATGAGTTGCTTGGTGCCGGAAGTATGGTGTTTGTCCTTCTTCCCCCGGTTGGCTTTGTTGACACCGGAGAATTTCTGTTAGATAACATAATTAAATCATTACAAAATTAATAAATAACTAAAATTTAAATAATTCAATTATCTTAATTTAAATAAAAAAAGTAAATTAACACCTTAAATTCGTCATCGGCAAAGTGGTTACACAACCACTGCCACTCATCTTCTCTATCCCCACGCAGCTCTACGGGGGGAGGCACGGGACCGACAGTTTCGAAGTACTGATGGAGCCTGTACTTCCAATCTTTGTAGATGGAGTTGGCAGTTTGGTTGATATGCCTCAACATCGCCGGTGATGGATCCACCGCAAATTGTTCCTATCAGAAATAAATAAAAAATTATAATCGTATATATTATGAAATTCTAACTAATATTAACAATATTATATAATAAGTAAAATTATACGTATTACGTACCGAAAGTTCTTTGAAGACTTTCGCCTTCTCATCATCCGGCACCTCCCTCCAAGTAGGGGAATTAACTCGAACCCGGCTACGAACGATTGACCCTATGCTATGCGCCGAGAGACTTGCTAGCTTAGCTGTGGGAGGGCCACCGGTGAATTCATCGTAGGGCAAGTCGATCTTTTTCCCAGTCGCCTTGCAAATTTTCTCCACTTTGCCCCCTTTAACGGGACCCCGAGTCCTTTTCGGTTCCAGGTCAGTGGGGGGCCCTCCTTTGCTTACGGCGGGCGTTGTACATGATAGATTCAGCGGTCGAGGACGCCTGAGTACTTGCCGTTGAACCGGTACCGGGCGTCGGAGTTGAAAAGGGGTCGACGTCATCACCGCTGGAGATAAATGGGGCAGAGGGAATTTCCCCAAGAGGCGCCACCTCCGAACCAGATGAGGGGTCCGGATTGAGGGCGTCGTTGCCCTCCTGTTGAACCCAACCGACTTGGTCCGCCAAGCGGCGGAGCATGGCATCTTCTGCCTCCTGTTGGGCTGTCTTCTTGCCGGATGGAGCCATTTAAACCTAGGAGTACGTTGTTAAAATACCTACTTATCATAATAATTACAAGTGCAAAATTTACGCTAATTAAGTACGGTTAAGATTTAAATAGAGTACACTAGCTTGGCTTTTTCGGTCGTTCAATGGACGTGCGACCCGAGCGATAAAGTGTAAATTTTTAATTAATCAGCCTTGGTTAAATTGAAAAACATGGCCAGTTAGGGATAGAGATAACGCGAGAGACATGACTAATTTCGACAAAACACCTATTGGTGTCGTCTTTCTTAGATCCAAAACTTGTCACCAGTCATAACCCGTTTCTAGACACCATGTCCGACATTCGGCCAATTTTTTGAAAATTTACACTCCCTCAAGTCCTTTGCAAACTCCGCCATTAACCTCGTGTCCATAACTTCACTTAGGTTATGGTGTGCGGTGATGAAATCCACACATCACGAGGGGTTAAGGAGATAAGCTAGGAAAAGAGGCGCCATCTATTCCAAAGAGTGCGACTTAATAAACCAAGCTTATGTACTAAATTTAAATCGAAGACATACTACCATGCAATTTACTAGAAAATACACGTAATTATCAATTAATTAAAACAATAAATAATGACAATAATGAATTATTATTTATCATGCATTTAATAATAATTATTCATTTACCAATATAATGAATTATTATTAACAATAATTATTATTACTATTATTTAATTATAATAATTATTATTTACCAAATAACTATTATAATAACTAATTAATTAAATGATAACAACCAAATATTAATTAGAATAATTATAATATGATTACTAAATATTAATAATAACCACTAAAAATTATTATAATTACAATAATGAATTATTTAAAACTAATTATTAAATTATATTTAGAAATTAATTAATTAAATAAAAATAATGTTAATAAGGTAAAAAATAGAAATTTACCTCGCCGGAGTAATCAGGAATATCGCCGGAGTTGAGTCGTTGGAGAGGAGGAACCACGCCGGAAAATTTGTCGTCGGAGCGTCGCCGGAGGAGGAAAATCACCGGAGGAGAGGAGAGGAGAGGAGAGGAGAGGAGGAGAGGAGAGGAGATGGAATGAGAAAATGGGGGGTGCTGTTCTATTTATAGGCTTTCACTTAGACGACGGAGCACTATTTTCCGTCGTCCAAATTCACTTGGACGACGGAAACAGTGTTTTCCGTCGTCTAAGTGACGGTTTAAA
The DNA here is from genome assembly GCA_946800695.1 of Geum urbanum. NCBI lineage: Eukaryota > Viridiplantae > Streptophyta > Magnoliopsida > Rosales > Rosaceae > Geum > Geum urbanum. The sequence goes on along the minus strand of OX327007.1, from coordinate 41,199,938 downwards.
AAAATTTGAAGCGGCGCCAATTAATCAGCGGGACGTTTGGAACCGCCATAAATTTGGACTTAGACAACGGAGTATTAATTCTCTGTCGTCTAAGTGGAAATTTAAGCGGTGCCAAAAATTGAGGCGGTAAATCGAACCGCCATGATTTTCGACTTGGACGACGGATATGTCATTCTCCGTCGTCCAGGTGAACACCTGGACGACGGAGAATGACATCTCCGTCGTCCAAGTGAAATTTACATTGAAAATAAAAATAAAAAATAAATCGAACCGCCATGGTAATTTTCACCTGGACGACGGAGATGTTCGTTCTCTGTCGTCCAGGTGAAAATTACGTAAAAAAAAATTTTAAAATTAATTCACTAGGAATTTAGCGATCTGTCATTCGAGTAAAATAATCGTACAATATTGATGAACGCATCGTATATATGAACAGTTAAATTTGAACCGCTGAATAATTTTATGTCTTGAAAGTTGTTAAGTATCAACTAAGCTTTACGACTTAAGTGTTCATGAGTAGAGGCTCATTTGCAGCAGAGGATTAACGAAATTGAATTTGGACAAAACAACCGTTGGATATGTTCGTCGTAACATAATATATAAATACAATAAAAGACCAGAAAATAATAAGTTCGGGAAGGGTTTCATCGGCACAGTCAACCGCAAAACCGAGAATTTCACAAACCGGAAACGTGGATACAAGACATTTCGCAACTCCGATTTTCGAACCGTCGAAGCTCACACACCAAGAATTGTTTACTCTAAAGTCTTGACGAAAAGAATATGCATTGGAAGAAGGTCTAGATGGTCGTTGTCTTAGAAAAAATTACGAAATCTTCACCTGGACGACGGATAAGGTCATCTCCGTCGTCCAGGTGTATAGACCCTGAATTCAGGGGTTAGGGGGCCTTACTGTTTAGGGTTTAGGGTTTGTGAACTTGGACGACGGAGAATGACCATCTCCGTCGTCCAGGTGTAAAAACCCTGAATTCAGGGGTTAGGGCCTTAGGGTTTAGGGTTTAGGTCGTCCAGGGTCATTTGTGTGTCCGTTCAATTATTTTGAATAAAAAAAAATTAAAAAAATGATCGATCGATCCGATTTGCTAGATTTAGGGTCGAGGAGTTAGGGAGATTGCCAAAATACCCAAAAGACGACAACCTGCAATTAATTTCTCCGTTGTCCAGGATATATAATTCGGATTAATTAATTAATTTAATTTAGTTTACGTACGTCGGTCGATCCGATATATCTGATCGAGCATGGACGCGTGTAATTAATTAATTAAGTACAAAAAGTCGAAGATATACGTACATATATACATTCTCCTCCTTATAATATTTATATTAATTATTGATCGATGATGCATCGATCATATATTACAATAATTACATAAATTAATTACCAATTAATTTTTCTCGTCTTAGTTAAGTAGTCATCATCATAATCCTCATCATCCTCGTCCCCGGTATCCGATTCCTCATCCTCCTCATCGTACTCAACATCGTCCGACGAATAACCTGAGTCCTCGTCCGCGTCATCATCCTGCTCGTTTTCTTCATCTTCTTCATTAATGGCATCGATAATCTCATATTCAGTTAGATCTGTACAACCATCAGGCATGGGTAACCGTTCACCATCTTGAACCAGATCCATTATATCGGAGCGGATGACAGAAATATTAGGCTCTTGATACGCAGGAATGTCTCTTTCTGGTTCAACAGCATCTTCAGTCGTCCCTGGTATCCCTTCAATTGTCTCTGTATTCCATATTCCTCGATGAGAGATATGGTTCACTATTTTCCACCCTTCACCGGCTTTCGGATCGTCGAGATAGAACACCTGCCGAACTAAGGTGGCGAGAGCGAAAGGCTCATCCTCATACCAGCTTGAGTTTGTATCGACTGATAATAGTCCCAGGTCTTCCTTTGTACGCTTGAACCATCTGCACTTGAATAGGAAAACGTTGACATCATTCCCATAACATAGCTGAACCACATATACAATAGCCCCGTAATATAGATCATTGTCTTTCCCAACCGCTACCCCACTATTTTGTGTTATTCTTCCTTCATCTCGGGCCAATGAATGGAACTTTACACCGTTCACAAAATATCCGGGATAAATATAGTGTTTAATCGGCTTCCCTGCTAGCAAGTGCTTTGGCCATAACCACCACCCCCCGTGGTTTTCAGATTTTTGCAGATCAATCATCTGCAAAAAAGGGCAAATTAATATAAGGGTTTACTTTCTACAAACATGATCGATATGTATATAAATTACAAATTAAATACCGAGACATGCGTACGTACCCATTAGAAGAAATAATCGGGAAACTTCTTCTTAACCATTTTCTCAATCCACGCCGAACTCTTGTTTTGATTTAACGCCTGAAGCCTCTCCCTGTATGACATCATGTACGGCTCAACTTCGTCACAGTCTCGCAACACTACCCAATGTGCCTCAATAAGTTCTTCCCGTGTTAACGATTCCTTTAATACTCCTCTAAACGGTCGGACGACATTGGTGACGACAGAAAGATTGATGCGGGCACTGGGATCGGAGGCAGTGGGAGGTGGTGGGTCTTTGAGGTACCTGTTGTAGTAAGTAACACACTCATGCCTTAGGTATGTCTCTGCTATGGAGCCATCCGTGACCGACCTGTTTTTGACGAATGACTTATACTGTCCAAGCTGTCTACAAAATCAAACGTACAATAAGAATAAGTACATATAGCTAGTAATCTGCAGTGGAACAAATTATGAATCGAAAAACCTGTATAATTAATTAGTTGTACGTATCTTTCTTAAGGATACATCCAAGTGTACATGACCGGACCAGAAATGAGCACCTGCTCGGGCAGGTGGATCATTAGGTGAATCATGATGTCAAAGAAAGCAGGGGGAAAAATCCTCTCTAGTTTACAAATGATGTGCACAATTTGTTGTTGCAATTCCACCACATCTGAATTCTTTAATTCTCTGGCGCATAACCTCTGCCACCATCTGCACAATGCCACTATTGGTTCTACGACGTCCCGAGGCAAGTATGGTCGAATTACCACTGGAATCAGACGTTGCAGCATAACGTGATAGTCATGTGTCTTTAGACCAACAAACTTGTGTTGCACCTCGTCCACTGCTCCAGTTATAGTTGCTGCATACGTAGCTGGATAACGAACGCCCTTAAACTAGTGAAATACAGAACGTCTAAGTGTCGGCTTCACTGTGTAAGGTGCAGCTGACATCTTGTTGTACACTCCTTTCCTATCCCTCCTCAAACACAAGGGACGACGTAGATTCATTGATTCCATATCTTTGCGCGCTTTGGGAGTATCTTTAGTCTTGAACTTAATACCGAGAATTGTTCCCACCACGTTGTCGCACACATTCTTTTCTATGTGCATCGCGTCCAAGTTGTTCCTCAGCTTCAACTTCGACCAGTAAGGGAGTTCAAAGAATATACTCTTGTGATCCCAATAGCTCAGATCATGTGGAGGAATTGGATTGCATTTCTTTACATCCGCGTCATTGGTCAACACACCAAAGTCGAAATAGCTCAACCTCTCTAAAATCTCTTCGCCCGACCAACTACGGGGTTTAGGATTGTTCTCTACCGTCCCGTCGAAATGAGCTTCATCCTGTCGCCAGGGGTGGTCGTGAGGAAGCCATCTACGGTGACCTAAGTAACACACCTTCCTCGCGTGCCAACTAGAGTTCACGTCGTCCAAACATATAGGACATCCATTATATCCTTTTGTCCTGCAGGCTACCAACATCCCATACGCTGGAAAATCGCTGATCGTCCACATTACGGCAGCCCTCATCGTGAACATCGTGTCAGTGAATTTGTCATAAGTTGGGACTCAATTTTCCCACAACAGTTTCAGCTCGTCGATCAAAGGTCTGAGGTAGACATCTAAGTACTTCCCTGAAGATTTAGGACCTGGAATTAGTACAGTAAGGAAATTAAATTCCTTGTTCATGCACATCCACGGAGGCAAGTTGTACGGCATCAGAATAACTGGCCAAGTGCTAACGGCGGAGCTATTACTTCCCCAAGGAATGAATCCGTCTGTAGATAGGCTGAGTCTAACATTTCTAACCTCTGCAGCAAAGTCTCCAAATTCTCTGTCGAAATGTTTGAAACCCTCCCCATCCGCGGCGTGTCGCAGGACATCGTCATCTATTCACTTTTTTGCGTACCATCGCATCGCCTCTGCTATGTGTAGAGACATGTACAGGCGCTGCAATCTGGGAATCAAGGGAAAATATCGAACAACTTTCACAGGAATTCTCTTTTTCGAACTCTTCCTATTCACCTAGAATCTGCACTGGCCACATACGGGACAATAGTCCAAATCTTTATACTCTTTGTAAAATAGCACACAATCATTCGGACATGCATCAATTATCCTGTACTTTAGGCCGAGGCTGCTCAAGATATTTCTAACCTTATAATGAGATTTAGGAAGATTGTGATCATCAGGAAGCAACTTACATATTTGCTCCTGAATTTCGTCAAAAGCACTCACTGACATTTTGTGCTTCACTTTTATCTTCATTTGCTCCATCACATATTGCAACACATTCTCTCGACATCCAGGGAACACCGGGGTCTGCACTTCAAGTAGCATCCGGTTGTACTTATCCATCTCACTGGTGTCAGTGGCCAAGCTAGCTACGGGGAATGTGTCATCATGCTCATTAGTGGTACTGTAACCTCCGTCTTGGTGTTGGTGTCCACCATGACTACATCCCGGAAATGCATCATGGACCAAATCTGCAGTTGGGTTGCAAGCTGGGGTCCGGCACCACTGCCGCTGGATAAGGCACCATGGTAACTGTACCCTGAGCTGAAGTCTGCTGTGCTGAACTCTACTGCTTCACCATCCTCGCTCCATGTAGTGTAACTCCACATCATACCATTTTCGTACAGGTGTTGCACCATAACATTAACCTCCACATACTGACAATTAAGACATTTCTGGCACGGACACCTGAACCGCTTCTTTCCCTGACCATGTTCTATCGCAAAATTCACAAATTCGCTAATTCCATCCATATACCGGACATCACATCTATTCTTCAACTTCATCCAACTATTGTCCATACTGCTACAAAATATTATAATTAATTAATTATTACATATATATATATATTAGTCCATTAATTTACGCTTAATTATACGTACTCGATCTACATCGATCCATCAATTACGTACGTAATTTAATCTGTATATATAGCTAACATCCATGCATGTATGTACGTTTTCACTAAATATATATTAAGCAAATTTTAACTGCGTACGTACCTGCTGGCCTTATCGATATCAGTTAATTAAGCTAGCTAGTTAGTCAGCGGAGATCCCTGATCCTGATCCTTCTCCTTCTCCTTCAATTCTTCTTCGATCTTTAAAATTTCCCGCGGGACAGAGGATCGGATGGAATGAAGAGAGTTTAGCATCGGGCTTATATAATGCTTCACTTAGACGACGGAGGTGTCGGTACGTCGTCTAAGTGGAAGTTACTCGAACCACAGCGTGTCGGTCCGTTGTCCAGGTGATCACCTGGACGACGGAGAAGACTCCGAGGTTCAGGTGGCCACCTGGACGACGAAGATGGTATTCTCCGTCATCCAGGTTACCACCTGGAAAACGGAGAAGTCTCCGAGGTCCAGGTGATCACCTGGACGACGGAGAATACCATCTCCGTCGTCCAGGTTACCACCTGGACCTCAGAGTCTTTTCCGTCGTCCAGGTGGTACTTGGACGACGGAGAAGTCTCCGTCGTCCAAGTGTCACTTGGACCACGGAACAATTACGTTTCCGTGGTCTAAGTGCTGTTTTCTTGTAGTGTTATACTTAAGAAGTGAGTAGTTTTCTTGAACGTGATATATATATATATATATTTATGCTTTATGCTATCAAAGTAGCCGAACATATATGTGTAGAACATTCTGTATCAAGTAAAACTCACTCATGGTCATGAAATTTAAAATTGAAATCTGTTTCTCATGTCCAAAGATGTTATATTTAGACATTTGATTTCATTGACTTAACATATTTGAGATAATGAATATTTTGGTGTTACCAGAGTGTATGTATAACAAATAATACGAATCTCGAAAGTAACATGAATTCATTTATCTGTTTATATGTATTTTGTTAAAAAATGTCTATAATTGACATTATGGGGCATTCATATGGAACTAACTTGAATTGATTTCAGTACAGTTGTGAACTTTCCAATGAGAATCAATCAAATTGAGTTGCTCAATGGATCTAATTTCTACAAGTGGAAGGGTGATATTGAATTGAATCTGGAAATTCTGGAGTATGACCATGTTCTAAGGGAGGATGCACCAGAAGCTCCAGCAACCAATGCAAGCAAGGAAGTCAGAGATAAATATGTTCAGTGGCATATGCATAACAAGCTAGCACTCATTTACATAAAGAAACACATGGCTGATTCTGTGAAGGGAGGCATACCAGATTCAAAATATGCAAAGATATTTTTCAATTCAATTGCTGAAAAATATAAATGTCTGACAAAGCTGAAACCGGGAATTTGATAAACTCACTGGTGAAGATGAAATACAATGGAGGTAGTGTCAGAGAATACATTCTCAAAGGAAGTGACATTGCTGGAAAACTAAGAAACCTTAATATGAATATTGAGGATTCATTTTTGGTGCATCTGCTACTCAATTCACTACCTGAAGCTTTTGGTCATCTGAAAACCTTCTATAACACACAAAAGCAAAACTGGAGTATCAATGAATTGATATCCTTCTGTGTGCAAGAGGAAGATGAACTGAAAAAGAAAGGAAAAGCAGTGAGCATCAACCACATGAGAAAATCCAAATTCAAGAAGAATTCTGGAAATAAGAATTTTAAGGGAAGCACTGGTGTAAGTTCTTCCAAAACTCCAGTTCAATTTGATGGAAACAAAAATCAACGGTCCAAATCTCAAGGTCCAGTTAAGTGCTTTTTCTGCAAGAAAACTGGTCATTTTAAAAAGGATTGTGATGGTTTCAAAAATTGGCTAAATAAGAAAGGTATTGTTCTGTCTAAATTTTTTTTTGTTTTAGATTCCAAAACAAATGTGCTTGATAATTCATTTTGGTTTGACACTGGATCACCCATACACATTGTAAATTCTATATAGGGTTGGTCAAGGATCAAGATCCCAAACAAAAATGAAACTAAAGTGTGTACTGCGAATGGACAAAGGGTGACAGTTCAAGCTATAGGAAGTGTTAAGCTGATGTTTAAAAATAAGTTTGTTCTAGAATTGAATAATGTGTATTGTATACCCTCAATGAAGAGAAACCTTATATCTAGTTCTCAGTATGTATTTGACAATGACTATATGTAAGTAATTGGCAAATCATTCACAACTGTGGCATTGTTACTAGAGAATGAAGTCTACGGACATTGGACTCATGGAAGGTACAGTATCCTATTTGTTAGGATAGGTATTACCTTATTTGGTTAAGGTTAGCATTGATTGGTTATATATCAATTAATGATATGGATCCATTGCTTATCTGATAAGGTTTGAGTATCATTGTCAAACCAAAATATATTGCATCTGAGATATTTTGCAATCAAAGTGATTGATGTGCAGCTGAACTCTAGGAGGATGTGGACATTAGGTCGTTGTTACCCTAACCATATATACAGATAATATGCGAATTGATTGGGGTGACGATTGAGAACTGATTGATCAGATCTATTTTTGTGAACTCTATTGTGTGAGCTTTGTTTCGGTGTTTGTATACCTTTGTTGTTTGTGCAAGTATGTCTGCTGCAAAGGTTAGAGAGAAAAGCTTGCTGGAATCAGAAGTTTGCCGTCTTGAAGAAGGAAACAGGGAAGTTTCCTAACTTGACAAGGAGAAGTAGTTTCAAACTATTTTCTGTTGATTCTGATATTACTACTTAGCTTTATGTGCTTAGGGTTTGTAATTTGATCATTTTGATTGTGTAAACAATTTGGTATTAGTGATTCTTGGTTCGGTGCTTTTCCTGAAAGCCCCACAAGATTTTTTATCCTCCGGTGAGGTTTTTCCTGCGTGAACACTTCGTGTGTTGGTTATTTGTGTTTCTGTTCTAGTCTTTGCATTTTTACTATAGTTTTTCAAGCAATAATAATACTATGTATTTATATTATAAAATGCAGTGTTTTGGGGATGCTGATATTATAGATGGCTATTGGCATATGAACTGTTTCAATTCTGTGTCCTTTAATTCAAAGTCTTCTGTACACATAATATTTTCAATTGAAAATCTATCTGAAAATAAGAGAAAGTATGAGCCAAGCCATTCTTCATTTTTATGGCATAAGAGGCTTGGACACATATCTAAATACAAATTGTAGGAAATAGTAAAATAAGGAATCTTGCCATCCTTGGATTTTGCAGATTTTGGAACATGCATAGATTGTTTAAAAGGCAAGATGACGAATTCCAGAAACCATAGTTCCAAAAGGAGTGAAGTACTACTAGGTTTAATACACACAGATGTGTGTGGACCTTTTCTTGTACAAACGATATGTGGAAATGAATACTTTGTATCCTTTATTGATGATTATTCTAGGTACTGTGTCATATTCTTGATTTCTGAAAAGTCTCAAGTTTTAGAAGTTTTTAAAATTTTCAAAACTAAGGTAGAAAGGCAAACAGAAAAGCTGATTAAAGTGGTTAGATCGGATAGAGGAGGTGAGTACTTTGGAAAGCACTCAGAGAAGGGATGACATAGGGCCCTTTTGCTATATACTTAGAGGAATGTGGCATTGTTGCTCAATACACAATCTCTTATACTCCTCAACAAAATGGAGTTTCTGAAACAAGAAACAGAACTTTAATGAACATGGTTAGAAGCATGTTTACAAGGTCAGGTTTACCAAAATTTCTTTGGGGTGAAGCATTAAAGACAACAAACTATATATGCAATAAAACCCTAAGTAAATCAGTGAAAGGCACCCCATTTGAACTTTGGTGTGGTTACAAACCTAGTTTGAACCATTTTTATGTATGGGGAAGTAGAGCAGAAGCAAGAGTTTATAATGTTGATAAAACCGATAAACTTGAATCCAAGTCAATTAGTGCATACATCATTGGCTATTCAGAAAAATCCAAAGGTTTTAAGTTTTATAATTCTAGTAGAGGCACAAGAGCATTTGAGACCAATAGAGCAACATTCTTTGATGAACAGTTTGATAACAATGAATGTGCAGAAGAAGATGATGTTATAGAAGTGCCAAACATTGAAGAATTGTTTGTGTATCCTCATAACATAACTGCAAACTTCAAAGAAAATAACACAACATGATGCTAGTTGATATTGGGTATGAAAATAAAATTCAAGATGAAGAAGAAAATATAGAAAAAGAAGCAGTTCAGCAAAATGTAGCAGAAGATCTATATGTTGCTGATAATGAAGAAATTGCAGATGTACAAGTAAGAAGATCAAACAGAAAAAGGCATTCAACAATTTCAGATGATTATCAGATATACTACAATGAAGTTGAATTTGATTTGGGGGAAGAGATTGAAGAAAAGGATCCTATATCAATTAAAGAAGCAATGCAGTCTAAAAACAGTGAAAAGTGGAAACTGGCAATGGAAGATGAACTTCTAAGTATGGACAAGAATGGTGTGTGGACATTAGTTGACAAAACAGATGAAATGAAGCCAATTGGATGCAAATGGGTTTTTAAAACCAAAAGAGATGAAAATTGAAGAATTGAAAGGCACAAGGCAAGATTACTTGCCAAAGGATATACTCAGCAAGAAGGGATTGACTACAATGAAACATTTTCACCTGTTTTAACTAAAAATGCATTTAGAGTTCTAATGGCATTGGTGGCTCATTATGATTTAGAACTGCATCAAATGGATGTCAAAACAACCTTCTTAAATAGAGATTTAGCTGAGGATATATATATATATATATATATATATATATATATCTATATGCTACAATCAGATGAGTTTGCTCAAGACAAAAAAAAAGTCGACAAACTTAAAAGATCCATTTATGAACTTAAGCAAGCATCCAGACAATGGTATTGAAAATTTGATATTGTTGTCACTAAATTTGGTTTTATTGAAAATCAGTTGGATGAATGTATATACTGTAAGGTCAGTGGGAGCTATTACATTTTTCTGATCTTATATGTAGATGACATTTTATTGGCTAGCAGCAGTATAAATTTGATTCAGTCTACAAAAGAGTTCTTGATGAAGAATTTTGACATGAAAGACATGGGGAAAGCTCATTATATTTTGGGAATTGAGAACACAAGGGATAGAAGTCAACATGTACTAGGACTTTCACAAAGAAACTACATTGAAAAGTTCTGTGTAGGTTTGAAATGGAGAATTGCATAAATGGAGAATCACCAATGTCAAAGGGTGACAAGATACATAAAGGTCAGTGTCCACAAAATGAGATGCAAAGGAGAAGTATGGAAATGATTTCTTATGCCAGACTTGTAGGAAGCTTAATATATGCTCAAGTTTGTACAAGACCAGATATAACATTTGTTGTCAATATATTATCGAGATATCAATCAAATGCTGAACATGAACATTGGGTTGTAGGGAAAAAGATCTTGAGATATTTGAAGAATACCAGACATCATATGCTGGTATATAGAAAAGTAGGAGATGAAGAATTAAAAGTGGAATGTTATTCTGATGCTTCATATAAGTCAGATTTGGATGATCTTAAGTCCACATCTAGTTACATTTTCATGTTAGCAAATGGAGCAGTATCATGGAAGACAAATAAGCAAGGGCTGACAACAACTTCCAGTTTTCATGTTGTGCAGTATTTGAAGCAATAAGACATGCATTATGATTGAGAAATTTTATTGCAAAATTGAGAATTGTGGACTCTACAAAGAGGCCACTTCCCATATACTGTGATAATTCTGCAACAGTGTTCTTTGCTAAGAATAACAATAGAACATATGTATCCAGGAATATAGATGTCAAGTATTATTCAGTAAGAGAAAGTGTCAGAGATATGATGATGAAGTGGTGGTGATCAAGATAGGAACCAAAGATCAGTTGGCAGATCATTTAACGAAGGCTTTGCCAGTAAGCAGTTTCAAATATCACATTAAGAATATGAGAATCGTGGATGATATTAGTTCATGAAGTTCATTTTTTAAGTTGTATGTGTTGTGTACGACTTATGACATTATATTAATCATTGTTAGTTCTGAAAATTTTATTTCTTGGTTAAATGAAAGTTAAGTACGTCTGTAGAATATTAATTTGCACAAGATCCTCATGAATATATATATAAATACAAATAATTGCTATATCAATTGTATGAACAGTAATTATGCAAGTTTTGATTCTGCAGAATGCACTTGAATCAATATATGTTGCAACCAAATCGATTGAAGGTATGAAGAACATATATAAATAACTTTACTGCATTTTGAGGTAATTCATGTAATTTTATTTTCAATACTTGTAGTCATTGAATAATGATGTATATTAATTCATCATGTCTTTTATGATTCAGTATTGCTTGAATAAAATTGACAGGATTTTGACAACAGATTGTGTTCTAAATACTTGTGCACACTACAGTAGTGGGTTATGAATAAAGGTCAACTAAGTATGAACTTTTGGTTCAGTAGGAGATCGTAAGCAATTGGAACCTAAATAAAACACTTAGTTGATATAAAGTTCTCAGGTTACTAGAGTTTTAGAAAACACATGAGAAGCATGTGATTACTATAATCAATTAAGTGAAAGATCACATACCGTAATCTATTTGAATTCAAATTCAAATGATACAATTACTACAAACCACTACAACATTTTAGGGTATTGCCGGCGACTTAAAGTCGCCGGCCTTTCTTTTTAAGTCGCCGGTAATACTCTCGCCGGAAATTTGGCGCCGGTGAAAGTATTACCGGTGACTTATTTTTAAAGTCGTCGGCAATGCTTAAGAGAATTACCGGCGACTCAAGTTGCCGGCAATGCTCAATGAATCACCAGCGACTCAAGTCGCCGGCAATCCTCAATCATTGCCGGTGACTTGAGTCGCCGATGATGCCCTTAAGCATTGCCGGTGACTTTGTAATGCCCCTCCGCCGTGGCAGAAAAAAGAGGGGTATTGCCGGCGACTTTCGTCCAAGTCGCCGGCAATACCCGGAGAAATTTGTCAAAAAAAAGCCGGTTCTGGATTGGGCCCAATTCCAGAACCTGCACTGAAAAACAGAAACAGTACAAATACAAGTTCAACAGTACACACATAATTGTCCAACGTATAGTACAAACAGCAACAATACGAAAATAAACTACAACTACACGTCAGGGTCGAGGAAATCCATGTGGACGTAATCATTTGAACTCTGGTGGCTACCCTGGTCTTGCTGTGGCGGTGACTGCTGCAGTGGTGGATAAGTGTGGAACACAGGGACAGGGGGAGGTGTGGGGAGCGGTTTTCTGGTAGTCTGGCACACGTACATCGTCTGCATCCATGTGAACATTTGTGTCTGCTGCTGGACCATGAGTCGATGTTGCTCGACCATCCCCCGGTACTCGGCATCTCTGACTGCCTGCTGCTCGGTCAATTGCCGCATCTCCTTCATCTGCCTCCTTTACTCCTCTAATTCCCTCTGCATCCTCTGAAGCTGCGCTGCTAGGTTAGAGTTCCAAGAAGAAGTTCTTGACCCGCTAGAGTATTCCAAAGTGTTCTTCAATACTCCTTTGCCCGCCGAGCCCATTCCCCTACAGTAGTAGGTATTCTTTCTAGTCCCGCATGCTTTTGCCATGATCTGAGCCGCTATATGGCGATCAAGCGGATCGATCTGAGAGACATACTGGGTCACTTCTTCCTTCGAGCAGTCAGGATGGTTGTTTTGAGCTATATTCATGGTGACTTCTGTGATCGCTTCCTCCACTCTCGCCTAATTGAAAAGCGAATATGAATAACGTATTATTAAAAAAAAAATTAATAGAGAAAAATAGTTTTATTAACACATGCATATGTGAACTACAAAATAATGAGGCTAAAGACTTACCGCTTCTTCAGGGCACTGCGGATAGAACTTTTGATGAACAAACACCAACGGGTTGACTTCTTGTTGTTGCTGCGCCTTACTCGACCAACCCAAATAGTTGAGTGAACCTGCATGATGGGCATTGGTGTTTTTCAATCTGTTCTCCCTGTTCGTCTTAGAAATCGCCTTGTTTGATAAACATATGTAAAAAAATTAGTAACTAACTATTTCAATGTGATACGATACATTAGGGTTGTAAAATATATTCAGGATGCATACCTTCGCTTTGGGGTGCTCGAAGTGGGCTACCAGCCACAGCCACTCGTACTCCCTAAACCAGAATTCGCTAGGGGTTGAACCTCGGCCTAGCTCCTTGTACTGTGTGTAATGTTTTGAAAGCTCGTGCTTCCACTCTTTATACCTGTATTAACACCAGAAAAAAAAGTTAGAGATATTAAAACACTTGATAAACAAAAATCTAACTCGATATATACTCAAATAGCTCGAATCACATCACCTGATATGTAGTTGACGCTTTACCCACGTGTGAATAAGGCATTCATCCACGTCAAACCACAGTTGCAAGATGAATATATAAACGGTAAAATTATATATTTATTCAGACTTAATTAATAAATGTTAAATTTACGTAATGAAAATACGATTTAACTCACACTCAGTGCATTATGCACTTACATCTTCATGTAGCCAGGCACAGATTCCCAATCTGCCCACAACATTGGGATCTTGTCCCGCACGACGGCCCCGGCCATGCTTGCATACTTTCGCATGGTTTCAAATGTCTCGATCACCTCACCATGCTCATTGGCTCTAATGAGCGTTTTCCTTCCCCCAGTGGCCTGCTCAAGATTCTTCCTGGTGCAGGGGCCTCTAGTCTTTCGTTTTCCAGTGCCATTAAAGAAATTGCCTAATAATACAATGTTAACAATTTGTTCTTATTAATTGACACTATTTATAGTCTTAAGTAATAATTAAGTAATCAATCTTGATAAATAAAATTTACCTGCATCGTCCGTTTGCTGGTTGGTGCACCTCGCACTCCAAAGATACACGGGGTCGAACGGGATGAAGTTGTACGCTTCCTTCACGCTCAGGAACTCCGACCGTCCTTCAATATAAATAGGCCTCCCCCTATCATCGAATTCAGGGATCACAGGAATCTCGACGGGCAGGAAGAGACCGGACGGCGGAGATAGACGAGGCCTGGACGATGAGGCGCCAGCACCATCTGCCTCAGATGATTCCCGTGAAACGGGAGTAGGCACCGGGCCAAAAGGGGGCATTCGGATGGAGGGAGTTTCTGATGCCCCCATTGAGTGTCGCTCATCTGTGGGTCTGCTGACTGAGGATCTGCTGACTGAGCGTCTGCTGACTGAGGCTCGAGGCTGGACAGGGGGTTGCACGGATCCGGATCGTGCAGCTTCCTCCTCTCCTCGCGCAGCTAGCAATATTTGTGTGCGAGCATTCATCATTGGGCCACTGCGCGTGTTGCTGGCTGCGGCTGAGGAAGCTTGACTACTGCTCCCTCCACTGGATCTACTCCCTCTCCCTTTGATGCCTCCAAGCCAATTTGCCGCAAAACCTCCTGCACATCCAACAATTAGTCCTGGATTCAGTTCTATGAAAATTAAGGATGGAACCGTTTGAAACCGGAACCGTTCGGTTTCGGTTCCGGTTCTAGCGGTTATCGGTTCCAAACGGTTCCAGTTCCAAACGGTTCCGGTTCCAAACGGTTATCGGTTTCAATAATTAGTCCTGGATTCGGTTCTATGAAAAATCGGAACCGGAACTGTTTGGAACCAGAACCGTTCGGTTCCATTTCCGGTTGTAGCGGTTATTGGTTCCAAACGGTTCCGGTTCCAACAATTAGTCCTGGATTCGGTTCTATGAAAAACCGGAACCGGAACCGGCTAGAACCGGAACCGTTTGGAACCAGAACCGTTCGGTTCTGGTTCCGGTTCTAGCGGTTATCGGTTCCAAACGGTTCCGGTTCCAAATGGTTCTAGCGGTTATGATATCGTACATTAAATTAAACATTAAACATTAAATTAAATTGCATCATATCATATCGATCATTACGAATATAATTATCAAAATATCAATTAATTATTACCCAAATTCTTATTTAACCAATTAATTAAGTTAACAAATATACCTTAAATTATCAACTACATCAATTAATCCAAATCACCTTAATTTGCCCAACACCTTAAATTACCTTAAATTACCAATATCAATGAATCCAAATCACCTTAATTTGCCTATGCAACACCTTAAAAATACAATATAATTATCAACTATATATATCAATTAATCCAATTAAAACACCTTAAATTACCTAAATATTTTCCACATATATACATACATACACTTGCCTAATAATTATCAAAAATATTGTAACATCACCCAAAGCTTAATTAATCAAGTTAATTAAAATGCATACAAATATTAATTAAAATGCATATATATATATACATAATTAAAAAAAACAAAAATTGAGAGAGAGAGAGAGAGAGAGAGCTAGGACCTGTCATGGTCGAGCTCGAAGTGGGCTTCCGGCGACGGAGGTGAGGGGAGGAGGTAGAGGAGGAGGGGAGCAGAGGTAGGGGAGATTTGGGGTTTTTGGGTTTTTGTGTGGAGAGGGGAGAGGGGAGGAGGGGAGGAGAGATTTGAGGAGAGGAAATGTGGGGGGCGAGGTGAGGAAGAGAGGGGGAGATTTTAGGGTTTGAGGAGAAAAAGTGAAGAAATGAGGTGAGGGGAGGCGTGCTGCTCGATCTGAAATTTAAGGGACTATTGCCGGCGAGTTACTTATCAACTCGCCGGCAATACTATTACCAACGAGTTAACTCGTTGGTAATGATAGTGATTCCCGGCCAAGATTTTTCGATTAGAATTTCCGACTAGAATTTTCGACTAGAATTTTCGACTATAATTTCCGACTATAATTTCGACTATAATTTCCGACTATAATTTTCGACTAGAATTTCCGACTATAATTTCCGACTATAATTTCGACTAGAATTTCCGACTATAATTTCCGACTATAATTTCGACTATAATTTCCGACTATAATTTCCGACTATAATTTTCGACTAGAATTTCCGACTATAATTTCCGACTATAATTTCGACTAGAATTTCCGACTATAATTTCAGACTATAATTTTCGACTATAATTTCCGACTATAATTTCCGACTATAATTTCGACTAGAATTTCCGACTATAATTTCCGACTATAATTTCCGACTATAATTTTCGACTATAATTTTCGACTAGAATTTCCGACTATAATTTCCCACTATAATTTCGACTAGAATTTTCGACTATAATTTCCGACTATAATTTCGACTATAATTTCCGACTATAATTTCCGACTATAATTTTCGACTAGAATTTCTGACTAGAATTTACGACTAGAATTTCCGACTAGAATTTCCGACTAGAATTTCCGACTAGAATTTCCGACTATAATTTCGGACTAGAATTTACGACTAGAATTTACGACTAGAATTTCCGACTAGAATTTCTGACTATAATTTCCGACTATAATTTACGACTATAATTTACGACTATAATTTCCGACTATAATGTATGACTATAATGTACGACTAATTTTCGACTAGAATTTCCGACTTATAATTAAAATACGTACATCATTAACGTACTAAGGATGATAATCATAATCATCTTCATCACTTGAGTCTGACTCGGTTTCATAGGTAACCTCTGGCAATATGTGTCGCTCCTCGTCATCTGAATCAGCGTCAACTTCATTTGGATTAACATCGAGAAGTTCTGCTCCTTTAATTCGAACCACACTCCCAGATCTCACATTATTAAGGCGAATCGTAGATGATTCCGGAATGTCAAAAGCGTTCGGCTCTTGGTATGCAGTAACTTCTTCATCATCTGCGGTCTCACCAAGTGTGGCAGCACTGTATATGTTTCTATGAGCAACATGGTTAACCACCTTCCACGAGACTTTGTTCAGAAGATCGTCAAGGTAAAACACTTGTTTTACTGATGTGGCAAGAACGAAAGAGTCTTCTTTATACCAGCTTGTAGCAGTATTCACCGAAAATATTCCGTACTGATCGGTCCTTGTGTTGTACGGGCTAGTATCAAACCATCTACACTTGAACAAGTGCACTTTCATGCGGTTCCCATAAATTAGTTCAACAACTGAATGAAGGACACCGTAATAGTCTACGCCATCCTGCCCACTATGGACCATCACCCCACAATTCTGTGTTGTCAGTCGGTCGTCTCGATTTTCACATATAAATTTCACGCCATTGACCTGACACATCGAGTAAACTTTTGAATCTATCGGTTTCATCGCCAGGGCCCTCAATTCGTTTGACCACTCTGGGCAACCATCATTTGCTACATGGTTCATCTGAAAACGATAAGAAACCAGGTACACCATAAATTATGAACATAGAAAAAGAAAACCACGTACACACATGCTATATAAGGATATAAAAAATAGATATATACACATATACCCTTACCCATTGACCAAAGTAGTTTGCAAACGTCCTGTTGTGGTAATCAACATTTTCGGCAATAGCAAGGCAGTGAAGATGATAGTTTTTCCATTATTGTACTTCTGGACAGTTAATCAGTACCGACCAGTGGGCAATGCCTACCTCATTTCCATCCAACTTGTATGACTTTGGCAAGCTTCCCTGTACTACCACGTCATTGGAGATGATAGAAAAGTTGAACTGGGGTTCATCTATCGGCATCTGTTGTTGGGGGTCCTCCAGCGCTCCCAAATACAAGTTGGTGTACGTTACACACTCGTGTGCAATATATGCTTCAGCGATACACCCTTCAGGTGCAGATTTATTCTTCACATAGTCCTTGTAGGCTCCCGATTGTCTACAAGTTAACAAGTGCATGGTATGATACTTTAAAAATTAGAATTTACATATAAAAACCAAATGTATGAATCATTTGTACCTTTCCATGGGATACATCCAAGTGTAGTGTACCGAACCGGTAAGCAACAATTGTTTGGGAAGATGGATCATCAGGTGAGGCATGTTGTCGAAAAAATTTAGGGGAAATATCCTCTCAAGCTTGCACATGATAAAAATGATGTCATCTTGCATCTCCCTGAGATCTGATTTTTTCACTTCCCTGGTGCATAACTTCTGAAAGAATCTTGACAAGGCCACCAACGGCTCCACCACCTCTTTGGGCAGGTACCCTCGAATGAAAATAGGGAAAATGCGTTGAAGCAGTACATGGCAGTCATGACTATTTAATCCGTACATCTTATTGTCCCGAAAGTTAACACACCTGCTTATATTTCCTGCATAGCCATAAGGATACCTGCATATATAGCCATAAGCAACAATTATATTTCTCGCATATAACCATATATAAGTAAAAATTATATTAATTTCCTGCATTGCCATAAGAATATATACCTGACATTACTCAGCCACCCAAAAATTTCATGCTTATGCTTCGGCTTGACGGTGTAAGGAGCTTGCAGCATTTTTTTCTTACCATCAAGAACCACAAATGTTTCCGCAGTCCCATAGCTTTCAGATCAATGCGTGACTTAGGGATGTCTTTTGTTTTCCCTTCCAAATTAAGAACTGTGTCCACCACACTTTCACACACATTCTTCTCTATGTGCATGACATCTAGGTAGTGTCTGATAGGCAACCTGGGCCAGTAGGGGAGTTCCCAGAATATGCTCTTGTGTGTCCAAAACTTATACCTTTCGGGCTTGTCTGGAATTGACGCCACTATCTCAGGATGATTGCTCAGCTGACCAAAATCATATTCATTCAACACTTCCAAAATTTCATCCACTGTCCATCGCCTGGGTGTCACACCGGTTTCCACAGTCCCATCAAAAGCGTCTTGATTCTTCCTAAATGGGTGATCATATGGAAGCCAACAACGGTGACGCATCTGAACAATTTTACTGCAATGAGGACTGCAACAATCACCCGTCATGCACTCTGAACAAGCCTTGTAACCCCTGGTAACGTTGCCCGACAACATACCGCGGGCAGGAAAATCACTGATGGTGTCAACAAGCATGACATGCATCTAGAACATCTTATTTTTGAACCTATCGTAAGTGGGGTGGCCACACTCACTCAGGTACTTAAGCTCCTCAATCAAAGGCCTCAAATACACATCGAGACACTTTCCTGGATAACCCGGGCCCGGAATTAACAGAGTCAGCATATTGTATTCCTTCTTCATGCACATCCATGGTGGAAGGTTGTACAGTACCAAAATAACTGGCCATATACTGTATTGAAGACTCATGTTGCCAAAAAGGTTGAATCCGT
Source organism: Geum urbanum (assembly GCA_946800695.1). Taxonomy (NCBI): domain Eukaryota; kingdom Viridiplantae; phylum Streptophyta; class Magnoliopsida; order Rosales; family Rosaceae; genus Geum; species Geum urbanum. Next base: position 41,180,560 of record OX327007.1, on the reverse strand, counting down.
CAGATGAGAGCCCTAGCCAAATATTTCGGACCTCTGCTGCAAAATGATCAAAGTCCCTGACCATGTGCTTTCAAGCCTCTCCGTCGGAAAGGTGTATATGGGTGTCATCGTCAGGCAAATTCCTCTTAGCCCACCATCTCATAGCTTCGGCCGTAAAAGCACACATGAACAACCGCTCCAACCTATCAATAAGCGGGAAATATCGAAGTATCTTCACAGCTTTCTTATTGCCTGCAGGAGTCAACTTATACCTTTCTGTAAAACATACCGGGCAGGCTTCAAGGTCTTCAAGATCTTTTCCCCAGAAGAGAATACAATCATATCTGCATGCATGGATTTTTATGTAGGAAAGCCCAAGATCTTTCAGGATATGTCGCACCCTATGATGAGTAGTAGGAAGACGATGACCGGGTAGCAGTAGCGAAGCAGTCCACTTCAGCCAAGAATCAACAGCTTTGACAGACATTTTGTTCTCCATTTTGAACTGCATCACTCCCATGACATTTTCAAGAACAGTCTTACTACAACTGTCGTACAACGGAGTCTGTTGCAATGCAATCAGGTTGTTGTACTTGTCCATACCGCTTATGTTGACATGAGCTCCAGGTAATGGCTCGACTGGCTCAATATGGGGGAAACCCTGCATGACGGGAGGGACATTTGGTGCTTCATCAGCAAATACACCGCTCTCATGAGGAAACATATCATTGATTAACATCGATGTTGGATCATAGGATGGACTGGCCCTCTCAGCAAAATGTCCATGATCATAGGATGGACTGGCCCTCTCACCAACTTGTCCATGATCATGCGGACCCGTTAACGATGTTTCACCGTGATAAATCCAACAAGTGTACTTATCCCAAAACCCATATTTACTCAGGTGCTTCTGGACTTTATCAATGGGAAAACGAAATCGATCGCTGCGACACTTACATTCTTTACACGGGCAATAATGAAGTGTAATGTCTCCACAATTAGCCTTCACAAAATCCACAAAACTCCTAACTCCATGGTGATATCTCACATCCCATCTTTCGAGGCTCATCCAACTCTTGTCCATCCTGAAAATTCTAACATTACGTACTATAAATATATATATATACACACACATTCACTACTAATTAATTAATAAATCATCATTAATTACGTACATTCGAATTCATCCGATTAATGAACAAAAGTTGATCCATGCATGCATATAAATTAAAAAATATATATATACCGTACAATTCACAATTACAAATTAACATGCCTGTATATATATAGACATATTAACAATTAATTAATATTCACAAAATAATTTTATATCCATACATATATATATACACAAATTAACATATTTTCATCGAAATAATCTCAAATCAACTCAAAATCAACAGTCAATCACTCGAAATCAACAATATATCCACTCTATTTGCATATCAAACCAATAATTGATATCCCAACTCTATATCGATCTAATTAAATCAACACACATATATATATATACGTATATACATACGTACCTTTTTTATAGCTACGTATATAGCTTCCCGAGCGGGTTTTCGACGCCTTTTGACAATACCCAAGGATTTCAGAGCATTTTCCTTCTTTCGATTTCACCGGATTTTTCTCTATCCAAATAAATGAGCTGCTGCGATCTGGATCTGATATAAGAGGTATTGTCGGCGATTCATTAAATCGTCGGCAATGGTGGAGAGATTATTGCCGGCGACGGAGAAGGTCGCCGGCAATAATTTTGAGCATTGTCGGCGACTTTTTGGACTTTTTGCAATGCTCATTAATGCCGGCAACTTGCTCCGTCGCCGGCCTTTTTTTTCCCTTGTCGCCGGCAATAGTAGTAAATGTGGTAGTGAACTTATCCTATACAAACTAAGAAACAGATGTCATGTTGTCCTTGATGGAAGGAACCATAACTAACTGTTTTGGTATGCATATAAAGGATTAGAATACAAACATTGATCCCTACTAAACACTACGAATTCTCTATTTCATTCTGTCTCATCAAACAACGAGAGATATAAATGGTGTATCTAAGAGAATATCTAATGTCTCAAGGAACAAATTGTTGTTAGTATTTCAAAGTTCATATTCAATCTGTTTTAGATACTACAGTTTACCTTTTGTTCTATTTGATTTCTATTTGACATAGCGTTTATACTACAATCTATATTATATATTTAAGTTAAACTAACACAATAACCTTGGATTCTTTGGCCTAGCTAGGTCTCTTGCAATTTAGCTAGGCGCAGACTAGCTAATTTTGGTTAGACATATCTCTCCATTTAAACTTTTTAGTAGTGGTGGGAAGTTTGGTCAATCATTACTTATAGACACATATATTACACGTGAAAGCTTAATTATGATCAATTTGTTTGGTTATATTTGTTGTGCTTCTAAAGTGCACCAAATGGATAGATGAACACAATACTAAGGGAACCAAATTCAAACAGGAAACAACCCAAGAAACACAGAGAAGATAAGAAGACAAGAACAAGAACACAGGATATACATGGTTCGGCAATAGCCTACGTCCACGGAACAGCAAGGAGAATCTATACTATCAATGGAGGTTACAAAGAGATAGTATGGCTACAAACAAAGCCCTAAAACTACCCAAGATGAACTACACAAAAGATGGATTACATAAAAGCTCACAATGCTTAGTATTTATACAACTCTCTCACTAACACCTAACTTACTCACCAAGAACATTGTTCCTCGCCAAAGACCATCAAGCTTCTTACGTACGCTACAACATCAATCCAAACTTCTAGCATACGACTCATGCACCTCACGTGCACATCACATGGGTCTCGCGAGCAAGAGAACGTGAGCAAGTGTGAAACCCATACATAATAATCTCCACCTTAGGATTCACACGACACCCCTCCATCCATCTCTAACAACTCAACAAGCATGAAGAACATGTACTAAGTCCAAGCAATGCTCAAACTTGACAACACCAACAACCTTTGTCAACATCAATGTTAAAAAAAACGGTAATCGGACACGAATCGTTATGGTACTGATTATTGTGTAGTCAATTACTCGGTGATTAATCGGAATCGGTATTTTATTTATTTATTAAATAATATTATAATTAGTAATATATTTAAAAAAAATCTAAAAGATCATTAGCATCTCTAACGATACCCTATTTCCCAAATAAAGTCAAATTTTATCTTTTCTTAAGCAAACTATCACTCCAACAGGTACCCTAAAGCAAAGTTAAATGTAACTTTGAGTTAAATTTTGAAGTTATATTTAACAAAAGTGGAGAGAGAAAATGACTTGAAGTCATATTCTCCATCTTTCATTTTTTATTGTTTTAACATTCAATTTAGTCTAGTTTAACTTTTAAGTAATTTTTTTACTACCTCACAAGTTATATATATATCGTCTAACTATATTTAACTTTTAGACAATTTTAACTTTAGAATTTAAAACTCCACCATTGGAGAAGGTAAAATGATTAAGTCAAAAAAAATATTAGGAAAGTGATCAAAATTGAACACATAGTTCAATATTAAAATAATAAACATAACAAAATAAATTTCAAATAAGAAAATCACTCCGAGCCAAATCTTCCTTCAAAAAAAAATATCGGGTTTTGGGTTGTTATTTTTAAATTTTGATTTCTCATTAAAAAAAATATATGGCTGTGTAGGCAGTGTAACACACCGATTAATCGGTGAATCGACCGATTAATCGGTCTCTACACAGTTCACTGTGTAAGGGGCCGTTCAGGCCTTAATCTACACAATTTCTTACCGATTACTGATTACACACCGATTAATCGGCCGTGTAGACTGTGTTTTCGAACATTGGTCAACATATCAGCTGGGTTGTCTGCAGTACCAACTTTCTTCAACATAATCTTCTTCTGCTCAACAATATCACGCACATAATGGAATCTCACATCTATGTGCTTAGTCCTCGAGTGATACATCTGGTACTTAGCCAAGTGAATGGCACTTTAGCTATCACAATGGACCTCCACCTTTTTCTAATATATGCCTAACTCACTGATGAGACCAGATAACCATAATGCCTCCTTAATACCTTCAGCAAGCGCCATGTACTCCGCCTCTGTGGTAGACAAGGCCATTGTATCTTGCAAAATAGACCTCCAACTAATTGGTCCATTTTTCATGGTAAACAAATACCCAGTAGTTGACCTCCTTCCATCCAAATCACCAGCATAATCAGAATCAGTGTAACTAACAAGAATATTACAATATGTAGAACACCTCTCAAAACACAAACCAACATCTCTAGTCCCACGGAGATATCTAAGTATCCACTTAGCTGCATTCCAATGCTCTCTTCCTGGATTGTGCATGTAGCGACTAACAACACCAACAGCGTGAGCAATATCAGGTCTGGAACAGACCATCGCATACATCAATCCACCAATCAAATTAACATATGGAACATTCTTCATCTCCAGTTTCTCTTCATCAGATTTGGGACACAAAATAGCACTCAGTTTGAAATGACTCACCAGAGTACTCACAGGCTTGGTTAAACTACAAATACCAAACTTCAACAGAAACTTCTCAATGTATTGCTTCTGAGTTAGCCACACCAAACCATCCTTTCTCTTGCGAGTAATCTCCATCCCAAGAATCTTCTTAGCCTCACCAAGATCCTTCATTTCAAACTCCTTCTTCATTTTCTCCTTTAGCTTCTCAATCTCCATCACATTCTTTGAAGCAATGAGTATATCATCTACATAGCTCTTTATGATCTCGGCTCATGATTCAATTACCATGTATTTAGATTGACAAGTAGACGAATGAACCATCACGCAACCTCTTGAAATACACACAATGATCATACCTACTGCAAGTGTACTTTTGCCTCCTCATAAATTCATCAAAGCTGAGGTACCATTGTCGCAGTGATTGCTTCAAACCATAGAGAGATTTGTTTAACTTGCACACCAAATTCTTCTTTCCATCTTCCTTAAAACCATCAGGCTAAGACATATAAATCTCATCCTCTAAGTCTCCATGCAAGAAGGCTGTCTTCACATCAAGCTGCATCAACTCAAGATCATATTGTGCTACTAGTGATAGCAACATATGGATAGTACTATGTTTCACAACTGGAGAGAAAATTTTATTATAGTCTATCTCTTATTCTTACGAGTACCCTTTGGCGACCAATCTAGCCTTATACCTTATGCTCTTGTTGTCGTCGCCAGCATCCTTCTTAGCATAAACCCTCTTGTAGCCAATAGCTTTCTTCCTAGTAGGCAACTGAACTAGATCCCAAGTTTTGTTCTTCACAAGGGATCTCATCTCTTCCTTCATTGCCTCATCCCAATCACTACTTTCAGGACTCGCCAAACCCTCCTTGAAATTTGATGGGATCTCAACACAAATAATGAGAAAAGCATAAGCAACACAGTTGTTGAACCTTGTAGGTTTCTTGACTTCTCTCATCTATCTTCTTGCTGCAATGGATTTAGGATCAGGTACATAATCTTGCCGCTGCCTTCTAACATGTGCCTCAACATCATCTTGTTTGTGCACATCTTCATTGTTCTGGACATCAATCTCTTCTTCACTTCCAGAGTCACCATCATCATTCTGGCGAGGAGAAACATCCTTGGTGACAACTCTGTCCAGCTCTACCTGTTGAACATCACTATCATTCATCTCTCTTCCTTCATCTGCAGCCTTGGCAATAGGGTGAAGCCTATTAGCTTCATCAAAGGTAATATCCCTGCTAATCACAAGCTTCTTCAACTCTGGACATCATAACCTATAGCCTTTTACACCACTCCTGAAGCCAACAAATGTAGCCTTCTTGGCCCTTGCATCTAACTTAGTTTCAGTTACATGAAAGTAAACAGGACTATCAAAGATATGCAAATGATCATAATCATCTACAGGTTTTCCAGACCACACCTCAATAGGTGTTTTTCCATTAATCGCAGAGGATGGCAAACGATTGACCAGGTGACATGCATATGTGACTGCTTTAGCCCAAAATGTTTTACTCAAGCCAGATTGTTATAACATACACCTCACCTTCTCCAACAGGGTTCTATTGAATCTCTCAGCCACTCCATTTTACTAAGGAGTCCCTGAAATAGTAAAACGCCTCACTATCCCAGCCTCTCTGTAGACTCTATGAAAAGGATCAGAAGAGTACTCTCCACCATTGTCAGACCTCAAGGCCTTTACCTTTCTGCCAGTTTGGTTTTCAACCATCTTATTCCAATTAAGGAAGATGCTCGACACCTCATCCTTATGTGTTATTGTGTAAACCCAAGACCTCCTAGAGAAGTCATCAACAAAGGTCACAAACCAATGCTTACCACTCATGGAAGCATTCCTTGTAGGACCTCAAACATCAGAGTGCACATAGTCAAGGATTCCCTTGGTCTGATGCACAGTGGTACCAAACTTCACTCTGTGTTGTTTACCCAAGACACAAAACTCATAAAAACAATCTTGCAAGTTTTGGCTCCCTTCAAGAGCCCTTGTTTCACCAAACCTTGCAAGGCCTTTTCACCAGCATGCACAAGCCTCATATGCCACAATTTAGTAGTATCATCTGTACAATCTCTAACTGCAAAATCACTGTTTCACCTTGCAGTATGTACAGATTGTGGTTTCTATTCCCTTTCATCACCACCAAAGCTCCTTTTGTTACCTTTGTGACACCATTCTCCATAGTGATCTTGTATCCACTAGCTTCCAAGGCACCCAAGGAGATCAGATTGTTGCCAAGCATAGGAACATACCACACATTAATCAGTTCCCTGACTATCCTACACCATTTCTATCATGAGAAAAATTGTCACCCATACACACACTACCGGTGACACTTTTATCCAAAGTAGCAAACCAATCTTGATTTGCACACATGTGCTGGGAGCAACCACTATCCAATAGCCATGAATCATGTTCATCTACTGATGCAACACAATTGGAAGCTACAGTGAGAAGATAATCAGCTTCCTCACCAGTAGAAGCCACTTTTGCATGAGGTTCATTGTTCTTATTTTGCAGCTTCGGGCATTCATGCTTCCAATGACCTTTTTCACGACAAAAGGCACATTCATCTCTCCCCAAACTCCTTCAACCTTTAGATTTTCCTCTGGTGCGGGAATGAGACTTTCTTCGGGTGTTGTTCAACTGCTCTACCTCTAGGTACCAAAGCATCTGATGTAGAAGCACTACTTCTCTTGTCTGCATGCCTAATCTCATTATTCATCAAGGCACTAGACACTTCTTCAAACTTGATAGTCTCTTTCCCATGGAGCAACGTGGTAATCAAATGCTCATATGACTCAGGCAAGGAATTCAACAAAATCAAAGTCTTATCTTCACCTTTGATGTCTTCATCCAAATTAAACAGATCTGCAACTAGTTTATTAAAAGCATCAAGATGGTGTATCATCTTCGTACCTTCTTTGTACTTGAAGTAGAACAACCTCCTCTTCATATGCAGACGGTTTTCGGCACTCTTCAACATGTAGTTGTCTTCAAGTTTCTGCCACAAATCCTTTGCCTTCGTCTCCCTCATCACAGCAAACTTTTGGGGCTTTGCAAGACACAAATGAATAGACGAACAAGCCATCTTGTTTATCTTGTTCCAATCGCCATCCAACATCGATTGGGGTTTGTCTTCCAAAGCAACATCCAAAGTTGTTTGTACCATCAAATTTCTCCACCTCGAACCTTGCATTCTGAATCGTCGTCTTCGTAACCTTTGAGCTCCCAGCTCCACCAAATGGGTTGACATCCTCACCTCTATTATCTGCCATCTATCTCAACCGGATCGAAGACTAAGCTTTGATACCACTTGTTATGCTTCTAAAGTGCACCAAATGAATAGATGAACACAATACCAAGGGAACCAATTCCAAACAGGAAACAACCCAAGAAACACATGCAGGATAAGGCTAGAAGACAAGAACAAGAACACAGGATATACGTGGTTCGGCAATAGCCTACGTCCACGGAACAGCAGGGAGAATCTTTACTATCAATGGAGGTTACAAAGAGAGAGTAGGGTTACAAACAAAGGCCTAAAACTACCCAAGATGAACTACACAAAAGAGGGATTACATAAAATTTCACAATGCTCAATATTTATACAAGTCTCTCACTAACACCTAACTTACTCGCCAAGAACATTGTTCCTCGCCAAAAACTACCAAGCTTCTTACGTACGCTACAACATCAATCCAAACTTCTAGCATACGACTCATGCACCTCACGTGCACATCACATGGGTCTCGCGAACAACCGTAAGCGATCGAGAGTTACACGAGCAAGTGTGAAACCCACACACAATAATATTTAGTAATTTAGATTGCAGTGGTAAAACAGTCGAGTTAGTATAGTCTATGATTACATAATACATATATATATATATATATATATATATATATATAGCTAATTGGTTCACGATGAAAGCTGGTGTACCGCTGACATGATGTATCAAGGCATTAATGTAAGAATTGAGACGACTCGATCTGCTTCCTGAAATTGTATATCTCTCTTTATATAACTTGATGTGAAGGAAGATCTTCCAAACAGGTTGGCATATCGACCTGGCTGAGACGTACCCTTCCGGTGACTCGGTGAGAACAAAAGAGTACATGATAACATGAAAAACATTTAAACTTAATTGGTAAAAGTATTCTCTGTAGTAATTTTATTTTTCATAATTTACATGGAACTTTACTTGGGAAGAAATTGATCCTTTTAGTAAAGCTGACAACGGAAACTGGAAACTGTTTGATAAGACAAATATATTGAGCTAGATTAAAAATGATTTTTGTGCTTATTGGTGTATACGAAAGAATAGTAGAATACCCTAGTGCTGCACAAGTGCTCAGGTCTTTGACATTCTAGGGTTCGTACTTATCTAGCTAGCTAGCTTATATTGCAACAAATAGTGCACATGCATACTCATCGATCATACTGCAGCAGCAAGTCGAATTCGAAATCGGGAAAATCCTCCTCACATTTCTTACATCAATTAAGTGTCTTCGGCTCTGAGGGCCTCAATGTCGATCGTCATCGTCCGTACTCGTCTTGATCAAAGCTCCACTGCATACTGTTCGTTGGCATGTGATTGAATGAGTTCACGGAATTAGAAGACTCCGCAAAGCTTCCATATATATCATTTAGTACTTCTGGAACCATGAAATTTTCGCCACTCCCAAAAGAATTGGGATGTTGCAGATTCTGTGGCATCATGTTTAAGTTTTCTGAGTACTGAAGCCACATTGAGTTGTCAGAGACACTGGAATATCCTTTAGCTGCTTGTTCCTTAGCTGAAGCTAGTTGCGCTTGTAAATTGATAACCTGCGCCAAAGCAAACTTATTGGTAAGATGACTACTCAAAATTAGAGGTGTCTAAATATAAGTACTCTGTTGTCAACTTATCAATGTCGACATTATAACTAACCTGTTGTTGGAGAGCAAAGATATGGGAAACGCAGCCATAAATGGGATCTTGAATCCTGGCTTGAGCTTCATATGAGATCGTAAGCGCAGCCCTGCATCGATTATTAACGGGCAGTTGGGCAAGCAGTTTCGACACATTGCTTGCGCCAAAAACCTTGTGAATGGCCGCAAAATGTGTAGCACCTTGTTCATGGCAGAAATACGGTGCGAAAATGCAACCCCTAACACATTTTCTTCTCAAGAACTTGCAGGCTCCACAAGGAGAACCAACAGACCCTGCCATGTTGATCTTAGTTGATCTTTGAATCAGGTGTTACTTGGGGATTCATGGCTTTAATACTTTTACGTCCTTTATATATATGATCTGTCTGCAGTTGTGCATAGCATCAGCTTACTGTACAATAATTCGTTTAATCACAATTAGTAGATATTTAATTAGAAGAGGTTCCCATTATGGGCTACAGTAGAGCTCACACTTATCTTTCTTTTTCTCCAGTACTTAATACTAAATTTTCATCCTCTCAAATAATATTCCTTAAACCTTTAACCACAAAGTATTCCTTAACCGATCGATAAAAGATCTATAAGCATGAAGCAAGCTATTAAACCAAACCCATTCTGTCTTTCATATATAGATAATAGATCCATTAATTATATATAAGACAATCGAAGTCATTTTTGTGTGACTCAGAATCTCAATAGCAAAGAGCTCAAACTAATAAACATTCAAAATTTAAAAGCTGGCAGATAGGTGTTGGATGCCATTGATACCATTCTTCACCCGTCTCTGTATCTACTGGTACATGCATGAAGCTTAACATCTTATCCTGTTACTCAAGAACATTTGATATACAACGAAATTAGGATGGTCATATCAACAAGTATTGATGACAGTTTAATAACATAATGTCCGGAAGAAATATAGCTCCTTATCTGTTCCTCCATTTATTTCTCCCATTTCTGTAATGATTCAGGCGTGTGCCAACTCAAAGTACCTATTAGACTAAGAAAAGTGCCAATTACAATAAAATTGAGGAACTATTTCTCAGAGCCTTGATGGGTTCTTAAAGCTTTTGATTCCCACTTGTTAGTTTAGGCGTCATTGGTGTTTATAATAGGAGTAATGGACAGATCACAACCCCACAATGGTCTCTTAATGGAGAATGTACTGTTAATCAGCATTTTAACATTAGAAACATTGTGATTAACAGAATAATAATACTCTGAAAGTACAGGAATATAATCAAAGTTAACAAAGAGCCTATCTTCCATTAATATAAATGATTGAGAAGCATCTATTCTTAACACGAATGAAACAAAGGATTGTGACACTGGAATACATGGTTAGCACGTACAGCTCGGAAAATGGGCAATGTTGCCTTTTTTCTGGTAATTCCTTTCGAGAGATTATTGCTGTGCCAATCTCATCAACTCATCTAAAATATAATCACTAATCTCTTTATAATTCTAATCACGAAGAATGTAAGCACCAACATTCAGAATCTTGCTGCATAATCATGCACTAATGGGGACCCAACAACCAGCTCATGTAATACTAATTGTAAAACAGGTCATTTCAATTAATGGAGAAGATGGACCTGAAATAACCAAAATGCAATAAAATGAAAATGATTTGGCCTAGGTTCTAAATATTCATCAAAATGAGAGGCTGAAAATGTCATTATAAATCGGTACACAGTTCAAAAATTTACCCATCAGCACGGATTTAAGATCCCAATTGATCCCAAAAGTGCTTTGAGAATTGCTAGAATCATTCGAGAATGCAGCTGAGCCGGCCATGTGTTATTGTTGGCCACTTAAGCATGGAAAGGGAGAACTGGTCTTGGAGATGGATCATGCTAATATATGGAGTTTATCAACGAATAATTAGATTTATTAGTAGAATACATTGAAGAAGCTGTTCCACTAAGATCAAAAAGAATAAACACAACTTGCATGTAAACCTTCTGCATGTATATTGAATTGTCAAAGACAATCTATCTAGACTATTGAAAAAGAAAAATATTTAAAGGTTGTACGTGCTTAATTAGATGAAAGTTTTTTACCATCAAGTGTTTTTAAGTATCATTTTCCAATAGGAGGAAGATGATGAAAGAGGCTTCAGCGGGGTTAGGCCAAATACCAAATGAAGCCATAAATTGTTTGAATGCTACCAGCTCATGAAGAACCCTTCAGAAACTTGATGCTCATGAAAAGGGATTAGGCTTGAATGAACAGTCCATCACGTTTCTAATAAAATCAAGAAGAATGTAAATGAAAATCATGGTCAGTAATAGTAAGATGGTTCTCAAACCGTTGCATATTGCTAGGAGTAAATATAAATCTGATGTATGAGCGACATCATATATATAGTAATACTTGATGGTTAAAACTTCATGACCGTTCTTAAGCCTTTAAGCCACTGAGAACTCTGCCTGCCTTTGTAAGAAAACATATTAAAAGAAGAAGATATTGACACGTGTACTTCTGACCAGTCAAAGCAGACAAAGATGTGACTCGTGGGGGCCAATGGACGTCTGTGGAGCATTGCTCAAGTTTTCTTAATTCCAACAGTTGCCTCATTCTGGAAGACCAGAAAGGAACTTTGATCTAATGCCACTATGTCACGACCCTAATGTACCCATCATGATTGTGATCTAAACACAAGAAGATAACAAGATAATCATTAAAAACAGCAAACTGCGCTGATTAAAAGGAAATGATCATTTAGATCCTATACTGCTGAAGTTCAAACATCAATTTCAAACCAGACCACAGAAAAGACGAGGAAAGTATTCTCTCAAAAATTCGTGACCGAGGAGTAACACACAAGTTGAATGCATCATTTTCAAGAAGATACAGAGGTATACAGCAATTTGTGTTCATCTAAATCACATTACATCATCATTGTTACCTATAATAATGGCTATATATTGAAAATTTAAGTTTCATGTAGTTTGAATAGAAGGCAATCCTTCAAAGTCCAAACCATAATATAGGGGTGATCTGAAATCATGAATCCAATGCGCTTCTAGTAAGAATAATGAGGACAAACATGATGTTAACTTCAGTGACAGTTAATAATTTAGTAGATCTAGAAGGTTTTGTTTTCAATGGTAAAGTATTGTGATTAAGCCAGACTGTCTTTCAACATGGAGCTGGGAAATTAAGCCAGTGTGAGGCGGAGACAAGACAAATCTAGGAGAGAAGCTATGAGTTCTAAGCTATAGATTAACATGATAATGGGTGGCCCAAGTTTTAAGAAACCTTGCAGGAGAATTTCTATTTTTTTCAAGACTCTTTGAAGTTTGAATTGTGCTATATCCGACATTGCCTCATTCCACCGACTCTTTCTCTCCGTCTGGTAAGACGCTCAGGTTATTATCACCATCAGACATTCTTTAGTAATAACGGCGTTTAATCAATTTCTTAAACTATTTCAGCTTGCTGAACAGGGTTCTAGCCAAAAGCACCAGTTATTTAAGAGTGTTAGGATGCTATCATGCTTCTAAAGAATTTTATGGCTAGCTAGGTCAAGCTAATGAATTTTAGTTTTGGGTTCTTCAGGATGTAGATGTGCTATTCAGGTTTCACTACAGCTACGGTCCTATATATGGCAATATCTTTAAAAATTGTCTGGCAGTCTCTTTTATGGTATAATGTAATGCAATTAATTCTAGCTTGCTAAGAGTTCAGGCATACCTTTCTCTGCAGGTAAGTGTCGGGAACCTGATCATTACCCAAACACTTTTAAGAACTGAAGACCTTCAAAACTGGAATCCATCAACTGGGCCTAAAGTATGACACAAACCTCAAAACGAAGCAAGTGATGATAAGGTAACGCAGAAGGCACCAACAAAAGGAAAATACAGGGTGTAGTGCTGGCGCTAGTTAATAACATTAGAGCTGTGGGAGTGAGAACTGACAAGCAGAAATTGAAACAAGCTGAAACTGACCATTTGTATCCATAGGATACAGCAGAACAATCCCGGATGCAATGAAAAATTGCTTCATCAATTAAAATTGTCAAAATTAAATTTCTGTTGGTTACACTGATTCTAGCAGTAAGTTACATCTTTACAGAAGAAAAACATAAGAGCACTTTGATTTTAATCAAGTAAAGAATTGCCTTCATCATTAGTGGAGGGCAAACCTTTGAGTACATCCCTTGATGCATGATAATGGTTATCACACTTGTGGTCTGACATTACGTTGCTTGAAAGCACAATACGCTGAAAATGTTCACCCAGATTCCGCTTCCAAAGTGTAAAATAATCGCTGGTATGAGCATCAACATTCCTCTTTAAGTAGTAAACAGTTCCGGGTACAAACAACTCCTCAGGCACTTTACAGGTAGCTCCTCCATCTTTACTAGCAACAGCATTATCTCTTACTTCCTTGCCGTGTAAAGTGACTCTGGAATCAGCAGGTGATTTCTTTATGACAGGATCATCTGTTCAGACAAAAATAAAGAACAATTTGGTGAAGATAAAATCTTTAGGTGCTTAACACATTTAAGATAAAAAAATTAAGGTAGACCTATGAATAACTTTTCGACAACTACAATCAAGCAAAGAGCAGGTAAGAGATTTCGATCAATTACCAACCTACCACCTCAGTATATTGTACAACGTGCACACATATGCAAAAGCCATGCATCAAGATATAAACTTGCAAACACTATAACCAACATTACAAGATTGCAGTAAGGACAATTCAACCTCAAAATATTACGTAGTATCAAATCACACAACACGCAAATTTGGAGCAGAACTTGGTTGTTGACAATAATAGCTAAATATGAGTCATAGGCATATCAAGTACATAGCAATTTTAGGTTACCAAAGGAATTCTTATTGCTCCTGAATTTTGCATAATCAGCAAGTTTTGCTGCCACATCTTGCCCAGAAGACATGACCTGCTTTGCATTTGAAACCAAATCGATGACACTTCTCCAGTCTTCCTTTTTAACCACACTCATCCTGTAAAACATCATAAGTGAAACAAGGTGAGGTTTGATAGATGACAGACCGTGCAGTGAACATCAGACTGCTATTGGAACACTTCTGCGGAAGGGATTTCATGCTCCAAACAAAGTGATGATTTTCTCAATCCAACGATATTGATCAAGGACCAAGTTATTGCTTTTTAACAATCATCTATGGAAGGTGAAAGGCCTCTCACGGTAACCTCGATTGGTCAGACCCTTGGCTAGAACTAAAAGTAGTGGATAATCATTTTCATTTCCAACATATAAAGGCAAAGCATGGTCCTGAACAGAAGACATTATGAAAAGCAACCCTACATGGTCCTTGAAAGGGACAAAACTCAACATCTCTTCAAAGAAAGCTAAGCCACTTTAAAGAGACTAAATTTACTTACCAATCTGTTTGAAGAATGTCATTCCTCAACCTCGTAAGTGAAGCTAAACTTAGTCTAGGTATAATATCATCCTGCAAGGGAAAATCATTGCAACAATATGAGAAATATATGCACACAAAAAAACACAAGGAAAGGAAAGGAAAACCTCAAGTACATAAAAATAAATAATATGTGATTTTTTAAATAGTGGACAACCAACCATTTGCCCACCTGCATCACAACAGTTGTAACATAACTAGAGCAGCTTTCCGCAAGTTCTTTGGAGACACAAGGAGGCGCTGCATATCCAACTGCAGAAACAATCTCCGTGTTAAACCCCAGCTCCTGAGATGACTTTTCAAGGAGCATTATTGCTAGTAACGCAGCAGTAGAACCTCCAAGAGAATGACCCACAAGCCTTAGCTTGTATCCCTGTTAATGAATTGGGCTCAACTACTGCCAACAATGAGAAGAAAGATCTTCAAACAAGATACAGTTTGAACAGAAAAGAAAAACAAAAGAAGATTTCAGAATGACCACCTTGTACTTCTTCAAGCAGTTCCCGATATTTCTCATTTCGTGAGTAAGAAACCAGCAGGCTGCTTCAGCAGTGCCGAGGTGGATTGAATAACCTTCAGATGTAATTTCACCATCACTCGAAGAAACAACGTCAGTTATAAGGTCATATACAGTATGAGTTCCCCGGATTCCTAGAATCACAAGCTTTCTACGAGTATCGATTCCTATATAATATCCAGGCCTCATGATGCTAGAATTTTTGACAAACTTCAAGACATTGCTTTCTCGAAGCATGCAATTCCTTGCAAGAGCTGCGGTATTATCCTTATAAGAACCCTTTGCTAACTCAATGTGGTATATTAGGTCTTGTACCTAAACATACAACAGCACTACCTAATCACAATTCACAAATACAAACCACAGAACTAAAGTTTGAAACCAAATTACAATGTATTTAAACAGCATAACTATAGAAGTAATACGACATTGTTAGATGAAAAGGGTTATCACATTACCAATTTATCTGATGAGACCTGAAAACCAGTAACATCCTCGAATGGATTTGTAGATGCCTGACGCAGATAAATAAGAAAAAGACCAACAGTGAGATCACTCAAACTCCAATCCTCAATCCCTATCTTACTGCGCTGGATGCTTCAAATGATATCCGACACCGACCGAGTACTAGGTGCAGCCATGTTTCCCATCACATTTCCTGCATTTTGCAACATTCAAACCACACTTCAACCTAAAATCACACAAGTTTCAATGCAAGACACCTCCAACCGACACTCTCAAATAAAACACACACACATTCAACACACTAACAAAACCTGACCTTTTTCCACATAAACACAAACCCAACTTCCCAAATTACACAAATTCATCCAAAAACCAATGACCATCAAACAATACATTTTGGGCTTGTCATGGCCCACCTGCACAACTGCAGAGCTGGCTCGAGAGCTCTGGGAAGCCAAGCAAGCTCCGACCTTTTCGACTTGTTGGAAATCAAATCATCTTCTCCACTACTGTGCCTTGTCTGAATTCGACCATTGCGACTGAAACCGATTCACGAAGCCAAATATCAACCTCCTATACGATTCTTCTCTCTTTACAAAGCTTTGCGTAAAATCTAAACAACAACAAAAAATAAAGTAATAAAAATTCAATCTTTGGATTGTAATAACAGAACATGAAATGAAGAGAGAGAGAGAGAGGTTGGTGTTAGTGGGCTTACATGAATTGCAGAAGAGACGCTTCACTGAGTACTTGGCCATTTCCATAATTGGAGTGAGAGAGCAGAGAAAAGGCTTTGAAAGTTTAAGGCGGTTGAGGCGAACGGTGGCCGTCGACGCGCGTTATTCGGTAACTGAAGGCTTTGGAACTCGGATGCTTCTAGTATGCACTGTCTATTTTGGTACTTTCCTTCAGAGTATAAGTGGGCTGGGCCGGTTTCATTTGTAGCATCATACGAATGTTCGAATCTCATCATTGGATACCCCATGACGGTACGTTATGATGAGATTACAGCATCTCCAATTGTCTTCTTATTTAAGAGAAAATTATAGTTTATCAATTTATAGCTAAAATTGGTTTCCATCAGATACCCTAATCTAAATCATATTTGACTTCTCATTAAATCTTTTGTTATATTTAGATAAAGAGATGAGACCAATTAACTTCAAGTTATATCCTTTCCGCGTCTTATTTTCAGTTTTGTGTTTCATAGACACCGAGTGTTCGACTTCTTCATAAGCTCATATATAGCTGCTTGCAGATCCATCCCCATAATAAAGAACATCTACACTCTGCAAAACGTCGTCGCCGAGATCCAAAGGCATTCCTCCATCACCAACCCTAAATAACATGCTGCCCTTCAAGGCAATGGGAGAATTAAATAACATAATTGAGCATGCAAAACATCGGCACCACATATTTCTCAGTATGTGTTGTGAGTCGTGAAGGCTCTGCAGGTTACAGGCACCAAGGATCAAGGGCCACTAATTTTCCCAAACAATTCTACAAGACTATTTTTTTTTGTACAGTCTGGCGTTCCTTGGATGAACTCATATGACTTTTCTTTTTAATGGGACTTCCTCACTCTTCCTAAATAAAATTCAAAAATTGTACTTGACAATGCTTTTGTATCTATGGTGGATTGTCATGTAGATCTGTGTTTTATATATTAGTTTCACGGTGATTGCCATGGTGGATTAAGTCTCAAATTCTACCGTGAGAGACAAACAAATATCTAAATGATTTTGAAACAACTTTAAAATAACTTTAATTGTCGGAGTGAAAGCTAAAATATGAATCGTTATATTTAATTTTTTGATAAATTTGATTGTTGAAAATAACAATATTATTGAGAATGCTCTTATATGTTTTTTTTTTGCATAAAACAAAGTTATATGTTTGATAAGTAGTTCACTGGAAACATTATGTCACAATGTGTCCGTTAAAGAAAAGAAACTTACATTGTTTGAGTGCTCATGACATCAAGATGAATTTGTTGAAATATAAATACCTTCGAAGGAAAGGTTGAATTACCTCTCTTAAAGAGATTGGAGGAGAGAAGACATTTGATAAATTAGATTGATGGAATGACGATTAATTTTTTTTTGTATTAGATTGGACGACAATTTTTTTGTTCAATGAAATTTAATATGTAATTTTAATAATCACGATATAAGTCATTATCACTAAACGACAATTCAACTCAACGATAACATTTATATTTTTCGAATGGCGTTCCATTTCCATATACCCGACATATATATGACACATGATCGAGTTGTATTAACCTCACCTTTTTTGTTTTGGGCCTTTCCACCATATATATATATTTGAGTTGCAATATTACCCTAGAGCGATCCGATCCCGCTTGGGATGAGACATGACGAAAATAAAATTTTCACTATTCCGTCATGTTCTGAACCACTTCCTTTTTTAGGGACGAGATTGAGTCTTAATTTAAAAATCCCGGTAGATCTGTTTCGTCCCGCATAATATATTTATCTATTTTATCATCTGTTTTATTAAAAATTGACATATTAAATTATCAAATAATTAGCATTATTCAAAAAAAAAAATTATCTTAGAATGATCAAAACATTATATTACTTATAATATGAATTAAATGTGTAAATTAAATATAAAATAAAATTATGTTTTACTTTTTTTAATACATTAAATAAAATTGGTAGTTGTAAACTTCAAAGTCTCCATAGACTCTATGGCCCACTGAAACAACTAAACCCTAAATCCCTCGCTCCCCTATAAATCTCCATCTTCGTGACTTCATCCCCCATTGCCTTTTAACACGCAGCCGCATACCACATCTCTGTAGCAGCCTCGCTTCTATGAAACTCGAATTTCCTAGCTTTCTTTGTGAATTATTATGGTTTGTTCTGTCTGTTTGAAGTAGTGTCTGTTAATCTGTTGTGTTCCTTCTGAGTTCTGATGTGATTGGTGGGAGAACGAGCTGAGGATGATGATTTGAACTTTTTGTTCCCTATTGGTTTGATCGCCTATATGATGGCAAACTATGTATTAGCTCTATCTGACTCATCATCTATTCTCACCACAAAATAGGCTTCATTTTGGATTTGTATTTTGATATTCTGTTCAGTGTTCTTGTGCGTTTTCTGGGTTTTATGTGTAAAGGATTGAGAATGAGATGATGATTGAACATTTTTGTTCCCTATTGGTTTGATTTGCCGCCATGATGGCATCAATGTATTAGCTCTATCTGATCATTCTCAATCAAGTGTCAAACACTCTTTCTATGTTGTTAAACTTTAAGATCCCAATTTGTATCAGGCAAGTCTGATTGTTTGAAACCAATGTCTCCATAGCCTCCATCAAGTCTTCATTGTGTGAAATCAGCCACAAGAACAGTTCTTGTGTAACAATTGTAGTCTTAAAGTTTGGATCTTGGTAAGTTTTTAGAACTGGTTTTTGACGTGAAGCCTATGATGATTGTATTTTTAGTTGGAATTACCGACTGATTTCTTTGATGATAGCTTACTGGCTTTCTGAGGCTTTAGAATCTGAGTTTCTTGTCTTAGCATTTTTGATTGTCTGTAATCTGTGTTCTATGCTTTGAATAATGCTAGTGAATGGGATAATTTACATTTGTCGAGCCTTATTCGTCCTCGGCATATAATTGGAACATCCAGTTTCCATTTCACCTTATTTGCAAGAACTGTCTGGCGAACTTTGAGCGAAATCAATCGCAAACGAACGAAGTCACTTTTAAGAACATTCCTACAATCACTACTTGAACTTATCACATGCAAGAGGAACCAAATTTGACTAAAGTTGGCCCTTCGTTCAGAATCTGTGAAAATAGAGGAACTAAATTTGTCATCTTAATTTAGAATAAGGTCATTATAATAATAATTGAATTTGTGAGACCTCAATATCGCAACTG
Source organism: Geum urbanum (assembly GCA_946800695.1). NCBI lineage: Eukaryota > Viridiplantae > Streptophyta > Magnoliopsida > Rosales > Rosaceae > Geum > Geum urbanum. The sequence continues at coordinate 41,160,796 of OX327007.1, read as the reverse complement.
TCATGTTCACAAGAAAATGGACACCAGAAACAGTCATGATCTCTCAGCTCTACCAACCGCTCCTGCTTTTTCCAGATACTTTGAATGGGGGGACCTTGTGTCATGTTACTCTCTTTTATTCGTAAATAAGCTTGCCCGGAACAACTTTTGTTTTATTTATCAAGCAGTCACACTCACAGGACTTAAAATGAGGTTTTAATCAAAGTGGAGGGCTCACTGTTGAACGGCTTGCAGTCAGATGCTTGTTCGTCTATTCTTTTTGAAGTGACATTTTTGTATCTGGCTTGTTCGTCTGTTCTTTTTGCTCGTAAGCAAGTTGTTTTTTCATTGGTCGGTCGATTCTTTCGTAAGGGTGATTCCTAATTGAAACTTAACTCGCTCTTTATTCCAGCCATGAATACATAGAAATACAATGAATCGACCGGGCTTTAAGCCATCTGGCTTGATTCCTAATTGAAACTTAACTTGCACTTTATTTCCACCTATGTATTTCATATATCACCTCGATGTATATGCTTACCAAATGAAGATTAGTACTAATCTCTATATATATATATACCTTCTCATTCATATATGTATGTCCCTTTGCATTTTGTCCCATAAAACTTATCATTTATTTGTAACATATGTTGATCAAGAAAGGATTCACTGCCAACTCGTCATTCGATAGTTATCACATTTGTGCATGCCCTTCAATCTCGAATTGACACAACTCTAAGCTAAGTTGTTACTTAAAGAATGTACTGAAGATTTAATCATCATCATCATAAACACATAAACTTATGACATGAAACAACACTGTAGAGTAGAGAAACTTACCAGCTGCGTTAGTAGAGATGATCATTGGATCAGCAAAGGTTGAAGACTCCAGTCTTCTGTTCTCTTCTACGTTTAATTTCTCTAATGGGAAATAGCTTAAGGCTATTGTTATTGTTTTGTAACGAGATCAAGGACTAGAACCTCATATATATAGTAATCACCTGATGCCTAACCCATAACTGAGTACCAGTAGAACACTAACTAATTAATTAAGTATGAGACACATCAGAGTACAACATGGATATAGATTTGTATTACATTGATATTCTAACCACACAAACACATGTAGTAATATTACAATATGATTCTGATTAATTGATCACATCATATTACTTAGACCATAAGAAATACATAGGTGTTTAAGTCAAACTCTTTCAATCTCTCGCTAGACTTCAACACTATTTCATACTTTGTAATCTGAAAATGAATAATTATCACTAAAGTGGCCATGAATCACATTATGCTCAATATAAAAAAAACAAGAGCAATTATGTCATGATGCATTTACCACTACAGAACTCAGGATTAAGCAAATTTAACAAAATTTGTTAGTTAAAAATCACTACAGCAGCTCCTACAACACACATGAATTTCAAATGTGGTAATGAGAGTTATTGACAATGTATATCTATACTCAAGTGTCAAAAATCTCTATGTCCTGTTGAATGGTTTTAAACAAAAACTCCATAATCACAAACACCTCTTAATACCAGTGGATCAATACGTGTAATGTCTGTAACTGAAAAAGGCATACATATACAACACAAGGTTGCATACAACATCCATATGAGATTTATGCAAACTTGTCAAGACAAAATGATAATCAAAACTCATATTTGAAATAGAAGATTGCAATATACTCAAAATCTGAAAATTCAGTTTATTTGAAAAATATCAAGTCTTTACATAAATAAGAGAAAATAAATTTCTAAAAAACCAGATACAAGAACTAAAACATTGAATTGAAATTTCTATCTGAATGATTGCTCCTACAGACTCTAAGCATTAAAACTAACTACAACACCTATATTAGAACAATGCTCCTTGAAGACTCTAGCAGCTAAAGCTTTAGTGAATGGATCTGCTAATTACCTCTCTGTATCAATGTTCAGAACCTCTAACTCTCCATCTTTAACTCTTTTCCTCATACTGTAGTACTTTAAATCTATAAGCTTTGAATGAGCTGATCTCTTGCTATTCTTACAGAAGAAAACTACAGCTTCATTATCACAGTACATATTTAAACTGCCTAGAACAATACCACTTAGAACTTTGGTTTCCAAAATGAAAATCCTAATCCAAAGTCCTTCACAAACACCCTTATATAATGCAACAATTTCTGCTTGCATCGTAGAGGTTGTTGTAAGTGTCTGTTTCATAGTTTTCCAAGTAATTGCACCATCAACAAGCATAAATACATAACCAAAAGTAGATTTAAATGAAGAATGATAGTTCCCTACAAAAATCAGAATCATTATAACCTTCAAGATTAAGATTTTTCACTCTTTTATACACTAACACATGGTTTTTAGTTCTCTGTAAATATCTTAAGACTTTCTTTCTTTCTGTCCAATGTTGAATACTTGGATTAGACTGAAATCTAGAAAGCATACCTACAGAAAAAGCTAAGTCAGACCTAGTACACACTTCTGCATACTGCCTACAAGCCTAGCATATGGCTTGGATTCCATCTCAGATTTTTGTGCATATGATTTTGGAATCACATTCTTAGTTAGTTTGTCTCATTTTGACATAGGTACCTCACCTGCAGCACAAGATTCCATTCCAAACCTTTTCAAAATTTTGGAAATATATCCTGCTTGAGATAACCTTAACAGTCCACGAGTTCTGTCTTTCTTAATCTCAATACCTAAAACATAGGATGTTTTCCCCAAATCTTTCATGTCAAAATGCTTTGATAGAAATATTTTAGTATCTGTGAGTAATTTCAAGTTACTTGAGGCTAACAAAATGTCATCCAAATACAAAATGAGAAAAATAAAATTTTCTCCCACTGTTTTGAAATAGACACACTCATCGACTATATTTTCCTTAAAGCCAAAAATAAAGATAATTGGATCAAACTTTTTATACCATTTCCTAGATGCTTGTTTTAAATCATAAATAGACTTATTGAACTTACAGACTTAATTTTCTTTTCCAGATTCAATATACCCTTCTAGTTGCTTCATATAAATGGTTTCTTCAAGCTCTCTATTTAGAAAAACTGTTTTAACATCCATTTGTTGCAACTCCATGTTATAATGAGTTACAAGAGCCATAACAATTCTAAATGAATCTTTAGATGAAAATGGAGAGAATGTTTCTATAAAGCCTATACCTTCTGTTTGAGTGAAACCCTTAGCCACTAGCCTAGCCTTATAATTTTTTACATTTTCCTTTACATCCCTCTTAGTCTTAAACACCCACTTACACCCTATGACCGTATGATTTTCATCAGGTTTGACCAAAGCCCAGACTTAATTTTGATTCATGATTCCATTTCAACATCCATGGCCTTTCGCCATTTTGGAGTCCTCAGTGTTCATAGCTTAAATGAACAATGTAGGATCAGATTGCTCAATGAGACATTTCTCAATTTCTTGAGAAAACACTAAATAATCACTCTGACCACTAAATGTGGGAGTTCTCTCTCTCACTGGTCTGCGTGATGGCTCTTGGAAAATTTTAAGTGGTGACTGATCAAAGTGTGTTAAGTTTTCAGAGTTGTCTAAATTTATATTTTCTCGAATTTCTAAAGTTACAGTGACATTTGCATTATCTGAATGATTTGTAGACACAGTTTCTAAATGTGTTTCAGGTTCTGTAATGATATCTTGAAAAATATTTTCTTACTCTTTATTTATTTCTTCCCCCACTACATTAGTTTCAGTGCATTTTGGTTGTTCTTGATTAGAAACTAAAGGAAGTGCATTGACTGTGTCCTCAGACTGTATACTTTCCTCAAACTCAGGAGATAAATCTTCAAAGTTTGTATTATGAATTATTTCACCTAAAACTTGACTTGATGAGTTTCAAAAACTCTAGGTGAATGATTACTTGAGTACAATTTATAGCCTTTGGATTTTTTACAGTAACCAATAAAATGACAAGACACATACCTATTTTCAAGCTTTTCTAAGTCGGAATTATATAGTCTAGCCTCAACTTTACAACCCCAAACATGACAATGATGTAAACTTAGTTTTCTGCTACACCATAACTCAAATGGTGTGTTTTTTTTACAGCTTTTGATGGAGACCTATTGCAAATATAATTTGCAGTTCGTAAAGCCTCCCCCTACAAAAACTTATATTAGGTAAACCAGAGGTACACATTATAGACCTAACCATGCTCATTAGAGGCATATTCTTCCTTTCAGCATCACCATTTTGCCGAGGGTTGTAATGTGTGGTATATTGAGCATTAATACCATTTTCTTGAAGGTAGGCAGCAAATGGTCCCATATGTTGTCCTTGCTTAGTGTACTTACTATAAAATTCTCCCCCTCTGTTAGATCTCACAGTTAAGATGTTCATTCCTAATTGAAGCTCAATCTCAATTTTGATGATCTTAAATAGTCTAAAGTCTGTGATTTTTCTGACATCAAATAAATGATACAATATTTGAAATAATCATCGATAAATGTAATGAAATACACATTTTCACATATTGTCTTATATCTGAGAGGTCCACATATGTCAGTATGAATAAGCTCTAACAATTTATGGCTTATATATGCTCATTTTCTTGATTTGTTTGTCATTTTTCCCTTACAACATTCAACACATTCATTTAGGTCAGAAAAGTCTAGTTCTTGTAAAATTTTGTTCTTAACTAAAGTGTTTAGCCTATCTTTTGATATACGTCCAAGTCTCCTGTGCCATAAGTATGCAGATTTCTCATTGAATATAGGGCTTTTAACACTAGCAGTGGTGTTAGTACTTGATGCTCCTGTCTTTTCAATTGAAAATACAGTATGTGAAGGTAAATTACAAAATATTTGTACATAATCATTCACTCTTATAGCTGAACCAATATGAATAGAATTTCTAAATTTTTTTACTCCATTCAAATCATACAAAATACCACAATTGTCTTTAATCAAAAGATCCCAAGAAACTAAACTCATCTCAAAAGAGAGAACAAAATAAGCATCATCAAGAACTAACAAACTTTCTAAACCTAAATCCAAAACTAAGGTGCATATTACCTTGACTGCCACGGGCATGCCATTAGCCACAATTATGCGTATCTCACTGCTTCTTGGTTTCCTCTTGCTTGTGAAGCCCGAAGAGAGTTAACTATATATAAGGGACTGCCATAATCAAGCCAAAAAGTATTTGGCTGAACATTTATGTAATTTATTTCCAGAAAATTAACTAAGAAAAAATTAAATGAACTAAAAGGTTTAAAACACTCACCCTTTTTAACCATCCATGTTTTAAAACCCTTACAATCCTTTTTCATGTGTCCTGGTTTTCTGCAGAAGAAACACTTGAATTATTGGTTGATCATGATGGTTTAGCTGGTTGGGTCTTGGTTTTCTGCTTGACTTAGGAAGAATAACTCTACCAAAAACCAGGACACTTGAATCTGCTTCTTGGTTTTCTATTTCTAGCAACTGCAGGTTGTTTGTTGATGGTTTTCTTTGGCCCTAACCTCTGCTTCTTCCATTTGTTCTTTTTGCTCACAAGGTTCACAATAGCCTAAGGTTTTGGTGCAACTCCATAGGTGGGATCTTCTTTCTGAATCCTAGATTCTTCTGGAGCAGCTATGGCAATGTGTTCATTCATGGTCCACTTAGCATTTAGAGTGTTATAACTCGTCTTAAGCTACCCAAACTTGTTAGGCAGATACTGAAGGGCTGTGTTGACCACATGTTCATTAGCCATAACTATATCTAGGTTAGCTAACTTAAGTGCAATGTTCTCTATTTGCAAAAGATGCTCATCGACATCTCCAACACCATTAGACTGACAATGCTGCAATCTCAACTTTGTCAGATTCCTTGAATTTCTCCTCAATGAGCACCATGTAGTCATATGCATAATTTACTTCAGGTATAGTCCCAGTTACAGTGTCTGAAAGGCAAGTCCTTATAATATTTTTAGTAGAGTTATTCTTCATATGCCAATAGTGATACTGCTTATATTCTTCAGGATGCATACCCTTATCTTTTTCTGAGACAGGTTCAGGAACATTTTGGTAGAAGGCTATGTCTAAATCATTGTTGTTGCTAAAGTAGGTATCTATCTGACACCTCCAAACCTTGTAATAAGAATCAGTTAAGAGTTTTATGGTGTTCAAGGTTACAATTTGGTTACCTAAGAGCATACAAAAGAAATATTAATTAATTCTAGTTACTGAAAATGTGTTGATGAAAGCCAATGTTTTAAGTCTTGAGTATTTTTTTTGTTTTATGTCTGTGTATTATCTAAAACAAACTAGTAAAAACAAAAAAACAAAAACAAAAGCTATAAACACAATGTTCATACAATATCAATACACCCCAATACTTAAGTTACATTCTTAACTACACTTTTGAGCTGTAGATTAAGAATATTGAAGCTATATCATCATACTATATCACACAAACTCAAGTTATAATACTGATTCTCAACACCTTTGTGGTAGTAGAAAAATCTAAACTATTTGAATATGAACTCATGTAATATGTTGATGTTGTTTCTGAACTTAAATAATCCAAGAATACTTCTTTGGAAGCCAGAATATGCATAGCTTTAAAACTAATAACACAAGTTATGAAACTGACTTAATTGGATGCAACAACATAAAACAATTTTGATTTGTGTAATATATCATTCAATACTATAGTAAACCATACTTTCAATTTTGGAATTCAAAGTCATGTTTTTATGTATTCAAATCATTACTCAAGCTTGATTTTAAACACAAAATTATCATTATTACAGATAATATATGCATATAGGGAGATAACATATGCTCAATCAATCAAACAAATGTCTACAGTAGTTTAAACAGATTGTCAATTCAACTAATTTGTCACTTATACAACATGATTTTCGATTTAAATTTCATAGATGACTAATCTTATGTTTTACAGATGCTCATACATCTAGAACCAAAATGAATTCAAATTACACAATGACATACCTTCACCTCTACTCACAGCACTGCAATGTTATCGGAAGCAAACAACAGTATAGAGATGCATCACACAATTCAATTCAACAAACAATCTCAATCAATCAAGCACACACAACAAGAACACAAAAATGTAAGTTTCATACAGCTACCATGTACTCTAACCTAAGTGCATGTTAAAAATTCTCTACAGTTCTTAAGATGTGCTCAATCAAACGAAAAAAATTTGAAATTGAATGAACAATGAAAATCTGACCCATTTTCTTCTTCAATCACCACGAAAACAGATACTTAGATTTGTAATGAACCTCCTTAGCCCACGAATTCCTATTTTATTTATTAAGAGAACACATTCTCGTACCTTTTGATTATAAAAAAATCAACAGAGATAATTAAGACCCCCCCCCCCCCCTCTCTGGTACAAAAGCACAAAACCTAATTGTTTTTACGATTGAGTTTTTCTTAATTGATTTATGTGATGATTATGAGCCAAAACTCTGATACCAATTGGAGAATGCACTAAAGATTTATTCATCATCATCATAAACACATAAACTCATGACATGAAACAACACTGTAGAGTATAGAAGCTTAATTACCATCTGCATTAATTAGTAGTGATGACCATTAGATCTGCAAAGGTTGAAGGCTTAAGTCTTCTATTCTTCTTTGCGTTTAGCTTCTCTAATGGGGAAGAGCTGAAGGCTATTATTATTGTTGTGTAATGAGAACAGAGACTAGAACCTCATATATATATAGTGATCACCTGGTACCTAACCCATAACTGAGTACCATTAGACCAATAACTAATTAATTAAGTATGAGACACCACATCAGAGTACAATATGGATATATATGGACTTGCATTACATTAATATACTAATCACAAAAGCACATGAAGTAGCATTACAATATAACTTTGATTAATTGGTCATATCAGATTACTTAAACTATAAAAAAGGAAAAATTTCCATCAACCCTAATTCTAATTTTGGGGAAACCTTTTCCACTAGCAACAAAAATTTGAGAAATTCTCACTAGTCAATTAACTCTAAAAAAAGTTTTACCACCAGCCAACTTTAATTTATTTTTTATATTTTCTTTGCAAAATTATCTCCGTAAAACTCTCTCTCTCAACATTTTCTTTGCCTTGATCAATGCAGAACTATGCAAACGTATGCAAGGCTTACAAAGGTAGTCCTGTTTCCCTAGGCCTGAAAATCTATGCATGTACTTGAATCCAAAGACAAAATATAGCACAATATAGGCACTATATATAGTTGGTTTATATATGTTGGTATATATGCGATATCAGATCGAGAAAATCCATGTTTCTTAGGATTATGAATAAAATTACTTTATTTGTCTTTTAATATTTAGACGTGATTCATGTTGCTCGTATTAGATTCGATCTATGGAGCATGCTTGGCTATACCAAGTGAATTTGTGCACAAGATTTTAGAAGTTAGATGGGAAGTTCTGATTAGATAATAAGGCATCAAATTGGTATATTTCACAGTTATAGGAACCACAGAAAAACAAGGAGTAGTAAATAATGAAATGAATTACCCTGGTAAGTAGCCTGATCGAAAATTTTTCACGGCTGCCCTAATCTGCCCGATGATATAGCTTAGAGTAAATATGGTCCGGTGAATCCAGAAAATAAATAAATAGTGAATTCTAAAATTTGGTACTTGGTGTACGTACCCAAGTAGATCCCTCCATCTATATATATTCGAGTTTTGCTTTCGGACACCAAGTGATCGACTAATCAAAGAGGTGAGATAGGTGGCGGCGACGAAAATGTGCATATATGATTCAATAATCAATATGACACAGTTTCTTTCTTACATGGGCTTCTTTTTTTATCATTTAAATTCAACCACTACAATACTAATGCATGTTATATATGTATCACACACACATGTATATATATATATATATGTGATGCGACTTATATAGTTATATGTCTCACTTAGCAAAAGAAGAAGAAGAAGTTATATGTCTCAAGTAACACACACTGCAAAGCTACTCGATCCGACCTCATCCAAGAACAATTGTCTAGTGCTTTGATTTAAAACTGTGAAGTACGTGCGAAGACATGTGATTCTACCAAATTCTGTACGGAGAGAATTAGTAGAAGCACGGATAAGGTAATTTGATGGTGATGGTAGTATTCGTTCGGGCTCGGCTTCCAAATACTGTTTCGTTTCTTCGTTGTTAGAGATAATACAAAACGAACAAAGGTCAGAGGTTTAGACGAGATTTGTCCGTCTTCAACACTTCGATGTCTGAGTTAGATAATGTATTAAATATAACAACAATAGTAAGAATTGAGTGCCCAAGATCCTTTTATCTATAATAAATGAGTTGGTTATATGGGTGGTTGAGCATGTAGTTGGATGTGTCCTTCGATGTGAGATTTTCTGCTTCTGGTCTGAATATTCAAAATAATCACTCCGATGCGTGGTTGCTCGGATGGAGATAGTTCCTTGTGTGAAGTTTGAGCTCTGGTTGCTGTCTTGTGGTTAGTCAATGGGGTGTTGACCCATTTAGTGGTTAAGTATTTGTTAATTAGGTGGTGTAATGACTTATACTAACAAGTCCCCCAAGTCCCCAAGTCAAAGCAATCAGCTCTTGGTTGGGGAGTTGAAAATAATTTTTCACCTAATTAACCATACTTAGCCACTAAAAGGCGGGGCTGACGCCCCATCATCCCAAGTCCCCCAACTCTCCGATCAAGAGCTGATGGAAGTTAGATATTGCACTGTTTTTGTTTCCCAAGTCAGATAGTACACTGTTTCTGTTTTCTAGGTGACCCGAATGGGTTTTTATAGGTTTTCTGGTATGTGTTGCATGTTTTGTTATTTTTTTGGGAGGTGGGTGAGAGTAGGACGTTTTGTGATGCTTTTTAACTGGTAAAATTTTGGGTTTTCGTGTTTCGGGTGAGTTTCTGGGTTTTTGCTGAAGAACATCCTCATGTTCTTGAAGGTTGGGCTGTTTGATCCTTTTTGCTGACTGTAGGGTAGTATGTTGTTGTTTTTACTCTGACCTAGAATAGTCTATCTATAAGGTATATATGATCATTCACACGGTCCAACTTTCTTGTTCGCTAGGACCATGGAAGCTATTTTGATCTCGAGTGGTGATAGTCAGTCTGACCAGATGTCCGGTGTAGGATCAATTAGGCCTAAGATTGCCCTTAGAGATTTGGACACCTCGTACGATAGTTTTCTTAGTGTATCCCCCATATCCACTAACACTGGCGGTGTTATTCTTATGTCAGTTTGCCCGAACGTGGAGTGTAGGCTAGTCTTCGGGGGTCCTTCTAGTGAGAGAATGTCAACAGAGACAGGGTACTGTTCGGACTCTTCAGATTCAGAGATAGAAGAATATAGTCGGGCCCCCAGTCCTTCCACTAATCCTGTTGGCCCTAGTACTCCATTGCCCGTATACCCATATGGAGGGCCATGCTTTTATAGGTTCCCGAACAACGAGGCCGTTCAGAAACCTATGGGTTCCCCCTCGTCGAAAGAGATAGCAAAATGGCATAAGCTATATAAAATTTCGGGTAGAGTAGGCCTTCGGGCTTTGGGACCAAATGAGAGGTTTAGTCATCCCAGCACCCCCACCGGGACATGTATACGTTAGTGAGTTTCACCTGAAGAGCGGAATTCAACTGTCCCTGAAGCCGTTATTCTAGTATTCCTTTTTGATGCTCGGGGTGACGTTGGGCAATACGGGCCTACCATGACTCGGGTGCTCATTCCATGTTCAACATTTGGAGGTTGAGTGGGTTGGATCACCCCACTTGGGCAGAGATTCTTTACTTCTTCCGACTGAAGTACTCTCCTCAAGTAAAGGATCAAGGTACGATGACCTTGAAGCCCCGAACAAAGTGGTGGTTCATGGAGTTGCCAACGCCATCAATGTCGTGGTGTCGATATCAGTGTCTGGTGTTCGGGGAGTGGAGTTCAAGAATTTGGATAGTGACTGTGCCCTTCACTGGGATAAAATTGATCGAGTCCCTGAGTCGTTCCAGTCTTTGGGTTAGTGTTGTGTGCTTGTTTGTTCATGTTTGGAAATTTTTTTGTACTTAGATATTTTTTGTTTGATGCAGATCGACGGTTCTTCCCTTCACTCCTCTTGAATACCATTGGGTTGTGCATATCACTCACGTGTTCGATATGTAACCAGAAGCTCATAATTTTTGGGTTTGCATTCATTGGGAGATAAACGAGCGAGCATGTCTTGTTAAGGCTCCTGGTAAGTTCATATTAACTTTGTTTACGATGCTCCCTTCCGTTCGAGGTTGTTTTTGTTGTTGTTTTGGTTGTTGTGTCTTGCAGAAAAAAAAAGCCAAGCCTCACCGTCCATCCGACAAACAGAAACTCATTTACGAGCGGTTGTTGGAGACCTTTAGCGCTGCCTCAACAATGCAAATTTTTTTTTCCGAGGATGAGCATGGGAATCTTAAGGTTGGCGAGGGATTTCAATCGACCATTAGACCCCCTCCCATTTTACAGTATGTGGATCCGATCGAGCTCGAAGCCCATATCAAAGATACGGTCCACCCGGACGGGGTGGAGTCCGAACAAATCTCCCAAACAGAGAATATCCTTGAGTCGGACACGTTGGTTCTTAAGAAGGTTGATGATGAGGCCGAGAGGCTGAGATAGAACAATAAGAGGCGAGAAAAGGATACTCGCAATATGATCAAGGCCCAGAAGCTCAAGGATCCCAATGATGATTGTAAAGCTAGCAGGCATACTCGCTGAACTGGGAGTAAGACTATCTCCCTTGACAATAAGGTCGAGTCTTCTAAGATAAGGGAAAGAGCAAGGAAAATTCTAATCGGTTGAACACCGGCAACTCTCCTCCTTTGAATCGCCAAAAGCTCGCACTCAACTATCCCTCCATTACGGGTGTCAGTATTGCCGTGAAGTGTACCACTACCTATGCTTCTTACTATTTGGCCAAGGTTCGGAAGTCGATGGATGTAGGAATAGAGGCTCTGTAGAAGTGTCATCAACTTAGGGCTTCTCTGACTGAGAGTCTTAACAAAGCCTTCGAGACGTGCACCTAGCTCCAACATCAGCTCTACCTCATTCGGGGCTGGGAAGGATCTCTCCTTCAGACGTCTAAGCTTGCAAAATTTAAGGCCGACAAGCGGACCTTCAAATCCGATCTGACAAGGCCAAGACCGCTATCACCAAGACCAATGAACTTGCGACAAAGAAGGGTGAGCGGATCAAGAAACTCAGTATTGAGTTGTCGGACTTGTAAAAGGATTTGGAGGAGGTTCAAGATCAGATGGCGTTGGTCAAGGCCATAAAGAAGGCGGCCGAGAAGCAAGTGCCTGACTTTCGGAGGTGAATGTCTAAGATGGAAGGCGGGCTTCTTACCTCTGAATGTCACATCAAGATTGAGAAGGGTGTAGTAGAAAGCTTCAAGGGTTCTGCCGAGTTCGAGCAGATGATCGTCACGGCCAAGGCAGAAGCGGTTGCTGCTTTCAAAGAGTCTACTAAGTTCGAGAAGCTTGTGAATGATGAGGGCCAGAATCAAGTGGATGACTATGCCGAGATCATTGGGCCTTTCCTCGACACAGAGAGGTTTAATTCCTGGTAGGAGGAGAAAGCAAGAAATATTCAAGCCTCGATCAGGTAGGAGGTAGTCCAGAACTCATCCCAGGAAGCCATTGATCAGACAGTTGAGAAGAATGTCGAATAAATGATCGAGCCGGGTGGGAGGAAGGAGGATGGGGGTGATGAAGTTCAGAGATGTTCAGGGTGTAGTTTTTAATTTCTTGCTTTTTAGTTAGGATTTTTCTTGCTTTAGTTAGTTGTAAAGTACATTAATGTCTTCGTGCGATTTTTTGCGTTCTCGCTCCGAGAACGAACGTGGTGTTTCTTGTGGGGCCAAGAATGGTGCGTCGTAAGCGCCTGGCCTTTGTTTTTCATGTCTTTGCTTAACGAGAGGTTATTTTGGAATTTATTCAAGTATATCTATTTACTCCTGTCGTAAATTCGTATTACTTTTTACTGTTGAACATAAAATCTGTTTTTGAATAATCCCATTCTCATTAAGTGGCTAGTAGTTCTGTATAAAATAGTTCACGAATATGAGCTATGGGCTTCTCCCCAAGTCCCCCGAGTATCAGGTAACTTAGGCAAAGACCAACAAAATAGTATGTATAAACGGATAAAACTTAATAAAAAGTACTTGCGTAGGTGCTGAGTGTTTCATGGGTGACGCAGCCTTCGTCCCTCCATATCTCTAAGGTAAAATGTACCCAAACTGGTGACCTCGTCGATGATGTACGGTCCTTCCCAGGATGGTCGAAAGCTCTTCAATTTCTTCTGTATTGCTTTCATGGACCCAGTCCCCGAGTTGCAATAGGCGGGCCCAGACACGCTAATTGTAAAGTCGAGCGATTCGCTGTTTGTTTGCTATATTGTGTAGATGTGTTGCATTATTTTTTTCTTTGAGTAGATCATTGTTCAGTCGTAATCCTTCTTCGTTCATGATCGGATTGCATTTTTTGATCCTTGGGCTCTGATGAGTGAGCTCCAAAGGTAGCACCACTTTTGTTCTGAACGTCAAGCTAAAAGGTGTTTCACATGTGGCCTTCGTTGCCATTGTTTGGATAAACCATAGTATCTCAGGTATAAGCTCGGGCCATAGCCTATACCAGGCATCTTCGATCTTCTTCTTGATGCCTTCCTTGGTGATCTTGTTTGTAGCTTCGACTTGTCTGGTGGTCTGGGGATGCGCGGGTGATGCGAAGATGAGGTTTGTGCCTTGTTGACCACAAACTTCCTTTAGCTCATCGTTGTTAAACTTGGATCCGTTGTCCGTGACGATGCTGAGCAATGTTCCATAGCAACAGTATAATAAGCGCCAGAAGAATCTTTCTACTTTCTCGGTCGTGATTTTCACCATTGGTTTGGCCTCAATGAATTTGGTGTGGTAGTCAATAATCACAATGAGGAAACGATATTGTCCTTGAGATTTCAGGAGTTTCCCGTTCAGGTCAAGTCCCCACTGTGCGAATGGTACTAGTGATAAGAGGATCTAGAGTGATTCAGCGGGTGCATGGTTCTTGTGTGCGTATAACTGATACTGATGACATTTTCTTGCAATTTCGACTGCGTCTACGTGTATCGTGGGCCACCAAAATCCACTTCAAAGAGCCTTATGGGCTATGGATCTGGCGCCTGCGTGATGGCTACGTACTCTCGAATGTATCTCTGTCAATATGGTGTCTTCTCTCTCTGGCATAACACACTTGAGGTTCGCCCAGGTATGCCTATTGTCTTATACTCGGTGAGCATGTCCATGTAACTATCTTTGTACGGCTCAATCGTGAATATCTCCTCCACTGACTTGGGGATGCTCGGGCATTTTAAGACTTTGACCACCTTTCGTCCATACTCTGACTGCATGGGTGTTGTGGCTAGTCAGGCGAGCTTGTCTGCTTTCACGTTTCTTCCCCTGGGGATGTGAGTAATGTTAAAAAACTTGAACTTACTTAGCAAGGCCTTCACATAACTGAGGTACACAGCCATAGTTTCTCCTTTCGCTTGGAAATTCCCCTCTACCTTGCTGACTACGAGCTGTGAATCGCTGAAGATGTTGATGTCCGGGGCCTCTGAACTCTTGGCCAATTGTAGCCAGCAATGAAGGCTTCATACTCAGCTTTGTTTTTCGTGGCCTTGAATTTGAACTTTAGAGCATACTCAGCATTCACTCCTCCGAGCCCGGTTAGTATGACTCCTGCTCCACTTGTCTTTTTTGTGCATGACCCGTCTACATAGAGGTTCCAAAGCGACTAGGGTACTGGGGTAGGTAGGCTAATGGGTATTATGGTCATGCTCGAGATGTTGGTCTCTGTCGGAGCCGGTGTCTCAGCCCCCGTGTACTCGGCTATGAAGTCGGCCACTGTTTATCCTTTCAATGTTGTTTGGGGTAGATAGTGTATGTCGAACTTGCTCAATTCGATTGCCCATTTTGCGAGACAGCTGCTATGATCAGACGATTGTAAGAACTGTTTGAGTGGCACATTCGTGAGAACATAGATGCTGTGAGCTTGGAAATATGGTCTCAATCGCCTGGCTACAGAGACTACTGTGAGTGCCATTTTCTCGATCGTTGGATAGCAGGTCTCCGTGTCTGTCATGCCTTTCCCTGAAAAGAAAATAGGTAACTCTGAATTCTCCTTCTTGCGAACAAGGGAAGAACTCATGGCTATCAATGAAATAGCTAGTTATATATATAGAGTTTCTCCTTTTAAGGGTCTGGATAGGAGAATGATAGAACCTAGGTATTGCTTGATACTGGAGAAGGATGCCTTACATTCGGGCGTCCAAATGACATCCCGTTTGTCGGTTATTCAGAAGGCATTGAAGAGGGGTGCACAATTATCAGAATAATGAGAGATGAAGCGGTTCAATGATACTAGCTTCCTCGTGAGGCTCTGAACGTCGGCTTTCTTGGTGGGAGGTTTCATATCAATAATGGTTTTTACCTTGGCGAGCGAGGCGTTGATACCCCTCTGACTTACGATATACCCGAGAAACTTGTTGGTGGTGACACCGAACATGCATTTGGCCGGGTTTAGCCTCATGCCCTTCTTGATAAGGAGTCCTCAGATTCTTGGATTGATCTGTAGCCTTGACACTTTTTACGAGTATATCGTTGACGGAGACTTCAACAATCTTGCCCGTTAAGCCGTTGAAGATGAGATTCATGAGGTGTTGGTAGGTGGATCCAACATTCTTTAAACCAAACGGAATCACAACATACTAGTACAAGCCCTTGTCAGTCCTAAAGCATGTCTCCACTTAATCTTTGGGGTTCATGAAGATCTGATTATACCCCGAGTAAGCATCCATCATGGACAACAATTCATGCCCAGTTGTCGCGTCTACCAGTTGATCGATCCTTGGTAAAAGTTATCCTTTGGGCACACTTTATTCAGGTTGTTGTAATCGAAGCACATTCGCCACTTCCCGTTACTCTTTTCCACCATGACTGCATTAGAGATCCAATTCGGATAATAAACCTTCCTAATGAAGCCAATCTTCAATAGCCTGTTGATCACCACGTTTATGGCTGTGTAATGCTCTTCCTTATACGCTCTCCTCTTTTGCTTGACCGGCCTTGTTCCCGGGGTGACGCTGAGCTTGTGCGATATAATATTGTTGGAAATCTCGGGCATGTCTACATAGGACCATGCGAACACCTCTTGACTTTCCTTCAGTGTCTAGATCAATTACTCGTAGAGTTCGTGTGCCAATTGGGCACCAATTTGTACGGTGCGTTTAGGATATTCAGCCGAAGCTAGATTGTCCATAGCTCATCATGCTCAGCCACTGGATGCACTATAGTTAGTCCATCAAGCGAGTCGTCCGGTATCTTTGCCTTGGGAGATGCTCCATCAATTGTAAGCACCTCTAACCGAGTGTTATCTTCATTTGGGCGGGCAAATGCCTCCACGAAGTCATATCCCTAAACATACCCCGTGTCATGGTCGGTTGGGAATTTCCCTAGGAGCATGTGTCTTGCTATCACGAGTTTCAGTATACTGATTTCTGGCTCCCAAGAATCATGTTATAGGGGGAGTGGACATCTAGGATTACAAAATCTGTTCGAACTTTGTCGTGTGAATCATATGTATCGATCCTGAATCGCATATAATCACTGCTAATCGGGTATGATGTTTCGCTCATGAAGCTGACGATGCTCTTATAATCTTGAGTCATCTTATGTTTGGGTCGTCCCAACAAAGCATGTATCCGTCCAGGAAGATGACGTTTACTGATGCCCCATTATCCTCTTGACGAGAAAGTGATCCACGATATCATCGATTACGAATGGTAAAATGTTATTGTGCTGGTTGTCTTCTTTGTCGAACGAGAAGGTAATGGGTGGTGTGACGACCCGGAACAGAATCAGTAGTATAATCGGCTTAATTCACGAGTTAGCGCGTAATCGCAGTTTTACGTAAATTGTTTGATTTGCCGGTTTTGATCATGACTAAATTATCGGCCGAGAATTTGAGTTGAGTTTCTTCTCGAGAGTTGTTGTACGCGTGATTTCGAGTTCGTGGGCGGTTCCGGATTATTATTTCGACGACCGAGGAATATAATATGAATATTTGAAATTGCAGAATCTCGTCGAGTGTATCCATTCGTATTGAGTTTATCCGAATCGTGATGGTTATCCATTTTGGACCGTTAATTGTCCCGAGCCGTGAGTATAAATATCGGAAATAGTCGAAAAATTGTCAAAAAATCACTGTTGGAAGTTTGACCGGTGTTGATCCGTGTTGACTAGTGAAGGAAAACTCCACCGTCGCTTGACTCGCCGGCGATTCTCCGTTTCTGGGCACCTTCGGCCTTGTTGTTGGTTTATTTTGAATCCTTTCTTGATTTGCTATTGATTGGAACTTGGAATTGTAGAAATTGATTTGAAATTGAGTGAGAACGATCGATTTGAAATTTTAGGAAAACTTGCCGGAATCGAGCTCGGCGGAGGAAGGCGTTCTGGCGACTTTCCGATGGGAGTTTGTGTTGGAAATTGTTGGGTTTGAAGTAGGTAGGTGGACCCTTGTGGTTAGGATTCCGGGATGGTCTCATGGCGACGGATTTTGACGGATGAGCTTTTTCCGGCTGGTAATGGATTTTGAGCTTTCGAGCTGATTTCCGGCGTGTGTGGTCGGAATTGAACTTAGCCACAGTTGAGAGATGTGTTGGGCTCGGTGAGGAGAAGCTTCGGTGAGCTTGGCTGCCGGAAAATCTCTCCGGTTGATGGTGCGCCGCCGCCGGCGGCGGCGGTCAAAGGCGGAGCTCCGGCGACCGTTGACTTTTTTGGAAATTTGTCGATTTATATGTCATTTTGCTCGTATTCTCGCCCCGATCATCACCTTGAGGTTTTCGAGTTGATTTGGGTACCGGATTTTTAGTCGAGGGTTTGAGTGGAGATTTCTGGAATTTCGTCGATTATTTTTGTATCAGTTATATATTTTCGGGAACGGTTGATTTCCGAGGTGTGGTACAGTGTTGTGAATTGTGATTTTGATCAGATATATATTTTGTGATTATTCAGGGGATCGAGATCGTGTTTCGGGCGAGGGATCTTCCGCCGGACCACGTGATTAGCGTGAGTGCGCGCTTTGCTCATCTGTGAGTGGACTTTTCTATTTTCACTGTCGTTGCGAGTTCATGATTTTTCGTGATTTTCCGTATTTTTTTATATACGATGTTGAGATTATTTATTACTTTTGGAGGTATTATTTTATATTTTTATGGTGATGGCATTACTTGCATTGATGCTTCGGCTACTCGGCTGATCACTGGTAGTCTGACCAGAGTTGAGAGATTCCTCTGGGCAGGGTTGAGAGATTCCCCTGTTATGCAGCTGGGGTTGAGAGATTCCCCTAGCCTATCACCGTCGAGCTTGAGAGATTCGCTTGACAGTCGGGGTTGAGAGATTCGGCTGACACCTCCATATATATTTTCTGAACTCGCATTGTTTTACATTGATTATGTATATGAAATTGGCGAAAGGCATATGTTTATTTTCGTCCACTCACTCTAACGTTTATTTGCCTTTCCCCTGAGCTTTTCGGTTTTCCGTGCCCAATTTGCAATTCGGATTCTGGTGTCTCACGTCGCGGTCGGAGGCTAGTTGTTCGAGCTACCTTTCATTTTCAGTAGGTTTCTTGTTTTGCCTACTGTTGTATATTTTGTATATATACACTAGAGGTCGCTCTGATACGTTACTGATACATGTTTTTATGTGATTTTCCCTGGATTTTCTATAAAGTATAGTTATGTTTACTGTTTATTGTTATTGATATGATATTGATAAATCCAGATGGGATTGGTGCCCACGGTTTGGCTTTTGTGGCATATGATGAAGTGTATTTTTCTGGTGCAGGTTATTGGCAATTCCGCGTTAGTAGCGTTACTCTGCCAAAATTTTTGTGGTTTTTGTTGGTTCGTGTTTTCAGAGGGGGTTTGATTCCGGTTTAGGAAACTAAATCGGGGTTTGGTCATTTCAGTTGCCAATCATTCTTCCCCGATTTAACGGGTTTCCTGGAGCTGATCGCATAGACATCTCTCGTCGGGCATCCGACTTCCTCCCTCGGCATCTCCGACTTCCTCTTCCCCCCTCGAGACGGTGTTGATTATACCCCTAGTTTCAATGTTCGCGACCTGGCAAGCCTCATTTTTCTTTGGAAGGATGATCTTGCCACTCATGTGCAACTGCTGTATCTCCTTGGTAAGTACCTCGCAATGATTGGTCTGGTGGGTGTTCGAATCATGGTACATGCACCACTTGTTCCTGTTGTTGAGCATCGGGGGTGTGCCTAGTGCTCTCGGGATGGGGGGTCAGATTTGGCCGTTGTTATGTCGGAGGAGCTCCTCTTTCGAAGTATGGGCGATAGAGAAGACTTCTCATCTAGGAAAACGGGGTGAATTGGTACTTCAGAATTGGTTGTTTTGTGGTGCTAGTGGCTGTGCTTGATTTTGTGGAAGGTTATTCGGATGATTGTTGGGCTGTTAGAATGATTTCTGGTTCTTCTGCTCTTGGTGGTGATTCCCCCTACGATTGTGGTTGTTGAACCGAGATTGCGTTTCTTTGGCTGGGGGTGTGATTATCGGGATGGGTGGTGTTTTGATTGGTTGTGGGAGGGGTTGGATGTCTGCTTGGCTTGGCGAGGCAGGATAGTTTGGTAGATGTGACGTACCGCAGACTCGTGTCTCGACCAGTGCCTTCTGTATGATTAAGTCTATGACCTCGTCGTAGTCGAGATGTTCCTTCCGAACAAGTTTCTTGACGAATGGTGTTCCAATCATATTCTCCATCAGAGTCGTCTTAGCCATTTTCTTGTTGAGTTTCCTGCAAGTGCTAGCCAGTGCCCTCTATCGGTTGACGTAACTCAATAGGCTTTCGGTCTCTCCCTGACGAACTTTCAAGAGTATGCTCGCGGTGTTGTATTTGTCCTGTAGTCGGTAACGCTTGAGGAATCACTCTGTAAACTCCTTGAATGATTGTATCGAACCCGAAGGTATCTCGTAGAACCAATTCCTTGCCTTCTCGGTCAGAATCTCTTGGAATAAGAAACACAAGGTCAGATCTGAATATCGTGTCTCAGCAGTGGCGGATTTGTATTCGACGATGTGGATCCTCAGATATCCATTTCCATTGAACTGGTTGATCTTGATTGTCTTTGCATTTGTGTCTCTTCTATGCTACAGTATCTGCACCGAGAATGGGCTTTTTGCAGAGTGAACATCCCACCTTGCTCGAGCAGCTTATCCTTTCGAAGCCACAAAATTTTCCCTGCTAGCTCTTCCATCCTTTGGAGCATTGCTGAGTTGTCGTTGATTGGAGGATCCTCCTCGTCCTACTGGTTCCTTTCGGGTGGAGGGAATGACCTGGGTAGTTGAGGATTGATAAGTCCCCCATACGTTGACCTGGATAGTATCTACATTATGCTCGACTTCCCCTCTTATCTGGTTTCATGGCTCTTCCATATTTCTTGCCTCTTGCCCCCGAATGAAGGCATCAAGCCTCTCTTCTAGCCTTTGTCGGGACTATTGTTCCCGATTGCGTTTGGTCCTGGCTTTCCCCAATTCTTTAAAGACCGGGTCAGCTGCCTCGTCCTCAGTCATGTTGTGGATGTCGTTTGCGATCATGCCCGAGAGGAACTATTAGATTTTCAAACTCGGTGTCGTTATTGTGGATGTGTCTCCGAATTCATGTCCCATCCTTACTCTTGGGTTTTGCTAGTTTGAACTTTTGTTTTGGTGGTGTTTATACGTGGTTGATGATTGCTCACTTCCCACAGACGGTGCCAGCTGTTTCTACCCAATTCCGTAGGGAGGGAATTAGTAGAAGCACGGGTATGGTAATATTATGGTGGTGGTAGTATTCGTTCGGGATCGGCTTCCGAATGCTGCTCTACTTCCTTGCTGTTAGAGATAATACAAAATGAACAAACTTCAGAGGTCCAAATGGGGTTTGCTCTCCTTTAACACTCTGATGCCTAAGTCAGATAATGTATCAAATATATCAACAATAGTAAAAGTTGAGTGCCCGGTATCTGTTTACCTGTGATAAATGAGTTGGTTATATGAGTGGTTGAGCATATAGTTGGTTGTTGTTCTTCGATGTGGGATTTATTTCTTCCTTACTATTAGAGATAATACAAAATGAACAAACATCAAAGGCCTAGATGGGGTTTGTCCGCCTTCAACACTCGGATGCCTAAGTCATATAATGTCTTGAATATAACAACAATAGTAAGAGTTGAGTGCCTGAGATCCTTTTACCTACAATAATTGAGTTTGTTATATGGGTGGTTGAGCATTTAGTTGGTTGTTGTCCTTCGATGTGGGATTTCTTACTTCTAGTCCGGATATTCGAAGTGCTCGCTCGGGTGTGTGGTTGCTCATATGGAGATGGTACCTTGTGTGAAGTTGGAGCTCTGGTTGTTGTCTTGTGGTTAGGCACCGTTTGGGTGTTAAGTGTTCTTTAATTAGGTGGTGTAATGACTTGTTCCCACAGACGGCACCAACTGTTTCTACCAAATTCTGTAGGGAGGGAATTAGTAAAAGCACGGGTAGGGGTAATTTGATGGTGCTGGTAGTATTCATTCGGGCTCAACTTCCGAATGCTGCTTCGCTTCCTTGCTGTTAGAGAGAATACAAAACGAACAAACGTCAGAGGCCTAGACGGGGTTTGCCCGCCTTCAACACTCAGATACCTAAGTCAGATAATGTATCGAATATAAAAACAATAGTAAGAGTTAAGTGTATGAGATCCTTTTACCTATAATAAATGAGTTGGTTATATGGGTGGTTGAACATGTAGTTGGCTATTGCCCTTTGATGTGGGATTTCCTGCTTCTAGTCCAAATATTCGAAGTGCTCGCTCGAGCGCGTGGTTGCTCGGATAAAGATGGTTCCTTGGGTGAAGTTGGAGCTTTGGTTGTTGTCATATTGTTAGTCAACGAGGTATTGACCCATTTAGTGGTTAAATGTTTGTTAATTAGGTGGTGTAATGACTTATACTAACAACTTGCAATCCAGTGCATCATACTATTGGTATTCTTGTTTCAATGCATGTCTCCGGCCTCTAAATTCAACTTTTTGTGCTTGGTGTGTATGCACATTTCTATCATGTACGTAGCTCCCTTAATCAATGAGTCACCAAATAATACATGATATAGTGGACCCCAAACTAAGTATCAGTTGACCCCCAACTGAATATCAGTTTAACCCTCAACTGACATTCAATTGAACCCAAACTGATACTCAGTTAAACCTTAACTGACACTCAGTTGAACCTAAATTGATACTTAGTTTACCCTCAACTGACACTCAGTTTACCCTCAACTGAGTATCAGTTGATGAACTTATAGTCTAGATACCTTGACGGTCAATGGTCAAAGATTAAAGTCAACGGTCAAAGTCATCAGAATCTGATCATCGATCGCTGGAATCTGACTAAAGTTGTCGAAATCCAGTAACGGTGAACGGTCAACGCCGCCGAAGTCAAATCAATGGTCAATGGAGAGGTTATGAAAGAGTAATAACATTGGGTAATTCATTAATCAAACTGAGGATATGCTGGTCTTTTACCTAATTAGTTGGGTAGTAGGAACATATGAATTCTTTGTTGGCTAGTGAGAATTAAAAAACTTTTTTTTAGGGCTAGTAGAAAAAAATCCTATAAAAAATAAAGTGTTTAGGTCCAACTCTTCCATTACTACGTACGTTAATTAGGTACGACTTTTTACGATATCATTGTACAAGTTCATATCATCATCAGGCCCGGTCCTAACGCAGGGCGGGCAGGGCGACGGTCCAGAGCCTTAAACAA
Source organism: Geum urbanum (assembly GCA_946800695.1). Taxonomy (NCBI): domain Eukaryota; kingdom Viridiplantae; phylum Streptophyta; class Magnoliopsida; order Rosales; family Rosaceae; genus Geum; species Geum urbanum. The sequence goes on along the minus strand of OX327007.1, from coordinate 41,137,951 downwards.
CAAGCGGCCCAATTTTTTTCTTCTGTTCCTTTGTCGCATTCCGCATCTGATTTTGTGTCAAACGGCCTATTCCTCTTCTCCCAAGCCTCTTCACATCTTCAATCCTCTTAGTTCCCTAAGACTTCAATCATAGAGAACAATAATCATGGGTTTAGGCTTGGTTCTCTTCATCTTCCGTAATCCTATAAAAACCAATATACATGTAAGATTTATCTCCATCACCTCTTTTCTCTATGTTTTTATATATCATATGCTCCGTCTATTCGTATGCTTGTAGAATTGAAATTTGCTTCTTAATTGGATTTGTTAAAAAAAATGTATTATAAGTATGGATAGAATTTATGAAACACAATTAATATCACTATAAACGCAAATTATATATTAATGAAACTAAAAAACATCGATAAATGCTTTCGATCAATATATAGAAATCCAAATAGAGAGAATAATTAGAATTTACTAACTTGATTATTGAGAGAGACTTGTAAACGCAATGTCCTAAGACAGAAATTCGTCCCTACAAATCTGATTGTGGAATCTTCTTGGCGTTTAACTCCCAGGATACAATTCTCAATTCAAGACTTTGCAGAATGCTTTGAATTCTATCTAGAACTTTAATATGTGTTTCTTTTTTGTATAGTATGGAAGATGTTTTAAGCAATTAAGTGATTGAAGCATATACTTCATGCTTAGTTTATAGAGGTAAGACGCATGTTCGGCAATTTGACGAAAAGTCATCTTTTCTCAGAGACGAAAAGTTGCATCTCAACTCTTCAACGTGAAAAGGAATCTGTTCAAAAACATAATCTGATTTTAATTAATTCTCCAAAGTCAAAAGAGTCCTAAGGCCCAGTCTATGATTAATTAATATTAATCATAGTCCACTACTAGGCCCAAGAGAAATATCCATTGAAATCCAATGAAATTCCTTCATACAAGTTCACTTCCATTTACTATCTTACAAGGAGTATCCCTTATTAAGGGTAGATGCCTTCATCTTTCTTTAGTCCCACAACATTCCAACAATACCCCATATTTTTCTATTCAAACTCCAATAATACCCCACATTTGAATAAAAAAATAAGAGTTTTATATTCAAGAGAGAATGAAATAATCGATACACGTTCAGAGATGTGTCTTTAGGACTTGAACCTTCTGTAGTGAGTGCTTAAATGATTTACTATGCAAAGTAGTGAACGTAAGTCTTGAACTATTTATTTTTGTAGTAAATCGAGAAAATAAGTGTCACACATACCGAATCTAACACATTTCAGTTCATTCTTTTGTGTCCATTTTGGTCTTGGACAATTCCCAGCTTCATGAGAGGTCTAGAGAGTATAGCCATATAACTCTCATAGATGCGACCCACGTCACTCTCATATAGGTGATACTAATTTAAGAATATCCTTCACATTCCTCTTTCTTAAGATATTAGTAGCATTAAGAATAATATTCACCCTAAGTAACTCGCTATAAACACATTTCGTTCATCATAGGAATGAGCATGTGTGTGTATGTGTGAAAGGTAGAATCAATAAGATAGATCCCACTGAGTTTGTGTTAAAACCAGTGAAAATGGGTCTTGGCCTTTTGGGACAGTGACAACAACAATGATTTCGGTTTCCAATGATAGTCCTTATGTGATTTTGATAGACTTTTGCTCCGACATTCTTATTGATAAGTGATGGAGTTTCAAATATTTATATTTTTTTTTACTAAAACGAAAAGGATTGGGTTGATGGATTATGAGAATTTGGGTTGGATTGTTGTTATTAATTCATCATGCACTCCCAGCTTCTTTGATTACTTTCCATCGGCGATCTATTTTGTTGTATCTTTATAATTGTGAAAGTCTAGAGCTTTTGTTTTGTTTTGTTTGATCTAACAGTGAAATTATATAACTGTGTTTTGTTTTGATATATTGTCAATTGTTACTTGGTCAAGTTCTGAGTGTTCTCTCATGCTTATGTCTGTATTAAACTTTGATGGTTTAAAGAATCCTTTAAAACTAAGCTAGGAAAACTAAGGTTGAGATTGGCAAGGATGGGCTGGTTACCCGCTCCTCCCTAGGTTCTGTTTTTGCTTTGGTGTTTTAGTGGTTTTACTTAGATATGTTCAAAGGACCAATTGGTGAGATTCATCAATGTTGCTTCATACTTTTTCTATTATGTTGTTTTGTGTGGATTGTACTGCCGTTTGAGTTGGACGTTTTGCCTCTTCTTCGAATAAGAAAAGAAGAATCCCTTTTAAAAAATTAATTTTTTCTTTTATAAAATAAATCAAAAGCCCATTTTAAATTTTCACCCCAGACCTTAGATTTCCCAGAGCCGGCCTGATCATCATTATCACAACTTCACAAAAGTAATTTAGGACGGGGTCCCGATTGCACTATTCGTTATATATATAGTTATGTATATCTTGAACCAACCCACTCAAACTACATTGTAAGCTGCCGATCGTCATAATTGATAAGAGAAAATCCAGTGTAGGTAGAACCAAGGATTAAAATATCGAATATCGAAAATATATCGATTGTCTAAAATACGGATATTTCGACGAAAATATCAATGAAATATCGATTTAATAAAAAATTGACGAAAATTGTGATAAATACATGAAAATTTGTATTTGAACATAATGAGATACTTATTATATGATTAATGTGTGTTTTGAAACTTGTAAGTTATGTTTTGTTAATTATTTACAGAGATTATTTTGTTGAACTTTTGGGTTATTGGCGTGGAGGTTTTGTGCGATCAACATAGCAGACAAGCTGGGTGTCGAGGCGTATCGACTGACTGACTACCGAGTCCAAAACTGACAGCTCACAGAAAGAAGTCACAAATCGAATCTACTAGGAAACTCTAGACATCTGACAAAGCACAACACTTGGAATAATGAGCATCCGCCAACTGGTCGGGCTATCCTTGCAGAAGTGTCGTACGTTCTCAAACGCTTGTACTGACCTGACCAGAAGAGTCTACAGAATCTATAACCTAATGCTCTGATACCAACTGAAAGAACCCCACCCTAGATTAACTAGTAATCTAGAATCAAGCCCAATCGACTGACCCTAATCTACTAGTTTCTGTGAAAATTTTGACATAACTTCTCTTAAAAAAAGGCAACCAAAAACCTACAAGGAAAACTGATACTCCGCAGATAAACCCACAAACAATACCGTGGACCACCGATGTCCATCCGGATTTCTTAACAATAAAATGGAAATCAAAATTTGATACATTAATCATAATTTGAAAACGTAACTCCAGCAAATACACTGAATCACAAACAAGAAAACTCAACTCGACAACTATACGAGTGACAACCTATTCACAAGAGTGACTTCAATAACACAAGAGACAAACTGATAGTGAGCTGGAACCTACACCTGAAGGAATTGACTGGTGGACTCGACGCCCTTGACGACATCCGACACCCACATGATATACACTGCAATCTGGGCAAAGAAAACTGAAAAGCCCAGAGAAAAAGGCATATAAATAATAAAACCGTTAGAGTGAGTGGACGTAAATCATAATATGCTGCATAAATAAATCCAACATGCTTTTCACAATAAATGCACATAAAATCATGCGAGTCAAAAAAAACAAGCCCAGGTCAAGTGTTCATAAAGACGTAACTCTCCTGGGTACTGTGTGTGTGGAGGCAGTAACTTGAGTACGTTTCCCTCAAGTTACAATACGCCCGGGTCAAGTGCTCACAAGTCATAACTCTCCCGGGTATTGTGTATCACGGGTCAGGTGCTCACAAGTCGTAACATTCTCGAAGCATCTCGGGGATCAGCCGAGAGGCCATAGCATCGATGCATCATATATTCATACTTAGTGTAAAAACAAATCACATGTACCTCCAAATCAATGTATGCTCATAAAATGCATAATTATAAATGCATACTCGTAAAATGCATAAATCAAGACTCGCAAATCCACTGTGGAAATCAAAGTATGAAAATCAAAGTAGGATAAAATGTCCACTCACAGGTTGCCGAGATGAACATAAAGCTGAAACCCTGTCAATCGGCACAATTATTCATTTGACACGCCCGCTAACTCAACATCCTAAATTCACGATTAAAAATAATATCTGATCATCGGAGTTCATACTGCATAGCTAAGATCGTAATCTGTTGATTAATAACATTGAGAATCCCAAATACTCGAATAATGTATTTTCCTGTTTAGTTACTGACTCAACCAAATACTGAATTCAATTCTCTGAAATCCCTCACTTTAAAGAGTCGCAAACAAATCTCGAATATCAAACGACTCGCAAATAAACGGATAATCAAAGCGTCCTTTAATATTGTCGCGAATTAAACTGATAACTGTCCAATTATATACTCGCTCAAATTTAATAAACTCAAATCCAAATATAAATCTCACCATTGCGTTCGGCATGCGAAAACAAGCAAAACGACAAAAAACTTGTCGAAAATCCACCTCGCCAGAGCTCCGCCGCGCACGGCGACGTGAAGGGCCGCCGCCAAAATTCCACCAACCCAGAAAATGTCGACCTATACATGAAAACATTCATCTCAACGAGCCCAACAACATTGTAGTACATCACAAAACCCAAATCAAACCGGAAAACCTCCAATTTGCTGGAAAACCGAAATAGTCACCGGAATTTCATTACCTCCATTCGCCGGAATCCGGCCACGGCAAAGTTCAAGACCACTTGGGTTCAGCTTACCTTTCCATGGACTACAAAACCCCCATAGCCTCGGCCCCCATCGCCGCCGGTAACGCCGCCTCCGTCCACCGCCGAAAACTGTCGGAAAATCCCCATCTTTATCCCGTCGAATCTTCCTCCTCCGGCCACCAAATTCGATGATCCACCTATCAAAGTGAAGAGGGAACCAAGCCCAACAACTTTCATCAAGAAACCATGGCCAAATATGGCCGGAATCTAGCTCACCGGCGCCGAGAAGATGCAAAGCAAAACGGGTCAGTTTTGACCAGTGGGTCAACGCGGGTCAAACCAGAATTCCAAAAATAGAAAGTTTCCAATCTTTTCTCGTATTTATATCGTATACATACCGTACACATACATGCCCAAATCAATGGTTCAAAACAAATCTGATCAAGATCGGACGGTCACGATTAAATCAACAATAAAAATAACACTTTTATATATATTCACCAACCGACTTCAAGACTCGATAAATCATTGCTCGCTTATCCAAAAAATTCCCCGAAAATTCTCACGAGCTCGGAATTAAGTACTCTACAATTCTCGTGAAAGAAGTTAACACAAATTCTCACTTGATGAAAAAGTCGTTAACAAACCCAATTACGCGACTAATCTGCGATAACTCAATTTCGTACTGATTAATACGTAGATTTTGGCTCGAGTTGTCACAACCATCAATCTCGGTAAGTAGGCATTTGAGTGCTGTGACTTTCGAGGAGCTGGTCCGAGCGGCCAAGGAGCAAGCACGAGTGGCCCAAGAGGAGGCTCGATCGAACCAAACTCGGACTGATATGTTACAGACACAGATAAATTATATGATCAACTACCTAACATTGATGGACATGAGTCCTCCCACTTGTCATCTGAATGTCACGTCTTCGGATTCTAAATACAATGACGACAATTGGAGGACCGGGGGAATTGATGGGATCCAAACTCCCCATGTCGATATGGATGTTTCTTTTTAATTTGGTACTTTTAATGTACAAATTTTATATTTAACATATTCAATAAATATTTTTTTAATTTAATATTTAATTTTTAATTTAACTTCTAATTTTGAAATAATTATAAGGAAAAAAAATAACACTTAAACAACGAAAATTGGAAGAATTCATAGTCTAGATGGAACATGTTAGACAACGAAATGGTTATCATTTCGTCGTCTAACAAGAACCTTAAAGACGACTGAATTTTTTTTGTCGTCTTGAATAAATCAATTAGACGACGAACATATAGGCTTCGTCGTATAGCTGTAGTTACTAAGATGACAAAATAGTTTCTATATTCGTCGTTTAGGTGTGCTACTTAAGATGACAAAAACTATGGTTCGTCGTCGAAGTCATAACACTTAGACGACGAAAAATTTCGTCGTCTTTTTCAGCAAAGTTTCATCATCTTGAAATTTAGACGACGACATAGTCTAAAATGTGACTTAGATGACGATGATTTTTTATTTCGTTGTCTAACTATTTAGACGACGAAAACTAACTCTTAGACGATGAATTGTCTTCATCGTCTAAGTGTGTTTTTCTAATAGTGTAATATCAATAATAGTTTTCACATAACTTTTCAACCGTTTTTTTCTAACTTTTAATAGTATTTTTTTCAATGTCAACCGTACGTACTTGATTATTTTTATAGAATAAAATTTTAGTAAATATTTGAGAAATTTCGGAAATACTAATGTGATAATTGAAATTTTTTTAGATAAATTCAAAAAAACGATGATATCTACAAAATATTACCGATATTTGACTTGATTGCGTCATTTGCAGTGTGTTATTATTCTATCAAATTGAAAACATGCAACCGAAACTCCTTGCAAGTTGCAAAGAGATCGAGTTCATTACAACTCAACAACCGAAGAAAAAATTAAAGAAAATGAAACACAACCTAGCTAGCATTTGCATGATTGCAGCGCTACACCCCCCTCCATACCTTCTGCTGTCGGCCTGTCCCTTACTATTCGGTCGAGCAGCTAGCCTATAATTTACACTATTTCATATATTCTCTGAAGATGACTTCAGTGTAAACTGGTGGATTGTTTTCTGAAAGAAGCTCCTTTATCGGTCCATATGGCTTTTCTAGGTCGTCCGTACCCAGAAAACATGCAATTGAGATGCGAGGCTCCACGGCTGGTTTCAACAACACTCTGTGCTGCACACTGTTGAACTTGCCATTTGTAATGGATCTGCACAAAATCATAGGCGGCCAGTAACGTTATATATTTTCTAAACATATTAAAAAATCTAATATACATCACAATCAAGCTAATGGAAGACCAAACTCATTAATTTGTCATATATTAATACTTAATGACCATAGTGCTCCATTGCAAATTAAAATGAAAATCAGAACATAAATTAATCAAAAGTATGGCCGCCAGCAGGTAGCTTTATATGATCATATATAACGAGCATGCGACAAGTTGTATTTAATTAATTAATGTCAATTATAGACATGCATCATGACGATCAATACTCAAAGTCTCAAACGATAATTCTACGAGTTTTAAATCTTCTTTGGTAAAATTTAATTGGGGGAATTAGATGAAATTCCTACCACTTATAATTTATAAGACATAATTCACTCTAACTTTAACTGATCATAGGTTTAGTCCCTCATTTAATTACTCTTATTATGTGTGACAACAGTACACCAATTTTTGTAAACCATTTACATATGTACCACTACAGCCAAATTTTAGTGGCAAATAAATGTAAATTCAAAACACCTCAAATTCGGTTTTTTTAATAAATCACCGTACTGTTTTTTGAACATTTTTTTACACTTATTCATTTGGTTTTTTATTTGATTTCTGATTAATTTTTTCATAGTTAATTTGCGATAATATACCTAATCTTCATTCTGGCTGTATTTCCTCACCAACTTTAATCATTATTAATGTACCTACACTTCATGTTAATTTACCTAAATCATAACTAATGTACCTACATTAATTCATGTTAATTACCTAAATCATTATTAATTAGTGTACCTACATACACTTCACGTTTATTTACCTAAATCATTATTTATGTACCCACATCTCATGGTAGTTTATCTGTATGCATGTGTCTCGTTTTTTTTTTCTGTAGGTGAATTGCATTACAGAGTTTGAAATGTTTCATAGGTTAATTGTATGAGAAAATAAAAGTTAAAACTATGAAAATTGAATTCATATTAATGTGTGCGTTATATATAAAAAAAGTTAGGTTTCAAGGGTATTGTAGGCAGGAAAAAGTGATAATAAAGCTCAGAAAGGAAATGATTCTAGGTTAAAGGACTAAACTCTTAAAAATAAATGGATTGGATTATAGTAAAAAAAAATTAAATGTTTCAAGGAGTTTTACCTAATTTATACAAATACTAATTAGACTCCATTAATTTGTGAGTTTTATATCACAAAATTAAAAGAGTGATTAGTTAAAAAATTAAATGCGAATATCACAAACCTAATGTGTAATTTCGCTTTCAGAAGTTTTTATTGGGAATAAACTCGATCTATGAGTGGCTGTAATATGTAAGTTTGCAATAACCTACTACTTTACTTGGTTAAGTAGCAGAAGCATGCACTTCAGCAATGATTAAGTTCAAGAGCCGGCCTGTATGGAAAATTAAGTCTTCGGGGACTGGATTTATATTGATATGTACTAATTAAGTTAGAGCACTGATCAGTCTTGCTGAAAAAGAGAGCAGCTAAAGGAACGACGTTAGGTTTGTATGTAAAGAGAAAACTTGTGATAGCTAGAACTGAATCTGTATGTGCTCTTAATCACTAAACGATTATTATGAAATCTTCTTCGACATGTACAATATTGTGTTTTGACGGATTTTAAAATAAATGCGTTTATTCACACTTCTTAAATTGATATTTAAATTTATAATCAATTTTTTATCGACTAAACTTTCTTATTTATCCTCCACTTTCTGTCTGCACCTATTTTTTCTAGATTTTTTTAAAAAAAAACTTAGAATGATGATCGATAGCTCCATATGCATCTCTACTTAGATTTCAAAATCAATTGAGATTGATAGAAACCGCGCAAATTGATATTTAGACCTCCAATCAACTTTTTATCGACTAAACTTCCTTATTTACCCTCTACTTTCTCTCTACACCTCTTTTTTTCAGATTAAAAAAAAGCTTAGAATAATGATCGATAGCTCCATATGCATCTCTGCTTAGATTTCAAAGTCAATTGAGATTGATAGAAGGTAATATTAATATTTTCTTAGTCGATTAAAAGAAAAGATTAATAAAGTACAAGTATTGACAATGTTTTTAAGAATGGATCTACCCTTATAGATTACAATTACAACAGAACCTAGAAGAACTTATGATCGGTCCAAAGATTTCGAGTTCGTAGAGCCAGTGAGCCACAACCCAGAGGAGCAGAGAGAGGAAAATAGAATGTTTAGATTACAACCTTGTTTTCTCTTTATCAAATGGATATGAGAATCGAACTTGTTTTTTCTTCATTTACTTCGAGCATACACCATACAGAGGCTAGCTTAGAGGCTGAAGAAGATATGTCATTTGTCAAATGATGACAATGAGGAAGCTTGTGGATCGAGATGTATGTGTTGTTCACAGCTAAATAGACAATCATGATGTCTATACGCATATGATGAATATCAAATTGAGATACTTATTTAAAGGGGTATAACTGGAGTTTAAAAAATTTCAAAAATATAAGAGGTGCAAAAATTAATTTGAAAGATGTGAATAGACGCACGTTTCTAGAATATAAAAGTATTCATATTCTATTTTAGAAGCCAATAAACAAAATAGCCAAGCTTAGAATTGTTTCTTAAATTGAATTATAACCTATCTTGGGCACCAACTAATTGAATTGGACAACAACCATATAATAGCGTAAAATTTACAAATTGAGTGACTCGAGTTTTAGGAGTTTTAGGCATGCACTTGATTATTTTGGAGTTTCGGATGCCTTGTTGGCCGAAGGAAAGTGGCATAAACCTGAAGAGGGCTTACTGCTTAATTAGTGCTCTGGCTATTGTCATAATCGTATTGAAGTTTTTTTTTTTCCTTCTGGTGAACATGCGTGATTGAAGGTCTTGGACCCAAACAATAGTGTGCAACTCAGCATTGTGGACATGTAGGCTGAAGTAGAAACATGATAATTTGATCTGAATAGATCTAAAAAGCCTTCAAGTTTGAATCATCGCTTTCAGGCATGTTGAAAATGACTGTTTGAAGTTACTCTCTACCACCCGACTTGCTAATATTGACAGAAAATCTTATCAAATATTGACAGAAAATCTTTTCTATATCTTCATTCTCTCTACTCCACTCATCTAGATCTTGCATGCTATTATGGAAACTGAGACAAATTAAGGGGACATGCATGTCCATAAGAGAGTGCAATCATAGAGTTGTGCTGTAGTTGGCCTTTGTCCATTGTCCCAATTATAGTATAAAGAAACAAGTGCACTAAGCCATTTGATCAAGCTAGCTAGCACTCCGATCCCTTTACACTAATTAATTAAGTTTTTCGATTTCAAAATATGGAAGCTGTGAGTACCGTTGAGCTCGAGAAGCAAGTGAAAGAGTTCGACGAAACTAAAGCTGGCGTTAAAGGGCTTTTGGACTCTGGAGCGACCAAAATCCCAACCATCTTCATACACCCTCCAGAGGATCTACAAACCTCAACGTCCCCAGATCATCATGAAAATGGCGCCATTGATTGCCTTCAAGTTCCCGTCATTGATCTTAACGGCTTTGATGAGAGGGAGAGGCGGAAAGAAATCATCAAAGAATTAGGCAAAGCAGCTGAAGAATGGGGATTTTTTCAGATAGTGAATCATGGTATTCCACTAGGTGTCGTGGAGGAAGTGCTAGAAAGTGTTCAACGGTTCCACGAGCAGCCCCAGGAAGCCAAAATGGAGTGGTACTCGCGTGACTTTACGAAGAAGGTGAACTACTGCAGCAATGGAGAGTTGAGAGCATCAACTCCAGCTGATTGGAGGGACACTTTGTCCGGTAAGGTTCCAGAAGATCACCTCGAATTCCAAGCAACGTTACCACAAGTTTGCAGGTACGTAATGTTTTCACTAGTTAGTACGTAGTTACTAGCTAGCTACTACAATTTAAAGTACGTTGCATATATATATGATGAGATGTACGTAACTATACATATATGTAAGCTGCATACAATTAAGTGATACAACTAATCAAATTGCAGAGTGGAAATAAGCGAGTACATAAAACACCTCATTGGGGTGAAAGACAAGCTATCCGAATTATTATCGGAATCTTTAGGCCTTAGTAGTGGTCACCTAACAAGCATGGGATGCTTCAAGTTGCTGTCATTCGGATGCCATTACTACCCGATATGCCCAGAGCCTGACTTGACTCTAGGTATAACCAGGCATGCGGATAGCTCGTTTATCACTTTGCTTGTTCAAAATGGTGTTGGGGGACTTCAAGTTCTTCATCAGAATGCTTGGTTTGACGTGCCTCCAGTGGAAGGAGCTTTGGTTGTAAATCTTGGCGACTGGATGCAGGTGTGTAAATAATAATTTATCGAAGTTAATACGTTTCCTTGTGTTTCAAGCTTTGGTTTACTTTGTTTGGTTTTACTTTGTACAGATTATTAGCAATGACAAGTACAAGAGTGTAGAGCACAGAGTACTGGCAACAAGGTCCGTCGAGCCCCGTACATCAGTGGCATGTTTTTTCATTACCAAGGACTTCTCCAAACCATATGGACCGATAAAGGAGCTCATATCAGAAACGAATCCCCCAATTTACAAGGACATCAAATTTGGAGACTACGCAGCTTATCGTAAAATCAAGGGACAAGATGGTAGCTCTGTGCTTCCTCTTTCTCGCCTACAACAATGATCCTCTCCTGCACACTCTGCACTGGCATGGTGATTGGTGACAGTTATATCTGATTGTGCAGCTATATATATATATATATATATCAATCTGTATGCTTGTATTCGATCAATTTCAGCTTCTTCATATGCACAATAAATCAATAATGTACGAACAGCCATGTTTATAATTGTATAGACTAAACCCTAAAAGATAATGTACGTAGTTCATAAATTAGTGTAAGCTAGCCAGCTAGACACCAACCAGCAACAACAGTTTATATAAAAACCCCCAGTGTGAAAGGTGGATAATTATATTACTGATCACTGCTGTCTAACAGATTATAAATTACATACTAGCTAGAGTCGCACACTTTCCTTGGATGAATCTCGGCTCGTAGAAACTGAACGTTATATATCATATACTAGCTGGTTCATCTTAGTCGATCACCTACCTTGCTCACCTTCACTCTTTTGATCTTCAATCGGGGTAGAGGATGAAGCCAACGATTACGGCTTCGCAGTGGTGAGGGTCTTCTCCCCGACTGTCCTCTCCGATGAACGGGCTGATGCTAGCTCTCAAGTTTTTTATGATTCGACTATGGTGTGGCTTCAAGGGAACGATTGCGATCTTAGTCAGAGGGAGACTTCATATCAATTTCTCACCAAGTTCAAGGACGACGGTGCCTTGAGAAGGGCTGTACATTTTGGCCATTGGTTCTTTGAGGATGTCACTATTGTTGTTGAGGAATTTGATGGATTTTCGCCTGTGGATTCGGTCCTAGCAGCCACTGCTAGGGTTTGGGCAAAAATTGAGGTCATCAATGATGACTTGCATGATGAGCAACTGACCATGGGCTAGTGTGCAACCCTAGGTAATCACCTAGGTACATATGTGAACAATGACAAGGTTCGCTTGGATGAAGAGTCGGAGATTTGGCTCTTTATGGAAGTGGATCTACGGAAGGCTTTGGTTACTCATTTCAGGGTGCCCGTTGGTATTGGGGCATGGCTGGAATGTAAGGTAGAATATCTGACGCTGAAAGGCTATTGCATGGGATGTGGCACCTATGATCATTTGGTGCGAGGTTGTCTTATCCAGTGTTCTCGGTTGGAGGTAGAATTGGAACCCGAAGGCCAACAGCGGGAGGATGAGAGGATGTGAAGGCTCAGAGATGAAATATCAGTGAAGACGGGACCAGGAGGAGGTGCTCATGATTATCAAGAGAAGGTGATGGATAACTGGGTCAGTGTCACCATCAAGGAGCTCCAGGAAGGAGCTCGAAAAAGGCAGAAGGTGGTTGCCAGAGGACCGCGGCCCCAAAAGGGCATCACAACTCGTCAGCAGCTGACATTTGCCAATTAGTAATTCCCTGTTGAGATAGGGAATGAAGTTTCATCTACAGGAGCGGTGGTGCAAGAAGGGAACCGGATGGCTCCAGCAGCCATGTAGAAACGGTACCTATCTAACTAAGGAGTGGTACATCTCAAATTTGATAGTTACTCATGCTACTCTGGTTTGTTAGTCTAGAGTTGTTTTGTATTTTAATTGTTATCTAGTATAGGCATACTATAAGAATTCTCTTTGTTAGGTCGGGTAATTCAGTGGAGTTCTATATTCCTATCACATTCTCCTGAGTGGGTATAAAATTGATCGCCGTCTCAAAAAAAAAGATTTTTTTTTGAATTAGGTTTAAAAATGGAATTATAAAAGTTCAAAAAAATTGGAGGTGTAAGTAGCAATTTTGGTTGTGTGAATAGACGCACCATAATTTTATCTTTGCAAATATTTTCCCAAAAGATATAATTGTATATGACATGTGTTAACTCATTTTAGTTTTCTCCGAAACGGCACCGTACTAATTAATTAAGGAGTATATATAAGTGTAAGTAATATAATTTTTCAGGGTGGAAATAGTGAAGTACAGTAAATACATCATTCAAGTGAAATACAAGGTATCCGAATTACTATCAGAAGCTTTAGGGCTTAGTCATGATCACCTAGAAAGCAAAGGGTATGTGCTTCAAATCATTACGTTTGCTCGTCCACTATTATCTAGTTTTCTCAGAGCCTGAATCAAAGAGAATACAAGTGTTTGAGAAATTTTCTAATATATTTGATCAATCCCAAATTGGGTATATAGACAAGCATACTTACAGTTCTAGAAGAAAACCTAATCAATTACAGAATCCTACTTAATTACAGAATATATAATTTCTAAATATATAAGGAGTGTGACTCACTCCAACACTTCTCCTGAAGTTAGAGCATACAAGTCTTGAATGCCCAACTTGTCAAATGAGTCACTAAAAGTCCTGGACGAAACAGCTTTAGTAAGGATGTCAGCTAATTGCTCCTCCTCTGAATGAATAAATGGGAATCAGATAATACGAGCATCTAGCTTCTCCTTGATGAAGTGTCTATCAATATTTACATGCTTCATCTGATCATGCTGAACAGTGTTGTCACAATAAAAATGTATGGGCCGTCTCTGCTTAAAACCCAAGTCTACTAGAAAATACTTCAACCATAACAACTCACAAACCCTTGTGCCATACCTCTGTACTCTGCCTCTGCACTATAGAATGAGTTACCACATTCTGCCTTTTGCTCCTCCATGTAACTAACTTTCCACCAACAAATGTAAAGTTATTATCTATCTATAAGAGATTCGCAACTCTCTCTTCTCTCCTCCTTTTTTGCCAGGAAAGTAAATCTCTCTCTCTCTCTCTCTCTCTCTCTCTCTCTCTCTAATATATCTCTCTCTACAATCTCTCTCTCTCTCCCTCTCTCTCTTTCAAAAATTGCCACAGCAAAAACTCTGTCCGATCTCGATGTCATACGAAATTTCAAGCGTTGTAGTTTTCAAATCTCTGTCTATCTCATTGATTCGCTATCTCTCGTCATCTCTGTACAGAAATTGATGAATTTCATATGTTCAATTATGTTGTACATCCAATTTTCACTCTGTTTTCCTATATGATAGACGATTTCAATTGTTGTTGCACGAATTTGTTTTCATTCGTAGTTGTATTAATCGATTTCATGATAGTATTTATTAATTTGCTATTCAAACTATATGCATTGTGACATCAAAATCTACTTAATTACATTTGGATCTAATTTTGGTTTTAAAAAAAATATTTTAGTATATGTTAGAGTATCTGTCTGAGTATCTGTCAACATATCTGTCTGAGTATCTATAACTCTATTTATTTTGTTAAAAGTATCAGACCTTACTGTCAATTAACCAAAGCATTTACATGCGTTTTTACAACTCTTTTGTAGGTATGTTCAATGAAAATAACATCTTCTCCGATCATTGTGAAATATATTCATGGTTGAGAAGGTGTGACAGATATTTTGAGTGATGATATCACATTTGCTGACATTGTGGATATTATTCGTCAACGATTCAAAACATTCAACAACTCAGTCTTGACATATAAATACTGTATCCCACCAGGGGATGAACACATTTTCCTGGAAATTGACCATGACGTGTTTTTGAAGATGTTTTCTATCCAAAGACTCAATTCAAAATATATTGAGATCAGAATCGCTTACCTGAATGAGGTAGAACATCCAAAAACTCATTTGAATATCTGTTTGAATATCTGCTCAATATTATGTCAAGCTAAAACATGTATACATTTCCTCTTCCCAGCAAACAACAAACATCAGTTTCAAGAAATCGGTAGTCTATAGCAATCATAATGAAAACTCAAGCCAGGATGTGTGACGACCCGAACCAGAATCAGAGGTGTGTTTGGCACGATTCTCGAGATTTGAGTTTAGTCGTAGTTTTGCGATATTATGTGGTTTGCCGATTCGATTCGCGACTTTGTTTTCGGTCGAGAATTTGGTTTGAGTGTCTTCACGGAAATTGTAGAGTACGTGATTTCGAGTTCGTGGGAGGTTCTGGAAGATTTTTCTGATAACCGAGGAATATTTTATGATTATTTGAAGTTTCGGGTTCCAACGAGTTTATCCGATTGTTTCGAGCTTATCCGAATCACATCGTATATTCATTCCGGACCGTTGATCGACCCGAGGGACGAGTATAAATATCGAAAAGTCGAAAAATAGTCGTGAATTAGTTGGAAACTTCATTGTGAACTTTGACTAAGCTTTGACTTTTGGTTGACTTTCCAAATTTGGAAATCTGCTGTTGACCCGTGAGGGGGGGTGGACGACCCGTTTGACTCGCCGGACGACCCGGCTTTTCCGGCCATCTCCGACCAGGCCGAGGGTACCTTTCGACTCACCTTGAGCTCCTCTTTCATTTCATGTTTGAGTTTGTGTGAATTAATCACGTTTTGAGGGGTTTCGATTAAGGACAGGTTTGAGTTGATCGGTGGTGTTGGGTGGTAGGTTTCCGACGAGGTTTTGATGTTGGGTTTATGGGGGTTTGCCTCCTTTTGCTCTGGTGATGGTTTTCCTTAGTTTTGATTGGGTTTTTGGTGAGTTTTCCGGCGAACCGTAATGGTTGCCGGAGGTTATGTCCGATTTGCTTTCGGCCTTGATTTGGAGGGTTTAAGTTGAGAATTGAGCTTAGGGACAGAAGAGTATTGTGTTCGAATGGGCAAGACCTTGAGGACTGGGAGTTTTTCGCCGGAAAATCTTGCCGTTGACGGCGCGCCGCCGCCGCCGCCGGCGGTCAACGATGGTCAACGGCGGTCAAAAAGTCAACTTTTCAGATTTCGATGTAATTAGTGTCATTTTTCTCGAAATCACGCCCTGGTTATCGTACGGAGGTTTTCGGGTTGATTTGAGTAGCCGATTTTCAGTCGAGGTTTCGAGTTGGGATTTCGGGATTTCCGTTATACATTTTGTACCGCATTGCATATTTCCGGGAACGGTTGGTTTCCGTGCATCCGTACAGTGTTGTAGACTACAATTTTGATCAGTTAT
The DNA here is from genome assembly GCA_946800695.1 of Geum urbanum. Classification (NCBI taxonomy): domain Eukaryota; kingdom Viridiplantae; phylum Streptophyta; class Magnoliopsida; order Rosales; family Rosaceae; genus Geum; species Geum urbanum. Next base: position 41,121,471 of record OX327007.1, on the reverse strand, counting down.
GTTTTGTTAATATTCAGGAGATCGTGATCAAGATCTGGATCGTGATCGTGCTTCAGGCGAGGGATCTTCCGCCGGACCACGAGTTTAGCGCGTGTGCGCGTTTCGAGAGTCTGTGAGTGGACACTTTATTTCCACGGATTGATTGCGAGTCTTTATTTATGATTTACGAACTTGAGCATGCAGATTGATTATGATTTTACGAGCATGTGTTTTACGTTTATGCTTATACGAATATACGTATACGAATATATACATATACGTACATATTATGTTTTATGCATGTGCATGGAAAGGATTTATGATTTGGTTTACACAGAGTACAGTCTCAGTATATGTTGTGGTATCGATACGCACTGGCTTCTCGGCTGATCCCCGAGTACGCTCCGGGAAGGACAGATATCCTGACCCGAGGCCTTTCTGGCTAGGAATCACGTGTGGGTCTGGGATCCCGTGGTTCAGACTGTGCTATCGCGTGGTAGTCCATGAGAGATTCCGCGATATATTTATGTTGCATGCTCTGTATGTGAGTGGTAGCTGATGTCTCCTCACGTACTATTTGATTTTCGTGCATTAGACTCGCATATGATTTTATATGTATATATACCTGGTGAAAGACATTTATTTTCGTCCACTCACTCTAACGTGTTTATTGTCTTTCCCCTGAGCTTTTCGGTTTCCGTGCCCAGTTTGCAGTTCAGGTTTGGTGTTTTTACGTCGCGGTTTGGAGGCTAGTGATCAGAGTCACCTGTGTTTTCCAGTAGGTTCTTGTTTCGCCTACTGATGTACATATTGTATATGTTTTACTCTAGAGGTCGCTCTGATACATTCTGATACATGTTGTGCGGATTTTCACGGATATACATATATACATAGTACAGTTCATTTACTGTTGTTGAATATATATTGATGTTGAGAAATCCGGATGGGAATGGTGCCCACAGTTTGCTTTTTGTGGCATAGGATGAAGTGTTAATTTCTGGGTGCAGGTTATGGCAATTCAACGGTAGTAACGAAACTCTGCCCAAATTTCGAAAATTTTTTGTTGGTTCGTATTTTCGAAAGGGTTTGATTCCGATTTAGGAAACTGAATCGGGATTGGGTCCTTTCAGCTTGGTATCAAAGCATTAGGTTGTCAGATTCTGTAGACTCTTGTAGTTGTGACGCTTACGGTATTTGAGTTAATACAGCATGACTGGAGTGATGACCCGACTGGCCAGCGGTACTCATCAATACTTCGGGTGTTGTGTGTCCTCAAATATCTGCGGTTTCATGACTACGTTCTTTCTGCTTGTGCCTAATGCTTGTCTTGTATCAGTAGGATGCCTCCTCGACGTGGTCCCCGTGTTGATCGGGATGATGATCCTGATGAGGATCGCCGAACGCGCGACTTGCTGATGCGAGTGCTGCGTTTGGAAGAGCGTTTTGACCCTGTGGTCAAGGCTCGCACTGCGGGTGCTACTGTGTTTTCGGGTTCAGTTGATCCAGAGATATGCGAGGCATGGTTGGTTCAGATTGAGCGTGTTTGTGAGCGTCTGCAGTTTACACCTGAGCAGATGACAGTAGCCGCAGTTGGTTTACTTGAGGGTGATGCATACTTTTGGTGGGTCAGCACTGACAGAGTTCCTGTGGATACTCCGTGGACATTGTTTCGTGATCTGTTTATGCGGAGGTATTTTAATCAAGCTACCCAGCAGCGCAAGTACGAGGAGTTTACGAACTTGAGGCAGGGCAGTTTGTCTGTACTTGAGTATCGGGATCGGTTTACTCGATTGTCTCGTTTTGCGCGGGATATGGTGGCTACAGAGGAAGCCAAGTGTCGCAGAGGTTTAAGCTGGGATTGAATCTGAACATCAAGGCGACGTTGACTACGATGCCGAGGAACAACTTTGATGAGTTTGTCAGTGCAGCTCTCCGGGGCGAGGATATTGAGCAGGAGAGACAGCAGAGGTATCGGCTGAGACGGTTTGAGGAAGGTGAACCGAGTCAGGGGCCTTCAAAGAGGCAGAGTTCCGATACTTCCGGTTCAGTGTCATCCTCAGGCGGTGGATCTTATCGACCACCAGCTAGTGTACCCAGGTGGAGGCAGAGATGGAGGAGGGATCGACCGCAACGACCACAGGCTAGTGGGGATTCTAGTGGTTCTAGTCATCCTCGACAAATTTTTCGCACACCTGCTACACCGAGGGAGGCTCCGTTGTGCAATCTGTGCAATAGGTATCATTTTGGATCGTGTCAGCGAGGCACCCTCAACTGTTATCATTGTGGCCAGGTGGGTCACTATGCGAGGGCGTGTCCTCAGTTGTATGGCGGTGACGGACAGGCAGCCCAGAGTTCCGGATCAGAGCGAGGTGCTACTACGGAAACTCGACCAGCACAGTTTGTGGGTCAAGGCAGGCAGCAGGGTCAGCCCCACCGAGGATGACCAGCCGGACAGGCGAGAGTTCATGCTATGACTATGCGTGAGGGCAGAGCATCACCAGAGGTCGTTATCGGTACGTTATATGTTTTTGGTATTCCTGTAGTTGCATTGCTAGATCCAGGTGCCACACATTCATTCATATCATTTAGATTGTCATCATTGGCTACGGTACCTGCATCTCCACTTCCGGGGTTGTGGAGAGTGTTGTATCCGTCAGGTGAGGTTGTGAGCATCAGTTGGGTTTACCGAGATTGTGAGGTGTTTGTTGATGGCCATGGTTTAGCCGCTGATCTGTTGTTGCTTGATATTGTGGATTTTGATTTGATATTGGGTATGGACTTTTTGGAGTCGCACTGGGCCATGTTTGATTGCCACAGGAAGGAGGTCGCATTTCGACGACCCGGGTTACCTGAGATACTGTTTCGTGGCGAGAAGAACACTTCCCTACCGTGTTTGATTTCCGCGATGAGGGCGGATCGGTTGATGAAGAAGGGTTGTGTTGCTTACTTAGCCCATGTTGTGGACACTACAGCTGCAGTGCCGGATCTTAGTTGTATTGAGGTTGTGTCTGAGTTTCCGGATGTGTTTCCAGCGGAGTTACCTGGTATACCCCCTGTGCGGGAGATTGATTTTACCATTGAGTTGTTGCCGGGTACTGGACCGATTTCCCAGACACCATACCGGATGGCGCCTGCAGAGTTGAGGGAGTTGCAGATTCAGCTTCAGGAGTTGTTAGAGAAAGGATTCATTCGACCGAGTGTTTCTCCGTGGGGTGCTCCAGTGTTGTTTGTGCGGAAGAAGGATAGGTCCATGCGGTTGTGCATCGACTATCGGAAGCTGAATCAGATTACAGTAAGGAACAAGTATCCGTTGCCGCGGATTGACGACTTGTTTGATCAGCTGAAGGGAGCAGCAGTCTTTTCGAAGATTGATCTTTCCGGGTATCATCAGTTGAGGATCCGTGATTCAGATGTGGCCAGGACAGCTTTCAGGACGCGGTATGGGCACTATGAGTTTTTGGTTATGCCGTTTGGGTTGACTAACGCCCCCGCAGCTTTCATGGACTTGATGAATCGAGTGTTTCGACGATTCCTGGACAAGTTCATGATTGTATTCATTGATGATATTTTGATATATTCGAGGAGTGTGGGCCAGCACAGGAAGCACTTGCGAGCAGTGTTGCGGACTTTGCGGGACCATCAGTTATTCGCGAAGTTTAGCAAGTGTGAGTTCTGGTTGGATAGTGTGAAGTTTCTGGGCCACGTGATTTCGGCCGAGGGAGTTAGTATTGATCCTGACAAAATCGAGGCCATGCTGAATTGGAGTCGACCCACTACTGTACCGGAGATCCGGAGTTTCTTGGGGTTAGCAGGCTATTATCGACGGTTTGTACAGGATTTCTCCCAGATAGCTACACCACTGACCAGATTGACGAAGAAGGGCGTCAAGTTTGAGTGGTCTGATGCGTGCGAGGAGAGTTATTTGCTCCTGAAGGAGAGACTGACTACCGCACCGGTTCTGACATTGCCAGACGACAGTGGTGAGTTTGTTGTGTACAGCGACGCGTCGAAGTTGGGCCTTGGCTGTGTGTTGATGCAGCATGGTAGAGTCGTGGCATATGGTTCCAGACAGCTGAAACCGCACGAGGTCAACTATCCGACGCATGATTTGGAGTTAGCCGCTATTGTTTTAGCGTTGAAGAGTTTGAGACATTACCTGTATGGTGCTCAGTGTAAGATTTTCACTGACCACAAGAGTCTCACTTACTTGCGGACACAGCCGGATCTGAACATGAGGCAGCGCCGATGGATGGAGTTGATCAATGATTATGATTGCACGTTTGAGTACCATCCGGGGAAGGCCAACGTTGTGGCAGATGCGCTTAGTCGGAAATCTGGAGCTTCGTTGTTTCACATGTGTGTGGCCAGAGTATCGATGTTAGCCGAGCTTCGAGCTACGGGTGCTGTGTTTGGGTATGATGATGATGGAGCTTTGTTAGCCAATTTTCAGGTTCGACTAGTGTTGGTTGATCAGGTACGGGAGGCACAGGATTCAGATCCTTACTTGCTGGGCAAGAAGACCATGATTCGGAATGGTGTGCCTACAGAGTTGCGATTGAGCGACGACGGTACATTGTTGTTCAGGGGCAGATTATGTGTACCCCTAGACGAGGACTTGAAGAAGGAGATTCTGGACGAGGCCCACAGTTCAGCGTATGCGATGCATCCCGGGGGTACGAAGATGTTTCGTACACTTCGAGCGTACTATTGGTGGCGCAACATGAAGCGGGAGATTGCCGCGTACGTGAGTCGGTGTTTGATTTGTCAGCAGGTGAAGGCGGAGAGGCAGAAACCTGCAGGGAAACTACAGCCACTTGAGATTCCAGTTTGGAAGTGGGAGCATATCACGATGGATTTTGTCTATCAGTTGCCGCGTACTTCGGCGGGCAACACTGGCATTTGGGTTATCGTTGATCGATTAACGAAATCCGCACACTTTCTTGCACTTCCAGGAAAGATTTCAGTGGGCAGATTGGCCAAGTTGTACTTATCCGAGATTGTTCGCTTGCATGGGGTGCCTGTGTCCATTGTTTCTGACCGTGATAGTCAGTTCACCTCTGAGTTTTGGCAGGCTTTACAGCGAGCGTTGGGTACGAGATTACGGTTTAGTACAACTTTTCATCCTCAGACTGACGGGCAGTCCGAGCGGACCATTCAGACTCTTGAGGATATGTTGAGATCGTGTGTGTTGCAGTTTCGTGGAAACTGGGATCAGCAGTTGCACTTGATTGAGTTCGCCTACAACAACAGCTATCAGGCCAGTATTGAGATGGCACCGTACGAGGCTCTGTACGGGAAGCAGTGTCGCACTCCATTGTGTTGGAGTGAGGTGGGCGAGCGTTGGCTTATTGGTCCTGATTTGGTGAAAACCACGATGGAGGACATTCAGGTTATTCGAGATCGACTGAAGGTTGCCCAGGATCGACAGAAGAGCTACGCGGATGTGAGGAGGAAGAGCTTAAAGTTCGAGGTTGGTGATTGGGTCTTCCTGAAACTGTCTCCGTGGAGGGGAGTAGTGCATTTCGGGAAGCGTGGCAAGCTTCGACCGCGATACGTTGGTCCGTATGAGATTACGGAGAGGGTTGGAGCTGTTGCTTACAGACTTGAGTTACCGACAGAGATGGCTCGTGTACATGATGTCTTCCATGTTTCGATGTTGCGGAAGTACATCTCAGACCCTTCACATGTGATAGCCCCACAGCGGTTGCCAATCAGAGAGGATTTATCGTATGTTGAGGAGCCAGTGCAGATTCTCGATCGTCGTGAGCAGGAGTTGAGGCACCGTGTTATTCCGCTGGTGAAGGTCTTGTGGCAGAACCATTCAGTTGAGGAGGCCACCTGGGAGACCGAGCAGCGTATGCGGGAGCAGTATCCTCATCTGTTCACCTGACAGGTACGTAAATTCTGAGGTCGAAATTTCTTTAAGGGGGGTAGATTTGTGACGACCCGAACCAGAATCAGAGGTGTGTTTGGCACGATTCTCGAGATTTGAGTTTAGTCGCAGTTTTGCGATATTATGTGGTTTGCCGATTCGATTCGCGACTTTATTTTCAGTCTAGAATTTGGTTTGAGTGTCTTCACGGAAATTGTAGAGTACGTGATTTCGAGTTCGTGGGCGGTTCTGGAAGATTTTTCTGATAACCGAGGAATATTTTATGATTATTTGAAGTTTCGGGTTCCAACGAGTTTATCCGATTGTTTCGAGCTTATCCGAATCACATCGTATATTCATTCCGGACCGTTGATCGACCCGAGGGACGAGTATAAATATCGAAAAGTCGAAAAATAGTCGTGAATTAGTTGGAAACTTCATTGTGAACTTTGACTAAGCTTTGACTTTTGGTTGACTTTCCAAATTTGGAAATCTGCTGTTGACCCGTGAGGGGGGGTGGACGACCCGTTTGACTCGCCGGACGACCCGGCTTTTCCGGCCATCTCCGACCAGGCCGAGGGTACCTTTCGACTCACCTTGAGCTCCTCTTTCATTTCATGTTTGAGTTTGTGTGAATTAATCACGTTTTGAGGGGCTTCGATTAAGGACCGGTTTGGGTTGATCGGTGGTGTTGGGTGGTAGGTTTCCGACGAGGTTTTGATGTTGGGTTTATGGGGGTTTGCCTCCTTTTGCTCTGGTGATGGTTTTCCTTAGTTTTGATTGGGTTTTTGGTGAGTTTTCCGGCGAACCGTAATGGTTGCCGGAGGTTATGTCTGATTTGCTTTCGGCCTTGATTTGGAGGGTTTAAGTTGAGAATTGAGCTTAGGGACAGAAGAGTATTGTGTTCGAATGGGCAAGACCTTGAGGACTGGGAGTTTTTCGCCGGAAAATCTTGCCGTTGACGGCGCGCCGCCGCCGCCGCCGGCGGTCAACGATGGTCAACGGCGGTCAAAAAGTCAACTTTTCAGATTTCGATGTAATTAGTGTCATTTTTCTCGAAATCACGCCCTGGTTATCGTACGGAGGTTTTCGGGTTGATTTGAGTAGCCGATTTTCAGTCGAGGTTTCGAGTTGGGATTTCGGGATTTCCGTTATACATTTTGTACCGCATTGCATATTTCCGGGAACGGTTGGTTTCCGTGCATCCGTACAGTGTTGTAGACTACAATTTTGATCAGTTATGTTTTGTGAATATTCAGGAGATCGTGATCGAGATCTGGATCGTGATCGTGCTTCAGGCGAGGGATCTTCCGCCGGACCACGAGTTTAGCGCGTGTGCGCGTTTCGAGAGTCTGTGAGTGGACACTTTATTTCCACGGATTGATTGCGAGTCTTTATTTATGATTTACGAACTTGAGCATGCAGATTGATTATGATTTTACGAGCATGTGTTTTACGTTTATGCTTATACGAATATACGTATACGAATATATACATATACGTACATATTATGTTTTATGCATGTGCATGGAAATGATTTATGATTTGGTTTACACAGATTACAGTCTCAGTATATGTTGTGGTATCGATACGCACTGGCTTCTCGGCTGATCCCCGAGTACGCTCCGGGAAGGACAGATATCCTGACCCGAGGCCTTTCTGGCTAGGAATCACGTGTGGGTCTGGGATCCCGTGGTTCAGACTGTGCTATCGCGTGGTAGTCCATGAGAGATTCCGCGATATATTTATGTTGCATGCTCTGTATGTGAGTGGTAGCTGATGTCTCCTCACGTACTATTTGATTTTCGTGCATTAGACTCGCATATGATTTTATATGTATATATACCTGGTGAAAGACATTTATTTTCGTCCACTCACTCTAACGTGTTTATTGTCTTTCCCCTGGGCTTTTCGGTTTCCGTGCCCAGTTTGCAGTTCAGGTTTGGTGTTTTCACGTCGCGGTTTGGAGGCTAGTGATCAGAGTCACCCGTGTTTTCCAGTAGGTTCTTGTTTCGCCTACTGATGTACATATTGTATATGTTTTACTCTAGAGGTCGCTCTGATACATTGTGATACATGTTGTGCGGATTTTCACGGATATACATATATACATAGTACAGTTCATTTACTGTTGTTGAATATATATTGATGTTGAGAAATCCGGATGGGAATGGTGCCCACGGTTTGCTTTTTGTGGCATAGGATGAAGTGTTAATTTCTGGGTGCAGGTTATGGCAATTCAACGCTAGTAACGAAACTCTGCCCAAATTTCGAAAATTTTTTGTTGGTTCGTATTTTCGAAAGGGTTTGATTCCGGTTTAGGAAACTGAATCGGGATTGGGTCCTTTCAGGATGTGCAGATGGATAGTTGCTTTGAAATATGTAATGTTGTAGATGTCGGTTTTGAATACTTTCAAGAAGAGGAGACAAAAGATTACTTGACAAAACTATGGGCTAAACTTATATAAGAAAAAGGCAGAAATTCTTAGGCGGGGTGACTGAGTTCAGTCTGAAACTCAGAAAGTACTCAATTGAAAGTGGATTCAAGTTTACATATGAGAAGAATGAGCCCACAAGTGTTAGTTTACATTGTAGATACAAAAGGTGCGATAAATGCAACTGGTTTATGAAGGCAAGACTATTCTGCACGAATGGATCATTTTACATCGCTGAAATAAACAATTATCATACATGCAAAGAAAAAGTCCGGAAATAGACCAGTGAGATGATGAGGTCTTCTATTGTCAGGTATAATATATTTTTCTAACATCACTGTCTAGCTACTTTTCCAAAGAAAAATATGGTGTCTAGAGATATTTTTTTCTATACTTGAAACTTATTATTTATTCAATACACAGCTCAATCGTTAAGGACAAATTGCGCTCTAACCCGAACAAAGGAGCCAAGGCCTTACAGATGGAAATCAGAGAGAGTTTTGGCCTGAAAGTCCCTTACAAGATGGTATGGTATGGAAAGGAATTGGCAATGAACTCATTGCATGGAAACGAAGAAAAATCATACACAAACCTTCTCTAGTTCTGAGACGAATTTATGAAGACAAATCCTGGCTTCAAAGTTGTTGTAGATATTAATCCGGAAACACAGAGGTTTCGCCGCCTTTTTATGACATTTAGTGCCTGCATGTAGGGATTCCAATACTGCAGACCCATGATTTTCATTGATGCAAGTTTCCCCAAGAACAAATATAAATGATAGATTATGGGGGCCTCTGCAAAAGATGCAGATCAAGGTAATGTAGACAAATGAAATGATAAGACTATATGAGTATCTGTCTGAATAACTGTCTGGGTATCTGTCTGAATAACTGTTTGGGTATCTGTATGTTTTTCCTTTTATAAACTACATTTAAGTACTTTATGTACAACTAGATAGGAACCTTAGTTTTTTGTTTCTTTTCGATTCATTTCAGGACTCTATCCAATTGCATTTGCGATAGTCGATGCCGAAAATGACAGCAACTAGAGGTGGTTCTTGATGAATCTAAGAGATGAGATAGACAGATACTGTATAAATCAGGAGACTAATACTCGGAGGAAAATAAAATTCATCTTCGATCGTCATAATGGAATTATGTGTTCTCTTCTAGAGGTGTTTTTCAATGATGAGCACGGCTACTGTTTTCGACATTTGGTTGCTAACCTTAAAGACAACTACAGAGGACAAGCCAAAGACAGAATTTTTGAACTCTTCATGCAATGTGCATATGCCAGAAGTGAGAGGCAATATGAGTTCTTTTTTAACCAGCTTAAGCTAAAAGGAGGATATGCAGAGATAACGGAATTCTTCAAGGATCTCCCTATAGAAAAATGGTGTGATGCATTCTTCGGAAGAGATAGGTATGGCGAAATGACAAAACGCATCTCAGAGTGCTTCAACAGCTAAATAGTACATCTCCGTGCACTGCCTGTCATCTACCTTGCAGACGAAATCAGGTCATCCATTACAACCTGATTAATTCTAATGGTTATTTTCAGGATATTTGTAAAAAAAAAACACTGTTTCTGAAAAAAAAAATCATGGGTATCTGTCTGAATAGCTGACTGAGTATCTTTCTGGGTATCTATTTTTTTGTTACTTACAACCATTTATAAAAACCTGATTCATTTTGTTATTTCTAGGATAATGCACTGTTTAATTCCTTATTTTTTTTTTCTTTTATGTTACTATTATCACAGGAGAAAGGTGATGGAAATGATGGTAAGAAAAAGACAAGAATCGGAACAATGGTACACTGTAATGGGACCCAAAATGGAAGGAAAGCTTAATGAAACACTTAAAAAGGGCAGGCATTGGAGAGTGATGCACTCCAGTGGTTTTGTCTACGAAGTTCAAGCTGACAAATACAGCAGTGCAGTCAACATGGAGACATGGATCTGCTCATGTGGACAGTGGCAGTTGTTGAGGTTTCCCTGTGCCCATGCCCTTGTTGTCATTCAAGAGAAATGACTGAATATTTACGATTACGTGAACAAATTGTACAAAGTTTAGTATTACAAGCAAGCATACTCATTCACACTCAATCCAGTGCCAAACATTGAGAAATCCATTCAGGACATGTCACAAAACGGACCAGACATTAGACCTCCACTAACAAAGAAACAACTGGGAAGACCAAAAAAGAAGAGAATTAAGAAGAAGGGCGAAAAAGAAATAATGCTGACAGAATGCTCAAGATGTCACCACACTGGTCACAACAGGAGAACCTGCAACAACCCTATCGATTAAAAGCATAAATGTCTGTGTGGTTTATTGAAGATGTTATCACAATAATTTTCTAAAAGTTTGAATATTTATCTGGATATCTGTCAAAGTATCTGCATAGGTATTTGTCTAGATATCTGTATAAGAATTTCAGATCTGCAACTTCTTAGTTGCAAAATACAAACACAAAATTGAGATTGTTTTCGGGTCTCTTGATTTTTGTTGTTGTTTTGTTTCATACTGCATGGTAAAATAAGGGGGGGAAGAGATTTTAATATTTTATTGCAGAAGTTACTGCAATGATTCAATAAAATTCAAGGATAGCTATCTGAGTATCTGTCTGGGTATCTATCTCCCTAGCTATTTGAGAATCTGTTTGAACTTGGATTATGATTCAGGCATTTCAAACACACATTCATTCATCCAAGATCATTGCACAGAAAAACATAAAATGAAGAACAAAAGATAAAGAAGCATAAACTTCATTAATTAAATAGGATATTGATTCAATTACAAACATCAAAACACACAACAACTAATAACAAAATGGGAACAAAATCTTATTGTTCACATTTTGGCCTTCTTCCTGCTTCTCCCTGCAAAACCTAGTGGAAGACGAGATGCAATGCCAATAAGAAAATCAAGCATCTGGTCCTGTTCAGCAAGGACCAGGTCGATATCTTCATTCAACGTACCACTCGACGCTTCATATCACCCATTTTCTTCACAAAAAATTGAAGAGGGACATCAGGAATAACATCTACAAGAGTTCGAGCAGCACAAGAAGGAGGAGGGTTTGATATAGAGTCTTTAGAGGAGGAGGAGGATTTGGACTTTGATAGATCAAAATCTTCATCGGTTGAATGGCCAGAAGTGTCTGAGTTGTGTGGGTTCTTCTTCCTTGGTGCCACAGTTTTTTCTGATGATAAAAACTTAGAGAGAAGAAGAACTTAAGCAGAAGGAGTTGATAATGAAACACAAACACATTATGGAGAATGTAGGAAGCCAGTACTATTTATAGAGAACAAACAAAAAAAAATTATGGTTGAAGCGGTGTATTCCCGCGTCTTTTCAGTTTTCTTTCTCTTTTTACAACAAGATGATTCATCTCTCTCTCTCTCTCTCTCTCTCTCTCTCTCTCTATCTCTATCTCTCTCCCCCTTCTCTTTTTACGACAAAACTAATCCTCTCTCATTGTTTCTCCCAACAAGCGTGCATAACGACATTGAAAAATATTAAGGGACATTAATACGCAACTCTTCATCAAAAAAAGAAGAAACCCAACAACTCCATCAACACAATCTTTCACTCTGTATAAATAAAAGATGCACTAAACATAACTCATTCACAAAACAAAAACATTTCTATTCACTCCTCCTTTCCTTCTATTCAAAAGATAAAATTGCCAACACCTCCAAGAACTCTTTTGAAGAGATGATCAAAGAAATGATCCGGGAAGGCAAGGAAGCCACACGCCGCTGCTGTTGCACTCAAGAAGAAACTTCTCCACCTCCAAATATGCTGCAACAGTTATCCAATAGGATGACTAACCTTGAGGATGGACTCAAGGATCTAAAGGAAAAGCATAAACTAATCATGGAGAATGATGAGGCAATCCTTCAACTTCTTTATCAAATCTTCGAGATGTTGTCTCCCCCACCATCAGGATTTGATGGAGCAAGTAGCTGCAAGAAGAGGAAGCTTTGAAGATGAATCATTGTAGATTATTATGTATTCCTATAATTTCTACGATTGTATTTTTTTTCTTCATATTATCAATGAATCTATTTTAATTTAGAGAATGAATATTGTTGTTTAAAGAATGAATCTATATTGTTCTGTCATTTTCAAAGCCTATTTTCTCAAGTATCTGTGAGAATATCTGTTCAGGTGTCTGTGAGAGTATCTACTCTTGTACCTGTCATTCAAAATTAACACACGACAGAAAATGATGTGTCGTTTTATGAACAAAAATGGGTATCTATCTAATTCGCTGCCTAAGTAGTTGTCTAAGTATTTGTCTTTAAGGTTGGTGTATAACTCATGGATTTCAATACCAAGTATACAAACAGATTTGAGTAAGTTTTCTTTTGTAAAATGGATCAGATAGTGCAAATCAAACACTTTAGTTCATAGGCTTAAGATATTAGTTCTCTGATTAAACATTCAAGAGAAACACAAACATATATTCAAGCAGATACTCATGCATATACGCAAAAAGGGATCAACATTCCATTAAACAAAGGTCATTACAAAAAGTTCTTCCCATTGACTTCCAACTAAAACATCCATTACAAACAACACAAAAACTGAAAGTTTTCTGGTAAGCAAACTGGATCCCAAATCCCTAAACTAAATATGGATTACTTATTTATTGTTATACATAACCTGATGGAACCATTCAACCTCCGAAAGAACTACACGTAAGCTACATTGGCCACAACGTTTGCACCCCTTCACTAAAATTGGAATGAAAACATCCGGATGTGTCAGATTTTGCATTATGTAATCATAAGGAATGAGATCAATGTCCAACCCATTCACTCGTACACACCTTTCCCATGATTCTATTTCATTTATACAGTATGGCAGAATCAAAGAGGTCTTGATTGATGACATCTAATGTTTCATTAAGGAGGATAGACAACTGTACTTTAGATCTTCGGGTCTGCCATAATCATCAACATGTATGACATGTATTCCGAAGTGTAATGTCGGAGGATTTTCTTGATCCTTGTAGCTTCATCAAACAATATACGTGCTTGAAGTATGCTTCCATGCTGAAAGAAATGATGCATTGCGTTTCGATACAGAGTTTCTGGTGTTCTAAACTACCATGATAGGTTCAAGAACAGTACGTCTGTGTCAAACACCCAATCTGTTGTATCCAAATCCCATATATTTATAGCAGGAACATATCTTTTCCAGGTAGGGGCGTAAATGGATACATCTATAGCCGATAATAGATCCCTGGTATGAGCCAAATCCATGAATTTCCTGCAAACTGACATCAAAACATAAATTACGGCATGACATTGCACACCAAATGGCTTAGAGTGGACGACAAGAATCATTATATATTGCCAAATCACATCGGGCAGTTCCTTCCATGTTTCCTCCATAACTTTGGTGTTCATTTGGGGCAGAACAGGCGACGATAACTCTCCATTTGGGAAATAGATGAGGTTGAAGGGCCAGAATGGTTGTGCCTTGATGATCTTCGAGGATTACGACCCATTGAATGATTTTTTTGTTGTGAGGATTTTCTGGGAGATAAGATTGGGGTTTGGCTTAGGATTAGGGTTTTCAAAAGAAAAAAAAAAGTGTTTAGAGAAAGTGACGGGGCTAGGGGAGATACTTTCCTATTTATAGAGAGACTAAGAAGAAGGTCGGTTCTCGAAAATACAACACGTGCGGGAGCCACACGTGCATTCTGATCATATTTTATAATGATAAGAACTTCTCCACCTCCAAATATGCTGCAACAGTTATCCAATAGGATGACGAAACTTGATGATGGGCTCAAGGATCTCAAGGAAAAGCATAAACTCATCAAGGAGAATGATGAGGCAATCCTTCAACTTCTTCGTCAAATATTCGAAATGCTGCCTCCCCCACACCACCAAAAAAGAAAGCTTTGAAGATCAAGAATTGAAGTTTATTATGTACTTTTTATAATTTCTACTAATGTATTTCCATATTATCAATGAATCAGTTTTAATTTAGAGAATGAACGGTGTTGTTTAAAGAAGGGAATGAATCTATATTATTCTATCATTTTTAAAGCCTATCTTCTTAAGTATCTGTGAGAGTATCTGTTCTTGTACTTGTCATTCAAAATGAATAGGTGCGACAGAAAACGACATGTCGTTTTATGAACAAAAATATGTATCTGTCTAATTCGCTGCCTACGTAGCTGTCTAAGTATCTATCTTGAAAAACATAAGTGTCTTCTAAGTATCTGTCTTGAAAAACATGCATCATAAGTTCATTGAAGGGACAATCAACTCCACTGGATCAAATCCAATCAAACAAATGAAAAGCATGGCCATCAATTAAAAAACATGATTACAAAAAGAAAGTTCTAGCACTCCAAACCAGATGAACACTTGAAACCATATTTGATGGTGACCTCCCTACCATACAAACAAAAACGAAACGAAACTAAAAATCCAAAATACAAGCCGAGACAAACATAATCAACATAACACCCAAAACAGTTAGGGTAACCAATCATCCAACTTCTTTTCCAATTTCATAATCCTCTTAGTCAACCTATCAATCTTCATTGTGGCCTCGTCAATTCTCTGGAAAGCAACTTCCATCATCACCAGTAATTTGACATTTAAAAGGTGATTTCCCTCAATGTGTTTCCTCGCCCCTCTGATCTAGTCGTCAATTGAATTTGTCGATGATTCGGTCTTGATACGCTGAGACAAAGCAGCAGCCGAGGATAAAGCTCCTCTCTTGAGCCTGGAGGATCTACCAGTAGTGGGAGCCATGATTTTTCGGAGAGGAGTTTTTTAGAGTTTTTATAGAGTCTTAAACATGTTCGTAGCTGCCAAAATAGATGTCTAACTTTTTATAGAGTTTTTAAGGATAAGACACGTGCGGAAACACACGTGCGTTCTAATCATCATAAAATCATTACAGAAAACTACATGTCATTTTATGAACAACAATGGGTATCTGTCTAATTCGCTGCCTAAGTATATGTTTTTAAGCCCTTTGGTTTATGACTGCTGGGTTTCAATCAGAGAGTGCAAATCAAACACTTTAGTTCTCTGATTCAAACATTTAAGAGTAAACACAGAAAACGTATTACGCAGATAGATATCCAAATAGATATTAAAGCAGATACTCATGCATATATGCAAAAAGGAATCAACTTTCATTGACAAAATGTCATTACAAAGTTCTTCCCCATACTAAGACAAAGCAAAAAGGGATCAAGTTATCAACAAAGGCCATTACAAAAATGGTCTTACTCCAAAAACATCCATAACTAACCACAAAAAAATGGACGTTTTGGAGTAGACAAAATGGATCTCAAATCTCTAAAACTCTCAAACCTAACTAAAAAGGACCCAACAGCTACAGCCCATCAGTCTTCATTCCCAGCCCTGAGCTTGAGCACAATATATGTAAGCGCCTCAACCTTATGCTCCACATCCTCCACGATCGCCAGACCCTCTTCAACCTTCCCAACTATCACATCGATATGCTCCATCTTCCTGGACAACCCATCAACTCTCCATGCAAGACCACGGAGCTCTTGCAGACATGCTTCAACTTTGACCTGCATAATATCTCTTGAATGATGAAACTCTTCAGACATATTGGAGGATGCCTATGGTGGAGATAGCGGTAGCTCTTCCACTAGGAAAGGGGTTGAGGACCAAGGGCCAGAGCGAGACATTGATTTTGGGTTTTGATTTGTGGGGAGAGAATGAATTTTCTGGGAGAGAGATTGTAATTTCGTTTAGGGTTAGGGTTTTCAGAGAAATGCGTTGAGAGAAAGTGACGATGAGGTTTGTGGCATTTTATAGAGGCACCAAAAAGATGCTTCTAGAGAATAAGACACGAGTGGTGACACACGTGCATTTTGATAGGCTAAGTCACAACAGAAAAAATGACATGTCATTTATAAACCACCATGGGTATCTGTTTAGATAGCTGTCTAGGTATCTGTCTAAGTATTTGTCTTTAAGGTTGGTTGGTTTATGAACTGTTGTGTTTCTATACCAAGTATACACAAAGATTTGAGTTGGTTCTGTGTTGTAAATTGGATAAGAGTGTGCAAAAACAAACATTTCATTTCAAAAAGGCTTTATACATTGAATCTTTCTTTCAGTAAAACTCAATAACAACACAGATAGTATTACCTAAACAGATACACAAAGAGATACACAAACAGATACTCAAAAGAGATAGTCATATAATTACATAATTATCATTATAAACAAAAAACATACACTTGTTCATGAACTCATTTATTCATTGAATATGACACCTGGGGGAGAAACGCATGTGTTAGAGACAGAAACCCAAAACAGATATCCTAACAGATAAACAAACAGGTATCCAAACAGATACTCAAAGCAGATACTCAACACATATATTCAAAGAGAGAGAGAGAGAGAGAGAGAGAGAGATATATATATATATATATATATATGATTACGTCCATACTACTCTGATTACAAACTAACAACATTGTTCACGGAAATGGTCACTACAAAAAAATATGCACACTGATTATTGTCCTATTATCAGATACTGTCATGTCCTACACTTCTTCCTGAACTGGTCCTTCTTCTTGATCTGATTCATTCTATAAACTTCCATTTTTCTTCTTTGATACCCATAACAGATCATGATTCATAAACGATTCTAACAATCTGAACTTGAACGGAGCAACTTCATCATTATTCAAGTTTTGCTTTATTTGCTTGCCCAGATCTATACTTTACATGAGGTAACAAACAATAGTTCTGCAATCAAGGCCAGAAGGTTATTGAGGACTGTTGCTAATGGAGAACACCGGAATTTTGAAAAAATCAATCTTCTGATCTTTGACCCACTGAATGTTTTTTTGTTCCTTCTCTAATAAAGGGATTTCTCTCATCTTCAGTACCTTGTCCGTGTTGTTGTCATCTGCAAGCATTCTAACATTCTGTGATAACATATCCTCACTCATGTTCCTTACAGAATCCATCCATATGGACACCAAACGGTCCTGCATCAATACAGTAAACAATTTGTCAACCTATCTGTAAACTGTAAATAATAAACATCCCGAAAAGAAAAAGAAAAGAAAAGAAGAAAGACATGCCAAACATTACCTTTTTAATGCCTCCCGAAAGTGTTGGTTGTCCATCGGCTTATATTTCCTTTTGAGTGAGTTATAATGATACCAGCTTGAAACACTTTTATCAAAGACCAGCAGGTGGAAATGTCTATGGGAAAGGATTAGGAACATCATCTTGCCAGAGATGCCCAAAATCTTGAACGACCTCTCGAAAAGACGTTCATGCATCATCTTTACTTTCAAAGTAGACACATATACATTTCAAAAGCAGCACACACAAAATTACACATAAAAATCTTAATAAAAAACAGACGCTCTAAAAGGACACAAATTAAAAACACACAGAGGCTAAAAAAAAATAACGTAAAGATTACACGAGCCAATGTGTGGAAGGCATAATGACTTTGATCTCCCAAATCATCCCTAAATTCACAGAGAATAGCGGAATAGCAATCCAAAACAGAGTTCGAGACCTCTTGACCATTAATAATACACTCCAAATCTTCACAATCGAAGAACTCTAAAGACTAAGTACCAGTCCAAAACTCTTCTCTGTCCAAAACAAATGGAGAGAACAAATAAAACCCGAAAACATTACTATAAACAAACAGATACCCAAATAGATACACTAACAGATACTCACTTGTTTTTCTCAGTTTCTGTCTAGTACATCACCAAATCAGTCTGGTAGCTCTCTCTCAAGTACTGGAAAACATCACGTTGATGAAACATGACGACATTCTTCTACTCATCGGTCAAAATCACACGTATTCTTTTCGGCTCGCCCATATTCTTCTTGACCAATTTCACTATCAATGATTAAGATTATTCCTGAATCGTAAACTCTCCACTGGGCACTAGGTCAACGATTTTGCTCTCGGCTCTAGTCTGGGGCCTTTTCATGCCTTCAATATCGCTAGGGCACCAGTAGATCTCCTCTCTCTTCAAGGGCTTCCTGAACTTATCATTTGAAATCTTAACATACGAACAGAGATAAATGTTTTCTCTGTTGAGTCTCACATCAGGGCCAAGAATTTCCTTGTGAATCAAATTTGAGCGACAGACTAACGGAAGAGGAGGAGGAGGAGGAGTCACCAGGCTTTCAACCACATCTGGAGAAATAACTGTAGTAACAAGAGGAGGAGGAGGAGGAGGAGGAGGGGTAATCCCTATACTGAAAGTTGGTGCAAACTCTACCCGTTGGGAACTCTTCTTCGTTTGCGACAAATTCCCTAACAGAGATGCAAAAAAAGAAGGAAAAAAAGGATTTGAAAGTTACAAAAAGACATATTACACTACATATCTAGAACAAAAATATTCAAAAAATAGATACCCAGACAGATACACATATACAGACAGATACACAGATATATACTTAGATAAATACCCACAAAAAAAGAAGTATATTAGGCAAATTATACAAAAATGAAATGACTGAGATCTATTGTCATCAAATGTCAGAATTGGTACTAGGTAGTGATTTTTTAAATGCAGCAATATGCTTCGTCAACTTCTCATTCTGTTCAACAAGCTGCTGATTGAAGAACTCAAGTATCTGCTTTGCATCTTTAACTTGTATCTTTTCCTTCTCAAGATCATCCTTTGTTCTTTGCAAGGCATCCAGTCTCTTTCGAAGATCCTCATTTTTTGCTTGAGAGGATTGAAGTGCTTCAGCACCATCTTCAATTTGCTTCTTCAATTTGCTATTTTCTTCAACAGAAATCTGTATCTTCCCCTGAACAGCAAGTTGAACTTGTGCTTCATCGAGTTGCTTCTTCAACGACAAAATCTCTCACTCAGCAGCTTCAGATTTAGCAGCCCCATCTTCAACTTGCTTCTTCAATTTAATATTTTCTACAGAAGCACTTTGTATCTTCCCTTGAGCTTCCTTTAGTTGACGTTCTGCTTCAACGAGCATCTTTCTCAAATTCATAACCTGTGAAGCAACATTTCTCGCACCAGATTGACCAGCATCCTTCACCTCTTTTAATCTGTTCTCAAGCATAGATTTCTCCTCAAGGGATGCTGCAAGTTTTGTCTCAACATCCAGCAGTTTCTTCTCAACAGCTTCAACACCATCCTTTATCTCTTTTAATCTCTTCTCCACAACATCTTTCTCTGCCATCATTGTTGCCATCACATATGTGGCATCATCAGTATTTGATACTTGTTTCTTAAGAGAATTAATTTGGTTCACCAGAGACAATTTTTCCCTATCCATAGACTTAATATCTTGTTCCTTCTTTTCTTTTTCAAACTTATAGTATTCCTTATCATTCTTGAGAGAATTCAAATATTTCTTCAAAAAAATCAATGACAAGCAAAAGAGCTGCTTTGGATTTTTGCAATTTTTGGATCTCCATGTTACGATCTTGCAAATGGGAGCCAAATTCTTCACTTTCCTGCAACTGCGAATCCATTTCCTTAATAGTTTGTTGCAACTTCTCAGCAAGCTCTTGACTATCTTTCAACTCAACTTCCTTGGCACGCAACTCGGCTTCAAAATTTGCATAGTCATTATTGGCCATATCATTGATACTTTGCAGGACAAGAACTATGTTATCATTAGCCATATCATTCATACTTTCCAGGCAGGAACTATGTCATCAACATTATCAGTTTTAGTATCAGCTTTAATTTTCTTCGTCCTTGTACTCAAAATATATCTGGTCTGTGAAAAAGAGATCCAGACAGCTATTTAGACAGATACCCAGAAAGATATCCAAAACAACAAACAATAGTTAGATACTCACCCTAAGCATTTCCAAGCTTCTGATGTTTTTGAAAAGACCTATAATATCACAGAGGTTGTACTTGACCATTCCAACCACAGAATGCTCCTTCCCTTTTCTTAGTTTGACAATATCAAGGATTGAAGCAAGATAAAACTGATACAAAAAATAAAAATGAAAACAAAAATAAGGGACAAATACTCATAAAGATACTCAGACAGATACTCAAGCAGATACTCAAGAAAATTTATCGGAATAATAATGTTGCAGGCACCAACATTAATTGCATTGCTTCTCTCAGGATCATCATCATCATCATCATCATCATCATTATCCGCCTTCACCACCTTCATTTTCTCAGCAGCCTTTTTCTCCTTCATCTTCTTTGATTCCTCCTTCTTCATGGCTACTTGTGGAACAAAGTTCTTTGCATAAGTGTCTAATGCATCGAATATCTTGTCGACTACAATAGTTTCCCATGAAAAATGCTTCATTAGTTTAATGCTGGTCACGCAATTTTCAAAACCAACCACCAAAGCTCCTTTCAAATTAGGCAGGAGAACACAGGCCATAAGAAGCAACACCAACAGAATAACACATTCCTCAACCATCTCTTTCTTACCAAATGTTCCCTCTAACAAAGAGCAGATATGGCCCTTGCTGATTTCCTTGCCCCCAAACAAGTTAAGTAGCCACCCTGAAATCTTCACATTCTTGTCATTTAATGAAATTGGATTTCCTTCTGTGCTCAAACCCAACAGAGACACGACATAATCATGAGTGATATGGTGAACACGAGAAGGATAGAAATTAAACTCTCTGTTCTCCATCCTATATGTGTCAGCCATAACAGCAATTGCATCATTGGACTTAAAGTAGTCCCATCGATCAATATCACCGTCAATAAATGCTCAGAGTAGATCATTGAACGGTGTCTCCTTCAACCTATTCTTCACATCTTCGCTGATATTATCCTGATTTTTAGCAATGAAATTATGGAAATACGGAAAATGGCGCCGGAACTGACACTTCCAGTTTCGTTCCACCACCTGAACAACTTCAGGATGATCCACTACTCGTTGTCGTTGTATAACAAGTACCAAAACTGACACATCGTCATCATTATCTATCTCTGAATCAAAATCAGAAGTTGATTCACTTTCTTCTTCAGACTCTAATTTCTTCTTTCCCTTCCCCTTGATCTCCTCCTTCTTCATAACCTTGGTCTTCTTCTTTATTGTATTCTTCTTCTTCTTCTTCCTCTTCTCCTTCTCCTTCTTCTTCTACTTTTCCTGCTTTAAACTTTCCTTAACCATCTTGGCAACATGATTTTTAAACATAGCAAACTGATCATCGGGAACAGTAGAACGAGATGAAGAGGAAGCCACTCTTCTTCCCCTTTTCCTTTTGACTCTTTTCAAATCATTTTCCCTTAAAACAATATGCTCCTCCTCAGCAGAAGAAGAAATAGAAGATGAAGACGAAGGCACATCAGATTCTGATGATTGAGCATACTGTTTTATTCTCTTCCTAGATGATCTAGGAATTCTAGGACTTCTTTCATCTTTGTTGTCTAACTCTTGGACTGCTCTATTGTGTTTCACCATTGATTATAGAATAACTGCAAATGATCAACACATATATAGTTAGACAAAAATCAAAAACAGATATCCAAAAATAGTAAGATAAACAGATACCCAGACAGATACTTACAGACACCCAAACAGATACTAAAACAAAAATACCCAAATAGATACCCAGACCATCTACAACAAACGCAACCGCGGGAAACTAGTACAACAAACAAAAAAGAAAATGAAAACCTTAGAAAAATGTCAACAACAACAACAACATTTCAAAAACGTGAAACTGATACACAAACAGATACTCAAACAGATACCTAAATAGATACCCAGACATATACACATACACATACATACAACCGAAAATACAGGGAAAAAAAACAAGAAAAGGACCATGGAAACTGCTTAGAACAGAGAAAAACAAAAACATGGGGTTTCCAAACGGAGATTTCACTACTTACAGAAAACAATATAAACTCTGACGAAGACTGAGAGAACGAACAGAACGACAAAACGCGAAAATAACTGCGGCGAGAAGTAACACGACGGCGAACACGATGGAAGCGATTTTCAAACGAAGAGACACAAAATGAAAAGAGAAAGATATGTGAAATAAAAACTAACGTGAATTATGTACTACGCGGGAGATAGATAGTGGTAAATTATCTAAAAATGACAAAAATAAAGATCTGTTACATACTTAAAAGCAGAATGGATATTTTTGGGATAAAAAATATATGCTAGATTTTTTAGGAAAGAAAAATCATTTCTTTCATTTCCTCTTAAGAATAACCTCTATAAAAATAAATTTTAGTAGACACAATATCTGTAGAGAGTTTTTACTCTGTCAGTCCAAGAGAAAAGCTATTCGTTAAGAATTTCAATAACCAAAATTTGAGGTGCACCCTTCCAAAAATAGGCCTATGCCAGACATCTCTCATTCGACTGAGTTTAACCTGTTCATATCATAGACTCGCTTAGTTGAAACTATCATCATATAAATTGTCAGCATTACCTTTGTCCTAGTACAAAGATAGACCATTTAAATTCAATTTCGGGGCATTTCTATTTCTAACTTGGGTTTTACCTTCTCAAAATCTTGGGAGTAAGAAACAGTACCATGGAATGTGAGACTTCAGAGAGGAAGAACTTGCTAACTGACTTGTAACATGAACTGTGAAGGCTAGAATTATCAGGGGCTGCGCGGACGAAAGCCCACATGGCAACAAATTATGACGTTGGCTCTTCCACGCAAGGAATAAAAAATTAAAAATTTCGCCATATTTCAGCGAAATTTCCAATTTTTAGGCTTCCCCCATATAAATTAGGCATAATAGAAGTTGATATCTTATTTTTGGCAGTTTCTCGCCGAGATTTCAGGAGCAGGGCCGTAATCATGCCCAATTATGACGGCCCAAGCCCATTTCTTGTTGAGATCCCAAGCAAAAACACATGCACAACGTGGAGAACTGATCTCTAGTGCCCAATGCACATGATCAACTACCCAACCATCTTTGCAACGTCACCTTTTGTTACTCAGGATCATTATTATGTATAAATAACCTATTTGGTTATAAGATATTGAAGAAAAATATAATTTTTAAATCTTTGTAATATCTCCAAATTTTTCATTAATATTGATATTTTCTCAATATTACCTGTTTAGTTATTAAGATATTGAAGAGATATTAGTTATTAAGATATTGAAGAAAAACACCCGTATGATTTTTAAATCTCTATTATATCTCCGAATTTTTTATCGATATTTTCTCAATATTTTTATCAAAATATCTATATTTTAAAATGTTTGTCAAAATATCTATATTTTAAAATATCATATTTTTCACTAATATCAATATTTTTTCAATATTTCTCTCTAAATATATACATCATATTTTTCACTAATATCAATATTTTTTCATTATTTCTGTCAAAATATCTATGTTTTAAAACAATAATATATTTTCGATATTTAATATTTTATTCTTTATTTCATATGTGAAAATAGAGGCCATCAACCTAGGCTATGGGCCTTCTTTATCGCCCATAAACCCCGTCCAGGTAAATATGTACAACGGCCTAGTCCAACATTATTTGTACCCTCTACGCGACACTCTTCTTCTACAGACAAACGATGTGGGACTCTGTTCAAGTGTCACATTTGTTTAACTAATCCTTCTCCGTGCTGTAATCGGTGAATCCAACATGGATAACCTTGGGCTTATTATCCTCATAAATAATTCAATCGAATGAGGAGACCTGAACGATCGAGCTGAAGTTTTGAATAGTATCAGAATAAACTGTTACGTAGACAGAGCTAGCTTCCAATTCGGTACTTGAATCATTTTGTTGTTTGTAACATTAATAGGTACCTTATTTTAATTCAAGGGCTATTATTTTTCCTCTAAACTCCTTGGTGCATATATATATGTTAACTCATTCGTGATGAAAGATTTTTTGAAGCTCGGACGCCATATGAATAGTCTTCCGTACTACTCATATTCCGGCAAGCGTTCATCATTGTCTCTGCACCAACCTAGCAAGCTTTAATTTTTGTTCAACGAATGCTGTTGCTACCGTATAAGGCTGGTTTAGGTTTGTCCGTTTGCATTAGACTGCACATGAACACCCGGACAGAGGTGGGTCTCATTTTTTGTGTTCAAGTAGACAACAGATCGAGCATTGCATGATAGAAAGTAGACGCCAAATAAATGAAAACTAACAGCATCTCCACTCCTGCTTCAAATCTAGCTTAACATAATAACACGATCGACCAATGGCTCATGCTGATAATCCAACATCATTGCATGCGTGTCTAATCCAGATTGATGATTCCCAATTGATATTAATCCATCGACAAGACAAGTCGATATATCTCAGTAGCTGATCGATATTACTTGCTTATTTCAAATGAGTTGGCATAATTAAGATACTTCTTTCCAGCTCTGCAAAAAGAGCCAATGAGAGCTAGCCATCAACCAGCATAATGTATAAACATATCAAGTTCCATAATTTGAGAGATATTTTGCATTATTTTTATTACCCTTTCAGGCATTTTCACCTCACATGCATCCTGAAAACAGTTAATAATACTGTTTTCAAAGGTAATTTTGCATTATTTTTATTACCCTTTCAGGCATTTTTATTAAGATGGATCATTTTCATGTTTTCAGATCCATGTTAATAATATGAAAACAGTTTTCGTCAAAATTTTAGAACACGTACTTACGTTTTTTGTTAACAGAAACATTTGCTGCAGAAAACCTACTTACGTACCCTTTCCAGAATATATCCATACTACATTTAACAAGGTGTAGTCGTGTAGATGATGATCGATGAAGGAGAAGCAAGAAGAACAAGTATACCCCATTGGCAAATGGAAAATGAAACATTACATTAACGTCTTAATGGACTTTAGTGAACATGATTACATGAACCACAAAGACTAACCAATTTCTTGCATTTGGGAAGCCAAGGGAAGCTTATATGTGAATTGATTTTAAATATAAATGCATAGACCAAAACATTACAATCTTAAAAAAACACTACAATCTAAGGAAAAGACACACTCCCTTCTAACTCATTACATTATTTCATTGTTGATATCCCAAGAAATGGAAGAAAGGCCAAAACTGAGTGAGTATCTCACTATCTTGTCCTTGTGTTTAACTTAAAGAATTTGATTGTGCACCATTTTAAAAATGGGAGCCATAGCATCTAAAGCCTTTCAATATCATCCATCTCTCTCTTTTTATATATATATATATATATATATATAAAAACTAACCCTTTTCACCAATTGGGCATCAGAGAGTGTGCTGAAGATGGAAGAAGGTTCACCAGAATATGACAGAGCCAAAGAGGTGAGGGAGTTTGATGAAACAAAAGCTGGAGTGAAAGGGCTAATAGACTCGGGAGTGGCCAGAGTTCCCAAGTTCCTCATACATCCACCAGAAACTACTTCACACTCAAGCACAACTGCCAATAGAGAGTTCCAGGTTCCTGTTATAGATCTAGATGGGTTTGATGAGGATCTCCGGCGAGTACGGATAGTTAAGGAGATTCGTGAAGCGTCGGAAACATGGGGTTTCTTCCAGATGGTTAATCATGGAGTTCCAAATAGGGTTATAGACAACTTGTTACAAGCTATCAGGGAGTTTCATGAGCTGCCTAAGGAGGTGAAGATGGAGTGGTACTCGCGTGACTCTCAGCAAAAGGTAAGATACTACTGCAATGGAGATCTTTTAGTAGCAAAAACAGCAAACTGGAGGG
Source organism: Geum urbanum (assembly GCA_946800695.1). Taxonomy (NCBI): domain Eukaryota; kingdom Viridiplantae; phylum Streptophyta; class Magnoliopsida; order Rosales; family Rosaceae; genus Geum; species Geum urbanum. Next base: position 41,095,500 of record OX327007.1, on the reverse strand, counting down.
ACTCGATTGCTTTCGACTTCCAGGATGGTCCTTTGGACCCTGAGACACTTCCCTTGGTCTGCAGGTACTATATTTGGTTACTCACATTTGATTTAGACTAACAGTCTAGCAACATAACGTACATGTCGGACCATTCACTTTGGATTTGGTTTGGAAATATCACAGACATGCAGTGCAGGAATACATTGAACAGTTGCTCAACCTAAGAGAGATACTATCAAGTTTGTTGTCGGAGGCCTTAGGGATCAGCAGTGACTACCTAGCACGCATAGAGTGCATGAAGAGTGAAACTCTGGTCTGCCACTATTACCCTGCATGTCCGGAACCAGATGTTACCATGGGCACAACCAAGCATTCGGACCCTTCCTCCTTGACCATACTCTTACAAGACAATATCGGCGGCCTCCAAGTCCTCCACCAAGGTCACTGGGTGGACATTCCACCGCAGCACGGAGCCCTCGTGGCGAATATTGGCAATCTTATGCAGGTAAATTTATTTGTTACATAACATATTAGTCTAGACTCTAGACGGACAATCTAATATCATAACATGCGAAACTACTCGAGTGAGCTAGAGAGAGCTCACTACCTAGCTAATTTTCGTTGTGTGCAGCTTATCACTAACGATAAGTTCAAAAGCGTGGAGCATAGGGTACTGGCAGGAAGTATTGGTCCCAGGTTGTCAGCTGCATGTTTTCTTTATCCTAGTGCTTCGCATAGATTCAAACTATATGGGCCAATCAAGGAGCTTCTGTCTGATAGCTTACCCATGTATAGGGAAACTCATCTCGGAGAATATCTTGCCTATTACAGATCAAAGGGGTTGGATGGTAACTCGGCCCTAACTCATTTCAAATTAGCCTGAGTTTAGCAGAAACTGTTGGGGTCTCTATAAATATAGTTCATGCCTCTAGTCGATCACTTCCTGAAGTTTACAGTCCAGCCTATGTTTGTATCTCCATCATGTCTCAGATAATAGAAAGTGCGCCCTTCTAATTCTGTGTCTTCGAAAATGTGAATTAAGCTAAGCTTTACTCACAATGATAAGCCAAATGCACTACTAAGTGGCTTGGCAATATAGACATAACAATTCATGATAGCTAAGACATAACCTTTCGCTTTATCTTTTATTCTCTCTTGTGATATGGACCATGCACCCTAGCTTTAAGGGGATTTAGTTACTCATCTCATTAACAATAAAAGTATGAACCCATGATCTATCTCTGAAGGAACTCTAAAACTTGACTCATGATCCTTTGCCAAAGAAAACAAACAGTATGGAACCCATTATCTCTGAATAACATAAATTAGTCATGAAGCAATATTTGCTCTCTTTTTTTAAAGGAAAAAAGTGTTCCGCCGGGGAAATTGCGAGGCAATATTTGCTCTTATAAACAATAATAACTGGAATTGAGATACAACTATAATGCTGCAAAGACTTTTTCCAAGATCGCAAACAAATCAGCAAATGACAACACAGGGAAAAATGGAGACATCTTCACACTCTAAAATAGTAAAGGGGGAAATGATTTGATTTTACTTTTAGCCTCCTATTCTTTTCAATGGAGGCTGTTCAGGCAGTAAAAGGAAAACCATGCATATACCAATCACAAATGACTCAGTAATTTACAAAAGATCCCCAGAGTGAAATCCCAAGGGCTATGACTGTTGGATAGGGTTCTTTGGCTGCAGTATCTGAACAAGGGACCACATGATATCCATCCTGTGTATGTTTCTATTGTTCTGGCCCTGCAGTAATCCACAAGTCAACTTTAGTTCATATCATGATGAGCACCACAGACAAGGACACTAGATAGAGTTGCAGTGTGCATGAGATGTAAGCATTGGGAATCTACTATGTACATAGGTCACTAGCAAGCAGATAATTAGCAAGTTCATCGATGCCGTTCTTATAGATGAGGAAGTGACCAGTCACATAATGTCCTTATGTTTTTTGCAAGGTTATTTTTCTGTGGTCATGACATCATGAGGTCCAGTTGTTAGTTGATGGAGAACTGAGGCTTACCTCAACAATAAAACAAATCCACGTCTTGTCACCACGGGCTTCTGTAACACCTTTTAGAATTGTCAAACCCAAGCTCCTTATAGCTTCTGTTATCTCAAGAAAATGACTGGATTCTTCACACATCATCTGCATAGGTCAATCATGAATGTTTGTGAGAATTAGGAACCAATAGATAAGCTTTATCATTGGCGTACCTATACATTTTATTATCTGCATAGGTCAAGCATGAATGTTTGTAAGAATTAAAAAACAACAGATAAGCTTTATCATTGGCATACCCTATTAGAAACATGCATGCATTTTACTTCATTTTGGTACAGAAATGAAATATATATATATATATATCAATTCCTAACTTAAAATGACCTTACATATGAAGCCTATACATTTGACAATGACATACCTCCACAACCATCTGGCCATTCTTGTTAAGATTCTCTACTACTATTGAACAGACTTTCAGATTGCCCCCCACCTCCACTGCCCAGCTCGATCCCCTTTCATAATTTGAGGATCCTAGCATGCTTGTTTCTTTAGGACACAACTACATATTTAGCAGTATAAATAAATTAGTACAACAACATTAAAACTCTATAAGTATTGCATGTTCTTATCATAAGTAGTTTACATCCAAACACCACATACCTACTTGGAATTTAACAGATTTTCCATAGTACAAAATGAATGTTATTGCTCACGTTCCGTGACAAAAACATTAACTTCTTAGATAAAAGTCATCATGTATAAATATCTACAGATGTTGTAGAAGCTTCGGAAAAGCAGAGTTATAAAGTTCTAATCCAACCAGAAGTAATAGCAGAGGTACCAAAATTTCACTTTCAAAATTTAAGTTAATGAACAAACAGTGGTGAACTATAGAAGTGAATCCAAACCCATCATAAACTTGACCAAAAGATATACCTTTGCATCGGCACACTTATTTAGTTTATCTGCATGCTTAGTGATACTTTGAAGAAATAGCATGTTCTTGATTGTGCGCTCCAGCAGTGAATCAATACTGCACTGTAAACATATCATGGCACCTTTAGCAATGTAGCATAAATAAGAGCCATAACTTCTACAAGTACAGAAGCCAGACCACTGAGTTTTGAAAGTCACCTTTGCTCCATTAGGAGTTAGCTCCCGCAGTTCCTTAATACGATCCTGGATTAATTGTCTGTCCCTTGGCCTTGGTCTAGATGTCTCACCCGGTCGAGCCCTCTTCTTGTTTTTTCCTGGTCCAGAAGACCTCTCCTGCAGTTCACTACAAGCGCTAGGACAAGGTGACGAAAACCATTTTGGGGATATCACCCCATATACCCCTGATGAGCTCAAGCATTGCTGTGCTTCCTCTTCTCTCATTGAAGGCTGATTAATGGAATAATTTTCTGAATCAATTGTATGTGTATGGCCAGAAGGTTCTGGACACTTTTCACTTGTCACCAGAGACTGCACTGATTTACAGAATGATTTTTCGCCTTTAGCATGACTGTCACTATGGCAAACATTAGCCACTACAGCTTCTAGAAGATGCTCTGGGCAAGAATCAGATGTCAACTGCTTAGAGTCCATCCCCTCATTCTCAGGCATCTCCGCAGTAATTCTATCTCCAACCTTCTCGGATTCCCACTCAAAAAAGTTGCTCTTATTCATATAAGCTGGTCCAAGTGCTTCATGCAGCTCACAGCCAGCAGGGAACATCAGAGATGTACTAGAAGTGTCCACATGACTTGGTTCAGTTTGAAACACCAAATTTTCTGGGTTGCTCTGAAACTTAACATCTGAGGGTTCACTTGCAAAAAACATCTCATTATGGCAAAGATCTACACTGTCATTTACAGCAGAGTCGACGAACTTCAAAGATAAGAGTGCACATTCATTCTCTTTGACAGAAGCATGAGATACTAAATTGGCATTGTTCCTCGAAGACATCCCAACGTCTTTGCAGCAACTACTCTCTCCTATACTCGTCCTGCTATCGAGTAATTCTGCTACTACTAACTTGCTATTTTCCAAACTGAGGATACCCGACTTTGACTGATGTAGTCTGGGACCGTCATCACCCTCTAAGTTGGATGACTCAAGTTCTCCATGCTCAGTGACCACTTCAACTGCCTTCTTGAGATTGGCAGTCAATGAAAAAATGTAAGAACTATCGCTGTCTTTCCCAGAATATGGGAAAACAGACGACCAAACTTCTGACTTTCCTCTATTTATGGCTCTATCTAAATCGGGTACACAATCTGGAAATGTCCCTGATGCCAATCTTTTTTGAGGTATTACCTGACAAAAATACTCACTTGGTTTATCTTTGTGTCACATCCCTAAAGAAGAATATATATGTATATATATGTGTGTGTGTGTGTGTGTGTGTGTACAACTATACATATACATAGAGAGTGAGAGAGAGAGAGAGAGACCTCACATAATGCACTGTCTATGCTAGATTGGACATGCCCTACTGGGGAGTCTTGAGCCATAAAAACATCTTTGATATGAGATACCAGCCTCACATTTTCAGTGATCTGCACCCCCCAAATGAAAAAAAGAATAAAAATGAACATGTGCTGAAAACCGTGTAATAAACTGTAGAAGTGAATCAAGTGATTGCATTCTAAAAATATTCAATCTGACAAAAATAGAGATACTCGTCCTGTACACCCTTCGTAGACAACACAAGCATTGTATAATGTTTGATTTTTATGTTCATTATTCACAAAAAGCAATAACTTACTTTATTTCGAGAACCAAGCTGTACAACTCCTTGCGGAACAACAGCTACAACGACGATGGTCTACACAAGATTGAAAGCAAGACAACTTAACGGAGAATCTAGCTCTAGCTGAGAAGCATAATCAACATTCTATACTAAAAATCTACCAAAAGAACTTCCATTGATCACCTAACCAGACATATTCAAGAGAAAACTGGGTTATTATATTTTCTCATAATAATATGGCTATGCCCAAAAGAAAGTTAAGAAACAATCGTAACTAATTAGTGCATCATTCAAAACCAGTCCTCATGGCCCATCCAAAGAATGATGATGTACTTAACTTTCTGTCTCAATATTGTAGTATGTATCTCATAGGTTATTACAAAAAGGAACTACAGTGCATATTTGAGAGAGGGCAAGCATACCCTTATGCCAGCTGAAAAGTGGTTTTGCCACACATCAGAGAACTGAAAACACAAAAAGCATAAATGCTTGATAAGAATGAATGGTACACAAAAAATAGTAGTGGATCAGAGCAACAACCTTGAATTGAAGGATCATACACTTTAAAAGTAGAAACACACTAATTCATCACAGGAGTAATTACCTCAGATGGTGAAAAGTTATGTTTCACAATATTATCTGTAAAGATCCACTGATGCTTCCCAGTGACTGCCACTTGTCCAACTACCCTGTTAAAGATAAAAATATGAGGACAAAGTCAGATGCTCTTCATCATCTCTTTTATTCTTTATGATCTCCTATCAGTTTTCAATTACCATAACTAGGTTGACATTAGATTGACAATAGGAAGGAACTAAGGATAACATAATCTTAGTAATCAAAAACTGACAATGATTTTTGAAGTCGCGATTTCTAATTCAAACTTTAGCAATGAGCTTCATCATAACTAGCAAGTGATAAGTTGTCATTACCCTTCCCCCAGTGTGTATACATGATACGACATTTGTGCCATGGCTAGCTCAAGAGGATCGTGTGAATAGTGGCTGCCTTGTGTCTTAATAGAACACCTATTCCCTGAACTATCATGCTGCTCACAGTTGTCATAGTAAGCATCCTCCCAAGTCAACACCCTGCATAATGCACCATACACGTATAAATACACTATAACAGATAAGTAAGAATCGTACTCACAGAAGCAAGTTAAAATTTTCATCAAAACACGCAGCTAAAATATACGAGCCAAAATGAATAAGATATTTCCTGCAACTACAGTTCTGTCTGCAGATCTACTTTAACTTTACAATTGAACCCTCTTTCAGGGTTCTAACCATTAGCCTTTTCCCCAGCTTTACTATAAATGGCCAACACTCAACTTAGCAAGAACATGATATAAGAAATTCTAACTGAAAAAACATAACAATTAAACAACAAAATCGAAAAAGCAAAGCACATTATAAACTCACATTCGATCCCGACGCTTGAGTCTCCAGAAAATGGCGTAGTTCCATTCAGTATTGAAACAGAGGCTTCTAAGTACATGGTGCAAATCAGTGCCCATCTCTTAAAACCCACCTCCCAGAAGTCTAAATCTTTTTTTCCTAATCAAAAACACCAACCTATTAAAACCCCCCAAATTTTTGGCGCCAAATTCGTGCCCTAACTTCCCCTGTATGATCCTCTACCCGCCTGCTTTCTCCTTAACCCAGCTCGCCGCTTTATCGGCGGTCCCACCGCCGCTAATGGCAGACGATCCGCCCCCATCCCCATCCCCTCACGCAAGTAATAATAAATCGCCGAACCACCACTCGGCCCAATCTTAATTTTCACCTATATATCTTCACAAGTTCGCAATCGAAAACCCTAGAAATATGGAATCAAACGCTCTGTTACAGTCGCATTCAGCCATGTAAAAACTTCACAAACAATTAAATTTAACTACGAAAATGAAATCAAGCAAAACTTGGCAAATTCTTCAAATGCTTCAGAGATAGAAAACTTGGCAGAAAGAACGATGTGAATTTAAACCCTTAGCGAATGTCCGACGACATGGATCTCTGACCAAAAATGAGTGCGAAATTTCCAGAATTGAAAATCGGCGAAGCGTTTCCGATGAACTCTGCGGCGTTTTGCACAGAGATTTGAACAGTGAAGTTGATCGGTTGATATGAACAGTAAAAACTTCACTGCGGCGATCTGAGGGTTTAGCAGAGCTTGTTGATTTTGAAGGACTTGACTTTGAAAGCTTTTGGCTTGAGAAAAAAATACTGAGCCAAGTGTACGAAAGGCCAAAGCTTTGCTGCAAATTCTCAACAACAATGCAGCTTTTTCACAGTGAGAGGGAAAAAGAAGCAGAGAGAGGGAAGCTTCAATGGCTCGAGAGAGTGAAAAGGAAGAAAGCTTTATTTTTCTGTGAGAGAGAGAGAGTGTGTGTGGGGTGTGTGTGTGACTTGTTTGTTTAATAATATAGGCGCACACTGTTCATTTGAGCAGTTTTGGACTAAGCCGCGGCGTCGTTTTGAGACGGCGCGCCGGATAAGGCTAACGTGCGCATCTCTCTCATCTTAGTCTAACTACACACGCTGCGCACTTTAGTGGGTTTAACTTGGAGCAGCTTTGTGGGATATTCGAGTGTGAGTGTGTGTGTGTGTGAGAGAGAGAGAGAGGTTGAAAGTGAATGGAGGCTGAAAGGGCCTAGCTAGATAGGAGGAAAAGCCAAAAGGGGGAGGAAGATTAGTGAGAGGGAAGGAAGTTGGGTAAATGTGGGTGGCTATTATTGTGGTTATATATATGTTTTTGGAACCAATTTGGGGGTATCGAGTACACTTTCTAGGTAGTATCCTTGATGGCCAACAACATGATTCCCATGTGAGAACAAATGATCCTTATCTTGCCCTCCATTTTCAAGGCTACAATCTCCACCTTTTTTTTTTCTTCCTTAAACCAACAATGTACCATAAACTTATCACCCTAAGATGATCATCTCATGGCTACTAAGAAAGAATCAAATCATATGGTTCTGTTTCTCACTCTTTTTAACTTGCTCCTACGGAACAAATGTCAAAAAGATTGAGAAAATTGATAAATCAGTTATCCACAATCACTTATGTAGGATTTCTAAAAAAATCAAGGGTTAATAATCATTTTTAAGAAATTGGATTCATACTTATTCATACACGAAATAAGTACTCAAGAAAGAAATTCTTTCTTTAATATATTGTAGGTAATTCGTAATAATAATAACTCGACCATTATAAACTAATTTTCTTGGATATCATTGGCAATGTAATTCACCTATGGTTATATGCTTGTGACATATTTGACTTGAGCCTAGTTTGAATTCTACGAGTAAGACTCAATCATGTTATATCTCTCACATTGATTACTAACATTCAAGAAAAGTAACTAAAGATCTGGAAGAGTGAAGAATATCTTCTTTGCAAATGGATGCTCATAATCAAGTGCCATTCATTCAAGAGCGATGATAATGCTCCCATAACTCATAGAGAGCCAAAGAAATTTGCCTCATGAATTCCATGAAGGTGTGCCCAGGTGTTGGCTCCTCCTAATTTGTTTTTCATGACATATTTATGAACTAACATTTTCCTTGCATTGCACCTGCTAGACATCATATTTCGAATCCCATTATTTCTGTTTTTAACGGTGCGATCTTGGGTGATTATTGCCATTGATAGCTAGATAATCATTTTCTCATTTCCTTTCTGCCTTCTGTTCTATCATGAGGATCAATAATGAAGTAAGGCCAAGGCCAAATTTACTAGTCTTGAAGACAGACAAACAAACAGGATTGGAAAAATTAAATGGAACAAAATGATCCACATTTTTCTTTTCCTTTTTCTTTTTATGTAATCAAATGATTAGCAATTGAACTCATTTGTTTTTTCCTCTAGCAACAATTGTATGTCACCATTTTTTATAGCTTTAAACCAAAAGGATTCGATTTGTCGGAAGTTACCAAAGCAGTTTTTACCTAATATATTGACGAAGTGAATTTGCTCAAGTGGTAAGAACATTACTAAGTAGAAGTAGATTGTTATGTCATAAATTCGAGTCAATCACCACCCGAGAAGAAAGTAAAATATTTTGATCCTCTTTAAAAAAAAAGTTGAACTCCAACATAACATTAATTTAAGAGCATCATTATATTGTATTAAAGCATAGCTAAAAGCTAAACTATAGAGAGTTGAAACAATAATACCTTGAGATTCATTTCAAGATCTTGTTCGTATTATGAAGATGAAATTGTCCCAAGGGTTCACACTCACACTCACATACATGCAGATGTGGCAATCTCAGGAAATAAACAGGTGGTGACATATATGCTAAAGTTTTTCAACGTACTTGTACATCTTGATTACAAAAGCCACCTTATCTATGGCTTTTTAATTTTCTCTTCCTTGTTGATAGAGAGAGTTGGGAACCAAAATCATCCTAAGTTGATCTTGTAGCTTAGCTTTTTACTAACATGTAATCTAACGCTATCAAGCTATTCGACTTGTTATTCTTCCTTGTCATGAGTAGTTTGTTTGATGCCTCTCCCTTACCTCAAGTCAATTTTGACGGACGAGAGAAGCTGTGGAAGGTCTATTTTGAATCCAATGTGTAACATTATGCGATATGTGACACTAGTGGCCATCAGATCAAATAAACTATCCTCATTGTGGGTAGGTTTTATGTTTAATCTACCAATAATACAAAAGCAGTAGCGGCCAGACGAAAACGAGTGTGTGTTTCTTGTTGGAGGTTTCGTCAATCTCACATACTCATATTGTGGCCCTAGAAAATCAATTGATAGAGAATCCAATGATGATTTTGATATCATGCACTTTGCCTTTAACTAAATTCTTTGTTTTTATTAATATCATTTCGTCCAAGAACCGGTATATTCATGAAAATACATACATATTGTAACCTAGCTCTGAGTTTCCCATAAAGGAAACCCTACGGCGCTAGGGGTTGAGTACAGTGTCGATCACCAACGTCCGTTTGTTAAGAGTTACCGTTGAGAATGAGTTTGGTGTTTGGTAGCGTCCGTTCGGCGATACCGAGCGCTAGTCGTGGATGGCGTTCATTGAGATCCATGTTTGCCGCCATGGATCTAGTGTCCTCGATGGTAGCGCTCCTAACAAGGCGTGTAACTTGCTTCCAAGGGCAAAGCATCTGCCCAGCGAGTGTGGCAGGTGCAAGGCGCGAGCCGTCTTTTGAACTGGCACTGAGCGGGATGGATCTTTTCTCCGTCGTGAACGAGGCTGCTGGTGGGCAGCGACCGACGAGCGCATGGCCGGATCTTAATGCAAAGTCATGCAAAACATGGAGGACACGGCCCGCGTGGGCACGTCTCAAAATATGGGAAGGTGGCGTGCCAACAAGGCGCTGGTGTTCAAGCATTGCCGACAACTTAATACGGGGTCTTTTGTCAGCAACTTGGGCGGGACTTGCTCAAGTTTTGTGGCGACAATGACATACTTCATTGAGCCGACAATGGACTCTGAGACTATGAGCGACGTGATTTTTTCTAGACAGACGAGCTGAGGTTCGACAAAGGAGCAGCCTGGAAAGTTGCTGCATGTTCAGACAGTGGAGCTATCGACTTTTGATGGCGATGGCTAGCTGGAGGCGTGGTCAATAAAGTCAACAATGAGTTAGGGTTTGGTTTAAGTCTTTGGGCTTATGGATCAGATCTAAGTATGGGCCCTTGGATTTCCTAGGTAGTTAAGGATTTTGTTGGGTACCGAATTTGGGACCCATGAGAGATCTCTATTCCTTCAGGGGTGGATGACGCATTTCATTCAAAGTTGGCTTCCTTGTTTATTGGGTTTTCTATCAGCCCAAGACGAGGATATATTGGCGATGGTGATACACTTCTTACTCGATTTTCGAGACTCAATAACGGTAAATGCGGGTATAGATTCAAAAAAACTCAACATATCGAAGAACAACAAGTTTTGTTCAACCACTAACCATAGGACTGAGTACGACTATCCCTAGCGAATGCAAAAATCCAAATCCTCATCTTATTTTTTCGTTTTGTCTATTCATTTTCAACTTTATTTGTACATGAGTTTAGTTTTTAATGTATTCTATAGTTTTACCTCAAAAAGAAACCTTTTTCTTATTATTCCGTCTCCGAATTATTCACACTTGTTCTTTTTCAAAAGATCGGTGCTCATAACACTCGTCAATTAGTAGCTGAAAATAAAAACGTATAAGGTTTCCACCTATATATTGCAATTAATTAATTTGTGATTTTCAACAACATTTTTTATGGAACTTTTTTAATAGCTTCAAAAGTATCGCTCGTGGAATCTTGATTAGTGAGTACATAAATTCTGTACGTACTTAGCTGAGTACAGGTGTATATTGCAGCTTTTATTATTTATAAGATTTATGGGTACTCAAGATTTATTTATACAATTTTTAAGACAAATGATCTCTAAAACATTGATAAAGATTTATACTTTAATCACGCATTCGAATTTCATCAGACACAAAATCTTTATTAGGCTATTCAAAGAAAAGAAAAAAGACAAATGATCCCTCTCCTCCACAATAAGATCCAAAAGGAACAACTTGCAACTTGCAAGTCCATTCTCCCCAAGGAGTAAAATATCGGATATCGATGATATATCGACGTTCCAAAATTTGGATATATCGATGGAAATATCGATGAAATATCGATCTAGTGAAAATTCTGACGGGAATGACGAAAACTAATAAAAATACATGAAAATTTGTAATGAAACTTTTGGAGGTTATTACATGATCAATTATCTACTTTATGTGAAAAGAAAATATTGATCAAACATCAAGACATATGAATTTGCTATATTACTATATGAATTAGTATGTGTTAAGTGCTGATAATTATTAAAATATAATTTATTAGTTCTATTTTTATTTTTTGATGGCTAAAACTTATAGGAGGCTAGGTCATCACGTCTTTTGTACAATATATTACACATCACACATCACAAAATCAAATATATAAATACTTCAAAACCACGTAGGGGACCTATGAGGTTCGAAATTCACACTATTTTCTCCATCTCCCTGTGCATAATCATGTGTGTATTGTGAAGAATAATCATTAAATGATTGTTCTCCCATGTAATTCTGCATGTATTGGACATGTCATGTGAAAAGTGGATTGGACATTGAGCATGTGAAGATTGGACATTTACCAAACTAAATGTTAAATGTGAAAAGTTTACGAAAATTTCGAGAAATATCGGAAAATATCGGAGGGATATATCGGAAATATCGATAAAAATTGGAAAATATGGTAATGGTAGAAGTCTCAGATTTTGGACTTTTTTCTGTCAAGTCTGCCTTCAATTTGTGCATTGATTCAGGTTCCCTATCTTTTTATCAATGGAGTTTCATTTGGAAGTTAAGAATCCCTCTCTCTACGGTCGAGCTATTTCGGAAAATTTAAGGATATATTTAAGAATTTTTTAGGTAATTTCAAAAAATCGAAATATCGACGAAATATCGTCGATAATATCAATTTTACATATCTTCTGCTCGAGATGATCACGTTTCTCTAATTTTACTTCATTAAGCTTAACCAAGGGAAAAGTTCTTGGATTCTGGCTAGCTACTTTAACCAAGCACTCAACATCATGATTATGAGGCTGCTCAATGATTTAATCATTTTTGAAGTAACTTACAGATTGAAACAGATACTTTAAGTAGTTGATCAGACACAAATAAGTCGTTGTTACGACCAATATCAAATGAATACCAAATGCATGTTGACATGTTGTGTCAGCTCTGGTTTTTGGTATTTACTCCATCGTACTCAGTGTAACTATATTCACATAAGATTAACAAGAACAAAGTTGATATCTCATAAATCTACAGCATTGGATCCTTTTCTGAGTAACTAGCTAAGATGATAATTCATGATCCTGATCTTTTGTCTTTCATTTTTGTTTTGATTTAGGCATCGTGCAGTGGACTCATTGATCATTATAGTTTGTTGGAAAGTATATTCATATTGTAATTAGAATTAAGTTTTGTAGATATGACATAATTGTGTAGATATCTTTTTATTTTGGAAAATCACTTGTAAAGTTATATTAATTCCAAAATTGGGATGAATGGAATCATTGAATTCTCTCTGGAATACTTTTCTACTTGGCATCAGAGCCGAACATCCTAGAATTTGAAGAAACCCCAATTGAATTGAAATCCCTAAATTTCCACCACCACCAAATTTTCTGCTGCACCTGAACCTGACTTCTGTATTTTTTAAGAGATGACCCTCACCACCAACAACAATGGAGAATCCTCTATCATCAATGGAGAAGCACCCATCGTCCATAATCATCAACAATACCACAACACCATTCTACTTTTCCTACTGGCGATCTCTTAACTGAAACCAACTATTCTAGTTGGCTCCTCTCATGAAGATCTGAATTGAAGGACGCAATAAATTTAGCCTCATTACGAACGAAATACCTGAAATCTCCTTTGAAGGATACCAATCTTGGGCTGCTGACAATAGAAAAGTGAAGTGTGTTTCTACCGAATTCTATAAGGGTGTTTAGCAAAAGAGTGGATAGGGCCTACTTCGGGCTGACCTAGTCTATCGCATGTATGTCGTCATTTATCTGTTGTTAAGAACAATACACCAAACGGGCGTTATGAGTCTTGACGGGGTGTTCACGCCTTCGATTCTCCGACGCTCTACTTAGAATGTATGGAGTGTAACAATAGTATTGGTAGAGTAACGGACGTACCTTGTATCTGTCATAAATGTCTTGCTTATATTGATGGTTAAGTATGGGGTCTTTTGTTGTTCTTCGATGTGGGATCCTATTTTTTGTACATAGCCTGTCCTGGTACTTTCCGTTTGCCGTACCGAACGCGTGGACGTTTAGATGGTGTTGGTTCCTTATTTAAAGTTGAAGCCTGCATTACTGCCTTGCGTTTGGTCTAAGCTGTGTTGACCCATTTTTAGTGACTACATGTGCGGTAATTATGTGATATGGGATCACACACTAACAAGTCCCCCAAGTCCCCAAGTCAAGGGAATCAGCTTTTGATTAGGGAGTTGTAAAGATTTTTCCTAGATTCGCACACGTGGTCACTCGGGGAGGGGTCCGCGCCCCGATACCCCCAAGTCCCCCAACTCTTCGATGAAGAGCTAGTTCGAGGTCAGATGTCAAATGTTGTTGTCGTGCGGTTTATCTGTTTGGACTCCGAAATGTGATGTTGCCGTTTGGAGCCGCTTTCGTGGCGATAAGTGATGTTGCTACTCGTGCCACGATAGTGTGAACGTTGTTGCTGTTTTGACTATCGGGGTGGACTCCGAAACTTAATGTTGTTGTTTGGAGTCGCTTTCGTGGCGACAAGTTATGTTGCTACTCATGCCACGATAGTGCAAATGTTGTTGTTATTCGGCTATCGAGGTGGACTCCAAAACTTGATGTTGCTGTTTGGAGATGCTTTCGTGGCGACAAGTGATGTTGCTACTCGTGCCACGATAGTGCAAACTTTGTTACTGTTCAACTATCGGGGTGGACTCCGAAACTTGATGTTGCTGTTTGGAGCTGCTTTTATGGCGACAAGTGATGTTGCTACTCATGCCACGATAGTGCAAACGTTGTTGCTATTCGACTATCGGGGTGGACTCTGAAACTTGATGTTGCTGTTTGGAGTCGCTTTCGTGGTGACAAGTGATGTTGCTACTCGTGCCATGATAGTGCTAACATTGTTGCTGTTGGACTATCAGGGTGGACTCTGAAGCTTGATGTTGCTGTTTGGAGCCGCTTTCGTGGCGACAAGTGATGTTGCTACTTGTGCCACGATAGTGCGAACGTTGTTGCTGTTCGACTATCGGGGTGGACTCCGAAACTTGATGTTGCTGTTTGGAGCGGCTTTCGTGGCGACGAGTGATATTGCTACTTGTGCCACGATAGTGCAAACGTTGTTGCTGTTCGACTATCAGGATGGACTCCGAAACTTGATATTGCTGTTTGGAGCTGCTTTCGTGGCGACAAGTGATGTTGCTACTCGTGCCACGATAGTGCGAACGTTGTTGTTGTTCGACTATCGGGGTGGACTCCAAAACTTGATGTTGCTAATTGGAGCCGCTTTTGTGGCGACAAGTGATGTTGCTACTCGTGCCACGATAGTGCGAACGTTGTTGCTTTTTCGACTATCGGGGTGGACTCTGAAACTTGATGTTGTTGTTTGCGAAGTGGGCCCCCTCTGTCTTTTCGCATTTTGACCTTTTCGACTTCATAACAGTTACCTGTCGTTTGACATGCCCGTGTGTCAGACATTTTGACAATTGTTTGCTGCATGTGTGACGCGTGGCAAGCGAAATTCGGAGCGGTAGGGTAATTTAATTTTGGCCAGAGCGCGTGGGACACGTGTCGTAATCTTGCGGTAAGAAGCGCTGAAAATAAACTGTAGACGTTCGCCTAGGGTTAGTTTTGCTGCCTATATATAGCGTAGCTTTCACTTTTACTTTTTTACACTTTCGCTTCTTAACTGAAACTCTGCCGAAACGCCTTCTCGAAACTTTTGTGATCAATTTGGAGTTTTTACTCATCTCGTGAATCTTCCTCTCGTCTTGTAAAGGTAATTTCTTGTTCTTGTTGCTTTGAAAACGTGTGATTCGTGTTGTCTTGGTGCGTTTGCACTTGTTACTGTTTATGGTAATTTATGGATTTTTTGTGGTATGTTTCTTGTGTTTTTTGCTAGTGTAGAGCACGTTTGGCTAGGTAGGGTACTGCGTTTCTCTGTTTTTGTGCTCAAAGAAAAGGAATTTCTGGGTTTTTTCTGGGTACGTTATGAAGAACAGTCTTGTTCTTGAAGTTTTTTGCTACTTTTGGGGCTTTTGATCTGTTTTTGGGTATTGCAAAATGGTGGGTACCTGTTTGTGCTATGTGAAGAATTGGGGTCGCAACATACTCCACGCGTTTGCCATTTGGCTTATTCTCCTGTTTGCTTTTCTCTTAGGATCATAGAATTTGTAGCTGTTTCCAGCAATGAGTCCCTTCCGCAATCCCCTAGGTTCCGTATAGGGTCACACGGTCTTCCCAATAGTGTTTCAGACTCCTCGTTCGATAGCATACTGAGCATATCCCCCTTGTCCGTTAACGCTGGTGATGCTTTGCGTAGCTCATCCATCCTGAACATGGAGCAGAGCGGGTCTATGGTTATGCGGTCCGATCATCAAGGTGCCTCCGTGGTGCTGAGTGGTGAAGTGTCTACCTCTTCTTCCGGGGGATCGCAGGGGTACGTCATCTTACCTCGTGGTGGTCGGGCGTCAGGGGTTGCTATCCCCATACTCCCCTGAGGTGGGCCCGTGCTGTGGCGTCTTGCGAATGGGCAGGCGGTTCAGGAGCCAGAGGGGTCCCCGTCCATACGCGAGATCGAACGGTGGTACCGAGACTACAACATTCCCCGAAAGGTGAAGCTGAGGGCCCTCCGTCAAGGTGAATCGTTCATGCATCCTCCTCGCGGTCACGTCTGTGTAAGCGAGTTCCAGCTCAAAGCTGGGTTGAAGCTTCCACTCCACCCGTTCTTCCAATATGCCCTCATCCTTTTCGACATCACGTTGGGCCAGTGTGGTCCTACGTTGACGCGCGTGCTGATCTCGTTCCAAAATATTTGGAAGCTCAGTGGGTTGCAGTTCCCCAGTCGTGCGGAGATCGGTCACTTCTTCCGTTTGAAGTACTCTCCACGTATAAAGGACAAGGGTACAATAACAGTGAAGCCCCGAATGGAGTGGTGGTTAATGGAGCCCCCTTCCTCTTCGACTGCCTGGCGTCGGTATCATTGTCTTGTCAGGGGTGAGTGGGAGTTTGACAAGCCCGATGGTGTGCTTTCAGCCTTCAGGTGTGTTGTATTGCAGAATATCGGTGTTTGTCTGCTCATTTCATTTCGTGTTCGTGCTTGCTAATGCCTTGTGTTTTTTTTTTGTAAATCAACGATCGTACCCCCTCACCCGTTTGGAGGAAAGATGTTTGGCTAAGATCAAGTTCGCTTTCGACCCCCATCCAGACGCAAGAAACTTTTGGGCGGCCAACCACTGGGAGTTGGTGGAACGTTGTGGTCATTCGCGCCCTCCTGGTATGTTCGTGCCCTCCCTATTTCATGCGTTTGCTTGTACCATTTGTGTGGCTTTTCGGACTGACGTTCCCCTTTTTTTTGTAGCCAAAATGAAGAAGTCTCGTTCCTCGGCCAAACAGGATGCGGCCCACAAGATTATGCTGGTGCTGATGGAGAGGACCAGGCAGACCCGTATGGTGGTGGAGGATGGGAATGGCCATCTTGTCCAGGGCGACACTCCCCAGCCTGTGCTCCACGCTCCGGACTGTAACCAGTATCTCGACCCGGTTCCCAAGGTTAATGAAGAAGTGGAGGCTGTGGGTGAGGCTGTCGGGGCTCTAGTTGTACGGGCCGCTACTCTCGAAGATCGGGTTGAGGAAGCTACTCTCGACACCCGTCGAGGGGAAGAGGGCGAGCAGGCCTGGAAGGACCGCCTCCAACGAGAGAAGGATGTGCAGAGTAAGGAGTGTTACGAGCGCCAGATCGATCGTGGGGACAAACGCCAGAGTGAAGGTCGGCCGCGCTCCGGCTCACGGAGCAAGTCCCACTCGCTGGCCCAGACAGGCTCCTCCAAGAGTTCATTCGAGCTCTCTCCCCTCCCTCAGCCTGGAGATGCAGGGGTGTCCACCTCGGGGTCTTCGTTGAAGAAGCCGGATGATCAAGGGGCGTCTAGCCATCCTCTGAAATTCCCAATGGGTCCGTCCACTGAGGCTTCACAGGGTGTCACTATTGTTGTGGCAGGCGAAACGGCCCTGTCTTCCAAGTTCCTCGCTCGCATCCAGAGCTCCATAGGTGCGGGCATAGAGTCGTTGTAGAAGTGGCCTCAGCTCGGCGCGACTCCAAGCGAATCTTTGAACGCAGCGTTTGACACCTGCACCCATCTCCAGCACTAGCTCTTCCTCATCAAGGGCCTCGAGGGGTCGATGCTATAGACTACCGTGTTGTCGAAGGCGAAAACTGAGAGCAGGCGGCTGACGGCCGAAGTTGCCAAAATGCAGAAGGCTCTGACGAGGTCCACTGACATAGCCAATCGCAAGATCTCCCGAGTGAACGAGTTGGTCCATGAGCTTGATGAGCTGAAGAAGGAGCTGGGGGAGTCCCAGTCTGGGATCGTGATCTTGGAGACAGACCTTGCTGCCCTCCGATCGTCAAGCGGTGCTCGGATTGCGGAACTGGAGCATGAGCTGGCTGAGCTCGCACGCATGTGACAACGAACGACATTCACAGGAAGATTGCGGAGGAGGCGGTGGCCGAGTTCAAGGCGTTGTCCGAGTTTGAGAAGGTCAAGGCTAATGCGGTCGAGGCTTTCAAGAAATCGGACGAGTTCGAGGACTTGGTTGCTGCTGAGGCCAACGTTTAGCGTGAGGACTTCTCCACGCTCGTGCTTCCGTTCGTCAAGGTGGACGAGTTCGAGGCGTGGCAAGCCGCTGAGGTCGAAAAACTAAAGCGTTCACTCGAGAAGCCGGAGGTCGGAGCGCAGGCTGAAGATGGGGTGCTAAGCTGAATGAGGGTGGGGCTGATGCTACTGCTGGGGCCAACTGACTATCTTGTATTTTCATTTTTTTTTTCTGTGTACTATTTTTCTCTTGTGTCTGCGTGCGTTTGTTGAATGAGCTATGTACAACTCTTTTTTGGAAATATATCTAAGTACCTTTGTTTCGCTTACATTGTGTCTGAATGCGTTTGATTTACATTAACTTTCATTGTTATTGACTAAAAACAAAACGCGTGAATGTACTCATACAAAAAATTACACAAACGTTGGATGTACGTGCGTCAGTGCCAATCAAACTTAGGCAGAAAAACACTTAGTGGAAATATTTTCTGAAGTGTTGTGTGTTCTAGGGGTTGCCTAGCCTTCTTCCAAACATGTCTTTGATGTAGAACGTGCCTGGGCTTATGACTACGTCGATGACGTAAGGACCTTCCCATGACGGGCGTAAACTCTTTGGATTTGTTTGGATTGCCTTCATGACCCAGTCCCCAGTTGGAGTGGGCGCTCCCGAACACGTTGGTTGAATTGACGAGTGACTCGCTAGTTGTTCACGGTGTTGTGGAGATGTGTCGTGTCCCGCTTCTCCTCGAGGAGGTCGTTGTCGAGTCGTAGCCCCTCTTTGTTTGTGGTGAGGTCATGACTTTCGATTCTTAGACTTATGTATGTGAGTTCGAGTGGTAGTACGACCTCTGTTCCGAATGTGAGGCTAAACGGGGTTTCTCATGTTGCTGTCGTTGTTCGAATTGACCATAGTATTTCGGGGAGAAGTGTGGGCCATCGTCTGTAGCAAATGTCTCCTTTCTCGATGAGTTTGATCTTCTTCTTGATTCCCTCCTTGATGATCTTGTTGGCTGCTTCTACCTGTCCGTTTGTCTGAGGGTGTACTGGTGATGCGAATACCAGGTTGGTGCCCTGTTTCCTGCAGAACGCCTAGCCTTGAGCTCATCGTTGTAGAATTGTGGCCCGTTATCGGTAATGATGTTGAGTGGGGTGTCGTAGCGACAGTAGAGAAAACGCCAGAAGAATCTCTTGACCTTTTCGGTTGTGATTTTGACCATCGGTTGGGCCTCGATAAAATTAGTGTGGTAGTCAATGATCACAATGATGTAGCGATATTGGCCCTTGGATTTCAGAAGTTCTCGGATGAGATCGAGTTCCCACTGTGCAAACGGAACTGGAGAAGTGAGAATCGATAGGGGTACTACAGGCGTATGGTTCTTGTGTGCGTATAACTGGCATTGGTGGCAGATCATCGTAATTGCGACTGCATCAGCATGGATGGTAGGCCACCAGAATCCACTTCGGAGTACCTTCTGGGCGATTGATCGTGCTCCTCCGTGATGGCCACATACGCCCGAATGGATTTTCCTTAGTATAATGTCGCCTCGCTCTAGTGTAATGCATTTTAGGTTGGCCCATGTCTTTCCCTGTCGGTATAGGCTGTTGTGTCGGATGCTGAAGTTGACTGCTCTGGCGATGATGTTTCGTGCTTGTGTCCAGTCCGCTGGGAGTTCGCCCTTGGTTTTGTATTTGACGATTGAGTCCATCCAGCTGGCCACGTATGGCTCGATGATGAAGATCTCCTCTAATGTTTTCGTGATGCTTGGTCCTTTCAGGACTTCCACTACCCTTTCCCTTGGCTCCGTATGAACAAGCGATGTGGCCAAAAGGGCGAGTGCATCTGGCTTGAGGAGTCTGCCCCTGGGGATGTGGTTGATGTAGAAAAACTTGAACTTGTTTAGCATCGTGTGAACATGGCCGAGATATGCCATCATCGTATCGCTCTTTGTTTTGAAGTCACCCCGGATTTGGTTAACGACTAGTTGCGAGTCGCTGAAGATGTTGATGCTTGGGGCTTCTGAGTTTTGGGCTAGTTGCAGTCCGGCAATGAGAGTTTCGTATTCGGCCTCATTGTTTGTGGCTTTGAATTAAAATCTGAGTGCGTATTCTACTCGTACACCCCTGGCCCGGTAAGGATGATTCTAGCCCCACTAGTGTTCTTGGTGCACGATCCGTCTACGTAGAGGTTCCATGGTGATTCAGGTTTTGGGGGCTCCTGGTGGGGATGTCTGTGCTAACGGGTGTCATGCCGTCGGGAGCAGGCTGTGTTGTATCTTCGGCCTCGATGTACTCGGCTATAAAGTCTGCGACGGCCTGGCCCTTTATTGCTGTGTGAGGCGTATAATGGATGTCGTATCCGCTCAGCTCGATGGCCCACTTTGCCAAACGGCCACTATGATCGGGCGATTGCAGTACTTGTCATAGTGGAATGTTCGTAAGAATGTAGATGCTGTGGGCCTGAAAGTACGGCCTGAGCCGCCTGAGCCGCCTGGCTGCTGTTATGAGTGCAAGTGGCACCTTCTCGATTGTTAGGTAACGGGTCTCGGGTGGTGTCATGCCCTTTCTGGCAAAGAAAATTGGCAGTTCCGAATTTGTTTCCCTCTAAACAAGGGCGGAACTAATGGCCGTTAGATAAGCAGATAGGTATATGTACAAGGTTTCTCCTTTCACTGGCCTGGATATGAGGGGGATTGAGGCCAGGTATTGCTTGATGAATGTGAATGCGGCTTCGCAGTTAGGTGTCCAAATGACGTTTTATTTGTTTATTTTTCGAAGGGCCTTGAAGAATGGAGCGCACTTGTCGGAGTAGCAAGAGATGAAGGGATTCGGGGATGCTAGCTTTCCCGTTAAGCTTTGGAGTTCGGCCTTGGTCGTGGGAGGTTGCATGTAGTATTGCTTTGACCTTCGTGGTGGAAGGCTCGATGCCCCTTTGGCTGATTATGTATCCAAGGAACTTGCTTGTCGTTACGCCGAATGTGCACTTAGCCGAGTTCAATCGCATGCCATTCTTGATCAGGAGCTCGAGTACGGTTCGTAGGTGTTCGGGGTGGTCCATTGCCTTGGTGCTTTTGACCGGTATGTCATCAATGTACACTTCCACGATTTCGCCCGTTAGCCCATCGAATATGATGTTCATCAATCTTTGGTAGATGGAGCCTGCATTCTTGAGGCCAAACTGCATAACTACGTAACAGTATAGCCCCTTGTCCGTAGGGAAGCAAGTGGCCTCCTGGTCTTCGTGATTCATGAGGATTTGGTTGTACCCCGAATACGCATCCATCATGGATAGCAGTTCGTGTGCTGCAGCGGCGTCCACCAGCTGATCGATCCTGGGCAATGGGAAGCTGTCTTTCGAGCAGGCCTTGTTCAGATTGCTGTAATCCACGCACATGCGCCATGATCCATTGTGCTTCTTAACCATAACGGCATTGGAGATCCATTTCAAATAGTCAACCTTTCGGATGAAACCAATTTTCTGCAGTCTATCCACCTCCGCGTGCATGGCCGTGTATCGTTCCTAGTCATACGCCCGTCGAATCTGCTTGACCGGCTTCGCGATTGGATTGATGCTGAGTTTGTGGGAGATGATGCTTGGGGAAATTTAGGGCATGTCTACGTAAGACCATGCGAACACCTGCTGACAATCCGATAAGATCTAAACCAGTCGGGCTGTTATGTCAGGCTCTAGCTGGGTGCCGATGCGGATCGTGCGCTTTGGGTGTTCGCTGGACAGGTGTATTGTGTGTAGCTCTTCTCATTCTGTGGCTGGTTGGATGGCGTTTAGCCCGTCCCTTGGGTTATTGGGTTGCTGTTCTTTAGGGGAGCCTTCTGCTACTCGAGTACCTCCAATCGTGTGTTGTCTTCATCCGGTCGTGCAACCTTTTCCATGAAATTGTACCATCTGATCGTGCCGATTCCGTAATCTGTTGAGAACTTGGCCAAGAGCATATGGCTTGCGATAATCAACTTTAGCTTCGAGATGCCGGGTCGTCCAAGGATCAAGTTGTAGGACGTGCGAATGTCTACGATGACGAAGTCCATTCTGATCTCATTCTGGGGGGTGTCGGGCGTCCCAACGCCAAATCGCATATAGTCGCTCCCGAGAAGGTATGTGGTTTCGTCCGAGAAGCTGGCAATGCTCTCATGGTCCTGTGTCATCCTACACCTCGGGCGTTTGAGCCCCTCGTATGCCTCCCAGAAGATGATGTTAACGGATGCCCCGTTGTCAATGAGGATACGCTTGACAAGATATCGATCCACCATTCCGTCAATGACGAATGAGAGTGTGCTATTCTGGTTGCCCTTTTCTTCATTGCAGGAGAAAGTGATTGGAGGCCAATCCTTCCTGCGTGCCTTTGGTGGATTCCTGGTATGTACTGTGAATACATCCCTTGGGTTGGGCTCTTCCCATTCTCGTGGACATTTGGGCTTCCGCTTCCCTCCCAGGATGTTGTTGATGGTACCCCTCGTTCGTATGTTTGCAACCTGTCATTCGGTGTTCGGCCTTTGGAAGACTAACACTCCATCCTTGTGCAGCTGCTCGATTTCCCTTGCTAGGATTTCGCAGTCGTTGGTGTTGTGGGTGTTCGAATCATGGTACATGCACCACGTTCCCCTGTTATTCCGCATGGGGGCAATACCGAGTGCTCTCAGCATTGGTGGGCGGATCTGGCTTTTATTTTGCTTGAGCACCTCCTCGTTTGAGGCCTGGGTGATCGAGAAGATTACGCGACGTTGGTGGGGATCTCTAGGTGGTGGTGGGTTCTGGCGGGGTAGTGGTTCACGTCTGCGATGATCTTGCTAATATTGTTTGTTGCTTTTGTGTTCGTTGTAATGGCCCTCGCGTTTGCAGGAGGTTAATTCGGGCTGTGTTTTCGGTGGGCTTTTAGCTATGTAGGGGGATGGTGGGTGGTCGTGTATATAGTTGGGTGTTTTCGAGGGTGAAGCTGCGTTCAGACCTTGTGACTCGTATACATGGGTCCCCACCAGTGCCTTCTAGACGATCAGGTTGATGACCTCATCATACTCGAGGCGGTCCTTCCTGAACAACTTCTCTACAAACGGGGTTCCTGTCAGATTTTCCAGTAACACCGTTTTTGCCACGTTCTTGTAGAGGTTCCTGCATGTGTTCGCAAAGGCTCTCCATCGATTGATGAAGCCGGACAAGTTTTCGTTGTCCCCCTGACGGATCTTGAGGAGTGTGTTGGCGGTGTTGTACTTGCCCTGCACCCGGTATCATTTGAGGAAACAATCTGTTAGCTCCTCGAACGAGTGTATGGATCCCGTGGGCACCTCGTAGAACCAGTTTCGCACTTCTTCCGTTAATGTCTCTTGGATCAGGAAGCAGAGGGTTGCGTCTGAGTACTGGGTCCCTGCGGTGGCGGATTGATACTCGTCGATGTGTGTTCGTGGGTTTCCTTCCCATTGAATCTGCTGATCTTGACGGTCTTGGAATACGGGTCTCTGCCCTGTGCTATGATAACGTTCGATAATGAGCTTACGCGGGGCGTGTACATCTCCTTCGGCCCCGTGTGCGTGCTTTTCTTGAGTGAAGTGATTTCGGCCTCTATTTCTTCCATCCGTTAAAGCATGGTATCCTCGATTTTCGCAGTTGGTTCCTCGTCATCGTATTCCTGTATTCTTTCGGGTGGTGGGGGTGGTCCCGGAAGTTGGTTGTTTTGCAGTCCCCATGGTGGGTTGATTCTGATGACCTGTCTGCCTGATCTTGGTTCCTCTGTCGGTCCTGGCTCCTCTCGTTGGGTCTCCTGGCTCCAGATAAACGCATCAAGTCGTTCCTCTAATCGCTGTCGAGCCTGGCGTTCCTGATCTCTTTTGGTTCTAGCCGTTTGAAGTTCCCTCATGAGATGGGCTGCCGCTTCGTTCTCCATTAGGTCGTTGATGTTGTTGATCGTGTCTACGGGTGTGTCTCTTGTCTCTTACTTTCGGATGTGATGTGGTCTGCCGCCATCTTTGCTGCTGGTTTTGGCTTTCGGGCTCTTTTTTTTTGCGGGTTGTATGTGGTTTACGATTGCTCGCTTCCCACATATGGCGCCAATTATTTCTACTAAATTCCGTAAGGGTCTTTAGAAAAAGAGCGAATGGGGCTTATTTCGGGCTGACTTGGTCTATCGCGCGTATGTCGTCATTTACCTGCTGTTAAGAACAATACACCAAACGGGCGTTAGGAGTCTTGACGAGGTGTTCCCACCTTCGACTCTCTGACGCTCTAGTTAGAATGTATGGAGTGTAACAGTAGTATTGGTAGAGTAACGGGCGTACCTTGTATCTATCATAAATATGTTGCTTATATTGGTGGTTGCGTATGGAGTCTTTTGTTATTCTTCGATGTGGGATCCTGTCTTTTGTACATAGCCTGTCCTTGTACTTTCTGTTTACCGTACCGAACGCGTGGACATTTGGATGATGTTGGTTCCTTGTTTAAAGTTGAAGCCCGCATTGCTGTCTTACGTTTAGTCTAAGCTGTGTTGACTCGTTTTTAGTGACTACGTGTGCGGTAATGGTGTGATACGGGATCACACACTAACAAAGTGTTGGGTCGTGGAGAACATGTCTCCAAAATTGAGGAATCGATACTTCAGATTGCCCACTCCCAAAATAATATAGGATGCTTTGTACAAGACATATTATAATAAATCTGGCGAAACCAGAATTTTTGCCGGAACAGAATTTCCAAAGCTCCATAGTTTTTTAGTAAAAAATTCAATTGCACTTGGCATCCTCCCACACTGCCGGCTGCTACATACAAAATGGCTTGGTACTTCATACAGTACTGTACTCAGATTGGCATAACATTGCTTCTCCGGAGTTTAAAATTGGCTATTCAAATAATCGAAAAGGGTACGATCAATTCAAGGAGGCCTACAGTTGAGGCTGCAATGGGAAATGGCAGGTCGGAAATGCTGAATATGTTAAAACACAATCAGCTAACATTTCAGCAATGATAATTGGAAAAAACTGCTCTCAATCCATTCATTTACAGAACACCAGACAAATGAATGACTGGGAAATAGATGATCTTTCTTGTTTCAAAAATTTAAATTCTTGTTACAAAGTATCATTCTAGACAAAAGCTTTCACACTATCTACAATTAGCCCACCCAGATTACTTAACATGACTATAACTAACCAAAACATATAAGAAGCAGCCCATGACTGAACTTGCTTCTTACTAAAGGAACCTAGCAATTCTCCTGCTCATTTTGCCTCTTCAAGCCGGGCACGTATTGCCTCCGGACATTCTCTCTTATTAATGCTGCAAAAAGACAGATTAATATTAGACAATTTGATCAAATTTTCAGCCATTAAATGAAGAGAAAGAGGACAATGAACTTGTTTTTTTAACTACAATGAATACTCACTTGAACATCATGTCTCCTCCCAATTTCTTTTCAGAAATCCAATCTGGAACCAGTTCTAGCATCAAGGTAAGTTGCTCTTCCACATCCTCTGTGAGAAGATAAAACAAAATTGGGTTGGAAGAAATTTTCATAGAATCAGAAGCATCTTTCATTATTAAGAAATAATCTGCTTACTTCTGTCAATCATGCCACACTGGTTCCAGATTATCTTGTGTACAAGCTCCTGCTTGGTGATAAAAGATCGGTTCATTGACTGAGCTAAAAAATGAATCATGTTGAATAATTTGGGAAGGTTGGCAATCATCTTCTGCCGCCTTTTGGCTTGTGAGATGGCTGGTCTTCTCTCCTCAGTTGCTTTCCTCTCCTTCTCTCTAAGCTGCAAAGAGATGTGACGATACTTCTTAGATTTACAGCAGTCATTGTACTATAAAATGAGGGATCATGAGCTTTGAAGATTGATATAAGGTTAATAAAAGCATCGCTACCTGCTAGCAGCTTCTATATAATTGTATAAATAGATATGCACAATAAGAATTAAGTAGAGACATACTGATTGCAAAAGATCATCAGGAAGAATATCAAGGATATCCTTGTCGACTGATGCGTCATCCATATCAAGAACTTCTTCAGCATTTATACTCTTCACAGGAGTGTCAAATTTCAATGACCTAGTGCGTGGAGGACGCCTGACCAACTTGTTCGGTGAGCTATCATCTGGGCTCATCAAACATCTCTTTGGCGGATGCGGTGCAGGTGTGACGGACATCAACCTGGTTGGAGTTGATAAAAGCTTCGATGGAGTTAACACAAGCTTTGCTGGAGTTGATAGAAGCTTTCCTGGAGCAGATTGAGTGCTTATATCATCTCCGGCCAACCCAACATCATCTACAGGGTCTATCTTTTTGGTTGGGGTTGCAGGCACTTGACCGTGCGAAGGAGCAGCAATACTTTCTTCCTTAATGGAGCAAACAGTACTGAGATTTGACTCTGAAGCTGAAAGATTCGAAGGTTGGAGGGATGGCTTTGGTGGGTCATCCTGTAGCTTACTGCTTTGAGCTTTCTGAGAAAAGTGTCTTCGAAAAGGCTGTGACAGATGAGATGTTATTTCTGGTTGCTGATTGTTAGATTCACATGGTGTCTTAATCGGCAACGGAAGGCTGGGAGTTCTGATTATATTGAAACTTAACTCCTCCATTGATTGATCAGACGGCTGTTGGTGTGTTCCATCTGGTGATTCATCGCCCTGAGGGCAGGTAGTAGAGGCTTCTGGTTGCTCAACTGTGTCTATTCCACTTGATACCTCAGTGGGAAAGGCTGATGATGAAAACTTGGACCTATCTAAATGAATCTCTTGCTTGGCACAATTAAATGGATGAGGCAATGTTTCTTCTGGAATTTCATAATCCTGAAACAATATTTATAATTATTTCATGCTACCAAAAAACAGCAGAATTCATGAAGATTTTAGCATGATACAAAAGGCCCATGTATCTAACTTCAGTATTTATACGACGTGAAGCTTGTTAGTAAGCTGCAACTAATATGAATGTAAATGTTGGGTATACGTTGAGTCCATGCATAAGACGACATAATTTATAACCAGTATACTAATCTAATTCCAGATTCTCATATAGTAAGCTGAGACTCATATAAGCTACTTGAGATGATTTAGTTCACTTAATCCCTTGTTATCCACAGCAGCCCCATAGATTGCTTGTATATAAACCCCTGAGTTGATAGCAAATATACTAGATAAACCTACAAAAATGTAAGGGTGCGACTCACATATAACCCACTCAGATACAAGCTTGCAAAATCTGTCATCACTAAAGTATAAAATCACTTGCAGAAATGAGAACATCATAGTTGTGTTACCTCAGGATGTGATCTAGACACCTCTACAAGCCGATCACGGAATACCCTCCTCAAATTCAATGACTTCTTCAACTGCATAATCCCACCGCCTTCGGGTTTCCCTTTGCCATCATCCTCTAATGCGTGAACATTCAATGTAACATGAAGATCCGGCTTCATACAACTGGTTCTCTCCTCCAACACAAGCACTTTCTTTATCT
The DNA here is from genome assembly GCA_946800695.1 of Geum urbanum. Classification (NCBI taxonomy): domain Eukaryota; kingdom Viridiplantae; phylum Streptophyta; class Magnoliopsida; order Rosales; family Rosaceae; genus Geum; species Geum urbanum. The sequence goes on along the minus strand of OX327007.1, from coordinate 41,067,914 downwards.
CAATCACCTCACGTAATATATACTTCAACTGAGCCAAGTGACTATATGTAAACCTCCTACAAAACCAATTATAAACAAAACACCATCACTTTCTATTGCCTAATTTTACATCTTCAGCAAACCAATGAAAATTAAGCTATCGAAAATTTCGAAAAGCAAAGTAACCTATCAGTTAAATCCTCAACAGCAGGGCATATATTCCTGAAGCTCGTCTTCAACCCCTTAGACTTCAACAACCTAATCGAGCTATCCAAGCAATTGAAAAACTCAACCAACATCTCATACCTGCACAATTATCCCAAAATCAAAATCCGCCCAAACATTTTCGTCTATCAGCAAATTACGGAGTCCATATAAAAACAGAACATTTTCGTCTATCACCAAATTAGGGTTTCCATACAAAAACAGAAATAACCGAAATCATACTTCTCCGGTAGCTTTTTCGGTGCCGCGGGGACACGTGTCTTCTTGGGGCTCTCCTCCGGCCAAGCGATCTGCCTTCTGGCAGATCCGATCTGAGCAACAGACTCGCCGGAGGAGCTTTTCGCGGCGGCTCGTCTGATATCTCCGATGGAGAGCGCGACGTTGCGGTTCCGGGCTCGTGGCGGCGCCGGTTGCCGAGTCTTCTCCGGCGTCGGGGCGGTCAAAATCGAGTCAACCTCCGCCGATTTGGGCTTTGGATTTAGCGGCTTCTTCGATTTTAATGTATGAGATAGTTCTCGGATCTCCGACGAACTCATCGTAGTGCAAACAGCGAGTACAAATCACAGTCGCACAGAAACCGAGAGAGAGAGAGAGAGGCGACTGCTCAGATGAGGGTTATAGTATTTATTATAATCCGTGGCGGGAAAGACGAGCGTGCTGCCGTTGCCTCCCGCCAAATCGATACGTTGCTTCCCGCGGCTTTTATCTGGGCTGGGTTCGGCTTTGGGCCTGTAAACCATTTCCAAGCTACTATTACTTGGGCCAAAATTAGTTCAGGCCCAAAACGCAAATGGAAAATTTAAAAAGGTTTTGAAGAGTAAGGACTCAAGTTAATTCTTCCCCGATCATATTGAGAGAGAAAATTACACAAGCAAAAGATTAAATAAGAAGACGGAGAATCCGAACAAGCTTTTTAGAAAATTCCCTCTTCTTCGGTTTCGTCTACTCTGCGGTTTGAATTTGATCGGAAAAATTTAGGTGGTCATTCTCGGTTTTGAGCCACGTGGACTCGTCGTTGCCCTCACCGCCTGGAGCGTTGGAATTTGGTGGCGTGAGGTTTCCTGGCACCGAGATAGTTGATTGCTTTGAAGTCTTCTACGGGTGCGGTGACTTGGGTGGAGGTAAAGTTTTGTTTATTTTTTCCAAATTGTAAGGGGGAATATTTGTTTATGTGCTGTTGATTGTGCTTCAGTAATAGCTTCTTTGCTGTTTTGGTTTTCTAGGTTTAGATGATTTTAATTCTTATAGTTTAGTTTGATATGTGGGTTAAGAATTGACTTGGGGCCAAGCAAGGTAGCTCCTAGTCTTGAGTTGGTTTTGATGGTATATTTGATAGTGCTGAATTGGTTGATAAAATATAGGATGATCATAGTTTGTTGTACAAGAATTATGGAGGAAAATCTAAAGGCTATTGCTTTTGGGTGGTGAAATTTGACGATAGTGCTAGGTTTATAGTGCACCTGACACTGGTAAATGTTGAAATTATCAAGTTTGCAAATGTTCTTTCAGTATCTGCTAAGCTGCTGAGCTTTGAAATGTGCTTGATAAACAGACTAGGATTGTTTTCTATGCTTACTATTGCGTTTTTTTTTTTTCATTTTAACTTATACGGGACTTAGCATTCATGCATGTATATGGGACATACCAATTGTAATAATTCTAACAAAGTCTTGCTTAAGTTCTTCAGTTGTGTGTCGAATGGATTGGCTGTATCTGCCCACTGTCAGTGTGCGTGAATGATGTTCGGTTGGCTTAAGGGTGTGAAGTCTCTAGGCAGTTTTAAGTGGCGTGGTGAATCATCGTTGACAGCATCATTTCTTAGGGATGCGCCTCCTGAGGTAGAACTATCTCAGTATGGAAGGGCACCGAGTCCAAGTCCAAGTCCAGGTAGCGAGAGCCCAACTGGGCTTCTCAATGGTGAGAGTGTTAATGTGGAATCAATTGCTGATTTGGACCTGTTCTTTGAGAGGCTGTATAGCTACTATTGTGATAAAGGGCTTTGGTGTATTGTTATAAAGTGGTTAGTAGAGCTTCTCAGCCTGGGTTTCACCATATGCTTCTCTGGGTTCTTCCTCTTATTTGTTGATTGGAATGGTCTTTGTAATGCAAAGTGTGGGATGGATGCATTCCAGTCTGGAACTAAGCCCTGTGATCTTGCTACAGAAGCTCTTCATCAGCACCCGTTAAGCCCTCTAACGCTTTCCAAAGTTATTATCGTTGGATATTTGTTTATATTTTCCATCTATTGGATCTTCTGTTTTCTGAGGTTTTTCGCTCAACTGCGGGATACGTTGGGAGTCCGTCATTTCTATCACAACAGGTATGTCTAAATATTATTTTTCGTTGCACTGGATGTAGTTGCTTATGTCTGTTTCTTTTCCAAATCGTATGTGTTCATAACATTCAATTAGTAAGTACAGTGAAGTTCCTTTTTTGTTAGCCTCAATGTCACAGACAATGAAATTAAGACCATGCCATGGGCATCAATTCTGGAAAAGGTTGTTCAGCTACAAAGATCAGAGCAGCTTTGTGTAGTCAAAGATCTCTCTGCTCATGATGTGGTTATGCGTTTGATGCGGAAGGAGAACTATTTAATTGGAATGCTCAACAAGGGGGTACTTGCTTTTCCAATCTCACAGTGGGTCCCTGGTACTGGTCCATCTGTCAAATTGCTCTCACAAGGGAAGCAAGAGTGGACCTTAACTTGGTGCATACTGCAGAGCATGTTTGATCGGTATGGTCACTCTTCACACAAACTTCTTGAAATACATGTAAACTGCATAATTTGAGTTTTGATATTTATGTTCAGGGGCGTGACCAATTTCTTTTCTAGAATATGAGGACATTATGCCTTTTCTTTTCTTGAAATTAGAAGTATTGTTTTAGTTTCAGTGATATTGAACTACCTAGATATGTATAAACTATAATATGTTTTTTTGGGTATCTTTTGTAAAAGGATAGAAAAGGCTAGTTTTTCCTTTCATATCCCTAGCTGGGAATACAAAATAAAAAAACAGAAGGAGGATTAGACTGGTTTGGTGGCAAAATTTTTGTCAAACTGCGTTGATTAGGATGAATGCCTTGATCTATTAATCTACTTGGTTTAAATATAGGCAAATGTTCTAAACAGATAGGTATCTTTTGTTTCTGGCAGTAAAAAGTTCAAGAGAGAACATAATAGCCTATTTCAAAACTGTATATTCATGCATTGTTATTTTGAAATATGTCCTACCTTGTAATGCTTTGCAATGTGTTTAAATAGTTATAATCTTTTATTTCTGTATTTGTTTTGCAGGAATTTTTGTGTTAGAAGGGACTTTATATCTAATCCAAGCACACTGAGGAAAAGGCTAATAGTAGTTGGGCTTTCTATGCTTCTCCTTTCACCATTTCTTGTCATATTCATGCTGGTATATCTGTTCTTAAGGCATGCAGAACAATTCTATAATCATCCAAGCACTGCTTCATGTAGAAGATGGTCAAATTTATCAAGGTGGATGCTCAGAGAATTCAATGAGGTAATTTTTTGTTGTTGTTTTTGTCTCAAGTTCAACATGGTCCTTTCCCTGAAACAAATTAATGAAAGTTCATTGTGATTAAAACTGCATTACCACTGGTGATTGAAAAGTTGTTACTTTTGGTCACGTTTCTTGAGAAGAGGAACTGCAGTTAGGTGTATAGGTAACAATTAAAACTGCATAACCGCTGGTGATTGTATGTCTCCTATTGCAAAGGTACTCAATATGAACTCATTTGCATCAATTGCATACACATTTGCTGCCTATATATGAACATTCTCGCTTGCTCCCCATTATCTTCGTATGAAACCATATGCAAAATTATGGTGACTCGGAGTTTACTCATTTATCTTTGGCATGGTTAACTCGTTAGTCTTGATTACTGTAACAGAAACCATTCATGTATATATCTATCTAAAACACAGTTGCCCCGTCCCCAATTTCTCTTTTGGTTTTGTTTCCAGTGTCTACAATTATGATCTTCAGCTTCGCCTTCACCATATATTGAATTTACAATCGGCATCATAATGTGGCAGGTTGATCACTTGTTCAAGCACCGAATCAATAGCAGTTTGGTACATGCTTCTGATTATTTGAAGCAATTTCCTTCTCCTATTATATCTATTATAGCAAAGTTCATCTCTTTTGTTTCGGGTGGCTTTGCTGCTATTCTAATTATCATTGCGTTTCTGGAGGAATCTCTGCTAGAGGGCCATGTAAGATACTGCTACTCCTACATCTCTAATGACATTTCAAACTATGATTGTATAAATAGGATTCTAACTTTTTGGTATATGTTATGAATGGGTAGATATTTGGTCGCAACTAGTTCTGGTATGCTGCTGTTTTTGGAACCATAACTGCTATTAGCAGGGCTGCAATTAGTGACGAGCTTCTGGTCCTTGATCCTGAGGGGGCAATGTCTATGGTGGTCCAATACACACATTATATGCCAAAGACATGGCGTGGAAAAGAGAATACCGAAGGTGTTCGGGTAGAGTTTGAATCCCTGTTTCAGGCAATTCCCCGCAGAGCTCCATTTTTGTTGGTTTGTCTGAAAATATTGAGCTGATCCTCACTATATTCTCTTTCTTTTGTTCCTTCAAATGCAGTATACTGGAATGATGTTACTTGAGGAGATGGCATCTATCTTCCTCACTCCATATTTACTCGTATTTGTCATTCCAAAGGTGAGAGGATTGCTGATCTCATTTTATTATGTTTTGGTTCAGCTATGCTATTTGCTGTTTATGGTTCTAATTTGATTTATGTTTATTGTGCAGGAGGTGGATGACATTTTGGAATTTATTACAGAATTCACTATTGATGTTGAGGGTGTTGGCCATGTTTGCAGGTTAGTGTTTGTAGTCCATCTTCTATTGGCATTATTTAGATGGTGATTAGCTATTACGGCATTGATAAGATTCTGAATTTTGAGTACTCTGTTCCTTCTTGGCAGTTTCAGTGCCTTCGATTTTCAAAAACATGGTAATAGGAATTATGGGTCACCTTTCAATGTATCTCGCTCACAGAGGAGTTCTCAAGGGAAAATGGAGAAATCGTTCTTGAGGTATGATCACAAGTCACTTCACGTCCACTAGAGAAATTGCGTGTTTCTTATGTTCTCCTTTGTTTGGGCATAATCTACTTGGAATGCTCTACTTACATGCGACCAGATACTTTCCCCCGATATCTCAATTCTCATGAAATATCCATTATTTGTGCAGCTTTCAATGTAGCTATCCATCGTGGGACCCAAATGCACAAGGACAACAGTTTCTTTTAAACCTCCGAACTTTCAGGGAGCAAAAGTTGCAGGGACAAGGAACTAGACACCCTGCATATTCCTCTCCCAGAATGTCACCAAGTAGCCCAAGGAGAGGCTTCGGTGGCATGAACTACTTTGCAAGGGAAAGGCTACATCACAATCCTATAAATGGGTATCAGTTAGGTTCTCTGTGGTTAATTGATGTAGATCAGAAAAATCATCCTTACCTTCTTGATTGGTATTACACCTCTGCCCCACACCATACAACTACTTACACAAGGGATATCCCCGAAGAACCATTTGAAGATACCGAGCAGCATTCTGTTGATTGGATGCCACCCAACTTCACAGACCATGGAGTGAGATTTGAAGATCTCTGGGACCACCAGCAGTATGAGGACCCTCGATCACGATCTTATCTTGAGGCTTCTACATCAGACCCGTTCTCCCGTGACAATGTACTTCAGCATCATGACGCTGGTACCTCGGCTCACCAAGCGCAGAGCCATTGCTGGGATAGAACTGGCAGACACAGTACACAGCCCCAGTCAAGTTTTCTCGAGCTTCCCAATTTCATGCGCCAGCCTTCAGACAGGTTTAATGGAAATTTCTCGTATAGAAGCTTAGAGGAACAGGATGAAGAACTAGATGAAGATCATGAGCATGAGCATGAGCATGAGCATGAGCTGTATGAAAGTCACAATGCTGTCAGTGCAGAACAAGATGAAGAACGGGAATTGGATTGGAGGAGAAACTACCACAACTTATCTCGAACTACTTACATGGGTGACTTAGACTTAGAGGCAGGAGAATATAATCTTCACTTTGATGATGTATATAGTAGGCGTCCTGATACTCCCAAAATATAGCCACCAAAGCTTTCAGTGATATCAATTTGATTCCCTCGAGTTTTTTGAAGAGGTTTTTCATTGTTCAAGTATTTGGGTGGGTATCCACGACTGGGAATGTGCTCTCTGTTCTCTACTCATTGAAGAACTTGTATTCTTTGTTGTATATAAATTCAATGAATCGGTCATAAACTACTATGCTCCAGCTGTGGGGGTGACTGGTGGAAGACCCAGTAGCACTTCAATGTACAGATAGAAATAGGCTAGGAGGTTTGAGGGGATTTGAACTTGGTAGTGAGTGAGGAGGTGCACTGTTTTAACCACTTCGACTAATCCAGACTAGAAATGAGACTAGGAGAGTGACTAGTTGATTCTTAGATGTGATTTTCTGTAAGAAATCGTGTCTCTGAAGGTAGTGCTTTCGAGATATATAAAATTTGATTTATGAATACCATTGCGACTTCTGCTTTTTTTTAATAATTTGAGATAATATATTAATTAATGCAATTAACAATGTTATACAGTAGACATCCATATATTACGAGAGAAACTAGAGATCAAAATGAAGCACAAAAGTAACTGAGGACATGCCACGCGAGAATTAGGCAAGCACCAACAAAGATAAATCAAGGTAATGTTCGCCTAAACTTGCAACACCAGAAAAGACATGACCTCTCTCTGCAATTGCGAAAAAAGGAACCACCGGGTCCCATATCAGGATCCAAATAGACCAAAAACATGGCCTAAGGAGCCCTGAGTCTAGGCCCAACCCTAGGAGGGAGCATAGATACCGCTCCCCTCCACTAGCATGACGCCACCAACACCAATGGCCGACCAAAGTGTCAAGTGTGAACCCTCACCGTCACAACCAACAGAGTACTCACCACGGTCACCCCATCGATCCACCATGGTACTTGAACAAAGACTGCCCAACGAAATAGAATGCAAGGAGCAATGGAACGTCGACTGAGACATATTCCACCACTGCTCCACACCTGCCTGTAGGCCAACCATCGACGAAGGCGAACGCCCAATGCATAAAAATCCTCTATTTCTTCCCGATGACAGAGGTGAGAACCAAAACGAGACTTCTGTTGGAAGAAGTTCTCTTCTAGCGAAGCCGAACAAGATCCATCAGAAAAGGGCGAGATGACGGAGGTCAGTCTCTAGTTCATCAACTCCTGATAGAAAGACGGAGCTCTCCCTCAAAGAAAATGGCGCAGCCAAGGTCGAGAGAATCCTAGCAGAGTCATACTCAAATTCTTATTTGTATGAGAACAAAAGGAATTAATACCACTATGACTTCATAATGCTTTTGAAGATTTTGTCGATCACCCGAAGTTTGCGGTGCTTGTTCTGAAAGCACCTTTTCTACTATTTTCAGAAGCAATCTCAAAAATCATTTACCATAGATGAAAAAATGTGAAATGATATTCACTTTACCGGGAATCGGAAATATTTACCAAAGAAAAAGAAATGTGAAAAGTGAGGTTAGAAAACGACGCCGTCTCTTGGCTTCTTCAAACGCAGAGAACCCAAACAAAGTTGAGAAACCTCCTAAAACTCTCAATCTTCCGATCATGAGAAAATCTTCAATCTCACTCTTTACCCATCTCAGTTGTCAGAGGTCGGAATCCTTGGCTCCACTTCTGTCCAGAAATTACATTTCTGACCCCATCTCTTCCTCTTCGTTTTCTCCACAGCTGACTCGTTTCAGTCCCTTCACCAAACTCCAGGGCTTGTTCTTCAACACCACTCAATCCCAATCAAACCCATCTCAAAATATGACCACCCTCGTCGAAAGACCAACTCAATTGTCTCCGAGGCAGAGAAAAACCCAGGAAAAATCTGATCTTGAAGAAGCTTTTGAGTCTGCAACAACCTCTGATGAGATGCGTAGGGCTTTCAAGGAAATGGAGTCCGTTTTCGGAGAGGAGAGCTGGGCTTGGCTTGTTTGAAACTTGGGCTCAAGCTTGACCAAGAAGGTGAGGACCCAGAACAAACTCTGTCTTTTCCTACTAGGGCCTTGAATGCTTTGGACAACAAAGATGGTAGTAGTGTTCATGTTAGGGCTTCTTTTCTTGTTGCAATGGCTTTACAGTTGATGGGTTCTGCTAATTATAGCTTGAAAAGGTTTAATGATAGTTTGGGGTATTTGAATATGGCTAATAGGACATTGTGTAGGTTAGAGGAGGAGGCTTATAATGTTGAGGATATTAGGCCGGTTCTTCATGCCGTGCAGTTAGAGTTGGCGAATGTGAAGACGGCGATGGGGAGGAGAGAGGAGGCTGTGGAGAATCTGAGGAGGTGTTTGGAGATTAAGGAGTTAATGTTGGAGAAAGATAGTAGGGAGCTTGGTAAGGCCAACCGGGATTTAGCCGAGGCTTATGTGGCGGTTTTGAACTTTAAGGAGGCGTTAGGGTTCTGTAGGAAGGCATTGGAGATTCATATAGAACAGTTGGGGCAGAATTCAGTGGAGGTTGCACATGACCGGAGGCTTCTTGGGGTTATCTACACTGGGTTGGAGGAGCATGAGAAAGCCTTGGAGCAGAACATGTTGTCGCAGAAGATTTTGAAGAATTGGGGTCATGGGTCTGATTTGCTTTGTGGAGAAATTGATTCTGCGAATATGCAAATTGCGCTTGGGAAGTATGATGATGCAATGGATACTTTGAAAGGTGTTGTTCAGCAGACAGATAAGGATAGCGACACCAGGGCGCTCTAGTTTTTATCTCAATGGGAAAAGCATTATGTAATCAAGAGAAGTTTTCGGATGCAAAGAGATGCTTGGAGATTGCTTGTGGAATTCTTGACAAGAGAGAGAGTCTCCCTGGTGGATGTTGCTGAGGCATACTCAGAAATATCAATGCAGTATGAGACCATGAATGAGTTTGAAACTGCAATTTCACTGTTAAAGAGGACATTGGCAATACTTGAGAAGCTCCCTCAAGAGCAGCATTCTGAGGGAAGTGTTTCTGCTAGAATAGGATGGTTACTTATGTTGACCGGCAAGGTGTCACAAGCTATTCCTTACTTGGAAGGCGCAGCTGAGAGATTGAAAGAGAGCTTTGGTCCCAAGCATTTTGGTGTGGACTATATTTACAACAATTTGGGAGCAGCATATTTGGAACTAGACCGGCCTCAGTCAGCTGCACAGATGTTTGCTGTCTCAAAGGACATCATGGATGTTGCACTTGGTCCACATCATGTCGATTCAATTGAGTCATGTCAGAACCTCTCAAAAGCATATGATGCAATGAAAAGGTATGAATACCCTGTTACTCTTCCTGCGTAATTGACCATTATACGGTGTTCTTTCCTATTCACATATCATTGTTCTGTTAGAATTGATTAGTTCATTGATCAGTGCAATTAAATTGCAGTTGAAATCTACGAGGTTACTTCTTTACTGTTACTTGTGCAATAAATAGAAAATCTCGTGGTAGTGCTTTCTGTACATTTCCCATAATTGTCTGGTAGAAATGTTAAACTTAGTACAGGTCTAGCAATATCTTGTTGACACATGCACAAACTTTCAGTACCTTTTGTATCTTATTCGTCTGGCAGCATTGAAAGAGATGATCGATGATTTGATAAGATCGATAGTCCCATCCCCTTTAGTAAGTTAGAACTATTTATATCTCAGAATTGATCTCTTTGGATTTTCAGCTATGTCCTTGCAGTTCAATTCCAGGAGAAAGCAGTTGAGGCTTGGGAAAGCCATGGATCAAGTGCTAATGATGAACTTAGAGAAGCACATCTGACTTCTTGAAGAGTTGAAGAAAAAAGCCCGTGGGACATTTTTAAATGATGAGCGTACCATAAGGGCCTTGCCATTGCCCCAAAGGTAATCTGCGAGGAACTCAAAGTCTGATTTCCTGTGAATTTGAAGTGAGATGAATTAGTTTACAATATGCTCTGAGCAAGTTGGATATGCTGCATAAGGCAGCACATTACAAGGACTGGGTAAATTCATCATTGAGTGTCAGAATATGGCTGCTGTTTACAATTACTTGTCATATTAGCTATGTTTTGTTTTGGGTGATGGGGATGTCTATGTCTTCATAAGATAGAATCTGAATAAGCTATTGATCTACACTTATACTTTATTACTTTAAAGTTAAAAGGGAAAAATTGTGCTCCTGTATATATATCACTTGTACTTAATGAAGATTGAAATATGCTTTTGTTCTTCTACTTAATGAAGAATTTCAATTTCGTAACAATTTATCTTCCCTGATCATGCATGAATTTTTTTTCTGCAAGTGATAAACTATGAGGATCATATTTAGAATATGCTTTGGTACACGAAGGAACCCTTGTTAATTGCCTTGGCAAGAAATGTACCCGGCGAAACTGTGGTTCCCTCTATGAAAAGGGACTGACCGTCTGAATTTACATGCCAAGTAGATAAGTTTGAATAGCTCACCTACATTCCTAAAACACCATATTTTACCGATCTCATAAATTCGTTTCAAAGTTACAAATTATTTGGATGATATTTTTATTGTATATTGCAGATTTGCATATATTGGTGAGTTTTATTTTTTTTGAAAAGTCGAAAATCATTCTAGGGAAGTCAAGTACAATCTTTTTGAAGCGCCTCTAACAAGAATCGAGGAGCTGTGTGAAAAGTATTTGAAGAAGTGGACTGACGTAGAGCCCACTTTGCTAACAAGTGATATTATTTGCTTCCTGTGGAATATGAACTAAAGCCGAGTTCGACGATTGTTCTAAAAGGGTGCAGACGTCATCCACCACACCTGTGAAATCTAAGGGGCAAGTATTCAAATCCTTTATTGCCTTGACCAGTATCAGCGAATCCGAACTGAAACATACCAGGGCGAAACCATAACCAAGGCTGACTTGACACGACGCAAATGCTGCCGCAATTTCAACTGACAGAAGTGAGTAATGGCCAGTCACCCAGTGCCCATACCCTAGTATAAAATTACCTATCCAGTCACGAACTACAACACCAATCCCTCCTTGATGTGTAGTCCTATCAAAAGCGTCGTCCATGCAGATACAATAGTGATCGACCGATGGAGCTTTTCAACGTGTTGGTACTCGTCCCAACTTTGGTGGCAGCCTGTTTACGAACACAAAATGTTTCTGCCATGCTAGGCTTTGAAACTTAATCGTCTCACTAGCAAACTCCAACTAGTTAAACAATTTGTCATTGAGACCTTTTCAAATGAACCAGATTAGAGAAATCAGATGACCCATTTTCTCCGGTGATAGTTGTATATTGCATTCCTATAGCCATTCGAAGAAAGACACAGTCTGACCTCCCACCCTGGTTGTAATTAGGCATATCATAGGATCCACATGTCTGCAATCGCGAAACGGATGTAATTCTGTCTCAGGTGGTTGTTGGCATAGAGAACACTCCGCTGGAACATCCACCATCCTAGATCGCAACCTTGTATTAACGGGCAGAAACTATTTTGTAGCTTTCCACACACATATCTTGGCTGCTGGGGCAGCCCGTTGACTCCACAAGGATTTCCAGACATCGGACTGAGCCAGTGGAACTAAAGCGGCCTAATTGGGCAGAACAAACTCATCTCTGACAATGATATAGACCCTACTTACTTTGAACACACATTTGCTGGTGTAATGCTAGATTAACCTGTCCCGGCTCCGTATGCGGCTTAAAGGAATATTCTTAATCATCTCTACATCCTCCCTGTCCAGGTAGCGACTTAACAACGGTACATTCCCAGACCTATCCTCTTGAATGAACTGAGACACAAAGCATAGGGGTAACGGGCTCCTCAACGGTGTAACAGGCTGAAACTGACCCGGGCGGAACATCCAATTGTCTTCCCAAACTGCTATAGAGGTACCATCCCCCACCAACCAACGAGACCCTTTGTCCACAATAGGCCTAGCAGCTAAAAGGCTACGCCAAGTATAGGAATGAGTGTCATTCGTATTTGCGTCCCGAATCGAACATGAATGAAAGTATCTGGTTTGATAAATCTGGCTGACCAATGAATCCGGATTTTGTATGATGCACCAAAATTGTTTTGCCGACATAGCCAAATTATAAGCATACAGTTTCCGGAAACCCAAGCCTCCTTGGTTCTTGGGCTTACACATATAGTCCCAAGTGCACCAGTGGATCTTCCTTTTGTCTATCCTGTCTCCCCAGTAGAATTCCGAGCAAATCTGCTAGAGCTCCCCATAGAACTCTTTAGGTAATAAATAACAGTTCATGGCGTAATTAGGCAGCACATGTGCAACAACCTTCAACAGAATCTCCCGACTCGCTGCACTCAGCAATGGACCTTTCCACCTTGCCATTTTGTCCCGAAGTTTATCTTAGATATACGCGAAGGCCTTCTTTTTGCTCCGGCCGACTCTGGTAGGCATCCCTAAATACTTGTCATGCTGCGGTACCAGCTCCATACCCAATATGTCGGTCAAATCCTCCTGATCCCCTAACGATAAATTCGAAGTACACACTACTCTTATTGTAATTGATGGCCTATCCGGACGCATTCTCATAAGTTTGCAATATCTTCTTAATTTTATGACAGGCCTGGCCCAAAACCACTGAGTAAAGCAGGCTATCTTCTGCAAAAAGGAGATGATGTAGTTCCAGAGCTTGCGTGCATACGTTAATACCTTGCAGTTCCTGTGCGCTATGAGTCCGACGGATGTATGCCGAAAGTCTCGAGGTAGAGAGTAAAAATAGATAGGGCAACAACGGGCCATATTGATGGAGCCCTCTAGTTGGAGTGATCCTACCCCTCAGGGAGCCATTAACCAGCACCGAATACTTCACCGTCCGAACATATACCATAATCAGAGATATGATTGGTCCCATCCTTCTCATCACAACCTCCAAATAGCTCCATTCAACTCTGTCATAGGCTTTGCTGACATCCAGCTTTAGGGCATCTATCTGAAATCTCCTTGTGTTTTTCGTCCATAAATAATGGGCAACTTCGTTCGCGATCAACTTGTTATCAGTGATAAGACATTTCGGAACAAAAGCACTCTGGCAAGGATCAATAATCTGACTCATAATTGGTTTCAACCTATTCGCTATCACCTTCGTACAGATCTTAAAGATAACATTACATAAAGCGATATGCCGATAATCGGTAATCTTAGTAAGGTTCTGGACTTTAGGCAATAAACTAATATGAGTACAATTAAGTTGTTGCAAGAGCTGACCTATGCTGAGAAATTCCCGGAACGTAGCCATCACATCAGGTCCCACCACCTCCTAATACTTATGGTAAAAGAACGGCAGCATGCCATCAGGACCCGGTGCCTTATGAGGTCTCATCTGAAAGAGAGCCCATTTGATTTCTTTATCAGTATTATCCACCAAAAAGTGTTGTACCATATCATCAGTGATTACCAGTGATAATGAGGTAAGAATGGGATCCAAATGCTCATGAGTAATATTGCCCGCAGTGAACAACTTCTGATAATAGCCCACCACTACATTATCCAATCCTTATGGAGTATCCTGCCAGACTCTGTCATCATCAAATAAGCTCCAAATCAAGTTCTTCCTCTTACGGTTGGAAGACCTTTGATGCAAATAACGAGTCTTCTTATTCTTATGCTTCAGTCATTTATCTTTAGCCCGATGTGCCCAGGACGTGGCTTCCTAGTGAAGTAGTACTTCTTGTCGAGCATATAATTCTTTCCGTCTCAGGACATCCTGTGGGTCAAAATATTTAGAAAGAAACTCTCCCAATTCCCGTTGGACTGCCGACAGTTCCAGTTTCTGACTGCCAAAAGCCACCTGAGGCTAAAACTTTAGCCCTATTCGTGTAGACCTGACCCAATTGAGGGACTTATTTTGAGCATAGCCTCTACTTAACTCAACGGACTCCTGATTCCATGCCTCTTGAACCACCTCCAAACACGACTCATCATCCGCCCATGTGGCCTCGAAACGGAAAAAGTTCCGCCGACCATTAAACTGTATGTCTTTCTCCTGTCTCACCTCAATCAAAATCGGTACATGATCAGAGCCAATAGGGAGTAAATTATGTACCTGAGTAGCCGAAAATCGCAGGCGCCAAGCTGCCGTCGCAAGTCCTCGATCCAAACGGCATTGGGTCGTAGAATCGTGCCAAGTATACACCGCCCCATTGCAACCTAAGTCCTTCATAGCACAGCCAGCTATGCAACGGATCATATCCGTCATCTTCCAATCTGCTCTAATCCTTCCTCCAGACTTTTCTGATTGACGCATAATGTCATTCAAGTCGCCCACTATACACCAATGATCTGTGCCAAGCTATTGAGCCAAAGTTCGGATTAAATCCCATGTCTGGTGCCAGAGGGAAACATAAGGGTTACTGTAGATGCCAATAAGTCGCTATGTCTGGCCATTGTTTGTCGGCATACGAATATCTGCATCCATGAACCAAGGGGAATGATCCCTAAGGTGTAAATCAATATCATCCACCCACATCAACATCAAACCTCCTGCCGAAGTATTTGAGCAAGGAACAAACTCATCATTTTGAAACCCCAGCTTGAATGAATGGTTTCAAAGCGAGTTTTACTGCGACACTTCGTCTCAATGAGGAAGACTATACCGAGTTTCTTCTCGAAGATCAGAGATCGAAGGGCGTCGATCTTATTGTCTGATCCAAACCCGCGCATGTTCCATGAGATAACATCATACGTGGACACCATTTCCACCATCGCACTCTGTAGCAACTCAATCAAACATACCAAATAAATAGGGCCGACTTGCAATGGCAAGAGGAGGAGGAGGCTAAGAAACCAGTGCCAGAACCAGCTACGGGAAAGAAGAAGGAAAGAGGAGGAGGACGGTGTCATGAGGCTCGAAGAGAAAGAGGGAACTAGAAACAGATACGACGGTGGAGCTAGGGTACGTCGTCTCGTCTAACAGCGCGGCGGCGACAACGTTAGAGAGCTAGGGTTGCATATCTTGGTTAATATAGTTTTCCATAAATTGTAATTAGACTTTTGTATTTCTGGTTACTAACATTGATAGATTTAGAGAGGAGAGCTATAGTCAACTATAAGTGCTTGTCTATCAGATTTTTCATTACTTAAAATGTGCTTCTATGCTCCTATAATCAATCAAAGCTGCATCTGACAATTCTTTAGTCAGAATATAGGTTTCTTCTTTTCTTTCATTGTTTAGATCACAAAACGTATGCAGCACAACATTAGTGAACAACCTTGCTAGCTATGTAATTTTAGAAATGTGCCAAGCAATAGACTTCATGGTTTGAATTTCGATCCCCCATATTATTTATTGATATCAAACTCTTCAAGCTCTGATGAATGTGCATTGAATCCTCCATCTGTACCAACCTAATCAGCAGATATTTTGTTAAGTATTGGGTCTTTGGCTATTTTAAATCTAATTCTTTCTTCTTCTGGTCGTGTAATTAACTACGGACATCCTTATCTGCATGAATTCTATAATGGTTAGCTCGATTAGCATAAACAACTGGCTTTACATTAAGCTGTAACCAATAATGAAAGTGAGGTTGTTGGACTAGTTTGATAATGACTTTCTATTACTCATATCATTATTGATTTCTAATTCTTATTCTAGGAAAGTCAGTATGGTGGGATATGTATACACAGATACACTAGTGGACAGCTGCATATTGCTGTGTAGAATACTTTTGAATTCTCTGCGTAAGAACACATACACTAGAACAAACACCATCAGCATATATATCGACTCTAATAAATGTGCTTACTGTATAGACTGTTCGAGCTATTTCACTTTTATGCAAAAATCACAGCCTAGTCATGGAAGTTTTCTATTACAACCTTAGCTATCCGAGAGGCTTATAATCTGCAGCACTGCTTCAGCATTGGCAGCCTTAGATTTGAAGGTTTTAAGGAACTCCTTAAAAGTCATTGATCTATAGATCGGGGGGTTTTGGTTGCATAGAGCTTTTCCAGGTTCTATAAGGGTCTCATCAGAGGGATAAATGAAGTATGCAATGCTCGTCCTTGCCACACTTGAATTTGTCACCACTCTGTGTTCTGCGCCCTTAAACATCGAGTTGCTGATAATCTGCAATTAAGCCAGTAAGCAGATCGAGTAAGTTAAATTATGTGTGTAGTTAATAATCGTAGTGCAGAAAGTCAAAGACATTGTTGCAAAAAGTATGCATGGCTTCTCCCGGATGAAATGGAAGTTGGTGTATTGGTATATGCATGCACCTGGAGAACATAGCCAATGTTGACCACAAAAGCTGTAGGAATAGGCTCCACGCCAATCCAATTCCCATCTTTGAAAACTTGAAGCCCTTGTGTGTCTTGAAGTAAAATGGTTATGAGGCTAGGATCACGGTGTTTGACTAACCCCAAGGTTAAGCTAGGATTCGGACAAGGTGGATAGTGATTGGACAGCAGCATCGGACTATCAACGAGTCCGCCATTCAAGAAGTTGGTTCCTAGTCCCAACCCTTGAGCAAGAAGTTCCAGAATCACCGCTCCTAAGTTCTTCACCTCCTTCACATACTGCTTAACAACCTCTCTGCACATGTATCGATCACAAGAAGCTAGTATCATATATATAATTCGGTTCATCGATCTGCTAGTTAAAGAAGGACCTAGCTAGCTAGCTCGATGGACAGAATTACCGACCGGTATTGAGTTGGTTTCTGAGGCCAATATTGAAGGTGATTTTCTGAAGTGTGACAAGGGTGAGTCAATGCATCCCTCCAGAGATGAACTTCCTCTGATGCATAGTTTTCGCTGCTTGTGTAGAGCTTGCACTTTCGACTTGGATCCTTAGAGCCTTCTCTTGCCTTATCTTCAGAGGGCATTGCATTGAACTCTTTGAAAACACTCATCGTTTCATCGATTAACTTGTTCGAAACGCCATGGTTGATAAGCTGATCGATCATAATTAGGTACCACAAGTTGCGTAATTAGCATATACAATGAAGCTAGTTTGGAAGTGCAGAGTTGGCAAAAGAATGTGATGCATATATATATGACTGACCTGGAAAAAGCCGAAGTCTTGGCAAGCTTTGAGCATCTGCTGAATGGTGTCACGGCGGTCATGGCACCCGAGATCAACTACTGGAATGCTCTTGCTGACGGGAACGTTGAGCTTGCCGGGTCGTTTTTCGGGTGGGAAGACATATGTTTCGGGAACGGATTGATGAACGTCAAACCAGCTCGAGACCAGCTTCTGATCTAGTACTGCCTCCATGTCAATCTTTGCAACAGAATATTGTTGGTTGTATTCTCGACAGTTAAAATAAGCAAACATGCACATAATGTGGTCTGCTTGCCTTTTATAGGAAGCCATCTGCCGTCTTCCGCATGCATCAACAAGTTGCGGAGGTGAAGAGAGCCCGGTTTACTCACATCAACAATCAACAACTTGCAATTCTATTGGCCAAGGTATATATATATACACATTTTATCTTATATAACTTAAAAGTTAAGTGTGACGATCAAATAGTCAAATCTTCACTGATTGAGTTAATTTTTTGTATGTGTGATCCTTGAACAGTAATCTACACATTGAATGGTTTCAATCGTCGAACAACTTTATCAATCTTATGAAAATCGAAATTTCGTTCCGTATTTTCAAAGCAGAGGTCCGCTCTAAATATGAACCGATATATATAGAAAAAATCAATGAATAATTTTGATGTGTGAATTTTAAAATGACAAAATGCTAAATATATATACCACAATTATAAATGACTTAATAATGTAAAATTGTGAATGGTAGATTGATTTCACTTATATTACAAATCGACGAGGTTTCGCTACAATATATATTGATTCGATGAGACAATTTTCTTAGATACAAGAGCTCTCTACCCTCTCATCATCATCGATAACGGAAATGGTCTTCATAATTTTTCTATTAATTCCATGAAACATTCCAATCCACAAGGTGGTTCTCTCCTACCTAGCTAGATTGATTTCACTTATATTATAAATCGACAAGGTTTCGCTATAATATATTGATTCGATGAGACAAATTTTCTTAGATACAAGAATTCTCTACCCTCTCATCATCATGGATAGCGGAAATGGTCTTCATAATTTTTCTATTAATGCCATGAAACATTCCAATCCACAAGGTGGTTCTCTCCTGACTAGCTAGCTAGGTAGGCATTTACAAGTAACTTTTTTGTTTAAAGTCGTGTTATCAGGGATATCTATTAGTGAGTCTATCCTGACTAACAAAGATTCACGATTGCAAATAAAGTTGAAGTAAGTAAAATAGACAAACAATATCAAGATGTTTTTTACTTGCAGAAACTCTGCAACCAGAGAGAAAAACTGCGTGACCCTAACTCTTGAGGACCAAACCTTTTCACTATGTAACAAAACTTAATACAAGACTTCTTTAGCTCATAGGATCTCTAGCACTCTGCTATTCTACACTAGTATCACACACTAGTTGATGAATTGTTATCTACTTGCTATATAAGTGCTTACAATTGAAAAGATTAAGAAGATTCTCCACAGAACTCAGCTATCTCTCAGCTGATTCTTCTAGAACTCTTCTGGGTTGCATGTACTACCAATCCGACCTCATGGAGTACATAATGATATGAACATGAGAAAACAGGTTTAATGCAAACTCTAGTCACAATAAAATATTCGAATGATAAATAACTTAGACTTTGCACTAAAGAAAAAACAGACTTAACTGCACAAGATCAAATTCACTATGTGAACAACTAGCTAAGTGGAAGGAATATGTCCTCTTTATATAGGCTAACAAATGTGACCTAAAGTCAAGGCCGAGATGCCTCAGCCACAAGGAATGAAGATGCTTTTAAAGATTCTTTGTGTCTTTAACCAAGACATGAAAGTGACTAGATAGTCAGTAAGTAAAAAGAACTTTTCCTATCTCAGCAAAAAAGAAAACTTCCTTCCTAGAATATAATTCAAACGAGAGAGAAAATTTTTGCAAGCTTTTACCCAAAATAGGTTTTTCCAAACACATCATGTCAAAACACTTTTCTCTAAACCAGCCTGTGACCATAGAGGTTCACAGTCTATCCATAGATAGACCAGCTGGAGCCTTTGAATATCCCGAAGATCAAATCACGGGTTAAGAAACAAATGAACCCATATGACTTAGGATACCAAAGCTATTGACCATCCTCATGATATGCATATTCATGAATATGCATTTTTTTCATGAGGTCAGTTGGGTCTTCAAACTTGTTTCACAGAGTTAAGTGTCCACGTAGACTTGTAATATATTCTTCAGAGACTGTTTTGATTATAGCAAGGTATGCCAATTAATTCTTGTGCCAACATTCTCCTCCTTTGGCATTCCTGATCAAAACATTCCTTTACCAATGTGCATATGTTAGATAAGGACCTGCATAACAACTCAACGACTGGCAAGAACAAGTAAGGTAATAAATAACAATAGGTATTTCAACAATCTTGAACTCATGATGCATTTAACATTAAACAAGGCCCACATTTATACATCATCCGCCGAGTTTCAACAATTACAAAGCCAAAAGAAACGAAATCCTTCTGGTCTCTTCCTCTTTTTGACATGGGATGACAAAGGGAGAAGAGAACAAACAAAGTAGAAAACATAAAGATGCCATGAACATAGGGAACATAAAGGAAATCCGAACACACATAAATGGGAAACATGAATCAACAGTCAGCAGTTGCAGATAGGATAGCAATAACACTAAGCATCCATGTCTTCACCAGCATCTATATCCTCATAGGCATTGGCATCAAACTCCCCCTCAGATGAGGCATTCGAAGTGTCAGAGGATCCAACAAGATGGGAAGTAGCAGAGCCATCCTTGGTGTGACGAGCAGCACACACCAACTCATCTTGGAAAACTCATGCATCATGCAATCATGAGACTCTGACATAGACTGATGGTCGATCACCCCAACCAACTCCCTGAAGTCCTTCTTGAGATAGCTGGTGTCAAGAGCCTCCACATTGACATTGGAGTACTGACCGGTAGATTTGGTAATGGTGGACTTATCCACATGGAGAAGGTAAATAAACATATCATCCTCCAAGAGAGGGACCTCAACATTGAGGCAGAGAAGGGTAATCAGAGCAGGAAACACCAAGGAACTCCCTAGATTGCCCTGTTGAAAAATGAAAACCTGGTGAATGTGAAAATACATGAAGTGCTTGGCTGGAACATGCTTCTTGGTGGAACGGAGATATCCAATCATGGCAACTTGACCATATGTGACCTTGGAGGATTGAGAGACAGAGCTCAAGAATGTACAAACTAGAAATCCCATGAGCTTTTGGAATTCAATCATAAACTGACTGGACAAATGAGAAGAGCGCTGACGAGTAAGAAAAGGAATGGAGTAAAAGGTAGTAACAACTTCATCAAGTGAGAAATGGGACTCAAAATCCCTAAGCTTGGACATGGCACTTTTCTTAGTGATAGGCAAACCCAAGATTTCTCCGGAAATACGTCTAGAAACTCGGAAACAACCTCAATATCACTAATGTCTGGTACAACAGCCTTTGTATCCACAACATGAGCTAATTATGCAACACAACCCTTCTTCATCATCTGTTCGGCCTTTATTGCTGAAATCACATAGGGCAGGGAAGTATTCTTCTCACCGCGAAACAATATCTCTGGGAAACCTGGTCGTCGAAACACCACCTCCTTCTTGTGACAGTCGAACATAGCCCAATGTGTCTCCAAGAAGTCCATACCCAAAATCACATCAAAATCGACAATATCCAGCAATAACAAATCCTCGGCTAAACCATAACCTCCAACAAAGATCTCACAATCCCTATACACCCAGCCAATACTCACAACCTCATCGGATGGATACAACACTCTCCATAACCCCGGAAGTGGAGATGCAGGCATTGTAGCTAAAGATGACAGTATATATGATATGAATGAATGCGTAGCACCTGGATCTAGCAAAGTAAGTACTGAATAGCCAAAAACATGCAATGTACCAATAACAACCTCCGGTGAAGCTCTGCCCTCGTGAAATGAAATAGCATGAACCCTGGCCTATCCAGCTGGTCGTCCACATTGATGGTGACTCTGCTGTCCGGCTTGACCAGAAGACTGTACTGGTCGAGCTCTAGAAGTGGTACCTCGATCTCCTCTTGAACTCTGAGCTGTCTGTCTACCAACACCAACAGGTTGGACACATTCCCTCACAAAGTGACCCTCCTGGCCACAACGATAACATATAGTAGTGCCTCGCTAACAAGGACCATAATGATGCCTGCTGCAGAAGTTGCACAATGGATACTCCCTCAGTACAGCAAAAGTGCCACCGGTACGTCGAGGATAGCTGGATCCACTAGAACTCCCACTGAACTGTGGTCTCTATGGTCGATCCCTCCTCCATCTCTATCTCTATCTAGCCATACCAACTGATGGTCTGTATGGTCCACTGCCAGATGATGATGTCGATCCGGAAGTGCCTGAACTCAGCCTCTTAGAAGGTCCCTGACTCGGTCGACCCTCCTCAAATCATCGATACTGGAATCTCATCTGCCTTTTCTTCTCTATGTCCTCGCCTCGAAGTGCAGCATTCACAAACTCATCAAAGTTGTTCTGAGGCATCATAGTTAAAGTTCCCTTGATGTTCAGGTTCAAGTCCAACTCAAATCTCTGACACTTGGCTTCCTCTGTAGCCACCATCTCGCGAGCAAACAGAGATAAGCGAGTAAATCTGTCCCGGTACTCAAGTACTGACATGCTACCCTGTCTCAAGTTGGTGAACTCCTCATACTTTCGCTGCTGTGTAGCCTGATTGAAATACCTCCGCATAAACAAATTTCTAAACAGTGTCCATGGAGTATCAACCGGAACTCTATCAGTGCTAACCCACCAAAAGTATGCATCAGACTCAAGTAAGCCAACTGCTGCCACTGTCATCTGCTCAGGAGTGAAACGCAGACGCTCACAAACTCGTTCAACTTGAACCAACCAAGCCTCACATATCTCTCTGGATCAACTGAACCCAAGAAAACAGTCGCTCCAGCAGTTCGAGCTTTGACCACAGGGTCAAAACGCTCCTCCAAACGCAATACTCGCATAAGTAAGTCATGCGTCTGGCGATCCTCATCAGGATCCACATCCCTATTGACACGGGGACCACGTCTAGGAGGCATCCTAATGATAAGAGAAAAGAATTAGTCACAAGGCACAAGGAACGTAATCATGAAACTTCAGACATTTGAAAACATACAACACCCGAAGCATTGATGAGTTACCGCTGGCCAGTCGGGTCATCGCTCCAGACATGCTGTACAATCTCAAATACCCTTAGCATCATAACTATAGAAGTCTACAGAACCTAAAATCTAATGCTCTGATACCAAGCTGAAAGGACCCAACCCTGATTTAGTTTCCTAAACTGAAATCAAACCCTTTCTGAAAACACGAACTTTCAAAAACCATAGAAATTTCGGCAGAGTTTCACTATATCACGGAATTACCATTAACCTGCACCCAAAAACACACTTCATCCTATACCACAAAATTCAAACCGTGGGCACCAATCCCATCCGGATTTCTCAAAGTCATATCATAATATAAAGCAATAAGCAAAAACTGTAACTTTATAGAAATCCGGGAAAATCATATGAAAATATAAACATCAGAGTATTCAAAGCAACTTCTAGTATATATACATAAATATACAACAGTAGGCTAAACAATAAACCTACTGAGAAAGAAAAGTAGCTCGAATACTAAGTCTCCGACTGCAACGTGCGACACCAGAATCCGAACTGCAAACTGGACATTGAAAACAAAGCCCAGAATCCGAACTGCAAACTGGACATTGAAAACAAAGAGCCCAGGGAAATACATATAAACCGTTAGAGTGATTGGACGAAAATAAATGTCTTTCGCTGAATAATATATGTTATAAAAACATATGCGAGTCTAAATGAATGAAAATGATATAGTACACGAGGGAGACTCTAACTCCTCACACGTACAGAGCATGCGTCGTTAAATTTCGCGGGGTCACTCATGGACACATCCGCGCTAATACAGTCCGAATCACGGGATCCCAAACCCACACGTGATTCAAGCCAGAAAGGCCTCAGGTCAGAGGTCTGCTCCCCCGGTAAAGGCCTCGGGTCAGGGGTCATAACCTCCCCCGGTAAACATCTTCGGGGATCAGCCGGAATGCAAGTGTATCGATATAACAATATATACTGTGACTGTACTCTGTGTAAACCAAATCATAAATCGTTTCATGCAAAGGTTTAAAGCACAATGTAAATGCATATTCGTATTACATAATTATACAGGCATATTCGTCGATGCATATTTGTATATGAATAATCGTAAAACACATGCTCGTATAAATTATAATCTCATATGCATACTCATGCTCGTAAAACATATAATAAAGACTCGCAACCAATCAGTGAAAAGAAATGTCCACTCACAGACAAGCACAGCGCGCAAACGCGCTAATCCCGAGATCCGACGAAAAATCCCTCACCCAACATACGATCTCGATCCCCTGAATAATCACAAAATATCATTGATCAAAATCACAATTCAATACTCTGAACCACACCTCGAAAACCAACCATTCCCGAAAATATATAACTCGGATAACAGAAAACTCGCCAAAAACCCCAAATATACTCCACAAAACCTTCGACTTAAAATCCACTACTCAAATCAACTCGAAAACCTCAAGGCGATGATCGGGGCGTGATTATGAGCAAAACGGCATAAAACTTGACAAAATCCAAAAAGTAAACGGGTCACCGGAGCTCCACCGTTGACCGCCGCCGCCGCTGGCGGCGTGCCATCACCGAAGAGATTTCCTGGCGACCAAGACTCCAAAATCTTCCTTTCCTCTAGCCTAACCTTTTTCCCTAAAGGATCACCACCGTCCAGCCACCACCGTGGCCGGAAATTAGCTCGAAAGCCACCAAAGTTCAAACCGACCGGAAAATTTCTCCAGCAAAATTCTCCACCGTGAGGCCACCTCGGCCTCCCATCTTCAAGGGGTTTCATCACAAGCTCGAACCCAACCAATTCCACCCAAAATCCCCTTTGGAAAGTCACCGGAAAACACTCCACCATTAAACCCGATTCCGGCAAACTTCTCCCTCAAAATCGATCAACCAAAACACTTCCAAACTTCACAATATACACATCAATCGAAAGCTTAGATCCCAAGCTTCAAAACCTTACCTTGATTTCCGTCAACCGTGCCGTATTCTGGTAGCCACCTCGACGGTGAGTCCGTGACTCACTGAGTCAATACGGGTTGACTCGGTCAACTCGGCCCAGCTCAGTCAACTCGGTCAAACAGCTCATTTTCGAACTTTTGCGACAACTTTACGACTATTCGACTATTTATACGTCGCAAAACAACTCTATCCACAATTTGGATAACTCAAACTCGAACGGATAAACACGACTAACTCGGCGATAATTTCAAATATTCTTTTTATATTCCTCGATTATCCGAAAAATTCTCGGAAAGCTCCTACGGACTCGAAATCAAATTTTCTACATTTCCCACGAACAAACCCAAATCAAATTCCTGTCCGAAAATTAAGTTGTGAACGAAGTTGCATATTAAATTAATTACGCTAAACCACAATTACTCGTAAAACTCGCGGATTAAGCCAATTACTATACCAATTCCGGTCCGGGTCATCACACCATATTAGAGTATCTATCACTGACTAATCGGTACCATCTAATCTAGCACGAGTAACCTTGAAGTTCAACTGAGAACCTACACTGAGAAGATGAAAGCTGTGGACTGTCATGCCTCGAAATTTGGACGGTCACTACTTCAGCCGACTAACCTGTAATCTGAACAATTTAAAACAAAGGGCTCAAGGAAAGGCATAAAAACATAAACGTTAGAGTGAGTGGACAAAAAGCATAAACTATGTAAATCTGTAAAACTATAACTGTATGCCTTTCCTTTGCTTCCTGTGAAATAATGCGAGTTCAAGTGTCAAAAATCTGAATCCTGATGAAGGTGGTTGCTCAGAAGTTTTTTCCTAACCTGAGTCGACTTTCTATATAAAAACTGTAGGTGATGAGCTAGACGAGGTATTCTGACCTCCCTTGACGGGGCAGACGAGGTAACCTGAGCTCCCCTGAGTAGACTATCTAGTGATCAGCCGAACAGTCAATGCATCGATGCAACTAATTAATGTCATCACACAAAAAAACCTCCAAATAAAAATACTTTGAAACATACCGTAAAATAAACTGAAATGCTGAAAAATGAACTCTCCATCGACTGTGAAAATGAAATACTTTGAACAGTCAGTGCATCGATGCAACTAACTAATGTCATCACACAAAAAAACCTCCAAATAAAAATACTTTGAAACATACCGTAAAATAAACTGAAATGCTGAAAAATGAACTCTCTATTGACTGTGAAAATGAAATGGGTCCACTCACAGTACTGTGTCATGATTTTCATCCAGCCAAAGCTTGTATGTAGACGTTTCTAAACATCTGCCACTAGCTGCTAACATGTCGTCCTAAAACGATGATTATTACTTAATAACTAATCGTTGAGGATCATAATGAAAAGCTAAACTCGTTAACTAACGAGCATATCATCGAGAACCTCACATTCTCGAATAACGCATTTTCCAAAATAATGACGAGCCAATCAAATTTCAAATTCTAATTCTTGAATATTTTTTGAAGTCGCAACATATTCCTCAAACGTTACGCGACTCGAAGTCAAATCGACAATCGATTCAATTGTTTAATAATATCGTAAAATCGTTTAAATAATATATGAATAATCACATGTCTTAATCATTAATGTCCAAATCAATTCAATAACTTCTTCATTACATTCGATACAATAAAACAACATAAAACTTATGCCAAAATTTCCTTCGTCAGAGCGGCGGCGGCGTCAGTGACTTTTTCCAGTGACCCGAACACCAACCTGTGCAAAATTAACCCAACAACAACTTTCATAACTACAACAAAATCTAATTCTAACCCTAACTCACCAAATTTGGTTTTAAAACCAAGAACACCAAAATCTTCAAATCTTCGATTCTTCCTTCACACATGGAAGTAGGACTTGATCTTGGTGTCATTAGCTTTGTGGTAAGGAGAGCTTTAAAGTCCAGTAGGTCCCAACCATCAATTAGAGTTCGAAATCATCACCCCTAAAGCTTAAAAATTTTGCTTCGATTTTCTCCACCTCACCACTGCTACACCCTGAAACAAGGTTGAAGATGTTGGGGAAATTGTAGAAGAGGTTGTGGTGGTCATTTTGACACCAAGACCGATCATTTTGGTGGCCAGCTAGTGGTTCGTCGCCGGCAAGCCGTGGTGGAGAGAGAGACCGCGTGGGAGAGAGGAGAGAGAAAATTCTGCCCAAAAAAGAAAGTTTTGACTTTCCATTTTTGGAAAAGTTCTTATTTATACTTGTGTGTTGTGACTAACCGAATCGTAAAATTGTACAAAACTTCCACTGACCATAATTTCTTCATCGTAACTCCGATTTGAACATTTTACGTGGCTACAAATTCGTCTTGACGAACTCTACAACTTTCTTCAATAAAATTTATCGAAAAACTTAACCAATAAAATTCTGATAAGAAGGTCATTGATAATTGCCAACGTAAAAACTAACTATATTTCTCGATTAACCTTAACTAGAGGAGTGATCATGCAGAAGAGCACACACCAATAGCCTTTTGCAAACTTTCAAATCAAAGATTGTCAAGAGGCTTAGTAAACAAGTCAGCTAGTTGTGCATCAGTAGGTATGAATTTCAATTCAAGCAATTCTTCTTCAACTAGACTCCTGATGAAATGATATCTAATCTCAATGTGTTTGGTCCTAAAATGCATGAAAAAACCCGACCCCGATTTAGTTACCGAAACTGAAATTAGACCCTAACGACTCTACTACTCAAAGTGTCTACTCATAATACACAAATTGAATTGGAGATCTAAAACTCAAGTGTCACGAAATAAAGAAATTTTTCACATATTGGTTCACTATTAAAATATAAAAGATATACAATGGATTTCACATCAGAGCAGCTAGACAAATGAAACTGACTATGTAAAGTAAAATACTAACTCACAGGATCATCCTTGGATCCTACGGTAGATACTGCTATGCCATGAACTGCGTGCACGCTCGACTTCAAACGAACTCTGCAAACTGGGCAATTTAAACCGAAAAACCCGGGGAAAGGCATATAAAATAATAAAACTGTTAGAGCGAGTGGACGAAAATAATATTTTGTTTAAATAGAAAGATATCTCTATCATGCCTTTCTCCAAAGAGTATATAAAAAAATGATGCAAGTCTAAAAATATGTACATGTCCAGGTCATGTGTTTGTCCTAACCTGCATGGGTATCGTGTGATGTGTGGAGGCAGTGACTTTAGTCAATCTTCCTCAAGTCCCAAGAAGGCTCAGGTCAGGTATTTTTCCTAACCCTCCTGGGTGATGTGTAAATCACGGGTAAGATCTCTGGCCCTCCCGAAGCGTTTCGGGGATCAGCTGAGAAGTCAGTGCATCGATGCAACAACTATGACTATGCTCTGTATAAAATAATATGTTGTATACCTCCAAACTAAAGCATAACTAAAAAATGCATAACTGTAAAATGCATAACTGTAGACTCGTAAAACAACAGTGAAAATAAAATGTCCACTCACAGTACTAGCCGTGATTTTCACCAAGCCGTAGCCTGTCTATTGACATTTCTATACGTCTGACACTGGCTGCTGATATGTCCTCTTGAAACAACGATTCATATTTAACAACTAATCATCGAGAATAATATTGAATAACTAACCTCATTCACCTAACGAGCAATACTGTCGAGAACATCACATTCTCAAATATCGTGCTTTCCGAACTTCTCACAAGCTTAATCTCAATTCTAATTTTTGAACCCTTAATTCTCTTTGAAAGTTGCAATATGTTCCTTAACATTCCGCGACTCAATGTCGAATCGACGTTGAACTCGACCGAACAATAAAATTGTAAAAATGTTTAATTAACGTTTGATTAATCACACGTATTAACTAACTATGTCCAAATCCATTCAATAACCTCTTTATTGCATTCAGTACGTAATTAAGAGTAAAACGACATAAAACTAATGCCGAAATTTCCCCCTACCAAAGCACCGCCGTGAACCATCGCCAGCAACGGTGACAACGGTGATATTTTTCGGTGACCCGAACTCCAACCTATGCAAAATCAACCCAACAACAATTTTCATAACTACAACAAAGTCCAATTCCAACTACAACTCACCAAATTTCGTTTTGAACTCAAGAACACAAACTTTTTCCAAAAACTTCAAATCATTGATTCTCCTTGCTCGGGATGAATTGGGACGTGACCTTGGTGTCAATAGCTTCGTGTTGATGAGGCCTACAAAGCTCAGTGCTTCACATCGATCAATTTGGCCAAGAGAAGATCAACCCCCAAAAATCAAGGGTTTCACATCGAGTTCGAGTTTCTCGAGCTCAATACCTCTCCTACAACATGAAAACAAGGATGAGACCATATGAGTTTGAAAGAGAAAGGAGAGACGAAACTTTTAAGAGCACTCTCGTCGGTTTTGGGGGCCGGACCGGTAGGCTCCACCGCCGGCAAGAGAGAGACGCGAGAGAGAGACTCGTGAGGGAGGAGAGAGAAGAGGTCTGACCCAAATTGACCTAAAAAGAAAGTTTTGACTTTCCATTTTTGGAAAGTCATAGTTATATGAGCGAGTTACGACTAATCAATTCCGTAAAACTGTATAAAACTTTCGTTGATCACAATTTCTTCATCGTAACTCCGATTTCAACACTTGACGTGACCACGAACTCGTTTCGATAAACTCGACAACTTTCATCAATATAATTTCCTAAAATAGAAAGTCTTATTTATACTTGTACATTTACGACTATTACATTTCAGATGAACTTCTATTAATCATAACTTTTCCTTTTGTAACTACGTTTTCGTCATTCTTCGCATCTACGGACTCTTCTTGACAATTTCTCCGACTTTCACCCAAAGTCAACCAATTTCGACAATCTGATAAAAAGTCAACTAAAAAGCTCTCAATATTTAACAACGGTGACAAAATTAACTACTTTTCTTGATTAACCTTAAATAAATCATAAAAAAAAAACTCAGTACTGGATGTTACAATGCAACACAGGATTGTTTGAGATGTTTATGGCACTAGTATTATCACAAAACAAAGAAAGCTTACATTGAGGAAATCTATAATTGTGAAGCATATGCTTTATCCAAAGCATTTGAGTGCAACAACTTCTTGCAGTTATGTACTCAGCTTGAGCAGTAGACAATGAAACACAGTTTTGCTTCTTACTATACCACGAGACAAGGCTGTTTCCAATGAAGAAATAACTTCTTGAGGTGCTCTTACGGTCTGTGTTATCTCCAGCCCAGTCTGAATTTGAGTATCATGCAATCTCAATGTTATAATCATTCGTGTATAATATTCCAAAATCAGTAGTGCCAGAAACATAACGCAAAATGCGTTTTACTAATTTGACATGAAACTCCTTAGGATTGGACTGATAGTGTGCGCAAACACCAACACTAAAGGAGATGTTTGGTCTGCTAGCAGTGAGGTAAAATAAGCTTCCAATCATGATGTGGTACTGAGTTGGATATGCATTAATTCCATTTAAATCAGCACTAATCTTGCAGCTTGTTCCCATGAGATTGCGGATAGAAAATGCTTCTTCCATCCCAAACTTTCGCACAAGATCTTAAGAATATTTGGTTTGTGAGATGAACAGTCCATCCTTTCGTTGTTGAACCTGCAAGCCTAGAAAGTAATTCAACTTTCCCCATAAACCCATCTAAAACTCATTTGTCATCATCTTGGTAAATTCAGTGATAAAAGAATTTGAAGTAGAACCAAAGACAATATCATCCACATATGTTTGAACAGTGATGATATCTTTAGAAGAGCTCTTAACAAAAGAGGTTTTTCCAATAGTTCCTCTAACATAACCATGGTCAATGAGATGAGAGAATAATCTCTCATACTAGGCCCTAGGTGCCTGCTTCAAAACATAAACAGTCTTTTTTAGTTTGAAAACATTATTAGGATAGGTAAGATCTAGGAATCCTGGTGGTTTTGCAAGGTACACTTCCTCTTTCACATCGACATAGATGCAGACACTTTTGACATCCATTTTGTACAAGGTAAACTTTAAATGACACACAATGGATAACAAAAGTCTAACTGGCTCTAACCTAGCAACAGGAGCAAAGGTCTCATCGAATCAATACCCTCAATATGGTTAAAACCTTGAGCAACTAACCTAGTCTTGTTTCGTGTTATTGATCATTTCTCATCAGTTTTATTCTTGAACACCCACTTTGTTCCAATTATGTTCTTATCACTAGGTATAGGTACACGATTCTACATGTTTCTACTTAATTCTGTTGGGGTCTTTGATAGAGACATGAGTCCCTGTTACAAAAACATGCAAACAATGTTACAGATGAAAACGGGGTTGGTCCGCCTTCAACGCGCTGATGCCTAAGTCAGTAATCATGTGGAGTAACAAGTAAAATTATTAAACTAGGAAAGAATTACCTAAAGTGTGGTGAGAGACCTTCTTATATAGGCATGGGAATGTGACATCTTCTCTTCTTTAGCAATGTGAGAGTATATGAACTCTTAACACAGTTGAGGGAAGCTTGGTCATTTACTCACAGTGATGAGTCACCAAGTGGCAAGTGGCTTGCAAAATATTCTTTTCGGATACCTTCTCTTTTTTTTCTCTAATTTGGCTAATTAAAATGCTAAGTGTGGCTTAATTAAAGGTTGAACCCTAGGCGGTACTAACAAGTCCCCTAAGTCCCTTGTCAAGGAGATCGATCTTGATTGGGGAGTTGAAAATTGAAACCCCTAGTATGGCAACACTTAGCGCTGCTAGGCCAGTGTAGCGTAGAATACCCCGGAGTCCCCTCGACTCCACAACCAAGATTGGTCTCTTACACAAAGCATATGTTGGCAGGGTACTGCCTGGCGTTTGGCGGGTCGTGCTTGGCGAATTGTGTTTAGAGCAGCAGTTATGTTAGCGTAGAATGACATGCGTGAGAGCAACGTTTGGTTAAGCAGAAACGTCGTGTGCTAAGGCAGTGTGCGTTCGGCTTGAAGCATCATGCATGAGAGCAGCGAGTGCTAAGTGGGGAACGATGTGTGCTAAGGCAACAAGCGTTCGGCTTGAAGCATCGTGCGTGAGACAACGAGCGCTAAGTGGGGAGCAACGTGGGTTCGACTTGAAGCATCGTGCGTGAAAGCAACGAGATCTAAGCAGGGAACATAATGCTTTGGCGCAGAGAACGTTAAGCTTGAAACATCATGCACTGGGGTAGAGAGCGTTGAGCTTGAAACATCGTGCATGAGAGCAGTGAGCACTAAAATGAGAGCGACGTGTGCAAGAGCAGTGTGCGTTTATCTTGAAGCGTTATACGTGAGAGCGGCGAGCGCTAAGCGGGGAACGATGTGCGTGAGGGCAGCGTGAGGGCAGCGTGTGTTCGGCTTGAAGCGTCATGCGTGAGAGAAGCGAGCACTAAGCAGGGAACGACATGCGTGATGAAGCATGTGTTAGGCCGTTTGAGCTGCCAGACTGATAACAATGACACTAGGGATTTTTTGGGCCCGAGGGGAGTTTAAGTCCACAGGTAGCCAATCCAACCTAGGTCGAGAACACGTAGGAGATGAACTTAAGAGGATCATTCGCTAAGAGGTCTCTATTTTGGGTGGCGTGCGTGATGCATCGTGTATCCTGGCCACTTGAGTCCTCCTGAGAGTCAACGAAGCTAGGGATTTTTCGGGCCCGAAGGGAGTTTAAGTCCCCAGGTAGCCAATGTGACCTAGGTCGAGGACCAAGTCAAAAGACATCCTGCCCAGGGTAATCAGCAGCTAAGGGAGTCCGTACATGAGCGATGTGCATGGTACAGCATGCGCTTGGGCCGTTTGAGGCCGCCTGATGGTTGATAACGCGCTAGAGATTTTTTGGGCTCGAGGGGAGTTTAAGTCCCCAGGTAGGCAATACCACTAGGTTGAGGAGCATGTCATGGGACATCCCGTCCAGAAGAATCAGTCGTTGGGGGAGTTTATATGAAAGGGTGATGGGCACTAGGCGCCAATCGTGTTAGTAAGATGATTGTGCTAAGGGCAAAAGTGTCTGTGAAAAGAGGGGTGCAGTCCCCGAGTCCGTTATGTGACGTAATATGTCTGGCGCCATCAAATGAAGGGATGTGCACCTTGATGGCATTTATTGCAACATCAAACCTTGCGTTGCGTGAGTTGGCGTCAGAAGCATGTCCGTAAGCTGTTTGTGGTGACGTCGAGCGGGAAAGTGTTGACTGATGTGCTGCTAGGCAGAGAGCTAGGCTAGCAACACGTATATTTCCATTGAGTTTGGGTTAGGTAGCGTTTTTCCGTTTTTATGGCATGCACATGCGATGTTCATTGAACTGTGGCGCTGCCTGTTGTGGGCAAACGCGTAGGTAAACTTGTCGAACCATAGCGCTACCTCTTATAAGCGGACGTGTAGGTGAATTTATTGAATCATAGTGTTGCCCATTGTAAGGCATGTTATGTGTGTGTGATTACTCTAGCGAGCTCAATTAAATCACATTAACACGTGCTTAAATATAGGCGTTTGTAAAACACTTAGAGCTTATAGGTTGTAGTGTATATGAAGGATTGTTTCTTGGTAATCTAAATTGAGTCATGTGTAATTGAGTCAATTATGTGAGTTGGTGAGTAGGTATCAAGAGGTTGTCAGAGACAATGGAACCTTAGACATAAAGCATATCCCGGACTCGTATCAACTCAAGATGACCCAATTATCTATGAACCAATCGATTGATTAAGCTAGAAACAATTTCTATATAGTACACAAGCATAGTTAGGTGATCACATATTTTAAAGCTACTGTGAACATGCTTGATTGATGAAGTTTGTTCGTGTGGGCTATATAGCATGTGAAGTCCGTGTATAATAGTAGGCATGTTTAGTCATCTTGATATAAATTAGGCATGCTTGACTAAGTTAAGGAAAATAATATAGAGAGATGAGATTTAGCTCTTGGCAGACTCCTTCAAAATACAATATTAAGCAGATGAAGTCCTCAAGTTGGTTGCAAATGTTAAGCCCAATTGTGGCAGGGGCATTCGGGAGGAGGCATCCGAGAGGGGGCTTCCGGGAAGGGGGGCGTCCGAGAGGGAGCGTCCGAGAGGTCCAAATTTTAAATTAGTAGAGTGAAGTGTGTTTTATTTTTATGGTATTTATATATGATTTGGAATGTACGAAACCCACAGATGGCGCCAAATATTTCTACCAAATTCCGCTAGGGTCTTCGATAGAGACATGAGTTCCTGTTACAAAAACATGCAAACAACGTTAGAGATGAAGACAGATTTGGCCCGCCTTCAACACTCTGATACCTAAGTCAGTAAACATGTAGAGTAACAAGTAAAATTATTAGACTAGGAAAGGGTTACCTAAAATGTGGTGAGAGACCTCCTTATAAAGGAATGAGAAGGTGACATCTTCTCTTCTTTAGCAATGTGGGAGTGTATGCACTCTTAACACAATTGAGAATAGCTTAGTCATTTACTCATAGTGATGAGTCACTAAGTGGCAAGTGGCTTACAAAATATTTTTTTATGATACATTCTCTTTGTTTTCTCTAATTTGGCTAATTAAAGTGCTAAGTGTGGCTTAATTAGAGGTTAAGCCCTAGGCGGTACTAACACCACACATCACATGCCTTAAACTGGTTTAATTCCTCTTGCATAGCTTGAATCCAATTTTCGTCACATAAAGCTTCTCTAAAAATTTTAGGCTTAATGATTGACACAAAACCAAAATGAGAAATAACATGTATGTCCTTTATAAACCCAACAAGAAAAGTTTTGAGGATGGAGAAATTGCTCATAACCCGTTGTGCTTTACTCCTGGTTTTCATAGGCTCGTCCACATTCCTAATGATATCAGATGAAGTGTGGTCTTTAGCAACCTACCTCTTTCTAGTTTTGTGAGGGGTTTGGATAGCCAGGGTTGCATCCATCCCAAAGCCATCATCTTCTGGTTCAGAATCTATTTCATCATCATCCGGTTGGGGATTTTGCTCACCAATTTGCTTTTCATTTGTGATTTTCTTAACTATCCTATGAAACTTGTCAAAGGTTTTTTATTTGGTTCTTATCAACTTTATCCATGTCAAACATATGAAATCATCTACTATCTCCAATGCTTTCAGTTTCAGTAGGTCCAACTAGATCTAAATGCAATAGTTCTAGCTCATTAGATGTTGGCTTAGTATTGAGAGAGGAATGAGAAGTTCTAGTAAACTTACCAATTTTACAATCTCCATACATACCTTGTGACTTACCAGTAAGCTTAGCAGACCTCTTACACATTCTTTTGATGATAGCTTCACCACATCTTGATGATTGAGATGACACATTCTTTTATGCCATAGGTCCAATGTATTGACGATAGCTGATGACCTAAAACAAACTTCAACATAGAATTTTATGTGAGCATGAACAAAGTAACACTGATCTTTTATTCGGTCACCTTTCACCATACTTTTTCCCTTTCCATTAAGAACAATACACTTGGCTCAATCAAAAGATACTACCTCATGTTAGTCAACAATTTGATTAACACTTAGTAAGCTTACTTCCAAGCCTCTCACCAACAAGACATTTTTTAGATGTGGGAAACCCGAGGTATTCACTGTCCCGCATCCAATGATTTTGGCTTGAGCACTATCACCAAAAACAACTTTCCCACAAGGATGAGAATCGTTCATTAAAGTGAACCACTTCTTGTCACCAATCATGCGACGTGAACAACCACTATCCATGTACCATTCATCTAACTTTCTAGTTATGAGAGCAGTAAGAGCAACATTGCAGAATGCAACAAATTTATATTTGTCTTTATGCACAGGTCTTACCCTGGACATTTTTTTTTTGCTTACGAGTCTCACCCTAGACATAAAATAGACCACATCTTCTTTTCTTTCCTCAGCCACATCCTCATAGGTTTACTCAGCTATTGTTTGTAACGGTGGAGTTCTATCTTTCTTAACCCAAGTGTCGCTTCCTTGGATTTGATTTCTGAGGGATGGAAAGATTCTTGGCTATTCTAGAGAATTCTCTAAGATATTTTTCTAGGGTGTATTGAAGATTAATCAAGGTGTTAAACTGATGAGGTTTTGTAGGACTATACTGATCCCTTCTTAGTTTCCAACAGTATAGACGTATATGTCCAATTTTACCACAAAAATGGCAGGTAGGAACAAAAGTCTTGCTAGTTTTAGCTGACTCGATAGGTTTGGGATTGCTAGCTTCAACAAACACAGTTGCAGTGTTGGTATTGGATCCCTCACCCTTGATATATCCCAATCTAAACTTATTTTTGTCAGTCTGTTCTAATCCAGATTGATTGACGCAATAAATGCTACAGTTTCTTCTTCATTTTTAGAAGGGGAGTTAGAATCACTATCGCTCCAGGATGCCTTAAGTGCCTTGGTAGACTTTCCCTTTTGGTTAACGTATTTAGCTGCTTTATATCCAAATCCAGTGCACTCAAAACATCTTGGACCATCATCTGATTTTTTAGTCGATTTAGACTTATAATTCTTATCAGTTGTAGTGTCATTACTCCTAGGGTTTCTAGAGAAAGATCCATTAGAGAAGTTCTTTGAAGAATAGAAAGGTCTACATTTCTTGAGGCATTTTTCAAATAGCTTTGTAAGAAAAGCAAATTCTTTTAGAGAATAATCATCACGATTCTCGACCTTCTCTTCTTCCTTCATTGAACTTAACGCAATTGTCTTTTCTTTCTTAGACTTCCTTCTCTTGGACTCAAAGGTTTTTAGGTTACCAACTAACTTGTCAAGAGAATATGTGTCTAAATCTTGATCTTTCTCGATAGCTATTTGTTTAGTTTCGAAGCTAGAAGACAGTGCTCTAAGAAACTTTTTGACAATTCTATGAAGAGCTAGTGTATCGCCTAGACCTTGACACTGATTTATAACATTAAGCAATCGACCATGGAAGTCATCGATAGATTCATCCTCACGCATGGTCATTTCTTCGAACTCAATGACTAGACTTTGAAGTCTTTGAGCTCTAACCTTAGCATTCCCTTCATATGTCATAACAATGGTATCCCATGCAGATTTAGCATTGGGGCAATGAATGATTCTATGACGCACTCTATCAGACAAGGCAATAAATAAGCTATGTTTTTCCCTAATATTTTCTCTAGCTAGCTCTTTCTCTTCTTGAGTCCATTCACTTTTCAATTTTGGAATGCTAACATTTGAACCCTCAAAAATTGGTTTCATTGGAGTTCTCCAACTCTCCTCAATCACAGTCCATTGTCTCCCATCATCTTGTGATTTTAGGAATGCAGTCATCATGATTTTCCATTGGGAGTAGTCCTCACCATCGAAAAATGGTGGGACATTAACAGAGGATGAACCTCTGTCCTGATTCATCTCGGTCCTCAGAGGATCTCACCAGCAGCGCTAGTGGCTGCTTTGATACCACTTGAATGGGAACTTGGCAACTTTTTTGTTTAAAGTCATGTTATCGGGGATAGCTATTAGTGAGTCTATCTTGACCAGCAGAGATTTACTATTGAAAATAAAGTTGTAATAAGTAAAATAGATAAACAACATCAAGATATTTTTTACTCGCAGAAACCTTGCAATCAGGGAGAAAAACTGTGTGACCTTAACTCTTGAAGACCAAACATTTTCACTATGTAAGACACTTAATACAAGATTTTTTTAGTTCATAGGATCAATAGCACTCTACTATCCTACACTAGTATCACACACTAGTTAATGAACTATTCTCTACTTGCTACCTAAGTGCTTACAATTGAAAAGATTAAGAAGATTCTCCACATAACTCAGGTATCTCTCAGCTGATTCTTCTAGAACTCTTCTGGGTTGCATGTACTACCAATACGACCTCATGGAGTACACAATGATATGAATATGAGAAAACGGGTTTAATGCAAACTGTAGTCACAATAAAATATCCAAAGGATAAACAACTTAGACTTTGCACAAAAGGAAAAACATATTTAGCTACACAAGAGCAAATTCACTATTTAAACAACCAGCTAAGTCGAAGGAACATGTCCTTTATATATAGGCCAGCAAATGAGACATAAATTCAAGGTCGAGATGCCTCAACCACAAGGAAGGAAGATGCTTTTAAAGATTCTTTGTGTCTTCAACCAAGACATGAAAGTGATTAGATAGTCAATAAGTAAAAAAAACTTTTTCTATCTCAGCAAAAAGAAAACTTCCTTCCTAGGATATAATTCAAATGAGAGAGAAAAAGTTTTGCAAGCTTTTACCCAAAATAGGTTTTTCCAAACACATCATGTCAAAACACTTTTCTCTAAACTAGCCTGTGACCATAGAGGTTTACAGTCTATCCATAGATAGACCAACTGGAGCCTTTGAATATCCTAAAGATAAAGTCACGGGTTAAGAAACTCATAAACCCAGATAACTTAGGATACTAAGGCTATTGGTCATCCTCCTGATATGCATATGCATGAATATACTTTTTTCCATGAGGTAAGTTGAGTCTTCAAACTCGTTTCACAGAATTAAATATCCACGTAGACTTGTGATATATTCTTCGGGGACTGTTTTGGTCATAGCAAGATATGCCAATTAATTTGTGTGCCAACAACTACACTACTGCTAGCTACAAGTTGTGTATACCATCCGACTAGCTCCAATTCGGATTCTCCTAACTTGCCAGTTACTTCTCACAATACCACTAACACATGGCATGGAATTTGTACTTTTTAAGAAGAAAGAAACCACCTACTATTATTATTATTATTATTATTATTATTATTATTATTATTATTATTATTATTATTATTATTATGCATCGGCCCCAACTCTAGAAAGCTATATATAGAGTTATTTTCAGTTAAGAACATCCGTACGGTGCGAGTTTTTCCTTTTTATCTCACTCAGATATCAAATCTTGATAATCAAGACCACTCATGTTATAGATACTACTTCAATTAAGTCACCTACAAAATTTGAGTCCAAACGAAAATCGTTTGGCCATTTGATTCGTCATTTATATATCGTCTGCATTTATTCGACGCTCCTTATTTGTTCGTAATATTTCACCATTTTAGATTACCAAACGATTATCAAATTTGGCAGAAATTTTACTAGTCTATTCCTTAAAGGGATATCCATAACATCAACAATTTAAATTGTTAAAATCAAATGTGAGATGATCAAAATAATCAAATCTTTACCATCCACACCGTGCAGACGTCCGCATTTAAAAATCACTCTCTATATATATGTTATATTCTCTTTGTAGAGGTATGATATCTTTGTTTAGCAAATGAGAGCAACTACAATCATCCACTGGAAATTGGCAGCATAGTTAATTGTTATTTACATAATGCAAAGTTGTTAAGGAAGTTAGTTACG
The DNA here is from genome assembly GCA_946800695.1 of Geum urbanum. NCBI lineage: Eukaryota > Viridiplantae > Streptophyta > Magnoliopsida > Rosales > Rosaceae > Geum > Geum urbanum. Next base: position 41,029,052 of record OX327007.1, on the reverse strand, counting down.
AGGCTAATTAGCAAGTTAATTAGCCTCGTACATTTGACAATAATTCAATTCGACGAGGCTAATTACGTTGCTTAATTAGCTTAGCTTGTAGCTGTACCAATGACGGCAGATTCCCAGGAAGACAGTTAGACAGGAACGAACTAACTTCTTTTCTCTAGCTAGCTCGGTGTGTCGAATATTAAAGGCCTATGTTCTTTGCTTTTGGGAAGGAGAAACCTCAAATAATGACTACTAATTACGTGAAGGACACTGGTTAACGTTTAATTAACTTGCATGATCGAAGAAGAGAGTATCCTCCAAAGATTACACGGATTCTATTATCTAGCACGTAATCGAAACCGGAGATTACTTATGTCATTTATTTGCTAATTTCGCTTCTGTTGGTATCCAACACGTCTCGTTCTTGCTTACGGCAACTATTTTCATATCTTAGTTCTTGAATTGGTATTCTTCGAACCTGATAATGCAAGTCAACCTCAACCCTAGTCATATGAGAACTCACAAGTGAAATTTTCATATGAATTTACGTCTCTACCACCTCGATCACAGTTCATTTCTACTCACTAGATAGCTCCCTTAAATATATATATAGTTGTTTCTGGTATATACTTGGTGCCTATTTGAAAACACCAACATGACTTGTCAAAGGGAATAACATACATTATCACCTTCGGAGAATAATAAAAATAAGTCCACTACTAACAGAAGTGGAATTCACATCAGTTTTGGTTTAGTTCGTAAACAAAACCCAGGTGCAATTTTCTTTGTTTATTCTCATCAAGCCACTGATGCATGTGATCGATTTTGTGAACGGTTTTTATAACCAGCCAACGACCACCGGCCGTTTCCATTTCTCTTTCAATACTTAGAACTCACAAAAGTCAATTAATATATTTTTCTCCCCACGTCAGCTACGATTATAAGTTTTAATTCATTTCGACGTTGATTGCCAAAATGCCAACGTAACGTAGTTCAATCAGACAATTAACATAATATAGTACTTCTGCAGTACCTAAATCCTCCATACAAGAATACTGTCATACTGGTCATATAAACAACTTGGTGTAAATTTTGGGCAATTCCACAACTTATGCATTATCATCCTATTAATTTCAATTCGAACCGTAAAATTCCTACCTCTCGCAAGGAGAAAATGACAGAAAAAAGAAAGAAAAAAAACTCCATATGATTCCTGATTTTTCATTACACGCATAATTATGTTAAGGCGGACATGTTTATTCAAATGAAAAGTTCCACCAACATTCTGCATCAACTTATATTTGAAACGAACAACCATGGCAAAAGGAGCTTAGGAACTTATCTTTTGACAGCTTTGATACAACAAAGGACGGCCTCCCCAACGGGATCATGGTAACTTCTTTGAAATCAGCGTATCTCGACTGCTTTCCAGTAAACACAATTAAGGTCCGCCCTGATGCTTTACAAGCTGTACAAAGTGCACCAAACGTTTAGTATTGAGCGATTTGCGGAGACATCTGCGCAAACAGTTCATGTCTACCTCAATGTTCAAAGTAGTTGCGCACCATTTTTGGAAAATAGAACCCTTCAGTGTAAACTCAAAATTCCACCCTATCCATTCCAGTGTCATTTTCATCCTCTGAGTCCCTTCGAGAGATTATATCCATCAGTTTCCTAGTGGCTTGACCAACAGCACGAGAAGTCTTCTTTGCTGCTCCAACAACAGCAGGCTGTAATGAGATTACTGGAAGGTTTGCCCTCTCTTGGATCATTGCTGCATCAGGAAAGATAGCCATTTAGAAATCAGAGAAAATCGAAGGAAGCCTTACTAATGAAAAAGGCAGCAGTTATTCTAACCAGTAGTAACAAAGATGTAACTTAAAAACATACACATCGTCTGCTGCCGAGCAAGTGAACCAATCTGCCGAATCCCAGCTTCTGCTGCTTGAACAGCTTGAGTAGATTTGTTGACCCCATCAGCTATCTCTTGGCTGAGTTCAGATGTAATAAAACAAAGGTACAAGTCATTCAAATCATAACAAACTATTAAACATTTCAAAATGAAATATGCATTGAAGATCCAAAAGAGAACTAGAGAGGCTTGACAGTTAACAGACACATCAATGGTAAGAATATGTCTTCTTAACAAACTCCACATTTCTATCACAGAAGAATAGCACTTTTACATTATGAATTACAGCAAATATTATCGAAGAAAAGAAGGACCATACTTGACTCAGTTAACTCCCTATAAGAAGTTCAGTAAATATAGCAGGCATGGACAAGTAAAGTAAAGTGAACCACTGAATGACCCATTTTGGAGCTGGAACTATAAACCAGGAATATCTGCCAGCTCAGCTCATACGAAAAAGACCAGTGATGGAACATAAGGAGTGTTATAAAGAAAGGTTAATGCTAGTCAATCAACCCATGTGTGATCAGAAATAAAGACTTGAAGATCACCTTAGACCATTCAGTTCAAGTGTGAGATCACTTATTTCCATTCCTGAAAGCCTAATGGCAGCCATCGTACTAGGGAGTTCTTCACGCACTGTATCCGCCAGTTTCGAGAGAGAAGTTGCAGCTCTCCCCATTGCCTGGACGACATACAAGAAAAATGAGGTACATCACAGCCAGATATCAGATAACATCTTTAAACCCCACAGTTAAATCAAACAAATGTACATCTAGAACCACTGAATCTAGAAGCATATAAAACCCAATAACTCTTTCTCAACTACCCTGAACATACGAAATACTCAACAACCACATTCTACTTTTCTCTAGGAATCCAAACCCAGCTCGCACGAAGTTCATTGAAAATCATAACACTAACTATCACACATTGCATGCCAGCAATAGACAATCAGACTTATCACGGTAAAGTCAGAACTTCGTAACACTCAAGCTTGCATGTTTCGAAGAAATTATACAGACTACAAGTTCATTCAAATTCAGATGAATGTTTGAGCAACAGACAACTTACACATATAGTTGGGACAGCTGCAATCACAAGGCTCGTAAATGCCACAGAAGTCTGCAAACATTGACATCCATAGAAATCTCGTTATCAGCAATTAAAGCAAAAATGAGCTTATTCTTCTGATTCAAACAATAAAATACAATCTTTAAACCTAGAATTCAAATTTCAACAAAATTGAATCAAATAAAACTCAAACGACGGTCGTGAATCGTAAATTGAGCTCATACCGTGCAGGCTATGAAGGTCATGAGGAAGAAAGCCTGGTCGCCCAAGCTCAACTTGGCCGCCGTCGGAGTCGGAACGCTAGGGCTTCCGACCTCCACATTCCACCGGCTCTGCGACGACGCGTCGTCGTTGTCTTGAAATTGAAGAAACCCTTCCCTGATGGCCTCTGCCGCGATCGTCGGTTCGGAATCCGAGGACGAAAACGACGTCGCTTTGTCGGAAGTGGAAGCGCAGAGCTTGATTGAGCGGGAAAGCTTGGGAGACGAGAGGAGAGAAATTGAGCTGAATTTACAGGGTTGGAGGAGAGTGATGGAATAAGAAGAAGAAGAGTTGTGATTGGGACTTAGGGCACGAAATTGGGATGAGAGGTGGTTTAAGAGGTGAGAAGATTCCATCTCGTTTTGTTCCACCAAAATTTTTGAAGCTAAAGTTTCAGGCTTTGAGTAACCGCCATTTCGGATAAACCGAAGGCCGTCGGACGTCTATAAATTTGAAGGAACGCTTACACGACGAATGACTTGTGCTAATAATATTTGCGGGCTTGAAAAAAAAACTGAAGTCCCCGACGAAAACTGTTCATTGTATTTTCGGAATGATACACAACTTCTGTCTACGAATAAGTCTTGTCCTAAAGTATGTTAGTCAGCGTTTCTTTTTGCACGACGAAGTTTTCGTGCGTTAAGGAGTTATGTACTGCAGATACATGATTAGAAAAGCATATTGGTGTGGAATGTGATCTCGATATTGGTGTGTAATGTGATCATTGTGATGTGATCCCAACATACATGGACCGATCTAGCCCTAAAGCTCCATGGATTGCAACTCACCCAAAAATTTGGGGAAATTGAAGAAAAAACTAGGTATACAACTCCTCAACCATCCACTCACCCAGCCATGCACGCACGCCTCCTCTGCTGTCTCACAACTCATCTCCGTTCGTTCTTTCTTCCAATCTCACTCGCTTTCGTATGACTCTCTCCCAATCTCTCCTTCAAATAATTTTTGGTTTTGTATTGATGTGAAATAAATAAAAATGTACCCTTGGGCATAGTTAGTTATCTTATTAGCTTGGTTATGCAAATTAACCCAAATCATTGGGTAGGGGTCGACAATGGACCTGGTTGGCCGCCTAAGCCTAAATCCATCGGGCTCGGGTCGGGTAAGGCAGGGCCGGACCAGACTTTTTCTTCACGTCTCCAAAATCTGGGCCAGACTTTTTTGAAAATTTAAAGCTCATGGGCTTTTAGGGTCGGGCGGGTCGAGCTTTTTTTTGTATTAAATAAAAAAAACTTAAAAATCAAAAGTGTTTAATTATCAATTATATCAACAATTATATACACTAAATAATATAAGCCTCAAAAAATTGATATTTAGTATATAAATGAATGATATTAAGGTAAATTAGAGAGTTTAGAAGTTGATATTGTTAAAATAATTTATAACATATACAATTGATGAGCTTGATGAGCTTGGTCCTACGGGTCTCGATGGGGTTTGACGGACCGGGTTTTTTTAGCCCATAGACTTTAGGACCTCGGCTCGACCCCGGTCATATGCCATAGGGCCGATCTTTTTGGGCCTAAATTCGGGCCAGACCGAACTTAGATATTTTGGGCCTCTGGCTGCCCACATAATTTTTAGGCCTATGGACCAAATGATGACCCTACCATTATGCTACTATCTCCATATGCACCTAATTCTTTGACAAACACATATCAGTGTTCACTAATTAACAAATGTGATCAAATTACAGAGCTAGCTTGACAGTCATTAATTTTCCACATAAGTTTTTCTCCTTACATGTTTTATTGCTTTGAGATTGGTAATATTAATAATGTGTATTTTGGATTGAAAGCATTATGTTCAGTACGTATGTTTCTTGAATTTTTACATTGACCCGGAGGAGTTGGTTTTGTATAAATTCTCATATGTGTATTCGATTTCTTGCAGCGTGTACTCGGTTTCCAATTTAATCTCCAAAAAAAAATTATGCTTTGCGCACAAAATATAACCCACTCTGTTTCAAAATCCTGGATTCGATCAGCTCCTATTAATGGAATTCGATCTCAACCTAAAAGAGTTTCCAATACAAAGAGTTCTTCTCAATTCTTTGCTATATGAGCCTTCTGAAGCGGGGCAATAAATCCCGCGGTATCCTGGTGCTCCTATTTTAGCTGTTGTAATCATGGTGTTAAGTGTTAAATTAAGATGAAAAAAAAAACAAGAATCTTGCACTATATATATATATATATGTGTGTGTTACATTGACAAGGGCTGAATTGTCTCGAGATACTAAAGTTCACATATCGCTTTAATTATGTAGATACACATGTTCAGTTCAAATTACTTTGATTGCTTGCAGGTCTCTTAATTGTATTGTTCTATGTGGTGTTGTGGACACAATTAAGGACTAAATAACTAGCTGGATATGTACAGTACAACTGCTTGAATTTCTAATAGGAATGGTTTATGCTTCTCATTGGTATCTCCAAATGGAGTAGATTTAAGGTTAAGGGTCACGATCATGGCTTTCCCCCTTTTTAGTAACTTGTATTTGCTATAAACAATGGTAGCATGACAAATTCGATGTCATACAGAGAGCCATAGTATTGTTTAAACTTTAAACTGGTATCCATGCCGGTCTTAATTAAACTTGGTCAATGCCTAGCTACAACCGGCAATTAGTTAGTTTATAATCTTTTATCTGTCATTATAATCCAAGAGCCTTAATTATGAACTCGTTGTTCTTTTCACTGCTTCAACATCCATTGTGAGATCAGATTCATTGATCTCATTCAGGCAAAACAAAATAACGGAGAAGCTTGTTTCAAGCTGGTACAATGTTCAACCCTTGCCGGAGACATACATATTCCCACCAGATGCCAGACCGGGGAAGCTCAGCACTCTTCCTCCATCAAACAACATTCCAGTGATTGATCTTGGTCGTGGTGGACAAGTAGGTCATGATACTCGTACAGTTGAGCAAATACTTGAAGCTAGTCAAGAATTCGAGTTTTTTCAGGTATGGCGTTTCTTGAATTCTTGATTCCCTTGGTTGTAAAGTTACGTGAAGTTCCTTAAATCTCAGTGCTTTAACTAATCCAACGGTGTAGACGGCTGCCACACATTAATAATGGTAGTTTAGGAATTTCAGTGAATTAAATGTGTTAACAGACGTTATCCCCCTTTAAAAAAATCCTAAAAATAAAAATAATCCCAAAAAAAAACCCTTGATATCAGTTTGACAGTTTCAACAGTTCGTGCATGTCTTGCTAAACCCAGGTTATGCGATTCTTGTTCTTCCACTCTGTTGTTTTGATGGGATCCATGTGGCTCTGATTAGTCGCCTAGTCGTTTGTTGGGATTTGGAAAATTTTGAGAGGGAGGAAGAAGAGAGTTATGGGATCGTGAACTGTGAGATCAGTTTGTCTAGAATTTTTGCCTTCTTATAGGTAATCAAGTAAATGGTTTAAATCTATAGCTAGGGCACTTATTTTGCATCATATATTGGCTATCGATTATAATTATCTAGAATTTTATCAAAGGTTTCAGGTTTGAGATTCGTGAAGAGCAATGGTAGATAGATCTGTCTCGATACTTGATGCAAAGTAATTAACAAGAGAAGATAACCCAGATGGAGAAAGGAATCAAATGATTAATTAGAAAACTAGTGTTGGGTGCGGATTATTGGTAGAATACATGACTCAAGTTGGCTCTCTCTTTGACTTGTAATCCGCACAACGCCAGAAAATACGAAGTAGAGCTAAGGATTCGTTTGACTGGTTTGAGCATGTTAACGGCTTAAGTTACCGGGAATCAGAATCAAATTATCAAATTAGAATTAATCCTACAAGACGCCAGATTAACCATTGGATTATATAGAGCACTGAGATTTAAGAAACTTTACGTAACTTCACGGTTCTTTCACTTTAGAGAAGCCGGATCCCTTTCGTGGAAGCCAAGATTTCTGGCTTTCTTTTATTCAATTTGGAAATTCAAGTACTATATGCTTATATTGTAGTGGGTACGTTTTACAAATTATGCAGGTAATCAACCATAGAATATCCGAACATTTGTTGAATGACACTATGGATGTGTTCAATGATTTTTTTTGCATTGCCTCCAGAGGGCAAGGCAATCTATTTCTCTGAAGACCCCAACAAAGTATGCAGACTTGTAACTAGTACAAGAAATTATGATAGGGATGATGTTCATCTTTGGCGTGATGCCCTTCGACGTCATCCTGTAGAGAAATTCATCCCACATTGGCCACAAAAACCGTTGAAGTATAGGTAAGCAACCAGCAGGAATGCATGAAATAGTTGTCAGTAAGTGATGAAGTCATGTAAAATGCAATAGTTGCATTTTTATTTGGTTAATTTCTAGCAATCTTGAATACAGCACTCAGATTTGAATTTTTTGAAGGCATACAAATATTGATTATTTCTTGCAATTGGACAAAACACAGTAGATGAATGATCATCAATAAAAATGTTGACATAACTTACTTTATCTCAATGCAAATCAGGCAGTTCATTCATATGCATATTATGATGTTTTTCACTGAGGATGACATATGTACCACATATCCTAGACCTTTCTGGGCTACCCTAAAACATATAGCCGTTAGTAACTCGTTTTCAAATTTTTCAAAAATTTGGTTTTTAAACTTCCCTCCAATTTGAAAAATGCTCTTTAGGACATGCAACTATGATCATTGACTTACTTATCAAATTGGATTAGATAGCTTGTCACTCGAATTGTGTTGGTTAACTCAAACTCGTTGACATTTCTCCTCGGTTTTGTTGAAAAGCTTTTTCAAAAACTGGGTTTTCGAGTTGACCTATGTGCATGGGCTGGTTACTTTGGTTTATGGGAAAAAGCTTATGTGTTCTTATGGTATAGTCTTTTCCTTGAGTTGTGACAACCATCTTTCTTACCTCAGTCTTCGTCTCGAACTGTTGGTTCTTGCAAGGCAGGGTTTTGCCAACTGATTTCTTCTGGTAACCGCACACGTGCTTGTCGCTTCGTGCCTCTACTTGTGTGGGCGACTGTTGCACATTTTTCTTGGTTTGTGTGCTGTTTCTTTTCAGTCTACATGTGCGCATCCATATGCTCTTAACCCCTGCTTTTAACCATCGTACAAAAACAGAGCTGTTGGGTTTTTGCTGGGTTCCCGTGGTACTTGGCTGTATCATCTATATAAGGACTAGGGCTTCCTTAGTTAGATGGTTGATTAAGTGAGTATTATTTTGGGTGATTCTTTGAGAGCACAAAATTGTGTAGTTTTCTCTCTTCACTTCTCTTCTCTTTCTGTGTTTATGCTTACTCTTTGCTGTGCATGTAAGCTGTAGATTATTATTCATAAAAACTGTTTTCAAAACTCATATGCCTCATTGCATAAGTGTATTCCATTGAGATAGGTATGGAGATGCTCAACCCGAAGAAGTAGATCAAGAAGATTTAACTTACAAATAGTTAAGATCTGAGTTGATGCTTCTAGACATTTTCCAAGTTGTAAACACATAAGTCAAGTAGTGTAGCTCTGTTTAGAACTGGTAGTCAGACTAGTTAAGGATAGCATATGGGCTATGTATCCCCAGAGTACAAAAGTCTTGTAATTGTGTGTGTTACTTTATAGTGAAAAAGTTTGTCCCTCAAGAGTTAGGGGCACACAGTTTTTCCCCTGGTTGCAGGGTTTCTGCGTTAAAGAAAAACATCTTTGTGTTATTCATTACGTACTGCTTTTACAGTTCAAACACTCGTATTCTGTAATTCGGGATAGGTTGCCAATCTGCTATCCCCGAGTACAGTTTAAGTGAAAAAGTTATACAAGGCATATTCATCCCCCCTCTAGGACCTTTATTTTTGTTTCAGAGATCATGTTGGAAAATATTCCACACAAGTGAGGGAAGTGGCTTTGAACATTTTGGACTTGATCGCTGAAGGACTAGGTTTCGGACATGAGTATCTCCATGATGAACATAGCCAACAAACTGTGCTCTCAGTTAATTACTGTCCACCTTGCCCAGACCCAAGTTTGGCATTAGGAATATCGAAACACTGTGACCCAAACCTCATCACAATGTTACTCCAGGGGAGTGTAAATGGCCTATAAGTTTTCAAGGATGGGGAGTGGATTGGTGTTGAACCTGTTTCACATGGACTTGTGGTTAACATAGGGTATATGTTACAAGTATATACATCACCATTTTTCTTATGTGCCGAAAATCATAGACATAGATTACTCAGTGTGGTTACTTTAATATTTTTGGTCTAAATGTGATGCAGATCATTAGTAATGGGAAGTTGAAATGTTTTGAACATTGAGCAGTGACGAATTCAAGTAATGCTCGAACATCTGCTGCATTTTACATTGCGCCTTCCCCAAGTTGCCATATAGAATCTGCAGCAGCTCTTATAAATGCAAGTAATCCCCAACTTTATAAAGGCTTCCAATACAAAGAGTTTCTATCCAACCATCTTATGAAGCTGGGAAAAATTGATGTTGTCCTGGAACCTTTCAAGCTCCAAAATTAGCTGCCGTTGATGATCTTTGTTTGAGGGCTTGTAGAATTGTAGAATTGTATTGCCTTGCCTCAACACCTTTACATTTGAGTATATATAGCTACAACAGCTACTGTTACATAATCTAAGCTATGATGGAGAATAATATTGTAGGCTATACATCGGTTACAAATCTATGCTATAGTGGAGAATAACTACAATTGAACAGCAAAATTAGAGGAAGAAGAAATCATGCTAACACCCCCCCCCCTCCAAACTTGATGGTCCTTGGCTTACAAGTTTGCAACACAAAATGTTGATTCGATGCTTATGGAGTGGGTTGGTGAGTAAATCAGCCGGCTGGTCCACGAAGGGGATGAAACAAACACGGTGACTTCCTAATGCAACTTTTTCCCGAACAAAATGATAATCCAACTCAATGTGTTTTGTGCGAGCATGAAACACTGGATTGTTGGCCACCAGCTTAACCACGTTGATTCGGCACTGGGATGGGCAATGGAGCGATACTCAGATTCTGCACTTGAACAAGCAACAGACGGGTGTTTTTTAGAACACCATGAAATCAGGTCGGACCCAAGATAGACAAGATATGCAGATATAGAGCGGGGAGAAAGAAGAAGAGAACATCAAATTCGTAGACCCATATCGCCATACGTATATAAGGCTTTGAATGCAACAAACAGAATGAAGAAGAAGAGAGTGGAGATTGAATCAAAAAATAGGAAGAAATGGACGGAAACAATATTGGAGAAGAACAAGAAAGGAGAAAGAAAGATAGTGCACGTGGGGTCCTAGTTTATATATTAATATATTGCTATTCATACCTAATAAATCAAAGAAGTTGTAGAGATATAACAATGAAACAAGTTGGTGCAGTGGTTAAAGTTGTTATTATGTGTGGAAGATGTTGAGGTTTCAACACCTCATACACACAGAAAGTTGAGAATTTTTTATTTCGGTTGGTTTCAGCTGAACTGGGTTATAAAAAATCCAAGCCCAAATTGAAACCGAACCGAATAATAGGTTTCGGCTCAGTTCAGCCGAACCGGATCTTCTGTCACCAAAATTTTGGCTTATTTAGGCCCAACTTCAACTGATTTCGGTTGGTTCGGCCCAAATCGGTCCAAAATGTCAGGCCTACAAAACACGACCGCTAATATAATATATTGGACTATAACAGTTTTTTTCCTTGTTACATCTCCGCTTGGCTGGAATGGCTGCTACTCCGAAACAACAAATCCTCCCACGTTTGGAAAAAGGGCGGCTACTGTTGGGACTCAAATTGAAAGAGAAAGGGAAAATGTAAAGGAAAGCATGAAGAAGATAAAAATGAAGAGTAAGTCCTTGTTTTCTCCCATTCCTCACTGCTACAATCGTTTAAGTACTCTATGCTACTGGGCCTGGGCCTTATATAATGAGTTGCATAAATATAGTTCTAATGTCCAAAGCTAACTAGCTCAATATAGCAATATGGTGAAGTGATCGCAACACGTCCTCCCCCCTAAGAGGAGTGCCGTCCTCGGACTCCGAACGCCGGAAAACGTTGCATGAGATCATGTGCAGCTTCCCACGTGGCATCAGCCTCTGGAAGCCCTTCCCAGTGTACTAACCATTGAGTAACATTGCGAGACTTGTGCTTGATGACGCTCATATCCAGGACTTGTTTTGGTTTCCAAACAAACTGTCCTTCCTCAGAGAACTCTGGTAGTGTCTGCATTAGTGGCGTGTCTGTACCAACTCGTTTTTTTAGTAGGGAAACATGAAAAACCGGGTGCAAGCGTGAGTGAGAGGGCAGCTTCAGACGATAAGCCACAGTGCCAATGCGTTCCAGGACTTGAAATGGTCCATAGAAACGTGGAGAGAGCTTGTGAGAATTGCGTGGTAGCAGAGACTTTTGGCGATATGGTTGAAGCTTCAAAAATACCCAGTCCCCTACATTGAATTCCCTCTCTGTACGTTGTTTGTCAGCCATTTGTTTCATTCGGTTTTGAGCTTGATGCATGTGAAGCTTGAGAGTGCTAAGGAGTTGATCACGGGAACACAGCTCCTTGTCCACGGCATTCACCTTTGTGCTGCCTGGGAGGTAAGGTGAGAGCAATTGGGGAGGTCTGCCATAAACTGCCTCAAAGGGAGTCATTTGAATTGTAGAGTGGTGGGTAGTGTTATACCACCATTCAGCCCAATGTAAAAGTTTACACCAAGAAGTTGGCTCATCCTGCACAAAACATCTCAAATAATGCTCAATTGACCGATTAACCACTTCGGTCTGACCATCCGATTGAGGATGGTAAGAGGAACTGTGGCATAGCAGAGTACCCTGTTGCTTGTGTAATTCCTGCCAAAAATGACTAAGAAAAACAGGATCTCGATCAGAGACTATGGACCTGGGCAACCCATGTAATCTGAACACCTCTCTGACGAAGATAGACGCAATCTCCACAACAGTATAGGGGTGAGAAATAGCTATAAAATGAGCATATTTCGATAACCGATCCACAACCACAAATACAGCCTTTTTGCCGTCCGATTCCGGCAAGCCCTCTATGAAATCCATCGATAAATCAAACCAAACATTTTCAGGGATGGGTAGGGGTTGTAACAAACCTGGAGGGTGTATTGCTTCATAAGCTTGTCTCTGACATTGATCACAGGAGGCGATGTAGGCCTTGACATCGGCACGCATACTCGGCCACGCAAAGTTGCGCTTAAGGCGAACTAAGGTACGTAAATAACCCGAATGACCCGCTTGAACAGACCCATGAAATTCCCACAAGAGCTTTTGGCGCCACTCCGATGAAACTGGCAAAAAAAACTTACCTTTGTAAAGTAAGCGATCATTGCTCCAAGTGAATCCTGCTTTGGTAGGTTTCCCCTCTCGGAGAGCCTGGATAATGAGCTGTGCCTCCGGATCACGTGCACAGGCTGCCTGGATCTGTTGGACACCCTCAAATAATGGCTGAGTGACGGCCTGGATTGCGTACAATTCGCCCTGCCGAGATAGGATGTCCGGAACGGTGTGAGACTTTCCGGCCTTATACTCGATTTTGTAATCATAGCCCATTAACTTACTCAACCACTTGTGTTGCGCCGGCGTCGTTATACGCTGATCGGAAAGATGTTTGAGGGTTTGATGGTCTGTGAGAATTGTAAAACGGTGGCCCAAAAGATAGTGTCGCCACTTCTCAACGGCGAACAGGATTGCAAACATCTCCTTCTCGTATGTGGAGAGAGTCCGATTTGATGGAGACAAAGCTTTACTCAGAAACGCAATTGGATGCTGGAATTGGGAAAGTACGGCGCCGATTCTGATCCCGCTTGCGTCAGTCTCTAGAGTAAATGGGTGAGTAAAGTCGGGCAAGTGCAATACCGGGGCCATCGTGAGGGCTGTTTTCAGAGCTTGGAAGGCATCAATGGCGGCGGCCGACCATTGAAAAGCGCCGGAGCGGAGCATGTTTGTGAGAGGTTTCGCGAGAATGCCATAATTTCGCACGAAACGTCTGTAATATCCTGTTAAGCCCAAAAATCCTCTAAGACCCTTTGGTGTAGTGGGCCGAGCCCATTCCTGAATGCACTGCACTTTTTCTGGGTCCACAGCCACCCCTTCGTGGGAAATTATATGACCCAGGTACTGAAGCTGGTGTTTACCAAATTCACACTTAGAAAGCTTCACTCGCAAGTCATGATCAAGTAGAACTTGAAAAACAGATTCCAAGTGCTTGAGATGGGTCTGCAAATCAGGACTATAGATTAAAATATCATAAAAAAAAACAAGAACGAACTTACGTAAAAAAGGGCGGAACACTTGGTTCATTAGAGCTTGAAACGTCGACGGGGCGTTGGACAACCCAAATGGCATGACCACAAATTCATAGTGGCCGTCATGAGTACGAAAAGCCGTTTTATGTATATCGTCTTCGTTCATACGGATTTGGTGATACCCCGAACGTAAGTCCAATTTTGTGAAGAACTTAGCTCCATGGAGCTCATCAAGTAGTTCGTCCACAATAGGAATCGGAAATCGGTCGGTCTTTAATGGTGACATTGTTGAGTGCCCGGAAATCCACACAAAAACGCCATGTATCATCCTTTTTACGAACCAACAAGACTGGAGAAGAGTAAGCACTTGTACTCGGTCTAATCTTCCCGGATTTCAACATTTCGGTCACTTGTTTTTCGAGCTCCGCCTTTTGAGAATTGGCATAGCGGTAGGAACGAACATTGACCAGATTAGCCCCTGAAATTAAATTGATCTTGTGGTCGATGGCCCTCTTAGGTGGTAAACCCGTCGGTTCCTCAAAGAGGGTGTGATATGTTGTGAGCAATAATTGGAGGTCCAACTCACTACCATCCGTAGGAGACACAGTAGGAGAGTCGCTGAGCTCCATCATGTGATGTGGAAAAAGGGACATTAAGGAGGTTGGTTCATGTGTAGCGGACCGAGTTGTGATGCCTTGCAAAATGTGACATTTACCCTCCGACTTAAACATCATGACCTTATCAAGGAAGTGCCATCCTATGAATCCCAACGTATCAAGCCAATCCGCTCCCAATAACAAATCACAATCAGCAATTGCAAGCAATAGAAATGAACTTGTGAAACAATAATCTTGAATTTTCACTGCAACATTAAGGGCTCTGCCTTTTGGATTAATGGAATTCCCTGATGCATCTTTGAAGCCTAACTCGGATTGGGCTTCGATGGTAAGGCCCAAACGTGTTGCTACCAATGGGTTGAGAAAGCTTGTAGCAGAGCCACAATCAATAAAGATCCGAATGGGTTCCTCCCTGATAACACCGTCAAACCGCATCATTTGACCCACCGAGGAGTGGGTGATGGCACATAGTGGTAGTGGTCCAGCTACGTTCTCTGGGGCATTAACTGTGGCGGCGGTTTCGTCCTCATTGTCGGTGTCTGATGCACACGGTGATTCCAAAATAGCAAGAACGGGGCGGCGGCAGTTGTGGGTAGGAGACCACTGACCAGGACAGTGGTAGCATTGACCACGCGCGCGTCGTTCTCTCTGTTCTTCGGCAGACAGGACCACAGTGGGTCTGTCGTTTCGTGGGCGTGGAGCGGGGGCTGTGGCACGCGCTGCAGCATTGGGTGGTCCTTGTTCAGCTGGGGCATTAGTGGAAGGATGCGCAGCTGGGGACCACCGCGACGGCCGGGATGCGCGGCGGTCGGCGATTTTGGCTTCAAGTCGGCGAGCGGCGCGTTGTGCTTTCGTGAGAGTTGGAGGCTCCAACACCTGAACATCGTGGCGAAGCTCAGATTTTAAACCACCGATGAATATGGGCAACAAATCGGTCTCCGACCAGGCCTTGGCTCGGCAGGCTAATTTGGTGAATTCGGTAATATACTCATCGACTGTGCCTTGTTGTTGCAGGTGAGACAGAGTGGCCATATGATCAATCTCGCTGCCAGAACCAAAATGCTCCAGAAATGCTGCTACAAAACGTTCCCACGACAGAACTGGGTTTCTCTCTTCCAAGGAATTCATCCACATCGAGGCGTCTGGGCCAAAATTGGAGGCCACGGTTTGCACCCGTTCGTGTAAGGGAACTCGTTGATTTCGGATGTGGCGTTCCGCCATAGCTAACCAACCCACTGGGTCGTCCCCGTTGAAACGTGGTAGCTCCGATTTCGGTGGACGGTAAGGAATGGGTTCGGTGGTAGAGCGGTGTGGGTGCATCGCAGTTGGAAAAGTGGGGTAGTGATATGGGTTTGGTTGCATTTGGGCTTGTTGTAGCTGGTACGCTTGGTGGTATAATGGTGGGAACATGAAGGGAGTGGAGGTGGGTTGAAACTGTTGTGGTTGAGAGTGGCAGGGTGGGTTGGGTGGGTAAGAGGATATGGGTGTGAAGGGAGGAGCAGCACTGTTGAGAGTGCTCTGGTGAGAAAGGGAAGGACCAACTTCGCGCCAAATCGGCATGGATGTCATGGTCGACGGAGTGTGTGAACCGGGTGTGTGGGTGCCAAACTGTAGTGGTGGAGCCATTGAGGCGTTCACCGGAGCTGGCTTGGTAGAGTTCGTGGAGAGCGCTGCCAACTGCGCTAGTACTTGAGCCTGAAAAGCCTCATGAGACATGGTGCGTTGAAATAAGGCATCAAGACTCTGTTGGAGCTCATCGTTGCGAGCATGAAGAAATTCCACCGAAGCTCTAATATTAGGAGGGTGGGAAGAGGGTGGGCTTGGGTTTATGGTGGTGGAAGGGATGTTGGAACTGGTTTGGGTAGAATTGGTTTGTGAATGTGAAGGTGGTGGTAGTGTGAAGTTCAGCGGTTGTGATGGGTGTGGATTTTGCAGGCCTCTCATGGCTGAGACCTGGGTCTGATACCAGTTGTTGGGACTCAAATTGAAAGAGAAAGGGAAAATGTAAAGGAAAGCATGAAGAAGATAAAAATGAAGAGTAAGTCCTTGTTTTCTCCCATTCCTCACTGCTACAATCGTTTAAGTACTCTATGCTACTGGGCCTGGGCCTTATATAATGAGTTGCATAAATATAGTTCTAATGTCCAAAGCTAACTAGCTCAATATAGCAATATGGTGAAGTGATCGCAACAGCTACACTCTCTTTCAGTGGACCCCAGTTGATAGGGTTGGGCCGTTTGGGGCAGCCGCCTCCCAACTGTATTTTTTCCTAACATGTGAACCCAGAGCCCGAGTAGAAATTGGGCTAGTCGGGTCAAATCCTAACCCAGTAGACCAGATACATATTGGGCCAAAAAAGCCCCAGCAAAATCGAAGTCAGTGAAGTACAAAGCTGAACCGAGCAGTACATACAACTGAGTGACTTCGAAAATTGGGAGGGAAGATAGAGAGAGTGAAGGGAAAGGGAAAAGCCACCGGAGAATGGCTAACCTGAGTAGCCTTATACACGAGCTCCGAGAACGCATAGCCGCCGCCTCCGCCACTCCTCCGAACAACAACTCCGACGACGACGTCGCTTTGGAGACTCGATTCCGCGCCGTCCTCCCTAATCTTCTCCAAGCCTACGTCGTTCCCTCTCCCTCCGGTAACCACTCCTACTCTCTAAAACCCTAGCTTTTCGATTTCAATTTCACCTTCTCTACTCTACTCTACAGTAGCGAGCGAGTGAGTTTGTGTTGTTTGCAGCGAACGAGAGAGAAGTGACATCTGTGCTGAGGCTCATCGCTTACATCGCAAAGCATTTTCCCGGAGCTTTTTACCATGGAAAGGCCAGCGCGATTCTCCCTATGCTTGGTCGCATGTTGCCGTTCTTCGCTGAGCCTGCGTTTCGGTAAGGGATTCTGGAATCTCAACGTTGAATTTTGGCTCCGATTGTCTTTGATTCACTGTCGAAACAGCATTTGTTGTGATTGCGGTTATTTGCTTTGGCTTTTTGTTAGAGTTTGTTGTGATATCTATGTGTTTTGTTCAGCTCTAGGCATGGAGTTATATTTGATACGGTTGGAGCACTTTTGGCATTGCTTCGTAGTGGAGCACAGGATGCCTTTCGTCAGTTTTTCGTGGATTCTATGCTGGCTATTCAAGGTAAGGACACAAGTTTCTGTGAATAAAACAGTTGATGAGTTCTATTGCTGATGTGATCCTTGGATAGTTTCAAACTTTCGGTTCACTTCTTGCTTGAACTGATTCATTTTTTGCTTAAGATAAGTGTAGTTTCGTTGAACCGGACTTTTACTTCATTGATTCCTGTTAAGCATACGAGAAATCTGATATAGGTTTGAATTATTCAGATATTTTGTGTGTCGCATCAGTCTGTGCCGACAGATCAAGTTTTACAGATTCAACGAAATTGACCTTGAAGTGTTTTGGCGAGTCTTTCAATTCTATTTTTGTTGATCCTTCACATCTTGGAGAGCTCCCACAATTTATCAGACCCGTGGATGGCTCTGGGATATTGATTAACCTTACAGGCAAAACAAGGTGGTGTCCTTTTGCAACTTGGATGATTAAGCTTCTTGGGAAATGCATAACTGACGGAACTCTATATGTGGATGGACTCATCAATGTGTCATTTCTTATGGCTGCATGGTCACTTTTTTGCTATGGGGATGCTGATCTGCATACGGTGAGTACTGATTATCAAAACCTTTCTGGTGGTGTATAATTCAAAGTGTATGCATGATAATGCAATTTGAAATATATACATCTAAGACAGTGAGCTGTTCAATAGTTACAATAATTATATTAAAATATTGTAGCACTCCAATACAAATTTCTAACTTTTTGTCTTTTCACTTTTATGCAAGGCACTCTTTGAATTTGCACGCATCGTTGGATCTGCGATAAAATATGATGTCATTCCCTATCAGAATATAATCCAGTCGATATCTTCTATATTGAGCGAGGACAAGGATGGGACTCCTGCATTTAGGTCCGTCCCTGCATGCCCAAGATGTTTTGTTCATTAAGTGAAACATACCCTAGGATAAATGTCCACATGAAGCTTCCAGTAACTTTTTTCTTCATAATCTTTGCGTAATGTGGCTGGCTTCTGTGGAAGGTCAATTATTTATTTCCTATGACCTTGGTGGTTGGATTATCATGAACTACTCAGACTCCCCCCAAACAGGCCCATGCCATAGAGTTGTAGGACACTCTTCTCTATATATATGCGTTGCAGCTGCATTATCCTAACTACTTGTGACTAGTGAGAAACATTTTTTCAATCACAAACCTTATTTTCATCACAAACTACAAGTCTTGTCTCAGAGTTGGGTTTATACACAATGTTGATAGATATGTAGTGAGTAGTTGGTAGACATGAATTTAGTGCTAAATCCATTTTGGTCATGAACGACCTGTAATTGATGTTATTGGGCATGATACACTGCTATAGATATCATATATGGAATGACGGGGCGTAGGTCGTGTGGTCTATACAACTAACCTGTAGGCAATTCCGCAATTATTACTTTTTGTGTTCATTACGGCATACCACATTTTTCTGACCATTTCATTATCTCGTCTTAGGGGAATTTTTAGTTCCTCTACTTGTTTGTTTTGTTGCTACTTATCCTCTAAACTGCGGTTGCACTGCAGAGACACAGCTTATGATTCGACTATGGGTGGATGCTTAGACACATTACACTGTCATTGCCCTGAAGATATAGTCAAGCTAACAGCTGCACATTTAGTCAATGTATTTCCTCATTCAATGAGAAGAACCCAAAGCCAGGAGCTTAAGGTTAATACTAATATCCCATCTATTTTTCATTTCTTCTCGACACGATCTTGTGAGCCACTCTTGCCTTATGGAATGTTAATAGATGTGAAGATTGATTTGTTTTGCGCGTCTGATGAATACAGGTTGCATTGTGCAACACATACATACGGATTGCGAAGATCTGTCCCTCGCATATCTGGAGGCCTGACTCTCTCCTTTATGTACTTTCATGCCGAGAACCCTGCTTCTTAGTGATAGATTGCTTACAAGTATCTCTCTCTATACTTGGTCCTGATCTTGTTGGAGGGAAAGTTAATGAAATTAAATGTCAGAGTTTATCAACATTAACTGATAAATCGGTTGAAAACTCAAGGGTTGGAGATAAAAGACCTATTCAGGATGTGATATTTTTCAAAAGTAAGCGCCAAAAAGTGGATGAAAAATCTGTGGATCCTGATTTTGATTCTCACGTGGGATGGAATCGTTCTCATATAGTTCCTTGTGAAACAGAAGACCAAGCAAATCAGATGCATAAATCACTCCTATCTTTTGCTGAATGCTTAAAATCTCCTGATATGGGTCCTAATTTGTTAGCACCTGATCTTGCGTTAACAGCTCTTAGCATGCTTTGCATTGCATTCTGTAGATATCCGGAGACCAATCTGTCATTACAGATATTTCATCAGATGTTTGCATGGATACCTTGGATATGTCAACAGGTATTCTGGCTTAAACTGGAGAATTAGCTTACTCTTTTCGATGGCCACTAATGTGATTTACATTATGTAGGCAAAGCAAGGAAGAACAATTGGACCTGATATTTCCATATACCTGGAAGGAATTCACTGCATGTTGTATTTGCAAAGTAAGGGGATAGACCAACTTTCATTTAGATTCGAAATGATTTTACCTTTGAGATACCAATTTGAATGTTGGTTTTGAAGGTTAAATTATATCTCGGAAGTTTAAAATATATGATGACGACCTCTATTTTTCCTTCTCATCTATACTATATACTTGCCTATACTTTCCTGAATCTGCTCTTTTGTCAATAATGCATTCTCTGGAGGTTTGGCTGTTGAGTACTAGACATATGTGCATTGTTGCTATTCCATCTGACAAGTCACTGATTTAGACTGATTCTTAAATTTATTAAAGAAAAGTTTGCTAACTTCATTCTTGTTCTCTTGACTGGTTTAAGTTCTGATTGCATGGTTAGCATAATATAAGATTAAGCTACAGAGCAGATTTATGATCTTTGTGTCATATAGACAGAAGTGTGTTAATCATATGCAATTAGGAAACAGTGATTTATTTTTACCTTTTTCATGTGAAGATTTTTTGTTTTGTTTCTTATGCAGGTCCATTAATCACGAAGTGTATGGACAATATGAATGTCGATGCTGATATTATACATATCCTTCTAAAGCTTCCATGGACTCATTCTCACCTCGTTACTGATCGCCATCATTTGTGGAAAACAAAGTGTATCTCACTTCAAGTTGCCTGCAAACTTGGTCATAACACAAGCACTGAAACTCAGCTTGAAGTTTTGGATTTGGGTCTTAATGATGAGCATGACGAAGTTATAATTGAAGCTATAATTTCTATGCCTGTGGTTGTTTTGTGGTCTGGTCTAAGTGCGCTTTCACACATATTCAGAAGGCTCGAGTAAGAAAATACTCGAAAGTTATCTATCTTTTGTCTTTCATATATGCTGTTGGTAAGATCTGTGATTGATACTTACTTATTATGACTATTGGTAACAGATTGTAATTCGGTAAGAAGGATCTTATAAAAAGGATTATTTGATTAACAAATAAAATACGTCTAAAAGTGGTTCTATTAGGAAAATTTATCTTACCTGAATTCAAAAGGGCTATCATGGCTTGGCGCATGGAGGTAAACTAGGTTTTTATTTCTTCCATTTTAATATCTTCTTACATATACTGCATTCTTTTAATTTTCTATTTGAAACTAATTACTTAATCTCTTTGAGACAGTAACTAAGAGTAATGATAGTTGATGCAATTGTGGTTTTGGCTTGCACTATACTAGTGTGATATTCTTGAGTACGATAATTGTTGTCCGACTCACTTGTGCCCTGTATGCTCATGAAATCATAAAGACTTCTGCTTAGTCATTTACATGTTGTCTTTCATGCGTGCAGGTTCTTGGGGCGACATAGAAATCAGAAGGTTAAAAAAATTATTCCCTTTTCTCTTGGTTTTTTGTCATGTCTTTATGGATCTCTTGACAGTGGAGATGACATAAATAGAAGTCACTGTACACTATATTCAAAAAAGAAAAACGAGAAACCCAGTCAAACTGTAGACTATTTCCTGCAAGGATTCTGGTGTTCAAAGTGTGACAGAAGTGTTCGTCTAAATATTGAATCTTGTTCAAATATCATACATCTGCCTGACAAGTCCTTCGGAGAGATAATTTTGGATTGTAATTTTCTCCATCTTCAATCTCTGTATTTTGAACTTCTTTATGATGAGTCATCTGAAGAGATTCAAGTGGCTTGTGTGACAAATATTCGCCGAGTACTGGTACATGGGGGCCCAGAGAATCTCTTGGAGTCAAGATTTGAATGGACGAAATGTGTTCAATATTTACTTACTAATTCCAAGAAGGCTGTAAGAGAGGCATTCTGCACTCAGATTAGCTCATTCGTTGAGGATCCAATGTTGAGTTGCTTATTTCCTGATGAGAGCATGCCGAGTATTGGTAGAGAACAAGAGTTCTCCAATATAATCAGGAACTGCTTTTCAGAAACTAAAGACCCCCAAAACATTGAGACTCTTGTGAAATCCATAGCTGAAATAATGATTGCAGTTGATATCCAAAGTCGACTGTTCTTGTTTTCTCTTCTCTTGTTGGTTGATGTACTTGATAATCCACACATGACAATGAGAATGATTGCAGCAAAGTTGATTCACAATTCTTGCTGTTTTCATTTTAAAGGGGGTCTGGAAATGATTCTTTTGAAAGTAGTTCATGTACGAAATGAACTATTTGACTATCTGGCTTTGAGGCTCTCTAACAGTTCGACTATGGTCCAAGAGTTTGCAGAATCAGTCCTTGGTGTTGAAACAGAAGAACTTGTCAAGAGATTGGTTCCTGTAGTTCTTCCAAAGCTTATAGTGTCTCAGCAGGATAATGATCAAGCAGTTGATACCCTATGTGAACTGGCTAAGTGGTTAAGTACTGATGTTGCATCTCTTACACTACTTTGGGTGCCGAAAGTGCTAGCTTATGCTCTTCATCGACCAGATATGCGGGAGTTAGATGCTGCTGTACAGTTTTACCATACACAAACTGGTTCCGACAAAAAAGAAATCTTTGCAGCTGCACTTAATGAACTTTTAAATGAACTCATATGCTTTCTGGATGGAGGTGATTCAGATGAGATAATTGGAAGGTATGAAGCTCTACTTGCCACATTGACTTGGGATATAACTTTTCCATATTTTTTGGGTACATAATTGTTTTATTTCTTCAGGCTTGCACCTGCAAACTTATGAATATTACTGGTGCCTTATGTGTATTTGTGCTGCAACAAACCTTACTAAAATAATTACTTTTTATATCTGCTTACAGGTTAGCAAGAGTGCCTGAGACGATAAAAGAGGTTGCTAGAGTTCTAAATGAAGGTGAAGATCTGCCAAGCTTTTTGAGGAATCATTTTGCCCACCTTCTTAACAGTATCGATAGAAAGATGCTCCATGCAGACGAATTTTCATTGCAGAAACAAGCCTTGCAACGTATTGAGATGCTAATTAAAATGATGGGTTGTCACCTCAGTACTTATGTGCCTAAATTAATGGTTCTTCTCATGCATGCTATTGATAAAGACCTCCTTCAGAGTGAGGGTCTCTCCGTGTTACATTTTTTCATTGTGCAGCTGGTGAAAGTATCACCGGCTAGCACTAAACATGTCATTTCACAAGTTTTTGCTGCTCTTATTCCTTTTCTTGAGAGAGATGAAGAGAGTCCAGTACATCTAGAGAAAGTGATAAATATTTTAGAAGTACTTGTGCTAAATAACAGGGATATTCTAAAGCAGCATATTCGTGAGTTCCCTCCTTTGCCCAGTATACCATCTCTAATGAAAGTGAACAAGGCTATACAAGAAGCCAGAGGGTCAATGACATTAAGGGATCGTATGCGCGATGTTGTTGATGGTCTGAATCATGACAGCTTAAATGTGAGATACATGGTAGTGTGTGAGTTGAAAAAGTTGCTGAACGTGGAGAGGGAGGGAGTTACAGCTCTAATAACAGCTGAAGGTGGTGCAGATATGGAAATTTTAAGCTCTTTGATCAGGTCTTTACTTAAAGGATGTGCTGAAGAATCAAGAAGAGAAGTTGGACAACGGCTGAAGTTGGTCTGTGCTGACTGCCTCGGGGCTCTTGGTGCAGTTGACCCTGCAAAAGTGAAGGCATATTCATGTGAACGCTTTAAAATTGAATGCACTGATGATGATCTTATCTATGAGCTGATCCAGAAGCAACTTGCACGGGCTTTTAGAGCTGCACCTGATACTATAATTCAAGATTCAGCTGTATTGGCCATACAGGAACTGCTAAAGATTGCAGGTTGTGAGGCCTCATTACATGAGAATGCTGGTGCTTCAGAGATTTTAAAGGTCAAGGAGCCTTCAATGGTTTCTGTGTCTGGAATTACGAGTACTAGTTGTAGTGATGAGATGACTAGAAGGGGTCAGAGATTATGGGACCGTTTCTCCAATTATGTGAAAGAAATAATTGCCCCTTACCTGTCCTCTAGATTTCAACTTCCAAATGTTGCTGATCCTGCAATTTCTGGCCCCATTTACCGTCCATCTATGTCATTTAGAAGATGGATATTCTTCTGGATCAGAAAGCTGACTGCACATGCTACTGGTTCTCGTGCGAGAATTTTCAACGCATGCCGAGGTATAGTGCGCCACGATATGCAAAGTGCAATTTATCTGCTTCCATATTTAGTTCTCAATGTTCTCTGCCATGGCACAGAGGAGGCACGGGATGGCATAACAGAAGAAATCCTATATGTTCTTGATGTTGCAGCATCTCATAACAATGACGATGCAGTTTCTGGATTTAGTGGTGGAAAAAATGAAGTGTGTATTCAAGCTGTGTTCACTCTTCTTGATAATCTTGGTCAATGGGTGGATGATGTTAGACAAGAACTATCCCTTTCTTTTCAAATATTGGCTTCTAAGCAACAAGTGTCCAGATCCAAGCATCAAATTCAGAATACTTTGACTAATCAGGACCAACTTGTTCTACAATGTGAATACGTTTCGAAACTCTTGTACGCTGTTCCAAAGGAGACCCTCGCCAGGGCCTCCTTCAGGTGTCAGGCTTATGCAAGATCGTTCATGTACTTTGAGTCATACGTGAGGGGAAAATCAGGTTCTTTCAACCCTGCATCTGAGAGAAGTGGTTCATTTGATGATGCAGATGTTTCATATCTGATGGAAATATACAGCTGTCTGGATGAGCCTGATGGTCTTTCTGGCTTTGCATTTTTACGTAAATCATTGAGATTACAAGACCAGCTCTTGATAAATAAAAAGGCTGGAAACTGGGCAGAGGTTCTAACTTCTTGTGAACAAGCTTTGCAGATGGAGCCCACATCAGTCCAAAGGCAGTCTGATGTGCTTAACTGTTTATTGAACATGTGTCACCTTCAGGCTATGGTTACTCATGTGGATGGTTTAATGTGTAGAATCCCCCAATACAAGAAAACATGGTGCATGCAAGGTGTGCAGGCAGCGTGGAGACTTGGAAGGTGGGATTTGATGGATGAGTACCTTAGTGGAGCTGATGAAGAAGGTTTGCTTTGTAGCAGTTCTGAAAGCAATGCCTCATTTGATATGGATGTTGCAAAAATTCTCCAGGCCATGATGAAGAAGGATCAGTTCTCAGTTGCTGAAAAAATTGCTCTCTCCAAGCAAGCTTTAATTGCTCCTCTCTCTGCTGCAGGGATGGATTCATATGTGCGGGCCTATCCATTTGTTGTAAAACTGCACCTGCTACGGGAGCTTGAGGATTTTTATAATCTTCTCGGTGATGCTTCTTTTTTAGAGAAATCATTTATACTGGATGACCCAGAATTTTCTCAAGTGAGGGAGAACTGGGAAAACCGTCTCAGATTTACGCAGCCATCACTATGGGCAAGAGAACCACTTTTGGCATTGCGAAGATTGGTGTTCGCTAATAGTGGTCTTGATGCTCAAGTTGGGAACTGCTGGCTTCAATATGCTAAGCTCTGTCGCATGGCTGGTCATTATGAGACATCAAATCAAGCAATTCTAGAAGCCCAAGCTACCAGTGCACCCAATGTTCACATGGAGAAGGCTAAACTTCTGTGGAGTACCAGGCGATCTGATAGTGCAATTGCACAGTTGCAACAGTGTCTCTTGAACATGCCTGTAGAGGTTGTTGGCTCCACTACAATTTCATCAATTACTAGTCTATCACTGGTTCCACCCAACCTCCCCCCTCTAGTTAGTAATACTCAAGCTTCAAATGAAAATCGAGACGTGGCAAAGACCCTTCTCCTATATTCCAGGTGGATCCAATACACTGGGCAGAAGCAGAAGGAAGATGTTATAAGTCTATATGGCAGGGTAAGGGTGTTGCAACCCAAGTGGGAGAAAGGATATTTTTACATGGCTAAATATTGTGAGGAACTGCTAGCTGATGCCAGGAAACGTCAGGAAGAAAATTTTGAAATGGGTCGCAAGAAAATGCCATCAACTAGTGCTATTGTTGGTTCTTCAAGTGTATACACTGAGAAGCCTTGGTGGCATTTAGTGCCTGATGTACTGATATTCTATGCAAAAGGGCTTCATCGGGGCCACAAGAGTCTCTTCCAAGCACTTCCGAGGTTGTTGACCTTATGGTTTGACTTTGGGACTATGTATGAAAGGAGTGGCACATCATCCAATAAGGATCTTAAACAGATCCATATGACGGTAACTAGCACATTTTGAAGATGCTATTCTTTCCTTTTGCTAATTAAACTGTTGTTCATCCTGCTATTCCATTTATGTTCTGTGCACTCTTGCTGTTGGCAGGTAATGAAATACATGCGAGGATGTTTGAAGGACTTGCCAACATATCAGTGGCTAACAGTATTGCCACAGTTGGTTTCAAGAATCTGCCACCAGAATGAGGAAGTTGTTCGATTGGTCAAGAACATCATCACATCAGTTCTCCGGCAATACCCGCAACAAGCTCTGTGGATTATGGCAGCAGTTTCAAAATCCACTGTCCCTTCCAGGAGAGAGGCAGCAGCAGAAATTCTACAGGATGCACGGAAACTATTCAGCCAAGGAAATAGTGGCAACAATCTTTTTGTTCAGTTTGCCAGTCTGATTGATCATTTTATTAAGTTGTGCTTCCATGGTGGTCAGACAAAGGTAAAATCAATCAATATCTCCACTGAATTTAGTTCCCTAAAGAGGATGATGCCGCTGGGAATTATCATGCCAATTCAGCAATCTCTAACTATTAGCCTTCCGACATACGATGGCAACCTCACTGACTCACTTAAATCAGATATCTTTTCTGCCACTGATCTTCCTACTATATCAGGAATACGCGATGAGGCTGAGATCCTTTCTTCCCTCCAGCGACCTAAGAAAGTAAGTTCTTCTACTGTATTTTCAAGTCACTTAACATGTTCTGAACTTATATTGTACAATACGCTTCCGTTGACTTGATTAACCTGTGCATGCCATTACTGGGTGCATACCTATGTTGGTTTTTGATCCAAACTGTTATGATGAATATGATGCAATCCCCCATGTTTCCTAAGATGATTATTAGAATAGCAATTCTTAATCAATACCAAGTATGCCACGTTTAACAAATGATTCCTTATGCATCCAGAGTTATGGTGTGGTGAAGCCTAAAACTTGTAGACTTGGAGGAGAATTATGAGTATATGAGTTGTTGATCTCTTATCTGGCTCATAACATTGTGGATGCCTCAAGGCACATCCTCTTTGTAATATTTAATCCCTTGTGTTTTTTCATTTTAGATTGTTCTATTGGGTAGTGACGGCATTGAACGTCCGTTTCTATGCAAACCCAAGGATGACCTCAGGAAAGATGCCCGGATGATGGAGTTCACAGCAATGATAAACCGTTTATTGTCTAAATACCCAGCAAGCCGAAGGAGGAAGCTTTACATTCGCACCTTTGCTGTAATTCCTTTGACTGAGGACTGTGGCATGGTAGAATGGGTACCCCATACACGTGGATTTCGGCAAATACTTCAAGACATATATATGAACTCTGGAAACTTTGATAAGCAGACAAATTCTCAGATCAAGCGTATATATGATCAATGCAAAGGTAAAATACCAGAAGATGAAATGTTGAAGAAGCAAATTCTTCCAAAGTTCCCTCCGGTTTTCCACAAGTGGTTCCTCACCACATTTTCTGAGCCAGCTGCTTGGTTTAGGGCTCGGATAGCGTATGCACACACTACTGCTGTCTGGTCCATGGTTGGACATATTGTGGGGCTTGGTGATCGACATGGGGAAAATATTCTTTTTGATTCTACGACAGGTGATTGTGTTCATGTTGATTTTAGTTGCCTATTCGATAAAGGTTTGCAGCTGGAGAAGCCTGAGCTAGTGCCTTTCAGATTGACTCAGGTGAGACGAGATGAATAATTTTTATTTTTTTTCAAAATTATATAATATGCATGTCTTGAGTTGGACTAGAATATTCAAATGTGTATTCAAGTAATACCGTATGAAGTACTGATTGTTATAAGTCATACCCATTCTTTTCTATTACTACGCTGCATTTTAGCTCATGGGGACTGTTGTGAAACTTGCAGAATATGATTGATGGCTTGGGTATCACCGGTTATGATGGGATCTTTTTGAGGATCTGCGAAATCACACTTACAGTCCTGAGGATGCATAGGGAGACTTTGATGAGTGTTCTTGAGACCTTTGTTCATGATCCTCTTGTGGAATGGACCAAATCACACAAGTCTAGTGGAGTAGAAGTTCAGAATCCACATGCCCAGGTTTAAACTATCTCTTTATTAATGTTTTGACAGCTTTACCTCCACTGGTATCAGTGCTATGTTTGAGAACTTAAGGGTAGTAATGACATTAATTCGTCATTTCGGTTTTAAAAATATCAAGGTGGTCTTATCAAAAAAATATATATATCAAGGTGGTAGGTGTATGTCGGGGAGGAGCTTATCACTTTGGCGTCTAAGCCGAGGGTGTAGGCTGATTATTTATAGTATCTTAACTTTATTATCTAACTCGCTTTATTCCATGAAAGTTGTTCTCGATGCTTGTCTTCAACCCCATGATTTACGCAGTTTCCCACTATTTGGAGAGGTAAACCAGCAGTTAGTGCTTGATGGGGATCTCAAGAACATTGTTCATTTTCTCAGCGCCTTCCATACTAAATATGGGTAAATTGATTAATTAGGGCTTCTCCTCGGAAAAATTGGCCATAAAGTAGATTAAAGCCTTGGTATTCTTGTCTGATGTAGTATTTGTTGTCTTTCCGAAAGAACATTTCATGCTTCTGATGCAGAAGGAGTAAGATGTATTGAAGAAGCAATTAACAATTTCAGTGGCCTTGAGTGTTGAACTATGATATATAACATGTGATTCACATTGCCTTTTGAATATAGTAAATAATGGTCCACATGTAGAGAGATTGGAAGTAAGACTCCTCGTCCTTTTTTTAATGAGTGTTAGTGAGGTCTTGTTAAGCGTATGTTATGACAAAATCGCTAAATTGTGTTCTTTATGAAAAATGCAGCGAGCCATCAGTAACATTGAGGCAAGGTTGCAAGGAGTAGTTGTGGGTGTCGGAGCATTACCATCTTTGCCTTTGGCTGTAGAAGGTCAGGCTCGTCGATTAATAGCTGAAGCAGTTTCCCATCAAAATTTAGGAAAGATGTATATCTGGTGGATGCCATGGTTTTGAAGTTAATCTGATTGATGGACACCTAGAGTCAAATCAGCACAATTTTTGCCTCTATCGCTCAAAGGTCAGGGACCAGGGTCATCAAGTATAATCTAAAGCAGCCTCACAAAAACCCTAGCGACATGTGTATTATGGTATTTGGCTTCGAGGGTTCTTCAGGAATTAATCTGGTACTGAATTTGGTTCAGGTATGATACTTTAATTTTTTTCATTTACTGAAATGGCCTTTGGTCCCATGCTAATTTCTTTGATATCAACACTGCAATGTAAGAAAGTAGATCATATTGTATTTACCCTGAAGTACTTTACACCAGCATGTTTAATTTTCCGTAAAAGCATATTTGATAGAGGAGTTGGGATTAATGACTTACGGACCATGATTTGTAGTTAGTAAGCTTTTGACTACAACATGAAATAAATCATCAGTGGATACGAAAATCTTAATGTGGACCATGAGATTAAGGTGTCTGCACCAATAGAAAACTGTCAGTATCTAGCTAAGTTGCCTGAAATCCGACTATCTAACTTCTGCATTTCCTGAGTAGGGGGCTTGTAGTAAAACAACAATAAGTCTGTTTAACAAACTTCATTTAAAAATTAAAATTACAAATAGTCCACTCTTTTATAGCGTTTTACTTGATTTGCTAGCCAACTACTTTACCTTTGGTTTGCTCAATATCAATGTTGGCAGTATGATTGACGACAAGTCGACAACTAACTCTGGAATTCCATTCTGCTGTGGATGTGTTATATGTAGGATTATGATCTTTGGTGACTGAGAATGTCTCCTGTAATACATGAAGGCTGCTGACTGGATCTGAATGGCATGGGCTTCGCTTGACAACCCCAGACCGTGTGATTGCTTAAGATTGGACAATGTACTGCTTCAGTGGTGGCCTGCAGTTTGATTCTGTGCAATGTGTGCATATGTGATGACTCTTAGCAAATATGGTGTTGACTTGTATGCTTCTAATATTTCATTGTATATAGCTGAGACATTCTGTCGGCATTAGTATTAGCTCAATGCTAAACAATTAAGGGAGCTGCTTGCTAGCTAGCTCATGCAGGCCATGCCAATCCTATTTGGTCTCTGCAGGATCCCCCCCCCCATCGTCTCTAACCACAACTGTCTATGAAAAGAAAAAAAACCGTCACCCTCACCGAACTCATTCTGTTTTTCAACTGGACATGGAGCACGGCTGTATTTAGTAGGTTGTGGGGATGTATATACGACAACACGTCCTAATTAGTCGAATAGATTAATCACTAAACGCAGTCGAGGTGGTAATAATTTTAGGTGTGGAATCCTACATCTGTCTTCTAATCTCTCCGACGTTGATTGAAGCTAGAATCCAAAGCATTTGGAGAAACTTGTGTAGTGGGTACTACAGTCTCCACCAAAATAAAAAATCTATAAGCTAAGCATTTCCCTCGGTAATAATCCTAATGAAAAATCAGTATCCATTTATCCAATGATGTTGCCTTTTGGTCCTCACTTGTAACAAAGAGAAAACAGGTTTTTGAGTTTTGACCCCAAAAAAATTAAGAGAAGAAACTGGGGATTGGGATTGGGTCTGGGTGAGTTTGAAACAAGGTAACCCGCTAACCTTGACAACTAAAGTCGGTTTGTACTTGCTAGTTGCTACAACTACCTAGAGACTAGAGACTGGGTTTTGCAGAGTTGACAGGATTCGCTATACTGGAAAAGACCCAACCTTTCCAGAGTTCAAAATTGCGATCGCCGATTTCATTGAAATTAGATACGCCTGAGGTAAGTAGCTTTCGTTTGGGCACTCGATTAGATTTGAAATTCCTCATTGTTATATGTTAATGCTTACTTTAGATCGACAGTGAAATTTTTTAGCTCCGGAATAATATCAATGTCAAACTTCCAAAGAACCAATCTTGTTATTCGCCCATGTTCATTATAAATCTTTCACTCGATATATATACTGTTAAGAGTTTAATGGTGGCACTGGACCTTGAAATTGTTCAATTGGGTATTTCTACTGTTTTCAACTCTGACATCATTATGTATAAGCAGGTGATACAGGCTATAGCAGAACCAAGAGTTGTACTTGTACAGGATTTTAAGATGGAGAAAAGCTGTGGCAATAGAGCACAGCAGATATTTTGGAGCATAGTTAGTTTCCTACGGAGATGTCTTTTTCTCGTGATCTCGGCTCGTCCTATACCGCATCACACTGCCTTCATCATGGACGGAAATAGGCGATATGCTAAAAGGAGGAAGTTGGTGGAAGGGGCTGGACATAGAGTTGGTTTTGTTGCTCTCATGTCCATGCTCAAGTTTTGTTATGAGCTAGGTGTAAGATATGTGACAATATATGCCTTCAGTATTGATAATTTCAAAAGGGGACCTGAAGAAGTCCAATCCTTGATGGACATGATACAGGAGAAGATCGAAGGGTTGATTGAAGAGGAGAGTATAGTTAACCGCTATGGAGTTAAGGTGCACTTTATTGGGAACCTGAAACTCTTGAGTGAACCTGTCAGATTGGCCGCGGAGAGGGCTATGGTGGCAACTGCCAATAACTCCAGAGGAGTGCTATCGATATGTCTTGCCTACACTTCTACTGATGAGATTGTGCATGCTGTTCAGAAATCATGTGAAGAAAGATGGGAGCAAATCAATACGAGCAGAGCTCGGCATGGTATAGTTAAACTTGGAGAGAATGAGAAGGATGAAAGGGAGAACAATGTAAAGTTGACGGATATTGAAAGACATATGTATATGGCTGTCATTCCTGACCCTGATATTTTGATTCGCACTTCTGGTGAGACCCGCTTGAGCAATTTTCTCCTTTGGCAGAGTGCAAACTGTTGTTTGTACTCTCCTTCTGTGCTGTGGCCCGAGATTGGATTTCGGCATTTTGTTTGGGCAATCTTGAACTTTCAGCGTCACCACTATTATCTGGAAAGAAAAAAGAAACAGTTATGACAGTGTTGCATGATCTCTGCTTGTTACAGGACCATTAGTGTATCAAATATAGATTGATTGCAGGCTGGTACATATTTTCAGTGCCCTCGTCCTCACCTGAGATTGTAAACATCAGTCTGCTGTATTGTAAGGATATTTTGCTCAGCTCAGTAGAATAGATTTTGGTCTGTGATATGTTTGTTTCCATAGCTGTCGTTTTGAGCACATCATGTGCAATATTTTGTAGTGTGAGATTATGAATATGTAGTTCCTTCCCTTCTCTTCCCAAGACATTTTATGACTGTCTTTTTGTAACACAAGAACATAGAAAGGTTTTTGAGATTCTAATGAATCGTTGACTTCATGAATATTTTGTGGTGTTTCTTGACTATTTATTATATGTACAGTTGCTAATTTGGGTGTGATTCACGTCTGCTTTTGTTGGCTCAGAATGTTGAGTCAAAACCTTTTCATTTGATCCGAGACACTCCTCTGGTTCAGAGAAATTTGATTTCATGTTTCTAATTTTTAACCTTTGTGTAATTCAAATGCTCTGAGACTTTGTGACCTGCAACAACTTTATCACAGAAGTTGGACATATTGACTTTTCAAGCATGAACACAGCATGATATTCAGACATTTCTCAGTTACCTTTCAATGCAATGCCTGATATATGCTTTGATCTCATGAATATCATCTATTGATTTCAGATATTGTTTTGGTTATTTTGTGCTTATTCTGCTAGGGATATCAGAGTCTTGATAGATGCATAACTGATGCAAGTGCTGCACAGTTGGTTTAGACTTATTCTGTTGTGAAACATGGAGCAGCAATTGTGAACGTGGTCGAGCTGACTCCATACTCTCTTCTGCAGATTTGAGCAACTTAATGATTGGAACTATGTTCAAGTGTTTCCTACCCTTCCACCTATGAGGGTCTGTTCTAACTTTGTAGGGTACTTGGACAGATGAGGAATTTAAGCATTTCGCACTTAGTGGTTTACTATCCTATCAGACATGGTGTTTGTGAAACAATTGGATGCAATTTACATATTCACTATGGGAAATTCTCTGATAACTACTTTAGATGATAAATTCATAAATCTGATCATGAACCTCATGGTTTCCTGACGTCTCAGATTCGTATGATCGATTTTGATGCTCCATCACCTAAAGATGTCATATTGGGCTGATGGATATGTTGGTCACTATGTTGGTGCTTTACAACGCAAAACAACGTCACTGATTACGAATCTAGTGTAATTGTTTTAATAGCAGGACCATTGCCTAAACATACACAATTCGGTTTTTATAACAAAGCAAATCATGTCGTCAGTAGAATACTATTAATACTATCAAAAGTTTGATTTAAAAATATATCATGATCGACCTCTATAGATTTGGAGTTTTAATTGAATCTTCCCCAGTTCCCCCTTCCCACCTTGGTCCTAATATCAAGTCAATCATAACACGATTATTGGAGATTGCTGGCCAATAGAACAATTTCTCTGTTATTTTATCCTCCGCTAATTAATTCAACCCAGAAAATCCTTTGTTCATTTCAGCAAACCACTCCAATATTTTTACCCGGCCAGCTAAATTTCATTTGGTTATAATGGTGAGTTTCACCATCATCATAGTCCATGTTCCGAATAAAGGTTTGGGTACGAAGAATTTCCAGAAGAAGTCCTGGCTCCCTTTACAGAAAATTGACCTCCCAAAGCCATCATCACAATTAAATCTCCCAAAAGTCCAAAACCATATTCGTAGTACCTTGTACCAGATAAACAACATATACTAAGAAAAAGTGTGTGATTTGGAAATCTTCATCCAATGAGAATATGAGATTCATTTTGCGACCAATATAAAAGCCAAGAGCAAGGCACACCATTAGGTCTGCTCAGTAGAACTCTTAATCAGGCCACATGGAGGGAGATCTAAGTAGAGGCAGGAAGGTGAAACAAGAAGAGAAACAAGTCAAGTACAGAGGTGTCAGGAGAAGGCCATGGGGGAAATTTGCAGCAGAAATACGCGATTCGACGAGGCATGGAGAAGGAGCAAGGCTGTGGCTTGGGACTTTCAGCACTGCAGAAGAGGCTGCAAGGGCTTATGACAGAGCTGCTTTCTCAATGAGGGGTGCTTTTGCCATTCTCAACTTCCCAAGAGAGCACGGTTTGGCCGAAAGTTCTTCTGCTGCTTCTTTTGTTTCCTCACCATGTTCGTCTTCGTCATCCCCAACGTCCTTCTCAGCATCATCTTCAGCATTTCACAATGTGGAAGAACCTGAAAAACAAGTTTTCGAGTTCGAGTGTTTAGATGACAAGGTTTTAGAGGACCTTCTTGATTTTGACCAGAATAAGCAAGATTGAGTGAAAGTGATCGATCATTTGCAATCTATATATATCATCCACATTTCCTCCCTATTAAACCCTACATTACCAGTTCGATTATTATTCAGTTCTTCTTTCTGCACTACTCTTTTGATTCTGTTTCCTCTGTTCTAGAATGAATCTCATTGCTTTGAAACACGTACAGTTCCAATTTTAGTACTATGAGAAGTGCTGTCATGAGTTGTCATTCTAGCTAGTCTACCTTTCTAATTTAGTACTACAATCTATCTCTAAATTTATCATATCAAATTGTTGGCAGCACAATAATAATGATCGGAAGTGAGCTCGTCATGTCAGTTCCAATGATTGGAAATTTGTTACTCAGAACAAAAATCGAAAGTCAAGACTATACCGTTATTACTTTCTTGGGTAAAAAACAACCACCAAGGGTAAAGTGAATCAATACTAACAAACTCAAAATTTTAACCTTTGCCATTATTAATCTCCATTTCTATCTTGAGTTGTTGCAAGAAGCTCCTCCAAGATCATGTTGTCTAAATACTCGATCTCTATAACTCCATTTTCCTCATTTCCGAAATGCTTCTCAATGTGATCATCAGCAGCCACCGAAGAATATGAAGGTGGAGGAGGAGGTGGCGCAGTTGACGTGACGGAAGAGCTGGCTGATGAACTATAGTATTGGCACTCATTAGGGAAGTTGAGGATGGCTAAACGACCCCGGAAACTGAAAGCAGCTTGATCATAAGCCCTTGCTGCCTCCTCAGCTGTGTCGAATGTTCCTAGCCAACGACGTGCCCCATTTCTTGTAGGATCACGAATTTCTGCTGCATACTTTCCCCAAGGCCGCCGTCGGATCCCTCTATATCGGGTTTGATCTCTTACCTTCGCATTGTTCTCTGCTCTTTTCCCCTCCATGAATTATAATTGGAGGTCTGTTCTATTTGATTTCAAATTTGGAGGCAAAATTTGGGTTGTGAGTTTGCGACGTGCATTAGGATTCACGTACAAATTAATATATAGTATTCACGTACAAATTAATATATAGTGCATGGGTTTAAGGGCTTGAGCCATTCAGTCTCATATGATAGGCAAGAGGCTTAGCTCTTTACTAGGAAACTTCGTTCACAGGATGAAAAAGAAAATTTCATGTCTGTACTCGCTACGATCCAAGTACCGTTCACCTTGCTATAGTCATCAATGACAAAGATATGCACCATTGATTTGCTTGGATATATGAAGTGGTCATGATGGTTTAGTGATGTATGTTTTTGGTATTTTAATTTTTCATGTAATACCGTAATGGTACTTGTACATTAGCCAAAAAAAAACTAATTATCCTTGATTAGCTTTCTTTCTAGCAGATTCACCTGTATAATTACCTTTTGCTGTTACCTGGCTCACATCATTAATTAGTGACTTACATGAGTTAGATCAATGTGCGACTTGAATGAATGTACATCCACTATCAGAAATATACACTTAGATGACAGAAAATAAGTTTGTCGCCCAAAAAAATTATTCGTCATCTAGGTTGGACTTAGACGACGAAATACAAAATTTGTCGTCTAAATTCTTAAACGACGAAACATGGTATTCGTCGTTTAAGTTTAGATTTTAGACGACGAATAAAGATTTCGTCGTCTAAGTTTAACATCTTAAATGACGAAAATATTATCCGTCGTCTAAAAACTAAACTTAGATGACGAATTATGCAATTCGTCATCTAAGAGATAATTAACTTAGATGACGAAAATAGTTTCGTCTCAAATTCGTCGTCTAAGAAAACTAAATTATTCAGATCAGATTCAATTTTCAGATCGTGCATTTCATCTATATCTCATATCTCAACTTCTCTCAAAAGCTCTCAACACCCACCTCCGGCCACAATTTCAGTTTAATCAGTTTTTCAACCCTCGGAGTTCTAGTTTATCCATTTATCTCTTTATCAGTGAAGGTATTAACTCGTTTCTTACGATTAATTTTTTTGAATTTAATTACATACGTAATAACAAACGGTGAAAGAGTTCTCTGGTGAAATATTCTGGCGAATATATAGTTTTCGACAACCTTGTTTGCATATTGCATTAATTAATTGTTTAATTGTTAAGCTAATTTCATGCATGTGTTGATTAATTATTTATATGATTAAATATGTTAGATTAATTAGCTAAAAAATTATATATATATATAATATGTAAATGCATATTAACTTAATTCTGTTATGTAATTTAATAATATACATTATTAGATTAATTAATTAGTTGAAAATTATATAATATGATAATTAACATACGTAGAAATATGGATAAGAGTTGGATACAGTTAGTGAATAGAAGTGATGAGAGATATATAGACGGAATCAGAGATTTTATGTTGTTTGTGATGCAACATGGTTAAGGAAAGAAGTGTTGCAGGTGTCCGTGCAGAAAATGTCTTAACCGATGTTTGTGGAGATTGATGTTATGTCTCAACACTTGTATGACCACGGTATGATGTGGAGTTACACTACATGGAATGAGCATGGTGAAGTAGTAGACTTTAGTACAGGATCAGATTTCAGCTCAGGGTACAGTTACCAGGGTGCCTCATTCAGCTGTAGTGGCGTCCCTTCTTGGAACCCCACAGTGAATTTGGTCAATGATGCTCTTCTAGAATTTAGTCATGGTAGACACCAACACGAAGAGGGAGGTTATGCTACTCCTCATTATGACACAGTTCCTACAGCCTTGGTCACTGACACTACGAGGATGGATAAGTACAATAGGATGCTACTTGAAGCCCAGACCCTGGTGTACCCTGGATGTCCAGAGAATGTGTTGCAATATGTAATTGAGGAAATTATGATAAAAGTGAATGACAAATTAAATGTCAGACTGTACTTTTGATGAAATGCAGGTTACTTCTGATAAAAGTGAATGACAAATTAAATGTCAGACTGTGCTTTTGATGTAATGGAGGAAATTCTGATAAAGGAGCATATATGTAAGTTACTTCCTGATCATCACAAACTTCTCGAAACCTATTATAAGGTTAGAAAGATCTTGAGCAGCCTCAGCCTAAAGTACACGAAAATTCGCGTATGCATAAATAATTGTGTGTTATTTTACAAAGAGTACGAACATTTAGACTATTGTCCTGTATGCAACCAGTCCAAATATTTACACAGGGGGGATAAAAGGAGTTCTTAAAAACAAATTTCTGAGAATGTGCTTCACTATTTTCTATTGATACCTAAATTGTAGTGTTTGTACATGTCTCTATACAAAACAGAGGCAATGAAATGGTATGTGGAACAGAGAATAGATGATGATGTGCTCAGACACGAGACAAATAAAGATGCTTTTAAAGATTTTGACAGGAAATTTCTAGACTTTACAGCAGGTGTTCGAAATGTTAGATTCAGACTTTCTACAAATGGATTCAACTCTTGAGGTAATAATAGTGCTTCTGTCAGTACTTGACCAGTTATTGTCATGCCATACAACCTGCCCCCATGGATGTGTATGAACAAAAAATTTAATTTCCTTACTCTACTAATTCTATGTCCTAACACTACCACAAATTGAAACATTACCGGCGAGATTCCGGCCAACAAGGCCGGCGACCGGAAAAGTCGCCGGTAATGTCCATCATTACCGGCGACTTACTCTGTCGCCGGTAATGTCGCCGGAATCTCGCCGGTAATGTTCCAAAACATTACCGGCGACTCCAACCATCGCCGGCAATGTCGAGCCGAACATTTCCGGCGATTTTCCGGCGTAAAGTCGCCGGTAATGTCTTCATTTCCGGTGACTTACTCCGTCGCCGACAATGTGTCTTATATTAGATGCCGGATGCGGCAGCTCGATCATTCAATCATTTTGATCGAAAAAAATCCAGAGAAATCGAAAGAAGGAAAACGTACGCTCTGAAATCGATCATTCGGTATATTGTCAAAATTAAGGCACGCGTCGAAAACTCGATCACTCGGGAAGCTATATATATAGGTAGGTGTATATATACGTATATGTGGTATATATATGTGTGTGTGTGTTGATCAAATCCAATTCGTGAGATATATATGAAATGTTGTTGATGTCACCGAAACGAGAAAACAGCTTGTAGTTAATCTTGTGTCTGAATCAACGACTGGTATTATCGTATTGTTATCGGAGCCAGGCTTAACAGAGCCTCCTGCCCAGTCAAATACGTTTTGAATTGAAAAAAGGAGAATACCATCATCGAGTACTGAATCGAATTCAGAGATTAGATCGATATATATATATATATATGCATGCATGTGTTGATTTAATTAGAGTTGAATTGAGATATCGCGTCGATTATTAGTAGTGAATGTGTGTATATATATATATAATTAATACGTAAAATTGTTAGAATTTTCAGGATGGACAAGAGTTGGATGAGCCTCGAAAGATGGGATGTCAGATATCACGAGGGAATTAGGAGTTTTGTGGATTTTGTGAAGGCTAATTGTGGAGACACTACACTTCATTATTGCCCGTGTAAAGAATGTAAGTGTTTCAGCGATCGATTTCGATTTCCCATTGATAAAGTCCAGAGGCACCTGAGTAAATACGGGTTTTGGGATAAGTACACTTGTTGGATTTATCACGGTGAAACATCGGTAGCGGATCCGCATGATCATGGACAATTTGGTGAGAGGGCCAGTCCACGCTATGATCATGGAGATTTTGCTGAGAGGGGCAGTTCATCCTATGATCCAACATCGATGTTAATCAATGATATGTTTCCTCATGAGAGCGGTGTATTTTCTGATGAAGCACCAAATGTCCCTCCCGTCGTTGAGGGTTTCCCCCATATCGAGCCAGTCGAACCATTACCTGGAGCTCATATCAACACAAGCGGTATGGACAAGTACAACAACCTGATTGCATTGCAACAGACTCCGTTGTACGACGGTTGTAGTAAGACTGTTCTTGAAAGTGTGATGGGAGTGATACAACTCAAAATGGAGAACAAAATGTCTGTCAAAGCTGTTGATTCTTGGTTGAAGTGGACTGCTTCGCTACTGCCACCCGGTCATCGTCTTCCTACCACTCATTATAAGGTGCGACATATCCTGAAAGATCTTGGGCTTTCCTACATCAAAATCCATTCATGCAGATATGATTGTATTCTCTTATGGGGAAAAGATCTCGAAGACCTTGAAGCATGCCCGGTATGTTTTACAGAAAGGTATAAGTTGACTCCTGCAGGCAACAAGAAAGCTGTGAAGATACTTCGATATTTCCCGCTTATTGATAGGCTGGAGCGGTTGTTCATGTGTGCTTTCACGGCCGAGGCAATGAGATGGTGGGCTGAGAGGAACTTGCCTGACGATGACACCCTTATACACCCTTCCGACGGAGAGGCTTGGAGCAACATGGTCAGGGAGTTTGATCATTTTGCAGCAGAGGTCCGAAATGTTTGGCTAGGGCTCTCATCTGACGGATTCAACCCTTTTGGCAACATGAGTCTTCAATACAGTATATGGCCAGTTATTTTGGTACCGTACAACCTTCCACCATGGATGTGCATGAAGAAGGAATACAATATGCTGACTCTGTTAATTCCGGGCCCGGGTTATCCAGGAAAGTGTCTCGATGTGTATTTGAGGCCTTTGATTGAGGAGCTTAAGTACCTGAGTGAGTGTGGCCACCCCACTTACGATAGGTTCAAAAAGGAGATGTTCCAGATGCATGCCATGCTTGTTGGCACCATCAGTGATTTTCCTGCCCGCGGTATGTTGTCGGGCAACGTTACCAGGGGTTACAGGGCTTGTTCAGAGTGCATGACGGTTGATTGTTACAGTCCTCATTGCAGTAAAATTGTTCAGATGCGTCACCGTTGTTGGCTTTCATATGATCACCCATTTAGGCAGGATCTAGACGCGTTTGATGGGACTGTGGAAACATGTGTGGCACCCAGGCGATGGACAGGGGAAGAAATTTTGGAAGTGTTGAATGAATATGATTTTGGCCAGCTGAGCAATCATCCTGACATAGTGGCGTCAATTCCAAACAAGCCCGAAAGGTATAAGTTTTGGACACACAAGAGCATATTCTGGGAACTCCCCTACTGGCCCAGGTTGCTTATCAGACATTACCTAGATGTCATGCACATAGAGAAGAATGTGTGTGAAAGTGTGGTGGGCACAGTTCTTAACTTGGAGGGGAAAACAAAAGACATCCCTAAGACACGTATTGATCTGAAAGCTATGG
Organism: Geum urbanum; assembly: GCA_946800695.1. Taxonomy (NCBI): domain Eukaryota; kingdom Viridiplantae; phylum Streptophyta; class Magnoliopsida; order Rosales; family Rosaceae; genus Geum; species Geum urbanum. The sequence continues at coordinate 40,988,681 of OX327007.1, read as the reverse complement.
GACTGCGGAAACATTTGTGGTTACGAGATGGTAAGAGAAAAATGCCGCAAGCTCCTTATACCGTCAAGCCGAAGCATAAGCATGAAATTTTTCGGTGGCTGAGTAATGTCAGGTAAATATTCTTATATATGACTATGCAGTACGGAAATTGGTTTGCCTTTAATTTTTACCGGATTATGGTGATATGCGAGAAATATAATTGTTGCCTATGACTATATATATATATACATGCAGGTATCCTTATGGCTATGCAGGAAATATAAGCAGGTGTGTTAACTACCGGGACAATAAGATGTACGGATTAAAGAGTCATGACTGTCATGTACTGCTTCAACGCCTTTTCCCTATTTTCATTCGAGGGTACCTGCCCAAGGAGGTGGTGGAGCCGTTGGTGGCCTTGTCAAGATTCTTTCAGAAGTTATGCACCAGGGAAGTTAAAAAATCAGATCTCAGGGAGATGCAAGATGACATCATTTTTATCATGTGCAAGCTTGAGAGGATATTTCCGCCAAATTTTTTCGACATCATGCCTCACCTCACGATCCATCTTCCCGAACAATTGTAGTTTACCGGTCCCGTACACTACACTTGGATGTATCCCATGGAAAGGTACATTTGGTTTGCCTCTGTTTTTATATGTAAAGTCTTAGTTTTACCCCTTTTAACATGCACTTGTTAACTTGTAGACAATTGGGAGCCTACAAGGACTATGTGAAGAATAAATATGCACCTGAAGGGTGTATCGCTGAAGCATATGTTGCGCACGAGTATGTCACGTACACCAAAGTGTATTTGGGAGCGCTTGAGGACCCCCAACAACAGATGCCGATAGATGAACCTCAGTTCAACCTTTCTATCATCTCCAATGACGTTGTAGTACAGGGAAGCTTGCCAAAGTCGTACAAGTTGGATGAAAATGAGGTAGTCATTGCCCACTGGTCGGTACTGATTAACTGTGAAGAAGTACAATATTGGAAAAATTATCATCTTCACTGCCCTGCTATTGCCGGAAATGTTGATTACCACAACAGGACGTTTGCAAACTACTTTGGTCCATGGGTAAGGGTATATGTGTATATGTCTTTTTTTTATTGCCATTTTCCTTATATAGCATGTGTGTACGTACGTGGTTTTGTGGTTTCTATGTTCATAATGTCTTGTGTGGTTTCTTATCGTTTTCAGATGAACCATGTAGCAAATGATGGTTACCCAGAGTGGTCAAACGAATTGAGGGTCCTTGCGATGAAACCGATAGCTTCAAAATTTTACTCGATGTGTCAGGTCAATGGCGTGAAATTTATATGTGAAAATAGAGACGACCGACTGAAAACACAGAATTGTGGGGTGATGGTCCATGGTGGGCAGGATGGCGTTGACTATTACGGTGTCCTTCATTCAGTTGTTGAACTAATTTATGGGAACCGCATGAAAGTGCACTTGTTCAAGTGTAGATGGTTTGATACTAGCTTGGAGAACACAAGGACCGATCAGCACGGAACATTTTTGGTGAATACTGCTACTACCTGGTATGAAGAAGACCCTTTCGTTCTTGCCTCATCAGTAAAACAAGTGTTTTACCTGGACGATCTTCTTAACAAAGTCCCGTGGAAGGTGGTTAACCATGTTGCTCATAGAAACATATACAGTGCTGCAACACTTGGTGATACCGCAGATGATGAGGAAGTTACTGCATACCAAGAGCCGAACGCTTTTGACATTCCGGAATCATCTACGATTCGCCTTAATAATGTGAGATCTGGGAGTGTGGTTCGAATTACTAGAGCAGAACTTCTCGATGTTAATCCATATGAAGTTGACGCTGATTCAGATGACGAGGAGAGGCACATATTGCCAGAGGTTACCTATGAAACCGAGTCAGACTCAAGTGATGACGATGATTACGATTATCATCCTTAGTACGTTAATGATGTAGTCAGAAATTGTTGTCGGAAATATGATGTAGTCGGAAAATGTAGTCGAAATTGTAGACGGAAATTGTAGTCGTTAATCGTACGTAGACGGAAATTGATAATCGAAATTGTAGTCGGAAAATGTAGCCGGAAATCGTAGACGGAAATTGTAGTCGTTAATCGTAGACGGAAGTTGATAATGGAAATTGTAGTCGGAAAATGTAGCCGGATATCGTAGACGGAAATTGTAGTCGTTAGTCGTACGTATACGGAAATTGATAATCGAAATTGTAGTCGGAAAATGTAGCTGGAAATCGTAGACGGAAAATGTTGTCGGATATTATTCGGGAAATAATGACATTACCAACGAGTTATAAGCAACTCGTTGGTAATGACATTACCAACGAGTTAACTCGTCGTTGGTAATGTCATTACCAACGAGTTGAAGTCGTTGGTAATGACATTACCAACGAGTTATAAGAAACTCGCCGGCAATGTTTTCTGGATAGAAACCCAGTCGAGCCCGAGCCTTTCATTTCTCCTCCTCTTCCTCTCCTCCTCCCAAATCGGTCCGGTGAGTTCAAAGTAGCTCACCTCTAGCTCACCTCCTCCTCCTCCTCTCCCACTCCTCCTCCTTATCCTCTACTCCTCCTCTCCCTCTCCTCTCCTCCTCCGAAAATCTCCTCCTCCCCTCCTCCCCTCCTCTCCTCCCCTCACCATTGTAGTCGGCAAAGCATTGTAGGTGGAAATCCATGGCAGGTCCGATCCTCTCTCTCTCTCTCTCAATTTTTAATTATTTTTGTGTATGTGTATGTGTATGTGTATGTGTATGTGTATGTGTATGTGTAAATTAATTAGGGTGCTAAGTTGGAAATTAGGGTGATAAGTTGTAAATTTATATGTGATGTATATATATATATATGTGATGTATATATATGTGATGTATATATATATATATATATATTTAGGTATGTGAAAATTAAGTGATGTATATATATGTGAAAATTATGTATATATGTGGTTTGGATGAATATGTGATGTATATATATGTGGAAATTAAACCTAATTAAGATGCATGATATATATATATGTGTGTGAAAAATGTGGAAAATTAATTAGGGTTTGTGATTTGGATGAATATGTGAAAATTAAATTTAATTAAGATGCATGATGTATATATATATACATCGAAAATGTATATATGTTAATTTAGGTGATATAGTTGTTAATTAATCGTATAAATGAAGGTGGAAATCGGGATCAGAACGGTTTAGAACCAGAACGGTTTTAAACCGGAACCGTTTGGAACCGGAACTGTTTGTAACCGGAATCGATATGTTACAAACGTTTCCGGTTACAAACAGTTCCGGTTTCTAACGGTTCCGGTTCCAAACCGTTTCGGTTCCGATTTGTTATAGAACTGAAACGGTTTGGAACCGGAACCGTTTGGAACCGGAACTGTTTGTAACCTTTCCCGTTATGTTACAAACGGTTTCGGTTACAAACAGTTCCGGTTTCTAACGGTTCCGGTTTCTAACGGTTTCGGTTCCAAACCGTTCCGGTTCCGATTTGTTATTGAACCGAATCCATGACTATTACGGTGTCCAGGAGGTTTTGCGGCTAATTGGCTTCGGAGAGGTTCCCGAAATAGTGGAGGGAACAGTAGTCAAGCTTCCTCCTCGCCCGCAGTTAGCAACACGCCCAGTGGGCCAATGATGACTGCTCGCACGAGAGCCTTGCTAGAGGCGCGAGCTGAGGAGGAAGCTGCACGATCAAGAGCCGTGGAACCGGAAGTCGAGGCTCGAGGCTCAGTCTCGAGACGCTCAATCAGCAGACGTCCCTCCGGTGGCAGAGCCTCAGACGAGCGACAGTCAACGGGGGCATCAAAAACTCCCTCAGTCCGAATGCCCCATATTCACCCGGTGCCTACTCCCGTTTCACGGGAATCATCTGAGGCACATGGTGGTGCTGGCGCCTCATCGTCCAGGCCTCGTCTATCTCCGCCGTCCGGTCTCTTCCTACCCGACGAGATTCCTGTCATCCCTGAATTCGATGATAGGGGGATGCCTATTTATGTTGAAGGACGGCCGAAGTTCCTGACCGTGGAGGAAGCGTATAACTTCCTCCCGTTCGACCCCGTGTATCTTTGGAGTGTGAGGTGCACCAACCAACAAACGGACGATGCAGGTAAATTTTATTTAACATCAGATTGATTACTTAATTATTACTTAAGACTTGTGATAGGTTCAATTAATGATATCAATTTGTTGACATTGTATTATTAGGCAATTTCGTTAATGGGACTGGAAAACGGAAAGGGGCTAGAGGCACCTGCACCGGGAAGAGACTTGAGCAGGCCACCGGCGGAAGGAAAACGCCCATAAGGGCCAATGAGGATGGCGAGGTGATCGAGACATTCGACACCACGCGCAAATATGTCAGCATGGCCGGTGCGATCGTGCGGGACAAGGTCCCAATGCTTTGGCCAGATTGGGAATCTGTGCCTATCTACGTGAAGATGCAAGTGCATAATGCACTCAGTGTGAGTAAAATCGTATTTTCATTACGTAAATTTTACATTTATTAATTAAGTCCACTTAAATATATAATTTTACCTTTTATATATTCATATTGCAGGTGTGGTTTGACGTGGATGAAGTTTTTATTCACACGTGGGTAGAGCGTCAACTACATATGAGGTGATGTGCTTCGACTTATTTGAATATATATCGAGTTAGATTTTTGTTTATCAAGTGTTTTAATATCTCTAACTTTTTTTCCTTGTTTTAATATAGGTATAAAGAGTGGAAGAACGAGCTTTCTTCCCATTACACTGTATACAAGGAGCTAGGCCGAGGTTCTACCCCTAGCGAATTTCGGTTTAGGGAGTACGAGTGGTTGTGGCTGATAGCCCACTTCGAGCACCCCAAAGCAAAGGTATGCATCCTTAATATATCTTACAAGCCTAATGTATCGTATCAGATTGAAATAGTTAGTTACTAATTTTTTTCCATATGTTTATCAAACAAGGCGATTTCGAAGACGAACCGGGCGAATAGATTGAAAAACACCAGGGCCCATTATGCAGGTTCACTCAACTACATGGGTTGGTCGACTAAGGCGCAGCAACAACAAGAAGTGAACCCCTTGGTGTATATTCATCAGAAGTTCTATCCGCAGTGCCCTGACGAAGCGGTAAGTCTTTCGCCTCTCCATGTGTTAATAAAACTATTTTTCGATATTAATAGATTTTGTTAGTTAATACGTTGTTCATTTTCGCTTTTCAATTAGGCGAGAGTGGAGGAGGCGACCGCAGAAGTGACCATGAGTATAGCTCGGACTAACCATCCTGACTGCTCCAAGGAAGAAGTCACCCAGTATGCCTCTCAGATCGATCCGCTTGATCCCTCGATAGCGGCTCAGATCATGGCAAAAGCGTGCGAGACTGGAAAGAATACCTACTACTGTAGGGGAATGGGCTCGGCGGGCGAAGGAGTATTGAAAACCACTTCACAATACTCTTCCGGGTCAAGAAGTTCAACTTCTAGCCGTAACCTCGCAGCAGAGCTTCATAGGACGCATAGGGAGTTGGAGGAGCAAAAGAGGCAGATGGCCGAGTACCAAAACATGGTCCAGCAGCAGACACAGATGCAGGCTCAGATGTACACATGGATGCGGACGATGTACGAGTCTCAGACTACCAGACAACCGTTCCCCACACCTCCCTCCGTTCCCTAGCTATCCACCACCACCACCGCACCAGTCAACGCCAGAGCAAGACCAAGGAAGCCACCGGAATTCAAATGAGTACATGGATTACTTCGACCCTGACCCGCAAGTTCCTCGACCCTGACCTGTAGATGTAGTTAATTTTCGTATCGTCGTTGCTATTTGTACTGTACGTTGGACATTTATGTGTACTGTTGAACTTGTATGATTGTACGGTTTATGTCTTTCAATGCAGGTTCTAGAATTGGGCCCAATCCAGAACCGCGTTTTTTTTTTAAAAAATTTCCAGACATTGCCGGCGACATGGACCTCAGTCGCCGGCAATGTCTCACATTCCGGCCACGGCGGCGCTGCCATTGCCGGCGACGGCGTCGCCGGTGATGTCTCGGACATTACCGGCGACGCCGTTTCCTGTCGCCGGCAATGTTAACACCGGCGGGGGATTTCCGGCGACGTCATTGCCGGCGACTTATCGCCGGTAATGACAATTCCGGCGAGAAAAATAGACAAGGCCGGCGACGGGAGGTCGCCGGTAATGTCTCAATTTCTGGTAGTGTAAGTCTCCTGGAAAGTGTTTAGATGTGTACCTCAGATCATTGATTGACGAGCTGAAACACTTGTGGAAAAATGGAATCCCAACTTATGACAAGTTCACTGAAATAATGTTCATAATGAGAGCACCCGTAATGTAGACCATCAACGATTTTTCTGCGTATAGGATGTTGGCATCTTGCAAAACTAAATGATATAATGGTTGTCCTGTCTGCTTGGATGACGTCAACTTCAGTTGGCACGTAGGGAATGTGTGTTACATGGGTTACCATAAATGGCTTCCTCATGATCACCAGTGGTAACAGGATAAGGAGAATTTTGATGGGACAATAGAGAATAGTTCTAAACCCTAAAAAAAGTCTAGTGAAGAGAATTTTGAGAGGTTAAATGGCTTCTATTTTGGTGTGTTGAGTAATGACGATGGTGTGAAAAAGCTAAATCCACACCCTCCCTATCATGTAACATATTGGAAGCACATGAGTATTTTATTTGAATTGCCTTACTGGTCGAAGTTGAAACTCATGAACAACCTAGATGTCATGCACATCGAAAAGAATGTGTGTGACAACAAGGTGGGAATAATTCTTGGTATTAAGTTGAAGATTAAGGATACTCCCAAAGAGCGAAAAGATCTGGAATCTATGAATTTACGCCATCTCTTGTGGTTAAAGAGGGATAGAAGATGAGTGTACAACAAGATGGTAGATGCACTTTACACAGTGAAGCCGACACTGAGGGATACTATATTCAACTGGTTTAAAAGTGTTCGTTATTTGTCTAATTATGCAGCAAATATATTTGGATGTGTCAACATTGAGCAACACAAGTTCATATGTCTAAAGACTCATGACTGTCACGTTATGTTGCAACGTCTAATTTCAGTGGTAATTCGACCATATTTGACTCGTGACATCGTCGAACCAATTGTAGCATCGTGTAGATGGTGGCAGAGATTATGCACTAGAGAGTTGATGAAGTCAGATGTGGTCAAACTACAATACAAAATTATCCAAATCCTTTGCAAATTAGAGAGGATTTTTCCCCTGCTTTCTTTGACATCATGATTCACCTCATGATTCACTTTCCTAAACAAGTGCTGCTTTTTTGTCTAGCCCATTATACTTGGATGTATCCTCAGGAAAGATACAATTATTTATAACACAGTTTTCATCATTTATGTATATTTTTGTGTTTCTAATATTTGTCAAATAATTAATTTTTTCATTTTGTAGACAACTTGAACAGTATAAGGATTTGTGAAAAATAAATCTTCCCATGATAGCTCCATGGCAGAAACATACCTAATATATAAGTATGTTACCTACTGTAACAGGTACCTCAAGGATTCTATCCAGACCACCGTCTCCAATCCATATGCTCGCAACAATCTTTCAGTCGTCACAGATATTGTACGATTATTTAGAGGAGTATTAAAAGAAAGATTAACTCAAGAAGAACTTATTGAACCGCACTGGGTAGTGTTGCGAGACCGTGACGAGGTTGACCTATACATGCAAGCTTACATGGAGAAAATTCAGACAGCCAAATCAGACAAGAGTCATAACTGCATGAAAAAGTACTTAAGAAGAAGTTCCCTGATTATTTCCTCCAATAGGTATGTTTAAATCATATAGGTTTGTGATTTCTTAATTTTGAAATCTAGAAATCCTAATAAGAATAGATGCCCATGGTAAATTCGAACTCAATTTGGTGTTTGCTTATTTGAAGTGTTTTTCCTTAGTTTGTGTATGCAAATTTTTTGTTTCCTTTTGTTTTAGAGGAAACTATGTCAAATTTTCAGTAAAAATTAAATACACTTGTATATATCTTCTTCACAATTTTGTAGATGGTTGATCTAGAAAAATCCGGTAACCGGGAGGGGTGGTGGTCATGAAAAAAAAACTTATTGGCTCATAAACGGCTCCAACACTATATTTACCCCGGATGTATTGTCAACAGTGTAAAGTTTCATTTATTGGTCCGAGATGAAGGAAGACTAACACAAAATAGTGGGATCACGATTGGGGAGTGCGGTGATGTATATTACAGGGTTTTTATTAATGTTGTTCAAATACTTTATGGGAATGATATCAACATTTTTCTATTCAAGTGTAAATGGTTCCAGCATACGAAGGAAGATATGAGCCTTTTATCAGTCAATACAAACTTAAATTTGTACGAGGATGAGCCATTCACTATTGCCACTTTAGTTAGTTATGTGTTCTATCTGGATAATCCGAAAACAGATAAAGGTTGGAAAATAGTAAACCATATGTCTCACCGAGAAATATGGAGTGCCACAACACTTGAAGGGACATTGGCGGCTAACACTGAAGCGCATAATGACAATGCATATCAAGCGCCTAATACTTCTATCATTCCCGACCTAAGGGAACTGATTTGGTCTAACGAATATTTACCCATGCCAGATCACACCACGTACACAGATCTTATTTAAAAGGAGATCGATGACCTAGAGAAGAATTCCTCTGAAGAGGAGCTGGAGGATGACGACAACAACGTCTTATACGATTCAGACGATGTAGATTATGATGATGAGGATCGTTCAGTTGAGAGTAAGGAGGATGATTCAAACGATGATGATTATGATGATGGAAGTGATTGATATATAAATATATGTAATACTTAATTACAATTAATTAATAGATGGAGATAATACGAATGAATTCGAACTTAATTTGTACGTACGTAAGCACACAAATTTGAATATACATCTGCACGCATAATTAATTAATTAAAAGGAATTAATTAAAAGAGGTTTATTTAGAGTATTTGTTATACTCGTTATTTCTTCAGCATGAATGATTTTAGAATAAACTAATGCAAGATACTTTTCTGATAAAGAGGACATCTTAGACGACGAAATCATAAAATTTCGTCGTCTAAACTGAACTTTAGACTACGAAATGACTTAATTTTCAATGTCTAAGAACTACTTAGACGACGAATATTGTAATTCTTAGACAATGAAATCATAAAATTTCTTCGTCTAAGGTGAACTTTAGACGACGAAATGAATTAACTTTCATTGTCTAAGAACTACTTAGACGAAGAAGCAATGTTCGTCGTCTAAGTAAATGTACAAACCCTATACCCTAACTCTAAACTCTCTCCCCTAAATTCTGAAAGTGTTAGACGATAAAAGTAGTATATTTTGTCGTCTAAGTGCTACTTAGACGAAAATTCAACAACTTTTGTCGTCTAAGTAGAGTTTCACAATATGATCTCTATGAGTATGATCATGTGTGATATTAGATTACGGATTATATTCTTTGAGCGCATAAAGTAAACAATTCTTGGATTGTGGGTGTCAATGGTTTGAAAATCGGAGTTATGAAGATTCGTATATCAACGTTTCCGTTTTGTTGAAATTTTGGTTTTATAGTTGACTAAGCTGATCAAACCCTTAGCGAACTTCATATTGAATGAAAATTCATCTACTTACATATTATGTCGTGATAATTATATCTAACGGTTGTTTTGTCAAAATTCAATGTTCGTTAATATGGATATGGAGTGAATACATACATACAAACACTTAAGTTATACAACATTAGTAGACGTATAGCAAATCTTTACTCTCCCATCCAATTTTGTTCAGAAATTTTAATTAATTTCTATCTAGTTGATAAATATAGTTTTTACGTCAGTGGAAACACATCAGCACTTTGGAAATGGGTTACGAATTATATTTTTTGATCGTAAAATTAATTTTTAAGTTATAATTTGAAAGAAAAAAAATTACTCTTAGGCGACGAAATCCTATATTTTCATCGTCTAAGTCCAAAAATTCATTCTTAGACGACAAATGAATTCTTTTTCGTCGTCTAAGACCAAATTTTTTGGCAGGGGTATTTTTTGTACCAAATTTTTTGGGGTATTTTAAAATCAGTTAGGCGACGAAATGACCTCACTTAGACGACGAGTTCTTTTCATCGGCTAAGTGGCTTACTAAGATCGATTTTATCGATCCAGAAATCAATCCCTCGATCAATTCTTCCTCATCCTCTTTCTCTCTCTCTCTCTCTCTCTCTCTCTCTCTCTCTCTCTCTCTCGATCGATCGATCGATCGATCGATTGATCGATAGATCTCTCTCGAGCTACATCGCCACCACCGGCCGCCACAACCCAATACTAACGCTGACTCTCCTTCAACCATCGCCACCTCCACGTGCCACCCCACCTCTCTCTCCCTCACCCCAGTACCACCATCACTGCCATAAAATCCACAATTCGCCGAAATCTGCCTCTACTGACGCTGGAAATTGCCTTCGTCCTCACCTTGTTAGTCAATCTCTCTCTTTCTCTCTCTCTCTCTCTCTCTTTGCTGTATATATATATATATTATAAAATTATTAGTTGAATTAATATGTTGGTTAATGAATTATTGAATGAATTTGTTGGATTGGGATTATTGATGGAGATTATGGATATGGATTGATGAATTTAGGAGTATGTATTGTTGTTGATGGAGAGATTATGTAGAATTGTGTTCCAATTATGGACATTATAGAGATTACGGTGAATATGTTTCGATTATGGAGTTTATGTAGAATTGTTGTTGATGGATCCTTTAATTATGTACTTTGTTGAATGAAAATGGATAAGGCATGAATGAATAAGGAGGTGCATGTAATGAGGGTTAAGTTGAATATGTACTGGATTAGATGAATTTTTTGTTTTTTTGTTTTTGTATGGATGTGTTTGGATGAATATGGTTTTTTTGAGTAAATGTTGTTAATTTTCGATGTAGTGGAGCTTAATTAAGATGCCTGGCTAGGCTAGGCATGGATCCTGATTCTGTTTTTCATCCGATTATCACGCCTCTAGATTTTGGACACGATGACGACGATCCGAGCACTGGGAGAATTGGCGGGGTCCAAACTCCCGTAGATGTCAATATTTCTATTTAGTTTCATATATAGTTACGTTTATATTTCAATCAGAACAGTACAATTTTTATGTACAAATTATTTAATATATTCAATGAGTATTTAATTAATTTACTATTTAATTTTTAATTCAATTTATATTTCTGAAATAATTATAAAAAATTAAAAAAATTACAACTTAGACGAAGAAATACTAATATTTCGTCGTCTAAGTGTACATGTTAGACGACAAAATGGTAATATTTCGTCGTCTAGCAAGAACATTCAGATGACGAAAAAATGTTCGTCGTCTCGAATGGAACCTGTTAGATGACGAAATATGAGTATTCCTCATATATGGTAATTCACTTAGATGACGAAACACTTTCGCCGTCTAAGTGTGATAACTTAGACGACGGAAAAGTTTTCATCGTCTTTTGCAGTAAAATTTTGTCGTGTAAAAATTTAGACGACAAAGTAAGTTTCATCATCTAAGATGTGCCCTAAGTGACGATTTTTTATTTATTTCGTCGTCTAAGCTCTTACACTACGACACTTAGCCGACGAAAAGGACTTTTTAGGTGACGAAATTATTTCGTTGTCTAAGTGCATTTTTTTTAGTAGTACACCTATATTTTTTTTGTTACTTTTTTTGGAGATCGACATCTCAAAGACTATCTAGACTCAGAGAACTGATTTCCTAACGCATGTGAAATGTTCCAATTTTATATATATTGCAACACAGTCCAGCCGCACGCATATTGAAATGTTCCAATTTTTCGTTTTGTGGTAACTTGGGTGTGGCTAGCTCCACAGCTGAGGCATGATCAACAATTAGGCCATGATTGCTAGAGTAATATGGATAGACATTAGAGTTGATCAGATTATGGTGCAATGGCTTGAGGAACATATGCTGTAATGCATATACGGGCCGCCCTCCAGAAATATGGTACTCTTGCCGATCGATCGATCAGTAGTGTAAGTACGATCATATCCGATGGAAAACCGTTTCCAGCCGGTATGTAAATGACAACCATCTTCATAGAGAATGTCCTGAATAGTAACAAGAGTCGCTCTGCACAATAATCATCTAAAGCCTAGCCTCCAAACTAGCAAGACGTGCCAAACGATCGATTACATCATTTCATTTCATTTCCTTCTCTATAAATAAGACAAACATGAATAAAATTCATACCTGGCATATGACGTTTAATTACAATTAATCATCCACGCCATTTGCTTCTCCATAATTGGCATGTGGTCTTATGTCTAGGGAGCTTGCTGATTTAGGGGCATTATGGAAGGTGGCTTTTTGGTTAATAGCTTGAAGACTTCGAACTATTCCGGCTAATCGTACAATACGTTGTAATTGTCATAGTGAAGTTTGGCGACTGAATACGGCAAAAAAATAAAATTAATTTTAGCTGGTTGATGGAGAGAGTTCAATTAAGAGGAAAATTAAGCAAAATTACCGCATCAGCATTAGGCATCATCACAATCCAAATTACGTTAGTCCTCCCTTAGTTTTGGACAAGTCCATGCTTTGATTGAATATAGAAACAATGGAGTCGTCTCCACAAGACCATAACATATTAAACAATGGATTTTGGCAACAACAAACAACAAAAATTTCGAATTCACTCGATCATTAGAGCTATATATGTTGATCGGAACTAACATCATAATTAAGTACTTCAAGAGCAAACCCCTTTATTATATAAATACCTTACTGATCGAATTCGACAGTAAAACAAAAATAGAACGAAATGCAAATTAATCAGGAAACTAAAAGCTGCTACCTAGCAGTACGTCTGCCTTAGTTTCCATGTGTATCTTCTTGTTTTAATTTGTTGCGAGACGCTCCTCCAAGATCATGTTGTCCAAGCACTCGAGCTCTATAACTTCATTCTCTTCTTTTCCAAAATTCTTCTCAATGTGATGATCAGTCGCAGCAGAAGAATAAAATGAATAAGGTGCTTGGAGTGAAAAAGTTGATGTAGCCAAAGAGCTGCAAGGGGGTGAGGAATTAAGGTATTGAATGTCATTAGGAAAGTTGAGGATGGCCAAGCGACCCTGGAAACTGAAAGCAGCTTGATCATAAGCCCTTGCTGCCTCCTCAGCCGTGTCGAATGTACCTAGCGAACGACGTGCACCATTTCTTGTAGGATCACGAATTTCTGCTGCGTACTATCCCCAAGGCCGTCGTCGAATTCCTCTATACCGGGTTCGAACTCTTACCTTCGGATTGTACTCTGCTCTCTTCATTCCCTCCATTATGTAAGTGTGTGTATATATTCATCTAGATGAAATATGGGTAGTGATTTTCCAAGTGCTAAGTACGGTAGAACAAAAACCCACTATTATAGGATTTATAGAGAAAGTGAGCAAAAGAGTATGTTTCCACCGATTTACGCGCGGGGCGTAAAGGGGCGGAAGCAACACGAATAAGCTTCCACGAACTCCTCTCTCCTGGTGCGTCCGAACGGTGGGGCTGTTCGGATGGGCGGGCGCACCCTCTCTTCGTGCGTGCGGGCTCTCCTTGCGGGTGCTTCCTTCTCTCCTCTCGGGCGTTCGGGCGCAGCTGTTAGAAGAATACAACAATGAAGCAGGCGGTCAGGGGTCAAGACGGGGTGGCCCGCCTTCAACGCTCCGATGCCTAAGTCAGAAGATGTATTGAATATAACAGTCAAGCGAACGTGCGAGCAGATATGTTGGGATGTCTGTGAATGGGTGAGATTGAAGATGACTCCAATGGGATATGAATGAGTCCGTGAATTCGTGTGTTGGAATGTGAATGAATTATCTTACCTGTAATAAATACCTGATATATATAGGTGGTTGAGTTTGGGACCTGGTGGTGTTCTTCGATGTGGGATAACCTGCACTCCTGGTGTGTGTTTCGCTCATTCGGGCGCGCCTCCTCCGGGCGCGTGCGCGCTCGGAAGGGGTGGGTCCGGTGAGTGAAGTTGGTGCCTCCTTGGTGGTCTTGTACATGGTCGAGTAGGTGTTGTTAATCTACTTAATTGGATAAATATGTTAATCGTACAGCTAATGATACAATACTAACAAGTCCCCCAAGTCCCCAAGTCAAAGAGCACTTTCTTGACTGGGGAGTTGAAAAAGGGTGTGCGATTAACAAGAATACTTATCCGGTTTGAGCAGTGGTCATGATCCTGTGACCCCCCAAGTCCCCCAACTCTCCGGTCAAGAAAGGGGCTCGTATGACGGAGCGGGACCTGGGTGTCCGAGCGTGTACCTGTTCGTGCTCTGGGCCCGGCGTCCAAACTGGTCTTGCTAGTGAGGACCCGCGCGCCCGTGGAGTGGTAGGTTCGTGCGTTGGTGTACCTATGGGCTCGGCCTCCAAGCACGACTTATATATGCTTGGGAGCCGCGCGCCCGGATGGGGTGGGTTTTTGGAGACATTCATGGTGTGGCAGATATACAAACATATGGGTGAATAGGTAGATAGGTAAGTAAATATATAGATATATAGATAAATAGGTATATAGATATATAGATGTATATGTATGGTATGATGCATGAATGTATGGTATGAGGTGTGTGTATGCAAAAAATGCTGTCCGTACGCCAGTTATGGGATACACTGCGCACGCCGTACGTCAACGGGGATGCCGTCGTGCACGCTGTAGCGTCAACGGGTCAATCAGAACCGCGACCTACAAGTGTTGCGGCGCCCACGATCACGTACTCGTGCCGCCCATCGGCCTTAGCGCGCGCAGAGGCCTCTGCCGCCTAACCCGAGAAAATTTCGCGCCCGGAGAGGGCGGACCTCACACCCAGTCTACGCTCATCGGTCTCGGGCCCTTAGGAGGAGAGGACGGACCCCACACCCCCCAGCCGGAACCCGAGTCGGAGAATCGATCGTTAACGTTACGCCCACGGAGGGGAAGAACCCCACACCCGTGCCGCCCATCGAGCTTAGTCCCGCTAATTCGGCTTGTATTTTGCGATCGTCGAGGAGGGGCGCACCCCACACCCGCGTCGTGTCCGTGGCCTATAGGGGGGGCGAACCTCACGTCCCTACTAGGGCTTAGGTAGGCGTACGGAGGGGAAGAACCCCACGCCCGTGGTCGCCTGTCGTGTTTAGCACGCAAAGAGGGGACGGACCCCATGCCTGTTGTCGCGTAAACCGATGTTGTTTCGTCAGGAGAGGGGACGTATCCTATGCCTCTGCTAGGAATGAGCCGTCGCACGGAGGGGAAGAACCCCACACCCGTGGCGCCCATCGAGCTGTGGAACCGCCAGAGAGGGGACGTATCCCATGCCTCTGCTAGGAATGAGCCGTCGCACGGAGGGGAAGAACCCCACGCCCGTGGCGCCCATCGAGCTGTGGAACCGCCAGAGAGGGGACGAACCCCATGCCTCTGCGTTGGAATATGGCGGCGTACGGAGGGGAAGAACCCCACGCCCGTGCCACCTATGGCGCGCGCAAGAGAGGGGACGAACCCCATGCCTGTTGCCGCCCATCATTTTTGGGACACCCAGAGAGAGGGCGAGCCTCATGCCTCTGGTGCTTGATCCGACCTGCACTTGTGCGAACGGAGAGGACGTACCCCACACCCGTCGCCCGTTGGTTCCAGGGACTGCAAGGGGAGGACGGGCCCCTTGCCTTTTCGTATAGGCAACCTGTATCTTTGCGTATGGAGGGGACGTACCCCACACCCATCGCCCGTCAGTCTCAGCGCCTGCAACCTGCCAGGGCCGAGCCAGTGTGTATGGGGAGAACCCAACGCCAGTGGCGCCCATCGAATTGTTACGCGCCAGGCCTGTTGCCGCGTAAACCGTGTTGCCCGTTCTTACCGATGGGTGCACGATGGTGTTTTACCTCGTTTGGTCGTGCTCAGGAGGTGTGACTTGCCTTGGGTTTGTTGGTGTGCTGATGATGAAACGGTTGAGGTGACAGTCCGTTTGACTTCTCCTTGGAGATTGGTGAAATAAATGCTAGCCGTCATGTTTAATGCCGGCGTGGGCCAGGCATCAAATGCTGCCGTCGTCATGATTGCCTGAAGGGAAGGCGTCGCGCGCGTGGGAGTGGTGCATGGGTGCCACGTTGAACCGTTGGAGGTTATGCTAGGGTTGATTTAAGGCGGGAAGATGATGGGTTGGTACGGTTACCGAGAAGGGCAAGTGAACCGGGTTGTGCCACGCGTCCCAATCCGACGGTGGGTGTGATAGGATGGACGGCTGGCGATGGATGGCTGACGTCGGTCGATTAGTATAAATAGGGGTGTGGTTTGCTTGTTCCAATACTTCCATGATTTACAAGAAACGCTGCCGAAATCACTTGCGATCTGCCTCCTCGAGTTTTGCTGTATTTGTATCCTCCATTGCCGGAAACCGTGCTCGGCGCTTGTATCCCGTTGTACCATTCCAACCTGGTAAGGTTCTCGGCCTTGGTGTGGCTGCGTTTCTTCCCCTGCTTGGTTTTCTGTGTTTCTGGGCTGTTTGGGTTTTTCTGGGTTTTTGCTTGTTTTCCTTAAGAGCAGGGCTTGTTTTTGGGGTGGGGTGGGTTTGATCTGTGTTGGGTGGTGTGTGGTGGGTTTCTGGTGTTTCTGGTGTTTCTGGCTGCTGCAAAGTGTTGCGTCCTTCGTTCGTGAGTGTATACGGGCGAAAGTCCCCTAGTCCGTGCGCGCCTGGCACGGGCGAGTGCCCAGCGGGCGCGAGCGTGCCAGTAGTGTAGTGTCCAACAAGTAGGAATAGAAGAATTGTTTGAAGTGTTGTATCTGTCCGCTAACCTTTCTGCGCGTGCGTTTGCAGCGAAGAAGATGGATGAAAAGGCCAGGCGTCGAATGCTCAGACTGCGGAGTGCTGGGGCGAAGGCCCTCGGTGTGGCGGATGATGGTGGTGGGCCACCTGCTGTAGGGGATGAGGCCCAACGTACGCCGCCAGTGGGCGATGTGGGTGCTCCTTCTCTACCCGCCCAAGTGCCCCAAGCGGATGTTCCTCTCCTGTCGGCAGGCGATGTTGCTGGAGCCGAGATGCAGGTCCAGGTAGAACGTGAGTAACAGCTGGTCGTGCGCGGTGGTGGGGCGGACAAGCGGGAGGTTGTTCTTGCGTTTTCGCCGTCGAGGTGTGTGTCTGCCGTGGTGCCGTCTCCAAGTCGGGTGATTGTTTTAAGTCGACCTCCCAGTCCCCGACAATACTCTTGCTTTCCAGATCCTCCTCCTCTGGGCTTGGGTGCGCCAAAGTCTCCCTCGCACGGGAAGAGTGGGGAACGTGCACGGAAGAGGGTGCGGACGGGAGACTCCTCTCCCGGCCCTGCTCCTGGGTCGGGTGACGATGTTGTGGATGAGGTGCGCCGATCGCTGGCGGATGATGCTGCTGCGCTCGCGGCCGCGCTGCCTCCGGTGGAGGAGGCCCCTGCTGATGGGCTGGATGGGGTCTTTGGTTCCTGCGCTCGTCTGATGCAGCAGGTCTTCCGCTACCGCTCGCGGGAGATTGCGGAACTTGCACGCCTCAGGGCTGGCGCGCTGGAGCACCGGAGGGTGGTGGAGGGGTTGGTGGCCAGGGAGGATAAGGCCAATGACCTGGCGCGTCGGTACGTGGCTCGTGTGGACGAGGCGAACGTCCGGGCGGAAGAAGCTGCTGCCTGTGAAACTCTGGCCAAGGTTGACAGGGACAAGGACGTGGCCGAGGCGGAGTGTCTGCGTGGTGAGCTAAAGCGCGTGCGTGCTGAAGCAGCCGCCCGGGAGGCGTTCCTGGAGTCTGAAGTTGAGAGGCTGATGGGCGCCGGGGTTCTTGCGTACGAGAGGGTGGCGGGGTTTTCCAGGGAACGTGCTGAGGCAGAGCTGGACCCGGTGGTCATGCGGGTGGAGCCGGGCGAGCAGGCGGAAGCTGAGGTGGCGGCGTCGTCGGATGAGGGGGATGAGCTGGATGTAGATACGGGGGCGGAGTAGAGTAGCTTTTCCTTGTTGTAATAGAGTAGGTCTTGTAATTTTGGACAACTGAATGAAACTTCCCTTTCTTCCGTTTGTGTGCCTTGATTGACTTTTTTTTTTCTTGGCATCTTTTTTTTTGAATAGCTCGTGCCAACGTGCGCGCGCCCATTCCCCTGCTTTGAATGGCTGTGGGTTTCAACCAAGTGTTACATTTACGCGAGTAGCCTATCCCCAGTCCCCCGAGTGTATGGGCGGGTCAAGGGCAAACGGGCGTACGAACGTGAACTAACGGAGCGAGTTCAATAAGAGTACAATATAATCAATATAATAAGTAACAAGTACTTCCCCGAATGTTGGACGCTCCATGGGCGGGGTGTCCCCTTCCGTTAGATTGTTTCCCAGTCCCCCCAGTTGGATAGGTTGGGATTTGAATGTGCTGAAGTGTGGTCCTGCGCCGTCAATGTGTGGATCGCGCTCGTCGATCCGTGGGTCCCAAGGTGAGAACCTCCTGCCTGCCCCGAATCTCCGTGGCTTCCTCGTGATTGTATCCCCGAACGTGCCCGATCCCATGCTCGGTTGGGAATCTTCCCAAGAGCAGGTGCCCCGCGATGATCAACTTTAGTTTGCAGATCCCTGGCCTCCCGAGTATGGCGTTGTAGGGGGAGGGGGTGTTCATGACGATGAAGTCCGTCCGGATCTCGCTGTGCGGGGAGTCGAGCGCGCCAATCTCGACCCGAAGATTGTCGCTACCGATGGGATACGACGTCTCGCCCGTGAAGCTGGTGATGCATTCATGGTCCTGCGTCATCCTGCTGGCGGGTCGTCCGAGCGCCGTGTATGCGTCGAAGTAGATTATGCTCACGGACGCCCCGCTGTCGACCAGCACCCTCCTCACAAGGAATTGGTCGATGATCGCGTTGATCACGAACGGTAGGGTGCTGTCCTTTGGGTTCTCTTCCTCGTCCTTTGCTGTGAAGCTGATGGTGGGCGCTTCCTTCCTTCCTGCCTTGGGCGCTCTCCATGCCCCAATCGTCAACATTTCCCTGCCCGCGCGGTCGGGCGATGGTGCTTTTTCCTTGCGCTTGCCCCCGGATATCATGTTGATGGTCCCACGGGTCCTGGCGCCCGTCTGGCGCTGTTGTCCTCCCGCCCTGGGAGGGGTTGTCCTTTCGTCCTTCATGTCTTCGAGGGCCTTCTTCAGCATAATGCAGCTATTGGTATGGTGGGTGGCGGCGTTGTGGAATTCGCACCATACGTCCGGGAGCTGGCCAGTTGGAACCCCCGCTTTCGTCATGTTGTTTGGTGGCGGTATTCGGTGTTGATGCAGGCGAAGCAAGTGCTCGGGTGACTGCCCGTCGATCGTGAAGACTTCCTGCACCGCCGGCCGGTAACGTGGTGCTTGCCCCCGCGCCTGGTTGTAGTTGCCCTGATGTCCACGAAAGAAAGGCCTCTGGTAGTTCTGCCTGTATGTGTCCCGGTTCCTCTTGAAGCCCCCGGTTGGCCTTTCGTCGTCCGCCAGCTGTCGCGGCAGAGCGCCTGTTGCCTCAGGTCTGGTGGAGCTAGGTTCGGAGGCGGCTCCGTACACCCGTGTTTCCACCAACGCCTTCTGCACAACCAGATCCATAATCTCATCGTAGTCGAGATGCTCCTTCCTCACAAGTTTCTCTACGAATGGAGTGGCGAGCAGGTTGTCCATCAGGGCGACCTTGGCCACTCGCTTGTCAAGGTCCCTGCATGTGCTTGCGAGCGTCCTCCACCGGTTGATGTAGCTCGACAGGCTCTCGTCCATCCCCTGGCGGACCTTGAGGAGGATGCCTGTGGTGTTGTACTTCCCCTAGAGCCGATAGCGCTCACTACAAGAAAATTGCACCTAGACCACAGACCATTTCCGTCGTCTAAGTACTTAGACGACGGAATCTCCGTCGTCCAAGGTCCGTGCTCCAAGTGCTGTCGTCCAAGCACCTGGACGACGGAGATTTAGTGATCCGTCGTCCAAGTTCACTTGGACCGCGGACATTATCCGTCGTCCAGGTGTCTACCTGGGCCACGGACATTGCTCGTTTATCTGTGGCCCAGGTGTTCACCTGGACGACGGAGAATTAGATTTTCCGTCGTCCAGGTGAACACCTGGGCCACGGATAAAGCTAGCTTCTCCGTGGCCCAGGTGTTCACCTGGACGACGGATAACTAATTCTCCGTCGTCCAGGTGAACACTTGGGCCACGGAGAACGACAGGGTTTAGGGTTTAGGGGTTAGGGGTTAGGGGTTTAGGGTTTGTGCACCAGGACGACGGAGAACATAATCTCTGTCGTCCAAGTGAATATTTAATTTTAAAAAAAAATTGAAATTAAATATTATTAATTTAATTTATTATTAATTTAATTTAAATAATGAAAAATGCTAAAATTAATTAAATAAACTAAATTTTGAATATTACTTAATTATTAAATAATTAAATTAAATTAATTTGTACATACATGAATAATCGAAAAAACACATAAATTAAAAATTAAAATATTGTTCGGAATGCCGAAAGAAACGAGATAATAAACTACTAGCTAGCTAATACACTGGAGGAGCAGATGCGCCGCCGAGTCCTCCGCCTCCAGCCGGGTCGTTATCGTCGGGGTGTGGGTTCGGAGGAGGTTGACATACTTCTCGATTTTGTTGCATGAGGGCGATGAGTTGGGCTATTTGTGCTTGTTGTTCGTCAAGTCTTTGCCACATTGACTCATTCTCCTCTCGTGTCAGTCGAGCCTTTTGAATGGCTGCTTCGACGGCCGCAGCCTGACTCCTTCTCCGCTGCCCCGAACCTCCCGTAGATGATGAGCCGGAGGTCGTCGACAAATCTCGTACCACCCTAGGCCCAAAGTGCCTAACCTCCTTGCCAGCTCTACGACCGTAGACCTCATCCGCGATTGCAATTTGGCTCTCTAAGGATAGAGGATGCAGGTCTTCCGGCGGCACATCTGGGAACGCAAGCTGAGTGTTAGCTAACTCTTCATGCGCACGCTCTATCGCCCTTGCCTACAAAAGAATAATTAATTTATTATAATGAAATCATATTTAAATAATAATTACTATAATTAAAAGCACACATATATATATAAATATCACTTACGCCGCATTGACTCGCTTCATTATCGAGCCCTGGCGTCACGTACGCGCTTACGCTTGCATCAAGATAAGGGTGTTTGGAGCCCTTATCCTTGTGCTCCTTGGCTATTTGAATGAACTGCTTGGCGCCGGTAGTATGGTGTTTCTCCTTCTTCCCCCGGTTGGCTTTGTTGACACCGGAGAATTTCTGTTACACAACATAATTAAATCATTAAAAAATGAATAACTACAATTTAAATAATTCAATTATCTTAATTGAAATAAAAAAAATAAATTAATACCTTAAATTGTTCATCGGCAAAGTGGTTACACAACCACTCCCACTCATCTTCTCTCTCCCCTTGCAGCTCTACCGGGGGAGGCACGGGACCGACATCTTTGAAGTAATTATGGAGCTTGTACTTCCAATCTTTGTAGATGGAGTTGGCGGTTTGGTTGATATGCCTCAACATAGCCGGTGTCGGATCCACGTCAAATTGTTCCTATCAAAAATAAATAGAAAATTATAATCGTATATATTATGAAATTTTAGGCCGAGATTAACAATATTATATAATAACTAAATTGGACGTATTACGTACCGAAAGATCTTTGAAGACTTTCGCCTTCTCATGATTCGGCGCCTCCTTCCAAGTAGGGGCAGTGATACGAACTCGGTTACGGATGATTGACCCTATCCCATGCGCCGAGAGACTTGCTAGCTGAGCTGTGGGAGGGCCACCGGTGAATTCGTCGTACGGCAAGTCGATCTTTTTACCGGTCGCCTTGCAAATACGCTCCGCTTTGCCCCCTTTAACGAGACCCCGAGTCCTTTTCGGTTCCGGGTCAGTGGGGGCCCTCCTTTGCCTACGGCGGGCGCTGTACATGATTGATTCGGCGGTCGAGGACGCCTGAGTACTTCCCGTTGAATGGGTACCGGGCGTCAGAGATTGGAAGGGGTCGACATCATCACCGCTCGAGATGAATGGGGGAGCGGGAATTTCCCCAGAGGGCGCTACGGACGGACCAGATGATCCGTCCGGATTGAGAGCGTCGTTGCCCTCTTGTTGAACCCAACCGACTTGGGCCGCCAACATTCGGAGCATCTCATCTTCTGCCTCCTGTTGGGTTTTCTTCTTGCCGGATGTGGTCTTTGGCGGAGCCATTTAAACCTAAGAGTACGGTGTTAAAATACCTACTTACCATAATAATTACAACTTAAAAATTTACGCTAATTAATTAAGTACGTTTAAGATTTAAATAGAGTACACTAGCTTGGCATTTTCGGTCGTTCAATGGACGTGCGACCCGCGCGATAAAATGTAAATTTTCAATTAATCAGCCTTGGTTAAATCGAAAAACATGGCCAATTAGGGATAGAGATAACGCGAGAGGCAGGACTAATTTCGACAAAAGTCTTTCTTAGTCCAAATCCTGTCACCAGTCATAACCCGTTTCTAGACACCATGTCCGACATTCGGCCAATTTTTCAAAAATTTACACTCCCTCAAGTCCTTTGCAAACTCCGCCCTCAACCTCGTGTCCATAACTTCACTTAGGTTATGGTGTGCGGTGATGAAATCCACACATCACGAGGGGTTAAGGAGATAAGCAAGGAAAAGAGGCGCCATCTATTCCAAAGAGTGCGACTTAATTACACCAAGCCTATGTACTAAATTTAAATCGAACACGTACTACTAATTAATTTACTAAAAAATACACGTAATTACATGCAATAATTTATTTTCCATTTAGCATGCAATAATTAACCATTTAATTAATTAATAACAATAATTATTTATTTAATTAATTAATAACAATAATTAATCATTTATTTAATTAATAACAATAAATTTACAATTATTCATTTAATTAGTATTAAATAACAATAATTATGATTTAATTAATTAATAACAACAATTAATCATTTATTAAATATTTAAAAATAATTAATAAATTAATTTCTACTAATTAGTTATATTTAGAATTTAATTAATTAATTAAATGAAAATTATTTAAATAAGGGAAAAATAGAAATTTACCGAATCGGAGTTTTCGGGAATATCGCCGGAGTTGTGTCGTCGGAGAGGAGGATCGAACCACGCCGGAGTTGTGTTGTCGGAGCGTCGTCGCCGGAGGAGAATCGCCGGAATTTGAGAGAGAGAGAGAGGAGAGGAGAGATAGGATTGTAAGGGATGAGGAAAAGAAGATGAGCCGTACTCTATTTATAGAGTTTCACTTAGACGACGGAGCACTATTCTCCGTCGTCTAAGTTCACTTGGACGACGGAAACAGTGTTCTCCGTCGTCCAGGTGGCGGTTTCAAAATTTTGAAACGGCGCGTAATTAAGGGGCGGGACGTTTTGAACCGCCATGAATTTGGACTTAGACGACAGAGAATGGATTATCCGTCGTCTAAGTGAAAATTCAAGCGGTCCCAAAAACGGAAGCGGTAAATTGAACCGCCATAAAAATTGGATTTGGACGACGGAGATGGTCAGTCTCCGTCGTCCAAGTGAAATTACATGAAAAAAAATAAACAAAAATAAATATGAACCGCCATGATTTTTGAACCTGGACGACGGAGATGGTCATTCTCCGTCGTTCAGATGAACACCTAGACGACGGAAAATTACCATCTCCGTCGTCCAGGTTCAAATTACGTAAAAAAAAATTTTAAAAATAATTCGCTAGGAATTTAGCGATCTGTCATTCGAGTGAAATAGTCGTACAATATCAATGAACGCATCGTATATATGAACAGTTAAATTTGAACCGCCGATTAATTTTACGTATTGAAACATGTTAAGTATCGACTAATCTTTACGACTTAAGTGTTCATGAGTAGACGCTCATTTGCAGCAGAGTATTAACGAAATTGAATTTGGAAAAAACAGCCGTTGGATATGTTCGTCGTAACATAATATATAATTGTCTTCAAAGGACCTTAAAATAATAAGTTCGGGAAGGGTTTGATCGGCACAGTCAACCGCAAAACTGATAATTTCACAAACCGGAAACGTGGATACAAGGCATTTCGCAACTCCAATTTTCGAACCGTCGAAGCTCACACACCAAGATTTGTTTACTCTAAAGTCTTGATGAAAAGACTTTGCATTGGAAGAAGGTCTAGATGGTCGTTGTCTTAGAAAAAATTACGATATCTGCACCTGGACGACGGAAATGAGCGTTTCCGTCGTTCAGGTGATAACCTGGACGACGGATAATGACGTTCTCCGTCGTCCAGGTGCATAGACCCTGAATTCAGGGGTTAGGGCCTTACTGTTTAGGGTTTAGGGTTTGTGAACTTGGACGACGGAGAATGACCATATCCGTCGTCCTAGTGTGTACCTGGACGACGGATAATGACCATATTCCGTCGTCCAAGTTCTAAACCCCGAATTCAGGGGTTAGGGCCTTAGGGTTTACGGTTTAGGTCGTCCCCGGTCATTTGTGTGTCCGTTCAATTCTTCTGATTCAAAAATATAATTAAAAAATATTGATTGATCGATCCGATCTGCTAGATTTAGGGTCCAGGATTTAGGGTTTTATATGAGATTGAGATTTGGCGTGGCGCCAAAGGTGAAAATTACAATAATTACAATAATTAATTACCAATTAATCTCCCTCGTCGTATGACCGTACTCTTCGTCATAATCATCATCGTCCTCATCCCCGTTAGACGACGGCTCATCCTCGTCATCGTACTCAACATCGTCCGACGAATAACCTGAGTCTTCGTCCGCGTCCTCTTCCTGCTCGTCTTCTTCATCTACCTCATCGATAATCTCATCTTCAGTTAGATCTGTACAACCATCAGGCATGGGTAACCGTTCACTATCTTGAACCAGGTCCATTATATCGGAGCGGACCATAGAAATATTAGGCTCCTGATAGGCAGAAATGTCTCTTTCTGGTTCAGCAGCATCTTCAGTCGTCGCCGGTGTCCCTTCAATTGTCTCTGTATTCCATATTCCTCGGTGAGAGATATGGTTCACTATTTTCCACCCTTCACCGGCTTTCGGATCGTCGAGATAGAACACTTGCCGAACTAAGGTGGCGAGAGCAAAAGGCTCATCCTCATACCAGCTAGAGTTTGTATCGACTGATAATAGTCTCAGGTCTTCCTTTGTACGTTTGAACCATCTGCACTTGAATAGGAAAACGTTGACATCATTCCCGTAACATAGTTGAACCACGTATACAATAGCCCCGTAATATAGATCATTGTCTTTCCCAACCATTACCCCACTGTTTTGTGTTCTTCTTCCTTCGTCTCGGGCCAATGAATGGAACTTTATACCGTTCACAAAACACCCGGGATAAATATAGTGTTTAACCGGCTTCCCTGCTAGCAAGTGCTTTGGCCATGACCACCACCCTCCGTGGTTATCAGATTTTTGCAGATCAATCATCTGCGAAAATGGGCAAATTAATATAAGGGTTTACTTTCTACAAACATGAGCGATATGTATTTAAATAATTAATACCGAGTCGTACGTACGTACCCATTGGAAGAAATAATCAGGAAACTTCTTCTTAACCATTTTCTCAATCCACGCCGAACTCTTGTTTTGATTTAACGCCTGAAGCCTCTCCCTGTATGACAACATGTACGGCTCAACTTCGTCACAGTCTCGCAACACTACCCAATGTGCCTCAATAAGTTCTTCCCGTGTTAACGATTCCTTTAATACTCCTCTAAACGGTCGGACGACATTGGTGACGACAGAAAGATTGATGCGGGCACTGCGATCGGAGGCAGTGGGAGGGGGTGGATCTTTGAGGTACATGTTGCAGTAAGTAACACACTCATGCATTATGTATGTCTCTGCTATGGAGCCATCCGGGGCCGACCTGTTTTTGACGAATGACTTATACTGTCCAAGCTGTCTACAAAATCAAACGTACACATTACATAAGTACATATAGCTAGCTAGCTAGTATATATATAATCTCCAGTGGAACAAATTAATTAATTAGTTGTACGTACCTTTCTTGAGGATACATCCAAGTGTACTGGACCAGACCAGAAATAAGCACCTGCTCGGGCAGGTGGATCATTAGGTGAATCATGATGTCAAAGAAAGCAGGGGGGAAAATCCTCTCTATTTTGCAAATGATGTGCACAATTTGTTGTTGCAATTCCACCACATCTGACTTCTTTAAGTCTCTGGCGCATAACCTCTGCCACCACCTGCACAATGCCACTATTGGTTCTACGACGTCCCGAGGCAAGTATGGTCGAATTACCACTGGAATCAGAAGTTGCAGCATAACGTGATAGTCATGTGTCTTTAGACCAACAAACTTGTGTTGCACCTCATCCACTGCTCCAGTTATAGTAGCTGCATACGTAGCCGGATAACGAACGCCCTTAAACCAGTGAAATACAGAACGTCTAAGCGTCGACTTCACTGTGTATGGTGCATCTGGCATCTTGTTGTACACTCATTTCCTATCCCTCCTCAACCACAAGGGACGACGTAGATTCATTGATTCCAAATCTTTGCGCGCTTTGGGAGTATCTTTAGTCTTGAACTTAATACCGAGAATTGTTCCCACCACGCTGTCGCACACATTCTTTTCTATGTGCATCGCGTCCAAGTTGTTCCTCAGCTTCAACTTCGACCAGTAAGGGAGTTCAAAGAATATACTCTTGTGATCCCAATATCTCAGATCATGTGGAGGAATTGGATTGCATTTCTTTACATCCGCGTCATTGGTCAACACGGGTTTAGGATTGTTCTCTACCGTACCGTCGAAATGAGCTTCATTTTGTCGCCACGGGTGGTCGTGAGGCAGCCATCTGCGGTGACCCAAGTAACACACCTTCCCCGCGTGCCAACTAGAGTTCACGTCGTCCAAACATATAGGACATCCATTATATCCTTTTGTCCTGCAGGCTGCCAACATCCCATAAGCTGGAAAATCGCTGATCGTCCACATTACAGCAGCCCTCATCGTGAACATCGTGTCAGTGAATTTGTCATAAGTTGGGACTCCATTTTCCCACAACAGTTTCAGCTCGTCGATCAAAGGTCTGAGGTAGACATCTAAGCACTTCGATGGAGATTTAGGACCTGGAATTAGTACAGTAAGGAAATTAAATTCCTTGTTCATGCACATCCACGGAGGCAAGTTGTACGGCATCAGAATAACTGGCCAAGTGCTGACGGCGGAGCTATTACTTCCCCAAGGATTGAATCCGTCTGTAGATAGGCCGAGTCTAACATTTCTAACCTCTGAAGCAAAGTCTCTAAATTCTCTGTCGAAATGTTTGAAACCCTCCCCATCCGCGGCGTGTCGCAGGACATCGTCATCTATTCGCTTTTCTGCGTACCATCGCATCGCCTCTGCTGTGTGTAGAGACATGTACAGGCGCTGCAATCTGGGAATCAAGGGAAAATATCGAACAACTTTCACAGGAATTCTCTTTTTCGAACTCTTCCTATTCAACTGGAATCTGCACTGGCCACATACGGGACAATAGTCCAACTCTTTATACTCTTTGTAAAATAGCACACAATCATTCGGACATGCGTCAATTATCCTGTACTTTAGACCGAGGCTGCTCAGGATATTTCTAACCTTATAATGAGATTTAGGAAGATTGTGATCATCAGGAAGCAACTTACATATTTGCTCCTGAATTTCGTCAAAAGCACTCACTGACATTTTGTGCTTCACTTTTATCTTCATTTGCTCCATCACATATTGCAACACATTCTCTCGACATCCAGGGAACACCGGGGTCTGCGCTTCAAGTAATATCCGGTTGTACTTTTCCATCTCACTGGTGTCAGTGGCCAAGCTAGCTGCGGGGAATGTGTCATCATGCTCATTAGTGGTACTGTAACCTCCGTCTTGGTGTTGGTGTCCACTATGACTACATCCCGGAAACGCATCATGGACCAAATCTGCAGTTGGGTTGCAAGCTGGGGGTCCGGCACCACTGCCGCTGGATGAGGCACCATGGTAACTGTACCCTGAGCTGAAGTCTGCTGCGCTGAACTCTACTGCTTCACCATGCTCGCTCCATGTAGTGTAACTCCACATCATACCATTTTCGTACAAGTGTTGCACCATAACATTAACCTCTGCATACTGACAATTAAGACATTTCTGACACGGACACCTGAAACGTTTCTTTCCCTGACCATGTTCTATCGCAAAATTCACAAATTCGCTAATTCCATCCATATACCGGACATCACATCTATTCTTCAACTTCATCCAACTCTTGTCCATACTGCTACAAAATATTATAATTAATTAATTATTACATATATATATATTTGTCCATTAATTTACGCTTAATTATACGTACTCGATCTATATATCGACCCATCAATTACGTACGTACGTACGTAATTTAATCGATCTGTACATATATATATATAGCTAACATCAGCTAACATCCTTGCATGTATATATATATATGTACGTACGTTTTCACTAAATATATATTAATTAAGCAAATTTTAACTGCGTACGTACGTACCTGCTGGCCTTCTCGATATCTTTACGTTAATTAAGCTAACTAGCTAGTCAGCGGAGATCCCTTATCGATCCTGATTCTTCTCGGCCTAGCTAGCTTCTAGCTACCTAGCTCCCTTCTCCTTCTCCCTTCTCCTTCAATTCTTCTTCAAATGGAATCATGAAGAGATTGAGGCTAGGAATGAATTCGATCAGTTTGGCATCGGGCTTATATAATGCTTCACTTAGACGACGGAGGTGTCGGTACGTCGTCTAAGTGGAAGTACGTTTCGTATACTCGGACGACGGCATGTCGGTCCGTCCTCCAGGTGATCACCTGGAGGACGGAGAAGACTCCGAGGTCCAGGTGATCACCTGGACGACGGAGATGATACCTGGACGACGGAGAATATCATCTCCGTCGTCCAGGTTATCACCTGGACCTCGGAAAAGACTCCGTGGTCCAGGTGATCACCTGAATGACGGAGATGGTATTCTCCGTCGTCCAGGTGGTACTTGGACCACGGAGTATTTTCCGTGGTCTAGGTGTCACTTGGACCACGGAACAATTACGTTTCTGCCGATTTACGCGCGGGGGCGTAAAGGGGCGGAAGCAACACGAATAAGCTTCCACGAACTCCTCTCTCCTGGTGCGTCCGAACGGTAGGGCTGTTCGGATGGGCGGGCGCACCCTCTCTTCGTGCGTGCGGGCTCTCCTTGCGGGTGCTTCCTTCTCTCCTCTCGGGCGTTCGGGCGCAGCTGTTAGAAGAATACAACAATGAAGCAGGCGGTCAGGGGTCAAGACGGGGTGGCCCGCCTTCAACGCTCCGATGCCTAAGTCAGAAGATGTATTGAATATAACAGTCAAGCGAACGTGCGAGCAGATATGTTGGGATGTCTGTGAATGGGTGAGATTGAAGATGACTCCAATGGGATATGAATGAGTCCGTGAATTCATGTGTTGGAATGTGAATGAATTATCTTACCTGTAATAAATACTTGATATATATAGGTGGTTGAGTTTGGGACCTGGTGGTGTTCTTCGATGTGGGATAACCTGCACTCCTGGTGTGTGTTTCGCTCATTCGGGCGCGCCTCCTCCGGGCGCATGCGCGCTCGGAAGGGGTGGGTCCGGTGAGTGAAGTTTGAGCCTCCTTGGTGGTCTTGTACGTGGTCGAGTAGGTGTTGTTAATCTGCTTAATTGGATAAATATGTTAATCGTACAGCTAATAATACAATACTAACAGAGTATATAAAAGTGAAGGAGGACGAAGGATGAAGTTCAAACTGCGGATACGTATGACTATGACACTACTCACACTTGCTAGCTAGCTAGTAGATCGACAGTAGACACTACACATATGGGAAACAACGCACTAAAACCTAATTAGTTAGAGTGTATATAGGGAAACAAGTACTTAATTACGAACCAAACAATATAGCCCTAATCAACTTGATCAAGTTGCCCTAATTAGCAACCCCATAAAAGCATTAACTCAGCTCCTGATATAGCCCTAATCAACTTGATCAAGTTGTCCTAAATATGATCTGTTGAGGGGTCTAAAGTTTTTAATTAGTTTACGATCCATTAGTGGCAGACTTTAAATGACGCACGCTAACTATATTTTGATTGAGCTTGTCTTCATTTCTTCGTATATTGCATATCTACGTACGTAAGCTTCTATATGTTCGATGGTCCAATTTAGAGTGATACGATTGGCATTATAGTCGATTGCGCGCCTTCAAGTATTACGAGTAAGTAATAGTTGTCGTATTCATGCAAGTCTTAAGTGACATGTGTCGATCTAATTTCACATACTAAAAGTATCCCGGTACGCATACCACTTATCTAACACACAAAATTTATTTTGAACTAAAGATAGAGAGGATACTCTTTAACAATTTACTCTTTTATGCGTCTTTCTAGAGCTTTGGAAACTCCAACAGATCGAGATAGGATATTCATCTTGCACTCTCACTATTGGTGGTGTGAAGGGACATTTCATCGATTAGTTTAGCTTAGATGAATTGGTTACTTCGATCGCAATTCGTGATTCTTGGTGGGGGCTAGACCTATATTGGACATGCAATTTTGTAGCATGTGAGCTCGCTGATCAAGGTCACTGTATGGATAATCTTTATATTTGAGACCGTAATTAGATTGCCTCGATATATCCCGGTATTCCTTGTTGAGCAAAGAAGACGTAATTTAGCGAATCTAATATTCAGAATTCTTCAAGGATTTAGATTTCTTATTATTTTCAGCAAGAGATATATTTGAGCGACCACTATAAATAGAGGGTTCGTGACTAGATTAAGGGGACTTCTATAGTCACACACAATTTGCTCTCGGAAAACTTAACTCTCCTTGCAAGAGAAAAATGATAGCGGTGAATCTAGAATTCTCACCAGACAGAGTGTGAGCGATTCGAAAATTCTCTTTTGTCAATTGACAGCAGCGAACTACAAGTTTTCACCAGACAGAGCGTGATAAATTCGGCAGTTTACTCTTGTCTGATGACAGCGACCAAAGGAGATTTCAATAAACATGGCGTGAAAGTTTCAGCGGGAGAAGAAGTCACAACCAGTGTTCTTAACACTCGCCAAGAAGATTGCTCTGCTTTATAGCGGACAGGGTGTATGAAGCATCGATTTTCGTAGCTCTGCAGTAAGACACGAACTCAGGTCCTAACCCGTTAGGCAAAAGTCATAGGTCACCTAAACAGAAAGAACTCATTCGATAAGGTTGGTGCTCTCCTCGTTTCAATCGCTTGTATAGAAATAAATCCAACGGTGCAATGCAAAACAATATTCTGTCATCGGCAGTGACACGCTAAACACGTATAAAAGAGGTAGTTTGTGATTACCTAATACTTTCTCTGCTAGGAAAGTCAGGCCAAACACCCATGATGCTATTTTTGTTGCTAGGTTCGATCCAGAGGATCGGTTTTTGAGGGGTGATGTCTACTTGTGTTTAGATAAATCTACTTAAGAAAGCCCTTTGCTTAAGTGATTATCTGGCTAGTAAACCATTATGTACGTCTAGTTAGTTATGCATAAATAAGGGTAAATATATTTTCATAAAAACTAGCTACTAACATTGCCAATTCAAATAAGCAGCGTGGTGTTGGTTTCCTTATGGGAGGTAGTTTTGTAAGTCTCTCGTTCTTTTCCCTTCCATATCAAAGAAAAGAAACAAAAACAATATTGGCAAATGTGATTTTCTGATTAGAGCAATTGATCGAATGAATGGAAATATACAAAATTGTAGATATAATAATGTAAAATCAAAAGGAAATATATCTCCATTAATTACTTTTAGGTTACAGACTAAATTGAATCAAATAAATTGAAGAAGGTACGAACCTGATTACCATCGTAATTGAATACAGTAAAATAGAAATGAATACAAATCAAGCAAGCTAAACTATCTGTTTGCCTTCATTTCCATGGCTACTTGTTTTGCTCCTCAAGAAGCTCCTCCAACACCATATTGTCCAAATACTCAAACTCAATAACACGACCTTCTTCACTGCTAAAATGCATTCCATTATGAGCATCAGGAGAAGAAAATGAAATACGAGATGTTGATGATGATGATGATGATGAAGAAACCGAATTTGATGCTGCCAAAGAGCTGGTTGGTGGATTATGATATTGATAATCATTTGGGAAGTTGAGGATGGCCAAATGACCTCGAAACCCAAAAGCAGCTCGATCATAAGCCCTTGCTGCCTCTTCTGCCGTTTCAAACGTACCTAGCCACAGACGTGCCCCATTTCTTGAAGGGTCTCGAATCTCTGCCGCATACTTCCCCCACGGCCGCCTCCGAATCCCTCTGTACCTGTTTTGATCTCTCACCTTGATCGGCTGCTTACTCTTCCATTCATTACTCTCTGCTCTATTCTCCTCCATTTTCAACTGTCTTAAACTTCTCAAGTGATTAAAGCTAGGGCTAGTTTGATTTCAGAACTCTGTGTACGTATGCGAATATAATATGATTGAGTAGTGACTTGTGACAGCTGGTATGTATGTATATATAATGTGGGGTGGGGTCTATCCAGTCTTATCTGATGGGTGGGGAAGGCGTTCTTCGTTCTCTGCTAAGAAGCTTCTGGTGAGGAAGCAACCTCTGTTTGGCGCAGGGGCGTGTCCAGCCAATAGACAAGTTGGGCCGTAACCCATCCAATTTTTTAACCAATAAAAAAAATATAAATTATTGTTATACATTTATTTATAAAATAATACTAAAACGTACCAAAAAAGAAATATATTTATCTATTTTTTTTACCTTTCACTCGATTATCACAACTCGATCAGTCTATCAATTAATCTATAAATATTAAAAAATAAAACTCATACATGCATATTCACTGACTCTATATTAAAAAATAAAATATCGGTAGTATATATATATTGTCAATGATTTAATTTTTGTTGAATTTCAAACAAGTGAATCTCGAATGGTGAAATAGAGTTGGTTAATATCAATGTAAAATTTTATATTCTCGGGATTTAAATTTATGTCTCCACATCACTAATGTGTATATTTCTTATATTACATATTATAATAATAAAAACGTAAAAATAAGTCTCCTAAATAACATACAAACCTATAAAAAAATTGTGCACTATACACATAATACTTATTTCTAAATTTTGGATCTTCCCTGACTTGGCCATGAATGAAAAGGCTTTCGAGCATTTACATGCATGTGTGTATATAGTTTATAGCTGCAGGCCCGCCATATTGACCATATATGGCAGTTTGGGAAAGTGAAACCACTGAAATTGTAGAGATGCATGTATGGGATGATCGATGGTATATTAATGGGTGCATTCCACGCCATTGTTGGCTTGTTCTGTTTGCTACTTCGCCGCCTTCAAGGTCCCATGGTCTCTGGTCTAATGGCGTTCTGTCTAGTCCAAGACGCTTGACCGAGAAATCTCATAAACAAATGGGGAGAAATGGAGACTGGACGACAATATGCACAAGATGCATGTTGAAACCACGTGTCTTCTTTTTGAGTTTACATATGATTTAAATGTTTTAAGTCAAATACCATAAATAGTTGTTCAAGTTTAGTTGGTTCTAAACTTTAGTTGTTGAAGTTTTGAAAACTAATTTTGGCCACTGAATTATTACATCAATATTTAAATTGGTCATTAAATTTTGACAATCATCCAAATAGGTCACTGAACTTTAACAATAACTTTCAAATTGGTCACTATTATATTTCTAGACCTTAAATCGAAATTAATTCCGTGAATTATCGAAGGTATTTAGGTCACTGAATTGATTGTTTATTTGGCTCCTTACAAATTTCTTAAAGCCACTCAAAGCCTTATAAAGCTATCATGGAGAGAAAGATATCAACATATCTTTGATAATTAACAAAAGTAGCTTCGATTTAACATTTGAAATAGAACAATGACTAATTTGAAAGACTGTCATAGTTGTGTCACCAATTTGAATGTTGGTGTCAAAGTTCAGTGACCAAAGTTATATTTCTGAAACTCCAGTGGCCAAAATTTAGAAACAACCAAACTTGATTGATCATTTGTGATTTTTTGCCTATGTTATATATATGACATATACCATGATCGTGTGTCCTTCCATATTCCAAAGTGATGTCTTGTCCTATAAAGCAATCCAATTGAATGTTGGACAAGCTCATCATAGCGTTTAGTTAAAATGGTTGAATATTGGAATGCGCCTCACATGCTTTGTCTGCTTCAGTTCCAATTTCTAGGGTTTTCAGTCTTGCTCTTCTTCTTTGAAAATCCCCAAATTTGGCAACCCCCTTGGTCCAATTTAGCTCCAAATTCATTCCCAATCTCATAAATCAATCAGAAATCCCCTAAATCCTTACGTTTCCTACTTTTCTTGACCTCTACAAGCTGTCAGGAATTGAGGCTTCATCTTATGCGTCAATTGATTCTAAACCTTATCTCGCTTCGTCGTGCCGTAGGTTTGTGCGGTGGTAGTGGCCACCGTGGCCGGAGCCCGGTGGACGTTTTGTATCCTTTAATAACAAGAGAACCATGATCCTTTCTTCTTCAACTAATGCGATGAGCATTATTGACATCATCTCCAATTTGGGACTTTCTCATTTTAGACTGTGGAGCTCAATCCATGATGGTAACCCACAAATAATCTTGGCTTTATTCATGAGTACTCACCTATTTCGTGACTCTATCCAGGTATGCCCCCTCACCCTAGTTTTCTATTTAACTAGTTTCTTAAGCTATTATCTTATTATGTATATGATGCATCTGGTGAAGTTAATCAATGCACATCTAAGCTACTATTTGCTTCGAATACCTAAGGTGGTATGGTACCATGTGAGTAGTTATTATATGCATGATCAAATTGTCAATGGAATGATCAAATTGATAGCATGGACAAGGTTGTGTCCACTCTGATTTCAAAAACTAATACCTCATGAAAGTTGCTTCTTAGAGTAGTTGGAGAAGTTCCTGGCATGGCTTTCATACTCAAGCTTCATTTTATTCTAATTATTTAGACTTTTGATATCTTATATGTCCTTGACTGACACAAGAGCATCAGCTGAAGGAGGAAATAAGTTAGCTAGCAAACTACCATTTGATAAATATTTTGTAACGCTTGCTATAAGCCAAAGTGGTGGCCTTTTTTTGCTATGAAATTTCAGAAATATCAAGATTTCTATTATCTATCCTCATAAACGATTCATTCACTGTCTTATTACTTATCTGAACTCTGGTAATGCTTGGTATGTTACTTTTGTTTATGCCTATCCTAAAAAAGAACTTCAAGCATCCCTTTGGAATGAGTTAGAAGCTCTTAAACCTCTTAATGATGAACCTTGGATCATCGTGGCAGACTTCAATAATATCACTGCTATCCATGAGAAATGTGGATGAAACAACCAAATCACAAGACATATAATTAACTTTGTTCAGTTCCATAACTTTATAGATATGACTATAATATCTTACTCTGGAATGCCTTTTACCTGGACAAACGATCATAAGGATCACACACTAAAAGGACCCGACTCCGATTTAGCTGCCTAAACCGAAATAAAACCCCTTCGAAAATATGACCTTAAATTTTTTTTTCCAGAGTTTACTTTAAAATACGTGAACCATTCTTAGAACCTGCAAAGAAATACACTTCGAATATTCCACAAAATCTAAACTGTGGGGATCCGTTCCCCATCCGAATTTCTCGACAACATATATATAATAAACTCAATGGTTTACAAGAAATCCAGAATCATTCAGGAGTATACTCAACTGAAACACAGTATAAGTACTCAGAGTGACGCCTATATACAACATTTACAACGAGTAGGTCAAACAAGAAACCTACAGAAACTGAAGAGTGATCTGAACTCTATGCCTCCACCAATGACGTGCAACACTAGAACCCAAATTGCAAACTGGGCAACGGAAACCGAAAAGCCCAGAGGAAAGGCAAATAAAATCGTTAGAGTGAGTGGACGAAAATAAACATATGTCTTTCACCATTTATATAATCATAAAATGATGCGAGTTTATAAGTACATAAAAGTCGCCACTCCGGCAGATTTCCCTGCCGGAGTAGCAAGTCGGGTGAATCTCTCAAACTCGATGGTGATAAACTAGGTGAATCTCTCAAGCCTAGTCGGCATATCAAGCCAATCTCTCAAGCCTGATAGCTGGACTACCGGTGATCAGCCGCGTAGCCAATGCATCGATGCTAAATAAATAAATGTCATCACCGATAAAATAAACAATACTTTTCAAACGATAAATAATCTGAACATTGTACTAGAAACAAATACTGAAATCAAGAACTCGCTACAACAGTGTAAATAAATGTCCACTCACAGAGCAAAGCTAGCCTAGAGGTCCGGCTGAAGATCCCTCGCCAAATGCTCGATCTCGATCACCTGAATAATAGGGATACGATTAATACATAAAGAATCACAACATACGGAGTTAATACATCGAGAACCCCGCGTTCTCCGAAGACGTACCGCTCGAAATCTCGACGAGAATTACAAAATTCACAAAATTCACAAAATATACCCAATTAACCCTCGTCCAAAAATATAATACTCAAATCAACCCAAAAAACTCAAGACTACGCTCGGGACGAGATTACGAGCAAAACGGAATAAAACTCCATAAAATTCCAAAAAGTCAACCCTTCGCTGGAGCTCCGTCGTTGACCGTCGCCGCCGGCGGGGGCGCGGCGTCAACGGTGAAATTCTCCTGTGGAGGAAGCCCAGAACTCATCTATTCCTCAATCCCAACAACTTTTCCTTCTACACCAACCTCCAATTCGAAACACACCGGCCAGAATCGAGCTCGAAAACTCACGGCCTCCATGGATTCCGGCGAGCTCTAAACATCGTCAAATTCCAAAATTCTTCCACCTAAAGGCATATATAGGTTGAGGGGATCAATACCCCCAACCCAACGACCTCAAATCATGCCGGAAACCACCACCCGAATCCGGCATAAACCCAAAACTTCACCGAGCTCGTTCTCCCTCAAAACTCCATCAATTCTCACAAAATCAAGTTCAAAACCATAGAAAATCACGAGAGGATTCTAACCATATCAAGATTGTGGCTGGAGGTGGCCGGAATCGGCGGGTCGGACGGCGGCAGTTCGCGGTCACGGTGGAGCTCCGGTCAACGTCGGTCAAACTTCCCAAATGTGACTTTTCGACAATTTTACGTTTATTCTGATATTTATACGCGCGACCCGAGATGATCAACGTTCCAAAATGAATCGAAACCAAAACGGATAAACACGACTAAATCTAATGGTTGGAAATATTCATAACTTATTCCTCGTGATTCGAAATAATCCTCCGGAAACTCCTACGAGCTCGAAATCACGTACACTACAACTCTCGTGAAGGAACTCATCTTAAATTCTCGCTTGATCATTTAGTCATAAACAAATCTGTCATATCGGCTAATTACGATAAACTGTGATTATTCGCGAATCAAGCCAATTAACATACCATTCTGATTCGGGTCGTGACACACACTAATGTTTGAATTACTTAATAGAGCTTGTGCTAAACCCAATTTCATGCTTATGTTTCCTAATGCTCAGGTTAACAACATGCCAATTCATGGCTCTGATCATGGTCTTATATGTCTCTCTTTTGGAGATAGAAAGGTACAAAGAAGAGGAAGCTTCAAGTTTGAAGCTATGTGGATGAAACACCCTGACTTTGAAAATCTTGTCAAACAGGCTTGGAGCAATTCCTATGAACTTGATCCCTTAAAAATCTGATTACTGTTTGTAATAGTTTTATGGCTAAAGCTAAAACTTGGAATAAGAATATTTTTGGTGACATCCGGGAGAAAATAAAAAAATGCTTAAGGAGAGTTGGAACTTATTCAAACACAATTGATGAACAATGCTGATTTTGTGTATTTACAAGAAAGGAATAAAGAAATCATGAATTCTCTCCACTAACTGTATTGTGATGAGGAACTATTTTGGTACCAAAAAGCCAAAGTCTTTTGGCCGACACTAGGAGACAAGAACACCAAATTCTTTCAGATGCAAGCCAAAATCAAGAAGAAAAGGAACTGGATCAATAAAATTAAGGATGATAGTGGTTGTTGGTTTAATGATTCTGACAATATTGCCAAAATTATTGTGCAGGATTTTAGGAAGTGATTTACAAAAACTATAGATCCTGGTGTTCATGTCATGAATGAGTTTTTAGAACATATAAACCCTTGTATTGATGATATTGGTATGATGTGTTTAAATAAACAGGTTTCTAATGAAAAAATACGTACTACTGTGCATTCCATTGGTCCTCTAAATGATCTAGGACCGGATGGAATACATGTAATTTTTTACCAAACTTATTGGTAAGATGTGAAAGGCACCATAATCCCCATGGTCAAGGATTTCTTCAACTCTTGTAACTCTATTCAACTCTTGAATCACACTAATATTGCTCTAATACCTAAAGTGGATTCACCTGAAAGTGTTAATCATTATAGACCTATAAGATTGTATAATGTTTGCTACAAAATTATTGCAAAAATTATAGTCAACAAACTAAGACCTCTTCTGATCAAATGCATTTCAGATAATCAGGGCACCTTTGCACCAGGTAAATCTATCCATGACAATATTCTTATTGCTCATGAAATGTTTAACAACTTCATGAAGAAGAAGAAAGGAAAAACTGGTGCTTTAGCAATGAAATTGGATCTTGAAAAGGCTTATGACATGCTCAACTAGGATTTCATAAAATGTTGCTAGAAAAAATATGGCTTTAGTGACTGCTGGATAGACAGAATTATGAATTGTATTACTTCAGTGTCTTTTTCTATTTTAATCAATGGTAAAACTGAAGGTATGTTTTGTCCTTCAAAGAGTATAAAACAAGGTGATCCTCTCTTACCTTATATCTTTATTATGTGTGTAGAATCTCTTATTAGACATCTAAACTCTCTAGCTAATTTTTCCAAGTCTAATATTAGTATTCTTTCATATGTTAATGGATTTAGAATCTCTAATTTAATATTTTTTGTTGATGATTGTTTGATTTTCTGCAAGGCACCTCCAAAAGTTGCTCACAATGTTAAGAAGGTCATAGACATGTTCTCTAAAGCTACAGGGCTTAGAATAAATCTGAATAAATCTTCTCTCTACTTCTCTCCTAAGGTAAGCACACAAGATAAACAAAAGATTGTTAGCATTACTGGCATTCAACAAAAATGCACCATTGGTAAGTATCTTGGTATACATAATATTATAAAGTGGAGAGATCCTATAAATGCCAAGGAAATCTTACTCAAAATTTTTAATAAGCTAGTCGGTTGGAAAAAAAGGCTCTCTTTCTAGAGCAGGTAGACTAACTCTGTGAAATCAAATCTTATTGGGATGCCTAACTATATATTTTCTTGTTTCAAATGCCCTGAAAAATTAGCAAAGAAGATAGATGTTGAAGCTAGAAACTTCTTTTAGGGATCTGATAAGTCTCATCCTATTGCTTAGAATGATGTTTGCACTCCTAAATATTGTGGTGGTCTTGGTATCAAACAGGTTAAAGTTTATAATAATTTTGCTCTTGCTAAACTTGGGTGGAAGATCCTCACTGACCTTACTAACTGGTGGACAAACATTATGAGGAAAAAATACTTCTATTTTCTCTACAGATTATAAGCAAGGTAACTCTTATGCTTGGAAGAAAATTCTGGAAAGCAGATAGTTAATTACTGAAGGCATGAGATGGATTATTAGAAATGGTAAAGATATAAACTTTTGGACTCATAACTGCGCTTAACTGGTACCTATTTATCATCTTATTAACAATAACTTGAGAATGCAGATTAATATGGATGAGTGTGTTGCTGATTATATTGAAAATAGTGCTTGAAATAAAACCAAACGTTTCCATCTGCTTGATAAGAGTATAGTTGATATTATCTGTGGAATTCATATTCCTTTATCCCCTCAGCTTGCCTTTGTTTGGGGTCCTTCAAACTCTTGTAAGTTTTCCATCAGGTCTGCATCCAATTTACAATATATTGATTCCTCAAAACGTACATAAGCATGCTATATTCTAAATAAAATGTGAAAACTAGATTTACCACCTAAACTGAAGATTTTATGTTGGATCCTACTTAGAAGGAGATTGAAAACTCGTGACAAATTATTAAAAATGAAGTTAATCCCTAATAATACTTGTGTTCTTTGCTTGAAACAGGAAGAGAGTATTAATCATTTATCTGTTATTGTCCCATAGTAAGAGAAGTATGGAGACTATCTAATGTGTCAAGCCTTTCAGGCTCTAAAGATCGGATTATAAGCATGTATAACTTGTCTGATACAAAAAAAGTATGATCTTATGGAATGGACTAAAGTCTTGAACATGTGTTGGCACATTTGGCATGCAAGAGACAACCTGACATTCAGGAATGAAGCTTTTAACCCCAAGGCAGTGACCAATATTGTTGCTGCCTTCTGGAAAAACTACACCTCAGGCAACAAGTCTCCTACCAACACTAGAAATGCTACCACTATTAGATGGTCTCCCCCAGATGCTACCACTATTTTCTCTACAGATTATAAGCAAGGTAACTCTTATGCTTGGAAGAAAATTCTGGAAAGCAGATAGTTAATTACTGAAGGCATGAGATGGATTATTAGAAATGGTAAAGATATAAACTTTTGGACTCATAACTGCGCTTAACTGGTACCTATTTATCATCTTATTAACAATAACTTGAGAATGCAGATTAATATGGATGAGTGTGTTGCTGATTATATTGAAAATAGTGCTTGAAATAAAACCAAACGTTTCCATCTGCTTGATAAGAGTATAGTTGATATTATCTGTGGAATTCATATTCCTTTATCCCCTCAGCTTGCCTTTGTTTGGGGTCCTTCAAACTCTTGTAAGTTTTCCATCAGGTCTGCATCCAATTTACAATATATTGATTCCTCAAAACGTACATAAGCATGCTATATTCTAAATAAAATGTGAAAACTAGATTTACCACCTAAACTGAAGATTTTATGTTGGATCCTACTTAGAAGGAGATTGAAAACTCGTGACAAATTATTAAAAATGAAGTTAATCCCTAATAATACTTGTGTTCTTTGCTTGAAACAGGAAGAGAGTATTAATCATTTATCTGTTATTGTCCCATAGTAAGAGAAGTATGGAGACTATCTAATGTGTCAAGCCTTTCAGGCTCTAAAGATCGGATTATAAGCATGTATAACTTGTCTGATACAAAAAAAGTATGATCTTATGGAATGGACTAAAGTCTTGAACATGTGTTGGCACATTTGGCATGCAAGAGACAACCTGACATTCAGGAATGAAGCTTTTAACCCCAAGGGAGTGACCAATATTGTTGCTGCCTTCTGGAAAAACTACACCTCAGGCAACAAGTCTCCTACCAACACTAGAAATGCTACCACTATTAGATGGTCTCCCCCAGGAACTCGTTTCAACAAAATAAACTTTGACAAATCTGTTAGGAATAACCCTTGCCCTTCTGCTGCTGGTGGCTATATGATTAGAAATTCTAGTGGATCCTCCATTTCTGCTGGCTCATGTGACTACGGCAACACAACAGTACCTATGGCCGAAGCTCAAGCCTTTAGACAAAGCCTCCTACATGTCAAACAAGCAGGTCTCGACAATAATCTGGTTGAAGGGGACTCTCTCCTCATCATCAATTGCGTCCTCAATATCTGGAAGCCCCTTGAAAATTGTCATCCATCATGAAAGACACCTAAGAATTGGCTAAAAGCTTCACCAATATCAGCTTCCAACACATCTTCAGGGAGGCCAATTTCGTAGCCAATAATCTCACAAACCTTGGTCATGGAACTAGCAACATCAACACATGGATCAACTCATTGCCTTCTGCTACTGCACATCTACAACTCTTTGACAACTTAGGATCAGGATGCATTAGAAGTTCTTGCATTAGTTGTTCTTCTGTGTAATTTTTTTTCTTTTCTTAGAAAAAAAAAAGAGAAACAAGCTCAGCATATAGCTAAGTGCTAGCTAGCAATCCATTGTGGAAGCCCAAAGTTAATAACCAAAACATGCTTAGCTAAGTGCTAACACACTATAGGACAGAGGATGACATTAAGGATTAGGGTTAAGCTAGCTCAATCTTGTGGGATCTAACCGGTGGAGTAGCCAGAAATCTTACTTAACCGTGTCACGTTATATTTATTTTCTAGAAAAATAAGTACAATACATTTAACAAACAAGGTCATATCCTTACAACAAAAAAAACAGTATGAGAAAGTCAGAATGCACACTGAAAATAAGTTTATATTTATCAATCAAATAAAAAAGCTAGTAAAACTTTAAAATTTAAAATTAAGTAAAAGTATTTTGTTTATCTTAATGAGTTTAGGAATAATTGGATTGGTTAATAGTATAAAACAGACTCATATCTTAAATTTTTTAGCAGTCTCAAAATTAGTTTTATTTTGTTAAATCACTACCAATTAATAAAATTATTTATACAAAAAATAAATATCCAAAAGATGAAGAATGTTATTTGACACTCCTCATCATATGCTAGCTACGCCTATGGATCAAACTCTAATTCTTATGCTAGAACCTCGACTACTTGCTTGCTGTAATGGTGCTAGCTAGTGTGTTAAACAAATAACATAGAATGTTAATTCGTTATCAAATCCAATTATTCTAATGGATTATGTTAAACAAACTCTAATTCTTATGCTAGAACCTCGACTACTTGCTTGCTCTAATGGTGCTAGCTATATAATCCATCTGGTAATATAGAATGTTAATTCGTTATCAAATCTCGTTTGACGCTAATTATAGTTGAATTTGAATATAGAATGTTAATTCGGAGTTTTTAGCTGAAATAATTTCTTAATTAGGTTTTCAAAATGTGGTTTAATTTTGCCATTATTTATTTCCAGTAAAGCCCTCCACTCTAATTGTACTTTTTCTTTTTACTTTGTCAAGCTAATAATGCTTCCTAGACTTAGAATAGATCCTTCATTATGAAAACATATCCATCTGGGTGAGAGAGTTTCGCAGCCAAATACTCAACCACTAAATCACTTATAGTGATTTTTTTGTAACTGTATGTTAATTAACTACAGATTAATAAATTTAACAACATTGAGCGATAATCTGTAAAATTAGGTAGCAATACGATTTTTATCTATTGGCTGATCAAACCAAAACAAAATTTAATATATACTAAAAACAAATAATGTACATTATTCGAAAAAGCACAGAAGTATCCTGAAATTGTGAAATACCAACTAATCCCATTTCAACCGGTTTATACAAAAGCACAACCAATTTCACCCTCTTTTTCATTATACTTTTACATGAAAAGATGAATAAATGAGGATATAGAACATAAAAAAATAGGATGTTAATTTCACCTCAAAATCCCTTCAAAAAATAAATTGTTAATACTAAGATGCGGTCATATGCACCCTTCAAATAAATTGCTAATACATATATAATTGCACTCCACTCGATCATCTAGATTGTTTCTTCTCCGCATCAAATTTGGTAACTGGTCTAATTCAATTCAATTACCTGTTAATATTCTTCATGCAAGTAGCAATTATTGTAATTCCATTAATTAAGTTTTTTAGAAAGTACCAAGAAATTAATGCATGGTACTAAGCTCTACCATTCCCGCTCCATTCCGTTATCACCAGGCCAATTAATAGAGATCAGAAACAGCATCTTCGATGATGTCCCCTATATTTTTAATATATTTGTTAAAAATATAACTAAAATCTAAATTTTTAGTAAGCAAAACAATTTGTGCTTCAATCATATTAGTCAAATAGAGAGTATGAATCTCATATTTGTGATAAGTCTACTACTAAAAAAATGGTATTTAGCTAAGCACCATTGGAAACGGAAGTCTATGGTCATTTCTTGTTTTTCCAAAAACTAGAAATGAAAGGTATTCAGTCACTAAGGAGATAGGCGCCATTAACATTTTGGTAAAGATAGATATAGAATGAGTTTTTGTTCCCACGTTTGTACAAAGTTGAACACCAGTTTGGTCGATCATTGCCACAAAAGCATTAGCTTTTGTTGCTTTCTTGGTACACATCAAACGAAGGTTCTCTGGCATATGCATGAACAATCTTGTCTAATACATTTTATTTTAATGTTCATTGTAGGGGTGGGCACAAATTCCTTAAATCTTGAACTTGATTTGATTCCGTCTCGATCTCGCTCGAGACTGAACGGGACGAAAAATAAAATTTTCATTATTCCGTCCCGTCCCAACCTGTTCCGTTTTTTAGGGATGGGATTAGGTCTTGATTTTAAAATTCCGATAGATCTGTCCCGTCCCGCATAATATATTTTGTCTATTTTATTATTTATTTTATTAAAGGTTGAAATA
This sequence comes from Geum urbanum, assembly GCA_946800695.1. Lineage (NCBI taxonomy): Eukaryota > Viridiplantae > Streptophyta > Magnoliopsida > Rosales > Rosaceae > Geum > Geum urbanum. Next base: position 40,944,214 of record OX327007.1, on the reverse strand, counting down.
TTAAATTATCGAACCAATAACATTATTCAACAAAAAATAAAATTACTTTCTAACAATCAAAGTATTATACTTCTTGTAGTATTGATTAATCTATCAATTAAACATGAGATAAAATTGCTTGTAATTTTAATTCTTCTAATTAATCATTTAGTATAACGTACGGTATTATTTTGTATAGTTATAAACTTTCAAGTTTTATCAAACTATATTTATCTTATATTGAACCCGAAATATGATTCGTCTCATCTCACTCGAATTTTTTGTGTTTAATACTATATTAAATGTTCATTTTAAATTGAATCTGTCTCATTCGGGACGACTGGGATGAACTTTTAAACTTCCTAATCTCGTCCTGACCCGTCCCATTCGAGATAGAGATAGAAAATGACAAAAATAAACCCGACCCGTCCCGTGTTCACCTATAGTATATTGTGCCAACAGATATCCATTCTCATTAGTTTGTTTTTTAACAAAAAACAAACACTACTGGAGGAGGGCATCGGGGCGACGTAGTTATGTTTCTACGTCGCTCCGATTTTAGATGAGGCGACGTACTTTGGCTTTGATAAAAAGTACGTCGCTTCAAAAATTCAGGCGACGTAGATTGAAGTACGTGGCTTCAAAAAACTGAGGCGACTAGTTTATCATTCGAAGCGACCAAACTAATCTACGTCGCTTCGAATAAAAACTAGGCGACGTATATTGAGCAATCTACGTCGCCTAGATTTTATTCGAAGCGACGTAGATTAGTTTGGTCGCTTAGAATAAAATCGAGGCGACGTAGATTGCTCAATATACGTCGCCTAGATTTTTTAAAATCTGGATCTACTCTTCTTCTTAAAGTCAACCCTTTCATAAAGGTGGTATTTTAGAAAAACAGTTTCCCCGAGCTCTGCAGCTGTTTTGGGCGATTTTGGGGAGAAATTAGAGGAAATTGAGAAAGAAGGTTGTTCTTGCCATTGATTTGATTCTTGAGTAAGGTTAGTTTGATTTGTATCTCTTTAACCCTCTTTATGACCATAATATGTTAAATTAGAAGTGAAAATGAAGTTTTGGTGAAATGTTTGAAGTTGAATTGAATTTGGTGTTATGTTGTAGTTTTAGTGTTTGAATCATTGAATTGTGTTAAATCATGTTATGGGTTCATGAATAATGTTTGAAATTTGGTTAAGTTTAGTGAAATTTATTGATGATTAGAAGTGAAATTGAAGTTTTGGTGAAATGTTTGAAGTTGAATTGAATTTGGTGTTATGTTGTAGTTTTAGTGTTTGAATCATTGAATTGTGATAAATCATGTTATGGGTTCATGATTAATGTTTGAAATTTGGTTAAATTTAGTGAAATTAATTGATGATTAGTGTAGATTATGTGTATTCGAGCCTTAATTAGTACTGTTATTAGTGTTAATAATGATTTTGAGCGTATGGCTATATATAATTGTGGTGTTTATCAACTTAGAACTCCCGTTTGAGAATCAACAACTCATGTAGTTGATCGAGTTGAGTTGTTGATTCTCGAATTGTCCCATTTTTGGACACTTTAGGTGAACATGACTTTGTTGATCCTTTTGCTATTCGTGTGATTTCAGTTTCAGTTTTGGGATATGGTTTCGACAGTGTCTCCTTTAAATGTTCCCCGAGTGCAAATTAGGTTGTTTAGATATGCGTGCACTCGGGGAACTGTAGGGAGATGCTGCCGAAATTTCCCTAAACTGAAGCTGAAACGCATGGGTGCAAAAGCGTTGACAAATGTCGTGTTCCCCTGAAGGGGATAGGACCCAACCCGGAGGCATAAGGCGAAGAAGTGTGGGGTTTTGGTTGAATCGCAACTGTGGCGTGGTAACTTTGTTCATATTGATTGTTTATGTTGACAGGAAACATGGACGGACTCCCAGACAAAACTTGGATGACATATCATCGTGCTGATCCAAGGTACATCAACGGCATATTCGAGTTCATGAATTTTGCCCTGCTACATAGTAACGGAGCCGATTATCACTACTGCTCGTGCAAACGTTGTAAGAACGGTCCGTTCAAGGTTACTATGGATCAGATGTATCATCACTTATCACACAGTGGTATGAGTCCTACTTATACAGTCTGGCACCTTCACGGGGAAGCATCATGTGAACCGGCAATGCTCAGTCAACGAAGACAGTGGCTTCAAGACAGAGTCGGTCCTTCTAGTGGTGCCGGTCCTTCAGTGAACCCGCAGTTGGAGATTCTACATGATCCATATCCCTATTATCCTGGATACCATGCAGATGCACCCCAACAATTTGTGGAAGATAATTCGGGCATGAACTTCAATGACATGGTAGACGATGATTATGAAAAGTACGATAGATTATTGAAGGAGTCACAGACCCCATTATATGAAGGCAGTGAGGAAACTGTTTTGAGTGCCATATTAGATGCAATGGAAATGAAAAATGAAAATGGATGGTCGGACACAAGTGTTGACTCTTTATGTATTTACATTAATAAACTTCTTCCTAAAGGGCACACATTCCCCTGTTCATACTCGAGAATAAAAAAAATCTTGAGTGATCTTTCACTGGGTTACGAAAGAATTCATGCGTGTGAGTTTAACTGTGTGTTGTTCAGGGGGCGCTCGTAAACGAGAGGATTTGTCCAGTGTGTTATTCTGAAAGATATAAGCCAAATACGAATGATATTCCCAAAAAAATAATTCGTAACTTCCCTCTAACACCAAGGTTGAAGCGCTTGTTTATGTCCCCACACACTGCCAAGCATATGCGATGGCTGGGGGAGCGGATATGCGTGGCTGGTAGCGTCAGCCACCCAGCTGACGGAGAAGCGTTTCAACATTTTGACAGAACTTTTCCAGGATTTGCACGGGACTGCAGGAATGTGCGCCTTGGAGTAGCAACAGACGGTTTCAATCCATTCGGAACAATGGGAACTTTGCATAGTACATGGCCCGTTGTTGTGATGCCGTACAATCTACCACCATCAATGTGCATGAAGAAGGAATATAACATGTTATCAGTGTTGATTCCAGGCCCTAAATCTCCCGGAAAGTGCCTTAGTGTACTCATTGAGCCGATGATCGAGGAGCTAATACATTTATGGGTCGTTGGAGTCCATACTTTTGATCGAGTAGACAATGAGGTATTCTTGATGAAGGCAGCGGTAATGTGGACTATTAGCGACTTTCCAGGTTTAGGGATGCTTGCGGGGTCAACCGTGAAAGGGTACAAGGCATGTCCAATCTGTTTAGATGAGCTAAATTCAGAGCATATATGTGGGAGGATAGTTTATGAAGGTCATCGAAAATGGCTCCACCAGGATCACCCTTGGAGATTGAGCAAGGCATTTAACGGGAAGGAGGAGTTTGGCGGAAGACCCTATCGTAAGAGTGGAGATGAAATTTTGGAGGACGTTAGGTCAAACGTTTACCCTATTCTTAGCCAACATGAAGACTTGAAGGTGCCGTACAATCCGAATAACAGACAGTGTTGGACTCACGAAAGCATATTTTGGAAGCTGCCGTATTGGTCATCATTGAAGATCAGACATTGCCTAGATGTCATGCACATTGAAAAAAATGTGTGTGACAACATCCTTGGAACCATTTTTTTGATTGAATCGAAGTCTAAGGATGGTCCAAAATCTCGCGCTGCTTTGAAGAAGAGGAATGTGCGAAAAAACTAGTGGCAAAGAGCGGGTGACTTGGCTACGGGGAAAGTTCCTCATGCACCTTTTTTAGTTAAAAAGGATGATCTAGAAGATGTGTTCCAGTGGTTCAGGGATGTTAAGTATCCTCTTGGTTATGCAGGTAGTTTGAGAAGTAAGGTGAAAATAAGTTCCCAGTCACAGTTTTATGGATTGAAGACGCATGATTGCCATGTCTTGCTTCAACGTCTTCTTCCTGTGGTTATAAGAGGGTTCCTGCCAGAAAACGTTGTCAAGCCATTGATAGCACTGTCAAATTGGTTTCGTCAACTATGCAGTAGGGAGCTTAAGAAGGAGGTTGTGTGTGACATGGAAACTGAGATAGTGATGATTCTCTGCAATTTGGAGCTCATATTTCCTCCACATTTTTTTACATCTATGGTTCATCTCATGGTTCATCTGCCCGAACAAGTATTCCTTACAGGTCCAGTCCACTATACATGGATGTATCCAATTGAAAGGTAAAATTTTTTGTTATTGCTAATATTAGGAAAATATGTTTGTACTAATATTATTGTACTAATCTTGTGTAATATGTCGGCAATTAGGAAAATATTGTACTAATCTTGAGTGGTGTTTTTGCAGGCAATTAGGAAAATATAAAAATTCAATGAGGAATACACGTTACCCGGAAGGTAGTATTGCTGAACAGTACCTCGTACATGAGTCGGTGACGTATTGTAAGGCTTATCTCAGACGGATGGACAACGAAGATATCGACACTTCCATATCTGGGTGGAATGTCAGCTGTGTTTCACTCTTAGTAAGACCAGATATTATCGAGACTCGTCGCCAGTTCAGGTTGACTGAGTCAGAGACTGCTGAGGCTCACTGGCAAGTCTTGGTGGAAACAGACGAAGTCAAACCTTACCTAGAAGAACATCTCAGAAGGTTCGAGGCTAAAAATGGTGAAGATTTCGACGAGCGGCAGCGGAGGAGGAGTTTTCTTCGATGGTTCTTAACATGGGTACATATGCCTATTAATTCCAGTGTGTTCTTTGAGGGTTTATAACACTTATCTTTAACTCCTCTTAACACTTATCTCTCAGGTGTCCCTTAAAGAAAAAAACTCGGACCCGAGCTTGGTTGCAGGAATAAAGTCATTAGCTCAAGGACCTCAGCAATGTCGGGTTTATATGTCGTGTTATGTGAACGGTGTCAAGTTCACATCGTTTGATAGAGATCAAAGAACCGTGACTCAAAACAGCGGTGTCATGATAGACATGGGTTCATCCAAGTTCTACGGCCATGTTAACTACGTGGTCGAAGTATTATATGCAGGCCGTATGCCAGTGGTGTTGTTTAAGTGCACATGGCACAACTCCGAGGACCCTGAAGATCTTGACACCCTTATAAAAGATCATGGACTGATATCAGTGAATACAAACAAGAGTTACTATGAGGATTCACCCTTCATAATTGCAACCAAAGCAAAACAGGTATTCTACATAGACGATCCAAAGGCTGGTGGTACTTGGAAGGTAGTACAAGAAATGTCGCACCGCAATGTCTACAGCGCCGAAGTTCTGGCCATAGATGAAAACATATCGCGTACAGGAGATCATATCTTCGAGCCTTACCAAGAGGACACTCCCACGGTGATACAATTTTACCCAGATTTTCAACTACTTTTGGACGAAGAAGGAGACGAGGACGAGGACGAGGACGAGGACGAAGACGAAGAGGAGGAGGACGAGGACGAGGACGAAGACGAGGACGAAGACGAGGACGAGGAGGACGAGGACGAGGAAGAGGAGGAGGACGAAGAGGAGGACTAAACTAATATTATTACATTCTTGAAACCTAAATTCGTATTTTCTTTAAAGCATAATGTATGTATACGATCAAATATTACTAAATTCGTATTTTCTTTAAAGCATAGTTATTCGTATTTTAATAACTAATATTATTATGAATTTGAAACATAAATTCGAGAAAATGAATTAATTTAATTATAAATTAAATAAACTGAGGCGACATAGATTGATCAATCTATGTCGCCTCAGTTATTCAAAAATAAAAAAAAAATTAAATCCCTTGAGGCGACGTAGATTGATCAATCTATGTCGCCTCAGTTTATTTAATTTAATTATAAATTAAATAAACTAAGGCGACGTATATTGATCAATCTATGTCGCCTCAGTTATTCAAAAATAAAAAAAAAATTAAATAAACTGAGGCGACGTAGATTGATCAATCTATGTCGCCTCAGTTTATTTAATTTAATTATAAATTAAATAAACTGAGGCGACGTATATTGATCAATCTATGTCGCCTCAGTTTTTCAAAAATAAAAAAAAAATTAAATCCCTTGAGGCGACATAGATTGATCAATCTATGTCGCCTCAGTTTATTTAATTTATAATTAAATTAAATAAACTGACGCGACGTATATTGATCAATATATGTCGCCTCAGTTTTTCAAAAATAAAAAAAAAATTAAATCCCTTGAGGCGACATAGATTGATCAATCTATGTCGCCTCAGTTTATTTAATTTAATTATAACTTAAATAAACTGAGGCGACGTAGATTGATAAATATACGTCGCCTCATTGTCATTTATTAATCGAAGCGACATAGATTCCAATCTACGTCGCCTCGTTGGCTTTATAATCCCAGAATCACAGTTTCTCTCTTCTTCTTTTCATTTCGTCCAATCTTCTTCTTCTTCCTCGCGCCGCGCCCCCAAATCCCTAACCCCTAATCGACCTATCCTCATCTAAACCCCTCCATCTCAACCCTCCATCTCAACCCAATGCCCTAATCCCGAAAGCTTCTTCTTCCTCCCCCTCCCTAATCACTGGTTCGTCTCTCTCTCTCTCTCTCTCTTCTCACTCTCTCTCCATTCTCATTCTATTTCGAAACCATCTTATGATTATGTGTTCTGTGTTGTTACTGAAATGTTGGATGATTCAGTTGCATATGTTTTGATTCAATTGCTGTTTGTTCTTGTTTTTGTTCATGTTTGGTATGAAATGAAGTTATGTTGTTTTGACGAATTGGGTGTTTCACTCTTCTGCTTTGGTTGATGTTACTTATGAGAGGTTCTGTTGTACAATGGTTGTGTACCTTCTTGATGTACTGTAATGGGTAATGATGTAGATATTTGTGTGGTAAATTGGAAAGGGAAACTTTAGAGTCTTGATGATTAGTATCTTGATCGAAATTTGATGTATATGTTTCTGCGTAAAGAGTGTTATGATTAGTTCTGTTGAGTCTTGAGCATGAAGACCTTGATGAATTACAATTCTTGCTACTTTGGTTTATATTGAAGTAAGTGCACATGGTTTCAATGTACTGTACTACTGTTGTTGCTGGAAATGATTGGTGGTTGAGTTAATGAGTTGTTTGATCTGGTTTGATTTGGTTGTGATCAAGACGGCTTTTTATTTTATATGGCTGTAGCTAGTTTACAAGGATAGGAAGATAATTGACATTGTGCCTTTAAAGTTTGGGTTTGATTCAGTTGAAGTAGAGAATAGTTAGAGTGAGGTTATGTATCGAAAAGGGATTCTGTTCAAGACTGAAAAAGTTTGGGATTGAATTGTGATACCATTTACTTCTATCTTGTAGAGTAGTGTTTGTATACTGCGCCGAATGTGTATTGTGATAATGATGATTCCGAATGTGTTTTATACTTTGTCAGTTTATTGTTCCTCACTACTCATCGCGAAGTTGATTTTCGGTGTTAGGTTTTGTTTGCTGAGCCGATTGTAATCACAGCCTGCGAGTTTCTTGAACACAATACTTCGTCTACTTCACAAGCAGTGCCACTTGTTGGGTAAGAATCCCTTCCCTGATATTTTCGCAATTGTTGATTTCAAGCCTCAGTTTTTGATTGTGAATTCATCAATTGTTTTGCTTATTTTAAGGCATTAGTTTGAATTCAAACATGTGAGTGAATGCAATCCGTGGTTTGTGTGTGGAGATGTTATTCTGCTCTCTTAATTGCTAATTTTACTGTATATGTGCACCGTATGCAGTTCGGATTTTGGCATTGCATCACTTGAACTTGTTTTCTTGATTAATATTTTGGGTTTTATGCAAAGCAGTAAATTTTCTACTCCCAAGTCAAAATGTGGGACTTGGGAGTGTAACTAGTGAAGTTACCCGTTGTTAATTTTGAAACTTTGTGTTCTTCTTTTTAATCTATGGGCTAAACTTGATATAAATGTAAAAGAGCAATTACAACTCGAAATCATTACTAATCTATCAATACTTGTGATTTCAGAAAGAAGAAGCATTCCGGGTCCGTGTAGCTAAAGCAAACGATCTGAGTCTATCAATCGAAAAGGTAAGGTGCGACATTCCGTGTAATCTATCAATGTGTCCATGTGTAGTTGCTGTTCATGTGTAGAAGTTGCTGTCCATCTATCATTTTGATTGTTTAGTTGCTGAATGTTCATGTTTAGTTGCTTTTCATGTTTAGGCTTTCATGTCTATAATCATTTTAGAGAGTTTATCCCATATCTAGTTGCTGTTCATGTGTAGTTGATAAGCTATATGCGATAAATGACGAGTATGTAGAAGTTGCTATATGCGTTTTGTGTGTTGATAAGCTATATTGCTTTGTGTTTTATACTGTGCCGAATGTGTATTGTGATAATGATTCCGAATGTGTTTTCAATCTAACTTCATGTAAGTATTGTGTTTTGTGATGATGATGATTTCGAATGTGTTTTGTGATAATGAAAACATATGCGTAATGATTGAATGCGTAAGGGTTTGGTTAAATGAAAACATATGCGTAATGATTAAGAGTTTGGTTAAATGAAAACATATGCGTAATGATTGTAGTATTCTCGGGATTAAGGATTAAGGGTGATGATAAGCATGAATGTTTATATGTGATGATAAGCATTATAGAAGTACAAACGAGTTTAACATCTAATTAAAAATAACAGTTTAGTAATAAAAGAATGGCTCCCGGAGATACTGCATACAAGAGGAGGAAAGCGTTGATGCAGCGTCGTGAAGTGGAAGCGGCGGCAGCTGCGGAGGCGGCGGAGGCGGGGTGGCGAGCATTCAGCCGAGATGGGGCTTCCGGGTCTGGTTGCCCCACGGGACAATCGGCGACCCCGTCGATTGCAGAAGCTCCCATTTTAACGCCCGCCCCTCCACTTGAGGATGCGATTCCGCAAGGAGCGGATGACAGCAGCGACGCCACTACGGCGTCACAGCACCCTCCCGCCCTCAGCATCCGGTGCAAGAAGACCAAACTCCCCGACATGGTCGACATGGCAACCGGATACCCGACGACGGAACAGCGCGGAGTCGTTGTCGGGACGAAGACGGAGTACCTCGTCCGGATGAACAACAATAGGCGACTACAAGTCGCTTACTCTACGAGGCATGCGGGGCCGGCGACGAGGGAAATGCGGAGTCTGATGTGCCGAGACATCGGTAGCATCATCCGCGGAAAAGTTCCAATGCTTGCATCTAGCTTCTTGGGACTTAGCGATTTGCATCGCGATATCGTCGGCCGGAGTCTTGAGGTATACTTGCTGGACTCCGAGCTTACTTACATACCTGTAGTAAATGTAAATATAATTTTTACATAACGGAATTTAAATGTGTTGTGCTAGACGAACTACGACATCCCGGCGACTGATGTGGAGATGTGGAACTTCATTGATAGGACGGCGCAAACAATCTATAAGGATTGGAAGTACGATTGCCATCAACATTATCTCCACGTCAGCCAGGAGACTCCGGCCGAGTTTCTCGGGAGGGAAGACCAATGGGCGTGGTTAAAAGCCCACTTCGAAGACCCTGCTTACTTGGTGAGTTTCATAAACGAACCTACAGTTTTGGTCAAACGTTCGAACAATATGCATGTTTATCTGTTCTTATTTTAAAATGATTTTTGTGTGTGTGTGGCAGCGATTGTGCGAACGGAACCGAGGGAACCGAAACAAGAACAAGGAGCAGCAGATCAACCACCATTCGGGATCCCTCGCCCTTTCGTACCGAAGCGAGGTGTTGGAGAAGGAGGGTCATCCAGCGCCCGCCGTCCAGACGTGGATTAACGTATACCAGCCGGAGAGGAATGCGGCTGAGAAAGTGGTAAGCTCAAATAGGTTCACGTTACGTTATTTCAATTATTGTTGTCTACTAAATTGTAATATTATTTATTTTATCTATTTTAATTGAGCAGGCGGCAGTGAAGCGTCGACTCGATGAAGTCTTGTCGCAACAAGATAGTGCTGCGGGCCCAGTTGACGGCGAAGAGGTTTCCCAACCCCACCCTCTTCCTCTTGATACACAAATAAATATCATAGAGGAAGAGGTAGGTTCAAGGCACGGGACCTCTATAAGAGGTAATAAATCTCCAAAACGATTCCGTCGATGCATATCTCGATTTACGTTTTGCTTCATTTTGGTTTACGATATAGTTTACTAATATTTGTTCTTGTTCGACGTTACAGGGGTGGGGCGCGCTCTCACACGCGACCCCAAACCGAGAGGAAGGGCCCGGGTAAACCAGGAACGCCAAATTCAAATGCAAAAGGAGATCGATGAAGCCAAAGAGGCGGCGCGCAGATCAAGCGAGGTGGCGCAGAAGGCTATAGCGGAAGCGAGTGCGATCGCCCAAAGGATGCAAGAAATGGAGGCCATGATGCGATCATTCCAGGCTGCGAATCAACAACCGCAAGCTCCTCCACCACCTCCCGGCTCGTAAACTGTATATAGGATTTGTATAAACTTGATTTGTGTAAACTTGATTTGTATAAACTTTTAACGTCTTGATTTGTGATTGAATGCGTTTTTTTGGTTGAATGTGTATCTGCAATTTGAATGCGTTTTTGTGTTTGTAAATTGCGATAGGTCGTGACTTGGTACAATAATATTTAATTTTTATTTTTTTTTATTTTTTAATAAATGAGGCGACGTAGATAGAACATTGTACGTCGCCTCATTTATTTCTAAATGAATAATAAATAAATATTAAATACGTTGAGGCGACGTACATTGATCTATATACGTCGCCTCATTTATTACAAAAATTAAAAAAATTAAATTTTTTAATAAATTAGGCGACGTACATTGATCAATGTACGTCGCCTCAACGTATTTAATATTTATTTATTATTCATTTAGAAATAAATGAGGCGACGTACAATGTTCTATCTACGTCGCCTCATTTATTAAAAAAAAAAAATTAAATAAATTTAGGCGACGTATATTGATCAATGTATGTCGCCTCATTTATTAAAAAATAAAATCAAATAAATATTAAATAAATTGAGGCGACGTATATTGATCAATGTACGTCGCCTCAATTGGATTAAAAAAAGAAAAATAAATTAAAAAAATAAAATTGAGCGACGTATATTTATCAATCTACGTCGCCTCAGTTTAAGCGACGTTATCAATCTACGTCGCTTCAATTGAAGCGACGTAACATTATTTACGTCACGTGAAATGAAACTAAGCGACGTAGATTGTATCTACGTCGCCCCAATGGTGGCGTGATGAATCTGAAGCGACAAGACGAGGCGACGGCGTTTTGGTCACAAGAAATCGAGGCGACGTAAAATTGAGACGAGGCGACCACCTTTCTACGTCGCCCCGATTTCCTCCTCCAGTAGTGAAATTGAATAAAAAAAATCACAAATGCTTTTCTGCTGCTTGGCTCATGGCTCAGCTCACACATTTTATTTAAAAAAATCATAGGAACAAAAACAAATGTACGTATATCTCACCAAAATACAAAATACTCATACTTAGAACTATTTCTCAGTCCTAACTTCTAAATAACACAAATGCTCTATCATCTCGAATAGTGCTGCTTCCTTAAAATTTCTCAGCCATTTTTTTAATATATGTAGGTATATCAAAATTGTAATTAATCAGTGATAAGCAATTAAACAGCGTGATCGGTAACATGAAGGAAAATTTAAAACAAAAAAACCTTTAAAACTTGCCAAATGAACAAACCACGATTCTTCAAACCTAATGATGAAGAACTCACCTACAACACCAGTACATAAAAGAAACAGTCTCAATTATGCACAAGTTTACTACTTAAGACACAAATACATTGATTTCATCAAGAATTAAGTACTCAATATCTACAACACCAATGAAAGAGTCACCCTAAAAATCCCAAATCAATTGCCATAATAAAATTCAAAAAAGAAAGAGATTCAGAATCTAAGAGCAAATTAATTTTATTAGAGGAAAAGAATGGGAACGGAATGTTATATGTTGCTAAGTTAATGGGAATTGGAAACGGAAACCCACGTCTCTATTGCAAGTTGGGAATCCAGAACAAGATAGAAACGGACTGGAATTTCGTTGCTGAGTTAATGCCATTTGAGATACAAAATAGGAATGGAACAGTTGCCTATTGCCACATTGATACAAAATGGGATAGAAGTTTTGTTGCCACGTTCATACCATGAGAAATGTGGGACCCCGAGTTAATATGAAATGGGAACGGATTGCCACGTTGATACTCTATGTTAACATAAAATAGAAATTGAAGGAGTTATGTTGCCAGGTTAATATTATTTAAGAATGTGGGATCCTGAGTTGATACAAAATGAGAACAAAAAAGTCATTTGTTGCCACATTGATACTTAATCTTGACACATAATAACAACAGAATGGTCATCTGTTGCTTTAGAGATACACTAATTTGGTCTAAATTGGGAACGAAATGATTTTTTGTGGCCTATATATTAGCATATGTGTCAATATGCAATAGAATCTGTTGTGCTCGTCTTTACACTAGCAACAAGAGATATTTCGTTGCAACCTTGGCACCCGCAATGTAATTGAACACTAATAAAGATTCATTGTCATTAAGTCCGTAGCTAAAAGTCCTTGTTCGAGTAGTGGTCTATTGTAAAACAAATTATAATTAATATAAATTTAGTTAATACATTAAGAGTCTCTAGGAGTTTTCTAAATTTAGGAGCTTCTAACTTCCTCTATATCTTAAGAGCACAATAGGGACACTATTAGAAAAATGACCAATAGCTATGGTGTCAATGGAAACGGAACAACATCCATTTCAATATACCATCAAATGTATCAAATTTGTCACAAAAAGTTTTCTGTGACAAGAGAATATGTATCTAGCAGCATACTAATGAGTCACGGATGAGCAATCCGTTGCCGATTTGTATTTAAAATGGTGTCATCGAACAATGAAAACGCCATATGTGACCATATTGATTTAAACACATATACCAATGTAATCACGGATGAGCAATCTGTTACCAATTTATATTTAAGATGGTATCAAATAGCAATGAAAAAGTCATCCGTTACCATATTGGTATTCACATAAATACAATTTAGTCACAGAGGAACAATTCGTTACCAATTTTTATTTAAGATGGTGTCAAAAAGTAAAAGAAATGTCATCCGTGACCATAATGGTAATAACATGTATACTAACTAATGTAGTCAAGGATGAGCTATTCGTTACCAATTTGTATTTAAGATGTTGTCAAAGAGAAACGGAAACGCCATCCGTGAACATGTGGTATTAACATAGGTATTAACATAGATATTAATCGTTATCATTTTATTGCAACCTAGTGTACCCATCTAATCATGCACGTCTTGTCTATAGCCATATTGTTGCAACTAGTGTACCAATCTAGTCACGGATATGTTGGCTGTTGCCATATTTGTTAGGACACCCACAAAAAAGAAATATCTTGCCATCTCTTACTTTTACCTCATCTCGGGTTGTTTCTGCCTCTCTCTCTCGAGAACCTCTTCTCAACCGAGTTTGCCGACCTCATTCTTTGTCAGTCGGCCATCCAGCCAGCCATCTTTTGCCATGAAATCAGTCCTAACATTTTCATCTCCTCCTCCTCTTTCCTCCCTTACCCACCGATAACCTCAACGTCCACAAAAAAAGCATAATCGACCAGCCAAGCCGAAGTCTATTTTTGGCAAGTCAGCCATCATCCGACCAAACTGAAGTCAACGCAGTACTGGGCTTTGAAGAACTTCCCTCCATGGTTATAAAGACATAGAGAGAATCTCTAATAACATCATTTTGTTCAAAAAAAGAGCTCAAATCTTTTATGACTAATCAAATTTGATAATTTACTCTAACAACATTACATAAATTTTTAGCTATACTTGAGCAAATGTTTAATTTTGATCGGTCATTTTTTATAAATCATTAAATATATGTAATTATTAATTACAAATACAACATAAAATAAAATCATTAATGACACTTCTGGTATTTTCATCACCTATATTTCTACATTTCGGTATAAGAATGGATGATGAAAACATGAAATTTAGGGATTCCATATGATAGGAAGTGATAAAGGGAATCTGTTGGACCTATTATTTGATAGAAATCTTTATAATATTGAGAAAAATTACATTTAAGATATCTACTGGAATTGCTCTAAAAGCCCCTTCTTTCCCAATCGGTCCCAGCTAAGAGAATTGAAGAGCACAACAAACTTTTGAGGTAATTTCTAGGTTATTTCATATTAGGTTTCGATACTTATTGTTGGGATTGATTTGAATAACACACTAGAATAGGATTTGAGCCTCGTTGTTGTTGTCAAAGTGGTAGCTATAAACCTGATTATAAATCTTGGACTGTGGTGTTCGATCATAAGATTTGTGGGTTTAAAACCATAATGGATTGTGACAGAGATGTGCGTGAGTTGGAAGGAAGGAAGGAAGAAAATAATTTATGGCCACATCGATTGATTAAACTGAAAGAATCCGACCCGATTTAGCTGCCTTAATGACCTTATTGACATGGTTCCTAAACATACTATTCGAAAATAAAGAAAGAGCTTCAGAATTCAAAGTTGTAACTCAAGTAAACTCTTTACGATGTCAATTCTAAAAACCAATATTCATAAGTTAAATAACTGACTCCGTTATCAACTCACAGCTACCCAAACTGAAAACATAATATGATTTATGACATCAGTACAACTAGACTTCTAAATAACTATAATAACTAAAATACTAACATGTAGGATCATCCGCGGATCCTACGGTGGATAATGTTATGCCTCAAACTATGTGCGCGTTCGACCTCAACAGAAACTCTGCAACCTGGGTGGTTGAAACCGAAGGGCCCAAAGGAAAGGCATATAAAAACAGAAAAATCGTTAGAGTGAGTGGGCGAAAAATAATAATCTTTAAGTAATGTAAAACAATGTATTTATGCCTTTCTCTGAAATAAAGAAAAATAAAGCACAGTGAGTCCAAGAAAAAAATAGTATGTGTGTGGAGGCTGACTAGAGCATGATTCCTCTAGCCATCGTACTTGTAGCCGGATCTAGGAGCGTGAAGTGTCTCGCCAGAGATTGCTCTCGTTGATCAGCTGGATGACCTATGCATCGATGCATGAATATAGACATATCGCGTGTGAAAATCATAAAACATAAATAGATGCCTCCATGCATAAATATAAACATAATCATAAATCATATCATAAGTTTATCGAAAATATAAATCATAAACTTAATCTTAGACTCGCAAGGATCAACGAAAATCAAATTGTCTACTCACCTGGATCGTCGGATACAATAATAGTCAATCAACTAACTCGTAACTCGTACTCGACGCTCCTAACCCAGATCGAAATCTAAATTAGTTAATAATAGTTTGATCATGTAACTAAAATGGATACATAAATCCTACACTAAATGTCGATCAGGAAATTACCTTCCAATTTTCGTGAATTTCTACTCTAACTCGTCCTCGTAATCGAATAAAAGTGTCTTCATTTTCATCGCCGTACTGTACCGCTCAAGCTCCCTATAAAGCCCACCTAGACTTGACATACGACAATCGACAATGTCGAATATCGAGTCACCTCGAAACCTATGCGTAAGGTGAAACATTACAAAAATTGATCGAATTGCACGAAGCTACACCAAAAACCATCACAAGTTGGTTAAGGGAACTTCCCGTGAAGAATTCGGTGTTCTGGTCGCTAGAGTTTTGCTGCACATGGTGGCGCATGGGGCCCACACGTCACCATTGGCGGTGGATGAAATCAAATCTGCTCTAAATTACTCAACCTGCATATCAAATTGAATATCACAGCAAGTCCAACAACTTTCTAGTACAACTCGAAGTCAAACACTTGCCGGAAGTTATCGAAATCTCATCTTGAAGGTTTGGAAAACTTGTCAGAATCGGGCAGCATTTATACATCGTTCTCATGCTGAGCTGGTTGGTGTCAAATGAACCCTGGCAGCATGGGCTTCAAAACCCCTAAGGTGGCTTCACTCAAATTCGAACGAGACGCCGTCGTTGAAGAAGGCCGAAACCTTGAGTTTCTGCTGAACTTTGTGGCTTCGAAACATCCTTGATCGGCCATGTATGGTGGAAATGAGGGTACAAAAGGGTAGAGGGAAGAGAGAGGAAGCATTTTTGACCGAGAAGGAAGCGAGTGGCAGCAAGTCGACAAAGTTCCCGATAGGTCGTCAATTCAGGTCGGGTTGACCCGGTTCGCATCATGGGTCTCCAGTCGGGTTGAGCCAAAATGGTTCTGCCCTCTTTCAAGTGAATAATTTGAATCTACAGCCTGAGGGTTAACATGTATCAACAATACAGATCAATCCATTAAGAGATCTGTCGGTCTACAATGTTCCACCTGTGGTAGATTTTCATTAATCACAAAGATAATCCATACTTATGAAATTCATAACAATTAGCTCGGATTTCTGGAAAAATCCAATAAAAATAGACAGGAGCTCGCAATAATATTCTCTACAATTTTTGTAAAGAAAGTGAGTCCAAATTCATAACCTATAAAATGTCGATAATTAGATCCCGACGAACGACGAATCTCGATAGAGATGACATATGATGATTACCTCGTAAATCAACTCGACTAATGAAGATTCACACACTAATTTGGGTTCGAGTAGTTACAATCTACCCCCCCCTCCTAATAAAAATTTCGTCCTCGAAATTTACGTCTCCAAAGATGAGGATGCAATGACACAATTGCTGCCTAAAGATCATCGTGAGACTTCTGATAAGCCATACTTCCTCAACAACACCAACCATAACAAAACTATTGACTGCGAGGATATAACACTTGTTTCCTGTCACAGACAGATTATCATACCACATACGGCCATGCGGTGCAATTACATAATATTAATCTGATATGGGCCTCCTTCATTTTCTAACTACGTCAACTCTTACATTATAACTGTTAAAGTGATACTAAAGTTGCTCAAATGACATGCTCCCAATCTTAAGACAATAATACGAATCTTCTATACGTCCTGAAATCTTCACACCCAAGAATTGAAACGTTGAAATGTTAAACCGCTAACATTACAAAAGATATTCACTACGCACAAATGTGTTATCAAACACCAAAAAATCTTGTGATTAGGACTAACACATGAAATGGGTACTAACCGAGTCACAGGTATGTCACTCACAAATTTATGGTACTTCCTTTTTCCAATGTGCTCCCATTGACAAAATACGAGTGCGCCAAGATACTAGCAATTACAACAATTAATAATGTTGATTACTTTTGTAACCGCCTTTGCAAATTGAAGCATTCCCTGTAAGTTCGACCATATTCAAAATGCCGTTACTACCTGCATGATAACTTAACCACCATCTTAGTTGATTGTTAAGTTATACAAAGTTGGCATTTAGCTGAGAATCAAAAATTATAAATCAATCTATAACCTTGATGACGTCTTTATATCTTATGCTCGAGATTCGAAGAACGGCTCTACCAAAACTCGACAAGCTAATCGTAATTCGCATTTATATCATCATTCGCAGAGTATTTAATAGTAGCTAAATCAGCTTTCATACCACTAAATCGCAACATGGGTAGACATTAAATTACTAAGACCTAAGCACGTGTCCGGAAGAAGTCTATTACTCACATCTAAAGGTTGGGTTAATCGAAAGTTTCGGGCCTCCATCACATGCATGTAGAATATCGTGAAACATGACTCTCCTTTATGTCGTTATATGCCATTGTGTTCATAGTACTTCTTGCCTCCTCAGACATAACAAAAGATTCATGCATATTGTTATCGAAGATGACCATAATATACATCTCGTAGGAAGTTACTTTCTAGTTACGAAGCACATGATCGGCCTTCAATAATGTCTCACATCTAATCGTACATTAGAGAATGAACCATTCCAACAACCTTAACCGGAGTGAAATTTCTACTGAAAATTCGGCATGACCTATTCGTTTATAGTCGAACTCATCTCCTGTAAATTCATAGTTGTTACCAACATACCATAATCCACATCACAACAACATTTTCAATAAAACTCACATACTTTTACTAAAACACATATCCAGTTTTAAGTAGCAATACTTCCATATCTAACACAACACACAACTAACCATGATGTTCACGATAACCCCCACATACAACAAGCCTGACAAATTACATAGTACTAATCATCAAACTATATTGCTCACGTTCAATCATGGTGAATAGATCCTGAACTCCAGAATTTGACTGCCAAACAACCCTTGAATTGAATAACTGAATTGCTACTCTCCTACATAACTAACTAAAAAATAAATGTATGTAGAACATGAGAAAGACACGTCTGCAACAATCATACTTGATGAAATTTAAAAACTGTTGTGGTTAGTTACAACAATCTCGATGGACGGAATCTTATACATTTGCATGCGTATCCCGAATACTTCATGTAATTTTGGTTCGAGAGAAATCTACGTGCATCAAAATTTAAATGAAACAAAACACATTGAAGCGACAAAACCAAGAATAAATTTTCTGGTTAAAAAGAGTGAATCTTCTCGAGGAGCTTAAGGTAACAAAATGAAAGGGACAAAAGAAAGTGAATGAAACCAAGCGAAACTTCAACTTCAATGAAACATAATTAGCCAAAGCTACAGATGACTGCCCCACTAAATTGGCTATGTGCGATAATTCTAAGGCTATTCCATGGTCTCGATGTAGCTGTACTAGTACGACAATGGATCTTGGCATCTACGGCAATGATACCTTTGAAATCGAAAAGATCGGTAAATAGTTTAGGATGCACATTATCAAGAGTACAACACGAAAAGATGGAATGACATATGACTGGATGATCGCAACATAACAGGCTGAAAATGAATTAACAAACAATAGAACTAATCGAGGTTGAATGGGACAAGAACAAAAACACTTTCACTGAGGATATGCATGTGCAGCATACTCCGAGTCCTCCATTAAAAGATGAGTAATGATAACATACATCAAGTGGCTTCACACACTAGAACCAATTCTTGATCCAAAAGTATCATCCTTGAGTAGTGACCATGTTAATCTTCCCTGTATTTTTCCAATTTTACTGGATGTTCCCGAAGGGACCCCTATTATGGACTGAGAAATCCATTTAGTTCCGCGAATATGAAACTTGAAGCTGAAAAGTTTAGACTTGAACAAAAGGGGTGAAAAGATTTACATATCACACGAAGCTGGACATTAAACATAATTAAAGAGACCGAAAAATGGAGCATGACGAAGGCAAGGGCTTTGAGCACAAAGACTCACCGACGTAGCTACGTACTAAATTACTAATTCCATGCTAAACCGTGACTTATGAGGTGTTAGTGCAATCACAACCAATGATGTTGTCACTCCCTTTATAATACACGACTTGACATAGCTCATATATTTACCGAAAATTCGACATAATCTCCCATTAATTTCAAGATCAACCAAACCTACAAAACGATCTACACTTTGAATATGACAAGTTTACAAACAAACTAAGAACCACAAGTGTTCAATCGTGTTTCTCATAACTTAAATCACAAAGTTCACATCGAATCACAAGTCATCCCAAGAAAATGAAAACGTAGGAAAAGGTTCTACATCCATAATCGGCATAAATTTCAACTAATATATTAAGAATGTACTCGAAAATCTATAATTGTGATACTAATAGCCTTTGACACCGGGAGAATGGATTCATATTTAATATTATATTATATCATAGAGGCGAAAAACATAACTCGCACCTATATTGAACGGAAATCTCAAGAACCAAAACACGTTTGCATAGATGCCACAAACCTTGCTGTGCATAACTTAGCGATGAATGACAAGCGTAGAAATTCAACATATCACTAGTACTTGAAACTTAAAGGTACTACTAACCTTCTTAGGAAACTTTTACCTTGGAAAACAGATTGAGATAAATGCACACGAGGAATAGCAAATGAGGTACAATTACTCACAAGCTAGGGTTAGTACTCGGTCACATTCACCACGTATTGACGACGTTTAATACCTTGAGTATTCGATGGAGATCCGCCGACCCGTCGGACCATCACTCGGGATATTTTGAGCTTAATCGAACACAAATGCGAAAAAGACTTAGTACGGTCTACATAAACTATAACCTAATGCTTTTGTAACGACCCGAACTTTGAGTATAAGATTATCGGAACGACATGTGATTATCACGAGTTGATTGTACATATGTGGTTTGTTAACGACTAAATTATTGGACAAGAATTTGGTTTCAGTTCCTTCGCGAAAATTGTAGAGGATTTGATTTCGAGCTCGTAGGAGGTTTCAGAGGATTTTTTGGATAATTGGAGAATATAAAATGAATATTTGAAATTATTGTCGAGTTAGTCGTACTTATCCGATTGTGTTGGAGTTATTCGAGTCATGGGTTTGGTCGGTTCGCGACGTATAAATATCGAATAGTCGTAAAAATCAAAAAATCACACATTTGGATCGAGTTGACCCATTTGAGCTCCATCGACCCAATTTGAGTTCGCCGTCCGACCCAGATTTTCCAGCCACCTCCGACCGTATTCTTAGTATGGTTAGAAAGATCTTGTGATTTCCTATTGATTCATGTATTTATTTATGAGAATTGGTTGAGTTTTGAGTGAGTTCGAACTCGGTGAAGTTCTTGGATTTCACCGGAATCGGGTGGCGGTTTCCGGCGAGTTTTGGCGTCGCGGGTGAGGGGGGTTTGGTTCCCCTCAACTCCTTGAAGATTTCTGGGCTGTTAACTTGGGGCAAGGAGGTGTATGGTGGTGGCCCGTACGTGGTTGTAGCCGGAGGGGAGGTTTCGGCCTCCTCTTTCGATTGAAATTCTGGCCACGGTGGTGGTTGGATAGAGATGTGGCTTTGGGGGTTTGGTTGAGTTTGAGGAGAGGAAGAGTTTGATGTATGGCTTGCCAGGGTATGTCACCGTTGACACAGCGCTGCCGCCCGCGGCGGTGGTCTACGGCGGAGCTCCGGCGAGAGACTGACTTTTGAGATGTTCGGAGTTTTTTATGTCGTTTTCCTCGTAATCGCGCCCCGGTTGAAGTCGTGAGGTTTTCGAGTTGAATTGACTGTGTTAATTTGGGATGAGGGTTGTTTGGTGTATTTTGAGAATTTTTTTATCCTCGTCGATATTTCGAGCGATACGCTTTTCAAGAACGCAAGGTTTTTAACGTATTTTCTCCGTATGTTGAAATCAAATATGTATTGATCGTATCCCTGTTATTCAGGTGATCGTGATCGAGTGTTTGGCGAGGGATCTTCTTCCAGGCCTCAGGGCTAGCTGTTATCTGTGAGTGGACATTTTGTCCCACTTTGATTTTCAAACTTTGATTTTCACAGTAGATTTGCGAGTCTATGAGTATGCTTTATGATTATGCATTTACGAGTATGCATTTATGATTATGTATTTTATGAGCATACATTAGTTTGGAGGCACATGTGATTTGTTTTTACACTGAGTATGGATATATGGATGCATCGATGTTTTGGCCTCTCGGCTGATCCCCGAGATGCTCCGGGAGGGTTACGTCTATATGAGCACCTAACCCGTGATTCACAGTACCCGGGAGAGTTACGTATTTATGAGCACTTGACCTAGGTGTGTTGTAACTTTGAAGAAAATGTACTCAAGTTACTGCATCCACACACACAGTACCCAGGAGTGTTACGTCTTTATGGGCACTTGACATGGGCTTGTTTGTTTTAACTCGCATGAGTTTATGTGCATTTATTGTGAAAAGCATGTTGGATTTATTTATGCGGCATATTATGATTTATGTCTACTCACTCTAACGATTTTATTATTTATATACTTTTCTCTGGGCTTTTAGGTTTTTGCCGCCCAGATTGCAGTATCTTTCCCGTGGTTGCACGTCATCGCAAGAGGCCTAGAGTTGAAATCACACGTTCCTTCTAGTAAGTTCCTGATATAACCTGGTAGTCTTGTATATTTTGTAATTAGAAGTCACTTTGAATACTTGTGTAGTGTTGTTCAGTTTGAGTTATACTCCTGAATATTTTCTGAATTTCTTGTAAACCTTGAGTTTAGTTATGTATATGGATTTTGAGAAATCCGGATGGACAATGATGGTCCACGGTGTGTCTGGAAATTTATCTGTGAAGTGTAATCTTCTTGCAAGTTTTTAGTTTATACATTTTATAAAGTAAACTCTGGCAAATTTTTTGTAAGTTGTGGTGTTGTTAGGGCCTAATTTCGGTTAAGACAACTAAATCGGGGTTGGGTCCTTTCAGCTTTGATACCAACTGAAATGACACAACCCCGATTTAGCTTCCTAAATCGAAGTTAGGCCTTAATGACCTTATTGACATGGTTCATAAACGTACTATTCAAAAATAAAGAAAGAACTTCATTATTCAAAGCCATAACTCAAGTAAACTCTTTACAATGTCAATTCTTCAAACCAATATTCATAAGTTAAATAACTAACTATGATATCAACTCACAACTACTTAAGCTGAAAACATAATATGATTTATGACATCAGAGCGACCAGACTTCTAATAAACTATAATATTAAGAATTAATTTTATAATTAATACAAAAAATAACTGAAATACTAACCCCGTGGGATCATCTGCGGATCCTACGGTGGATAATATTATGCCTCAAATTGTGTGCGTGCTCAACCTCCATAGAAACTCTAGAACCTGGATGGTTGAAACCGAAGGGCCCAGGGGAAAGGCATATAAAAACAGAAAACCCGTTTGAGTGAATGGACGAAAAATAATAATTTTTAAGTAACGTAAAACAATGTATTTATGCCTTTCTCTGAAATAAAGAACAACAAAACACAACGAGTCCAAGAAAAAAAATAACATATGTGTGGAGGTTAACTAGATTCCTCTAGCTATCATATTGTACTCGTACTCATAATCGGATCTAGGAGCGTGAAGTGTCTCGCCAGGGGCTGCTCTCGGTGATCAGTTGGATGGCCTATGCATCAATGCATGAACAAAGACATATCATGTGTAAAAATCATAAAACATACATAAGTGCCTCCATGCATAAACATAAACGTAATCATAAATCAGATCATAAGCTTATCAAAAATAAAAATCATAAACGTAATCTTAGACTCGCAAGGATCAGTGAAAAGCAAATTTTCCACTCACCTGGATCGCCGAATACAATAAGAATCGATCAACTAACTCGTAAGTCGTACTCGACGCTCCTGAGCCAGATTGAAATCTAAATAAATTAATAACAGTTTGATCGTGTAACTAAAATGGATACAGAAATCCTATACTAAATGTCAATAAGGAAATTACCTTCTAATTTTCGTGAATTACTACTCTAACTCGTCCTTGTAATCAACTAAATGCGTCTTCATCCTAATCACCGTATTGTACCTTTAAGCTCCCTATAAAGCCCACCTAGACTTGACATATGATAATCAACAATGTCGAATATTGAGTCACCTTAAAACCTGTGCATAATGGGAAACGTTACAAAAATCGATCAAATTGCACAAATCTACACCAAAAATCATCATAAATTGGATAAGGGAACTTTCCGTGAAGAATTCGGTGTTTTTGTCGCCGAAGCTCCACCGCACATGGCGAATGAGGTTCCCGTGAAGAATTCGGTGTTCTACAACTTTCGTGAAGAAAGCGAGTCAAAATTCATAACCTATAAAATGTTGATAATTGGGTTCCGACAAACAACGAATCTCGATAAAGATGACATATGATGATTAGCTCATAAATCAACTCAACTAATGAAGATTAACACACTAATTTGGTTCGGGTCGTTACATACACATACTCGCACATATTCACGGGTTGATTCAGGCCATTTCGATATTATAGCTTATTCATGGTTTGATTTGCGAATCAACTAATTGTTTCTAGGATTGCTTTTGCATGGAGGAGTTGTAGAGTCTAAAGAAAAGGAGAAATTGCTAGCTCTCAAATCTGTGAGTAGACTTAGCGGATGATGAAATATCAAGATGACATCTCCCTCCTGCTACTAATGTAGGTGTGGATATTTTTCGTGAACTCTTATGCTAATCAGGGTAGTTCTTACTGAGACTGAACCTATTTCTCAGTTTATCCTTGCAAGGTGAATTCTAAAGGAAGTTCTTTTTGTGGATGCTCTCTCAAACTTCTTTAATCGAAGAAGGGTCTGAAGAAACTTCGATTTGGTCCTTTGAACACCAGAAGTTAAGTTCCAGCTCCAATCTCCAATCATAGTTAGTTTACAACTGCACTCGCCTCCATACCGACGTTATCAAGCCCCTCATCCTTCTTTCTATGTCGCTCCACTCTTTGTAATCTATAGTCTAGAACCTATGTAGGGTTTCGGAGACCAAGAATCTCATTAAGAATGGATCTTAATCGTATTTGTTCGTGAAGCCAAGTGGCGCATTCGTAACCACTGACCAGTACGCACTTCTACTCACTAAATAGAAGGTCAGTGATCAAAGCTTTTGATCGAGCAAGGGTTCGGTTCGTAGTGCACACGCTCTCTGCAATTTGGCTTTAAGTTTTGTCTATTTTCCTTATGGTGTTTTTCGTTCCTTTTGAGTTTTAGGCCGAGGCCACTCAAACATTGAGGAAGGTTATGGAGGAGAGAGCAAGGTTGGCAGTTGAAGAATTGAAAGTAAAGTTGCAACTCGACAAGAACAACCTCAATGCATGAATGGTATTTGTTTCTATGTATTGCTTTTGCTTTATATTGGTGAGCCCTAGAAGTTCATACAGTTGCTATGAATTTGATGATTTGTGAGTTTTATGAACTTATATGCTTGTTTCTGGGAAATTTGTAAATAGAGAGCATGATTTGGGTCACTGATTATTGGTTATTAGATGTGTTTACAATCATCATTTGATTAACTTGATATGAGTACTTTATATATCTCCAAACTAATTTAGTTGTTTATTCCTTGTTATATTGGTGGTGGGTGATAGGCATTGGAGCGTTTGAATGGTCTGGCAATAATCACATGCTTATGGGCTGAATAAGATGGATTACTGCTTCCTATTCAAATGGTTTGTTTCTTAAATTTGTTGTGTTAAATTGAATGTTTGTGGTCTTCACATGGTTGGAGTAGTTGTTAGTGCATTACTAACAATGTGTTTGCATTCTTTATTAGACATGTTCAATTTTAGCACATGCTTAATTGCTTGCATTCATATATGTAGATGCTGCCATATCATGTTCACTGTTTGAGAGTGTATTTGCACTCTTGTTTGTAGATACTGAATGGTGATACATATATGCAGAGAAGACGTGGCAGAATCTACAAGAGCAGAGTTGTAAAAGGAGTAGTTGATTGAGGAGATATGACTGGTGTTTGCTTGAATACTTGGAAGATATTTTTCATTGCCTTTATACCAAAGCACTGGAGGGAGATTTTGTTTTTCAATTTTGCTAGAGCAATGCATTAGTTTGTTTGAGGTATTTACAACATGTTTTCACTACTGATTCTAATGAATAATATTGTATATATTAAATTATACTTGCAAGAGTTGAGCAGACCTCATGAGCTCAGCTGCAATCAATTTGTGGTTGTTTTTTTACTTTGGGCAATGGCTGACAAATGCAACGGATCTCCATTTCTGGTAAAATCAAATGGTAAAACAAAAAGGGTGGGTCCCGCTGAAGAGACATGTTTTTTTTTATTATGTCAAACTAAAGTAACGGAAACCTGTTGCTACAAATCAAAATGGTGGGTATAAACTTGTAACGAATGTCTCATCCATTTTTATCCAAACTTTGTTAACCAATTAATCAACATGTGCGTCAAAAAAATCACGGAAACCCATTTCGAGACAAATTTAGTAATAGCAACACTTTATTCAGTCACAAAAATCCTTTTGTGACGTTCTAGTGTAAAATAAGGCATTAGTAATAAAATTCCGTTAAAATTGGTGTCGTGACTAATACCTTTATTTTTAGTAGTAGGAGTGTGAATGGAGTGAAATTTTTTAACTTTTTTCTAAAATTTAACCAAAGAGCTCCAATCATCGAAGATGCTCTAAAAAGGAAGTCAGTGAACTCAAAATTTTAAGATATAAAGATATTTGAATACATTCAAGGTAAAAATCGTAAAATGACTTTTTGAAGCAAATAATTTTGTTGATTGAGTGGAATACATTTTGGGTGATTTGACCCTTCTTACCACAGAAAACTTTTTGAATTCACTGAGATGTTAATTGTCTAGTCAATTAATTTGAAAGAAGAAAAAATTTGTGAATACTGACAAAGGCAGTAAACTACTATATTGGAATTGAGTATTGAAATCTCCCTAGGATTATGTTGAAATTGAATATTGTTTGACCCAAAACAAGGAATTGAAAGTCAAGTGGCTTTAATTTATAATTAACTAATAACCAAATTATGTTATGGATATGGCTCCGGAGCCATTTACAACACTTGGTGTACATGTGACTAGTTCAGTGAAATTTATGGACCTTCTTTTTTGGTTAATTTTTTAGTAGCAAATCATGTGTCTTTCTATAAACTACTGTTAATTTAGTTAATTAGTTGATATCATCAGGATAAAGACTGAGTAAATTACGGTTGCTGCCTTCACATCAGATTGTTTTATGTCCAAGGATCGAAGTACCATAGATCTTTATGCTAGTTCTTTATCAGATACATGAACTTGCGAATTCGCACGAGGGCTATTGCTTTATATGGTTAATATTATTCCAGATAGATATCAGATATTGCTTATCTAGGCTTTGCTTTAATCGTTAAGGTTTACAATGATCAGCGCAGCTTAGCAAATAATTTAATAAACTGGACATTTAAAACTGTCATCATTCAAAAAATCTCAATAGTTATATAGCCTCAATCACGTTGTTAATGTATCTTGCGTAGTTTTGATGGAGCGTGATCGATCGATGGCGATTTGTGTTCGGGTTCATGCACCTAGCTAGCCAAGCCCAGAAAATAATGATTATATACATTTTTATGGCCCTCCATCACGTACCGAAGCACTCACTCAGCTCGCAAGTTGCTCCTGGCTCGATCATTATCTATAACCCTAGTTGTTGGATTCGAATTGAACCAGCCAAGCAAACCTGAACATGCGAATTCGACATGTGCGGATATGAATAGAAGAGTATGAAATCCCATGTCTTGTTCAATGAAGTTCGGAATCGCATGTGAGACACGTACAAATGTACACTACATTCTGTATGTTCTTAATTTGCTTCTCTTTGCTCATTATGAACATGCTAGAAAGTGCAATGACTACCCTTAATTTGTTGGTTGTGGTTGTCATAGTCAGATAGCTAATCTTCATTGGTTAACTTTTGGTTAACTAATAGCATAATTTTGATAGGAGTTGAGGTAGCATTTTTCATAATTCGATCCAATGCTAGTATGTTTATGGATGAACGACGCCAGCCCTTCGGGCAGTTAAGTGAGCTTCAAATGCCAGAATTCAAATATGAGAAAATCTTTATTAATTAAGAGAGTTGTGGTTTTGAAAGTTAACAAAGGTGGTTACGTCAAACATTCTAAATCTCTTTTTTTATCCCTCAATTTCTCAAAATCGACAGTTGATTAAACACGTATAGAAGAGTAAAGAGTGAGCGGTTGATTATTCCTCACGAGAAACAAAAACTACAAAGCAGTTATCATGTTGTTGGTTCTGTAGGTCGCGGCGATGGTGGTTGCGTAGACAACAACTGATGTGCTAACAGACGAGTAGCCTTGCCTTTTCACACACCCTCAATTTATCAAAACAATCAACTAAATTTCAGTGCAAAGAAAGAATTAAGAAAACGTATTCAATCGTTCATGAATGATCTGATGTAATTATTGTTGTATCTAATTGTTCTTAATTGGCATATTGACACAAACCCTGTTTTCTCTATTGCATACGGACTAGACATCTATCTTTATTTCATTTGAGTGCAAAACTATTTTCAAATAAAAGTTTTTGAAACTCTTGATGTTTGGGTATACTGCATCAGATGCATTGTGTGGGTTCCTTACCAAATCATTGTTTAGATTTTGCCCTTTGTTTGTTGGAATTCACCAGCTATTGGTTCGTACTTTAATTGTTTGTGCTGTTGTTGCTCTTAACAACTTGACTTTACTAAAACGTGCGTGTTATCACATATTGTAGTTATTGCCAAATTCAAATTAATACCTCTGTTTTTATGTTATTTATCTGGTGTCAATGACTGAAATTGAGAACAACCATTGATTAATTGGTCATGTGTATTTAGTAGAAGCCATTAGCCATGTATCATGTATGCTTCTAGTGATCCAGATGTATTATCAATACTGCATGGTTTTTAGCCTTCTGTCAATTAGGTATAATCAATTGGTATATCAACTTCCAGAGGGTATTTCTTCTTCCTTCTAAATTTATATAACCTGCTTGAATGGTTACTGATACTTTTATCTCTAATCTAACTTAGTTTGATGCAGGTGGAAATTTCTTGAAGGCATAAGCATGAATTTGTATTGTAACAAATTGATCCCAGAGTTTTAACTCCTCCTTCATGAACATTTAGTATATAGTAGGGCTATGCTCGCACGTGACTTGCTCTAGATTGTAATACACTAGCTTTAACATTTTGATGATCACCAAACTTTAAATAACATTGTGAGTATATTGTTGGTACTAAATGTTGAAATATACATGCATCAATGACACCATCTGTCCTTCATACTAATTTGGGTGTCTTGAAATTTATGGACGACTTGCTACTGTCCTTCATACATCACCAATTTGTTAGAATCAATTGGTCTTTCGACGACAAGTTAAAGCAATTCTTCTCGGGAGACTTTAGTAGTATCGATCAAAGTGGGTTGTTTCTCAGCAATAGAACATTCCCAGAAAAAATTGATTTTTAAACTGTACTCTTAAAAGATTTGATCTTTCCCAAAATTTATGATACTTGGCTCATAGACTTTGGGTTCCAATTTCAACAAGTTTTTTACCTTTTTTTTGTACGTAATGGTTGTTAGTTTGTTTGGGTAAAATATGTATTTGCCTTATAGACTTTACATTTCGGTTTCAATTTATATCTTACAGAGTTCATCGATCAATGGTTTAGAAAGATATGAACATTTCTGACATGATGTTCAGTGTTAGGCATGCTTATCAATCTGCAACTTGATGTCCTAAGTTGAGCAACTCTAACGAAGTTTTGCTCGGTTCTTGATGGTTTTTGTCATAGTTGATGCTTCATTTATTGATGATTTACTCATATATGTAATTATTCCCTTCAATTATTTACGTAAATTGATAAATGTCATTAACATCTCCTTTTACAGTTTTTTTTTGCTGAATTCTTTTTTAGTCTTTCGACTATTTGTTATTTGAAAGAAAGAGGAAGAAGATCTTAGTCAAGGTGAAGGTATCATCACTTAATTATCGGCTATTGAAAGAAGTTGTTTCGGCTTTCCGGTTTTGACTTTTGGATTTTGGCTTTTGATAGAAGTTGTTTTGCTCATGACTTCTTCTTTGTATGAATTGCAGAAGAATTGACTACTGGAAAAGAAGAATGCACCGCTAAGATAGTGTAATGTTGACGTAATGGTGGGAGATTTTCACTATAATTCAGGTTGGTCAATAGTCCAATTAATTCAGGTGGATTATAAACTCTATTGAGTTACCAGTTGACATGCTTTGATATATAAGTTCTAGGATCTATAGGGAGGACTAACTTTCAAGCCATACATTAAGATTGAAGATAGTAACCAATACACTAGTCACCGATCCCTCTCCAGCTTAAAAAAATTGGTGCACTTCTATAATTTTTTTTTGCAATGGAATCACTACTTCTATATGCATTGTTGCAGGTGCTCCTTTGTACACTAATCAAAGAGGTCATTCTAGTTTCAAGGAGGGAGGCTTACTGCACGAAAGAATCTCATCATATATAAGATAAACTTATAACTTTTTTTAATAGCTTTTCGATTAACCGTTTCATACATTTAATTAGTTCATGTTCATGCCTACAATATTAGAAAACTAATATTCAAGTTGTTCTATTCTTTATATGGTTTTATGTACAATTTAGCGGTCATGAGCTATTTCACAATCAATTTCCCCTTTACATATTATATCAGTTTTAATATCCATGAAAATATCCCAAACTAACAATCACCAGGCAAAAAAAATCAATCATCCATTACTATAATTTCTGCTGAAGAGATGCAAAATTCATTACAATTTTTTAGGACAATTTGAATGAGATGAGGATGGTTGGGAGGAATTGTGGGCATGGTGAGAATTATTGAATTTGTGTATTACTGTCTATGTATCTCCATTTTACCTTTTTTGAAGAATCTCATGGATAAGTCACTATGTAGCAAACAAACAGAGTATTTAAAATTTGCATTCTTTTGCCTTAATTGATCGAAAACCGTATGGACCAAATAAACACATCAGGTGCTTCACGCAATACACAATGGCGACAATCAATGAGTCATGAGCAACATGAAGCTTATTTGGCACGACGACGAGACCATGCGAGAGGAAAATGACCAATGCCAGAAAGTAGTCATGACCAACCCGACACACATCGAGATAATATGAAAGAACAACCTACAGGTATATACATATCTTGATATATGGTAAAGTGCATACATACAAAGTATGTATATATAGTGTTGATGTATTTATGCTTCAATAAATAGGAAAAAATAAGAATCACGTCAACCATGATGAAGAGATTCTAAGAGTGCATCTAACTCACATCAGGCAGCGAGCGCGAACAACAGGAATACAAATAAATGATGAGGAAATAGTACATGACCACACCCTTCAAAATGAACAAACTGAGAATCATGTGAATAACGGTGAAGAGCTTAAAAGAATGTGTTTAAATCACATAAGGCATCGAGCGCATACACCAATGATATGACTGAATGATGGAGAAAGAGTGCATGGTCACAGCCTTCAAAGAAACCCTAACAATATGGAAGAACAATTCACAGGTTATTTTTTTCTTTTAAAAAAAACTATATACTACTCTATCTTTTTCCGTACTTCAAGCTTCAGGTATTCAAATTTTTGTACATAGTATTAGCCATACTTTTTCATGAATATAAACTTTATATTCACGCGAGTTTTTATGTGAACTGAATGTACAAAGTTTTAATTTTTCTTTTACAGAAGCCTCAAATTTGTCCACTAATAATATGGAAGACGATAATGAAGAAGAAGAAGAAGATGATAATGAGACCATGATTATTGGTGACATTCAATGTGATGCTCCTACTATACGCCGGGTAAGGAGAGTGAGAATATGTTATAATAGTGCGAGAAATTTTTATGAAGACGATGTCATTCAGTTCTGTCAGTTACCCCCGTTAAAGGAATGTCCATATTACAATGCAAAAAAAATTCATAGAGAGACATTTATTGTGTTATTTAAAAGGGAATATTGATTTGCCCCTACTTCCTTCTCTCCCACAAATGGCTGAACTATTTTCGAACCAAACAAAAGAGGGAAAAAAGTTCAGACAGAATATTCGAGCCTACAATAATGTGTTTCCGTTCACTTCAATGGGTGTACACGTTGATGAAAGAATAAATGTCTGAGCCCAATACACATTTCGTGCTCAAGGTTCTATATATCATAAGATTGGTAGAGTTCGACCTAATGATGGGAGATGACCACGTTATTTGCAAGCTTATATATACGACACCGAACATGAAATTGAAAATAGATTGTCTGAGAGTACTGTTTTGGATAGGAGAATTGTAAACCGGATACAACATATTTCGGATTAATACAATCCATTTCATACATTTAGAAGTCTCGGACAATGACAAGATTTGCTTGCAGGCTTATCATAAGAGAGCAGCCTTCTGACCATCGACAATACATTTTACCGTCAGCATCACAAGCTGTTGCTGTTATAGTAAGGGGAGACAATGTGAATCCAAGTGGAAGAGATTTTGTTATTCAACCAATTACTAGGCGACTTCAAAACATCCAAGATTCAGTTGGATTCTATGACCCCATGCAATATCCCGTTATTATTGTCTTATGGAACATATGGATGGGACATCAATACTAAAGAGAACAATAATGAGGATATGTCATGTTGTGACTATTACTCATATATAATACAGGTTGGTGTTTCTTTTTCATCTTTTTTTAACACATAAATTATACTTTTATAAAATCTTTATGAATTAACTAAATTCTATAGATACGTGAAGGTCATGAAAATTCTCTGCATCGAGGTGGATGCCTCTTCCAATAATACGTTGTAGATAAATATGTAAAGGTTGAGTCACAAAGACTAAGATATATCAGGCTTGAGCAAGAAAAATTTAGAAAAGAATTTCGTTAAGGACTACAAGACTCTCTATATGCAAGAGAAAATAATGCATGTACTTATAATCTTTTCTCTTCTTTCCAAAGTCTTATTTATGTGTAAGAATGTTGTATTTGAATATTTTTGTTAATTCAAAAATAATTCATTATCAGGAAACATTGGAATTAGCATTCTTTCATCATTTATTGGAAGCCCGCGTGATATGTATCAACGATATCAAGATGCTATGGCTTTGGTTCAAAAATATGGTAAACCAGATCTTTTTATTACAATGACATGTAATCCTAACTAGGAAGAAGTAAAAAAAAAACTCCTCCCTGGACAAACTACTTAAGATCGTTCTGATATAGTCATAAGGGTGTTTCATGCTAAGCTTGAGCATTTGAAAGAAGATATCATCAAAAAGGGAGTCTTGGGAAGAGTTGTTGGTCATGCTTTTGTCATTGAATTTCGGAAACGTGGTCTTCCACATGTTCATATGTTGGTCATGTTAGAAGATAGCGATAAGTTTTACACTGCAAATGAATATGACCACATAGTTAGAGCAAAACTGCCAGATATGGATGCGGAGCCTCAACTTTACGATGTAGTCTATACACATATAATTCATGGTCCATGTGGAAGATTTAATCGAAACCTTTCCTGTATGAAAAATGGACGTTGTACAAAAGGATACTCAAAACCTTTTGCAAATTTCACCGTCCAAGGGAATGAAGCCTATCCAGTATATCGAATACGAGCATACAGATTACCAGTACCCTTGCAAAGGTGAAGAGATGTTATGGTGGATAACAGTTGAGTAGTTCCTTACAACCCGTGGTTGTTACTATGGTACAATTGTCACATTAATGTTGAAATTTGCAGGAGCATAAAAAGTGTCAAGTACTTATACAAATATATCTACAAATGTCCAGGTAAAGTGGCACTAGAGCTTCAGGAAGATTCGAATCGTGATGAAATCAAACAATTTGTTGATGCTAGGTGGGTGTGTGCACCTGAGGCCTTAAGGAAGATATTTAAATTTGGATTGAACTGTCAGTATCCAACAGTAAAACGGTTGCAAATACATATTCCCAATATGCAACAAGTAACATTCAATGCAGATGAAAATATAGAAGATATTTTGGCTAATGTTGATGCACAAAAGACAATGCTTACTGAATTCTTCACTCTAAATCAAAGGGATAATGAAACAAGAACATATTTGTATCGAGAAATTCCAGAAAATTATAGGTGGGATGGCCACAGAAAATGCTGGGCAAAACGAAGTTACAGTGTTTCACCATTTGATGCTAAAAAGTTTTATCTACGTGTTTTTCTTAATCATGTAAGAGAACCAAGATCATTCCGTCATTTTCTCACTGTGTAAGGTATTTTATAGCCAAATTTTAAGCAAGTTGCTGAGAAAGTAGGTTTTTTAGAGAATGATAACAGTGTTCGAGGCTGTTTGTTAGAGGCTTGAACAATCAGAATGCCGTCTGCTTTAAGAAGATTGTTCACTACAATCTTAGTTTACTGTGAACCAACCGGTGTTCGAGGATTGTGGGACGAATTTTACCCTTTCATGGTTGAAGATTATCCTCCATCTAGTGATTTTGTTTGTAAAAATAAGCTTCTACGAGATTTAAACAGAATGTTGGAACAATTTAATAAGGATATTGGAGATTTTGATCTTCCCAAAAGATCAAGCGAAGTGGATGAAAGTTCAAACATGCTGAGTTGTATTCAAGACGAGCTTTCTGTACAAGTTTGTCAAGAAGACATGGATGCAATAGATCAACTTAACGATGACCAAAGATTTGCATTTAACACCATAATGAATGTTGTGGAGAGACAAGATAATGCTCTGTTTTTTGTTGATGGTCTTGCTAGAACTGTGAAAACATACTTATACCGTGAGTTGCTAGCTAACTTACTAAGAATGAGTCGCATTGTTTTAGTAACGACATCATCCAGAATAGCTTCAACTGTATTGCCCGGTGGAAAAACAGCTCACTCGAGATTCAAGATACCAATTAACACAGATGCTTCATCCCCATGTTTACTCAGTAAACAATCTGATCCCACCAAATTGATTTGAAATGCCTTTAAAGCAGTTGATCGACTTTTGTGAGACATAACAGATGTTGGGTTACCTTTCGAGGGAAAGATCATGATTTTTGGAGGAGATTTCCGTCAAGTGCTTCCTTCCTATTATTCCAAAGGGTACAAGGTCCGAACTCATTGAAGCATCTATTATAAAATCATCATTCTAGTCACAAACCAAGATTTTAAGGTTGCGACACAATATGAGATCCATAAATGATCCATAATTTTTGAAGTTTTTACTTCGGGTTGGAGAAGGAAATGAACATGTCGTGGAAGACAAAATGATAAAGTTACCAGGATCCATGGTAGTACCGTGGAAAGAAGAGCAATCAATTACCCAAATCATCGATGAAGTCTTTCCTAACCTGAGGGATCATGTAAATGATGCAAGATACATGGTGGAACAAGAACTTATCACTCCCATAAATGACGATGTAGACATGTTGAATGAAAAGATAATCAATATGTTTCTGGGAGAGCCAATCACTTTGTTTTTCTTTGACTATGTGGAAGATGATACCAAGAATTTGTACCAACCAGAATTCTTAAACACAATAACTGTAGGAGGTCTCCTGCCACACAAGTTAACTTTGAAAATAGGTGCTCAAATCATACTTCTGAGAAACATTGACCCAAACCTGGGTCTATGTAATGGTACGAGATTGTTATGTCGTGGTTCATACCATAACTTAATACATGCTGAAATTATTAGTGGACAGTTTGTCGGAAATAGAGTCTTTCTACCTTGAATTTCGTTGAAACCTGCATAAAATGTCCGCCTACCATTTGTACTAGCAAGAAAGCAATTTTCAGTGAAACTGAGCTTCTCTCTCACCACAAACAAGGCTCAAGGTCAAACTATTCCCCACGTAGGTGTTTACCTTCTAGATCATGTTTTCAGCCATGTTCAATTGTATGTCGCATTGTCTAGAGGAGTTTCGAGATCAACTATAAAGATACTGGTAAAATTGGCTCATTAACTGGCCAAGATGGAGTATATACCAAAAATGTAGCATTTAAAGAGGTACTTCTTCATTCAGACACAAGTAATGATGCATCGTCTTAGGTACTTCATCCATACACGAGTATAAACAGTTACATATTTTGTGGTAATCTCTATGTATTTCACTGCCTAAATAATTTTCTTTTATTCTCTATTTGTCTGTAGATATTGCACTCCAATCGCTTCGATCTTCTTCTAATGAAAACAACTAAAATAGATCGAGGTGCTACCATACGTGTGTATTGGATATCCCAATGACATTGAATTTCTCAACTTTGTTTTATCCCTTTAGTGGATTCTCTTTGTATGTCTTTGGTTTCATTTTACATACAAGCAGTTATTTATATATAGAATTTGAGAGCAAAGAATTAGCAATGTTTGAATTATATATTGCGTAAAATAGTACTAGCCTTCTTGTGTAATAAATCCACAATTTTAATAAGTATATTGACAATTCGCACACGCGAGCGTGACACACTTCCGCGTTCAAGAGCACGATGTACTTCATACGTGCGTTATATAATTTCATATTTCAAAAGAAAAAATCTGACAATTCGCACGTGCAAGTGCGACGCACTTCTGCACACGCACAAGGCATTGATTAAAGTCGATATGATCAAGTTAGGTCAACCCGTATTAAAACAAAGACCCAACTCTCTCTATATCTCACATCACATCAGTTCCCCGCCTCAACGTCTGGCCTCACTTCCTCCGATGGGATGGCTCAACTAGAGAGTGCGGGGTATATCTGTACAAGACGAACTGGTCTGGCTATGTACGAACACGCGAAGCCCGACCGAAGTGCAACGTAAGCAACGATTCTGGAGAATTATGAATGTGTTGGGGTGAATATGGACGATCAATGATTCTCGTTAATTACTTTTCAAAAAATTACTTAATTTACTATAAATTAATCGGGTGCGTCCGAATTTTTTTTGAAGAAATGAATATGCAACGAAAAAGGACCTTATCTTCTGGCTCAACGTACTTTCAAACGGTCCGGAATCCGATGGAAATTATATTCAACCACCTAAACTTGCAAATGAAAAGAAAAAACAATCGGTGGGTCCAAACAAAACTCAAATTGATTAAGCTTGGATAAGATGGGTCAGCCGGTCAGCCACCATAGAGACCGTGTAAAACTAAAATTTAACTTTTTACAACGCTCTTAAATTTTGCGACAGAAATCTTAATTCTTACGTGGGCGTCTATAGTTCAATGGTTGCGGAAATGTAACTTTTATCAGTTTTATGTTAAAAGCTTTTACTGTGGCTCTTAGCTTTCCTTGTTGGTTATGCTTCGTCCGTTGGAATATTCTGAAGCCTATAAATAATCTAGCTAGCAAGTTGAGTAGGTTTTGAGTATGAAAAACAAGTTGAGAATATATAGATCGAGAATACTTAAAAGACATTATTAATTACAGAGTTAATTAGGTTTTGAGTTCGAATTAAGCTATAATAAACTAAGCCAGTACGTTCTGAATTTTGAAGATAATTAAAGACATATGATAACATAATATATCGACCGTACATAATTTTCCCAAATTAAACGGCCACGACGGGCTAAAACAGATAGAGATAGAATTATACACAAATTAAACATAAATTGTTCCTTAAACCCTAAATAAAAATTAAAAAAAAAACCAAATAATAGGGTTTACCGGGATAGATAAGTGGCGGATAGATCTCGGTGGCAGAGAGGGCGAGGCGGCGCAGAGGTGGAGATCTGAGAGAAAGAGGGAGAGGAAAAATTAGGATTTTTGAAAGAGGAGCGATGGTCTGGGCGTTATAAACCCGATGACTTTAGCCGACGATATATAAAGTATAGCCGACGAAAATACAAAAAATATTGTCGGCTAAAGACGTAATTTTAGCCGACGATTTTTTCAGCTAAAATCAACAACAATTTTTTTTCTCGTCGGCTTAAATATTTTAGCCGATGATACTTTTCTTCGTCAACTAAAGAATAGTATAACTAACGAAAAAAATGCCATCAGCCTATTTTTTTTAAATTCGTCAACTAGTGCTCGTTCCGATGGTGTACCTACGTATTCCAGATTTGACACAGGACGCACTTGCTTACAATAATGCTCCTAGTTAATAAAATGTCCACCTTTTGAGGGTTATTTTCCTAAAATAATAATAATAATTAGTATATATGACCGCTTAGTGAGTATTGACCGAAGACTCTCTTCCACGCTCTGTACAACAATACAATCGGTCTAATTATTGATAGAGCTGTCAAATTTTACTCAAAATAAAAAGCCAAAGGGATATAGGGTGTGTTTGGTAATGCTTAACTTATAAGTTAAGGAACTTATTTGACAAGTTTTAGAAAAAGAGGTGTTTGGTAAACTACTTATTTTCAACTAAGCTTTTAAAAAAAGTTTATTTCTTCACTATTTTGAAAAGCACATCTGAAGGTACTTTTAAAAGTCAGCTTTTCGGAAAACACGGATGAACAGTATTCTTAAATGAAAATTTGGGATATTTCCGAAAATATCCTTGCACAATTCCTAATTGTCGCACATGTCCCTTCTCTTTTTCTCTCGCGTCTCTTCTCTCTTCCGCTTCTCCCATTTTGCGCAATTCTTAATACAAAGACGACAGTCGCCGAGAAGAGACCTCTCCCCCATGGAAACAAGCTCTTCCAGAGCTCATTTTCCTCTAGATTGGTATGCCCTGTATCTCTCGAGCTCAATCAAATCCCAGTTTTGAGTTTCGTTCTTTCAATTTTTAGGGTTTTGTTAAATCTGTAAAAATGAGATGCTTTGACGAATTCATTCTTGCTATACTAGTTTCTATGGTCTTATGCAATTGGATTTTGGTTGAATTCAATTGGGTTTTGGTTAAATTGAATCGAGTTGTGTTGTGTTAGAATTTAATTGAGTTTTGGTCGAAGAGTGACCTTGAAATTTTCTGTTTTATGTATGCTTGTGACCTTTCATTCACATTCTACATCGTTATTGATCTTGAAGTGTATTTGGCCTCTTGACATTGGGAGGCTGGCAAATGGATATGGAATGTGAGCCTTTTCTTACGTGGTGAGTGATCACTCTCCTGTC
Source organism: Geum urbanum (assembly GCA_946800695.1). Lineage (NCBI taxonomy): Eukaryota > Viridiplantae > Streptophyta > Magnoliopsida > Rosales > Rosaceae > Geum > Geum urbanum. The sequence goes on along the minus strand of OX327007.1, from coordinate 40,905,803 downwards.
TTGTTTTGTGTGACCATGGTATGATATACCAGAGTTATAGAACACATCTATAGTTGCTACCTTGATAGTTGATATATGTTATTGACGATGTTTGATGCCATGTGGGGTGGATGATATGTAAGGTACCTATTTTCATAGCTGAAATTGCTCCAAAAAATCTTGGAGGAAGACTAACTACTGTAAATCAGGTGACATATGATACAAACTGTAATACTTGAAATTAGCTAGTAACATCTTGTGTAAGTAGGCATGAGTTTTGTTAAATCAGGCAAAAGCTAAGAAATGATGCTGATATTTACATTGATTTACAGTTAATGATCTGTGCCGGACTATTAGTTTCCTACATAATTGGGGTAGTTGTAAGTGGGAAAGCACTAGCAATAATCGGTAACTTCTTTGACTTTTACTAGTAGTTAGAATATATCTAGCACAGTATATTAGAGGGCTCATCTGTGTGGTGATTGCAGGACTTGTTCCCTGTGCTGTAATAATTTTTGGGCTCTTTATCATTCCCGAGTCTCCAAGATGGCTTGTAAGACAGAAAGTGCTAGGTGAACCATTAGGTACTGGTTTGGTTCATTTGGCTATAATTTAGTCTATAACCTCATCCCATCATGACTACATGCAAAGTTAGGAAAGCAAAAAGAGTTTGAAGTTACACTACAGAAACTTCGGGGTGAAAATGCTGATGTTTCTCAGGAAGCAGCGGAAATCCAGGTAATCCTTATATCCATGTCCTAATAATCCACATGAAAATACATTACATACTTTGCAACATTATAATTTATATAAGTACCATGTACTATACATATGTGCAGGATTATATAGCAACTCTTGACCATCTCCCAAAAGACAAACTGCTGGATTTGTTCCAGAGGAGATACTCTTGCTCAGTCATTGTAATACATAGCTGCTCAAATTTTTTTACGGTCATAAACTATCTTCATGCTTTTTTTAGATGATGAGGACATGAATATACATGCGGTACGGTATTAATAATTTTTGTTTGTTTGATGCAAATTGGTCAATAAATGTTACTAGGACTGTTTAGATGAGGAATGTGACCAAATTTATGGTCTTAAATGTATTTAGAAAGTGGTTGTTATGGTGTTTGCAGGTGTCGAAGATGGGTGTGATGAGTGTTTTGGTTGGAAATAGGGTGAATCTTGAAGCTTTAAGGCAGGGTTTGTCAGAGTTTTTGAGTAAGTCTTCTTCATCTAGTAGAAGCTAGTCGAGATATGGTTTTCTCTACATTTCTGCAAAAATGTGAAGCTCATGTGAGGTTGTTGTGTTTTACCATGGATATTGATGTGTTGTTGTGCTGGAAAGAAAACTCCTTGTGAGGTTGTTGACACTATTTTTTGTTTCTGTGTAAGCATCATTTATTGTAACTCAGATATAATTCATTGTCTAAACTGTATCAAATCTTATGCCTATACTGGCTGGAAAAGTTTATTTGTTGGTAAATTTCTGCTAATTGGTGTCTACCTACAGAACAAAAGCTGCATTCTGCTCAAGAATTGTTGGACAATATATACCATGGGAATTTGTTTAGGAAATTTCACATGCTAACTTAACTAGTTACCTGTTTTAACTCTAACCTATTGGTGGTCATTCTAAGTTTCAAATTGATCATCAACATTGCTACTTACCTGTTAACTGGTGTCAACTGGTGTAATTTCTGTATATCAATGAATCCCAGAACATCTATAATTGATGAATCTATTTTTCTTATCTTATCTTTTTTTTCCTGTTGGTTACACAATGGATATTCAGCTTATGCATTTAGAGTTTAAACCCTAGTTTAGCTAATATCAATAGGAAGTCTGCAAGCTGAACTGTAACTGCAGAAGTGGGAGCTTACAGTAGTAAATCAAATCCGTGGTTAAATTGATTGTCAAAGGCAGAATACTTACATGTACATGGATATCTAATTCACATGATTATGAAATAAAAATCAGTGCTATAACCCTGCATATAACATATGAGGCAAGCTATGAGTGAATAACATCTTTTTCCTCAGAAGCTAAGTGTTAAGGTTTCTAAATGGAGATCTCATGTTAGAAATTGGTTCATGTTTCTTTGTCGAGGTAGGTGTAGAAACATTCTCCTTTTCTGAATCAGCAAGCTCATCATTCCATGTCACATCTATTTCGGGACCTTGATTTTCAAAAGAGAGCACCATTTCTTCCAACATACCTGCCAGTTGTTGGTTTTTACTGGAGAACTCATTGATACTTTCTGATGACAACTGAATGAAATCTTCAAGTAAGTTTCTTCTTTCATTCTTGAGCTCTTCAATCAAAGCATCTGAGCTTCTCAGCTTCAACATCATTTGATCTTTGAGTTTCTTCATTTCCATCTCTTTTGTTTCCAGTTCAGCTTCAACCTCCAATGCCCCCTGTTGTGAGTCACACAAGGATTTCTGCTGCAATTCCAGCTGTGTCTGCAAAGTGCATATTTCTTCCTCAAATTGCGCAATCTCAAACTTATTTTCTTCATTTTCTAGTCCAGCAGAACTGTTCTTCTCCCAAGCCTCCAAGATGAGATTGATTTCTGCCTGTTTCTCAGTTAGCTCTGAAGACAAAGAAACTAAAGAGCAACTAAACTTGTGCTCCAGGGATTCCACTCGCTGCATCAGATGATTCAATCTCTGGTATTTTTCATCTACAAGTTGAATGAGCTTCTGTTTCTCTTGCTCACTTCTCTCAGCGCCAATCTCTGCAAGCATAATACCTGTGAGATCTCTCATCAGTAACTCTTGCTCAAGCCTGCCGAAATGTTTGATCAAGTGCTTTAGTTATATTCGATCAATGTACTTTAAATTTTATCTTGAAACCAACTCAATGTGATGGCTCACGGTTTATTTGTGGGACTTAAGCTTGTTATATTTGAAGTGTAAATCTTCTTGCACTTTGGTTGATCTTGAATTTAAGGGGAGGTTATTCCGAATTTTTGGTAGATTTTTATGTGTTGAGTTATGTCGTTAGGGTCTAATCTCACTTTAGTATTTGAATCGGGGTCGGGTCTTTAAGTTGGTATCAGTCATTTAAAATATCAAATAATGACATCAAGAACATTCGATCAAAATACAACCAAAAAGAAAAGAAAAAACAAAATGAAAAATAAATATATTTGTGACTTTTATTTTTAGATTTACCAAACACTTCTATTTCTAAAAGTCCTTTATGAAAAAGCATTTGCCAAACACTCTCCTTCTTTTCTATTAAGGAGCTTATTTCAATAGAAAAAAAAGCTAACTTTTCTTATAAGAAAAGCATTGTCAAACATAGCCATATTCTTCAATCATAAAGGAACCAGTTTCATAATTCAAAGAAGAATAAAAAGTGGTTAAGAAAAGGACAAATTGATTTAAACAAATGTTTTCCTTCGATCATAAAGCTTTGTTGAATCTAAGAATTCGTACTCCTACGTATCCAAAAAAGAATATCAATAGTTTACATGTACTTTTGTAACTATCCTCTCAAATTTTCACATAAAATTATGTCTATAGTTTCCATATTATTATAGTTAATTTCAGCGTTTAAGTAGCTCGTATGTCCTCTCAGGGAAGGAAGCGATTTCGAAACACCTCTTAGATCTGTTTTCCGACAAGAAAAAACCTAAAGTATGTTTACAGCCTAATCGCCAGCTAATTAGGGGTTGCTTTACTTTCCTAATTACCCTCATTATATTACTAGCTATGATCAAGCTTCTGATTTGTCAGAGTTTTAATTTAATTAACCGCCCAACTGCAACTTGCTCGCTTAGCTAGGGTTCTCCCATGCCACGGCAATTTAAGGTTCTGGCTTATCTGTATATTATTTTAATTTATACAGGGTCCAACCCCCGCCGCCGTGCCTCACTGCCTCATTTGACCCACGTGCTTAAAAAGAACGTAACATATTGGTCCTGGTTCCAGAGAAAAGGCCAAGGTTGAATTAAATTAGTCTTGCTTACTCTTTGCACTAGATTTTCTAAGACATCCTCCTTACCCAGAACCTGTAGCTTTCACTTGCCTATATTTTTTATCCTCTGCATTATTCTAAACCTCTCTTTGTAAGCAGTCAGATTCAAAGTTCTCTATTTTCTTCGGGTATATATAGGGCTTGTCCTACTTTTTGAAATACAACCAAACCAACTTAAGCTAGCCAAACATATATCTCATCGACTCCTTCAAACAATATCTCTAGCTAAACGCAATAAATGGAGTCATACTCTCTCTTCCAATTCTCAAGTCATTCGCAATTCTCACCTGAAAATTCCTTTGGTTCGTCGATGGATTCTTTCTCCTGGGACGACGCTTCAGTAGTACCCGATCCTTTTTACCAGGACATGTTAAATTTCCCACCTTTCAGCAGCTCCAACGATGAGTCACAGAATGTGTTGGTGTTTGATGCTGTGGCTAAAAGACCTTCAGGATTAGTGGCGGAGGATCAGAACAACAGGTGTGGTAGGGTTGTGAAGGACGAGGAGGTCACTTCCATTAACTCCGACACCTTCCAAGTGTTAGAAGATAAACCCAAAAAGGAAAAGTCTTTCAGAGGAGTCAGGAGGAGGCCATGGGGAAAGTTCGCAGCAGAGATAAGAGACTCGACTAGGCATGGCGTGAGGGTTTGGCTTGGCACCTTTGATAGTGCCGAGGCAGCTGCTTTGGCCTATGACCAAGCTGCATTTGCACTGAGGGGTAACTTGGCCGTTCTCAATTTCCCAATTGAGGTTGTCGAGGAGTCACTTCAAGAGATCAAGTGTCGATATGATGATGGATGCTCCCCCGTTGTGGCGCTCAAGAGGAGACACACCATGAGACGAAAGTCTGCGTCCAAAAAGAGCAGTGGTAACAAAGAACAAGAGAAAATGATGAAGAATTCGAACACTCCTACTCCTAATATAGCGAAGAAAAGAGTGCAAGAAACCTTTCAAACTCAAAATGTGATGGTATTAGAAGATTTGGGTGCCGAGTTTTTGGAAGAGCTACTGTACCAGAGTTCATGTGAGAGCGCTAGTCTCTCCTGCTAGCTAGATTTGTGTTGATTAGTTTTTTCTTTTTCTTCACCTTTTGGTCAATTTGACCTTGTTCTTTCATCTCTTAATTTTTATCTTTTGGATCAAAGATCCTAGTTAAGATCTGCGGGTGTCAGCTAGGACCTTCTAAATTCTATTATTAACTGCCTTCGTCTGAATGTAAAGTTGACAATGATGGAATTTAATTAAATATATGTGCATTACTTTTAAGAAACTGAATTATCTTCTTTGTCTCAGTGATTCAAGATTAACATATTACATTATATAGAGACAGAGACCCTCCATCTTTGGAAGCAAGATTGGACTTATCCCAAGTTTTTTTTTATAAGAGGACTTATCCCCAGTTAACACCCAGCCCTGTGGATAGAGTAGAGAAATTGTACCAAAACAGCTATACTAAACAAACATATGTTATATATGAATGTGTATTCCTAATGACTATACTCGGTAATATATTTATATTGATAGTGGCATGGAGTTTTGTTTTGAAAAAATGGGGAGAAATTCTCTTTTTCACAAGATTTTACAGAATTATTTAATCTGTTAATCATTGAAACCACCTATCATATGTTTACGTTACCATATGCATCACGTTTGTGAAAAACCTCAATCGAAGATAATGTAGCTATTAAATCATCACATTAATTTAACTATTGAGCTTTGCATCAAACAAAAAAACTTTTGATCTATATTACACGAACTGTATTAATTTTTAATCTTTGCGACGATTAACTAATCAAACAATCTTCAATTATTGAGCTGTTTTTGGATGGTAATCTAAGCGATGTGTGTTTTCTATGATCGAGCAATTTTTACAATCTTGTAGATAACAGAACTTCGTTCGATTCTTTTAAAGCGGAGCTACCTACACATACACATGCGTCGATCTCCGCAACCAATAATATATATGTTTCTTATCGTTTAACTGAAGAGTATAAGCTTGATTCTCTCTTCACATACATGATAGGTATATTGATTTAATTTCTCTTCACATAGCACCATGCATGAACTTATATGATTGAATCTATCTTCACAGATACGATTTCAAAGTGAAAGCTGGCCGCTCATCAATCTTGATCGATTGTTCATCTGCATTGAGTCACAAACTGAAGAGATAGTTGAGTATTATATCCGATATATAATAGTAATCTAGTTAGGCATTAGGGATTAACTTTATATGTCATACTAAAATGATGTATTGCTTTCGATCGACTATGCTATTAATTACATGACTTTGTTTATGCCTCCTAGCCTTTGTCAGATTTATATACATGACAGCAACAGAACCCTGGAAAGTCAATAGAGTATTAGCTAGCTACCATACGGGTCAGCTGTTATCCTTAATAATCAAACAAGTTGTGTTTTCATTCTTTGATTCATATATATATTTTGGAGAAAAGATGACCATGTATGATGCTCAGCTCGCACTTGGTCATCGATCAGTTCGGGGGGCGCCACTAGCTAGGTACTAGCTTGTTCTTTTGCCAGTCCATGTATATCAACTTCTTTCGACTTCAATTCATAGAGGCTGAGATGATCGATAGACACGTAGACATGTATAGAGTAAAATTTCGATAAATTAATAATTTTAGAATTGATAAAATTTATTAATTAACGAAATTATTAATTAATCGAATATTAAATTAATACTTAAATTCTTGAGATCAATAAATAATATTATTTTATTAAACTTATTAATTAATTCAATATTAAATTATCAAAAAATTTAGGCAGTGATCGATCGAGTGTTTAATTATATCGATCATCTTATTCCAAAGACGAAGACTGCATCTTACGTAGTGCTTAGGCAAAACAATTGAGGACCACCAATTATAGAGAAGTCTAAGCCCAACAAACCACAAAGTCGACAAAACTAGTTGGCAACCCAATTGGCTCTGCAGCACCCCATTGGCTCTGCAGCACCCCATTGGCCGAGAAATTCAAACCAAGAGATCGGTGTAGGTGTGTAACATATATGTAAAGCCAGATTAAAGTGGCGACCAAGTCTTCAGATTAAACTAATTTGGAGGCCGTTGGCCATCATCTTGCCTGCTTGTACAGATGCGTAAGTTTGCCCTTCGTCCTAAGAAGAAGAAGAAGAAGAAGAAGAAGAAGAAGAGGACTCGAAATTCCGAATCTTGATCTCAGGTACGTAATAAAGGAAAGTTGGAAATTATAGTAATAATTATTAAACAAAACTAATAAGTATAACAGGCCAAGTCCAGACATTGCGCCAAAACCCAGACAACCCAATAAATGATCCACAGAGCCCATATCAGGCAGCCTATATTATTAGCATTAATTGTCAATTAACTACCGTAGAAGTTATTTCAGTGTCAATTTACTATATTAGAAATTTTTTCTGTCAAATTATTATTATAGGATTTATAAACTTGTTAATTTGTTATCTTGTTGTCTAACTACTTGAATTTCATCAATTTATTTATCAAATTATAAATTTTTTTTTTACTAAAAAAAAAGTTAATTAAGAGAGCTGATAATTATACTCCCCGTTCTTTTCTTTTCTGTTTTACCAATCACACTCCCTTTCTACTTTCTTTCTTATTTGTAATAAACTTTAAATTTGTTATTCCCTTATTACCCTCTTTTCTGACTTTTGTTTTTCTTCTCGCTTATCTTTCGTCCAAAACTCAAACATTTATATTAAAGTTTCTTTAATATTGTTTGCATACCTAGCATGAACGCAGTTTTATAGACAATATTAAGAATCTTAAAAATAAAAATAAAACAATACTAAGAAATTGTTTGATCTCGACTTAGAGAACTCTCATTTTTTTAATGAGAGAAATTTGTCGTATTCATAATCGTTGCTTGACTTTTTAAATCATGAACTATCTATTTTTTCCGAATATGAACTACACACACAATTTTAGGATGCACATCTTTAAATAAACTAAAAAATTTGTAAAAGTGATCTACTCGTATATATTGAAACATCTTGATTATGGTAGATCTTCCACTATATTGTTTAAAAATATGTTTTATAAGAAGATACTCACTGATAAGTACTCATTAGAGAATTCTCCCCTAAATAAGACAAACATAGGAATAATAAAAAATGACAAAACATGCCAAGTAAGCTTTAATTGAAAAAAAAATACAACAATATACTATTATCATTGATTATGTTTCATCTAGGGGGTATTTTCATTTTCAAAAATCTTTTAGTTCTAGATAAGCAAAAAGAAAAATGTAAGAAGAAAAAAAAAGTAAAAAGTAATAGCAATTTTATTGGTTTATTAAAAGCAAAAAAAACGTAGAAAGGGAGTGTGATTAGTAAAATTAGAGAAGATGAGTGGGAATATCAGCTCCCTTAATTAAAACCTTCACGGTCTGAATAGTACATACACAGCTGACAAACAACCCTTAACTCTAATCAAGAGAAGAATAAACAAATCAGTAGCAAACACTACTCTTTAAAAATACTAAACTCGAACATAGTCGAGCTTACTTACATCTTTCAAGGACAGACGAAAAAACACTACAAAAGAGATAAACATACCCCTAAACACTCAATTGTGGAAGGTATGTCATCCTCATGAATTACGCAGTCCCAAAGAGATAAATAAGATAAACCTTTTCACTTCTTTTATTTTTTTATTCCGAAATTGCCCTTTTCATAACTTACCCTCCGTCTCTCTCTCTCTAATCGAGCAAATTGAGGTTCATCGTCACGATCGACGATGCTGCTTGACCCAACAGACTGACAGAGCGTGGCCGGCGTCCGCCTCCGCCTCCAGTCGTCGGCATCCTCAGCCTCGCTCCCATAGGCGACGCCGGCGAGATCCGCTGCCAGCCTCGGCTCCGAGCTCTCCGCGACCTCTTCTCCAAGACCAGTGTTGGAATCGATGCTTATTTTGTTCCCCCTCAGGATGCTCACCAGGTTGGAAAAAACGTCGTCGTTTTGATTAGTATTAGGTTTTTGAGCTGGAGTTTGATACTGTAGTGTTTTGCTTTGTTCAATTCTAGCTGAGATCATGTGCTGTTGCGGTGGAAAGAAGTGAAATTGGGGCAAATTTTTTGATCAATTAGGGTGTGGTGTTTTGTCTAGTGATGTCTGAAATTGATGTTTATATGGGTTTTTGGGTTTCTTTTATATGATTGATGATGAAATGTATGCAAATCATGGGTCTTGTTTGATACCTGTTGAAATGATTGACACAGTGATTGTTAAGTGTTAACCAGTTTTGTAGTGTGCTAGTGGTGAAAGGTTGTGTTGTTGAATAGGGTACCGGTGGATCCACTTGAGTGGCAGATTTCACAAGACACAGCGAATAGCATTATTGGGTGGTTAGCGAATACGGTAGGAGCAGCGGAGTCTGTGTTGAGAGTTGCAGCCACAGGGCATGACAAGAGGTTGCTTTTCAAGGTATAGAAGTTATTGGTTTGTATAGATGATGATAGCTGCACCATGCTTGTTCCTTATTTTTCTTTGTTACTTCATTTATGGGGAAGTCTTGATAGCAAAGTAAAACTTCATTGTTTGTATAGAAGATAGTTGAGCTATGCATGTTCGTATTTTTGTCTGTTACTTTTCTTGTATGGGGAAGTATTTATAGCAAACAAGATCTTTTCCATTTTGCGTTCAAACGTTGAAACATGAATATGTTGATGCATAAAAGGAGAAAACTGATAAATCTCAAATGTACTTATATTTGATTGTTTTTTGATGATGTGCAGTGATGACGTGAGAAGGACATGAAGAAGAAGGCTGCGTCGAAAAACGTGGAAGGGATCGCCAAGGAGCAGCAGAATGGCGGCGGCGGCGGCGGTGGTGCGGACGAGGACGAGGTTGCGATGATGAAAGAAATTGGGGATTCTGATATGGTGCTGTAGTTTCTAGGGAGTGAGGTAATTTTTTCTCTTGTTATTGCTGTTTTTGAATTTGAATTCGTGTATGAGTATGTCATTAGTACCTGTAGAACTTTTATGTAGTTTATCTGATCAATGTAGCACTGATAGCTGTAGCTGTATACTTCGATAGAGTTTGTCATTGTAGCAATTTAGATTGTGAAGGATCTTTGAGGAACAAGAGAGTTGGAAGTTAAACAATGTTTGTGATTGAAAAACCTTCTGCGTATTCGTTGCTGAGTTTGGTATATGCATGTAAAGTCACTCATATAAAGCCATTGTTAGGCTTATGGGTTTTGAAAGTAATAGCTTCGTTTAGTATCAAGGCTTTATAGCAAGATTTAATTAGGGATGCAGTCGAGAATGTGAGAAGATTCATAAGTAGGAGTATCTAGGTTGATTAAAGGCATGATAGGTAAGGAGGGGGCACAAATCGACAACATTTTTAATTGATTCTAGAAAGCCTTAGATGCCCTGCTTAAGCTCACTTAAACTTATCTGCAATCAGCCATGTAACATGATTATGGTAACACATAGCTCAGGTATAATATGCAGGAAACTTAAAATATCTAATTCGTGATTGCCTTTTGCATGTCATGTTGTTTCTAACTGTGTTTTCTTCTCCGCAAATCTAGTTTAATGTGAGTTTTGTATAAACAATGTCTACACATGCTACTGAAATTCCTGATCTTTTCGTTCGACTGAAATTTTAATTACTTCGAAGACATATCTGAATGTTGGTTCATTTTAATTGAGAATATGAGAAGATAATTATGTTACCAGCATAGCTTCCTGATATCAGGTGAAGTGCTTTCTTTTTTCTTCATTCTTTTTCTTGACTTGTTCAGGTTGGAGAGGCGGCGTTGTCCATATTGCATAGCATGGTATCTGCACATTCAGATTTAGATGATGCTGGAGAGATAGTTACCCCAACTCCTAGATCCTGTCAAGTCCCTGTTGTCTTCCACATATTACTCAGGTAATTCTACCGTGCTTCTTTTTCAGTTTGCTATACATGCCATTGTGAAGAATGCTTGATTTAGTTTGTGTAGCATTATATTATTGTAGGCTATGCTTTCTGGGGAACCAAGTATTGTAGAGAGGCTGTTGCTGCTTTACTAAAGGCTGTTGTTACCAGAAATCCCAAGGCCATGATTCATCTATACAGCACTGGCGCAATAATAGTCTTGTTTGTAACTTTGTACATAGTTAAAATCAACAAATAATAGTCTTGTCCAAATTTTCATGCAGGTAAATGCATCGGAAATATATATATATATATATATATATATATTGTTTTTAGTGTATATTACACTTAAATTGATCATCAATTGATCCCCAACTGAGTATTAGATGAACGTTAACTGAATATCAGTTGAGAGTCAACTGATACACAATTTAGGGTAAATTGAGTATTAATTTAGTGTCAACTGAGTATTAGTTTAGGGTCAACTGAGTATCAGCTTATGGTTAACTGAGTATCAATTTAGGGTAAACTAATACACACTTTAGGGTCAACTGATGCACAGTTTAGGGAAAACAATTAATAGTCAAAGTCAACGGTCAAAGTTGTCGAAATCCGATCATCGGTCAATGGTCAACGTCGACAATCAACGGTCAATGTCACCGGAGTCAAGTCAATGGAGAAGTTATGAGAGAATAATAGTACTGAGTAATTCATTAATGGGAATTTTACTTAATTAGTTGATTAGTGAAAAATTTTAATCTTTTGTTTGGCCAATGAGAATTAAAAATCTTATTTTTGAGCTCGGGGAAAAACCCCATATATAAAACTATACTATAAATGCTCCATAGTCCATGCATATATATATATATAGTGATAAGTTCATATATAATAGGAAAAATTTCACCAATTGTACCTAAAACTTTCACTGTCAGATCAGTTTGGTACCTGAACTTCTAAACTTATCAATGTCATACTTAGACTTACATTTTCGTACCAACGAGGAACCTCCATCTCTATTGAGGATAAATTCGACAATTCACTTGTTTTTTTTGTATATAGTTACACTTTTTCCCTTTATATAAATTTTTATTTCAATTTTCTTTTTGTTTCTATTTTTTATTTATTGATGGCCTTTTCAATTGCTTCTCCTTTCTGGCAATGTTGTATCCTCGACATTTTTCCCATAAGTGATACACACCGATCCAAATCAAGTAATCAACAATAATCTCATATGCATTTCTAAAATATGTTGATTAAATTGAACCCAGTATCAATTTGACTCAATATCAACAATGATACATACCAATCAACATCAACAATTGAACCCAGTATTAATTTGCAAGAGTCCATTACAATTGAAGCAAGTATTCGGCGGCTCCAGCGGAGGAGACGGAGGAGGCGAATGTTAGTGGGGGAATTTGTCTTCCTCGTGGTCAACGATGCCTCCCCTCGGTTGTTGCTATTGCGGGTCCGGGTTTTCCACCTCCTCCTTGATTATGGGCTTAGGTTTGAGCTTGATCTCTGCCATACTGGCGACGTGCTGGAGCGGTGCAAGAGAAATTGGGGAGAGGTGGAGGCGTAGGAAAGAAGGATTTGAAGATGTTTTTCATTCTCGTTAGAGCATTCACATCTTTTTTCTTTTGATATCATAATGACTCGTTTATAATTAAGAGCTTGAACAATAATGACAGAAATAAAAGAATGTATGATCCCTGAAGAAGAAGGATCTAGTTCCCTGCAAATGAAAAAATGTGTGAGCAGAACGTGAGAAAGTGAGAGTATGGGTAAGGGGGAGTGGATTTGAAATGTTGGAGGAGCCTATAGATGAAGGAGGCTAAAGATGAAGATCGGAAGTCCATTTGCTTAAGAATTTGAGAAAAGAAGAAGTCAAAATTGGATCGTGAACAACAAAAAAGAACAAAGTACACAAAAATTAATTTAATTTTCCTTTCCTTTTCTTAGTCTTGTGAGTATATTGAAATTACTTTAAAACATCCTAATAATGCTAATAAAATTGTTACGCGCAAAATGATGTTTTTACCCTTTCATTTTGAATTTTGTATATGCCACATCGGCAAAGTTAACAGAGTATGGATGTAATAGAGACGGAGGTATCTTGTTGATACAAAAATGTAAATCTAGGTATGATATTGATAAGTTTAAAAGTCCAGGTACGAAGTTGACCTGATAGTGAGAGTTCAGGTACTATCGGTAAAAGTTTTCCTATGAAGTATATTACTCATCTCCGTATGATCGAGAGTGTCCTCCATCAACATACAAGCTTTTACAGCCAGATGGCAACTTGGCATATTTGGGGCTTGGTATATATCTGTGGGTCGTCCGTAAAGGCCGAGGTTTGATACTAATTAACGTGGTTTCCCTAAACAGAATAGATGCAAGCATCGATCACTTCTGCAGCGTCACATACAATCTAGACATATGTGAATATTACCATAGTAGACCTTGTTAAGAATCAACAGCTGAAACAGGAAGAAACTCAACAGATTGTGGGAATGATTCATAAATTTTATTGAACAAACTTAGGCTCTTTAAATAGCCTTTACAACTTAACAAAAATGAGAAATACTAGCTCAACTTTGCCACTACAGCAACATGATAACACCAACTAACAATTTGAAAGCAAAAACAAGCATATCGTAAATACTAAAATTTATTTCAACAAATAATTAAACTTCAGAAAAACCTCCAACAGAACCATCACTTCTTCTCTTTAAACCTATCTTATTATTCCATTGTTTTACAGCTCCGTATAATTAGTTGGCATGGCGCTAGACGTTAAAGCGGATTATATTACACATCCAATCTGCTTAATTGATGTTCTCTCCTGCAGGTAGCTAGGTCTTTCAGCCAAGGTTCTAAAATAGTTAGGCGGATCTAGACGGTAATGGTACCTTCTAGCGTCTAGGTAACTGGGCGAGAATTAATCGAATTTTAGGTAGTTTGTATTAAATATATTAGCTGATATATATAATAATAAATGTTCTTTTTTTAAAGTCAAATTAGATATAATTATAGTTACAATAACTAAATAAAAAAAATATCATCGAGTCTTTATTATAAGTTACATGACACAATGTTAAGATTTTATAGTATTTACAATCCATCTATCCACCTAATATAAAACCATAACACAATGAAATGCTGTAAAATGAGGAGATTGAGCTTAATTAGTCGCGATTGATTTTTGCAAGACAAGACTTCAGAAGCACTGTGTCGCGAATTAATTTGAAAATTTAGGGATAGATCCCTAAATTTAAAAATTTTATATTTAAAAAAAAAACTGACCGGCCTACGACTGTCAATAAAAAAAATAATTAAAATATTTTTAAAAACTTTTTAGAAAAAAAATTAAAAAGAATTAACCACCTAAATACGCCTAAAAAGAAAAAATAATTTTTTATTCGATTTGAGACAAAATTCAACGATTAATAACCGCCTATGCTGATTTTTAGAACAGTACTTTCAGCAGCTTCGATCGATCAAATGTAACCGGTCTGATCATATATAAAGCCAACTTACATTTGCACGCGCCGTATATGAGGGGGTATGTCGATCTATTCAACCAATATATTAGTATAGGTTTCGAAGGAGACCACAGAAGACATTTTCGATGAAATGCATGTATCAAAATATATATGTTAAAATGAATATAATGAAAATAATATCCGAGTTTTAGTCTCGTGCTTTTGTTTAGCTAATTTTTTCGACTTAAAAACATGCATTAATTAACATTTGATTCTATCTGAAAGCTGGAGATTGGAGAAAAAACAGCTATATATCTTAAAAGTTAAAACAAAAGGATCGGAATTCCATCATCCATGGCGTAAGAGGTTGATGCGTCGCGTCAGCCGCATGGCCACATGTTGCTGATATATGGATCACTGCTCGAGAGAGAATATATATATACATAGTTACATACATAATGAGATAATGTCTTGGAAGAGACCAATATTTAATGGCTCAAGTCAACTCAGGAAACCCAGCTGCTACGCTGTCGATCCACTTGAAGTTTCTAAGTCAATGCTCACCATCATCGATCTAAACAAACACATAATTGAAGTTAGAAGAGTGTCTCACTCATTCGGAGAATCGAAGAGAGTCAATGACCTAATTTTTCCAAGCTTGAGAGATATTTATACAGGGCAAGCAACAACTGGTAGAACCGTAGAATTAGACGTCGTCGTTCACGGCAGCAGTAATATATATTCGATCTTATATTCTGTATGTGGTGTACAAAATCGTGTTACGTACACACATGGAAGTTTGCAAATGTTGACTATGAATGATCATGCATGGAGTCCGATGGTCCAAGAAAATCGTGAACCATATATGCCAACTGGATGGTGCCAAAGAGATCGAAGAGATCAACCCCAAAGAAGTCAGATTTTGAGTCTGTCGAATATATGCCACTTGCTGTGCAATATTTACAGATCAACTCCTGAAGATCGAAGAGAATGAAAAGCATTATCGATCTAGAGGTTAATTTTACACGGAAATAGATGTATATATATATATTATTTTTTTAAAACGAGTCTTGAGTTCACTGCTCAAACCCAAAAATTTATTTGATGACAGTCAAAAAAAAAAAGTCAAATATCTAAATCACTAATTCATAAACTGATCTCGAAAAAACAAAAAAATTTAAAAACTAAGAACTTCATCCCACCAAAAATAACTCACATCAGAAGAACTATGAGTAGTCAACTTACCCTTCTCAAAACTGTATAAAATTAACAAACAACACTCCATTAAACCAACTATTTTTCCACCTCCAACACTCCATATATATATAGTTGGCTCATCTTACCCAGTACGTAACTGTATGTAGGACAAGGACCTCGATCAATCGACATTATCGTTGTTCGGTGCTCTCTCAAGATCAATTCGAAGTCTTGAAGGTAATAGCTTCGTTTTTGATCATATTCAAGATGGTGTTGTTCAATATTGACAAAATAATGTAGGGTCCCCTTAGTTAACATATATGGACGATTAACTATATATGTTTGTGGTGTTAAAATTAACAACATACCTAGTTGATATGGTTATATATCTAGCTATTTGTTACAAATTAAGCAGTAAACTGATTAAAATAATTATTACCAAAGAAATAAGCGAGTCAGGTGATGAGTACGAAATGGAGCCAGTAACACGCAAATGTCTAAATAATTATATGTATATATATACGTTGCTATGATAACTTGTTAATCGTATATATAGGAGGTACTACATAAAGAGTACCGTTAATCGTATATATAGGAGGTACTACATAAAGAGTACCATATATCTACCTTTCAAAAAAATTAAAAAAGAGTACCATCTAATTATATTGTTTTTATAATAATGATTTTCCTCCATGGAGTCCATGCTACATGCAATTTCTAGCTAATAATTAATTAGACGTCAAGATGGGCTTGGTTGATTACCACAGTTTCTAAGTCATGGTCTTCACCGTTCTTGCACTTGCTATGGCCTTTGACCCTTTGTTGTACACTTATACACGAGCGGATTCACGTATATATAGTCGAGGGTGGACAACTCTTTTGTAGTACGTTTATGGGTTGAGCATGGCTGAAATAGGCAAAATGGCAGAAACCGAGTATGAAAAATGGCATAAGTGCAGAACCCAACAAGGAAGACGACCTCTGCCTATCTGATTGTTTTTTTCCTATGGACAGACCCGCAAACAATGTCGTTTAATTAAAAATAGCTTACCTTAACGACGTCGTTTAGTGTAAAAACATAAAAGAAGAATAATTTTACCGTCAACGATAGAATCCAGTTGTTGCTCCGTGCCCTAGTCTACGTAGCATTGGGTTGGCCCATGAAACAACAGTAAACTCCGTAAACTCGTGTCTTTCTTTCAAGTTCATCATAATAACCTTAGGGCATGTTAATTACACCATCTTATATTGCTTATATAAGAAGTAGTATATTTCTTATATTAATATGTGTTAAATAAGGAGCAAGTATTTAAGCTCCTTATATACTTAGACTCATTATATAAGAAATACTATATTTCTTATATTAATGGATGTTATATAAGGAGCAAGTTTTTGGGCTCCTTGTATAAGAAGGTAAAAATGGTGTTTTCATCACTTCAAGGGCTTACATAACCTCATTTAAAATAGTCTCTTGTGAAACCAAACATGAGATTTGATTATTGTTAAAATAAGCTAAGAATAAGAAAATGTAACAAATATGACTAAAATCTTACATAAGCTCATTTAAAATAGTCACGTGTGATACCAAACATGATATTAGACTCTTTTTGTTATCATAATTAACTTAAGAATTCTAATATAAAGAGGTGTAACAAACATGTCCTTATTGGATTAGCTCATGTCTCCTCTATCTTGGCCTGTATATCTAATACTATTGCTAATGAATAATTGATATTGATTAAAGAATCATGGCCTTATTAGGCTGTAGAATTCTTGCCCTAGTCTGTATCAAACACAACAACAGTTAGCTTGACCAATGTATGATTTTGAAGATCAAATCTATATGAGAAATAATACATTATCAGTATTTTTTATGCAAATTCAGTTCAATCATTATATTATGGTTCTGATGTTTGTTTGTTCTTGTTGTTGTGATATTGTTTAGTTCTGAATTGCATGATTATAGATAAAGAGATGATATAATATGTAAGTGTTATACAAAAGTTTGAGCTTTTTTGGTTTTTGCCCAACCTCCTTGAATTTTCTGGATCCACTGCTGCTTATGCATAGTACATCCTACATAATTTCCCAAGTCCCAACTAATGTTATACTAGAGCGGAATATGATCGAACTATGGATATTAGCTTTCTTCTAGGACAACAATGTTGTAGGTTTAATTTGAACAAGCAATTAATATATGTAGGGCTAAACTTAGATAAGTGTTCTTTAATTATACAAAGGTGTGAATTACTGTATCCATGCATGCATCATCATGCCATTACAATTTATCATCATTTTGGTAACTATCTGGTTGGAATTTCCTCTTTTCTTCCAAGGTGTTTTTAATTCTTTGGTAAATTTGGCTCCATTAACAGGCAAGCAAAATTCCAAACCATTTCTTTGACTTGTTTGATTTCACATTCATAATTAAGTTTCCTCTTGCCCCAACAACCCCACGCCACCCACCGCCACCCCCCCCCCCCCCCCCCCCCCCCGGACCATCTTCCCTCCAAAATCAAAAATTCCATACCATCCTCCCCTCCGGCTAATTAGACACCAGCAACACAACAATTAGTCTTAAACAAATATAATTAGGTGCTAATTAATTCACGATTAGAGGAGAAAACAATCGTCGCGGGAGGATACTAATCTGAATAATCTCAAAGCGAGCGGAACACGTGTACACAGTACTCTTACTCTAATGGAATATACCGGCAGCATTTTTTTGGTTCCTCTTCTTTGCTTTGCAAATATATTGACTATAAATATCTATTGCCCCGCTCCTTGTTTTCCTCGCACACCCATTTCTTTCTAGCTCGTTCAAACCTCACTCACCACCTCCTTCTTGCTTTTCAACAAGACCCAGTACAGCCTACAGGTCAGTGCTCAAATTTAAGACTGATTATTTGTTTCTGTTCTCATTGTTCTTCATATATTGCTCTGGTTTCTGTAGTCCATGCATGTAATGCAAAGTTGTATATAACTAAATATAAAGTGTAAAGTGTAAAAGGGTTTTGCTTTGTTTGTCACTTTTCGGTGGGAACAAAACAATTTAGAGTTTTTTTTTTTCGTTCCTACATCGGCATGATGGTTAGATTCCATGGCTGAGTTTTGTTGTCTGGTTTCACTCCAAAGCATCCTTTGTTTCCATTCTCAAGCTCTCTGGGTGTTGGAGCAAAAAAACTGAGATAAAAAGTTAACATCTTTGGAAAGGGGAAAACCTTTGGAATTAGATGGGGGAACCTAAGTTTGACGTAATAAGTAGTATGGTGTAAACATTGGTTTAATCCCTGATTTTGGATCTGCTCGGCGTGTTTTGGTTGTTATAATACAGCATTAATTGAGTATACCTATATAATTAGTTTATACGTTATAATAGATTGCATTATCTTGTACATCTGTATATGTTCTGTACGTAGACAGCAAAAGAGTTAATATTGATTCAAGCAAATTAAGTACAATTTGATCTCCACCCCCGAAATTAAGCTCAAGAAATCTGCTTCTTTATATATTTTTGGAACTAAAAGGATCTCTGGTGGTTCAACTGCCCTGGAAAAGTTTGTGTTGCCCAGAACACTTTTGCTGCCAAATTAAAGGTTCATCTTAATTTCTTTGTTATTCTCACTGTTTAAAGACTGTAAATTTTGAGTCCTAAGGCAGTTTTTACTTTTTACAGTCAAGGTAACATCAAATTAATTTCCTTTTCACGATCGACTGGCTTATATTTTGAGTAAATCAATCTGTGTTTGGTAGAATTCTCATGAATCCTCCAATCCTTTCCTGGTATCTGTTTTGTCTGGCTGTGTGTAGTTCGCATGTGATTGTCATTGTTCATTGTATTTGTCATTTTCTTAATTTTCTCCTTTTCTTCTAGTCATGGAGGTTTTTTGCCTTTTAAGCTATCACAAGAATATTTCACCTTTTCATACCCAAATATAATTTGTTCTTCCTTTCTTGGCAGGCAGATGGATAGTTGTTCATTAATCTGTATCAGATTCGGTGCGTGTGTGTGTATATATATATTGATCATCAAACTGAGCCCTCTACTGTCCAAATAGCCAGGGTATTTACGTACTTGGACATACTGTTCTGTTGATTTGCCAAAAGGACCCTCCCATGTTGAAAATTTAGTCCCCATACTTAATTTAAAGATGTTTCCCTTCCTACAGTACTGGAATTATTGGTGAGGCTTTAAATAAATTCAGCATGACCAACTGTGGATGAAATTATTGGCCTTAAAGTCTAGGAGTTCACACCTCCCGTCATATATGAAGTCAAATTCATAACTCTTTGCCTCTTTGGTCTCTGTGCACAATTCTTTGACTTATTGGTTTGTTTAGTTTCTTTTGTTGAAGATTGACTCATTTCTACTGTAGTAATATAGTCCCTTTTATTTCACTTCTATATATGCACAATTCATGTTCTTATTTCTGTTCTGTCCATAATTTGCAGCTGGCTATATAGAAAGGGCCTAGTGAGGAGCTGAGAGCAGAGAAAGGAGAGCCATGGCTAGAGAACAACTACAGGTGCTTAACGCACTTGATATTGCGAAAACACAATGGTACCATTTCACTGCAATTATCATCGCTGGAATGGGATTTTTCACAGATGCGTATGATCTCTTCTGCGTATCACTTGTCACGAAATTGCTGGGACGAATATACTATCACGTTGAAGGTGCCGAAAAACCCGGGATATTGCCTCCTAATGTCTCGGCTGCTGTGAATGGTGTGGCCTTTTGTGGAACATTGGCCGGCCAACTCTTCTTTGGGTGGCTCGGTGACAAAATGGGAAGGAAGAAAGTTTATGGCATGACTCTTATGCTCATGGTCATATGTTCTATTGCTTCAGGTCTCTCTTTTGGGCACGATCCCAAAACTGTGATGTCAACACTTTGCTTTTTCCGGTTCTGGCTTGGTTTCGGCATTGGTGGTGACTACCCTCTTTCGGCCACCATCATGTCCGAGTATGCTAACAAAAAGACTCGCGGTGCTTTCATTGCTGCCGTGTTTGCCATGCAAGGTTTTGGAATTTTGGCTGGTGGGATATTCGCAATCATTTCATCATCTGCCTTCAACGCCAAGTATGATGCACCAGCCTATGAGGTCAATGCACTAACCTCAACTGTTCCGCAAGCAGACTATCTCTGGCGACTTATTGTGATGGTAGGCGCAATCCCGGCTGCCATGACATACTACTGGCGTATGAAGATGCCCGAGACTGCTCGTTACACCGCCCTTGTTGCCAAGAATGCAAAGCAGGCTGCAGCAGACATGTCAAAGGTTCTTCAGGTTGAGATTGAAGCTGAAACAGCCAAGGTTGAGGAGAAGAAGTCGACTAATACATTTTCCTTGTTCTCCAAGGAGTTTATGCACCGCCATGGTCTTCACTTGCTCGGAACAACAAGCACATGGTTCTTGCTTGACATTGCATTCTACAGCCAAAATCTGTTCCAAAAGGACATCTTTAGCGCGATCGGTTGGATTCCTCCTGCTAAGACTATGAATGCTATTGATGAGGTTTACAGAATTGCAAGGGCACAGACGCTTATTGCTATGTGTAGTACTGTCCCAGGTTACTGGTTTACAGTTGTTCTCATTGACAAGATTGGAAGGTTTGCTATTCAATTGATGGGCTTCTTCTTCATGACAGTGTTTATGTTTGCATTGGCCATACCCTATGACCACTGGACTCACAAGGAGAACCGAATTGGATTTGTGGTCATGTACTCATTGACATTCTTCTTTGCAAACTTTGGTCCCAATGCAACCACATTTGTTGTGCCTGCTGAGATTTTCCCTGCAAGATTCCGGTCTACTTGTCATGGAATATCAGCAGCATCGGGGAAGCTCGGCGCTATTGTTGGTGCATTTGGGTTCTTGTACCTGGCTCAGAACCAGGACAAGACCAAGACTGATGCAGGGTACCCTGCAGGCATTGGAGTGAAGAACTCGCTAATCGTGTTGGGTGTTGTCAACTTTTTGGGGATATTGTTCACATTCTTGGTGCCGGAATCCAACGGCAAGTCATTGGAGGAAATGTCAGGAGAGAATGAAGAGGAACCTGAGTCTGCAGTGGAGTTGGAGCAGAAACAAGGTCACAGTAACAACAGAACGGTTCCAGTTTAAGCTGTGTGCATGTTGGCAAGTTTATGTAGAAATAATGCTTTAAGCCTTTAGTTTATTTTGGTGGAGGGGATACTGTAATTTTGACACTCCTCTTTCTTCAAAATTACTATTTGCACTTGTGTTTTAAATCATTCTCAATATATATAATCTTGTCCATTCCATTTTTACCCCTAATTTATTTATTTTAATTTTTTTTCCTTTTCCTATATCTTCAATTCTCTATACATTGTACGTTGTTATGTTGGTATTTTTATTGCTGGTGTAATGCAGTTTTGTTAGCCAATAGCCATAATTTGTCGCCAACTTTCTAAGGCAATAACCATTCGTGAAACTGTTATTTGAGATATGGATACAGCTATTCTTCTTTAGATCACAAAAAAAAAAAAACTATTCTTCTCTTAGGCCGATAATTTGTGTATCATAGTAAAGAATCTAAAGTGACTTAGTAGTAAAGCATACATTACTAATTGTTTTTTTTGCTAGCGTATAGTGAAAGTTTAGCAAAAAATACTCACCAAATATGAAGGGGTGTAGATATAAATTATGAAAAAGGGAAATTATAAAGAAATAAAGAAGGATAAAAGTGGAATAGACAATTTATACAATTTAAATATCATTTAAAATACAAAAAGGGAGTGCAAGTAGTAAGGTTGAGGATAGAAGGGAGTCCCAATATCCCTTCCCTTTTTATATCTCTCATTGTCTTCTAGACTTCTTTATGTTACATTGCATGGAAGCTTGAGAAGAGCAGCGATTCACGCTTCCAAAGCGATAGCATGGCGAAAATGTGATGGAAGCGTGCTTCTTGAAAAAGTGAATTTGGAAGCGCAATGGAATCACGAGATTCCTAATTGAAAGCACGACATTGGTAATTGAGAAGGAAGCACAAGGACATTTATGTCTTTCTTGCAACAATTAAACACATACATAATTCATTACAACCAACCTCTCTCAATTTGACAGCCTCCCTCTCAATTCCGACAACCTCTCACGTCGTTGAGACTCACCGATTTCAAAGTCGTTGGGCTCCTCAATCCTTACTGTTTAAAGACGTCGAGGACTTGACGCGACCTCGAGCTCTTCTAAGTCCAAGATGTCAGAAATCTCTCTCTCTCTCTCTCTCTCTCTCTCTCTCTCTCTATATTTGACTATTTGTTTGGATTATGATGAATTGATGATTAAACACAATTGGAATCGGTTCTGTCTATGGGTTATGATTAATTGATTATATGAAATTGGATATAAGCTGATTAGGTTTTGATTTTTTTCATATATATCAATATATGCATATATATTGAGGTCAATCACAAAGAAAAATTAGAAGTAGCTTGATAGTTGATAATGGAAGTAACTTTGATATTAGGAACAATAAGTTTAATTGAAATGAAACGTTGCTCAGTTGAGGTGTTTTTGTAATGTCGATGCAATGCAATTACATGGTGGGGAGTTCATGGAACTTCAACTCCATTGATTCAAGCCTTAGCATTCAAGTTGCTTGGACAACCTTGTTCTTCCTCATGTTGCGAAAGGAATTGGAGTACCTATAAGTTTATACATTCCGCAACAAGAAACAAGATTATTCCACAAAGAGCAGAAGATTTGGTATTTGTACATACCAATCTTCGGCTTTTATCTAGGAGGAGCCTAGCTTATGAAGAAGGGCCAAATCACATGTGGGATGTCGGAGGTGATCATTTTGATTCAATGGATGAAACCAATCTTGGGAGGCTTGAGGTTGATGATCTTTCTCTTGATGAACCATCTTTGGAGGCGGGTTTGTTCGGTATTATGGAGGAAAATGAGAATGAGGATGAGGATGAGCTCTTTGACGATTAGACTACGTGTTTATTTGAGTTATTTGAATGTAGACAATGACTTTGAATTTGATTTATTTGAATGTAGTAAGATAATGATTATGAATTTAATTTTCTATGTTATTTATTTATTATAATATATTATTATTATTTTATTCCAATGCTTCCACAAAATATTAGAGAGAAGCTCTTTCTTGTGCATTTCTCTTCTACTCTCAAGTGATCGTCATTGTTACTTTCTAACATCGATCTAATGCAAATAGAGAGAGCATACCTAACACTTTGCATATGCTCAAGTACTGCTCAACCCCGTTTTCTTCTTCTTTTTAGTCTTCCAAAACCTCTAGACTTGTTCATATGTACCACTTGTGTCTCCAAGAAGAAACACTTATCAAAATTTCCATATGGACTGATCATATATATGTTTGTAACTTTGTATAGTGATTTCGTGATGTAACTAAAAAGATGCACAACCGTATTCCCTTTAAAAATGTGGACCAATACTATATGCTGATTTCACCATCCTTTCAAAGTTTCGTCCATATCAGTAAGAAGAGGCTTTTGTATAGAAAGTGTAACGTCATGTAAACTAATTCATCAGGGTTAGCTATTCGTGACCAAAGCATACCTATCCATGCCCTCGTCAGATATCCTTTCCGTGGTTATGGCCTAAATACTCTGAGAGTGTTAATTGGTTACAACCAAATTAATCTCGAAAGGAAAAGAGATGGTAATCCAATTATAGCACATAGAAAGCCAGTTGGTCACATGTTTCTTGTGGAGGAAAAATAGTAGGGAATCTCAAACGTACTAAAGATTTGGGCTTTGGAATATACCAGTGAAGATTTCAGTAAATTTGTTCAAACAGTTTGGTTTTCTGAGAAAACAAATTTACCTAGCGGAAAAGGAGGTAGGAATATAGCGGTTAATTCGTCAAAATATTCCGGTTCATTTCAAAGACCTACACCAATATAAATTCTACATCCCCACACGGCCATACCACAGTCCTAAACACACACTACTGATCTGATCTCTTTCTCTCTCAAGTTTGGGAGATCAACATCGATCCAGGTTAGAAATGTTCTTGGTTTCTTGTACATCAAGTCACATCGATCTCTAAAATATGTTTTATTTTTGTTTATGTATTTGTAATCTTATGAGTTGTGTTTTCCAATGTTGATGGAAAAAGCAAGCTAGAGACATGGCCAAGGAACAACAACTCCAGGTGCTCAATGCACTGGACACTGCCAAAACACAATGGTACCATTTCACTGCAATCGTCATCTCCGGAATGGGGTTCTTCACAGACGCCTACGATCTCTTCTGCATATCCCTCGTCACGAAACTGCTCGGTCGAATATACTATCACGTTCCGGATTCAACCAAGCCTGGATCATTGCCTCCCAATGTGTCAGCTGCCGTCAATGGTGTGGCGCTTTGTGGAACCTTGTCAGGGCAAATCTTCTTCGGCTGGCTCGGCGACAAATTGGGGAGGAAGAAGGTATACGGCTTGACTCTTCTGATCATGATCATTTGCTCCATTTGTTCAGGTCTCTCCTTCAGTCATGATCCGGCGGCTGTGATGTCCACTCTTTGCTTCTTCCGGTTCTGGCTTGGTTTCGGTATTGGTGGTGACTACCCTCTTTCGGCCACCATCATGTCGGAATATGCCAACAAGAAGACTCGAGGGGCCTTCATTGCCGCGGTTTTCGCCATGCAGGGTTTCGGAATTTTATCAGGAGGATTGTTTGCAATGCTTATAGCTGCCATATTTGATGCCAAGTACAAAGCTCCAGCTTATAGTGTTGATCCAATATCCTCAACTATCCAGCAAGCAGACTACCTTTGGAGAATTGTCCTAATAATTGGTGCACTTCCAGCGGCTCTAACCTATTACCAGCGTTTAAAGATGCCTGAAACTGCTCGTTACACAGCTCTCGTCGCCAACAATGTGTCTCAGGCAGCAAAAGATATGTCAAGAGTTATGCAGGTTGATATCGAAGCAGAACCAGCCAGAGCTCAGCAACCGACTCAATCCTACGGTTTGTTCTCTCAGGAGTTTATGAGTCGTCATGGACTTCACTTGCTTGGAACCACAAGCACATGGTTCTTGCTTGACATTGCATTCTACAGTCAGAATCTGTTCCAGAAGGATATCTTCAGTGCCGTCGGATGGATCCCTCCTGCTGCTAGTATGAATGCGGTACAGGAAGTTTATAGGATTGCAAGGGCTCAAACTCTTATTGCTCTATGCAGTACTGTGCCTGGTTACTGGTTCACTGTGGCCTTCATCGACAAAATGGGACGGTTTAAGATCCAACTGATGGGATTCTTCTTCATGACAGTATTCATGTTTGCATTGGCAATTCCTTACAATTACTGGTCCGACAAGGATCATGTCATCGGTTTTGTGATACTGTATGCACTGACCTTCTTCTTTGCAAATTTTGGACCTAATGCCACTACGTTTGTGGTGCCGGCGGAGATTTTCCCGGCTAGGCTGAGATCTACTTGCCATGGGATATCTGCAGCGACAGGAAAGGCTGGGGCAATTGTAGGTGCATTCGGGTTCTTGTATCTGGCTCAACCACAGGACAAGACTAAAACAGAACACGGGTTCCCTCCTGGTATCGGCGTCAAGAATTCACTGATTGTTTTGGGTGTGGTCAACTTTTTGGGTATGCTATGCACATTCCTTGTTCCTGAATCGAATGGGAAGTCTTTGGAGGAAATGTCTGGGGAGGCAGAAGACGAACAGAATTAGGGAAGTAGAGTAAGGAAATGCAGCTAAAAGATTGTGAGTGTCAGTCATTCGTCTTACATCTGGTAGTTTTTTAGTAGTGGTTGTACTAGTAGTAAGGATCTTTGCTTATTGATTTGTTATCATTCTATCAAAATGAACCATTGTTTATTAATTATGCTCTACTTTCTTGTCTATGTTGTGGGTTGTTAGATTGTTTACACCACTCATGATTTGCATCAGTATTTTCCTCCTTGCAGACGTTGATGAAAAGTGAAAAAAGAAAACGACAAAGGGAATGTTAGGTAGGACTGAGCATAAAATTGATTTGGGTTCAAAACCGACCGAATTTTAGCCGAACCGATATAAAAAGAAAAAAAAAATGTACATAATTGAACCGAACCGAAATAAATCGGTTGGAAAGCGATTTCGTGGGTAGAACCGATTGGTTTCAAACCGATCAACCGAGTTATTTTAATATGAGTTTAATATTTTTTTTAATATATTAGTTTTTTCTTTTTAATTGACCGTCAAATTCTATTGGGTCAAAAATACAAAATAATAAAAAAATAAAATTACTTTTTTTGTCACTAATCTTTGCCCAAAACGACACTTTAGTCACTATCGTATGACATATGTCAAAATTGTCACTCACGCTAAGGTTTCATTTTCAAATTGGTCATTTGAGCCCAAATGTTGGTAAAAAAAGAATATTCTGTTTATTTTCAGGGGTATTTTTATATTTTTATCCTCATTTGGTAAAAAAAATCATTTATTAATTACACTTCTTAGACATGTCTTGAGTTAGCCAGTCATGGCAACTGAGTCAGCCACTCCCGGTAACTGAGTTAGCCACTCGCGGCAACTGAGTTAGCCAATCTCAATCTCACATCTCCACACCCAAACTCCATCACCACCACCGCTTTAGCCACCCCACCTATACCCATTTAGCCGGCTCCTATAACCCGACCCGACGGAGTCATCTATACCATCAAAAGGTTGCTCATTCCCTGCTTGGTCGAGGATGACTTCAACAGACACAAGAGCCTCCGCTCTGTCACCATCGTCAAACCCGAGGGAGCTCCCGAAGTTGATCCGAGAACAAACCGGTTGAAGAAACCTGCCTCACCCGTCTAATCCGGATCTTCCCCGGTCCTACCCATCTACCCACCACTTCAACGACCACGCACAGGTCAAGGACTTCATCCATATGCTCTTTCATTGCGGCGGTTACAACGAGATTTTTGAGATTTCCAGAAAAATTTGGGAACGTACACCGAGAGAAGGCGTCGCTCCATCGTCAGGAGACGAGCTACAACTTCCAAGATCGAAGGGCAACCTCATGGCTAGCCTAGACCAAGTTCCGAGAAATGGCACCGTGAGGCACGGCGAAGAATCGCGGCTACTGTGTTTATGTTGAGACTTGAGATATATATATATATATATATATATATGCAATGGTACATTTCCTAATTTTTGAAAACTTAACGTAATGGCATTATTGTAAATATATAAAATTAAATGATAAAAGGACATTTACACCCATCATAGGTTACGTGTGTAACGTCTAAATTAGACGGAGTGGCCATTTTGATATACTTTAAGAAAAGATTAGTGACCATTTTGACATATGCCATATGATAGTTACCAAACTGTCGTTTTGGGCAAATATTAATAATCATTTAAGCAATTTTGCCTAATAAAAAATATAAGCTTTTGAACCCAAACCCAAAAATGCCAAAGTGACAAACCCTATTATACTTGTATATAAACATACTGAAGTGAACGACTGCACTTAGGCCCAGGCATAAAACCGATTTGGGGTTCAAAACCGACCGAAACTGACCAAATTTTAACTGAACCGAACCGATATGAAAAGGAAAGAAAAACGTACATAACCGAACCGAACTGAAATAATTCGGTTGGAAAGCGGTTTCGGAGGTAGAACCAACCGGTTTCAAACCGACCGATCGATTTATTTTAATATGTGTTTAATATTTTTTTAATATATTAGTTATTTCTTTTTAATTGACTGTTAAATTCTATTGGGCCAAAAATATAAAATGATGAAAATATGGGCTTTTGAACCCAAACCCAAAAATGCCAAAGTGCCAAACCCTATTCTACTTGTATATGAACATTCTAAAGTGAACGGTTGCACTCTCTCACAAAACCTAAGCTACTTACCTCAAGATACAAGAGCGCCGCTCTTCCTCATTTCCTCACTCATTTGTTCCTCATTTCTTCAAAAATAAAACTAACCCCAAAAATTTGTATGCTCTAGAGTCATTCTCGTTTGAGTCGTTTCTAAGCCTCTCTCCATCTTTCAATCACCAATTTCATCATTTCGATAACGTTCGGTGAGTTTCTTTCTAAGTTCAATCATTGATTTCAAGCTAGTGAAGCTACTGTGATTCTACCTTTTCTGATGTTTTGGATTTGATTGAAAATGATTGCATGTGTGTTTTGATTAGATTAGATTTGTGATACTTTTGATAGGGTTTTAATTTTGATTTGAAATATTTATTGTAGATGATGGATGGTTTGCAATCCAAATCTGGGAATCCAACACCTATTGAAAATGAGATCGACTCAAGTGCAGGGAACAACGATGCAACACTTGCATCCAGTATTAATGTTGGAGCTACTCCTACCCCAGATTCTTCTACTCCAACTAAGCTGCTAGAAAACTATGCACCCAAGAGGAAGAATTCGAGTGTGATGTGGGATCACTTCATTGTTATGAAAAATCCGGATGGCACGAAGAAGGCGAAACCGAAGGCCAAGTGCAAGCACTGTTCGCAACCCTACTTCTGCCACACCAAGGGAAATGGCACATCTTTGATGAAACATCACTTGTTATACTACTGTAAGAAGAGTCCTCTCCTTATTGCTAATAAGAAACAAAAAAAATTGGTTTTTGATAATGAGGAAAACGGGGGAAAGTTGATTGCTATGGTTTTTGATCCTGAACTGTCTAGGTATTATTGTGCTAGGATGATCATTAGAGATGAACTGCCATTAGCTTTGTTGAGGGACAATGGTTCATTAATTTTATGAAATCTGTTCAGCCATAGTTTAAGAAGATATCTCATAGGACAATTGCTAGAGAAATATGGGATATTTATCGATCAGAGAGGAATAAGATAAAGAACATCCTAGCCACTTTTGGGCAGTGAGTGTTTTTGACTACCGATACTTGGACTTCCATACAGAATATCAACTATATGGTTCTCACAACCCACTTTATTGATGATGAGTGGATTTTGCACAAGCGAATCTTAAATTTTTGTGTGATACCTAACCATAAGGGGAAAACAATATGTCAACTGGTAGAAACATGTTTAATTGGGTGGGGAATTGAAAAAGTCTTCACTGTTGTGGTGGATAATGCATCTTCAAACCAACACTACAAGAAAAATGCACCTAGACCACGGACGATTTCCGTCGTCTAGGTGCAATTTTCCGTCGTCTAAGTACTTAGACGACGGAATATCCGTCGTCCAAGTTCCGTGCTCCAAGTGCTGTCGTCCAAGCACTTGGACGACGGAGATGGAGAATTCCGTCGTCTAAGTGAGACTTAGACCGCGGACATTCTCCGGGGTCGAAGTGAATTTTTAAATTTTTTATCACAAAAAAAATTATTTAAAAAAAAAATTAAAAAATTCACTTAGACGACGGAGATGACAATCTCCGTCGTCTAAGTGAACACTTACATTTTTTCAAAAAAAAAATAATTTTATGTTTTTTAAAAAAAAAAAAAATTTAAAAATACACTTGGACGACGGAGATGACAATCTCCGTCGTCTAAGTGGTGATTTTGTAAAAAAAAAAATTAAATGAAAAATTCATGAAATGCTAATTAATAATTTAATAATTAGCATTTAATGAATTTTTTATTTAATTTTTTGTATATCAATATTCATAATATTGCAAAATTTATTGAATATTAATTATTAATAATATATTATGAATAATGAATAAATTTGCAATATAATACGTTCAAAATTCATAATGAATAAATAATTTAAATTATTATGGATATAAATACAATGAATACAAAATTCATAATATAATAAAGTACATTAATCTAGCCTAAATAAACAAAATTAAGCTAAAACTAAACTAATTATTGGCGGCGGTGGTGGTGGCGGCGCCGGTGGTGTTGGCCAGAATGTGGAGGCCGGTGGTGGAGGTGACAATGTAGGCGGTAGCTAGTGGTGTGTGGTGGTGGTGGAGGCGACGTTGTAGGTGGTGGTGGTGGCAGCGACGGTGGTGATGCCGGTGATTGCGGCAACGGTGGTGATGTCGGCGGTGGCGGAAACGGTGGTGGTGGTGAT
The DNA here is from genome assembly GCA_946800695.1 of Geum urbanum. Taxonomy (NCBI): domain Eukaryota; kingdom Viridiplantae; phylum Streptophyta; class Magnoliopsida; order Rosales; family Rosaceae; genus Geum; species Geum urbanum. The sequence goes on along the minus strand of OX327007.1, from coordinate 40,875,235 downwards.
GATGATAGTGGATGGTGATGGTGATGATATATGGTGGGTGGTTTGATTGGGGGGGGGGAGATGGAGAGGGAGAGAGGGAGATGGAGAGGGAGAGTGGATTAAGGGAGAGGAAAAAATGAAGAGAGATTGAGAAAATGATGAATTTATAGAGTTTTAAAACACTTAGACGACGGAAAATCAGTATTTTCGTCGTCTAAGTGCTTTAAATTTTCAAACAATACCACCAAATTTTCACTTAGACGACGGAAAATCAGTATTTCCGTCGTCCAAGTGATTTAAATTTTTGCCAAAATTTTAGCTGGAAAAGAATACCGCTAATTATTTTGACTTAGACGACGGAGATGACCATCTCCGTCGTCTAAGTGGATTTAAATTTTTGCCAAATTTTTAGTGGGAAAAACACCGCCAGAAATTAAAAATTTAAAATTTCACTTAGACGACGGAGATGAGTATTTCCGTCGTCTAAGTGAATTTTTTTAATTAAAATAATTTTTTTATTTTTTTAAAAAAATTAAAAAAATTTAAAATTCACTTAGACCACGGAGATGAGTATTTCCGTCGTCTAAGTGAATTTTAAATTTTTTTTTAAATTTTTTTGATTTTTTTAAAAAATTAAAAATTTAAAAAATTCACTTAGACGACGGAGATGGTCATCTCCGTCGTCTAGGTGAAAATTCCGTAAAATTATTTTTTAAAAATAATTTGTAATGAATATTTGGACCTGTAATTTGAATGGAATTGTCGTAAAATATCTATTAAAGAATCGTATATATAAAAAGTGGGATTTAAGACGATGAATTAATTTACGTATTCAAACTTGTTAAGTATCTACTAATATGTATAACTTAAGTGTCGGTACGTATAGGCTCATTGCACATCGATATTAACGAAATTGAATTTGGAAAAAACGACCGTTGGATATACTCACCATAACACAATATATAAGTAGAATAATTTCCACTAAATACTGAGTTCGTTCAGGGTTTCATCGGCACAGTTAACCGCAAATCCAAAATTTTTACAAACCGGAAACCTGGATACACGAAAATCCGTAAGTTCTATTTTAAAACCGTCGACGCTCACACTCCAAGCATTGTTTACTCTATGGTCTCGACGAAAAGAATATGCATTGGGACATGGTATAGATGGTCGTTGTCTTAGGTGAAATTACAAAATTTTCACTTAGACGACGGAAATGCACATTTCCGTCGTCCAAGTGAAAACATGGTTTAGGGGAAAGAGCCTTAGGGTTTAGGGTTAAAGTACTTAGACGACGGAAATGTGCATTTCCGTCGTCTAAGTGAAAACTTAGACCGCGGAAACTTTCTCCGCGGTCTAAGTGAAAATTTTAAATTTCTGAAATTTCACTTAGACGACGGAGAAGTCTTTTTCCGTCGTCTAAGTGACACTTAGACCGCGGAAATTTTCTCCGCGGTCTAAGTTTCACTTAGACGACGGAAAATCACTTCTCCGTCGTCTAAGTGTTCACTTAGACCGCGGAGAAGTTTCCGTGGTCTAAGTGTTACTTAGACGACGGAACCTTTAAGGTTCCGTGGTCTAAGTGCATTTTTCTTGTAGTGCAAGTAGCTATAGATTATATGAAATAAAAAATAGGGAATTGGAAAGAGTTGGTTATGGGTGGAGAATTTCTGCATATGAGGTGTTGTTGCCACCTCATTAACTTAATTGTTAAGAATGGAATGGAAGAGCTTGACTCCTCAATTGATGAGATTCGAAACTGTGTGAAGTATATAAGGTCATCTCCAACTAGATTGGATAAGTTTAGGAAAACTGCAGCACAAGAGAAATTTGATCATAAGGGTGAGATAGTTCCTCTAGATATCTGTACTAGATGGAATTCAACTTACTTTATGTTGGACATAGCTATCAAGTACAAAAAAAGCTTTTGCTAGGTTGGAGGATGAGGATTCACAGTTTGAAGCCTATTTTGCTGAGAAAGTTGGAGGGAAGAAGAGGGTTGGACCTCCTCGTACTGCTGATTGGGAGAAAGCTGCAAGGCTTGTCAAGTTTTTGAAGATTTTTTAGGATGCAGCACTCAAGTTTAGTGGTACAAGTGAGGTAACTTCAAATTAGCATTTGCTTTGGATGTGCACCATCCTTGTAGAGCTGGACAAGTGCATTAAAAGTAAACTAAATTATTCTTTCATGATTTTACAACTTTTTAAGTATTCTACTTGTAAGTATGTATTCTAATTGCTTTGAGTCCTATTTTACAAGGTGGTGATGTACTTATGGTTGAGATTGCAATTGCAATGAAGTTAAAATTTGATAAATATTGGGGAAAGTTTGAAGAGATGAACAAAATATTTTTGGTGGCTGTTTTGTTAGATCCCAATAGTTGATATATGACTTGTTGTATGTGAGTGTTGTTAAATATATCACTTGCATGACTTGTGTTGTTTAAATGAGTGATGTTGAATTAGGTTTGTTGCTATTTTTTAAATATATTTTTGTTTTTGTTGCTATTTATATAGGTATAAGATGTTGTACATGGAGTACTTTTATCCGAAATTTCAGCAAGAGGAGAAGCAGGTTAAGAAAATGTTTGTTGACCTTAAGGACACATTCCTTAAGCTCTATGCGGAGTACATAGTGAATGATCCTGAGGCAGTACAAGAATCTCTATCAGCGAACCAACCAAGGTTTGATGGTGTCAATGCAACAATGATTGCAGAAGATAGCCATGTTGCAAGCATGAATGAGTTTATAAGGCTTAGAAAGGAGAAAGATGTCATAGAGATCAAGAACGAAGTCGATAAATACCTTCTGGAGGAGTTGGAGGATCCTTCCAACCTAAATTTCTCACTGTTGGGTTGGTGGAAAGAAAATGATGGGAGATACCCTATTTTGTCGCAAATTGCAAGGGATGTCTGCAGTGTACCTGCATCAACAGTGGCCTCCAAGAGTGCATTTTCACTGGGGAAAAGGATTTTGGATCCCTTTAGGTTATCATTGACCCCCAAAATGGTGGAGGCTCTGGTTTGTTGAAGTGACTAGTTGATGGCTATATCAAAGCCATTCTTCAATGAACCAATGAGAGATAAAATGGAGTAGTACGCCTCAATGGAGTCATGACGCGTATGCCTCACTTTGACGTGACATGACATGTTACCACAAATAACTCTTTTTATCTTTCAATCTCTATATTAAATGTCATATTAAATTTTCAGAAAACCTATTCCATCCTTTTTTGCATAATCATATTTTTTTGGGGTGTTTTTTCTTCTCGTTTTCCCCTTTTAACTTCCTGGCCTCCTTCTCTAGCTTCTTCATGCTCATTCTTTCCGTTCGTTCTACAATTGACCTCTAAGTCAATCCAACACTTCCAGTCACCGATTACTTAAATTGATGATCATGAGTTCTGTAGGTATAAGATTATTGACATATCTTATTATGAATAAATATGGATAGAGATCTATACAAGTGAAGAATGGAGCCGAAGAACAAGATGAAGAACCAATGTGATCTCATGGTCTCAGGTAAAACATGCATATGTATTTCATGGTTTTCCACTGAGAATATCTGATTGATTTTCTATCCCCGAGTCTCTACCTTGGCAGTTTTTAGTTCCAAATTTCATAATGTACCATATATGTTTGTAAACCATTTTCAAATATATCTTTGGTCATTAGTAATAAGTGAAATAAGTTGTACTTTTACATAAAACAAGTTACCTCACTTTAAGCATCAACTTACTTTTACCTTTCTCTTGTTTTAGGGAAGATCTTTTTAATAAAAAAGATTTGTGTGGTCTTCAAGTTTAGTTCTCTTGGCTTAGGAGTAAGCCTTCATATTAAATGACACCTTTGTCACACTCTTGGCTGAGATGGTTTAGCCTTTCTCTTATGTGTCACCTTGTTTGGCATATACAAAAATTATTTTTTTTGTGTTGTGACCAAGCTTCTTTGTGTGGTGGCCAAGTTTAACATAATTCTTGGTACTTGACTTAGGTTGAGCCACATATCTCCCACCTTTTAAAACAGACTATACATGGCCAATATGTGTTGGCCATCTCTTTAGATAATCTTGTTGGTCTATAAGTAGAGCAAGACTCCTTTATCACAATTTGGTTGTCAAAACATAGAAACTATCATAGCATAGTTTAGAGACTATCATAACATAGTTTCTTTGTTGAGTCTTGGTTTGTTTATATAGTCTTTTACTCTTAGTCTTACTTTTGTGATTACAAACCTTAGAGACCTAGATTTTCATAAAACCTCTTTTCATACTCATTACATCTTGCATCCATGAGATCAGATTGATAGTGCAAGAAACCCAAAAAGTGTGCTAAGGAACCAACTTTGTGATAGTTGTGTTCTAGAAATAAAGCTTCTGAAATATTTGTATGTGAAATCGAAGAAACGAGACCAAGTGTATTTCAGTCTAGTGGGCATATTAGATAGGGATAACATCGTGTCTTTTCATCCTTAGAAAGCTTCACATGAGTAAACACTTAGAAACATGACTGAATACAGTTCTTAGTCTAGCATGCAAGTCTAGATATGATAACACTGTTCCTTGCTATTATCGAAGCTGTAGTCTTGTAAGGAGTGTCTTAACATGTACTCTTGGGAATCAATTGTGGGAGTTGGATTCCGGGTAGAAATTTTTGTAACCTTTGTTTGCAAACTCTTAGAGACAAGATGGAGTATAGTTCTTAGGCTAGTGCGAGAGACTAGATAGGATAGCACCGTTTTTACTATTATCGGAACTATAATCTTGTAAGAAGTGATTTTACATAGTGAAAAAGTTTGACCTTTATGAGTAAGGGTCACACAATTTTTCTCCCTGGTTGCAGGGTTTCTGCGAATAAAAAACGTTTTGGTGTTATGTCTCTTCACTTCCTTGCATACTTTCTTTACATCGTTATGTAGATGTTAGTCAGAGTAATTGCATATCATGCTATCACTGATAACAAACTTTGACGAAAAAATTGATAAATGTCTTTTCACCCTCTGTAAGACCTTTAAGTTCATAACCATATAATTGACTATGATCAAATAGGTCGAAGAGGAGTTCACATAAAACAAAACAAAACATTATCTCGATCTACTTTGATTTCTAAAGCAACATTCTTACTTCTCGATCATGAATTCATGATTTCTATATAAATATGCAAATGGATGTACTGTAACTATTGTTTCTTAAATAAGTCCTCTCTCTCTCCCCGAGGGAATTTGTATACCGAAACAATGGTTGGAAAATTGGGAAGAGAGGAAGAGATGAAATTTGTCGTGCTTTTTCTGATTTTTCAACATAGAGATCACGGATCTCTCCCTGTCTTTACAAATTTGATTTTCAGATGAAGTACTTCCCCGTCTTAAGTGCTGCCTTCCTCCTTTGTAATATATTTATTGTGTATTGATAGTTGAATATATTTAAATACAATGTCCAGAGATATTATGATCATTTTAGAACAGTAGGCCTTCATTGATATTATGATCATTTTAGAACAGTAGGCCTTCATTGATGAAGTTGCTGGACAAATTATCATTTTGATTATATGTTTAATAGAAATTAATTCAGAGAATCGTAGTATTTGGATGGATATGATAGATTTTTGCAAAGAATGACCTAGTAATCAAATTATAGGATTTGGAAATTAACTAATAATATGTATATTACATGGCATGCTATGTATGATTGATGCCTCCCCTGACCTTATTGAGGCCTGAAATCATTTCTCAAATAAAAAATAGATAAGGACATACGATGCATTTATGGCTCCCCAAAGATTATACATATATTAGCAACGAAGTTCATATAGGAACACGTTTCAGAGTTTACACATAACCTAGTGACAAATTCATTTCCATCTAGAAAGTGAGCTTACTGTTAGGAAGCTGAATTACGGATCAAACAGATAACAACACACCATACTATTCATAGCATATATATGCCTGCAAGATTATTCATGAAAAGAGTAGCCAGTAATTGATTCTGCACCATTATGAAGCAAGGAGATGAAGCTCACATACCGGCGGAGACTTTGACTGACCAAGGGAGACATAGGTTTTACTGCACAGGCTGTTCAGTGTGCACGCTCTTTGATCACCTCGAGATCCATCTCTGTTGGGTCAGTGGCCTGAATCTCGTAGTGGATACCATCCAGCTCCCGCCTAAACTGGTCTTTCGATGTGGCATAGAGCATCTTGGCACGGATCCGAGAGGTTGAAGGGGACCTGATCATAATTTTGCCAAATATCAAGGGGGACACATGGTAAAACATGTATACAAACTACAGCCGTTAACGTTGGAAAGACTGAAAACGAAAATGTAAGTGAAAATGAGGGTATTTGATGCAGCTAGAGCGCGTAAGCAAAACAAGGTTTTGAGTTATGACCAACGTTCTGTTGAAGTAAAACTTTTTAAATCTAAGACCAATTCTTGCAACAAGCAATAATGCACCACAGGTTCATATAAATGCTTCACACATATCTGGATATGATAGCAGGGACCAATGAAATACAATTATATGCTCAAAATCAGTCTTGCAATATGAAATGGGCTCAACTTTAAGTGGACACATACACAGATATAAGGAAAACTAACCAAGCAATGAAGAAGATCTTGCTCTTTTGACAATTATCTGAAGTAACAAAATCAAAGTCATAAACTGCATATCGGCAATCATTCTCCGGCAAAGCTGCCACAAATTCATCATAGCTCTCAGCTGGACCCCCAATCTTCTCCACCACAACCTCCTTTTTCTTCTCATCAACCTTAAATATCACATATCGGTGAACCTTCTTCCTCTGAAGCTCCATGAAAGTCTCCTTGCTGTGCTCAGCCGCAGCCATCGCACACGAAGCATTCGGCTGCAAAACAATACCCAATTCAGTCTTATAAACACAACACCATCCACACTTTTCCCCCTAAACAACCAATCAAAATGAACCAGAACAAAAAGTTACAAATTGAATCATAATCTAAAATGAAACCCAGCATACAATTACACCATAAAGTTCTGAGCTTTAATTCCAGCTAAAAGAACATAAACAACAAAAGCTTAAATCTTTAATTCAACAGAAACCATATAAACACTGAGGAAACTCAACTGGATCTTCACTGAAACATGACTCTTAATTCTTATCTCTTCAATTCAACAAGTGGCTAGAAATAAGCTCAACCCCACAATTCAAACAAACCAAAAGAAGCTCCCCCAAAACTAAACAGAGAAGCATATTAGATACAAGGGAAGAAATTAACACATACCCGACGGAGTCCTCTGAAAGACATTGCCAAGATTAAAGATATCACCAAACAGAGTCTGGCAGTTACACAATGGCGAGAAGAAGAAGAAGAAGAAGAAGAAGAAGAAGAAGAAGAAGTAGAAGAAGACAAGAATCGAAAAGGTGAGTTCTGCACGGAACAGCAAAATGAGAGAGCATGCAAAACAAGAAAGAGAAAACCCCTCAAAAATCAAAGATTAAATTATTCTGTCTGTGATTTTGTGAGGTCAGAAAAGATGGGAAGGAGGAAGAGAGTTAAAGAGAGATTCGGATGCTGTGCGTTACAGTCAGTCAGGTCCCGACCGGTGCGTTGGACCAACGCTACAGTGCTACACTCTTTTCCGTTTTTTTCTTTATATTTCAAACCCCAGACGTTGACTCGAGAATAGACTTTCGGTGCTCAAAACGTTTTCTGTTCGCCACGTAAACCCCTTCAAACGACAAGTCGTTTCCCCTACGTATGAAAATTGGGAAATTTGGGTTGCCCTAAATTCGATTTTTTCTTGTGGGTTCTCTTCTGTCTGCTTAATTGAGCTGTGAAGATGGAGTCGGAAGGTACGTGTTGTTCTGAAAAGAGATAGAGGACATGAAAAGTTTTGATTTTGGTTTTGGGTTTTCTGAATTGAATTAAAGGTTTGATCTTTTGTGTGTTTTGGCAGCCCAAAACACGTCGTTGAATCCGTCGCAAGTGCTGGCTGCGCTTCTCAGTAAGCGAACAAAGCTTCAAGACGAGCTACGAGGAATCGAGAAACAGGTTCGTTTGTTTGGAGAACATATTGATTCATGTCGTTTGTAGTTTGAGCTGAAGTGTAGGCAGGACTCAATAAACCTCTGATTTTTCTTGACTGCTTACTTGTTGTTGTAATGAGTAATTGTGTTGTTCCAATGCAGGTGTATGATCTCGAGACTACGTATCTGCAGGATCCGAGTCAATGTGGCAATGTATTGAAAGGTTTTGAGGGGTTTCTATCTTCATCCAAGAGCACGGCCTTGTAAGTTTTCCTCTTTTTTCGTCTTATGATCGAAGAAGCTGCCTTTGTTACTCCAAGTAGAGGACTTCTATATCTTAGTTAACATAGAATACTATGTTTCCAATTGAAATCTCTTTATATCTACTCTGTTTTACCAAAGCCTTGCTTTTTGTGCATGGTCAAGTATACCTGTTCGATTCAATTCTGGCTAGAATTATTGCCCTTTTGCTTCGCTTAAAGTTGTTTTATTCTGTCTTGCTACGAAGGGCCATTAGCCACTTTTGCAGCAGAAACCGTCAGTATTAGTCTTAGCTATTTTAGTTATCACTGTTAGCCAAAAATGAACTATTGTTGTGATCAATATGAGAATGTGATTTATCTATACAATACTGTAAGCTTCGGAATGACATACTGTACTTGAGCCAGACTACTTGAATGTAACATTGTGCTTCCCACTTGAAAATAGGTTCTCATTTTCTTTAAAGCATTGTGACTGAAAACACATACACAGTGTTTATCTCCAAATACTCTATTATCCTGTTGTCTTTTTGCAAGTCATTGTAACTTGTGTAAACTCATGTTTTCTTCATGCAATATGTACATGAGACTGCATACTTAATAATGGCTTCCATGCCTTTGCTTGCAGCCTGAAGCGATCAAGGAAGTTTCAGCCTGAAGATAGACTCTTTTCATTATCTTCCGTCACATCGCCAGCAGTAAGTATTTTGCATCCGTATGTCTTGATATGTTTGGCTTTCCTGTCCTCTTTGTCGTTTAATGTTGTTTTCAAATTAGTCATTTATGCAAGCGAAAAATCAATTGTTTTGCTAAGCATAGCTAAAAGAAACCTGCACTTGTATGCTACCTCCAGCTACAAATGGATAAAGATAATTAATACTCTTATTTGTTCTGGAATAATTGAACTGATTTCTCTTTTCCTGTTATCAGGCCGAAGAACTTGCAGCTGGACGAGATGGTGAGCCCATATTTGTAAATAAATAGACAATGTGCCCAAAATTTTACTGTTTCTTCCTTCCTGTTTACTGTAGATGGGAGATCAGACTTTGGTCCCGGCCGTTCAAAAGGAGGGATATATGCTAATGGGCAGTAAGTGCTCAGTTACCTATCTCTACACTCTTGATCTCTTCTATATATGTTACTTGAGCTGTATAGAAGACGCTCATAAGAATCATTTTGAGGTTTACTCTGTTAATCTGTGTTCTTTAATACTGACATATACAAATGACGTTGCAGAGGTAAACCAAAGAAAGGAAGACCTACGCCAAGAGATGCAAAGCGTGTCAGGCCGTCTAGTGAACAAGATTATGACTATGAAGATGATCCTGATATGATGTGACCGAGCCTGGTGACCTTTCGTTCGAGCTTTGCTTAAGCAGCTAGCTGGCCAGAGCCTAAAAATAGATACATAGCTTTCGTTTATTGTAATTTTATCAATGGCAAAGGTCATGCTTCTCAGGGAAGCAGATTGTGTAACTTAATCGCATGACAGAATGTAATTATTTCTCCCCGAGTAAAATTGGTTGGTGTTTCTACGCATGTTACTGTTCTCAAGAACTCGCCTTTCTAATCTCTCTCATCCAACTCTTTGTAACCGCTTTGTTAACATAGCTGTTCTAAAATTAACACTAACAGAGGAGGGTTTGTATGAACAGCGAACGACGTCGTTTGTCATTTGTTGCGGAGTTGTGTGTGACATAATAAGAAACTCAACCACTCTGTTCCTCCATACGACCTCGTTTCGAATTTGCAATTCGAGTAGAGAACTCAAAGGCTGCAGGCGGTGAGGCTCTCCGATTCTGCCGCCGAATTCCGTAACCCCTCCTTCTGTTATCTGCACAAAACTCATTTCAGTTCTCCAATGAACTTACTGGTATATTTATGTTTTAACACTGTCTCCATCTGAACGCATATTTGCGACACTGTCTCTTTTGGAGGTTTGAGCTGTTACTTACTTTTGACTTGCAAATTTTATGGTTCGTTTTGATTGGATAGGGAAAGTTACAGTTGATAAGAAAGAGCCTGATAAAGCAGCAGAGCCGCTGCCGCCTCCGTCGCCGCCTGAGGTGCCGTCGTACTCGATAGAAACTTCTGAAGCAGTCTCCTACCGCTGTGGATTTGAACCCCATGGTCACCTCTCTGTAAGCTCCTCTGTTTCCTCACAACCATGACCGTGTATATTCATTTCTGGGTTTTGGGTCAGTGAAACTGTTTATGTTTAACATCAAATTCATCCTTGCTGTAAACCCCAACATGGGTTTTGGTCTAAATTTGGCTCAAAGGTTGCTGCTTTTTTAGTTTAGTTTTGTTGGACCTGGTGTTTAATAATGTGTGGACTTCAAGCAATGGCCTTGAATTAGTTTTATAGGCTAATGTGGCGAAAACCTTTGTATTAATGAGAAAGGTTTTGGTTCATTAAGTTTGCGAGACTAGAAAGAAGATTACTGTAACTAGCTGGATGAAGTTTGTGACTTTGTCATTTTTGGTTGATTTATGGTACTACATTGTTTAAGTAACCTTAACTGCATTGGGTTGATTTTTTCTGCAGGTGAAGATTCTTGATGACTCGAGACCAGTAGTCTGGAGGGTTGCAGACTCTTTTGTCAATAAGTTTTTTCCATCAGGATATCCATATAGGTAGCTGCGTGGTTTATTTTTATTGAATGGCACAGAGACACTATCATATCAGTTCTTTAGTTTTATATATTTTCTTGTGCAGTGTCAATGAGGGATACCTCAGGTACACACAATTCCGAGCTCTGCAACACTTCACCAGTGCAGCACTGTCAGTGCTTTCTGCTCAGGGTACTTCTGATTTCTAAAAAAGGGTTCATGGATAAAGGGCAGACATTTCATTTTTTAGCTTTACATATTTCATCTTCTAAGAAACTGTTTAGGTGCTTCTGTGTAAATTTATTTAATCTGAACTTGTGTAGCATCTCAAATATATTGGCTGTTGTGTATATACACAAAGTATGTGTATCTAACTATACAGCATATATTGTATCTCTCTATGTAATTTGATTAAAAAAAAAACTATCATATGCGTACTCTCTCAGTCTCCTCCCATTCACAATCCCTGACCTATGGAAGTAACTATTTCACTTTGCATTCTTACTCTTTTGCAGTCACTCCTTTTTGCTGCAGGCTTGCGACCTACTCCTGCACAAGCAACTGTGGTTAGTTGGGTAAGTTGTCTATTTTCGAAGACTAAAATATCAGTTGTGGCCGAATCATGACTCAGATCACTTTGTTTATCTTTTTCTGTCGGTGTTGATCACTTTCATTTTTAAGTAGTATCAAAATTGTACTGTGGACATGCAGGTCCTAAGGGATGGAATGCAGCACATGGGAAAACTCATATGCAGTAATTTGGGTGCTAGGATGGATTCGGAGCCTAAACGCTGGAGGATTTTAGGTTTGTATTTCGGCTCTTGATACTTGGTTCTTTTATATATGGACGCGGAAACTAACCACTGGAGAAAGAGTTGCATATATTTTTGTAAAAATTTAACGTCCCTGAAGGTGCTTTTAACTTATTCTAGCTCCATCTTGCAGCTGATGTACTCTATGACTTGGGCACAGGCTTGGAAGTTGTTTCTCCTTTGTGTCCACAACTTTTTCTTCAAGTTGCTGGCCTGGGCAATTTTGCAAAGGTACTTGTTTTCATACATATGCGCATTCATGTATTTACTTTGGTTTGTAGACATTAAATTCATGTACGTTTATGTATTCCTTTATACTCAACTTTCCTTTATTAATCTTTATGCTGCTTGTGGGCAGTAAATTTAGTGTTCTTTTTTCCGTAGTAGTAGTTGATAAACTTGTCATCTTATTTATTTGACACTATTTGTATCTTTAAACTTTGTCCCCCTTTAAGTATTAAGTCCCTTCTATGATTTTGAAACATCATTTTATAGATTTCTCAGTGTTGAAATTTGTTGTCTTTAAAGTTAACAGGGGATGGCAGTTGTTGCAGCAAGAGCAACAAGATTACCAATATATTCCGCCTTTGCAAAAGAAGGCAATCTTAGTGATCTATTTGCCAAAGGGGAAGCAATCTCAACTGTGTTCAATGTTCTAGGAATAGGGGCAGGGATCCAGTTAGCATCTACTATCTGTTCATCGATGCAAGGAAAGGTATTTGATACTATTATTTCTGGTATATCTATATGTCGTCTGTAAGCTTTGAGATATTTAAAATGACAGTATAAACTTCTATGTAGAATATAGTTGTTGGGTAGTTTGAGCTAGAAAAAACTTCTAATAAGTAGTAACTTGCTGCAGATGATTGTTGGGCCCCTTCTTTCAGTTGTACATGTATACTGTGTCATTGAAGAGATGCGGGCAACGCCTGTCAACACACTGAGTCCACAGAGGACTGCAATGCTTGTGGCTGATTTTATCAAGGTTTGTATGATCTCTCCCTCTCCGTATGCGAGTGTGGTGGGAGGAGTAATGTATCTATTTCCCTCATAAAGCCATTTTATTGAATCCATTATAGATCGGAAAAGTATCAAGCCCAGCTGACCTGAGGTATAAAGAAGATCTCCTCTTTCCTGGGAGACTCATAGAAGATGCTGGAAATGTGAAAGTAGGGAAGTCTTTCCGTAAGATCTTTAAGCCTTCAAAACTTGAAGAGTTGAAACAAATATTCCCTGACGAAAAGTTTCTGTTAAATCCTGGGAAGAGTTCGGTTGACATGGTACTGGAGCACAGTGCTACTGGTGAAGATGCCTTGAGGGGATGGCTTGTTGCCTGTTATGCAGTTGACATGGAAAAGTCATTCCATGTTCCAACTAAAACTGCCCTCGAAGAGGCTTACGAGAAGATGAATGATGTATATGGTCCATTTGTTTCTGAACTTCAGGGCAAGGGATGGCACACAGACCGTTTTCTTGATGGAACAGGGAGTCGTTTTGCTTGGTAGTTACGTAATTGCAGATGAGACTTCTTCAGGACATAGAAATCTTTTGATACAGGTAAAAATTGAAAAGCAGGAACTTGGCGACAAATATTTACAGAAGCAGAAAACTTCAGTAACTTATATGAGTTTATGACATTAAGTACTTGATCACCCTTCGGTTTCAATTGTATTTTTGGGGTTTAACCGAACTAGCATGATTAGCATCCTCATTCTCTCTACAGTCTACACTATTTCATAATCGACATTTATAAAGTATTTGTCATTTACTCATATGTTCAAAGATACGATGAGATCTTAGGGAGTGTCATCCTCTTGGCCAAAAAGCTTGAAGCTTTTTGTTTTCAATTATAAATCAAGTGAGACTTGTAGGCTGCAAAAGCATGCTGCTCTAAGTTTTGTAATTTATAGTCTCTTTGGATAGCAAATCTTTTAAAGCTAGCTGCTTACTTTAGTTTAACTCGTGAGTTCTTTATTCTCTGAACGTGTCCTTGGATTTATACAAGATATCTGTTGCACTAGTCGACGCAGACTATTGAATACAATATTTGAGTTTCATCATATAGAAAGGCAGCTTTTGAAAACTCAGCCACAACTCTTTTGGATCATATTTGAACAAGGAGTCAAGGACCCTCCATTTGAACAGTGCTAGTATACTGGTTGGCTTTGGCCGCTAAACTAAAAGGGCATTTTCCAAGGGATCGGCAAGCACAATGATGTTCTATACCTAAAGTTAGCCTGTAGATGAAGTTATCTTGGTGTGCTATGCACCCTTGTAGTGTATCTCAGTAAAAAAACAACAATAACATGAACCTAGACATTACTAGATCACAAAACAACAATACAATCAAAGTCAACGAACTCTAAATGAGACCATCATAGACGCTTGACCCCTGCCCTTGCCATGGGAAACTCAGTAAAGTTAACACTTTATTAGAACTGGTTGAATTTTATCTGTTTGTTTTGGTCGATATTTGAAGTAGTCCATTCGTAAACACATACTCGTATATATTAGATTAGGTCATATTGGAATATTTCTTGAAGCTGTCGATCATAAAATTCAACACTTTGAAATTGAGCACACGTGCATGCACACCAGTTAAACTCTGTCAAAGTAAAGAGAGCAGGTTAGAACTTCTGGGTTTAATTAGTACGTTGCTCATGACGTTCTTACATCAACAATCCCTACGTAGATTACCGAAAGTCATCTTCTTCTTTGGAATTTGAACTAGTATTCTTGATTATTCTTAGGTCCACGTCTAATTAGGTTAAATTTTGTACATTACAATCCATCAAACAGAGTAATAGACTAATAGATATCGCAATTATTTGATAGGTTACAATGGACGAAATCACAACTTCAACTCTTTAGTGACAGCATTGATCTCCTATCGGAAATTACCAACACTTAATATGCTAATTAACTAGCTTAATTTGATTTTAGAAGCTATGGCGTGCATGCCTTAAATAAAACTACTTTGCGAGCTTAATAATATAAGGTATGCTCCCTAAATTCAAAGGGAATATATATGCATAAAGGAAACTAGTGATGAGTGACGACATACACTTCCACTAGAGTCAAGACTTCAGATTTTTGGCTTTGATAAATACACACCTTTAATCTCATTATTGATCGATATATATGTTCGATCAGGTCTTAATACATTTAACCCTGCCAGTAGAAAGTGCACAAAGTTTTAAGCACATTCCTTCAGCCTTCTTATTATAATGGTGCGTGCTAGCTAGGGATATTCATAAATATGCAACTAATCGACCGAATTGAAGAAGATAAGAGATTGAAACTGGATAGCTAGGTACTTTAGTTTTGCATTCTCTCCAGCTTTAGAGTCAAGTTGATTGAAGTTAATTTTTTTATGTGGAAAGATCGAAATGCATGCATGAGTTGATTAATCTGCGTTTACCAATCATAAATCGCACTTACCTACCTACCTTATCAAAAAGCTAGCTCATTCACAAAAAGACAGATCAAGTTTGAAAGCAATGTAGAGAGAAGAAATAAAATAGGATTAAAGTAACCAGGTCTGAATTTTCGTATAGTCGTCAATATGATGTCAAAATTTTAAAAACTATCAAAGTGGTATACAGACTTTTAAAACAGTATTTTCGTGATGTCGTCAGGGACAGATTCAAGATTTTTAAAATATGGTGGGGACTTAGATATATTTTCGACTTTAGAACAAAAATTTGACAATGTGAGCAATTTATATATTAAAAGAATACACCAAGACGAGGGGCTTAATAAACCTTACACCTTATCTCTCAAATTATACAAAATATAATTTATAAAGTTCTTAAGATGTAACACAAAATAACCTAAATATGAAAAAAGTTGATCAATACTTGCAGAATTACAGGATGTAGCAAACAACCACCTAAAAAGTAAAAACACACGAAACAATCAGAAAATTCAAAAAACTAAACCTAGATATCCAGAAAATTAAAAAGAATAAAAAACTAAAAATAGTCCAAGAAAAACTGAGAGTCAATAACATAAAATGTCATCAAATTTAACCAAACTTGCAACTACGTACTAACTATCAAACCTAAGTTTTGGCCAAATTTCATCAATTGGTTATAATTGAATAAAATTGAACTAGGTACTCCTAGTTTAGGTGAAGGAGAGAAGAAAAATTAAAACTTTATCACATTATTCACTTAGAATTACTAAGTAAAAGCACCAAAGAAAATCAAGAGATCAAGATTAGGTTGCGAATTATGTCACGATCTCGAGATTAGATTTGGGAAAGATTTTTTGTTGGACTTTTCTATATTATAATTTTTCTAGTTAGTATATATGTAAGTTTTTTTTTCTCTTAAAAATTTGGGTGGGAATTGAGCCCCACTCTCTAACATTCTGCTTCCACCTCTATTCTCCGTCACAGCTCGGTTGATTCTGATGACGTGACGTTTTTTTCTTAATAACAATGTGAAATGACTATAATACCCTTGCAGTTTTTCAACTCTCTCTCTCTCTCTCTCTCTCTCTCTCTCTCTCTCTCTCTCTCTCTCTCTCTCTCTCTCTCTCTCTCTCTCTCTCAACAGCAGACGCCATGCCTCCTCGCCAAAAATTTCACCTCTCCCCGCCGCGCCTCCCTCGCCATTGTCCATCGATGGCAGTAGCCCTCTCCCACATCGCGAGCGCCTCCTCCTCGACTCGCAAAAACAAAACAGCCTTGAATCAAAACGACACTACTCCAATCTCGATCCCAATCCAATTTGAATCCACCTAAGAACTTCTAATTTCCAACAGAATACCTTCAATCTCACACACCCATTAGGCCACTAATTGTCATTACTTCCTACCCGAAAAGTAAAATCGATACACAAAGCTTAAAGATTCCAGATACTACAAAACTTCAATACAATCACTATAGAACAGAATCAATTTCCCTCAACTCCAAATCATCGAAAACAGTCTCTAAGCAACTATCAGAATTTCACGACACAAAACTAAAACCCATCGTCAAATCCAGCTCAGTGTACCATAGCACAACACCAAACAACTCTCCCTAATCCAATTCTCAACCCCCCCCCCCCCCCCCCCAGATATCTACAATCAAAAAAACTACAACCAATCTGTTTACAGAAAAATCAAGCTCAAATCTTTGCGCTGATTTTAAGCAATTTCTACATAACAAAGAACATCCTCATAATCTCAGCTCCTGATATAGCGACGCATGGCGTAAAGAGACTATGGTTTTCTTGATTGATTAAGGTTTCGATGAGTTCTCTGAAGATTCTTGTTGAATCTAGGGGGTTTTTGGTTCAGTGAAGAACCGGGATTGAAATCGAAATCAAAATGAAAGGCTGAGAGAGAGGAAGATAGACGATTGAGAGTGAGATTAGGGTTTTGGTGATCTTCGACGAGTTTGAAAACAACGATTGAGATTAGCGAGAGCAAGGCTAGTATCTGAGAGAGGGAGAGAGAGAGTAAAAATTAAAAATTGCAAGGGTATTAAAATCATTTTATGTTGTTATCAAACAAAAAAAATGACATGTCATCAGAGTTAACCGAGCCGTGACGAAGATTCGCCGGAGGCATCACAAAGATGCTAATTTAAAAGTCTTGGCACTACTTTTATAGTTTTTAAAGTTTGGGCATCATATTGACAACTTGGTGAAAGTTCAGACTCTGGTGATGACTTTAATTCAATAAATATCCATTCACCTTCAACCTTCCTATTAGAATTTACAAATCAAATCAATAATAAGAGGATGCATATATGCATGCCGTCTTGTATATATAGCTAGTTCGACCATGAAATTCCCGGGGAGCTCGACAGTTAATTCCTAAGAAGCATGGAAGTATGACTGAGGTCACATTCTGTGCTTCCGGTCTTGTTCTGCGCTTCCAAAGTGGAAGTTGGAGCGAAGCGCTTAGGAAGCGCAGGAAATCACCCAGAATCACGCTCCCAAAAAAGTATAAATTGGAACCGCGTCAGAAGCTCACGTTTGTGATATGGAAGCGAAAAATTGTGATATGTGGAAGTGTTTAAAGTAGATATTGGAAAATCAAGCCGATAGAACAACAGAGAGGTGTTCTCCACTTACTTCTCCTTGGGAAGGCTTGGGGTGGGAACTAGAGCTTCTTCTATGTTAGTTAGAAAGCAACAATGAATTCAATATCAAGACATCTTCTTCTATATATGTTAGTGTGTAAGCTACTGTAACTCAAGAATCAAGAGTTCAAGACTTCATGAATGTGGTGCTCGTGGAGATAGAGAAGAGAGACAGCGGAACTAGTTTGACCTAGTGATATACATGTCGCATCAACGTAAATATCTAAGATTGACGGGCATTTTATAAGCATCTTAATTATGGGATTTTTAAAATCAAATGGATGAGTTATTAAGCTCAATAGTAATCAATATATATTGTTTAAGGAGATTTATTCTCTGTAACTTTCGGTGTGTGTCTTGTCCTAATTAGATACGATTTAGTATAGATAGAAATACATAGAATCTCTATTTTATAGGGATAGTTATTGTAACAGATTATATCAACCTATATTTAAGGCATTCTATCAATGAAAGAGTTACAATTTCCAAATATCATATTTTCTCCTTCAACACGTTATCAACATGCTCTGAGTTGATAGCAAGCAATCACCACACAAAAAAACTCTAACCCTAAAACACTAGCTTCCAACGTTGGCAACACTCCTCATAGACGGCCTCCCTCTTAGATGGAAGCTCTCCACCGCCGACCTACAACCACTATCAAATTTTCTCCATTGTTGGCGCTTATTTCTGGATTTCGTGTTTCTTTTCTTCAAACTTCTTTCATTTCATACCGAGGATAACACCCTCGAGGTAAATTTTTTAAACCGTCAATCTTTAGATCTAGGATTAAAACTTACTTCCTGCAAAACTCTAGATCTTAGGATTGTGATATAGTGATTTGTGTTTATTTCATATATGTACCTTAGTTCCTATGGACCTATATCCATATAGTATAAGTGACGGTCCTGGGGGAGTCACGGTTTAGAAAAGAAAGGGAAATCGATACTATATGATGGTCAATCACGGTTTCTAAGTGTGGTTTTGAGCCACCGTTTATTAATAATCGATTTTTGTTACCAAACATCATTGATCATGGTTCTTATTCCCTAAACTTGATATTAGTGATCGTGGTTTTTCGATCTTTACACTAATTGCATCTCTTTTATGTCTTGTATATGACATTAATAGAGCCGGAAATGGCTGAATTTGATATCCTTAATTCTCAAGGAGTAGAATACCATTATTGGGTGTCAGATGTTGAGAATGCGCTTCTCTGTATAAATTTGATGGATACAATCCAACCACCACCACTACCTGGTACTGAGCCACCAACTCCAGCTCGGAAAGCTCAAGCCCTCATGTTTTTGAGGTGACATATACATCCAGTTCTTCAGAAATAATATTTGCAAAAGAATGACCCCGTAGTTTTGTGGGTAACTTTACAAGATAGGTTCAATAATGTGCATAATGCACGACTTCGAGAACTGCAAGAAAGATGAGATTCAATCCAGTTATAGGCTTATCCAAAGATTAATGCATTCAATCAAGCTAAGTTGGAGTTACAATCAGAGTTAAGTATTTTTGGCATTATAAAGACCGATCAGGCTATGATCGAGAAGTTTTTAAGCACATTTCCTACCTATATAGACAACCTTGTGCGTCAATTTTGCATGGACTTTGCGCAAGGACGACTTAGATCAATTTCTCAAGAATGTGTTGGCCAAGAAAAAGCGGTATTGCGAGATTCTTGTCAAAAATAATGCTCGACTAGCCAGTACTAAAAAGATCCACGAGTCGTTCAATACTGGTGTGAATGCATATAAGGATAGGAGGAACTGTCGTTCTGAGCCTTACAATAACCATGGTGAAAGAGGAAGACGAGGCAAAGTTTGTGGTAAAGGATATAGTGAAAACTTGACTTGGGCTCACCAAGACAATAGCCATAACTCCAATAAGAACCAATCCAATTCCGCCCCTAAGAATGGTGGGAATTCTTCTCATTCTGCTTCTCGCTTGTCACCTTGTTATAGGTGTGGTTCTACCAAGCACATGCACAAGTAATGCCGTACACTCAAGGATATTCAAAATGGTTACAAAAAGTACACACGATGCGTGGCACATGAGACTAACTTCACTGAAGACTATAAGTTGGAAGATTGCGGTGAAGTCAATGTTATAATAGCAGACAATACATAAGCAAGTGTAGAGACTGTGATTTTTTGAATAGTCTATGTATTAGGTTCATGTCTTTGCTATGTAATCAAGTTTTTTTTCCTTTTAACTTGGTTTTAGTCATGTTTTGAGACTTTGTTTTAGTCGGTTCTGGAATAAGAGATTTTTGATGTAATTTTTAAAGTTGGTGAGTAATGAAATTTTCTTCCTTTTGGTATTTGAAGGTATTAAGAATGGTTATTAAACTTCATATTGCTTGAATGGTTCAAATTAAACATAGCTCTATGACATTATGACCCAACATACCATAAAAATGAGACAAACATAATAGGATGGTTTGATCCTGGCAATTTTTGACCGGTCGAGACTCTCTCGACCCATCGAGAACACCTTCT
Organism: Geum urbanum; assembly: GCA_946800695.1. NCBI lineage: Eukaryota > Viridiplantae > Streptophyta > Magnoliopsida > Rosales > Rosaceae > Geum > Geum urbanum. The sequence goes on along the minus strand of OX327007.1, from coordinate 40,854,979 downwards.
AGATTAGTTTTTGTACTTTTTCGACCCATCGAAAGATGATCCTCGATTACCTATTTTTCCCTTTGACCTATCGAAGGTTAGCTGCTGTCTCCAAAATGTCCAAATTTCGACCCTTCGAAAAAGATATCAGAAAATCGGTATCGTTTTTACGTTTTTCTTTGACCCATCGAGCCATTTTCTCAACCCGTCAAAGAGGTCCCCCTGGATATATATTTCTAAATTTTTGACCCGTCGAAAAATATATTCAACTCATCGACAATTGGTATTGGAAATTCATATTGCTTTTTGGGTTTATTTCGACTTGTCGAGTGGATTTCTCGACCAGTCGAAAATCTAACCCGGAACTGGTGTTTTTGATGTCTTTTATATCTGTTTTATTGAAAAAAGGATCAGAAAAATTTCAACCAACCTGGAATTCTACACCCGATGTGGTTTTACATTGGTTTTCGTCATGCCAAAGAACTTAATCTACATGGGTCATTTCGACGGGTCAGATGTTGTTATACATCATTTGTTTTGCGTTATTGTCATACTATATCAACACTCTATAAGGGTTACACCCTTTGAAATCTTTAAGTATTCACTTAAAGTGTTCTCCATGTCTTGGATTCAAAGTCGGATTGATTGACATTATTTTGTTGATATATGATGGCGATATTGAGTGTTATACACGCCTAAAAGGCCATTCGAATCTTATTTAGATTTGAAAATATTTGTGCCAACGGTTTTCACTTGGAACATTATTGTGAGAATGGAAAAAATTTTGTGTGCAATCTACATAGCATGATGCCAACGATGCAATCTGGAGAGGTTTATGAGATTTTGTATTGTTTATATTTTATTACGGTTAGGATCATTGAATCAGATGCATTCACTTATATTCCTATGTGTGACTTAGCCTCATATGAGCTTTTGCATTATGATGATAAAGATATTGAGAAGTTCTTATGGTCATTAATTCTTTAGAACGAAGAAACATGTGGGAATACCTAAATTAATCAGTTCCGATGGGGAGGATGAGACTACTCCTCTCATTCTTGGCTCAGTCTCCAAGACGAGTGCAACACAATCCCAGAAACATATCGTTGTGGCATCCTGCGTTATCCCACTAGGTGCATATGTTATAATCTCTGACACACATCGCTCGTTTTGCAAAGCTTGTTCATGTTTATAATGTTGTTTACATGCATGACGGTCTTTTGTTATAGACACAACTTCCATTACTCCACAGATTCTAAGAATATATTTGTGGATCAATCAAACCGATATGCAGACCGTTTATATATGGTTTTGATTGCTGCATCGATGCATATGTCACACGTCTTTGTAATTTACATGGTATGCTGCATTTGCCAAACTCCTAGCACATATTATTAAGCTTTGGGCTCACCATCCGAACAACTCAATTAGGTTAATTAGATTGGATAGTGGAGGAGAGTTTACATCAAAATATTTTTTTGATTATTGCATGTTGATTAGGATTAAAGTTGAACATCTCGGTTCCCCATTTTCATTCACAGAACGGTTTTACAGAGAAAAAATCAAGCAGTGACAGCTTGTGGCTAGAGTTTTAGTAATGTATACTTCTTTACCGGTATTTGCTTGAGGATATGCAATATTATATGCAGCTATGATTATTCCCTTGATACCCATGCATCGCCAACCATTTAGTGCGTACCAATTGGTAACTAAACATGAGCCTAATATGTCACATCTACGCATCTTTCGTTGTACGATACATGTGCCTACTACGCTTTCACTACATGTTAGGATGGGTTCTAAACGACAATTAAGCATCTATGTTGGTTGTGAATCTTCAACAGTTGCCCGTTATTTAGAACCTTTGACTGGAGATCTCTTTACAAGTAGCTTTGCAGATTTATAGTCACTTTGATGAGACATACTTCCCACCATTAGGGGGAGATAGAAATGGTCCCATTCTGGTTAAACATCATAAATTGACGTGGTCTAATTCCACTATGTCTCATCGTGATCCCCGCACATCTCAGTGTGAGATTGAGGTGCAATGTATTCTTGATCTTCATAAAGTAGCTTATTTAATGCCTGACTTGTTTACTAATATCATGAAAGTGATGAGATCGGTTATACATGTTGCAAATTCTTCAAGGTTGAAAGTCCCTGACATTAGGAAAGTTAATGTAATACCCGGGCAAGGTAACGCGTTTCTCCTGCCCATAGTGGGGTGTATAATCAGTCAAAATCTATTGATGAGTTGCCAGTGCAAAGGCAAACCATCAAGGAACAACTGTTCATCATCAACACATGAGATTATTTTGGGCTGCAACTGTGTCTAGAAGTCGATATTGACAAACAAAGGGGGACGCCTCAGAGTCAATGACGATGTCAGTAAACAAAGAAGTCTCACCAAGTTAAACAATGCTAGAAATATTATGGATGATTCTTCCATGTACATTGATGATACATTTTACTTATTCCGTCGCTCAGAAATTGACGACGATGAAAGTGGAACCTTGCTTAGTTGCAGATTATCAACGTAGAGCAAATTAACCGATACGAAAAGTTACACCTAGGCTAAACTAGACTCTATTACAAAAGAAAAAATTTCGGTATGGTAGTGCTATAGCCACTGAATGGTAAGCCAGTTAGACACAAATGAGTCTTTGTTTGGAAGCACAATGAGAAGAACTTATGGCGCAAGAATCATCTCAACGCCTAGTATTGATTAGGAGAGATAGATTCTCTAGTTATAAACACCATTACATTTCGCTACCTTATCAATTTGGTAGTGTCCAAAAATACTAAGTATGCAACTTATAGATGTGGTTGCAGTATATCTTTATGGGGATCTTCATTCAGAGATATACATGAGAGTGCTGGTTGGCATGGTTCTACCCAATTCATGTAACTCTAAACCACAAAGTGCTCATGTAATTGGATTCAGACGTTCACTATGTGGATTGAAACTATCCGCTAGGATGTAGTATACACGTCTTAGTGACTACTTGATTGGGAAGGAATACAAGAATGAAAAGTTATACTCATGCGTGTTCAGTAGATGAACCAGTTGTTTGAGATGATAGACCTTGGTAGGACTTGATTTTGTCTTGGTTTAGAGATGGTACATCAAGTTGGTTGAATTCTTATTCACTGGTCTGCTTATGTCTAAATCAGACAATGGACAAAGCACACCTTATTAACACACCAATAGTTGTTTGCAGTCTGGAACCCAAAATGATCAATTTCATCGGGATGATGATGGTAAAGATCTTTTGGAGCTGAGATTCTATATCTTAGTACAGTAATAGCTTGGTTAAATATTGTTCGGTGCACACATCCAGACACTGTCCTCTCGGTATGAGCCAATGCAAAGTCATTGCAATAGAGTATAGTACACCTTCTGGTACTTGAAGGTAACCACTGACTTGGGATTATTCTTTCCCTACAAAGTAAAAAAAAAAAAAACTTGAAATTTCGGAAAAATGAATGGTTGAAACGCAACTTCCTAATTCTTTCAAGTTCGACCTATCGAACATGGAGCTCTACCCGTCGAATGATAGCTCCTGGATCATATAAAACGTGTCTCTTGACCCGTTGAAGGTTACATAGGCTTCGAGCATTGTACCTACTCAATGGAGTCTCCTACTCAGAGACACCTTATGATGTCTTGTTTAGTTTTGTTGATGTTGGGTATCTCTCTGACCCATATAAAGGATGTTCCCACACTGGTTATGTATTCACCATGGAGACTATGGCGATTTCTTGGAAAACAACAAAGTAAACCCTTGTTGCTACTTCCTCAAACTATTCTATGATTAAACCTTTGTTTGAAGTTTTTGATAAGTGTGTCTGGTTTAGGACAGTAATACACCACATTCGAGGGTTTAGTGGATTTTCATCTACTACAATAGCACAACTTATATCTTTGAGGATAATGTGGTTTGCATTGAATACATGAAGTTGAGTTACATTAAGGGTGTCATAATTAACTCATTTTGCCAAAGTACTCATACAATCAGTAATAATAGTGTTATTGATTATCCATATGAACCAGGTTGGTTCGGCAGATAATGTTACAGACTTGTATACCAAATCATTACCCAAATCTACATTTGTGAAACATATGAGACACATTGATATACGCAGATTATCTGAACTCCATAACTGAGTTTATAGTCATAGGGAGTTACATTTCTGTAGACATCAGGGAGAGTCTACATCACATGTATTAGCTTTTATAGTTGATGCATTGTACTCTTTTTCTCTTAGACCAAACTTTTGTTTTACCCATGAGGTTTTTATTTTCTTGGCAAGGTTTTTAGTGAGGCAACAGGTTATGCATCATTCATTTGGTCATTGACACAAGTGGGAGTGTTTAAGAGATTTATTCTCCATAACTTCTGGTGTGTGTCTTGTCCTAATTAAATACGATTTAGTATACAGAGATACAAAGAATATTAATCTCTGTTTTATATGGACAGTTATATTGTAACAGATTATATCAACATAGATTTAAGGCATTCTATCAATGAAAGAGTTAAAATTTTCAGTTATCATATTTTCTCCTTCAACGTGTGTTTGTGTGTGTGTGTGTGATACTTGAATTATTTATCGTGTTTCCTTCGCGTATCCGCTTTCACTAATTTTTCAAACCCACACCCGATTTCATGCAACCTAGGCTAATTCATAAGAACATCTTCAACAGCTCTTATATAATAGAGAATTCAACTATTTTCAAGATGAATTGGAGGTTTTTTTTCTTCAACAGCTCTTATAAACCAATCTCTATCTTATAGAAAGTTTAGGGGAAAGAACAAAGAACTTTATATCTATAGAAAAACTAAAATCTCTATACCTCACTCAAAACCTCTAAAATTGAATTCTTTCTTTTGTTTTCTCTCTCCTTCTCCATCTTTTCTCTACAATTGTCATTCTCTCTTAGTTTCAAAATAAATTGTCATTCTCCCTCATCAATTTTAATGCATATCATGGCTTGATTAAATTCAAATTTTGTTTAAAAGGTATAATTTAAATTAGAATTATTAAATTATAGAGAAAATCCTTAATGTATAAAGGATAAGATACATGAGCTGTTAAAGTTGGAGAAAAATATTTTGTAGAGATTTTAACTTTTGCATTCCTATAATAGAAAAAAAAATTCAAAAGTTGTTGGAGGTACTCTAAGTGATTAACATGATCTACTACATATAAAAAAAGGTGGTAAAATTAGCACCCCAGTTTTTACAAATCACACCCTCTTTTTTTACATTTTCAAGCAAAAATTTGTAGAAAATATACAAAAAAAATCAATGAAAGGGGGTATAATTTGTAAAATAGGAGTGCCAATTTTATCTCTCATAATCAATAGTTAATTAAGTGTTCTGCCCAATCGATGAGATTAGTGGTTCAAATTAATTGGAATGAATCTCTCATTATTCCACTATATATATTATTTGGCTAATTCCAAATGCGGGAATAGTTTTCTCTTCAAATCACTTGATATTGTCATACATGCATATTACTTACTATATTTAAGAAGCCACTTAGTTTCTCTATTTATATCAATTTTTTCAATTATACTTTTTTATATTTTGTGTACTAAATTAATTGAGGGTCATAACTGTAAAAACCAAAACTATTGTAATCAAAATAAACACACAGGTAGTGTGTGCGCGCCTCCATCTAGTATAGTTTAATCAATTAGTCTCGTATAGATTACTAATTGACTAATTGTACTACAAGATATATAATCAATCAACATCGGCTCTTCTTAATTGCCTATATATGTTAATACCAAACATTTAACGACTAAAAGTCTTTAACGACGTACTTGAACATAACATTGAATTGTTCGACTCCTTTTATAGTGCTGGTATTTCTATAAAGATTAAAAATAAATGAAAAGAAGCAAGCTAGTTAGCGTAACTTTGAAGGGGTTAGTAGTGACATCACTTATCCAGTAATATTCGTAGTATAGCTTTCCATCGAATGCACATTTTTTTTCGATTTCAATTTGACTAATTCATTAGTTCCACTACTAGTTTAGTAGTAGTACTTGACACAAAGCTATCGTCAGCTAGCACTACTAGTACTTAATTAATATGAGATCTTAATCTTATTTAATATGTCATGTCATTTTAAATAAATTTAGTTATATAAAATATTTAATATACAAAACCGATTTTACCCTCTTTTTTCTTTTCAAATTTTTATGTATCGCTAACCCTTTCGATATAGAGAATAAATTTTCCAGAAAAATTGTGTCTTATCCCCAAAATATGAACTCTAGCTAATATAAATTTTCGATATCGACCAATTCACCAAACTGCCTCAAAGTAATCAATTGGTTTATAAATAAATAATATGATATATTTCCATCTATACAGTTTTGATTGCAAGCATTTCATCAAGTTTAGATCGAACCACTTACACCCAAATTTGAATTTCTCAAATCTCAAGGCGATGAAGCTGATGAAAAAATCATATGAATGCTTCGAAATAGTGTTCTCAAATATCAATTTGATAAGAAACTTTACATGTTGATGTGCTTAATATACGTTATCACAAAGTCACAACATTGGACATGGCCGAGATAGATTGTTCAAACTCTTGATATCAATCTATGCATAGCTGCCGACTTCCTGGTAATTCAAGCTAGATGGATATATTAAGGTTGAAAGAGACGAATTTTTTTTTTTTGAGAGAGAGATCAGACAAAGTTTAGCAGATAAATTGACATATAAGCAGAGTGAAGTGGCGAATATAAAATTATGTGGAAAGCAAATTTAGTTTAAGGTCTCATTTTTAGACCTTCTTAGAGGCCACAAATTATTTTCTTAATAATTAATTTAGTCCATGTTGACGAAAACCCTCACCTGCTAGGAGTCATTCTCAGCTCGCTTATTTTATTTTTTATATAGTTCAACTTTGGTGGTCACAATCATTGGAGTTTCTGGTAATTGTCAAAATTGTTAAAGATATATATTGGCCTGTCTAAAGTCCGCAATAATAATTCTTAGTATGTAAGTATAATTTTTCACCTTTGTTTTCAGTGGCAGCCGATTGTGATGTATGATGCATCAAGTTTAGGCGTAGATCCATCATCGATGTCGATCAAATTGTAAGAAGCCATGCATCGTTTGTTAAACTGTCGAGAGGTAGGCCGCCTATCTTTCGATGTCGATGTTTGTACTTAACTATTTGAAGAAAAAAGTCAAACGAATACTATGGAATTATATATATAGTGGTCTTCTCTTTACTTGGAGTACATAAGTTAGTATTCTAATAATAGAAAATTATATATAAGATGAATAGAAACTTATTTATATTTTTTATTCTAGTTAAAGTTATTTTTTTATTCATATTTTCTATCTTTTTAATTTTGTTCATTTATATTAATTTTTCTTTCTTCGTCTTCTTCAAAATTTCAGAGAGAGAGAGAAACAATGAGAGACTACTGTTCTGTAACATAATGTACTACTATTTTGTAACATAATGTATTACTGCTGTCTCTAGTAAACACTACTCCAAAACATTCAGGGTACTACTTCAAAACAAGGTAAGTACTGCTGTTCTGTAACACTATGTACTACTACTGTCTCTAGTAAACACTACTCTAAAACATTCAGGGTACTACTTTAAAACATGGTAAGTACTACTATTTTGTAACACAATGTACTACATCAGAACCTAACAACATGGTACTACATTAGACCCTAACACAACAAAAAATACTATACTACTACTTAGACTTTGATGCTTTCGGTTGCCTTCTTCTTGTTCCATAGTCGAATTGAGCATCCTGGTTCGTCGTCTTCATCTTTTTGCCTTTCATAGCGTTGACCAACGAAGATGGTGACTTCCTTTTACCTTTTTTGGCTACAGCAGCATCCTTCTGGGACCTCAATTGGCATTTCACTGGTTCTGCCGGCCTATCATGTCTTTTTTTCGAATTCAACTCACGGCCGGCACGATAGATTCTGCCACCCTATCGTGTTTCCTTTTCGACTTGAATTCATGTCTCTGATCATTATCGGTGCTACCCTGCATGTCATCACCATTATTATAAAAAAGAATATCAGTTTTTCACAAACAACCAAAGTACACCAATCTGTATACATTATTACAGGCTAACATACACACTACCACAGATTAACGTAGACACTACTGCGTAACAACTAAAACACACCAATCTGTATACACTACTACAGACTAACATACACACTACCACAGACTAACGTAGACACTACTGCGTAACAACCAACACACACCAATTTGTATACACTACTACAGACTAACATACACACTACCACAGACTAACGTAGACACTACTGCTCAACAACAATAGACACTACTCTCCACAAACTTAAACACTACTCCAGACAACAATAGACACTACTGAGATCTAACGCACTACTTTCTACAAATTCATATCCAAAAATAAAAACCACTCTGAAATTGAAGGCATGTCGTTAATCAGTTGACCTCATCGAAAACTTTAAGATTCTGGTTCAAGTGACAAACTAAACTATAGCGCTGGACAAAAGAACAGTCTAAATGTGGCAAAAAATTACAGCAGAACTATAAAAGTTCCGGCCACACAAGTAACAAACAGGGAGGACTAAAAACAGTATATGCCTGACTCAACAAATTGACTAACTAAACTAATCAACTTTTCTCCATATTCTAAACTCTCAACCAAGTAATCTACAAAATTACATCATGAAACAAAGGCCATTATCCAAAAACTAAATTGGGCAGAAACTAAAGATTCTACTCACATCATACACACTACTGTCTTCTAACATCAATACTACTACAGACCACGTACACTACATACTACTACAGACCACCATACATACTACTCACATATACACAATACTGTCTTCTAACATCAATACTAGTACAGACCACACTACATACTACTCACATCAATTCTACATACTACTACAGACCATACTACATATTACTACAGACCACACTAAATACTTTACCTATATGTGCTGCAGTTTGTGGCTGGGGGAGGCACTTTTTGTGGAGGCTAGGGTTTGTGGCTGCGGTAAGCGCAATAGTTTGCAGCTCCAGGATAGGCGAAACTCAGAGTTAGAGAGAGAGAGAGAGAGAGAGAGAGAGAGAGAGTTTTACTGATCGGAATAGGGAATCAGGTGGTGGCGAGCGTCGGGGAGCTTGATGGCGAGCGGCGACGAGCTTGACGGCGGCGTCGCTGCGAATGGAGGTGACGAGAGCATAGTGAAACGCGGCGGAAAGAGGAGGGCAACAGAAAGAGGAGAGTGGCGGAGAGAGAGCTCTGCTAGGGTTTCTCCAAATTTGAGAATTTATGGTCGATTTGGTTTTAGTCTTAACTAGATAGAGAAAAACCAAGTTTATATATGATAGCATTAGGATAAATAATTTGAACGAGATGTTTTTTTTTAAATCAGGTGACCTTATTTGAAAAAAATATATTTTGTGACCTTACATAGTATAGATGTTATGTAAGTGACCTTATACGTAATTTATCCTTCTAATAAATATTATATCACAAAATATATCGCAATATGGTACTTACCAATAGTCAAAAATATATAGTTGGTAAAAGAGACATTAATACACGTCCCAATTTAGCGTATTTGCTCTAGAGTTTGAAACGTAATTTAATTAAGTTTTTTTTTTCGTTTCTTTTCCCTCCAATTTAGTTTGTTTGAGGTTGCAGATGCGGAAACTCATATATCATGCGTTCGGGGCGTTGGTGTTGGATTAATACATTTGCTAAATAATAAAGTGGCTAATAGAGAAATCAAATGCCTCGTTAGCAGTCATGGTCGCTAGCGAGGATTTGTTCTTCTGTTAGAATGTGTTTACAATACTGAGAGGAGATTGCCGTAATAAACACATTGTTAGAATTTTTGTTGCCTTGATAAAATTATTTATCTCATTATTATAGGAGGGCTAGGTTATTTATGAAATTTTAAGTTTATTATGTACGTAAAAATTTTAATTTTACGGATATATGGAGACTTACTTATGCGTCTAGCTGGTTTTTTTGGCCATTTAGATAGCTCAGGCGATGAAGTTTTCTAATGTGCTCAGTAGTCATTGTGTAATCGTGCCTTCATCAAAACAGTTTTAAGTATAGAATTGACACTAACCTTCCTTCACAAAAAATAAATAAAAAATAATTAATAGGTTTATAAGGTCATTTTTTTTTATCTAGAAACACCATCTTCCGATATTAACCAGTAAAAATGTAAAATTACAAATAACCACCCGTTCAATAGAATTGAATTGAACGTATATATAAGAGGAATTCTTCATTGAGGACCTCTATGGTGAAGACTTGATGAGTACTTTCTTATAAGTCATATTTTTCAATAATATTTTAGAAGATCAACCGTTGTATATCTAGCTATATATACGTATATTATTTCTATAAATTGTTCCAATTTGAAAATCGCTAAGGTGTCGAATAAGATGAAATAAATAAACGTTCCAAATTTATCAAACTTGAACCGTTCATATTTATAATTGATAGAACTATGATTTTGAATCCCTTACGATTTTCGATTTGGTTGAAAATTTACAAGAATGATTCACTCATATATAGCAAAATATTTAACGGTTGATATGTCAAAATATGATCGAAAATTAAGTTTTATAAACTATTGTATAGAAAATATTCACTAAATCCTCACTATAGAGGTTCTTAATGGATAAACTACCATAATATAAGCTCATCCTAAAACTAACCTATAAATACCATGAATTCTTATGTATTGCTATAAACTAACCTGTACTTACGTATGTAAACATAAGCAGGTACCCGAACCGTAGAAAGTGAGGAGCCTCCTCTGAGGCTAGCTTGAACGATCGTCCGGATTATCGACTTGGTTCCTATCGTAGCCTCTACGACCTCCTCATTTGCTGGAGCCACCATTGCCACTTGTCGATCTACATTTTATCTTTCTCCCCTATATTTCACCTTAGGCTCCACGTACTATGTCATGTTTTGTTCTTCGAACCATTAGGACGACATCAGTTACGAATCATCGTTTGGAAGCTGATCAAACTCTCACTCCGGCCACATCTATAGGCGCCGGTCAACTCCACTACTTAGGCAGCGCCTAATTAACATTAGTTTTCTATTTTTGCTTATAGGTGATATAGGTGGGATATTATTCAGTTTGGCAACACTAGGTACAATGGCAGAAAACAGAGACGACGAATATGAATGTTTTGTTTGGTTTGGTTTGAATGAGAAGGCGTCCAAATAACGTCGTTTTGTCTAAAAATAAATAAGAGAATGTCATTAGCCACTATATATATATACACACACACTCACACTGTATGTACAATGTACATGCCACGAGTGAAGCGTGCTTGCAATTGTGTGGTACAATATATGGTTGTCGCCTGTCGGCGGGGTTGAGATACTCCGGTTCCTTAAATCAACTCCTCGCACCAGAGCTTCAAAAACAAAGTTAACAAACTTCAATGGTGGCCATCCTCTTTGAAAGATTTCCAGTTCCCATCGTCTCATTTACGTTGGTTTGCACTACAATCAACCTCAACATTTCCGTTCCATTTTCCCACCATAATTGTCAGTCGTGTAAATCTGAACCCCTATAAATTCTGTATTCTCAACTAATCAATCACCATAGAATTGCCTGGTCGGAATTATTGACTGTTCATTGTTTACTAGGGAGCAAAGCAGATCGCAGTGTGCTTTTAATCCTTTGACTAGAATGCGCGTTTCATATCCATTTAAGGTAAACAGTGCTTTGATTTCACTCTGTCCGACTCTTACCCACGTTTTAATTTGACTATCGTTCCTAGATGGACATATTCCGAGTCCCTCCTCTTCTACCCCACCACATTATGACGTCGGTATAAGATTTCCTATAGACAAAAAAAGTAGATAGTGGGTCGGATCCAGCTTGAGAGGATCCAAATTACTGCCCGTACTAAAAACGTGGACTATTCGTACATACAGCACACTTCCAAAGTTTCAACCTTGGAGACACCTCTCTCTCTCTCTCTCTCTCTCTCTCTCTCTCTCTCTCTCTCGCCGTATATATAAATATATTCCCCTCCTTCTCTCATTTTCTCTAGCTAAGCCGGCTTTGCCTTTCTCCCTTGTCTTCCTTGTTGTCCTCACTCAGCAAGCAAAACCTCTCAAAGAATAAAAAATGGTGAGAGCTCCTTGCTGCGAGAAGATGGGGCTGAAGAAGGGACCGTGGACGCCGGAGGAGGATCATGTGCTCGTCAGCTACATTCAGCAGTATGGCCACGGGAACTGGAGGGCTCTTCCCAAACTGGCCGGTGAGTTTGGTGTTCAATTGCCGGCCGGACTACGGTGACTGGATTATATGCATAGATAGATCTCTATATATCTTGATGCATGCAGTTTGAGACTTTGAGCTGACTATATATGTTTGTGTTTTTAACTTGTAGGGTTGTTGAGGTGCGGGAAGAGCTGCAGGCTGCGGTGGACCAACTATCTTAGGCCGGATATTAAGAGAGGGAATTTTAGCCGGGAAGAGGAGGATGCCATCATCAACTTGCATCAAATGTTGGGAAACAGGTATGATCTTCATCCCCCCATCAATTCATCCCTAATATGATGGATTCACAATCCTTATGTTCTTTTTGTTGTTTGGATTTATTTTTGGGCAAATCGGCAAGCTTGATCCATTTCCTTGCCATCGTAATCAAAGCTAGCTTGTTCCATTTTTCATTAGTTTAATCATCAAGATAACGATCACTTTCTGATAAAATGCAACAGTGTTATGAGTTTTAACATGTAACGTTTTTTGATAAAGCGTCATGATTTTTAGTCTTGCTTTTTTAACACGAACATGCAGTTTCTTTTTCATCCAAAAATTATTCACCGAATGGCTCGAAACCATTGCACGGTCACTAAGCTAAAATCCAAGTGAACGTTGTCGGAAAAGTTTGCAAGAGAGAACTTGCCGACGTTATGATGGCCTAGCAATGAGACATGTGGGACTCACCATATTCCTTGGCACCTCTTTCTCATTGAGTACTTGGTTTAAAAACAGGGCAACACGTTTCTCAAGCGGCTAAAATACTCTTCCAGCTTTGCCCACTTTGCATAGTGCACATAATGATTCATGTGACAGAACAAAACAGATTTGATGTTTTCTTAGCCATTTCTTTATGTTCTCACATTTACTAAAACGTATCTTTATGTGACTCTGTATACTCAGATGGTCAGCAATTGCAGCTAGATTGCCGGGTCGCACAGACAATGAAATAAAAAACGTTTGGCACACCCACTTGAAAAAGAAGCTCAACATCAAGCACAACCCTACCACCCCCATCACTGTTACTACTAGCACCACCACAGAAGCACAAGCTCCCGAGCCCGAGCCCGAACCCGAAATCGACAACACTGCATACTATCCGAAATCCGAGAGCTTGGAATACGGGCCGGTTTCGCCACCTCAGTGTACCAGTTCAAGTGGTGGTGATGACACCTCCTCGACCACTAGTGAGAACAACAACATTGCTAGCACTACTAACATGGGCGTGACAGATGATAACTATGATACGAACTTGCCCCAAGCCGACGAGAGTTTTTGGTCCGAAGTGCTCTCGGCCGATCAGAACAGTAATTCCGACAATACGGTGAGTGGCGGTTTCGATCAGGCAATCCGCGCTCAACAAACGAATACGACGACTATGGAGTGTGGATTTAGTAGTGGCTCCAATGTGTACGATAACTACATGGATTTTTGGTACAATGTTTTCACTGGTGGAGGGGAAATTCCTGAGTTATTAGAGATTTGATCGATGTGATCGATCAAGATCGAATGCTGTTTTGTAGTTTATGTTTTTGGGAACATGGAATCTGTTGTTCATGTATGACGTCCCAAATCTTTGACCCTCGGCGGAGTATATATAATGTTCAACTTTGTCGGAATGAATTTCAGTAGTACTGTTCAACGAGCAAAGCAATCTTTCTTGAACAAAAGTACACAGGACAAGTTTTAACATAAGAATATAGGAACCTAGTTCTCACTTGGCTTAGCTTAAGAGATACAATAGTATATTCTTTGGTTAACAAATATATATATATGGCCTTTAGCCGGAAACTTCTGTCGGAGATGCTCAACTGACATCGACAATGTTTTTGATTTTTTTTTCCTTTGAAGAGGATGCTAGAATTCACTCCTTATTCTCTAGTGACTCGAATCCACGTGACATTCAGAGTGTTAATTTTACAGTTTGTCATCAAGTTACATTTCAAATTCACCGGACAAATAACTTTATCTCAAGGGAGCAATGATCAGCTGGCTGGAGAGTTTCCAATGAGCTAACCACTCTTTTTTTTTTCGTATATAAAAAGTTTGGATCATAAAACTAACATAAACGTGAAGAATTGGATTAGCCCTCACTTGCAAGTGGCTTTACAATCCACTTTAGAGCATGATAAGTACACAGTACGTAGAAAAGATATGAATTCATATTATATCCAGGTGTAGTTGTCATTTTATCAACTTACAAGTTTTATAATACGCAATTTGGGCAACTATCATTTCCAAGCCTACTTACATTGTTGGGAACCAAAAACATGTGCGATTTGTTTTGCTTCTGCAGCCTCAGTAAAGAAGAGAATGATTCTTTCATTTCTTTGCAAATTAAATGTGTCAACTAGCCCATTAAACATGCCGGTATTGCAATATTGCATGATCCTAGAAATTCGAAAGGCATAATCTTGGTCTTTTTAGAACTTTTTAGAAAGCTAATTGAAAAACTTTAATAACACAAGTACTATATATAGAGAGCAGATGCATCTTTCATGAACAAAGAAATGATCCAGTAGGGACGAAAGGATATAACACTGCCTACATGTGTACGAATCCATGTAAAACCTACGACTTCATTTCTAGAACTTCAATGTTGCAATTCCCTGAACCCTTTTGCGCCATTGTAATCTTTAGTAGCACGTCAAGCTTCTCTAATAAATCGTTTTACCTTGTTCAAAACCTCGCCGTGTTCCGAGAGGCGGAGCTACAACCAAGCTTACCAGGGCTTAAATCTAGTGAAATTTTTAGAGGTAAAAATAAAACTACTATTAGTTTGAAGGAAAAAAAGAAGTTACTATAAGGCCAACCCAAAACTCATTTAAATTTTAAATCCCAACCCATTAAAAATCTAAAACTCATGAAGTTACTGAAGTTCTTTGCCAAGCACTACAACGAAAATCTCTTGACATCGTGGAAGCATTGAATTTTGTTGCACATACAAAAGAACTTCTTCAAGAGATGAGAGAAGACGGTTGGAGTAATTTGATGGTGGCTGTTGCTTCATTTTGTGAGACACATAGCATTGATATGCCTGACATGAGTTCTCGTTATTTGGATGGAATAAGTCATTCGTGTCAACAATTGAATTTCATTACAGTAGAGCACCATTACCATATAAATGTGTTTAATGCTGTAATTGATTTTCAGTTGAGTGAGTTAAATAGGAGGTTCCCGGAAGTAGCTTGTGACCTTCTTGCACTTAGCTCTACTTTGGACCCTTATGCCAACTTCAGTTCTTTCGAAATTGAAGAGGTGACCCTTCTTGCTAAAAACTTCTATTCTGCAGATTTTGGGCCAGGTGATCTTCTTAAATTAGAATTGGAGTGTCCATATTATCACAAGTTTATGACTAGAGATGTAAGATTTCATAAATTAGATTCTTTGTGTCATTTGTGTGAGCAACTTGTGCAGACAAGAAAGTCAGATTCATTTCCTATGATCTACATATTGATTTGTTTAGTGTTGACTCTTTCTGTTTCTATTGCTACCACTGAGAGAGCATTTTCAGCTATGAACATCATTAAGAACAGACATAGAAACAAGATGGATGATGATTTTCTTGATGATTGTATGGTACTTCATATTAAAAAGGAACTCGTAGAAGCTATTGGCAATGATGAGGTTATTAAGGAGCTTGAAGCTTCAGGGTCCAGTAGAGTAAGATTTAGTTAGCTTTTATGCTTTGGTTTTGTGTTTTATATTGCTATTTTATAACGTATTTTATGTTTATTTGCAGTTTAGAAAGTTGTACTCAATTACATGTGAAGGGTAAGGCTCATAACATTCCCCCATCACTATGTGTATTTTCTGTTCACTTAATAAAATTTTCTCGTACTGTCGAGATTTTATCACAAAAAATTAGCCCTGATAACTTTTCGATCCTGGATCCGCCACTGCGTGTTCCAACAGATATATCACCATTTTTGTCTCATCCGGCCGCCCCTGGAATCCTCGCATGCATTTAGTCTTAAGGTATGACGTTAAACAAGCCGGAACATGTACCGGTGGACACCATTCGCGCACTATCTCTTCCGCCTGAGTGCCGCAGAAAGCATGGAACATTAACGTTCTACATAACAATGACAGATAAATGAATACGTTTGTTAGAATCTATTGAGTTCTTGGCTAGCTAACAATTAGCAGGAGTGCATATTCCCTATATAACAGAGTTGGTCCACTGTGCAAATGAATAGTACTATTCATTTGAACAGTGGACCAACGTGCCTCCCGCCTGCTCACGTGACTTTTCGTTTGGAGTCTTCTTATCTTTTCTCCCTTGCGTGGAGGTTCTCCAGTGTTGAGTTCTTTGATCAAGACGTCCAACTGTTCTTCTCTTTTGAGATCTTTGGCTATTTATTTTCGATCTTTGATTCTTTGGTGCAGAGGTCGGCGGACCACCGATCTCATTGGGAAAACTTCTTCCTTATTGCGGGCAGTGGGTATAAGCACTTCTTCCTTCCTATCAATTGTTTCTCAATGCTTGCAAGTTTCTGCCTTTGTCCCATGTTGTTTGAATTGATGGTATTGCTGTCTGATTCAACTTTTGGCAAATTGCTTGATTGAGTCTTCTGTGATTTTCTATTCTGTGGGAAAACAACGCCAACTTTTGGGTTTACGCTTATGTTGTTTGTTAAATGAGTTTGTGGTGTTGCTATTTTGGGCATCGCTGGGGTGTGTGAACTTGGTTATTGATTTGGTGCTTTATTTTCCTTTTTTGCATTTGTAAAGACGAGATTGCTGTTTATCTTCTTGCCTTCGGCCTCATTGTTGTTAATTTTTTTTGGCTCACATGTTTGACCTCACCCAAGACGATCGTGCTGGTTTTAGCTCTCTGCCTCACACTTTTCTGCATGTCATGTGTGCAAATTCATTGTAATTTCCCTTTTCTGCATTTGTTTTCCAAACTTCTGATCGTGAGCTTCGAAAATAAGGAGTCCCCTGTCTCCATAACCAGATCAGGAGGCATATTCATTGAGTTGATTTGGTCTTCCATTACTGCGTTATCATTTGTTTATGGCATACATGTGTCATGTGTATCATTTTGCTGAAAAGAAATGCTGTTGGGAACATTTATTCTATCATGGTGGCATCAAGTGAATCAATCTTTGCAGGTGGACCTAGGCAATTGGTGTCTGGACATTTGGATCAGTGTTGTATTTGATTGTCTTTGTGATATCTGAACATGGTATATTCATTTGGAAATATTTCTTTTTTGTGATGGCATGGACAGTTGTAATGGGACTTATATCTCTGGATGGTGAAATTTTTTTGTCATTACAAGTCTGGTGGACTCTAAATCAGTCTGTATTGATCCAGGGTAGGTTGGAATTATTGTTGTGCAAGTATACTTTGTTCGTGCATGTGGTCTTTTAACTTGAACCTAGGATTTTTTCCTGTGTTGAAATGGTATGTGCGAGAAGTTGAGTTCGCATTGTGGAGTTGTAACTGTAGATGCATTGATACATGCTGCATTTGTTGTTGTTGCATAACAAGGTGAGACTTTGCATTCTGTTCTGGTGTTTCTGCGTCAAATTTGGCTTTGTTTGGATGATTATACAGCAGCATCTGTGGTTCTGCCTTTCTTTTGGGCCGGTCAAACAGTATATTTTTGCTTTATGAGTGTTCCCAAATAGTTGATCAGTAGTTATTTAACTGATATGTGGGTCAACAGAAAGCAATTGCAGGCATTGTGTTGTCTTATATTTTATGCAGTGGTTGATAATTTGGTGATAATCATGTATGGAATCTATGATTGTTGTGGTGATAATCAGGTTCAAATTGAATTGGTGATGGATGCTATTATGTTTATGATTTTAGGTATGGATGAACAGAGAAACTTACTTTCTGTGATTGACAAAGATCAGATGGTAGGATCATTCAGCTGCTTTGGAGAGACAACAACTTCATTAACCACTATTCATAATCTGTCCCCAACTGTTGGAGATGGGCAATCTTTTTGCAAGGGACAAAACGTTTCTTTCAGAAGGAGGACACAGGTGCACAATTGACAGTGTCGATGGAAAAAAACATTTTCCCTCGCCATCATGTTGATGAAAATGTACCCAGCATAGTTGAATCAAGTAATACAAAAATTGGTGCTGATGGAGATTTTCGTCATTCTTTATCAGGTAGACTGTACCAACTTTTTTTTTCCTTGCATTAGCTATTTCCTGGGCAATTTTTTGTTTCGGTTTCTCATTTTTCAGGAATTTGCAGGGGTCTTAGGTCATATCGCTTTCTTATATGCAGTGTACCTGATGACAAAATTATGCATTGATGGTGTTATGGTCTAATTTTTCTTCTTTTGTTATTGGGTATTGTAGTTTGTGGGGTGGCTAACAATGTTGTGTATGGCATTTTCTGGTTTTTCTACAATACATAGCATTGATCATCAAGTTGTTTCTCAAAATACCTCGGGTGGTTTCTTGCAGATTGTGTGTGTTGTTCTCATGTCATTTTCATTTTTTTTTGTGAGTTTTCCTGGAATAACAATCATATTTTCCTCTGTGCAATGTCATGACATAGATATTGTTGAGCAACGACTGACCAAGGGACAATGTCTACTTGAATCTGTGGTTGGAGAGTCATTGGTGCCTGATCATACAATGGCATTGACCAGCGACCTCAGCATAGGTAAAGCAATCTAATGGCATGGTCTGGATTTTGGAGGCATGGAATCTTTTAGCAAACCACACTGTTTTTTTGACTCCTTCTGGAATTTTTTTGTCTAGGGACAACAACAAACAGTTGCATTGACGGTGCTGATCTTCATGAGACTATTGCTGGTAATATAATAATTATTGTCTGGCATATTTACTGCAACAACTTCTTTCTTCTTCTTGCCTAAAGTTCACTCGCAACTATAATATATTGGGTGGCTGAGAAATCCGTGGCAATTTTAGGCTTTGTTTGGTTACTGTTTTGATTTCTGTCTCTGTTCCATGTTCTGACTGTGTATTGATCTGTTGTTTTTTGTTTGAAAATCCATTGGTGTAATTTGTTTTGTTTGATTGACTTTGTTTTTTAGCTGTGCAACGAAAGAAAAGTGTATCTCACCCAAACAAAGGCACCTCAGTATTGGTTGACACAACACCACAACTGAAGAGAACTGTTGGCAAAAGACCCCGTCTTGGAGTAATTGGATCAAACAGTCAAGCCATTGCCTATAATGAAGATCATCGTCCTTTTTTGTCAGGTTTTATGCACCACCTTTATTTTTGCTTCTGTTAGCTGTTGTTTTCTGGGTGTTTTCCCGTTTGAGATGTTGGTATGATACGTTGGTGGGCAGTTGTTTGTTTCCAAGGTTGGGATTGTCATTTGTAGGTTTTTTTGTTGGTGGATTTAACTCATATCATTGAGGCAGCTCATGTCATGCAGCGTGTGTATATAAATGCCTGTGATGGATGGTGTATTTACAGTTCACATGATATTTTTGCTTTTACAAATAGGGTCTGCATGATAACAAGTCTGCACATTTTGGGTGTTATGGTTTGAGTTTTCGTTGGCTGTTGTTAGGTGTTGTAGTTTCTGAGCCGGTATACCGATACTGTGTGCAGTAGGTATATTGCAATTTGTCCATGTCTGTGAGATTACTGTGTGTCTTTGCTAACATTGCAATTAAATTTCTTTGCCTAAACTAATCACAGTTTCATGCATCTATGCTCCTTCTTGGAAAGATTTTGCGTATCATCCACAATTTGTTCTTGCTAATATTTGCGTCCATGTAATATGGAATTTACATTTACATTTCGGTGTGATATTGACAGTGCAAGGACTTTTGATAGGTTACTGTATGTTGCTCTTGGTTCAACGATAGATCATTTAATTTGTTTCTTTCGATGTGTCCTTTTGTTTAGCCATGGGGCGGAAGAAAAAAAGACGCTTAGGGAATAAGGATGTCTCCATGTGCCTTCACATGACACCACAGTCAGAGAGGAGCATCAGTAGCAAACGTTATTTGTCTGCAGGAAATAGCATTGGTAATGAAGTTGTTTCTCAAAATTCCTCAAGTACTTGCTCACTGACTGGATATTTGCTCGCATGTTATTTCCCTTTTTTGTGGGCGGCTTTTGGTGGAACAACAAAGATATTGTTTTTTGGGAAATGACCTGATATAGATATTGTTCAGTGACAATTGGATGAGAAACAACTTCTTTTTGAAATTATGGTTGGAAAATCGTTGGTGATTGACCATACAATTGCATCGACCAGTTACCTACAAATAGGTGATCCAAACTGATGGCATGTTGGGGATGGTCAAGACATCGAATCTCTTACCAAAGCACAATGTCTTTGTTTAATGCTTTCCTGATAAATCTTTTGTAGGGACAATGACAAACAATTGCGACGATGATATTGATCTTGACCAGACTATTGCAAGTGATGGACTCATTATTTTGCAGCGTCTTCATTGTGATGACTGTTTCAATTTTATTGTGTTTAGATTGTTTGATGGAATCAAAGTTCGTTTTTTAGATATTGTTGGCAAGAAGGCCCATAAGTCTGTTAATCAAGGTTCAGCATCAAATCAAGCAGGAGTTACTTCATCTAAAAGAGCATGCCTGTTTGCCAGCACCTCTCACCAACACCAACCTTCTGAATGTTTGGAAACTCATCTGCACAAAAGTTCCGATGATGAAGTGCAAGAGGACAGTGGCAATGAAGAAATCCATGGAATCCTATCAGGTCTTACCACGTTTTCTATGTCCTTTTCGGTGCATTGTTTTGTCCTGGGTGTTGACTGTAGTGAGCTTTTCTGATAATTTTCCTGTTGTGGTTGTGATAAATTTGTTTTCCCGGTCAGTGTTTTTTTGGATGTTATTCTGTTTTGTTTGTAGACTATCATTGATATAATAGCTGTACATTTGTTTTGCGTGTGATTCTGAATTATTTGCATTTTCCCTGTTGTTTTCCATCATTTTCTGTGATCGAATGATATGGTATTCCTGTGCTTGGACGCCAAAAAACTTCTTCCTTATGAATTGTTACTATTGCCTCCCTGTGCTTGGAAATTGGTGTGTATCATAGACCGGAGAAATCATATCTTCTGAGATCACTTACTCATACCATGACATGCATCAATATTTATTTAAGTCTTTTTTCTTATCCTTATCAATTCTCTAGCTGTGTATTGAGTTTTTCATTTCCGCTTTTTGGGTGATCATTTTTGTGCAATTGCATAATCACGCCATACATATTGTGCTGACATCTTTTCCATGCTAAATTTGGTTAACTGATATGGTCTCTGACAACAAACCATTTATGTACTTGATTGTTGAGGAAAGAATAAACTGGTTTGGTTTTTCCTACAATTAGATATATTGTGATTGAAAATAGTCTTCTATATATTTTTTTGTCTCTTATCATT
This sequence comes from Geum urbanum, assembly GCA_946800695.1. Taxonomy (NCBI): domain Eukaryota; kingdom Viridiplantae; phylum Streptophyta; class Magnoliopsida; order Rosales; family Rosaceae; genus Geum; species Geum urbanum. The sequence continues at coordinate 40,833,304 of OX327007.1, read as the reverse complement.
GGTTGGTTATTTTAATCTCGATTATTGCTTATGGATCCTAGGTGTTCGTGTTGGGTCTTTTGGACAAGCAATTTATCAACAAAATCGAGCAGGTTAGGACTGATTTTCATCTAAACGATTGAATCCAATATTCCTTAACAATTATTGGTGCAAAAAACTTGGTGTGCCTGATATTATTATGGTTGAAATTGCAGGTGTGGTTGTTGATTATGAAGATTGTGGTGATGATGATCATGTATGCAGACATTGTGCCGCCCATTTTTGGTTAAATGAATCAGTACAAAAAAAACAAAATACCCAGCCAATGTATACTCATTGTTGTGAAAAAGGCCGTGTTGAACTTCCAATATCACATTTGACACCTTCTTTTCTTGATGAATTGCTAGATGCAAATAATGGTAGAATGAGTATTTTGTTTCGTGATAATATTATGGTCTATAATTCGATGTTTGCTTTTACATCCATGGGAGCTAGGATTGAATATGACATCAATTGTGGAGGAGCACCTTATGTTTTTAAGATCTGTGGTCAAGTACATCATCTAATGGGTTCAGTTTTACCATCTGAGGGACAGTCTCCTAGGTATGCTCAATTATATGTATATGACACTGAACATGAAATTCGAAATCGTATTACAGCAATTGATCCAAATGATTCCAATCATAAGATTGATACCAATATTGTAACAAACTTGATAGAATTATTGGATGAATATAATGAATTGACCAAAGAATATCGATCTGTGAGAGATGTTTTTGAAAATTCTTTGTTACCAAAATTTGATATGACTGTGCTTGACCGCGAACAAAATGACAGCAAACAATATGAATTACCTTCTGGTGGTGAAATTGGTGGATTAATTGTTGGTGATATAGGTGACTTTAATTCAAATAGAGATATAATTGTGCGGTCTAATGAAGGATATCTAAAACGCATCTCCAAAATTCATCCAAAACTTATGTCCTTGCAATATCCACTTCTTTTCCCACATGGAGAAGATGGCTTCAAGATTAACATCAAATTAAAATCTATGCCACATAATTCTGGGAATAAGGAAAAAAATTGTCTATGAGCAAATTTATCTGTTATCAAATTCATGATAGATCAAATCAATCGAGTACTTTATTAAAAGGTGGAAGATTATTTCAACAATACTTGGTTGATGCATATGCAACTGTTGAAGAAAATCGTTTGGAATATATAAGACATCATCAACCTGAATTAAGATCTGAAACTTGGAATAATTTATCTGCATATAATTCTGAGGGAATTGTTCAAGGTCATGAGGTTGGAAAGAGAATTTTTCTTCCTGGTTCTCACACCAGTAGCCCAAGAGATATGATTAATAATTATCAAGATGCAATGACAATTTGTAGAGAATATGGGAATCCTGACTTATTTATTACTTTCACGTGCAATGTCAAATGGTCCAAAATTTCAAGATATTTTGAAAAAAACCCTGGCTACAAGGCTGAAGATCGTCCTGATATTATTTGTCGGATTTTTAAAATAAAAGTGGATGATATGATTGCCCATATTAAGAGTGGACAACCCTTTGGAAAAGTCTATGCCCATGTCTGTACAATTGAATTTCAAAAAAGAGGGTTGCCCCATGCTCATTTATTATTTTGGCTTAGCCCTGAATACAAATGCCGTACAGCAAATGATATAGATGCTATTATTTCAGCTGAATTGCCGGATAAAGACAGTGATCCAAGATTATTTGAAATTGTTAGCCAATTTATGATCCATGGTCCTTGCGGGCAACTCAATCCATCTTCTTTCTGTATGAGAGACAAATTATGCACAAAACATTTTCCAAAGCCATTTCAAACTGACACCATTTTTCAGACAACTAACTCTCCTCAATACAGACGTCGTGATATTGATTCCCATTTTGTGATTAAAAAATGAATTGAAATCGGAAATAATTTTTTTGTGCCATATAATGGAAATTTATTGTTGAGATATAATGCTCATATAAATGTAGAATCATGTTCTCAGTCAATGTTAATAAAATATTTATTCAAATACATCAACAAAGGACCTGATCGAGCACGGATATTAATTCGTACTAATGTAAATGATGAAATTCAAAATTATCTTAATTGTCGATATTTAACTCCTCATGAATCTGTGTGGAATTTTCTATTCATTCCAGATTTCCTGCTGTTCAATATTTAAAAATACATTTACCCGATCAACAGGCCGTTTGTTTTCATGGATCTACTTCTATTGAAAATGTCTTACAAAATCCATCTATACAATCTACAATGCTAACGGCTTGGTTCCTTGCTAATAAGACTTATAAAAAAGCCAACAAACTGACATACACTCAATTCCCCGCTAAATTTGTTTGGAATAATGATCTGAGAATATGGACTCCAAGAAAACGATATCATGTACTTGGAAGAATAGCGCATGTGCCACCAAATGCTGGCGAATTATATTACTTACGCATGCTTTTAAATATTCAAAAAGGATGCACTGATTTTAAAACAATTAGAACAGTTAATGACATCACTTATGCCACTTATCAAGAAGCATGCCGAACTTTGGGATTATTAGGCGACGATAAAGAATGGCTTGAAGCACTATTAGAATCTACATTTACTGCAACTTCTGCTCAAATTCGTTCTCTGTTTGTCACCATTATTTTGTTTTGTGGTGTTTCTGATCCTGAAGGCTTATTTAATACATGTTGGATCAGCATGTCCGATGATATATTGCACAAATTGAAATTGAATTTTGGGCTACAAAATATTAACATACTAGCTGACGATCTAAAGAATGCTGTTTTGCAAGAGCTTGAAAGATTATTTAATATTTCGTCCAGTAGCCTAAAAAATCATCAATTGCCAATGCCAAAAATACAACAAATACATGAGCTCGAAAATAGACAAATTAGAGAAGAATTAAATTTTGATTGTCAAGCATTGAAAATACAACATTCTAACTTAATCACAAAACTAAACTGTAATCAAAAACTTATATATGATCAAGTGATAAGTTCTGTTCAAGAAAAAAACCCAAGATCATTCTTTGTTTATGGTAGCGGAGGTACAGGAAAAACATTTTTATGGAATACTATAATTTCAAGATTAAGATCCGAGGGAAAAATTGTTTTAGCAGTTGCTTCATCAGGTATTGCATCATTATTACTTCCAATGGGTAGAACAGCTCATTCACGTTTTGCAATAAAACCCATCATAGATAAAAATTCAAGTTGCAATATAAACAAAAAAAACCAATCTGGCTGGTCTAATTGAAAAGGCTGAATTAATAGTTTGGGATGAAGCTCCTATGTGTAATAAATGGTGTATTGAATCAGTAGATCGAACACTTCGTGATATTTTGTTTGAGAAAGACAAAATATTTGGCGGGAAAACAATTTTATTCGGGGGAGATTTTAGACAAACATTACCAGTAATACAAGGTGGTAGTAAAGAACATGTCATTCAACAATCTTTGAATAATTCATACATCTGGCCTGATATTACATTGTTCCATCTTCTTGAAAATATGTGATTGTCAACAATTGGTTTGGATATTATACACAAGAATGAAATTAAACAATTTGCTGAATGGATATTACAAATAGGTGAAGGTCGATTCGAATCAAACTTTCATACAGGTGATCAAGATGTCAATTGGATTGATATACCAAAAGAACTACTTATTGCTCCTGCAATTGATCCTATCAAATCCATTTTTCAGGCAACATATCCCAACTTTTCCAAAAAATACGCCGATACAAATTATTTAAAAGAGCGTGCCATAGTGACCCCAAAAAATGTGACTGTTCAAGAAATCAATAATTATGCAATTAAATTATTGCCTGGTCATGAAAAATCATATTTTAGTTTTGATTCAATTTCTTATAATTCTGGTAATAGTGATAATATTCATCTTTTGTATCCTATGGAATTTTTAAACAATCTTGAATTCAATGGATTACCGACTCATCAACTCATTTTGAAAATTGGCATGCCAATTATGTTATTAAGAAATTTAGATCAAATACGTGGTTTATGAATGGTACACGATTAATTGTGACCAAATTATTTGAGAGATTAATTGAGGCCAAAATACTCACAAGAAATAATATGGGACAAAAAGTGCATATTCCGAGAATTGTATTATATGCTACTGAAACAAAATGGCCATTTTTGTTTAAAAGACGTCAATTCCCTGTTCGGTCATGTTATGCAATGACGATAAATAAAAGTCAAGGTCAATCACTAAATCAAGTTGGAATATATTTATCAGAACCAGTCTTTACTCATGGTCAATTATATGTTGCGTTATCAAGAGTTACGTCAAAAAATGGGCTCAAAATTTTTATAAATAATGACAATGAAATTCCTAATAATTTTACGAAAAATATTGTGTATAAAGATGTATTGCAAGGAATATAATTATGTTGTGAGTTTGGTTCTACTGATAATGCATATATACCTTTGTTAGCACGCAAATTTAGCACATGTTGGTTAAGTATTTTGTTTAATCAGAGCTGCCTACCATATTGTTAATTTCCTTTGCCACTCAGATTGAGAACGCATCAAATCCAAGTTCCCTCCATGCAAATCATCCTCCCCCATGTCAACCCATCCATGAGGGATGGAGTCAAATTGCTATATTTGTCATCATTGAAAAGTTGCCTCTGTGTCATGTTACTCTCCATGTTTTTTGATGTTTATTGAATGAGTGGTGCATGGTATAATTTCAATTTTATAATTCATTTGATCATGATTAGAATATAACCTCTTTGTCATATCACCCACTGTTCATGTCTTCTTATCTTAGTTCGATCGTTTCTAACCAACTGGACCAAGTTCCATTTTCCATATCATGTGATCTTTCTCTCCTCTCACCCTCTGTTCCTTGCAACTAGCCCAGTTCAATCCGAATTTATCCATCCCATTCCTCACAAGCTTTTCCCGCGAATGGATGTTGAATCGAGAGCCAAATTTGGGGATATCCCACGCCAACGCAACAGCACAACATCTCTTGATTAAAATACCCAGCAATCCTCCATCAAGGAAAAAGGAGATTGATGACGTCCACCATTACATATGGTCGCTCACCGCCTCTGCTACCATCTCTCTTCCTTATAAATATCAACAATGAGTTGGACACACATTTCGAACAGTTCTTCCAAGTCAAACAGAGAAATTATCTTTGCACTGAAGGTATCAGCTCTTTCGTTTGTTCTAATCCATGGCTGTGCTTTCATATATATGTTGTGTAGTTACTGAGAAGCATGTATTTAGAATTTAAGAGGTTTCCTGCCATCGTGTGATAGGCATCATTCTCATCAGTTGTCATCGTTTGAGTACTAATTAGTTTTTCTGCATGATATTGATGTGATTTTTAGGAACGAAACTAAAAAGAAGAGACTGCCTGCTATCTGAACAAGGTAATGATCTGAATGAATTTTTAATTTATTTCTTTGTTCTTTCCATGCCATCCATAGAAAAGAAATCTGCTTTGATAGAGTTAAATTCAGCCAACCCAATTTGATTAATATCTATGTGTCAGTAAGATTAGAATTGATATCTGCTCATATCATACTTTACAATTCATTCTTTAAGCACAAGATGATGGTTTCATCGTGACAGTCAATGAGTGCAAAATTTCAGGATACCCATTGCACTTTATATGTTTCGCTCGACAGAAGAGGAACATAGAAAAGATAACTCTTGGAAATGTTCATGTGAACATAATGTGGTCTATTTGGCTGTTCACCATTTCTGTTGAACAAGAAGGCTTAAAGGACTGAAAGTTTCCATCTTTGTGTTCGTTTATAAAGAAGCCATTTTTACACTCATTCACCAAGTTTTGGGTCTGAAAGTTTCTACCTTTTTCATCTTGCACAGAACCCTTCTCATTTTTTTGACTGACCCCATGTCAAAGGCTGCTTCTATTTTCCTGATTTTTGTTGCATGGTTCATGCTATAGTACTGGGTATTTGCTATTTTTGGAAAATGTGTTGTTCTGTTATCGGATTAAACGATTCAAATCAAGTGAAAAGATTAATATGAATTCAATCACATTGATATGGACTTGGATTTGGAGCAAATCTTTTGCATGCGATATGAAATAACTGGAAAAAAGAACAGTGAGAGAGTGGTAATGTATGATATGAAATAAGCCTGACCAAAAGTATATCTTTTTTATGGCTCATTTGAGAAATGAAACATTCCAAATAGTTCTGAATACAGATTGTGAGGAGTTTCTGTGATGGCTTGATTACAACTTACTTTTCATTCTGAAAATGACCCACTCATCAGTTTTTATGACATCCATTTAGATTTTTCCTGTCCTTGATCATGTGTCTAATTTTCCACCTTTCTAATTTGTGTATGCATCACACAAGACCAGCTCAGGTCTTTTCTCTTTATGGGTCTGCTCAAAAATTCACTTCAAATTCAATTTGGATTTGAACTGCATCATCATTCCCTCACATCTGTTTGCTTTATTTGAATGTTTGTTGAGGTGTTCATCTTTTCGTGAATTCCTATAGGTTGTTCAGCAATGACCAAATTGATTAAGGACATCAAGAAATTCATTGTTGGAATGAGTGTCAGGGCACGGGTAGCTCTGGAATGGAGACCTCGGGGATTTGATAGTCTTGATTACGATGGACTCCACTATCTGTTGGTAGATGAAGAGGTAATCACAGATGTCAGTCTTTATTTAAGCATCTTTGTTTTGGTGACTGGTTACAAACATTTATTGTTAAATGTTAAGGATATGTGGAGTCATTCTAAATTATCTCCGGCTCAAGTCCCATGGAATGAAAATTAGTCAGCTGGGCCAAAAATTTGCCGACCAAATTCTGAACATTTGACATTCGAACAATCAGTCCAAACCATATTGATCAGGTCATGTGCAATATATTCTTCCTCTTACACATCCTCGCCTATATCCTTCTGTGGCTGCTTGCACATTCACACCATCCGATCAATGATATATGATTGTGTAGTTTCATCTAATTCAACATATATGACTGATTGGTTGCACATTAGCCAAATCCTTAGCTTTATCCTGGTCGCACTCATCATTTCATGTCAATGCCCCTCTTTCTCCACAACAGCACTTTTAATATCTTGCTGCATAGTTTAGAAAAGTCATCATCAAATCTATTAATGACATGTGAATCATATGTATCATGACTAATGGAATGAAGCTCCAATTTATCGTTAGACAGGAACTAACTCAGATATGTTCTATAATACAGCAGTTTTCAGCAATATTTACAGTGCCCATTTTCAACAGTTTGATAAACCTATGCTTCTGATGAAATACCATCTTTGAAATTTGGTAACAAGTACAGCATGTAATTATACCTTTTTTGGGTCTATAAGTCAATATTTCTTTTCCTCTAGCAGAGGAATTTTCTTTTATCATTGAGCACATCAATTGGTTCAATGTTTGCTTCAAATACATTTGCTGAACTATGCGACAGAGATACAGTGCAAAGACCTCATGCTTGCTTCTCTTCTGTTTGGTTGACTTCAACCTGAGTATTGGGTTTCCTGATGAGAATAAATATATGCCATATTGATAGGAAATTGTGTTTTGCGGACAAAAGTTCAATGGCAACATCTCTTCAAAGTTATCATATCTGAATCATTATTTTTTCCTTCCAAGAAAACAATGTCAACGAGTGCAATGTATATCAAATTATATGATGCTCATCATTTCATGGAATGATACAAGTCTGAATATCTGTTATTTTCGTATATGCAGGGTTCATCGATTCATGCCATGATTGAAGAATGTTATCATGGACATATGCCAAAGCTTATGAAAGTGGGACAAGCATACGACATATCTTGGTTTGGTTCAAAGATAGACACTGCCCGACAGAAGGTCTGCAATGCTAACATCATCTTGACATTCACTGCAAAGACAATTTTCACTGAGCTTGGACAGGATATGCCCAACATACCAAGATATGCTTTCAAGTTTCTTGAATTCTCCCAGCTTGGTGATCAGGCAGAATCTCAGTCCGTGCTTGCAGGTGACGGACAAAACATATTCATCACATTTTTATGATCTCCATTAAAATATAATGAATTTTTTTGTTTGTTTATTGCAAGACTTCTGCGGGTGCATAAAAGCTGTCAAGGAACCGCAGCAGGTTGGTGTGAAAAATTCAAAAAAAAAGGAGATTAGGACTGATCTTCTATTCATGTTTGAGGAGTAAGTGGATATACATTCTCTTGCACATGTCTTTCCAGTCTACAATTATATTTCTCTGCACAATGCATCTTCCATCATTTGCAGTAATTTCCTTCCCGTTATTTACAGTCGGTGCATTAGTTATCAAACATACTTTGTTAGATGGGATTCCTTAGAAGAGGTGGAATCATTTTATTGATTCCATCTTCATAACAAAACCCATCAAACAGCCTTTTTTCAGTCACTGTAGTCATCTATACTATTCTCAGTGTGCCTATTGCAAATTCCATTAAAATCTCTATGCAATACATCAGCCCATAAATGAAGAAAGGAGAATGCATGAAAATAGAATATATTATTATCTCATAGGATTATCCTACACATCAAATTCTACAGCACTCCTGTTTTCTGTTGTGTTTATTTTCGTTACTCAATTCTTGATTTTGATTAATAAAATTATATCATGCACTGCTGTATGCTCAGATGTTCATCTCATTTCAGGTTCCTCTCTCCTAAATCTGATATCCCACAGTTTGTATCCTGATATTTCAATTTTCTGTTTTCTTTCTGAGAGCCATTCTTAGGGAATAAGTCTATCAGCTATCTGAAATATTGTTGATTTCGCACATGTTTGCCATTTATTCTACAGGCGAGAAGAATTAAAGATTGCATTATGGGGAGATATTGCCAGGTCATTTCCCATCGAAGAAGTCAGAACCTATGATGAACCCGTGCTTGCAGTTTTCACCAGCATGAGAATCACCAAATACGAAGGTATTATCTTTTTTAGCTTATCTGTCTGTGGTTTTTGTTGAATCAGTTTGCTTTTCCAAAACATTTTTTGTGAACTGATTATGTTTGTTTCTGGAATTTCCTATGTGTAGGACGACTGAGTGCATCCAGCACAAATCATACATGCATCCTTCTCAATCCAGATATTGAACAAACCAAGAAATTGAAAAATCAGTAAGTACGGCACAAAAATTCTCTGCTGCTTGCTTATTTAACATTGCGAAAAAGATTTTCCCTGTTTCTTCAACAGCTCAATGACTCGCCATTCCAAATAATTCCTCACGTTCAAGAGTATTAATATTATTTCCCCTTCGAGTACTGCCCTGTGGCATATATGGCTATCAGCTACATTGTTTACAAGTATAGAAATAACCAACTTATCACGGCATCGCATGTTCTGATTTGAATGTTTTATTATGTGGGCACACTTTTCATCTGTTATAACATTGGCATTTTTCAGTACATAATCTCACAAATTACCATTCTAACTATCAAGAGTACTATTGTCTGTAATTTCAATCATGCTTGACAATTATGATGAAACACACATACTCTTTAATCTGATCCATGAACAGCTCCATTCTGTTTGTGCATGTTAATGATAGATGTGCCCTTCTCACCTACAATTACATTGCATCTTTCTAATGGAACAGAATAATGATATACATCATTTGTTCTTCCTATTTCTTGAACCACCTGCATCTCGGCAGACAATAAAAACGTTGCATCTGGTTTCTGGCTATTTCTAATGAAATCTGAACTGCATGATCATAAAATAATTGTTTCCTCATAGCAACAAATTTCAATTTCAGGTTCTCCAGAATAGCCGACAAAATCAGGGTCTCTGGTGTGTACACAAATTTGACATTCACAGGGGAAATGAACCAAGCAGATCGCAAAAGTATTGCAGAGCTGAAGGCACTGGATCCTGCAATACACGCAGTGAGTAACAATGCAACCTATCCACAATACCTTTTTGTTGAGCTTTTTAACTTTCAGCCATTAAGTATAATGATGAATTTATAAGATCTGCATCCCATGAATTGTTCAAATCTTACCATTATGCAGTGTACGCACATGCTTTTTGTTTGACATTTTTACACCGTATCAACTTTATACTACTCTTCATAACCAGCCCTTTAATTTCTCCTGGATATCTAGCTGGAAAAGAACCATCTTATATCAATGATTTCGTACAAACAAAACACAGTGACTATCTTCATCCACTGTTTTCTGGAATTCAGAATGCTACACCTGAATCTTATCAATATCAGTCTTTTCTGTGACCAAATATGTTTATTCAGCATTTTAGCAAACACACATTCCAAATGACCGCATAACGTTGATGGCCTATAAAAAACGTTTACATGGTTTAAATGATCAGACTATTCACAATTCTTTAATTGATTACCCTATGTCACAGCTTCCATACATAATGATCTCTTTTTCCATTCATTAAATCGCTGTTGTAGACAAAGTCAGTGTGGTGTAGGGCAGTCGTTGCAAGGTTTTTTGCGGAAAAGGGATGGTGGTATAATTCATGTTCCCATGACAAGTGTTATAAGGTCATGCTGAAGAATGAAGAAGGCGAAGATAAATATTTCTGTTTGGCTCATGGAGAAAACAAACCACAAAAAAGGTTTTCCCTTTCTTAATTCCTGCGCATAAATTCCCAAATTCATATTCTGTTTCAGCGCGATTGTTATTTTCCTGACCCAGCCATGTGCATGTGCAACTGGGTATCCAGTTATAGGGTCTTCATGATAATCGAAGATGAACATGACCAAGTGAATCTTACTTTGATGGGAAGATCAGCCGAGGAATTTTTCAATGCAACATGCCAGGACCTGTTGGACAAAAGATTTTATGAAACAGAAGCAACCCTCCCAGTTGAGATCAGTTCCAGAGTTGGAGAGACTTTTCTCTTTGAGATAAACATGAACAACCGAGGTCAATTTTTCCTCAGGTCCACCCTTGAAGATGATCATTCAAAAAAAAGGAGCTTGCCAGATGAAGACCCTGCAACAGAAATGGAAAATGAACAGCCAAGCTCGGAAACTCCCCCAAAACCATCAGTTGTAAAGAAGCGTGGGAACAAGGCTGTTGCAAAGAAATTGTTTGTCAATGAAATGAACAGAAAGGGGAACAGGTACCAATAGATTCCTTCCATGCACTCTTTTTCCCAACCATACTACTTTTGCAAATGTCCAAGAGACCTTTCAAATATTTGCTTATATGTTCAGGGACGAAGATGCTGACACTTCAATGGCATAGCTACCAAATTCGCCTAAAAGTAGGTGCATCTTTCTGCCTTGAAGATTAATGAGTGTTATAATCTGACAGCAAATATATGCCACTTTCAGTTTGCCTAGATTCATGCTGTTAGTTATAGTGTCTGCCTTAGCAAATAATCTGTGGCATTTCAACTGTCGTGGTAAAACTCAACCATCCAATTACAGCTATGCTATGTTTCTGATCACATCATAGTTAGTTAAGTTTCAAGCTGCGGCCAACTATCAAGACTTGCACCACTGGAACAAACCTGAAAAAAATAAACGATATGCACTTGAGATTATGGGCTCAAAATTCACATCCCTATGGACTCTTCAAAGGAACTGGTCACATATGTGTAATATGTGTATGATGGCATCTGTCACAGAACATACCCTCTTTGGTCAATCACATCTGTCCAAGTTAATTTCAATGATAGATACAAATCTATGTATGATGGTTTGTTGTGTGTTGACCCATTGTATAGATAATACAAGTCCAACTATCTGTGAGGAGGCAAATTTACTTATTTCTAACCACCTATTCATGAACTGGACAATGAACAGTTTCCATTCTTGCACTTTTGTCGTTTCTTTCAGGCGAACAAAAAGAACAATCAGAGGCAATTTTTTGGAAACAAGTGTGTGTACACCACTTTTCTCAGTTGACCAAGATAGTTTTGGGAGGCTGTCTTTCTAGACTTGCCTTGGATATTTTTGCTGCAGCGCTCTCCTTGATTATTAGTGTTCAAGTTAGTTTGTATGCTTAGTGACTATCATGGCAAAGATGAAACTGCTAATGTTGTGATCAAGAAGCATTTCTTGATCTGGATGTTAGCAGGTGTATCATTTTGCTATGTCATGGTATGTGCTGAAATTATGTATGTTCATATCTTTCTCCATGAATTCTCATGGTTTGTTTCCCATGCAAACTGAAACTGTGTAACAATACTATCATGCTGATGTATATATCACCCTAGCTGCTGTTTATGCTTACAGTTTTTTGCACAATAACATGGCCAAGTTGCCAGCACAAGACATATGGAATAAGTCAAATCACCTGTTTGTGGGAAAAATAGACACATATCCTACAAAAATGTTATTGCTTGAGCCTCTCTGTGCCAGTTATGGAATCCAATTTGCATGATTGGTTAGTTTAAAATTCAGATGTTTTATCTTCGGCACAAATCCTGGACCAAGTTTCTTTATTCACTTGACCATATTCTTGGCTGGTTGCATCCAACAGAAAAATGTCTCACCAAATTATTTTCCTGCCAAACCTATTTATGGAAGTGAGAACAAACTAGATCCGTAGAAAAGAATATGAGGTTGTGTGACTGCATACATGTCAGCAACATATTGAACAAAACACAACCTCCAAATGGTTTGTGTGCCAGGCTCCATTAAATTAATCTTGCACCTTTGTTTTGGACCTCCAAATAGTTTGTGTGCCGAGGCCCATGAGATTGATCTTGCCATTTTGTTTTAGAACACTTTCACTTCAATAAGATTGATACATGCTATGGTATACAATGCCAAGGTTTTTTTCAATTATTTAGTTGTATACTGATATTCAATATTGAGTGTTTGGATTCTTTGTTTGTAACCAAATGGTTGTTGACATTTGATTCATATCAATTTATACAACGTAAGTGGTTGTCCACCAAATTAATGCAGTCTCATTCTAGGCAACTACATTTGTCAGTTTACGCTCCATTCACGTTACACATTCTTAAATCAAACTAAGCTTCTAAACTGACCACCATAAAAAATTCAAAGCACACCTTTATCCTCCTCTTCATTTCAAGTTCTTGGTCCAGATTTTTTTAACAATTTACTAAATCATGATATGTGCAATTCACCTTTAAAAAGAGTATGTTGACATACATATTATCCTGTCCAAAATATCAAGTGGATCAAAAATCTATGGTCTGAATAACTGTTTTTCGGATTTATACTTGACATTCAAAAGTGGTTACTCCACTGCGATCAAATGCCTTTGTCTACCTACGTTTCTAGAATTTCCAAATTTATCCATCCACACTCAAAACCTTCTGCATAATACATTTTGAACAAAACTGTTGCTCATAGATGACTGTTCCTATAGTATAAAATTGTGGGTACAAAATAGCAATTCATTCAACTTTATATCGTGCCTTAAAATGTGTTCGCCTTATATAACGTGTTCTCCCGAATTTATCAGACATGTCCTTATGATATTTAATATTGAGTTTTTGGATTCTTTGTTTGTGACCAAATGGTTATTGACATTTGAGGCATATCAATTTATACAACATGAGTTGTTGTCCAAAAAATTAACACAGTTTAAGTCTAGGCAACTACATTTCTCAGTATACGCTTCGTTCGCGTTAGACATTCTTAAGTCAAAATAAGCTTTTACAATAATCATAATCAACAAATCAAACCGCAGATTTATAATCCTCTTCATTCCAATTTCTTAGTGCAGATTTTTTTAACAATTTACTAAATCATGATATATGCAATTCACCTTTAGGAAGGGTATGTAAATATACATGTTATGCTATCCAAGAATATGAGAATGCTGGATGCAACCAGCCATTCCAATGAGAAAGCTGGAAAAAAATATTCAGTTGAATACTGGCTTTAAATCACAGACCATTCCATCAGTGATAAAAACTATTTCACCCACCACTGCAACAGAACTTATTTCGCTCTTCCTATCTCTCTCCCTCTGTCTCCGCACCTCTCTCTTCATTCCCAACCAAATAACCTCTCCCAGCTCCAACTTCAGGGGAAACAAATCTCGCCCAGTGCCCAGGATACAACGTATTTGCAATAAATGGATTGATTTCGGCCCTGCTCAAGCAACAATCCTCGGTGATCTCTCAGTTAATTGATCACCATGACCCACACAAAAGGTATCAGCTGCTCTCATTTCGCAATCAGGACTTTCATCTTATGCGTTGCTATGTTTCAGATGTTAAATGGATGTCAAAATTCAGCTGCATTGGATTATCAGTGTACTTTTCTGTTCCAAATTGCATGCCTCATTTCTTGACTCTATACTCTTGGGATAAACGTTTTTGATTGTTCAACATTTGTTTATCTTTCTTATCATCCTATGGGATCACAAATTTCTTTTGTCTACTGGTGATTTTCTGAAGTCTGAACTGATATTACCCTCAGTTCAGTAGAGACCCTCTAAATTGACCATTTTGACTCAAGAGTTAGAGAGAAATTAAAAGAGCACGAAGGCATTTGAGATAAAAAGGACTATAGGTATGATGACTGCTACACCAGAAGAATGCTATCTAACAGTTCAGAACATTTCAGGCTATTAGACCTTTTCTTTTAAAACTGCTACTGGAACATAAATGACACACTCTTCTTGCAACTGAGATTTTTTAGATTTCTTTGCCTTGGCAACTTGAAACTTTAGTAATCTTTGCCTGAGCTTAATTAACAACTAATTAAATGAAATAACTAATTAAATGAAACAGAAATCTGACATCAACCCAAATCCAACATAAATGATCTCCTTGATGCATCACATTTGTTCAACCCAAATCAGAGCTATTCATAAACAAAATCATTTTGACGGAATAGACTATGATTTGAAACTACACCGTACCTTGATCAACTGAAGCTTTGTAACATGAATGTTGTTTTGACTTAGGGATTTCATCGAATCTGTTCAGTCAGCGCAGGTCTTTGATCAATCTTATTGTTCAAATACATGGAAATATTACGATGCTTCTCTTTATTCCATTCACTGAGCATATAAGAGTCAGGAAAAAGCTCATCTGCCCAAGAAATAGAACCCTGCAATCATTCTTGAATAACAAAGCCTTTAATCTGAACAATGAATGAAACCTCGGAACCATAGTTTATACTTGGTTACGCAGATATGTTGTGTGTCAACTTAGTTTCTCTTCGATGGTTCAACATTTCTTACTTTATTTACATCTTTTCCCTTCATACAATTTCAGATGTCTTTCGATGTTTGCTGGTCTTTTTCTTCTGGTTTCCTGTGGTTATTTGACAGTCTTTCATTCCAGCATCTATGCCACACCTTGCTGTATTAGATGCATCCAACTTTACTTTTTAACATCTCCAGCACCTAGCTTATCCATCATCACTTTTTAACTGTTGCATTCTCAATATGCAGTTCAAAAATGCACATTTAATCTCTTATTCACTTGATGTTATTCCCCATCCACCTGCAATGGTTCTAGAAATGACAGAGCCAAATACAATACCTTCTTATCTCGCTGAATTAATCGTATCCATCCCATTCATTCTCGCTTAATTGCACATGGTCCATTCCTTATTTAATGTGGTTACTTTCAATTCATATACATTGTATAAGAGCACACTCTAAATGCAAACAAAAAATCTGTTGGGCTGCATTCATTGCGCATGTGATGCATATGATTCTGGATCTTCAAATGACTAAGTTATTGTATACAGAACAATTCAAGGCAAAGTGCATGCTACGAAACCTGAATCCAAGACAACCGAATGCAGTTGTGGCAGCCAACAAGATTGCAGCAGTGGCAAAATCAGCTGGGCCAATAACACGAACAGGAAAAAAAATTGTGGGAATCTCTGTCGAGGATCCAGATTCCTCCAAAGACCCTGTCCCAAAGAGACCAAGAGGACGGCCATGTAAAAGGTCTACCTCTTAAAAAATGTTAATGTTTCACTATTTCCTATCTTCTGGTGTATATGATACATCACTACGTTCACTTGCTCATTCATCTGCTTGCTGCCTTTCTCTGTCCAATTGTTAGTTTGCAAAAATGGTATTTTTATGAGCAATCAAATAACTTTCTCTCCTTTTCATTCAATCACCATTTCGTTGGTTCCTTGGTAATTCTTTAGATGTTTGCTTTGTTTATCTGGTGTCTCAGTGTCTAATTTATGATTCTGCACATTCGTGTTTCAGTTTGTTCCCCTGTGGGTGTTTACATCGCTGTGTATGCTGCCTGTTCTCATGCTTTCTCTAATCAGTGGCCTTTCCAATTGTCCCGGTTATGGTTTTGTCCGATTTTCTGATATTGTTGCTTCCGTAACATTTGCTATTTTTTCCCCTTCAGGCCGCATAGAGAAAAGGAATCCTTTCCAGAGATGCCTGCACCAGCAAAAAAAAAGGGCAACCCTAATTGGACTAAGAAGGCAGTCAAAGGCCCAAAAAACCCCACACATCAATGGTACAAATTTCTAAATTTCATTTCCTGTTGGATCTCCCAATCTAAAACACAACGCCATTTAAAATTACGGCACACAAACATTCTTGGTCAAGAATTATATGCTGGTTTCGTCCTTTCTATTTACAGCATGGAGTTCTTCAGCCATTAAAAACATAAATATCATGTACTCCAGGCCATATCATATGGTTTAGTCCTGGTGAGATAAATGAGTATGCTGGACCAATTCTTAGATAGGTGTAATTAGTCAAAGAAACATCATTAACGTGTGAATAAATGTGCACAACCAATGATTTGCCTCAGCAAACATATATGAGTACTTGATTACATATCAGTGACTAGCCTAAGTGCTTGCTTATTTGTCAATGAAATATACAAGTATTGAACTTCACATAGATGTATAGCCAAAAAATACAGGTGCCAAATATCTACTTTCTATGCCACTGTTACCATCCAATGCTTTCAAACTGTGATATCATTGAATTCAATTTGACAAAAAACAAACTATGCCATATCAACTTGCCATTTTTCAGGACATGGGAAGAAGATACACCTCTGCCAGCCACTGCAAAACCTGCCGAGAAGAGGAAACCCAAACAACAAGAAGAGTCACAACTTTTTAGTAGAAATCTCCAACATGACAAAAATCAAAGCCCAAGAAAACAAGGGAGAGCAAGTTCAACAAACATTCCAGATGCAACCCTGGACAATCTTATCCAGCTGTTGGAAAACCAGACTGAACAAATTGCACAACAGAACATGCTGATGCTGGATCAAATAGGCCAGATGAGTGACATCAAGAAACTTTTGATTGGATTTAAGGGATTTTTTGATCAGGCAACGGAGGTCAACATTAGGTTAATCTCCGTACCTATGTTATTTTACACCAATACTTGCAGCTTTCAAATTTCCTTCATCAGTTTCGGCTTTTTTTTACTGCATGCAGGTACAACAGGCAGACACCTACAGACACAACTCATGGCACTAATCAACCCTATGCAGGAACATCCATGGAACAGCCTGCAAACAACACCAATCATGGAATTGATCCGGGATTGTCAGAAAATAGATTCAATCAATCATTCAACTGGAATGTGTCAGGTACATGATCTATTTATGCCAGGGAAACCACGACTCCCTATTTTTGTTCCACAAACCAGTGTATTTCCAAATTATTATTATTCTCATATGTACAGGATCTATTCAAGATATGCATTCATTCTGATCTGGAACACGAACATGACTGTTATATTATGTTAGCACTCATTTGGCTTCCCATGGAACCTCACCTTTCATTTTCAACATAATCGGTTTTGGTTTAGTTTTTTCCCCGTGCTGGATAATGTTCTCAACTAAATTAACAATGTATCTCATATGTGATGATGTTAATTTACATTGACCATTTGTTGACTTCTTTTTCTCATGTTGACGTTCGTGATGAGATGATTTAGGTTAATGCGAAGGGAGGTTGCATTGTTCCTGAAAAGAACCGTGGACCAAATATTGAGCAATCTGATCTAAATTACGCCTACCGTCCCATGTCTGTAATATATTCATCGTTTCTGGATTTTCAATAACCTAAACATGGTCTCCAAACTTCCAATCCTTTGTAATATATTTCTATGTCGCAGATGATACGGCCAAGGTCTGTAACATATTTCTGTGCTAGACTGTCTCAAGTTTCATGAGTCTGTGCCTGAACTATTTTGTCCTTGAAATTATTTCTGTGCATCTAATGTCCCACGTCTGATTGATGTTTTTGTTCCTTTTATATACTGCCTGCAAGGGCAATTTCATTTATTTGATTAATTGATTTGTCGTGATTGGAGTTGAGGTCTAAATCAGACATAATGAATAAAAGCATGGGTTGAATATACAATAATGAATCTTAAGCCAATAGATCATCACCAATCAATCATTCTACGGCCAGATATACAGTGAATATGCAAACAAATTAAAATACATTATTCAACGAACAAGAAATAATGAATCCTCTTTAGATAATCATTATACGGGCAAATAGTATAATCAATCTTATTTCATAAGCTGGTGCTCTTTCTCAACATACAAACAAATTAATATGCATCTATCTATATGATGAATAAAATCCATTGGATTAGGTCATCGAACAAGAAATTTCCCAGAGACACTCATGTTTCCCAATCTTATAAATGTGATTCTTTTGGCACTATGTCAACTTTTTCATGCCTGTATTTACCCCGATATTGTTATAGCTCTTTACATCTCAGACATTTCCAATCAAGCTAACAAAACATCTGTTTTCAATTACTCAATGTCTTTTTCATTCTATCAACAAATTTTTACTTTACATTTTTCTCTCAATTATTTATACTGTCATTTTATTATATAACCGCGCAACGCGCGGGGAACAACCTCGTTCATACATATGTATGAAGTCATGAACATATGTGAAATGATTTTATGCCCTTTTGGAGGCCCCAATCAGCTGTGACATGTCATGTCATTGTTATCTATTGTCAAATCACATTAGTAAACGTACGCAGACCATAGCGGTTCAACGTTGCAGGCTCCTTCATGAACAAAATAAATTTAGGATATATCACAGTTCTTAATATATTTCTACCTAAAAACGGAATATTGATCGAAGATAGGAATATTAATCAAAGTGAAAGCCTGCTTACCCCAAAGAAGGGAGCTGAAAGAGTCGGATGTTGAACTCTACTGTGAGATACTGTAAAAAGCTTATCGATACGGTCAGTAGAATCAAGAACAAACCGCTGACACGCATCTCTACCAAAATCAAAAAAATAAATATCGTTTGTATCCATATCTCTCACCGACACATCAATCCTGGCTTTGTGTATCAATTTTGAACTATTCAAAACATAGCTCGTCCCAAGATTCCCACTGAGGTCAAACTCTTCAAGATTTGGAGCATATATACAGACTTTGTTATTATAATCATCATGGGGGAAAAAAACGCATAACCTTGTTCAAACTCACACGAAGTCTTTTTAGTTTAGGTGCATATATGCCGAAATGAAACACAAGTTCATAATATTGTTGCACCTCCAAATGCACTACAACAAAAAGTACTGGTTACGAAGATAAAATGCCGTCACAAAAGAATAAACTCTTCGCAAATGCTCTTTTACGAAAGCAAAGCGAGTATTAACGACCACATGCCTTCTGCCCCATTTGCTAATAACGACGGTAAATCTATTTGCGACGGCAAAAAATTCCGTGACAATTATATTCTATTTGAAACGGCAAGTTGCTACGAAGATTGCCGTCGCAAGATTTGTTAATCACAATGTTGTTTGGTATACTATCGTCACAATCTGTTTTTTGCAACGGCAAAGTTGCCATCGCAAAATCAATTTTTGCCAGAAAAAAGGATCCATTTCTTTGCGATGCCACATTGACCATCGCAAAGAATTGAAGCCGTTCAAAATATACAAATTAACAAAGCAGCAGCCACTACTATGTGGCATTGCATCACACACATCAAACTCATGGCTTGAAAAGAAATACAAGGCACAGTATAATAAAACTAATAAATTGAACAACCACTGTTATAATAAAACAATAGCCACCATACATCCATCCATTCATATTCATCTAAACTAAACTGCATTTAGTAGTACTCCCTTTGTTGAAGACTAGAAAAAATACCACAAGCGAGGCATGGTAATTTGATGATGAAGAAAAAAAACTCGGGCTTCGAACATCATGCTCACCAAGTCACTGTGATTTCACATATTTAAACCTGTTTCAATGCAATACTTATCCAACATTCAGATACATGTGAGATTCAAAACAAAGCAAAGGAACTCACAATACTTGATGAAAGGTTGTCAAATCAATTGAAAACTAATGAGCTAATTAGAATGAACTGATGATGTCCTACAAAAAAATTTAGACATTAACTTATTTGGAAGCTCAGAGTACATAAGCATATTAGTGTCATCAAATCTGGGTGTACGACAACCAGACTCCTAAAACCTAATATGGAACATTATAGTATGACCAAGACGAATAAGTAAAACAAATTAGGTGAGATGACTTTGATTCAGTTGTTCTGAATTGGTGATGAAAGAAATAGCTTTAGTACACTAATTTCAATTTTGGAAAAAACAAAAACCAAAATGAAATTCAATGGATGCCAAATCAACCATGTAAATGCAATGATACATACGTAAACAATTATAACTGTATGAATAGCTTTCAACAGAGTAGAACTTACTCAGAAAGATAAGTGTAGCTGAGATGTATTCCAAAACCTGGTATTGACCACATTCAACAGCTTTTTCTAATGCCAAGAAATCCTACATCATGCTCATTTCAGTTTTCACTAATCGTGTTTTCACAAATAAACGATGAATAGGATTGTATTTCAGTATCTGAATAGACGGAAAAGGATGCATACGTCATTAGAGGTCAACCAACTGAATTTCTCATTACCAATCTTCACACCGGAGAGTAGCAACCATAACCTTATGAAAGTATACACAACAAGAGAATGTAATATATGCATATAAGAAGTCAAGATCGAGCTTAAACTAAACTCTGATAGGTAAGAAATTGACAAACCTTGTGAGCGGGAAGATCCAGGTATGCTGAACTAAACTCTAAGCCATATCGGTATGCTGCTGCAAGAAGATATGGAATCATAAGAGTAGAAGCTTTGTGAGAATGAATGCCAGCGAAATTTCACTTTAAATTAAAACAGATGTATAATCTAAGTGGGTCAGAAACCCTGCCAAAAAGAAAACAGGTGCAAGTTAGAAACTGAAATATGCATCAATGAAACTATAGCTATTAAAATTAGGGTGCCTATATAACACTGAAGCTATCTTATGAAATGTCAAGAGGAAATATAGAAGGTGACATCCTCATAGCTAGTTAAACTAGTAGGAACACCAGCATCATGATTAAACTCCCAGAATCACGATGAATGCTTGTTACACCAAGAATGGATTGTGGATGAAAAGTAGCCATGACAAACACTTGAGCCAAATTAAACAGGCACACAGTGATGCATAATCACTAAAGTATAAGTTCATCCAGCAGAAGATTAAACTGAAACACTCGTGCTTCAGTTTACTCAGGATTATACAGAAGATTAAACTTAAAAGTGTGCAATTATATCGTTTTCTCTATTATTCCAACGTAGATCTAATTGAGATGTCAGAAGAATTACCAATGATTGATGATAAAATTTGTAAAATAATATTAGCCCACTTCATATTAAGTCAACACTATGTAAAAAATGATCAATCACTGATAATAAATGCAGTGTCAATGCATATGAAAATAGAACAACAAACACACGAATAGAATCTATTTAAAAAAATAACAAAAGTTTTAACTATGTTGACGTCGATATGTCCACCATCCAAACCCTACGCGTTAACACGTTGTTTGACTTAACTAATATGTTCATTTTATTTTTATTATTTCTTTATTTCTTTAAGGTTTAGGATTAGAGTTTAGAGTATAGGATTGTGGTAAATTTTTTGACATGATAAAATAGATATAAGGGCAACTTAGTTTGAAGGCGAATAAATGTGAGATACTTAGTTTCAATTTATTATTGACAGAGAGATAAATTGTGTTTTATTCTTGGAGACAAAAATATAGTCACATCGGTTAGACATATGGATTGAGGTCGAATTCAAGTGAAAAATTATAATATTTTTATAGCGCGCTTGGCTTAGTTTGATCATCTCATCCAACGGTCAAATTTGCAAAATGAATTCTATTTTGTGATTTAGTTTCATAAACATTTATTTTTCCCTATAATCAACAAACAATATAGATAACACTAGTACTTATATGAAGAACTTAAACAATACAAGAAACCAAAACGGCCTGATGAGAAATGAATCCACATACACACATCTACCTCGTAGTAGATAAGATTGTGCAAAAAAAATAATTAACCTCGTCATAATTTGTTTAGTGTCCAGTCAATGAGGTCAAATAATACTAAAATAAATTTTTTATGGATCGAATTTGCTCATTCTCCTTATGGGGGGGGGGGGGGGGGGGGGGTGTAGCTAAATTGATCTTTTTTATCAATTTTTTTTTACATGGTAAAATAGATATGAACCCCACGAGAATACTTATGCGGAACTTGGTTTCAATGCAAATTATTTTTTTACATAGCGAAAAATGGAGTTTTATTCTAAAACATCTTAGGGTCACAAAGGTTCAACAAACCGATCAATCTCGAATTCAAGTCAAACGGTTATAAGTTTTTAATAGTGCACTTAAAGTATTTTAATCATCCAATCCAACAGTCATTTTTGGGTAAAAATTTTATTTGTTGGCAAAAATGATTTTGCGACGGTAAATTGTTGAACTTTTTGCAACGACAGAAAAGTGTTGTCGCAATTGATGAAACATTTTGCGACGGCATAAAAAAGCCATTGCAATTGATGAAATATTTTGCGACGACATCGGCTTGCCGTTGCAAAAGGTTTTCACATTCGCGACGGTTATTTTGCTCTCACCATAAGTAGGTATTCAAGAAATTTTAACAAATTGAATTTTTTGTTGTAGTTAAACTCAAATTTTCAAGTTGAGGACAACAAGAAAAGAGGCGCTGCATTATATCATTGCGAGGATAGTAATGTCTAAGAACAACAAAGAGAATCTTGAGACCTGGAAAACAATCTAAAGTATGATCAGGAATGATACTGGTATCCATACCGTGGTGTATGTCGAGCTTTAAAGATACCAAGGTCTAAGGCTTCGACTAAACAAAGTACAAGGAATGTCAATGCTGTCAATGTCAATGTCAAAAACCTGTTTCGAGTTGAGCAACATCACGCCTAAGGGCAGTGGAAATCCAAGTTTCGACACGAGAAACATGATCTTCGTATCTGTCACAACAAAGACTTAATGTGTGAATTTTCGAAGAGGAGTACTCGATCCACAAATCTGCGGAACCGGCTTTTCTAGAGTACTCGATGCGAGGGAAGGTTGGGCCCCAGGCAAGGCGTGGCTCACCGGATCTGGGACCGAGGATGAGACAGTTGGTGCTGGGGAAGAGATGGTGGACAAGTGAGGGCGCGTTTTCGGCAAGCATCAGCGACACGTTGGACAGTGTGGTTCAGCCGAGATGTGGCGGCATATCATCCCTAGGGCGAGGGCGTGTCGCCAAAATGTCGGACTGGTATATGTCTTTTGGGCTTCTCTGGGCCTCTTTTGTTTGGTCCAGGATTTACATAGCCTGGACAAAGTTGCTTGAAAAGAGTTAGGATGGTGAGCCTGCGTGTTTCGGCTTCATATTATGGAGGGCTGCTTTTGTGTGCCTTCAGTTTATGGGATCCGAGCGACCTTTTCATCTCGATCCTCGTATCGTCTGGTTCTTTTGGCTCAATCTACAACTGCTCCAGGGTGTGGGAATCAGGAGCTTTTACCTCGACTTAGAGATGATGCCCAAATAAGCAAAGAGCGTGCCCCCAGATTTTTTGACAACCTTGTGCTACCCTGGTTTATTTATATAGGTTTGTGAACTAGTTTTAGTTGTAAAATAGTAATGCGCTAGGGATTTCGTTCAATCTGACCGAATAATCCAGTGAAACTCTGTATTATTATTATCTATTGAAAATGAAAATTATCGCGCGCCATCTACAAAAAAAGAGAGTGATGGACTGCATAAGCCTCCTTAATTTTAGTGTTGTACTACTCCGACCTCTAAAGATTCATTAATAGTCTCGCTGATGTGTTGTATTTTGTTTGTTTATATTGTTTGTTTTTTTTTAATTTCAATAAAAAATTTCAGGTATAGATGGTGCGAACTTGATTCAAGGTGATCCATCTCCATTTCATTGTCTAGATTACATAAAAAGTAAAATGATGGCTGATTATTGAAACTTGTCTTAGTCTACAGTGAACCAGTGACTCAAGAACTATCGAAATATTTCCTGAATAAAAATAAAATAAAATAAACAAAGGAAAAAAAACTCAACTAAACTACGTCGTTTGGGTAAGGAACATAACCGCCTCGCTGCTCATCCCTGCAGCGGAAAGAGGAATGAGATAGATAAAGCTTCCCGATAAACACGACCCTCTCAATTTCTTCTCTTCACCCTAATAATAAGCTGAGCTAGGGATTTGATCTTCAACTCTGCACAAGTTTCCTTCGATTCGCTTCAGCGATGGCGACCGCTTCAGGTTCGTTAAATCTCTGCCTTGTATCTTCTTCTCGCGCGTCTCTCACCTTTACTCATCTCTCAAATCGTTTAGAAAAAAATCAAACTTTTACGTGATTTAATTGTAATTGACTGGAATGAAACCACGTAATCGTAAAAATTACTAGTGTAGATTGATAATTTGGGGATTTTAGTTTAGTCGGTTGAAATTTTAGGGTTACCTGGAGATGAATTGATAGATTTAGATCTCAGAACATCTGATATTCAATTATAGTTCAGAAATTATGTGCATATACTCAACCTGAGTTCGAAAATGCTTAATTATGAGTTTGAGTGGTGAAAAAAGAAAATGGAAGTTCATAATTTTGATGTGTTCACTTTTATGGGTATTGTATTGTAGTGGCATTCAAGTCTAGGGAAGATCATCGTAAGCAAATTGAATTAGAAGAAGCGCGTAAGGCTGGGCTTGCGCCAGCTGAGGTTGATGAGGATGGAAAGGAGATCAATCCACATATTCCCCAGTATATGTCTTCTGCACCATGGTATCTCAATGCCGAGAGACCTGTAAGCTGTTTGTTAATTTTTTAATGAAGTTCATAGTTTTGACAATGGGGTCATAGTACGAGGTATGAGTTTGGTTATTGATGCTTTTGTATTGGATTGGGTAATGGTTCTATTTAGAGTTTGAAACATCAAAGGAAATGGAAGTCGGATCCGAATTACACAACGTCATGGTACGACAGAGGCAAAAAGATATTCCAGGCTGATAAGTATAGGAAGGGTGCATGTCAGAAGTAAGTGGCTCTCTCCCTCTCCCTCCCCCTCACTCTCTCCATGTATATGGGAGGTTGTATACAAACTAGGTCTTAAAACCAACAATAACAATTGTTTTTTTACATTTTCGATAATACAATTGTATTCAGGGTTTAGAGCAATTTTGGTGACTTATGTTTGCTTTAACCACTTTGGGGTGTGATATATCCCTTTCCCATAGAAAAATGAGCTATTTCTCATTACTAGATGTGCTGAAAACTAAGTTTTTAATGTCTTTGTTTGCAGTTGTGGAGCCATGACACATGATATCAAATCTTGTATGGAAAGACCCAGGAAAGTGGGAGCAAAATATACGAATAAACACATTGCTCCTGATGAGAAGGTTGAGACTTTTGAGCTCGACTATGATGGAAAACGGGACCGCTGGAATGGATTTGACGCATCATCCTATGCCCTGGTCATCGAGAGATATGAATCAAGAGATGAAGCTCGAAGGAAATTTTTAAAAGAACAACAACTTAAGAAACTGGAGGAGAAAAATAATAACCCTAATGGTGAGGAAGCGGTTAGTGAAGAAGATGTAGAGGCTGATGATGAGGATGATCTGAGGGTGGATGAAGCCAAGGTTGATGAGAGCAAACAAATGGACTTCGCAAAGGTTGAGAAACGTGTGCGCACAACTGGTGGTGGGAGTACAGGAACTGTCAGGTAACAGCTTATCATTGGATGCTTTATTCTCTTGTGTAAAATGGTTGTTATCTCTGCACATATAATTGTGTTTTACATGCTGGTTTTTCTAAAGTTGTGCTAGAATTGTGTTTTCTTCAATGGTTTGGTGTCGTACATTTAAATGTTATTCACATATATTTTTCTTCAGGAATTTGCGTATTCGTGAGGATACTGCAAAGTATCTTTTAAACCTTGACGTCAACTCTGCACATTATGATCCCAAAACCCGATCCATGCGTGAGGATCCCCTTCCAGATGCCGATCCAAATGAGAAATTCTATGCTGTAAGTGCCTTAGAAAGTTGTTCCAAGTGAATGATTCTTTTTGAAGTATCTTCATCTGTTACTGATGTCAATTCTGGTATTTATATTATAGGGTGATAACAAATATAGAAACAGTGGTCAAGCTATGGAGTTCAAGGAGCTGAATCTCCATTCTCTGGAAGCATTTGATAAGGGACAAGACATTCACATGCAAGCAGCTCCGTCCCAAGCAGAGTTACTTTATAAGAACTATAAGGTAATAAAGGAGAATTTGAAGACACACACAAAGGAGACCATCCTAGAGAAGTATGGCAATGCAGCTAGTGAAGAAGCAATTCCTAGGGAGCTTCTACTGGGACAGAGTGAAAAAGAAGTTGAATATGATCGTGCTGGGAGGATTATCAAAGGACAGGTAAATAATTTGCTTGTTGGAGCTATATATGGGATTTTTTGTAGAAATTTCGTTTTTATCTGCCTCATTATGGACACAGCAGGGGTATTGAACTTGTCAAACATTCAATTGTTATGTCTCTGATCACACTGTCTTGCACTGATACAGGAAATGACACTTCCGAGAAGCAAATATGAAGAAGATGTCTATATTAACAACCATACCAGTGTATGGGGTTCGTGGTGGAAGGATCATCAATGGGGATACAGGTGTTGTCAGCAGTTAACTCGAAACAGTTATTGCACGGGTGCTGCCGGAATTGAGGCCTCTGAGGCTGCAATGGATCTAATGAAGGCTAACATTGCTCGTAAAGAGGCTGCTGGAGAGATGCCTCCTCCTGCTGAGGAGAAAAGGCCAGCTACGTGGGGGACTGACATTCCAGATGATTTGGTCTTAGATGAGAAACTACTTGCTGAATCTCTCAAGAAGGAGGATGCAAGAAAGAAAGAAGAGAGAGATGAGAGAAAACGCAAATACAATGTTAGATGGAATGATGAGGTTACTGCAGAGGATATGGAGGCTTACAGGATGAAGAAAGTTCACCATGATGATCCAATGAAGGAGTTTCTCGACTAAGTTCAGATGTGTTGTCTTATGGTGAAGCCTCCCAACTGCGTAACCGATCATACTGGTACAGTTTGGTCAGATCAGCACTTGAATCAGAGGTGACATAGTACCCTGAGCAGGAGTCTCCATCTTTGAAATGTGAATTGTTTAGCAAATATCATATGTGAGGTGTGATTACTATAAGATGCTGGTTAATTGGAAGTTATGTTGCTGTTAGAGAGTGAATGGTAGCAGTCACTCTTTCTTCAGTTGTATTGCTTTACTTGTTCCAAGTGTAAAACTCGTTGAGTCAAGATATTTGTTTGATATTTTCTTTTGACTGAAATATTCCTATAATGTGTTAAATCTCTTTTGATAAATTAATAATTAATAATTTTGAGACTAATAAAATTTATTAATTTAACGAGAATATTAAATTAATATTTAAAAAATTTAAATTTAATTTTTGATAAAAAAATATTATTTTATTAAAGTTATTAATTAATTGAATATTAAATTATGGAAGGTTTAGCTGATTTATGAATGAATCGTGGAATATGCATAGTTGGCAGCTAAAATTTGTACATAAAAATCCCATACATATCACAGCTTTATTTACATCCTAACCAGTTTATCCATACTGATCGGTAAAGTTCTGTTACAATGGATGGCGGGCAAACTTCTCCTGATTTTTCATCTCTGCTCTGAATCGAGCTATAAACTCTTCTGCTCTTTTATCAATTCCATGCATCTGTGGAGAGGCAAATTCTAACGACTCCCACAGATCATCCGCAGCACTAGTGACTCCCCCAGCCTCGCTAGTTTCGATAACTTCAGTCTTAATTTGCTTGCTTGTTTCTGTAACTGAGGAATCAGCAACATGCTTTTTGACATACTTGGCTTTCGGAGGTTGAGAGCTCTCAGCGGCGAGCTGGGAGACATGTGCAGGCTCTTTGAAGAGATTGTCAACATAAACATGTGCATGCCGATGTTGAAGGAGGCTACGGTGAAGGCGTGCCTTGCGCTGAAAGTGAAGCTGAAGAAATTTGTAGGGTCGAAGTCGAATGGACATTGTAGTGGAGGGATTGACACGATTTCTGTGTTTGTGGATGCCTTTGCGTTTGTGGAGCGTACTGTGTAGTTTGGAAGTGAAGCTCTTCCAAGCCTTTCTGGCTCGTGGAAGCCTCAGCCGCAAGCAAGACATGGATGAGTTGCGGAGAGGTTGTGCTAGGGAGGTTCTTTATAGGAGGGTAAGCTGCTAGATCGTACTCTTTGAAATTTTGGATGCTAATTTGCATTGTGCATACTTTAAGAGTGAGATTGTAGCTTACTTCTTAAGCGACGCGCTTCACTTTAAGGAAAATGAAGGAACAAAAGGCAGAATGATTCTAGAATCCAAGTTGCAATAAGATTAAATCGAATAACTCCCAACTCTCCAAGGGGTAAGAAAGATACCTTCAGTTGAGCAATAACTGCTATTATCTACTCTCCTAACTAGTACAGTACAATAGTACACTGCATCTGATTAACACATACAGCAGACAGCAAGAAAAAGAGATTGATTGTTCCATTTCATACAGAGTATCGAAAACTCATAGATAACAATCTCTTTCTGTCTGCAGTGAGTATGCATGCAGCCACAAAGAACTTGCATTGATAACATTATAATTTCTTTGGAATGGAACATGTTGCTCTGGAAAATGAAATTCGGAGACCTTTGAATTTGCTTATTCTCAGAACGGAACTGTGCTAAATTGATCATACTAGAACACTATACTACACAATTTCCTGGCGGTGAATCACCAATCCCAGAGAAGTTGAGATGGCACAGGAAAACAAAAATGATACAGCATACATTGGCTACAATCAGAGTTTATGTAAACACTTAAATAAGGGCTTTAATTCCAAATTGTTGTATGTCTCTTATCCTCCATATCGGAAGAAGAGCACCATCAGGAAGGTCTTCAGGATCCCAGGGTTGCATGGCCCATTGATAGTACACGGATTGTATTGTATCCTAACAAATTAATTAGATTTCAGAAAAAAGCTGGGTTAGTACATGTAAATTTTCCATGTATGATACTAACACATACATGCACGGATAATGACTTCGGGAGGTACAAGTTTTTTCTAGAGAAAATGGTATGAGGTTCATGCACAGATAATGACTTAAGGAGCAACTAAACTCAAACTAAATCGCTACTAATTTACTATACTAAGCTATAGTTATGCTGATGTGGGAAAAAAAACATTCATATATGAATATTCTTTACCTGGCTGCCTTCTGTTATTGCACCATTTTTATCACGGACACAATAGACTTGCTGCGTTTTGAACTGGAACAAGTTTGAAAACGAGTAGTTACTATCAGAATCAACGTAACTGTTACAATTTAGGACAAAATAGAAAATACCTACCCAGACAATGATTATGGGTGAATCTCCCAGCATTTTGGTTTCTTTTACTTCCACATCAGATATATGTAGAATCTGCACTTCCAAAAAACAACCATTTAAAGCTTACATGAGTAGCACACACAAAAGCATGTATTGGGAACCTTAATTAAGTCTCCTATTTATGCAAACAGCTACATGTGAATTTTTATTTTTATTTGAGATAAAATGATGTGAGTACCACATCAATGTGGGTCAAATTGGAAAAGAGCTTACTTTCATCCCATCGCCAAACTACAGATTACTTATAGATTAGCTTGAGCAGAGACTTGCATTTTCTTTTCATTTTAAACATATGTTGTTTACCAATTCCCCAAGTCAGATTCCTCCAACTTCTCTTCTCAGTTTTTTTTGGAAAGCACCTTCAGACTCAATTAATATGTTTTACAATCACGACAAAATGAATCTATAGGCTCGTGTTTTGACTTTCTTGTCAATTCAGAATGTAAAAGTTGAAAAATGAGTATATTTTCGGGAGAAGCAAACCTTTTACCTTGTTATCGAAAAATATGCCATGGCTTTGAAAAGCCTGACGCTCAGCTTTACACCGCTCAATCACCTCATTGCCACAGTACTTCTTCAATGTTTCAGAATCTCCCTATTAATAGCAGGCATTTGTCAATCCAAAAAGATGGGCAAATCAATCATTAAGATGAAGAAAAAGAAGAGAGAAAGATATGCAACATGTGAAGTGCCACAATTTGTAGCATTTCTAACCTTCATGTAAGCATTTAGGACGGGTTTGACCACACTCTGAATTTCTACCACAAAATCTGGTAAAGAGAAAGACCTGATGCATACAAAAATCACAATGGAAAAAAGAAATTAAAAAAGAAATCAAAACATTTGAATAAATATGGGAAGCCAAATAAGTATATGATCATACGGGTCTCGTGCACGGATCTCCTTGATTGATGCGGCAGCATTTGTTTCTTGAAAAATGGCTTCATTGATACTGCAAAAGGGAGCACAATTCACTCAAGCAATCAAATATATACCAATTGCCTTCATGATTTAAATACTGTTCACAAGTATTGAGAAAAACAGCAATCCAGGTTGAGAACCATACTCTTGAATTTTGTGAACAATTGGGCTATCAGTATTTTCCCAGCGGTCCTTCATGTCATCAATGATCTGCCAATTTGGTAAACCAGGAGAGGTAATATAAAGATTTATAGGGACAATTGACAGCTCGCTCTTACTCTCATACACTTGTTCAGTAGTTTAATACGAATGATAGTAATTATTAATAATATTTACATTGATTAGAAGTGATAAGTGATACAGTATAGACATTTAAACATCATATCTTCACCAAAATGAAGTAGAAACGAGACTTTAACTTCGGCAAAAACATCTGAACTGCAACAGTATACCTCCTCGCCTTTTACTTTAACAGGTTCACTTATTCCACTGATGCGCTTGAATACAGGATTGCCTTGCATCTATGTATGAGAAGGGACAAGAAACATATTCCAAATAAGAGGAGATGTAAATGTAATATGACTCTTTCAAACTACTTCACATAAGCACAAAACTTACCTTCATTCTGAAAGCCTCCCACTTTTTGCCCCAACGGGATTGTTTGGTTGGTATAATAGCAATGCCACTTGTTGCACTTCTTTCAACTCGTGGGACGGAAGAAGGATCAAAGCCCAGATGTTTATTCTTGTTTGGATTACCCTTTATCTCATCAATTACAATGTCATACCCTTTTTTGGCCATGTCAACAAACTTTGTATCCTTGAATCTATGGAAGACAGAGGAAACATTTAATGAAGAGACCCTTGACCTAAATTTTCTAAACAATGTTTCTGCAGTATCAGTAGGCCCTGATTGCTGGTTTTTGTCTTCCTCGGATGAGGCCTTACTTCTGTATTTTTCATCAGCAACATGCTCAGCTGAAGCACCAGAAGGCCCTGAAGCCTGTTCTTTCCCAATTCCAAAAGATCCTTTGACCTGATTTAGACAAACAAAAGTAGAGAGATAAATATCAACGAATTGAAATATTTAAAGCACATGGTAAAAGGCACAAACCAATGAGCCAACCTCTTCTGTGGCTGCCGATATCTTCTCTTTTACATTGGCAGAAGCCTGTGTACATTATTGTCAAATGATAACATTCGTATCAGAGAAGCAGCAAATATTACGATGAAAAATTAAAAACAATTGCTAATGTGGCGATAACAACTGGTGCATAGCAGAAGAATGCAGCCTAAGAGCTACACAACTGTACAGAAATCCAAATAGTAATAGGAACCATGCTTGTCTAGAAAATTTGAGCTTTGTAAGTGATACCTTCTTTGCTGCTTCTTCAGCCTCTGTCCAAACACCATCCACCTTCTTGTACAGCTGCTCCGTTGTCTGCTTTGTTCTGCATTTGCGATTTCACCATCTCAGAGCCACCATGGTTAGTGCCCACCAGCCTCGACATACAAGAGTATGTCTCAGCCTATAGAACGCTATAATCATATGAAAAATTAAGTCACTTTATTACTATAATTACCTCTCTTTCAGACCGTCTTTCACCACTTTGAGCTCTTCTACTTGCTCCTTCAGCTCCTTGACTGTTTTTTTAAAATGTGGATTCCTGCGTACAGGAACATGATTGTGAATTTAATGTTGTAATCCCCTAATGTGATAAACAACAGAAAACAAACTCATGAGGGTTTAGGGGTTTCTTTTGTTCATTGAACTAATGATCAGAAAATGAGTTCGCATACAAAAAAAACTGTGATGTTGGGAATTCAGCAACTTTCACTTAACAATGGGGACTGCAGCTAATCCCAAGTAATACAAGTACTAAGTTAACACCAATCTAAACAAGGAATGCCAATTCATTACTCAAAAAAGTTTAAAGGCAAGAATACACAAAAATTAACACACAAATGCAGAATAGAGTGAGAGGAGAGAATGAGAAATACTTATTGGTTTCTTCCTTGATCTGCGTCGAAAACTCATTGAACACACTGAACCGACGATTCCCCAAATACCCATTTGCCGAAAGCAATCGAATTTTCGTGCTCGCAACCTATCTCAGCAAAACCCAACCCGCCAAAAACCACGAAACACATCAATGTCAAAATCAAATTGAGCTTCATTAACTCCCAAAAGTTTCAAACTTTTGATTGGCAAAGTGTTCCGAAAACAGTACCTGTTGATGAGACTGAAGAAAGAGGGTTTGTCTGTGTAGGAACAAATCTCGAACCAGTTTTCTGCCCGTCATGAAACTTGAGGCAAGCCAAAAAGTTTGGAGAAAAAAAAAATGGGGTCTTTAAGATTTTAATTTGCTCTGAGAAGAGGGGAGGAATTAATATTCAGTTTCCATACTTGGGAAGAAAGAAAAGGACGATCAAATGTGTGTTTCACTGCTGCTGAACCCAAAAAGGCCTTCAAACACCAGGCGCTAGGGTTTAAGGATTTAGTTTGTTTATTGAACTCTATTTCCCTACAGCAAAAAATTTGGGACTTGATCACTTGAGCCCAAAAGGCCTAATTGAAATTCTTCTCTCACTATGGATCTGCCTAATTTGGCAATATAAATTCTCTTATTTGGTGTATTTTTTCCATCAACAAATAGAATAAGCGAAGAAATAGAATAAACAACATTCTTCTTATTTTAGAGTAAATGACCCATTTTATAGGAATCCATATTACACTCCTAATAGGAATATAGGGTACAATAAAATATTATTTGATTACGTAGATACTGAATATTCATGCAATCTGGGTAGGAAATTTATCTAATCTAAGATGAGGATATCACACATAAATCTTGACATATTTCAACACTCCCCCTTGTGGTGTCCGAATCGTCACTCGATGTAAACTTGATAGATTCATGCTCGTTGACGCATTCTGGTTGCCTCGTTAAAACCTTGTCGAGAAAATCCAAAACCTACTTGTAGGAGAAAGTCAAAAACTTGATCGAAGGAAAGAGTACAACACGTCGTTCACTTCATAAGCACATACGCCTAGATTCCATCAGCTCCCGCTGATGTTGGCGTCTCCCCCTGATGAAGACATCAATGGGAGTTCGGACAAGTGGCACATGCCTATGTTCCATACATGCTTCATGAAAGTGGTCATTGGCAAGGCTTTGGTGAACACATCCACCAAGTTCTTCTTAGAGCTCACATACGTAATAGTAATGTTAAGTAGAGTCTGTTGCTGTTGATTATAAAAGAATTTCGGTGAAATATGCTTAGTGTTATCACCCTTGATGAATGATACCTTCATTTGTTCAATGCAAGCAGCATTGTCCTCGAACAAAATCGTTGGCTCATCAGTGGTGGACCTTAGACCGCACGTCAGCCTAATATGAGAGATAATACTATGAAGCCATACACATTCACAAACTATTTCATGCAACACAATAATCTCCGCATGATTAGGTAGCAACAAATGTTTGCTTTGTAGATCTCCAGGAGATAGTAGTATTTCTCATGGTAAAGACATAGCCCATTTAGGAACGTCCTTTGTGTGGGTCAGAGAGATAACCTGTTTCAGCGTAACTAGTTAGAATGTCGATAGAACACTGGTCATGGGAGTGTTCAACGTCGTCTGTGGAAAATACCATGGCTAAGTTTTTGGTGGCGTCGGGTCTAGGCAGCGGGCTTTATGACCCACAACTGTAGGGTCTATCCTACACTGTTTTTCTCTCTGTAAGGATAGAATAAACTCAAATCCATTGTGCCTTTCAAGTATCAAAAGATGCATTGGAATCCAACCCAATGTTTACGAGTTAGTGCTGAACTATAACGTGCAAGTAAGTTCACCGCAAATGAAATATCTGGTCTAGTACATAATTCCAAGTAGAGCAAAGCTCCAATAGCACTAAGATGAGGTACATCTGCTTCTATCAGCTCTTCATCCTTTTCACAGGGACGGAAAGGATCCTTGAGAGGATCGAGGCTCCAGACAACCATGGGAGTAATACTAGGTTTACATTTATAGTGATTCAAACACTTGAGTAGCTTTTTTGTGTAACCCTTTTGATGGATCAAGATTCCATCATCATGGTGCTCTAGCTCGAGCCCTAGACAGAAATGTGTTCTCCCAATATCTTTCGCTTGGAATATAGATTTCAGTCTTTGACAGTATCATTGAGCTCGGGTAGAGTACCAATGATATTCATGTCATTGACATATACTGCAATGATCGTGGAACTAGAATCTAACTTCTTGATGAAAATGCAAGGACACAGTTCATTGTTTGTATATCCTCTTCTTATCAGATAATCATTGAGTCGATTGTACCACATGCGTTCAGATTGTTTGAATCCATACAATGATCTTTTAAGTCTCATTGAAAACACACTTTTTGGCTTGTGACTACTTGATAAGGGAAGCTGAATACCATCAAGAACTTTCATGTGTAATACTGTATCTAGATCCCCATATAGATTTGCAGTAACTACATCCATTAGCTACATGTTTAATCGTTCACAAATGACCAAACTAATTAAGTATCGGAAAGTGATGACATCCATGACGGGAATAAAAGTCTCCTCATAATCAATTTTAGGGTGTTGTGAGAATCCTTGAGGTACAAGGTGAGCTTTGTATTTGACAATCTCATTATTCTCATTCTGCTTCCTAACAAAGACCCACTTATTATCAACAGGCTTGACACTTGGAGGGATCGACTTAACAGGATCGAGTACGTCCTGCTTTGTTGGTGAATTGAGTTCTGTTTGGATATCATCTTTTCATTTGGGCTAGTCTGAACGTGCCTCGCATTCAGCGATAGTCCGAGGTTCAACATCATCTGCATGATAAGATCCTGAGCAACTGAGAATGAAAAAGCATCGTCAACTGTTGTCTCATGTCGATACCATATTTCATAATATGATCAATATAGTTGATTGAGATTTTCTAACTTTCGTTCACAGGAACAAAATTCGGTGGATCACTATAATCCGGGACAACCTCGTGAGACAAATCGTGTATATCGATAACCATAGGATCGTTTGATCTTTTGGTCGCCCGCTTTCGTGGATGAGAATCAGTGGAACATTTCAGTCTCCCCCTCTTGCGTGGAGGATTTGTGGCCTCATGGGACGCCACTCCCACGATAACGCTACCGCCCTGCCCTCGGGTGATGGTTTGCCCTAGTTCTGGGTGCATACCCGAAACCATTATCTTTTCAGGTACATTTGCAGCTGGAATGTGTGATCTTGTCACTTTTGTTGTATCTGCAAACGAATCGGGGAGTTTGTCCGCGATGTTTTGTAGATCAACAATGCGTCAAACTTCAGTTTCGGACTCTAGAGTTCGGGGATCATGATGAGAGAGAGTGGGGACGGACCACAAAAAATCATGTCGTTCCTTAAGAACTATGTTCTCCTCTCCCCCTAACGATGGGAAGGTAGTCTCATCAAAGAGACAATCAGCAAATCTCGCCTTATAGATCTGACCTGTCAATGGTTCAATATAGCGGAGAATGTCAGGCACGTCAAAGCCTACGTATATACCTTGTCTACGTTGAGGTCCCATTTTTATATGCTTTGGCAGAGCAACGAAAACATAGCAAGCACAACCAAATGTCCTCACGTATGAGATGTTAGGCTCATATTTTGTAGTCAACTAGATTGGAGTGTAGGTTTGTGACGCTATTTGCCTCAAGTGAAGCAAGTTGCATGTGTGCAATATTGCGTGGCCCCATGCATAAGTAGGGATGTTAGAGAGCATTAATACCATCCTAGCAACCATTTGAAGTCGTTTAATGCATGCTTTTGCGAGCCTATTCAGGGTATGAACATGAGGAATAGGATATTCCACTTGAATTCCCATGGCGGTGCAATACTCGTCAAACGTTTTTGACTTAAACTCTGCAACATTATCAAGTCGAATAGATTTGATTTGGCAATCAAGGTGTTGAGCCCTAAGTTTGATCATCTCTGCTAAGAGTCTAGCAGAGGCAGAGTTTCTTGTGGACAACAACGCTACATGTGACCAATGAGTTTATACATCAACTAGAACCATAAAGTATCTAAATGTTCCACTTTCTGGATGAATAGGTCCACAAATGTCACTTTGGATACGTTGTAGGAACGAGTAAGACTCTTTCTCTACCTTGACATACGCAATTCGGGTACCAAGATTTCCTAGGCTACAAGCTTTGCAAAATATTTGGTGAAAATCTCCAGTGGAATATATCATACTCGAGGAAAGTGGATAAGTCCGAGAGACGGTGACATCCGTAGGAGGAGGTGCATCACTGTCGTTCCTAAGATGTGACGTGTTAGGTGATAGTACATTTGACCTTTCCACAGCCATGACCTCCTTTTCATGAAGTTTTTGAATCTTCCTATAAAAAGCGTGACCGTGTGTGACCTTAGGGATTTTAGCCATCAATTGACGACCCGGATGCCCAAGATGGTCGTGCCATAACCAGAAGACGTCAGATTTGTAGACCATTAAGTCTTGACGGAGCAAGTAATGAACTTCAACTTTTCGGATGGTTGTAGAGTACAAACCATTCTGAATACTTGGACACTTCTCTAAGATTTGCTTGACTTCGTAATACATTGAAGTAATGCAAAGAACTTCTTCTCCATTCTCAACATGGGTTTCAAGGTGATAACCATTGTCACGACCATCCCTAAAGAATAGTAGATCTTAAGATCCTCTAGGGGCGAATAGAGCATCCTGAGCGTTCACGAGAGTTCCATTCGGTAGTGTAAGCCGAGCTGGACTGTGACCCTCGATGATTTTGGAGGGGTCGTCCAAGGTCATCACAGACGACTTAGCTGTAATTAGGTCAATGAACAGAGATCTATTCTTAAGCACAGTGTGATTCGCGCCATTGTCAATGATACAATGATAATCGGTTGAATCCATGCCTATAAAAGTAAAGGGTTCGAGTTAGTCGTTTAACCCTACTAAGGTTACTTTTATTAAATGCCAATGGTGGAAGGTTTACATAATTCTGTTTAAACATTACATAATCCGTTACATTGCAAGTATAAGATCCATAAATGGACGAATATCAAAAAAATTTATGTCTTCTCATAACTTTTCGGGTAGCTCATATTTTTCGTGATCAGGCGGAGTAATCGATGTAGGTGGGACACAAGGTACGCTCAAGTACCTTTATCGAAAAACTCTTTCTAGACATCACTACTAAATAAGGTGAGCCATACTAAATTAAAGAATAGTAAAAGCATTCTTTATTTGAACTTGATATCACTTTTTATTACAACAACATCTAATGCGCAAAACTTAGAACAAACTCGATTGAAGGGGAACAATCAAGCACGCACCTGAATGATGAACGATACACCTACAGGGTCTCAATTCGCAATCCTCTTCTCCTTACTGCGTTAGATCTTCTAGCCCTTAACAAGGATCTCGGTCGCATACGGAGGACACGAGGCCGGAGCCAACTGCCCCCGACGACATGGAGTCGACCGATGTTGGTGCGTTGCCATGTCATTGGTGGGGGTAAGAAGGTAGCACCAGCAACACTCAGCTGAGTTTAAGCGATAATTTCGTCTTCTATCTCGTTCATCCCTTCATGTAATTCATTGAACGTTGAATGTCGATTGTCTATAAAGATTTCAAGAAGAAAACCTTCACAATGACACGGGTGGATGGGCAAGGTAAAAATTAGCTTCTTGATTTTCTCCTCATCCGTTTTACGGATCCCGAATATCTCAAAATGGTCGCATATTTAAGTCATCTCTGTGGCGAATTCATTGATTGTACGGAATCTCTCATAAGTGAGTCGAATTCATCAGTATTCCACCGAATTCAAGAATTTTCTATGAAGTCTACTAAATCGCTTATACAGGGTTTCCCATATTATGATAGGTAGATCCTCACACACAAATTCCCTCTACAGATTTGAATCGAGATGTCGAATCAAATATTGAACACATTGTTCTCGCTGCTTTGCATTTGAGTTATGATCGTGTGTTGGAGCATTGTAGGGCATAAGTTATCCATAAAGGTCATTGCTCACTAGATGCGTAAACATATCTGCCATCCACGTCTTATAATTGTTTCCATCAGAAGTGAGGGGAGCAAAGTCTAAACCATTCAGGTGCAACATCTGAAAGGAAGGAAAATAACGTTATTAGTTCTAAATCCAGACTAAGCAATCAGAATATATGTAGGTCACGAGCATGAGAGGCTAGGGGCATTTTGCTCCCTTCATCACGCGCATCCCCACTATATTTAGTTCTTTTACATCTGTTGATAAATCAATAAGACAGTGTGAGGGAGTAGAATACCCTCAAAATGGGAAAACGCAAAGTTGGTCGGGGGGAGAAGAGACAACTTATCACAAGAAATCTTACCTTAGTTTTTTAATATTGTAGTCTTCTTCTTCTTTTTCTCGGTGGAAGAGGAGGTAAACCGCGACGATGCAAGGAGGAGTCACAGAGGAGGAGGGTACCTCAAGGTGCATTCAATGGCGGAGCTTGCGACGAAGGCGCGACAGAGCTCACAGCGGAGGAGCGGTGGAGGCGTGGTGGCGCAAGGGAGGAACCGCGACGGATGATGTGGCCGGAAGAAAGCTCTCGGCGAAGGAGGGCTGCCGAGAGGGATTTTAGGTGGTGGAGATGTTTTGGTATTTGTTTTTCAGTGTTAAAGCTCGTGCTGATAACGTGTTGAAAAATGCATAAAAATAGAATGAGCAACATTCTTCTTATTTTATAGTGAATTGCCCCTTATATAGGAATTCATATTACATACTCCTAATAGGAATATAGGATATAATGAAATATTACTTGATTACGTAGATATTAAATATCCATGCAATCTGGGTAGAAAATCTCTCTAATCTAAGATGAGGATATCACACATAAATCTTGTCATATTTCAACAATTTGCACCTTCTTTTAAATATTTTACCACTAATCTCACTATTTCACCCTTCATCATTTTTTCTTTTCTCACCACCCCCGTCATCCACCTCCATTTTAAAAAAATTCACAAATCTAAACCCTCAACAATTGAAACACAAAACTATGATATATTGTTTGGAATATTGTAGCCCAGATTCATGTTGAAGAACATATAACAACATTGAGTTTAACAAAATTGGATAACGACTTACAACCATAAGACTAAGATTGTTTTACCCGACTTGGAAAATTCAGAAAAAAAAATTATCTCAAAGATTGATTTCAACCCACTCTAAATTCCAAAAACAATTCACTCATATTCTAGCTAGGTTTTTGTCATCAAACCCAACTTGGAATGTATTATTTAAAGATGATGAATTAACACTAAGAACACATAATTTATGAACAACCAAAACAATATATATATGGAGAGAGAGATGATGAATTAACACTAAGACTACGTAATTTATGAACAACCAAAATAATATATATGGAGAGATGATGAATCAACACTAAGAACATGTAATTTATAAACAACCAAAATAATATATATATATATATATATATATTGAGAGAAAGAGAGAGTTTTATTTTTTGCAAAAAAAAAAAAAAATCAAGAACCTAGATTCTATATGAATACAAACTCTTTTTTTTTTTGAATTAGGGTTAAAAATAGAATTATAAAAGTTCAAAAATCTTTAAAGGTATAAGTAACAATTTTAGAGGTATGAATAGTCGCACCATTTTCTAAAATAAAAATTCACAAAAATCTTTTGGCACTGGTGACTCCACCTTATATTCCATCCATGATATATTTTTCTTCTTTTTTTTTTCCAAATTTTACTCCAAAGAACATTGAAATTTAGAATCTTTTATGGACAAAAACATCATTTTAATCTCAGTTGAGTCGGTTGAAAACTGTTGGAAAAATAGGTGTTTTAACACTATTTTAACTAACCATTTTAAGGCAATTAAATTAAGATATTTACTTGTTCAAATGGTTAAATGGGTGAATGAGAAATTATCACCCAAAGCAAGCCAAAGGCTTTCGAATTGCCAATTAAATTTTTTATGACGGCTAATAAACCTTAGAAATGGCAAGTAATTGAATAACAAACTAAATGGTTTGTAACGGTTTTGTAACTGCTCATAAACCTTAGTTATGATATACAATTGAAGCCTACTAAATGGATTGTTTTGTAACCGTTCGTAAACATTATTGACGGCAAATTAAATATCTTGTAACTGCCAATTGATGGCGAGTTTAATGACCAGAAACGGTTTTAGTATTAACTCGACAATAAGTGGTTTGTCCCTAATGAAACCTATATAAAGCGACATTCTTCTTCTCATTTCATGGATTCAATCGATCTCATTAAAACCAATCTCCTCTCCTCTTTTGATCTCTTCTCTCCCAAAGAATTCTGGTGATAGAGTAAGGTACCATTCAGTTCGACGAGAAGTTCTTGTGCTGCGGTACAAAAGTTTGAAGTTGTTTTATCCTAGGAGAACAACGTCATATAAGCCCGTGGGCGGCGTAAAAGTTCTTAAGGAGAACGTGTGATACACATGACTCAACTTAGTTCATCTTCTTCAAGAATTTATTCTTCGTTCGTTCATTTGTATTTTACTAATTAATTAATTAGTATTTTTGTATTTATTAGTTTAATATAGTGGAGATGATGTAGGAATAGCCACCGAACAAGATTGGGAATGGATCAACAGTTGGTCGTGTTGCGTGCTATTATTCCTATTTAGGGCACTGAGTAGCTACTTTCTCTACGCATTGTTGTCGAGGCATGGTGGTCTTGACTGCCCCGACATGGCTTTTGTTCTTTGGTCACATGGTTAGTGAGCTTCATTCCATAGATTGCGTCTTTTATCCAAAAGAGAGATACAGATGAAAGCTCTGAAGGAAACAAGAACAGCAATGACGAGATCCCAAAATTTACTAAAAATAAATAAGGAAAACAACAGTCTACATCAACACCATACAAGAAGTAGCGACATTTACTAAAACTGCAAAAAGATAATACAAGGAGGTTTGCAAAAGGTCAACTTAACTTATCTTCCAAACCCTGGATTAGGAGACGTTAATCACAAAATTATATGAGAAAGGTGAGGGAGACCAGCATGATGTATAAGAGAATAGAACTGAATGCTAGAGATTAAAAACAAAAAAACAAAGACCTAAATTACTGAGACCTGTCTACATTCTGAGAAGTCGGTTTACGGCCGACATTTCTTGCTGTCCTTTGACTAATATCATAACCTGTAGCAGTGATTTTCACACCCTAATACGCACAAATCTAACTGCTGATTCCATGCCTACTAAAAGAATGTAACCCCAAGAGCCACCCAAATCTTGCAATCATATTTACAGTGAGCTGGGATATGAGCAGACTATCTGTATCTATATAACAAGTCAGTTCTCCAACTGCAGACAGAGAGCTGCATCACTCCCGGAATTTGGTTAAGTCAAACGACATAGTTTGGGAACAGCTGCAGTACAGAAGTACGATTAGTGCATTAAAACATGTAGAAGATAACATCGTGAAGCCTTAACCATATCTGTACACAATGTTCCAAGGATCAGCTGCTTACCTCATTTCAGCATCCCTGAAAACCCCAACCAAAGCTTCAGCCTTCTCGTAAAAGCTATCTTTTAAGGATATCACAATACTTTGAAAACCACTGCTTCCTTCCACATCCTGGTTAATCCTGGCTCCTTGGCATGACTTTGAACGGAGAAACCGAGCAACCTTAGCTACATTTAAGTTATCAAGTGCAGCATCAACTTCATCCAGTATGTAGAAAGGCGAAGGCCTATAGCTGAAACATTCATAATGAAAAAGAAAAACACTATTAATCAATTAGTAAAGACCAAAAACTGGAACAAAAATTGGAAACAGAGTTGGTGAGTGTACAATTAGAGAAAGACTAAAACCCGACTCTTCTAAACAAGGGCAAGAGCATGGAAGTATGAATAATGCAATACCCTGCACCCCCAAACTTATACTGTGTACTTTCCTCGAGTTAACTTTAAATATCAGGTCAAAGGTTTAAGCAACTGTGCCAAATATACCCGCCCACAATATGAAAATATTCATTTATTGAAGCATGTGCTATCCATATTAACTTCTTGGTCTACCTAAACCTTCCGTACATGAACATGCCTGAAAAAGGTAAAATATGTTCTATATTTTTATTATATACCTGTGTATGGAAAACAGTAATGCCAATGCTGCGAGAGTTTTCTCTCCGCCAGATAGTTGTTCCATATCACGAAACCGCTTTGTTGGGGGCATAGTAGTGTACTTGACACCATGTAAATATGGATCATCTTCATTTTCCAAATTCAAATATGCGGTTCCACCCAATGGATGTGTACTACTCTTGGTCAGCTGTTTGTATATCTTATCAATATTACTTGAGATATGGTTGAAGGCATCCATAAATAAATCAAATCTGCATTAACCAATATAAACCAAGCTGCATCAAAATATTATTCCAGCAACTGTAGAATAGACATGTGTTGCAGAAGGGGCATATATGTAATTTAAGTAACCAGTTCTTTCACAATCTTCTGACATTTTAAGATCGATCAATCCTAATTCTAGTTTCTATAAGCATTTTTTTATATACTTTCTTTCCCAAAACCCACAAAATACTACTCTAATAATTAGACAATCTAGAGCAGTGTGGAAGCGATCAATACCTCCTTTGCTTAACCGAGTTGAACAGATCAGCTTTTTCCTTCTGTTCCCTTCTAGCCACTTCAAACTCTGCAGTTACATCTCTTTCCTTTTCTTGTAGAGCCTCATATTGGTCCATGGCCTTCAAATTTGGAGCAGTTTTTTCAATTTCTGATAACTTGGCATCCATTTGTTGCTTAAAGTCCAGCTCAACTTTCTCACACTCAGAAGGCCTCCTCCTCCTCAATAGAGACTCATCTAACTCATCAAAATCAATTACCGGCCCTGGTATGGAGGATTCCGTCTCCATTGGGTCTGAGATGACAGGAAGGTTTATTTGCTGTAGTTCACAATTCTCTACAATCTCCTGCTTTCGAGATGTTAGCTGCTCGATCTGTGCTTCCTGTAAAGCACGGAAAAGAGAATTAGAGATTTCAAATTCATATAGCAAGTTATAGAGGTGGTGCAAACAAAACTAAGATGCAACCTTGGAGTTTATCTGTCGATTGAGTTTTGACACATTTGTTGTAGTTGTAGAACCGCGCTTGTTCCATTCTTGAATTTCCTTTTCACACCCCTCGGACATGGACTTCCATTCTAATAAATAAGAGAGACAAAATAAGAACAAACAAATAAAAGGTGGCTTTCCCAACTAATTTGGAAAACTACTCAAAAAGAATTATATTGCTAAGATTAAAATTCAAGTTCAATGCCTTAAGTTCTGAGATATCAAACACGATATGGTACCATGCCAAACTATTTTTATACCTTGTGCTTCTTCTTTCAACTGAAGGATCTCTTCAGAGGCTTTTTCTGCTGCAGAGTTGGCTTCCGCCTCTTTCTTCTGAACCCGTTCTAAATCTCTTAGTAGATTACTAATAGATGATTGGAGTTCTTCAATTCGGGTGTCCATGTCCCGATTTTGTTCATACTCTAGCCTAGAAGCATAGAAGAGAATTACTTAATGCAAGCAAGTGCCAAAGACGCAATGCAAAAGTAAACCAGAAAGAACTCATAATAAGGGTCAAACTGCACAATTTGTTTGATTTGATATTTCACGTAATTCAGATTTGTGGTCATTTTAGAAAAGTAAAAAAAAAAAAGCAAGTTAGATTCTCAGTGGCTATATTGTTGAATCTTCCATAT
Source organism: Geum urbanum (assembly GCA_946800695.1). Classification (NCBI taxonomy): domain Eukaryota; kingdom Viridiplantae; phylum Streptophyta; class Magnoliopsida; order Rosales; family Rosaceae; genus Geum; species Geum urbanum. The sequence continues at coordinate 40,788,803 of OX327007.1, read as the reverse complement.
CGCAGCACAGCCCAACTTGTAGCTAGAGAGCATCATGAATTTTGTCCTTAATTTGTAGTCTTTTTACTGATATTTAAAAGTTGTGTGATAATAGACAGGTCAGCATATTCTAATGATCAAGACACATAGAAAGGAATCCCGAGGGTACAGATGACAATGAACTGAATGACTGGCTTTATACAAGTAGTTGTAAACGGTCCCTCAGTAGAAGTGACTGTAGTTCATCACACTTTTTTAAGCACAATTTGATAATGCATAAATGCATAGACACATGCAATTATATGGTTATCCAGGTTTAAAAGCCATGCAATTATAAATGCCTCCAACATGCTGTACACAGAGTCCATTGTATGAAGTAAACTTGACAAAGGTAAAGGTAAATAGGAACATACTGGTATTTCAGTTTTGATAGCTGGCTACTCAAATTAAGCCTCTCTTCAGCCATTGATTGGGAATTCTTGAGTTGCTTTTCTTCATACTCACGAATGTTTTCTACCCCAACAGATTTACTAAAGCCTTTGTAGAGTCTGTCAACAATATCATTTATCCTCTTCTCGAGCTTACTGATTTCTGTGCTCCGCTTATCTACAACTTGTTTTAACTGCAGGTGAATTTTTAGAACTGCTGGAACTAGTGGTATGAAACAAAATGCCGGAATAAACTATAATAAAAAAGCTCAGTGATCATCACACAATACCTTCAGAAGATCAGGACTGATACGATCAATCTCTTCTTTTATATTCTGCCTCTCCTGCTCCAAATTTGCAAGTTTGTCCTTGATGCTTTTCTGCAACCAAACTTGTCTTAATTTTCAAACAAGGAGTGAACCTCATGCAAAGATTAAGCCAAATAAAAGTAAACTGCACTCATCTCAAATATTTAAACGACCTAAACCTTCCCAATCATCTTATTTGTAAACCATACACGATGAGACATCCAATAACTTTAAAATCCAATCTAGATCTTCTCCTCTAAAAATGGAGATATACAGCATATATCAAAGACAAAGAAAATCGAAAGGGGATTCCTCTGTACCACTTTAAAAAAAAAAATAACTTTAGTGCTCTGCCCCTAGACATGATTTTAAGCAATAGGCAGAGGGGGTCTACAAGAGAGAACATAATAAGATATAAAAACACTGGGGATGGTACTTTAGGGTCTAGTTAGTTTCTGGTCTGTCCTTTGGGCATTGATTACCCCAGAGTTTAGAAATTACTCCCTTGTAGCCCTGGTGCTAGATTGAAGGCTTCAGTCTCTTAAAAAGTTCGGAGTTGAGGTTTGTTGTTCCTGTTAGTCTCATATCTATTAAGGTGACTTCTCAATGTTCTGTGGATTATTATCCTTAACAAAATCTCAGTTTCTTTCCACAAATAACCCACTATACTAAAGCTCCATAGGATAATCGGCTATGCACCAGAACCTGTCAGATTAATTTTATCTGGAAGGATGTCGAACAAAAGAAAGAATCCCTGCAATTACCTTCTCAATTTCTGCATATTGAATTTTCTTTTCAAGCCCACTAATTTTGCCAGCTGTCTCAGATTCCTTTAGCTGCATCTCCCTAATTGACCCAAGCTCTTCTAGCTCCAACTCAAACTGCTCTTTCTTCTTTTTCAGTCCTACACACCAAACATTTAGAAGCGCATTCAAAATAATCAACAAAGTTTGAATTAATATATTCAAAAAGGAAAGTAAAAACAACCTTCGATTTTTTTATCATCCCATTGTTTAGATCTAGCTTCCATTCCACCACTGGTACCACCCGTCATTGTGCCAGATTTTGACAGCATAATTCCATCAACAGTTACAACTAATTTAGGGGCAAAGAACAAGTTAAATAACTAGCTCCTTATAAACATGACTTGCACAGGATATTAAAACAGTAGAATTGTGGAAGTCTTTACCTTTGAACCTCTCACCACTCCAGCTTAGGTGCTTAGCCTCATCAAGTTCATCACAAACAAGAGTATTGCCAACTGCATAAAGAATAGCCTTCTCTAACGCATTATCAAATGTTTGATAGTTAAGTAGGCAAACTAATAACACCTTTTTGGATTATCATCCACAACAAGCGTACAAGAAATAGAGGAAACATACGTCAAGGACATAACATGTCATAATGATCAGAACAATGGATTACTGTTATAGCTAATTATGAAATGATGAAGTGTCCACTTCATTAAATACGTTAAATCATTCACCAAAATAAATGCCGAGATGCTACTAATTATCGACGTTTAATACCAGTTCAGATACTCCAATTTCTTTGTGGGGGAGGTTCAGAAAAGTGACAGGTTGAAGCAAACAAGCTATAGATGGAAACAACAATGAGAACAGAAAAGCATTGAGGTGAACTAGACCAGACTTTGTAATATAAAATGCCAAGACCAATCAAGAACACATTTTGGGATCCTCTGCAATTTTGATATAGCATAATTCAAAAACAAAAAACACTACATGAATTAAAGAAACTGCTGCGTTCAAAAGTTATTTCCTCTAGAAACTTATTGCAGCTGTTCAACAACCAGATTTTCACTCCCTCACAGTACTGCATCAGACGTTTCAGCTTCTACTATAAACAGTAAGATGTCACAACACATAGATATGAAAATTTTGCTATCAAATTTTGTGATCAAAGGCATGGCATTAGGATATTGGACGACATCAAAAATCAGCTTTGCAGTTCCACCCAAGTTACGCAATCTCTCCATTACTTGCTTTACACGAACAGATTGGAGAGGAATGAATGTCTGAGGAGGAAGCCTTTGTTCTTTCAGATACTGCAGAGTTGGAAGGATCAGTAACAGAAAGACATTCACATAAATAACTTATCACAAAATTTGTGAACATGAACCCCGTAATGGTGTGCCAAATAAGCAACTGTCAGGTTGGTGAAATAAATTTTATATTCAGATACCTAAAAGCAACAGGTAGTTCTAGAGTTCTAGATTCTGATATAACATAAGAAAAGGTAGCATAAGCTACTTATTTCATTTTGTTCTGATTGCTTAACAGCAGGTGAGGTGTGAAAAGTCATTAGAAACGTCTGTACAAACTCTTAACTTTACCAATAAAAATGGAAAGCAATATGTTGATACTTTTTCTAAGCAAACTAAGGGTAAACATTTGATGAGAGCAAAAAGATTATAACGTACCTTGATACATTCCTTTCCTGTTTGCTCATCTTCAACTACCACCGCATCCATAAATTTTCCCATGGCAACAGTAACAGCAAGGTTGTACTTCTTTTGTGTTGGCCTACAGAGATCGGTCATGCGACCATGGACTCCCTGAAACAAGCGTTTGAGAGTCTCGACTGCCTGAGACAACCTAGAATCCCTCTCATTCTCATATCTGTCGGCCTTCAGCTCCCGTAATTGCTTTTCTATTTCATCAATTTTTGACTTCAAACTTTCATACTTTAGTCTGTATGCATAAAAAAGAATAATAGTGAGCACAAGACTCGATGCATTATGTTGTAGTGTCTTGTGCACTAAGAGACTGAACTAAATAAGACACGAATGAATATCTCTAATCAAATGAATAGATGGGGAATGGGATACACCAGCTAATCATAAGGCCAGAGCCCAAGATGAATATACCACTGACTCCTAAAAACATTAAAAAAACTAAAATAAAATAATAAAAAAGAGCATACAAGCGAGTTGGATAACCTGGCATTCTTAAGTTTCTCCTGCATCCCATGCAATTCGCTATTCAGATTCTTAACTTCCTCCCTGTGTTTTTTAGAATTTTCTTTAATCATTCTCTGCCTTGTCAGCATTTGCTCATTCTGTGACTCCAGTTCACGCTCACGACTTCTCAACTGTTGAAGATTTTCTTCCAAATTCTTTTGAGCTTCAAGATCAGCATGCTGTTGCCTATCCAGAACCTCTTTTTCATCTTTAAGCTTTGCAGTTTTCATCCCAGCATCCTCTTTCCTGTATCATTAACGAAAACAATCTACAATGCCTCGTCGATAATATGGACTATATGCTAAGCAGTATAGTTGAATGAAGACAATTCCCATGCTCATAAATTATTAAGTGAAGGCAGGAAAAATGAATTCAATCCTCAGCACAAATTTGAGAAGGAATGTGGTTCTAGGTACAAGTCTCAAGAACGGAATATCATCTCAGCAGACATAAGAAAGCACAGTACTATCAAAATGAATTCTAATGATAATAGGATAAGGCTGAAATTACCAAACACTTACACTTTAAAATATTCCCTTAATTTAGTATCGTCTAACTGTAATTTATCACCACTGTCTAGGCCTTTTTCATGTAACTCCTCTAGTTGTGTGGTCAAATCTCGGATGCCCATCTGCAGCTTTTTAATTTCCTCCTTATGTCTCCCCCTTTCTTGTTCTTTCTTACCAAGCTCAGTCTTACTTTTCTTGATTTTTGAACTTAAGCGAGACATTTCCTCTTTCAGTTTTAGCAGCTCTGGTTTCTGCCACAAAAGAAACCATATCAGATAATTCATTAGGATGTTCTCTTGATCAAGAATAAGTCAACAATTTGAGAAGCACAACAGCATAATATATCTGAAAACAGTCATCAGGAGCCCAATTATCAATTAAAAACTCCAGTTTTTAAACACCAAGTATCAAATGACTTATCCATCTCCTATTGGTGCCAAAGAAAACTCACACTTCTGTCAAGTTTATTACTTCTCTCAGCAATCTTCTTTTCACACTGAGCAATCTCCTTTAAGTATCTCGCGAGCTCTTTCTTCTTTTTGTTAGCTTCTTGCTGAAAATCATCTAGTTCTTGCATAACCTGTTCACGGCTTCTCTTTTCAGCTTCAAGTTCATCAGTCGTCTTTGCTATATCTTTTTCAATGTTGAACAATTGCCACAAAAAATGTTTTCTCTTCAAAGATTTCTGCAAGAAAGAATACATCACATCTGAGTATAAGCAAGGCAAGGATGTTTGAAGTTCTGAAACAGAAAGATTCGATTAAGGAGCATAGACCTGTTAAATATAACAAGAAACAAATTTCAAGACCAACTGGGATAAGGATTTAATATATTCAGGAGTATTGACTTCACAATATATGTGAGGATGCATACTACATTAAATTCACTCTACATATGGGGATGCACACTACCATCTAAAACCCAATACTGATATTGTGTGTGGGTCTGTCTACATGGGTTTCATATATGGAATAGTCTATATACATGCAATCATATGTATGAACTGCTAGCATATTCATATGCATCAAACAGCAACAAAGTTTTGAGATGTGCACCAGTTCATTTTGTAAGCGAATATGTTTCTCAGCTTCTTCCTTTTGCTCTTTCTTTTGCTTCCTCTCTGATACAATAGTTCTTTTCTTCTGATAAATAAATGCTGCGTTTTCTTCAGCTTTGCCTTTCTCTTCTTCGTACTCTTCATAGTCTCTCTTGAGCTCATCCGACCCTGAGATCTGCTCAAGCAATCCCGTGAGTTCCTTGGGATTTTTAGAGGCAATAGACTCCACATCACCCTATAAGAAATATACAATAAGTGATTAAAAATCAACCTTTTGCTGCCAAAACATGCATATATCCAAGGAACAACACAAGCTGCTAGTCTTAGAATAAAGGATAAATAATGCAGATGAGTAGAGAATGCAGAGTTTAGCATGCTTAGAAACTTCCTAGGGAAAATAATACTCACATTAGGACTCTTCTCAAGAGTCGAAACAGAATGAAAATGTTTCGAGGTGAAACAGAAAATGAAAGCCAGAAGTTTTAACCCAGCCTCTACACCAGAGTGCCCGATTAAGAGTACCCTGAGGTTCTAGCCTGATTTCAAGCGATCGACACAACATTTAAAGCTTAACTAATCCAACACCTCCAAAATTTCCCAAAATAAAGTGAGCACGAAAAACGCAAACATACTAATAAATGTCATTCACGTCCCTTCTCCTTTTACTCCAATCCATTGCAGGAGCTAAAACAGACTCAAAACAGAGAAATCAAAACCCTGAGGTGGCATTATACATCCTAAACTACACAAAAATGAAGAGCAGTTCGGTTATCGGAAACAACCTGAAACACAAGGAAGTTGCGAGCCTTAACCAAAATCCCAAGGGACTTGAGCTTGTCATTATAAACTTCCAGGGACACAGATCTGCCGTCAATGCGGTACTCGCTGCCGCCGGCGCTAGTAATAGCCCTAGTGAAATGGATCTCAGTCTCGTTAGCGAGCTGATAGACCAAGCTGACGTGTGCCCTGCGTCCCTTATCGGTCTTCTCGCTGTCGTCCATGGCGTAGATCAGGTCGGTCAACTTTGACCCACGGAGCTGTCCGGCCTTGACTCCGAGGACGAAGCTTATGGCGTCCATGAGGTTGGACTTGCCGGAGCCATTGGGGCCGATTATGGCCGTGAAGTCGGTGAAGGGGCCGATGACCTGGTGGCCGCGGTAGGACTTGAAATTCTCGACCTCCAGGCGGTGGATTTTGCCCTGAACTGGCAGGGACGGCATCGCTAGGGTTTTGAATTTCGAGAGCTAGGGTTTTGATTTTGACAGAGCGCGGGAAATATTGAGTGGGGAGGAGAGATGCGGGGTTTGACGGAGGCGGCGGGGCGGGGATTTGAGGGAATTGGCGGGAGATGGGAATTTGGGGAATTTAGGGAGAGAGAATTGCCATTTTCATTTTACAAACTAGAGAAAAGAGACGACCAAGTGACTCGGAAAAAGCGCTAGTGGACTCGCCCCACAGAAAAACCCACTTTGCATTTTTGGTCCTTTGGTCTCTTTTGTTTGCGTTTTCAGTCCGCTTCTTCTTTTATTTTGGACTGAATTTGATTGTGTCTAAATTCAGTACGTTTTACGTATACGCAGGATCCCCCTTCCAAAATTTACCAAAGATATTTAGCTTGCAATCTTTGTCGAAACCGAAATCACAACGAAACCAGTTAAAATATTGACTAAATTTTAGGAAGAAACTCAGAACACAACCATTCCACGATGTGATTGCTCTTCATGTCATAGTTTCTCAATCAAAATCATCAAAGAGTGAGTAAGCCATAGTCGCTAGAGAAACACAAAGTGCATTTCGTTCATAGTTCATAGAGAGATCATACAATGTAACATGTATAAGATGACTGCGATGGAACCGTAAGGCGGTAAGCCCACACAAAAAAAAATTATTTTGGAATGTTTGTCCATCTTAAATACATAGATAGCTAAGTATTCATAATCACATAAATTTCAAATAATCAAATTCGTCATAATCCTAATAAGTTAATCCAAAAAGTACGTACGGTGCCATCCAACCCAAAGAGTTCATCAAGTCAGAAACTCTGGCCACTGTCTGTCTGTAGACCCCGAAGACGTAAAATCTTGACAAAAATATGTTCAACATTAGATAGCGGTGGTGAGAAGACCCTCCTCAAACTTTCAGGAAACGTGAGAGCCTGCAGCCGAAACATTCACAAGAGTTCAATTAGTTGACGAGAAATTATTAAGAACTAACCAAATTGCATATGCACACTGCAATGCACACATATACAGACACATACGTACCTCAGCAATGGAATCATGACGAATATCCACCAATAACACACTGCAGTTATAAAAGCTACAAAGAAAATCTCTCCAAGCAAGAAAATCTGGCAATGAAGCAAGGAAAGTGGTTTGTAGACCGTCTTCTTTATAATCCAAATCAAGCATGAGGGAATAATTTGCCAGTCGGTTTTGAGCTTTGAGATTGATTACATCATTAGGCAGCAGAAAACCATGGTACTAAAATAATGGGAGAATTGGCACATCAATAGTGACCTGCACGTTATCTCGGCATGTTCTATAAAACTGGATACAATTCACATGCTGCACACGGATGTTGATATATATTAACTTGACACATTCTTCATACAAGGAAATTATACCAAATTCAGAATATTCTGAAGTGAATGTAAATGATTAGAGATTCTCGGATGCAATGACTAAACCCCTACACATGCAATCCATAACCTGCCAGGACTTAAGACCGGAACATCCGACTTCCATACTGCCCTGCTCTGAAAAGCAACAACACGAAACTAGTGACAAATGCTCGATGGAAGGGCGTGCCATCCAACTTGATCCATGCCTAGCCTAAAAGCACAGCTTTAAGGGACACAGTTTTCAACAAAGGAAGGTTTACAGGAAAAACAACCTCCTTCATCTTCATGTTCTCCAAATTTAGACTAGTAAGGATTTCGCATGGAGAATTGTCTGGGGTATGCAGTAGTATGGGGCATGGTAATGTGCTCTTTGAATGCTGATATCCAAGTCTTTGACACATCTGTCAACCGCAAAACTCAACCACTTGTCTATCCTAGTAGGTTCTATCGAGTCACAGTAATGTATCATTCGAAGCCTGAAACTGTCCAACTGATCCCTGTTTGTCTCGCAACGTCTCACAGTAATGTGCTCCATGCGAAATCCTTACCATGCCCCTTCCATCTTAATGTCATCAAGCAAAGTGTCCATCTAAATTGTATTATCCAACAAAAATAAGAATTAGAAGTACCTATGTAGCTTTAGTAGCCTGTCACGTGTCCGACACTTGTAATCATCATGATCAGCAAGTCCGTCTCCCTCATCCAAGTCTAAGAAGGGAACTCCCAAAGAAAACACGCTTTGCCATTGTTTGGAAACAGTGCTTGAACGGACGGCCATTTTAGTGGGAATGAGTTGGAATAAATTGTGAAATAATGTCCGGAAGGTGAGGTAGCTCATGTTTTGCTTGTTGGTCTTGCTGTTTGAGCCTTTTGTTATCAGTGTTGTTTTGCACAACTGCATATTGGTCTTCTTCTAATGATGATTACTAACTCTAAAATCCTGTATCGTTGGCGAAATAAAAAAACAACAACGAAGACAATTCGAAGAATAAAGATTAGATATTTACACCCAAGTTTACGGTGGGGTTGGTAATAATGAAAGCCAGGCAACCAATCATATAAGAGAACGTACAGGAAACAAGAGAGAACGTACCCACTGCTGGCGCCGCCGTCGTCGAGTACTCCAACTCCAACTCCAACTCGAGATAAGTTATGTTGTGTACTTGTGTTCCTTTTTACATCTCAATTATTTGGGCCGGACTATCCATTTGCATTGGTTTTCCGGCTTCTTTCATGGGCATTAGTTTTAGTTGTCAATTTCGAAGGATAGACCTTTTACCAAGGCCCAAATAACTTTACAACACAACGTATCAAAATGTACGTTGCTCATTCATTGCCAAATAGAAGAGAACATTAAACAGCAAAGAAACTACGAGTCTCCCCAAAATGAAAAGCTGTTGTAAGATACACGCATACAGAATAGGGCTAGACCAAAAGGGCTTCTAGTATGGATATAGTCTTCCACAAATAGTTATGCGCCCCATCCGAAGGAAGTCCACATTCGATGCTCATAAAATAGTAGAAAATACTAGTATGTTTACTAGAGCCATCAATTTTACTTGAACCATAAGCAAAGAAAGAGACTAGGATAAGTCTGCTGCTGATATGTAGTCATCAGGCACCGCCAGACGTAGTGCCTTCTTGTAGAGAATCCTTTATTTTGGTTTCACCATAAATTGGCACAGGAGTAGATGAGCCGACCTCATCAGAACCATTGGAATATTCAGGCACTAAACCACCAGGTACTTGGATGTCATCCAAATCCTTGCACGCAGGCAGATTAGATCGCCCAAGAAACTCTCCGGGATTTTGAGCAGCTTCCGACCCCAGGGGCCTGGTGGCATCTGTGTTTTCAAGCTGCGGGACTCCCGGGTTTTGAGAAGCTTCCAACTCCCCGTACTTGGAAATAACTTGCTGAAGCTCTTCATGAAGAAATAGAGCTTCAAAGAGCATCCCTTCATCACCATTGGTGGTTTCTATAATCCTCTGAATAACTGGCTGAGATTCCTTGCACTTGTCCAGCATGCTTACAGTTAGTTCTTCCTGCAATCGAACAAGTATTTTCATCAGCTTATGTGTGCCAGCTTCTCGGAGATCTTTGTAGTAGGTGACACATGGAAAGTTATTTATGGGAAGGTCAAATACTTCCTCGAAAGGCTACTGTGGTACATTTACATAATCGTGAAGATAAGAAGTCAGTGCATAGAACCTAGACCTAGAAGAATTACACCATTCACAAGCACACCTAACACTGTTGCACAGATCATGGAACTCTTTGCTGGATCCCGACACATTTCCCTCTGATTCTTATATTAAAATGATGCGTAATCTTACTGTAGTGCCTTCAATTAATGTAAGAAATTATTGTGAAGTTATACCGAAAAATCTTGGATGTTTGGGGTAGGAAAATTTTCACCAGCTAAGATGTAAAGCTTTTGGTGGTATTAAAGAGGATAATCAATTCCAGACCAATACTAAAATGTAGATTGATTACAGATCTAATCAACTACAAAAGCCTTGAGAAAATACTAAAATTTGGAATTAGTATTGCCTAAAAGTCATTCACCAAGAAGTCAGAAGCATACCTTCAAAGGTTTCGGATCTGTTTCAGTATTCAAAATACTAGATAGCAGCTCCAGGCTATTGCGGGTGACAAGAAGATATTCTTTTTTCTCCTCAACTGATAGGCTATGATAGCTATAGTTATTATGAAACCCTGCGTCAGGTACAGGGTACTGTTCAGGAGGAGGCAGAGGTTCTCCAATATAGGATTCCAAGGTAGATTGCAATGATGAGAGTGAAGTGTCTTCTTGTGCCACTGGATGTGTACCTCTATCTCTCAAGCTCTGCATAACAGCCAGAGATATAAGAGGGACATCAAATTTCACCTAAATGAATCAAAACCAGGATGGCTACAAGAGCAAAATGCACTGGTCAATACATGACAAGCCAAAATTTAACAATACAACAGGCTAGAACATAACTTAAATGTAAGATGAGGAGGAATTTGCTGCAATTTATTTTATCTTAGAAGATGGCTGATGCTAAAAGTTCATCGTTTACAGGGCATCCACTATGCAGATTAAAATGGTGATTTAAGGACTCAAGGCTAAAAATTATACCTAATCTAAGTAAATAGAATGGAAGTGATTTCTTTAGTGCAGGTAAACTATATACAAGGGAGTATTGGTGGAATCCCAGATATCAGCTCCTCAATCAAACAAAAGAAAAACACCACATTGCACTTCAAACAGTCTCTCCTATACTTGTTCACTACTTTCCAAATGACTACGTGTTCAATAGAAATGTCTTCATTAAGCTCCGGATATCACAGACTAAATTCATTCAAAATGAAACCGTGAAAAAGAAATAGGTCTGACCTCTGTACTTACTACTTAGTATTGGGAACTTTCTTTCAAGAAGCAATGTTCTAAATGTTGCACGGACATAGACACGCGGAGACACGGGACACAGCAAAATCTAGAAAAGTAGGACACAGACACGGCATGGACAAGGCAATTAAATGATATTAATATTAATATTTAATATATAATAATTTAAATAATCAAAAATTTCCTGAACTTATCTTTTAAAAATTCATGTCATTGAAGAAAAAAATACGCATTGAACAGAAGAGGTTATAGAAGACAACCACCATGAACACTAGTTCTTCTGCACTTGAGTGAAATTCAAAATTAAAACTCCCAACAAAAATGAAAGGAACACAAGAAATACTTTATGGTAGATATAAAAAGCGCTCACCATGTAAGTTTGACGAAACACGGGGAGATACGCAAGATCCTCAGACTCACCCCACGCCCTTATCAACTGCATAGCCCTTCGTCTATTTTCCACATCACTCTGCGGATTATCAATCATCTTAACCATATCATCCAGCAGCTTCTCTGACGCAACCTCGGAGAACACCTTCTGGCAATTCATAGTGCACGTCTCCAACAAGTCGAGTCCCAGCCTCTGGCTCACCACATTCTTCCCCGAAATCTTCTTCTTTATGGCCCTAACCACCTCAGCCCCACTAAACTCCTCGTTATTAATCATACCACATATCCTCAAGTTCATCCCCCAATTGGGCTCCTCCAATGTCTCCGAGGTCGCATCGTCGATCATCCTCGACTCCGGGGTCGGTGCCTGTAGAATCTCCTTCATTTTACCACTCACCATTCGACCCATCTGAGCTCCACTCGTCTTCAACCTCTCACCCAACTGAGCTAGGTTAAACTTGTCCATAACTCCAACAACCTATTCCAACTCTAAGAACAGCAAAAGAAAAATCACGACCACGATTTAAATTTCTTTACTAGAATTCTAAAAATCATAAATACAAAAACTCAAATTCAAGAGTAAATCTTTAATGAACTGTAGCTATCATGAGAGACACGCAGTGAGTGATTCAGTTCAGAATGACATTTGCATACAACTTTAAAGCAGGTTAGATCGAAATCGAGGCATACCTTTGTGTTCTTTTGGGTTTGAAGCGTTGAGAAACTGGGGAGTTGAATACTTGAATTGGCCAAAGGCTCAAGAGAACGCTGTGCAACTGAGAGATGGGGATAGTCAAAACTGAGAGAGAGAGAGAGTACGTGGCGATAATAGAGTACTGGATACGGGGATTTGCGCGAGGCCAACTGCTGCCACGTGTCCCCGGGACTTGCGCGTCGGATATGCTTATCGTTAATCTGTCTTTTTTACGATAATAAGTTCGGTTTAGCGCTGTCTTTTAGTGATGAGCAGTTTCATAGCAGCTAATTTTACAAGAAAACTATTTCAGGGGTAGTAGAGCACCACCGCGACCATTGGTGCTTCAGAAAAGAGACTCACCATCGGTGTACTCTCCTTGTACCGCTGAATCAGGCTCGGAGTAGCTAGCTAGCTAGCATGTGAAGTGAACTACTGCATTGTCCTATATAAAAACACTGTTAGCTTTGAAGACTACCTGACTTAACTAACAACATCTTCGATAGTTGTTGTAAAACCACAAAAAATATTATTTTAGAGAAAGAACATCATTTTTTAACTCTAACAACTCTTATAAATTATTATTTTTTTATAAAAAATAGAAAAATAGATAAAAAAATTTCTAAATTTATTGAATTCCCAAAACTTTGTATAGTGATTCAACAATCCCTAAAACTTATTACTTGGCTTTAAAAGTTATCTCTCTCCCCTAAAAATAATAAAACACATCACTATTTTTATTTGAAATATAATCTAATATTAACAAGACTCATAATTAATACGATACATATTTGCATCTAATGTTGGAGTTAAGACCATTTTATTTTACAAATTTTATGTTGTCATTTTATAAATGGAGAATTTTTACGAGAGTTGTCAACAAATAAAAATTCTAAAAACTAAAGGATCCTACTTCAAAATTATAAATGCTAATAAATAAAAGAAAAATTCTAAAATGCACCTCAAGGCTAAGCACCAAAGGGCTAATTTCCAAATATGACACGTGCCAAGCTCTTGTTGGTTCCCTTTTACAACTTTCTTTTAAGCTGAATGAGTTTATAATAAGCTTAGTGTAGCTAATTATGCTAATGCCTAGATGCCGGGAATCGACCTTCGCTGCCAGAATATCGCACTCCTCTTTCACCACGCCGACGAACCAAGGCAAGGCTGAGGAGGATGCTGTAACGACCCGAACCCAAATTAGTGACTTAATCTTCGTTAGTCGAGTTAATCATCGAACTAATCACTACATGATACGTTTATTGAGATTCGTCACGACTAATAGTTGACTTTTTGTCGGTTATGACTTTGGATTCACTTTCTTCATGGAAGTTATAGAGGAAATTATTTCGAGCCTGTCAATACTTTAATTAGATTTTTTTTGATGTCTGGGATAATTTCTATGAATTTTAGAAGTTTATTATAAATAGTAATTAAATAGAAAATCTACCATTGGTTGAATTTTGTTGACCGTTGGATTTTCACTAAGTTTGATCTGGACCATCCATCTATTTTGGTTAAGTGAGGTAAGCAACTGATTTGGGAGAAGTCCAATTACTCTCTCTCTCTCTCTGTCGACCCGACTGTCTTCTCGTGACTGTGCGAAGTAGTCGTCGCCGACCGACGAGTTTTCACCGCCTCTCCTTCTCTAAACTCGAAGAACATCAACTCCTCTACCATTTCCTAGTCATATATTTGACATGAAATCAATGTCGAGGGGTAATCAACAAAACAAAATCAAGGGGTTTTCTCGGCTTATTGCTGTTGCCAATTGCGATTTGCCCGGCGATGGGTATCACGACAATGGGGGTTTTGAAGGCCAGGCCACCACGAGCCGAACACGACCAATTTGAGGTCAAGTCGTGGCATATTGTCGTCGACCGATCCACTTGAAAATCCGGCGATGGTTTTGAACTTCAACGGTAAAATTCGATGGATGCTTTTAGTTACTTTTTGGATTCGAGTTGTACTAGAAAGTTTTTGGGCTTGCTGTGATCTTCAATTTGATATGTTGGTCAAGAGTTTTAGAGTGGGTCTGATTCTAACCACTGTCGATGAAGGCGCGTGGGCCTAACTCGCCGTTATATGTTTCGGAGCTTCGGCGACTAGAACACCGAATTCTTCACAAGAAGTTTTCTAGGCCAATCTGTTATAGTTTTCGAGTAGTTTTGTGTCATTCGATCATTTTTGAAATATTTCGGCTATGCATAGGAATCAAGGCGACTCGACACGCTAACTTAATCCTTCGTCACGTGTCGAGTCGAAATGGAAGCTTGGTAGTGTCCAAATTATGAACTACGACGTCCGGATCATGACGCGACTCATTGCGTATGAGGACGAGTTATAGCAGCGATAGTTAGTTATTGAAACAACGTAAGCTCATGGTTGACTTTTCGTCTCAGATTCCCTTATTCACTTTAGTTGCACGATCAAACATAAATTAAGTGATTTAGTTTAGGAGGGCTGAGTGCAACTTACAACTATGTGGATTGACTTATTTTTCTAGCGATCCAGGTGAATGAACATTTATTTTTCACTGTCGCTAGTGAGTCTATTTTATGCTTATGATTTCATTTTCGATTATATTTATAGTATGATATGATGTGTTTATGCTATGAAATGCTATGATAAGTTTAGTCAATGCACGGATGCTTATGATACGATTTTATATTTTTATGCACGTTGAGTCCATGTATGTTATGCATTGATGCATCAGCTGCTTGGCTGATCACAGAGTACGCTCCGGGTGGGTCATGACAAACTCATAACCCGTGATTACGTTGTCCACTCCTCCACACACATTTATAATTTTTTTTTACTTAGACTCACTATGTTTTTCCTATATGTATAAATTTCGGTGAAAGGCATAAAGATAGGTTTTACGATTTTTCTTACGAATCTTTATTTTTGTTCACTCACTCTAACAGTTTTCATGTTTTATATGCCTTTTCCTTGGTCCCTCATTTTCAAATGCCTAGGTTGCTGAGTTTCAATGGAGGTCGAATGCATATGCAGATCGAGGTATAGCAGAATCCGTCGTATGATCCAAAGTCAATCCTACAGATTAGCATCTTAGTTAGCTTAGGTAGTTTAGAGAGTTTAGTGGATCTGGTTTCGTAACACATTTTCACTTTGACGTACAAATATAAATTGTTGTTTTGCCTCCGTAAATAATTTTCTTTGATTTATGGTTTTGAGACATGGCATTTCGATTAAATATTTTGGATCATTACGCGTTGAACTTAGGTTAGCAGTGTCATTAGGACCTAATCTCGGTTTAGACAACTAAATCGAGATCGACTCCTTTCAGATGCACCACACGAGGAGGCCAAGTAGATGCGGTGAGGTGAGCCTGAGGCAGAGGGAGGTAGCACGATCTGATCAACGTGTCGCAAGGTATCAGAGTGATGATGATGTCGCAAGGCATCTGAGGGACCTTGCAATACCACCCGCTGAGGTCGTGAGTCATCAACCACGACGTTGCAAGGCATGGAGGGTGTCGTTGTCGCTGGGAGTGAGGCCGAGAGGCTTTGATTGAAGAGTCGTTGTCGCTGGGAGTTTGAGAGGATTTCCATGGTGGAGGGTGCATATTTGGTGAATGAAGTTTTTCCATGGTCTGACCTTATTATAAACTCAGTCAACTTTGATTAAATTTGAAAGATAGGAAGGTCAAGATGGTGCAACGTGTTAAATTTGAAAAGAAATGTCTAATAGGTGCTTAGAGCATTCCCAATAGCCTTGGTAATTCAAATATAAAGTTAAATTTGACTGATTTTTAATACAATGCCTCCAACCGATACCCTAAAATTAAGCTAATATATCTTTTTGTTAAAAATTCTAGTTATATTTAGGAGATAATTTAACTTTAGTTTAACTCAAAGTTAAATTCTCTCTCTTCAATTCCTACTTTTTTGTTTTTTGACAAATATAACTAATGAATTTGACTTCACTGTTGGGGATGCTCTTAGACCTTGGGTACACAACAGGATGATCCTAAATAAAAATTGAAAAACATCTCTCTTTCAACAAATTGTTCAAAAAAATATATGGCAAACTCTTTATTAGCTGTGCATTATGGTCCAATAGTAAAGGCTTATAGCGCAATCAATGAAATCACATATTTGAATCTCATTAGACATCAATTCTTGTATAATTTCAAATTAGCTCAAAGTCGTGTCTTGGTCGATCTTGATGGTGGTTGGCTTCATCCACCACGTGCTAGACTTAAGAAGTTGTTGGCCCGAAGGTTGGTAGAGGATGGTGACCGGATCTTTGCATTAATGAGCTTTTGACGGTTGGGTTTTTTTGGCCAAGTGTTGCAAGGGCGGTGGAGCTTATGTTTGACTGTGGTTAGTGACTCTTGCATCTAGGTCAACTTTTCTCTCAGCTAAGAAGAGGTGAGTGGCAATTTCGATTGGCGTCGATTGGTGTGGTGGACCGAGGTGCTGCAACTGAGAGGGTGATTGACGATTTTGGTTGCTTGTGTTTCGTATGTGAGCTTGGGTATGGTGCGTAAGTTTGGTTGGTGCCCTAGTGGTGTTAGCTTCACTTGTTTTGGCCTGGTCTACCAAAGGTTTATGAGATACACTGCTTGTTGGGCCTTTGTTTGGGTTCCTTTTCAGATCCAAGTGGCTTTAACTCTCGACTTGGGTAATATTCTTAATTCTAATATGAGATCCTGATCCATTTTTTGCCCTAGTATTGGGTGTCTTGTTTGTATTGGTATTGAATCTCTGATTTGAGTCTTTGATATCTTTTCGACTAGGATTGAATGTCTAACTAGTTCTAACAACCTTGGTTGGCTTCAATCTCTCCATGCTATTGGGGTGCAATTGTTCATGATTTGGTGTCTCACTATCTTTTGTCACTCAATATTCTAGATCATTAGGTTCAATTTCTCTGCCACCCTTGAAATTCCCAATAAAACACCAAGTTGTTGTGGTAAAAATATTAATTTGAGTGCACTTTATTTAGTTAAATTTATGTAGCATTTTTTGTTTTTATTTTTATTTTGGATCTTGTTTTGATGTTGATTCACCTTCGTAGTTTTTAATTTTTTAATATTTTTTATATAGTTTTCCTGATATCTTTCTTCAACAAAAAAAAATAAAAAATAATCCTCATCACTCAACTATGCCCCTAAGATTTGACATTTTTTTTGACGTAAACGGCCTTCCGTAGAGGGCAATTTAATTAAAGAATATGACTACGGTCGTAATGAAGGGTATCCAGAACAAACTCTGGAGCGTGGTGGAACCATTCACAATGTATGTTAGGTTTATAGGCATAGCTCGCAAACTTGTGCGCTACTCGATTACATGCACGTGGAATAAATTGTAAAGACCATGAAGGTTGCCGAGAAAGCAAATGGTGAATGTCACTTACAATGCTGCCCAACGGAGTGGGATCCATAGTCGGGCTGAGGATGAGATCAACTGCTACTTTGCAGTCGGATTCAAAACAGACTGAATTTAGTTCCAAGACACTAGCCAAATCCATTGCATCACGAATAGCCATAGTCTCTGCTTGTAAAGCCGAATTGATGTTGGAGTAATGATGCGAGAAGCTACAAACAAACTGGCATGATTCATTGCGTAAGGCACCACCCCCACCCCTTGATTCTCAATGAAAGCAGTATCAACATTGAGTTTGAGACTGCCAGCTTTTGGAGGAGACCATTGAGTAATCTTCATAACCTTTGGCTTCGCATTAGTATCCTCATTGCAGCGAGCCTTTTTGAACTCTTCATATTTGGCTATAGACGTAGCAGTGATAATGTCGGCATCCTTTTCTTTGTAATTCCAAAGTTTAACATTACGATTGAGCCATAATTCTCACACAATCATCATGAGTTGTTCAAAGCGAAATAGAGGCAAAGCATCAGCTTGTTCGAAAAACCACTCCTTGAAGCTGAAACTGGGTGATATAATCGGCCGCAACTTGAAAGGGTTCTTCAGTAAGATCTTCTTGGTAGTGGGCAAGAACAAAACAAGTGTTCCGTAGACTCAAAGGGTGACACACATAAAACACAGCTCAACTCCCCGAAATATCCTTTTGTAGTGAGAGTTGTTCTAGTAGGCAGTAGATTATTGTAGGCCCTCCAAATACCGATCTTGACTTTTCCAGGAACTTTTGCTTTCCAAATCATCTTCCAAAACTTGTGATATATGTTACCCGAAGAGGAAGAGGAGAGAACACTTCCCAGCACCAAACCACGAGCAACCATGTACCCTGACTTTACTGTATAAAAATCACGACGATGTAGCTTCTAAAACTGTTTATCCTCTACTTTCCTAGAACTTCTAGGAATGACTAGGATTTGTTGTACGACCTCCTCCGAGAACAGATTATGAAGTTTGGCAATATCCCACCTTGTAGATCTAGCTTCAAACAATTCTTGCACAACCTAAACAGAGGCATGCACTGGCCGGTGAATGGAAGAGGCATTTACGTTTGGGATCCATTCATCACGCCAAATCTGGAACGATTCACCATCTCCAATCCTCCACATAACTCTAGCTTTAAGGATCGGTACCGCTGACAACAAGCTTCTCTAGGAGTAAGAGGGAGCCTCGCCCAAACCAGCTTCCAGAAAAGAAGAATAAGGATGGTATTTAGCTTTATACAGTCTTGCAATAAAAAGAGTTGGATCCTCCATCAAATGCCAACCTTGTTTAGCAAGAATTGCAAGATTATGAGCATGAAGATTTTTGAAACCCATACCTCCTTCCTCCTTTGTCAAGAACATGCGATCCCAAGAACGCCAATGGTTCTTCCTCTTTTCCTTCGTACTACCTCAAAAGAAATCACAACACAGTTGATGAAGATCATCGCAAAGACTCTTAGGAAGCAAATAATAGTGCATACAGTAGGATGACATGGTTTGCGCTACTGCCTTAATTAGAATCTATTTGCCAGCCGAACTCAGGAGCTTTGACTACCAACTCACCAGTTTCTTCGTCAAGTTTTCCTTAAGGTACACAAAGATTTCTGTTTTTGACTTACCAACAAGCAGTGGTAGGCCGAGATACCTACCATGGTCTACTTCCCGTTCTACTCCCAAAACTGCTGCCAGTCGTTCTTGTGAGTCTAAAGGAACATTCTTACTAAAAACCACTCTACTCTTCAGTAGATTCACATGTTGACCAGAGGCGCGCTGATAAGTGTCAAGAATCCGTTTGAATTCTATGCATTCCGACTCCGTAGCTTCACCAAATAGGAACGAGTCGTCTGCAAATAATAGGTGATGCAGAGTAGGCGCATTTGGGCACATAGTTATACCCTTAATCCGTCCCTCAGCTGCTAATGCTGAAATCATTGAAGATAGACCTTCAGCGCACAAAATAAAAGGATAGGGAAAGAGTGGATCACCTTATCATATCCCTCGAGTCGGAATAATATATCCATTCGGTTTGCCTTGATGTAAAATTGCATAACTAACAATTTTGACGGTACTCATCACAATATCGATCCATGTTTTGTGAAAACCAAGTTCATACAGCATAAGCTTTAGGAACCTCCACTCCAATCGATCATAAGCCTTGCTGAAATCCAGTTTAAGAGAAAAGAAACCATCCCCTGTACTTCGACGCAGTTTATGAAGGAAGTGCACCATCTCATTTGCCACAAGGGAATTGTCCGAAATCATGCATCTTGGAACAAAAGCACTATGCAAAGGAGAAAATAATAGCTGGAAGAAGAGCTTTCAATCTATTTGCTAATACTTTCGAACCAACTTTGTAGGCCACGTTACAAAGAGCTATCGGTCTTAGATCTCTGGCAGACTTCAGCTCATTTATTTTTGGTATCAATGTTAGATGCGTGAAATTTGAACTAAGAGGGATATGACATGTCATAAGAAAACTCCTCACAGCATCGCATACATCCTCCTTTACTATATGCCAGTATTTCTGGAAAAAGAATGGGGACATACCATCCGGACTTGGCGCTTTCGATGGGTGCATCTGAAAGAGAGCTTCCTTAATTTCCACATCAGTGTAGGGCTTGCTTAACGTTGTCATCATCTCCCCAGTGACTCTGGGTGAAACATACTGTAGAGTACCTCAGCTCCCTTCAGATCGAAAAATGGTTTCGTAATAATCCATAAGTACCTCAGCTATCTCCGATTGTTTTGTTTTCCATACCCCATGCACATCCTCAATACCTTTTATAGAGTTTCGAGACTTCCTATTGGAAGACCTTCGATGGAAAAAACCAAAATTCTCATCCCTTTGCTGCAACCATAAGATCCGAGACCTTTGTCTCCAATAAATTTCCTCCTGCAAAAGTAGTTCACAGTATCTCAGGTGAAGAGCATGAAACTCTTCGTACTGTCCTGGTTCGAAGGCTCTTCCAGCTAATGTATGAAGATATCATTGGATTAACATCATCTCTGTTTTCCGCTGTCTGAACGAGCCTCTGTCCCAGCGTTGAAGAACATCTCCAATGTGCTTAATCTTCGATCCCAACTGTGTAAGAAAATCCCCAGTAGTGGGAACTGCCCACCCTTTATGCACTTGTTCCACACAACCTGGGTGTGTGCCCAAATTTGTTCAAATCTAAACAGATGTCCTCTTTTCGCATCAATGATTAGTGACTTCGACACCTCGATGAACAACGACAAATAATTTGATTTATCCGGAGGTAGAGTTAGAACTCGTGAGTAAGGAAAAAACCGATCTCCATGCCAGTGTGGAGCAAGCCCTATCCAAGCGTTCTTTCATGGTCCGGTTGAAGAACATGAATCTCGAACCAACAAAACCCATATCATTCAGGCCGCAATCCACCAGAGTTTCCCGGAAGAGACGCATAGGACCTGGTGCATGATTAGGGCCTCCTGACTTTTCGGTATTGTCAAGAATCTCGTTGAAGTCACCCGCAACAATTATAGGCAGGGCATTTCGTGCCATGAGGTTTCTCAATAAGTCCTAGGTTTGTACTCTATCACCATTCCCAGCACAACCATAGATGCTTATAAACCTCCAGCACTCGCTAGTACCAGGAACATCGATCTCCGATCCGATGCGATTAGTAGAGTACGTCCTTAGTTTAATGGAATAGGTCTTCCTCCAGAACAACGCCAATCCCCGAGAGTCCATGCAACGTTCCTTGTAATACACACCATCAAAACCTAGTTTTCCTCGCACAAACTTAATTGTCGCCGAAGGTGCAAGAGTTTCTGAAATAAACAGTAAGTTTGAGTTCTTCTGCCTAACCAAAAAGATCAACGCATCTTGTTGGCCAATCCTCTGCAGTTCCACATGAGGATCCAAAAATCCGTCATGACAGCTACACAAGATCTCACCGCCGGCACAAAACAGGGTTGCCGCTAGAGAATTAAGGTTTCCAGAGCGAAAACCTAGCTATAAGTAATGTAGTACCAGAACCCTATATTGTGGATATGCACGAACTCGATTTTTGACATTTTGATTTTTCTTCTTTATATTTTATTTTCAAATAAAAATGCAAAAAGAAAACGAAAAGCAGAACATTTACTTCCCATTAAAAACACCGAAACCAACACACCGTCTTCTAAAATCGCGATTGGCGAAAGCCCACGAGAGCAAAATGGACATTTTAGGGGTTTAACAACAAAAAAAGTGGAATGCCCCAACCTGAACCTCTGAACTAGTTGAACACCAATCTCTGACTCTCTTTTCGTTGCGATGGTTTCCCTATCTACCTGGTTCCGATACATCGCCCACAAACTCGAATACTCTGCCACTATCAGCTGGAAGGTCATTCATTCCTACCCAGTTTTCAACTTCTCTTCTTCCTTCTTCTTTTTTTGGGTTGATTTATGTGTTTATTCTACAAATTTCATACACCCATTATTGAATTCAGCTATGTTGCGAAATGGGCATATTGTATTCTGGTTAAAGCAGCGAACTTGCATAAGGGTCAATTTTTGTTCTTGTGAGAAGTATGTTTTTTTTTGGGTTTATGATGGTTGGCATATAACTCTGTGTTATTTTCTCCTTTGAAAGTATGAATCTTTATGGGATTTATCAATCCAATTGTGACTGTGGAAGCAGTTTTTATGGTGGGTTGCTGTGTTAGCTGGGATTAAGTTGCTTCTCAATATAAATTACGGGTTTTCTGAAAGGCATCATCATTATTTTTTGTCGTTATCCTGTTGCTAGTGTTTTAAAGTTGAATATCATTGTTAGTTTAGCTTCACGAGTTGGGAAGATGTGTTCTTCTAGCTTTAAATCATCGGGGTTGGCATTGCTGGTTTGGGGTAATGTATGATTGTATAAGAAGCTGTAGTTATTTTTTATGATAAGCTAAAAAAATGGACCATGTAGGAGATGAGTTGTGTGGTTGTACAAGCTACGATTGATGTGTGTTTCTAGAGAGTTGAATATCAAGTGTATATCTGGGGATCATTAGTCACATTAAAAATCCTTTTTATGTAACTTGAGGAAAGAAAAATTCGTAACTGTGATACTTTCATGGCTGTTACTATTAGCATGAGACCTAGTTAAGCTTGATTTATGATTTTTCTTTTTGGGGTTTCTCTCTTGTTTGTTTATGTTTTCTTGACAATAATTATTTGGAGATGCAGAACTATAAAAGAGGTCAGATCACAGACAGCGAGCTTGGTGATGCCGTTTGGAAAAATTTGTTTCAGGGAAAGTTGACAT
Organism: Geum urbanum; assembly: GCA_946800695.1. Lineage (NCBI taxonomy): Eukaryota > Viridiplantae > Streptophyta > Magnoliopsida > Rosales > Rosaceae > Geum > Geum urbanum. Next base: position 40,765,797 of record OX327007.1, on the reverse strand, counting down.
ACATGCACTGGAACAAAGGAGCAGAGATGGCCCCTAGCATAGGGGATCAACGAGGAACTCTCCTTGTCCGAAAGTTAGCAGACCCAAGGTAGTTACCATTTAGATACATCCTCTCTCTTTTTTCCAAGTTGGATCTCCTCCTGCTGTGAGTGTTTGAGATTGAGTGTAAATCGTATGCCTTACAGAGTTACTTTTTGTTGTTGAACTTATGAGGCATTTTATAATGGTTGCGGCTTTCATACGAGAATCTCTGATTTCTTAAAATCCAAATTTTAAATCACTTTATGAGGACTACTATGGATCATTTGATCATGTAGTGAGTTTTTCTTAAAGACATACTTGATTTTTTCTATTCTTTTATTTAGCTCCGGTGTAGCAAAATACATCCTGACTTTACATTGTGTTGGTTGTGAAACAATTCAGGTAAACAGTGCTGCGTGTTTCTAACAAAGCAGATACTGAAACCGATTCATGTGTTATGGTTTGGTCGGTTCTATTAGTCTGTACTATGTTAATACAGAAATTCTTCTAAAGCATTTCTTCAACATGTACTTTAACTTTTGAAATGGTTTCAGTGACTATACTGCTATCTCTGCATGTTTTATTTATACTGGTTATATGACTTGATAGATCTGTAGCAGTTCAACTGACCCTCATAATTTTTTGTCAGGCGTGTTTTTGTTGGGGATGTAGTGGTCTTAAAGGACCCTGATAACCCTGATAATTATCTGGTGAGAAGATTAGCTGCCACAGAAGGGTATGAAATGTTGTCTACAGATGAGAAAGATGATCCTTTTGTACTTGAAAAAGATGAATGCTGGGTGTTGGCCGATAATGAAACCTTGAAGCCAAAGGTACAAGAATAATTATGGTTAGACAAACATATTAAGTATATGCTGCATTTACTGTCGCTCTTTTTTTTTTAATCTATTCCAATTTTCATTATTTGTTATTTTCACACAAGCAGAGCTAGCATCTTTATAGCAATATTTAATTTGTAGTAGCATGCTTGTAGTTTTGATAGGTATAGATGGTAACATCTATAAAGCTATTAACAGCTATCTACCTATAAATCATCGGCAGACTAGTTCATGAGCTGTTAAGTAACAACAACAAAACTGAGGAGATTGTTTCTTGAACCAATGAATGGTAGACAAATGGTGAATAAGATCAGAACTGTGCTTGAACTACATTACTTGCATAAGTTTATGCTGCAGTAAGATGTATGCATCACACCATTACATAAAATACGTTACTTAAAGATATTTATATAACAAGGATGAAACCAAGAGATATGAGATAATGTATGAAATATGCATCCACAGTTTCTCATGCCTTGATGACCTGAAAAGAAAAGATTTTGCTAAAGTGTTACCATTCCGTGTCTTAACAAGTTACTATGAGATTGGTACACAGTAGATAGGATGCAGAGTCACATTTGCCATATGCCATCCCTTGATCATTATACTATTTTCTGAGTATTTGGGAAACATGATGAATTTCCTTTCTTTTTTATTGCAGGAAGCCAATGATAGTCGGAAATTTGGTCCGGTTTCCATGACTGACATAGTTGGTAGAGTCATATATTGCCTACGAACAGCTGTTGATCATGGCCCTGTTCAGAATAGGCAAGTTACTCAAACGGAGCCTGTTCATCTGATTCTGTTTAGTAAGAAAAGTTTTGAAATAATTTATACTCGTCTTTTGTTTCGTCCAGTCAATTTAGCATGCAAAAGGATTCTCCTGTGCTGGAAGTCGAACTGGATGTCGATGAGCTGGCAAAAAATCACAAAGCGTAAAAGTGACAAAATAAACCACCGACTCATTTTGGTTTGTACCCGTTTGGCGCCCAATTTCCTATTGGATTATTTATCTTCCGTCTTTTGTTCTCCCATGTTTCAAGTAAGAAGAAAAAATAAAGATGGAATTTGGAGCTGTTCTTCAGTCATGGGACGGTTCGTGGTTGTAAGTTTATGGTTGTTCAGGTGTCCTAGTTCAGGAATTGTGTTTCTTCGTTGTGGCTGACGTATATGCGCAGCGGCCACTGTAATGAATTTTGAGTTTAGAAACGGTAATTTGATTTTCCGTTGTTGGATACGTTTGTCTAGAGCAGCTCTGTAATCTGAAAACTATCCCAAGAAGTAATGGAGTGGAAAACATGCGATGGCGAAACCCCCTAGTTCAAAGTATGAACATCAGTAATTTGAAGACGAGCGTAAATTCTTTTGGGCCGGGCCAGCGACCGGGTCATTAACCCGTGCCCGGTCCAAGAAGATTTGTAACACCGAACAAGTCCCTTATCAATGGCCATATAAAATCTCATAAACCTGGAAGCTGGAACTCCAAGCTCTCTGAGCGAGACCAGACTATACAAAGTGACCATTTGAAACCTCAAAATGCAAAACCGCCACCACTGAACTCCACTCACTCTTCTCCTCCGCCTGTTTTTTACCTCCGCGAAATGTCACAGAGTGTTCATCTCATCTGTAAGTTCCTCCAACCCTTTGTGGGTATGAACGCCCTTGTTTGCTTTTTCCCTTTTCCTCAATTCGTTTTGTTCGAGCTGCCCAAACATGCCATTAGGGTTTGGTATTTGATATTTACTAGTAGTGGCTCTAGTTATGGTCTTCCATTTCTCTGAGAATTTGAGGGTGTTTCTATTTATTTCTTTAAGGTATATTATTTGCTTCAAGAGTATACAAATTGATTATATTTTTAGTAGTATACAAATTGCAGTGTTCCAAAGTGCAATTTTAGTGTTGTTCAAGTTTTAAGAGATGCCCACCATGTGTTCGCTGAAATGATTCAATGAAAATTAGCACATGGATATGCACCAAAGGAGGTGGCTTTTTGGTGTTAATCAAAGTAAAGGAATTAGCTTTGTTTAAATATCTCGTGCATGCTTGGAATCTTGTTTTGGCACTCAGTAGCTAGCTTTATTTGGGACATTAGTTAGTTATACGTTTGTTGGTCTCGTTTCTTTTGTTTGGTTTTTAGTTGATTTACATTGGTAACTGTATTTTTCTGTAGACCGATGTAATGGTGAATGATGGTTCTGTATATTGCTTGTAGCACCTTACTTTTTTGTGTGTAATTTAGGTTGATGTTGATTGTATTCCAGGTTATGGACCGTCGGATAGCAAATGTCTACCTTGTTCTGGAATATCGGGAAGAGTAGCTCCTGTATATCCTTCCTCTTCTAGTTTAGCGTGTAGGTTCAAGTCACAGGTCAGGATTGGGTCACCGAAAGGTGCATATACAGGGGCATCATTTATATGCAGATCAAGTTCAAGTGGCCGTAATAGAAACCCAGACTTCCCGAGGCAAAACAGACAGGGGTACTCCAGGAGCAGGAATAGAAGAAATGAAGATAGAGACGGCTTTGAGAACCTTGAAGAATCTGATATGCTTTCTTCTAAAAATGGGCCACTACTCTCCTTCCCTAATAACACAAAGTTCGGGGCTACTGCAGCACCCGGACCTAGAGAAAAGGAGATTGTTGAGCTGTTTAGGAAAGTCCAGGCTCAGCTTCGGGAGAGAACGGCAGTTAAAGAAGAAAAGAAGGTTGAAGCTGTGCAAGGGCAAGGTAAAGATAACGAAACTGTGAATTCTCTACTTAAGCTATTAAGGAAACATTCGGTTGAGCAGGCAAAGAGAAACAGCAATAGTGAGGGCAATAGAGATTTCATGCTGGACCAACCAGGAAAAGGTGGTCGATTTAGTGAAATGAAAAACACAGCTTCTGTTGATTCAAGTAACAGTGTGAAGGATGAGGCTGAAGAACCTATTGACTTAATCAATGGGTTGAAGAATGCAGCTGAAGAATCTACTGCCAGTTTGAGCAGGCCTCCATCAAATTTTCGACGCAAGTCTCCCATCAATCGATTGACATACCAGCCTATATACTCAGAGGACGATGACATAGTCAATTCGGTGCACCATGTAAATTCAAGTGAGACAAGAAAGAAGAATCATGCTGAAAGAATTTCTAAACCAGCGTTGCAACCAGAGCCAGAGGCAGAGCTTGAGACTGACTTGGTCTCGGAAGTTGACCATGAGCCTGAGCATGATACTGAGTTTGAATTTGAGCCTGCTCCGGAGCCTGAGCAACAGATTATTTCATTGTTAGAGGATGAGGCTTCAGGTACTGAAGAAATTGTTGATGATGACGATGAAGAGGATGAGGAAGAGAAAGAGGAAGTTATGGATTTGAGTGCATGCAAACTCCCCGAATTGAGGGCACTAGCAAAGTCTCGAGGTGTGAAAGGATTCTCAAAGATGAAGAAGGCCGAGCTACTGGAATTGCTAAGTGGGAGCTCAGATTGATCCATAAATGCACAAGATACAGCTGCGAGAGTTTCGATTCAGTTTATTTTATTTTAGCCATATCTCACATTATCATGTTCACTCTTTCAACTCCATTTTATAGTGGTCTTTGGCAATGCGGATTGAGCCGCTTTTTGTTCAGTTTAGTCATCTTAGAGCATCACACCCATTGGTAGAGCATGAGCAAGAGCAAACCAAAAAATTTGCTAGAGCAAAGCAAATTCACAATTTGCTAGAGCAAATCAATTTTTAAATGCACCAACACAATTAGCAAGAGAAATGTTATTAAATTATTTTTTGGATTGAATTTTGACCATTTATAATGAAACACGTGTCATTGTCACGTATCGTTATCGATATAATAAATTAATATACAAGATTTTTGATGAGATTTTTTACAAATAAAAATACGACACGTGTTATTGACACGTGTTCAATTATATTGTTGGCAATATAATTGCAACAAGATTTTCGGTAAGATTTTTGGCCAATGATAATGTGACAAGTGTTGCTCCTAAATAATGTTATCGACAAAATAATTAGACAAGATTTCTGGTAAGAATTTAGTCCAATGATGATGTCACACGTGTCTTTAACTTCAAATATCAGGTTATTTACATTTGGCTATAAAATATTCATCCATCACTCATTTAATACTCACACCAATACGAGCAAATAACACATCTCTCTAAACACTTATCAAGAATTCTAAGACATCACTTTGATGAATCCTTTCAGCTTCAACAATTTTTTCAGGCGAAGACAACAACAAGAACAAAAGGATGATGATATGGCGAAAACCTTCGTGAATCAGGTGGTCATGGAGGAGGCACAACATGACGATGAACCACATCATCACGGTTCACGTCGAGGTCGAAAGCCGAATCAACCAAGACAGAGGGAGACGAGGGGACAAAATCTCATGAAAGATTACTTCGTTGAACGCCCTATCTTCAACATGCAAGAATTTTGTCGGAGGTACCGAATGAGTAGAGACGTATTCAGCATTATCATGACGGATCTCTGCAACCACGACCAATATTGGCATCAAAGAGCAGATGCCACTGGAATTCTAGGGTTTCTACCCCAACAAAAGATGATCGGTGCTCTACGAATGATGGCGTACGGCGCAGTCGCAGATCAGTGTACATAAATTACAAGGATGGGAGAATCTACTACACTAGAATGTATGAAGGAATTTTTCCACCAAGTGGTTGATATTTACGGTCCAAGATACCTCCGCACTCCAACACCGCAGGACCTCACTCGGCTCCTGAGTAAAGGGCAACGTCGAGGGTTTTTATGTATGATTGGAAGTATCGACTGCATGCATTGAGAATGGAACAACTGTCCAACTGCACATCAAGGGCATACTCAGGGAGAAAGGCTCGCCCCATTATTATCCTAGCTAGAGGCGGTGGTCTCGTATGATATATGGATATGACATAGTTTCTTTGGGGTACTTGGAGCTCAAAATGACATTAACGTGCTCTACCATTCCAATGTGTTTAGCGGGATCCTTGCTGGAAGAAGCCAACAAATTATTTTGAAGTCAATGGAGAAAGGTACTCCAACGCTTATTATCTAGCTGACGAAATATATCTGAGGTACTCTATATTTGTCAAAACAATTTTCAATCCCCAGTCGCCTCAAGATAAGCTCTTCGTAAAGAAACAAGAGGCATACCAAAAATATGTGGAGAGGTGCTTTGGCGTCTTGCAATTTCGTTGGGAAATAATTTTTCATAGTTGTGTATTGCACAAGAAATTGGTAATCACATCCATCATGTTAGTTTGCATCATATTGCATAACATGATTGTTGAGGATGAGTTCGTGGAGGAAGAGTTTGAGGAAAATGAAGAAGAAGATATGCAAAACCCATCGAGAGGTTTCCAGGTTTATGATGGGCCAGTAGATGCATAAGGGAATCGAATTCTTTTTGAGCCAATGAAAAAATATGAACGTAATATACAACGGTTTCACAACCGTGTTGTCGATCTTAAATCCATTTATATCCATAAAAAGCTTCAAAAGGACTTGGTAAAGCACAACTGGAGACTTGAAACTGGTGAAATACTCTAAACAAGAGTCTAAATATGTGTGTTTCAATTTTAGTATGTGTTTTACTTTAATATCTGGTAAGGAATATGCATTTTAACTTCACCTTAATTAATAAATTGTATTTTTATTTCTTGAAAATTTAAATAACATAATGACAATAAAAATTTAAATTACATAATGACAAGCCAAGCCTAGATTTATTCTTAAGACAATACTATACTACTATGGAAAGATATTGCGTGAGCGATAACAATCCGAAAATGTTTCATCGGTAGCTCCTCATTCATTAAGGATTTGTAGTTTTCTCTTGGTAAAATACCTTTTCAAGATTGGGGTCATAGCCTCCAACTCAATTGTCATTATCCTTGTTTCCTCCACTTATTTCTTGAGTTGCAACTCCTCGGCCGCCTTTGTTTCCTTCCGCTTTTGAAGTTCTATGTACTCTTTTTAATAATTAAGCTCACTTTCGTTATGCATCTTTCTTGAGGCATGCCACGATGCTTGATCAATTGCAATAGTATGTAAAATCTCAACTCGTTGCTCAATAGTAGTTTTACCTTGTTTCTTTAGGCGTCTTGCTTCCTTTTCCGCCTTGCATCCCATTGGTCTAACGGGACTTGAGGGAGTGACCATGTTGCTTTGAGGTGTATCATTCATTTCCTCGTCACCCAAATTGATGATTAGAGATGATTTGGTAACGGAAAGAGTAGACTTGACATTTGTTGCATGTGGAGAGCTTGCACATGGAGAGGGAGTAGTTGGTAGTACCGCAACAAAATATGGATGTTCCTAAATCGTTTCGTAACATTTAAAGTGTGTAAACATTTATTTCTTAGACGCATAATAAAAGAATTGAGTTTGCTTGATCTAAAATAAAATAAATATTAGTTATTTCACAATACTACATATTTAAACAAATTTGATGTATCAATTATATAATTTAATTCATATATGATAAAAGAGTAGAAACTTACATCATCCATATGCGAAGTGTCGCTAGCTATACGTTTCCATGTATCGTGCAAACATTCCCCATATTTTTGCAAGAGTAGCCTGAACTTATTTTCGTGAGACGAAAGTGCAATTTGGGTCCTTGACTCCTTCAGAGGAGTTTCACCTTGTGCAAGCTCCCAATTTACCATATAATCGGCATGAATTGTCTCCCACAATTTCTCCTTCTTTTTTTTTGTTATCATTGTATTCATCAACGTTATGACGTGCGAAAGAGATGCACGTTTGCAAATTTTCGGATAGAAGCCAATGGGTGCCCATTTTTTTTGGAAAAATACTCAAGGAAATGAGAGAAGAGATGAAAGAGGAAGTGAAATTTGTTGTGCACAAATTGGTGTGAGTGGTGAATAATTTGAAGTAATATTTATAGAAAAAATTTAGGATGTTTTATGTAATTTTTAGGGATTTATTTGTAATTTTTAAGGATTTTTTTTGTGCAAATATTTCATTTATTCCCGTTAAAAAGAAACTAGCCGTTCTGATTAAATCTGGACTGTTAGATCAAATTTTAAATTCAAAATCAAAGGCCCAAATCCACTTGACCGTTGTAAGATAAACATCCTAACGGGCCAGACACGTGTCGCCCTCCCATTCGTTCGTTAAAATTATTTTTGTTATATCTTTTACTGGCGCGTTCACTGTACGCGCCAAACAGAAAGAAAAAAATATATCAAAATCTGACGTCACCCACGTGCAGTGGGCTCTGCCAGATGCTGTAGCAAACGGCCGAGCATTATTTGCTCTAGCGATTGCTCATCGCCGGCTTTGCTTGAGCACCGGCCCTCCCTCTCTCGCCGCTGCGTCTCCCATTCTCGTTTGCTCGAGCTTTTCCCCTTCGGCCCCACGCCTTGATTGAGCAAAACTGCCTCCGGTGCAGATGCTCTTAGGGATACTCATTTGAATTCATTTTGCATGTAGACTAATGAATGACAGAATGAGTACTCTTATGTAAAACTGGAGATCTAGTTGAAGCTTCAAAGTCTCTCTTTAGGTCATTTTCCTTATGCAGACTCAGATAGTACGTGCGAAACCTACATTACAAAGTGATTATAGAGGGTCTCATTAGAGTGGCTGGAGCCTTTCGATCAAGCTAACAGAGCAATACAAATTTATATGAGTTATAATGTTACATCAGACTCATGTTTATTGTTAGATCTGCGTCAAAGAGATGATATTAATTTGTCTTCTAACTATATTTTAACTAATCATCGTTGAATATAAATTTAATGATAATTGACCACAATTAATTACAAAATTCATTGATCACCAGAACGAGACTCTCTTACATCATATCTTGAATTCCAAAGCAAGAAGATGATGATAGACATTCAAATATCAGGGGCTTGAATTGACCTTGTTCAAACTCAGAGAGTTTTTTTCTCTAACGAGGATTTATAGAACTTTTAATCAAGTCTGTGCGACTCGCTGAAAATCTCACTACTCGATTTTTCCAATTTACACTTTTACCCCTGCTCCAAGCCAGATAAGGTGAGGCAAGCCAGCCTCACTCAAACAGTGTCCTCTCTTGGTTTCTGCACAATGGAAGCCACTCTCTTCGGCTCCTCCCATCCCCCAACATTACGCGGCACCGGACTCAATCTAACCCGACCCGCCGCGGCCAACCCATTCGTCTCCCTCACCCCCCGTCCCCACCACCGCCAGCTCACAATCCGGTCCGCCATCTCCCGCACCAAAAAAGAAGCCACGGTGGAAACCATCAAGTCCAATCTCGAGAATTGCTACCTCATGGCCGGAATCAGCTACAAAGGCCTCACCGTAAAGCAATTCCAGGACCTCCGCGCTGCCTTACCCGAAACGACCAAGCTCATCGTCGCCAAGAACACACTCGTCTACAAAGCCATCGAAGGGACGCCATGGGAGGCACTCAAGCCTTGCATGACCGGAATGAACGCCTGGCTCTTTGTTCACAGCGAGGAGATCCCGCCGGCGATCAAACCCTACCGGGATTTTCAAAAGGAGAGGAAGCTGATGGAGAGCAATGACTTCACCGGAGCTGTGTTTGAAGGGAAATTCTATGGGCCTGGGGATTTTAAGGCCTTGGAGACTATGCCGACGAGGCTGGAGATTTATGCCAAGTTGCTTGGGTCGCTTAAAGCCCCGGCGTCGAATTTGGTTGGGACGATTCAGGCGCCGGCGAGGGAGCTTGTTATGACGTTGCAGGCTTATGTGCACAAGCTCGAGGAGGAGAGCGGCGGCCAATAGTGATCATTAGGCTGTGTAAGTGGTATCTTTGAAACCACATTATGTTATGTTTTTGTTGTAGACTGATTGTGTTATTCTTTCGGTTTCGATGAATGAAGAGCTGTAGAGTTTGTGTTAAAAGATGAAATCTTAGCAAGCAATGGTCTTCGTTTCGTTTTATGGCTGTTTAGAATGTGCTTTATATAGGTGGGAAATGCAATGCCGGTGTATTTGATGTGTTTTTAGTGTTGTGAGTCCTTCTATGTGTGATGCTATTGAGATGAGATTGCAACTGTATTCATTCGTAGTTCTGTATAACAGATAGTGTGCCGTGGAGGTGGAGTCTTTATTTGTTTCTTTGAGTTTTGTGGTAATGAGGAATGAGATGTTTGTAAGTTATATCAGAATATTTGAGAATGGCTTTTGGAAATTTGAATCTAATATTATTAAATTATGTTAGACAGCCATCAAAGATAATTTGTTAAGCTATGTACTCGGTCCATTTTTTTCTAGGAGTACATTTCTATATGTCATTGCTTGCCACCAAGTTGCTTGCATATAAGAGATTGAATATTAGACTTCGAAAAATCTTACATTATTCTGGAGAGGGGATTTTTACCAGTTGAAGGACTGCAGTACATGTACTAGGGCAAAATTTCAATGTCATGCGCGTCATTCCAGATAATAGCTCTGAAAAAGTAATGAAATACAACTGTGCAGAAACATTTGTCTCTGGTTATTCACCAAAACAACAAGAAATTGCCTCTTCCGAGTTTCGCTATGGGTGACTGAAACAATGACCTTTCTATAAGATACATTTCATATGCACATATGCAATTAATCTTTGGTGTTAAATCTTCAGATTATAAATTGATTGGCACTATGCTGGTTCAATGAGCCAGCATAGCATTGTCCTGAAGATGAATTATTCTATGAGAGATGTTACAAGACTAGCAAAATGGAAGAGATTACAGTTTTGCAGAAAGGTAAGAAGCTGGTAAATGTAATACTCTTCCTTCTCAACCTCTTTGACATTACTCTTTGCCTATGAGTTCATATGAGTTGAGAATATCCTAGTTTTGAGGTTTGGTATAAGGAAATACAGTTTGTCTTATATAGTGCAAATCCCAGAACCTTTGTCTCAGATCTCAACCAACATATGCATTCAATGGTTAATCTTTTGGTTTTTGAGGTGAAAATGAATAAGTTCCTCTTTCTTTTTTTTGTCAATTGTCAAATTTATTTTGTAGTGAATGTCATTTCTTGTTTGAAGCTGAATATTCATGCTATTGTCTCTACTTCTGTGGAGAAAGTTTTGTTCTGGTTTAACAGAGAAGGAAACAACCCCCCCCTGACCTGAGTATTGTGCCAAAACCTGAGTTGTTTCTGCATATGTTTTTGTCAAAATCCATGTACAATCTTGCATCTGGAAATAGAGTGGCAAATAGCCAGTTCAGTAGTTATGCTTTAGAGGATTTCTTATGTCGAAACTGTTGAAATTTAAAAGAGGATTTGGTCTATTGGTATCCAGATACGTTTTCTTTGAATTTACATCTCATGTATGTATGTGATTATTACATCTATTAGAGATTTTCTGGAATACATGTGCCTGCTCTTCACTCTTTCAGAGTATGCCTTTCCTAGTGCCTCATAATAGCTCAAAAGCGTCTCCTCAAACTGCCTCAGAAATGTGAAATTGGCAAAGACATACGTTAAGGCTTACATTCAGTCTGCTCCAGTGAACACACCATCACTTCCTAATACTGACAGGATCGCTGAACTAAGAAGCAGTTGTGGATGCTGCATCGGAAGCTCTGCTGTTAACATGAGTTCTGCCGGGTTTGGTAGTTATTGGTACCACCCATTTAAAGGTCCACGGAAAGAGGAATACTTAACATGGAACATCTGCGGTCTGCCATTCTATGCCTGTAGGCATTTCAGACAGACATGCTGAAACAAGAGGTAACGATCTTAATTACCATATTAACTGCGCAATCAAATCTGACTCGACCCCTTCCTTCTACTATCTGGGAGTTGGTTTTGGTCAAATGTGGAATCATCCATAAATCTACAAAGAGTGGGTCTCTGAAGAACCTTGTACTGGTTAACAGCGAAGTCATGACCTCAACTATATTTCCCTGGGAGGAAAAGCAGAACAACTCGAGAACTTGGACAGTTAGACATCCGAGTCCTTTATACTCTTCATGTGAGCTGTCTATTGGCTTATAATGATATAATTAAATAAATTAATATACGATTTAACGGTTCAGATTTATTTTTTAGTAAATATTCAACGGTCTAGATTAACCCTAACAATCTAACCTAACCCTAACATCTAACTCTCTCACACTCACACTCACACAGCCTCTCTCCCTCTCCGCCTCTCTTTAGTCAAACAGAGTCAACAGACTTACAGTGCCTGACGCCGCTCACGGCTCACCTCACCTCTCGATCTCACAGACTCACACTCTGCCTCTCTCCCTCTCCGCCTCTCACACTCACCATCTCACCGAGAGCAGTCCGAGAGCAGTCATCCTCAGGGTTAGGTAATAGACCCCAATGAATCTTATTCTCTCATAGCTAGCCAGATATTGGTACAGTACTTAAAGACACTAGCATACCTTATCTGTATTTAATTGATGTTAAGTTTTCTAAAGACATAAGCATCACGAGATAGTTTTCACGACATGTTTTCAATTGATTCATGGTATACTCAAAGACTATTAAATCTGATTCCAGGTATTTTGGTTGACAGGTGACACAGCCACACAGGTCCATCACAGGATTCACAGCTTGGTATTCTGTCTCGATCCAATCTGCTTCTACTTTTGATTTGATTCATCTGAAGCTTCTGGCCCATGTGTGTTTTGTTTGTTTGCTTGGATTCTCAGAAGGGTTGTGTTGGGCGTTTCTTTCTTGGTGGGATCCGATTTGGCTCTCTGGGTCTTTCTTGAATATTGGGGTAAGTTTTTCGATTCAATTTCATTAGTGTTGATTTGAGTTTCCCGGCCTTTAATCTTGTGTATGGATTTGTTATCTAGTACTGAGGTTGGGAAACGAATATATGCATGTACTGAATGAGATTTTGTGTGCTAATAATTGTTGTATAAACCTAAGGTAAAAAAGATCATCAGATTCAAATTAAGAGTTTAAATGAGTGTTAAAGTTTTAGGTAGTTTTGGATTTATAACATGATATTTACAGTGTTGATATTCACTGAGCATCAGTTTATGCTTCATCTTTAAGGTGATTGCATTCACTTGTCGGTTACCATTCTACATCTGCTTGAGTATGTGAGTGGGTGCTTATTTTTTTCCTCTGTGCTACCTCTTGTTGATTAATTGGTGTTGATTCCATTAGTTATTTGACTTATTCCCATCCATTTAGATATGATACCAGGAGGCTGATAAATTTTTGATTGCCGTTGGACTGTTGTGATTATCCTTTGTAAAAAAATATTGTTAAACTACTTCAAGAATTATGCTTAAAAGAGAATGAGGAGTGAATTCGAACAATGCATTTATTTTGTCTCTTTATTTTTATTAGGAATACCTGGAACTTGTAAAGAACCATAATCTTTGTGATGCCGTATTGTTATGCTTTTTTTGCTTATGTTATATTCTAGTGGTAGGGTTTTCCTAACCAAATGAAATATATCGTTGTGATACAGGATGCATATTGTAACTTAATATTCTGTTCAATACTGAATTACAATTTATTGAACACCTTACAATAGTATGAGCCGATAGGTATGAATAGTAGTCATATTTCTGATAAAATTCAGTCTGAATAAAGTCCTTGTTGTTTTCTTTTCCCCTCGATAGGTATGAGCCGATCACAAGAGCATCCAGGTCTTAAACGGAAGTGTTTGGAGTTGACAGAGCATGAGACCAAACTTTATGATGCCATCCGCAGCAAGACGGATATGGGAATGTCTGCACCAGACTTGAAGCGAGAAACAGGAATTCCGACCACTTTATTTACCAAGGCCATCAAAGCACTTCAAGGTAAACAAATGGTAAAAGAGGTTAAAAATTTTGAGCACAAGACAAAAAAGCATTACATGGCTGCAGAATTTGAGCCCTCAAAGGAGATTACTGGTGGTGCTTTTTATGACAAAGGAGAGTTCGATGCAAGCTTCATAGAATTGGTTAAAGAGAGATTGGTGAAAATTATATATGATCAGAAGGTGGCTAGCTTTGAGGAAATTTCAAGCGCACTCAACATGTCAAAACTTTTGAACATTAACTTAACGGCAAATGAACTCAAGCAGATTCTGGAGGCTTTAGTTTTGGACAACGAGATCCTGAAGATGGTGAGCAACGGTATGGGCGAGTTCGTTGGTATTAAAGCTGGTAAAGATTGTTATAAGTGCTGCAAGAGAGGTAGCAGAGGGGAACCAAGTTTAGCGCCCATGGCATCCATTCCATGTGGAGTCTGTCCCCGCATAAATCAATGTACCCCAGATGGGATCATTTCCCCAATCACCTGTGAATACTACAACAAATGGTTGGAGTTCTGAACTGATTGCAGTATGGAGACAAACAATCACCATTATTATTTTCAAGGTTCTCCTTCTATCGCCTGAAAAGATATGACAATGTAATTCGACAGAAGCACTTTGCTGATAAATTCCGACACATCATAATGAATTGCTTGTGTGTGTCATAATAATTTGTTTTGTATCCACATTTGCAGATCCCTACTGATTTCACATTCCCCCCTGGTGTTTAACCTCGTTTTCAGGAGGGAATAGATTCACTGGATTTAGTCTATTGTCAAAAATGAGTTTTCATACAATAGTCGTTTTTATTTCTTCCACCAAAATTCTAATCGAAAGTACATGCCTTGAATCCCCTTGATGCCTAAGGCAGAAGGTGCCAAATGCCAAGAAGAGCAGCAAGTGGAAACGTATGCAGGTAGACACATCACATTCACACATGCAATGTACTACGCAGAATGTGACACTAATAATGATCGTCGCTTTACTCGTCTCATCTCGTGCGTGGTTCCTAGCTTCCTCCCTTCCTGAGTTTGCAGTGCTCTACATAGTAAAATGATCATTTGTTGGCAACATGACAGATGTTATTGTCCACCTAATATCATTATTAGATACCAAAAAAAGTGAGTCTTGGTTTATAAGGATTGTCCTCGGATTAATGATCAGTGAGAGAGGTAGGACAATGAAGGCAGCTGTGGTTTTCTTGATTCATTTCGCCTTCATTTTGAGCACCGCACTAGCCCGATCGATTGTCCCGCAGCCACAAGCTCTCAGATCCTTCAAGATCAACGACACCCAGGTATGATAATTTTTCATAACAAAAAGCAATTCAGTGCAGAGAGTGTGTACTGTAATAACTGTGTGCAAATACTTGGATTACTTGCATATCTTCGAAATGTAATGTGCTGAGTAGTTTCCTTGGAATTAGATATGAGTACGTAGCTTGCTTAAACAAAGGAGTATCGAACTAGTTTGGGAAACAAATCGCCCAGTTTTTGTATCTTATTCAGACACTTATATACATAAGTGTGTGGTTGATCATGGCTCAAGTTCTCAAGTTTTTATATGGTACCAGACTACCAGTTACTTAGTGTATGAAATAACTGAAGAGATCGATATATATTAGAACAGTTCTAAAGGGCACATCGTTTTTGTTCACCGGAATTGAATGTGATTAGTATCTGCAATACCGTGTTAAGATACTAATGTAAATTGTCCTTTTGTATGTAGAATGCTGGGAGCTGTTCTTACACAGTATCTATAACTACCAGCTGTTCTTCACCCCGATATACTCGAGATCGGATCAGTATTGCATTCGGTGATGCTTATGGCTATCAGGTACTTCCTTGCTCTACATAATCTTAAAGATTTCGGAATTCCTGAATCCCATGGTGCCATGGGATGACTATGTCTCCATGCTCAATCCGTTTTGTTGATGTTAAGTTCATATTCAGTACGTAATAGGAAACGACTTCAAAGTTCTTCTTTTATTACTTCAGGCTGAAGATCCTTCATGATTGTCTGTTTGAACATATGCTCAGAAACTATAGTCTAACAACAAACAATACTACACATCCTAATATAGTATGACTTTACTGCAATTCTGCAACAATTACAAATACAAAACTTAGTCATGGTTTTTCTGTATAATAGCTTTCTCATTCATCAGTATTACTGGATTAATTTTCAGGTGTATGCGCCGAGAATAGACAGTCCACATTCGAGGGCATTCGAGAGTTGCTCTACTGATACATTTCAGATTTCGGGGCCATGCACATACCAGATTTGTAATGTGTATCTCTATAGGAGCGGATATGATGGATGGATAGTAGACACAGTGACAATCTATGGCTACTATTCGAAAGCTGTTACATTCTATTACAACGCTGTCATTCCCAATAATATGTGGTTTGGGTTTAATCTCTGTCATGGTGCTTCAGCTTCATTTACTTCAAACATGTAGAAAGACATGGAACTCCAGTCTTCATACCTCTTGTTTTCAGCTTCTCTGAGGCTCTCTGGCTTGTAATGGTAGTTAGGAGTAGTATGACAATAAAATGCCAACTGTAGCAGGGCCAGACCGGCACTATACTTTGTAGTTCTGATGAACTTAATTACCAGCCCCTTTGCAATAATCTGTGATTACATGTGTATACTATGCGAGTCGGTTTTAGCCACCTGAGCCACCTGGGCTGGAGAAAGATGAGCTTGAATGACCCAATTCAGGGTAAGGTCCGATAAGGCTAGAAATAGGCCTAGGCTTGGACGAATAGGGTTTCGATTAAAGTGCAAATTGTCTTGAGATTTCTAGAAGTATCTGGAATGTTGTAGAGGTTTCTGGAATGTTCGATGGCATGACAATCCATAGCTAAGATCGGACCTCAAGGAGGCTGGGCAATCTAACCACGAGGGACTATTTGATCGGACATCGGGGGAATTGGCTGAATTCAAAGGGAATAAGGTAAGATTTAAAGTATATTCGAGGGGGTTATGTCAAAGGGTTTGTGGTAATCATTACATTTGATTGGCCCTGAATATGGAGATTCATTCCTTAATGAGTTCCTCATTTTCTAATAGAAAGTAGCCCGGTTCGATAAGGATTATACTTAGACCTAGCACGATCTCAATATTCTACCCTAATCGCTACTCTATTATGAAGATAAAGTTTTGACTTAAGCTTCGGAGGGTCTAAGCACGGTGCCACACCGTGCTCTGACTTGTTTTGTAGGTTCACAAAGATCTAAGCTAGTGGGGGACGAATATGCTCTCACAAGTTGGTGCTCTCGTTGAGAGCTGAACCCTCAGCTAACTCTCGTGAGCGGAAGAACATGGAAGATATCACCGGCGCAAGTAACCAACATGACAAGGAGACAACCCCGCCAGCAAGAAACACCTAAGTCACCCCCGACATGGGGGCTTTGAGGCATGGGAGCACCCTCACGCACCAGGTTCAGCCGAGAAACCTTGCAGAAGAGGGACACGTGAGCGAAAAAGAAGGATCCAATCAGGAGAATGAGAGAGCCAGGGGATGGAGGGCCAAGGTTGATCGGGACCTCCACCGAGTTGAGGAATGATATACGAATCTAAGGATTGATACGGCTGCGCTGCAATAGTCTACTGAGGGGGTCGTAAGGAGCACGAACGAGCTGACAGGCACCATAGCCGTCGTCCAGGCCACCCTGCTGAATCTGGTAGAACTATTGAAGAACCAGGGATTGGTCACACCCGACCCACCCACGATAGAAGTACAGAGAGCCCTAGCAGCCGAGCAGAACAGCCAACAGCAGGTGGCAACCGATACGGAGAACCCAGGGGTCGCGGCCATCAGGAACATGATGGAGGAGTTTATGGAGACGCAACGTGCCCTTAACATCCGGACCAACCAAGAGACTGAGAGGCTGAGGAAGGAGGGGATGTCTAAAAAGGAATCAGAGGCATAGCATAGGGCCTCGGATAATTTCTCAGAACCCCCTCGCTCAATTCATCCAGGATGCTAAGCCCCCTAAGAAGTGGAGTCACCCCAAGTTTGACAGGTAATCTAGGGATTCAAACCCATACCAGCATGTGAGGAACTATCAGTCGGCAATGGCCACCAACAAATCGAACAATGCTTGGATGTGCAAGATGTTCCAGGCTAGTCTAAAAGACCATATCCTGCAGTGGTACGAGACGCTCCCTTTAGGTTTGATAGAAGATTGGAAAAGCCTGAAAGTGGCCATCTTCAAGAGGTATGAGAGCAATGCTGAGGGGACGAAGGATGTGACATACCTCACATCCCTCAAGATGAAGAGGGGAGAGGGTTTGAGGGATTGGGTCACGAGGTTCAGGAAGGAGTATGCGACGGTTGATTGCAAGGACGATATTGTGGCAACCACGACGTTCATCAATGGACTGGACATGGACTCGAAGTTGGCTAGTAAACTGATCAGGAAGAAGACTAAGGACCTATCCGCGGTCTATCACGAGGCCCTGAATTAAAGACCTACAACAACAGGGATTCCCCAACAGAGAAGACATTCGGGGGTGGAACCAGCTTGAAGAGGAACACGACCGGCAGTAATACGAACCAGGGGAGGAACGGCTATGATCACTAGAGAAAGGCCTCAGGGTACCAGCCTGCCAGTCAGGATGGAAAATTGTTCGTTCCCCCCACAACGATCCTAATTTTGACCTTACTCCACCGCATCAAGAACGAGCTGTGGCTTAAAAGGCTACCAGCGATGACGAGTAAGAGTGACTCCAGGGACTTTTGTGCTTACCACAAGGCTAATGGGCACAAGACCATCGATTGTGGCATCCTCAAGCGGCACTTTGGAGAATTGGTAGACCATGGGTACTGCTGGGAATACATGACAGAGGAATACAAGAAAAAACTTGAAGATTCGTTGAAGCCGCAAGGTAATGGCAAACGTCAAAAGAACAATAAGACCTTACCACCACCACTTAAAGGCCTAGAGGAGAAGTACCCAGTGCTGAACTGTATCCTCCAGGCCCCTGAGCACCCCGGGTATACCATCTTCCCCAGCTTAAATTGTATCATGGTAGAGGCAAGGGAGCTGGGAGTAACCCTCAAGGAGAAGAAGAACGAATCGATGAGGCACAAAGTTGGGGGTGATCCCAAGGTCAGAATAAGGAAAAATACGCTCGAGTTTTCAGACACATACCACCTTGAGAAGAAGGAAGATCACGATGACGCCTTGGTCGTCAATGTCAGAATGGCCCATATGACAGTGGCTAGGGTCTTGGTCGACAACTGAATTGTTGTGAACATTATACTCAAAGATGCGGTGGAGAGAATTGGCCAAATGGGGGCGATCCAGGATCATCAAACGACTCTCATGGGATTTGAAGGATCAAGGGTGAGGATCCTAGGGATCATTCCTCTCCAAGTAGGGACGCCCCTCACTAACCCAACCACGTGGTTCGCAGTAGTCGACGCTCCATCCCTTCACAATGCAATCCTGGGAAGGCCATGGCTCCACAGGATGAGGGCGGTGGCATCAACCTACCACCAGGTCCTTAAATACCCAACTCTTGAGGGTCCTAAAAAGGTATGCAAAAGAAGACAGGGGGAGAAGATGGGGGCACAGCCTGCATAACAATCACAGAGTGGGGGTCGAGATGGCACGATCGACAAGCTAGACATAGAGCTCGACCCCCAGGAACTGCCCTTCAAGGAGAAGGCAAAGGAAGATGTAGTACTCAAACCTCTTGATTGAGGCTGACCCGATCGGTGTGCAAGGATTGGGTCAAGCCTAAGTGGAGATGAGCGTAAGAACCTGATGGACTTGCTGAGGGAGTACAAGGATGTGTTCGCATGGTCAGCACGAGACATGTCAGGGATCAACAAGAAAGTGATCGAACACCAGCTTCATGTGGACCCTAAGGCGAGGCCCGTAGCGCAGAAGAAGAGAACCTTTACTGCTGAGCGTAACAAGATAATTAAGCAAGAAGTGGAAAATTTGTTAGCAACAAGGTTCGTCAAGGAAGTCTCACATTCTAAATGGCTCTCCAATGTGGTTCTTGTCAAGAAGAAGAACGGAAAACCTAAGGTTTGTGTTGACTTCACAGACCTCAATAAGACATGCCTCAAGAACAGTTTCCCCTTGCCAGGATTGATCAGCTAGTAGACTCTACTGTAGGTCATGAACTCTTCAGGTTCATGGATGCGTACAATGGTTATAATCAAATCAAGATGGCAGATGACAATGTGGCAAAAACAACATTTGTGACCGAGAAAAGAGTTTATGCCTATGAGGTAATGCCCTTTAGGTTGAAGAATGCAGGGGCAACATACCAAAAGTTGGTGTACAAGGTGTTCAAGCCTTTGCTTGGGAATACGATGGAGGTGTAAATGGACGACATGCTGGTCAAGAGCAAGGCTAGAGCAGGCAAGACCACGTGTCTGACCTCAGGGGATGTTTCGACCTCTTACGGCAGCACAGTATGAAACTGAACCCCAAGAAGTGTACATTCGGAGTAGGATCCGGTAAGTTCTTAGGGTATTTGGTGACACAACATGGGATAGAGGTGAACCCTAACCAGGTAGTAGCAATCGTCAAGATGAAATCCCCATCCACAGTCAAGGAAATCCAGAGCTTGAATGGGAAACTAGTAGCACTAAGCAAGTTCTTGTCCAGATTAACAGATAAGTGTAAATAATTCTTCGAAGTGCTCAAGAAGACCAAGGGGAACTCTAGAAAGAGGAGTGTGAAAAGGCATTCCAAGCACTTATGCGCTACCTTGGTTCTCCCCCTTTCTTGAGCAAGCCCGTGCTGGGGGAGAACCTATATTTCTATTTCGCAGTTTTCGACGTAGCAGTGAGCGGAGTTCTGGTTCGAGAATATACTGGGGGAAATGAGGGGGGGGGGGGGGGGGGCAGCTACCCGTATATTACATGTCTAAAGCTCTCCTCGGCCCAAAGACTCACTACCCCAAGCTGGAGAGATTGGTACTAGCTCTGGTTATGTCATCACGCGAGCTCCGACCATACTTTCAAGCCTTCAAAATCATCATTATGATTGATTTCCCACTGAGAACGATCTTGCACACCCCAAACTCCTCAAGCAGGGTAACCAAGTGGACCATCGAGTTGGCACACCACGATATTGAGTACCAGCCTCCAACGACGATGAAATGGCAAGCCTTGGCAGACTTCTTAGCAGAGTTTACGGCGCCTGGGCCAGAGGTCCGAGAAAGAAGAGAGAATGAAGGAGAAAGAAATATGCTAGGGGTAGATCACTTGACGTTGTACACAGATGGATCGTAGAAAGACAAGGGAGCTGGAGATGGTTTAGTACTAAAGAAGCCAGATGGTATAATCATGGAGCAAGCCTTAACCTTAGGGTGGAAAGCCACAAACAACGAAGATGAGTACGAGACCCTCCTGGCAAGACTGAGGCTAGCAAGGGAGCTAAACGTGAAGAAGATCGAGGTATTATGTGACTCGCAACTGATTGAAAACCTGGCCCTAGGGGAATACGCAGCTCACCACGCATCCATAGAGGCATATCTTAGATTAGCTAAGGGTTTGGTTTTTCAGTTTGAAGAGTTTTCGATCGTGCAACTCCCAAGGTTTGAAAATACGCATACGGACACCTTGGCAAATCTGGTCTCCAGCATCGATTATCAGCTCAAGAGGACAATCTATGTAGAGCATCTGCCTAATCTAAGCACGAACGAAGAGGAAATTGTGGCAGTAATGCCAGTTTAGCTGAGACCCTCTTGAATGGATGAGATAATGGATTACATAGAAATGAGCACCCTGCCAGAGGAAATGGTGGATGCTAGAAGGGTGGTATGGCAAGCAGCGATGTACAATATCAGAGAGGGGAGGCTGTATAGGCGATCATTCGATGGACCAGACCACCTGGCAGTGCACCCCACCCAGGTTAGAACGATCATGTAGGAGCTCCATTATGGAATATGTGGCATGCCTATTGAGAGCAGGAACCTTGTAGTACGATGTTTGACTGAGAGGAATTACTGGCCCATAATGAAGAACGATTGCGTGGAGCACGCCAGTGCTTGTGAGCCTTGTTAAAGGCATGCCCCTCAACCACCTTTGCACCCAGAGGAGCTGCACCTAGTTTCTATACTGTGCACCTTTTCACAATGGGGGTTGGATATAATGGGAGAGTTCCCAACATAAGCTGAGGGTAGACAGAAAAATACCTCATTGTTGCCACAGACTACCATTCTAAGTGAATCGAAGCTGAAACCGTGTAAAAGATAAG
Organism: Geum urbanum; assembly: GCA_946800695.1. Taxonomy (NCBI): domain Eukaryota; kingdom Viridiplantae; phylum Streptophyta; class Magnoliopsida; order Rosales; family Rosaceae; genus Geum; species Geum urbanum. Next base: position 40,743,960 of record OX327007.1, on the reverse strand, counting down.
TGGAGCAGAGATAAAGAACTTTATTTGGAAATTAATCATATGCACGTTTGGAATCCCACAGACGATCATAGCAGATAATGGCCCTCAGTTCAATTGCCAAGAGATCATGGATTACTGTGCCGAGCATGGCAACAAGATCAGGTTTTCCACCCCAAGGTACCCTCAAGGTAACAGATAGGCGGAGGCCTTGAAAAAAATGATATTGCAAGGTCTAAGGAAAAGGCTCGATCAGTTGACAAAGGGACAGTGAGTGTCTCAGCTTCCAAACGTACTTTGGGCATACAGAACGACTAGGAGGAAACCCACTGGGGAAACTCCCTTTGCTTTGGTGTACGAAACCGAAACTGTCATCTCCATCAATCACAAGATCCCTAACCTCAAGCTGATAGAATGGACAGTGGAGAGCAACACAGAAAGCTTGAGGCATGAATTGGACCTGCTAGAAGAACGAAGGGAACAAGCTTAAGTTAGGGTGGCTTCCTACCAGCAGAAGATAAAAGCTTATTATGATAGAAATGTTTGACCTAGAGTTTCCCTCTTTGGGACCCTAGTTTTACGCAAAGTGTTCGAAAATACCAAGGTCTCAGGAGAGGGCAAATTGGGGGCAAACTGGGAAGGGCCCTACAAGATTGTCGAAGGAGGCTACAATGGATCGTACGAACTGGAGAACCCTAGAACCGGAGCCTTAGTGGATAAACAATGGAACGCTCTTTACCTGAAGGAGTACCGCTCGAAGTAGAGCTGAAGACCAGGAGACAGAAGCTAGCAAGCGTCTAGAAGGGGCACGTACTCTTCCTAACCAGCTTGGTTTTTATTACGATTGTTTTACAAGTTGGCAGGTTTAACGAGGAGTGTCAGATACTTCCTTGCTCATGAAATAGACATTGTATGATGTATACGATCATTCAATAAAAGCTTCTGGTTTTAGTAACTATGCTTTTCATTGTGTTCTTTATTCGATTTCCCGTTTTGTCTTCACAAAGTAGTGGAGTTACCTTATGGATCGATGTGTACGATTAGGAGGAGCTCAAAGCGCAGGAAAGGCAACGAGCTCGAGTGATGTAGATGACGTTGGTTCCCGTGGGAAGGACCTTCACTCTGCGAACTAGCCAATCCTTCCAAAGGTAAAGCATCCTGAGGGAGGAGGGGTTAGGGCATTGAGATGGACGTCCATGGATAAACCAAAATATTCAGAGTAAAACCTCACAACGACTCAAGGTAATTTTGGGTCAGTAAAGCCCTCAAGGTCAGGTTTCATAAGATCAGAATGTACGACCATATCCTGGCAATTTGGACATTCTAAGTCCCAAAAATTCACATCTGACGACGTCCTAGGGATAAGTCAAAGTCAGTATGAAGAGAATTTTGGCAGACCCCATCTCAACTCTGCAGATAAGTCCCCTTGGTGAGACCTGAGCTAAAGGGCAACCCTGATGTGGTCTTTGTGATAGCATCAGGTGTCCTACGAGGGCAGAATCTCCCAAAGACAAAGGAAGTTGGTCTTGGGAAGGGTCTAGAATACAGTGGTCTTTATACAGACTTGAGGATAAGCATGCACACCCTTAATTGGGGAGGCAGTCTCAAAACCACGAGCACCTCCTAGGAGACTTTAAGGTTACTAAGGATCTCCTTAAGGCTCTTCAAAGAGCATTAACTTAGAAAGATTTAGGGGTCTGAGAGTCGCACTGAGGCCGCAGGCCCTCAGAGGCAGACCCCATAGACCCAGATATAAGATTGGTGGACATGAAATAAAAGCATGAAACAACTAAGAACGATGAGAAAAATACGATAAACTAAGCATGATATTTATATTTACTCTTGGCATAAGAGTTATCTGAGCTAAAGGCCCAGGCCAAGATTAGCAAAAAAAGCTACATAAGTCAAGAAAGATAAAATATTGTTCTATAAAGAGTCCTCACACTATTATAGAGATACACCCTCCTAAACAGGCAGAAGGCTTCACTCTGACTCTGTTTCAGAGGCGGAAGAAGGGTTATAGGCACGGATAAACTCCTTGCGCTTCTGCTCCCAGTCTACCTGTTGACTCTCGAGCTGGAGCCCATGAGCCTCTTCCAAAGCATGAAGACGGTCGTCACACTCGAGGTCCTTGGTCTCCCTTGAATTTGGTCTCGGCTGCCTTAGCCGCCTCCTTGGCCTCAGTCTAAGCCCTCCCAAGGTTAGACCTCAAGGCTCTGACCTCACCCTCAAGGATGGAGCGCTCGTCTTCGAGAGCCCTCTCCTTTTCATCAATAATGCGGAAGGCAAGGGCCTGAGCATCCCCAAGATTTTGAACCTCATCCTCAAGCTCTCTGATCTTGGAGGCAGATTCCTTGGCTTTCTCCTCTGCCTCCACGACCCTCTTGTCTGCCTCACGGGCGGTGGCGTGGAGGTGCCCAAGGGTAGCGGTGAGGGTGATAGATGACTAAAACAATAACAGAATGATATGTTAGACACGAGAAAGCCAAAGAGACAGTACGGAAGGATATCAGATATGTGAGGGAAAGATTATCTGGTAGATAGGTCCAGGAAATCATCATTAGGTCCTTGGTCTCTAGGGACCCAAGGTCCTCAACATCCTGCTCCAAAATCATGGAGGTCAAGGAGGATCAAGCGATATCAGCACATGCCAACCCAAAAAAGAACTTGGGAAGGGGCATGCTTACCCATACGAGGCAGCACAACACCCTCGCCTAAGCCCTCGACCTTCTCCTCGGTCAGATCACGATGAGGTTGCACAATAAAGCCCCGGCCTGGCTGGCCCCTCTTGAAGAAGACCCTGGGGAGATCAGGGATAACACCCTCGATCAATTCCCTGAGGGAATCTGTACGATCAATAATATAGTGATTCACACATGTTCAGCACAAGCAGATAAGGGTTTACCAAACACAAGTTATGCAAGAAAAATCAAAGAGTACGACCTCAAGAGTAAAGTACGAAAAAGAATAGACTTACCAAGTGAGAAGCCCTTAGGCTTGGAGGACCCTGGCTTGGAACGAATAGGACAGAGGGTTGGTAGACCTCATCCTCTTGAGAGAAGAAGATAAAGGAGGAACGGTGTCTGCAACGGCAAAAACAACGGTGACGGTACTAGTAGTAGTAATAGTAGCAATAGGGGAGATCTGATGGTAGGCTTCCTTGGGCTCCACGGTCTTGGACGGAGCTTGGGCCTTGTCCTTGAGCAGCACGGCAGTCTTCACCAACTTTCGCTTCCTAGATTTGGAAGTCTCTCCTTGCTCGGTTAGAGCTTGGACGTGTAAAGGCTTGGGGGTGGAGGCTCCCTTCTTGTGGACCTGAGGAGCTCGGGGGACCTTGACCAGCTCCTGGCGGTTCTCATGCTGGATGGGTACGATGCCCTTCAGACCTTCAGGGATGAGGTGCTCCTTCCTCCACAACCACCTGCACGTGCGATACTTGATATGAATGGTAAGAGCATTATCCACCATGTCACGGTGGAAGTCAACGGCCCTGTCAACTCCTTCGATAGCTTGGGAAGGTAGTTGACAGTGGTGGTAACCTTGAAGCTAGCTTCCCGGCCAAGCTTCTCCCATCCCCAAAGACGAGGATATGGGCCTTCTTCTAGTCTTTAGGGGAGTAAGAGGGATCGACCAACAGTGAATCCTTGATGTACATAATCTATTGGGAAATGTAGAATTGGTTCACAGGGGTGGGCGACTTGGAATAGGAGCCTGAACTCCGACATGCCTATATGACAGTCAAACCACTGATTAAGCCTATCAAAGTAAGCCAGACAACGAAAGCTCTCTGGGCACCTCCACGACGACGCCATAGAACTCCAGAGCAGTACAAATAAAGGTCGGGACCAAAAAAGAAAGCCCATAGATGATTTGGAAAGAATGGACAAGCATGCCCGAACCATGAGCTCTCTCGAGCTCCAAAACTTTTGCCTCGTCTTGAGCGAGAACAAACTAGAAGTTTTTGTTGTCCCCATGGTGGAAAGATTGGATAAAGGAGGCATCGACAGAATCAACCTTCAAGGCTGAAGGATAGAGCTATTCGCGAGCCTTCTTGGACGCAGCCTTGGCAACACACGACTGAAGTTGCATGGCTGTAGGATCGGCCTCGACCTCCAGAACATGAGGTTGGACAATTTCAACCTCCTCCACCTTGAAGGTAGTGGGAGAGGACGGATCTTGAATGACCTCAACGGGGGGTTCCGGTTTGGTTTGGCGGCGACTGGTTGGGATTGCAGAATGGGCACGTCAGTAGCAAGTGGTTTAGAAATATTGATCTAATCGACAACACTGGGGTCCTGGAGAATGGTGATGTTCTAACCGATGATCTCATCGAGGATAGGAGAGGGAGTATTGCTATAAGCCATAGAAGTTTTCTGGGCTTTTGAACGATTGGGAGTTTTCTGGGTTTTTTTGGAAGAGAAAGCTTGGAGCTTTGAGGTTGCAGAGACAGTTTTTGTGGACATTTTGTAGGCCCACAACATGCTCGACAATTCTTGTGGACATCTTCCTTTCTTTGCGGCAAGCCTCTTCTTAACCCTATCGAATATGGTTCGATTTGTTATCTCGGTCTGCCCGTTTCCTTTTGGATAACTTCTTGAGGCGAACCTTAGCAATCTCCTGTGCTTATCGCAGAAGTTACCAAAGTCGTCACTATTAAACCGAGTCCCATTATCACAAACAATTTCCCTCAGGATGCCAGATATGCATATGATTTGATTTCGGACAAAGTTCGAAACATCCTTTGTTGTAAGAACTGGGTAAGCTTGAGTTTCGACCCACTTCAAAAAGTAATCGGTCGCCACCAATACATGCTTCAACTCATGGTGCCATTGGTAATGGACCGATTATATCCATCCCCCATCGTGCAAATGGCCAAGGCCTCGCTTGTGTTATTAACCTATAGGCTGGGATGTGACTTACAGGGGAATGGAATTGGCACCCTTCGTACCTCTTAGCGTATTGCTCCGCTTCTCGATGCATATACAGCCAAAAGTAACCTTGCGCCATGATCTTCCTTGTCAGGCTCTTACCCCCAGCATGTCCGCCACATATCCCTTCATGTATTTCTTGTAAAATTACCTTGGATTGGGCTGGACGAATGCACCTCAATAATGGTCCCATAAATGACCTTCGATAAAGCACGTCTCTAACCATGGAATATCTTGCTACTTTGGATCTGAGCTTTCTAGCCTCATATGGATCTTCGGGTTGAATATTAAATTCCAAATGATTGATTATCATACCTCGCCAATCATTTGGGATTGATTCGACCATCATTGCTTGAAGTTCGAACTGTTCATCGATGCTTGCTCGTTTGAGCAAATCAATCCTAATTAGCAGGGGTTGTTCAATGCAGCTGGAAGCCATCTTTGCCAGCTTGTATGCCCTTTGATTTTCCTCTATTGGGATTTTCACCAATGATAATTGGGAGAATTCGACAATCATTTTTCTCACTAACGCCTAGTATCGAATCATCTTTTCATCCCGAGCCGTGTAATCGTCGGTAGACTGTCAAACTATCAATTGAGAATCCGAGTGTATCTACAGGCTTTTAATCCTTAACTGATACACAACGCGAATTCCTGTTAGTAAAGCCATATATTCTGCCACATTATTTGAAGCTTCAAAATCTAGCTTCACGACACAATCTAACACGAAGCCTTCCGAGCTTTTTAGTACTATCCCCACTCCAGCTCCTACGAAGTTCAAGGATCCATCGATGTTCATATCCCATAGCGGCTCTTCCCTTGGGACATCAGCGATCGCCAAAGGAATGTGACAATCGACCAAGAAGTCAGCCAAGACTTGTCCTTTCAGCGCTGCTCTGGGTTTGTAGGTGATGTCGAACTCATTTAGCTCGATTGCGCACTTCAACATTCTCCCGGACATGTTCGTCTTTGTAAGTATACCTCTTATTGGAAAGTCGATGTACTCCAGATACGGCAAGATAAATGTAAAGTGGTTTCATGTCCCTCGGGACTACTAGGAATTTCTTGCTGGAAGATATTACTTCAAGCTCTTAAATGCTTTGGACTATTTGGAACTCCAAGTGTTCAAAGCTTTGACCTTCAAAGCTTTAAAGAACGGTCTGCGCCGATCGTTCATCCTTGAGATGAACTGACTCAAAGCTGTTATCTTCCAGGTTAAGATTTAAATCTCCTTCTTCGAAATTGGCTCTTCCATGCTAAGGATAGCTTAGACTTACTGCAGGTCTTCCTCGATCCCCCTTTTACTTATGATGTATCCCAAAAATTGTCCAGAAGACACCCCGAAGATGCACTTTGAAGGATTGAGCCTCATCTTGTACTTTCTCAGGATTTCGAACGTTCCATTTAAATCTTCAATGTGATCGCTCCTATACCTACTTTGGACCACCATATCATCGATATAGGCCTCCATTCTTTTGCCCAAGAAATCTTTAAGCATAAGGTTTACCAACCTTTGATAAGTCGTTCATGCATTCTTCAATCCAAACGACATAACTTTGTAACAAAACAAGCTTCTCTTCGACACGAATGTGGTCTTGAGTTGGTCTTCTGGTGCTAAGGGTATCTGATTGTACCCAGAGTAAGCGTCGAGGAACAACACCTTATCAAAGTCCATAGTCGCATATACCATCTTATCGATCTACAGTAGCGGATAACAATCCTTAGCACATGCCTTGTTCAAATTGGTGAAATTCACACAAACTCTCCATTTTCCATTCTTCTTCTTGACCACCACCACATTTTTAGGTTGGGCACCACACTTCTCATATGTGTCCAACTTCGAGGAGATGATCTATTTCTTCGCTGATAATTTGGTTGCACTCCAATGTGAATCTTCTCAGTTTCTGCTTATATGGTAGGTAATTGGGATCAGTGTTAAGCTTGTGGCAGGCTATCTTTCGATCGATGTTTGGCATGTCTTGGTGCGTCCATGCAAACACATCTTGGTTCTCCATTAGGAAGTTGACTAATTCTTGAACTTCCTCTTCAGTTTGGAGGGCTTCTATCAGAATTTTCTTCTTTTTTTCTTTGTCAAGATATTCCTCTTTAACCTCTTCCAAGGTCGGCTTAGCTTTCTCCTCGACTTCTTCTTCTTCATTCTCATCTGATAGGCCCTCCTTTAATTGCTATTTGACAAGTTTCTTGTCCTCCTTGATCTTATTCTTCGAGTCATATTGCTTCATACCTTTTTGTTCCGAATTCTGGGACTCAACATCGAGCTTCTTTTGCTTTAAACTGGATGACCCTATCTCTGTAAGCTTTGAACTCGGGGGTTCAACTTCGAGCATCTTCTTGATTTCCATGATGTACAAGTTTTTCGAAAGTGTTTGGTCTCCCTAAACCAAAATCACTTGCCTCTTATCCTCCGAGATGAATTTCAGTACTTGGTATCGTGTCAAAGCTTCATCTTCTATTCGATGTAGCCAATCTCTTCCTAGCATAACATTATAAGCTGAATGCTTATCGATGATGACGAAGTTCACGTCCCTCTATTTTTTCGGCAGTGGTCACTGGCAAGGTAATTTTTCCGTACGGCCACGTTTTTGCACTATCGAAAGCCATCAATGGTGACTTGCTTCTTTTGACCAACTTCAAGTCTATTCCCAACTTTCGGAAAACTTCAAAGTATAGGATATCTACGTTGTTCAAGGCAAATTTCACCTTCAATTCAATCCAATATGTCGTTCATGGTCCTTGACACCTTTTTGACGAGCTTTTCAAACAAGGGTGTTCCTTCTAACAGTCCCTCATGGAATGCTACGACGACAATCTTCGAGTTCGTCCTTGTTGACGCCATCTTGTCCCTGAATTTTTTGAAGTATTTCTCCAACTTCTCACCAGGCCTTTGTTTGATACTGAATAGTATGGAGAAATCCTTCATCTGTCTTTTATTGCAGAAGTACTGAGCGATAAACACTTGTGTCAGCTTTTTGAAGCCCAAAATCGATCCTAGTTTTAATCCTCATAACCATTTGCACATCAAATTCTGATCCGTGGTTTCGATCCTTATTTCTTCCGTATACTCGTTTATGTGATCTTTTAGGTCAGATGTTCTGGTGAATTTCATGAATGCCGGGACAGAGAACTGTTTCGGCTTCCTAGTTTTTGCAATATGGTTTCGGAGAAGGAGAATCAGCAATGCGTCGTGGCACTTCTGCAGCAATGTCTTGAGGTCTCGATCCTCGAGCCTCCTTCACCACTTTAGCTACGTAATCATTCCATTCACGACCTCCTAAAGGCGGAGCATAGTCTTCGTCCATTTCGCTACCATCATCGCGTTGCTCCTCTTCTCCAGAAATGTTTTTATCTTCTTGCTGGGAGTAATCGTCTGATGAATGCAAGCAGATTTCCCTTGACCTCGACCTCTGTCACCTTTTAGCCATCTCTTTTCTCTTGTAGAGTACCAATTCGGCTTGCATATTTCTGATTTCTCTACTTGTTAGTCCTATGTTGCGGTGACTAGAATCTTCATTTTCTCTCACTACTTGGACTACCGATATGGGTCTCTTTTCTCTCCGTCTTCTCTCTCTTCTCTCATCGATTTCGCCATCTTATAGCCCTTCTTTAGCTCGATTGCCATCATTGTGGTGCAACACCTCGTCATCGTTGTCCGGGATATCCACTGTCATCGCTTCCCACATACATCGTCAACTTGTAAGAGTACAAAAAAATGTAGTAGATTCTTCAAGCTTCTCCAAGACAATTCCAACGATCAATGGATATCTCCCTTGACAATAGGCTCTCAATGGTCAAACGATTTGAACAATTAAGGGGGGAATGGGGAGGGGGTACCTGCAAAAGACTCTCTGAAGCTCAAGTAAGTAAGTGTTCAATGCAAGTATAATCTGAGTAGAATCTAACAGGAAAACTTACCAAGTTCACCTAATTATACCCGTCAGATAACACATTAATAGGAGCCACTACCTTTCTGGCTAGACTTCAAAGTTTGTGCACCCAAACTTTGACCCTTGAACCTCGTCCTCAAGCAACAATCACCTTCTATTTCGGCGCCAACACCCTAGGAATATGCTCCACTTCACCCATAACTCCTTTTTTCAAGGATTACATGGGTTTCTGGCCTCCTAAGGCTTATCCAAATCTTTCCCCAGTCCTGGGCCTCATAATCCATCTTATTCTCGTAATGGTTCATGATAACAGCAACATCGAGACTCATCTCAATCTTCAATGTTCATACTGAGGTTCAAGGCTCGAACCTCAATCTTTGTTTCTAGAACAAATATCAATCTTTGAGACACCATTTGAAGACATAAATTCCAATGTCCTTGTTCTCTCTTTTTCTTCAATCTCTCATTTCTTGGTGCCAAGTTCAAGTCCCAAAATTCCTGCTCCCACGGTACCCAGAAAGTAAATCAAGCTTTGTGAATATTACGGTCTCATGCAACTCATCTAGCAATTCATCCACCAAGGGAATCGAGAACTTATTCTTGATGGTTACCGCATTCAAGGCCCGATAATCTACACACACACACACGATGTGAGTTGTCCTTTCTGAGCACAAGTAGAATTGGAGACCCAAAAGTACTCTGATTGGGCCTTATTCCCCCCCTGGCCCAACATTTCCCCAATCTGGTGATCCACTTCGTCTTTTTGAACCGGTGATTGATGATACGGTCAAGCGTTGACTGGTCAAGCCCCTGGTACCAGATTAATCCGGTGATCATAGTTCCTTGGTGGCGGCAGGGAAGTGGGTTCAACAAATAGCTCTTCGAAACTCTAGATGAGGGACCGAATCGGTGCCAGAATCTCTTTAGTTGTTGGATCAAGCAAAAGGCTCTAGCTGTGAGAAATTTGGAACATGGTTTACAACAACTGTAGCTCGTGGCTGGTTGGTGGTGATAGTGTGATACCTTGTAGCACATGAGCTCACCATTCATAGCAAACACCATTAATTTGTGCTTGAAGCGTCAGCCTATGAATCCAAGTGATTCCAATCATTTTGCCCCCCAATAGAAGGTCACATCTTGGTACATCCATCAAACGAAAATAGCTTGTGAATTGATAACCTTGAATACTCACCAATACATCGGTTTCCCAATTCTACGACGACAATCGGTTCTTGTCCACCGCTGTGAATGTAATGTGCTCGGTTGGTTTAGTCTATAGGTTGAGGTTCTCAGCTATGGCAGAATTGATAAAGCTCATTGAGGCCCTAGTGTCTACAAGGAATCAAATTGGATATTGCCTAATTTTTCCCCTCAATCTCTTCGTTTGTGCCAGTCTAGCACTAGTAAGATAGTGTATATCCATCACTGTAGGCGGTGTTGTGCCGGCTCCGCCCTGGTCGGTCTCAACATTGCAATTATGAAACTCTTCTTCATTGTACTTATCCTCCACAATTATAATAGTAACCAAATTCAAGCACTTATGTGTTGGGGAATATTGTTCATCACAAGAGTAGCACTGCCTTCTAGCTCTCCGCTCTTCAAGCTTTGCTCTCGTCAATTTCCAATAAGCTTTGTTCGGCGGCGCGTAACTAACTGTTCTTTGGGGATATTGGGTATTTAGGGGCTTGGTCACCATTTGGGCTGTGTGACCTTGGGCCTGAGCCCGTTTGTGAGAATAAAAGGAGCTAGTTTGGGCCTGAGGGGGTCGACCGACCTGCTGTTTTGCGCTCTTATGTGCGCTCGCTGAGAACATATCTTATTTTCCACATTCCTGCCAACCGAAATGCCGCCAATAAAAAGACAGGCTCAAGCATAAGAACGTCGTGCATAATTTCTTCCTTCAAGCCACCAATAAAGACGTTCTTTACCTGTTGATCAGTCTAATTCGAAGCCCGACACGACAATAGTGTAAATTGCTCCTGATACTCCGCCACTAAACCTGTCCGCTGCAAATGAGAGAGGGTGGATTCAACATGGTTCGTGCTCTCCCATGTGCCAAAGGACTGAAGCAGAACATCCACAAAGTAATTCCAATTCTCCATCATATACCTCTGCTTATACTAATTCATCCACTGTGACGTAGATTCATCGAACATACACGCAGTTGTAGACACCCTCTCTTCAGAAGGAACTTTGTAAAAGTTCAGGCATCTCTTTGCAAGGGCAATCCAACCTAGTGTGTCCTTGCCGAAAAATCGAGGTAAATCAACCTTGGGTGTAAATCGATAGTGTATGGCTGGTTGTGTTGGCTAGTAGTTGTAATTTGGGAATGGAAATGGTGTTTGAAATTGGCATGTGGGTTGAAATTTATTTGGTGTATGGTGAGGTGATTGAAATGAAGGGTTATTGTTTGTATCATGATGAACATTAGAGCTGTTTGGGGAGGGTGATAAGTGTAAAGGCACCCTCAAAGATACCTTATTATTATGTCGATTATATAAATGTAGTGAATGGCAAATATGGGTCATTACTCATTGAGAATTGGTGAAATTAAGACTTAAGAACACAAGAAACACAAAAGATGTGAAAGCCAGAAATCTGGCAGACTCGACCACTGGATACAAAGTACACTGCAAACAAAAAATTAAAAAACAAGACACTAGACTCAGTGGTGGACTACCACACAAAAATTCAGGGTATACAGAGTTGATTTGGTTGCCGAAACAATTCGTCGAATCTACAACTAAGGCAAAAAATCGTAAATATCAGAAAGTAAATATTGATGAAAACAGATAGAGATGAATGTCATGAACTTCTCTTCACCCTAAATATGCTCGATCTACCCCAACCCTAACTTCAACAACAATGCATGAGCTATGATTAATTCACATATATATATATATATTACATTCTCTTACTTGGCATATTATCCGGATTGATTACCTGGCTTAATGTGATCTTAAACTAGGAGACAATGTACTATGATAGGTCCAGATCTACCCAACATAAGTCATTAAGTTCTGTAGAGTGTTTGAGAAACAACAAGACTTTAAGAGCTACTATGATGGGTACTCTTTCATCACCTAGGTCTTACTTCACACAAGTTATCACAACGAGATTGCTTATCTCTATAGAATATGCAATGATATGATGGTCATTTACACATCCAAGACAATATATCCTATTACATGAATCTAAGTGTCGACCCAAAGAAACATATAATAGAAATGATCAATGATTAAATAGTGAAGTAAAACTCATCCAATAGTTGTCAAAATCACAAAGAGTTCAAAATCGAAACATATTTAGAGCTTCGATCAGCCCTTAACTAGGGAATTTTAGCTACTCATAGTCAAGAGGATACAATAACAAAATATGATGGAGAATGAAGAATAAACCAAAAACCCTAGAAATCTCGGCAGAGGAATTTCAGCGGGTTGAGTAGGAATCTCGACAGGTCGAAACTGGACGGCTAGAACTTCTTCTTTATGGCTCTTCTTCTCTTCTTAAGTTTCTCTCTCTGAAATTCAACAACCCTATTTTGTTCTTCAAAAGATGCTTATATAGATGTGATCTTGGGCCTCTCCTCATCAATATAAGGTTGAGTCATCGCCACATGGACTTTCCACATCATCATTCCTTATTTGAATATAATTCTCCTTTTATTGTTCCTTTTTGTATTTTCCTCCAAATAACCTGAATAAATAAAAATATAATTAATTAATGAAAACTAAACAAATAAACCAAGTATTTAGGAATTAATAAGTACAAGAGAGTTGCATATTAATGCAACTATCAGAGGGTTGAGATGCAAACTGTGAGAACAAAAAGTCTGAGTGAAGCTAGTGGGTTGGGATTGTTGAGGACTGAAATCATGGGAAGTCAGCGACTTGTGACACTACCGGAGTCCTCACAGCGCTCATGGTAGTGCTGAAAGTGGGAAAGTCACTGACTTGCGAAACGACCGGATTAGATGTGCCAGCAACATCCAGTGTGGACTGCGACATGGTTGTGGGTGGTCATAGCCACTGTAAATCTGAGACAAGCCTGTCCAATGTTTGCTGGAAGGTTGCCTGACCAACTTGGAGTGATGCTTGTCCCCCTTGAAGAGCCTCCACCGGAGTACGTAACTGTCGCTGCTGCAAAGCCAAAACGAAGATGATGTAGGTGTTGGGAAGAGTCAGAGACACCACACTCTGGATTAGGGGCTGTGAAGAGGACAATGGTGGTGTAGGTAGGGTATGGTTCGAAGTCAATGGAGGGAATTAGTCGGAGTTTGAGTCTGGAGGATTTTGAGGCGGACGTTGCTCAATGTTTGAGTAGTTGCAAGTAATGCCGCCAACCATTTCTGGCTACTGATACCAAATTGTTATGCACTAAGACTGAAGTTAGCTAAGAGAAAGGAAATGGGAAACAATTGTGATTTCATTCATGTCTGCTCAATAAGTTTTACACCAGCTATATAGGAACCAAAATGAGTATTTGTTAGAGCAGCTGCAGCGGCACCGGATTTTGGGGACGTCCGGCGTGGGACCCGTCAGAAATAGGACGTCCGACGATGGTGATCGGTGCAGCGGGGGAGGGAAGCCACGAAGACCGGATGTTGATGCTAGGGACGTCCTCGTCGGCGTCCTCCGGAGAGGAAGAGCTCGAGATCGTCCGCCTGGTAGGCCCCACTCACATGGGTGACGCCAGGCTAACGTCCTTTTTTTTCTACCATTACACGTGCCGGTTAAATTTTTTTAAAAAAATAATGCGCCAATCACGTGGTGACACGTGGCAGTATCAGAGCAACAGACAGATCAACGACTAAGTTGATATGAGCCGTCCATTTCGAACGGATATGAGCCATCCGACGGCCCATATTTAAATGCAACGACCACTTCAACCAGAAATAAAATAATTATTAAAAAAACGCAAAAAAATTACAAAAAAATCCCAAAAAATTGCAAATGACCCCCTATATTTTTTCAATAAATACTACGTTCATTTAATTCATTTCTCACACCAATTTGTGCACAACAAATTCATTCTCTTCCTCTCTCCATCTCTCCTCTGAATCCTTTGTTTTTTGTGGGAAAAAATGACAACAAATTGGCTTCTTTCGGAAGATGTACAATTGAGCATCTCTTATAGTCGTTTTAGTGTTGATTCCATCACCGAAAATCGACAAAAGGGTGACAAATTGTGGAAAAGGTTTATGGCGATTTCAAGGTGAATTGGGAGCTAGGCTATGGTGAATCGATGCCGGAAGCTAGGACCAAAAACGCATTATCCTCTTGTTTCGCAAAGTTGAAGCCGAATTTGAAACTTTTGGGTAGTGCTCTTTCTTTCGCACGAAGAAATGCATCTTCCGGCTCCAACTTACACGATGAGGTAATGTTTTTGATCTCCAATTTTTTTAAAAGTTTTTACCATATTGTTTCAAATTATGTTGTCTAAATTTTATGAAATACATGTTATTTATTTCATGATATTTATGAATTACAAGTTATTTATTCCATGTTATTATTATTATTTTTTAGATGAGATGTGCTCGATCATTTTATGTGGCAAAAAAGAAGAAAGAATTTAAAGACTTTACTTGTTGGGAAGTGGTGAAGAATCATCCTTACTTCATCTATGTTGAGGCTATTTCACAAAGAGGAAAACCTCGACATGGATGAAGTATAGCTGACGACTTCCTAAAAAAATTACCGGCTATAGTTCTGTAGGCTAAAAAGCGTCAGCAAAAGTATAGCCGACGCTTTTTGTTTCAAAATCGTCGGCTATAGTGTACTATAGCCGACGACAACAAAAGTCGTCGGCCTGTTTTTCTTGAAGTTGTCGGCTATAGTCATTATTCTGGTAGTGCCATAAAGCTCTACAACTTGGGTGCACCACTTCTTCATGCACTCCAGAGTTGTTGATTCTCCCATCCTTGTGATTTCGGCACACTAATCTGCAGCTGAGCTGTATGCCAACATCCGAAGAGCACCGGTCATCTTTTGTTGGGGAAGTAGTCCGACCATTCCAGTGGCGTCGGCTCTTTGATTCCAAAATGGTTGTTGTTATAGAGGTCCGTCATTATACGGTTGAATATATTTCGGCTCATTCGAAACTACCGACGAAAGTCATGGTCGGTGAAGACTGAGCGTTCGATGAAGTAATCTTCCATAAGATTTTAGCCCCTGGACTCCCTCATCCTTGGTTGATTTGCACGGCGGCGTGGTAGTTTATCATCAAATGCTAAATCAACCACCACCGCGTCGATAACGAATTAATTGGCATTTTCTGCATTTCGCCGACGTTGTTGTCGCCTCCTACTGACACGTGTTGTCCATCGATTGGTAACGACCATGATGGACAACTACTGACAACATCGCCGACGTTGTTGTCGCCTCCTACTGACAACATCGCCGACGTTGTTGTCGCCTCCTACTGCATTACCATATTTTTTTAGATAACGACACGTGTTGACCATCGATTGGTTGAAAATATTATAGGAAATCTTACCGAATATTTTCATCAATAATTTTGCCGACACCGACACGTAGACATTACATGTGTCCCATTCTCATTGGTTTGTAATCTTTCCGGAAATCTTACCGAATATCTTCAATCAATAATTTTGCTGACATCGACACGTAGACATGACACGTGTCTCAAAATTACTGGTCAGAAATCTTATCGAAAATCCGCTACCAATTATATGATCCAGAATGACACGTGTCGGCTAGTTATTGGGTGAAAGTATTATTCGGATTTAAAAGAAAAATATTTTAAATAATAATGAATAGTAATAGGAAGTCCTATTTTGGACACCGCTGTACGCAAAACATGAATAAGACTTCCTATTGGAGAGAAATTCCTTAAATGGGTGAGGGATTCCTCAAATAAAACTTCCTCTCTATTTCATGGATGCATATGCCCTTAGGGACAAGTGGAGATGTCCCAACTACTCAGTAATATGCCACAAGTAGATAATAGAGGGAAAACAACAATCCTAACAGCTATATGTAAGGTAAGGCAACTCAGAGTCTCCGATTAACAAAATGCAGGAAATAAATGGATAAACTTTGAGACCATGGTCCTCACAATGGAGCTGGACTTGATGGGTAGCTGACTAGTAATTGTCGATTATTCTAAAACCAAAAAACAAAACAAAAAATTGTTTCCAATCGACCGCCTCAATAGAGGCTAATTTGGTCAATTTAGTGACCCATTGCTACCTTTACAGTCCCCTATATCTTCTACACTTTGTGTTATCTCTAAGTCTCTTTCGCTCTCTGAAGTTAGAACCCTAGATCCAGGGTTTTACATCCGTTCTCTTTTTTCAATTTTTTGTTTTTAATTTCACAGAGGTTTCAAAGCTCACAGATCCCAACTTCTTATCTCTCTCTCCATCTCATGTTTAAGCTCAAAGGTACGCAGAATTAAACGACGTCGAATCAGCTCTAAGGCTTCTGGTTCTCTATTCGCAGTTATCGCTGTAACTCAGATTTATGTTGTTGTCGTTGTTGTTTTGTATTAGGGATGGGTGAAATCAGAGACAACGATGGGTACGAAGAAGAGCTCGTCGACTACGATGAGGAAGACCAAAACGCCCCCAACTCCGTCTCCGCCAAACCTAACGGCGAATCCGCCAAAAAGTTAGTATCTTCTTAAGTTCATGTTTTCTAATGTACTTTAAATATGTAATGTGTTCAGTAAAACTGCTTATTCAGATGAGTTGAGACTTGAGAGCTTAGTGTGATGGTTTGAGGTGGTTTAATTTCTATAGGCATCAGCTAGGTAAACAATGATGTAATGTTTAAGATTAAGTGATGGTTGCAGAATTAGGAATTTGTGTTCTTTATTTAGTGGGCCTTGACGGTTAAATTTATCATTCTAATATGTTTTTGTTTGGGATGATATAGGGGCTATGTTGGCATCCACAGTTCGGGATTCATAGACTTCCTGTTGAAACCAGAGCTTCTTCGAGCAATTGTGGATTCTGGGTTCGAACATCCATCAGAAGCTAAGAAGCACATAAACGGGATTGAGGGGTGGTATCGCGTATCGGATACCGATACCGGTACGATACGCGTGGATACGTTAGGATACAGTATCTGAATTCTGACACGGATTGGATACATACGTATCTTAAAATGGATATGTAAGCCTGTAATTTCTCAGGATATGTGGGGCAAAATTGTCAATTTACAGTAAAAAAATCAGTAAAATACAAAAAAAAAGTGAAGAAAAAAAAAACCTAATTGGCTCTCTCCTCTCAGTCCTCTGCCGTCTCTCATCGGCTCTCTCCTCTCTCATTAGCCCTCATCGGTTCATCTCCTCCACAGCTAAAACGGAATTCCACCAGCCGATCACCGACTAGATAAGATTCCGACAAACCGCTTGCGTAACCATCGCCATATTCGACCACTCACTTTTTCTGCAATTCTGTACCACACGCCGATCAATTATCTCATCTATCTCAGTAACAAGTCTCGTTTCCACAACTGTGGTTTAATTTGTTTATTCAAACAATTAGCCTTTTGTATATGAAGAGTGTGCGATTGTGTTTGAGGCTATAAATATCCATCTTCAGAATTTTATCCCCAGTGCCTTCACAGTTCACACACACAAACACAGCAGTGCCCGCATACCACAATTAACAGACTCAAGTGCATACCACAAAGAATAGGAAGTCATTATCAAAAAAGATGTGAGATACCCCGGGCAAGTATTGCTAAGTTTGATTCCAGCAAGTCTATTCTTCATCAAGGCCTTATTCAAATTCAAGGACAGCACCTAAAGGTACGGAGAGAGCAGATCTCCTTACCTAATCAAGATGGTTCAAAAGGAGATCCTAACTTCCCATTGACTTGAACCGAAAAAGTGACCGATCTCACACAGTTCATGATAAGATTGATCCAACTTTTATCAAACCTAAATTTCTCCATAATGGCTTCAAGGAAATCCCATTCCACCCTATCGTATGCCTTGTTCATGTCAATCTTGAGGCCAAGCTCATACTTCTTTATTCGTTTCTTTAGATGTAAGTAATGGAAGGCTTCATGAGCCAAAATGAGGCTGTCCTGAATCCGCTGGTTCGCATCTTTTCAAGTACTTAATTTAAACACTCAATCAAACACGAAAACAATTAAAACCCTTCTTTGTAGATGTAGCATTGATAAGTAGGGATCATTCTTAACCGGGGATTGAGGGTGCATGCATAACTATGCTAGGTTTAAATGAGGGTGCAAAGTTGGTTTGTTTAACTAATTTCCTACAAAATATAAGAACAAAACGTGGCAACCATACACAAATAGGAACCTTAGAATTCTAACATGCTTCACTCATAGACAAGCAAACAATCAAGAACCTTAAAAAAAACCTAAACATGCATAGTTGTCGAAAATCAATCTATATCTAATATTTACAAGATCAACTCATCAAGTTACCTATCCTTTAATAACCTAACCAATTTCATGCAACCTATTTGGTCTCTAAGTCATTAGCTACGTTTTACATGCATATCTCATAATTAAGTGCCAAACTCGGGAATTGTCCGATATTCAACACATCATAATCTAAACCGGGAATTGCCCTGCATTCAAATTAAGCGTTAAGAACAAATAAGCATGAGTAACCAATTTCGAAGAACACCAAACAAGACATACAAAACTAATTAAAATTATTTAACCAAAAGACTTCAAGAAACCAATCCATAGTAATCGTAAGTTTACACAAGGAAGAAGAATAAAGAGAAGAAGACATGGTTACACTTTTTGAGTAAGGGAATTGCCCTATACTAATCCGTGCTTGATGCTCCTTCGATGGATGGAGGATGAAGACACCTTGGGATTGCCAAGCTATGTATTCGGCCCTTGAAGGATGGTGGAGGCGGTTTGTGAAGATGTGCGGCTTCCTTGGAGACTATGATGTTTTGGAGAGGCTTGAGAGGACTCTAGGACAGGGGTTCGGCTATTTGATAAGTGATCTCTTTTTTTCTTCCCCCAAAGTTCTCTTTATATAGTAGCTGATTTTTGAACTCCCTTTGCATGTACAGCCATGCATGTATCCATTCCTCATGCAAAACCGTTCAAATCAATAGCAAAATAGCTTGCAATTAAGCCTCCGTTATAGCCCAATTAAGCCTCCGTTATGCTCCTATATATATAATCCGTTTCAGCTTAATTGCAATTAACCCTCCGTTATACTCCAATTAAGCCTCCGTTATGCCCATTTGAAAACAGTTTTCAGTAGGCACCACTTGCTCCATGCCGTTTCAGCCATGCTCACCTCCGTTATTCTCCAATTAAGCCTCCGTTATGCAATTACAAAACCGTACCAGCCATTTAACACCACTTGCTCCATGCAATTACAATCATGTCAAGACAAAACCCATTCAATTAAGCTCCATTGAAAATGCAATTAACCCTCTTTAGTCTCTAAAAATTATCCTACAATTAAAAATATAACAAAAATAAGTAAAAGCTAATAAAATTAACAAAATTAAGTAAATAACAAAGTAAAAATGTGGAGAAAATAATTTAATTAATACGCCTAAAATGCGTAAATCATTTGCCTACCCGGCACAAAAGCAATCTAATTTGCAGAAATTAATCCTGGCAAGACAGACTTCAAACGATTAGCAAGGAGTTTGGAAAGAAGTTTAAGAGTTATTGTAGAGGCTGATTGGTCTAAACTCCTTCATTGACTCCAGGTTGGCCACTTTAGGAATCAAAGACAAATTAGTCCTATGAGAAAATGGTTATGAGAGTCACTCAAGTATGACACGTTTTAAACTTTGCTCACTCAAGTATCACTTTGCTCACTCATGTATGGCCAATATCTACTGTTTAGAGATCAAAGTGAGTAAAAGTGTCATTCGATAGTGAGTAAAGTGATATTTGTCATACATAAGTGAGCAAAGTTTAGAACGTGTCATACTAGAGTGACCTTCTTAGCCATTTTTTCTAGTCCTACTGATGTGCTTGAGAGAGGTGTTTGATCTCTGAAAAAGCTCAACAGCCTTATAAACAGTACCAACAACAAACTCCTCATACTTGTGATAAAAAGGGCCCGGGAAGCCATCCAGGGCTTTAAAGGATCCTAATTGACTAATTGCCATCCTGACCTCAACCTCCGAGAAATGGGCAATTAATTCTGAATTCTGTGCTGGCTTGATTAGATAAGGAACTGCCTCCAAACTTCATCAAAGTCTCTTGGGCCTGAAGAGGTGAAGAGCCTTGAGTAGAAATTCTCAAATTCTCCTTCGATCTCCTTCTCTTCAGTGACATAACCACCATTCTTTGAGGCAAATTTGGTAATTCTGTTCACTAGTCTTCTCTGTAAGGTTGACAAATGGAAGAACTTTGTATTCCCATCTCCAGCATTAAACCAATTTAATCTTGATCTTTGCTTCCAATACTTGTCTTCACGATCCCAGACTCTTCCTAGCTCTTTAATGACTTCTCTTTCTTTGTTTAAGTCCATCGAAGGGTGAGCTTGAATGACTACTAGTTCCTGATTTAGTTGCTCAATGAGGACCCTATTATTCTGGAACTTGGCTTTACTCCAGATTATGAGAGCATTTATACAGGAACTCAGATTACTAGACCAGTTCCAAAAAGAATCTCTGGTATCATAATCCTTCCAATTCCTTCGTATAATCTCCTCACATTCAGCTTCGTCAAACCAATATTCCTCCATCTTAAAGTTCACCCATTTCGTCTTAGCGCAAGTGGAAATAACCAAAAGTGGACAATGGTCGGATCCTAGCCTCATAAGATGTTCAACACAAAGGTTAGGCCACTTCTCCAAGCACACATCATTTCCCAACACTCTGTCATGTCTTTCCTGTACTAACCCCTCCCCTCCCTATTAATCCAAGTAAAAGGAAAACCACTGAAGCCCAGATCACACTGGCTATGATCATTCATAAACTCTTAAGGAATCTATAATTGTTCCACCTATAGGGGACTCCACCCAATTTTTCATCATTGCTCAAGATCTCATTGAAGTTCCCAATGCATATCCACGAAATTGGACCATTCATACGGAACTACCAAGGAACTGCCAAACCCCTGCAATACCTTTCGGCTCCACCGTTTCCCTTTTGTAAAAACCAAATTGCCTTCTCATTCTAGTAACTATATACAGTAAAATCTCGATAAATGAATATTCGATAAATTATTAATCTCGCTAAAGTAATAATTTTTTTCGGTTCCGACTCTGAACTAGTTCACATCACTAACAACCTCACTAAATGCACAAGATAATAGTTTTTTTAATTCCTTTAGGTTCCTATGAATATATAAAATAATAATTTACATAAAAAGATTATAAAAAATGTGAAATTTATAAAAATTAAATTTTTAGTTGAATTTTTTTATTTTCTCGATCACTAAAACTATTTCTCGATAAAAAGACTATTGTAGCATATTTTTTTTTACATCTAGACCAATTTTAACTGTTTGATATTTTGTAATGTGTGCATCACATACGATACATGTTTTTCATTTTGTAACGGAAAGTTATTCAGATATTTTGTGCCTTAAATGTCTTTTTAGGAGAAACTATCGGTATAATAAAACTGTCATTTGCATCATGATAGTCTTTCTCATGCAGATTCATTGTCCCTTGCATGATCTCTTCATCAATAGGTGATTCTATCACATATCGTTATCATTAGGATAATTTAAAAATAATAATTTTTTTAAAGTCTTGATAAATTAATAAATTATTCATTTATCGATAAAATAATAATACTAATAAAATAATATTTTCTCCGATTTCGAAGTTATTTATTTATAGAGATTTTATTATATTTTTTCTGTTTAGTTTCACACAAAAAAAAACTAGAGAGGTTGTACTTTCGGGATAAATCCCCCAAGTGCTGAACTGTCGAGGACTACCCAATCCTTAACAGTTCCAAGACAACATTTGTATCATGGCCCCTCTGTGGCTTTAGGCAAGCCACCACAGCCATTACCAGAAGCAGTACAATCAACATTGTCTACTTGATTACCACTAAACAAATCAACACAAATCCCAACATCAACACTCTCATTAGAGCTTAAAGCCTTACACTGGATAGGGGAGCAATTCAGATTCAAATCCAAAGCATGAACCTCCAACTCCTTCACCTCCTTGCGTTTGCTTCCCCAAATCCGACTGGCATTTGTCTTGATTTTTCCAGACTTCCTCCCCAAGCTTGCAGCTCCATCTTTCCGAGCAGTCTTTTTTTGTTGTTGTGGAAAGCTGAGACTAAGTGTGGTGAGTGTGGATCGAGGATCATCCAAATGGGATCCATTAGGCTCCAAGGTGGATAGGGGCTTGATTGGCTTTGAGGATGAGTGATTAAAAAGTAGGCAAGATGAGGGGGAGGTTCGACTCAAGCTCTCAGCTAGAGGAACTGCTGAGGCATCAAGGTAAGGAACAATAGCATTTCTTTCTTCCTGCTGTGAATTAAGACAGCCAATAAAAATCCCAGTATTGGGTCGATGCTTGTTGGCTTGCCTCGCAATTGGCTTGTGAGGCTCGAAAGGTCCTTTAATAAAAGGATTGGGCTTATCAAAAGAAACACTGTTCGATTGGGCCTGTCTAACGGCGCCTCCTTCACACGACTCATCGAAAGGTAATTCAAATGTGGCCTTTCTTGCACATACTATCATCGGCCCACTAACCCCACTGTGACTACTCTGCCCACAGATCAAAGATGACATTACCTTAGCCCTTGTCCACCAAAGTGGGCTTGGATAAAGGTTGAGTTCCAAATTGAAAAGTGGCACACCATTCAAGGAAGCAACCTGTTGTGATGGGTCACCCATGCAACTAGGTGGTACGTTGCCCTCAACATCTTCAGATCCATGCACCTCATCCCGACCGTTGATGCTGGCCATGGTGCTAGGGTTTGATGAGCTAACAGTGAATATTGTTTGGCCATGGCAGTGACGTCGACCTAGTTGACAGATTAAGATTTTTCTGGTGCAACGCTGGCCTCTTCCCATATGTGAACGGGTTTGATCTCGCAGCATGGGGGACCGGAGCTCTTGGGTGACGGCAAGTGAGCCAAGGACCGTACCACTTGCATTCCGACGAGGAATTAATAACCAGATTTGGAGGATAAGGGTGGCTTACAAGCAGATAACAGATGGCCTAGCTCGCCACAATTCCAGCAAATGTTTCCCAAACGCTCATACCGATATTGCACCCTCGAGCTCGTGTCACTTCTTGAAGGAATCCAAAAGCTGGTAGGAAAGGATCTTCTGACATTAAGGCAAACACGAACGCATAAGAACCCTCTCAGGAGTGCCTCCTCTGGAGTCACATTGTCCAGATCAATAACTTCTCCAATTTCGGACCCAATTAACCTCACATTCGCCAAATTCATTTTCCCCCGAGGGAGACCACTGATTTGTACCCAGAAATTAACCAAGTAGTGAGGAAATGCAGACCACTCAGGGGACCAGTTGAGCACCGTGAAGTTGTAGTTGCCAACATGCCAAGGTCTACCATTCAGGATTAGATCAGCAGTCTCATGATCCGTAGTGATTGTGAAAACAATCTTGTGCATATACGCTATTTTGAAAGGTCCTAGCTTCAGAGAGCACCTTTGATCCCACCGATATTAGGAACGACATCCACAATAATGGCCCCCTTAAGAAGACACGGATTGTTTACCTTATCAGTATTCAAGTTGTCCTCCAAAAGGTCTGCTAAGTGGTCGTGGCTACAACCCATAACAAACTAACTACCACACGTAGGGTAGAGAAAATAAGCTGAGCTACCAGAACCGGTAGAGATAAATACTGCTCAGACTGAGCAAAGGGGTACACAGCTAAAGGATGGGCAAAACCACAAATCCAGAAGCTGCCCGAAAAAAAGTACAGATCTGTACGAAACCCGCAGATAGGCACAAGGGAGTAAATAAGATCATATCTGGGAATATATCGTAGAGGAGGTTGGGTACAGAAATCTGTTACAAATGTTGGTTTGATGGAAGGAAACAGCAGTAAGGGCATCTCTAATGGGAGGTGCTAAACCCTAAATTATAGCTTATCACTTCACCATTTGCTCTCCAATGGTTCCTTTTGAAGATCTAAACCCTATATTGATTTAGCCCCAAGTTCTAAATGAAGTCCTAGAATAGAACTTGGTTTAGATCGGGATCTAAAATTTTCTGGAGAGAAAAAGTGGGCCGAAATGAAAGCTGACAGAGGGAAGAGAGAGAAACGGACGACCTGCCACGTGCTGGAAGACTTGAGTGGGAGCAAGGCGCGCTGCAGCTGCTCCTCACCTGCTCGGCCACGCTCGACGCGCCACGGAGAAGAGAGAGTGAGCGACAACTGCTGCCGTGTGGGACCCGCACCCACGTGAAGCGACAGTGAACGTTGCTAGCCATGGAGCTCCAACGGCTCCGAAATCAACTACCACGATTGATTTCTATTTGAAATCAATGGCCAGATCTAAATAAAAGTAAAATAGTTTTTTTTTCTTTATTACCGATTCTAATCCGACGATGAATGATATATCTTGAAATCGATCCAACGATTATCATTCAATCTATCATTTATTTTTTATATAACGGTCAGAAAAAAATAAAAAAAAATTTACAAAAAAATTCAGTCCGTTGGAACAGTAAATTTCAATTTTTTCTATAAATATCAACCCAAATTTTCATTCATTCCACACAATTTCTTATATTCTCTCGTCACATCATTTCATCCTCTCAAACTTTCCTTCCTCCTCCTCTTTTGTTATAGTAAATTTAGTTTTTTTGTTCAACACCATGGGTCCTAAATTAATTGGTATTGTTGTTTTAAATTTATTTTATACGACCGACACATGTGAAACGAAAGTATATCTGATTTGTGAATAATGCATAAGTCACTCAAAATTTTAATTTTTGTTTTAAATTAATATTATTATTAATTATCATGTACAATTATATTTTACAAAGTCTAAATTATTATTCAAACTAACATAAAATAAGATAATCTAAATATATAAAATTAGAACTTTGAGATAGAACTTTAACCATTGGAGATGATTGAAGTCCTAAAAATAGGTTTAGAACTTCATATAGCATATTAACCATTGGAGATGATTGAAGTCCTAAATAAAAAATGTTAAATTGAAGTCCTAAATATAGGTATAGCACCCCATTTAGCACTTCACCATTGGAGATGCCCTAAGGGGTCGGAGCTTAGGAAGCAGGGTTAAGAAATACGGAGGGCAGATTTGAGGTTGGTGTGAAGAGTAAAGAGGATAGGATCAGTGGGGTTCAAAAGTTGCACATGGGGCCTAGAAAGAGAGAAGGAAGAGCTTTTCTCACTACATTGACTCGTTACTACTGGAGTCGTGAATCCTCGTAGCAACCCCACATTTGGAGTTGATTCGCGAGCTCTTGCATAATCCTTTCCAGATTCGAAGAAGAAAAACTCTCATCTGACCAAGTACAGTAGTACTCCTTCTCATCATGACATCCGCAAACATGATAGGTTAGGCTGTTCGGAAGTGAAAGTAAAATGAAAGTGTTGTTTTGTTATTGTTGTTTATTTTTGTTATGTCTTAGAGAATAACTGTGGGCTGCAGATTTTAAGCGCATATGCTGGAAATCCAAGAGGGTTTGGGTATTTTGGTTTGATTAGTTTGCCTCTACAAATAATACAAAATATAGCATGACTATTGATGTGCTTTCATTCCAAGTTCTTTTCTCAAATTAAAACTTGGTTGTGCAGAAATTATGACTTGTTATTGTGGATGTATGTGTGTGCCACTTGGCTCTTGCCTAATAATTTATTATATGTCATGCTCATACTAAAACCACCTATAACATGGTTGTTGATTTGTGGTGCATGTTTGGTGAAATAGTAGCAAATAGGCTAGTGTTCGGTACTTTTTTTGTTAATCGTCAATTTTGACCAGTCAACCATGCTTATGCATGTACTTGTTCTTTCTGGGTCTCTGGAGATCATCTTTATTGAATTCTGATGTTCTTTTTTCTTTGTTTTTCTAAAAAAAAAATTATACTGTAAAAGCATTTAATCTTTTGGATGATCTTTATTTCTACCCCTCACTGCTGGTTCCATGGGATTCTCCGAATCCACATCAGTGGTTGGATTTGTCACGTTCTGTTCATTGTTTTGCGTTTTACACGCTTATGGTGTATTTTAGAACTTATCTGATCTTTGTTTTGCATTAACTTTTAGAAAATATATCCTCATCTGAATTTGGAATAATTTTTATTTTATAGGCTGAAAAGGTACAAGAATTTCAAGGAGGGTCTTTCAAGAATTCTTGTGGCAACTGATTTAGTTGGAAGAGGAATTCACATTGAGCGTGTTAACATTGTTATCAACTATGACATGTCAGATTCTGCTGATACCTATTTGCACAGGGTATTTGTTTTATTCTTTTACTCATTGTTTCCTTGCCTGTCAATGTACTATTAGATCTGTATCTTACCTTACATTATCTTCTTTAATCTGGGATTCCCTTCTCACAGGTTGGCAGAGCCGGTCGGTTTGGTACCAAAGGGTTGGCAATTACATTTGTCTCGTCAGCATCGGACTCTGATGTACTTAATCAGGTAACTAATTTCTTTGTTTTAGTATACATGTCTCTCTCATGGTAAGAGCACCACTACTTAGGAAGTAGGCTATTAAGTCTTGGGTTTGAGTCACAACAAGGGGGTAGGAGTGGAACCCATAGATCGATCCTCTTCATGTTTTAATACATGTCCCTCTTGCCTATCATCTCTTATCTAATCCGATGCTTTTGCTTTTGAATGTTCTAGATCCAGTCAAGGTTTGAAGTGGACATAAAGGAGCTCCCAGAGAAAATTGATACATCTACATACAGTAAGATCCCCCTTCTACATAATCTTAATAATTGTCAAAAACATACAAATAAAAGAATGTAAACACTAATATTAGACCTCATGAGACAGAAAGATGCACCCGAGTTTCATTTGAACTGACAGGTTTCTTTGGGTATGTTTTTGCAGTGCAAGTATGATCTACTTTGAAGTGATGGGGGACTTTGGAAATCATGGCTGCGGGTTTATTTGATAGAAGTCACTGGATTGTAAAATATTAGACATAATAATCCTCTATCTTAATTCATTCCATATGCTTTAGAGTGTAGCAATAAAATTGTATGCTGGGTTAGCTAGATTGCTTATGAGATTACCATGCTGTAACTTTAGATATTCACTTTCAAACTTCTGACTAATTTTTGGGATGAAAGAGTGATGTGTTTTAGTTTTATTTTTATTTCCCTATCGTTGTTAGAATTCTGACCAAAAAGAAAATTGTTTTTGGTTGATATATTATTCTACCAAAGTAGTTATATGTTCTGGAAGTGTAGGCAAAAAACTACAAATAGTCATTAATTTAAGTTGGGTTATTTCTAAATTTGGGTCATGCATTGAAGTTTTAGATATATAACTTTGGTCATTAAATTTTCATACCAATATTTAAATGGGTAAATTACACATAAGGTCATATAGATAAGATATATTCTACATAAGGTCACTCCACTTTTTTATCCCAAATAAGGTCACCTGTGTTTAACAAAAAACAATCTCGTTCAATTTATTTACATTCAGAGCCATCCTATTAAACTGCTCTCTCTCTCTTTGCCAGAACAAAATTTCCCCCAAAAATTCCCAAACCCCAAAATCAGCCTCAACTGATTAGTCTCTGCTCCTCCGACTCGCTCTGGCTTGTCTTCTTCGTCTCCCTCCACTCTTCACTAGGTTTTCCTTTACAGCAGCACACCTCACCTTAGCTAGAAGTTTCACTTCTCCTCCTCCACTCAGTCGAAATCTTCAAACCAAGTCCGTCGTCGTTTCAAAGATGCCGGGAAAAGACGACGGCTCCGGCTCCGGCTTTGACAAGGAGAACAATCTCGAGCTCTTCCTTAAGGTCGGATTGGACGAGCGGACCGCCAAAAACACAATCGCCAACAACAAGGTCACGGCTAATCTAACGGCTGTCATTCACGAGGTACTGGACTATTTTCATTTTCTCCATTTTCAAATATTTGACGAGGTTAGTTTTCTTCGTCTGATTTACTCTTTTGGTTTGCTAAATTTGCAGGCTGCAGTCACTGATGGAAGTAGTTGAACTGTTGGCAATCTTCTATACATGGTAAGTAGTTTTAATTTAGGAGCAGTGGGCTTATAGCTAGATCATGTGTTGTTTATGATAGTGTATCGGAAATGGTTCTTTAATTTGAGTTGTCCAACATTATTGTTTCCTTGTGTTTCGTACGTTACGTACGTAGTAGTGTCTATAATAATCTGTTGTAGTACTTATGTTAGTCTGTAGTAGTATGTACAAATTGATATTCTTTAGTTTTTTATGGAGCAGTATCTACAATAGTTTGGGGTAGTGTTTATGTTAGTCTGCAGTGTACTCTGTAGTAGTATGTATTATCTGTAGTAGTTTGTAGTGTTGTCTGTGAGTAATATGTAGTGTGTTATGTAGTAGTATGTAGTGTCATCTGTAGTAGTTTGTAGTGTGTTCTGTAGTAGTTTGTAGTGTCCTCTGTAGTAGTTTGTAGTGTGTGAGTATTTTGTAATGTGTTTTGTGGATAGTTTGAAGTGTATTCTATGAGTAGTTTGTAGTTTGTCTGTGAGTAGTTTATAGTGTGTATGTGGTAGTTTGCAGTGTATTCTGTAGTAGTTTGTAGTGTGTATGTGAGTAGTTTATAGTGTGTATGTGAGTAGTTTGCAGTGTATTCTGTAGTAGTTTGTAGTGTGTCTGTGAGTAGTTTGTAATGTGTTCTGTGAGTAGTATGTAGTGTGTTATGTGGTAGTTTGTAGTGTGCTCTGTAGTAGTATGTAGTCTTATCTGTGAGTAGTTTGTAGTGTGTTTTGTGAGTAGTTTGTAGTTTATCTGTGAGTAGTTTATAGTGTATCTGTGAGTAGTTTGTAGTTTGTTCTGTAGTAGATTGTAGTGTGTCTGTGAGTAGTTTGAAGTGTGTTCTGTGAGTAGTATGTAGTGTATTTTCTAGTAGTATGTAGAATTGTTGTAAGTAATATACAAAATTTATTTGATGGTCTATTACATTATTTTGCAGAAATGACACAAAATGGAAGACCCTAAGAACCCAAAAGTCCAAATAAGATCGACATTAAGAGGCTTTTGCAAAGTCATGAGTGACCTTCACAAAAAATTGCCTCCAAAGACAGTGAGGATTATGTAGAAAATACCATTTGGCAGTTTCATATGGTTGTTTGCACAAGGCTTAATGACATTTAATGATTCACACAAGAACAAAAAGAGGAACACTACGACAAATGAGCCACTTTTTGATTACCGAGTTACAAGAAGAAGCAAAGCAAAGTCCAAGTAGTGATTATATGTTGTGTTAGGTCTGATGTAATACATTCTTTTCTGTTAGCGTATGATGTTACTGAACAATAGTACTTGCATTGTACCCCTGGATATTGGTATTACTTAATGGATACAACAGTAGTAGTAGTAATACATTAGCACATTTGTGAAGTAGTATTTTTTGTTGTAGTGTGTTCTGTGAGTAGTTTGTACTGTGACTGTGAGTAGTTTGTAGTGTGTTCTGTGAATAATATGTAGTGTTAGTAATACACTAAATTTTTGTGAAGTAGTACTTTCTGTTATAATGTTGTCTTTTAGTAGTTTGTAGTGTGACTGTGAGTAGTTTGTAGTTTGTCTGTGAGTAGTTTGTAGTGTGTTCTGTAGTAGTTTGTAATGTGACTGTGAGTAATTTGTTGTATGATGAGTGTACTACTACGGTTGTTGGATAGTACTAATGTAGTTGGTATTACACACAAAGCGCTGTCACATACAAAAACACACAATTGACCAACCCAAAATGGCAAAATCGAAGAACAACAAACTCGAATTAGTATGTTAAACCAATTGCATAAGGAAAAATTACGTTAAAGTAGTATGTATTATACAATGAAGAATCATATTGTATGTTTTCTATGTTATCACATAGAAAACACTGCAACAGTTTGTTGAAAGTACTACTGTAGTTTTCAGAATGTACTACTCTAGTTTTTGGATAGTACTACTCTACTGGGACTTGATGCATTCTAATTACAACAGTTTGTTGAAAGTACTACTGTAGTTTTCAGAATGTACTACTCTAGTTTTTGGACAGTACTACTCTACTGGGACTTGATGCATTCTAATTACAACCGTTTGTTGAAGTACTACTGTAGTTTTCAGAAAGTACTACTCTAGTTGTTGGACAATACTACTCTACTGGGACTTGATCGAACATGATTGTATGGTTGTTGTAGGTGCACTTCACATACAAATCCAAATCCATGGCAACCAATCTGCAAATCAAACAAAAAATGCTTACAAAACAGAAGGTAAAAACAACATAAAAGAATCAAGAGTGAAGGCTCAAAAGGATCCATTGGTAGTTTTGTAATCACGAGGGAGTACCTCCCTTCATAAAATAGGTAGTTAATCAACATCACAGCCCCGAACCCTTTTTTTTCTAAGCGAAAACCAACACACAGTAATTCAGAGAACAACAACACCAACGAGATGAGAAGAAAGAAACGCAGATGCAGAGGCAGATATGCATGGCTTGAAGGCTTGGAGCTTGTTTATATATAGATGAACATAATCGAAGCCTTACCCAATCTTATCTCGCCAGAATCTTCCGACGATTCGCCGGAACTTCTTCTCATAGGAGCTTTTTCCTGGGACTGTCTTCTCTCTCTCTCTCTCTCTCTCTCTCTCTCTCTCTCTCACACACACACACACACACACACACACATACACACACACACAATCACAGAAAAGCTAATGGAGCTCGATCTCTCTCTCTCTCTCTACCACAGCTCCCTCCCTCTTTCTCTAAAAGCTACCGGTGGATCTACTCACAGTCACATACACACTACAAACAACAACTCTCTCTTATAAGGGTAATTTTGGAAACTTAAAAAAATAGAATGACCTTATATGTGTAAAACTTATTAATTTACCTTATGTGTAATCTAAGGCCTCTGACTGACCTTAAGTATAATTTCCTATATTTAAATTGGTCACTAAATTATGAGTCTTTCAAATTGGTATTGTTCTATTTTTAAATGTTAAATCCAAGTTAATTTGGTTAATTATCAAATATATTTTGTTGTTATTCTCTTCATGAAGTTTTCAAAAATTTGTATGGAGCCGAATTTAGTTACACAAATACTCTTGATAATTAAAGAAGTTAATTTGGATTTGTCTAGAAATATAATAGTGAATGACTCATAGTTTAATTAGTATGTGATCAATTTAAAGGTTTGTGTCAAAGTTTTAATTACCAATTTGAATGTTAGTTTTATAGTTCAGTGGCTAAAGTTAAGGTTATGCTTTTGAAATTTTAGTGATTATATTTAAAAACAACGGACTATTTATGACATTTGGCCTTTTATTTAATGTTCTATCAATTGAAGTATTGAATCATTGCACCTGGTGAGTGATGAAATTTTGGTGGGAGGCGACTTGAAGATCCCTGTTGAGAGCAAGGGTGCCAAGTGCCACTCCTGGGCATGATTAGTCGCTTCAGTTCTAATAGTCAAGTAGCCATGTACCACTATAGCAGTTAGGGTCGGCAAAAAGTCCGACCGGGTCGGGTCTCAACAACGTTTTAATATTTGCGGACTGGGCCGGGCCGGGTTTTATCTTTTATATAAGGATCTGGGCCCAGCCCATTCAAGAGGGCTTTTGCAGATTTTTGCAGGATTTTACGGGCCGGGCCTATAGGGCTTTTACGGGCCGGGTCTATCGGGTTTTAATTATTGAAAAATTAAGACATTTCAACATAAACGTAACCCTTATCCATGCACCATGGTCTAAACGTACTCCGACGAGTCTAAATCTTACGTACGGTGTTTATCACTATAAGATGGACTCTTCTACATGTTCTCGTTTATCATTAAAATATATTTAATTCTCATATTGCTTGAATTCTCCATATGTATATTAATGTTCCTACGTTTGTTCATTTGTTATATGGAATGAAATACCTTTGTGAAACTTAATCGATCATGTTTAATTATTTTATAATATTGACCGTCAGATTGATTGGTTAGAATATTCTAACTATGCCTTTAAAATTTTATAAATTTTGGACTTGATTTAGACCTCGATCCATGCATTTCGCCAAATATGACCGTAGTACTCTTACAACTAAAACGTAAATTGCCCCTCCTAAAAATAATTTTTTAACATCAAATTTTGGACACATATTCTTATGGATTACATATCTATCTCATAGTGTCAAAAAAATTGACATAAAAAATTGATTTACCTACTCCCCCCATAGGAAAATAAGATGAGTGTATTTTAGTCTTTTCACAAATTTTGTTTAACTGTATTGACCGGGGTCTAAACGTACTTCGATTAGGCTAATTTTTATGTACGGTGTCTTTTATTACAAGGTGAACTATTATATATGGCCTTCTTCATTGTTAAAATATTTTTAATTCTTATATTGCTTGAATTCTCTATATGCACACTAATGTTCTTACCTTTATTTCTTGGTTATATGGGATAAAAGACCTTTGTGAAACGTAATCGATCATGTGTCAACATTTTACAAAACTGACTGTCAGATTGGTTGTTCATAATATTCTAAGCATGCCGTTAAAGTTTTATAAACTTTGAACTTGATTTAGACCTACATCTATGTGTTTCGCTAAATGTGACCGTAATACCCTTACAACTAAAACGTAAATTACCCATCCCTAAAGTGATTTTTTAAAATCAAAATTTTAACACACATTCACACATTCACACATTCACACATTCTTGTAGATTACATATCTATCTCATAGTGTCAAAAAAATTGACATAAAAATTTGATTTACCTAGTTTCTCCATGGAAAAATAAGCAATATATAAGAGAAGGGTATTGATGTCATTTCATACAATCTCAATTAAACTTTCACCATTGAAAAATTACAAGATCTAATCTGAACCATCTATTATATTTACTATTTTACTGTGTAAGATAAATCGATAAAAAAAATTACAATGAAAAAACGTAAACTATCATGCCGTTAGAATATTCTAAAACCTAAACCCTAAACCCTAACTTACCATAAACCTAAACCCTAACTTATCCTAAACTCTAAACAATGATTTAATAGTAAAATAGATACACAAATATAATTATATATGGAATTCGAATATTCGATCAATATATGTATATGTAATATATTAATATAGATATACACAAATATAAAATATATATCTATATAGTACTAGTCACTATATCATATATATATATATAAGTGTAGGTACTACTATATTATATATATAAAAAATTGCGGGCTTTGACGGGCCGGGCCTAACGGGTCTTGACGAACTTTTGCCGGGCCGGGCTGGGTTTTAGATCTCTAAACCAAGTTCGGCCCACGATCCACCTAGGCGGGCTTTGTGGGCTTTTTTACAGGTCGGGCCGGGCTTTTAGCCCACGAGGCCCACGGGTCAAATGATGACCCCTAATAGCAGTGGTCTATACATATAGATTTCTTCGGA
Source organism: Geum urbanum (assembly GCA_946800695.1). NCBI lineage: Eukaryota > Viridiplantae > Streptophyta > Magnoliopsida > Rosales > Rosaceae > Geum > Geum urbanum. The sequence goes on along the minus strand of OX327007.1, from coordinate 40,710,636 downwards.
CAAATTCCTCGGGCGGGCATATGGTTTGCATATCTCTCGGATCGCAACCTGAATACCTGTTAACAACTTTACAATATTGCTGCACATGCTTAATTTCATAAGTCCTTTTTTTTAGTGTAACAAAATTACATTACATAATTAAGATGTTTACATCGGATATAAGTATTGTAGTGAGCCAATGTGGTTTCAATTTCATAAGTCCTTTTAAGTTTCAGCAGATATACCGAGTTTAACCTTCCTCTTTAAACCTCTTAATAAAATCAGGACCGTAAAGTTGTATCGAAAATAATCAATACTATAAAGAGTGGGGTACTCGAATTTCAATGAACCCAGAATCTTCTTCTCTAAAAATTGAACCGCAAGATACACAAGGAAAAATTGTTGAAATTGGCACTAATGTTTGTTCAAATAGACAGTTTGATCACTGATGTTTCATAAATATTAAATGGTCACTGAAGTTGTATCCCACATATCGAAATGGTCACTTTGTTAGATTTGAATGTTAAATGGTGAAAATTCTGATACACATGTCTGTTGAGGAGGGATAATTCTATCGTTTTGCATGAGTTTGAAAACACAAACCCTTGAATCAAAACCACCAAACACTTCGGCAGCCTTTTTCTTTTCTTGGTGATTTTGATTCAAGGATTTGTGTTTTCAAACTCAATTAAGTACAAAACAATAGAATTATCCCTTCCCAACAGACATGTGTATTAGAATTTTCGCGATTTAACATTCAAATCTAATAGAGTGACCAATTCAATATACGGGATACAACTTCAGTGACTATTTTGATATTTACGAAACATCAGTGACCAAACTTTCTATTTGAACAAACATCTGTCACCAATTCAACAATTTTCCCTATTGCACAATGGCAAGCGTCCCCAACAGGAGTATTATGAAACGAGCACCATCAGAAACTAGACGCCTATATTAATGCTGGTCCAATGGTTCTCCTCAGTGTTCGTTACACGTACTGTTACAAAATTAGCAGAGTTGGTAAAACCGTAAACTCCTGGTGACTTCAGAAATCTAGCTAGAAATGCAAACACAACAGCATCAAGGAGTTTATCTCTATATCTAGATCCCAATAGACGTGATGCAACTTATCTTGGGGAAGAGAAAATTTACATGCTAGAAATCTGGAATATATGCATGTTGACTAGCTATTATCAATTTTTCACCAAAACTCATGACCATGTTATCTTGGTTATTATGCTAACAAACAACAGTCAGATATTAACAATTATTCTTCTCTTACTTGCTAAAAAATTGTATAAGCCAGAAAGGATGATATTCCAGTGATCGAGGAGAGAAACTACATCAAATCGAAAATATCGGCCAAGTCTAAAGTTCTTGAAACAAAGCTTTCCACCATGATTTCTTCAATCTGATCTTCATAACCTAAATCTTCACCGACTTCACGTAATTAAATACACAATTAATGACTTCAAGCAAATATATAATTTACCCGAGTCGATCATTTCCAACTCTAGTATTAACTACCTGTCAATGTTGAAAGGATAAATAGGTAAAAGGCCAATTAGGTAGTTGTAAATATCCACCTTGTGTAGCTATTCAGCGGGAAATGTACGTACGTACGTACGTACGTATACACCTAATTTAAACTAACGTACCAAGACTCGTTCTTTGCCACCAAAAGCCTATATCTAATCCTTCTCTCGCCTCCTTACATCCTGGTGCACATTTTGCATCTGCCACCATCGCCGGAACCACTAGTGGGGAAGAGATTCGAGGAGACGAAGTTTCATGGTCGCCTCGGATCATTTTCTCGTCGCCTCGATTTTTTGTGACCAAAATTTCGTCGCCTCGTCACGTCGCTTGAGATTCATCCCCTCACCATTGGGGCGACGAAGATTGAAAATCTTCGTCGCTTCATTTTATTTGAAGCGACAAAAACATTCTTCGTCGCCTCGATTTTTAGCCGCGAAGATATAAGTGTTGTCGCTTCAGGTGTTGTCAATTTAGACTGAAGCGACGAAGATTGGTCAATCTTCATCGCCTCAATGTTTTTAATTTTTATTTATTTTTTCTATTTCACTCAATGAGGCGACGAAGATTGACAAATCTTCGTCGCTTCAATGAGTGAAATAGAAAAAAAAAATTAAATATTAGCGTACCAAGTCACGACGTATCATAATTTAAAAGCACAAGAACTCATTCAACCACAAATCAAGTTATATAGAAAAATATGCCACAAATCAAAACGTACACAGTTTATACAAAGCCTAGATACTATTGTTCGATTCTCACAGTAGACTAATGCTCGGGGACGGCGATGCAGCTCGATTACGTTCTAGGAGGTGGTGGAGGAGCTTGAGCTTGGAATGAGCGCATTAAGGCCTCCATTTGTTGGACCCTTTGGGCGAGGTTATTATAATCCTCTGTGGCTTTACGCGCCACCTCACTCGATCTGCGCGCCTCCTCTCTGGCTTCAGCGACCTCCCTTTTCAGGGATTGGGTTTCCTCTAGTCGGACCCCTCCTCTCGGTTTGGGGTCGCATGTGAGAGCGCGCCCCACCCCTGTCATGTCGAACAAGAACAAATAAATATATTTGAATAGTACACAAAAATAGAGCAAAACGTAAATCGAGATAAACGAAGGTGGTTTGTTAGAGTATTACCTCTTATAGAGGTCCCGGGCCTTGAACCCACCTCTTCCTCTATGATAGTTATTTGTGTATCAAGAGGAAGAGGATGGGCTTGGGAAACCGCATCGCCGTCAGTGTCACCCGCAACACTATCTTGTTGCGACAAGACTTCGTCGAGTTTTCGCTTTACTGCCGCCTGCTCAATTAAAATATATTAAATAAATAATTTTACTGAATGGTAAACAAAAATAATTATAATAACGTAACGTAACGTAACATATTTTCGCTTACCACTTTCTCAGCCGCATTCTTGTCTGGCTGGTATACGTCAATCCATGTCTGGACGGCCGGCGCTCTATGACCCTCCTTCTCCAACACCTCGCTTCGGTATGAGAGGGCGAGGGATCCCGAATGGTGGTTGAGCTGCTGCTCCTTGTTCTTGTTTTGGTTACCTCGATTCTGTTCGCACAATTTCTGCCACACAAAATAATCATTTAAAATAAGAATAAATAGTTCTTGTATATTTTTAAATCGTTGGCTACCAAAACTGAATAAATAGTTTATGAAGCTTACCACGTAAGCAGGGTCTTCGAAGTGGCCTTTTAACCACGCCCATTCCTCTTCCCTCCCTAGGAACTCGGCTGGAGTCTCCTGGTTGACCTGGAGATAATGCTGATGGCAATCATGCTTCCAATCCTTGTAGATTGTTTGCGCCGTCGCATCGATAAAGTTCCACATCTCCACATCGGTCGCCGGGATGTTATAGTTCGTCTAGCACAAAACATATAAAATCCGTTATGTAAAAGTTATATTTACATAAACTGTAAATTAACAAAGTAAGCTAAGCGCAGTAAGTATACCTCAATACTTGTATTGATGATATCGCGGTGCTGCTGGCTAAGTCCCAAAAAGTTAGGCACAAGCATTGGAACTTTTCCGCGTATAATGCTACCAATATCTCTGGTAAGCAGACTTCTAAACTCCCTCGTCGCAGGCCCCCGATGCCTCGTAGAGTAAGGCACTTGTAGTCGCCTATTGTTGTTCATCCGTACGAGGTACTCAGTTTTCATCCCGACAACGACCCCGCACTGTATCGTCGTCGGGTTTCCGGTTGCCATGTCCACCATGTCGGGGAGTTTGGTCTTCTTGCACTGGATACTGAGGGCGGGAGGGCGCTCTGAGGCCGTAGTGGCGTCGCTGTCATCCACTGGTGGAATCCAGTCCTCAAGGTATGGGGCGGGCGTTAAACCCTCCAAATGATGTATCATTCGGGTCCCGGATTGTCCCGTGGGGCAGCCCGACCCGGAAGGCCCCTCGCCGTTGCTCCAAGGTTGCCACGCCGCCGCCTCCGCAGCTGCCGCCGCTTCACGACGCTGGATCGCGGCTTTTCTCCTTTGTTGACTTGTAGTTCCGGGAGCTATTCTGTAAAAACAAAACCAGACATTCAATCGACTATATACCAAGTGACAACATACTCGGAATGTAATCATCAAGAGATCAATTACTAAATGCCATATTCATCTCACTCGAGCCCGTTAGTTTGAAGTAAAAATCTGATATATAAAAGCAAGATTCATCGTTGAATTGTAAGTGTCCTAACTACAAATAAGTGATATTCATATAAAAGCAGTCTGAGTTCCTAACCCAAGCCAATTATATACTTGACTCCTAAACACAATCAAGTTCAATCATATGTATAATTAACATGTCAGCTATTGATGTATACTATTGATGTATACATGTCGATCAATATATATGCATTCAAGTGCATAATCAATCATATGATTATGCAAACGGACGTATGAACGTACTCTATACATGTCGATCAATATATATGCATTCAAGTGAATAATCAATCATATGATTATGTATACTATGTGATATATATCTATATACATATACACACTTCTATTTCAAAGTATATTCCCAATGAATTAATTAATGTCCTATACAGTATACTATAATAATTTCAAGGTATAATGTGAGGGATAATTGAACTGTGGACAACATGTACATAAAAAGTATAAATTGAGCTTAACTTTTAATATTGTGACCGATATAAGTCCAAGAGACTAGCCACAACCAGACAAACAAGACTGTACAGTCAACCATTCACAACAATAAGGAAAACACTGATAGTTAAAATAAATCATGAGTAAAATATGGGACACATAAAACACCAAGACTGCATAACAGTTCTAGAGTTCACTATGCTATCTGCTTAAAATTTAACTCCCTTGGTGTTCACTATACAATCAATGGGCGAAACCGACATAAAACCTCGATCATAGCCAAATTAGAGTCGGCAAAAACTCAAAAGAAAATACAATTTCACTTACAGTAGCTTAAGACGATGATATCAATAGCTAAAGATGAATGAAAATTATGAGTCATACATGCATCTATACTAGATCGATAATTCGTAAGAAGTCCAATATATATGCATAGGTGGGTTTGCAACAAAACCATTGACAGAAGAAGTAGATCGACTTTAATATACGAATACCGAAGCACAGTTCCAATCACAGTAGGAATACCTTGAGATTCCGGAAGATTGCGTGAGAGAGAGATAGAGAGAGAGAGAGAGAGAGAGAGAGAGAGAGAGAGAGAGAGAGAGAGAGAGAGAGAGAGAGAGAGGCATACCTTGAGATTTACAGATTCGGGATGCAAAATGATTTGGGAATTTAGGGTTTTGATGGAGGGGAGGGAGGGGGTTTAGGGTAGTGGTGGAGGGAGGGAGGGGGATTAAGGTTGAGGTGGAGAGGATTTTGTGTTTTGGGGTTTTAGGGTTTTGGGGTCGTTGAGAACGGCTGCGGGAAGAAGAGGAAGAAAGTGAACCAGAATGAAGAAGAACGAAACTGTCATATGCAATTATACTTGCTTTGAGGCGACGAAGATTCATTCTTAATCGCTTCGATTTGTTGAAGCGACGAAGAATTAACTTTGGTCGCTTCAACACATTGAAGCGACGAAGAATGAAATTTAGTCGCTTCAATATTCATGTGACCAAGATTGAATCTTCGTCGCCTCGAATCACTGAAGTGACCAAGTTTTAATCTTCGTCGCTCCAATCTACTGAAGCGACCAAGTTTCAATCTTTGTCGCTCCATTGCACTGAGGCGACCAAGTTTGCATTCACAGGGTTACCTTGGGGATCCATACTTGGTCGCCTCATAGACCCTAAACCCTAATCGAAGAGACGAATATTGGTATCTTGGTCGCCTGGATATATTGAAGCGACGAAGATATCAATCTTCGTCGCCTCGTTTTGTGTTATTTTTAAAAATTCATAAAATATCTATTAATTTCTCAAATACATAATGTATAAGGTAAGGTTTAAAGTAAATATCAATAATTTTTACATAATGTATAATGTACGCTTTAAACAATATTCATAGTAATATTGGAACCCACCTCTATAATTTTTACATAATGTATAATTATAATGTACGGGTAGTAGTGATAATCGGCTCACGAGCCCATGCCTGTGATGTACCTTGGATCAACAAAGTCATGTTCACATAAAGTATCCAAAAATGGGACAATTCGAGAATCAACAACTCAACTCGATCAACTAGATGAGTTGTTGATTCTCAAACGGGAGTTCTAAGTTGATAAACACCACAATTATATATAACCATACGCTCGATTTAATGATTAACACTAATAACACTATTAATTAAGGCTCGATTCAATTGAAGCTAATGAGAGAGAGAGAGAGAGAGAGGAGAGAGAGAGAGAGAGAGAGAGAGAGAGAGAGAGAGAGAGAGAGAGAGAGAGAGAGAGAGAGAGAGAGAGAGAGAGAGGCATACCTTGAACCTGATTTGGGGATTTAGGGTTTTGGGGGAGTTAGGGATTTAGGGGGCGGGGGATTTGGGGATTTAGGGGAGAGGAGGAGTTAAAGTGTCCAAAAATGGGACAATTCGAGAATCAACAACTCAACTCGATCAACTAGATGAGTTGTTGATTCTCAAACAGGAGTTCTAAGTTGATAAACACCATAATTATATATAATCATACGCTCGATTTAATGATTATGAAAGGACCCAACCCCGATTCAGTTGCCTAAACCGGAATCGAACCCCTTCTGAAAACATGAACCAACAAAAACCGTAAAAATTTCGGCAGAGTTTCGTTACTAACGTGGAATTACCATTACCTGCACGCGGAAAATACACTTCATCCTATGCCACAAAAATCAAACCGTGGGCACCAATCCCATCCGGATTTCTCAATATATCAACAGTAAACAATAAATATATCACTACTTTACTGAAATTCGGTGAAAAATCGTATAAACATATACATCAGAATACTCAGAGCGACCTCTAATGTATAATCATATAAATATACCACAGTAGGTAGAACAATAGACCTACTGGAAGAAACAAGGTAGCTCGAGCACTATGTCTCCAACCACGACGTGCGACACCAGAGTCCGAACTGCAAACTGGGCACGGAAACCGAAAAGCCTAGGGGAAAGGCAAATAAAAACGTTAGAGTGAGTGGACGAAAATAAACATATGCCTTTCACCAGTTTATATACATACTCAATGTAAAACAGTGCGAGTTCGGAAAACAACACACATATATATATATACGGAGGTTGTCGGGCGACCTCTCAAGCCCGACGTCAGGTGAATCGCTCAAACCTAACAGTGATAGGCCAATGGACCACTCAACCCTGGCGGCACGCAGGGGACCACTCAACCCCGCCCAGAGGAATCTCTCAACTCTGGTCCAGAGGAATCTCTCAACTCTTGTACATCGATGTAATAAATGCCATCACCAATAATCATATAACAATACCTCCGAAAATAACATATATCTCAATCATCGTATAAAATAAATACGGAAATCATAAAATCCACGAACTCGCAAAATCAACAGTGAAAATAGAAACTTGTCCACTCACAGACTAGCGTAACGCAGTTCGCGTTAACTCGTGATCCGGCGGAAAGTCCCTCGCCAAACGAACGATCACGAACACCTGAATATTCACAATGTCCAATTCTCACAAACATAATTCGACAATTCAAAACAAATCACGAGAAACCACCGTTCTCGGAAACACATAATCCGATTACGACAAACTGTCGGAAATCCGGAAATCACACCTCAATACCTCGCTGTAAGTTCGGACGCTCAACTTGAAAAACGAACCTCCCCACTGCGATCGGGGCGCGATTTCGAGTGAAATGACATGCAACTTGTCGAAAACCCAAAAAGTCAAACTGTTGACCACCACCCACGGCGGCGCCACCACCCGAACTGAAAATTCCACGGCGGAGCAACCATCATTCCATGCAAAATCACCCACTGAGCAACTTTGTCAACTACAACAAATGCCAATTCTCACTCTAACTAGGTCAATTTCAAGCAAAACCGAATTGTTCCCAAAATTTCAAATCCAAAATTCTCCAAGCACAATCAAAATTAGAACTCCATACTTACATGGTTAGAATCATGGAGAGGAGAGCTACAAAACCCAGTCCTTGTTTGAGCTCAACTCGGCCCGAATCGAAAACCACCATTAACCCCAAAATTCACAAACTTTGGTTCAATGTTTCTCTTTCCACCGTGAGCTATGCCGTGATTGGTGGCCGGAATTGAGGTGAGGGAAGCTAGGCGAGTTGAACGATGTATGGGTTAGGCCGTGGGGTGGCCGGAAGAACATCGTCGCCGGCGAGCCATACGGCGTCGCGCCACCCTCTCTCTACCGAGCTTGACTCGGTCAAAGCACATTTAATTTCCAGGTTTGACTTTCCCTTTATGGCAAGTTACTATTTATAGCTTTCCCAAAATGGAAACTTCATACTTATCCTTTTCGACGAACTTTGAACACCCGTAACTTCCTCGTCGTAATTCCGATTCCGATAATTCTTGCGGCAACAAACTCGACTCGACATGATCTTCAATTATCACCCGAAGTCAAACAGATCGACCAATCGGATAAAAAGTCAACTGTTCAAACCAACACATTTAAATCGACTAAATAATCAACAATCAGAAATAATCACAACTTAATCTTCGTAACTCAGAATAATGCTCCGGAAGTTCCCACAAACTCGAAATTAAATTCTCTACAACTTCCGTGAAGAAGCCGAAACCAAATTCTCGACCGGTAATTTAGTCGTTAAAAGCACCACCATTTAAATCCGAACTTCAAATATTCATAATTAATTCTTCGGTCGTCCAAATAACGATCCGGAACCGCCCACGAATTTGAAATCACACGTACAACGACTCTCAAGAAGAGACTCAGCTCTAATTCTCGGCCAATAATTTAGTCATTAATAAATTTGGCGATTCAAACACTGTCGTAACTCTACGACTACGCGCAAGCTCGTAGGTCAAGCTAATTCCACTGCTGATTCTGTTCTGGGTCGTCACAGATTAATACTAATAACACTACTAATTAAGGCTCGAATACACCTAATCTACACTAATCATCACCTAAATTTCACTAAATCTATTTTACAAAAACGAGGCGACGAAGATTGATCAATCTTCGTCGCCTCGTTTTTCTTCGAGGTGACCAAAAAATCTTCGTCGCCTCAAAGAAAATTGGGGCGACGAACATTGATCAATTTTCGTCGCCCCAATTTTCTTCGAGGTGACCAAAAAATCTTCGTCGCTTCGAATGTAAAAAGTAGTCGCCTCATCTAATTGAAGCGACCAAGATCAATATTCGTCGTCTCAATTAATTGAAGCGACGTAACTAATATCTGAGGCAACCATTCCATTCTTCGTCGCCTCAGCTGAAAATGGGGCGACGAAGAAACTTAACTTCGTCGCTCCAAAGCTCTCCTCCAGTAGTGAACAGCGCCGGTGCAGTGTGTACCTATTACTTGCTCCCCGCGGCCGCCGGCTCATATATACGGGTCAATTAACATCCAAATTAAAAACAATGTATTATCCACCCGCTCCACTAGTGCCGTATTATCCCCCACCGCCGCCCCAGTTTCATGCCCCGCCACCTTTGCCGCCACCCACGAGGCGATACTCACCGTGGCTCGTACCTCTCATATGCTTGGTTAATTTCGGCCTGTTTGTATACGAAATGTATGTACGTGAATAATTGCCCGTCCAGACATTCCAAGAACAAGTGTATGTTAGGTCATTATTTTGACAGATTATCCTTCGAACCCTGGACTAACTTCAGATGGATTGGTCCAAGAGGGGAAACGTAGGCGCTTTTTTTTTTTTTCATGTCTTCCCTCTCTATGATACTGTTCCCCATTTTGTCTGTTTGCTTTTTTTTTTTTTTTTTTGCCCTTATTTGCATATATATTATCATTACAAAACTTAACTGGTTAATCAAATAGTTCATGCACTCTATTTATGTGGATGAAATTGAGATTGTGTTGGAAGATAGAACCAGTTCTTCAGAATTAGTTTTTCATTCATTGTGTTTTGAAGGAGGATATGCATGTCAAAGTTTATTTAGCATGAATAATAAACCAGAGTACATCGAGATTAAAGTGCTCGTGTTTTTAACATATCATCTGAGCCAATAAACGCATATGCATAAACAAAATCCGTAACTTCATTAAATTAGATATGTATTTTGATATGCATATGCATGGTTGGTCTTTGTATGATGTTTTGCATGCAGACATAAGAAGATGGGAGGCCTTGATCAGAAGCTAGTGGTGAATGGTGAACCATGGCGCCTCTTCTCCTACATGTGGCTTCATGCTGGAGTCATTCACCTAATTGTCAACATGCTCAGCCTTGATTTTGTTGGACTCCGACTTGAACGTGACTTTGGATTTCGTAAGAACTCAAACTTATGATGGCGATTCTGAATTATTTCACGTAGCTTAAGCTAGGTTCTTACTGTTTTATTTTGGTTGCAGACAATTTCTTCTTTGTGTATATTCTTGCCGGCTTAGGCGGAAGCATAGGGTCTTGTCTTCGGATCATTAAGCAAGACTTGCCGACCGGTGTGTCAGTCGGCTCATCTGGAGCAATATTCGGTTTGTGTGGAGCCGCACTTTCTGAGTTGATCACAAACTGGACAATCTACGACGATAAGGTATGTTAAATGAGCTATATATGTGTGCGGAGTACGTACTAATGAGCAGAGATGCATGCTATATAAATCCGGCATCTAACATCTGACTTTGATCTTCTCCTGTGTTTGATTTAGTGCTCGTCGATCATGATACTCGTTCTCAATGTTGTCTTGAACGTGGCCCTTTCGTTTCTACTGCAAATGGATAATTCAGCTCATATTGGAGGCTTGACAGCGGGGTTCTTCCTCGGTTTTGTTTTCTTCATCAAGCCTCAGTTTGGATATATAAGCAGCAAGTACATGCCATCATACCATGAAGTTAAACGTGCAGCAAGGCACAACTTCTGTCAGTATTTCCTACTGGTTATTGGCCTTGTCGGTACAGTTGCTCTGTAAGTAGCTTCTCCCCCTATCAATTTCCTTTAAAATACAGTGTCCATCTCTCATTAATTGTTTGCTAAATCTTTTTCTTGATGCAGATTTGCTGCTGGCTTGGGTAAGCTGTTCAACATCAAGGAAATTAAAGACCACTTGCCCGACCCCATCAAAAAGTATTGATCGAGGTCGGATGAGTTTTGATCGAGTCTTGTACAAAAATACAAACTTAAACCTTCTCTAAGGCTCAACTTACTGTCCTGTCTTGAAGACTTGAACATATGACACCACAAACTATACCTGCTTCTATACCGGCCGAAACCGAAACGTACGTATGACTTCATTTCTGGGGTACGGATGTGTATTTGAGAACTGCTCGGAGAACTGTATATATGACAGAGAGATGGCTGTGGGGGTATGGAGAGAGAGGAGTGCTTTGAGAATGGTTTACTAGAACTTGTATTATCTAAAACATTAAATTTTTGGCTAGCTATTTCGTGTGGTTTCAGCAGTCTTTCAGAACACACATTGTATGTGTTGAAAGAGAGACAAGGTTTTAATTCAGACATTTCATAGGTTCAGTAGATAACTATAATGACAGCATTACCATCATGTAAGCATGTAACTTGGACTTCGAAATTCTATAATGACCATAATACAACTCCTAAATAGTAATTCCTAGTTTAAAACCTGCGCAATTTACTGAACAAGTCATCTGTGCCAGTAGTCTGTTGGCCGAGTCATACTGAACAGCACTGGCTTGGGAAATTTTATCCGACTTCTAACAGCTCTGACGTGTTTCATGTATGGAACTATCAGACCCTGAAACACGATACATACATCCCTGCAGTAATCCATTACAGCTATTTGGAAATCTGGCACCATGCAAGCAACGGTTCAAAGTAACAGACAATAGATCGAAAACTTTAACTCTCGTTCTCGTTCGAAAAATTAGTAAAACATATATAGTAGTAAAGCTACAAATAAAACTAAACCTAATGACAACCTTAAGGCAACTTACTGACAAATTAAATGCCACCTGATCAAGTGATTCCCTATCTTCATGTACGTGGTTTGGGAATTCCGGTAGTTGTGGTGAGATGCGGCTGTTTCATGCACCAAGTTTGGTATCAAGAATACTTAAAACTCAGACCACTTCATGTAACAAGAATCTAAAATGAGATAACCACAATGTATTCCACATTTCCACCACAAAACTGCATCAGAAATTTGTTCTAACATCCCAGATTCCCAAATGATATCAACTACTTAAAGATCTGTCAAGAGCGGATTCACAGAAAGACAAGTAATTTTCATAACCTTTGTTTTCACAAAGGGCCAGTTAAGTAATTTTGTGACATCTATTACAGGAAAAGTACCCAACTTAACTGTCCAACCTAGAAAATTCCGTTTCTTGCCACCAAAGGGCACCTCTCTTCCTCCTTCACAACCTAGTGCACATTAGCATCTTCCTGGTGCAGTGTGTACCTCTTCCTCAATCCCCGTGGCCGAGATGGGGAAGAGAAAACCACCCTCGGATGTAGAAATGGGGCAGGAAAAGGGACCGGAAAAGGGACATGAAAAGAAACCAGAAAAGGGACATCAGAAGAGTCGACCACCACCGCCACCCCATATTTACCCCCCACCCCAGAAGCCATGGTTTCCTTGGTTTGTGCCCTTTATATTTCTGGTTAATGTTGCCATGTTCGTCTACACCATGTATGTAAACGATTGCCCATCTCAAGAGAATCCTGAGTGCATTTTGCCTTTTTTGAAGAGGTTCTCTTTCGAACCCTTCAAAGAAAACCCCCTCCTTGGTCCTTCTGCACTCACGTAAGAATTTCCTATTTTCATTATTTCCAGCAATTTTCTTTTAATGTTTTCTTTCAATGTCATCTTTTGATTTTCGCTCAAAATGGGATTTCAGAAAAATGTTTAACAAGTAGTTTTTAGAATATAATTCAGGAAGACAAATACTTGAATTGAATAAACACATCAGTTTGTCCTTAAATTTCATTTTTGGATAGATTGGAAATCAGGAAGGATTCAAACTATGACCAGTTCTAAACCTGATCCATTAAATTCATGTCACACACTTACTAACTTCCGCAATCAATCACAACTGAAAACAAAGATCAAAGTTAGAAGACTTACAAAGCAAGTGCAGGGAAATCAGAATTCCAACAGAGTCCAAGGAACCAATACACCACCATTCACTAGTCATATATCCATTCATTCTCTGTGCAAAATGATACATTTTAAGCTATGCAATCTTGTAGACTGTAAAATATAAAATGGACAATGAACTACAACCATAGTTCAGGTGAGGACGCATTTTCAACTGCAAAATCACCGATAAACGATTGGTTGAATTGTTCTGCCAAGCTGGAAAATCTATTTCTATTCGTATGCTGAAATTATATGCACATGTAGTAGGGTATCCATCCAAACACATTCTAATAGCTGCTGTTTGCAGTCTGAGAAAATTAGGAGCCCTTGAACGGGACCTAGTGGTGGAAGATGGGGAAGGATGGCGCCTATTGTCTTGCATGTGGCTTCATGCTGGAGTTGTTCATCTGCTTGCCAACATGATAAGCCTCCTATTCATAGGAATCCGGCTTGAGCAGGAATTCGGATTCAGTAAGAACTATGAAATACGAGTGTCTTTCAACTCAGTTTTAATATAATCATTGCAAACTCATGGTTCTCAACTTTTTTGCCAGTCAGAATAGGACTTGTCTACTTACTTTCTGGATTAGGAGGAAGCTTATCTTCAATGATTCATCTTAGACAATCTAGACAGCCAGTTATATCAGTTGGTGCATCCGGGGCACTTTTTGGATTGTTGGGAGCCATGCTTTCTGAGCTTTTAACAAACTGGACAATCTATACGAACAAGGTAACTATAGTTTTTCCTGTTTCTCATGGTTTCAAGCCAATGAACGTACGTTGGGGATCAAATCTAGTCCTTGCATTTTCTGTGTTTATATTGTGCTTATGCCTGAAACTAGGATGTCGGACATAATCTTCTTCAGAAGTGCAGTATTGGTATAGAAAGTAAAAGTGAATGCTGTAGTTGGCTATTATCTTAGTACAGAATTATGATGAACACTTTTAAGATCTAACTTTACAATTCAGTGCACAGCGCTCCTCATACTTATCATCATCATTGCCCTGAATCTGGCCGTAGGGTTTATACCTAAGGTGGATAACTCAGCTCATATAGGAGGATTCCTAGCAGGTCTTTTCCTGGGCTTTGTTGTTCTTGTTCGTCCTCAGTTTGGATATGTAAGCCGCAAGTACATTCCAACTTCCTATGATGGCCAACTAAAATCAAGGCACAAGTGGTATCAATATGTTCTAGGAATCACCTCCGCTATTGTGTTAGTTCTTGCGTAAGTTACTAGTTTGTGTTTTGTTTCTTTATATATTTTTGATAATTTATTAAAGAATACAACTGAAGAGTAAGTTTTAATAATTCTACTCTCTTATTTTCTTTCATTTTAACTTTTGCAGATATACATATGCCTTTGGTAAGCTATATGGTCTTCTGGCAATGCAAAAACTGCCTTGATTTGAAGAAATGAAGATAATCTTGAGGTTTCAACTCTCAAGAATTGCAGGTATAGCACCACAAACTATAACTGCACAATAAAAAATATACAAAAAAACTATACTTTGTTTTATCAGCAATGTCACACATATGCATGATTCACAAACACGCTACAGTCCAGCTGAGTTTATTGCAAATTTATGGAGGTATACTTGTGATATTCAAATGTCAGTGTACCTAACAAAATATTCAAATAAGATTAGGCTTGGTATCTTGATGTTCATATGGCTCCATCAGATATCGGAATCATAAAACTTCGAAAATCACTTAGATTCGATTTTTAAATGAATATAACTTTATTTCATATGAATATAACTTTAAATCAGCGTGACTTCTTAAAACATTGCAATTAGAGTACACTTTTTATCTCGTCTTCATTGTCTGCCATTAGTATCATGTATCTGTGCACTACATCATAATTTTTCATATCACATACATATACATTATATACTCAAAATTACTAGTACAGAACTCATCTCTGACAACCTTAACAATATTAAAGTATCTCAAAGGAGGCGAACTGCCTACACTCATCATACGACAAGCAAAAATCAAATTAGCGTAGAGAAACTTTCTAGCTAAATGGTATATGATTGAACATAGTTTTACCCTAAGTTATCAGAAGGTAAACAGGGTTCTGAAAAAGAAATCAGTATCATTATGGTATCACTGAATAAACTTGATAAACTTGAAATATGCTTGCAGATGTGTGGGATAACAGGACGAACAAAGTGGTTTTAGCTGGAAGAGGAAATACTATAGGCAAAGACAACATGATGCTTTTAGGCGAAGGAGTAGGGAAGGTAGCAATGTAAATGAGTTCTGTATTTCTAAAGCAGAAACTTTTCTGCACTTGGATTAAACGCAAGAATTGGTGTTGAAGATGAGTTAGCCTATCAATGCACATGTAGACTGTATTTCTAGATGTCATTTCACATGAGAAGTTCTTCAGATAACTGCATAGACATTCTTCTATCTCAATAAAACTTCAGATACAAGTGTACAAGTCGTCAAACATTTCATATTTGCACACACCAATATACATACCTTTAATAGGATAGATCAAGTATCCTAATATTTATATATCGCATGACTCGGAGCGTCCAAAAACTGTGTAACGATTGTTCGCAACATTGTCATACACAAAATCCCTGTATGAAGCTGCAAACATCCAGATAAAGAGTTTTATGAAAACAGTGTATACTCTGACATACAAATTTATTATGAAGACTAACAGTCATGAAAAAAGGCAGGACGTACAGTGGTACAAACTGTACAAAGAATGCGACCTAGGGGAAGGGTAAGTCGATATGCTCCATTATCTTCACAACAGCTTCCGACTTTATGTATGATCTGCAACACAACACATTATCGCTCAGTATCGTCGATATAATTTCATTTACCAATTCAGGATGTTTATTGTAAATTAGATATAGTACTGGCTTCAAAAGTTCAAATTTAGTAAATCAAGTAAACTACAATGCCACAAAATAACATAAAGAAAAGTTCATATTCTTAACTGATCCTGCTGAGTAACCCAATTAAGTTGTTGTACATAACTACATACCTATCTTTTTCAACCAGCACAACACTAGAAATATCATCAGGAGCTCTTCCCGACCTTTGTAGCAGCTTCCTCCCAGCTTCACTCTGGAGAGCTTCAAACCTCATTCTCCTGTTAGTAGTCAGTTCCTGACGGAGGCGGAAGCTATATCAGGGAAGGTGTAATGGAAAAGATGTTCATACAACCGTTGATTACGTGAATACCGGTAGCGAACTGTTCTTGATCTTGTTGATTCGTGTAATTGAATACCAAGATAAGAAAACAGGGGACGAGAATACTCTTCTCTGAAAACCAAAGGTTATATTAATTCAAGCTGCTCTTACAAACCTGAAGCTATCTATTTATAATGCTAGAATGATAATCTCCTAATAGGAAAAGGAAAACACAACCTTACAAGGAAACATAACTATAATGGTTTGATACTAAGAATAGGAAAGCTAAATATACGCTGCATCAGTTCCCAAACATTAACGACACGAAAAACTGAACAGCAACCTCTGTTTCATACTCCCACAAGAACTGTACTTTTTCATCCAATAATCTCACAACAAAGACAAGAATTTTAACCTGTTTCGATCATTATCTCGCACGAATTTGACACCTCCGTTACACAAGTTGCAAACACCTGTACAACAATAATACCAATTTTTTTAATCAGTAGACTCGAACAGAGCTGTTGCAAGATACAAAGAAGAAGAAAAGAAGACTATCTTTTGTTTGTTACCGTCGAATAACATGATGGGTCTGGTGTCATCTTCAAAGAAGCTTGAAGTTGCTTCAACCCAGTCCACCTTATCAGGTCGGGTCAGGGATACAGTAGCCAGAGTGGTGAGGCTTCGTCTGTATCGTATAACATGCGCCGGACGTGACAAAACAAGTGGTGGCGGCCTTATCCCGGAATTTGAATATCTCGACATTTGCAACAACTTTCTAGTTCAAAGTTAAGCCCAATTTTGACCGGAAAAGGTCCAAATCTCACCTTGAAAATCAAAGCCCTCGTCAGAATTTCTTCATCTCTGATCTCCCTCCTCCGGCCACAGCAAGGCTTGAAACCACTTCTGAAAGCTTCCTCTCTCCAAGGCTAACAAAACTCCTCAAATCCCGAGCTCCAACGCCGCCGGAAACGCCGCCTCCGTTGCCACCGATTTCTCGCCGGAAATCGCCCTCCTTTGCCGCATTAATACTCTCTCTTCCGGCCACCATATAAGGCCATCCACCTACCAATCTGAAGAGGGGCACAAACCCAACATTTTCCATGAAGAGACCTCAGCCAACCGTGGCCGGAATCGAGCTCCACGACGGCGCAAACATCTCGACCTCCAAACAGGTCGACCCACCCACGGTCAATGCAGGTCAACACCTGCTTTCCCCTTTTGGAAACTTTCTCAATTTGTCACGTATTCGCCCGTATTTATACCATACACGTATCGAAACCCAAAGGGATAAATACGACAAAATCCATCGGCCGAAAATATTCATAACTTATTCCTCGTAACTCGAAATAATCCTCCAGAAGTTCCCACGAGGTTGAAATTAAATTCTCTACAACTTTTGTGAAGGATCTTAAATCAAATTCTTGCCCGAAAATTTAGTCGTTAACGAGACCGCCATATTAACCAATTACGACAAAATCGCGACTAATCGGGAAACTCGCAAATCAAGTCGATAAACATTCCATTTTCGGTTCGGATTGTCACAACTACACTCACTGATCTACTTTGGTTCAACACCACTAATGTTATTCTACATATATATTTAGTGTATGGTTCGATGTTTAAAAATATATATGGTAGAATGATGCAAAGATACCATAAAAACGAGATGCCAAGAAGCAGTTTTTTTTATCACAAACCATTTTTTGACCCGTCGAGAGTTTTTCTCGACCCGTTGAGAGTGTTGTTCTGGATCGATTTCGATGTTCCTTCGACCGGTCGAGGTTTTCCTCTACCCGTCGAGGATGAGCTTCTGTCTCGAAAGTGTCTATTTTTTGACCTGTTGAAATTGATCCTCGACCCGTCAAAAATGAGATATCGGAAAATCGATATCATTTTCGGTTACTTGGACCGGTCAAAAATTTCCTCAACCCTTCGAAGACTAGCTTCTGGACAACTTTTTCGATCTGTCGAAAAACCGGTATCGGAAAATCGACATCCTATTTTGGGTTTTCTTTGACTCGTCGAGGGTTTCTTCGACCTGTCGAGGACTTCACCCGGATGTGATATTTTTAAATGTATTTTACATCGATTTTATTGAAAAATGTTGAAAAAAATTCAGCTTACATTAGTTTATGTCATGCCATATCAACACTCAACAAGGGTCACACCCTTATTCAAATATTTAAGTGTCTACTTAAAGTGACCGCCTGGTTTTTAGTAGAAATACTTACTTATTTACATTGATTTTGTAGATGTCTCAAGGCGAAATTGAGTGTCTAGCAGATAGGAGTACTACCTATACCATTCTGCGGAATAGGCAATTGTTTGTGGATCTTTTTCCATACAAATCCTCAATGACTACCATGATTGGTGCATCGCATGTTATACAAGGGCTTGGTTCAGCATAGTTTCTGCTGCCTCATGTTACAAAATTATATATCAGTGATGTCTTATATGCGCCAAAGACCAATTGAACCTTGATAAGTTTCAAAGATATTCGCGCCAGCGGTTTCACTTGAAAACATATTGTGAGAATGGAAAAGAACTATTATGTATTACATCTATTGAATGTGGCCGCAAGCGCATTATAGAGAAGTTTTCGGCTATTCGTAGTGGTTTATATCTAACTACAGTTCGGATAATTGAATTCAATGTCTTGACTCACACAACTTCGTGTGATTCAGAATCATATAAGCTTTGGCATTTTCGACTGGGACACCCGGGTTGTGAAATGATGATCAAAATATTGAAAAATTCTCATGGTCATCCATTTTTCAGAGCGAAGAAGCATGTGGGAATACCTATATCCATCGGTTTAGATGGTAGGGATGAGACTACTTCTCTCAATCCTAGTTCAGTCTCCAAGACAAGTGCAGCATAATACCGACAACATATTGCTAAGGCGTCGTGCATTATCCTACCAGTGCATATGTTGCCATCTCTGATGCACATCGCTTGTTTTGCAAAGCTTGTTCTTTAGCAAAGCTACATGCACGTCCTTCTTTTGCTATTGATAACACCAACAATATTCCATTCTTATAAAGAATCCAAAGTGATATTTGTGGACCTATCAAACCAGAATGCAGACTATTTAAATATTTCATGGTTTTGGTCGATGCATCAACGCATTGGTCACACATTGCTTTACTATCCATAAGAAATGTTGCATTTGCTAAACTCTTGACACAAATTATCAAGCTCCGGGCTAACCACACGGATCATCTAATCAAATCTATTAGATTAGATAATGCAGGAGAATTTACATCAAAATATTTTGATGATTACTACATGTTAGTTGGGATTGAAGTTCAACATCCCGTTCCTCATGTTCATTCTCAGAACAATTTTGCAGAGGCTCATATCAAGCGGTTACAGCTTGTGCCTCGAGCTTTGGTAATGCCTACAAATTTACCAATTTCTGTGTGGGGATATGCAGTGTTGTGTGCAGTTATGCTTCTTCATTTTCAACCTGTAGCCTGCCAACCATTTAGTGCATACTAGTTGGTAACTGGATATGAGCCTGATGTTTCACATTTGCGCATTTTTGGTTGCACGGTTTATATGTCAATTGCGCCTCCACAATGCACTAAAATGGGTCATCAACAAAGATTTGGCATTTATGTTGGTTATGAAGCTCCAATGATAGTCCACTATCTTGAACCTTTGATAGAAGATCTATTTACTGCTAGATTTGTAGATAGTCACTTTGATGAGACATACTTCCTACTGTTAGAGGGAGATAAGAATGGTTCCATTCTGGTTCTACGTCAAGAATTGACGTGGTCTGATCCCACTATATCTCATTATGATCCTCGCACATCTCAGAGTGAGATGGAAGTGCGAAGAATACTTGATCTTCAGCTGGTAGCAGACTTTATGCCTGACTCCTTTGGTAATATCGCTAAAGTGACAAGATCGGATATACCTGCTGCAAACGTTCCTGTAAGGTTGAAGATCCCGAAAAGAGGATCAGTTACTACCAACACCGGGCAAGGAAGTGTTCCTCCTACTCATGTGGAAGGTGTTGCATCGGCCTCAGCTCCCACTAAAAAAAGGGGGAGACTAAGAAACTCCACTGATGAGCTTTCGGTTAGAAAGCAAGCCATCGAGGCACAAAAAGATCCATTCATCATCAACATTGTAAATCCTTCACATGAGATTATCTTTGACTATAGCTTTGTCCTTGAATCACAATTGGTATGTTTGGGGGATGCTTTAGAACCTCTTGTGATGTCAGAGAACAAAGAAATCTTGCTTAGAATAAATCATGCACGCGTTCTTATGGATAGATCTTCCATGTTAGTTGATGATGCGTTTGCTTATTTCGTCGCTTAGAAGATTATTGACGACAATAAAGTGGAACCTCGCTCTGTTGCGGATTGAGAAGATTGGCCGAAATAGAAGGTAGCAATCCAGGCTGAACTAGACTCTTTGAATAAAAGGCAAGTTTTCAGTCCGGTAGTGCTATGCCCACCAGATGTTAAGCCAGTTGGACATAAATGGGTCTTTGTTCGGAAGCGTAATGAGAAGAATGAAGTCTTGCATTTAAAGCTAGACTTGTGGCACATGGTTTCTCTCAATGCCTTGGAATTAATTATGAGGAGACATATTCTCCTGTTATCGACATCATCACCTTCCGCTACCTGATTAGTTTGGTAGTGTCCGAAAAACTAAACATGCAGTTTATGGATGTGGTTACTGCATATCTCTATGGGGATCTTGATTCAGATATATACATGAGAGTGTCAGATGACATTGCTATACCCAAATCAAGTAACTCTAAACCACGGAGTGCTCATGTGATTAAATTGAGATGTCTACTATATAGATTGAAGCAATTCGCTAGGACGTGGTATACACGCCTTAGTGACTATTTGATTAGGAAGGGTTACGAGAATGATGACTTATTCCCTTGCGTGTTCAAAACTACTTCTTCCGTTACCGAATCATCTTCAATCATCAATTTGGTTGACAAGGAAGTGAATGAAACACCACAAAGCTACGTGGCTAGTCCCTCGAGTCCGGTGACACCAATGGGATGCAAGGAGACAAAAGAAATAAGATAAGACTCTTATTGAGCAACGAGTTGAGGTTTTACAGACCATTGCAAGTGATCAAGTATCGTGGCACACCTCGAGGAAGTTGCATAATAGAACTGAGCTTAATTATTATAAAGAGTACATACAACTTCAACAAAGGAAGGAAGCAAGGGCGGCCAATAAGTTCTAACTCAAGAAACAAGGATCATGATAATGGATTTGGAGGCTATGACCCCAATCTCAAAAAGGTATTTTATTAAGAGGAAAGCAAATATCCTTAAGGAA
This sequence comes from Geum urbanum, assembly GCA_946800695.1. Classification (NCBI taxonomy): domain Eukaryota; kingdom Viridiplantae; phylum Streptophyta; class Magnoliopsida; order Rosales; family Rosaceae; genus Geum; species Geum urbanum. The sequence continues at coordinate 40,688,971 of OX327007.1, read as the reverse complement.
GGAGGAGACAAGGAAGGAGAAGCTACCGATGATGCGGATTATTCGGATTGTTACCACTCGCGCGTGCTCTTTTCATAGTAGTTAAAACATTGTCTTAAGAATAAATCTAAGTTTGGCTTGTCATTATGTGATTTAAATTTTCGAGAAATAAAAATGTTATTTATTTATTATGATAAAATTAAACAACATAATTTTACACACATTATAGTAAAACACATAATAAAATTGAAACACACGCACATTAAATGAAAACACATAATAAAATTGAAACACAGATATTTAGAGTATTTCATCGGTTTCAATCCTCTAGTTGTGCTTCACCAAGTCATTCTAAAACTCTATATGAATATAAAAATAGATTCTAGATCGGCAACACGGTCGTGACACCATTGTAAATAGTATCCATCTCTTCTCATTGACTCAAAAGGATTTTGATTCTCTTCTCCATCCACTGACCCCATCATAAACCTGGAAAGCTCTCGATGAGTTTTGCATATATTCTTCTTTATTATCCTCATACTCTTCCTCCTCAAACTCATCATCATCAATCATGTTATGCAATATGATGTAAGCTAACATGATGGATGTGATTATCGCTTTCTCATGCAATGTATAGCTATAATGAATAATTGTCTAACGAGATTGCAAGATGTTAAATGCCCTCTCTACATCTTTCCGGTATGTCTCTTATTTCTTTGAGAAGAGCTTATCTTGTTTCTTTGCGAATAACATATCTTATGGTGACTAGAGATTGAAAATTATTTTGACAAATATAGAGTACCTCGGATATATTTCGTCAACTAGATAATAAGCATTAGAATATCGCTGTCTGTGGACTTCATAGATGATAATTGGATAGATGATAATTGGGCTTCTTTTAATAAGAACCCGGTCAGGGGCCGGCATAAGAGCATCCGCACCCATGAGCAGAGTAAGAAGCAAAGTAAGAGCAAATTTTGCTTCAAGCAAAATATATCCAAGATTTGCTTAAGCAAATCAAGTTTTGTACACACCCATTTACTATTTACTTCAAGCAAATCAGCTTTGTCATGTTGTGAAATGTTTAAAAATGATTTACCGGATAGATTTACCACCAATAGTAATGTGACACATGTCTTTATCGGTAGTAATTATACAAGATTTCCAAAAAAAATTCCAACTAATTAAAAATTGACACGTGTCATCACCATGTGTCATTGTCGGTAAATCATTTCCTAATTAGTGTCTTGCCAATCTATGAACAAGATATATGGCAACATAGAGGCAATGTATATTACCAGAAGCTTCACTGCCATTAAAGAGGCTGTGTAAAATAACAGGATCAAGACTAAACTACAGGAGTTCTTCCCATGCCGTTAGACTAACTAAGATGCTTCAGAGTTTCATAAGCTTTACATCATGAAAGAAACAAGCATTGGTTTCTTCAGCTCCTGCAGTAAAATTCGGGTGCGTTGTTGGTGAACGATGGTGAAATGTGGGGACGGTTATATGACGCAGTGCTGGGATGATGAAGCAGAGGGACGGCAGATGATGATGAAGGTGTTGCTGAACAAGGGAATCCTGATGATGCTGCAGCAGAGAAGAGTGGCACTGGAGTTGCTACGCCATCAGGGCCTTGCATTTGCCTTGCACTGTTAGAGTAGGAATTACCATTCATATTCCTCTTCATTGCTCTTTCCTGGAAACAGCAAAAACAATGTAATTAACTGATGCAAGGAAACAGCAAAGACAATTGACATTGTTAACATGGCACATGAAAAGTGGAGTTTCGATGTTTATTGGTGTTAAAAGAGGTAGTGAGTCCCTCTGCACCAAACTATCATTACAAGAGACAACTTAGTTAATACTATGATCCTGACAAACGTCCTGCATTCAATTTTAAGTGCTTGACTATACAACATCAAATCAATTCAAAGATTATGAGATCAACGTTGATTAGTATATTACATGGGTAAAACTGAATTGATTTGATGTTGTATATATATGTCAATTAGTATATTACATGGGTAAAACTGAAGAAATTAATTAAAGGATGGATGGGAAAGAAGTTAGAGTTCATGCTGCTTATCATGTATAAAATTGTATATATGCTGCTTATCATATATATATATGTATATATATGCATTCATATATGATGTTGTATATATATGTCAATTAGTATATTACATGGGTAAAACTGAAGAAATTAATTAAAGGATGGATGGGAAAGAAGTTAGAGTTCATGCTGCTTATCATAGGACGTTCCGCATAAGACACCATTGAGCCGTGAGGCAGTTGAGTCCTCATAGGTGCGGCAACAGAGTTCTCATTCTGTGAAGAGAAGGCTGTTATAAAGTGAGTAACTTCAATACTCAAGTCGTCAAATTGTGAGGTATGATACAGTTACTTAACCAATAAGTTCTGAATTAGAGCTAGGAGTAAGTTTCAGTTAATTTGAGGATTACCCTAGCTCCCATGTGAAAAGGAAAGCTGCCGAAGTTGACATTCTCATTACGGCAGCGAGATGCCAAAGGCGGAGCAATGCCCAAGTTTAGGTCAAGACTGCTTGTGCCTGTACCAAAAACAGTTGTAGCATTAATAAAATATAGAAAATTTTGTGATAGGAAAAATTAAGCTGCGCCTCATACAAAATTGTAACAGCAAGTATCTGCATTGTTGGTCTCGGCCATCATCTCCGCTTCATATAAGCTCGGATTAAAGTTAGTGATGGCATCCCTTCCATGACTTCTAATGGCAGCCTTGTCATATGCTCTGATTCAAAAGAACGCCACAAAGATTTATAAACTGAATCTCATTATTATTTAAACATCACGTAAATTAGTGCCTATAAATTAACGTAAAATACCTTGCTGCTTCAATCTCTCTATCAAATAGGCCAAGGTATATATACCTGCAGGCACGTAATACCCAATGAAAACCAGCTTCTGAACTAATTCAAAAGTTTTACAAAAAACAAATCCCAAATTTTCATTAGGTCCTTTCTGAAGACGATATAATATATCACATTGAGTCTTAAACCATAGAAGAATGTTAATACCACCATTCAAAAACTTTACAGACAATAAGTATATATGAAAGAGTTTCTCACTTCTTTCCCAGCAACTGGCCCATACGAGCCTCCCAACGGCCACATTTGTGCAGCGTGACTCCCCTGAATTTCGAGCTTCCTCTAGAAATTCCGGTGATGTGGCGACGGAGGACATGCACAAACTCTTCCTTTGTAAAATGACTCATCTACATACATTACAACTTCACAGTCAAATTCCACCACATTGTGCAAACCAATCAAACTTATCACTAAAAAAATGCTCACAAGAACACAGACACAGCACACTTTACCTGCTTAACATCATCATCATAATCACTAACACTGAAATTAATATCAGCTTCGGTTCCACTGAACTTGATCGCAGCTCGATCATAGGCTCTAGAAAAATCAAAATCACCAAACACACAGAAAATATAAAACATCAAAAATCATCATCACTATTACATTGTCATTAGTGATCACTGATCCGATTTCAAGTTCTCACCTAGCTGCAGAATGTGCAGTGTCAAATCCACCTGAAGAATAAACGAACAATTAATTAAAAAATTCAAACCATAAGCTAAAAAATTGAAAAGAATGAATAATGGAAATTGATTTTGCTTACCTAATTCTATTCCCTATTCAGGCTTCAGAAAAAGCCCCAATAATTCTCCTTCTCTTCTCACAGCAAAAGCTTTTTCAAGCTTCGGAGAAACACAGAAATTCTCGGATTTGGGATTTCCATAAGTTAAAATCAGAGTATTACCATGGTAGTTGAAGTTCTCCATCCTCACGATTGCCTCAAGGACCCTACTCGTCAAGGTCTCCTCTCTCCTTCGATGAAGCACCACCAACACCACAGCCACCAAAAGCAGCGCAAGCCCAATTAAAAAATAAAAAGGTTGGGCCTGACGTAACCCACGTGAGGTGGGCTCCGCCAGACGGTGAAGCAATCGATCGAGTAGCCGTTTGCTCGAGCAAACGCTGGCCTTCGTCAACCGATGCACACTCTATTTTTTAGTGCTCGAGCACCTTGTCGGCTGACCCACCACCTGCTCGAGCAAGATCCGACCTTTTGCTCGCCGATGCAGATGCTCTAACAGACCCCTGTATACCGACGACTTATACCTAATTCAAGGCATATTCTAACAAAATGCTTTAGTTAGCAAAACTGGAACCAGCTGCATGCAGAATGCCGATACAAATTATACTATTGGTGAAAAATCTAAAGCTTATTTTCCACTTTTCAAAATTTAAGTGTGTTAGTATAGCAGCATCAGTTCGTTAATTAAACATACTTACCCACTTAAGCAGGTGATCGACACTTACCCGACCACCCGAAAGATCACCAAGCGGGCTACAACTTCACTCGCAAGACCGAGCCCATCCGATCGGGCACGCGTCCGACAGGCGCACATCCGAATGTTCGGCCCACATAGCAGCAAAAACAGTCTTATCCCACATCGAAGAGCACAAGCAAGCAACAACCTCACCCACCTATATAGGTAAGGCATTTACTACAGGTAAGAGGACATTGAATTCTAGCCTTAAATACTCCAACCTACTTTCTTACACGTTCACTCGACTGTTATATCTAATACATCTTCTAACTTAGGCATTAGAGCGTTGAAGGCAAGCCGACCCTGTCTCGACCATCTGACTGCCCGTTTGTTGTTGTATTCTTCTAACAGCCGAATCCGAGCACGTAAGTTCGCACATCCGACCACTCGAAGAGAGAGTAAGCATCCGATTATCCGATTATCCGAACAGCCCGAACGTTCGGATAGCCCGAAGGAGGAGTTACGTCCCGAAGAGAGAGAGAGAGGGTACCCGACTGTCCGAACAGCCCGAGCGTTCAGACGAGGAAGAGAAGAGCTCGTACTTGCTTCCGCTAGATTGCATCCCACGTAATCCGGCAGAAACAAAGTGTGTTACACTAATGGTTTTGTAGATCTGTCTTAAACACTAAGCAGCTCATTATTAACACTGAGGAAGCAAGACAACAAAAGACTTAGGTTTTGTTTGGTCGGGTAGGTATGAAGTTTATGTTTTCTAGTTAGGAGTAGGAGGATAGTGAAGTAGGCATTGCAGCAAAATAACAGAGTTGAAGTAACGTGGATATTATTCCATGAAGCACTAACCTTTTAGTAAATTGGTCGAATCTTAAGTCTTAAAAGTTGAACAGGCTGAGTGTGCTTGTGTAGACTGTGGAACTGTGGATTAGGTAGCCTGTAAAATAAGTTATCCAGTTTTTCAAGACGTTATACGACTCATAATCTACAGAAAAACTTTCTGGCTTTTTAAAAAGATACTTGCTGGTTATGGTCAAGTTCAATAACAAATCTGAGGTCTATGACTTTTCCCTTTTTTTTTCTGAAAGAAATAAAGACCTAGACTAAAGAAAAGCCCCGGAGCAGCCGTTGCCTGAGATATCGTAACTATGAACACCAGATGCAGCAGTAGGGAGCGTTATTCCAGATCCTGAGATTCTCTGAAGCATGGCCAAGGCTAGCAAGCCGATCTGCAACAAAAATAGCTTCACGATAGATATGCTTGAAGTGAACATCTTCAAAATCTTTAGCAAGGTTCAGAATGTCCTTAATGACAGATTGTAGTCTCCATGGAGTGATGCAATCCCCCTTGATACACTTGATAATGAGAAGAGAATCTCTTTCAACGGAAATCTTCTGAAAGCCAGCAACTTCAGCACATATGATACTTTGACGAAGAGCCAAGGCTTCAGCAAGGTGCACATAAGTGTTACTAAATCCAGAAGCTCCAGCTGATACTTTTTCCCATTCTTGTCCTAACTAGATATCATCTCTTTTTTTCCTCATTTTATTTAATTTGAATTTTTTGTTTGATTTTCAAGCTGTATAACCTGCTAGACACTCAAATTCCAGTTCTTTCCAGAGATTGTGATTTTGATAGTTCTAATATGTAGTATACTTTTTGAGGACTACAATAAGGGGTCGGCGTAATAGTTATAATGCTAACCCAGACTCCCTAATATGCTTGTTTGAACTCTCTTATTATTTGAGGGATTATTATGTCACCATCATTAGCAGTCTATTAAAGGAATAATAGGGCAAGAAAAGACTTAATCTTTTGATGATATTGATGAATTGGCGGCTCATTCTAGACCTTATCACATTGCTTCATTTTGGCCAAGTGAGGACTTCATTTTCATGACATAAATCCGAATGTTACTCTTAATCTGACCTTAATGGTGAAGTTGCCATATATCTTTAGTTGCAAGTTTTTTTTTACTTTGGTGGTCTTCCTTTCCATGATAAAGTAAAGACTAGCTAGAGAGCTTAAGATGAATTAACAAAGTGACATATTCCTTTTCTAGGTTTTCTTCATTCAACATCAAGATCAACAATGCATTATGCATTTTTTCTAGAAAAGAAACAGAATCTAAATTTGTGGAGATGACAAGGGTATAACAGTAATTAGGCAATTAGACACACAATCATGGTTCTTCTTTGTAGGATCTTTTTCTGGATATCATTGTTCCATTGCATCCTTCAACCCCTTAATAAATTGAAACAAGCTTCACTAGTCATGACTAATTCCCTAATAAATTCTCCCTATCTCTCTCCTTAATTTCTTTGAAACAATTTCCCCTCACCCCAACAAATCTCCTACTAATAGGCCCCACCATTTAAGGTTTTTTTTTTCTTTCCCTTCCATCAAATTTTATTCATTCATTCATTTGAACTCTCTCTCTCTCTCTTTCTCTCTCTCTCTCATGCAGCTGCTCTGTAATGAAAGCAGTGCATTCGATTCTTGAAGAGCTATTGATTCTTTAACATCGAACCCATTTTTGGTTTTCATGTTAAAGTTCCCAGCTTTGGGTTCATCAGGATCTGTTTATGGCTCAACCCACCTGCTCAAAACACAGGAATAGAGGAGGTAATGGTCTTTTTTAATCCAAAGATCAAATTTTTATCTTTGCAATGTTAATTTGAGTTTTGTTCTGCATTCTTGAGTTTACCCTTCATGCAAATGGGTGGGGTTGCTTTGTTAAATTTGAATATGAGCTAATGTAGCTCTCTTGAAAATAGCGAATTTGATAATCTGCATAATTTTCAATTGGTTAGTATGAGGGAGGATATGATGTGGGTTAGTGGGTATGTTGTATATTAATGAATGGAGATTATGTATGGGTTTAGATGAGTGAACTTACTTGCGTCTGGCTTAGCTCAGTATACATAAGGAAATGGAGTTTGAATCTCATCTCGTTTGGGGTCCCAAGAGAAAAAGAAACACAAATTTACTGTTTCGATTAAGTTGAGCTGAGTTTCTTGTATACTTTGGTCCAAATTGTGTAGACAATTCTCGGAATGTTTCTCAGGTTTTGGCCTTCTTTCCTGTCCTATTGCTGCTGAACTAACAGGGAAATCGATTCACTGTATAGTGTATACATTTCCAAATGATTCATCAGGAATGCACTCGCTTATTAGACACAAACAGAGTGACAATGAGTTTTAAGTTTTGGAAAGAGCTATTTCATTGTATTTATGTATTTTTTTTCCGCTACCATCAGTGTGAAATACATTCATGATACTTGAGTTCCCGAAAGGATCTTTTAGCTTATCTTATAGAAGTAAGATTTGAATCAAAGTTAAGTTGTACTGCCCTCATGGTTATAATGATAATCTGGTGTGGTGATGCTGAAGGCACTATTATGTTTGCAAACATAACTATTTGTGGCAGAATCGAATCTTTTGGTGAAGTTTTCATTCATCTAATGTGTCTCTGTTGTTTTTAGTATTAATTTGTGATTTCTCGTGAACAGGTGACATGGACACAGTATCTATCAAATGTCTGATCAATAGCATTTCTCGACTGGTTCATCTGGTCTCATGCCAAACAGTAAAATCTATGATTATTCAGAAGGTTTACAGAACCATAGCTGATGTACTGAAGCTTTTGAAGCCATTACTTGATGAAGTAGTAGATTACAATGTACCTTCAAATGACATTCTATTTGAAGAATGCGAAGAATTAGATATGGCTGTCAATCAAGCCAGGGAATTCATGGAAAACTGGTCTCCAAAGTCGAGCAAACTATTAAGTGTAAGTTTAACTTAATTTTCTGCTAAAGACCGCCCTTTTCCCCCTTGAATCAAGTTGTCTTCTTGTCTTTTGAGTTTTGACGATTTATAAAGAAATGCCTTTAGTTTCTCTTATATCATGTGAAAACAAAAAGCAATGAAGCTAGTAGGGTACACCAAGAAATCTAAAATGTTTAATTTATAAAGTATCTGTTTCAGGGTTTATTTGAAAATCAGTCAAACCGTCACAAGGTGGACCTAGAATTTAAAAGTATATATATATATATATATATATCTGGTTTTGTGTGTTCCCTCATATGTTTGCTGGGTGTGAGGGCTTCTTTGACATGCTATCACTAATATGAGTAATAACTGTGTACATTTATCCTCAGGCTTTGCGAAGTGAGCCATTGTTGATAAAGATCCAAAGCTGTTCACTCAAGATTTGCTTTACATTAAGTAGATTATTGCAGTCATCTTCATCTGCTTTGGGTTTAAGGGGTCTTCAGGTATTTGCTAACTTCAATGTGTCTTCTGCATATATCATTCCCATAAAAGTAATGGAATTGGCTTGTTTTCTAATTATCAACCCTTTTTCTTTTAGACTATCTGTACCAAATTATCTCACCCCAATCACTATTGTCATTGTTTAGTCCACTTGCCATCTTTATGTTGTCTCAAGTTTAATCGAGACAAACGCAAACTGATCTCTGAGTTTTTTTTCCTTCAGAAATGTATGGAGGAAATTGAACATTTGAAGCATGAAAGAGTAACAGAATACTTAGAAGAGGCTTTGAGAAGTCAAACTAAAGATATTATGCCTTCCACCAAATATCTTATGAAAGTTACTGAGTTGCTTAGTTTGAGATCCAGCCAAGAACTGTTGAAAGAAAGTATTGCTGTAGAGAAAGAAAGAATGAATGTTGAAGTTAAAGAGGTAAGAGGAGAGCTAGATCAAATTAACCAGGTTGTGGTTCTTGTCACGCATATACGTGAATTCATGGTTAAGAGTGAGCGTATTATTGCATCTGGCATCCCGATCCCTCCATACTTCCGCTGCCCTTTGTCTTCAGAACTCATGTTGGACCCAGTGATTGTAGCTTCAGGGCAAACCTATGAGAGATCTTCTATTCAAAAGTGGCTGGATCATGGGCTGATTATATGCCCAAAGACTCGTCACCGGTTGACACATACAAATCTCATTTCCAACTATACTTTCAAAGCAATGATAGAAAGTTGGTGTCAAGAAAATAACATTAAACTGCCCTTGAACTCAGACTGCGCTAATGCTATTAGGGTCGCATCTCCATCTGGTCACATATCTCCTGAAGGTTCAGTGTACACAGATAGTTTCATCCGCAGTAGCAATTCAACATCAGAATCTCTTGAAGTCGAGAAGCAAAAGAATGATGTATCTGCTGGATCAAGTGGAGAAAAATCCAAAGGATGCCACAGCAGTGAGAAAGCCCTGTCATCACCTAAACAGTCGTATGTTCATAGCCGCAGTGAATCAGCCTCAAGTACTGTTTCCAGTGTTGATTATATGCCTCCAGCATCCATTAAGGTGTCGGGGATATCCATTAGGCACGAAAAGAACAATGGGTTTTCCGGAGAAATCACATCTGAGCATCCTGTTGCTGCTATTCCAAACAAAGAATGGGGAACTTCTCCTGGATTATTAGGAAAAAAGTCTCACATTTCAAAAGCCAAAGTAGAAGTGGCATCTTGGAATGACAGCCCAAATTACACTAGCAAACAGATACTACCATTTTCAAACTCTGAATCTGATGAGTTGACAACATCATCCCATGTTATGAAATTAGTTGAAGACCTAAAGAGCCCATTGGATGAAGTGCAAACAATGGCTGCCAAAGAATTGCGGCTTCTTGCAAAGCACAACATGGATAATCGAATTATTATAGGCCAGTGTGGTGCCATCTCACCATTACTTTTACTGCTATATTCAGAGGTGAAGTTAACTCAAGAGCATGCTGTGACAGCTCTTTTGAATTTGTCAATTGATGAAGACAATAAGGCCATGATTGCAGAAGCAGGAGCGATTGAACCACTAATCTTTGTTCTGAAAACGGGAAATGATGGAGCAAAGGAAAATTCTGCTGCAGCTCTATTCAGCCTCTCTGTGTTGGATGAATACAAGGCTAAAATTGGCCGTTCTGGTGCGGTTAAGGCCTTGGTTGAACTTCTAGGCTCAGGGACACTTAGAGGGAAGAAAGATGCTGCTACTGCACTGTTTAATCTCTCAATTTTTCATGAAAATAAGGCTCGCCTGGTTCAAGCTGGGGCCGTGAAGTATCTTATTGAGTTGATGGACCCTGATACTGGGATGGCTGACAAGGCTGTTGCTCTTCTAGCAAACTTGTCCACAATTGCAGAGGGTTGCTTGGCAATTGCCCGAGGAGGAGGAATTCCTCTACTAGTTGAGGTTGTAGAGTCAGGTTCTCAGAGAGGAAAGGAAAACTCTGCCTCCATTCTGTTGCAACTGTGCCTTCATAGTCCAAAGTTTTGTACTATGATTCTTCAGGAAGGAGCCGTCCCTCCGCTGGTTGCTTTATCACAGTCTGGCACTCCAAGAGCAAAGGAAAAGGTATGCAGCTTATATATCTGTCATGCATATTTATTAGACTGATCAATGTGTCATATTATGGCTATGGCTTTTTAGGGCGCCATGCATAATTCAAACTTGAAAAGATAAAAAAGAAGCAAAATTAATTGTTTGTTAATGATATTTCATCCTGTTTACTGTAGACCAATTATTTGTCTTCCCATCATTTCATTAACTGTTAATTAGCGATCCAGAGAGAAACTTTACCTGTTAGCCCTGATATTCTGTGTACAATAATTTTATAATAAAGTATATTGATCCATAATGTCAAATGAAGGAAACCTCTAAACATGTACGAAGGATCTGGACCATGCAACTGCCACTTTATTTTGTAATTTGTCACTGTCAATCGACTCAGTTTGGCACTTAAGCCAAAAGTTATGCAAAGCATTTAGTCATGTGTAGCGTGGTGAGAAACATATGGAATATTTGAACAAAGAAGATAATCGTATGTTCTACATGTTTTTACTGCAGGCACAGCAGCTTCTCAGTCACTTCCGTAATCAGCGAGAAGGGGCTATGGGGAAGGGAAAGTAGAGACTTGATTTCTTCCTGATTTCTTTTCTACTCCATATTCCGGCATAATATTATTTGCTTCTCTCTAAAGAAATTTCTTTAGGGCTATTCTTTTTCCACATTCTTTCCTTGTAGTTTTGGTTTTAGAAAAGCTTACATGTGTTTTCCTCTTTGGTATGATGAGTGTCATGGCACCCCATAGCCTAGTATGTCCAAACTTTGGTTTCAGTGCGTGTTTCTCTATATTTTGGTTCCTCCTGTAGAGCTAGGCAGGGAGAACTTATGTTAGGTAGGCTACTTTTGCTCTTGGTTTCCCAGAGGACATAGATTGGATTAGTGTCTGCAGTGATTGGTTTGGTTCTCACTCATTGCTGTACATATAGTTGTACATATACTATAGACTCGTGTAATTTGCCGTATGATCAAGATTTATTGTTCTCAAATTATATACTATTTGATGCACATTTGTTCTTTGTTTTCTTAATACTTATTCTCCTATGAAAATTAAAGCACCGATGGACTGAAGGTGATGCTCAGTTGAGCTTCTAAGACGTTTTAGTGGCTGGCTATTTCATTCTACTCTTGGAAAGTCCTTTGTGGTACAAAAGGATTGGTTCAGCAAATATCTTAGTCGAAAAGCTGAGACAGAAAATCTATTACTTCATTTGTGCTTTGCTTTTTCCTTGAGAAAGAGATTGTGGATTTGTTAGGTGAACTTGAGATCATGAGATGTATGTGTAATAAAACTTCGTAAATGTGTCGTCAGTATTACAATCATCGGCTATTGTTGCTGTTGGTGGAACTGATGGTGGTAGAGGGAGGCCTCACCTAAAAATACCTGGATTAAGCAATGCAAGCAATCTTAACTACAAGCTGGTTAATTCATATAAGAGCATCCGCACGCATGCCGGTTAATTCATATATGTCATCTAAGCGCATCCACACGCATTTACACTTTCTATTTGCCTTGCATCTCCTATTTTGAGGAGGAACAATCATTATTCATCGAATATGAAGAGCAATATCTGTTTTTTCTGTAGTGGTCCAAAAACTAGCACCTCCTATTATTATTAATTAAGTAAATATTTTGATTTTTTATTACTTGGTAAGATTTTCAACGAAGAACTAGATGGTGTATGTCGTTATCGTTTAAATAATTAGACCAGATTCTCGATTCAATGTTTGACTAATGATGAGACGACATGTGTCACTTTCACGTGTCGTTATCGTATAAATAATTGAATCAGATTTTTGATAAGTTTTCTGACCAATCACGATGCAACACGTGTCACTTCCACGTGTCGTTATCGTCTAAATAATTGAAGAAGATTTTCGGTAAGAATATCAACCAATGACGCTGTGACAAGTGTATTCATCTTCAAATATCAAATAATCTAGAATTGGCAATAAAAGTATCATTCATTACTCCTTGTATACTCACACCATCTATAAGTCACTTGCAATTCTATCCGGAAACACATTTCTTTAAATACTTCTTCATATTCCAACATCAGTAAGATGAATCCTTTTGATTTCTATATTGTTTTTAGGTGGAGGCGACAACAACACTGACAAGATGACGAAATTTCTAAAGTCTTTGTCACTGATGCGGTTATGGTTGCTACAACATTTGATGATTCTGATGAACCACAAAATAGCGGCTCACGTCTCCGCCGTCCAAATCAACCAAGACAGAGGGAGTCAAGGGGACAAAATTTGATGGAAGATTACTTCATCGAATGCCTTTTCTTCAACGAGCAAGATTTTCGTCAAAGGTACCAAATTAGCACAACCAATTTTGGCATCAAAGAGATGATGCCACTGGAATGCTTGGACTTCTTCCCTAACAAAAGATGATCAGTGCTTTACAAATGTTGGCGTATGCCTCAGTCGCATATCAGTGTGCTACAATTACATGGATGGAAGAATCAACAACACTAGAATGCATGAAGAAGTGGTGCACCCAAGTGCACGAGCTTTATGGTGACTGTTACCCCCATGCTCCAAATGGGACAAACATCACTTGACTTCTAAGAATGGTTACACAGCAAGGATTTTCTGGCATGGTATGATCAGAAGCATTGACTGCATGCACTGAGAATGGAAGAACGACCCAAACGCTTGGCAATGGTCATACTCAGGGCAGAAGAGTCATCCCATTATTTTCTTAGAGGCAGTGGCCTCATATGACACGTGGATATGACACAGTTTCTTCGGGGTGCCTAGATCTCAAAATGATATTAACGTGCTCTACAAATCAGATGTCTTCGATGAGTTCCTCGCTAGAAGAAGCCCATATGCGACTTATAAAGTCAAAAGTATGACGTATCACTAAACTTATTATCTAGTTGACGGAATATATCTGAGGTACTCCTCGTTTGTCATAAAAAAAATTCAATCCCCAGGAGCTACCACAAAAGATGTATGGAAAGAAACAAGAGACATACTGCAAAGATGTGGAGATGTGCTTTGACATCTTGCAATCTTATTGGGCAATTGTTCATCATACAACTCAGTAACATTAAGAAGCATCATGTTTGCTTGCATCATAATGCATAACATGATTGTTGATGAAGAATTTAAGGAGGACGAGTTTGAGAAGAACGAAGAAGAAGATCTACAAAATCCATCGATTGCTTTCACAGCTTATGATGAGCCAGTGGATTCATTTTGAGCAAGTTGGAAGAGATGAACAAAATGAACAACGGTCTCTCGACCCTGCTGTAGATCTCCAATATGCTATATCCATGAAGAGCTTCAAAAAGACTTAGTGAAGCACAAATAGTTTCTTAAAACCGGTGTGCATCTCTAAATATGTTGTTTTAATTTAATGTGTTTGTTTGCATTTTATGTTGGTTGATTATAATTTAATTTGTTTTAATATAATGTGTTTTAATTTTCTCTAAATAAAGAAAGTGTGTTTTTATTTCTTGAAAATTTAAATTACATAATGGTAAGCCAAGCTTAAATTTATTATGAAGACAAAACTAAACTAATCACTAAATTCAAGCGGGCATGATACCAATTTGAAAATGTTTCCTGACTATCCTCTCCTTGATTGTCTCCTCCTTGCTTAAGGATTTTCACTTTCCTCTTTGTGAAATACTTCTTTGTGTTTGGAGTCATAGTCTCTAAATCTATTGTCATGATCCTTGTTTCTTCCACTAAGCCACTCAATTGGTACTTTTTTTGTTAAAAGTTGAGCTGCTCTTAATTGTATAAAGTAAGCTCACTATTATCACTTTCTTTTCTCCCAGCTTGCCAAATTTTTTGATTAGACACAATGTTTTTCAAAACCTTATCTTGTACCTTATTTGTAGGAGTCACGACTCTTTTCTCCTATCTTCTTGCTTCCTCGGCCGCCTTCACTCCAATTGGTCTAACCGAACTCGAAGAACCTTGAAGGTTGCTTTGTGGTATTAGAATCACTTCATCCTCATCCAAATCGATGGTGGGAGGTGTTTCACTAACAGGAGGAGCAACTTCGGTTTTGCCAATATAAGGAGGTGGAGTACTAGTTTCGACGGAGATAAAAGAAAGATGATTCTTGACCACTTCACAACATTCAAACTTTGTAAACTCTTTCTTCTTTTTTTTTGTCACAAACCATGATTGAGCTTGTCTTAGCTAAAAAAAAAATAACAAATAGCTATGTCACAATAATATCAATGACAACATTTATTTCATAAAATCAAATAAAATGAAGATGACAAAATTATAAAGACTTACCTCATTTTGCAAATTTGTACCGAATTTATTATTCCTTCGTGCGAAGCTAAGAGCATCACCCCAAGTTTTCAAATATTGCTTCAACTTAGTAAAACAAGATGAAATCGCAGTTTGAGTCCTAAGCTCCGGCCTTGATTCACCATGAGCTATCTCCCAGTGTTCCTTATAATCGGCATAATTCTTTTCCCACTATTTGTCAACTTTTTGTTTGTTGCCGGTGACATGACAAACACTATGATGTCAAAAAAAAAATGCACAATTGTAAATTTTTGGAAAGAAGTCAATTGGACATTTTTTACAAAAACTCAAAGGATTGAGAGAAGAGATGGATGTAGATGATAAATTTGTTGTGCACAAATTGGTGTGAGATATGAATAAAATGAATGTAGTATTTATAGAAAAATAGTAGGGTGTTATTTGTAATTTTTAAAGATATTTTTTGTAGTGTTTTTGGGTTTTATTGTTGTTGCAAATATATTGTTTCTATTCGTTTATCACAAAATAACCGTTTTATTTAAATCTGGGTCGTCGGATTGAATTTTCAAATAAAAATCAACGGTTTAGATCGATCAAATGGACCATTGAGAGGCAAGTGATAGACAGTCTCGCTACATTACGAGCTCTCATTCGCGCGTAAATTTTCATTTTAACTGTTTTATTGACGCGTGTATTACTTAATTAATAAAAAATTAATGCGCCTAATGTCATCCACGTAAGTGAACTCTGGCAGGCTTGCACTTTCACTCTAGCGAACAAAAATTGCTCGCCGACCTGCTTGTGCTCTTGATCAATGACCGGTCGAGCTCGTCCATACCTCCCGCTCCATTGAGAAAACGGCCAGCTCGTACTATTTTCAACAAGGGCACGTCGTTGCTCGTGCTGAAATCTGCAGCAGTGCATATGCTCCCAGCTCTCTCCATCTACTAAATTGGACATCTCCAACGTACACAGTCACACAGTTGCTAGTTAGACAAACAAAGCTAGCACATCTTCACTATAAGTTGCACAAGACTCGATATCGGTCTCCATTCTGGATTTCTGGATAAGAATGATCAAATTAACTAAACACAATTATAATTGTTTTGTGACTCAGCTGGCCATATATGCTACGTAAACTAATTAAGCTAGGTGGCGTCATATCTTAATTAATTGAACCAAAAAATGACCGAGATCATGGACCAGTTATTTACATAGGATGATCATGGACCAGTTATTTACATAGGATGATCATGGACCAGCGGAAGATATTCAACACACAGTAGTACATTTATACTGTTCGTGTGTCACATATTTATTGGTTGAATATTATTGTAACTGACTTGAATCATGATCAACGAGTTAATTATTGTTAGTGGAGTTAATTATCGACTTAATTCGTATATAAGATAAATATATAATATATTTATCGAAATTCATCGCGACCTAGATATCAACATTTAATTTTATACCTTATGATTTAGGATTTGCTTTCTTCATGAAGTTGTAGATGATATTATTGCAAGCCCGTACATATTTTTATTAGATTTTTTGAAGGTCTGAATTAATTGTTATGAATTTTAGAAGTTTTAAGTATTTAAATGACTATTTAGAAATCTACCATTGGTCAAATTATTTGGACCGTCTGATCAATTAGAGGTATGATCTGGGTCGTCGATCAATTTTAAATTTTGAAATTTCTACTTGGATGGGTAGAACCCAATCTCACGACCCGAATACCGACCCCGATACCTGACTTGATCCGGCTTCCGACCCGAATTGTGAACCGACCGGAATTTCTCCGGCCGGCCACCTTTGACCGTCGAACCGGTTGAAATCGATTCATTTCTTCCTCCCCGACCTTCCTATCCCATCGTACAAGCCATGCATTGTCGTTCGAAGTCGAATCGATGCCGGAAAACATTTTGGGATTTTTTAATTCTGTTACGTCGTTGACGACGGTGTTTCGGCCAGTGATCGATGGCAAAACCATAGGGATTTTCACCCCTTTACTTCTAGGAGGCAAACATTACCAACCGCGTGGCTTATTTCGATTGGAGGACAAAGAATGGTCGACGTTGGAATCTGACGTAATTTCTAAGTTTCAAAGGTAGATTTCGATGACTTCCGGCCAAATTTGGGTTTAGGTGTAGTTGAATAAATTGTTAGGCTTGACTCGAGCTTTCAATTGATGTATGATCTGTAGGGATCAAAGCTGGTCGGATTTCAGCAGCGCGTGGCAGCCGGTTGTGCACGACGGAGCTCTAGTGATCAGAACCTCAACTTTTTGCGGGGAGTATTCTTAACTTGGTTGTATCGATATTTCGTGTATTTTTGTGATTTTCAATGGATGTCCTAACGTTTAGGCTCATTTATAGGGATCATGTCGACTCGACACATTTTCAACCGGATCGTTCGTCCTGTGTCGAGTTGTGACTCACTTTTATGGAGTTTGGGTAGTACGGTTTGATGAACGAGAACAATTACATTATATGTCGAGTACGAAGATGCGTTTTGGTAGAGAACCACGGTGATTGAAAACCAATGTAAGTTCTGATCGATATTTGATCTTGGATTACTTTATCCACTTTAGTCGCATGATAGAGCTTGTATTAATTGAGTTAGATCTTTGGGTTGTTTTAGGAGCACCGAGTAGAATTTTTGAGTTAATGAATCATCGAGTTAGCCAATTATTGGCGATCCAGATGAGTGGACATTTTATTTTTCACAGTTTTAGCGAGCCGTATTATTTTTACTTATTTATGTGCAAGTGTTTCTGCTTTAGTTTAGTGTTCAATTTTAGTTCTAGTGTTGAGGCCTATGTGCATGTTTACATTCATTGTATCGATGCATTAGCTACTCGACTGATCCCCGAGGGATCTAGGATGGGTTAGAGGCCCTGACCTGACATTCACATATTAGCTACTCGTTCTCTGAGGGCTCCAGGATAGGTTAGAGGCTCTGACCTGACATTCACATATTAGCTACTCATTCCCCGAGGGCAGCAGGATGGGTTAGAGACCCTGACCTTGCACACGACCTTGCACATATAATTATCGTCTCAGATCAGATGTCCCTAAACGATGCCTCCATATCACTTGCACATTGATAGTTTACTCTCGACTCACTTAGCGTTTTATCTTCAGTTGTTTCGTGAAAAGACATAAACTATCTTTGTTTTTTACGTATACTCGATTAATATTTTCGTTCACTCACTCACTCAAACATTTTTTATATGCCTTTCCCTGAGCCATTCGGTTTCAAATGCCCAGAATACATTGCATATTTTCAGTAGAGATAGTTGTGCACGCAGATCGAGGTATAGCGATACCCGCTGTAAGATCTGACGATGATCCTACGTGCTAGTAGTTTATTCATCATAGCTAGTTTAGTATGTCTAGTTGCTCTGATGTCAAATAGAGTTTATGTATTCAATATTAAAAAAATAGTTCAAGTGACTTATAGTCATGAGATTATTTAGCCTTGCATTGATTTTTGGTTTAGTATAAGTAGGCATTAATTGTCATTAGGGTATAATCTTGATTTAGGCGGTTAAATCAGGTTTGAGTCCTTTCAATTATACTAAGAATTAATGGTGTCAACATAAATTCTAATTTTGCCTCACATCTTCACAACACTGAATTCTTTCGACCGGGTGACGTTAACCTCACCTTTACACTTCATCACCGGCAACAGAATTGCAGTTGGCTAATCCCTCCTCCCATTCGAACCCCCTCCCTAGGGCATCCTTCTCTCACCACCAGACCCGATATCAAACAGCCACAAAGACTAGCATTCAAAGTAGATCCATCTTGAAAGACGATGGAGGTCGGGATGCACATGAAGATCTAGAGGCCATGGAGCTAGGCCTCCTTGGCTTTTCTCATCCACACATACGTATAACCCGAAGGCGAAGGCCTTGGCAGGGACAGAACCATCGTCCATAACGAATGTGCGGGTGAGCGACATGACGTAGAACCACTTGGCAATGGAGACATTGATGACGTATCGAGCCATGAGGTTGTGTATGTCCAGGTGGTCGGCTGGGTTCTCGTTGAGGATGGACTAGATTCCTTTCAGAATATGTTTTCTTTACGACGAGATGGAAAGATGGAGAGATAGAGGATAATGAGGGCAAAATTGGAAAGTCATTTAAAAAAAAATCTGATTTCCCTTTTCCAGGAATTTCAAGCTTCTCTCTGTTTCCTTTGTAGGAAAAAAACAGACCCAAGTCAATTGATCTATTTAAGTACCTGAAGATGTGCTTTACAACATTCCCATAACTTTGGGTAGGTGCAGACCTAGAAGGCAATGTCTAGATGTGTGCACCAAGCTATATATAACCAAGTTCCAACTGCACCAAGGTATGTAATCTCAGCTCCAAAAGTTCTTCAACATCATTATTTAGATGATTTGGATCCTTTTGAATTCCAAACTGCGAATATTGGTGTGGTTTGTCCATTGCCTTATTTAGGCATAAGCAGACTAGTGAATAAGAATTCAACCAACTGATAGGCAAAAAATTACCTATCAAAGATAGTCCCTACTTACTATCTAAGTCTGTTCAAAAGATATCAATGTAGTTCAATGGAAGTAGAGGTTATTCCTACAGAGGAGTGATGAGACCTAAATACTTAAACACTATCTAAACGTAAATGTCAGAAAAGCTGACAGATTCGACCACTAGTGTGACGACCCGAATCAGAATTGGCACGTTAATCGGCTTAATCCACGAGTTTACGAGCAATCACAGTTTATCGTAAATTAATCGGTTCACGACTTAATTATCGGGCAAGAATTTGAGTTGAGTCTCTTCACGAGAATTGTAGTACGCGTGATTTCGAGTTCGTGGGCGATTTCGGTTAATTCTTTCGACAACCGAGGAATATGTTATGAATATTTGAAATCGCGTAATTCCGTCGTGTTTATCCGTTTGTATTTGAGTTATCTGAAACTTGATTGTGATTCGATTTGGATAGTCGATCGTATCGAGCCGCGAGTATAAATATCAGAAATAGTCGAAAAATTGTCGAAAAAATCACTATTTGGAAGTTTGACCTGCGTTGACCGAAGTTTGACCCGTTGACCACCGTTGACCCGTGGGCAATTTTGACCCGGTTTGAAACTCACCGGCGGACTTGCCGTTTCCGGCCACAACTTTGGAAGAGGATCGAGATCGTACGTTGGGCGAGGGATCTTCGGCCAGATCTCGTGATTAGCGCGTTTGCGCCCTGTGCTATCTGTGAGTGGACATTTATTTACACTGTCGTAGCGAGTTCTTGATTTCAGTATTTATTTCCAGTACAGTATTGAGATTATTTATTATTTTTGGAGGTATTGTTTTATATTTTATATGGTGATGGCATTTACTTAGCATCGATGCATTGGCTACTCGGCTGATCACTGGTAGTCCAGATCCAGGGTTGAGAGATTCCCCTGAGGTGCCTACTAGGCTTGAGAGATTCGCCTAGTCTATCACCGTCGGGCTTGAGAGATTCGCCTGACCGTCGGGCTTGAGAGATTCGCCTGACACCTCCATTCATTTTATGAACTCGCTTTGTTTTATGATATATAGATAAATGGTGAAAGACATATGATTATTTTCATCCACTCACTCTTACGATTTTATTTGCCTTTCCCTTAGGCTTTTCGGTTTCCGTGTCCAGTTTGCAGTTCGGATTCTGGTGTCTCACGTCGCAGTCGGAGGCTTAGTGTTCGAACTATCTTTCTTTTCCAGTAGGTTTCTTGTTTAGCCTACTGTTGTATATTTATGTATATATACACTAGAGGTCGCTTTGATTACTCTACTGTTATACTTTCATATAATTTTTCCCCGGATTTCTGTAAAGCACAGTTTTACTTATTACTTTACATTATTGTTATGATATTGAGAAATCTGGATGGGAATGGTGTCCACGGTTTGGCTTTTGTGGCATAGGATGAAGTGTGTTTTTCGGGTGCAGGTTAATGGTAATTCCACGTTATAGTGAAACTCTGCCGAAATTTCTGTGGTTTTTGCAAGTTCGTGTTTTCAGAAGGGATTTGATTCTGGTTTAGGAAACTAAATCGGGGTTGGGTCATTTCAACTACACACTGATGCAATAAAAAAATATACCTATATTATTCTAAATACCACAAAATTTGTATACATGCAACTAGAATCGATGTCAGACTACCACGTAAAATCCTAGAGGGTTTCGAGTTAGTTTGGTTGGGAAATCAATCACCGACTACAGCTACATGCAGAGAAGTAAAGTACTGAAAAATAAAAGTGAATCAACAATGGAAGAAAAACTAAAAACGTCTCTCCACCCTAGACAACCTGCGATCTACCCTAAACCTAACTTTAATGACAATGAATAAATGTTTCCCACTTATGAGCTATGCTTAAGACATCTTACGTATTACACTCTCTTACTTGGCATATTATCCTAATTGATTACCTGGCTTAATGTGATCTTAATCTAGGAGACTTGGTACTATGATAGGTCCAAATTTACCTAACCTAAGTCATTATGATTCGTAGAGTATCTAAGAAACAACAAGGCTTCTAGAACTACTATGATAGGTGCTTTGGAATCACCTAGGAATTACTTTACACAAGTTATCACAACGGGCTTGCTTATCTCTTTAGAATATGCAATGATATTATGGTCATGTACACATCCAAAATAATAGATCTTACCACATGTATCTAAGTTTGAAACCAAAGAAATACATAACAATATTCATCACTAATCAAATAGTGAATTAATACTCATTCAAAAGTTATTAAAATCACAGGGGGTTCAAAATCCTAAGCATGGGTAGGGCTTCGATCAGTCTCCGACTCTAAGTAATTAGTCCCTAATAAAAAAGGAAGCTAAGCCACCAAAGTTCATAAGTAAAAAAAAGTAAACAGATGAAGAAGAAGAGAATCTAGCATCAGGTTTCGACGACGGGTTGAAGCCTTGCTTCGACGGGTCGAAGTCGTTCGTCTGAAACTCCTTCTTGCGGCTCCTTGCTCTTCCTCACAAATTATTCTTCACCCAATGCTGATTACCTTTTCAAAAACCCTAAAAAGAGTATTTATAGAGGCTTGATTGGGCATCTCCTTGTTCATTTAGGTTTTGGGCTCTCTTCTTTGACAAGTCTAACTTCTTTAATCATTTTAAGTCTTGACTTCTTTTCCATAAGCCACATCAGCATTAAATTGGATTTTAAAGAAAAAAAATTATCCTTGGGCTTCTCGGTGTGATTTGGGATTCCAAACAGAACTTTCTCATCAAAGTCAGATTCATGAGTAGACTGACCTCGATGCACTTAAATGACCATAACTTCCTCTAGAAAAATGATAATCCCAATCCGGAAGAAGCTATGGAAACTAGACATCTAGGACTTTCCATGAATATAAAGATATCTCCTAGTTTATCCTGAACTTCTCTAAGTTCTCTGTTGAAGTTGACTGACCTGCACAGATAGAGTTCTCAAATTAAGCTTTAAATCCCTTTTTACTTCTTTTCTACCTTATTGACTCAAAATACCTATAAAATAATAAAGTAAACTAATATTTCTGAATAAATAAAAAAATATAAGTATATGAACATCAAATAAATAGAATAGAGGTGCATATTTATGCACCAATCACCAACTCGATGTTCCATCTCTAAACCGAGACATAATCGACTTCTACCAAGGTCTTTCATCCCAAACAACTCATTCATGTAATAAGCACACATGTGTATACACTACCAGCAGAACTACTATAGCTGACGAAGAAATTTTGTCGGCTTGTTACCAAATCTCGTCAGCTATAGTTATAGCCGACGAACCTTCTTTGACAGAAGGGCGGCGGCTATAGGTATAGCCAACGAGGTAAGTTCTTTTCGTCATCTATAGTGTGTACTTTAACTGACAAAAAGTAAACTCGTCTGATAAAGTTCCAGATCTGAAAAAAAAAACTGCAGATTTTGATTTCTAATCCCAGAAATCTAGATATGCAATTCCTTCACCATCCATAATCACTTCACCATCAAGATCCTTCACCAAACCATAATCACTTCACCAAATCATATATACTTTCACCAAAAACAAAATTACAATTATATTTCACAAATTCAAAGCTGAAATATTAATTAGGATTTTTTTAGTGGAGAGGGCGAGGCGGCGGCGGAGGGAGAGGTAGTGGCAGAGAGGCAGAGGTAGAGGTATGAGAGGTGCGAGGCGGCGGCGATGGAGAGAGAGAAAGAGAATTTTTTAGGGTTTTTGAGAGAGGGGAGCGGCGGTTTGGGAATATAAACCCAATGGATATAGCTGACGATGTATAATGTCGTCGGCTATACTATAGCTGACGAAATAATGTATAAAAATCGTCGGTTATACTATAGCCGACAACATCATTGTCGGCTATAGTCAGCACTAGTCGACAATTTTTTAGAGAAAAAACTGGCGACTATTTTTCCCTTGTCGATGTAATTACTTAGCCGACGATACTTTTCTTTGTCGGCTAAAGTATAATATAGCTGACGAAAAAATGTGTCGTCGGCTTATTTAAAAAAAAATTCATCGGCTATAGTGTTTGTTTCTGGTGGTGATAACTTATCATTCTTGTATCCCCTCTCATCAAGTAGTCACTTAGAATAGTGAACGTCTCAATTTGATCATATGAGCACTCTGTGGTTTAGAGTACATTACTTGAATTGGGTATATCCATGTCAACCGACACTCTCATGTACATCACTGAATCAAGATCCTCATAGACATATGTTGTAACCACATCCATAAGTTTCATACTCAGTATGTTTAGACACTACGAAACTGATAAGGCAGCAAAAAGTAATGATGCTCATATCTGGAGAATACATCTCCTTATAATCAGTACTAGGGCATTGAGAAAACTTTGTGCCATAAGTTCTTCTCATTGTGCTTCAGAACAAAAAATCATTCACATCCAACCGGCTTACCATCAATGGTCATATCACTACCAGACCGAAAACTTGCCTTTTATAAGAGAGTTTAGTTCAGGGTTAGATATATAATTATGTGTTAATTTTGTTCCTAACTTCATGCTTATTTCTTGTTTTTTATGAATAAAGCATCATTCTTATAACGTTTCATTTTTATGCTAGAAAATTAGGATTTGACACATAAACACTCTTAAAAAGGGAAATTGGTCAATTTTTAGAGAAGTCAAGCACATTTCTGAAGTCACGAGAGAATTTGGAGCAACTTTGAAAAAATGATGAAATAGCTTCACCGCAAATCGTCGGAAGTTGCCCGGAACCCTCCGGAATTCATTACAGCCTGCCGGAGCACTCTTGTCGGCCCAAACATTTTAAGTCTAGCCTAATAGAGGCCTAATCCACCGAATTATGCATGTAAATCTGATTTGAAGAGAAGAGGAAGAAGATGAACCACATGATGTCACTTCTTTCAGACTTTTGCCTTACAAAACCTAAAATAGTGGATCATGGTTCATTTGATTTAAAGCCAACCTTTAGATCTTCCAACTCCTCATTTTCTATCTTCTAAGGGCTGGAAATTGACCTCCCAAGGCAACCAAATTCGAGCTCCCCTCTCCCAATACAAACCACACTTTATTTCACACATTTCCAAGTTTTAGTTAGCCTTTTCTCTATAGTTTTCTCCTCTAACCCTCGCTTCCCTCTCTCCTCCCCTTACTAAACTGACACCATAACCTCTCCATCACAAAAAGAGGCCTAACTCCTCCTTCAAGGGAAGAGCCGAACCTCTCCACCGCCACACTATCCTTTCGGTCTAATTTGGGTGTTCCTCCTCTCATATTTGCCTCTAGGGTTTGGTTTGGTTCTCAGAGTTCAAATGAGTAGAAAGTAATCCCTCTTCCCCTTGGCTCATTGGAATCCTAAGAGCTACCCTTATCTCCTATTGAAGTTGGGTGTTAGTTAGAAGTGAAGATGTAGAGTTAGAAGCCTTGTAGTCATTTGGTAGAGCTTTTTTGGTAGAGCTTTGGCTAAGGGGACTCTTCGGTTATCTCTTTACTCTTCTAGTTCTAAGTATGTATCTAAACTTTGTTCTAGTTATTCTTAGTGAATAGTTACTTTTTGGAAGGCTAGGGTTTAGCCATAGACAATTTGATGTACATACAATGATGCTCTGAGTTATGAAATTGGATTTGTTTTAGTGTACTACATGTTATTAAATGAGTTTTTTGTGTATGTGATATGATTATGGTATGTTTGTATATTTGGGTTTGATTCAATGTTTTCATATTCATGTCTTAACCATGACTAAGTTGAGATATGTATGGGGGAGCTAAAAATGAACCTAAGTGAACTAGTCACTCACCTAAAGAATAAAAGCATGTAAACATGACTTAGGTTTAGCCTTAAAAGGTTAAACTTAAGGTTTGGTTTTCCTTGTGCTTGAGCATGAATTGAAACACTTTTGAGGTCCAAGTGACTCAAGGGGTTTTTGGTTAAGCTTACATTGAACCGAGATACTTTGTAGCTATTGTTGATTTTTTTGATTCGTAACCCAATAGGTGCGAGTTTGGAGGTTTCATTAGAATCCACTCTTAAGTGCTCCAAAAGAGGCTTGGGAAGGAAAACCATCCACAATCTTCACATGTATTTGCAATCAAACTCATTACACATGAAATACATTAGAAGTCTAGCTCCCAATCTTGGTTTACTTTGTGTTTCATAGATGGACCGAAACCTTCTAGAATCCCAAAAGGCCTAGGTGTTTCGGCCCATAACCAAGCGTGACCCGAGAGAGCATGATTTGGACTATGAAATGATTTGTTCTTATGATCTAAAAGATGTTTGAGTATGTAAACTGGATTAAAACTCATAACTTTGACATTGTTGGTACATTGAGTTGGCTAGTGGCAACATCTATAGCCAACGAAATATTTATATTTTTTTGTTTTATTTTATCTCATGATTGCATTTAGTTAGTTAATCAATCATTTAATTGTTTAATTGCTCATTGTAGTTATACCACCCCTTGTATAGTTAGGTTACCAAAGAACTTAGCTAGGTAAGATACATTTCTATATTTTCATTCATTAGTTTTGGGTCACATTGCATCTTTAAGTGATCCATAGTCTAAGACCTAACCAAATTAAGCTTTGAAAATAGAGTGGTCAATCCTCGTGGGTTCGACACTCGATGTCAATATCTATACTATTACATGACTCTGTATACTTGCGGGTAAGGAAAATTCACTTAGCCTTAAACTAACTAATAGTCGAAAGGTTGAGGGAGCAAAACTCTCTTAACATTCAGCTTGGATTGCTACTTTCCATATCGGTCAATCTGTTCTATGTTGACAATCCACAACATAGCGAGGTTCCACGTCATCATCGTCAATTCTTGAGTGATGAAATAAGTAAATGCAGCATCAACGAACCTAGAAGAACCATCCATAATGCCGCTAGCATTTGTTTAACTTAGTGATATTTTCTTATTTACTGACATCGTCATTGACTTTGAGGCATCCCCCAGTTTTTGTCAATGTCGACTTTTAGGACATGATTGTAGTAAGAAACAATCTCATATGTTGATGATGGAAGAGTTATTTTGTACCTTGATGACTTGCCTTTTCACTAGCAACTCATCAGTGGATTTTTGAACGACGTTACACCTCCACTATGGGCAGGAGAAACACTACCTTGCTCGAGTGTTCTATGAACTTGCCCAAGTCTAACGTCTTTCAACCTTACAGGATTGTTTGTAGCAGGTATAACTGATCTCGTCACTTTCACGATATAAGTAAAGGAGTCGAAATTTGCTACTTTTTGAAGATCGAGAATACATTACACTTCAATCTCATACTGAGATGTGTGGGGATCATGATGAGACATAGTAGGGACATACCACGTCCATTTCTGACGTTTAACTAGAATGGAACAATTCCTATCTCCCTCTAACGACATGAAGTAGTCTCATCAAAGTGACATTATGAACATCTTGCAGTAAAGGTAATGGGGAAAAAAGGTTGGAGATTCACAGCCAACACAGATTTCTAAACGTCATTGAGAGCCCATTGTAGTACGTTGTAGAGGCGTCATTGGCACATATATCGTGCAACCAAAGATGCGTAGATGTTATATGTCTGGCTCATACCCAGTTACCAACTAGTATACACTAAATGGTTGGCGTGTTAAAGGTCTCAAATGAATAAGCATAATTGCATGTAACACTGCATATCCCCAGACAAATACTGATAAATTAGCATGCATTACCAAATCTCTGACCACAGCTGTCACCGCTTGATTTTTGCCTCTGCTAAACCATTTCGTGCATGAACATGAGGGACGGGATGTCCAACTTCAATCTCAACCGATATGCAATAATCATCAGAAGATTTTGATGTAAACTCTCATATATTACCCAATCTAATAGACCTGATTGGATTGTTCGGGTGGTGAGCCCGAAGCTTAATAATATGTGCTAAGATTTTTGCAAATGCAACATGCCATGTGGATAGCAAAGTGACGTGTAACCAATGCATCGATGCAGCAACCAAAACCATAATATAGTCCACATACCGGTTTGATTGGTCCACAAATATATTCTTGGAATCTGTGAATGAATGAAAGTTGTGTCTATAGCAAAAGAAGATCATTAAAGCAATGAACAAGCTTTGCAAACCAAGCAATGTGCATTGGATTTGGCTATAAAGACATCCGGTGGAAAAAATGCACGGGATTGTGCTGAGCTCATCTTGGAGACCGAGCCTAGACCGAGTGGAGTAATTTTAGTCCCCCCATCTAAACTGATGGTTTTAGGTATTTTCACATTATTCTTTGCTCTTAAGAATCGATAACCATGAGAATTTCTCAATATTTTGATCATCATAATACAAAATCTTAAATGAGACAAAGTCACATGTATGAATGATTGTATTGGATTAAATGATTTATACCGTAATAAGATATATACCACTACAAATCCTCATAAACCTCTTCAGATTGCACCATTGGTTGCATTCTATGGACATTTCACACAAAACTCTTATTCATTCTCACAATATTATTCTAATTAAAAACCCTTGGCAAAAATATTTTCAAAACTTAGCAAGGTTCGATTAAAGTGCTGATCATAGCAACATCCAAAAGTTGATGTAAAACAACATTTGACCGGTCGAAATGACCCTTGTAGATTTTTTTTCATGGCATGACAGAAACCGATGTAAAATCACATCTGAAGTAGATTATCAGGCACAAAAGTAGGTATTGGTTGTAAAACACAGTCATTTATTTTTTGACAAAATGATGTAAAAACACATCAAAAACACCAATTTTGGGTACAGTATTCGACGGGTCGAAGAAACCCAAAATAAAATTTGATTTTTCGATACTATTTTTCACGGTCAAAAATCAGGAAAACTGTGTCTAGGGAGACCTCTTCGACGGGTCGAGAAGATGGCTCAACGGGTCGAATAAAAACCTAAAATCGATATTGATTTTTTGATATCTTTTTCGATGGGTCAAAAAATTTCATCGACGGATCAAATTTGGACAATTTTGGAGACAGATGCTAGCCTTTGAGGGGTCGAGATGATGCTTTGACGGGTTGAAGGTGCAAAATAGATGAACGGGGACCATCCTCAATGGGTTAAAAGAAACAGTACAAAATTTTTAATGGGTTGAAAATGTGCATAAACCGATACAGAGTGTAATCTTCGACGGGTCGAAAATTCCCGATGGGTCGAAAACTCCCTGATATCAAACCATCCTTTCTTTTTGTCTCATTTTTAAGGTATTTTGGTATCATATTTCCATATGACTATATATAATTCAAACCATTCAAGCGATATGAAGTTTAATAAATATTTTTAACACTTTCAAATACCGAAAAGAAGAAATTTTATTACTTTGAGAACATCAAAACTTTCATCAAAAGATTGTCTTATTCCAAATAAAACCGACTACAACAGGTCAAAATAAAGTAAAATTAATTACATAGCATAAGTATGAGCCTTATACATAGATTAATCCAAATCCGTAGTCTCTAGACTTGTTTTTGTAACATCTGCTACAATGAGATTGGCTTCACCGCAATCATCCATCTCTTGATCTTCAGTATAGTTGGTCTCATGTGCCAAATACTGTGTAGTCATTTTGAACATTCTTAGGTAAATGACATTGTTTGTGCAGTGTTTGGTAGAACCACACTTATAGCAAGGTAACAAGCGGGAAGTAGAAAAATAATTTGAATAATTTTCACCAAATCCGGGGCCGATATTATACTAAAATATGGTTTTAGGATTTGTGATGTAAATAAGAAACCCAAATAATTTCAAAAGTTAAGATGTCTGAATAGTACATTTATTGAAAAGTGAAAACGTTAATATTATAATACCGAAGTTTTGAAATTAATAGTCATTACATTAATTCAATTCAAAATACAAGTAGAAAATAATTTTTTTATTTAGTGAACGACGGATCCCATCCACAGGCATCATACTCATCACCTGAAAAAAGAAAGGTGAAGCATCATGAGTCACACCGGCCCAATAAGTACAGTTTACAAGCATATACTAAATTATCTCTAAAAAACATCAAACCAAACAACCAAAAATCAAAAAGGTGAAATAATCAAAATCGGTTATGTTCTTTCATACTTATACTTGCGCCTTTATAATATATATATATATATATATAATTACATAATATATGTATTTGCACAACTTTACATCTATGCACAAACATGCCAATACTTTCGAAGTGAATTCTTTTGGATTAACTGGTAATTACTCGAAAATCATGTGCCTAGTCTCATAATACTAACACACATGTAAAGCCACAGCATACTAATACCACCTACCAAAGCATGTATACTCCCGCTTTATTACAATTTCTTCTTAAGAGTATAATTATACACTATCTACAAGGGACTAGGGCCCTTGGCTAACTCCCACAATAACAAAACAATTTATCAGTAATTCACTTAACCACGAGTTAATTCGTACTATACACATACCCGATTTCACACCTCAACCATAACGATCACAAACAACATACAGTATATATTTATATCATAACCTTGTTATAAATATATTCGTAATAGAATTCGTAAAGAAATGATGATCAAACTTAAACGCATTTAGATAGTTAACAATTTTGGTCCAAAAGTTTTATTCGGCGGTAGTCCGCACAAAATCCTCCATTTGTCCCGGATTATACTTGAAAGTAAATAAGTGATTAAACAAATAAACTTGAAATGAAAGTACAAGGAATGAAATTAGTTATCATCGGTCAAACGTTTCATTCGGCGGTAGTTCGCCTGAAATCCTCCATTAATCTCAAATCAAACATAAGAAGTAAATAATGCGAGTAAGTAAATGAACTCAAAGTAAAAATACAGAAGATAAAATTTATTAATCCTTGGACCAAAAGTATCATTCAACGGTAGTCTACCCGAAATCCTCAATTTGACCCGTTTTTATAATTAATCAAAATTATGTCTAAATTAAAGAAGTGAGTACACTATCTCGACGTATTTTTCGAGAGGAATCCAATAGTAATAGTCATAAAGTCCGGTAGAGACTTCTTAAGTACAGAAACAAATATGTTTAACAACTATCCAGAAATGGTTAGGCTTGGTAATAAGCTCATAAGCACGGATTAATCAGTTACTAAAAGTTAACCAATGCCTTTCAAACTTTCCAGATTGATATTTGAAATTCTAAGCTTAGTTTTGATATAAAGAAGACTAAGTTTAGTTAAGAAATGAGTGAGATATGGATATTTCAAATTAAGAGCATCTTAAGAGTTTTCGAACAAGATTAAGGAAAAGATTAGCAAAACTTGTTTTAGCCAGAACTTTCTCATTACTTAACCTTTTTGTGTGATTCAAAAGCTAAAGTTGAATAACTTTTTATATAGAATCTAAATATATAAAAATATTTGACTTATTAAAACTTTAACAGAAACAAAAATATTAAATTTACACTAAGGCTCATTATTTCCCTTTTGTTCTTAGCCATGCACTTTGATGTAATCCTACAGATAAACAAGTATAGGATTTTACTCATGTATTTACTCAAAAATTACAGTAGGTGAATGAGGTGGTTGATTAATTCAAGATGGCCTTCTTGGAACAAAAAAAAGTTACTAATATGCTTAAAAGAAAGGTTGTTTGGTGTGAGATCTTAGGAGAGTTGCATTGCAACTTTGGGAGAGTTTCAATCGGTGATAACTTAATTAAAATTGTGTGTGATCATATTGAACTCAAGGGGATATAAATATAGGCATGGGAGGAGACATAAGAAAAAAATTTACACCTATTTTTATTGACTTTGCAAGGCAAGTTGATAAGGAATAGTTGGGCTACTCTCTAGGGTAAATATTTATTTGTAAAAACAATAGTAATGTTGTTGGAAATCAGATTGAAATGTATAGGTATTCATGTGAATGTAATACCTAATGTGATGTGTGAAGAAAATGTGTGATTCTATTAATAAAGTGTAAGATAGTGTAAAAATGGAAAACACATAAACCAATAATAATTAGCACCAAATTAGTATCGAATTGATACATAAGGGTGACCTCTAAAAGTATGAATTGTAATCTTAAAACACAAAGTTCAATTCGGAGAAATACAAACGAGGAGAATTTGGTCATTTCGCTAAAATTCCATTTCCGAAAATTAGCTATTTGGAATTAGGGTTTTCTAACCGTTTCTAGCTCGAGTAAAAATATTTTTATTATTTTTACTAACTTACACCATGGAATGTTTACAAATCCAGTTTCATGGTCTCGAACCCAAGACCAGGGAGTACCTGACCTGAACTTGACACTACCAGAATAAGTACTATAGCCGAGGACCCAAAATCGTTGGCCTATTCATTATTTTCATTGGCTATATCTATAGCCGACGAAGATTCGTTGGCTATACTGTCGTCGGAAAATGGTTGTCAGCCATACTATAGCCGACGACAATTTTGCACGTTGTTGGCTATAGTTAGACTATAACCGACGACAAAGTCGTTGGCCAAAACTTCCTCCTCTAACCAAAATTGTTGAACAGAAAAACTATAGCCGACGACCTTGTATATGAATGTCGTCGGCTATAGTCCCACATTTGAAAAAAAAACTGCAGATCTAGATTTCTATTCCTAGAAATCCAGATCTGTCAATTCCTTCACCAAACCATAATCACTTCATCAAACCATAATCACAAAAGATAGCTAATTAAATTTACCAAACCATAATCACAATTTTATTTCACCAAAATAAAAATACAATTTATTTCACTAATTCAAATTTAACCAAACCAAAATTACAACAAAAGTTCCATTTATATATAACCCTTCTCTAAGCGGCGGGCTGGACGGAGAGGGGCGGTGGCGGTGGCCGGACCTAGAGATCGAAGTACAAACAAATTAAACCTTAACCCTAATTTAAAAAACAAAAAATAAATAATAGGCCGGGATTACCTAGGGCGAGGTAGCGGTGGCGAGGGCGAGGCATGGCGAAGGTATCAGAGAGAGAGAGAGAGAGAGAGAGAGAGAGAGAGAGAGAGAGATTTTAGAGTTTTTGAGAGAGGAGTGTCGGTCTGTTGAGGATATAAACCCGATGACTATAGCCAACGATGTATAATGATACATCGGTTGGTATACTATAGCAAACAACCTGATCCATTGTCGGTTAAACACGACACTATAACCGACGATTTTTTTCAGGTAAAGCTGACGACTTTTTTTCTAATCGTCGGCCTGTTTTTTAATGTTTCGCCGGCTATAGTGTTTGTTCTGGTAGTGTGAGTATCCACTGGACCATTTGCTTCATTTTGTTAATGTTTCTCTAAAGCTCATTTTTATATATTGTCTCCGCTAGAAAATTTGTTATTGAATTTCTAATGGCTCTAAGGTTAAACTAAATTATAGTAATTTTTAAGTTTAACGAGTCATATAATAATCTAAATTATTATACTAATTTTTGGGGTATTACAGTTGTTATGGTTGTTGTCTTGGCGAGTCCAAGTCAAATTCTGATTGTTTCCTCGTCTACCACGATCTCTGCCATTCCCTCGTCTACCACCATGATTTTGATAATGTTAAAAGCGATTGTTCCTCTTATCCTTATATGTTTTCCCACCAGTGTTGTATGTCTCATGGAATTTCTTTGTAGCGGCTGGCCTAACATTGCTGTTGAGAAGAATGTCATGATACCTCTCTTTCTTGGCCAACATATTTATGAGATCATTGAATGATCTTAATCTTTCTTACTCGTAATTTATACGATATTGATGTGCAAGCGTGTCCATGGAAGTAGGAAAAGTGGTCAAAGACTTCTCAACCATAGCTTGATCGGTCTTCAAATGGCCAGCTCTGATTGTAGCTCCAACATTACATGATAAAAAGCGTTGATTTTAGGGAAATCTTACAACCGGATTGAATCTGACTTTTCTTTTAACTATGGAAGTTGTGCATCATGCACATTGTTGAACCGTTCTTTCAAAGTCACCCACAAATTCGCGGGGTCATCTTTTAGCAAGTTCTGTTTCCTTAGAGTTGGATGAATATGTGACAGGACCCGCCCCAGATACCTTACGTCACCCCAGATAAACCCTGCAGAACCTACATCAGGATAACTTACACCACAAATGCGATGGCCAACCTAACATGAGTTACCCAAACATGAGCTAAAGAAAATCATTTTTAAAAGAAATTGACTATTGACTTATATAGCACAAAATATCTCGAACTTTAAATTTACAACATAATGACATATTTTACAAAAGTTAGTATTCAGAGCATCTAGACAAACTGGAAAGAATACATAACGTAAGTAGGTCACTAAATAGCCTACTATGAATAGAACGGAAGCAATGGAATACTAAGCCTCATCAACTGGATGGGCATTCCTTCAACGGTCTAACTTGAGATCTGGGCAACATAAAACGAAAATTCCAGAAAATACAGTTTTAAAACGTTAGAGTGAGTGGACAAAAAATAAATGAACATAAAATTAATTAACAACTGACTAACTTTGCATTTCCAACAAACTGAAAGTTTTAAAGCTGACATGCAGTATGATGAAAAGCTATCAATATAAAACTAGAAAAAATCGGTGACTGGAAGTGCTAGCTCACCAAGATTTTTACAAATTATGAACATAAGACTAAGAAAGACCTGTGACTTGGGGTGCTAGCTCACAATCACAACTAGAGAAAATTGAGTAATATGATGTACATACTATAAGAACATTGGCTGAGGGGTGGTAGCGCACCAACCAATTATAAGAGCAATTTACATTGACTCTCACACTACTGGAGGCGATGACTAGGGGGTGCTAGATCACTAGTCAATGCTAAATGAAATGAGTTCTAAATCCTATAAGATGGAGGTGATGATTGGGGAGAGGGGGGGTGGTGCTAGCTCACCAATCATTTGATGATCATTTAGGGGGTGCTAGCACACTAGATGACTTATTTGATGGTTACCGCATCGGGCTAGTCACTCGAAGGCCAGACCAAGTGACATATCATACGTATGCATATATATAATATTATAATAATAGTAATCTTTGGTTGAACATAATACTAATTGACTTTAAGAAATTGACTAATTGGATGACTGGACTTAAAAACGTATAATTGAGGCGTAGAATACAAACGTATAAATGAACAGAAAACATATAATTTATAACTAGAATGTATAAGTTCCTCAGATGATATGCATTACCAAACATATAAAGAACTAGCCTCGACAATCAAACAGTGAAATTCGTAAGTGCAAGACTGCATGATTTTATGTATGAAAACAAAAGTCCACTCATAGTACTAGGTTCACGCCTCCAGTTTTTGCCAAAATCTCCTTTGTCTATGACTTAACAAATTTCCCTATCACAACGAACATTAATTATTTAATAACTACTCATGGAAAAAAATATTGAATGATTAAATCTGTTAGCCAACGAATATCCCCATCGAGAACATCACATTCTCGAACTTCATGATTTCCAAAATCCTGACGCGTTATTAAACTAAACACATTCTTATAAATCTGTAGCTCATTTCGAAGTTGCAACATGTTTCTCAAATGTCACGCAACTTGGGGTCAAATTGATACTTGACTCGACCAATACATTTAATTCATAAAACGTTTAGTTAATACTAATCAAGTCCTAGTCTAACATTAAACTAGGTCTAATTAAAGAAACAACTTCTTCATTAGAATCAACACGTTATTACCAGAAAAACGATATAAAACTTCTGTCGAAAATCCTCCGCCGGAGCACCACTGTTCACCACTGGCGGCGGCGGCGCTCCAAGTTCTGGCGACCAGAAACCAAACCTATCCAAAATCAATCCAAAAAAACTTTCTCAACTGCACATAAGTCCAATTCATCAAGGAAATTGTCGAATTTATCTTTGAAGTCAAGAACGCCCAAAAACCCTCAAAACTTCAAATTTTTGATTCTCCCTCCTCAGGTTGAATTAAGACTCATCCTTGATAAGTATAGACTCACAAGGAAGAGGTCTACAAAGTTCAGTAGGTCTCCTTAGCCAAAACGATGTTGAAGGAATCAACCCCAAATTTCTAGGGTTCTTGAGGTTTTTGAACCTTCATCTCCAAATTCGAGAAAAATAAATAAGAGTTGAGTGCTGGAGTTATGGGGAGATGATAAAGGGAATTGGGAGGAAGAATTTGACACCTTGGATGGCCGGTTGGTGGCTTACTGGTGGCGTTGCATCTCCAGCAGCCCACGTGAGAGAAAAAAGGAGAGGAAGAGAGAGAGAGATAGAGAGAGAGAGAGAGAGAGGAAAACATACCCAAAATGGAAACTAGTGTTTCCTTAATCAGCCAAAACTATTTAATTATTTATGCTTGAAAAAATTTACCGTAGTGTAAAAACATAAAAAAAATTCGATGTCAACAATTTCTTTGTCGTATCTGTAATTTCATCGTTCTACGTGTCTATGCACTCATCTCAACAAACTCTACGACTTTCATTAAGGAAGCTTCTCGAGATGTCAATCGCATAAAAAGTATCTGAAGTCAAGCAAAGAGTCTCGGCAAATACTAACGGTAAAAGCTATTTACTACCTTACTTTAATTGTAAAAAGTTAAAATTAGGTCCTAGTTATCACAATATGTCTTTTCAGAAACATGAGAGCTTGAGCTTCTCGAGCCTTAGTGTCATCGTCTTCTTCTGTACCAGGAATGGTTTGATAGTATCAGTAAGAAATTTTTCGAGAAGAGTATTCTCAACATCGAATACCCATCGGTGATATTTTGTTCCTTGACAGTCAAGAATGTCAAATATAGGAATTTTCGGCTCAGTCATATATAAAAGATAAGAGATATAATTAGTATTTGATCTAAAGAACCACAATCACTAATATCAAGTTTAAGGAATAAGACACGTGATCAATAATGTGTTGTCACAAAAATAGATACAAAAATCGGTGGCTTCATACCACACCCCAAAAAACCATGACTTTCACAAATAGTCACAAAATATTGACTTCTTTTTTTTCCAATATGAAATCACAATTAACTGTGATGTTCACCAATAATCGTAACTCCCCTAAGACCGTCATTGATATCAACTTTTTATCAACATGTATTAATTCATAGAAACTAGGGCATAAAAAGTAATTCACGGTATGAAAATTTAACCTAAATCTAGACATAGATCTAGGGTGTTGTGGTAATTAAGTTTTACAGCCTAATTCTAAATCGAAGAGGTTAGAAAATTTACCTCGAGAGTGTTATATGCTCGGTATGAAAACTCTAAAGTTTGAAAAAGCGAAAACAATCCAGCGACGGGATCTTCCTCCGGGGACAGTGATGGTGCTCCGGCATTGACGGTGGTGCTTTGGCGGTGATGGAGGTTTTTAAGTGTTTAATGGTTAGAGTATTTTTCTGTTTAGGGTTTGGGTTGAGGGTTATCAACTCAAGAGCTGCTGACAACGTGTTCAAGGAGAAAATAGATGCGTAGAAAATATGATCTGAAATTGTATGTTATTCATTGATATATGACCTGAAATTGACATTACAATCGGTTACAATAATTTTTCTTATAAATCACGAATTGAGAGAATATCTAATTCTATACTAATTAGGACAAGACACACACCGGGATTCCTGAAATATTATTTCTTTCATTTTTTTGAAGCAAAGACATCACATTAATAATATAATGAGTTATATTATCATAGATCCACCCTAAGGGCACGACCTGGGGAACACCAACATTCCTAAAGAATCTATGGGATCGAACATGACCTCGATCAAAAAAATGCAACCACTAGAATGAAGTACAAACGAAACCATGTGACCATGATTAAAGGGCAATGTCGAGATGGGCAGACCACCAAGCCCTGACAAATCATAAACATATCATTTAAGTTTTAGCCTTCTATTGGAGCGGGCACAGAACAGTCAGTCCCCAACAAAAGTCTAAAACCTAAATTGACTACAAACCACCTGGATCCTAAGTCCATATCAAAAATGGATATGTGCCCAAGACCCAGAAGACTCAGCTAACCAAAAGGAGCTAAGCCCCGGACCAACCAGCCGAGTGCACAGGATCCACACCCAAGCCCGTCAATGGAAACCTCCATGCTGACCGATATAGGAGTCGTCGTCGTCGAAAACCAACCGCTTGCACCTCCTTTGGGGTCTCGTCGACAAAAATCAACTTCCGGAAGCCAATCTCCGGTCTCCGTTTAGTCCCCCAGCAACAGACACGCCACGTCAAAAACAACCCGCCTTTTGGGATCGACTGACACCTCAAGTCGCAGCCCCTAGCCCGCACACAACCACTCCTTTAGCCGTGCCCTTGGAGGACGCCGAGCAACGGGATCAAATTTCCCGACCGAGAACCTATGACATGTCGACCACTTGCAAAGTGAGGAGGAGCAAAACAAAGAGTGAACCCCTTTTTCATCGCTTGGCGCAAGCCATTTGGAGGCCACATCTGAGAGGGAGGCCATGGACGGAAGTCAAGACTTAAAAACCTCAGCTACCGCCGCACAAAAGTTTCTAGGGTTTGAGAGAAAAATCTCTCTTAACCCTCTCATAGTGGTTCCTCTAAGATAATTAACTTAGCTTAGATAGAATATTATTTCCTTAAACATAATAATAATAATAATAATAAAAGAAAAAGAAGAAGAAGTAGACGACGACGTAGCAGCAAATATTGGAAAAGTAAGTAAACTTTTAACGATTTCGTTATTCTTTAAATTAATTATGAATTTACATTAGAACACAATTGACTGCCTCATTTAGGTTAAAACCCCGCCGTTGCTGGTTGGCGTTAGATAACAATTTATTTTTTGTGATCAGGGAAAAGGTTCCGACATAATCTCTTCGAGCTTTTTTTTTGAATGAAATCTCTTCGAGCTATAAAACCTTCGGTGTACGTGACTAGCCAAAAAAAAACTATTAATATAAAAACAATTGAGCGCAGCTAAGTAAAAATGGATTGAATATTTAATGATCGATCTGAACTACTCCAGTTAATTAATAATTACAGCACTCATGCATTTTCTTGATACACCTTCACAAGTTAAGAGTTTAATTAGGGTACATTTATTAATTGGGAATAAGAACTAAATCTCTAGGAATGATTTCGAGAGGAGAAAGTTCATGCGTTTACTTGCACATTTGAGAATGGAAATGGAGTGGGACCCACCTCCTTATCAGGAATCAATTTCTGATAACCCATGAATTCGATTCCTTAGGGGGGAGATGAGTTTAAGAATCAACTCTCCCTTAATCAATTTTTTTTACCCAAAATATCCTTACAAACATTCAAATACTACAAATTACCAAACTCTAAAAATATATATATTATTCTCAATAATCAGTAGACGACAACAACGAACAACAACAAAACCAAAACAAGTCGACTCCTCCATTATACTCTGGTGAGTGATCATTATCCTTTTTATTTTCCTTTTTAATTTTCAATTTCATTGAAGCAAAATGTATTGTCAACATAAGAGGAGTTTATATGAAGATCAATAGTCTTGATTTTTGATAAAAAGTTTTGATTGTACATTAGTCTAATTTTTCAATGAATTTTGCTCAGTTTAAAAGGAAAGAAGAAAAAAAATTAAATAATAGGGAAATATAGTACAGAGTTAGTTTGGTAATCAAGTTAGTTTGATTATGATTTTATATGGTAAGTAAACGTTAACAATTGTAATCATTCCAATTCTTGTTCTGATTCTAGATGGTAAGTAATTAAATAGCTCAATTGAAATGAAATATTTCTATTCCGATTCCTGTTAGTTCCGATTCATGTTGATTCCGATTTCTAATGATTCTCATTCTCGATTAATAAACGTACCCTTATTTTATTTAATCCGGAGACCAGAGTCACTACTATAACAAACTCCAAAAGAAATAATATTAGTTTAATTTTGTAGATAAGAATCTAACAATAATATCACTGATCGTACTACAAATTACTATATAGAAACAGTTTTCATGTTCAGAAGTGTACGTAGAATACTATAGGCCTTGAATGTGAAAGATCAAAGATCTTAAGATCAATATATATAGTCTGTTGGCAGTTACCTCAATTATGCCCACCAATACAAATGCAGTAATGAGTAATGTGCACTCTACCTTCTTCATCATATTCGACTCTATACTACTGAAAGAACTCGACCCCGCTTTAGTTTCCTAAACAAGCATCAGAACTCTTCTGAAAACATGAACTTTCAAAAATCATAAATTTTTTGGCAGAGTTACTCTATATCGCGTACTTACCAATAACCTGCAGCGGAAAATACACTTCATCCTATGCCACAAAAGTCAAACCGTGGACATCAATCTCATCCGGATTTCTCAAAAACATATCATAACGTAAAGCAATAAACAAAACTGTAGCTTTACAGAAATCCGGGAAAATCATGTGAAAATATAAACATAATAGTACTCAGAGCGACCTCTAGTATATACATATATACACAACAGTAGGTCAAACTAGAAACCTACTGAGAAAGGAAAAGTGGCTCGAATACTAAGCCTCCAACCTCGACGTGCGACACTTGAATCCAAACTGCAAACTGGGCATTGAAAACAAAAAGCCCAGAGAAACACATATAAACTGTTAGAGTGAGTGGACGAAAATAGATGTCTTTCACCGAATGAATATATATGTTTATAAAACATATGCGAGTCTAAATGCATAAAAATCATATGGTACACGAGGGAGACTTTAACTCCTCACGCGTACAGAGCATGCATCGGAAATCCCGCATGGTCACTTATGGATACATCCGCACTAGTATCGTTTGAATCATGGGATCCCTGATTCTCACGTGATTCTAGACAGAAAGGGCCTCAGGTCAGGGTATTTACTCCCCCCCCCCCCCCCCCCCCCCGATAAAGACCTATGGTCAGGGTAACAGTCCCCCCCGGTAAACATCCTCGGGGATCAGCCGGGATGCTAAATGTATCGATACAGCTACTACTGAGACTGTACTCTGTGTAAACAAAATCATAAAAGTTTCCATGCAAATGCATAAAGCATAATGTAAAAGCATACTCGTAATGCATAATTATAAAAGCATATTCGTAAATGCATAATCATAAAACACATACTCATATAATTCATAATCATAACTGCATACTCATGCTCGTAAAACGTATATAAAAGACTCGCAACCAACAGTGAAAAGAAACGTCAACTCACAGACAAGCACAACGCTAAACGCATTATTCCTGTGGTCCGGCAAAAAATCTCTCGCCACAAACACGACCACGATCCTCCTGAATAACAAAAAATATATAATTAATATCATAATTTAATATACTGAACCATGTGGCGAGAACCAAGCATTCCCGAAAAACACAAACTCATATCTCGACGGGAATAACCGAAATCACAATAAACACATTATAAAACCTCGCCACAAATTTCAATGCTCAATTCAAACTATAAACCTCACCACTGCGATCAGTGCGCAATTTTGAGCAAAACGACATAAAACTTGTCGAAAATCATCTCGGCCGGAACTCCGCCGCGCACGGCACCGCGTGGGACCGCCGCCGGCAGTCAGAAAACTCATCGGCCCAGAAAACTGCAACTAATACATGGGTTTGAAGATCTCGTCATTTCCAACAACTTTGTAGTTTAATGCTAAGCCCAATTTTGACCGGAAAACTCCCAAAACTCACATTGAAGTCAAAAACCCTCGCTGAACGAAATTCTCCACCTCCGATTTGCCACCACCGGCCACGGCAAGGTGCAAGACCACTTCTAAAAGTTTCCTCTCCCTAAGGGCTACAAAACCCCTACAAGGTCGACCTCCAACTCAGCCGCCTCCGCCGCTGGCGAATTTGGCCAGAATTCCTCAAACTTTAACAAGCCATAACTTCTTCATCCGGTAACCAAAATGAGTGATCCACCTATCAAAAGAAAGAAGAGCTTAAGCCCAACAACTTTCATGAAGGAACCACAGCCAAAAGATGCCGGAATAAAGCTCACCGAAGCCAAGAAAGTCACGGCCCAAACAAGTCAGTTTTGACCCGTAGGTCAACACGGGTCAAACCATATTTCCAAAAATAGAAAGTTTCCCAATTTATTTCGTATTTATACCATATACGTACCGTACATATACCATCTCCAAATCAACGGCTATAATTCAACTAATCCAAATCGGACGGTCACGATTAAATCCACATTCATCAACCGACTTCAAAACTCGATAAAATATTGCTCACTTATCCGAAAAATTCCCCAAAAATTCACATGAATTCAAAATTAAATCATCTACAACTTTCGCGAAGGAACGCATATCAAATTCTCGCCCGATAATTTAGTCGCAAACAAGACCGCTAAATCGACCAATTACGACAAAACTGTGACTAATCACGAAACTCACAAATCAAGCTGATTAACATACAATTTCCAGTTCGGGTTGTCACAACTACAATATGCGATCCAACGTTTTCCAAAGTTACTTTAGGGCTAGCTTATATATATATGATCTGCTTTTCGAAGAAAATTGATCCATGCATGTGTAATTGATTATTATTGTAATTAGGTCATATTGTTTGAGAACCCTAGCTAATAAATAGTTTAAGGACAATTAAGGTTAAGTTAGGGTTTGAGCTCTGCCTTATTTCTACTTAGAATTAGCGCATGCACAACTAATTAATCCTTATTTCTGATCTTTTGATCTGTAGCTGTGTAGTAAACACTGTATATGTATCCTGATTAGCTAGCAGAAAATTTTCTTTCATATTAGTTTGTTGGGCCACTGAGGGGTTCTGCAAAACATCAGAAATCCCACGGGGATTCCACATAAGTATAGGCAACTATTCCAAGTGCATGTTTGAAAGCTGATACAGATGGGGCCTAAATTTGTGCTAAATTTGTGTGTGTCGGGAATTCAAGTCTTATTTTGAGGAGAAAAAGCAAGAAATCAAAGTACTGAGACAGAAAACTCTCAAGGGCACTCTAGTCATTCAGAGAGGAACTGTCATTCAATTCAACAGTAGACCTAGGAGGGTACTATTCCAGAAACAAAACCATGTTACATTTTACCCCTCTTTCAAAAACCTGTCCCAAATCCCTTTCCATTTTCACAAAAAGCCCTAAATGAACAATTTGCATCTCCGTTATGCTTTCCCCTATATATATATATATATCAAGGAGAAGAGCAATAAGTGTAATCCATTATTAAGAGTTGTGTGTATATATATATGCGCTCAACCCTTTTCAGGAAATCAGTTCGCTGCTTAAAATTCCATCAGAATATCCAGATTTCTTATTCAAGCTTTCTTTTTCTAGCTAGTGTTAGCTAGGTTTGATTCTCAAACAAATTAGCAAAAGAAAAGGAAAAAAAAAACAGAAACACACGCGCGCAGGTAAACTGCTTCAATCCGTGTGAGTTTGTGAGAGAGAAAGAGTCAAGAGGTACAGTCCATCTCAAAGCTATCCCATCAATCTCATCACATTCACTTCAAATATCACCAAACATTTTCTTTGCTTCACCATTTCCGTCTCTCTCTCTTCCCACTCCATCAATCTCTTTTCAGAATATGAAATTCTGTCTGTAAT
This sequence comes from Geum urbanum, assembly GCA_946800695.1. Taxonomy (NCBI): domain Eukaryota; kingdom Viridiplantae; phylum Streptophyta; class Magnoliopsida; order Rosales; family Rosaceae; genus Geum; species Geum urbanum. The sequence goes on along the minus strand of OX327007.1, from coordinate 40,646,030 downwards.
ATATCAATCCGTAATTAGAGAGCCTCTGTTCCGTTATGTTTCCTTGTTTTCATAATCAAACAATAAAAAAACCAATCAGAGAGATTATATTCATCCAATACAGTGCTCGTTGTAGTCCTTCTCCTCCATATATTTATTAAAGCTCCAGTCTTGTGTCTACTTCTCTATCTCTTGATTCTCTTTCAACAGAACCAGAAACCCTAGAACAAGAAGAAGATCAGAAGAGAAAGGAGAAGGTGATCCAGCGGTTCAATCATATCCCAGATATGGATGATTCCTCCAACTCCGAAGATCACACTAATCAGACTCATAATCTAATGATGAGCACGGCTGAATTGATGATGATGAACAGCGGTGGAGGAGCGCTAGATAGTAGCGGTACTGTGACACTAGCAGCTTCGGCTTCTGGTTCTAGTTCTACTTCTTCTTCTCCTGCTTCAAGTAGCCGCTACGAGAATCAGAAGCGTCGAGACTGGAACACTTTCGGGCAGTACCTAAAGAACCACCGTCCTCCGCTGTCGCTCTCCCGCTGCAGCGGCGCTCATGTGCTCGAGTTCCTCCGCTACCTCGACCAGTTCGGCAAGACAAAAGTCCACACTCCAATCTGCCCCTTTTACGGCCACCCCAACCCGCCCGCGCCCTGCCCCTGTCCGCTTCGGCAGGCCTGGGGCAGCCTGGACGCGCTCATAGGGCGGCTTCGGGCAGCCTTCGAGGAGAATGGAGGCAAGCCCGAAGCCAACCCTTTCGGAGCTAGAGCCGTTAGGCTTTACCTCCGCGAGGTTCGCGACTTGCAGTCAAAAGCCAGAGGCATCAGCTACGAGAAGAAGAAGCGGAAGCGCCCGCAGCTGCCATCGCCGCCGCCTCCTCCGCATCAGCACCAGCCTCCCCCGGGTGCCAGCTGTCAATAAACTCACAGCTCTTGTACACTGAGGTATCGGTGGAAAATGATGGATGAGCTAGCTAGCCGATGGTATTTTCTTAATTTCATGCTTTCTAATTAGTACGAACTTGTTGGTGGTATGGTATTGTCTAGGGTTTTAGTTATTTCTAAGTGGTTGTTGGTAGCCACTGAGCAGTTCTAGTAGAAAGACTACCTGTGTTCCAGTTCTGTGCTTAGTTATTCTGTTTCTTCTATTTGCTATCTATGAGTACTGGAACCAATTATCAGACCTACTTAATTATCATCTTCATGTGACGTTTTGAATCTCTCTGTTAACTCATAGAGTTGCTGACTACCCATACATTTGCTCGGAGCTTGTAGCCAATGTTTCTTTCTGTCTTTCTTTTATCACTCAATCAGTTACATATTTACATACCAATTCAATTTCTCGAAGTAGGAGTCGGAAACTCCAAGTTAACTCAGATTTATGTACACACTGAGTAAAGCTTGAGAGGAATTCACACTAATATCATCTTTGAACATGTCAGATATGCACATTACATACATATATATACACACTTCCTTTCTTAGTGCTTTGTGTTGTAGATTGGTCAGATAAAGCCCCTATTTCAACTCTGACTTCTCCTTAGCTTCCCCCTTCATTGTTCCAACTTCCAACCTTTTCTACTGTCTTCGGAAAATTCAGACATATGCCTAGCTACGCATCTCAAGCATTATTGATTCAGCTGCAGAATTCACTTTTAGGTTTTGAAGCAAACAAAGATGCATTAATTAGTATATATGTTTAAACCTAATTCAACTGTAACTACTTGATCATCATGAGTCTTGCTGCTATTTACTTGCATCCCTCTCATCTGATGATTTTGATAGTTGCCTGAGTGTTGGTCTGTGTCACTGATGCACACATGCACCCTCTCTCAGATAAAAATTATTGATTAGGGACTTTCCTTTTTTGTCATATCAGTCTCAGATAGCTAGTCAGATGATGATACTGACCAATAAAGAGAGCAGCACTAGTGGAGATTAACACTACTGTCAAGTCTCTGCAACACAGAGTGAGACTCGAATAGTAATTTGAGAATCTTTGTGATCGAGAAGTCCACTTTTGTCCAAACACGTTCAGTTTATGACTAACATGTGGAGATTGAGGGGGTAAACACACAATTTAACTTGGCCGATAGCTTGCCTCTCTGTGATTGGATACCCAATTAATTAAGGTTTTAATTGGCTAAATTATTCCCTTTTGGGTTAGCATTTGGTTGAGAAGCTGATTAGCTAAAGCTCTCATTAAGGTTTAGGGGTTCTAGAAAGCTTTGTTTCGGTCCCTTCTGAGTGAGCTAGTGGGATTAAGGGTGGGATTTCTATTCGGACTGCTAATCATTTCAGTCCAACATAGGATTACAATCTAAAGTAGTATGTTTTGGATCTATGAAGAGACCCTTCCTGTACATACATAGTGATTAATTAACTTAAAAGGAAATTCTAGTCAGAAAGCATCAACTTTATGGTACTCGGTACTCTACACTCTGGGATGTTCCTAGTCATGACTTATATTAAGGTGAACATTGGTTACTAGTCTTGTCCATTCATTCGATCTGAAAACACACACTAGAAGAATTGCGCACCAAGACAGCAACATTTGACCTGTTTTTTACACTCATCTATTACATTACTTGATCTATATCTTTCTGTTTCATCCTTTGAGTAAGGACGTAATTTCCCTTCTTTTCTTCTTCAGTTTTGCTTCTTTCATTTTTCTTTCTTTCTTTTCTTGACAAATTAACATGATGTATTTCGATGTGAAGATTTAGTTATCTGCTTTTTTTCATGCTAGTTTTTATCATGAAATGGCTTCACATGCTAGTTTTCGTTTGATGATTTCATGCTAATTACTATATATGTATGCGCATGAAAGAATAACTGAAAGTGATGTGAGTAGTGACTTTAGCGGCAAAGTTGATTCTTCAGTTGCCCCTAGCTAGCTAGCCTCTTCATATTATCATGTAGAGGATTCATGTCCTCCTTACGTACTCAACATCCAATATCACTCGATCAGCCTTCAAATTTTTCTTTTAATCCAAATGTTTCACCATCTCTCTATTCATCATTGATTCTACTCGGTCTTTGCATGCATCCATCATAGGTAGATGTGATCCCTCATTCAGATGATTGCAAAGCATAATTCTGATGGTAGCCACTGAGATAGAATATATTCTAATTTTAGAGCTACGTACATTGTCATACTCTGCCTTATTAAAGTACCATTTACATTTTGAAAAATTTGAACTTTCAAGAGTGAAGACATGTACTGATCGATGTACATGAGTTGTCAAACGTGGAGTTATAGACTCAGTAGAGGATACTACAATGTTAATTATTAGTAACTTTACAGGCTGCAATATTACCGTTAATCGATAATTTCATTGTGATCGATCATCATGCAACATATGGATAGTCAACCGACAAAATGTTCTAGATGGACCTAGTTTGCTTTACAATAATGCTAGTCATGAATTGAAGACAGTAAGCGATCAAGTCTCTTAAAGAATCTTTCTCAGCATCTTGAGATTGATTTATTTTTTGTAGTCAATGACCTAATGTGCCTCTCATTCATGCACGAAATAATTGCCTAAATCTAGTGTTGTGTACGAATCCATGCCAATATGTTCTATGAGTCTCACTACCACTACAAGAGAACCTAGATTTTTTTTTTAAATGACGACATTTTTCATTCAAAGGTAGAAATATAGAGTTCCATGCCACTGGATTATCTGACCCGATAAAAAAAAACTCCAAACGTATTACTATGCTAATATGAGCCCAAATATAGGCAAACAATCCATAGTAGTGCGATACTGCAAAAAAATCGGGTGCTACAACCACTCCTTAACCGTCTAGGCACCATCTCCCTAATTAAGGAGCATTTTCGCCCAGGTCCAGAGAGGGAACTAACTCCCAGAGCCCTACAATGTCCAGTATGGCTCCAAATACCCCTGCTAGGCCCCAGTCCTGCCAAGCCTAAGAAGAATGAGCCCAGAGAGGCCCAATAGAGCCAAGCCCAAAGTGCAGCATGCACCCCTCAATGTTGAGCCCTAGCGGTAGACTATCGCCACCCCTGCTCCGACTTCTTAGCCTGAGACCATTCACTCCTCTGGTTGTTGTCCATCGGATCCCGCCACTTATCGCTAAAATGCAATATTCCGTCGTTCTGCGCTGCCATCAGGGATCCAACTGCTCGAGTTTGTCCCTTCCCAAATTTTTCGTTCACCGGGGACAACAACCCCATGCCGAGCAGAGCCTAGTGGTATCGTCGTTGGCTTGTCTTTTCTGCCGGGATCCACCACAAACCCAGTCGGGGCCGCTGGATCTTCCAGAACCGCCACCAGCTCCTCGGCGTTCTCCGTTCTCCGTCAACAAAAACTGGGATCCTGCAACCGAGCATCTCCTCCCAACTCCTCATCTGTTATGCGTCTTCCATTGAGATCCACCATCTGAAACAGACCCAAGCCTACCAAACACCTCATTCCAACCATAAGTCCCACCAAAACCGAGATCGCCACTATACTAAGGCCCTGTTTAGGGTTGAGGTTTTGTAAATTTTTTTGTTTTTTTTACGTACTGAGCTTTTTGCCCGTTTGGTAAAACCTAAATATATGCGTTTATTTAATTATTGCGGCTGCATACCTCTATTTTTGAAAGCAGGTGAGAGACAGCTTTTCCTCGTCTGCGTTCTCTGCAACACGCCTCAAGATGCGGAACTTAAATGAAATTTTCTGAAATCCCGAAACACCCTCAGCAAAATTCAATATTGACACTTCTAGATCAGATTTCACTCTAATCACCTCTCGCTCTTCTTTTTTTTTGGTTCGCGCGCTCCTCCTCCTAGATCTCCTCTGGTTTATGCGTGCCTCCGATTTCTGCTATGGTTTTGGCGCGATTTCTCCGAGTTCTCCTCTGGTTTAGGCGCCTACTCTTATTTTTGGGGTCTAGGATTTGTGCTCTATAAATACCTTCTTCCTATAGCTTGCTCTAGTCCGTTTTGTAAGTTTGCTTCTTCTATCTATGAATTCTAATTAATAAGTATTATCTTATTGGTTTGCTTGTCTATTGTTGATGGTTACAGTTGAGCTTGCAAACATTGGTTGAAGAAGAGTTCTAATCTCTACGAACAAGTATTGTTTCTGGGAAGGTGTGATATTATTTTTATATATATATATTTATTTGGTTGATTGGATTTGATTTGGATTTTATGTTGTTTTTGGGATGGGATTTTATTGACCATAAAGGTTTGATCTATAGCTTGATAATTGACCACACATATATTTGATATGAAAAATTGTTGCTGTCGAGACTTTAAGATTAAAATCATGTCTTAGTATCAAGAGAAATGGTTTTGATGTTTATCGTAATCTTGGTAGAGAATCATATAAATATACTCTCCTACTTGTGTTTATTTAATTAATTTCCTTATGTTATATGGTAGCAAACAAAAATATACTCTTGCATTAACACAGTGTGTGTGCATGTGTGTGGTAATCGTCTATGCAATAGTCTTTATGAATAAAAATATAGATAGTGATGAGATTATCTTTGTTATCTTATGCATGTTTATAAGGGAATTATAGTTTTGGTTAGTTAAGAGGCCAGTGTCGTTGAGTTAAACTTGATTTATATGATGACATAATATATCAAATAGGGGTTATATATGGTCAGATATGATGATGAACATGTTGAATAGGGGTCCAATGTCTGTGTATGAATCTCCACAGCTTTCTCTTATTTAGTTTTTTTTTCTTTTTCATTGTGAGGTCTAAACTGAGGACTAGCCCCTTGTGTGCTTCGAGCTGATGACTGGTCCCTTGTGTATTTGTAAGTATAGTTAGTGCTATTTGTAAACATAAAAATACATATCTTTCATCATTACTTCTATATCTTCTTTAATGTCTGATAATTGATAAGTAGTTAGTGTTGTTTGTTAGCTTATTCTTTTGTGTAAGTTTTGTTCTTCTTTGGTTAAGATGGGAAAGAAGAAGAATGACAACTCAATTGAGATACTCAATCTGAAAAATACAAACCTAAACCTAAATCAACTAGCTGGAATCCTCAGATAGTAGCTATATTCTTTGACTTGTGCATCAAAGAGGTAGAGAAAGGGCAACGACTTGGCACTCACTTCAGCAAGATAGGATGGGTAACTTTGATTGAAAGTTTTCATAAAGAGACTGAAAATAACTATGAAAAATCACAACTGAAAAATAAGTGGGATTCACTGAAAAAAGAATGGAGACTATGGAAAGATTTAATTGGAAAAGAAATAGGCCTCGGTTGGAATCTTACCAAGAATACTGTTGATGCGTCTGATGAATGGTGGAACAACAAAATACAGGTATGATATTATAACATATTTTGTCGTCTTATTATACAGTAGTAGTATGTAAAATTACATACTAACATTTAACTTTGTTTACAATTAATGCAGATCAATTCAAAATATGTGAATCTACGTGTTAAAGGCCTACATCCTGACATGGAAGCTAAGTTGGATTTGATGTTCAAAGGTGTTGTGGCTACATGAAAATATGCATGGGCACCTTCTTCTGGTTTACCACTCCTTGAAAATGGAGCTGCTCCTCAACATGCCATTTCCTTAGAAGGTGATTCTGATTCTGAGGAATTTGATCGGACTGAAATTGGACAGTCGTCTCAAATTGCCAAGGAGAAGGGGAGAAAGAGAAGTGAGCAAGACACACATACATCGAAAGGTAAGAAGACAAAAGTGGGGGGGGGGGGGGGGGGGGGGGTTGCACAAAGTTGTCTCTTGAAATTAAACGTCTTGTTGGCATAGTTGAGAATAGGAGTACTGCAACATCAACATTGATTAAAAGTGTACAATCTACTACTGTTTCTGAAGTGATGAAGGTAGTAGAAGGCTTAACTGGAATAGAGATTGGTGATCCTTTGTGGTGGTTTGCTACTGAGTTATTTTGCTCATAAGAGAAGAGAGAAATGTTCTCTAGATTGGAAAATCCTGAGATGAAGCTTCAATTTATTATTCGCAATCAGAAAGAAAAAAAAGTACAATACGTAGGAGTTGTGGTTACCCATGTTTTGATGCATTAACTTTCTTTTGTTGCAACTTGACTCTGTGAAAGTTTGGTTATGTTAGATTGAAGTTACTATGGTTATAAAGTGTTTGAAAGTTGTTTCTGGAAATAATATATGATTGTTAGTTCTTCTTATGTAGTTATATATCTTTTGGTTTTGAATTTTGATATCAATTTTCCAGGTTCAAGATATGGATGTGAATCATGTGATGGATATCATAAGAGAAGAAGATGAAGAGATTAATCAAACTATATGCATCTGTGCTGCTCTTGTTGAACTATATTATGAAAATTATATTCATAAAGTTCCTTTTATGGATTCTGCATTTACCGGAAATGTTTGGTTGATGGAGTTATTGGAAGGAAATGAAAGTCGGTATCATAACATGTTTCAGATGAACAAATATGTATTTTTGAAACTATGTGGTGATTCAGAGAATGTTTATCAGGTGAAGGCTTCAAGAAGAATGAGTGTCGTTGAGTAGTTTAGAATGTTTTTGTACACATTAGGTGAAGGTGCAGGAAACAGGAATGTGCAAGAGCGATTTCAACGATCTGGTGCAACTGTTAGCCAATATTTTAGTGAATTGCTCGATGTGACCTGTGTCATGGCTCAAGAACTCATCAAACCAGTTGATCCTGAATTTAGAAGCACTCCACCTGAGATTTTGAGAGATACTAGATATATGCCCCATTTTAAGGTATATCTTCCATATTGTACTATTTCTTTTTTCGGGCAATATATTTTTGGTGTACTTGAGTTAACAATATGTTTATTTTTGGCAGGACTGTATAGGAGCTATCGACGATGTTCATGTCAATGCCAAAATATCACCTAGTGAACAAGGTCCTTATATTGGCAGAAAAGGAATGCCAACTCAAAATATAATGGGAGTGTGTAACTTTGATATTCAATTCACTTTTGCATGTACTAGTTGGGAAGGCACTGCTCATGACACCAGAGTGTTCCAATCGGCAATTCACAATCCAGCTTTAAATTTTCCTAAACCTCCAAATGGTAATTGTACTTACATAATGCTCTGTATACATTTTGAATTATATGCAATCATACTATTATTTATTTTCAGAAAAGTATTATCTAGTTGATGCAAGATACCCACAAACGAAAGGATATTTGAGGCCATATAAATGTCAAAGGTATCATCTTCCAGAATTTCGTAGATGTGCTCAACCAACTAGATATAAAGAGGTATTCAATCATGCACACTCATCTCCTAGAAGCGTTATAGAGCGCACTTTTAGAGTATGAAAGAAAAGATGGAATATTTACTGGACATGCCTACCTATCCATTCGAGAAGCAGGTGAAAATCGTGTTAGCAACGATGACACTTCATAACTATATAAGAAGATACGCTCAACATGATTGTGTTTTTGATGAAAGCGAAAACCTTTGTGACAATGAAGAGATAGATATAGAGCTCGATACAGAAAATAATAATGGTCCAGTTTCAAGAAAAATGAAAGTATTGAGGAACAATATTGCATCAAGCTTGATTGGACAACCGATTTGAACAAACCATAGAAATTATAGTTTGTAGTTTTTTTCATTAATTTTTCTCATGTTTATCGACATTTTTCATCAAATGAACTTGCGTGTTTAATTGAATGCTAGTAATCTACAGCCGCGGATCCTCCCCAAGTCATGAGGAAACATAAGTTTGAATAATTTTGAGTTATACAATTATGTTTAATTTGGTCATTTTATGTAATCATTGTATATATTTTTACGTTAGAGTTACCCAACACTCAGACGTACTCTGCTTATGTTAGAAAAGGCAGTCCTAAATAATTGGTTTACCAAATACCAAATAGATTAAATTTATAGCTGATTGTTCTTACTGCTGAGTTTTTATGTAGCTGATTTTTCTCACAACAATGCCAAACTAGGCTTAACAAACAGTGGCGGTGCACGTAAGTATATATGCACGTAAGTATATACTATATATACTAGGCCTAACAAAAATATTTTAAATATTTAAACTATATATGCACATAAGTATATACTATCAATTACAAAAATTGTCCTTGTCGAAGTTTCATATTGAATATATTTCATAATAAATTTATCGTCATTGGTAACAGTTATGATTTATCTTAACGTGTAAAGTCAATCGATCATTCACTCGTCTTCAATTCTAATGCGCAATAATTTTTATCACAAACTTATCGAATTAAAGATTTTTGATATAAGACGTGCAGAGAAACTAACTATAAGTTAACTATGATTATAAGCTATATCAAATATAAATATTTATATGAAAGACATTAAGTTCTATAATTATAGACAATTAGTGTAAATACATAATATTATACTCTGCACTTTTATCTATTAATAATTAATAATAGGCAAATAATATATACGGGCGGGCCAGGGCTTATTTTTTTTTTTATCCCAACAACTTACAATCAAGTAGTTGATTTGGTCAATAACTCAATATGTCTCGTATACTATACATTGCAAGTTATCAAAGTAATGGTGGTGTACTATATGCTCATTCTCAAATGTGAGGGGGCACCATGACTGGGGCTCACCCTGTATAGCTCCGCCCATGCTAACAAGATGCGGCCGAAACCCAAAGGTTTGTCCGCCAATCGTCTCCGCAGAAACAGAGCCGAGGTTAAGACGTCATCACAGAAAACAGAGTCTAAGGGTTTATTCTGTGTCTCAAATTGCCTATATCAATAGAGAACCTATCATATATCCATATAAATATGAATGGAAATTAAATAAGGTATTTCAATAACAAATTAATTCGATTACTCCTCGATCACGGTACAATGAGTCACAAACTCGATACATTACTATTGGATCGGATTAGATAACCATAGCTAGCTAGGCTTTCTTTGGAGAAAAAAAATCTATGAATTACTAAACTACGTATATAAAGGGGGAACTTATGGATTCTTTAGGTATAATAAAGAGGGAAACAGATGCATTTTTGGTTTATATAGGTTTGTCTTTAATCATGTTCATTAGAGCAACTGCAGCGGCAGCGTCCTCTCGGAGGACGTCCTGCAAAAATGGTGGGGACCGTCGGAAAATAGCACGTCAGGAGGCTGGGGAACGTGCACCGGTGAGGATGGGAGGGGTTGACCGCACGGCGACCTCGAGGACGTCCTCTAGCCCGTGCTAGAATCAATCGCCGGAGAGGACTTCCCCCTGGCGGATCCCACGCTCGTGGGTGATGTCAGGTGGGAAGTTAAAAAATTTGAATCTTACACGCGCCAGTAAAAACGTTTTTTTTTTTACAAATTAACTGAGCCAATGACAACCCGCCACGTGGCAGGCTGTCGGCCCACTAAACCTGCAACGGTAGGATCAATCTGGATCGTCCAATTCAAATGTGATTTCCAATCCACCGGCTAAAATTCAAAGAAAACGGCTACTGACTTTTCTGATTTTTTCAGAACGGGCAACCACAAAAATACGACGAAAAAAATTCAAAAAAATCCCAAAAAATTTCTAAAAACCCCCTACTATTTTTCTATAAATACTACCTTCATTTTCTCAAATACTTCACACCAATTTGTGCAAAACAAATTCTCTTCCTCCTCCCTCTCTACTCTCTCTATCTCACAATCTCTTTGTTTTTTTTGGCGAAAAATGTCCACCAACTGGCTCATGTCGGAAGATGTACAACTATGCATATCATATTGTCGTCATAGTGTATGCCCTATCTCCGGCAACAAACAAAAGGTCGACAAATTGTGGGAAAAAATTCACAGCGATTTCCAACAAAATTGGGTGATGGGTCAAGGTGAAGCGAGGGCGGAACCTAGGTCCCAAAATGCACTTGCCTCCTTTTTTGCTAAGTTGAAGCCAAATTTGTCACAATGAAAATCGGCTCTTGCATACGCGAGAAGGAACCCGGAATCTGGCGGAAATGTGTATGATGAGGTAATGATTTTTTTATATTGGTCCTTTCAATTTTAATTAATTTTATGAGATATATAAAACATGAAATATTAATTCGTAACTTGTAATTTTTTTTTTTGTAGTTAAGGAAAGCCCAAACGTTTTATGTGGGGGAAAAAAAGAAGGAGTTTGCGCACTTTGCGTGTTGGGAAGAGGTCAAAAATCATCCCACCTTTAGAGTCGTCGAAACTACCACTCAACCTTCTTACAATTCATACTTCGAAGAAACACCTACCGTTAATGAAGTATCTCCTATCGTCAACTTGGATGAAGATGAAGTGATGCCAACATCACAAATCAACCTTGGAGGAACCTCAAGCCCGCCTAGACCTCAAGGAGTGAAGGCGGCCAAGGAAGCAAAAAGAAGGGGAAAGAAGGCCATGACACCATCGAATGAAGTTAGAGATGAGACTTTGAAGAGCATTGTGGCTAATCAAAAAATGTTTGCCGATTGGACGAGGGCAAATGATTAAAATCAACGAATACTTGATGAGAAAAACTACAAATTGAGGGCACGAGAAGAAGAAACAAGAATCATGACAATGAATTTCGAGGCTATGACCCCAAATTCAAAGAAGTACTTCATGAAGCGGAAATCGGAGATCCTTCAGCAAGTAGATGACGATGAAGGAGAAGTCGGCGATGCTAGCTTTACCGATTGTTATCGTCCCCGCAACCTTGATTTTAGTGATTAGTTTAGTTTGTCTTAATAATAAATCTATACTTGGCATGTCATTATGTAATTTTCATTTTCAAGAAATAAAATTGCACTTTATTTATTTAAGAGATCTTCAAACACATTACATTTATTCATAATTAAAGGCAAACACACATACAAAAGGGAAACACACATACAAAATGCAAACACACATACAAAAGGAAAACACACATACATCGCGCATGTTATTTACAGATGTTCACCGGTTTCAAGAAACCAGTTATGCTTCACTAAGTCCTTTTGAAGCTCACCATGGAGAAACACTGATTGTAAATCGACGAGACGGTCGCTAAACCGTTGATGATTTTGATCTCTTCCAACTGGCTCAAATGGAATCCGGTTACCATTTTCATCCACCGGCCCATCATATACTATTGAAGCAGTAGCTGGATTTTGTAAATCTTCTTCCTCGTACTCCTCAAAATCATCTTCCACAAATTCTTCTTCAACAATCATGTTATGCATGACGATGCAAGCCAACATGATCATTTTCAATGTCAATTTGTGATGACACATGGCTGAGTGACGAATGATAGCCCAACGAGATTGCAAGATGTCAAAGCACCTCTCCACATCTTTACGATATGACTCTTATTCCCGTGCGAACAACTTCTGTGGTTGATCTTGCGGATTGGAAATTGTCTTGACAAACGAGGAATACCTCGGATATATTCCATCCGCTAGATAATAAGTGTGGTGGTAAGTCATACCGTGGACTTTATACGTCGAATGCGGACTTCTTCCGGCAAGGAGCTGGTCGAAGACATCCGAGCTGTTCAGCACATTAATATCATTTTGTGCTCCAGGCATCCCAAAGAAGCTGTGCCATATCCACGTATCATATGACGCCACCGCCTCTAAGATTATGGTCGGACGAGCCTTTTGGCCCGAGTATGCCCCTTGCCAGGCTGTTGGACAATTCTTCCATTCCCAGTGCATGCAGTCGATGCTTCCAATCATACCAGAAAATCTCCGTTGCCTAGCCCTTCTTAAAAGTCGAGTTATGTCACCCGCATTTGGAGCGCGGAGGTAACGGTCCTTGTAGAGCAAGACCACTTGTGTGCACCACTTCTTCATGCATTCCAACGTTGTTGACTCCCCCATCCTTGTGTACTCAGTACACTGATCTACGGCTGCGCCGTACGCCAACATTCGTATAGCACCGGCCATCTTTTGCTCGGGGATGAGTCCTTGCAATCCAGTGGCATCTGCTCTTTGATGCCAAAATGGGTCGTGATTACAGATGTCTGTCTTGATCCGGTTGAACAAGTGCGTGCTCATTCGGAACCTTCGGCGAAAATCTTACTCGTGGAAAACAGGGCATTCCACGAAGTAATCTTGAAGCAGATTCTAACCCCTAGGTTCCCTTTGCCTTGGATGGTTTGGACGGCGGCGGCGGCGGGGTGGCTCATCATCAAACGTGGCACCTACCATGGTTGCATCATTGATGAAGGAATTCATCATTGTGGTAGCTTGCCGACGTTGTTGGCGCCTCCTCCTGGAAGACTCATCGTAATCGTTATGATTCATTTTCTGGATGAGAAAAACGGAAGAATTGTGTTTAGGTGTAGAATATCAAATGACTTATGCGTGTTGTGAGGTTTCAATCTTTAGGAGCCAGAGATGATGATTTTATAGCAAAATTATGATAATCTGATTTTGAAGGATGAGTACACGTGTCACATCCTCATTTGTCGGAAATCTCACCAGAAATCTTCATCAATAATTTTGCCGACAGTGACACGTGGATGTGACACGTGTCTCATTATCATTGGTTAGAAATCTCACCGGAAATCTTCATCAATAATTTAGCCGACAGTGACACATGGATGTGACACGTGTCGCATTATCACTGGTTAGAAATCTCACCGGAAATCTTCATCAATAATTTAGCCGACAGTAACACGTGGATGTGACACATGTCACAATATGAGTCGTCGAAAATCTTATCGAAAATTTGGTTTAATAATGTACATGATAATGACATGTGTCGCCTAGTTATTGGATAAACATATTACAAATAATTAATCAAAATTTAATTTTATGATTATGAATAGTAATAGGAATTCATATTTGTTGCACTGCTGCACAAAAAAACTGAATAGGAAGCCCTATTTGCTGAATAGTAACAGGAAGTCCTGAAAATATGAATTCCTCGCTAATAGGAAGTCCTAAACGGGTGCGGATGCTCTTAGATGGCATGCAGGATATATTAGACTCTCTTCTTCTTTTTTCATGTTGACGTCAGGAATATAGAGGTGGCTCGCTTCTACCCTGAGTTAGGTTTCTTATCGATCTCAAAAATCTGATTGATGTTAATGCATGTGAAGAAATGAAAAGAAAATTTATGAAGTTAGTTATAATTACTTATAAATCTGTGATTGTGATCAGCAAAATTAAATCAATAGCACGGCTCTTTAATGATTCACTTGTGGGCTTGTAGATGACAAACGAAGTCACATGAGTTGCTTAATTATAAGATCGATCGATCACGAACTCGATCATCAGCCAATCTATTGGATAGATAGAATAGTGTTCATAAGTCGAAACTTGAAAGTACCGACACTTTTACTGTGCAGTGCGTAATATTAGTAGTGTACGCATAGTGCTTGCCCGGCCGATCGGAATTGAAGTGGTACACAAAGTCCCAGTTCGATCGTAAAAAAGCTGCAAAGATTTATCTTCCCCGTACGCTTATTAGCTGCAAGTCTGCATGTGCATGATATAAGGCTGCGTGGTAAAATTATAATCAGTGATCGATGAAGACAATGCAAGAAAGAACGGCCTATCGTTAACACCATGCATGCCATCACCAGCAGGCACGGAGCCACCTTGAGCCCAGGGTAGGCCCAGGCCCCCCCTAGATTTGGTCAAGTATATCTTATGTGCATCACTTGCATTCATTCTAGGCTAGCACAATGGTAAATGCATAGAGATGTTAGTGTTAGGTTTTGGGTTCTAATCTCAAAACATGCAATTTTTTCATGAAGTTTTTTTGTTTTCCATTGTTTCCAGTCTATTTTTTCCATTGGTTTCCATTGTGTGCATTATAGGCCCCCTCTGACTTTATATTCTGGCTCCGTCCCTGATCACCAGCAGGCCGGTACTGTATCAGGTTCAAATCGACTCGTTAGGTAAGTTGCCTTCATCATCAAGCTAGCAGGTCAGAATTAATTTCTTAAATATACATACGTGCTTTCTGAGTTTCTCACATTTGCTAAAAGAACTTAGGATAATATATTGTGGCACTAGTGCACAACGTACGTACGCAAGCTTCTTAAAAAATGAGTGCAGTCTTAGGCATGTTCATTTTGATTTCCGAAACTCTGGTTTGCGAAACTGTACGTCTTGTTCAGTTCGTTCGAGCTGAGCTTGCAAATACTTAGCTAGCTAGTTAGAGATATGAAAGAACCAAAAACTTCAAGTATTTGATTCACAAAACTCGACGATGGTAAAGAAAGGACCCTCTGGTAGGAGAATCCCGCATTCCACGGTAAATTTAAAGTGGACCTGCGATCAGGGCCGTCTACCCGTGCACTCTCACGTACACACCTGTCTATCATGTCGTCTTTTGCCCGAGTCCAAATACCAAATCTCTACCGCAGAAAAATTGATTTCTTACGTGGCATCATCTTGTCGATTCTTACCCTTCTGCCTCGTTCAACGTGTACCGTACAAGATTGCTGTCGCGTCCCCATCACTAAAGCCCTAGCTAGGCCCTCGATCAAGTTTTCCCTCTTCTTCTTTAATTTTTTTTTCCGACGACGACGGGTCCCAAGTTACCGGTCAAAAAATTTGAAGCGTTAAAGGGCGTGAGTATCCGTACGGACGAAGACTGGTAGGGTTTGATCCAAGAGGATATTAAGATAAAAATTACTTTTGAGGAAAAAGAAAAAGAAAAAGAACAGAGATTAACCGAGATTTTGCTGAAGATAGGGACATGGAGACGTCTTGTCATGTCGCCTTGGAGTAAATTGATATCTCTGAAAGAACTGAACAGTATGGCAATTTTACCAGAAATGAAATGAACTGGAGATTCTGCGTGGACTTGACCGATGGCCACTCCGGCAACCAATGATCCTCCGATTAGGATGGGTATTTTTTTTTTTTTGAGGTGTTAAGGATAACCAAAAGGCCTCTTAGGCATAAAACAAATCTCCTGGTTCATGTGAAATAGTCATGTGCATTACAACACAGTGCATAGGTAGTTAGGTTAAATCCAAATGGCTAATTCTGCTTACAAAAAAGATCAAAGGATCTTATAAAAAAGAAATCAAAGGGCACATGGTTTATTTGTTTTGAAAGTCGACATGGCAATTTCGAAAGTGTTTTTAACAGAAATTGGGTTACAAATTAATTATTACACAAACTAATGAAACCATCTCGTATTGGTAAGTATTCCTGGTGTGTAACTTCACTATCTGAGTTGCCAATGCAAATAGGAGTTAAAGAAAATGAGCGATTTGACCTTATCATTGGGCATTCCTGCCATTCCATAATGGCATAATCCTCTCAACGTACTAGCTAGCTACATAATGGCAAACAATTACATTTGAGGTCAAATAGCATTTTATATAATTTTGAAAGTAACCCTTCAGCCATCATGGGTTCCTGCCTACATATAATTTTCCTTTCCTTCTTGGTTAGCATCAAATCAAAGCTAGAACGCTTTTGAACTTTTGATGCATAATGAGGCTCAGGCCGGACTGACTAGCTAGATTGGTCAAGTGTTTTAAAGGCTATTCAATATTTCAATTACTATACACTGGTGCGTGGCTGGCCTAACTAGATGCTTAATTTCATATATTTAGCTTACTGCACGGGCGTGGTGATCGATATCCAAGGAGACTGGGATATACAATTTGACCGCTCGATCACGAACCCGGCCGGCCTGCTGAGTTCGCTGCTGCTAGAAGCTCAGGGCGGTACGTACTATAAACAGTTACACTATTAGATGCATATATCATCCAAATTAGTAGTTCAATTTTTACTGCTAGGACGTCTATTATCTGCTTATTCTCTCGAGAGGTTTCTCTCTCTCTCTCTAGATCGCCCCATGCCAGTAATCCCAGTATATGTAACTGGACCACCATGATTGAACTAACCCTAACCCTAACTAGCTAGATAGCCGTTAAATAAAGATTCAGATCAATAATATGACCTACATGCATGCAGGCTCGGTTTTGACCAATGATAGCTAGTTAGGTGTACGTCGACCATAGAATGCGAAATAATAAAGTGTTGAATTGACCTATCGAACATGAGATCACGTTGGAATCATCGTCAGAGATTCTCTATTTTCATGTGGCGATACTATTTATGCGTCATCGATCGTAGCCTTCCTCATTTGGAATTTCCTGGATCTGTAGCTAGCTAACCAGGCCTGCGGCGGAGCTGATCAATTTAGATTCAGATTTTTTTAAGAGAGAAAATTAGATCAGATCTGTCCAATTTATATGTCGGATATTTAATAGTTAAATTCAGATCCAGATTTGATAAATCAACGGAACGGATCTGAACCCATTTATCAATATGTTAATTACTAATTTTTTTTATCAATATGTTAATTATTATCAATATGCATGCATGTCACATATATGACTCCATTTTATAACCAAAATATTTTATCAAAAAAACACTAGATAGACTAAATAAAATAAAAAAGTTCTAATTTACATCGAGGAAATTGATAAGAACATATATTATTTTAGGTTTTTCAATTATTTAATTAATTAATATTTTTATATAACTTATCAAGGACATTTATATTTTATTTTAAAAAATAAACTTTCAGATTACAAACATTTCTATAAATAAAAGTAAATTATATTAAATAAGTTAAATAAACGGAATCTTGTGATCCAGATTTGATCTGTCTAGTACACTGATTAATGGGTTCGAGTCACAAACAGATAAACGGGTCCAAAAATTAGATTCATATCTATTTAATAAGTACGGATCTGGATCAAAATTCTCTCCGTTGAGAGTTCTATAGCTAACAGTAAACATGGTCGATCTTTATAGATAAAACTGTACCCTGTGTGTCTGTAACAACTACTCGTATATAAATGGTGTCAGCTGTCTGTGTTTCGAATTCGAAGTGTCAGATCGTGAAGATGCTTGGTCTAAGTGAGACACTAATTAATTAATAAGGTAATACCTAAACAGTGCGTTAAGTTCGTAGTAGTGATACTATCTTTCGGTTCTGACTGAACGTGCTTATTACAGTACAGTTACTCTATTCATTTCCTTTATTTTTGCTCTGTCTAATTAGAGTTTTGCCAAATTTAGGGACAGGAGCTCACCGTTGTCCTGCTGTCACAATCTCCAGCTTCCTTGGTTATGGATGTCATTATGGAAAGATCTACAATATGTTAGCATGGTCATGATCAAATTGCTCGATTGGTTCCTCGATGATACGCGTGCACCTTAAATCTGATCGATTGAAGAATATTTAACACGAACAACAACAAAAACACTAAATTTAGTTTATCAGTAAGACAATAGTAAAAGATTGCGTTATAGAAATGAAGCTGCAGCACAGAGCAGAAGCGATCACACCTGATTATAACTTTTTTCATTGTAGTTTTAGTACTGATTCCTCCCAAGAACGATAGCTGCCCTTAAACAATGGAGTGAACTAATTTTATTTTCTGATGAAGCAAACATAAATTATGAAGGTCGAGCGTGCACTTTCTAAAGAGCATGGTCCAAAGCTGGGAATGATTCAGCATGCCATTTAGCTCCAACAAGATATGGGCCTCCAGCAACGGGCCCGAAAACATAATAAAAAATCTAACAAGGAAAGGAGCGAAAATGATGGGATTGGATTCAGATTTGAGCGCCACCACCGACACAACAGGCGCCATTCTCTCTCTCTCTAGATCACAATCACAATGGGTTCTCTTCCGCCGTCGTCGTCCGACCTCTTCCTCCCGCATTCCAATGGAAAACGAAGCACCGCCGAATCCGCAATCGACGAAAGTACCCTCCTGAACCTCTTCAAATCCCAGCAGAGCCACCTCAACTTCTTCTTCCAGCACCTTGACCTGTCCCAGACCTTAGCCTTCACCACCACCCTCCTCCACTCCTCCGGCACCATCTTTTTCTCCGGCGTCGGAAAATCCGGCTTCGTCGCCAACAAGATCTCCCAAACCCTCGTCTCCCTCGGCATCCGCTCCGCCTTCCTCTCCCCTCTCGACGCCCTCCACGGAGACATCGGCATCCTCGCCGCCGATGACGTCATCGTCCTCTTCTCCAAGTCCGGCAACACCGACGAGCTCCTCCGCCTCGTCCCTTGCGCCAAGGCCAAACGCGCTTACCTCATCTCCGTCACCTCCGTCGCTCCTAACGCCCTCGCCGCCGTGTGTGACATGAATGTTCATCTCCCTCTCGAGCGCGAGCTCTGCCCCTTCGATTTGGCCCCGGTCACCTCCACCGCCATACAAATGGTCTTTGGCGACACCGTCGCCATCGCTCTCATGGGCGCCAGAAACCTCACTAAGGAGCAATACGCCGCCAACCATCCCGCCGGACGCATCGGAAAGTCTCTCATTTTCAAGGTCCAAACCCTAATTCCCCCAATTTGTTATTATTTTATCGTCATCATTATTATTATTGTGATTTTGAATTTGTGTGGAATTTGTGTGAAGGTGAGAGATGTTATGAAGAAAGAGGAGGAATTACCGGTGTGTAAAGAAGGGGACATGATAATGGAGCAACTGGTGGAGCTAACGAGCAAAGGCTGCGGATGCTTGCTTGTAATCGACGACGAGCATCGCCTGATCGGGACATTTACAGATGGAGATCTGCGGCGGACTCTGAAGGCCAGCGGAGAGGCTATCTTCAATCTCACGGTTGGGGAAATGTGCAATAGGAGTCCGAGGACCATTGGCCCCGACGCAATGGCTGTTGATGCCATGCAGAAAATGGAGGCTCCTCCTTCACCTGTGCAGTTCTTGCCTGTCATCAATGAGCAGAACACACTCATTGGCATTGTCACTCTCCATGGATTGGTTTCAGCTGGCCTTTGATTTCTTCATGTACTTGTACATTGTATTTGTTGTAGTTGTTGATGATGATGATCATTCGTTGTATACTAAAAGTTGCAGTCACCCTTTTGGCCCTTGGGTACTGGGGCTCATTTGTTGTACCACTATTCTTTCTGGTGTTTTAGAAGGATATGAAATGTGCGTATGATGATTCTTTGTACGTCTTCCGTTTCTGGTTACTGGTTACAATTGTACCTGTGATAGTATACCAAATTACAGTATCAGTTTGTCAAGTTTGATCGTCTTTCGAAACGGAGAAGAGATATAGTAGCAAGGCAAAGAAAACCAAAATTACTCGTGAAGATTACAGTTTTTACTCCATACACTGATGCACTAAGCTAAGCTGATGTTATTCGGTTAGAAGAGTACAATGAATACAACACAAGCCACAATGATGACTGCATCCCATGCCTTATTGGGGTGGTGGAATGTTTTAATGAATTTGTGTATTGATACAATGATACCGCTACTGAGCTACAATAAACCAACAACTAGCCATCACTGTCATTACTAAGAACGGTAATATGAACCTCTGGCGCCCTACTTTCGGCTTCGTGAGGAGAACCCAGCAGCTTGTCAAGATCTGGTACGATATCCTCGGAATCTGAGGATGATTCACTTGAACTTACAGATGAAACATCAGAGGCTACATCTATTGGGAGAGTACGGGCTTCTACCGCTGCCGCTGGCAGTTCCAAGCCTTTATGTTCAGTTGAGATGATTGATTTCTCTACGTTGATGCAAAAAGCAGAATTTCCACCATTGCCATTTGCCGTTGTGGCATTTACTGATCCTATTGGAATATCATTTCCTTTCAGGGTGTTGGAGATAGAAGATTGCAGCAGGCGTGCCTTCAATTCCATTCTGATGCTAGAAGCAGCATCGAGGGATGCTGTTGGATTACCATTCGTCTTCAACATGTTTGAGATTGTAGATTGCAGCACACGTGCCTTCAGTTCCGCCTTGATGCTAGAAGCAGAACTACAACTGCCAGGTGATGATGATGCATCTTGGGACATTTGCTCTTTCATTTTCAATCTATCAGCCACAGAGATGGGATCATCTACCTTAACAGTTGATTGTCCGCTGCTTTTTGGAAGATGTTCATGCAAAAAAAGTCCAAGGTCATCTTTTGCCCATTTGATGACTGCACTTAATTTTCCTTCTAAAGCTTCAAGAAGCAGGTTTAATTCACTGATCTCATGACGGTAGAGGAATTTTTTGTTACTCCAAGCACAGGAACAGAGCTGCTTTGCATGAAACAGACATGAAAATATGTCTCCAGAACAAGGACAACCTACTGCTGAAAAATGCAGATCAGAGAAACAAATACTGCATTCCCTTTTCTTGGTTGCATCAAAATCAGAAGTCATCCTCTCTGACTTTAAAGAAGTGCAAAAATATCTCCTTCGAATGTCCTCAGACTTGAGACGTGACTAAAAAATTTAAGAGAATAGATCTATCAACAACCAGGTTAAAAGATGCATAGTGGAGTCTCAGTAAGTGCAAATTATAAACTAAAGAAGGAAAAGGAAAGAGCAACCTTTTTATTTCTTTTGAGAATAAGGAAATATCAACCACTACCTAAAACTACAAAGCCTTTGATTTAAAAACAAATAGAAACTAAAACCTACTTTCAACTTCAACAATGCTAGCGCAATTTCAATCAAAAACATGTAGGTTACCAGCTAGATCAGCAGTGTACTAAATTTAATTTATTGTTGTGGAACAAGAGGAATTACCTTGAATGCTTCAGTTAAGATCCCATCCATTAAGCAGGCGTCTTTCCAGCAAAGATTGTCTGAGGTTTTGTTCTTTTTCAATAGTGAAATCTCCCACTGTGCCCTGACGGCTTCTCTAGCTGCCCCAAGCAACAGCTTATCATAGGATAAACATGTTTTCCATCCCCGTTCAGTGTAATGTTCAACAGCATGCTGTCCATGAGGCAACCAATCTAGAGAAGCAAAACATGCTCTCTCAGAAACATTAAAGCCTGAATCAAATCCTGAATGATAGGCTCCAGGGAAGACAAGGACAAACTCTCCAGGATTCTGAATGCAACGGAAGACAGGTGTAACATCTGACTTCAATACAGAGGGGGGTACTTGTTGAACCTGTACCAAAAATTCTATGACATGAAAATTGATAAATACTAATAAAGCAAAAGGTCAAGCGACATTCATATCAGAAAACCAAATATTAGAGTAGCACGTAACCAATAAAAAAAACAAAAAGGGTAGTAGGGCTCACCAGCCTATGCTGTTCTAATAAATGTGGAAAGGACTTCCTCATGTTTTCCTCAAAATATATACGAGAGTTCTCAGGGACACCATACCAGATTTTAGGAGCACCTAGATGATTGTAACACAAAGAGTATAAATGGTGCTCTTCAACTCTCTGTTAAATAAAATAATGAATTAGACCAAATTATGATCAACCAAAGTACATACCAACCAATCATAGACTTTATTCAAATCAAATGATCATACTTGAAAGACATAATTAACCCATGGAAAACATAATTGCAGCAGAAGAAATATTATTGGGTATTAGATCTTACCCAAAGACTAGATGAAAAACACATTCCAATGTGAGTCTGAGGCACTAAGATCTGACATGTGTCAGGGATTTCAAAAGAAAGAAGAGAACCAGGAAGTCTAGGCAGATTATTTAAATTCCAGCCAGATCTCAAGTATTCAGGGTGTGATGTGTCGAAAATAGTGGAATCATGTGAAACAGTTGGAAATCCACTGCCAAAAGCTTTAGTCTCTGAATGATCACCAGAATACACCTGGACAGTACACCATAAGCTACCAAAAGAAAAGGAAGCAAACAAGAATGTTAGCCAATGATCATCTCATACCTCAATTCCTTCAGTTGAGTTTTCAATGATACATTTATATTCAGCTTCGATATTCTCCACTGATGGCTCCCACTGCTTTTGATCATCGCTTTTGCGGAAATACTGACGCTTGAAATCATCTGCATATGTCTTAAAACTTTCCAGGGTGAACTCCAGACTCGGTTCCGATTCAAAGCAATTAACATCAGACTGCCCAGTTTCACCCAAACTTGAGGTAGATCCGAATCCACATTCCACACCCACTCTCGAGATTCTTCTTTTCTTTGTTTTGCTCTCATCAGATCCATCCATATTACTCACCACCCCCTCAATCTGCTGAATATGGGGAATAAAAGTAGAGCATTTCCATTTGCTGTTTGCCTCAGTAAGGGATGGAAGTTTCCAGGAAGGGGGAGGACTAATACGACAGATACCATATTGTGCTGCTCTTACACTTATACTTGAAATATACTTATAAGTGTCTAAAAATTCCTGCAGAAGAAACTCAATTTCTTTCAGAAAAGATTCAAAGAAAGACTAAAATTATATAAGACAGTCAGCATTCAACCAAATATCCACAGAGCATCTCTGTCATAAAAAGAATGCCCAAAGTAACCATGTTAATAAAAATACAGACAAATTTCAGTTTATCCCCCTTAATTTTGACTCAAACATCATGTTGGTCTTTTTTGTTTCAAAGTTGAATGTTTTACTCTTAAACTTTAGCTCAGACATCAATCTAACCCCTCCGTTAGTTTTCTATCCAATTTGACCGTTAAGTGATGACATGACAATTGCTACATCAACAAGTAGGTACCATGTACTACCAAAAACAAATTCCTATTTTAATTTTTTTTAAATAGTTTTATTTTATTTCTAATCTTTAATTTTTATTTTGATCGTCTCATTTTTACTTTTGCCTTTTATCATTATTTTTTTCTTTTTTGATCTCTCATAAAAAGAAAACTAATATAAAAGAATAATAAAAAATGTTTTTAAAAGAGATTGACGAGATTGCAATTAGTCATAAAATTGCAAGAGAAAAAAAAGACAATCGCAATTATTTTTAGTTTAAACTTTGTCTTTATCTTCTTCTTTTTAAAAAAAAAACATTTTTTCATTCTTGTTATTTTTTTTTCCTAGAATTTTACATTTATTTAGTGATATTGCAGTCAATCATGGGGTTGCAAGAGAAAAAAAAAATTAGAAAAATTGCGATCTTGTCTCTTATTTTCTCTCTCTCGCAACTCTACGACTAATTTCAATTTTGTCGATATCTTTTTTTTAACATTTTTATTATTCTTTTATATTATTTTTCTTTTTATGAGAGATCAAAAATGAAAAAATAATGATAAAAGACAAAAATAAAAATGAGACAAGGTCAAAATAACAATTAAAGATTAGAAATAAAATAAAATTAATTTTAAAAGAAAATTAAAATATAAATTTATTTTTGGTAGTGGAACCTACTTGTTGATGGGACAATTGTTATGTCATCACTTAACGGTCAAATTGGATGAAAAATTAACGGAGGGGTAAGACTGATGTTTGAGCCAAAGTTTAAGAGTAAAACATTCAACTTTGAAACAAACGGAACTAACATGATGTTTGAGCCAAAGTTAAGGGGGGTAAACCGAAATGTCTTAAAAATAATCACCTCATGTGTTGGGTAGAAAACAGGAGCATTTTCGAGCGGGTCTATTTTTGCACCCTCAGGACGCCACCTTCCTGTTACCTATCCCGAATATGTCATCACAAATATCAAGTGGAAGAGTGAGCTTGACATGTCAATGGTTTTAGAAAATAAAAGAAGAATGGGAAGGTCGAAACTAGCACCGAATAATCATACAATTAATAGAGAAGACAATAAACTGAGTGAATAAAAATCTACCTTTGCACTGGATTCTGGAGTTCCAGGATTAACACCAAAATTCCTGAGGCACGTTTTCGGAAGGGTTTCCTGAAAAGAAAAGGTATTCACAACTCACAGCAAGAAATTTATGCAGAAACCTCTGTCAATGTTACAAATGCTCTCAGCTTATTATGTTTGGCAAATTATTAGCAACAGAATCCAAATATGTACATGGGAAATTTAACACTTCATCCAATTTAAAAAGGGGTAAAGGCACTACTGAACCCAGACAAGATATTTTTTAGCTCTAAACATATGGCCATAGATAGAGTATACAGTACATACTTGACAACATTGATAAAGCAATGTTGCAAATATGACAATAAATACAAAGAAGCCGTATTTTTCTGACAATATTCCTGCTCTTAGTTTAATTGATGATGATAACATATAATTCAATTTGTAAGCAGCGACATTATTCAAACACATAACCAATTTGAGAATATAGCTCAGAGTACTTTCATGCTCAACATAAGCTGATATATATGACACACGAATGAAAATGGAAGGAGAGAAAATGAACCTTATCAATCGGTTCAGGGTCAGGATCCTTTAGAGTGTTATCACTTTGGTCGAAAAGTATCCACGGTCTATGCTTAAGAGATATTTTGACCTTCTCCAAGGCAGTCATGTCAGATGTCGCATCCATCTGCATAATAGCCCCTTGTTTGGAAACATCCATGGCAGCGTTGGATTTACTGGTTTCATCATTTCTCACAACTGACTCTTCTGCCTTCTTCAGTGTGAAGGACGTACGTGGTGCAAAACCAGGTGGAACCAAATGGTCTTTCATATTGTATTTAGTCCTTATAGCATTATGCAACAAATCGTACTGCAAAAGGAATAGTACACAAATGAAACCAAAAAAAAAGGTACAGATGACGAATTAAAAAATAAAAAAATACAGATGCAGAAATAGCAATCAGAATTGGCAAATAGAGAAAACATCAAAAAGATCAACAAATGTTGTAACAGTGGTGCAAAATGCACCGGCTTCATATACATGATTAGCTAACAACCAAGAGATAAAATGAGCCCCTGAATTGAGCTTAAAGTGAAAGCTCATCATCGGCAGCAAACTTTGCTACCTATGTAATCTTTGGATTTGCTACAAAATTTAGAGAAGAAAGACATACCCAGTATGTGTACTGCACCCCACGTCGAATCTTGAATTGAATTGGAAAGAAATTCGCGCTTAACCTACTAAGGACCTGAACTGGTTTCGGTTGGTTGGTAAATGAATTTGAACTGAACAAAGAGAAAGCAACTCTGGGGAAGTAAAGGTCAAAAAGTAAACGAATCAAGCCGGACTGGCGGAGTTGACAGTTCGTAATATGGCCCAAGAGGAATGGCTTTGTTGAGTTTGTTCCATGAGATCAGACTAGAGGCTTTAAAGTTTAAGCATAAGTTCAGAAGGCTCCTAACCTTTGGGCTCTTCTGTAGCTGAATTAGATGGGCTTGTTCTCCTCTTTCACTGGGTTTCTAGAAGTTCTGATTCATAGTTTAGCCCATATGTTATATGTACTGCTTTAAATTTTCTAGTATAAAGGTTTTGAGGAAACTGTGTGATCTCAATTCAAACTTTCAAGTTTCAAAGAAAAAATGATAAAATTTCCAATGTTGTTGCACTAATGAAGGTAGGAACTGGAACTGTTCACCTTGTCTATGAAAAGTCATTCATGTTTATCCAAGATTTGGAACAAATTAACTCAAAATAAGTAAAAGATTTGTCACCCAAAAGATTGATGATTGCGTATGAACATATTACTTCCTGTAAGACAAAAAATGAAGTTTCATACTATCTTCTCGGCATCATACGATATGCGGACGTTTTATATGAGCTGCAAGGTAAATTGGTCGTCATGATTACTTTATCTCACGTATTTGTTTATTCAATATCCTTATAAAAAATTTATTACTGCGGGGCATTTCTGCGGTCGAATTCATTTTTGAACTTTCATTGTTAGTTACACATGTCTGCAAAGACTACTTCACATCGATCTGCATTCAAAGACTTACTTTTGTTTTCTACAAGATCTTATTAGACAATAATTTCAAACCATTGTTATTCATGTGCACTCTACAAATTTTATTTTATTTTCCTGAGAAGGTCGATCAATATATATTCACTCCAAAAAAGTGATAGGAATATAGAACTTCACTAAATTATTCGGTCCGACAAATCTTATAGTACACCTATACTAGGTAACAATTAGAATCGCAAATAATCATAAACTAACAAACCAGAGTAGTACAAGTAACTATCAAACTTTAGGTGTACCACTCCTTAATTAGGTAGACATCTTCTCTACATAACTGCTTTAGCCCATTCACCCAGATCCCTAGAAAGGAACCGGACAAACCTCAGTTTAATCTCCAGAGCCCTACATCCAAGCAGATGGGCACAAATCTCCAACACAGCTTCAACAAATCCATCAAGCACAGTCCTCCCCAACCCAAGGAAAGACTGCCCAGGGAGGCTCAAGGTAATTACGGTGCACTGTGCACCCTTCCAAACCAAGCCCTAGCTTGGATTGTCCTCCACCCCAGCATCGTCTTCCCACCAGAGCCTGTAGCTCGTCGCCATAAATCGGTGACCCTTCGTTGCACCCTAACTCAGTTTTCGCTTGACTCGGCCAGGGCCTTCTTGCTCGATCTTACCTTTTTCCCATCAACTAAAATCCTCCTTTCTGAAACGATCAGAACACACTGAGCCGACCATCACCACAGATCTGCCATACATGTCTTCCCCTCCATGACAATCCGAATTTTCACGTCGGGCCACAATTTGATCCTCACAACCCACAACCTTAGTTGTGTTGCGTTCCCTGCCATGACATATCCGTACATCCATACCACCATAAAAATTCCTAGTCGCACCACCAAAACTTTCGCTACCCATGAACATAACCATCACCAAAAAACAGAAAAGAATGCCACCAACTCCTAAAGTTTGGCTCGCCTCCTTGAATTGTGAAGATAAACATAAAGGAAGGAGAGGATACCAAGTATGTTGTCATAAACAAAGCACACAAAACCCTAGTCAGAGGTAGCGTCGAGACAAATCTCCGTTTCTCACGGGGAAAGACAGAGCCCAAAAATGAACGTAAAGATCCTAGCTAGATGTGCACTCTACAAGTTGACCTTAATCACATGCATTACTTAAATGATCGAGCTTTAAGTAATTGGTTAATTCGTTACATTAAATACTATATATTCTAAATAATAATAATGATCATATTAGTAATGCTATTCCTTTTTCTGTTCTTTTTGGAAAATGAGGATAGGACCAACCTAAGTTATTGATTGAGCCATATTCTCATCATCATTATTGATAGAAGTAGTAGAATACATCAGAGGGGATATTGTGCCTAAACACCGTTGAGAAACATTACAGTCTTCAATGAGGAGATCCTGAATAATAACAGAACTCTCATCAAACCATATCTCGTCTATATAAAACGTACTAGCGAGACGCGCCAATCTATTAGCCACGTCATTTGCTTCACAGTGGATGTGTTGAATAGTGACAGACCTCAAGGATTTTATATACCTCATACAGTCGTCAAAAATCCGCCCCTCTACTGAGTACTCTGCATCTCCCCTAAGTAGGGAACTCACCAACATTGTACGATCACTTTCCACGTCAATATCATACCAGCTATGATGTATAGCAATCAACAAACCAACACGAATAGTCTCTGCTTCCATGTGAATTGCCGAAGAGACATGGGGAAAATACCTTGCCATTGCACCGAGACAATTACCATTAGAATCATGTACGTAAAATCATATACCACCCTCACCTAGAGCTTCTTGAAAGCTCCCATCACAATGAAGTTTGAGACATCTGCGTGGATGATTAACCCATTTTGTAGGAGCACGTTTCATGCGAACCAGGCTAAGAGTTTAGGCCCTCTTGAACTCTTCTAGAAGCTTCTTTGACCAAGCTGCCATGTTCACTTGATTAAAATCTCCTCCCTTCCAAACTAGTTTGTTTCGCTCAGCCCACACTACCCAAAGAGTTATAAAAAATAACTCCAACTTGTCGTGCTCGAGTTGCTCCAAGCATTCCTATATCCAATCAATTATAGAGCCATGCAAATCACCACGCCTCTTTATACCAAGCTGTATCTCTCTCCAAAAAACTTCCAAAGCTTTACAACCCAAGAACAAGTGCGTAGCATCATCTTTATCATCACAGAACACACAATTAGGATAAGGGAGTTGAACACACTTCTTTGATAGCACCTTCCACGTAGGTAATATCCCTGTCAAAATTCTCCAAACCAACATTCAAGCTTTAGGCAACACCTTTACATTCCACAACTTGCTCCAGAGTCTCGATCCCGAACCTGAAGAACTAGATGCTGACATAGAATGCAGATCACTC
This sequence comes from Geum urbanum, assembly GCA_946800695.1. Classification (NCBI taxonomy): domain Eukaryota; kingdom Viridiplantae; phylum Streptophyta; class Magnoliopsida; order Rosales; family Rosaceae; genus Geum; species Geum urbanum. The sequence continues at coordinate 40,617,171 of OX327007.1, read as the reverse complement.
ATTTGTTTTTCAACATGATATGTGCTTTGAACTGTAAACCTTCCATCCTTCGTAAAATGCCAAACTAGTCGATCTTTAGCCCCATTAAGCTTAGAGGTATGCTCATAATAGTCTTGGCTTCACCTGCAATAAATAACTTAGAAACCACAGTCTCAAGCCACTCGCCTTGCTCATCATCAATAAGTTCAGGTACTTTGCATAGGAGAGCTGTACGGACCAAAAGTATAAGGAACCGGGAACCACGGATGTGACCATACATCCACATCGTTTCCAGAACCAATTTGATAACGAATACCCTTCTTTAAAAGGTCTCTACCCAACAATATGCTTCTCCAAGTGAATGAATACCCCTTATTCATTAAAGCATCAAGAAATAGGATTTTGAAAAATATTTGGCCTTTAATACTCAAGCTATCAAAGAGTTAGGCCGTTGAAGCAATCTCCATCCTTGTTTTGCCAGTAAAGCATGATTGAATTGCACCATATTGCGAAACCCTAGACCTCTTTCCGACTTCGGCTTGCACAATTTCTCCCACGAGAACCAGTGTATCTTTCGCTCCTCTCCATATTCATTCCACCAGAATCTCGCCATTGCCCTATGCATCCCATAACACAGATTTTTTGGAAGCTCAAAACAACTCATGGTATATGTTGGAATGGATTGCGCTATAGATTTAATTAGTACCTCTTTTCTCGTCGTACTGAGCAACTTATCTCGCCAACCAGAGGTTCTCTTCTTCACTCTGTCCACCAGGTAGCTAAATGCCTCTTTTTATAGTATCTCAGCGCCACCGGCATACCCATATACTTATCATGCTTCTCTACTCGTTGAACACCTAACCATGCAGCCAGACTTTCCTACTTCCACCAAGGCAAATTTTGACTAAAAACCACCTCAGACTTTTCATAGTTCACTTGCTGCCCTGTCATGCTCTCATAAATCTCAAGAATGTTTAAAACAGCTCCACAATCTGAGAATTCTGCTTTAAAGAATATGAAGGAATCATCAGCAAAGAACAAATGACTCAAAGCTGGAGCCTCCTTCCAAATCGTAACTTCATGTAGCTCCTCCTGTCTCTCCACCTTGAGTAGCATTCTTGATAACATTTCAGCACAAAGAAGAAACAAATAAGTTAGGTGAAATAGCATCACCTTGTCGGAGAACTCGAGTAGGCAACACACTTCCACATACTTCTTCGTTGATCAAAAACGAGTAAGATACCATTTTGATCCTCGCATCATCCAGTCAATCCATCTTCTCCCAAAACCCAACTTTGTCATCATTCACTCAAAGAAATTCCACTCTGCACGGTCGTACGCCTTACTCATGTCAAGTTTAAGCGAGCATAGCCCAACTAATCCGCTTCTTCTTCTCTTCATAACATGAGAAACCTCAAATGCCAAAAATGTGTTGTCCGAAATGAGACGACCTGAAACAAACGCACTTTGATAAGGGCCAATGATTATTGAGGAGGGGCTTTAATCTATTTGTGAGGACCTTAGCGTCAATTTTGTAGATCACATTGCACAAACTGATTGGTCGCCACTAGTTCGTAGTCTCCGGGGTCTTGACATTGGGAATAAGCGTAACCCATCTCTGGTTAATTCCTCTAAGCAGCTCTTCCAAATTAAGATGGCTCCGATCTTCACCGCTCCTACTACATCAACTCTTACTAGAGTCCAAAATTCTTGATAAAAAAGTGGAGAGAAGCCATCCGGACCCGGTGATTTATTTGGGTGCATACATTTAAGAGCCATTAGCACCTCTTCCTTTGTGACATCAATCGATCTCTAGCAAATTGTTCTTGCTCTCGGTGATCACCGGTGTGACTTATCATCCCAATCCACACTACTCGAACCACTTGTTGTAAAGAGTTTTTGATAGTAATCCATAACAACATTCTCAATATCCTCAGGCTCCGTAAACCAAACATGATCCTCATAGTACAGCCCACATATTGTATACTTTTTCTTCCTGTTAGAGGCACATTGATGAAGGAATTTTGTATTTGTATCCCCATCCCGCAGCCACAAGATCTTTGCTCTTTGTTGCCAAAATTGCTGCTCCATTATCAAAAGCTCTTGTAATCTACTCTTCAGCTCTACTCGTTCCACATCTAGAGTACTAGAAAGAGACACATCATAAAATTTTGCAAGTTGGCTACGAACATCATCGATCTCCTTCTTGATGTTGCCATATCTATTCCGACTCCACATGAGCAAAGCTTCTCTAGTGTTCGGTATTTTATTACAAAACCTCGTAACTGCACAGCTCCCTGTCGCACTTCCCCATCCAACACTAACCACCTCTTTGCACTCCGCTTCACGAAGCCAATATTCTTCAAATCTAAGTTTCTTTTTCTTCTTCCTCTTTCGTCTTTGCCTCCTTGCCCTACGAACCTCCAACAAAATTGGTATATGATCTGATCGACTTGGATTTAAATGAACAACCCTAGACGCCAAATAAGCCTGTGACCAATCTCTAGTCGCTACAAGCCGATCAAGACGTACCTTCACCTCATGACCACTTCTCTTGCCTCACCATGTGAATTTAGGACCTGTGAAGGACAAACTATGGAGGTCGCACTCTTCTAATGCTTTACGAAAGCCCTCCATCTGTACATCACTACGTCGACTCCGTCTGTAATGCTATTCCTAGCTACATATGGTTTGATTAATATATGTATTATATCAGATTACATGTTAGGAGTACATATATATAGAAATCTTGTATGTCGGAACAGAATACTGAAATAGTGAGATATATCATACCGGTACCATGCCAGATTCTATATGACTCCATTGACTCCGTCCTAGCATGTAATCTGGCTATGTGATCAGATTAGTAGACTGTGCTGGGTAAGGCATCGATCAGTTTGATCTCCTATAAATATAAGCTTTAATAGTTCTTACCTCAGAGCACTAATCATACCCATCTGCATCAATGGCTACACGAAAGCCCCTTCCGTTCAATTATGTAGTCGACAGCATTGTATTTACGCGTAAAGGTTTATTAATAGTGATCAGAGTTCATTGTTTCATGTATCCAGACAACATTTAAGGTGGTGAGCTTTAGTCTTTTATGTTATCAGTTGTTTCGCACTGAAATTTCTGTATGAAGTTGCATTTTACACAAAATAGACGAAATAACTTGATCCTTGGAATCAATCATTTTTTAGATACACATGTAAGGATCGTGCATGCAAAATTTAAACCTGATCGGAGATGTTTTGACCATTTGATCACACATTCAAAATTTGAGCTAAATCGGACAACCTATGTGCATTGTTAAACAATGCGACGATCAAATGGTTAAAACATATCCGATTAAGTTAAAATTTTGCAGGCACGATCCTTACACATGTATCTAAAAGATGATTGACTTTAATTATCGAATCACATTGTCGATTTGTGTAAAATGCAACTTCACACAAAAATTTCAGTACGAAGCTTCGCACATGATATTGAATCGTTCATCTTATACCTCAATTTTTAAGTATGTGCATGTGTGTGTGTATATATATCCGGTGCACGAGTCCAGTCAAGGCCACCAAATACATCTCAGCCTTCTCAGGTACGAACAAGAAATTAAATGGGTCAAATCTCATGAAACTATACTTACTGGAAATCTGGAATCGTGTCAAGTTGTGTATGTTTAATCATCGATCTGTTAGATAGTTTTGATAAGAGGCTTTAATTGTGAGTTTCAGTTACGGCGTAAAGATCAAGGTAAATATTGCATCAAGGTGTTCAAACAATAATTGTGCGTAAGCAGACAACACCAATATATATAAATGGTCCATATATTGTGCAGGACATTCTGAATTTATATATGAAGTGGCCAGCATGCATATTAATTGTGATGGTACTCCTAGCGTGGAGCAAGTCTGATGAACGTGTCTTAATTGTCATGAAGCAATATTACATCCGTACCTTAACTAGAAGAGATCTAGACTTAGTAATATAATGATAGAAGACTTTATAATAATATTTCTCTACAAATAACGTACCAAGGTTGTACACAATTAAGAAGGGAAAAAAATAGTCGAACCTAACCTTATATAAAACTAACCACAATTTTCTACAAATCGAATATCAAGCCAAATTATGTACCACACCTATATCTATGTATATATATCACGTAGGATAATATAATGGAGGATGTATACGTAGGATAATCATATTCTGTATTCAGAGAAAAACCATGCTGCTCTCCATCTCGAATCTCATATAGTCCAATGAGCCATTTTCGAAGCTACTTTCTTCCAGATTCATGTCCCATAGAAAATCATAATCATCGTTGCTCTTGGCGCTCAAATCGGTGATGGAATCGGTAATTTTTTCCTGAGAGAACTGCAGGAGGTTGAGCAGAGAATTACTGTGGTTATTCTGGCTTTGGCTTTGGTTTTGTTGCGGTGGTTCTGTGGAAAATGACGTGATCATTTGGTGATGATCATACCCGGAATGCATAATCTTGTCGTAATTAGTTGGAGGAGACGCTAAAGGAGCAGTGCATGATGTGATGGAGCTCTCCAACATAAAATCACGAGGACTCAGTTTCATGGTGTTGTTGATATCATCTTTGCCTTTGTGGAAAACTCTGCAGAGTACCCAGTCCTCCTGATTATATGAAAAAATATTACTTAATTAGCGACTTATAAGTAAAACTGAAACCACCTAAACTAAAAAGAATGAATTTCTTCATCAAGCTAGGCTAAAGTCTGGTTTCAACCTTCACCTGTAATTGCGTCTAAATAACTGTAGAGGGAGCAAATGGTTTCATTTCTAAACGTAACTAGGTTGAAATGCTCCGAAACCATCAAATCTGTTTTTTCCTTTCACCGGTATGATAAAAGTTTACACTACAGTATTACGTACAGTATTAACATAATAGACGTCGATCTCCCCGGAATAGAAAGAAATCTCTAACGCGCTACTACGAGTTGTTCATGCATCATGCAAGAAATACTCGATTACTATCTTTCTAGTATATATACACTTTCTATCCATCGATCATGATCAATCCCTCTCAGGGTCGAGAGTGATAACTATGGTGGCAAACACTGTTCCCAAAGAACTATCGGTGATATACGTACGTAGGTGGAAGCTGGCTACCTTGCACACGCAGAAACTCTCAATATCACGTGACAGATCGAGAAAAGAGATATGATGCATCTCTATCTTAGCTTAATGATGAAGAAGAATATAATCATGGCGTGTGTGATGTGTGATGCACGATCCATATATGTGGGGGGAATGAAAGTAAATACCTTGGGAGGCATGTGTGGGGTCTCGAGGCGAAACTCATGCATGATCCACCCTGTTTTGATTCCACTGGGTGCTCTGTTGCGATAGAACACCAGCGTCTTCCTCATCCCTACGATCTCCCCCGTTGTCGGATCCACCACCATACGGTCTTTTCCGGTAGCTTTCCAGTACCCCGTTGTCGTCGCCCGGTTGGTTCTAAACCCTGTCGCGTACTTCCGGTCACGAAAGCTAAAAAAGTACCACTCGTTTGCGTTCAGCTTTGCCACCTCTTCATTCACGCATACATAAAAAAAGATACCATTAGTATTTTGTACGAGAGACAAAAAATGGTCAAAAAGGAAGCGACATATATGTGAAAAATTGCTCTTGATCATTCAATCTTAACATTCACATAAAGGAATTTAAGACGATTTTGTTTTTGATACAAAGTTTAAGACGAGTTGTAAACTTTCCTTCTTAAGGGATCGGACTTGACAAGCCAAGGCCATCCCATGACTTGGTAGGCTAGCTATATCACATTAAAGGAAATATGATACTCTAATTTAGGACCATTAATTGAGCTCATGGAGGTTAAGCTCACAACACACCAACCTAAGCAGTTTTCATGATGTTGATCACTCTCCTATATATATGCATCCTTTAATTGAATCCCTACACCTATCAGCTAGTTCAATTTAGATTAGTTTTCTTGATCTTCTTTATCTAATAATCGATCGATCTCTAATTAAGATGACATAGTTTTTTTTTTCCATTTCCGGACGCATAATAAAGTGTTCGATGTCTACACTTAACCTGTTATCTTAAGGACTAAGGTTAACTTCTTTCAAAATCACATTAAATACAAGGCGTAGGGATTTGAAGGTAAAGGATACAAGACGATGTAAGGATAAGGATAAAGATAATTAGATATAAACACAGAAGCTACGTAGAAGAACGATCACAGCTAGTACTAGAAGTAGTCGATCATTTATGTACTAGAAGTTCTTGATGATGCACATCTGGGTCGTTCATCGTACGAAAAGGTCCCACGCTTTTATAGATCGGACGAATTTTGCACATGAAAGCAGGCAAAAGCCATCAGATAACCAAATCATGACCACATGATTTTCTGATCAATTCTCGCAGCAGAGAGAGAGAGAAGAGAGAGAGGAATGTTCTGTATTACTATCAAACTTAGGTATGTATATTCTTGGAAAAATGGCTAAAATAATCATTCAAAGTATGACATGTTCTAAACTTTGCTCACTCATGTATGACAAATATCACTTTACTTACTATCAAATTAACATTTTTACTCACTTTGATTACTCCGAACCAGGGAAATTGGCGGCGTCACTCTAATTTCCGGTGAACCAGAGCTCAATCTGTGCCAAAATAACTCAACAACAATTTTTTCAACTACACCTAAGTCTAATTCATCATAGAAGTGGTTGAATTAACCTTAAGTCAATAATACTCAAAACTTCAAATCTTCGATTCTCCATCCTTAGAATGAATTGAGGCTCGACCTTGGTATGAAAAGACTCACAAAGAAGAGAGCTACAATGCCCAATAGGTTTCTTTGGCCGATTATAACTCGAATTCAAAACCTCAAATTTTGTAGAATTCAGAGTGAGCAAAGTGAGTAAAAGTGTAACTCGATAGTGAACAAAGTGATATTTGTCATACATGAGTGAACAAAGTTTAGAACGTGTCATACTTGAGTGACATTTTAAACCATTTTTTCGTATATTTTTATTCTACTGTAATTGCAATAATTGTATATATTCTGGTAACTAAACGCGCACCAACTTTAGAAAACTGCGTAAGTACGTATATATAGTACTCACTGCTGTTTATAGAAAACCAAGAGTTCAAAATACCAAGCATTTTCCTCCAAATTAAAGAGCTAAATTACAAAATGGTGAAATGACTAGCAGTGTAATGAAAATTGTTTCAATATATCATCGGAGATCAAATTCACGACCGGTTTTCAGAATATACTGATCAGACAGTAGCAATTTAGGTATAAAGAAAGAAAAATGAAATACAATATGTATGTACGTATATACGACGAAAGGAATATTTTGGTGAAAAAAATGATCAAATTTAAGAAAGCAGAAGCAGGAAAGAGAAGGTGTCGATCTTTCTGTCTTTATATCTGTAAATGAAAGACGAGGTTAATCTGGTTCTGGCCCTTGAAGCTTATCAATCATTCTGGTGTTATATATATGCACCAAAACAAAAATAATTAAGCACCAACTTAATTAACACAAGGACAAACATATAAGCCAAATCAGTATACACGTTTCTTAATCTTTCTTAAAATTATTTGTAAATATTCATCGTTCTTCACTGGAACTGTTGTCCGAAAACCTCCAGCCAAAAATATTGAAGAAAAAAAAAAAGCCTGAAAACCATGTCCGTACGCACGCGCACCGGCCGGTGCATCTTGATGAATCAAACATGAATGATGAAACAGATGAGATCGGAAGAAGCAAACGATCTCAAGAAAGGAGCATTTGAATAATTAAATATTAGGCCAAAGATTCATAGATCAGGAAATTATATAAGGATTATATGCATACCAGGAAGCTGCCATGGTTCGCAAATATGCAAGTCGATTTCGACCAAAGTACCCTTCAAAGCTTCCTCATTCGTCACCTTTTTGTAGAGATAGTGGCAGACCAACTCCTCATCACTGGGATAGAATCGAAACCCAGGAGGCAGTGTGGCTCCAATGTCTCTCAGACCCATGATATCAATCTTAATTGGCTGTCTAATTAACTAGGGTTTGGTTGGGGTTGGTAGCTAGCAACATAAAAGGGAGAGGAGATCAACTTCTTGATCAGATCGATCAAGTTGGAACCAGGGGGCAAATGTTGGCTTTGATTTTATATCCTTCTAAATGTTTGAGCTTATGGAATATTTAATGTAGAGGAATATATGATCCAGGACTTAAGAAGGCTGGGGTCGTATTTATATAGTTGGGATATGCTAAATGCCAGTCAGCTAGTTCGATCAATTACTTACTATATCATTCTAGCAGGCAGGTCATGCTTGTGTAACTAGTTAGTTATTAGTAGGAAGTTTCAAGAAAAACCAAAGTTACAAGAAATCTTGTTAAGGCATTATAGCAATCAGGCAACACATATGGACAAGGAGCCAAATAAGTTTATTGGAAACCATCCGAAATACCCCTTTTTTATTAATGTTTTTAAAATTGGGTTAACTATCACTTACGCTTATTGCGGAAATTATAAAGAATATAACTTTGCTTTTAAGTAATGGTAACACAAAAACAATGGAAAAATTTATTCAAAATGTTTCTTATATATACATACAATGTGCCCTTTGCATCATTTTATTGAAATGTTACATTAGTTTAGTCCGAAGTTTTAATATATTTTGATCTATTATTGGACATGTTTGGGACTGTTTTAAAAATGCCTAAAAGCATTTTTGAATATAAAAATAATAATTATAAATAGAAAATAATGAAAAATATAAACAAATTAATTATTTGGTTGAGTTCCAAAAATATTTAGAAGTGATTTGTGAAGCAGGTGATAGCCAGGTGTTTCATGGTTTAAAAAGCACTTTTTAAATTTTTCAAAAGTCTTCTAAAACTTTAAGATACAATCCCAAATAAGCCTAATTATCTCCAAAATTTGATCCCACTATAATTTGGTATCATGTACGTCTCTGTTATGATTTGTAGGAAGGTACAATTAAGTAAACCTTAAAATTGCACCGATTAATTGGTCGCACGCTACGTGATGACCCTATGGACTTTGATCACAACATACAAATTAAAAAGAAAATTGATTAATAAAACATTCATTGTCTTGGCTCATTAAATATTCTAGTGGCATGACTGCATGATGTATCTAGAGATGGCAATAATATCTATTGGGTAGATCTATCGGATATTTGATCCTAACGGCGGACAATTATGGATAAAAATGGGTAACGGATACGGGTGTATCCAAATTAATCCTAGTTTTTAGAATAGGTACGAGGCGGATATGATGTTTCAATATTTGTACTCATACACACCCAATAAGAATATTAAATATAAAAATACTACATATTTATTATAGAATTAATATTATATATAATAAAAAAATTATATAATTTTTTGAGGTAAACAATAATTTATTTACCTAGTATCCTAGTTAATTTACTTACTTTTGCTATAAATTTTAAATAAGCTAGACTTGTGTTACTAGTCTTTAGAAAATTGTTGCACAAAATTAATTTATTCTCTTCGGATTGACAAATTTTCTTATAATAGCTTATAATTTTTTTAACATTTTTTTACGGATAACAAGTGGATACGTATCTTAATATCCAACGGATACGGGAACATGTAATACTCAATATAATATTACGGATATTGAGATAGATATACTACAACATTTCTTCCCATTGCCGGCGACTTTTATGTCGCCGGCAATGTTTTTGGACATTACCGGCGATTTTTGCCGGAAAAATCGCCGGTAATGTCTTTTTTTTTTTTTTTTAACATTACCGGCGACATAAATGTAAGTCGCCGGTAATGTCTTGCCGGAAAAGACATTGCCGGCGACATACATTTATGTCGCCGGTAATGTAAAAAAAAAAAAAAAGACATTACCGGCGACATAAATGAAGTCGCCGGTAATGTCTTTTTTTTTTTTTTTTACATTAAACATTACCGGCGACTTACAAGTCGTCGGCAATGAGTCAATTTCCAGTAGTAGGTACAAAATATAGACTCAGGTATATATTCCCATCATACCATATTCATTGTCATCCTAATATACCTATTAACAATCATAAAAGGATATCATTTTGTCAATGTCATATAATGTAACTTATTATAAATGTAATTCCTCTTAAATCTAATGTCACTCCTCCCGTGATTAAGTCCGTGAATTTAAATAATTAAGATTTTATTTAATCCATCCTAGTTCTAAATATTTGATAATTTAGGCTAGAATCCAATCAAAGATCAAGAGCACGTGAACTATTTCATCCATTTGGGTTTGAAAAATAGACAGCTCAAGCTAGAAGAATATAAAGAAGAGAATTTAATGGAAAGAATATTGTACAGATGAATCATGCAGGAAGTTAGAAGGAGCCCCCCCTTCCCATCTGTACATTTCATATCACAGACGAATGATTTTGGATGGAAGCGATTTGTGGGGCCCTAGTGAATTGTCTTTGATCAGGGCCCCCCTGATGATCGAACGGACAACAAAACCCTGTCATATCATGCAAACTCAATATATATAATATATGTGTAATATAACGCTTATCGGCTTGGACGAGTTTGATTAATTCGATAGATCGATCATCGACTACTTGTGGTTTTTTTGTTGTTGTTGTGTGATGATCGATCTCAATCCCTATAAAATTTCATCAAAGGGTGCATAAAAGGCCAATAATAATTTCAATATGGACAAAGGGGTATTTGTCACAGTATGTATCATCCTAATGATAATTACATGGTGCTAATATTATCGGAGAACAGTCATGCTCTCCGGTCACCCTACATATACAGATATATGCGGAATGTGTGCATAATTATATGTTGCATTTTGCAGTCCAATCATAATTGTTTTGTCTAAGGACTCTGTAAATATAGATATCAATACCACCCAGAATTATATGTAATCTATATATGTACTTTCGCTCTATATAAAAAGGTGCATAATATCATTAAAAAAAACACGTCTTTTCTCTCATTCTACAATCTCTCTACGTTACGTTCTATTTACAAACCAAACACGCATGTTCTATATATCTGAGACCAGTGTGTGAAGTCTTGCCCTCGATCTCTTATATAGAGAGATTTTACTTCTCCGATCTTTAAATGGCTTGTGCTCAAGTCGTTTCTACTAAGTATGCCTTTCAAATGACCTGTCTCACTATCTTCTTAGTTAGGACAGAACCGTGCATTTGGAATTCCCAAGTGGTATTGCTGTTGTGGTCTGAAATATTTACCCCTCTATCTTGATCCGAAGGTTGTCTGATTGATGGTAATGACGGTTTTCTTAAGAACCAAGTTTTTTATATGTCCATATGTTTTTCTTATCAACCTACTAGCTCAAGAGCAAACCCTACGCGGTTGTCTAGATACAATTACAATTGTCAAAGTCGCAATATAAATATTGGATCCCACAGCTAGTGTCATTTCTGGGACTGGTAATCATGCAAACATTCATGTTGACAAAGGGACAAGTATACCCTTTCAATTTTCCATACAAGGGGATTACTTGTGAATCTGGAACCTCTTCGGTTCATATGTCCTATTCTCTCTACATGTCCATGGAATTGATGCTGACAGTCACCAAAAATGGTGTGTTAATTTACTATCCTGTCGGGAAAAACAGTGATCAGTTAATAATTATCCCAATAATTATTGCACTTTTGCAAAATGCATAATAAAAACAAAATTACTGGTTATTTCATTGTACATATATAATTTATCAAATAAAAATTTAAGGACGGAGATCACCAGGGATTGATGGCGGTCGATCTAACACTAATTTCCTGCTCAAAACCCAGAGCTAGCTAGGGATCTACATGCACTTGATTTGTGAATAAACTCGATCAATTAGCATGGAACCCTAATTGTAAGGGATGAACCCAGATTAAACACGTACTAAAGGTACACGTCACGAGGAGGACGACGTGTGAGATTATATATATATATATATATTCAGTATTGTAATGATGAATGTCGAAAGGATAATACAAATGATTGTGAATTCCAGAATTAGGGTTTATTTCCAAGGAGGGAATTTGGTTAGGTGAGGAGGATGTAGGAGAATGAGTGACGGCATCGTATTCCTCCATATTTGGCATCAATTTTCTTTCTTGGCCCCCATCCCTAGCTCTTCTTTCATGTATCTACTTACCCTTTACTCCAATTCACTTCCATAAGTTAGGGGCTCTCTATGGGATATACATGCATTTACATCCACTGATCCACATTACATTTTAAGAGGTACCAAGTTGAGTAAATCACTTGTTTTAACCATATTAGTGAACCATATTAATTGTGTGATTAAATCGTACGTAATGCATGTAATAAATGCATGTCACCACATAACAGCACTTTTGTGGGGAATCCACCTGGCAAGGCTAATAAGGCCGGCTGATCAAAATTCAACATTATAAAACATCATGTCTATAATGTCCCTTGCTATTCCCTGAAACATCCCATAATAACCCTTCAAGGCCACTGTGATTGGCTTGGCCGTAAACGAACGGTATAGGAGCCCTGCCCCTATACTGCTCGTCACTACATCCATAGAATCAACAACTGCATATTTCTTTACATATATTAGAGTAATTACATGCAGCAAACTCGATCAATGCAAGAAGAAAAATTGTAGGATAACCATCCCAATAATGTCAACCAAAGAAAGCAACTTTCAGTTCCGGCCTATCCCTTACCGATGCAAAATTAAATTAGTCGGAGATATTAGATGTACGTAGATCAAATGCATGTCATGTATAGTTTTTAAGATGAGTTTCAGTGTATTTTCAAGGGTTACTAGGGGATTACGCATTGTTAGCCTGACTTTTATTGTATTATTGATGTTTTTTTAGGGGAAAACAAGGATCATGAACCTGGCCGTAGTGCTAGAATTTACACGTCCTTGTTTGATTTTATTTATTATATGGTAATTTTGCCACGGAAGGGACTTAATACTTAAACTCCAAATTACATAATTAACATTACACAAATTTTCAAATCTTCAAATCTTCGGGTTATATCGCATTATTAATGTATGTATTTGAATATATTAGTCATTATGTATTAAATTAATAAATAAGTGGATGATAATTCTAAGTACTAGCAAAAATCGCACTCGATGTGTGTAGAGCGACAAAAATAGGAGTCTGATATAGTAAAAATATATTTATAGCAGTTATTTTTTATTTTTACCATTTTTTTTTATCATTCAGGATAATTTTGAAAGTTCATAATTTGATATGCGATGACATCAAATTTATTCACGCTTAGCTTTATTATAGTAGAGATAAAAATAAAAGTGACTCATAGTCATGACAAAACCAATTCATACGCAACACTAAATCACTAAGTTTCATTGCATGCAACATTTTATGAAAACTTCGATCAAATGAATGTACGTAATCATACCAAGCTATGAAGTTGAAAAAAGAGTTTCGTGCCCTTTTAAAACCAAACCTAAATGGCTTTTAAAGCGTACTCTAAAATCCTAATCAAATCCTAAATCAGTAGCGGATTTGGAGTTTAAAACTTAGATGGGCGAAAAAAATATTCACAATAGATGGGAGTATATACAGTACCAAAGATTCAGAATAGCGTATTAAAAAAAAAATTGGTCAGACAAGATTGAAACCAAGTGGCATGGAATTTTTTTTAATATACTAACTTGTAGGATGAAGATTTTTTAAGTCAAATCAAAGAAACTTTAAAATTACATGAAACTGTTTTGTTAATAGCCGATAGAAATTTCGATGAATCTTGGTGAATTTTAACAAGAAATTTACAAGTGACCATAGACATGTTCAGTTGATGTATATATAGCAATTCAATTGATTATTGATGTATAAGCTAGTGGAGGGAGACGCGGTTTGACTTTATAGTATTACTGAGTTAATTGCAATACTATGGTCATTACTAAGTCAATCTATTTATTTTTTCTCTTGAATACATACATGTGTTGTTTTATCTGTGTTGTTTTCACACCTATGACCTATCTTTTATAAAAAAGCTTTTACATCTATCCTTTTAATTTTAAAAAAATATATATATTAGGCAACATGAACGTGCCACATGAAGGAAATTTAGTGGTAGCAAATTTCCTTGAACAAAACAACCCACTTTGTCTTCCTCAAATGAATCGGTTCAAACCCAGAAAGGCTGAAATTACTTGTTTCGTCTTCCTCCTCCTTCCGTCTCCCTTCATACTGTAATTTTATAGATATTTTTGCCCAACGAAAATAAAATTTACACATAATATACAGAAAACTTGCCTAACAACCATTGGATTGGTGATCCCTTAGATCCACCTCTGTCTTAGATACATGCATTTCAACACACCCCATAAATTAATATTGATATTTGTAACAATCTGCTAATGGGCTGTGACCGGCCTATTGGATACGAGCTCGTACAATACTTGATCCATTGCATGCACCTATTAATTGTTGAGATCAAAGAATAGAGTTCTTGCATACAAAAAAGTCGGAAAAAAAATCAGTCAGGTACGTATTTAATTAAACCTAAGAGTAGTGTTATGGGCCTTAAGAAATGTCAAATTTTGTGGCCTTAAATTTAGATAGAATTTACATGTCATTAAAATAAAAAATATATAGTCTTTTATGTATATCCAAATTATATCTATACTGTTATATATTAAGCAAACAAACACTCATTGGTCAACCATAACTAACTTTCTTTTGACAATTTTAAACTTTTAATAACTCAGTGTAGAGTAATAATTCAAGGCTATATTGGTAAGTAAAAAATTACAAAAAAAAAATTTTATAGTAAAAAAATTCCAATTTGTAGTTATATATCCTCTCTGAAAAAATTGCCATATAGTTACGTAACTATATGACAATTTAATAAATCAGATAATTACGTATACGTTTAAAAAAAATCTCATGAAAGCAAACTACCAGTAGGTAGTTACTTTTTTTAAAAAAAAAATCTACTAAACATAATGATTATAGTAAAAATTTTAATAATTTCACACCCATTAGGGTGTGCTTTCCATTTTTTAATTATTTTTTTGAGGGGATCAATCAATAATCCACTATAGGAAAAAGATAGTAGCAATATAGGATTCTACCGGATTACCCGACATGATAAATAGAAATCCTATAATATCCCTACACTAATAAACATGATGACGAACAACCCCTAAACTAACAAACTGGAGTAGCATAAGTAACTGTTAAACTTTGAAGGTACCACTCATTAATTAATTAACTAGGAACCCCCTATATTGCTCTGCATTTTGGTGCAAGGGTTCAACATCCATGTTCGTTGGTAACATGAGTCCCGATCTTCATTCCGCCTCCTCGAGGGTCAATGCTGGATCTGTCTCTCTTATTGTTGGGCGTCGTGCGACGCTGCTAGTTCCTTCAACGCTCTCCGAGCCATTCATCATCATATCCAAACTAGGGACATGAAATGGAACGGTGAATCTTCCACCTGCACCATCGTCCACTGCGAACATGATAATAACACTTGCAATCAGTACAACAAAACCTTCAGAAACATTAAGACGGTGGAACTTCGGTGATGACACTTGATGTCGGGGAATCCGACACAAGTACCTGCAAAACAACCTCATTGTTACTGGTGGGCTGTATGCCCCAGTTTTTAACCGTTGGCCGGACCCTACAATCCGCCAGAAGTTTTAGCTGAGGTGTGACCATGAAAAGTAAAAGATAGAATAGAAAACAGTAAACTCAACTTGGTTCTTATTTAAACAACGAAAACTCTATTACAAGCTATTAAAATACCAACAACTCCTCTGGGCTCGTCGTTCTGTGCTCGACTAATTATTTTGATTCTCAGAAATAACCTGCAAGATCTATATAGGGGTGAGATCAACCTAACAGCTCAGTAGGAGTAAAACGTCCCCATGGATAATCAATCGGAACACATAATCACATATTTTAAAATATAGAACTATTATTGAACTATGATGCAATGCAACTCTACTTATCTACCCATTAATCCCTATTTTAAAACACAAGGAGCCTATATGTCTCATACAATATATTTTACCCTTTTGAGATGACTTCAGATGCCTTAACATATGAACTAACACCCAACCCAATCCATGTTCCCCCACTAGTACACAGAACGTTTCAAATTATGGTTCTTAACCGTCATCTCATATGCATCCTGACCATCATATACCGCAGTGTCATCTGTTGAAAACGCTTTCAAATGACAGGCAACACCTTAAAATAACTATCACATACCGATCATAAGGATGTCACTCGTCGTATTCAGATAATGGATGACACTCATAGTGCCAAATGATGCCATCCATGTGTGAGTGTTTCCATGTCTAACGACATGTACTAAGATGACAGTCGACTATCATGTAATGCTGCTTGGGACGTCAGTCAATTTGTCAAAGCGAACGTTGTGTGATATCTTCTTAGATGTCATTCTTTTTATCATGTTAAGCATCATCTGATTGCTTCTCAGACGTCAGTCTTTTTATACATTAGTGTGTCATATGAGTTTAGTTCTAATCTCAAGCTTTCATTTTGGTTTGTATTTGCTATGATTTATATTTCACCAAATAAACAATATAATTCACAAATTTTCTGACATTAATTTCAACATTGTGCTTACAAATCTTTGATTACTTATACAAACTGCAATTATAACAAAGTGAAGCCCAAAAGAACTAGCAAGTTACAAGCTACAAGCTACAACATACAACAACTAATTCTCACACTTGGGGTTTTGCTGATTAGGAGCCTATAATTGCCACACTTTCCACAACTCCCACAAAATCTGGACTTCATGATGGAGCTGCCCTTTTGCCTTTACACTATCTTTCCACTTCTGCTAATTGGCTGTGTTTATCTTTCATAATGATATAATGACCTTGAGGCTTCCTGAAAATGCTCCCAGATTTTTGGCAAGCCTTGCCAACTGTTGGGGTGTACATGACTGGTAACAGCTCCTCAACATTATCTATCAAAAACTTATAAAATAGCCCTCAATTTCTCTCCGACATGTACACCAAAACACCCAAGCCAAAAGAGTAAGTGAAAATGAATAACAATAATCCCTTGCAAATCCAAAAAGCACAAGCAACCAACTGCTCTTCCTTGCTAAATTCAAGGTACAAGATCTATAAATATAACTCAATTAACTAAAAATATAGCATATACGAGAATTAGGAGCAAAACTACATAACAGAATATTTTACGTTTCTTTATTTGAACCTTGGCAGTATAGTCATACAAACTTGAGATCATACTAATAGACTTAACATATTAAAGAAAACAATTGCTCTGCAAACTTTCTAAGAACTGATTCCATATAGCATGGAAGTCAAAACCATTCTATATGGACAACATTTATCAAATTATACCGATAAAGCCCACTTTCTACCATATATAGCTTTTCAAATACAAAAACAAAACAACACTCTTACAGATTGTTTGACAAGAAGAGAACTAACCACTCTGATACACAGTTCTCACAGAAGATGTGTTTACAATGAAGTAAGATAGGAGCATGCATCTTCTCCTGGCAAATGGCACATAGATCACCGGCTGCACTGACCTGCATGAGATGCATGAAACACCAGCTCTTCATTATACAGTAAGAAGATCAACCGTACCAATAAGACTCCGTAACCTAGTACTCTACAACCAAATGCATGCCTCTCAATAAGATCATCTCACAAAGAGTATTTAACTAAAATCAATTTGCCGAATTTTTGGATGCTATAATTGGTACTTGGTCACAAGACAAACAAAAAATCAAATCAACTTTGTTGTTACAAATTAGTAGTCTAATGGTCATAGAGAGTTCAACTAGTCGAAGCACAACACAAATCCACCAAGATGTGAATCATGAATAGGACTGAAATAGAATGCGGACTACCTCAACTTTAACTATTCCAATAACCATGTGTACAGATTTTCAGAGTAATTTAAAGAATATTGTCAGTAACCCTCGATTGCTACAAATAAATAACTGGGCTTATCTTCAGACAGTAAGGATTGAAGCTTCCATTTTACCTGCTCTGACGTTGCATATTCCCCATAGTGAGATTCTTTACGTGACAATGCCTTCAAAGCAGCAAAGAAAGATTGCACCTACCACAGGAGAGAAGAAAACAGTAATGGCATTAGAAAGATAACTCTTGTAGAACTTTTCTTCATTGAGCTACATAGTTGAGAAATTGATATTCTGGAACATATAATTATATCAACATGAGCCTTACCTTCTCAACAACAGATGTGAGCTTGAAGGTTAAATATAATCCTGTCATTAGTGAAGAAAAGAGACTGCCATATTCTTTGTTCAAGAAGAAGCGATATCACACCGGTGTTGGTAACAGGCCCGGTACAGCAACAGTTGATACTCAACCAAAGTGAGCATTTGACCCTGAAAAAAAAGACCCACACTTCTATGGTTAGACAACTAGGAGCAAACAGAATCTAGCAATCAAATGTAAGGCAAAAGTTAATTACAAACTGGTTCATGCCTTTCTGCCAATTCCTACTGCATCAGTATTTTCCCAAAAGAGAAGAAACTTCTCAGATTAACTTTTGCTTCATATCTTTTTGCTCCAACCGAAATGACCGACTTCGACCACTCCGCGCGTGGCCAATTGTCAACTACAGCTCGACATACTTGAGCTTTAGAATTGGCAAATCCCAGGCCGAGCTCGAGGCTGCCAGATCTGTCAATTGTTCGATTCGAGCTCTCTAATTGAGTTGGAGGATGAAGTTGGAACCACGAAGAAGAAAGCTTCAAAGCCCAATTGTTAGCCATAATCTTTCAGTCGTCACAAATGTTGTGTGATCGTTTAGAGGAGTATTAAAAGAAAAATTAACTCAGGTATAACTTAATGAAGTCCAATGGGTAGTGTTGTGAGACTGTGACGAGGTCGACCACTACATGAAACCTTATAGGGCAACAATTCGGGTATCCGAACTGGACAAGGGTGATCTTTAGGTTGAAAGAGAAGTTAAGAAGAGGTTTTGTAACTATTTCCTCAAATGGGTATATATGTTAAAACCTGAGTCTATAGGTTTTGTGCTTACTTTATTTGACGTTGAGAAATTCGGATGTTGATTTTTTGGTGTTTGTGTCTTCGTAGTGTTTTTCTTTAATTTATGCATGCATGCTGATTTGTGATTTTCTTTAGTTTTAGGAGAAGTTATGTCAAATTTTTGATAGAAATTTATTAATTAAATAGACATTTGTACATATACCTGGCTAAATCACCTAGGTACGTGCTTAGACGGCTTAAATATAAGTTATAATTATGTCTCACCGCCACCATGATAGGAACCACCGCCGGGAAGGCTCCAACTTCGGTGACCAAACCCGCCTGACCTTCGATCAGGATAACGCTCACGCGCCAAAACCAAGACCGGTCAGACAACACCCCAACAAAAGAGTATACACACCAGTCCCACATCGAAAGTAGAAGAGTAGTTCAACCTCCAACCACCAATATATATCGGTCAACTCAGCATTAAATGGTACGCACTCTTTATCCAATCACGCCGTTATTCTGCATAACTTGTATATCGCTTCTGACTTAGGCATCGGAGGGTTGAAGGCAGGCCATCCCCGTCTCTCCCTAACCGCTGTTAATCTTAGCAGTAACGGCGAGCTCACTTTGGAATAGAAGTACGAGAAGGATAACGACAACACCCACTCATCGACATCGCCCAACATCAACCATCCAGCGAACTACATCGGCCTCAGAATCTCGTTCAATGTCCGATATCCATAACGGATAACGAATATTAACTTGGGGAATCGACCTTATCGGGCCACTAAAAGCATCATCCTTCCAGTTCAAATACATCATCGTCTGCATAGACTACCATACGAAATACATCGAAGCCAAACCACTCGTCCTCATCACCACGAAAAAGGTGATTGGTCCCCACTGACAATAGTCACCGACAACGGGAAACAATTCAACAACGACGAAATGAAGAGGTTCACCGGCAACTTGGGGACTCGCTTAGTATTCGCATCGGTATACTACCCCCAGACAAATGGACAGGTAGAAGCGGCAAACAAAAAAAAATAAAAAACGGCCTGAAGAAAAGAATGGAGGACTACAATCACAAATGGGCAGAAAGCCTTTACGAGGTTCTTTGGTTGATACGAACAACGCCAACAGAGGCAACTGGAGCCTCACCGTTCTCGCTGGTCTATGGCACCGAGGCCATCTTACCATTGGAAATTACACACCGAAGCCCAAGACTCGAAGGGTGCGAGCAAGACACCAACGAGGACGGCCTAAACATGGCCAACGTACTCCGAGAGGAGGAGCAAGACGACACCATTATCGCACTCTCAGCAAACAAGCAACTAGTCGCCCGGCACTACAACAGAAGAGTAAAGGTGAAAGGACCCAACCCCGATTCAGTTACCTAAACCAGAATCGAACCCCTTCTGAAAACACGAACCAACAAAAACTTTTCGAAATTTCGGCAGAGTTTCGTTACTAACGTGGAATTGCATAAACCTGCACCCTGAAAATAACACTTCGTCCTATGCCACAAAAGCCAAACCGTGGGCACCAATCCCATCCGGATTTCTCAACATCATAATATAAACAATAAACAGTAAACATACTGTACTATATATAATATATCCGAGAAAATCCGTATAAACACATATCAGAATGTATCAGAGCGACCTCTAGTGTAAATATATACAATATACACATCATTAGGCGAAACAAGAACCTACTGGAAAACACAGGTAGCTCAGATCACTAGCCTCCAATCGCGACGTGAAACACCAAACCTGAACTGTAACTGGGCACGGAAACCGAAAAGCCCAGGGGAAAGACATGAAAACTATTAGAGTGAGTGGACGAAAATAAATGTCTTTCACCAGTTGATATATATGTTTAAAATAACATATGCGAGTCCAGGTAAATAAAAATAACAAAGTACACGAGGTAAAATCATACTCCTCCAGCGTACTGAGCATGCAAGTAAAAATCCCACGGGGTCACTCATGGACACATCCGTGTTAGTACAGTCCGAATCACGGGATCCCAGACCCACACGTGATTCTAAGCCAGAAAGGCCTCGGTTCCGGGGAAACGCCCCTCGCCGGTCAGGTCGGGGTAACGCCTCTCCTGGTAGGCCTACCATCGGGGATCAGCCGAGAGGCAAGTGTATCGATACAACAACGTAACTGAGACTGTACTCTGTGTAAATCAAATCATAAACAGTTCGATGCAAATGCATGAAACAACATATAAGTGTATGTATATTCGTATACGTATATCCGTATATGTATAATCATAAAACACATGCTCATGTAATCCGAAATCTCATATGCATGCCCAAGTTCGTAAAACGTGTAATAAGACTCGCAAACAATCCGTGAAAAGAAATTGTCCACTCACAGGTAAGCAAAACGCGCACTCGCGCTAATCTCGTGGTCCGGCGGAAGATCCCTTGCCTGAAGCACGATCACAATCCCGATCTCGATCTCCTGAATATTCACAAAACACAACTGATCAAAATCATACTCCACAACTCTATACTGAACCACGGAAACCAACCGTTCCCGGAAATATGCAATGCAATACAAAATAATTAACGGAATTCCCGAAATCTCCACTCGAAACCCTCGACTGAAAATCGGCTACCCAAATCAATCCGAAAACCTCTGGACGATAATCAGGGCGCGATTACGAGAAAAACGACATTAAAAACACTAAAATCCAAAAAGTCAACTCCTCGCCGGAGCTCCGCCGTTCACCGCCGCCGGCGGCGGCGGCGCGCCGTCAACTGTGGAATTCCACGGCGAGGAAGCTCCAGAAATGGAGTTCTCCCCAAGCCGAGTCACTTTCTCAACTACCACCTAAGCCAATTCCAACCGGAACCTGGTCAATTCAGGCCGAAACCAAATCGGATCCCATTTCCTGTAACCTAATCGGGTTTCCACAAAACCACCACCTCGTTCAAAACTAATCACATAGGAAGCCTTACCAGGGTGTGGGGAGCTGAAACCCCAATAACCCCACCTCCAAATCTCGCCGGAACCACCGTAACCGTCACCGGCGAATACCATACACTCGGTCCGATTCGAACTCACTCAAAACCCCATTAATTTCCATAAATTCAAGCACAGACCAACTCGAAATCACAAGGAGATGCGAGCCTTACCCTTCACTTGACCGGAGGTGGCCGGAATAAACAGGTCGGACGACAAAGCCAAAACGGGAAACTTTCCCTTTTCGCGGTCAACGGTCAACTTTCCCAATTTGGAAAGTCAAAGCTCGGTCAACGTCAAACAATGTTTTGCGACTATTTTACGATTATTTACGATATTTATACTCGCACCTCAGGTCGATCGACGATTCGAAATGGATAACCATCACACTTCGGATAAACACGAAACAATCGGATAAACTCGTCGAAAACTGAAACTTCAAATAATCACATTATATTCCTCGATTATCGGAAAAATCTTCCGGAACCGCCCTCGAGCTCGAAATCACATACTCTATAACTTCCGTGAAGACACTCAACTCAAATTCTCGGCCAAAAACATAGTCGCGAATAGAATCGACAAACCACATATTAACGTAAAACTGCGACTAAGCATAATCTCGTGAATCGTGTCAAATATTCTACTGATTCTGGTTTGGGTCGTCACAAAAGGCACGAAAGCTCCACACCGGCGACATGGTCTGGAAAGAGGTCATCCCCAAACCCAAGGGGCTAGCACCGACTTGGGAGGGCCCTTTCAAAATCATCGAGAGCGTCACGCCAACCACGTTCATCCTCGAAGACAAAAACGACCTGAAGATACCACACACATGGAACATAGAGCACCTCCGATATTGCCACCAGTAAATCAGGTTCCACGTACCATCACAGTTACGGCGTCGTAAAACTTTCTTCATCGTACAGGGGACTTGCCTCGCTCGGCCAACCGGCACCGCCACCGCCACCGATAAAACAAAAATTCTTCAGACCTTTGTCATAGAGAGGTAGCGTTCTCAGGCCCCGATGCTTGTAAAAATCCAAAAGCATAGTAAAAGCCCAGCGAGGCACAAGTGGAGTAGCCAAATTGGTGAACCACTATAAACACTCGTCTTATTTACCTACAGGTTACTATGATACTTAGTTATTCTTGATATGCACGTCAACCACTAAAATGCTTTTACCCCCTCCCAAGCACACAAACAACCGCCACATATCAAACACTAAATCGCTCTCGGGCGTTATCATGGATACCGGCTATTCTCAATAAACCACTTAGGAGTTACAAACAGACAAACGAATTTTTTTCAAACCTTTCATCGTTGGCGATACCGGACAACACTTAGAAAAATTTCATTTCATTCAAAAGGCCATTACGGCACAAGTACAAAGTACAGTACGCCTATGCTAAGCAAAACAAAAACGATAAAGCTACATATAGAAATCCCCGAGCCTCACAAGTCAGCAGCACCGCCATGACAAAACCGCTCCCGATACTTGGCCGCCAGCCTCTCACACCTTGCCTGAGAAAAAAGTTCAACATCACGAATATGACGAGTTAGAGGAGACGATGGAGACATACTGGGCGTTAAAGGGTGAAAACCATCAGGAGTCATACCTTTGGAGACATTCGACCGTTGCCGGTCTGTCTCATCAATTTTCTCTTCCTTAATCCGAAGAAGGGCCTGATGACTCGCCTCGCGCCTCGCCCGACGCTCCTCATTGATACGTTTCAGGTCAGCGTCATACTTATCATTAACCCAACTGTTATCAAAGAAGCGCTTCTGGGTCTGCTGCAGACCGTCAGTAAAGGCCTTCCGTACAACGGCGTAAAAGTCAGGACCGGCCTTGAAATCCTCCACGGCGTCAGTCAGCTCCTGCTCACGCCGGTCCTCTAGCTCCTTCACTTGGCCGTGTAGAGCGGTGACTTGACCCTCAGCAATGGCCAAACGCGCCTTCAGGTCCTCAACCCGCTGACGCTCCTCCTTCACCTCCAGCTCCAGCTGGCGACCCCAGATAAAGGAAGCATCCAGGCATTCATCAGAGAGCTTCTTCTTGCCCTCCAGAACCTCGTACTTCTGCTGCAAGGACTGCCACTCCTCGCTCGCCTTCACGAGTTGCTCATCCTTCACCGATAACAGGCCGTTAACACGGGCCAGCTCCTCGGAGGACGCCACCAGGGTATGGCGCTGATGACACATCAGCTGGAGGGAGGCGGCAAAGGACCGCAGACACTGCTCAGCCCCACTCCCAATATCGGCCACGGTAGCCACGTCAGGAGGAAGAAGAGCAAGGATCTCGGTCGAGTACGGTGGTGGCCCTTCCCAGGTACTCGAGCGGGCGATGACGACGCTACCATCAACGGCAACATTGGGCTCGCCACGAGGAACATCGCCTAACAAAGAATAAGGACGAACGCCGGTATCAGCAACCAGAGGACAATCTTCTATATCAAAGTACCAAAGATTATCGGCATCACCTGTTTCAGCAGCAGCATCATCAACATGGCTGGCCGGGACAACAATGGTAACTTGGAAGGCTTCCCCGTCATCCAGCACGGGGATGGGAGCAGCAGGTGTCTCACCCACCCGCTTCAGGCGCTTCAGGGGAGCGATCTCGCCCTCGGACCTCCTCTTCGGACGGACAGGCGAACGAGGGGGATCCTCAGGCTGAGCGGTCACGACCCGGACGGACACGCTACTCCCTACCATGTCGGTTTGGGACTCCGGGGGAGGAGGAAGGTCTGTCTGCTGCGAGAGGGTAAGACTCCTCCCAGAACGGACATCCAAGTCGATCGTCTTGGCAGTAGCATCTTCCTCCGCCAGCTGGGCGATGATCTCGTCGATATCACCGTAAGCACTCAACATCTTGCGATCTCGCTTTTGGTTTTTATACCCAACTGCAAAATAAGGACGAGAAGGTAAAACACCGAGATACAACAAAAGATTAAACAAACAGAAGCAAGCAAAACAAACAAACAAACAAACAAACAAACAAACAAACAGAAGGACGGCATACTAGGTGTCTTAGCAAGGCCGGTCATCTCCATGATCCGGTAATCAGCAAGAAGATAGACACTTTTAAACTTCTCGCTGAAACCCCTCTCAACTCTATGGCACCGCCGCTTTTCGATAGTGGACAGAGAATACTGACGTGTAACTACAAAAATAAAGACGAGTAAGGAACAAACGCACAAACGACAAACACGACGGGAATCACGCCGGTATAGAAGCGTCACCTCGGGCGCGAAACCGACTGGGAACACGGCTGTTGGGGAAGGACGACCACCCACTAGCAAAGAAGTGCTCACCCCTCCAGTCAGGACACGAACTCGTGAAGTCGGTGAGCCCCAGTGAACTCTTTCGTCACTGATGGAGCGAGAGCGTCCCACCACAACCCTTCTTCGTCGAGTAGGCAACATCAAAATAGTACAGCACCTCATTACGGGTAGGATAGTCCAGGCCAGCCAGCTTCCATAGCGTGAACATGGCGCTCAGAACATGGAGTATCAACGGCGACACCTGTCCCATGGCACAACCTAGCTCCCCAAAGATGTACTCGTGAAACGGATGAAGGGGTAAGCGAACACCATAACGAAGTTGGGCGCGATCAACAGCGATGAAGCCCCTGGGCGGCCTAGAGAACACCTCGCCGGGAGCCGGGGACTTCAGAATCACATCCGGCCCGATCTGGAACTCGGACCTCACCCTGTCAAGTTCTGCCATAGATAACGCCTTTCCAGGCTCGTCGACCTCCTGACCATCTCGCAGAGTCCACAGGAGAGGCCCGTCAAGCCCTAGACGGCGAGATCTAGAACCAGCACCGATATCGGCATCGTGGCGAGAAGAAGAAGACATGTCACCTACAAAACAGCCACGGACAACGTCAAAACCTAAACGGTTCGCCAGCCCGCAACTAGTTTCCCAGGCGACATACCCCCCGGTATACAAAAAACGCACGAGAAAGAAGACGTAGAAGCACAAACGAGGAGAAAACAAAAAACAATAAAGTGCTACGACAAACTGGGGATCGACCAAAAAACCAAACAACACAGCCACAAACAGATAACCCGAAAAACCCCAACCAAGATAACCCGAAACCGAAAGGAACAAAAACGACACAAAAGATTAGGCAGCGACTCCTTACCGGAAAGAAGGGAGAATGAGAAGAACCAACGGTGGCGCAGCAACAGCACGGCGGAAGCAGGAGGAGAATGACAAAATCCGGCAACAGAAAAGCACGAAATCTCTCAGAAGCAAGAAGAGTAAAAAAGAAAGCGTAAAAGTAACAGATGTATATATATAGGCGAAACGGCGAGATCGCAACCGTTGGAACAGACACGTCGGTCCAGAAGATCATAACACGTGGCAACCAGAATCGGAAGAGTCTGGAACGAGAATCGATACGCACCCTTTCGAAGGGCGCGACCCTCGAAAGAAAAGCAATCATCACACTTTATGGCTACGACGGGACGTTTGGGAACCCCGAGACACCCTACACGGACACATGGCAGCACGACAAAAGACGACATTTAATGATGAGCAGAGTAGATACACCAACCACACCGGCCAAGCAAAACCCATATCACTGACAAAACACGCATAACACACAGGGCGGTATCGCCCACCAATATCGCCCCAGGCACTCTTCACCACCAATATCGCCCCAGGTACTCTTCACCATAAATATCGCCCCAGGCACTCTTCACCACCAATATCGCCCCAGGCGCTCTTCAGCACCAATATCGCCCCAGACGCTCTTTAGCACCAATATCGCCCCAGGCACTCTTCATCACCAATATCGCCCCAGACGCTCTTCACCACCAATATCGCCCCAGGCACTCTTCATCACCAATATCGCCCCAGATGCTCTTCATCACCAATATCGCCCCAGATGCTCTTCATCACCAATATCGCCCCAGGCACTCTTCATCACCAATATCGCCCCAGGCACTCTTCATCACTGATAAACGATCTCGTCACTCTGCATCACTAATAACGACCTCGTCAGTCTGCATCACTGATAACAATCTTGTCACTCTTCATCACTGATAACGGTCTTACCACTCTTCGTCACTGGCCACTAGGAGGAACGGACTCGGGGACTTAAGGGTTACCAATTCAAACGAGCTCCCCCTACCATAGCGCCCCACAAACAGCGACCCCCCCGGTCGATACAAACTGAAGAGCGCTCAAACAATAAAAGATACATAGTTACCATTACACGAAGCACTTCGGCAGAGCGGTGAACTAGCTACTCACCGATCTCGCCCCTAACCAATCAAATATGGCACGTACAGGTATATGAGCGCCCACAGCCAAGGCTCTCAACCTAGGTCGCCCAGTTGGGGGACTGTATGGCATGATACCCGGCTCCTAACAAAGGTAAACATCGCCGCTAAGCACGTCTCGGTGATCTCGCCGGTATCACTTCTTTTCAACTCGCCAACCAAGGTTGATCTCCTTGGCTGAGCAAGTTGGGGGACTTGTACATATACCTATCTAAATCACCTAGGTACGTGCTTAGACGGCTTAAATATAAGTTATAATTATGTCTCACCGCCACCATGACAGGAACCACCGCCGGGAAGGCTCCAACTTCGGTGACCAAACCCGCCTGACCTTCGATCAGGATAACGCTCACGCGCCAAAACCATGACCGGTTAGACAACACCCCAGCAAAAGAGCATACACACCAGTCCCACATCGAAAGCAGAAGAGTAGTTTAACCTCCAACCACCAATATATATCTGTCAACTCAGCATTAAATGGTACGCACTCTTTATCCAATCACACCGTTATTCTGCATAACTTATATATCGCTTCTGACTTAGGCATCGGAGGGTTGAAGGCGGGCCATCCCCATCTCTCCCTAACCGCTGTTAATCTTAGCAGTAACGGCGAGCCCACTTTGGAATATAAGTACGAGAAGGATAACGACAACGCCCACTCATCGACATAGCCCAACATCAACCATCCAGCGAACTACATCGGCTTCAGAATCTCGTTCAATGTCCGATATCCATAACGGATAACGAATATTAACAACATTCATATATCTTGTTCACAATTTTACAGATGAATGATCTACACAATTCGGATGACCACGAAGGGTGGTGGTTATGGGAAAAGCAAAATTTGGCCCATAAGCCGATCAAATACTATATTTACCTCAGATGTTTTGTCAACGATGTAAAGTTTCATTCAAGCTACCGAGAGGAAGGAAGAAAAACACAAAATAGTGGGATTGCAGTAGGACAAGGTGATGCTGTATATTACAGCGTTCTTCTTAATGTCGTTCAACTGCTATATGAGAATGATATAAATGTTTTTCTATTCAAGTGTAAATGGTTCAAGTGTACGAAGGAACATCTAGGCTTTATATCAGTCGATACAAACTCAAGTTTGCATAAAAATAAGTCATTCGCTCTTGCCACCTTAGTCAGGCAGGTGTTATATCTGGATGATCCAAAATTAGGTAGAGGTTGGAAGATAGTCTGTAATATGTCTCATCGAGGAATATGAAGTGTCACAACACTTTAAGGGACATCAGCATTACACACTCAAGGAAATAATGTCGATGCATATCAAGAGTCTAGTAATTCTGTCATCCCTGACACAAGGTAAACTAATTCGATTTAACGAAATCTTACCGGAACCTGATGCTGATACAGATCTTACTGAAAATGAGATCAATGACCTAGACAATATTTATTCCTCTAAAGAGAAGCTGGAGGATGAAGATTTTGTCGTATATGATGATGATGATGATAATGATGGAGAATATGATTATGAGGTTCAAGAACCTGTTCAAAGTGAGGAGGAAGACGTTGATGAAGATTATGATGATGAAAGTGATTTATATGTATATGTAATACTTAATTAATTATAAATAATTAATTGATCGAGAGAATTAGATTGAGATCGAACTTAATTAATTAATTTGTAAGAAGCACTACAAGAAAAATGCACCTAGACCACGGACCATTTCTGTCGTCTAGGTGCAGTTTTCCGTCGTCTAAGTACTTAGACGACGGAAGCTCCGTCCTCCAAGCTCCGTGCTCCAAGTGCTGTCGTCCAAGCACTTGGACGACGGAGATGGAGAATGTCCGCGGTCTAAGTGCTCGCTTGGACCGCACAAAATTTTCCGCGGTCTAAGTTTTCACTTAGACAACGGAGAATGAATTCTCCGTCATCTAAGTGCAAACTTAGACCGCGGAAAACGTCTATCTCTGCGGTCTAAGTTTGCACTTAGACCGCGGAAATCGTCCATCTCCGTCGTCTAAGTGGTGATTTTGTAAAAAAAAAAAATAAATGAAAAATTTATGAAATGCTAATTAATAATTTAATAATTAGAATTTAATGAATTTTTTATTTAATTTTTTGTATATCAATATTCATAATATTGCAAAATTTATTGAATGTTAATTATTAATAATATATAATACGTACAAAATTCATAATGAATAAATAATTTAAATTATTATGGATTTAAATAAAAAATTCATAATATAATAAAATAAATTAATCTAGCATAAATAAACTAAATTAACCTAAAACTAAACTAATTATAGGCGGCGGTGGTGGTGGTGGTGGTGGTGGCGGCGCCGGTGGTGTTGGCCGGAATGTGGAGGCCGGTGGTGGAGGCGACAATGTAGGCGGTAGCTAGTGGTGTGTGGTGGTGGTGGAGGCGATGTTGTAGGTGGTGGTGGTGTGTGTTGGTGGCAGCGACGGTGGTGATGCTGGTGATGGCGGCGACGGTGGTGATGTCGGTGGTGGCGGCGACGGTGGTGGTGGTGATGATGATGGTGGATGGTGATGATGATGATATATGGTGGGTGATTTTATTGGGGGGGGGGGGGAGAGGGAGAGGGAGAGAGGGAGAGGAAAAAATGAAGAGAGATTGAGAAAATGATGAATTTAAAGAGTTTTAAAACACTTAGACGACGGAAATACTGATTTTCCGTCGTCTAAGTGCTTTAAATTTTCAAACAATGCCGCCAATTTTTTCACTTAGACGACGGAAAATCAGTATTTCCGTCGTCTAAGTGATTTAATTTTTTGCCAAAATTTTAGCGGGAAAAGAATACCGCCAATTATTTTGACTTAGACGACGGAGATTGTCATCTCCGTCGTCTAAGTGGATTTAAATTTTTGCCAAATTTTTAGTGGGAAAAATATCGCTAGAAATAAAAAAATTTAAATTTCACCTAGACCACGGAGATGACCATCTCCGTCGTCCAGGTGTTCACTTGGATGACGGAGATTGTCATCTCCGCGGTCTAGGTGAAAATTCCGTAAAATTAAAAAATTTTAAAAAAAATTAAAAAATTCACTTAGACGACGGAGATTGTCATCTCCGTGGTCTAGGTGAAATTTTAAATTTTTTATTTCTAGCGGTGTTTTAAATTTTTTATTTCTGGCGGAGATTGTCATCTCCGTCGTCTAAGTGAATTTTTTAATTTTTTAATTTTACGGAATTTTCACCTATATAGACCGTGGAGATGACAATCTCCGTCGTCCAAGTGAACACCTGGATGACGGAGATGGTCATCTCTGTGGTCTAGGTGAAAATTTCTGTAAAATTATTTTTTAAAAATAATTTGTAATGAATTTTTGGACCTGTAATTTGAATGGAATTGTCGTAAAATATCGATTAAAGAATCGTATATATAAAAAATGGGATTTAAGACGATGAATTAATTTATGTATTCAAACTTGTTAAGTATCTACTAATATGTATAACTTAAGTGTCGGAACGTATAGGCTCATTGCACATGGATATTAACGAAATTGAATTTGGACAAAATGACCGTTGGATATACTCGCCATAACACCATATATAAGTAGAATAATTTCCACTAAATACTGAGTTCGTTCAGGGTTTCATCGGCACAGTTAACCGCAAATCCAAATTTTTTACAAACCAAAAACATGGATACACGAAAATCCGTAACTCCAATTTTGAAACCGTCGACGCTCACACTTTAAGAATTGTTTACTCTATGGTCTCGAAGGAAAGAATATGCATTGGGACATGGTCTACATGGTCGTTGTCTTAGATGTGAAATTATGAAACTTGCACTTGGACGACGGAAATGCACCTCTCCGTCGTCCAAGTAAACCCTTGGACGACGTCGACGTGCATCTCCGTCGTTTAAGTGTAAGTTTCGTAATTTAGGGTTTATGGGCTTAGGGTTTAGGGTGTCCACTTAGACGACGGAGAAGATTTACTCCGTCGTCTAAGTGATGACTTGGACAACAGAGAAGATTTCCGTTGTCTGAGTTTACACTTAGACGACGGAGACAATCTTCTCTGTCGTCTAAGTGTAAACTCAAACAACGGAAATCTTCTCCGTTGTCCAAGTAATCATTTAGACGACGGAGATTGTGTCTAAGTTCCACTTAGACCACGGAACATTAAAGTTTCTGTGGTCTAAGTGGAGTTTTCTTGTAGTGAAGCGTACGAATTTGGTCGATTGATGATATTAGAATTTGTACGCGTATGAATTTAGAGTATTTTTAATATGTCTTAGTCTTACAGGAATGATATTGGAATAAATGAAAGGAGGATCACAAGATAAAGAAATTTGCTTAGATGACGAAATCTAAATGTTTTGTTGTCTAAGTACACCTTATACGATGAAACATTGAATATTCCGTTGTCTAAGTGCGTTAAACCCTAAACCCTGAAAATATTAGATGACGAAATAAGTTGTTGACTTTCATCGTCTTAGTACTACTTTGACCGAAATGACGATGTGCTTGACTACGTTAATCAAACCCTTAAGGAACTTCGTTAATCTACTTATTATGTAAAATTTTCAATAATTTACATCTAATTGGTATATAAAATATCGACATAAGTGAAAATATTTCTTGTAATGTCGAAAATAATTCTGCGATTAAAAATTTACGATCGTTTCCATTTTTTAAACTTTAGTCGATATTCGCAAAACTACATCGATCGAATACGAACACATCCAAATTAAAAATGGCTTCAATTTTTTTCTTCAATGTCATATTAATACCATAGTTACATCTAACATTTGCTTTCTTATAATTCTTATGCATGTATCCACAATATTTAAATTATGATTTTTCTCCCAAAATAAAGAAAATGTATACTTAGGCGACAAAACACTGTAGACTCAGTCTTACAGGGCGAAACAAATATATTTCGTCATCTAAAGACAATTATTTGGCGGGTCAGATTCAACTACCAAATATTTTGGGGAAATTTTAAAAAGAACTTAGGCGACGAACTATTGTTTGGTTCGTCGCCTAAGTGGGTTCAATAAGAATTCCAGTTCGATAATTTTCCCCTAAATTCCGTCGAACTCCCAAAACTCTAAAATTCCTCCCACTACAAGAAAAACACACCTAGACCACGGACCATTTCTGTGGTCTAGGTGCGAATTTCTATAGTCTAAGTACCTAGACTACAGAATCTCCATTGTCTAGAGTACGTCCTCCAAGTGCCGTCGTCCAGGAGGTCACTTGGATGCGGAGATGTTGCGTCGTCCAAGATTTGATGAGACAACCCAAATGACAGTTGCGTCGTCGAAGTACAACTCAGACGGCGTAACAAGTCCTTCGTCTAAGTGACACTAGGATGATGCAACAATTCCGTCGTCCAAGTGATTACTTAGACTAGGGAATTGTTGTGTGGTCTGAGTGATCACTTAGACTATGCAACAACTCCGTAGTCTAAGTGATCACTTAGACTACGGATGCATTTATATTCCGTAGTCTAAGTGATCACTTAGACCACGTATGTGTTTATGTTCCGTATTCTAAGTGATCACTTAGACCACGCATTTGTATATATTTGTAGTCTAAGTGATCACTTAGACTATGAAGCATATATGGTTTCGTAGTCTAAGTGAATATTTATTTATTTTAATTAAAATTTGAATTTAAAATAAAATATTAATAAATTAATTAAAATACTAAATTGTCATTTAAATAATTAAAATTTGTACGTACATCAAATTAAATCGTTCAAAAAATACGATATCATAAACTACATAGAATGCAAACTACTACTAAAATATAGGAGGAGCAGATGCGCCGCCGAGTCCTCCGCCTCCAGCCGTGTCTTCGTTGTCGGGGTATGGATTCAGAGGAGGTTGACACTGTTGTCGAACCTGGTTTTCCATGAGGGCGATGAGGTAGGTTATCTGCGCTTGTTGTTCATCAAGCCTCTGATGCATAGATTGCGTTTCCTCCCGTGTAAGTCGAGCCTTCTGAAGGGCTGCTTGGACCGACGCATCCCGAGCACCTTTCCTTGCTGAACATCCAGTAGATGACTCAGAAGACAAATCTCGCTGCACCTTGCATCTCATCCCCCTAACCTCATTGCCAGCTCGACGACCGTATACCTAATCGGTGATTGCAATTTGGCTCTCCATCGATAGAGGAGGCAAGTCTTCAGGCGGTAAATCCGAGTGTGCAAGCTACGTGTTGGCCAATTCGTCCTGCGTCCGTTCTACCAACTTCGCCTGAAAATAATAATAAAAATTAAATAATTATAAATTTGACGACAATTTAATAAATAATAATTACGTTAATTGAGAAGAAATATATACGGCACTTACGCCGATTTGACTCGTTTCATTGTCGAGCCCAGACGTCACGTAAGCGGTGACACTAGCATCTAGATAAGGGTGTTTGGAGCCCTTATCTCTGTGCTCCTTGGCGATTTGGATCATCTGCTTGGAGCCGGAGGTATGATGTTTGTCCTTCTTTTCCCGGTTGGCCTAGTTGATGTTCGAGAATTTCTGTTGGACAACATAAATTATTAATAAATAACTAAAAAAATAATAATTCAATTTTATCAATTTAAATAAAAAAATAATCATCGGATAATCTTCTGCTTCGAAGTGAGTGACCAACCACTCCCACTCATCTTCCTTATCCCCACGCAGTTCTACGGGGGTAGGCTCTCGGCCGAATTCTTCATAATACTTATGAAGTTTGTACTTCCAATCACAGTAAATGGTGTTGGCTACCACCTCTGGTGTGCCTAAGCATCTTCGGTGTGCCATCCACCTCATATTGTTCCTACGTACAAGAAAAGAATAAAAACTTATAATCTTATATATTATGAAATTACGATTTTTATTGGTTATTAAAAAATAAATTTAAAATTGTATTACGTACTGAAAGTTCTCTAAACACTTTCCCCTTCTCCTCGTCCGGAAACTCCTAGGTAGGCGCAGTCATACAAACCTTGTTGCGAAGGATTGCCCCGATGCTATGCGAGGAGAAACTAGCTAGCTAAGAGGTGGGAGGACCATCGGTGAAATTGTCGTACAGCAACTGGATCTTTTGCCCGGTCGCCTTGAACAACTTCTTGAATTTTCTGCCCTTTTTGAGTCCTCGAGACCTTTTGGGTTGAGGGTCTGACTGGGCTCTCCTGACCTTGCACCGAGCGCTGTTGAGGTTAGACTCAAAGGAGGCCACCGATGTCAGAGCACTTTCTGACATCGATGTTGGACCGGAAGGGGCGTCATCATCATCGGTCCATATAGCTAGGGATCAAGAATTTCCCCAGTCGCCGCTGCCGAAGGACCAGCTGAAGGGTCCGGAAGAGGTGCGACGTTGTTCTCCTCTAACTGCCCACCGACTTGTTCTGCCAAGCGTCGCAGTATAGCATCTTCGGCCTCTTTTGAGAGCAGCTCTAATGTGGACAATTAATGATTTTCCTGCTTATGAGATGTTGACATCTTGCACAACCAAAGGGTACAAAGCTCGTCATGTCTTCCTGGACGACGTCAACGCTAGTTAGCACGCTGAAAATGTGTGTTACATGGGTCACCGAAGATGGCTTACTCATGATCATCTGTGGTGAAACAATAAGGATAATTGCGATGGGATAATAGAGGAAAATCTGCAACCCAGACAGTAGTCTGGCAAAGAGATTTTTGAGAGGTTAATCGGCTTTGATTTCGGTGTGTTGAGCAACAACAATGATGTGAAGAAACTTAATCCAAACCCTCCAAATGAGTATTTTCTTGTAACAACCTTACTGGTCGAAGTTGAAACTCAGGAACAACCTAAATTTCATGCACATAGAAAAGAATGTGTGTGACATCGTGGTGGAAAAAATTCTCGGTATTAAGCTCAAGACTAAGGATAGTCTCAAAACCCGTAAAGTTAATTTTTTTCAATCCGGTCCAGGATTAATTAATTAATTTTAATTTGTATTTGAATTTCGTCTGTCGAACCGACCTCGCTTTTTAATTAATTTGAAGTTAATTATGGGAAAAAGTTAAAATTAATTAATTAATTATTAAATTAAGTACAAAATTATAGGGTTTACTTGTACGTACGTACCTACTCCTCCTCATAATATATATAATTAATCATGCATCATTAATCACGACAAAAAAATATAATTATAATATTTAATTACCAATTAATATTCCTTGTCGTTCTATTGTACTATTCGTCAGAATCATCATCATCCTCACCACTGTTATCCGATTGCTCCTCCTCCTCATCATACTAAACATCGTCCGACGAATATCCTGAGTCCTCGTCCTTGTCCTCATCCTGCGCCTCTTCTTCATCTACCTCATTAATTGCATCAATAATCTCATATTTAGTTAGATCCATACAACCATCAGGCATGGGTAAGCGTTCACCAGCTTGAACCAGGTCCATTATGTCAGAGTGGATGATAGAAATATTAGGCACTTGATATGCAGGAATGTCTCTTTTCGGTTCAACATCTCCAGTCACCGGCGTCCATTCAGTTGTCGCCATATTCCATATTCCTCTATGAAAGATATGGTTCACTATTTTCCACCCTTCACTAGCTTTCAGATCATCAAGATACTAAGGTGGCAAGAGCGAAAAGCTCATCCTCATACCAGCTTGAGTTTGTATCGACTGATAAAAGTCCCAGATCTTCCTTTATACGCTTGAACCATTTGCACTTGAATAGGAAAACGTTGACATCATTCCCATAACATAGCTGAACGTCATATACAATAGCCCCGTAATATAGATCATTGTCTTTCCCAATCGTTACCCCATTGTTTTATGTTCATCTTCCTTTATCTCGGGCCAATGAATGAAACTTTACACCATTCACAAAATATCTGGGGTAAATATAGTGTTTAATCGGCTTCCCTGCTAGCAAGTGCTTTGACCAGGTATGATGGTTGTACGGATTTTTGTAGATCAATCATATGGAAAAATGGGAAATATATATATAATTAAAGGGTTTACTTTCTACAAACATGTATATAAACTAAACAAGTAAACATACGTACCCATTAGAAGAAATAATCGGGGAACTTCTTCTTAACCATTTTCTCAAACCACACCGAACTCTTGTCCGGATTTAATGCCTAAAGCCTCTGCTTGTACCCAATCATGTACGGCTAAAATTCATCACAGTCTCACAACACTATTCAATGTGCATCAATAAGTTATTCTCGTGTTAACGATTCTTTTAATACTGCTCTAAACGGTCTTACGACATTTGTGACGACAGAAAGATTAATGCGGGCACTGGGATCGGAGGCGGTGGGAAGTGGTGGATCTTTGAGGTACTTATTGCAGTAAGTAACTCACTCATGCATTAGGTATGTCTCTACTATAGAGCCATCCGGGGCCGACCTCTTTTTGACGAATCCTTTATATTGGCCAAGCTGTCTACAAAATCAAACGTTCAATTCATTCATTGTAGAATAAGTACATATAGCTAGTAATCTCTAGTGGAACAAATAATGGAAAGAAAAACCTGTATAATTAATTAGTTGTACGTACCTTTCTTGAGGATATATCCAAGTATACTGGACCGGACCAGAAATGAGCAACTGCTCGGGCAGGTGGATCATTAGGTGAATCATGATATCAAAGAAAGTAGGGGAAAAAATCCTCTCTAGTTTGCAAATGATGTGCACAATTTGTTGTTGCAGTTCCACCCCATCCGACTTCTTTAATTCTCTGGCGCATAATTAACCTCTGCCACCATGTGCACAATGTCACTATTGGTTCTACGACGTCACGAGGCAAATATGACCAAATTGCCACTGGAATCAGACGTTGCAGCATAACGTGATAATCATGTGTCTTTAGACCAACAAACTTGTGTTGCACCTCGTCCACTGCTCCAATTATAGTAGCTGCATACGTGGCCGGATAATGAACGCTCTTAAACCAGTGAAATATAGAACCTCTAAATGCCGGCTTCACTGTAAAATGTGTAGCTGACATCTTGTTGTACACTCCTCTCTCATCTCAGCTCAACCACAAGGAACGACGTAGATTCATAGATTCTAGATGTTTGCGCGCTTTGGGAGTATCTTTAGTCTTTAACTTAATACCGATAATTTTTCTCACCACGTTGTCACACACATTCTTTTCTATGTGCATCGCGTCCAAGTTGTTCCTCAGCTTTAACTTCGACCAGTAATGGAGTTCAAAGAATATACTCTTGTGATGTCAATAGCTGAGATCATGTGGAGGTATTGGATTGCATTTCTGTACATCCTTGTCATTGGTCAACACACCAAAGTTGAAATAGTTCAACCTCTCTAAAATCTCTTCACCAGTCCAACTACGGGGTTTAGGATTATTCTCTACCGTCCCGTCGAAATAAGCTTCATCATGTCGCCTCGGGTGGTCGTGAGGAAGCCATCTACGGTGACCCAAATAACATACCTTCCCCGCGTGCCAACTAGAGTTCACATCGTCCAAACATATAGGACATCCATTGTATCCTTTCGTCCTGCAGGTTGCCAACATCCTATACGCTGGAAAATTGCTGATCGTCCACATTACGACAGCTCTCATGATGAACATATTGTCTGTGAATTTGTCATAAGTTGGGACTCCATTTTCCCACAACAGTTTTAGCTCATCGATCAAAGGTCTGAGGTAGACATCTAAGCACTTCCCCGGAGATTTAGGACACGAAATTAGCAGAGTAAGAAAATTAAATTCCTTGTTCATGCACATCCACCGAGGCAGGTCATACGGCATCAGAATAACTGGCCAAGTGCTGACGGCAGAGCTATTACTACCCCAAGGATTGAATCCGTCTGTAGATAGTCCGAGTCTAACATTTCTAACATCTGCGGCAAAGTCTCCAAATTCGTTGTCGAAATGTTTGAAAGCCTCCCCATCCGCGACATGTCTCAGCATATCGTCATCTATTCGCTTATCTGCGTACCATCGCATCGCCTCTGCTGTGTATAGACGCTGTAATCTAGGAATCAATGGAAAATATCGAACAACCTTCACATGAATTTTCTTTTTCAAACTCTTCCTATTCAGCTCATATTTGCACTGCCCATATACGGGACAATAGTCCAAATCTTTATACTCTTTGTAAAATAGCACTCACAATCATTCAGACAAGCGTCAATTATCCTGTACTTTAGGCCGAGGCTGCTCAAGATATTTATAACATTATAATGGGATTTAGGAAGATTGTGATCATCAGGAAGTAACTTACATATTTTCTCCTAAATTTCGTCAAAATCACTGACTGACATTTGTGCTTCACTTTTATCTTCATTTGCTCCATCACATATTGCAACACATTCTCTCAACATCCAGGGTACTCCGGGGTCTGCACTTCAAGTAGCATCATGTTGTACTTATCCATCTCACTAGTGTCAGTGGCCAAGCTAGCAGCGGAGAATGTGTCATCATGCCCATGAGTAGTATTGTAACATCCCTCTTGGTGTTGGTGTCCACCATGACTAAATTCCGGAAACGCATCATGGACCAAATCCGTAGTTGGGTTCCAAGCCGGAGGGCCGGCACCACTGCCACTGGATGAGGTACCATGGTAACTGTACCCTGAGCTGAATTCTATTGCTTTACCATGCTTGATCCACGTAGTGTAACTCCACATAATACTATTTTTGTACAACTATTGCACCATAACATTAACCTCCACATACTAACAGTTAAGACATTTTTTGCACGGACACCTGAAATGCTTCTTTTCCTGACCATGTTCTATAGTAAAATTCACAAATTCTCTAATTCCATCCATATATCGGACATCACTTCTGTTCCACAACTTCATCCAACTCTTGTCCATACTTCTACGAAATTTAATAATTAATTATCATATTAGTCAACTATTCTATATATATATACACAGATTTTCAAGTAATTATTAAACTATTATATATATACAAATTTTCAACTACCTTAATTATTAACGTATATTAATTAAAATATTAATTAATTACCTTTATTAATTATTGGTGAATATACTATACATCAATTACTTTAATATGTCTAATATGCATGTATGTTTTAACTAAATATTAACCAAATTTTTAAACATCCATGCATATACATATACGTATTACTGGTCTATATTAATTAACTAATATATATATATATATCATCAATTACCTAACTTAATTATAAATATTAGATGTACTAACAATGCAATCGATCAATCAAACGTACGTACAATTACTTATATAAATAAACGTTAAGATTGTCAAAAATTAACTATGTACGTACGTACCTAGCCTTCTCCAATATATGGCGAATCGATGGTCGGAGCCGGAGAGATATATATATATATATATAGTACGTATGTTCTAGCTAGTTGCATGTACGTGCGAGGAGAGCCTGATCAAGAGAGAGAATGATCGATATGAGGATGAAGTTGAGACGAGTGATCAGAGAGGAACAGAGTTCGGCATGGACATTATATAATGCTTCACTTGGAAGACGAAGTGTCGGTGCATCGTCTAAGTGACCACTTAGACGATGGTCTGAGTTAGTTTTCGTCGTCCAAGTGGCCACATAGACGACTAACTGACGCTCCGTTGTCCAAGTAGTCACACAGACGACGGCGTGTCGGTCCGTCGCCGTCGTCTGTATTGCCACTTGGACGACGGAACAAGTGTGTCCGTCGTCCACGTATGTATTAGACGACGCAATTTTTTCCCGTCGTCTGAGTCACACTTAGACGACGGAAACATATAGGTTCCGTGGTCTAGGTAGGGCTGTTAATCGGGACAAACGATTCGGTTATTAGGCCGAACCGAAAACCGAATCATATTTTTTAATCGGTTCATTTCGATTCGGTTTTCCTTATTTTTTTTTACAAAAATCCGATTAGAAATGGTTCGGTTCGATTTGTTTTTTTTTCTTCGTTTTTTTAGATTTTTTAATAAATAAAAAAATATTTAAAAAAAATTGTTTCATTATATTAGTTAGAAAATTTGAATATCTTCATTAGCTACTTTTTTCAATAACTTTGTACCGAAAGTTTATGTCAAATCGAATCAAACTACAACAAATATAATTAGCCACAAATCACACATTCAAAGTTTCAAACCATAGAAAATGCTTACCGGAAGTTTACATCATAAATTCAAAGTT
This sequence comes from Geum urbanum, assembly GCA_946800695.1. NCBI lineage: Eukaryota > Viridiplantae > Streptophyta > Magnoliopsida > Rosales > Rosaceae > Geum > Geum urbanum. The sequence goes on along the minus strand of OX327007.1, from coordinate 40,576,801 downwards.
TCAAACATCAACAAACATAAACTGATAAACCAAAGTCCACAGTCCACAGTCCATGTTTAAAAATTTTATAGTCCATCCAAATAAAAATACAATCCAAAATTCCAAATATCACATAAAAACACTCAATTGAATTCATTCTCAAACTATACTAAACTTGTCCACCATTCTCACTTTCTCATCTCGGGGGTTTTCCTTTGGCAACTTAGCATTTCTTTTCTTAAACTTACAAGAACCCCAATAATCATTGTTAAGTATCAAACTATGGTACATTACTACATACCAAATACTACTTTCATATAGGACAAAGAGGGATACTCAACATTGTCAACAACATACCCATTACCCAATAACATCAACAGGTGGTCAGACACTTGCAGGAGGTCCTATATTACCATTTGATGAAGCCAAACAAGATTCCTTGTGGAGTTCTACGTAACAATAAAATATAGAGAAACCATTAAAATACAATATAACAAAGCAAAGTAGCAAACCAACAAAATAACAAACTAAACAATATTTCAATAAAATAGTACATTCCATTACAATATCACAAAACTCCATATCATCAACAGTTGGGTCTTCATTTAAGGCAACATAAGTACCCGTTAGCCAATTTTGTGTACAAATTAAAGCCTCTACCATCTTTGGACTCAATGAACTATGAAATGGATTGATGACACGACTACTTGTGCTAAAGGAAGATTCTGAAGCTATAGTTGACACTGGAATAGCTAGAACATCCTTTACAACTTTAGCCAAGATTGGGTACTTAGAAACTCCACTCACTCTCCACCACCCCAATATGTCAAAGTTCTCATCCTCGTCTCTCTCAATGACATCAGTTAGATATTTCTCTACATCATTACTAACAACTCCAGCTTTCATTGCCTTTCTCCTTTGTTCTTTTTCAGCCAACCTTCTTTCTAATTTAGTGGAACCAACAACTAAATGTGACAATGTCGGTTGAGAGTTTTGAGAATTGGAAGCACCATTTCCTAAATCTGTTTGTTGCATAGCTTTATTCTCATACACTTTAAACAACTCAAACAAGAGATTCTTCACCTTCGTCACATACTCGTCAACCCTTTCATCAAACTCACCAAACAACTCATCGAAATAATCATTGAGCTTCTCCAATTTATGGCGCGGGTCAAGAACAGCTCCGATAAACATGTAAGGATTAATACTCTCCAACTTTCCCTAATACTTGTCATACTTTTCTAGCATAGGCGTAGTAATTTCCCAAAGTAGGTCACTACTACTTTCTTGCAACAATCCAAGAATTTTAAGCAAATCCTTGAATGTGGTATGGATTGTTGGATGGCTAGAGCAACACACATGCAAAGTAACATCATAAAATGGCTTCAAAAAGGCTGTAAACTCATTGACAATGAGCTAATCATCAGAATCAGGTGGCCCCTCTCTCAATCTCACTCATGTGTCACTCCTAAAATACTTGTTGTAGTGACCATCATCATCTATCAATCTATCAAATGGTTTTTGAAACTTCAAAGCAGATTGCAACATCAAAAATGTAGACTTCCACTTAGTTGACACATCCAAAATCACAAGCCCTTTACTCTCTAATTTCACACTCTCAACACACTTCTTAAACATGTCCAACCTTTGTGGAGAAGATCTCACATACCTAACACCATTACGAATGCTTGAGATGCAACTATTCATTAAATCAACCCATCATTCACAATTAAATTCAAAATATAGGCAACACATCTCATATGCAAATTCTTTCCATCACCCACAATTGCATCCGTGCATTTTCATTCACTAATTCTCTTCACAATATCTTTCAAAACAACATAATTTGCCAAAGCATTATCAGCTGTTATTGTTAGAACCCTATCAATTTCTCACTCCAGCATACAATCTTCTCAGAGTTTAGCAACAGAATCTCCCTTATAGTTTGGAATCACACAAAAATTTAACACTTTTTTGTGCAAGACCCACTCATCATCCACAAAATGACCCGTAAGCACCATATAATTAATATTCTGAACAGATGTCCAAGTATCTGTTGTTAGGCTCACCCTCTTTCCCCTTAAACATTTCTTTAGCTTTCTTTTTTCAAACTCATAAAGACCATAAAATTTCTTTGCAATGGTTTGGCGACATGGAATGTTCCAATTAGGACAAGCAACTTCACAAAATCTCTTAAACCCTTCCCCATCAACAATCCTAAAGGGCAACTCATCAATGATCATCATCCTAACACAAGCTATAGTGATTTCATGTTGACTACTATCTACAGCAACCAATTGACCATTCTCTCTAAAAACTAGAAATTTCTGGTTCTTCTTCTTGTTAACTTCAATATTAGAGGCATACTTTTTACAGCGAGATAGGTGATTTCTAAGCCCAAATGTACCACTTGATCCAGAATCAGCAATAATTTTCCTTTTACAATAATTACACACCCCCTTAAATTTATCATTCTCAATAATTATTTCAAAAATGATCCCAAGCATCTGACTTTTGTCTCTCCTTCTTGGGTAATAGTCTTTGCTCGTCTGTCATTTCTACAGTTTCAGCATCATCTCCTGATCCTCCTCGGTCTTTCTCCAAATCAACAACAGGAGCTACACTAGAACATTCTGTTGGCAATCGAGAACTTTGAGTTGACGTTGGTGTGGATGAGTCAGTAACAAGGGGCTGCATAGAGTAAAAAAAAGAAGAAGATTAATATTCAATTTTTCACAATAAGGCTGCATAATGCATATTGGTAATTTATAGGTTGAAGGTTAAAGTCAAAGAACAAACCAGTGATTGAGATTGAAATGATGAAGTCGCCACATTTTGAACTTTAGCACATTTAGTTGCCAACTGTAAAGAATCCCGTGTTCTCTTCATTTTTCTTTTGTATCACAAGTTAGTCAAGTCACATACATTTCAATTTATAAACATCAACATCAACATGAAATCATGAATCGGTTTATCGGTTATCAACTGTTGAAGTACTAGCTGAATCATGAAATCAACTCAATCTGCAAATTGATTAGTACACAGGTGAAAAAAACCACCTTCACATATTCAATTGCAACAAGCATAAATCAAAACTGAACCATAAGCCCATTGATAAAGTACACAGCCCACTGATAGTCGTTTTCAAAATATAAATAAAAACTTTTTAAAGTACACACTACACAGCCGGACATAATCTTTTTTTTTAACTATTTCAGGTATGAATTAATGAACACGTACACAAACAGCTCAGTTTCCACATTTAACAGTAACATAATCAAAAAGTATGTACAAGCTACTGCATTATGTTCCTCGTATTGATAATAAGTTTCAGAATCTGAATCAATTGCAACCAAAACATTAATACATATTGTAGTTACACCAAAATCTTGCACAAAAGAGAAAATACATTTCTAATTTCTTAATATTGAAGTAATTGAACTACTGATGGAATTACATCAAACTGATCAAAGAATGATTATGTTACAACTTACAACCTTACAAGTTACAACAGACTGAACAGACAAAAGTGAAACATGACTCGAATTCAAAGTTTCAAACTGCTGAAAGGCTTGCTCGTTTTCCAAGTTCATATGGATCATTGGATCATCATAGTAATACAACTTAATTCTATTGGCCAAAGACAATCGAGTTGGATTCAAAATTGTAAAATTTTACCAGAACTTGAACTCAGGGAGGCGGCAGACGAAGGGGCGGAACTCATCGGAGAGGTCGTGGATCTCGGGGTCGACCTGAGGAGTGAGGATGAGGAACAAAAGTGCAAAGTCTACAAATTATTTCTGATTTTGATGTATGAATTAATGAACCAAATCAACCAATTTAAAACCCCAAAATGTTGTCATTTGATTTCAAAGTATGAATTAATAGGAATTTATACCTTTTACTACCAGATGGAGAATTGGAGATGAAGATCAGAAGATGGAGAGCAACTTGAGAAGTCTCAAGAGTGACACTGTGACAGAGGGTATGAGAGAAGAGGATGAGCAGAGGATCTTATGCGTTTGCTAACTTCGCTTCAGAACTCAGGAGGAGGAGGAGGAGGAGGCCGAGGTGCTTCTCTCATTAAGCCTTCGAGTCATCGTCGGTCTCAACGTCTCAGGTGGTCTGAAACTCTAAATTCTGAAAGAGTGAAAGACTGAAAGTAGCTACGTGTCGCGAACTCGCAATTTAGGATTTAGGGTTGCAAGTAAAAAATTGAAACGACGTAGTTTTTTTTCCATTCGCTACAAACCGGTTCGGTTCATTTTTTTTGGAACAGAAAACCGAAATTGAACCAAATTTTTTTGTTTGGTTCAATTTTTTTGTTTTTCAGTTATGGTTCTATTTCGACTCGGTTTCTTTTTCTTTTCGTTTTCGGTTTGGTATTAACAACCCTAGGTCTAGGTGCATTTTTCTTGTAGTGTCCCTAAACCGATTTCTAGAAAACCGTGAAGTCAATAATGCCTCTGACCCACCGACGCCGACACCGCTCCCTTCTCACCACTGACGCCTCCCCCGCCTCGGCCATACCTCATCAGAGTAGTATTGGGCTAGCCCCTGCCATGTCCGTACCTCATCACCGCCGCCTTGGGTTCATGCTGCCGTTCCTCTCTCTCTCTCTCTCTCATGACCGCTGCATCGCTGTTTTGGTTATACTCCATCTCTCTCTCCCCTACAATTTTAGATTAGGGATGTGGTTTCATATTATTGATTTGAAATGATTATTGTTGATTAATGTTGATTGGTAATGGATTGTTGATTATGAATGATTAGGAATGATTATTGTTGAGGAAGACGTTGATTGGTAATGGTTTTTGTGTAACAGGGACAACTGTGATAATGTGGGTTGTTTATTATTGTTGATTGGTAATGGAGTAGGGTACTGGATTGTGGATTATTTTTTATTAGAGTAATGTTATGTTGATTATTTTTTATTAGGGCTGTGGTGATGATGTTTAGGGTTATGGTGATGTTTAGGGCTATGTTAATTAGGGATGTGGTGATGATGTTAGTTAGGACAGTGGTGGTGATGGACTGTGGTAGTGATGATGTATATGCCTTCAAGTATGTGTGTTGCAATATTGTTTGACAATATGTGTTAGTGTTGTCGTATGGTTAATTATGAATGGTTTTTCTGTTTTGGACCATTTTGAATTGGTTGACGTAAGTTATGGAGAGTTTGGTAGATATAGGTTTTTGACATAATGGTTAATGTTTGATTTTTGTTGTAGACCGTTAAGATGCCGAAGATGCGCACAACAAAAGAGAATGATACGTATTATAAATCTCTATCACAAAAAATTGGTTGGGCTTAACCGCAAAACCCAACCAACAGATGAGTCTGGGATGGGTGGCGCGCATGCAGGGAGGATTCTGCTTACTCCCAATGAAGTTGGGATAGACTATACGATCGACACAGAGATTCCTGCTCAGGACGCCTCGACGTCATCACAACCACCTCAATCTTTTGATGAAGATTCTGCTTACGTTAGTGCGAGATGAGGAAACAAAAACAGAAGGGATGTCTTACTTCCATCCCCCAAATGCACTCGGGGAATTCGCAATGGAAGCAAATTTGAGAACCTAAAAAATACAATAGGAGGGCAAAAGATCAATGTGCCGTTAAATGCATTCACCCGATGCCTTGAAGGAAGGAAGTTGACTACTTTGTCTGCTCATTAGATCGGGGGTATTGTACGGGGCCACGTATATATGATAGCCCCTTCTTGGGAAGAGCTCCCCGAGGAGGTTAGGTTCAACATGTTCCGCGAACTCATGGTAATAGAGTATTTTATTTTATTTTATTTCATAATTGATAACAGATTATAGGGTTTATTTTTCTTAATTTTTTTGTTAAAGTTTTTGTTAGGCACATTTTAATTACTATCATAGTCTGGAGATGGTGGACTACATAAACAAGACCGCTCACGATATCTACAAGGATTGGAAGTACACATTGCACAAGACGTACAAGGAAAACCAAAGTAGGTCAAAAAAGGAAGGGAAGACGAGTGGGAGTGGTTGAAAGCGCACTTTGAGTTCGATAAGTTTAAGGTTCGTAGTTTATATTCCTTCCACATTCTTGAACATTTTTTTACCCAATATATGAGCAGCTTGCAATTTCATCATTATACTCTATTTGGTATACACACAAAAATCTTTAAAGAATGATACTATCAAGTTCTATAAAAGAAGTTCACAGAAAATAACATATATAAAAAAGAGACTATTTAATAATGATGAACTGCATAATAATCTACATTGTTTTGAAACAGTTAAGATAGGAGAAGAACAAAGCTAATCGTGACAAGAAGCAGTTGCACCACGGATTGGGCTCCAGCAAGATGCTCAACCTGGCATTGGAATACTTGGAAAAGGGTTCGAAATATCCGTTGATATCAGGCGGTATTTTTGCTTACAATAGGCTCGAGAAAGACGAACATCTCGGGACTCAACACGCCGTAAGTAAAATTTTTTCTCAAATTAATTGAATTGAATTTTACTGTTGGTTATCCAGAATTTGATCATGATTAATTAGAACATCAACTTTTGTTCAATTCTCTTGGAAATTGGTTTAGTTGGCTAAATAAAACATGATTATGAGTATACGACTATGACTTTGTGTATTACAACAAGTGCTTAAATGCTTTGTAATACTTAGTTGTGTTAGTAACATGTGTATTCTAATTTGATATTAAATATACGAATTTTTGGAAGTGTTTTAATCAAGGTAGTTTAATTGACTAATAAGCGCTGAGGTTGTCAACCAGTGACTTATAATCAAGAATGCTTTTTCACTTGTGCAAAAAGTGATAAACTGTCTAGGGGGTCCATTTTTTGATTATATGCATGATTCTTAGGTAAGTGAACTCGAGAAATGCGGATGAGATTCGGTTTTCGTGCAGGTTTTTGGTCAAGTAGCGACAATTCGGATGCATCAGATGGATCAATTAGTCCACTTCATATCGGCTATGCTAGGCATATATAGATCCCAATTCTATTTATCAGCCGTTTTACATTCTTCGGGATCCTCCTGGCATGGACATGATGACGATGACGGTCTGAGCATGGGGGGAATCGGCGGGCTTCTTCTAGTTTCGCGGGTTAACCAGAGATTAAGTTTAGTGTGTATATATTATGTAGTTTTATATTTCGATCGGATTAATTATGTACAAATTTAATATCTAATATAATCGATTATTATTAGTTAATTTTTAAATGAATTTATTAATTTAATATTTAATAGATTCAATTTATTAATTTTAGAAAGAAAAAAAATATAAAAACAGCATAAGATGACGAAATAAAAACTATTGTCGTCTAGGTCAGCATCCTTAGACGACGAAATATTTTGTCGTTTAATACATACACGTAGACGATGAAAAGTTCGTCATTAAAAGTTCCCACTCAGACAATGAAACATTTCGTCGTCCAAAATTCCAACAGAGACGATGGAATATTTCGTTGTCTAAGTCAAATTAGACGACGAAATGTTTTGTCGTCTCGGCTTGTAATATTTCGTCGTTTAAGACCTTAGGCGACAAATTTTTTTCCGTCATCTTACTGATTCTTAGACGACAAAATATAATTGTTTCGTCGTCCAAGTACCTTGACTACGACACTTAGATGATGAAAATTTCGTCGTCTAGGTATTTAGGCAACAAAAATTACTTCTTAGGCGACAAAACTGCTTCCTCAGCTCGTCTAAGTGAATTTTTCTGGTAATGATTTCATCTTTGAAAGTCGTTTTCTTCAAAAAAAAGAAAATCTTCATGAAGACATGGCCGGATTAAACGAAGGTTAACTGAAAGTTGATCATTACACTATAATTTCAGTGCGGACTAAATGCCGTTTTCTTTTGAGCTTGTTATCGAATGAGGTAAGTTAAATTTGATTTAAGTGGTAAATAATAAAAAATTTAAGAATTGTATTTTCCTATTGAAGAGCAAAATAGTAATTCAATTATTGGCCAAATTTGAGTCCACTTCGGTAGTGAGCTGAGAGAGTGTGTTGTTGATGATGTTTATTCATTGATGTGTGTTTTGGGGATTGTTGGCATCGACGTGAAATGTATTTCGTGCATTTGACTCTCGCGACGACATCGTTGTTAATTATTATGCTACAACTTGTAAAAGTAGTGCGACACTTACCTGCTTAGGTTTGAAATGTAATCTCTTTATTTTAGCTTATCTTGTTGCACTGTTGCTGTTGAGCTCTTCTTCTATGTGTTTATAATTGAGTGTTCATTTCCATACCAAAAAAAAATCCGCATGAAGGCATGAATTAATAGATAATGAGTTCGATCCACTTAAATATATTCGTGACGTACGGATATGAAAACTTATGACTTTTACCAATTAATACACATAATGCCATAATCTGAACTGTACGCATAGATGCCAAAAACCACAAAACAAGATGTCACGTCCCACATCTTTCCTACACTTCACGATTTGGCAAGCTAGATCCGGCCGGTTTTATATTTAACCATGAAAAAACATCTCCTACATCTCTTGAACAAATAAAAAAGAAGGAATTTGCATCAAATCCCCTCCCATTAATCCTTGACCGAGATGCAACAATATCACGCAGGCTTTGGCACGCAGACTTGGGGAAGTCGCCGACAATAGTTTTTTTTTTTGTGGCTATTTCCGACGCATTATTGTCAACGATTTTTGAGAAAAATTGTTGGTAATAGGGAAAACTATTGCCGACGATTTTTTAAATCGTCGGCCTTAATTTTCCATTTCGTTGATAATGCTAAAAAATGTGGCAGTGAGATCTCACATTTTTTGGGTTTTGTTTAATTTACGTTCATCTCTATTTGATGGAGTTGCTGCAAATGTTGGAACATATATATATATATATATATCACATAATGCGATTGTAATTGTAATGTCAACTAGTTAGTTCACGTACATGCATGTCATGTATATACATTTTTGTACGTATATAATACAACTAGGTAGGAAACAGAATACGTGTCGGTTTGTGTTATATAACTGCCGGTGTTCCCCAATTAACGATATCGATTAGTCTTGTGGGGATAACTAACCATGGAGACAAAACCTACCGGCGCGGAAATAATTGGTGCCTCACTGTCTTGGATGTGACTCGAACAACCCTTCATGTCGTGGCACATGTCTTTTAGCGACAACTGGCAGCCTGGACTTTTGATTTGTACGTGGAGAGGAAGAAAGCCTAGATCTGATGTATTAATAAACCTAGTTAGCGTGTCTGAGGAGGTTGATGACAAATAATTAAACATCAGATTTCAATTATTATCGATCCATATATCCGCCGCCACGTAGGATTAAGCTTTCAAATCTTAATTAACTAGAGAGTTTCTGCACAATTATCACATGAGTTATTATTTTGTTATTATTATTATTATTATTATTATTATTATTATTATTATTATTATTATTATTATTATTATTTAGGAGCGAGCTAGCTAGCTGCTAGCAACAACAACATTATTGAGAGAAGTCGCACGTCGAACACCAAATCGTATTTACGTGGAGAGCAAAGGCTCCATGCATTAGTCCGGATTTGAAGGCCGCCGCCATCATATCGTTGCCCTAGCTAGCTTACTCATCGATCAAGCCCTAGCTAGCCCAGAGATCTTAATCCTAGCTATTGCTGTTGATAGAAAGCCATAGTTCAACTAATCAAGTGAAAGTTTCTCTATTTTAGAACTTAGCAAGCAGTCGTTTTCAGTTGAAAACTTTGAAAAACAAATCTCTCTAACTAGCTAGCTAGTTAGCTTGCTGGTCTGGGAGAGAGATATATTCGATCTCGATCAGAACTTCTGCTAGCTAGCTTAGCCATGACTACATGATGATTCATTGTTTGTTTCTCATTGTTATTACTCATTCGTTTCATTCGCCAATAATAGAGTTCGATCCAGACGGACACTACTAGAAAAACAGCCCATTACATATAGTTGAGAATCTGTGTGAATCTGATGCATTGCATACAATTTTGTGTGTGCAAATACAGTATGTATACTGAGTTCTGTGTGGAAAAAAGTCTTCACACAATTACACTCACGAAATGAACTTTCGTATGTAATGTGAGTATTGCTATGCTTAGTACATACGAATTCACTTCCGTGTGAAGCTCTTTTTGGTAGGTCCCAACTCAATTTCAGTTTCCAAGCATTCTGTATGAACATACAACTTTTACACAGAACTTTGTGCGTCTTATTGATTGAAATATAAAAAAAATAATAACAATTATAAAATTAAAATTAAAATTAAACTAAATCATCATTTAAACACAAGATTTTTGGACCTTGTTTGTGAAGATAAACCATCCATTTCCAATCCATGTTAACCCAGGAGGCCTATGCTTTAACTATATATGTCCAGCAATAGCATTCAGAAAAGTGTGAGGAATTTAAAGAAAAATGAATGGGTTTAACATATTAACAATTTATACCACTTGCACCTGCACCAATAACGCATCAACCACTGGAACTCTTCCATCTCCTCCTGCAAATGTATCCAGAAATGTATCCACCACAGGATCTCTTCCACAACAGCACATCAGCAATTATGAAACAACCAAATCAAAACAACCCCAAGAAACATTTCAAATATCATTTAGCAACAGTGCGATGCAATTGTACCTCATCGTAATCGATTGAAGTAGATCTAAAATCTGGAACAATAAGAGGATCAATAATGAACTATGTACCTGGGTATGCAGTTTATTCAAAGCGATCTTCTTGCCAAAACTCCTAGAATAAAGTGATTGATGAATACAGATTTAGGGTTCGCCCGAATTTAAGGAAACAACAAATTGGGGTAATCAATAGGATACCTTATTAGCTAAGCTGCCAACCAAATAATAAAACCACGAGCTCAGATCTGGAATAAAAAAATTCAAATCACAAGCAAACTCAGTTAGAGGGTATTACCCGAATGGTATGCACTGATAGAGACTAATCCATATCTAGCTTCAAACAGAGAGATAAGAGATTTATGAACTGATTGACTTGGAATTTTTTAGAAATACAGAGACTGGGAAACGGGAGAGACAGATAGAGTTGTAAATGATATCTTACTTTAGAGAAATCTCTTCTATTGCATACACCAATCCGTGTGTATATTTTTATGTGACACGGATGATTATGGTAAAATTTCATTGACACGGACTTTTGTCTCAAATATAAAACATATTACTTTTCCCGAAATTCATCAACAATTAAACTTATTTTTCGATATCTAATTTATACGCAAATCTGTGTGTAAAAGAATTCAATTGATACGGACGTTCGTATTCATCTAATAATTATACAGTCTAAAATATATTAAACAAACAATAATTGTTTAGTTCACACAAAATGTAGTATGAAAAATGAAAGAAACACCCGCTTAATGTTGAAGCCGACAGAGTTTTGGAAACTGATTCTTTAACACAGATTTTCATGTGATAAACCACATGTGTTTAAACATATAACCGTGTGAATCTTACATCACACAGATTGTCGTTTACAAACCACAAAAATTGCATACGGAATATAGTATGAATATCCGGCTTGAATGTTTTGGGAAGTGAACCTTTCACACGGTTTATAGTGGGTAATAAATAAAAATTTTATATGCAATTCCGTGTGAAGCTTTCTCCACACGGATTTCTGTTTCAGATGTCAAATTTATCTCACGGATTCGTATCCGTGTGAAACTCCGTATGCGTCCATCCGTGTGCAGTAGGCTGTTTTTCTAATGGTGGGAGAAGAGAGAGGTATCGAATTCGTAGCACAGAAGTTGCTTTCAGCTGCTAGATGATGTCGTAGAGTCCGTGATCCTTAAGCCAAAGGGAACGGTAGTCTGAGGTATATCGACCCTTTCATTTCTTCGTGTTGTGCATCTCATGAGCTAATTCACTACGTACTGTTTTGGTGAAGTGAAACTTGCACATTTAACTTACCTTCTTATATGTAAACTAGTAGCTAGCTATATTGGTTTTCTCATGCTCTGTTGAGACTAAACACGCGTGCCGAGCATTCTGTGGTTAGCTAGCTAGATGGTAATAGAACTGGATCGAGAATTAGGTCGCACTGTTTATGATCGATAACGTACACAAACATATTCCTCATATTAATCGTCAATCATATATATCTTGCTTATGTACGTAATAATTAATTAATCGATCCCTATCAATCCATCAGATTCTCTATATGCATGTATGGTGGGCTATAGAGTCGCAACCATCATTAGGAATAATTCTAGCTCCACACTTATTGAAGGTGTCGATGGAACTTGATCGATGTATATATGTATGTATATACAACTACTTAGCAGGGAACACGTACAGTATGTTGATTTAAGCGTTGGCCGGGATCTGATCCACATATCCCGCTATTTGTAATTCTATCCTGAACAGTTTGCTAAGCTATCGATCGAATTGATCATGAATCAGCTTCAGCTAGTGTACGTTACTACGTTTCATGATCATCAGAACATTATCGAAATTTCTACAAGGTAGCTTTAGCATCTGTTTTTCAATTCAATTATGGGGCGGATATTGGTTAGGGTATCCATGAATCTCTGATGTATAAATTACCAACAAATAAGTAGGTAACTGAAGCAGCTAGCTAGCAAGCTCGAACAGATCAAGTACGTAGTAGTAACCTATATAGTCCAATCCAGTAAGTGACAGTAACAACGTGAACTTCATGGCATGTGATATACATCCAATCTATGCATACATTGGATCGCAACACGTACAGTATGATAAAGACATGTCATATTTCAATACCCACTCTACTAGATATATAGTAATAATACTATACTGATCGACTATTGATAGTCACAACTCACAACTATTTCCTCTCTTTTTTTCTCACTAAAATGTTTAATCATTGAGCAAATTCAGTTAACGATGCAATGTATGTAATTCCAAACACAAAATACTTAAGCAGAAAAACTATAATCGAAAATAAACATTATTTTGAGACCATACATATAAATCAACTTAGAAAGAATGTATTGTATATGTATATTTGCATGTATATATTAGTCTTTATCCAGAGTGGCCATAATTCTGCTTTTTAAAGACAAGTAAAATTTTGATTTTCACGAAATTCACAAAGTAGTGTACGTAACTTTGAAACCCAAAACCACTCATTAAATTGTCTAGGTTACAATCCAAGCATCAAGCCTGAAAAAATCAGCTCAATTAGAGACTGTTTGATAAGTTAATCATCACATAGTTTAAATATTAATATATCTCGTTGGACTTCATCTAATATAGTCAAAAAATTGAATGTGGTGATCAAATAATAACAAAATTATCACCGATTAAGATTAATTTTTACAAACACGATGCGTAGATAGTAATCTAACCAATGAGTGATTTACATGATTAATTAATTTTGTGAGTCTCATAAAAATTGAAACTTCGTTCTGTTTTTTTCAAAACAGAACTTGGCTTGGCTTTTTATAGAATATGTGCATGTATATGTACGTACGTTATATGTATAAATTATATTCAGCTACCGGCGTTGATTTTCAATTGGATTATTTCCCAAAGATGTCTTCATGAGACAAGAAAAGGTATATATGTATCACCATGCGTGTTTGTGGCGGAGAAGATCGACAATGACCCTGATTGGATGGTAGTTTACGAAGTATATATAATCAAAACATAATTATTCATTAATTAACATGATCTGAAGAACAAAATTAGTGTGAGCACGCAATTACACATTTCTTAGCAAAAGCACATCCATGCAAAGTATGTGCTTGTTTGTAGCTCCATGAAAAAGACCTAGGGTCAGTGTATGCCCGCTGATAAGTCATAATTGGCTAGTCAAGAGAAGGTTGCAGATAACTTTATAAGGAACTTCCACACACTCTTTTAGGTAGTAGGGCTCAATCATTCGCGCTCGTTGTTAATTCTTCTTCCTTCTCATTTTATACCTGTAAATGGAGGATGCTTTATCATCAGCGTGACTATGAATCAATTACGTAAGTAAGATTGATAATATATACGTACTAGCACTAAATTGTCACGAAACGATGTTCATGTACACTCGATCTGCAAGTTCTTGATGTTCTTCAAGACCAAGATCTATGTATCTGCATATATTAAAACTTATTAATTACGAACTCAACGTTTAACTAACTTTGAATTGGGACGTATGTATTCGTCCATAAGCACTAAAAAGCCGGAAGGTTGGTACTTGGTAGGTAGCATGATTATGTTCTTTTGTGGATTTCCTTCTTCATTTTGTGCGCAAAAGTCAAAACTATCTTACTGAAGCTTAGTACGTACTTGGTAGGTAGCAAGATTATGTTCTTTTGTGGATTTCCTTCTTCATTTTGTGCGCAAAAGTCAAAACTGTCTCACTGAAGCTTAACTCAAGTGAGCTTCCTTTCTTTAAAAACAATGAGAAGATTAAGCTTGGAATATTTCTTCTCCTGTGCATATCTTTTGTTTGTTTGTTTTGTTTTACTAGCTAGTTCCACTCTAATTTAAGGTGCATGATCTTCTTTATTGGGTTTCTCAAGTGATTCGTTCAATTTGGTTGGGTTTCATTTTACGAGTCAAATATTGAGTCTGTTGCCAATGGTGCTACGCATGGCTAATTAAAGCCATTATTCTCTGGTAGTGGCATATACCGGTTTTCTCTTTAAATTGGAATCTTTCGATCATTCTCCGTATAGGGTCACATACATATAAATCCGCTCAAATCATATACACTTATATATATATATATATATATATATGCAAATGATATAAACTTTACTTGCTTTTACAAAATAAACACGAATTTATCAAAGCAACTATATTTTGCACGCATGATACCCCTCTCTCAAAACCCTAGTTTTCACTCTTATCTAGCCGTACATCAACTGCAAAGTCTTTTGGTTTTCTCATATATATTTAGTCTCGTCCGACGGCCCAGCTCGATGGAGCCTCTTGGTCTCGTCGACGTCAATAGGTACGTCGGATATGAGTGGTATTTTATTTGTTAGTTCAATGAGAGACAATGACTAACTGATCACAAGCCTTATTATATTGTATTGGAGGATGCGTAGATGGCGTGGTCTATGGAGGTGATTGGGCATTGGTCGAGATTTCATGATGTTACGGCCTCGGTGTGGTCTGTGATTATGTTGTTGTTGTCGTGCTTTTAAAGCGAGAGGAAAGCGTCATGGGTAGGAGAGGCGGAAAGTCTAGATCTTAACAATAGGAAAGCTATTTTCGCAGCGGAAGTGGAAGAGATCGATGATCGACGGCGGGTCAACAACTGGTAAAGGATGTGCCTCTTCTTTCAACTAGTTTTGGCTTAATTTAGGTCAGCAGTTGTTTCTAGGTTTTCTAGGGTTTTTTTTAGAGATCAAAAATGAAAGTCTTGCATTGATGAAACAACACAGGTTACAAAATTAAACCATACCTACCCCGTAAGGTCCCTAAGGTTCAATTAAAATTATAGTTGTGCTAGCTACCTAACACCGCAACCTTGCAGAAATAAGCACAAAGAAAATGACATGCAAGAACACTTAACCGGGAACAGGCACACATAAACCAAGACTAGAGCCCGAACAAAAGTGGAAGTAGATTTCACTTACACCAGGGTATCCCCTGGGTTACTTTCCACCACCATAGCCATACCACCTTTTCCATTACCATCAGGAGAGGTGCTCACAACCGCGGCTTCCTCCAGACATTCCTCATTGTCCAACTTGAGCTTACGATCTTTAATATGGCACTTACGGACCTTGGGAGATCCAGCAACCACCATCGAGCTACTCTTAGCTTCACCACTTCCCACTTTTGGCTTATTCTTAGAACCAATCTTCCGGCCTCTTTTTCTCTAAAATGGTGAAACCCGGATCTTCCTGTAAACATCTGTAAGAGAGCTAGTTAAATCTTGGGACACAACTGCTCCCTTCTCTGGAAAAGGAGGCATCGATGACTGACGTTGACGTTGATAAACCTTAACTTCCCTTCCCACTTCTGCAGGAGCATCTTCTATAGTCTTCCTTTTCATACCGGCCATAGGACATGAATCCTCAATAAACCGGACACCTGGCGTGGCCGGTTCTGTCGACGAGAAAGAAAAAGATTCGAGTTGTCTTGCGAGCTCAGAGGCATTAATCCCTGGGAAGGATAATGTGAAACCAAGAGCCACCATGGAGACCCCAACCATATTTGGATTGGCCAAAGTGAGATTCCTAGTCAAACTTGGATTAGGAGATGGAACAGGGTTTGACTGTAAGGCTCCAGCACCTGTCGTCTTTGTTTCTTTACGGTTCGACCGCCCTAGCTTTGCCTTTACCTCTTCCACCGCCGATATATCTGGTGGCCCGCCACACACCTCATGCTCAAACATGCCGTACACCCTGCAAAAACCGACGACCCTGTCATACCGGAATCGCACCATAGTTTTGATTCCCCCAAATTCAAACGCCTCAGGAGGAAATCTTGCCTCACCGGTTTGCCGATGTCCTGCCATATGCGAGCCCTTACCCTCTTCCCACTTTTGATTCCTGGCTCGTCTAGATGAATAATCTCGCAAAGTGTCCCAACGATGTACCCCACTGTGTTGTTGGTTTGGAGATGAGGCGGGAGGCCATGCATCTCAACCCAGACCGGAATACGGTGTAACACAACCGCTGCAACATCTCCTAGTCCGTCATACTCATTCATGACAAGGTTGGACTTCTCAAAGATCCAGGGACCATCTTCCAAAATTTTCTTCTGTTCTGCCTCGACATCGAAGCAAAAGATAAAGCGCTGATAGTCACATATTTATGCGTCTATTCGGTATTTAATTTTTTTTCTATATTTAGTTTATTGTAATTAATCGAGTGATTTAATTATGTTTGTTGTAATAGGTTTTGTGGAGAAATAAAGGAAAAAGAAACAAAAGAAGGATTCCTAGCTCAATACGGAGAAAAGAGGGAGTTATGTGCAATTATAGAATCCTATTCCAATGTGGACTATAGGAAAGCAATTAGAGTACGTATATAAACCTATTTTAGGGTTTGGAAAAGGCTAATCAGTATTTTGGAGAGCATAGCTTCGAGCAAGGGAGAGCAAGCCGCAAGAGGAGTTTAACCCATCTCGGTTTGGCTGGTCGAAGATATTTTTGACCCGTCGAATTTTGGCTGATCAGAGTTCTTCTTCATCTCGTTTGTTTGTTTCAACTTTATGAATTGTTTTCATTCTTTAATTATGACTTTTAGTAGCTAAACCCATTGTTAAGGGGCTGCTTGAAGCCCCGTACATGAAGTCTTTTTAATTCATACACTTTAACCTAGTTTTGCATATTGTTTGAATGAGGTTTCTTTCTCTGAATGATTCACCATATGAATTCTTGTATGTTTGCTTTGGTGGCCAACTTAGTATGCATGCTAGGATTTTAATTTCATGAGATACGGGCGGCTGAAGATAATTTCTTCCACCAGATTCTCTATAGTGATACATTGATTTTACTGTCAGGAGATTGAAATCCATAGGTCGAGCAAGACACGCCCATAGTGTACTTGTGAATCCTTGTAGCTTCTTAAACCTTTTCTAGAGTTTAATGCTTTCTTCTTTGTAAACCTTGGGGTCCATGACTATGGGTTCATAGAGGAATAGATGTAAGGGAGGTCCATAACAGACCTGCATAGGCATAAGGATTAGGTAATAGGATGTGGTTGTAACGATCAATTCTTCCTGGGAACTTTCATTCATCGGAGATGTGCATTAGGTTAAGTATGTTTTAGAAATATGGAATGGTGGTGGTGGATTGCATGCTTCTTAACTCTTTAATCATATAGTTTTAATCCATTTGCATTCAGTAGCATCTTTACTTTCAGCATTTAGTTTTCTGCATTTAGCTGTAGTTTGGTCGAATTAGTTTGGCAACCAAAACTATTCAGAATATCCTCAATTTTGGTGTGGTAGTCCGCCACTGAGTCTAGTATATTGTATTAAATTTTAGTAGCTTTTAGAGAAGTATAGCTTAGGTTAGTAGTGTTATTAGTGTACTGTAGTCGAGTATATCAGCATTTTAGTCTAGTGTTAGGATTTAGTTTCACCAACTCCTTGTGTTCGATAACCCTTATAATTAACTATTACAATGATATATCTTGGTTGAAAATAAGGTATCTTTAAATAAGTGTTTACCCGCTTGTCAAATTTTGGAGCCGTTGCCGGGGAGTTGCTTAATTCTAAGTTCTAATTGAGTCTTTAATTTTCAGTTTAGTTTAGTTTTCTTTTTCTTTTGAGTCTTACTGTTTCTTCCGTGTGCAAGAGCATTGTGTATGCGTAGTAGGTACATTGGAAGCACTGAGCCATTACTACTTGATATAGAAATTGAACACTCAGTCAAACAAAACAGAAAACAGCAGAGACAACGGTCTATGAGTGTGCACAGTGGTGGTGAATCATTTGAGCAAGAA
This sequence comes from Geum urbanum, assembly GCA_946800695.1. Taxonomy (NCBI): domain Eukaryota; kingdom Viridiplantae; phylum Streptophyta; class Magnoliopsida; order Rosales; family Rosaceae; genus Geum; species Geum urbanum. The sequence goes on along the minus strand of OX327007.1, from coordinate 40,558,412 downwards.
AGCCATTCAGGTTTAGAATTTGAGTTTGAGGAAGAGCAAAATATTCCAACACCACTACCATCACCAAGAAGAATGGAAAATGCAGCCAAGTTGAGAGAGTCTTTTATACAGGGCACAAGTGCAACAGATTCACCAATCGTACTACCAGAGAATCTGGGGGCTTATTCTATTCTTCCATCACTTATATCAAATCTGCCACACTTTAGAGGAACACCTTCTGAAGACCCTCATGACCATCTCAATGAGTTAATAGCTTTGTGCAGAATCCAGAAATCGACAAATGTAGAGGAAGACAATGTGAAACTCATCTTATTTTCATTTCCTCTGAAGGAGCAAGCAAAGGCATGGTACAATTCCTTAGCTTCTTTATCTATTGACACATGGGAGAAGATGTGTGTTGAATTTATGAAAGAATTCTATTCTGCTTCCCGTACCAAGAATTTAAAAAAACAAATAAGTACATTCAGGTAAAAAGATGGAGATGAACTACATAAGACCTGGAGTCAGTTTAAGGGTCTTCTTCGACAATGCCCTCACCATAAGTTTGACATCAACACTCAAATGGAGTTCTTCTATGAATGACTTGATTCTTTCAACAGATCAAAGCTTAATTCAGCTTGTGGGGGAAATTGATGGAATATGACTGGTACAGAAGCCAAGGAAGTTGTTGAGAACTAAACAAAAAATTCAAGGCAATTTCAGTCAAGGGATAGATCCATGGGAGCAAGTAGAAGATCCCTCAATCCAGTCACAATCGATGGAGCCATGGAGAAAAGATTGAGCTCTACGGAGAATAATATTGCTTTGATTGTTAGTAGTCTGAAAGTGGTCAAGAAGACAACAGTTGTTGCAGCTCAGGTTATGTGCACTATATGTTCAGCTTCAGATCATCTAGCAGAAGATTGTCCAAAGTTCAGAGTGGATAAGAAAGTCAATCATAAGAAAGAAGAGACAAATTACTTCCAGAGACAGCCTAATACCTATGGTGGGAAAAGGGACCATCCACTGTTAAGTTATAGGAGCAACAATGTGCTAAATCCTCCTAATGCTCCACCGGGTTTTCAGCCAAGGTAACCTACAGGAGATGGACAATAGTTTGGCTAGAGGCGTATTCCTCAACAACAAGCTCCAGCTCAAACATCAACATGAACTTCAACCCTAGAAACCATGATGCAACAAATGATGTTTGACAGCAAAAAAGAACGAGAGGAAAATAATGCTTTTCGCCAAGATATCAAGGCCACAGCTCAAGAACTCAAGGCTACAACTCAGCAACAAGGAAAAACAATTGATTTGCTAGAGAGACAAGTAAGCCAAATTCAACAAACACTTACTCAAGCCAACCCGGAGGTCTTCCTAGCAGCACCCTCCCCAATTCCAAGGGGCAATATGAGGCCCATGCTATGATCTTGAAAAATAGGAAAATGTTGATCGCAAAACCAGAGGTCAAGAAGCCAAGGAGACAATAGGTGGAGCCTGTTATATAGTAGGTTGTGTTTGATGAGCCATTGAAAACCATTTCAGGAACCCCAACTTAATCTGTTGAGGAAATTCCTCAACTTGTTGAGAATGCACTTGGAATGAAAATTGTGCAAAAACCGAAATCAGCTCAGGTATGTCTCTCACCATTAATTACTAATTAATAATGTGCCTTTTTCTAGCAGGCTGAAGAAGTCAGGGAAGAAAGAAAATGACAAGGAGATCCTAGATATCTTCAAAAAAGTTGGGATGAACATTCCATTGCTAGATGTGATCAAGCAAATTCCACAGTATTCAAAATTCTTCACGGATTTGTGCACTACTAAGAGAAAGTTCAAAGGAACTGAAACAGTTGCCTTAAGTGAGAGAGTATCTGCTGTTATTCAGAGGAAGATACCACCAAAACTTGGTGATCCGGGACGTTTTACTATTCCATGCACAATTAGTGATCACAGGTTTGAAGGTGCTCTTCTTGATTTAGGTGCTTCCATAAATTTAATTCCATAAGCTGTGTATGATAGAATGAATATGGGATAACTTACACCTATTGGGATAACTATTAAACTTGCTGATAGATCTAACTCTTACCCTAGAGGTATTATAGAAGATGTGCTAGTGCAGGTGGAAGATTTGATATTCCTAGTAGACTTTTTTGTTTTAGATATGGAAGGTGAACCAATGCCATCTGAGATACCACTGATTATTGGGAGGCCATTTTGCGATCGGCCCATACCAAGATTGATTGTTATGAAGGTTCACTTAGCATGGAAGTAGCAGAAGAGAAGATCCAATTCAACATTTTTAAATCCCTCAAGCACCCAAATGGTGATGATATGTACTCTTGTTGTTCTATTGATGTGTTTGAAAGCTTTGTGCAGGAGTTTATTAAATATTCATTGGAGGAGGATCCATTGAGAAAAGTCATAGAAGTGGCCGGGAAAAAAGAAGCTCCAGGGCAAGTTTTCGACCCGTCGAAAAATCCCTCAAGGAATTTTTGACCTGTCGACAAGAATGAACAAGAAGTGGCAGTGGCTCTGCATCGACCGGTCGAGAAAAATTCTCGACCCGTCGAAGACGAACAGGTTTTGGACAGTGGCGATGCATCGACCGGTCGAAGTTTTCCTTCAGAAAATTTTTGACCTGTCGAATTTGAGTCTGTTTTTGAAATTGCTTCTGATGAAGATATTAAGATGGAAGAAGAATACTATGCAATGGAAAAAACATTTGAATCAAAGCCAAGCATGAAAGATAAGCCTTCTAAACCAATCCTCTTCTGGTTTCAACTGACGTTCTTGCTCCATCTATTCAGGCAGCACCCAAGTTAGACCTTAAACCTCTACCCGAGCATTTGAAGTATGTTTTTCTTGGTGACAGTAAAACTTTACCGGTCATAATTTCTTCAAAGCTTTCAGAATTGCAAGAGGAGAAACTCTTGTTTATTCTTAGGGAATATAAGCATGCAATTGGCTGGATAGTTGTAGATATCAAGGGAATTTGTCCTACTTTGTGCACTCACAGGATACATCTTGAGGAGGAAGCTAAACCAACTAGAGAAGGTCAACGTTGACTAAATCCTCCCATGATGGATGTTGTCAAGAAAGAAGTGATCAAACTCTGTGATGCATGTATAATTTATGCTATTTTTGATAGCAAATGGGTTAGTCCTGTGCAGGTAGTACCGAAACGTTTTGGCATAACTATGGTGAAGAATGATGAGAACATGTTGGTGCCTCAACGAGTACGAACTGGATGGATAGTGTGTATTGATTACCGCAAGCTCAATGCCACCACATGAAAAGATCACTTTCCACTCCCATTCATTGATCAGATGTTGGAAAGGTTGGTAGGACATGCATATTACTGTTTCTTGGATGGTTATTCAGGACATAACTAGATAGCCATACACAATTATGATCAGGAGAAGACCACTTTCACCTGCTCCTATGGCACATTTGCTTATCGGAGGATGCTCTTTGGTTTATGCAATGCGCCTACAACGTTTCAAAGATGCATGATGAGTATCTTTTTAGACATGGTCGAAAAGATCATTGAGGTATTTATGGATAATTTTTGTTCTTTAGTGATTCTTTTGACATGTGTCTACATCATTTATCTATGGTTTTGAAACGTTGTGTGAAAACTAACCTGGTGCTCAATTGGGAAAAATGCCACTTTATGGTGGAACAGGGTATAGTTTTAGGGCATGTTATTTCTGCTAGAGGAATTGAGGTAGACAAGGCTAAAGTGGATATTATGCGTACCTTACCACCTTCTTCTACTGTGAAGGAGGTGAGATCTTTTCTTGGACATGCAGAATTTTATCGCAGGTTTATCGAGGATTTCTCCAAGATAACCCGACCCTTATGTGCACTGCTCCAGAAGGATATGGCCTTCAATTTCACTGAGGAATGTCTACAAACTTTTAATAAGCTCAAGGTGTTATTGACTACAGCTCCCATCATACAAGCACCAGATTGGAATATACCATTTGAGCTCATGTGTGATGCTTCAGACTATGTTGTTGGCACTGTTCTTGGCCAACTACCACAAAGACTTTCACATGTCATCTATTATGCCTCCCGGACTTTGAATGATGCGCTGTTGAACTATTCAACTACTGAGAAGAAGCTCTTTGCAGTGGTTTTTACTCTTGAAAAGTTTAGATCTTATTTACTAAGAACTAAAATTATCATATTTTCTGACCATGTTACTTTGAGATATTTGATGACTAAACAGGATGCCAAGCCTCAATTGATTCGATGGATACTCTTGGTACAAGAGTTTGACGTTAAGATCAAAGACATGAAGGGTTCTGAGAATGTGTTGATGGATCACTTGAGTAGACTCACCCATGGTTCCAACGTAGAAGAGGACAATCTTCCTCTCAGAGATAGGTTTTCGGATGAACAACTCCTTGTTCTCCAGGATTTGGTGCCATGGTATGCTGATATTGTTAACTACAAAGTGAATAAGTGCATTCCACCTAATTTCAGCAGAGCTTAGAAAGAAAAACTAGTCAAGGAAGCCAGGTTTTACATATGGGATGAGCCATACCTCTGGAACCATTGTACCGATGCCATCATCCGCATGTGCATACCCAAGTCTGAATTTTAAACTATTCTATCTTTTTGTCACTCACATGTAGGTGGTGGACACTTTAGAGGGAAGAAGACTGCTCTCAAAGTGCTTGAGAGTGGGTTTTATTGGCCAACTTTGTTCCATGACGCCTATGTCATGTACAAATCATGTGAGAGATGGCAAATGACTGGTAACATCGACCTAAGAGACCAAATGCCTCAACACCCTATTCTTTCTGTAGAAATATTTGATGTGTAGGGTATTGATTTCATGAGACCAGTTCCTAACTCTCAAGGTTATTTATATATTATTCTCGCTATGGATTATGTTTCTAAGTGGGTGGAAGCTAAAGCCACCCACACTAACGAGGCTAAGGTTATTCTTTGTTTTCTGAAAGACATTTTTGTTAGATTCAGAACACCTAGATGCATTATCAGCGATGGAGGATCTCATTTTTGTAATAGAACCTTTGATGCTTTGCTCCGGAAGTATAGTGTAACACATAAGGTAGCCACACCTTATCATCCTTAAACCAGCGGGCAAGTGGAAGTGTCAAATAGGGAGATCAAGCAAATCCTTGAGAAGACAGCCGGGCCAACCCGGAAAGATTGGAGTCAACGCCTTGATGAAGCGTTGTGGGCATACAGGATAGCTTATAAGACACCTATTGGAATGTCTCCTTATAGGTTAGTGTATAGGAAAGCTTGCCATCTTCTGGTGGAATTGGAGTACAAGGTATTTTGGGCTGTCAAGAAGTTCAATTTTAACATAGATGATGCGGGTTTGCATAGGAAGCTGCAGCTAAACGAGCTTGATGAGATTAGGCACAATGCCTATGAGTCAAATAGGATTTACAAGGAAAAGACTAAAGCTTTTCATGACTAGAATATTAAGAGAAAATAATTTGTTGTTGGTCAAAAAGTTTTACTCTTCAGTAGTCGTCTATGTTTGTTTCCAGGTAAGCTAAAAAGTAGATGGACTAGACTTTATGTTATCACTAATGTTTTCCCTCATGGCGCTATAGAGATTGTGAGTTCAAAAATAGGGAAGACATTTAAAGTGAATGGACATCGACTCAAGCTCTTCTATGAGTCGTTTGTGGAGCATGTCTTTGAGGATGCCAACCTCGAAGAGGCGGCTCCTTGTGTGGAGTGATGAGAATCGCCGTCTGGCTAAAGACGTTAAACTTAGCACTACTTAGGAGGCAACCCATGTGGATGGAGAAGCTGGCAACCAGATTTGATTTCTTATCTCTTCTCCTTTACTTTATTTTTCTCCATGTTTAGTGTGATTTGTGATGTGTTATGGGTCTCATTCCATGCTTGTTTGATGTATTGCATGCTTTAGTTTTGTTTTACATTGAGAACAATACATATTTCAAGTGTGGGGTGGGTTTATATCCTATCCTTAGCGTCTATGTATAAATTTTTGGTTTTTAGGTGTTATTTTGGTACTGTGCAATATGCTGTCTTGTGCCATTTATTTTCCATAGCTAGAAGTCTCATAAAATTCTGAAATTTTGAGGGAATGTTTTTACATGTATCTAGTTTATGATAATGAAATTTCAGCTCATTCTACTGTGTTAGTGGAGTTGATAATGAAAGTGGAGTTGCGTAGTATAGGGGACCCATTTCGACCCGTCGAGAAAATCCTTAGGGAAATTTTTTGACCTGTCAAATTGTGACAGATTTTTGGACAGAAGCATGTCTTCGACCTATCGAGGAATTCTTCGACCCGTCGAAACCTAGGGGGGGGGTTCTTTTCCGACGACTAGTTCATCGTGGAAGGGTCTTTTTGCCTAATTTTGGTATTTTTGAGTTTTTCATTGTTTTTCTTGTGTGTTTTAGTGTCTTATATGAAAAACCAAATACAAAAGTAAAAAGTGTCAAGAAAAACATAAAAAAATAGTCTTTTAATTTATGTTTTGAGTGTTAGGAGCCCTTAACTAGTCCATGATGTGATTATATCTTCTGAAATTGTGACTAAAAGATGATCATGTTATTTAAGTTTCTTTAGTTAATCTTGATATATGGTGCATATGCGAATGTGTAGTGGATATAGAAACAACTTAACATGGTATAGATTTTTTGAGCATACATAAACTTTGTTGAGATTCATTTAACCTGTGAGCGATTGAGCCTATATGTGAATACACATGCTTTCTTTATTGAGTGTTAATTGCTTGCTGCAGATTAAGTTAATAGACTCTAGATATTACTAGAACTTGCTCTTATGCTATTCAAATCTTATAATCAATACATGTTTTGATTGAGGAATTGATAAAGGCATTTAGAGGAGACCACCATTGCCATACATATCTATGTCCTGATTTTGTGTACACAAGTTGTGCACTCCTTAGTTAACCACTTTGAGCCTACATGTTTAAACTTTATGTCATCACCCACATATCTCTGACCTTGAACCTTAGAATAGTTATTTCTTTACCCTTATTCTAGGACTTGGTAGAGCTATACATGAAACATGTATGTGAAGACGACGACAATGTCGAAAGGTGATACAAAGAAATAAGTGTGGGGTATCAAACTAGTGTAAAATAGAAAAGAAAGAAGGAAATAAAAGAAAAAGTGTGATATCTAGCTTGATATCCGAGTTAACTGTTGATGAAAACAATGATGTGAAGGCCCAACAAGATGAAATTCGGCCACAAAAGTGAGAAAGTTCATGGTTGTAAAGTTTGAAGAAGTCTCTTATTTGGTGCTCTACTAGGTTCTAGAATCATATTTTAATTCCGTATCCATTTATTCTTTAACCTATGAGCCAAGCCTCATTACAGCCCATGAAAGTCCTTTTTGACCCTCAAGATGGCAGCCTTTGGTCTGTGGAGATTAGTCACAAGAGTAAGCATATGGTTTGGTCCATTTGGCAAGTAATTGAGTTGAGTGGAAACCTTAGACATATTTTGAGTGAAACACTAATGAGAGCATATCTATGTGAGGTTGAATCTTGACTTGTTTGTTGCATGTTGCAGCTCCTTCCACCATAATTATGTTTTTGTCCTACATATTACACGTGTTGTATCATGTATTGAAATTAACTTTCGAAACTTTATGGAAGGCGAATGTAAAATCATACAAATCTTGGTGTTACAATTATGGTAGATTGCTGAGACAATACGTTAAGGGCATTAGAGTTATGTAGTTAGAGTTTTGTTGAGTTATTTTAAAATTTTGGTTTAGTGCAATGCTTGAGAACTAGCAATGTCTAAATGTGGGGTATTTTGAGAGTCGCATATTTATGCGTCTATTCGGTATTTAATTTTTTTCCTATATTTAGTTTATTGTTATTAATCGAGTTATTTAATTATGTTTATTGTTTTAATAGATTTTGTGGAGAAATAAAGGAAAAGGAAACAAAAGAAGGATTCCTAGCTCAATAAGGAGAAAATAGGGAGTTATGTGCAATTATAGAAGTTTATTCCAATGTGGACTCTAGGAGAGCAATTCGAGTACGTATATAAACCTATTTTAGGTTTTGAAAAAGGCTAATCAGTATTTTGGAGAGCATAGCTTCGAGCAAGGGAGAGCAAGCCGCAAGAGGAGTTCAACCCATCTTGGTTCGACCGGTTGAAGATATTTTCGACCCGTCGAATTCTGGCTGACCAGAGTTCTTTTCATCTCATTTGTTTGTTTCAACTCTATGAATTGTTTTGATTCTTTAATTATGACTTTTAGTAGCTAAACTCATTGTTAAGGGGTTGCTTGAAGCCCCGTACATAAAGTCTTTTTAATGCATACACTTTAACCTAGTTTTGCATATTGTTTGAATGAGGTTTCTTTCTCTGAATAATTCACCGTATGAATTCTTGTATATTTGCTTTGGTGGCCAACTTAGTATGCATGCTAGGATTCTAATTCCATGAGGTACGGGCGACTGAAGATAATTTCTTCCACTTTATTCTCTATAGTGATACACTAATTTTACCGTCAGAAGATTGAAATCCATAGGTCTAACAAGACACGCCCATAGTGTACTTGTGAATCCTTGTAGCTTCTAAAACTTTTTCTAGAGTTTAATGCTTTCTTCTTTGTAAACCTTGGGGTCCATGACTATGGGTTCATAGAGGAATAGATGTAGGGGAGGTCCATGACAAACCTGCATAGACATAAGGATTAGGTAATAGGATGTGGTTGTAACGATCAACTCTTCCTGAGAACTTTTATTCATCGGAGATGTGCATTAGGTTAAGTATGTGTTAGAAAGATGGAATGGTGGTGGTGGATTGCATGCTTCTTAACTCTTTAATCATATAGTTTTAATCCATTTGCATTCAGTAGCATCTTTACTTTCAGCATTTAATTTTCTGCATTTAGCTGTAGCTTGGTCAAATTAGTTCGGCAACCAAAACTATTCATAATACCCTCAATTTTAGTGTGGTAGTCCGCCACTGAGTCTAGTATATTTTGTTAAATTTTAGTAGCTTTTAGAGAAGTTTAGCTTAGGTTCGTAGTGTCATTAGTGTACTGTAGTCGAGTCTATCCACATTTTAGTCTAGTATTAGGATTTAGTTTCACCAACTCCTTGTGTTCGATAACCCTTATAATTAACTATTACAATGATATATCTTGATTGAAAATAAGGTATCTTTGAATAGATATCATGTTTACCCGCTTATCAAGCACTCGCCCTCATTGTTGATGGATAACCGATGCTTGAGATCCCATACTCCTGCAATCATCCCTTGGAACGCTTTGAGATTCATAGCTTTCTTCAGCGAAAGCAAACGTCCTACTGCGTAGAAGTTGTTGTTTCCAACGTCCGAGACCCCAAAATAAGTCTTTCCTCTCTCTGACACTACAAAGGCTATCGTAAAGCGACAATCAGATCCTTCAACCATGGTGATTTAGTGCTACGACGTTGGCTAGGGTTTTCCTAGTGGCGACGCTCTATGGTTGTGCCTAAATCTGATCCCCTTGATTTCAAGGCAAAGAATTATTAGGTTTTCTAGGGTTTTTTTTAGACCCAATTTTTTTATTCACTTTTCCAGGCTTAGTTTTCATAAATGTATAGTGTCTAGGGGCTTTGACCCGTGTTTCAATTGGGTTTGATCTTAATGGTGTGTCACTATTTAGTCTACATTTGCATCTAAATGAAAGTTAGACTACATGTCTTTCAATGTATCCGACTCAAAATTATAATACAAAATACGTTTTCTGTAAAAAAGAAAACTTTATATTTTGCACACTACAAATAATTCACAGATAACGTACATGTTGCATCGGCTTTATCTATACATGCATCGAGCTACGTCAATCTAAGGAAGTGTCCATGCACGTAATCTTTTTATTTTGAAGTATCTACGTAGATGTTCACTCAATAGAAAACTAAAACAAAAAAACCAATGTAAAACTGTAGCATCAGTAGTATTTATCATATGCATTTATACACCATACAACAAAATGCGTCACTAACTCGATCGTCATATGCCTTTCTCAAGATTATCTGATTAGATATTGTTATTAATCATATGAAACGCGTTATGTAGTTTACTTGTGTGCCTAACTTTTCAATTAGAACAAAACTGATGGATTTAAACGTAATGAGTCCTCAAAAACTAGACATGCAGCCAGACCCGTACCTGAATAGAGGCTGGGGTGGCCGCCGCCTCAGGTACTAAATTGTTTGGGGGCCTCATTTTTAAATATTTTATTATATATAAAATATATTATAATTATATAAATACAATTTATATAAAAAAGAAAGAAAAAAAGAAATTTGGCGTATATAATATATTCGCCTCCGAGGTTGCAAGACGGGTAGTATTTAAGTAACTTGTGATGTTTTAAGAAAAGTAATTTAGGATCTAAGACTTTTTTGAATTTTTTTGAAATATTAAGTTTGTATTAGTTTGAACATTTTCAGATTTTGAGGTACCGGATTCGCTCCTCTTTTTTTACCACCATGAGGGGCACCATTTTTGGTTCCCGCCTCGGGTCCAAAAATGTCAGGTCCAGCCCTGCATGCAGCCAAGTAGAAGCTTGCAAAAAATGCTATAAATATATATTCTAGGAAATTTAACCCAGATTTTGATTTTTGATTGATGGTGACGCATTGAAAATAATTTCCTTAAATTCCCCCTCCCGAAATCTCTTGTTAGTCAAATAGAACACAAGTGTTTGGAGATTTTTTTGATATACTGATCAATTCCGAATTTGGTATATACAAGCATACTTACAGGTCAAGAAGCAAATCTAATTAATTACAGAATCCTACTTAATTACAGAATATATATTTCCTATATATACAAGGAGTGTGACTCACTCCAACACTCCTTCTCAAGTTGGAACATACAAGTCTCGAATGCCCAGCTTGTCAAGTGAGTTACTGAAGACTCTAGACGAAACTGTTTTAGTAAGGATGTCAGCTAACTACTTCTCGGAACGCACAAATGGGAATTAGATAATACGAGCATCTAGTTTTTCCTTGATGAAGTGTCTATCAATTTCTACACGCTTCGTCTTATCATGCTGAACATGATTATGTGCAATCTCTACTGCAGCTGTGTTGTCTCAATAAAGAGGCATTGGCCGCTTCTGCTTGAAACCCAAATCACTAAGAAAATACTTTAACTACAATAGTTCACAGACACTTTTAGCCATACCTCTGTACTCAGCTTTTGCACTAGAACGAGCTACTACATTCTACTTCTTGCTCCTCCAAGTAACTAGATTTTCACCAGCAAATGTAAAATAGCCAGAAGTAGAACGTTTGTTAGTAATATTACATGTCTAGTCCGCATTAGTGTATCCACTACAATAAAAACTCTCTTAGACGACGAAAAAGTACGTGGTCTAAGTGAGGACTTAGACTACAGAATAGTTTTATGGTCTAAGTCATCATTTAGACCACGCAAAAATTTTATAATCTAAGTGATGACTTGGACGACGCACATGTTATTTGCATCGTCTAAGACGTTACTTGGACGATGGAATGATTGCGTCGTCTAAGACGTTATTTGGACGACGGAATGGTTGTGTCGTCTAAGACGTTACTTGGACCATATAACGGACTATTTCCGTCCTCCAAGTGCTTAGACTACGGCACTTGAACGACAGACTTTAGACGACAGAGATTCAGTAGTCTCAGTACTTAGACTACGGAAACTCTAACCTAGACGACGGAAATGGTCGGTGGTCTAAGCGAGTTTTTCTTGTAGTAACCCACTAGTTTCCAAATCTTCATGCTTATGAAACATAAACCCTTTACCAGGTGCAGACTTCAAGTACCTCAAGATCTTTGTCATAGCATTCATATGATCCTCAGTAGGAATGCGCATATACTGACTCACCACACTAACAGCATAAGCAAGATCAGGTCTAGTATGTGACAAAATAATCAACCTTCCAACTAACCTTTGGTACCGAGATTTGTCTGTAGGAATTTGATCAGGATATTCTGCAAGCCGATGATTCTTCTCAATAGGTATACCAACCGGTTTACAATCAAGCATACTAGTTTCTGCCAACAGATCTAAAATATATTTTCTTTGACTCAGCATAATACAGCCCTTGCTTCGAGCTAGCTCAATATCCAAGAAATACTTTAAGTTCCCAAGGTCCTTCATCTCAAATTCAGAAAATAACTGAACTTGTAATCTCTTGATCTCATCAAGGTCATCACCCGTCACAACCATGTCATCCACATAAATGATCAAAATAGTCAACTTTCCTTGGCGATACTTCGGGAACAAAGTGTGATATGAATTGCTCTGCCTATACCCAATCTTTTTCATGAAAGCTGTGAACCTTCCAAACCACGCTCTTGGAGATTGTTTCAATCCATACAAGGACTTCTTTAATCTACACACCACCTTCTCACATGTAGAAAAACCATATCCTGGAGGGAGATCTATGTAAATTTTTTCATTCAAATCTCCATAAAGAAAATCATTCATCACATCAAACTGCTGCAAGGGCCAATCCAGATTAGCTGCTAAAGACATGAGAACTCGAATAGTATTGATTTTCGCTACTGGTGCAAATGTCTCACCATAATCCACTTCATACTTCTGAGTGTATCCTTTTGCAACCAACCTCGCATTATACCTGTCAACCGATCCGTCTGTATTATGTTTCATAGCATACGCCCATCCACACCCAAAAGTCTTCTTTCCAGGTGAAAATAGTACCAAGTCCCAAGTACCATTCTTGTTGAGAGCCTCCATCTCAACCTTCATTGCCTTGGACCATTTCTCCTCCTTGATTGCATCCTACACTTTACTAGGAAGAGATACAGCAGATAATTGATTCACAAAGGCCATATACGTTTTAGACAATCTATGGGTTGACACATATTAGTTACATGATATATGGCTTTAGCTGATAAGAGAGGTTCATATCTTTTGGAGGTTGACCTAGCACGTAAGACCTTTTAAGGAAGACTGGAACTAGACAAAGGGACATTACTACATACCTCATGTGATGACAGTCCAGGAGAGATCATTGATAGAGAAGGAGAGACAAGACTTGCATGTACATCTTTAATAACTAGTGGCTGATTACTGACTAATTCTCCTCCTTTCGATGTGTCGGACACTTGTTTGGCATGTTGAACACATTCAGAAGTCTGAACAGCCACATATGTCTGGGAATTTTTGACAGGTCGAGGAATTTCCTCGACGGGTCGAAAGCTGCCTTCTGCCCGATCCAGGGTACCAGTTTCGATGGGTCGAAGTTTTTCTTCTGCCGGTTCTGGGTGACAATTTTTGATGGGTCGAAAATCACCTCTGGCTGAAACACCTTCAACTGAGACACGATCTTTAGATTCTCGAAACTAGTCTTCATAAAACATATTCTTCTCCTCCTCACGAAGAGTTGCTGAAGGAGAGAAATAACACAAGTCCTCACTAAAAGTGACATCCATGGTGACATAGAACTTCTGAGATGGTGGATGATAGCACTTGTATTCTTTCTGGTGAGTACCATATCCAACAAATACACACTTAAGAGCACGAGTGTAACGACCCGAACTGGAAATGGTATGTTAATTGGCTTGATTTGCGAGTTTCACGATTAGTCGCGGTTTGTCGTAATTGGTTGATATGGCAGATTTGTTTACGACTAAATTATCGGGTGAGAATTTGGTATGATTCTCTTCATGAGAGTTGTAGTGTGCGTGATTTCGAGCTTGTGGAAGTTTTCGAAGGATTATTTCGAGCTATGTGGAATAAGTTATGAATATTTTCGGCTGTTGGATTTAGTCGTGTTTATCCGTTTTGTTTCGATTCGTTTTGAATCGTTGATCGTTTTGGTCCAGTGTATAAATATCATAATAGTCGTGAAATTGTCAAAAAGTTGCATTTGGGTCGTCTGACTAGCGTTGACCAAGTTTGACCTGCGTTGACCGAGCACCACAGTGACCAACGAGCTGTCGCCGTCCGACTCGAAAATTTTGGCCACCTCCGGCCACAATCATGCTATGGATAGAATAATCTTGTGATTCTCTATTGGTTTACGCTTGATTTTGTGAGAATTGGTTGGGAATTGAGGGAGAACGAACAAGTTAAAGTTTAGGATTTTCGCCTGAAACGGGTGGCGGTTTCCGGCGAGTTTTGGTGTCGGGTTGGTGGGGGTTTTGCTTCCCCTCAACCCATAGATGAATTCTAGTGTTTAATTTTGGTTTTGGATGAGGTTTGGTGGTGACCCGTGGTGGTGACTAGAGTGGAATTCCGGCAAGACTTTCGGCCGGAATTCCGGCCGGTGTGGGTGGAATTGGAGGAAGGTGAAGAAGAGAAAGATGTTGGGTTTGAAGAGAGGAAGATTTTGAGGTATGGGTCGCCGGAAAATATCACTGTTGATGCCGCGTCGCCGCTGGTGGAGGCGGTCAACGGCGGAGCTCCGGCAATGTTGACTTTTTGGGATTTTTGGTGAGTTTGATACCGTTTTGCTCGTAATCGCGTTCCGATCGTAGTCGTGAGGTTTTTGTGTTTATTTGAGTATTCTATTTTGGGTTGAGGGTTAATTGGGTGTATTTTGAGAATTCTGTTATTCTCGTCGATATTTCGAGCGATACATCTTTCGAGAACGCGGGATTCTCCACGCATTAGCTCCGTATGTCGTGCTTCAATATGTATTGATCGTATCTCTATTATTCAGGTGATTGTGATCGAGCGTTCGGCGAGGGATCTTTCGTAGGACCTTAGAGTTAGCCTCGTACTATGAGTGGACATTTATTTACACTGTCATAGCGAATTCTTGGTTTCAGTATTTGTTTCCAGTACAATGTTCAGATTATTTATTGTTTTGAAGGTATTGTATATTTTATTAGTGAAGCATTTATTTATTTAGCATCGATGCATTGGCTACGCGGCTGATCACCGGTAGTCCATTTATCAGGCTTGAGAGATTCGCTTGATATGACGACTAGGCTTGAGAGATTCGCCTAGTCTATCATCGTCGGGCTTGAGAGATTTACCCGACATGCTACTCTGGCAGGGAAATCCGCCGGAGTGGCGACCTTCATTTATTTAAAGAACTCGCATTATATTATGAATAGAAAAATGGTGAAAAACATATGATTATTTTTGTCCACTCATTCTAACGATTTTATTTGCCTTTCCCTTGGGCTTTTCGGTTTTTTTACCCAGTTTGCAATTTAAATTCCAGGGTTGCTCGTCGATGGTGGAGGCGTAGAGTTCAGATCACTCTTCAGTTCGAGTAGGTTCTTTGTTCAACCTACTAGTTGTATATGATGTATATAGACGTCGCTCTGTATACTTATGTTGTGTTTTCAGTTGAGTTTACTCCTGAATATTTCTGGATTTCTTGTAAACCTTTTGGTTTATTATATATATGATGTTGAGAAATCCGGATGGGGAACAGAGCCCCACAGTTTGGCTTTTGTGAAATATTCAAAGTGTGTTTCTTTGCAGGTTCTAATAATGGTTCATGTGTTTCAAAGTAAACTCTGACAAAAAAATTTTAAGGTCGTGTTTTCGAAGGGGTTTGATTTTGGTTTAGGCAACTAAATCGGAGTCGGGTCCTTTCAACGAGCCTCCAACTTAGTCCTATGATTCTTATGAAGATGAACATATGCCACACAATTAAAAACACGCGCAGAAAGTTTGTTAAGAGATGGGATGGCAACATGATGAGACAGTACTTGAAACAGAATCTTATTCTGAAGAGCTGTTGATGGTAAGCAATTGATAAGATGAGAGACACACAATACAGCTTCTCCCCAAACATATTTTGGCATGTTGGCATTGGGTAGGAGGGCTCTTCCCATCTCTAGAAGATGAAGATTCTTTCTTTCAGAAACTCCATTTTGCTCTGGGGTCTGTGGACAAGTAGTCTGGTGAATAATTCCATACTACTGAGAATAATCTTGGAAAGAATGATTGACAAACTCCCATTCATTGTCAAACCGAAAGACTTTTACAGAAGCATCATACTGAGTTCGAATCAGATTATAAAACGCAGTAAAGGCAGAAAACACAGCATTCTTCTTTTTCAGCAACACAACCCATGTCAGTTTTGTAAAATCATCAATGAACAAAATAAAATATATCATTCCTGTCAAGGTTGGATTCTTCGACGACCCCCAAACATTAGAATGGATCAACTCAAATGGTGCTGAACTAGAATGAGAACTAGGAGAGTAACTGGACTTGTGACTTTTAGCGAATACACAAGTTTCACAATAGAGACTGGATTCTTTTACTCCCAAAACAAGGATGACATAGACTTCTTTATAACACTAAAGGACGGATGACCCAACCAGCGATGCCATAACCAAAGTTTCTTAACTCGATCAAAATTCAATGTTAGAGCAATAGGTATGGATGGCGCTCGTGTCTCTTCGCTATACATGAAATCTAAGTGAAACAGTCTCCCCCTCTGATATCCATTTCCTATAATTGCCTGAGTACATAGATCCTGAAATACATACATAGGATAAAAGGTGACAGAGCATTTGTTTTGGTAATTCAACTCAGATACTGATAACAGATAATGAGATAAAGAGGGAACATAAGGGACATTATGTAATACAAGAGATGGAGTAACTTGGATTGACCCAATACCTAAGACTAAAAAAGACGCACAATTTGCATTAGACACTTCAGGTATAGGAGAAATTGACAGACTTAAAAACAAGGATTTATCAAATGTCATATGATCAGACGCACTAGAATCAATTATCCATGTATCACCACCTGTAAAGTCAGAAACTTTCAAAGCAATACCGATTTTACTTTGATGTTTCTCAGTGAGAGAAACATTTCCCTCCAAGTGGTCTTGGCTCTCTATGCCACAGAAAACAGGTTCCTCAAACAGCGAAATATCCAAAACCATGACAAATTCTTCAGTTGGACAAGATAGATTCAGACAAGAAACAAAGACAATTTCACAGCGAAAACAAGGTCAGGTCTTCAAGATTCCAGGATCAACAAGTCAAAAAATAGATCAAACAAGGAACAAAACAAATTCACAGCGAAAACAGGGTCAGGTTAGGTTGCCAGGATCAACTTAGGCTCTGATACCAAGTCAAATAGAACTCAAGTGTTTAGGAAATTTTCTAATATATTGATCAATCCCAAATTTGATATATATACAAGCATACTTACAGGTCAAGAAGGAAACCTAATTAATTACAGAATTCTACTTAATTACAGAATATATACTTCCTATATATACAAGGAGTGAGTCACTCCAACATTGTTATCTTAGCAGAAGCGAAAATGTCAGCTTGAGTAATGCAAACTTTGGTGAGAATCCAATGCATGCCCCGAAAACCCAAGAATTTTTTCACAAGTTTCTTCCACGAAGGGTGAGTCAGGGCCTAAGATCTGGATGCTGAGTGATCGCTCCAAACTATATGGGATTGTATATGATGGCTTTGGTGATGGGTTAACAACCTATCAAAGCCTCTGCTACGAGGGCTTGGTTAATTAGCTTGTTAAATATTAGCGACACGTACCCACTTGTTTCTAGTGTTGGAGAATATTCTTGACCTAGTCCTGGTCATTTTATTTTTCAAGTTTCTAACATCATCAAATCATTAGGGGGAAAAGATGATAATAATTTGATGCACAAATCACCAACCACAGCAAAGTAACCTGCTGCTGTGGGGTGGACTAAAGTGGCCAAAACAATTCTACTTTGGTTTTCCTAGTCTTTTCCAACCAGAAGAATACAAATGACATGACAAGAGAGTGGTCTCCAAGATTAAAACTAAATCGGCCTCTCCAAAATAGGATGTCATTAATTCTGGCCAATTAGGCCCAAATCCAAACTCGAAATTGTCTAAGTGGTCGAGGATTAAACAAGACTTCCCTAGCCGCGAAATTCCATAATTCTGCTAGTGACTGCAAAATTCTATTTAAATTCAATATAAATAAAGAAATAGTTGTCCTAATTTGATATATCTTATCTAAAATCTGTTTTTTTTTTCTGAGTTAATTAATGTTTTGAAGAGTGAATGCTAAACCGCCCCCTCATCCTCAACAAATTAACATTCGTCGGCGAAGGTTATTTCTGTGTGTTTTATATAGAAAAGCCATAAAACAAAATAATAATAGTGTGCTCAGACCCGTACTTGAGGTAAAGTGGGGGAGGCAGCTGCCTCAGGTACCAAGTCGTTGGAGGCCTTAAAAAAAGTTCTTTTATATTATATATATATAAATTAAGAAAAATTATACTAATATATATACACACAAAGAAAACGGGTACTCTTTCTTTTTGCACTGTCTGAGAGAAGAATCCTATATCTCTCAAAAGAATCACCACTGAATAGAATCATGTGAATTAATATGTGGATATCTAAAAGAATTACTTGATATTCTCTCAAAATTCTCTCAAAAGACTCGAGACTTTATAGTTGACTTATGCTCGGCCAATATCAACAGAAATCGCCCCTCTAGTCGATCTCTATTGGTGTTGTTTGACAGGCCATATTCAAATTCTAGATTCCAAAAAACTCTTTAGATTTTTAAGTACTGGATTGTGTTTGGTTTATGATTAACAAATAATTCAAGATACTATGTGAATAATGTCCAATATTTGTCGTCTCTTCCTTTTTTCTTTTTCTTTTTATACCACCATGAGGGGGCACCATTTTTGGTTCCCACCTTAGGTCATAAAATGACAGGTCCGACCGTGAGTGTGTTTAGGGTTTTTGACAAAAAAAAATGCACTAAGAATTATATTGATAACTTGTGAGATACATCAACGCAACTAGAATAACTTTCTTTCAAAGCGAAGAAGCAAATCTAAACTGGGTAATGATGCATCCATCGAACAATTTTTCGCCGAGGTCGCCTGCCAACAACCAAACCACCTGCAGAAACGCCACATCCCCCAGTCGATCGCTTAAACCACCCGGAACTAGCAAAACCAGACGCCGGGAAGACTAGATTGATATGCTCCTAGACCATCACCCAAACAAAGGTCGTGCCACCCTAAATCGTTCAGAGAACCCTGCAAAAAAAACAAAGTCATCAACCCCAAAAACCTCAAGGATGTCAAGGCAAGAGCTCTCCGTCCGGCAAGGAAGCCACACGACGAAGGCGTGACCAACGGCCAACCCAAGCCATGGCTGCTGCTGGACGAAAACGATATAGGTAAGAAGAAACCGCCGCTAGTTTTTGAAACGAGAGAGAATTAAATTTTTTTTATAGGATAATTAGAATCGTGAAAAAAGTAATAGTGTGCTTATGGTTAATTAAGATGATGATCAATTTATTCTTGATGTTGTCTGTCAAAATCAGAATAGAAATAATCTGGTTAAACATGCCGTTTAACCGACACCATGCATGTACAAGAACGGCACAGAACTAGCTAGGTTTTCGTTTCCCCATCAAACATTTAAGTAGTCTGACCCCAAAATATGAACTCAAATTAAAGAAGCAATTGTAGAAAGAAACGCATCCAACAACAGTCCAACATTTCCAAATTCACCATCGCTTGACAAATCATGCCATATGCTTCCTACGCTACGTACGCTACTGCTATTTTCATGACCACCCTGAAAGAAAGTAACCCAGAAACAGTTAACGTCCTGATCAATATGTATGAATGAATTATTTCCAGGCCGGGTGACCGATCGAAGTTCTTCCATATATTATGATATTAGCACTACCAAAAAAATTTACTTTGGTGATGAAATCAATAACGTTTCGTCGCATAAGTATGACTTAGATGATGAAACCACACTTCATCGTCAAAAACGAAAATTTCGTCGTCTAAGTAATACTTGGACGACGAAAAAAGGAATATCATCTAAGAAAGAAAAAATTTGTCGTCTAAGAAACCTTAAGACGACGAAATAAAAAATCGTCGCCTAAGTTAAACAATTCGTCGTCTAAGTGTGATTTAGATGACGAAAAATTTCGTCATCGTAGTAATCATACTTAGACGATGAAATAGTTACCCCTAAACCTTGACCCGTAAACACTTAGACGACGAATGTCCTCCAATTCGTCGTATAAGTTCATACATTAACACTAACACTAACCCTAAACCGTCACTCTTAAACACTTCAACGACGAAATTGAAATAATTCGTCGTCTAAGTGGTCACTTAGATAACAAAATTGGTAGAATTAGTTCTAAGTGGTCACCTAGACGACGAATTATACCAATTTCATCGTCTAAGATGAATTTCATTGCCTCCGATCAAAGAGCACGACTATATATACTATCTTTAAATGCATATTTTTTCATCGAGGGCATAGAGTAAATCGGAGTGTCGACGGTTCAAAAATAGTTAAAAATCAGAGTTACGAAGATTCGTATATCAACGTTTCTGTTTCATTAAAATTTTGGTTTTATGGTTGACTACACTGATCAAACCCTTAACGAACTTCGTATTTATTAAAAATTCGTCAATTACATATTATGTTGTGATGAATATATCTATTGGTTGTTTTGTCCAAATTCAATTTCGTTAATATTGATGTGGAGTGAATATAGACATACGAACACTTAAGTTATACAACATTAGTAGATATATAACAAGTTTTTATTCTTAAATCAACTATTTATGTCAAATTTCAATTAATTTCTGTGTAGTTGATAAATTAAGTTTTTA
The DNA here is from genome assembly GCA_946800695.1 of Geum urbanum. NCBI lineage: Eukaryota > Viridiplantae > Streptophyta > Magnoliopsida > Rosales > Rosaceae > Geum > Geum urbanum. Next base: position 40,537,809 of record OX327007.1, on the reverse strand, counting down.
CGACAAGACAAACACCCGTAACTTTGAAACGGGTTTATAAATTGTATTTTACGATCGTTTTCATCTTTTTAACTATTTTTCGATATATAATCACTAAATTCAATCGATCGAATCCTAAACTAATCCAAATTGAGTTGAATTTTTTTTTCAACAATATTGTATATATAAATGTAATAGTTACATTTGACAGTTGATTTTTTATGATTTTTAAGCAACTATCCAAAATTAATTTTTTAAAATATTTATAAAAAATTATTATTTATTTTTCTTAAATATCTGAAAAAATATTTTTTTCTGCCAAAATTTTGGGAAAAATTTAAAACACTTGGACGACAAACTATATATATTTCCTCGCCTAAGTCATTTTCTTTTATAAATATAAAAAAATCAATTCAAAGTTTAAAACACTTAAACGACGAATCTATCACTACCAGAAAAAGCCATTTAGGCTACGGAACAGTTCCGTCACCTAAGTAGGTATTTTCGTCGTCTAGGTACTTAGACGACGAAATCTTCGTTGTCTAAGTGCCATCGTCTAAGCACCGTAGTTTAGGTACTTAGACAACAGAAGTTGGAATTTCCATCGTCTAACTAGAGTTCCACTTAGACGACGTTTTTAGAAGCGTAGTCTAAGTCCACTTAGACGACGGGTTTAGAAGTGTCGTCTAAGTCCACTTAGACGACGCATATTTCCATGTTATAAGTATATACTTAGACGACGGAATCAATTTTGCATCGTCTATGTGATATTACTTAGACAACGACAAGTTTGATTCCGTTGTCTAGATGATAGTACTTAGACGACAAAATCATTGATTTTGTCGTCTAAGTAGTAAATATTTTAAAAAATATATATAATTAATCTAATATATTAAACATTAAATTAATTTAAAAATTAAATAACTAATAATAAAAAATATATTAAATATAAAATTCGTAAAAAATTAATAAAATATTGTTAGATTCCGATCAAGATCACAAAAGTACATAAAAAAACCTAGCTAGCGATAGTAGAAGGCGTAGGGGCCCCACTGATCTCACCCCCGCTCGGATCGTCGTCGTCAGGTCTTGGAGGAGAGGGAGAGTTAAACGGGTGACAAACAGCATCGGGATCCAGGCCTAGCTTAATCGACATGATGTGCATTAATTGAGCCATATGATCCATCCTCGCTTGAGCTGCTTGACTCTCTTCCCGAGCCATACGAGCGTCATTCTGAGCCCTACGAGCCTCCTCCTGGGCGGCTAAAGCGTTGTCGTTGGCCACTCTAGCTTGCTTTTGGAAAGTTTGTATTTGCTCTCGTCCCGTCGCATTCATGCCCCGACTCCCCGACGATGTGGACTGGCTCATATCTCACTCGACTCCCCGTCCAAGACCATGAACCTCTTTACCAGGTCGACGGCCAAAGACAGCATCTGCCATTTCTATCTGGAGACTTTGTCGAGAGAGTAGACAGCTCCTCAAGCATGATCCCTAGACTTTGGGACTACATATCCGCAATTCTCTCGTCGGCCAATTGTTGCAACCTCTCTTGAAATGAACATAGACAATATATATAAGTGTCCCCTAAAAAATTGACATAATTTCCCCTAAAAATTGAGGAAACCAAATCCTGCACAAAAACTAAAACACCTCTAATAACATCAAAACTAAATCTCATTCACATTTCTCAAGTTCACCATATGTATCCCGGCCACATGCACCTATGTACAACACATGCATATAATCAATTACCTATGTATCACACAAATAATATCCTCATTTATCAAGTTTATCTCTTTATGCACAAGTGAAGAAGCAACAATAAAATTAAATATTATTACTTTGGGAAAAAATGTTACTTACGGCGTGTTGAGTACTGAGATGTTCGGTCTGCCCGGGCCTATTGTAAGAAGAAAGGCTACCTGCTATGAGTGGGTATTCCGAACCCTTTTGCAAGTGCTCATGCACCAGGTTGAACATTTTGTAGGATCCCGATCTGTGGTGCAACAGCTTCTTCTCCCGATTATCTCTGTTCCTCTGTAATTGCGCCTGTTACACAACAATTTAAATGATTACGTAATTAATCATTATTCAACAAAATTTTTCCCCAAAAATGACACAAATGCGGAGGAATATAAATTATGAACCTTATACGATTCGGACTCAAAGTGGGCTTTCAATCACTCCCACTCATCTTCCCTTCCCTTTTTGAACTTCTTCGGAGTCTTTCCGGGGTTTGCCTTGTACGTCTTGTGCAATGCGCACTTCCAATCCTTGAAAATCTGGTGAGTAGTTTTGTTGATGTAGTCCACCATCTCCGGAGTCTGTTCATAATTAAAACTGTTGTAACAACCCGAACCTTAGGTTACGCTAATCTTTACGAATTATTCGCATCGTGAGGTTTATGAACGACTTTTTCATTAGGCGAGAATTTGATATTACTTTTTTCACATGAGTTGTAGATTTTTTAATTTCGTGGTCGTAGGAATTTTCGGAGAATTTTTCGGTCTTACGAGCTATTTCTTTTAATTTTTGGAAGTTCGCATGGAGAAAATGTGTATTTTTAAAAGTATTTTTTTGGGCTAACTCGATTAGGGTTTTATCCATGAATTTCGCTGGCAACGGGGGGCAGTGCTCCGGTGTGTATTGAGGGTCAAACTGTTGGGGTTTTTGTTGCTTGATCTTTGGGGAGTGATTTTGATTGGGTAATTTGGTCTGTCAAGTCTCCACGGCGGTGATTCGACGTAGGAGGTTTTCGGCCGGAGTTTTGTGGCCGCCGAGTTTCGTGACTTGTGGTGGCTTGTTGCCACTAAATTGAGGGGTGTTATAGTTAGCAATCTTGCTGGGTTTGGTTTGGATTAATATTTGAGGTTGGTTGCGCCGCTTTTGGCAGTGGTTGCTGGCGAAGATTTTTCGACTGGTTTTGATATTTTGGGGTTTACCGGAGTCGAATTGATCTCTGGTGAAGAAGGATAAATTGTAGGGTGTGTTGTGAGGATTTGAACCATGTAATTTTTGGTGTCACCAAAAATTTTTCCGGAGGTTGAGCGTGACGGCCATTCGCCGTCGTCCGCGGCGGAGCTCCGACAAGGCAAAATTCCTAAAATTTCCAAGTGGTTTATGGGATAGTTTTTGAGTTGATTCTCGCGTGTTTTATTGAATTCTTGTATTAAATAAACTTGTTATTCACTCAGAAAACAGTGAGAGAGATTTTGGCGAGGGAACTTCCGTCGGACCTTCGAGTTAGCTGTATACTGTGAGTGGAGATTTTATTTTCACTGTTGACTTGCGAGTCTACGATCATGCATTGTATGAGTATGCATTTACAATTATGCACGTGCATGGAAACAAATATGATTTTTTTTACACAAAGTAAAGTCTCAGGGGTAGAAGCATCAATGCGTTGGCATGCTCGTCTGATCCTCGAGATGCTCCGGGGGGGGGGGGGGGGGGGGGGGACAGAGTCCTGACCCAAGGTCTTTCTGACTTTTTAATCACGTGTGGGTTTGAGATCCCTTGATTTAGACTGTATTGTTGCGGATGTGTCTGAGAGGGACCCCGCGGTTTTAGACTCGCATCATGTTTATTTGCATATATTGTGAAATGCATGTTATATTTAATGTTATATTTAATGTTATCTAATTAAAAATGAAAGATTATTTTCGTCTACTCACTCTAACAGTTTTATTATTTTATATGCATTTCCCTAGGATTTTCAGTTTCCTATTGCCCAGTTTGCAGTTTCTATCCTATGGTTGCACGTCATCGTTGGAGGCCTAGAGTTCAAGTCACCATTCTTTTCTGGTAGGTTCTTGGTTTAACCTACTAACTTTGTATATTTGTAAATTAGAAGTCGCTCTGAGTACTATGTTTAGTTTATTTCCTTTTGTATTATATTTCGAATACTTACTGGATTTTGAATAATAAGTGTAAATAGATACTTTTACTGTTATTCAGTAGTTTATGAATTTGAGAAATCCGGATGGGAATTGGTGTCCCACGGTTTGTTTTTGTGGAACATTTGGAAGTGTGTTTTCATTGCAGGTTTTATTTTGGTTCACTCATTTTATAAAGTAAATTCTGGCAAAAGTTTTGTAAGTTGTGGCATCATTATGGCCTAATTCCGGTTTAGGCAACTAAATCGGGATTGAGTTCTTTCAATTGTTCTAACAAAAAAAAATTAAACAATTAGAAACAATAAACACTAGAATTTGTAATCAATTATGAAAAAAACTATAATATTAAATATTTACCGTGAGTCCGCGGAACACGTTCATTTTGTCCTCGTCGGGGAGGTCTTTCGAAGTAGGGGCTATCATACGTACGTGAGAACGTACGTAGTTTCCTATCTGGTGAGCTGTCAAACTAGTTAGCCTCCTTCTTTCAGGACATCGGGTGAATGAGTTTAGAGGCCCATCGATCCTCCCTCTAGCCGATGTCTTTACTACGCTCTCAGTTTTGCTTCCATTGCAAATTCCCCGAATGCGTTTAGGGGTGGAAGTGAAGGGTCCCTCATGTTTCGCCGTCTCGCACTAACGACAGCTGAACCTTCATCGGAAGATTGAGGCGCCTATGATGTTGACTCTGAACCGCCCTGGTCAGCTGCAACGTTGTCAATACGAGGAGCGTGCAGAATCTCCCCTTCAAGCACCGAACTCGTACCCGACTCATTGGAGGCTTGATTTCCCCAACCCATCTCTCGTGAGATAGATTGATGTCACGATTCTTTGTCTTTTACCGTGCCCCTTTTCGGCATCTTATATTTCTATATATTAACACATTTATATTTATTTCACATATAATTATAAACATAAATAAAATAACACATATATAAATATTAACACATATAATTATTAATATAAATAAAATAACACATATATAAATATTAACACATATAATTATAAACATAAATAAAATAACACATATAAATAAATATATGTAAATATATATATATATTAACACATATAAATTAACATATCTATATATTAATTAACACGGAAATTCAATATACGTACATATCCATATATATCAATTATCTAATATATTATACACATGCATATAAACTATCCAATTATACATATCTAAATATATCAATTAAATTATCCAATATTATAAATACATATCCAAATATACAAATACATAAAAATACACACAATACGTGTATATATAGTATTATACATAGTACATTTAATACAAATATACATAGTATTATACATCATATATATGGCCAGCCGGAATATTCATGCATGAATATATATCGATCGAGAGGGAGATCGTGGGATGAACTAGAGAGGGAGACTGGAGAGGTGGTCGGGTTTCCGGAGAGAGAGAGAGAGAGAGGGAGAAAATCGATGGCCGGTGATTGATCGAGGGACGCGGGATCAGTGGGGGGGGGGGGGGGCGGCACCGGTGAGGGGGGAGATCGAGTTTTGGCCGGCGGGGTGAGTGAGAAAGAAGGAATCGAAGTGAGAGAGAGAGAAACCGATCTGTGACGACCCGAACCAAAATCAGTTGCGTATTCGGCACGATTCACGAGATTCTGTTTAGTCGCAGCTTTACGATATTTGTGTGGTTCGTCGACTCTATTCGCGACTATGTTTTCGGCCGAGAATTTGAGTTGAGTGTCTTCACGGAAGTTGTAGAGTACGTGATTTCGAGCTCGTGGACGGTTCCGGAAGATTTTTCCGATAACCGAGGAATATAATACGATTATTTGAAGTTTCAGTTTTCGATGAGTTTATCCGATTGTTTCGTGTTTATCCGAATCATTTCGAATATTCATTTTGGACCGTCGATTGACCCGAGGCGCGAGTATAAATATCGGGAATAGTCGTAAAATCGTCGAAAATCACTATTTGGCGTTGACCACCGTTGACATTCCATTTTTGGAAGTTTGACCTGTTGACCGAAGAGGAAAGTTTCCATTTCGGGTTCTTGCCGTCCGACGACCATTTTCCGGTCACCTCTAACTTCGGCAAGGGTAAGGTCTTCTTCCTCTCTTGATTTCGAGTGGGTTTGGCTTTGGTTTGATGAAAATTGATGGAGTTATTGGGGAACCTGAATCGGGCCGAGCTGGGTTACGTCGCCGGAGTTGGTTGGCCGTTTTCCGGCGAGCTTTGAGGGTGGTGGTGTGGGGGAAACGACTCCCCTTGTTCCTCTAAGTCTCATGGTGTGCTTGATTTTAGATATAGTTGAGTTTTTATGGGAGACTGATTAGGTCACCGGAAAATTGGGATCGCTGATCTGTTTCGAGTTAATTGGAATGGTTCCGGGTTGTTTTGGCCTTCGTGGTAGTTGAGGAAGTGATTCGGATGGATGAGACCTTGAAATCTGGAAAGTCTCGCCGTGAAACTCCACTGTTGACGGCGCGCCGCCGCCAGCGGCGGCGGTCATCGGCGGAGCTCCGGCAAGGAGTTGACTTTTTGGATTTCGACGTTTTTAATGTCTCTTTTTTCGTAATCGCGCCCTGATCATCGTCCAGAGGTTTTCGGATTGATTTGGGTAACCGATTTTTAGTCGAGGGTTTCGAGTGGAGATTTCGGGAATTCCGTTAATCATTTTGTATTGCATTGCATATTTCCGGGAACGGTTGGTTTCCGTGGTTTAGTAAAGGGTTGTGGACTATGATTTTGATCAGTTGTGTTTTATGAATATTCAGGGGATCGAGATCGGGATCGTGATCGTGCTTCAGGCGAGGGATCTTCCGCCGTACCACGAGATTAGCGCGAGTGCGCGTTTTGCTCACCTGTGAGTGGACAATTTATTTTCACGGATTGTTTGCGAGTCTTTTATATACGTTTTACGAACTTGCGCATGCAGTATGATCATGGTTTTACGAGCATGAGTTTTCATACGAGATTATATTTATTATGAGCATGTGTTATACGATTATGCTTATACCAGTATATATAAATTACGTATATACACTTATATATTGTTTCATGCATTTGCATCGAACTGTTTATGATTTGGTTTACACAGAGTACAGTCTCAGTTACGTTGTTGTATCGATACACTTGCATCTCGGCTGATCCCCGATGGTAGGCTACCAGGAGGGGCGGAACCCCGACCTGACCGGCGAGGAGCGTTTCCCCGGAACCGAGGCCTTTCTGGCTAGAATCACGTGGAAGTCAGGGACTCTGTGATTGTGACTGTACTAGCACTGATGTGTCCATGAGTGACCCCGTGAGATTTTTCATGCATGCTCTGTTTACGAGTTGGAGTCAGCGTCTCCTCGTATACTATTTGATTTGGTATATTTATATCTCGACTCGCATATATTTTTATTACATATATTACTCGGTGGAAGACATTTATTTTCGTCCACTCACTCTAACGAGTTTATTGTCTTTCCCCTGGGCTTTTCAGTTTCCGTGCCCAGTTTGCAGTTCAGGTTTTGGTGTTTCACGTCGCGGTTTGGAGGCTAGTGATCTGAGCTACCTGTGTTTTCCAGTAGGTTCTTGTTTCGCCTACTGATGTGTATATTGTATATATTTACACTAGAGGTCACTCTGATACATTCTGATACGTGTTTATACGGATTTTCATGGATATACTATATTTAGTACAGTATGTTTACTGTTTATTGTTTATAATATGATGTTGAGAAATCCGGATGGGATTGGTGCCCACGGTTTGACTTTTGTGGCATAGGACGAAGTGTTAATTTCAGGGTTCAGGTTTGTGCAATTCCACGTTAGTAACGAAACTCTGCCGAAATTTTGAAAAGTTTTTGTTGGTTCGTATTTTCAGAAGGGGTTCGATTCCGGTTTAGGTAACTGAATCGGGATTGGGTCCTTTCAGTTTGGTATCAGAGCATTAGGTTGTCAAATTCTGTAGACTCTTGTAGTTGTGATGCTTAGGGTATTTGAGTTTGTACAGCATGACTGGAGTGATGACCCGACTGGCCAGCGGTACTCATCAATACTTCGGGTGTTGTGTGTTCTCAAATATCTGCGGTTTCATGATTACGTTCTTTCTGCTTATACCTAATGCTTGTCTTGTATCAGTAGGATGCCTCCTCGACGTGATCCCCGTGTTGATCGGGATGAGGATCCTGATGAGGATCGCCGAACGCGCGACTTGCTGATGCGAGTGCTGCGTTTGGAAGAGCGTTTTGACCCTGTGGTCAAGGCTCGTACAGCTGGTGCTACTGTATTTTCGGGTTCAGTTGATCCAGAGATATGCGAGGCATGGTTGGTTCAGATTGAACGTGTTTGTGAGCGTCTGCAGTTTACTCCTGAGCAGATGTCAGTGGCCGCAGTTGGGTTACTTGAGGGTGATGCATACTTTTGGTGGGTTAGCACCGACAGGGTTCCAACTGATACTCCGTGGACTTTGTTCCGTGATCTGTTTATGCGGAGATACTTTAATCAGGCTACCCAGTAGCGCAAGTACGAGGAGTTTACAAACTTGAGGCAGGGCAATTTGTCTGTACTTGAGTACCGGGATCGGTTTACCCGTTTGTCTCGTTTTGCGTGGGATATGGTGGCTACTGAGGAAGCCAAGTGTCGCAGGTTTGACCTGGGATTGAATCTGAATATCAAGGCTACTCTGACTACGATGCCTCGGAACAACTTTGATGAGTTTGTCAGTGCAGCACTCCGAGGCGAGGATATTGAGCAGGAGAGGCAGCAGAGGTACCAGCCGAGATGGTTTGAGGAAGGTGAACCGAGTCAGGGGCCTTCAAAGAGGCAGAGTTCTGATACTTCCGGTTCAGCTTCATCCTCTGGCAGTGGATCATATCACCCACCAATTGGTGTACCGAGGCAGAGACCGAGATGGAGGAGAGATAAACCTCAGCGACCACAGGCTAGTGCAGGTTCCAGCGGTTCTAGTTATCCTCGGCGTACTGGTGGCACTTTTGCTGTACCGAGGGAGTACCCGTTGTGTAGTCTTTGCAGCCGACATCATGTGGGTCCATGTCAGCGAGGCCCTGTCACTTGTTTCCGCTGTGGCCAGGTGGGTCACTATGCGAAGGAATGTCCACAGTTGTATGGCGGTGATGGACATGCGGCCCAGAGTTCCGGAGTTGAGCGAGGTGCCACTTCTGGAGCGCGACCAGCACAGTTTACAGGCCAGGGTAGACAGTAGGGACAGCCTCAACGAGGACGACCAGCTGGACAGGCGAGGGTTCATGCTATGACTCTACGTGAGGGCAGAGTATCACCAGAGGTCGTTATCGGTATGTTACATGTCTTTGGTATTCCAGTAGTTGCATTGTTAGATCCATGTGCCACACATTCATTCATATCATTTAGACTGTCATCATTAGCTACGGTACATGCATCTCCACTTCCAGGGTTGTGGAGAGTGTTGTATCCGTCAGGTGAGGTTGTGAGCATCGGTTGGGTTTACAGAGATTGTGAGGTGTTTGTTGATGGTCATGGACTAGCCGCAGATCCGTTACTGCTTGATATTGTGGATTTTGATCTGATCTTGGGTATGGACTTTTTGGAGTCGCACTGGGCCATGTTTGATTGTCACAGGAAGGAGGTCGCGTTTCGACGACCAGGGTTACCCGAGATACTGTTCCGTGGTGAGAAGAACACTTCACTACCGTGTTTGATTTCCGCGATGAGGGCGGATCGGTTGATAAAGAAGGGTTGTGTCGCTTACTTAGCCCATGTTGTGGACACTACAGCTGCAGTGCCGGATCTTGGTAGTATTGAGGTTGTGTCTGAGTTTCCGGATGTGTTTCCAGCGGAGTTACCTGGTATACCCCCTGTGCGGGAGATTGATTTCACTATTGAGTTGTTGCCGGGTACAGGGCCGATTTCCCAGACACCGTATCGTATGGCGCCTGCGGAGTTGCAGATTCAGCTCCAGGAGTTGCTAGAGAAGGATTTCATACGACCGAGTGTTTCTCCGTGGGGTGCCCCAGTGTTGTTTGTGCGGAAGAAGGATGGGTCCATGCGGTTGTGCATCGACTATCGGAAGCTGAATCAGGTTACAGTGAGGAACAAGTATCCGTTGCCACGGATTGATGACTTGTTCGATCAGCTGAAGGGTGCATCAGTCTTTTCGAAGATTGACCTTCGATCCGGATATCACCAGTTGCGGATCCGAGACTCAGATGTAGCCAGGACGGCATTCAGGACACGGTATGGGCACTATAAGTTTCTGGTTATGCCATTTGGGTTGACCAATGCCCCCGCAGCTTTCATGGACTTGATGAATCGGGTGATTCGACGGTTCCTGGACAAGTTCATGATTGTATTCATTGACGATATCTTGATTTATTCCAGGAGCGTGGGCCAGCACAAGAAGCATTTGCGGGCAGTGTTGCGGACTTTGCAGGACCATCAGTTGTTTGCGAAGTTTAGCAAATGCGAGTTCTGGTTGGATAGTGTGAAGTTTCTGGGCCACATGATTTCGGCCGAGGGAATTAGTGTTGATCCTGACAAAATTGAGGCCGTGCTGAATTGGAGTAGACCCACTACTGTGCCGGAGATTCGGAGTTTCTTGGGGTTAGCAGGCTATTACCGGCGGTTTGTACAGGATTTCTCCCGGATTGCTACACCACTGACCAGGTTGACGAAGAAGGGCGTCAAGTTTGAGTGGTCTGATGCGTGCGAGGAGAGTTATTTGCTCCTGAAGGAGAGATTGACTACCGCACCGGTTTTGACATTGCCAGATGACAGTGGTGAGTTTGTTGTGTACAGTGATGCGTCGAAGTTGGGGCTTGGCTGTGTGTTGATGCATCATAGTAGAGTTGTGGCATATGGTTCCAGGCAGCTGAAACCCCATGAGGTCAACTATCCGACGCATGATTTGGAGTTAGCCGCTATTGTGTTAGCGTTGAAGAGTTAGAGACATTATTTGTATGGTGCCCAGTGTAAGATTTACACTGATCACAAGAGTCTCACCTACTTGCGGACGCAACCGGATCTGAACATGAGGCAGCACCGATGGATGGAGTTGATCAACGATTACGATTGTACTTTCGAGTACCATCCGGGGAAGGCCAATGTTGTAGCTGATGCACTTAGCCGGAAATCTGGAGCCTCGTTGTTTCATATGTGTGTGGCTAGAGTATCGATGTTAGCCGAGCTTCGAGCTACGGGTGCTGAGTTCGGGTATGATGGCGAGGGAGCTTTGTTGGCCAGTTTTCAGGTTCGACCCGTATTGGTTGATCAGGTACGAGAGGCTCAGGATTTAGATTCTTACTTGTTGGGTAAGAAGACCATGATACGGAATGGTGTGCCTACAGAGTTCCGATTGAGCGACGATGGCACGTTGTTGTTCAGAGGTAGGTTATGTGTGCCCAGAGACGAGAGCTTGAAGGAGATTCTGGATGAGGCCCATAGTTCAGCGTATGCGATGTATCCCGGAGGTACGAAGATGTTTCGTACACTTCGAGCGTACTATTGGTGGCGCAACATGAAGCGGGAGATTGCCGCATACGTGAGTCGATGTTTGATCTGTCAGCAGGTGAAGGCGGAGAGGCAGAAACCTGCAGGAAAATTACAGCCACTTGAGATTCCGGTTTGGAAGTGGGAGCACATTACGATGGATTTCGTCTATCAGTTGCCGCGTACTTCGGCGGGCAACACTGGCATTTGGGTTATTATTGACCGACTGACGAAATCCGCACACTTTCTTGCACTTCCAGGGAAGATATCAGTGGGCAGATTGGCTAAGTTGTACTTATCAGAGATTGTTAGCTTGCATGGTGTGCCTGTGTCCATTGTTTCTGACCGAGATAGTCAGTTCACTTTTGAGTTTTGGCAGGTGTTGCAGCGAGCGTTGGGTACGAGGTTGCGATTCAGTACAGCTTTCCATCCTCAGACTGATAGGCAGTCCGAGCGGACCATTCAGACTCTTGAGGATACGCTGCGATCATGTGTGTTGCAGTTCCGCGGGAATTGGGATCAGCAGTTACATTTGATTGAGTTCGCCTACAACAACAGCTACCAGGCCAGTATTGAGATGGCACCGTACGAGGCTCTGTACGGGAAGCAGTGTCGCACTCCGTTGTGTTGGAGTGAGGTGGGCGAGCGTTGGCTTATTGGTTCTGATTTGGTGAAGAGCACTATGGAGGACATACAGGTTATCCGGGATCGATTGAAGATCGCCCAGGATTGGCAAAAGAGTTACGCGGATGTGAGGAGGAAGAGCTTAGAGTTCGAGATTGGTGATTGGGTCTTCCTGAAACTATCTCCGTGGAGGGGAGTTGTGCGTTTCGGGAAGCGGGGCAAGCTTCGGCCACGATACATTGGTCCGTATGAGATTACGGAGAGAGTTGGAGCTGTTGCTTACAGACTTGAGTTACCAGCTGAGATGGCTCGTGTTCATGATGTCTTCCATGTTTTGATGTTGCCGAAGTACATCTCAGATCCTTCACATGTGTTAGCCCCACAGCAGTTGCCGATCAGAGAGGATTTGACGTACGTGGAGGAGCCAGTGCAGATTCTCGATCGTCGTGAGCAGGAGTTGAGGCACCGTGTGATCCCGCTAGTGAAGGTCTTGTGGCAGAACCATTCGGTTGAGGAGGCCACCTGGGAGACTGAGCAGCGTATGCGGGAACAGTATCCTCATCTGTTCATTTGACAGGTACGTAAATTTCGAGGTCAAAATTTTTTTTAAGGGGGGTAGATTTGTGACGACCCGAACCAAAATCAGTTGCGTATTCGGCACGATTCACGAGATTCTGTTTAGTCGCAGCTTTACAATATTTGTGTGGTTCGTCGACTCTATTCGCGACTATATTTTTGGCCAAGAATTTGAGTTGAGTGTCTTCACGGAAGTTGTAGAGTACGTGATTTCGAGCTCGTGGGCGGTTCCGAAATATTTTTCCTATAACCGAGGAATATAATACGATTATTTGAAGTTTCAGTTTTCGACGAGTTTATCCGATTGTTTTGTGTTTATCCGAAGCATTTCGAATATTCATTTTGGACCGTCGATTGACCCGAGGCGGGAGTATAAATATCGGGAATAGTCGTAAAATCGTCGAAAATCACTATTTGGCGTTGACCACCGTTGACTTTCCATTTTTGGAAGTTTGACCTGTTGACCGAAGAGGAAAGTTTCCATTTCGGGTTCTTGCACTCCGACGACCATTTTCCGGCCACCTCTGACTTCGGCAAGGGTAAGGTCTTCTTCCTCTCTTGATTTCGAGTGGGTTTGGCTTTGGTTTGATGAAAATTGATGGAGTTATTGTGGAACCCGAATCGGGCCGAGCTGGGTTACGTCGCCGGAGTTGGTTGGCCGTTTTCCGGCGAGCTTTGAGGGTGGTGGTTTGGGGGAAACGACTCCCCTTGTTCCTCTGAGTCTCATGGTGTGCTTGATTTTAGATATAGTTGAGTTTTTATGGGAGATCGATTAGGTCACCGGAAAATTGGGATCGCCGATCTGTTTTGAGTTAATTGGAATGGTTCCGGGTTGTTTTGGCCTTCGTGGTAGTTGAGGAAGTGATTCGGATGGATGAGACCTTGAAATCTGGAAAGTCTCGCCGTGAAACTCCACTGTTGACGGCGCGCCGCAGCCGGCTGCGGCAGTCAACGACGGAGCTCCGGCGAGGAGTTGACTTTTTGGATTTCGACGTTTTTAATGTCGTTTTTCTCGTAATTGCGCCCTGATCATCGTCCAGAGGTTTTCGGATTGATTTGGGTAACCGATTTTTAGTCGAGGGTTTCGAGTGGAGATTTCGGGAATTCCGTTAATCATTTTGTATTGCATTGCATATTTCCGGGAACGGTTGGTTTCCGTGGTTCAGTACAGGGTTGTGGACTATGATTTTGATCAGTTGTGTTTTATGAATATTCAGGGGATCAAGATCGGGATCGTGATCGTGATCGTGCTTCAGGCGAGGGATCTTCCGCCGGACCACGAGATTAGCGCGAGTGCGCGTTTTGCTCACCTGTGAGTGGACAATTTATTTTCACGGATTGTTTGCGAGTCTTTTATATACGTTTTACGAACTTGAGCATGCAGTATGATCATGGTTTTACGAGCATGAGTTTTCATACGAGATTATATTTATTATGAGCATGTGTTATACGATTATGCTTATACCAGTATATATAAATTACGTATATACACTTATATATTGTTTCATGCATTTGCATCGAACTGTTTATGATTTGGTTTACATAGAGTACAGTCTCAGTTACGTTGTTGTATCGATACACTTGCATCTCGACTGATCCCCGATGGTATGCTACCAGGAGGGGCGGAACCCCGACCTGACCGGCGAGGGGCGTTTCCTCGGAACCGAGGCCTTTCTGGCTAGAATCACGTGGAAGTCAGGGACTCCGTGATTCTGACTGTACTAGCACGGATGTGTCCATGAGTGACCCCATGAGATTTTTCATGCATGCTCTGTTTACGAGTTGGAGTCAGCGTTTCCTCGTATACTATTTGATTTGGTTTATTTATATCTCGACTCGCATATGTTTTTATAACATATATTACTCGGTGAAAGACATTTATTTTCATCCACTCACTCTAACGAGTTTATTGTCTTTCCCCTGGGCTTTTCGGTTTCCGTGCCCAGTTTGCAGTTCAGGTTTTGGTGTTTCACGTCGTGGTTTGGAGGCTAGTGATCTGAGCTACCTGTGTTTTCCAGTAGGTTCTTGTTTCGCCTACTGATGTGTATATTGTATATATTTACACTAGAGGTCACTCTGATACATTCTGATACGTGTTTATACGGATTTTCATGGATATACTATATTTAGTACAGTATGTTTACTGTTTATTGTTTATAATATGATGTTGATGGGATTGGTGCCCACGGTTTGGCTTTTGTGGCATAGGACGAAGTGTTAATTTCAGGGTGCAGGTTTGTGCAATTCCACGTTAGTAACGAAACTCTGCCAAAATTTTGAAAAGTTTTTGTTGGTTCGTATTTTCAGAATGGGTTCGATTCCGGTTTAGGTAACTGAATCGGGATTGGGTCCTTTCACGATCGGTTTTTCCTATACCCAGTTTTCCACTTAGATGACACAATCATAGGATTTCGTCGTCTAAGTGGACACTTAGACGATGAAACCCTATGATTGCGTCGTCTAAGTGGTTTTTGAAAGCCACCAAAAAAATGGATGGTTACTTTTCGCTGCCATTATTTTTTGTCTTAGACGACGCAATCATATGGTTCATTTGTCTAAGTGGGTCTAAGTGGACACTTAGACGACAAAACTCTATGATTGCGTCATCTAAGTGGTTTTTAAAAGTCACCCAAAAAAAGGGCGGTTACTTATCACCCGCCATTATTTTCAGCTTAAACGACGGAACCCTATGATTGCGTTGTCTAAGTGGTCACCTAAACGACTGAACTCCGTCGTCTAAGTGGTTACTTAGGCGACGGAAACCTATGGTTTCGTCGCCTGGGATAGTGTTTTTAAATTACTCGCCAAATTTATCGACGTCTAGGATATTGACCGCCAAATTCGATTAGTCTCCAATTTGTCCATAATTAATATAAATTAATTATTTAATCGATTGTCGACATCTAAAATTTGTATTAATTAATTAATAATATACATCGGTTTTATATATTCAACCATGCATATATACATGCATGCATAAAAATTACAAATGCACCGAACTCGGTCGATCAATTAATGACTTTCGTCATCATTGTCTTCATCAACATCTTCCTCTTCACTACTCTCAACTGACGACTGGTCTTCATCATCATAGTCTCCATCATTATCATCAGATCTGAGGTCGTCTTCATCCTCCAACTCCTCATCTTCATATGCATTATCAATCGTAAGGTCCGTGATCTCCTTTTTAGTAAGATCTGTTTCCCGATCAGGCATGGGTAAGCATTCGTTAAGGCGAATGAGTTCCCTTGTATCTAGGATGACAGAATTATCAGATTCTTGATATGCACTGACATTATCCCGTTGAGTGTGAATCAGTGACGACCCTTCGAGTGTTGTGGTACTCCATATTCCTCGGTGAGACACATGGTTTACTATTTTTCAACCTGCACCAGTTTTTGGATCATCTAGATAAAACACATGTCTAACTAATGTGGCAAAAGCGAAAGGCTTATCCTCATACCAGCTTGAGTTTGTATCGACTGATAAAAGGCCCAGATCTTTCTTCGTACGCTTGAACAATTTACACTTGAATAGAAAAATGTTGATACAATTCTCATATAGTAGCTGAACGATATTGACAAGAACTCTGTAATATACATCGTCGCCTTGTCCGACCGAAATCCCACTAGTTTGTGTTCTTATTCCTTCATCTTGGTCCACTGAATGAAATTTTACACCGTTAACAAAACATCCGGGGTGAATATAGTGTTGAACCGGCTTACAGGCCAACATGTGCTTTTCCCATGACCACCATCCATTGTGGTCAAATGATTTCTGTTGATCCTCCATCTCCAAAAAATGTGAACGGACAAGATGTAATTAAGAATATATATATATATATATCTACCAAAAGTTTGCTATAGTTTCCCCTAAAACTAAAGGAAACCACAACTAAACCTGTATCCAAAATTTGACCAAAAACACTACGAATCCATATATTAAACACCAAATCAAATAACAAATTACTTAACTAATTAATCCCTAGTCCGGTTCCAGATATATATATATATATATATATATATATCAACATCAAATTTAAAAAAGGAAGCACAAAGCCTACATGCATGGATTAATAATTTAAACATACATACCCATTGAAGGAAATAATCAGGGAACTTCTTAAACATTTTTCAACCTAGTTAGGGCTCTTGTCCAGTTTGGCTGTCTGAATTTTAGTTTTGTAACTTTACATGTAACCAATAATCTCGTCATAGTCTCGCAACACTACCCAATGTGCTTTAATAAATTCCTCATGACTTAATCTTTCGGTTAATACTCCTCTAAACAGTCGTACAAGATCTGTAATGACTGAAAGATTGTAGGTAACAGATGTATTGGAGGCGGTCTGTACTGGATCATTGAAGTACTTGCTGTAGTAAGTAACAGACTCATGCATTAGGTATTTTTTCGTGATGGAGCCATCCGGGGCAGATCTATTTTTGACGAATCCTTTATATTGTCCGAGTTGTCTACAAAATAGGCATTATATTATTAATTCAAAGCGATCTTTGTAACAAAAGAGAGATATATAAATGATGGAAAATGTGTTTAAAAAAATTTAGTACTACTCCATATTTTACATTTCCTGAGGATACATCCACGTGTACTGGACCGGACCAGAAAGTAGGACTTGTTCGGGAAGGTGGACCATGAGGTGAATCATGATGTTGAAGAAAGAATGGAGGAAATCATCTCTAATTTGTAGAGGATGTAGACAATTTCTTATTGAAGTTCGACCACATCTGACTTCTTTAACTCCCTAGTGCATATCCTCTGCCACCATCTACACAATGCAACTATTGGTTCGACGACATCTTTAGGCAAATAAGGTTGAATCACCACTAGAATCAGACATTGCAGCATAACGTGACAGTCATGAGTCTTTAAACCAATGAACTTGTGTTCCCCTACTTTGACACAGTCATATATGTTGGATGCATAATTAGACGGATACCGAACACGCTGAAACCAGTTGAATACAACATCCCTCATTGTCGGCTTCACTGTGTAAGGTGCAATAGGCATCTTATTATAAACACCTCTTTTATCCCTCTTTAACCACAAGGGAAGGCATATATTCATAGATTCCAGATCTTTTCGCGCTTTGGGAATATCCTTAGTCTTGAAGTTAATACAGAGAATGGTTCACACCACGCTGTCGCACACATTCTTCTCTATATGTATGACATCTAGGTTGTTCCTCAGCTTCAATTTTGACCAGTAAGGCAGTTCAAAGAAAATACTCACATGGTGCCAATATGCCACATATTATGGAGGGTGTGGATTGAGTTCCTTCACATCATCGTCATTGGTCAACACACCGAAATTGAAGTTATTTAACCTCTGAAAAATCTCTTCGCCGAACCACTGTTGGGGTTTAAGATCATTCTCTACTGTCTCATCGAAACAATCATTATCCTGTTGCCACTGGTTATCATGAGGAAGCCATCTACGGTGACCCAAGTAACACACCTTCCCCGCATTCCAACTAGAGTTGACGTCGTCCAAGCAAACAGGACAAGCATTGTATCCTCTAGTTGTACAAGATGCCAACATTCCATACACGAGAAAATCGCTGATGATCCACATTACCGCGGCTCTCATCAAGAACATTGTGTTACTGAACTTGTCATACGTTGGAACTCCAGTTTCCTACAACAGTTTCAGCTCGTCAATCAATGGTCTGAGGTACACATCTAAACACTTTCCAGGAGACTAAGGCCCTGGAATTAACAGAGTATGGAAATTAAATTCCTTGTTCATACACATCTAGGGAGGCAGATTGTACAGTATGAGGATAACTGGCCAAGCGTTTTACGTGCCATCATTAAAAGGATTGAACCTGCCTGTAGAAAGTTCTAGTCTGACATTTCGAATCTCCGTTGCAAACTCTGGAAATTCCCTGTCGAAATATTTAAAAGTCACCCCATCTGCCACATGTCTGAGTACATCGTCATCTATTTTCTTTTCCGCGTACCATATCATCGGCTCTGCTGTGTATAGACACATGAACAAACGCTGCAATATGGGAATCAACGGAAAATGAAGGAATCTTCTTCTTCGAACTCCTCCTATCAGGGTACTTCCATAAATGGAGCGGTTGCAAATAGAACAGTAGTCCAACTCTGCATACTCCTTATAAAACAGCACACAATCGTTTCTATAGGCATGGATTTGCTCGTACTTCAGACCGAGTTTGCTTAAGATACTTTTTACCTTGTAATGGAAACCTGGAAGCTTGTGATTGTTAGGAAGCAAATCATATATGTGTTTCTGGATTTCGTCAAAACCTGCATCCAATATTTTGTGCTTCACTTTGTACTCCATTTTGGTCATTATGGTGTGCAAGACAGTCTGTGGACATCCATCGTACACCGGGGTTCAGGCTTCAAGTATCATGCTATTGTACCTATAAAATTCAGTAGTGTCAATTTCCAGGAATACGGTATGGACTGGGTTAACATTAGGAGTATCAGATCCTCCCCACTCATGTTGCTGTCTACCATGTCGACTGAAATTCGGAAAGGCATCATGGACCAAATCCACAGTGGGGTTCCAAGAAGGGGCACCACTACCGCTGGATAAAGCACACTGGTAACTGTACCCTGACCTGAAGTCTGGGCCTGAGCTGAAGTCTACTACTTCACCGTGCTCACTCCATGTAGTGTAACTCCACATCATACTGTGCTCATACAAGTGATGAGCCATAACATGAGACTCCACAAACTGATGGTTAAGACTTTTTCGGCACGGACACCTTAAACGTTTCTTTCCTTGACCATGTTGCATCACAAACATTACAAACTCCCCGATTCCGTTCATATATTTCTCATCACTTCTATTTGCCAACTGTATCCAACTCTTGTCCATATTACTGTGTAAGTAAACGAAACTTTAAAATTATCGAATAAACCATTGTTAGAAGTTAACAAAAAATTGTCGTTCAATTCATACAAATCCTAATTAATTAATTTATCTCTAATTAACATTATTTAATTATGAAATTAATATATCGATCAACACACATACACACACACACACATATATAAATGCATTTCAAGCACAAGATTATTCATCAATAATTAGTTACCTAGCACACAATTAATTAAACAGAATAGCTAGATAGCTAGGTTCACATTATGCAATAATATTTAACTATATTATGTTCATCAAATATACGTATGTACCTTAATTCGTCGATAATTATTAGCCAGCCGTTCGACGTCGTCGTTGATCGAGCTACCTAGAGGTAGTCTAACTAGTCTTATATATATATATTATTTTATATATTATGTTCATCGAATATATGTATGTACCTTAATTCGTCGATAATTATTAGCCGGCTGGTCGACGTCGTCGTTGATCGAGCTACCTAGAGGTAGTCTAGCTAGGCTTATATATATTATTTTATTTGAGAGAGCTAGCTAGCTAGATATATATATATAGAGAGAGATAGATAGATTATATATATTATTTTATTTGAGAGAGCTAGCTAGCTAGATATATATATGGAGAGAGATAGATAGATAGATAGATAGATAGATAGATAGATAGATAGATAGATAGATAGATAGATAGATAGATAGATAGATAGATAGATAGATAGATAGATAGATAGATAGATAGATAGATAGATAGATAGATAGATAGATAGATAGATAGATAGATAGATAGATAGATAGATAGATAGATAGATAGATAGATAGAGAGAGAGAGAGAGAGAGAGAGAGAGAGAGAGAGAGATTGATGATCATGAAGAGAGCTAGCTAGATAAAGAATTCGAAGCTGAGAATTGAGAAAATGACGAAGAGATCGATGAATAAGAAGTTGATTGATATATATGATTGGACTTTTTTACTTAATTGACGCAAGTATTAATTTTCCGTCGTCTAAGATATCACTTAGACGACGCAATTAAGTAGATTTGTCATCTAAGTGATTTCTTATATGACACTTAAAAATGGTGTCAGTCCGTCGTCTAAGACTTCACTTAGAAGATGCAAGTCAATATGTGGTCGTTTAAGTGTTGTCTTAGACGACACAATACCATTACGTTGTCTAACACTGCACTTAAACAACCACATATTGACTTGCGTCGTCTAATACTTCTCTTAGACGACGCAAGTCAATATGTCGTTGCCTAAGTGTTGTCTTAGACGACGTAATGTATTTGCGTCGTCTAAGATCACTAAGACAACGGAGCTGGTAAGCTTCTGTTGTCTAAGATACTTTTTCTGGTAGTGTATAAGGTTTCGTCGTCTAAGTGAAAAAATTGATCTTTTTTTCTGCCAAAATTTCAAATCACTTAGGCGACGAAACTATAAGGTTTCGGTGTCTAAGTCCAAAAAGTTGGCGAATTTTTTTTTTGCCAAATTTTTTGCTAAAAATTCAAATCACTTAGGCGACGAAACTATCACTACAAGAAAAAAACACTTAGACGACGATGCAATTTCGTCGTCTAGGTTCGAGTTTCTGTCGTTTAAGTACTTAGAAAACGAATTCTCCGTCGTCTAAAGTTTGTTGTTCAAGTGTCGTAGTCTAAGTACTTAGACGACGAAAATATAGAATTCCGTCGTCCAAGTGACGGCTTAGAAAACGCAGTTGATCTGTCTTCCAAGTGAAGGATTAGACGACGCAAATAACATTTGCGTCATCCAAGTACAACTTAGACTACGAAATTGTTTCTTAGTCTAAGAATTGACTTAGACTACAAAATATACAGTTTCGTAGTCTAACTCATCACTTAGATTACGAAATCATATATGATTTTCACTTGCATAAGGGCGAGGAGGTTGGCTATTTGCCCTTGTTACTCATCAAGCCTCTGACGCATGGATATCGTTTTCACCCGTGCAAGTCGAGCCTCCTCAATGGGTTCTTGGATGGCCGCATCCTGACCACTCTTTCTTGTTGAGCGTGTCGTAGATGAGTCAAATAAATCTCGCTGCACCTTGCGTCCCAACCCCCTAACCTCCTTGCCAGCTCGACGGTCGTATACCGCATTGGCGATTGCAATTTGGCTATCCCTCGATAGAGGAGGCATGTCTTCCGGTGGCATATCCGGGTGTGCAAGCTGTGTGTTGGCTAATTTCTCTTGCGCCAGTTCTAGCACCATCGCATGAAAATAAAAATAAAAATTAAATAATTATAAATTTGTACAGGAGTGTAATAAATATTAATTACGTTAATTGAGAGAAAATATATACGACACTTACGCCACTTTGACTCGTTTCATTGTCGAGCCTAGACGTCACGTAAGCGGTGATGCTGGTATCTAGATAAGAGTGTTTGGAGCCCTTATCTGAATGCTCTTTGGCGATTTGTATCATCTGCTTGGAGCCGGAGGTATGATGTTTGTCATTCTTCTCTCGATTGGCCTTGTTTGCGTCCGATTTCGTCTGTTCGACAACATAAATCATTAAAAAACTAATAAATGACTAAAAATTAAATTATTAAATTTCGTCAATTTAAATAAAAAAAGACGAACCCAATACGATTCTTCTTTGAAGTGGTTGATCAACCTCTCCCACTCATCTTCCCTATCCCCACACAGCTCTACGAGGGTACATGAGCGGCCGAATTGGAGGTAATACTTGTGAAGTCTGTACTTCTAATCGTGGTAGATGGCATTAGTAGTGGTATTGATGTGCCTAAGCATCCCCGGTGTGCCATCCACATCATACTGTACCTACAAAAAAAAGAATAAAAAATTAAAATCATATATATTATGAAATTATGATTTTTATTGGTTATTAAAAAATAAATTTAAAATTGTATTACCGAGAGTTCTCTAAACACCTTCCCCTTCTCCAAATCCAGCAACTCTTTCTAGCTAGGCGCAACCATACAGATGTTGTTGTGAATAATTGCCCTGATGTTGTGCGATGAGAGACTAGCTAGCTGCAAAGTGGGAGGGCCATCAGTGAAATCGTCGTACGGAAACTGGATCTATTGCCCCGTCTCCTTGAACAAATTCTCGAATTTTCTGCTCCTTCCGAGTTCTCGAATTCTCGAGTCCTTTTTCAGTTGAGAGTTTGACGGGGCCCTCCTGACCTTGCGCCGCGTGCTATAGAGAATAGACTCAGAGGCCGACTGCTGGGCACCTTCTGACATCGATGATTGGGCAGAAGGGATGTCACCGTCATCGCTCTGTATAACTGGGGCATTAAGAATTTCTCAGTCTCTGCAGCCGAGGGACCAGCTGAGGGGTCCGGAGGAGCCGCAACGGTGTCCTCCAAGCGTCGCCAACCCACTTGGTCTGCCAAGTGTCGGAGCTGGGCATCTTCGATCTCTCTGTGTGCCTATTTCTTACCCTATATGGCTATTTTAACCTAAGAATTGTAAAATTTAATTATTAAACTTATTTTACCATTATAACTATTTTACAATATTTACTATTTTCCATATTTACCACAAAATTTACCATTTTTAATATTTTTCATTTTTATAATATTTACTATTTTAAATATTTACCATTTTTTAACATTTACGATTTGTAATTTTTACCTTTTTTAACAATTTACCATTTTCATTATTTACCCTTTGGTTTTACCATGTTTTGATATTTACCATTTTTTGATATTTACTAATTTTAGTTTTTACCATTTTTAATATTTATCTTTTTATATTTTTATAAATTTATTATTTTTACCAATTTACATTTTTTACCAATTTATAATATTTACTTAAATACACATTATTTAACAAATTTTACCTAAATACATTTTTTTTACCAATTTATAATATTTACCTAAATACATATTATTAAACAAATTTTACTTAAACACATTATTTACCATTTTTTTTATCAATTTATAATATTTACCTAAATAAACATTACTATAATATTTATACACATTATTATACACTCTATTATATGTAAATACACATTATTATAGCTAAATACATATTATTATACATAAATGCATATTAAAAAAATTACACGTATGTACATAAAATTTAAATTTTTTTAATTTTACCGTCGGTGAGGGCTGGTGCTGGTGCCGGTAGGAGGCGCCGGAAGCGGTGGGAGGAGTTGGAGGGAGGTGGGAGGCGGCGGAGGAGGTGGAGGCCAGTGGGAGACACCGAAGGAGGGAGATGGTGGATCCAATTGCCGGAGGGAGGAGGAGTTTTAGAGAGAGAAAGATTTGTGTAAGAGAGCGAGAGAGATATCGTGAAACGTACTGGGATTCCAAAATATATAGTTTCACCTAGACAACGAATTGGCCGATTTCATCGTCTAGGTGAAGGTGGATTTAAGTTAGACGATGCACCCTCTATTTCCGTAGTGTAGATGGCCACTTAGACAACGCACCCTTCATTTTCGTCGCCTAGGTGGCCACTTAGACGACTTATACTTAGGCTCGATCGACTAAGTGCATCTCGGGTTTCTCCTCAATTAATTGGCGGGTGGAAGTTGACCGCCCAAAATTTGGACTTAGACGATAGAGGAGGCCATTTTCGTCGTCTAAGTCATTTTGGGCGATTCCCAAAAAATTGGCGGTGAAATTCGGACCACTCAAAATTTGGACTTAGACGGCGGAGGAGGCCGTTTCCGTCATCCAGGTGATCACTTGGACGACGGAATAAGTCTCCTCCGTCGTCTAAGTTAGTTTCGGCGGTTCCCAAAAACGTGGCGATGGAATTCAGACCGATCAAAATTTGGACTTAGACGACGGAGGAAGCCGTTTCCGTCGTCTAAGTCAGTTTCAACGGTTCCAAAAAAATTAGCGGTGAAATTCGAACCGCTCAAAATTTGGACTTATGACGGAAGAGGCCATTTCTGTCGTCTAGGTGCTTACTTGGACGACAAAAATGGTCTCCTCCTTCATCATCTAAGTACAATTTCTCTAAAATAATATTTAAAAATAATTCGTAAGGAAGTTTCCGATCTCTCTTTCAATTTTTTTTGTTGTAAAATACCGATCAAAGAATCATATATATAAAAATTGGGATTTAAGATGATGAATTAATTTACGTCTTCAAACTTGTTAAGTATCTACTAATGTGTATAACTTAAGTGTTATTAAGTATAGCCTCACTACACTTCAATATTAACGAAATTGAATTTGGACAAAATAACTGTTGGATATATTCACCATAAGACAATATATAAGTAGAATAATTTTCAGTAAATAGTAAGTTTGTTAAGGGTTTCATCGGCACAGTCAACCGTAAAATTAAAATTTTAACAATACGAAAACGTGGATACATGAAAATCTGTAACTCCTATTTTGGAACCGTCGACGCTCACACTCCAATAATTGTTAGTCTATGCTCTCGACGAAAAGAATATGCATTGGGACATGGTCTACATGGTCCTTCTCTTAGAGGTAAAATTATGATAGCATGACTTAAACGATGAAATGTTCACATAGTCGTCGTCCAAGTGATTACTTGGACGACGAAAACGTGTCATTTCGTCGTCTAAGGTAAAGGGTTTAGGGTTTAGGGTTTAGGGTTTACTTAGACGATGAAATGACACGTTTTCGTCATCTAAGGTAAAAGCTTTAGGGTTTTGGTTTATAAAATAATTGACCAAGTGCTGATGGTAGAGCTATTACTACCCTAAGGATTGAATTCGTCTGTAGAAAGTCCGAGTCTAACATTTATAACATCTGCTGCAAAGTTTCCAAATTTGTTGTAGTAATGTTTGAAAGCCTCCCCATCCGCGGCGTGTCTCAACACATCGTCATCTATTCACTTTTTTGCGTACCATCGCATCGCCTCTGCTGTGTATAGAGACATGTACAAATGTTGCAATCTCTGAATCAATGGAAAATATCGAAGAACCTTCACAGGAATTTTCATTTTTGAACTCCTCTTATTCCCATCATCCATATATCTGCACTGGCCACATACGGGACAATAGTCTAAATGTGTATACTCTTTGTAAAACAGCACACAATCATTTGGGTAGGCGTCAATTATCCTATACTTTGGGCTGAGGCTACTCAAGATCTTTCTAACCTTATAATGGAATTTCAGAAGATTGTGATCATCAGGAAGCAACTTACATATTTGGACCTTTGGTCCTGAATTTTTTTAAAAGCGCTGACTGACATTTTGTTCTCCACTTTTATCTGCATTTACTTCATCACATATTGCAACTCATTCTTTCGACATCTAGAGTACACCGGGGTCTGGGGTTCAAGTAGCATCATATTGTACTTATCCATCTCAATAGTGTCAGTGGCCAAGCTAGCAGCGGGGAATGTGTCATCATACCCATGAGTGGTTTCGTAACCTCCCTCTTGGTGTTGGTGTCCACCATGACTAAATCTTAGAAATGCATCATGGACCAAATCCACAGTTGGGTTCCAAGCAGAGGGGCTGGCACCACTATCGCTGGATGAGGCATCATGGTAACTGTTCTCTGAGCTGAAGTCTGCTGAGCTGAAGTCTACTGCTTTACCATGTTCGCTCTACATAGTTTAACTCCACATCATACCATTTTCGTACAGGTGTTGCATCATAACATTAACCTCCACATACTGATAGTTAAGATATTTTTTGCACGAACACCTGAAATGCTTCTTTCCCTGACCATGTTCCATCGCAAAATTCACAAATTCTCTGATTCCGTCCATATACCGGACATCACTTCTATTCCGCAGCTTTATCCAACTCTTGTCCATACTTCTACGAAATTTTATAATTATCATATTAGTCAACTATTATATATACATATTTTTAAGTAATTATTAAACTATTATATATACATATTTTCAACTACCTTATTAACGTATAATTAAATTAAAATATTTATTAATTATCTTTATTAATTAACAGTGAATATACTATACATCTATTACTTTAATATATCTAACATGCATGTGCATTTTTAACTAAATATTAATCAAATTTTTAAACATCCATGCGTACTAATTAATTAACTAATATATATATATATCAATCAATTACCTAGCTTAATATATTATAAATATTAGATGTACTAACAATGCAATCAATCAACGTACAACTAATTATATATATATAAACATTAAGATTGTCGAAAATTTGCTATGTAAGGATATATGGCGAATTGATGGTCGGAGCCGGAGATAGCTAGATAATGTTGGTTGTACATGTGAGGAGAGCCTGATCGAGAGAGAATGAGAATGAGATGGCCCGACCGAGCGAAGAGGAAAAGAATTTTGCACAATATATAATTGTGTTTACTTAGACGACGGAAATGAGAATTTTTTGTCTAAGTGACTACTTAGACAACGCAGCGTCAGTGCGTTATCTAAGTAGTCACTTAAACGATGAACTGTGTGTAATTTTCATCGTCCAAGTGAGGGATGAGACGACGCACCGACACGTCGTCATCTAAGTAGACACTTAGACGACGACGTGTCAGTGCATCGTCTCATCCCTCAGTTAAACGACAAAACCTCATTTCCGTCTTCTAAGTGTGACTTAGACGACGGAAAAATATTTAAGACGACGTAATTTATTGGTGTCGTCTAAAGTCTACTTAGACGACGAAACCTTCACAATGTCGTCGTCTAAGATGATTTTTATCATAGTGTTTTGTGTTTCGTCGTCTAAGTCAAAAAATAACGGATTGTAAAAAAAGTTTAAACACTTGGGCGACGAAACTCATAGGTTTCGTCGCCTAAGTCCAAAAAGTTGGCAGGATTTTTTTCTGCCAAAAATTTTGCCGAAAATTCAAATAATTTAGGCAATGAAACTTGTTGGTTTCGTCGCCTAAGTCGTCAGCTAGAAAACACAAATGGTTTTGTCGCCCAAGTCCAAAGAGTTGGCAGGATTTTTTTCCGCCAAAATTTTTGCCGAAAATTCAAATAATTTAGGCGATGAAACTTGTTGGTTTCATCGCCTAAGTCGTCAACTAGAAAACACAAAATTCACTCTCTTATCTTTCCCAAGTTTCACTCTCTCTCTCTCTCTCTCTCTCTCTCTCTCTCTCTCTCTCTCTCTCTCTCTCTCAATCAAACCATCACCTGCACCGCCATCACACGCCACCGCCACAGCCACCACCACCAACATGGCACCATTAAATTATTTATTTATTACAAATTTTGCATTAATTAATAGTTAGCATATAATTAATTAATTAAAATTTAATGATTTAAAAAAAATATTAACCACTTAAATGACGAAATTAAAATTTTTATTTATTTTTTTAAAATTCAACTTTTAGATGACAAAAATCCTAAAATTTCGTCGTCTAAGTGTTACATCTTAGACGACGAATTTTTTCTTTCGTCGTCTAAGTGTTCACTAAAATGACAAACATTTTCGTCATTTTTTCAGTAAACGTTTCGTCGTCAAAAAACCTAGACAACGATGTTTGTTTTGTCGTTTTTAATTAGACTACGATACTTAGACGACGAACCTGTTTCGTCGCCCAATTACGTTTTTCTGGTAATGCAAGGTGATCGAGATGATTAGGGGGTGAAATGAGCACACTTTCTTGGTGATCTATACAAATCACATAATTTTGTTTGTTTTTGGTCCGCACTTTTAACACTATTCTCCATGGAAATATGAAGAAGGGCCAAAGTGTGTTTTGTAAGAAAAAGAGTGCGCGCAAGTAAAACCTCCTATATATGATTATATCCTAATAACACCCGAATCCAAGAACACACCGTATCTTATCTCAACCTTCACCACGCATTGGCTGACATGACATTGTTAAATTTTGTTGGTTCAGCATATCTATATATACTTGAAGGTCCTTGAGGGGGGTGATTAGGCCCTTAACTACTTTTAACCAAAAGTAATATAAGACTATTGTCAGGGATAGCAAGGTGTTGTTCTATCCCGATAATAGTTTATCAAAGTAAACAAATCATGTTGTAAATAGATGAAACTAATAGCACAATTATGTTTTTCTCTAGGCAGAAACCCTCGAATTCAGGGATGAAAACTGCCAAATCTTTTCACTATGTAACAACTCTTATTACAAGATTATAGTTCTGATAATAGCAAAGTATAGATGTTATCCTTTCACTAGACTTGTGCGCTAGATCTAAGAGCTATACTTCATCTTATTTTACAGAGATTTACCATAGAAAGATGCACAAGTTTCAGATATGAATCTATTTATCGCACAACTAACTCACTATGAACACTTGAGATGCTTGCACCTACCAATCCAACCTCATGGTAAGCAAGATGTATGTATGAGTTTAAAGGGTGTTTTGTGAAGACTTTAATACAAAAAGATCAGCACAAAAGAGCCTGTATAAACAGACTCATTTTTAGAGAGAAAATGAATAATGACAATTTTCCCAACTAAGCAAAATGTCAAGCTAAAAACCACCAAGGAAGACAAGGGATGCTTGCTCGTAATATAGGCTAAATAAAATGGCCTTAGAAGGAAGCCAGCACATACTAGCAAAGTGAAATAGAAATGAGTTTTAAAACAGGTTTTAATCCTAGCCAAGTATACAAAACTTGACAGCCACATAAAGGATTTATGTACTTTCTTTGAGAAAATATCTTCACCTTATAAGAGATAAGGATGAATATTAAAGATTAAGTTTGTAAGGAACAAAAACTTATCCCAAGTGAACTAGAAAGGAGTTTTAAAACAGGTTTTAATCCTAGCCAAGTATACAAAACTTGACAGACACATAAATGGTTTATGTACTTTCTTTGAGAAAATACCTTCACCTTATAAGAGATAAGGATGAAGATTAAAGATTAAGTTTGTAAGGGACAGAAACTTATCTTTCTAACTAAGTCACTTGACCAGAGAAGTATTTTAAAAGTGTTTTATAACCAGTTTGAAGTCGAAATATATTTTTCAGAATGGAACAAAAATGTTCCAGGGACTTCAGGGGTGGAAAACACATTTGTCATCCTCAGTAAAAATAATGAAATGCATGTGCATGCTTTTTACCTTAAAACCATGAGGTTTACATGATACGAGGTTGATGGTCTTTTATCTTCAGCCTTCTCTTGACAATTTGGTGGAGAATTTTCAAGGAAGATGTGTGTATGGGGATAGACTTGTCCAACAAAAAAAAGTGATTGCCGAAAGAAAAAAAAATAGAGCATGAAGAGAAAAGAAGAAAAAATTGTGAAGCTCTCCGGCAATAAGTTCTTAAGTGTTTAAAATTTAGATTAATGTCCCTCATACTTGTAAATTTGGAGTTTACTACAAACTGAAGGCCTAATAATGAAGAAATATGGCATTTTTCCTGTCCATAAAAGCTCGATGGAAGTTTAGAATGAAGTCTGAGCCCGAAATGATGAAATTCGGCCCATGAAATGGAAATTTGACCCCTAGTGACATTTTGGAGAAGTGGATGCACGAATTTGACAAAATGATGGAGCTTGACTAAGTATTTGGAGTGTTCTTAATCACCACTTATCCAAATTTTTGAATGCCTTAGCCCCATTACAACCCTTGAAAGTCCATTATGATCCGTAAGATGAGTAATCTTTGATCTGTGGAGTTAATCACATGAGTAAGCATATGGTTTGGGTTCATTTGTGCAAGTAATTAGTTCTATTCATGAGGTTTTATCGGTTCATATACATATCTTGAGTGAAAACCCTTTTTCATGAGTGAAAAGATGATGAGTGCATCCTTGTGAGGATTTTGAGCTTTTCTAGTGCATGCATAGCTCTTAAATCACCATTATTTTCATCTAAGTCTTACTTGTTCATGCATAAGAATATTTTTATTAACTCTTGAATTCCTTGTGCTTAAACTTTGTGATTTGCCACGAAATTTTCGAAATTCATTTGTTGAGGGATTAGTATTGTTTTTGTTTTCAACATATACTTGTGAAAAACGTGGAAATTTTTGAAAGTATTATATGTTGGAAAGTTTTTTGAGTCTTAGTTTAATTTAGTGTTTGTTAAGGGACTAGCAAAGTCTAAGTGTGGAAGAATTTGATCTACACATTTTAGACGTATTTATTAGTATTTATTTCCCTATATTTGGGCCTTGTTAATTGCTTAGTATTGTTAATTTTATTAGTTTTACTTATTTTTGTTATTTTCAGGTGTTGACCAAAATAGACGGAGTAAAGGAGTCTACAAGATGCTAAAATGCAACAACTTATAGAGAGGAGAAATATAGTTCAAAATTTCCAAGGAAGAAGAGAAGAAAAATTGAAGAAAAAAAGAAATCATTTGTTGACTAGGCAAACCTTTCCTATGTTGGTTAGGATTTGGAAACTTCCGGAAGGATCTTGAAGAAGAACAAATGAAAATGGGTCCAATTAATTAGAAGACCATTTGGATGGCCCAAATATGGAGATTAAGTCAGCCAATTACGTGGAGCACAAGATTTGGCAAGAAGAGGATTCCTAAGTTATGTTGAAGAAGGAAATCATCAAGAATAAAGAAAGCAGAATCTGCCTGTACAGATTGGCCAACTTTGAATGACGACTGAGAACAGATCGGAAAGAGTTAGATAGCTATTAACCTATAGTTGGAAAGATCATCGAGTCTTCTTTCCAACGACACTAAAATCATAATTTTTGAATGTCTAAAACTCCGAGAAAGTGTGATTCTTTATAAGCTGTCAATTCTACCCGGGTGGAGCAAGGAAACCTTATTTTGGAAGGAAAATCATTCTCCTTGGCCTATATAGGAAAGGGCTCGTCCCAAATTCAGATCATCTCTTATTTTAGCCATAGCTCTGTCCAAATACACTCCAACGCTCTCCCTCAAACACAAGCATTCATCCTACAAATGGATTACACCGCCATCATCATCAATTTTGGATCACTTGCCGCAACCATCGTTGTACAAGTGAGAATCGTTCCCTTAGGATTCTTCACACTCTTGGAGTTTGCAGCATTAAGCGGGATTTCTAAAAGTGTAACCATGAACCCTTTACTCCGCAGTCCTATTTTGTACTTGAATGATTTATGTTTGATATTGGATCTTAGTGTGTTTATCTGGATTTTCAATACTTATTCATATCTACCTTCCATGTGTTTATGTTCTTAGTTTTGTTTGAAGCATGCTATGTTATGTACTTAATGCATTGGGTAGTCCTGGATGATCGCGCTTAGTCTCTCACCTCGTAGTTAATCCAATGAATCTTAGATCTTCAAAAGTGTCTCTTTAAACCACATGGCATGTTAATAATAAAAATTAGGAGCATGAATTTCGTTGGTAATATAAATGTGTAGAGAAAATTGACTAGGTGAAATAGGATGATCACTTGTATATAATTAATTAGGTTTTGTTTCTTTATTTTTGTCAAAATATATGGTAAGGATTTTACTAATATTTGTATGTGTTTTGCTTGTCTATGAGTAAATGTATGTTAGGGTCCTAGAATTATTTGCTATGTGTTTTTGACTTTTTTAGCTAGAAAATTAGGTAATTAAAATCAACTCTTTTTAAACACCCCCCCCCTTTTTTTACTACACAATTATTGCATGCACCCTTCAATCCCCGGTTTAGAACGATACCCTACTTATTAATGTTACATCTACACAAAAAGGGTTTAAATTATTTATGTGTGAATTATGTGTTGAGTGTCTACTTTGTGTTAATATTTAATACATGTTTACGCGTTATCAGTACTCATAAATAATACTATTTCTCAACGATTAACACGCTTTAAAATTTCTCTTTAAGGACTATTGTATACACAATTATGGCCCGTAAGTATATGCATTCTCTCTAGTAAGTTCTCATGATTCCTAACTGAACTGAACAAATTATAATCTCAGGCTAGTTCCATGCTTGTGACATCCTGCAAGTGGGGAGAATGTTAGCGGTATACCACAAGCGGTGACTAACTCCTGTGACGAAAAGAAATTGGCGTCCAAATCTAAGAGTCATTTTCTTGAAAACAAAACTGAATAGATTAACTTACACGTAGGTGGATGAACTTATATCGTCGACAGTAGATTGAAATTTGTCAAAAGTCGAAGCCACTACATTGTTAGTCTTATAAAACTTCTTGATGTGGTTAGATAAAGAATGATGCAAATCGATTATTATGTGCACCCACTCTATACAATAAAGTCAAACAAACTGATTGAACTCCTAGAATGAATAAAATACGCTTACTACAAGAGTATGTCAGGCTGAAATCTTCATGATTCGCGATGCCAATTTAAAACTTTAAGCTAGTGACACGATCCGAGATAAAGGAAACGAAATTCACAAAGCTGAGCTAGCTAAGGGTACATACTTACGAAACTATTACATTCGTCACATAACTTGGTTATTCAATTATGGTTGCATACCATACCGAAAAATAGTTAGCCTTACTCATAACGTCCATAACTGGTCGGAGCACCAAAGGATAAGGCGGTAGTACTCCTCGGAGAAAAATCTTATCGATTCACTCTGTTTGGTACCCACAACAACAAACCAAATGGAAAAGTGTGATGGAAAATTCCACTTTTATCGGATGTACATAGAAAATTCCCAAACGTTACCTTAAACGCCAACAATGGTGGCCGACAGAAAACCCATCGTATCGGGTCAGAAAGTCGAGTCAAGTCAAAACGACAAGTGTGGAGCCAAGAATACATATGTTGCTCAAGACAATGTACTCTCGGCGAAATACATGATCCTAAAACTATCAAAAGATCAAACGTAACGTACATCACTATGGGACAACACCATTTCCTAATGGAAAAGGAACCAACTTAACCCGCTCTAACATTTTGAAGGCGCAAGAATCACCAACTCAAGGATCAATGACCCCGAAGTATATACAGTGATGAAAACCTGATAACTAATTTCATTCCCACAAAAACCTTACTTCCTGTAGTTTTCATCACAAACATCAGGTCTACATCAATACTTATTCTCAAGACCCATATCGGTAAACAAGTAACGAATGTAGGAACAAACAAAATAAGTACTGGAAAGGGATACATTGATACAGACATAACTAAGGGGAAAACTATTATAAAAATGCTAAATGTTATATAGCTCCTCTAAATCCTTGACAATAATACTAAGAAGCAAGTTCTCTTAACTCATCACGTATCTCCCCTTTCTTGTTAAACGAGATTTTTTGATAGCTTGAATGGATCTTAAAAAAAACATGCACAAACATCAAACTGGGATGAATGCAGGTGTACTTAGCTCCTTGTTTGAACATGAACTAAAATGTTGCATATGCCACACTAACGGTTCTCGAAGAAAATCATGAAACATGTGAAATTCTAAGGGTCGACGTGCATAATGTTCCTGATTTGCTCAACTTCACCAAAAATCTTCACCAGAAGCATCCTCGTGTACTTAATTAACATCTAAGTCAACATTAGTAATCGATAATTAAACAACTACTGGCACTGAGTGCCCTCTTCTGACTTAATATAAATACTCAGTGATGCTCACCATAACCTACTTCCTAGTGACACAAACTATAGCGAGAACCTCCTCATATCCTCTGAAGAATGGGAGATACATAAAAAATACTAGTTCACTACTTCCTCTAACCCCACAACTACATGTGAGCTGATAAGAGCTAATGACATATCATATTATAATGACTTTCCAGTCAAGAATTGAGATAACATAATCTCATAACAATGTCTCCCTAACGACTTACACAGAATTTTTCAAGGAAGACTACAAATGATTTCCCTCGCAACACTACACTACGGGGAAACTAACAACAAAAGTCTTTCATTAGTCACCCTTATATGACTAAACCAAATCCAACAAATTTGGAAAGAATTATCGTCTTGATAACCATGACTACCCGCGATCAAACCATGTCGTGGAAATCCTCAGAATATATCATAACATGATATTCTGGAACCGTCTCATACACTACTAATGACAGGTTTTGCTGAAGTCGTCGATCACGTCCATGAGGCATGACACTGGAAACTGAAGAGACTTACTATCATCTGAGACACACCTTAAAGATTATCTTATACCATTAGTGAACCATATACCCGAAGGCATACGATGAGATTCGCTGTAGTCGGATCATCGCATTCAAAGAATCACTAAGAGTATAAGATAACCGACTGGATCATGAAGCTAATGCTACGATACCAACAGACAAGACCCGCCCTAGATTACCATAGTAATCCAGGATAAGTCTTGTGGGACCTGTATTAGAGTTTTTAGCATTGACTAATCGGTACCGGGTACTCTAGCACGAGCAACCATGAACTTTAACTGAGAACCTACACTGAGAAGACGGAAACTGTGGACTGTCATGCCTCGAACTCTGGAATATCATAACTTCAGCCGACTAACCTGTAAACTGGGCATTTTAAAACAAAGGGTCCAGGAAAAGGCATAAAAACATAAATCGTTAGAGTGAGTAGCAAAACTGCAGAAAATTGTAGTTATATACCTTCCCATTGATTCTGATAAAAATAATGCAAGTTCAAAATATCGCAAACCTGATATAAAATGGATGTGGTCATTCGGGATGTTTTTCCTAACCCGGAACGACGATATGTATGAAAAATATAGGTGATGGCATCGTCTAGGGTGATTGTCCTAACCTGAGATAATCTAGGTCGGACAGGGTGTTTGTCTTAACCCAGTATGACCGGCTATCCGATGATCAACCGAATAACCAAGGCATCGATGCAACTAAATAAAACCATCACAAAGTAAACCTCTAAATTTTAATGCTCTGAAACATAACGTAGAACATACTGCATAAACATATAATCAATGAACTTGCAAGCAACTGTGAAAATAAAGGTCCACTCAAAGTATTGTGTCGTGATTTCCACCAAGCCAAAGCACGTCTATTGGTACTACTATGCATCTGTCACTATCCGCGAATATGTAATCCTGAAACAACGATTATTACTTAATAACTAATCATCGAAAATCAAAATGGACAGCTTAGCTCGTTCATCGACGAGCATTATCATTGAGAACCTCTCATTCTCGAATAACAGGCTTTTCGAACTAACTGCATGCTTTAATATAATTCCTTTTTAAAGTCACAACACATTCCTCAAATGTTACGCGACTAGAAGTCGAATCGACTATCGACTCAACCGTTCAATAGAATCATAAAATTATTTAATTAATTAATATTTTATTATTCACATGTCTTAATCAACAATATAAAATCAATTCAATAACCTCTTCATTACAATCGATACGAAATTACAAGCAAAACGACATTAAATTTCCATCAAAATATCCTTCACCGGAGCGGCGCCGATAACTTTTTCCGGCGACCCAAACACCAAACTATGCAAACCAAACAACAACTTTTATAACTACACCAAAGTCCAATTCGAATTATAAACCACCCAATTTTACCTTTGAACTCAAGAACACAACTTTTTTCAAAAAATTCAAATCATCGATTCTCCCACCACGGTTTGAATTACGACTTGATCTTAGTGTCTTTAGCTTCGTGGTGAGGAGAGCTTCAAAGCCCAGTGAGTCTCACCCTTCGTTTCGAGCCAAAATGATTGACCCCAATAACCTAGGGTTTTGGGTCGCCGGCGACCTTACTCTTAAATACCCTGATTCCAGTTTGGTAAAATTCGGATCGTGGCTATGGGGAAAAGGTAGAGGAGGTCGTGGTGGTCATTTTGACACCAGGATAAACCATTTTGGTGATCTACCGGGGAACATCGCAGATGAAGTCGATGGGAAGGAAGGAGAGGCATGAGAAAGGAGAGAGAGAAGAGAGAAGAAAAACTGACCAAAAATGGAAAACTTTGACTTTCTATTTCAGGTAAGTTCTTTATATATGAGAGTTGCGACTAACCGATTCCGTAAAATTGTACAAAACTTTCAATGACCATAATTTCTTCATTGTAACTCTGATTTAAACTTTTAATGTGGCTACGAACTCGTCTTGACAAACTCTACGACTTTTGTTAATATAATTCCTAAAAACTAAAACAATAAATTTTTGATAGTAAAGACGTCAATAATTACTGACGGTAAAAAACTTGTTACCTTTCTCGTTTAACCTTAATCAAATCTTTAAACGAAAATTCTCGGCGCGGGTTATTACACAAGATGCATATGATTTTAAATATACATCATTAAGTTTCATATTTATGCTTGTTGGAGGTACAGTGTCCTAGAAAACCAATAAACAAGACTTACAACAATATTTACATTTCACGCAGAATATGTTGCAGTATTTGAGGCCACATCACATGCACTTTTGTTAACAAATTTTGTTTCCAAACTTGAAATTGTGGATTCAGTAGAAAAATCATTAACTGCCTACTATGATAATGCAACAACATTCTTTTTCTCAAAGAACAACAAAAGAACCTCAGCCTCGAGGAACATTGATGTAAAATATTTCTCAGTAAGAGAAAGTTTCAGAGACAAGGAAATAAAGGTTATCAAAATTGGTAATAAGGAACAGTTGGCATATCCTTTTACCAAAGCTCTACCAGTTTCAATTTTTAATAATCATATTAGATATATGGGAATATTAGTTGATGTTGAATCCGAATAGATTTGATGTATGAAGCTTGTATTATTATGAACATATTAACTAAATAAAGAGTTATCCATTGACTCAATTATGAGTAAACTATGATAATTAGATTTTGCATATCATATATTCACTGTCTAATTAGAAAGTCAGAATTATGTAGATTTGCTTATCTAAAAATTGATCACAATAAAGATATGAACATGTGTTTGCAATTCAATTCTTTGGTTTTTCAAACACTATAAACTTATACTTGTGGTGACTTATGTGATTTTAAGAATTGTATATGTGATTTCGGGAGATGGATGAAAGTTCATTTCATCAAAATCTTCTTTGGTTCTATATAGTGATTAAAATTGACCAAGTTCTTGCAACAGATTAAGCTATTGGATTCAGATGCACGTATACTTCATGAGATAATTTATTATTGTTGTATGACTGAAAGGACCCGACTCCGATTTAGTTGCCTAAACCGAAATCAAACCCCTTCGAAAACAAGACCTTAAAATTTTTTTGCCATAGTTTACTTTGAAAACACATGAACCATTATTAGAACCTGCAAAGAAAACACACTTCGAATATTCCACAAAAGCCAAACAGTGGGGCTCCGTTCCCCATCCGAATTTATCAACAACATATATAATAAACTCGAAGGTTTATAAGAAATCCAGAATCATTCAAGAGTATACTCAACTGAAAATAAACATGAGTATTCAGAGCAATACCTATATACATCATTACAACGAGTAGGTCAAACAAGAAACCTACAGAAACTGAAGGGTGATCCGAATTCTATGCCTCCACAGTCGACGCGCAACACTGGAACCCAAACTACAAACTGGGAAAATGAAGACGAAAAGCCCAGGGGAAGACAAATAAAATCATTAGAGTTAGTGGACGAAAATAATAATATG
The DNA here is from genome assembly GCA_946800695.1 of Geum urbanum. Lineage (NCBI taxonomy): Eukaryota > Viridiplantae > Streptophyta > Magnoliopsida > Rosales > Rosaceae > Geum > Geum urbanum. Next base: position 40,499,994 of record OX327007.1, on the reverse strand, counting down.
TCTTTCCCAAATAAATGCTCATAAAATCATAATGCAAGTCAATGCATATGAAAATCCCGACCAGGTACATTTTTCGTGATCCATAAATATGCACGTAAAATCCTACGAGGTAACTCATGGACTCCTCCGCATAGTACAATCTAATCACGGGATCCCAGACCCACACGTGATTAACATAAGTCAGAAAGACCTCGGGTCAGGATATCTGTCCCCCTCCCCCCGGAGCATCTCGGGGATCAGCCGAGAAGCCAAAGCATCGATGCATACCTCAATTTCCAAGACTGTACTCTGTGTAAACCAAATTATAAATCCTTTCCATGCACATGCATAATCGTAAAATGCATAATGTAAATGCATAATCAATAATGTATATACATAATCGTAAATGTATACTCATAAAATGTATAAATCCAGACTCGCAAATCCAACTGTGAAAATAAAATGTCCACTCACTGTACGCGGCTAACTCTGAGGTCCGGCGGAAGATCCATCGCCAAACACTCGATCTCGATCACCTGAATAATAAGGATACGATCAATATATATTAAAACACTACATACGGAGCTAATACACCGAGAACCCCGCATTCTCGAAAGACATATCGCTCGGAATATCGACGAGGATAACAAAATTCTCAAAATATGCCCAATAAACCCTAGTCCCAAATCGAATACTCAAATCAACTCAAAAACCACAAGACTATGATCGGGGCGCGATTACGAGCAAAACGGTATTAAACTCCTAAAAATTCCAAAAAGTCAACCCTTCACCGGAGCTCCGCCGTTGACCGCCGCCGCCGCTGGTGAAATTCTCCGGTTACCAAGACCCGAAAACCTTCCTCTCCTCAAGCTCAACCTCTTTCCCCAAAGGACCACCACCATCCAACCACCACCGTGGCCGGAAAATACCTCGAAAGCCGATGAATTTCAAACCTGCCGAAAAATTTCTTCGGCGAAATTCTCCACCGTGAGGCCACCTCGGCCTCCCAAATTCAAGGGGTTTCATCCCCAACTGGAACCCAATCGTTTCCACCCAAAATCCCCATCGGAAAATCGCCGGAAAACCATCCCCCGTTAACCCCGATTCCGGTCAACTTCTCTTCCAAAATTCTCCAACCAAATCAACACCAAACATCACAATATATACATCAATCAAAAGCCCAAAGGAAGAGATTTAAATCCCTACCTCAAATGCTGGCAACTGTGCCGTTTTCCGGCGAAAAACTCGACGGCGAGTCACGGACTCAGCGGGTTGATTCAGCCAACTCGGTTCCTGGCTCGGTCAACTCTGGTCAAACTGGCCAATTTCAACTTTTCGATAACTTTACGACTATTCCGCTATTTATACGTCGTGAACCGACTCTATCAACGATTCGGATAACTCAAACTCAAACGGATAAGTACGACTAACTCGATGATAATTTCAAATATTTATTTTATATTCCCCGATTATCCGAATAATCCTCGGAAACCTCTTACGAACTCGAAACCACATCCTCTACAATTTCCGCGAAGGAACTCAAACCAAATTCGTGTCCGATAATTAAGTTGTGAACAAAGCCGCTAAACCGATTAATTACGACTAACTGCAACTAATCATGAAATGTGCAACTCAAGTCGATTAACATACAATTTCCAGTTTGGGTCGTTACAATGACTAAGTGAATTGTAAGATCAAAGTGGAACTAGCAACTCACTTAACTTGCAGCTGTGAATTGTAATGTCCAGAATTCAAATAGACACATAGGAATGTGTGTGTGTGTGTGTGCGCGCGCGCGCGCATATATATATATATATATATCAAATGGAAGATCGAATAAATATTATATATACATGATGTAATCAGTTATTTGAATTGAAATACAAATCAGAATAGTTATCAGAAAAGATCAGAATATTAACAGTTACTTGATGGATGTAACTGCTCTTCTTATTCTCTATAAATAGAGACCAATCTATATCATTTGAGACACTGTCAATACACTTGGCTTCAAACAGATTTGTCTCATCAATAATCTTGAAATACAGAAGTGGAATTGAGAGAAGAACAAATGGTAAACACAACAGGAGAATCTGGCTGTTACTTATCCTTGTTCATGTTTATAGATAACAGATTATCATTACTTCTTGTTTACGTTTTCAATTTCATTTTGACATAGAGTTTAATTTATACAATACATGTTTATGAACTAAGTTCAACAACCCCCTCTAGTATTTAAGGTCGCATTAGTTAACCCTACAAGGTTAGCAACATCAAGTTTAAGATCAAATTCAAATAATACCTTAGCAGTATCAAAATTTGTAAGCAAGGCCTCAGTAGAGGCATGCAAAGTATTAATCTCAACCAAATCATCCTTATTTATAGACATGGTAGCAGAAAACTCTGTATTCTTAAGGTACTTTGAACATGTTTCGCATAATCGTTCTCATTGAAACACACTTTTCCATGTCGGAAGCCAAGAAGCAACACCAGAACAGGTATAATAGTATCTCTTATACTACTATGTAGAGAGAAGAGATGTGACGACCCAGAACAGAATCAGTAGTGTAATCGGCTTTATCCACGAGCTTGCGCATAATCGCAGTTTTCCGTAAATTGATTGAATTGTCGGTTTTGATCACGACTTAATTATTGGTGGAGAATTTGAGTTGAGTCTCTTCTCGAGAGTTGTTGTACGCGTGATTTCGAGTTCGTGGGCGGTTCCGGATTATTATTTCGACGACCGAGGAATATAATATGAATATTTGAAATTTTGGAATATCGTCGAGTTTATCCGTTCGTATTCGAGTTTATCCGAATCGTGATTGTGATCCATTTTGGACCGTCGATCGACCCGAACCGAAATTGGAATGGTTATCAACTTGATTTGCGAGTTTCACGATTAGTCGCGATTTTGACATAATTGATTAATATGGCGGCCTCGTTAACGACTAAATTATCGGGCAAGAATTTGAATTGGGATCCTTCACGAAAGTTGTAGAGAATTTAATTTCAAGATCGTGGGAACTTCAGGAGGATTATTCCGAGTTACAAGGAATAAGTTGTGAATATTTTCGGGCGTCGGTTATTGTCGTATTTATCCGTTTGGGATTCGATACGTGTACGGTATAAATACGGGAGAATACTTGCCGTTTTTGGAAACTTGCCAAATCTGGAAACTAGGCCTTGACCCGCGTTGACCACGGGTCAAGGGGGCGACCCGTTTGTAGCCGTTCGGTTTTCACCGGATTTGAGCCATTTTCCGGCCACGATTGGCCGGGGTTCCTTCTTGAGATTTGTTGGGCTCGTGACCCTCTTCAATTTGAGAGGTGGATCGACCCATGAGGTGACCGGGCGAAGGAGAATCGAAGCGGCAAAGTTCGGCATTTTTCCGGCGAGTTCTGCGGTGGTCGAAGGTGACTTTTCTGGCCGAGTTTGTGGCTCCTCTTTGAGGGGTTTTGTTAGCTTTAGAGAGAGGAAGTTTTTAGAAGTGGTTTGGGAGGTTGCCGTGGCCGGAGGAGAGAGATCCGTGATGTTGAAATTCCAGTAAGGGTTTGGGACTTTGAGGTGAGTTTTGGACCTTTTCCGGTCAAAATTGGCCTTAACTTTGAACTGGAAAGTTGTTGGAAATGTCGAGATCTTCAAATCCATGTGTAGGTTGTATTTTTCTGGGCCGGTATGATTTTCCAGCGGTGACTTTTCCGGCGACGTGTTTTTCGACGTGTTGTATGTCGTTTCGCTCGGAATCGCGCACCGATCGCAATGGTGAGGTTTATTTTTCGAATTGAGCATCGGAAATTATAGCAAGATTTTATGGTTTGATTATCGGATTTTGACGATTTCGTCGATATTGAATTATGTGTTTCCGGGAACGGTTGTTTCTCGAGATGTGATTCGAGGTTTTGAGTTATGATTTTGAGCATTGGATTTTATGATTATCCAAGGGATCGTGATCGTTCATTTTGTGAGGGATTTTCTGCCGGATCACTGAATTAATGCGTATTGCGTTATGCTCATCTGTGAGTGGACAATTTTTTTTCATTGATTAGTCGCGAGTCTTTATTACACGTTTTACGAGCATGAGCATGCATATGAGATTATGATTTATATGAGCATGTGTTATACAATTATGTATTACGTATATGCATTTACATTATATTTTATATACTTGCATAAAACTATTTATGATTTGGTTTACACAAAGTACAGTCACAGTATATATTGTTGTATCGATACATTGGCATCCCGGCTGATCCCCGAGGATGTTTACCGGGGGAGGCTGTGACCCCTGAGCCGAGGCCTTTACCCGGGGGGGTGGCAGACCTCTGACCTGAGGCCTTTCTGGCTAGAATCACGTGTGGGTCTGGGATCCCGTGATTCCGACTGTACTAGCGCGGACGTGTCCATGAGTGACCCCGCAGAGTTTTTACGTTGCATGCTCCGTACGTGTGAGGAGTTAGAGTCTCCCTCATGTACTATATATGTCATATTTATTCATTTAGACTAGCATATGTTTTTATAACATATATCATTCGGCGAAAGACATTTATTTTCGTCCACTCACTCTAACAACTTTCATGTCTTTCCCCTGAGCTTTTCGGTTTCCGTGCCCAGTTTGCAATTCAGACTCTGGTGTCGCACGTCGCAGTCGGAGGCATAGTGTTCGAGCTACCTTGTTTCTTCCATTATGTTTCTTGTTCTGCCTGCTGTGGTATATTTATATAATTATACACTAGAGGTCGCTCTGAGCATTCTGATGTTATATTTTTCATATGATTTTCCCCAGATTTTTGTAAAGTATAGTTTTATTTATTACTTTACATTACTGTTATGATATTGAGAAATCCGGATGGGATTGGTGCCCACGGTTTGATTTTTGTGACATAGGATGAAGTGTATTTTTCGGATGCAGGTTAATGGCAATTCCGCGTTAGTAGCGTAACTCTGCCGAAATTTTTATGGTTTTTGTTGGTTCGTGTTTTCAGAAGAGATTTGATTCCAGTTTAGGAAACTAAATCGGGGTTGGGTCCTTTCAAGAGATTATCAGAGGCTTCTGTAAATGGTAGAGGTCCCAAGATTGAGGTTGTAATCAACTAGGGTTGAAGACCGCGCGCGAGGTACGGGTGGCAATGAATGATAAATTAAGTGAAATTAATCGAATAGAAATAAATAATTCATAAGAAAGAAAATTAATGATTCGTGTCTTAATAGCATAATTGTTTCATTGACATTTTTTGTGTAAAATGATCAATGGTAATGTCAATTTATGTCCTATTTCTTGAAGGGGTATAATATTTAGATGCCATAATGTTATTGCTTACTGTTCTCATCTGAGAAATATAGAGAGCTACTCATTTGCAGAAAATTTAATATAAATGGACAATATTACACATCTTAGGTGGCTATGCGTCCCATTGGGGGTGTGTCACCAGTGGTAAGAAATCAGAATCTCAATGCAAACAATAGATGAAATGAAAGCTAGGTAAAACACCCTCGCATGCCTACACGTCCTGAAATTTTTTCTGTGCATAAGGTGATCAGAGAACTTTTTCTATGCATGCCTACACATCCTGAAATTCAATTATAGACCAAACTTATCTCAAACACCATCTAAACACAGATATAAGCTTATTGAAATATTTGAATATACATATGATAAACAAAAGGATTTTTTTTCCGTTGAAACAAAAGGATGCATATATGTTGGTTATGTTTTCACATACATGTTCAATAAACTCCATGGTAGTAGATGATTTTACAGTTCAGCTGCTATAATGCAAAATATTAACATATGAACTTCGAGAGGTAAAAAGTTAATACCCGCACTTGACATGTAGATTTTTCTCAGGTCATTGCTCCATGGACCCTAGATGAGAATATCAAAAGAACTTAATTAAAGAGTTCAAATCCCAATGACTGTAATAAAGAAATTGATCCACAATTCTTCGCTCAATTCATTCATCAACTCCTTAATCTATTTTAACTTTTAATCAATCTCTAAATAATTCCAAATCAAATTCCTTGGACAAATTTGATATTTACCGCAATAGAAAAGAATCTTATGCTACCAAAAATTGAATTATGTAGATAGTATGTATTACTTAAGTTATTATTCAATATGCCTATTAGGTAGTTGCATTAGTTATACATAAGAGAGCAAGTAAGCTGATAATGTACCTCAATAGCAGCCTCTCCTAACTGTTGAAACCTGAGTATAAGAGGTTTTTCTCGGTGGTGTTTCTTTGATGCTCGCTCTGTCCAGTTAGTAGAAAATCTTGAAACCCAGCTCTTCAAGCCCCTTGTATAGTTTCAAACTTGCTAGGATAACAGGGCCTCAGCTAAATCCACCCACTCATCAAAAGATACCTCATCAAATGTCTCTGATCTATGATGCCCAAAAAGAACATAATCATAGTCAATTACATTCTATAGGAATTCAGTCAATTGAGATAAGCTAAAATCATTGTTTTTATCTTATTATCCTGCATAATCAGACCCCGTCAAGAATTAGAATCTTCCATGCCTAACACAATGCCATGATGCAACTCACATTCCTTCATTCTTTTCCTAAGTCTAGTTTCTTGACATTTAGTTTATTAACAATTTCCAAACTAAATTAGGAACCATACTTGAGCCAACATAATTTTATTGATATTTATAATAATCTTTTCTTAAATCATTCCTAAAATACTTGCGACTGCCAACTTACTAATTAGTTTCTAATACTAATCAGATGTCCGATTTCCCAGTTAAAAGAATGCATGATAAGTAATTGTAATTATGGAATAAAAAGACAAACTATATAACAGACTTCTTTACTTGAGGTTCAGCTTTCAATTTCACCAGCTGATAACTCTCAAATTTGTGTGGAAGCTACATATGATGTTCCTTTAAGCGCTGCATTATTCCCTGAAATATTAGCAAGAGGTTCAGGTCAGAAAAAGGAGAAGGCTTCAACTGCGGCATATGTACCCAAACGTGGATTGAAGGCAACCTAAAGGCCATTTCACGTTGGATTGAAGTAATGTGTACTCTTGCTCAATCACATACCTGAGCAGAGTAGTCAACATCAGTAACTTTATCAGAATTACAGGAATTGTATATAGTGTCAATACATATGGCTAGGTCAAAATTATCTGTACACACACCAAAAATTAGAAATAACAAATGTTAAAAAGAAGAATTACCATGGAACTTCATCACTAAGCTTAAGGTTGCTAAAACTTGAGCAGCCTTGTATCGTTTGTTTGTAGGGATAGGCTCACCTTGTGGCGTGTATGCATCACAAATAACCTACGTAAAGCAAATAAGTTGAAATTAACTAATCATGTTTTTTGATATCAGTCGTTATAGCATAGCTCTATAAATGTTAAGCTTTCTATAATAAGAAAATAATTTTTGTATTTGCATATGTATGATGCCTACCAATAGTTGCCGCCGCAGAAAGAGACCTTGGATATCACTTGTGGGCTGGAAAATAGAAGTGAAGTCAAGTTACATGAAATTATGACCAAATAGAATCAAAGTTCTAGCTTTGTACTTGAGATCTTACTATAAAATCACTTCAGTGTCATCTCCGGGTGCCTATCCGGTACTTGATCCGTCAATTTTCCAGTCCAGAAGCTCAGACGGATGTTCAACAGGCTTTGAGATTATCTGAAAATTAAGTAAACATATACATAAGGATCAGAGTCATAAAAACTTGTCTTGAACTGATTATAGAAGTGTATTAACATTCATCATACCCTTGACTTGCTATGCACATCAAACCCTGGCCCTCCAATTCTGTTTCAAAATGACATAACATCAAGGTAAACCTATGCTAATTGTAACATTGTTACTTATAGATCGACCATGGTAAAAACTATAATAGAAAATGAGCGACTAACTGACCTAACTTCCAAATGGAATCTAGTAACTTTCTAATATGAGAGAAGTTGAAGATTCATTGATAGTTTCATATGTTAGCAGAGGAAAATACCAAATGTCTTCAGCAATAAATTGACTTAAGATTGATTTACTTGAATTAGCAGCTAATGAGTTTCATTGATTACGAAATTGGATTGTACCTAGACTTAAGAGCTTTTATAGATTCTTTATTTAGCTTACAAATATACATCCTTAATTTCTAGGTATGAATACTCATTATCAACAAAATTCAATTTTTATGCTATCCATTTCAAGCTAGTTTTCGGTTAGACTTTATAGATACACTTTTGAACATCAACAATTATACAGGTTAAACTGAGTATGAATATTGTACATGGATATGAATAATGTTGAATACAATGGTAGCAATGGGTAGCCAGCTATCCTAAGGAGACAATAACAAATTTGAACTAATAAACCATGAAAAAATACCTTACATTAGTGCCTAGAATATCCACAGTTCAAAGTTTCCAAACCAACAAAAGATCTTCATATCACTACTTAGCATCACACTAATTCAAAACAGAAGCTCAAGCATCTACATTGTGCCAATCACTTCACTGGTCTCATGTCCTTTCCACTTATACCGATATTATATAAATCATCTCTTCCAAGATATTAGAAGAAACACATACTGTTTGTATAATAAGGCCCGGAGATGAGAGCAGCCTGGGCACTCAAGCAAATCCTAAATTGGTAGATCAAGAGCTAGAGATTGTGATATAGTAGAAACACTAAGATCAATGTAAGAGGGTAGCTTTAGCACGACAAAATCTTACACAATCGGAAACAGAGCGAGATTGAGGCGGGGATTGGCTAATCATAGATGGAGAGAGGGAGAAATCGAAATCGCAAGAGAAGCCACAGTGAGAGATTGTAAGCTAAAGTATGATATTGAAGGACGAAATGGAAAAGCCTCGATCATGTGCACCTTTGTGCAATGACGTGAATGATGAATAATAAAAAGCTGGGGGAGGCGAGAGATAGCTTGGATACGTGATTGGAGAGCAGGTAGCTTTGGCGCAGTGATAGATATGAGAGACTGAGAGCAAAAATAAAACAACCTTAAGCTCAGTAACTTCTCATCCAGTACTACACGTCTACACATAACAAATATTATCAAAGCAGAGCCAGGAGCATCAATAAAGTTGTATTTAATAAGGATAAAGTCTCATACCTCAGTTGTAATCAACGATGACTTTAATTGCCCAAAAATTTCAGAAAAGCTAACCAAAAAACAGAAGTTTTAAGTTCTGATTCATCTTTGTCACGGTCTAATTGATCAGGTCAAGCATGAGATGATCACTTCAGGTCAAGGAAGGGAACTATCAAAGCCGTCTTCTTCATCACCACCTACTACAATAGTGAATATCATAGTCCAAACCAACCAAATAAGAAACTCATGATATCCAATTTCAGTTATGGGGACTTGAGATGAGATCTTACCAGAATCTTGTGAGGAAAAGCTTCAAATCTGAAATCACAAATCGCAAACCAAGAAGTTTTTTTCCTGTATATATACAAACCCATCTTGCATTGGGCAATGAATTTAGCCAGGATGAGACCGCAAACTCTAGAAATTGAGCCAGGTACTATAATGAACTTATGGGTTCCTTCTGACCCATCAAAAAAGAAATTGAAGCAAGTTGATGTCTTCCTTCACAGATTTGCATTCAACGACATCATCACATGACAGTTTCAAGTCTTATCTCTGTCAAAGACTATGTTGTTTACGTTCCCGATTTCCTCTTTTTCTCCGTCGTTGCCAAAACCTCCGATGACCCCTTGTCAAAACTAAAATCATCAATTAGCTCTCAAAACCCATCAAAAACTAAAGAAATCGAGCCTAGATTCCTCTAAATAATTTTCTAGGGTTCCTACAAATCCTAAAATTAAGGCCTCTAAATTATACAGAAAAAGAAAAACCAATCCAAAATTGAAGTCGATAAATAGTACGGTTGAGAATGATCGATTGAGAGAGGAGATACTAATCTAATCTAGAACATTGGTGTCAAAGAGATAAGAAGACCTGGTGAACGTGTGATACATGCGAGATATAAAAGACCAAAACACTCTCTTTAAACAGTAACAAGGAACAGAAATCCATGGTTGTTATATAAGAAATGTCTTTAAAATCGTCTTCCAAACCTAAAAACCAATGACCCAATTAAGAAAGAAGGAAAAGCTTGGACGTTTGTACAAAAAGTGCACACACTTGAACGAAAGATATATTGTAACAATTACACAATTAGCTCACTGACGGCATTAGATCTGGAAGTATTGGTAAAGACCCGAATGAGTCGTGGCCTTACATTTTGTAGACTTGTCTGATTGATAGATGAATTGGTCAGATAGCCTTTGGACCTCCTGCAACTTATTGGTCTCTATCGATCTGATAGGGATACAACCGTGCAATATTGAATTCGCTAAATTAGGCCGGTTGAAATGTTTCTTTTTTGAGTTTGTTTGTTTATTCATGGGAGGGCCAGTTGTTGATGTCTATGTTGCTCTACAGTCAAGGGCCTCATCGATTTTGCGAGCTATGTGACGACCCGAACTAAAATCGGTAGAGTAATCAGCATAATTCACGAGTTAGCGCGTAATCACAGTTTTTCGATAATTGTGTGGTTTGTCGGTTTTGATTATGACTTAATTATCGGCCGAGAATTTGAGTTGGTCTCTTCTCGAGAGTTGTTGTACACGTGATTTTGAGTTCGTGAGTGGTTCCGGATGATTATTTCGACGACCGAGGAATATAATATGAATATTTGAAGTTTCAGAATATCGACGAGTTTATCCCTTCGTATCGAGTTTATCCGAATCGTTATGATTATCCATTCGGACCTTCGATCGTCCCGAGGCACGAGTATAAATATCGGAAATAGTCGAAAATTGTCGAAAATCACTATTCGGGAAGTTTGACCGTTGTTTGACCAAGGCTGTGACGTTGACCCGCGTTGACCGAAAGAAGAAAATCGGCCACCGTTTGACTCACCGACGACCTTCATTTTCCGGCCACCTCCAGCTTGGACCTTGGTATATTTTGATTCCTCTCTTGATTTCTAGTTGATTAGAACTTGGAATTGCTTGATTTGATGATGAATTGAGGGAGAAATGTTGATTTGAAAAATTGGGAATTTTGGCCGGAATCGGCTTCGACGGTGGGAGGAGTTCCGGTGAATTTCCGAGGGGGGTTTGTGATGGAAATTGTTGGGCTTGAGGTAGTTAGGTGGTCCCTTGAGGATGGGAGGCCGTGATGGCCTCACGGTGACGGAATTGAGCGGCGGAGTAATTTCCGGCCGGTTATGGATCCGTGGCTTTCGAGCTGTTTTTCGGTGTGTGTGGCCGGAATTGAACTTAGCCATAGAAGTGAGATGTGTTGTACTCGTCGAGATGAAGCTTCGGTGAGCTCGGTCACCGGGAAATCTCTCTGGTTGACGGCGCGCCGCCGCCGGCGGCGGCGGTTAACGGCGGAGCTCCGGCGACCCGTTGACTTTTTAGAATTTGATGATTTTAATGTCGTTTTACTCATATTCGCGCCCCGATCGTCGCCTTGAGGTTTTCGAGTTTATTTGGGTATCGGATTTTCAGTCGAGGGCTTTGAGTGGAGATTTCAGGAATTTCGTCAATTATTTTGCACTGTGTTATATATTTCCGGGAACGGTTGGTTTCCGCGGTGTCGTACAGTGTTGTGAATTGTGATTTTGATCAGATATATTTTATGATTATTCAGGGGATCGAGATCGTGCTTCGGGCGAGGGATCTTCCGCCAGACCACGTGATTAGCACGAGCGCGCGCTTCGCTCATCTGTGAGTGGACATTTTTATATTTTCACAGTTGTTGCGAGTTCGTGATTTTCCGTATTTATTTTATATGATGTCGAGTTATTTATTATTTTCGGAGGTATTATTTTATATTTTATGGTGATGGCATTATTGCATCGATGTTTCGGCTACTCGGCTGATCACCGGTAGTCTGCCAGAGTTGAGAGATTCCTCTGGACCAGAGTTGAGAGATTCCTCTGGGCAGGGTTGAGAGATTCCCCTGTTATGCCGCCGGGGTTGAGAGATTCCCCTGGTCTATCACCGTCGGGCTTGAGCGATTCGCCTGACCGTCGGGCTTGAGAGATTCGCCTGGCACCTCCGTTTATACTTTCCGAACTCGCATTGTTTTACATTGATTATGTATATGAAACTGGTGAAAGGCATATGTTTATTTTCGTCCACTCACTCTAATGTTTTATTGCCTTTCCCCTGGGCTTTTCGATTTTCGTGCCCAGTTTGCAGTTCGGATTCTGGTGTCTCACGTCGCGGTCGGAGGCTAGTTGTTCGAGGTACCTGTCTTTTCCAGTAGGTTCCTTGTTTCGCCTACTGTTGTATATTTTGTATATATATACACTAGAGGTCGCTCTAATACATTACTAATACATGTTTTATACGGATTTTTCCGGATTTCCTATATATTACAGTTATGTTTACTGTTTATTGCTATTGATATGATATTGAGAAATCCGGATGGGATTGGTGCCCACGGTTTGGCTTTTGTGGCATAGGTTGAAGTGTTATTTTCCGGGTGCAGGTAAAGGCAATTCCGCGTTAGTAGCGTTACTCTGCCAAAATTTTAATGGTTTTTGTTGGTTCGTGTTTTCAGAAGGGGTTTGATTTCGGTTTAGGAAACTAAATCGGGGTTGGCTACTTTCAAACTAGCCCCACAGTGATGCATGAATGGGCCAACTATCAAACCTAATCCCCAGGCATAACTTAATTTATTTTTAGGAGTAATTCTCACACTCTTATTTTTTTTCTCTAGTGTTTTTATTCTCACACTCTACTTGTCACTCTCCTCTTCATTATATTATTTCGTTACAAGTCATTTTTTTCTTACCAAACTATCATTACACTTTCTCTTATCAACTTATTTATTTGAGGGTCATTTTAATAAACAAAAAGTGAAAATTTTAAAAATAAAATGAAATAAAGAAGAGAGAAAAAAAAAGTGGAATGTGAGAATAAATAGGAGAGAGAAAAGGGGAGTGTAAGAATCACTCCCCTTTATTCCAACCAGATTCGCGGGCCATGAAATTTAGAAAACTCATGTGGAATTAGAAGATACTTATTAAGCTGCCGCCTACCAGAATTCAATTTTTAGGAAATAATTTGTATGTTTACTTACCTAGAATAAGAATCAAAATTGGGATAATCATTCTCATTCTCCTTCATTTCAGTGTTTACTTGCACATAAGGGAATTGGAATGGAGATAAGTCGCATCTTCTTATCATGAATGATTCCCAAATAATCTCGGAATTTGATTCCCAAAGGGAGAGATGGGTTTGGGAATCATTCCTCCCGGAATCAACTTTTTTTACCTATAATACCGTTACTATATTTTTTAAGAGACCCTTATGTAAATTAAATGACTTCAATTTCTTTAAACTTGATATTTCAATTTATGAAAAAATTTCACCCGTGGTACCCAAACTCTTTCTGCTATATCTAATAGGGTCCCAAACTTTAAAAACTATCAACAAGGTACCTAAACTCTTAAAAGTTATTATCGAGATACCTCTGTTCATCAACTGTCAATTCATCGTCACTATTGCTGACGTGACAATTTTTTTTTTTGGTAAACAAGAGGTAATTTAGACAATTAACATTTGTTATAACTTAATAAATATCAACATGATACTCAAACTTTAGTTACGATATCAATGTCATCCCCAAATTTCTTGCGCTACTTCGGGACAACGATTGCTCTGCCAAAACTCAACCTCGCATCTCTGATCACAGTCTCGTACGGAGCCGCCCACGACCTCTTTGATTTTTGTATTTAATTGGGCAGAGCGTGGCGCCGCCCACAATCTCTTTCGTTTTTGTATTTTTTTTTCCTTTCATTCAAGAACTTCTTCATTACAATCAATACGTAATTACAAACAAAATGATGTATAATTTTTTCCTGAAAAACTCTCCGTCGGAGCACCGCCATGAACCACCACGTACTACAACGATGTTAAGGTGGCGCTACCTCCATTTTCGGCGACCAAAAGCCTAACTCTAAATCAACCCAACAACAACTAATTCCAAAGCAACAACGTCGGATTCTAAACAAAACTCAACGAATTTTACTTGAAAATTTAAAATTCACAAATTCTTCAATTTTTCGATTTGACTAACTTTGATTGAATTAGGAAGCAAACGAGTTATGGTTAACTTTGTGGTGGCAAGGGGTACAAAGCCCAGAGGATCTCCTTAGCCGATTTGTTCTCGAAATTAAAAAACCCCAATTTCTAGGATTCTAATGATTTGTTCTCTGCAAACCATGAATGTGTGATCCGAGTCGACCATTATTTATTTTTTTAACATCAATTAGAGACGGAGTGATTAAAGTAACAGACGGTATAATTTGATAGTGACCTTAGTGATATTTGACATCAATGAATGATCAAAGTTTAAAACTTATCATACTCCATTGATCATCCGAATCATTTTTTCTTCCAAATAAGTAAACATGTCATATATAAAGAAACCGCTAAAATCTAATATGTAAAAAGACCGAAAAAAGGAAGTTAATCACGTGTTATACTCCAACCGTCTCCGAGCAAGGATCGCCAAACTTCTTGTCATACAACACCTGAACTCCGTTGCTTTATTCATCTGACATTCGACAAATACCCCAGTGCATTACTCTTCGGCTATTCACCAACTAATTAGTTAATTTAAATTTTTGGAAACTTTTCCTTCTAAAAGAAAAGGATGAATTTCAAACAAATAAATCTATTTTTATTGTTCGATTATTCCCCACCATTAGATTCAAGTCCATCATTGATTCTCATTATGTCAGAATATCTTGCAACCCAGTCAATCAGCAAGAAAATAATGAGTTTTCATTTAAGATTGTGAGTAAAGAAAATTGCAAGTATAGGTCATTAACCTACCATCTACAAGGCAGACAAGATATATATATATATATATATATATCCGTATTTTCCCAACGAATGCTTATAGAGCTAATGTATTTCACTTTCTTCAATCTTTTGATACTCGTACAACTAAGCCTGTTGGTGTCTGGACTGTTCTGAGATGACCTGAGCCTATCAGATCACGAAGATGAAATCTCATATCAAGTGAGGAAAATCGAAGACGCTTCATCTCTAGAGGTGCCAACATCATTTCCTTGTATCTCCTGCGGTTTAAAAGAGAAAGAACTTCCTTTCTTCCCTGACAAAGTGTAAAAGAAGACTCAAAACTTGGACAACTAGTGTTATTAGTTATTTACCCTGTACATAGAATGAGCAAATGATTACACGGTTTCATATCCACATACCGATATATGAGACCCAGACCAAAAGCCTTGATCCAAGGTAAACTTTCAGTCCATTAAAAGCATTTTAACAAAGATTATGAAAAGAGGGGTGTACAACTATCTGAAAATTTAGGTGGCAAGATTAATAGCATACCTGAGATAGGTCTTTAAGTATTGAACCAATATTTGGTATAGCAAACCAGTAACTGTTTGGGTCAATAAGTTGCCGAGTCTAGAAGTAGATACGATGGTTAGAAAGCTAGAGAACATCAAAATTGTTAAAAAGATACACAGCAAAAACTGAAGTGAAACAATCCCAAAGGCGGATACATAAATCAAATCCTGGTGTCTGTCAACTAGGAAATTTACTATTTCTTGTTGGTGATTGTTTTTAACACTGTA
This sequence comes from Geum urbanum, assembly GCA_946800695.1. Lineage (NCBI taxonomy): Eukaryota > Viridiplantae > Streptophyta > Magnoliopsida > Rosales > Rosaceae > Geum > Geum urbanum. The sequence continues at coordinate 40,484,383 of OX327007.1, read as the reverse complement.
CAAAGCAGCAAAGACTATAATTCGAAAAACTGAACATCATATGTCAACGTTTCAGTTTACTTACAAGAAGGCCTGAATTCATTAAAAGAGAGACGTGTACATCTTTCACCTTTCCTCCATGAGATAATAGTGTACACTGCAGCAACAGTCGGATCCTATTATAAATTTTACAACATAGTGACTAGTTCGACTATTGTTCAATTGACACATTAAAGAAAGCTACAAAGTAGAAAACAGACTATGTAATCTCCATAATAATCATCATTGGTTATCATGTTCAGAGTCATTCCCAAGTTTCAAATAAATACACTAATAAGACAAGACACTTGTCCTAAGCCAAAGCGAAGACTATTTCATCTGTTTCTTTATTTATACTTGACTAATGACCATCAATTCGGAAAGGAACTTCATACAGAATTCTTCATACTACCAAGTTATATATTTCTGTCAAATACAAATCTCCCAGAGAGATGCCAATATTCATGCTAGTGAACAGTTTAAGGATGTCATACTACATATATCCAATCGTTTCGGCATGTATTGATTATTAACCTACCTTTACAAATGACAATGAGTCAGCATAGCAGCATATACTTGAATAAAATGTATAAGTCTATAAAAGAACATAAATGAGCCAATCATCGAAAAAACGTACAATGAATTGAGTTGAATGCAAGCCACAATGACAATGGAACTAAGCAAATCATAGGTGCATTCTAAACAGTTTAAGATTAATATAACATGAATGTAAACTTGACCTACATACAGCACCTTTTAATAGGTTGAGATATATTAAACAGAACCAAAAGTAAATAAATCTCCAAATAAAAAGATAAATCACTCACAAGCTCCTCGTGATCAATACTGGGTTCAAGCTTGTAATCAATAACATGTGTTTTGAACCACATGAAAACTTCAACACTTTCTCCTTCGTTCTTTCTTTCTACTCTTTTCATAACCCGATCCACCTATTGATAATTATACAGAGATAAATATTTCATCAAAGCACTACCAAGTCCATGAAAGACTGATGCTAATGCTAGAACATTTGATTAAACATAAACCTAGATAACCTTCTGATGAAGTTCACTTCTATTGTATACCAATCCAGATAAAGATAGCTTTATGAGAAGAATCTACAATACATTGAAATTACACCTCTAAATACACATTTCAATGTTAGCAGACCTGGCATATGTAATCATCCAAAAACATTATGGCATGATCATCTTGCCCGGTATTTAATTTGAAAATCCGAAGTACTTTCTCCCTTCTTAGAGTCTGCACAAGACCATAAAAGTATCCTATATTAATAACAAGAGACTCCTGAAAATTGAAGGGGCCAACAATGAACATGCTAGTTAAGTTTATTAAGGGGATCTGGGATCAAAGCCTACCATCATCACAATTTCTGTAATTAGACACCAACAGTTTCTCTCGTTCTTGGCCAATCAATAAGAAAGGTCTCTAATTTAAATGAGTTTAGCAATCAAAAGCAAACTATAAGAGGAAATCAAATAATTTCTTTAAAAACCGGTTCACTTGCAGAAGTCCCAGAATGTTGGCTCTCTGTATGTAAGCCAATCAGTAACTGAGGCCATCACTTCAAATCTCAAGCAATTTTTAGAGTAATGAGACAATGCTGAAGAACACAGAAATGCGAAAAAGTAGCCACAGATTGGTCATGCACAAATTAATGGGGGGTATATGTGTTCATCACGGCCCTAATCATTCCAACCATAATAATGCTAAATATCGATATCAGTTGGTTTAAATCTCTCCTTAACAACTACAACACATCAACAATCTTGTTAAAAATGAATAAAAAGTAGCAGATAGTAACACTAGTCTGTTATTCTTTAGAAATTAGTCCAATTACACACCTCTAAATCTCTGTCCACTTGTGTTCTGTCTTCTACACTGCTATACAACTGTGACCGCAGAATGAAAGGCTGAATTGGCTGAAACTTGCACCGAAACAAATCACAAAGGAACACAGCTAACTAGCTAACCAACTACTCTAAACAAGTAATGAACACAAACTAAGATGAATGAACTTATTGAGCTCAAAGAATAGTGGAAACATGGTTTAAAACACAATCAAGATAAAAACTTTATCAAAGAAAACAAATCTAAACCTTATCAATTTGCGGAAACTGTTGTCGCATTATGCGAAGAGCCACCAATGTGTCACTAAACGTCAGGTTTTCCTCTGCAAAATTCACCACTTAAAATTTTAGTGATTGGTAAATTACTCAATCAGCCAATGTTTAAAGCTCAATCTACAGGGAGCCAATATACGAAGAGAGAATTTACCTAACGATAGAATATGATCGATATCGCTGTTTTCGGGTTCTAATTCGGTTTCGCGTGGGCGCTTTTGGCCTTTCAAAGATTCAGAAATACTGTCGGCCATTTTTGTGTGGGGGTAGGAATTGAAATTCGATTTGGGGATTTAGGGCAAATAACAAAAATGAATGGAGCCCTAAAGTTGAGAAATGGTTTTGTGGATTGTGATAAGTGGTGGGTTTGCGTAAAGTTTGCAGCTTGAAATGTCGGTAGGGGAAGCTCTCTCTGTCGTAAAGTTGGAGTCTTTGACCGTTTTCACAGCGCCAAAAAATAACTGTCACAAAGAGAAGAGGCTTCGTAACTAAATGATTCATCAAAATAGTTCGATCGATACACCAATTCGCCAAAATTGGCATAACATGGAGTTTGTTCTTTGTATTTGTAACTTCAAAGATATATAGACCAAGCAAAGGCTTATGCTCCCGATTTTATTGGTAATTTGGTGTTATTGAAGCTAGTTATAAAAATAGTATTAAAGTGTTAGTCGGAACTACATATACCTGATAATTTTAAAATTATTTTTAATTGAGATCACACAGTTTCTCAAATATTTTCTAGATCTATATATTCAGTGTCTAATATGTGCCGGGAGAATTATTGTTTTATTTTGATATAATAGTCTATTTTTTAAGTAATGGTGTTCTTATCACTTGAGTTCACTTCGACGTTACCTTCTCCTTGTTTATACCAGGAGAAACTTTATTAACATGGTCAATTGCAGGACATATATATATAGAGTATCCATGCCAATAACATAGATCAATATACCAATGGTTTGATGTTATGCAATATCAAAACCAACTTAGATGGTTGGAGTCTTTTCTTCTACTTACTAATTCATTTTGTTTGCTTGTTTGTTCTTGCGAGGTTGTTGTGGGTGGTTCAGAATGCATATGATGGATGTTGCCTGCTTCACAATTTCATTTCTTTACTAGGCTGCATCATTTAGCCGCTACTCGCCAAAACATTTCTTTATGGAAACTATTTCCTTTATTTGGGACAGTTCTTCCTCAACAGAAGGTTTTCGCCTCTATCGCTTATACGATCTATGCATGTTTTGTGTTGTAGATCCTCCTGCATGCTGCAACATTTTGTTGCAGTCATTGTTTAGATTACAGACTTTAGCGACCTTGCATTTTTGCATGGTGCTACTCTTTCCTCGGTCCAGACTTTTTTTCCAATGGATTTTCTCCGGGTAAAGTTTTAACGAGGTCACTTTAGTCGTGTTTCATCGTTCTTAGTTGCAGGTTCGACTGTTTTGGTCGGGCTCCACTATTTTTTTTAAAGGGGTCGGACTCCACTATTTGATGTCATTGTTATGGAGCTACCATTCCTTCCTTGTGTTAGCTTCAGGTTGCGGAACTAGTTAGTAGGCATCGACTTAAGCTCTAGCTTTCACCCAAGGCGGAGAAGGGAGTCCATTTTCAATTGTACTTAATACTTTTGTCACTCTTGTATTTTGTACACTTTGTAATCTCTCATTTGCGTCAATCCATTTTTTGGGTCTCTCACCCCTCTAAAAAACACTTAAATGGTCTATGTAGTTCAATTTTCACACTTAGAGCATATGCACCGGCAACCTTTTTCAGCACGAGCAGCTCCTCTGGCCCACCAAAGTCGTCAGCAACCGCTCGACACGAGTAGCTCCACGAGCAAGAATTGCTCGAGCGAGAGCACGAACAGAGCTGGGGCCACGGAGTGGGTGAGAGGAGGGGAGGCGGGCCCGACCAATGAGCAGGACGAACAAGGCGTGCAACGGTACGTGCTGTTGTCGGCGACCGCTCATTGACGAGCTCGAAAACTGCTACTCGTACTACAGCCGATGCATATGCTCTTAATGATCCTCAAGACCCACCCACGTTATCATAAGTTTAATCAACCCCAAAATCAATACCCCCATTAGAATTGTTCATTCTTTGCCACTAGCCAACTTGAGAAACAATTTCTCAAGAACAGAGAGAAAATAGAGCAATAAATACTGATTAATCAACAAAAAAAAATGAAATAGGTAAATAAAGGTTTCGTTTTCATGAGACAAAAATCTTCATGTGTGAACCGAGTAAATACAATCACCGAACCAAAACGACAACCTGTAAAAATTACACCGTCACCACCGGAGGGTCCTCCTCTCTTCCCTATTCTTCTCTATTTCACACAACACAAACTCAAGGTTCAGTCTGTGTTAGATAGATCTCAGACTCCTCCATTTGTTTATATATATTTACATCCAACTACAAATAGATCTCACTCTGACCCAATTACCATCCTCTCTCTCTCTCTCTCTCTCTCTCTCTCTCTCTCTCTCTCTTTGTTTTCCGTTTTATGCTACTCTCTCTGTTTCAGGGCCCATCTCCAAATTCATCAGGTACATCCTTCATTGAATTCCATCATCGCCACTCTGTTTTTACAATGCCCCCATCTCTCTGTATATTAAAGAACTCAACTTTACTTCCCAAGATTCAATCTTTGTGAAACCAATGCCGGATTACGGACGCTTTTCTTGTTGTTATTAGAATTCACGAACTGGGTCCAATCCTTGTTTAGTAGAAGTTGAAAGGTGACACATTTATTGTAGCTGTGCAAGTGTCGGTGGATTGTAGAGTGTTAAATGTTTGCACTTCTTTTTCTTTTTACTTTGTTTGTTGCTGTTGTTGTTTCCGATTTTGTCCTTGTTGTGCTCTCACTCACTCCTGGGCCTTTGGGATATACACCACCATTCGTATCCAGGACATTTATTATTCTAATGCTTACAAATCAGGTACTGGTACTTGTTCCAGATTTGTTCCTCTTTCTATGAACTATGTTAGATTTGGTTTGGTTTTTGCTGCTCAGGATTGAGATTTAGGTGGTGTACTTTAACTCACTTGTATTGGCCGGTGTTGGTTTGTGAATGTATATGGCATTATGGTTTGCTCCTCAGTTTCTGGTTTGTTTTCTCTTTTCATGACATTTCATTAGCTTCAAACCAATACTTTAGTTTCCGATGTTTGGATTTGTTGATGCACCATGAATCGTTTGCCTGTACATGTATGATCTCAATTCCACCAGTCCGAACTGACTGGTTTGATCATTTTTTGGATGTATATAGCATTTCTGAAGCGAAGGATCGAGTAAGATATTTGAAGTGAAACTGGATTTGGAGTGAAACTGGAGCCGGCATCTTATAGATTGATTTCTGGACACTGTATGTTGAAGTCAGAGTAGAAGGTTTGCATCGTTGGTTGCAGCCATGTCGCGGGGAAGAGCTGATGGGAGCTCTAACAAACGTGTGATCACCATAGTTTTACTTTTGGTGATCATTTGTGGTGGCCTGTACATATATTCCAACAAGAATGGTTCCACGGCTTTGGAGTATGGCAGTAAGATAAGGAAATTTGGTTCAACTTACTTGGGTGGGGATGAAGAGGTTGATGAGACGCCTCCCAAGCTTGGTGAAGATGAAGACGATGGTATTGTACTGAAGAGCATACCTGTGAGCCATCCTGTCTAACTCTACTTGCACACTAATGAGTTATCTGAGTTCTGTTGTACACTAAACTAATTCCACTTTCTATTATGTTTGTTTGCACTGTAGGTTTGTGATGATAGACATTCAGAACTTATTCCTTGCTTAGACAGAAACCTTATTTATCAGACAAGGTTGAAGTTGGATCTATCTCTGATGGAACATTACGAGAGACACTGTCCTGTGCCTGAGAGGCGATTCAACTGTCTAATTCCTCCCCCACCTGGATACAAGGTGAGATCCTGTACTTTTATTAATCGAGGAAATGCTGCAATGCAACATTCATTTGAATTATAGTATTGAGTATGTCTTCTGTTATTTGTATATAAGATCCCCATTAAGTGGCCTAAAAGCAGAGATGAGGTATGGAAAGCAAATATACCTCATACTCATCTTGCAACTGAGAAATCAGACCAAAAGTGGATGGTTGTTAAAGGTGAAAAGATTGGATTTCCAGGAGGAGGTACTCACTTCCATTATGGAGCTGATAAGTATATAGCTGCAATGGCTAATGTAAGTCGAGTGACTTTTCAAAGTAGGGGAAAGAGTAACATTTTCTAGTTTTTCTCCTTTTCTGTTGTGACAAATCTAATGATCCATTCTTGGTTTGAACTGGCAGATGCTCAATTTTCCTAAGAACATTTTAAACAATGGGGGAAATCTTCGGACAGTCCTTGATGTTGGCTGTGGTGTTGCTAGTTTTGGAGGTTACCTGCTGTCTTCAGATATTATTGCAATGTCTCTGGCCCCTAATGATGTTCATCAAAATCAGATCCAGTTTGCATTAGAAAGAGGAATTCCTGCATATCTTGGTGTTCTAGGGACTAAGAGACTCCCTTACCCAAGTAGATCATTTGAACTGGCACATTGTTCTCGCTGTAGGATTGATTGGCTTCAAAGGGATGGGATACTTTTACTTGAGCTAGACAGGGTACTCAGACCAGGAGGTTATTTTGCCTACTCATCTCCTGAAGCCTATGCGCAGGACGAGGAGGATCTGAGAATATGGAAGGAGATGAGTGCTCTTGTGGAACGGATGTGTTGGAGAATAGCTTCTAAAAGAAACCAAACTGTTATCTGGCAGAAGCCTTTGAATAATGATTGTTACATGAGTAGAGAACCTGGAACTCAACCTCCCCTTTGTAGATTGGACGCTGATCCAGATGCTACTTGGGAGGTGAAAATGGAGGCCTGCATCACACCATACACTGACCGTGAGTATATTATTACTATTTAACATCATCTCTGTGTTTTCCCAAGTACACTGTAAATAGCTTGCTAAACTTTTTTTAGTCAATAAACTGTCATCGGAGTTAATTCCACTTGAGAGTTGCTATTCTAGAACATGGACCGATCGATCATGCATAGTGATTTGTGTAGACTTGTATTTAGTGTCAATAGTTTCATTTCAACACCTTGAGAAACTGATACAAATATATATGTAGCTAGCATAGTCACCCCCAAATTCTCTCAACCCAATACTCATTTCTCTGATAAGAGCTTAGCCTCTTTCTTCTGGCATATGAAAAAAATGCTGTTCTATTGAAGTGAATATCATGTTTTATTTACTTAGAAACCAGTTATTTCTTTTTCAATGTGCTGCATTGTCTGCTGTTTGCAATGTGTATCTCCTCAGAAGTTCAAAGATCAGGGGGAAGTGCATTGGCCCCTTGGCCTGCTCGATTGACAACACCACCTCCTCGTCTAGCTGACTTGGGCGTTTCTAGTGATGTATTTGAAAAGGACATGGTAATTCTTACAAGCACTTACGTTTTCTTTCATTGCGTAACTCATGTATGCTCTGCCAGTTTCTGCATAAGTAAAGGTTTGGTGTATGACGGGATTAATGTGTTGCAGGAAGTTTGGCAGCAAAGAGTTGACAATTACTGGAATCTCTTGAGCCCAAAGGTTAATGCTGACACAGTGAGGAATGTGATGGACATGAAGGCAAACTTGGGTTCATTCGCAGCTGCTTTAAAAAACAAACCTGTTTGGGTTATGAATGTGGTGCCAGAGGATGGACCTAACACACTAAAGATAATATATGACAGAGGCCTGATCGGCTCAATACACAGCTGGTAAGTTTTACAATTTTGATTAGAACTTCCCATATGTTTTGGCTTAAGGGATGGATGGCGATGATATTCCAAAGGTACTGATCACAAGTTTGAGAAATTATTAAGTTTTAAACAATCACGCTCCTCGTTTCTCCCTGGTAGCATATCAACTTATGTTATTGATTATCTGCATGTGGTGAAAACCTGACAGGTGTGAAGCCTACTCAACCTACCCTAGAACCTACGATCTACTTCATGCATGGACTGTGTTCTCTGATGTTGAGAGGAAAGGATGCAGTGCTGTAGATCTGATGATTGAAATGGATCGTATCCTGAGGCCCAAGGGTTTCATCATTGTCCGTGATAAGCCGAAGGTGGTGGAGTACATTAAGAAGTACATGAAGGCGTTACACTGGGAAGCAGTGGCTACTGCTGATGGAGATCAAGATGAGGACGATGCAGCAGTGTTCATTATCCAGAAAAAGATTTGGCGCACAAGCGAGAGCTTTAGGGAGTTAGAATAGAAGCATACTATGTTCCTGGCAGTCCACACAAAGGTGGTTTAATTTATAATTTTGTTGCATTTGCTCTTGTTTAGTGTTTTTCATTTTATCCTTTGATTTTGTTTACTCCTCTAATTGACATACAGTTTATCATTAAATTTATAATTCATTTGGAAATTGTAATAAAGTTGTTTCCTGCCGATAAGAGGAGAAGAGTATATACTATGAAGTGTGAAAGATATCTTCGAAACCGCTCCCAAAATTGAGAGGTTCACAGAAGACCAATAACAGAGCACACGTGCATATGGAGGTAGAGGCTTGAGGAGTTGTACTAGTAGCAGGATCTGGAGACTTTCTTTTTGATCGAAAAGGAGCTTCATTAAAACCAAAGCAAGAAACAACATGGATGAACCAACTCATCCCAAAAGCTCAGAAACTAGCTGAGCAACTAAATTTACACATTGTGAGGTGTGAGTAGAACTTTTTAAAATTAGAAACGAACTATTTCTGCATGCCTACACTACTCTTATGGCTTTTAAGTACTGCTATCTCGGCATTATCTACTTTGGGCATTTTCTCTCCAGTTACAAATACACTTGCCCGTGTGTGACTGTGATAGTCAACTGTTTCATGTTCTAAACTACAAGGAACGACGTTAGCTGCAAAAAGTATGGCCAGCATTGTAAATTAAGATCCAGATGGAAGTTAGTGTATACAGTATGAGAATTTTTAGTTACAACAGAAGAAGAAAGAGTACCTCCAATACAAATGTGTAACTTCCAACGTCAAATGATCCAAAACATGGTATCCACTTTCCTTGTCAAAAATTTTCTACCAATTACAGTCAACAGTCAACTGAAGACGACTAATGAAGTTAACTGTCAAGAAGAAACAGATTGGTGTTCATATCACACCATCCTGCAGCCCCATATATGGGAGGTCATATCTAACTTGCGATCCTAGCTTAATCAAATACTTCAAAATATCAGGTATTTCTAAGATGGATTGCATCATTAGCAGCGGGAAAATAAACTTGTTGCGAGCTGAAGACGGTGAGAGGGATCCATGTCTAAAACCATGACAAGCATTTAATTAGGCGACGATACACGGCCATGCAACAGCCAACAGGCCGGGCAGGAGTTAATGGGGGATCAATTTTAATGGTGGTGGACGACTTGAGGAACAATGTTCGATCAAGCCATGCAACAGCTTAATAAAGCTAGCTACCTACTATTCATGATCGATATATATGTGTATATATAGGAAATGAGGGAACCGAAATTTGAAATTCAATGTAAATTAGATTGGAATAGTTTCAGTCAAAACTTTGGCACTGCAAAATCTCTGCTCAATTTGAATGGTTGGTTGGCAAAACCAATTGATCCAGTATATTGGTTAAAAAGATGTGCCTGCACCTCTTGTTTGGTGCAGAAGTAGCAGAACCAATATCAAATCCAACCAAAGCTTAACAAACCCGCGAGTGCTTACCTAATGGAGAACTGATCGAGTGGCTGCACAACGAATGTTTGTATAAATTAGGTGAACTTTCAGTGCATGCATGTCCATGATAAAATGAAAAGAAAAACTTAGAGTTATCTCAAACTTTCTGCCAGAATTCCCCACCAAAAATATATGTTGAAGTTTGGTCTCATCTTTCAATTTGAGAAATACCTGCAGCCCAAAAAATGTCTAAATTATCTAAGCATGCATATATAAGAAGTTCACTCATGAAGGAGCTCGGTTAGGTACAATCAACAGCAAACCTTCAAGTGGCTGAAAAGCACGACTCAAAAATAAACACAGCTTTTGAAGGTGATTTGCTGACAGTAAAACGGCATTTTCTCCGGTTAAATTAAAGTTGATATGCTTCAGAAATTTCAAGAACAGAATTAAACAAAGTTGATCAAGAACAAAATAAGCACGTTGATCAATTAAACAAAAAAAGTACACCGACTTCATCATTATATATAGGCATCCACACTTGCAAATGGATTTTCACAAGAAACATATGGTGATGAACATAAGTATAGAAGTTAAACTTAGAAACAAGCTTTTAATTTTCAGCGTTTCTAAACTCTTATCGCTGTCAAGTACTGCAATCTTATATACATTGATAACTCCAGTGACAAATACACCTACTTATGTGAGCCCTCCAGTTGTATAGACTGTTTCATGTACAGAACCATGAACGAGATAGGCTACTACTACTCTTTGCTTTTAGGTATGTAAAGCTTGCCACACAACTTTTTACATGATAATCTGCGAGGCCTGTATTGGCATTTAGTGGTGAATGAGTTTGGTTTGATGGCGGGGGTGGCGGTGGAGCTTTAGAATATAAAGGTTAAAGACATGATAGCATCACGTTCACTCACATTACCTACCTAAATGTGCAGGTAGCTAGGTCGTACAAAAAACATGATTGTTTAGGTAAATTGTGACTATCAATTAATAGACACGATCAATATTACTAGCAAAATTGGTATTGAAATTAGCAGTATTGCTATATCTCTATCAGACTGTTACAATCCAGTGTGTGCATAAAATAGATCAAGTGCCGGCCAGAATATATAGCTACCTATAAGGCAACTAAAACGAGTCGATCACTTTCTTTCAATTTCAACTTACGTTTGTATTACTACTGATGTCAATGATGAAAAGCGTTAGTACATCTTTCCTTTCCGTAGTAAATATTGATTGTGGGTGATAAAACCTCTAAAGTTAACAGGTACAGGTATGATTTAACAGTCCTACAAAACTGGTCTAAAAGTCCCACGCACATCCATAAAACCTCTTTCAAGGAAATTTCCTCGGGTCTTCTGAAGTAACTTTAATTTCTTCATCAAGCAGATTTCAGCTTAGATGATGTAGAAGCCAGATGAGAAAGAATTCTGTGTCCCACAAACAGCAAGAAAACTCCCAGCAATCCAAGCCATTTCAGTGTCGTAAAAAGATCCAACTGTACATGCATGGAACAAACATGTTATTAGGAACCTTGTGAAAAGAGTCATCAGATATACTAATCTGCCTACAAAAACAAAATAAGAACCAGCTTTCTGCCAATCAGAAAAGAGAAAACAATCTTTAACCAATAAGGTATAAAATGACTTTAAATAATCACTTATTATTCTTCACATTATTGTGATTTGTGAAGGACAAAACATGTCATTCACTTATTTACCGAGCTCAATGTTTACAGGCAGGTACATGTAAACTGCGATTGACCAGATCATTGGGCATCCCAGTAAAGGCAAACATATGTCATACCTTGAGCCAGAAAAGCACGTAGAGTAAAAGAACTGCTGCAATGCCAGCATGGAATAGAACACCAAATGTGGCTGGTACTGCTGAGGTAGGGAAGTTCTTCAGATTGATTCCTAAGCGCAATAGCTGTTTCAAACATAAATAAGGTTAACAAAAATTGTGCACTATTATATGTACAAAACGCTTAATAACATTGTCATCCCTTATATCTTGTGGTGTTTTTGTATGACAGTGCATACTGAAACCACTCAATTATCGTCGATATTCCAAGAGATTTGTTTTTAGCATAATATGTCAATAACTTTTCTAAGCCAAATAACAGCATTAAAAATCACTTCTAAAATGACTCACCCCAACCAAAAATCCAATAAGTGGCAAGAGCAGAAGACCCAAGAAAGCAAGAGAGAGATGGTTAGGAGGAAGCTTCTCTGGAACCCTAAAGATATGGCTTATCTCTGCTTTGGGACCATACTTCAAGTAAGGATCAACAGCCGGTGAAGGGGGGCGGGTGGCCTTCTCAGGTGCTTCTGGTAGATCTAGATCAACATGGCCAATATTTCGTAAGAATGAGTTCTCCTGGAAAGACAACAAATTTATTCTTCAATCTATTTGATCATATTTGTGCACATAGGAAGTATTAAATGTTAAGAGGAAAAGTCATGCTTACCATTACAGCATCACCAACAGTCAATTGAAGTTCATAACTACCGGACAAATAGTAAAATTTGTCAACTAACCCAAGAAAATCCTGCCAAATAAATACCAAAAATGAGAATAAAATATATCTCCATTGGCAAGTAAAACTGCTACTTTATTTAAGAGTGTTCAAAATAATACAGTACTCATGGTTTACGGCAGGAAACTAATGAGCTGACAAGAATCTAAAATGCTACTTTTCCAATGGAGTACTGAATGGCTGCACATCGGATGTTTGTATATATTAGGTGAACTATCAGAGCATGCATGTCAATATGTTTATATGGTTCATATCCGCTTTCAACATAGGTCTGTTTAAAGAGGACAAATAAATCCACAATAAAATGAAGAAAAGAAACTTACAAGTGTTATCTCAAACTTTTTGCCAGAGTTCCCCACCAAAAAGATATGTTCAACCTTGGTCTCATGTTTCAATTTAAGAAACACCTGCAGCCCAAAAAATTGTCTAAATTAAGTGAGCATAAGAAAGTTAGCTCATGAAGGAGGTACAAAGAACTACAAACCTGATGAGGCTTAAAAGCATGGCCCAAAAGAGTGGCCAAATCAAAGGATAGGCGCAGCTTTTGGAGGTGATTTGCTGATAGTGAAACGGCATTTTCTCCGGCTAAATCTAGCCTGGTATATTGGTGATGTATAAGTAAGAAAAATTTATATGCATCAGAAAATTAACAGCAGAATATGCACAAATTGGATCAATTAAGCAATAAAAAATACATCGACTTCATGATTATAGTATAAAACATGCAAATGGAATTTCACATAACATATATAGTAAACATAACTAGAAATTAAAAGTATTAGTAACAAACTTTTTCTGGGTTTCTACACTCTTATCGCTTTCAAGTACTGCAATCTCTGCATTGTCTACATTGATAACTCCAGTGACAATTACACCTACTTGTGTGAGTCCTCCAGTTGTATAAACCGTTTCATGTTCAGATCCATGAAGAACAACCTTCAAAGAGTACAGTCAGCATTGTGAATCAAGCGCCAGATGGAAGTTGGTATAAATGAAAATTTAATTACAACAGAAGAAACAGTACCTCCAACACAAATATGTAACGTCCAACATCAACACTTTTTGGCAAAACATCCAGAAAATGGTAGCCACTTTCTTTCTCGAACTTAAGTTCCTATGCCAGACACATTATGAAACAGTCAATTGAATGCAACAGATGCAATTAACTTATCAAAAGAGGAAATCCAAAACAAACAGACAGTGAATAAATTAGAGTGACCAAAAAATGGAAAAACAGAAAATGTTATGACTTACTTGGCTATCACTAATGGCAGCTTCTTTTGAACCAGATTTGAAAGCTCGCACCAACTTAACAGACAATGGAGGGGCACTTGATCCAAGTACTGTACTCACTTTAACCTATTTAATAAATAAAAATATACACCAAACAACCAGTCAATTTAAGTAAAGCATTATTTAACATAAGCAATACCAGTCTTAATCTTAACTTTTTACAATAAACTCAAGCAGGTTGATCCAACTCTATGTTAAGAGCAATTAAATGATAGCAACCCAACTTTAGATTCAAGTGCAAGTTTTGATTCCTTAGTAAAAAGCCAAGGGACAAGCAGTATACATGTAACATGACCCTATAATCAATTAGAAGAAATAGTATCTAATTTATTTACTAGTATCCAATGTGATACAATCAGAACTGGGAACTGCTTAGTATAATCAGGGAATCTAAAGTGAACCAAGACAAGGTGTTTACAGATATTTAATTCACAAGAGATGCATAACGATGGGATAACAATATTACTAATAATAAATTTGCCTGGCATTTATGTGCAGTACTTGAACAACAACAAAAGGGAATCCACTATTCATGATAAATAGTATTTGATTTGACAAACCTTTAGCTGATCTCTTTTAGTCATTGAAAGGACTGTAGCTGGAAGTGATAAAATCAGGGGGACAGAGACTCTGCATGTAAAAAGAATGAAAATGTAAGAGTAAGAGACGTAAGATTGAAGTACAGGTATACATGCATGATAACAAAAAACACCAAAACTTTAGCAAGGTCAAGATGCTTAACAGCCCAATACATAATAACCAAAATGTTTCCAGATGAATTGTACCAAAATAAAGGAAATTGCACTTACTTATTGTCTTCCAAACAAGCTAAAGAGTCTATTTGGTTGAAGAAGTCGTTAGTGTTTCCAGGTATGCCAATCCCAAGGAAGAATTTTGCCAAACCCAATATCTTGTCGCCTGGAACCTGCATATTAAAAATATTTTGTTAGAATACCTTTCTACATCCAACCCATTCCAACCCCCAAGTAACATTAATCCTGCAAGGAGTATCTGCTTTCAGTCACCTTTACGTTTTCGGACGTTACGGCGGCAAACGCTGTCAGCCCTCGAACAACAGAGGCGGTCGTTGAAAGAGGACTCTGGTCAACTTTTTTTTCGTCAAAGTAAATAGCACCATCATCTACATAGTATAGTTAATTATATTAGATAAGTGAGATAACATAACAAAACATAAGCAGTAAATCTTAAACAACTGCTAGTAGGCATGTGAAGAATATCATTACAGCCACAAATATTGATTGTTCTAACAAGGAAATTCTATATTACATATTGCTACACATACCGTATTTTTCAACAATGTCAAAAAGCTTTGAAACATCTCTTTTCAACTTTCCAGTCTGCTCAGACAAATAATAAAAAATTAAAAGATTATCATACAGTTAAGAGAAGATTTATACAACAAATTAAAAGAGTAAAATCACAATTCAATATATGGACTGAATACACAGCTAAATAAAGGAAGTCTGAATCAAGCAGAAACATAGATGCAGTGTTATTGGTCTTCTTGTGGTCAGTATAATTCCAAAATTATCCAATTTTGGACAGAAAGCAATTTAGTTAACAAGTGCATTTTGGCATTAAAACTTCATACATGATAAACACCAGTCAGACCTTATCTGGTGCATACATGAGCAAGAGGGGAAGAACTCCCAACCAAATGGTGGTTTATGACCGTTACATGTTTAAAACCAGCTAGAGCTTACCATTGATTTATCAATCTCAGTGGATGCTAATGAAACAACTCCAGCAAGTGCTTCAACTGCTAATCCTGCAAGAGGGATAGTGCGCGTCAGTGACAAATACTACAATTACTGAGAATTTACTCTATGTTTGTTAAGCAGTATATGGCCCCCATGGCCTCATGTAAATAGTGGGCATCATATCTCAGCGCTTTTATATCTCTCTATAGAAACAGAGCTTTTAGTTTTAGATCAATTCATTGGAGTCAGGAATGTATAAGGTTTATATAGGTAAATTCTGTTCTGATTCCATAGGTAAAACACTACCCGTTAATTTTTATATTTTTATAAAAACATATCCCTCCAAGTGGCCATCAGAACATAACAATTAAATGCAACAGGAAAATTATTACCGGCAGCATATGTACTAGACTCGGGATTATCTGAACTGTAACGCCACCTTCCATCGCTTTGGCTCAGAGACTGCAATAGTTTGTCACAATTAATCAGCAGTGAAAAAAAAAAACTTTTTCTTTGCAACAACACTGACATGTCAAGATCAACCCTTGTACAAATATCTAAAACCGCAAAAGAAGGTTCAGTGGCCAAGAATAAGCCTCTTAAAGACACAGGACTAGGGGCAGCCAGAAACAAGATTATCAAATAACCAATACAAGTAATGATTGAAGGAACCAACCTTGATAGAGCGGAAAACTCCATCAGCATCAGCCAGATGTACATCAACCTCAGAACTTTGATCCTATCTCAAGAGAAAAAAAAAATTTAAAAATATGGAAAAGAATGAATAGATTAACAATAGAGAATGCCTGTAAATTGATAATGAGGCTCTTGTGCAACATTAGAAAAATTCTTGGAAAAAACTCAAAAGTATTACTAAAATTATTTCTACTGCCATCGAAATGCTATATCATTGTTTTATTTATTGAACAAACGCAGCCAAACTTGAGACCTCAAATCTAATGGCAAACATAAAGGGCCGTTGGACAGCTCTACCAGAGAATCCTTTGTTCCATAACATACCTTAATAAGTACCAAACTTCCAACTGAGTAATAAATGTCTAGCAAGGAGCTTGCACCATTAACCACAGTTTTAAGTCTAGAAGCGATGCCCTATAAAAAGAAGAAGAGAATCAGTTTCAATTCGTCCACATGCATCACATGCACTGTTTTAATCTGCGAACAGAATGAGCAGTAGAGACTTGAAAATACCTCAAATACTTCCTTCTTAACCTCACATTTCAAAATGCTATTAACCTTCAAGGCATAGTACAAGTCCTTTGGAGCCGAAAACGACAATCCCAGCTTCTCCAAAACAGACTTACAAGTAGCACCGCGTACATCTGGCCTCTCAATCCCAAGAATCTCAAACGATCTCAAGGCTTCATATGCGTCTTCCAGACTGTAACATTGCACCAGATCAAACACTAGCATTCCATATTTTTCATTCCGATTAGCTCATACCTCATACACAGACAGCACTGACCATACTAAATGAAACAATCGATCTCCGAATCTCTAAGCAGCTCGACATAGGCTTAATTTCTCTAATTTTGACACAATTTTATACAACAGTGGAAATGTAGCGCCATAGAATGTGAAAAACATTCGGTAAATTTCTACAAAACAAAGCAGTAAAAATCATTTGAGGGGTTTAATTAGGGCTTAAGATTCACCTCGCGAAAGATCCCTCCTTGGGCGCGAAGAGCTCCGAAGCCGCGGATCGGTGCGAGTCGGAGATCGGCTGAAAGACGGACGCTGCTTCAGACACGGTAATCGCAAAAACCAGCACCAGAAGAGCCACGTGGATTCTGGTAGCCATTCCTGAAACAACAACAACAACAACAACAACAACAACAAGAGATGCGTGAATTCCATTCAGTAGTACATTATAGGAAATTGTGGGAGAGCTAGGGTTTCATATCGGAGAGAGAGGAACGTACTCGAGAGAGCGTTAGGGGGTTTGGTCAGTCACTGGCACAGAGTCTACGGACGCGACGACGACTAGTGCGTGAGTGTGTGTGAGAGAGAGAGATCTCGACTCTTTTAATGGTCCAGAATCCAGATTACTTGTTTAAATTATTTTAATTATTCAAAATCAAAAAATGAATAATTAATTAAAAAATAAATTCAAATTTTTATTTTTATTTCAAAATCAAAAAATGAATAAATAACAAACAAATTGAACAAAAACTTGAACAAACCCAGGTAATCGATGAAAGCTTAAACCCAAAACATTTGAACATCGACAAACACTACTTTACCTCAAAATCATTTATTAAAGATAACAAATATTTTTTACATCGATCCATGCTACTTACACTATGATTGAAGAACATGAAGAACAACTTATCAAAATTATAATTTTACATGGATGAAATTATATCAGATTTGAAATTATGTGTCCTTTGATCCAGACCCAATAATGTATTAAAAAAACAACTGAAAATAATTTGTACATGCAATCATGTATGTTTTGAGATGATCCATTAATTTGTGATCAGCTGCTATAAACTACTATCAGATTTACATTCAATAATGTTGCATGAAACACAATTTGGCATATTTCATGGTTACTGTATACATGAAAGCATAATGAAATTAATATGCCAAGTACTTCCCTTATTTTGTGCTCGTTTACTCATTAAATGTGCTCGTTTACTCTTTAAAAATAGTCAAAAGTTACACACTAGTTACAACTTTTCTTTGCTAGAAATGCTAGCTAGCTACAAGCTACGACTCTACGAGTTATATTTGATTGAGTATCTATAACCCTTTCTCGAGGGGAAGTTCATTGACTTTGTTTAATTTTTTGTAGGTTTCTGATTCACCTAACAGTGGTATCTCACGGCCGGTGAGGGTGCCATTTGATACATTTTTGGGTAAAGAGGTCACTTCGAAGACTCTGGTTTCTTATGCTAGATCAGATCAGTGACGCGCATCGCAATTGTCCTAAGGGGCAAGTCTCCCCCATGCAGATGGGACATCTTCGCTGAAGCAGTTCTGTTCATGAAGAAACACCCCCACCTGAAGAAAATGGGGCAAATGAAGGGAGTGGAGGGGCACACAAGATGGAGTCCCAGCAAAAGAAAGTGGCCATGGAACCTCCAATTTTCCTTACTACACCTCCTTACTCTTCACACCTCCATTTTATTTTAATTTTATGAAATTGCTCACTAGACCTCTCATAAATACTCATTTTAACCTTATTAATGTAATTCATCTATAACCCATTAAATTTCTCACTACATCTCTGATCCTTATTTTATTTTATTTTCAGATAAAAGAATTAAATAAAATTTTCATCGTTGATACAAACGATTCTAATTTTTTTTATTCCGAACAAAGCACTTATCACATGATTGAACAATAAAATAATAACCGATCTTGAATTATTTTGAAGTAAAAATGTATATTTTTACAATGTAGGAATACAAAGATCGATCTTAAAGATATTTATTCTTTGAATATTACAAATAATCATTCATAATACACTACTTTATTTGATTGTAATTAAAAAAAAAGTCAAAAAGAGGTTACAAACAAACTATTAAAGACGAGTACTACACTACCGTAATCCAAAATTAAATGAAAAACAACTGTGCAATTCGTAGAGCTATCGATAAAAAAACACTTTAAAATAACCTATCAGTTTGAATAACAGTGAAAGAAAACAATATCGTAAGAATATAGAGTTTATTAACAGCTACAAAAGAAGAAGTTAATTATAGAGGTTTAATAAAATAGTTAATTATGATTTTATTTTATATCCTCATCTGTCATTTTGTATAAGGATAGTTTGTAATTATCTAATAGAAAACAAGAGGAGATCAATTGAGCAAATTAGGAGGTCTCAATAGAAAAATTCTATAAAAAAACAATAAAACCTTTAAAGACCAAGAAAAGGAAAAAAGACACAGGCCCAACCAAACGTCTAGAAATTAGATTAGAAACAAAACATAACCAGAGAGTACCAAACTGACACAAAACATGCATAGTATTATCCTGGACTTCAAATGGTAGGCCTGCTCTCCTGCGGAATGAAAGTAATGAGACAAAAGGGGATACTCTTAATGGAGGGTTGAGATTAGTCTATATATATATATATCTCTCTCTCTCTCTCTCTCTCTCTCTCTCTCTCTCTCTCTCTCTCTCTCTCTCTCTCTCTCTCTCTCTCTCTCTCTCTCTCTCTCTCTCTCTCTCTCTCTCTCTCTCTCTCTCTCTTAGACCAATCACAACCTTCCATTAGGTGTATCCTTTTTTCTCTTAAGATTCATCCCGCAAGAGAACAATCTTGCTTTAAATGGAGCCAGGTATGTTAACCACCTTCATGTACGGATTGATTTTCATTTCAGAGAGAGAAAAGCAAGCTTCACCTTCACGTACGAGTTCAACTTTCGATTGTTTTACCAGTCAGACAAAAGCAAGCTTAAATATCATGTTCATAGCCTTGAAAAATATGATACCCATGTTCTATATATATGTTATGATTATATGATTTCTATATATCTTGAATTTTTTTAATCTAAATAATATTTATTTCCATGTTGCAGGTGGAAAATATGGGGGAAATGATGATGAAATGGTTGAAGCCCGGTGGATATATTGTCTTCGGTTTCCACCAATATGGAGACTCTAAGAAAAAGAACAATCCAACCCATAACCGAGAATCCAGATTTTACACCAAGGTTTGCTCTCCTTACTTTGTCCTAGATTTTCTATAATTCGGTCAAGTGTTGAGTATGAAAGAAGACCCTTTTAGTAAGTCATTTCGTATTGTGAAAAAAAGTCAAATACAGGTAATAAATTAGGAACTAATTGGGTGATGGTTACTCATTTAGATCTTTTCCTTTATTTTAATTTTAAGGTTTCAGCTTTGGATCGGTAAGTCGGAGAAGGGCTCTAGAGAGTTATGTACCAAGCAATTTGAAACCAACAGAATAGAATTACTCTATCGTCAAATCCTATATCCCCAAATTTGTGTTGAAATCGGAAATGGCCCCCTGAGCCCAAAATCAATCAAGGAAAAAAGGAAACAGAAATTGAGATTAGCGGTGGGTAAAGATGAGCCTCATATGATCATAGCCCTTTCTTTTTGGTTTCTACATTCAATTTATTAATGATCATCGCCGGAAATAGGTAGAACGATCGGCAAGATATCACTGGAGATAGAGACAGGTAGCAGGGACGTGCTTGATGGGCCTCCTTTACATGGTAAGGAGAAAAAGAAAATTTACAATGCAGTAGTTACTAACCTAGGTCTTTTTCGTCTGTTCCAGTGGTTTTCACATGTAAAGTTATCTAGAACAAAAATAGTATGAACTTTGGACGTCTTTGCTAATACGGCTATTTTATCTACAACTTTGTAGGTTACATAAGAAGATTAAGCTCCTTATATCATGTTGTTTCTTTATTTTGGGTAAGCTCTTCATCTTTCATTTAGTTTGTTGAGCATTGGATTGTCATTGATTCCTATAGAGAGGTATTGCTCCCTTTAGCTCTTTTGGATCTTAAAACAAACTTTTATTTTGGTAACCAGCTGCAATTAGAAAGCAAGACCAAGCAGCTGCAAACCAGCCACTTCTCACTGAATCTTCGTTGTCGCTAAGACCAAGCAACTGCAAACCCTAAATGTTTGTTGAAATGCGGGATTGTTTTCTCTTTATTTTCATTGCTTTTTGTAGTGAACGTCCTATGGTTATACAGTTATTGGAGTGTGATATTTACATTTTTATGAACAGCTTCTTACCAAATATCTTGTTTCAAAGACAAATGAGGCCAAGATAAACATTATCAATGAAATTTGTGGTACTTTTAAGCCTGAAAGGTAGGATACCATCTTAACTTATCCCAATTCAATTCATTACAGTCTCTTTTAGTCTTTGATGCATTTGAACATATTAGTTCTATTGCAGGCCTACTTTACTGCTTGGCCCTAGGATTTGGCCAGTCTTCTTTTTTAAAGGCTCTATCAGGAAATCTGAAAAAAATTGTTCAAGGTTAGTAATTTTCTTTGAATGTCTCTTTAATTAGTTGGTTGGAGCTACTTTACTTCATAGTTGCTTTTAATTAATGACTTTTTCTACAACAATTCTCTAGCAAAGACACTTAAATGGACACAAGTTAGTTTTAATTCCCCTCGAAAACTTCTGCCTATGTAAGCCAAATTGACCTCCATATACTTGAGATGACAGTCAATGAAATACTTGACTTTTCAACATGATGTCAGAGTATTGGAAGATGAGTTGGTACATTTACTGAGTTCTGCATATTGAGTGATACGTTGTTTTTTTCATTTTTTTTTTTGCAGATCATTGATGCAGGATATATTAATGGTTTATTTTTGTTCATACAAAGATATTATGCTGGAAGTCAATGCAATGGAGAAAGAGGCAGGGATTGTTCCACATCTAGATACATGAAGATATGTTTCAAGCTTTTTTGATATATTACATTCCTTATTGAAAAGTTCAATTGCATGTTGCACTTTTGTTCACCACGTCTATGCACTGCTTTTGCTGATATTGACTTAATAACTTATAACATGTAATTTCTGTCGAAGGAGTAAAAAGTACCCTCCAAACGGATTACATATTGAAGGTCAATATGGGTGTGGAAATGTGTGTGGAAGATCTGTTATTGAAGTTCAAGGTGATCATTTATATGTTGATAAATGACATGTCTCATAGCATAAATGGTTGAAAACTATGTAGCATCAGTTCAATAGTTCTAGGCTTTAATAAATGAGAAAAGGAAAGTACAGAAGAAGTTAAAAATAAAATGGGAGTATACCTTACTTTCACGGGTGGATGAAACGTACAATTATTTTAATCTAATTAATGACATTTCTTATATTGAGTTCTAAAATTTTACTGGTATTTGCTATTTCTGCAGGTTTGAGAGAATTGAAAGTTGGAATCAATCAATATTTGCACATTTTGATTATAACTGTTGTATTTGAGTTTTTGAAAGTATTGATTCCAAATGATTGCTCCCACTCAGCAGGTTGAGTAGTTATCACATGTTTACCTTCATCTTAATTTTAAGGCTGATAATTGTTTGACTATAAAATTCTTTGATCACTGTGAAGTAAACTTTTGAGTTAGAGAAGATGAATTT
Source organism: Geum urbanum (assembly GCA_946800695.1). Taxonomy (NCBI): domain Eukaryota; kingdom Viridiplantae; phylum Streptophyta; class Magnoliopsida; order Rosales; family Rosaceae; genus Geum; species Geum urbanum. The sequence goes on along the minus strand of OX327007.1, from coordinate 40,461,842 downwards.
GAAACTTGATTCTCGTGTGTGATTTTGTTATCCAGTTGTTTGCATGTTCCATTCTCCTCATTTGATTCTTACCATTGGCATGGTTTTGAACTACTCAAGATAATAAGTTTCAGGTCATTGGGTATGTCAAGGTGTTGGCATTCTGTTGTTGTTTATCTATCTAGAGAATTTCGTTATGTCCAGCTAATTGATTTTGTACATAATTTACTTTGGAGCTGGAAAAGTATGCATTTAATGAAAAAGTAGGCATTTAATGGAAAACCTCGAGGTAATTTCTCTGGTGATCTATTACCGAATAGGATTGTTTATATGTCTCCATTATTTTCTTTCATTTTTCTACTATTGTCTACACCTTTTGTGGTGTTTCTTTGTGGTTTTTCACTATGTTTAAACTCCTTCATGCTGCACATGTAATATACTTTAATACACTATCTATCTGGAATGTAATGATTAAATTATTACCTAACAATCCATATATTTGTTGACCTTCCTATACTAAAAAATAACCTCTGTAGATGGAAATGATGGCCTACAACCTTATTGATTGTGGTTGTGTTCTTGTTTTTTCTCACAGTTGGAGAACTACAAGAAAAGAATGTCAAGTTTGATAATATTATGTCAAGTTCATGACATTGATTAACCTGGAGACTTGAATTATTATCTCGGGAACTGATTATGGTAAGTGTGTTTGAGCAATATTCTTTATTCAGTCTAATTTCCAAAAGCTCATTTATTTTGTGCATATAATTCTTGCATGTTATTCGCAAATTGATTGATTGATTTTAGAAAACTGAAATCTAGTAAACTCCTAATTGTCGCCCCTCTCCAATATCATGCTCATTCTCATTCTATGTGCAAGTGTTTGGTACTACACTAGCAAATAAAATTGTACTAGCAAATCAGTTATTATATGGATCTCAATGTCCTTCAATATGTTGGTCAATATAATTTATATCTTTTAACTCAGTCTCTTTGTTTTATATTCATTTCTAAAAATTAGGTTGCACAATGTCTTTTCCACAACTGAAATGGCATCTGTTATGATGAAGAAATCAATTTTTTCAATATCTTCTAAGCATAGACACAAGTTTACTTTATGTATAGCTTGCCATCAATTTTAATAGGCATCTTCGATTTATATCTCAACTGATATCAATTATTGTATAATGCAATTTCTGTTACCTTTTAACTTGCTTGAATGTAATTCACAATTTCTGCACAGGCACTTACCTTTTGTGAATTCAAAGGTTGCACCAAAATGTGATAGAAGACTTATTTTCCCTTTTTAATACAAAGTGATAGAGGATCCGCGGGTATAAATTTTGCTACAAATTTTGCTGTCATTTAAATTGTAGTTTAAAAAAATTATTCAATTTGCGCAGATGTTTTCATCACAACTATTTTTCAAATTCAAAATTTTCCTAGTTCTACACTACTCCCAATAATGAGCCAGACAGAGAGTGATATCTTGCACCGTCACATATTTTCACTTATTAATTATATGTTTTTACCGATTAATCTGATTTATCCTATGTCTGAGAAAAGAACTCGAAAGTGTACCATATGGTATTCGACAATTTTACTCATTCTAATAATGCAAACCACACTTTTGAAAATCAACACATCATACAAGCCCGCTCTTGATAGGTAAATTAACTTATCTACGAATTAAAGAATTATTTTTTTATAAACAAAATGTGAATTTGTTATCTTATAGTAAAAAATTATCTATAGTATTACTTATCTTCTTCCTTCAACATTTTTTTACATTTACAAATCGTTTTTCATCTCAATCACGATCGTTGTCAGCCGTTTGTCACATCATAAGTTTGCACTAATCAATTATTCTTTAACATGAAAAATTATAACAATACTGATAAAATCGCCCTAAGGGGCGGGTAGCCACCTAGTGCATTGTGCGTTCTGATCATCCATACGAGTATGGTGTTTGCATCTTTGATATTAAAAAAAGAGAGGCTAAACCAATAGAACTATATGATAGCAAAATATTAAGGGGATCATTTATTTATTTTTGTTCCAGTTTGTTATGATTTATATATGCCAATGATAATCTAGCTAATTGGTTTCCTTTGTTAATTCTAGAATGGGCAAATTTAGATAAAAACCTCTTGGAATCAATTCTAGAGAGATTATCGTCACCATCAGACTACTTGCAGTTCAACAATGTTTGTAAGCCATAGCACTCTGTAGCCAAAAATAATCTAGTCCAACTCTCTAAAAGGACTATACAATCAAAGGATTATGTCTTCAAGGTTTCATTGTCATCAAACCCTGTCACTAGTACAAAAACTGTTTCAGACAACTGTGCTCACACAACTGAATGTTTTGAGTCTGTTGTCCCAAAGTGGAGACAACTGCGCCGTATGTGCTTCAGTTGTTGGAATGTCGTTTAAACATTATTTTTTCGTGTGGATCCATTTTTGAGAAAGATTTGAGATTTGTTGAAAAATTCAGACAACTGAAGAAAAAAAATTAGTTGTCTTAACTTATTAGAAAGACGTTCAGACGACAAATATTCATTTCAGTTGTCTGATAGCATTTAAAATTCATGCTCTTCAGATAACAGTAATAACGGTCAGTTGTCTGAATCACACTCAAGCTGAAAAAATTCTAGGTAATATTTAGCGGCAATTAATTGCGCTCATTTTCTCTCTCCCAATCAACCCAAAACACTTTAGAAAAAAAAATCCCCCTCGACCTCCCTTACTCTCTGAAACCTCATCTCTTCCTCTCTCTTATCGTAGATGAGCGGCTTAGACCCATTCAATCATTTTTCTTCTCCCTCACGTCGAACTTAAACCCAAACCCAAACCCTAGGATCCCTAATCGCTCAAAGTTCTTCTTGGAAGCTAGGGTTGTTAGGTTCGATGATGTCGTCGAAGGTGGCGAGGATAAGCTTGATGGATCCCCAATTAGCACTGAAGAGGACAAAGGTAGGGCTGCGATTCAGTAGAACCACTGCGAGCTCCAAGCTCAGCTACCACCTCACCGCCATTGATTCGTCCTCATCTCCTCAAGGTCATCGACTCGCGATTTTCAGACTTAGTCCTCAAGCCACTGCTCGTTGCTTGGTCTCTCAGAATTCCCTGGGGTGTCTTGAAGTAAACTCTCTTTCTCTCTACAATTGATTTCTGCTAAGTTTGAGTATTTAAATTTTATGGTCGGATGATTTGGGTTTGACTTTGTGATTCACAAGCTCATATAGATAGATAGATAGATAGCTTGATTTGACTTTGGTTAGATATAGACATATAGTGATCGAGTTTGATATTACGATAAAGATGGGAAATTTTAAAGTAGAGTGTTGTTGTGATTTAGCTTTGCTACTTTGCAAAGCTTGTACTATATTTTTGGCATTCGCTTTGTAATGTCTTATTACATGTGTTTAGTTTGATTCTTATTTGTGACTTTTGTGTTCACAGTACTATCTCAACTGAATTGGGAGGAGCACCCTTTGGGTAAGCATTTGTTATATGTACTTGTATCTATATAAGTGGTTGTTATACACTTGATTATGTATTATTCCTTTAGTTAATTATTGGTAGAAGTCTGATTTCTTGCAAATGGTCTATTGAAAGACAAACATGTCGATAGTAGTGAATTCAGTCCTTTACATTTTGTATTGCACTTGAGTGCAGATTTGGCATGTTCTTGAAATAGCTGAAGGTTTATATACATGTGAAGTTAAAGTGAGATTCTGTGGGGCATACAGATGATCTCTCTTGTTCTTCATATGGATTTATGTTGACTTCCTTTAATCCTAGAGTTTGTGTTTACTGTGGTAATTTTCTATATGTTGAATACAGATAACAAAAGATTATTCTCACTATGAGTTCATGATCCACCTCCCTGGATACTGCCCAAGTATGTAGTCTTTATTACTTATCTCTCTCTTTGACTGTGTGGTTTATTATGGATTTCTCTTGAACTCAATTTATATGTTTGCAGTGCTTGCTTTTGTGGTACAAATGGATTTTGATTGTGTCAAGTGTAAGACGAGCATTACGCGTATGTTTCTGGATGGGAAATTTTCCCCACCAGTGAAATGTGATCTAATGGGTTGCAAGAGTATGAATTTTATTCCAAATCGATCTACTGCACAAGCTATAGATTTTCAAAAAATAAGGTAGATGCTTTTAAGTTTTGGATAGAATTATGGAGTTGTGTGTTCATAGCTACCTTTATTGATGTTGTTAAGTACTATTCTTTGATTTTAATTAAGGATGCAAGAGCTCCTAAAGCCTGAGGATCATGAAGAAGGCCGGGTGCCTCGAACAGTAGAATGTGAACTTCTTGAAGATCTTGTTGATGCATGCATCCCTGGAGATGTGGTGACAGTCACTGGGATTATAAGAGTCATTAATAATTACATGGACATTGGGGGAGGTAAACAAGTTCTTTGGAGTTCACTGCAATGTTTCGAAACCACTATATATCTTATTCTCAAGTATATCACACCTTCAACTAATGCAATAGGGTTATTGTTATGATTGTTTCAGGAAAGTCAAAAGGGAAAAGTCAGGGAATTTACTATTTATATCTAGAAGTTGTTTCTGTTATAAACTCTAAGTCACAGTCTACACCTGATGGTGGACAAGATTCTAGTTTTAATTTTGGGATTGTAGCACTTGTTGACTCGTTTACTTGAAGGGATTTAGAATTCATAGTCAAGTTTTCAGAGGAACATGGTCCAGATACCTTCCGGCAGCTACTTCACTCCATTTGTCCATCTATCTATAGTTATGAGGTTGTAAAAGGTACATGCTAATGTTTTCATTTCACGTTGTTAAAGATATTCATGCCAATATATGCTGCAGTTATCTCCTAGTTTAGCGCCTTCCATTTATCTTGTAGTTTGCCACTGTTAGTGTTATAGCAATGCGACAAGGATCTATATTTGACAATGTGACCATGTTTTTTGTTCTTTAAATTCTTAGCCCGTTGATATAGTGGTATAACAAGGGTAATTAATTTCTTCAACGAGGATAATGCTGACACTCTTTAGAGGTGTAAGGAAGCACTCAAACTATCAGAACAAGGTTCCTGTCAAAGGAGACATCCATGTTATAATTGTCACTATACTTTTACTCCCTCATGCTAATTTGAAGGAACTATTTGTTAAGGATTGTTTTCTAAAAAGAGAAGACCAATTTCCACCTCCTCGTTTTATTAGGTGATCTTGGATTAGGCAAAAGTCAAATACTTCAAGCAGCAGCAGTGGTCTCTCTGCGAGGTATTTATGTATGTGGCAATGCCACAACCAGAGCTGGCCTCACTGTAGCTGTTGTAAATGATTCTATTACAAGTGATTATGCTTTTGAAGCAGGTATTTTCTTTCATTACTATTCTTCGTTTACTTCCACTTATCATTGGCTTGTGATTGGTTAAATTTAGCAATAAGAAAATTGAATATTCTTCTTCCTGTACTTACTAGGGGTATATTATAATCAAACAATACTGAATATTCCTCTTCCTGCACCCCATGTGATGGGTCATAATATCATTATTTTGGTTCTCCAATGATATATTTTAAGCTACTATACTAAAGATGATATATATGAAAAATATTACGGGACTGAAGACAGCTAACTCTACATGATTTGAAACCTATAATATTTCCTAAGTAATGAAGAAGTACAAAATACTAACATTATCTAAATGAAAATCGAATTTATGTGCCATGTACTTGCAGACAGTGGCTTGTGCTGTATTGACGAATTCGACAAAATGACTTCAGAGCATCAGGTTTGTCCCCTAGGAATTCATATTCCCTCTACTTTGTAACTTCCAAATACCAGGAGTTTTTTTACTTATGTTGGATTGCTGCAGTCCCTACTGGAAACCATGGAACAACAGTGTGTGTCTATTGCAAAGACTGGATTAGTGGCAAGTTTGTCAGTGCGAACATCTGTCTTAGCAGCGGCAAACCCTGTCAGTGGTCATTATAAGTAGTGTTCTTAATTTGTTGGTTCATAGATTATTATGATACTGGTACTTGATCAATAACATCTCATACTTTGTTTATGTCTGAGTTTACGCTGTATCACATTACAACTCATAACAATTGTATATAGTTCATTAGTTTTACTGTAGCTTTGCTATCATGAAAGTTCAATAGCAAGTTTTTGATACCAGTACTCCCAAACTGCAGTCGTTCAAAAACTGTGAACAAAAATCTGAAAATAAGTGTTGCTCTCCTCTCACGATTTGATTTGCTAATTAAATGCTTCTGGTTCAGAAAATCCAACATGACAAGGTGCATAAGGGATAGATATGAGCGGAGGTCGTTCTTTGGTTTCAAGGTTGAGACTTGACCCAACCTTTAGGGGAGACTTAATTGCTGGACTGACTATTGCTAGTCTCTGCATTCCTCAGGTAACTTAGCTGCTTGTGTGAATATAAGTTAATAAGTTATATATATATATATATCAGATTCTATATGCATGGGATTTATATGTTTCCATAGCTCTAATGATTCTCTCCACTGGGATATCAAGATATTGGCTATGCAAAGCTTGCAAATTTGGCTCCTCGATATGGACCATGTAATTTGTGCTACTCAACAATACCTTTGTTGCTTATACTGTTGGACCTTAAAGTTAGAGTGCTAGACTAATACCTCTCTTCTGCCTTTTTAGACTCTAGTTTCGTTCTGACATTCACAACAACCTTTTTTGCAGGGATTATCCAAGCCTGATGGTGTACACCATTTATTTGAAGATATTGCTAAGGAGCTCGAGAAACAAGTTAAGTTGTACCTTGCCTTCCTATGTAATTATGGGTTGTATGGAATATGACCAATAAACCTAGCTTTGCATTCCATTCAAAACTATGTATAAGAGGATCCTAACTGCTTTGTGATAATTGCAATGTTTCAGTAGGTTAAAAGAGGGCAATTAGAGTACACAATGAAGGAGATTGACATCGTGCGAGCAGAGTGGGCAAAGCAGGCAATGGTGTACTTGGATTAGTTTCAGTACTAGGTTGTATGTTTATGTGGTTTAATTTTATGTGGACATCTTAGGTAGTTATCTATTCCATCATAGGAATTGAAGAACAATTATGAAGCCATGGGTTTAGGCAGTTGGTTAGGCTAGGGTTTATGGACTTAATGTCATGCTTTTGGATAATTTATATTTTGCTATGGACAACATGTATTTTGCTACGTAGCTAGCTACTTAAGTTTGATGCTGAATACGTACGTATGTTGAATATTTGAGCTATATATATAGGTTGCTTTGTGTTGAGATCGTGTAGAAAGTGGTTTGGATACATATGTGTACAGGCAACTAAAGACATATCAAATTAAAGTCTGTCTTGTAAGTCATGTATAGGCAACTAAAACATACCAAAGTCTGTTCTGTAACTTATGTACAGACAACTTAAAACAGATCAATTTCTGTCTTCTGAGTCATATGGACAATTCAAACAACTGAAATGAAGTTGTTAGTTAGGGATTCACACAACAAAATATTTTATGATCACCATTGTTTCAGTTAAACAAAATTGTTTAAAGATCAATCTAACAACAGATATCACTAAAAAAGCAACTACATACATACCAATCTGACAACTAAATGTTTTAAACTTTGTCGTCAAACTAAACTTCCAACAACTTAATATATGTGCTTACTAATTACTTTAGACAACAAAATACTTAATGAAATTCAGTTGTTTAGAACTAACTGCCACATAAGATATTTTGTTGTCTTCCATCATGTCACACAACAAAATATCAGTTGTTTGATATAATATGAAACATCAGATACATCCTTAAATAGACACATTTTCGGACCTTTTAAACAACTGAATTAGAGTTGTTAGAAGACATGAATCAAACGACCGATTTTTCAGTTATGTGAGCTCAATTCAGACAATTACTGGATATACAACAGATTTTCAAGTGGTTCAGACAACGGATTTCCGCAGTTGTCTGAAGCACTTTTTGTATTGGTGTGTATTGCATAAAAATCATTGCATCGTGATGGTCATATATATGGAATTATGTCAGTTAGCGTTCGTGAGGCTCGGTACAGACACAACATGGACTTATATAAATACTGGTCCTAATGGACAAGGGCTCTAATTGATGAAGTCATTAGTGTCAAAGACAAATTCTATGTTGTTGGTAATAAAAACAGAATTGATTCTTTTGTTGTCACTGTCGAGTCCAACACAGATATGGAACAAGTCACATGCATTACTCGACCAAAGGTCTTCCTCAAGAATTATCTTGTGTTTACTGATGAGAAAGAACTGCTTATGGTAAGTAAGTACATGCGATACATGGGGCTCCACAAACGTGTGACCATAGGGTTTAAAGTGTACAGATTGTAGTTTGACAAATGTGAGTTGGTTGAGAAACAAGAATTGGGTAATGATGTTGCTCTTTTCGTGGCCAAACGTTTCTGTATTGAAGATCAGGATGTTTATCAAACTGCAAATACATTAAGTCAAATAAAACACAAGAATTGGGGAATTGTTGATCACTCCTAAATTGGAATATATATATATATACACAAGATTACTTACTATTTTATAAGGAAATTATTTACACCTACCTAATCACATAATATACACCTCTTAATATTCCTAGGAGTGTGACTCACTCCAACACTACTCCTCAAGTTGGAGCATACAAGTCTCGAATGTCCAACTTGTCAAGTGAGTCACTGAAGGTTCTGGACGAAACAACTTTGGTAAGGATTCTCCTTTGAATCTCTTTTGAATGAACAATTGGGAATGGAATAATACAAGCATGTAGATTTTCCTTGATGAAGTGTCTATCAATCTCTACATGCTTCGTTCGATCATGTGGAACATGATTACGTGCAATCTCCATTGCAGCAGTATTGTCACAATAAAGAGGCATTGACCGCTTCTGCTTGAAACCTAACTCTCCTAGCAAATACTTCAACCATAACAACTCACAAACTCCTCAAGCCATACTTATGTACTCTACACTGGAATGAGCTACCACATTCTCATTCTTGCTCTTCCAAGTTACTAAATTTCCACCAACAAATGTAAAGTAGCTAGCCAAAAGTAGAACACATGTTAGTAATGTTACCTGTTCAGTCTGCATCAGTGTACCCACTAGTTCCTAAATCTTCATGCTTACGAAACATAAGGCCTTTACCAGGAGAAGACTTCGAGTACCTCAAGATTCTTATCACATCATTCATTTGATCCTCACTAAGATTGTGCATATATTGACTCACCACTCTAACAACATAAGTAAGATCAGATCTAGTGTGAGACAAGTAAATTAATAGCTCAACTAACCTTTGATACCGAGACTTATATGTAGGAACTTGATCAGGATACTCTACAATTCGATGATTATGTTCAATAGGTATATCAACTGGTTTACAGTCAAGCATACTAGTTTTTGCCAACATATATATCTAGGACTCAACATGATACAGTTCTTGTTCCGGGCTACCTTAATACCCAAGAAATATTTCAAGTTTCCAATGTCCTTCATCTTAAATTCAGAAGATAACTGAACTTGCAATTTCTTGATTTCATTAGTGTCATCACTTGTCACAACCATGTCATCCACATAAATGATCAAAGAAGTTAGCTTACCTTGCTGGTGTTTTAGGAACATCGTGTGATATAAATTGCTTTGCCTATACCCAATCTTCTTCATGAAAGCTTTGAACATTCTAAACCAAGCTCTTGAGGACCGTTTCCATCCATACAAAGACTTCTTCAATCTGCACACCATCTTCTCCCCTGTAGAAGTATCATATCTTGGAGGTGGATCCATATATATTTCTTCATTCAAATCTTCATGAAAAATGTATTCTTCACATCAAAATGTTGCAAGGGTCAATCCAGATTAGTTTCCAAAGATATGAGGACTCGAATGGTGTTGATTTTTGCAACTGGTGCAAATGTCTCATCATAATCCGCTCCATATTTTTGAGTATAACATTTTGCAACCAACCTTGCATTGTACCTGTCAACTGAGCCATATGCATTATGCTTCATAGTATAAGCTCATGTACACTCAACGGTCTTATTTCCAAGTGATAAAGGTACCAAGTCCCAAGTACCATCCTTGTTGAGAGCATCCATCTCAACCTCCATTGCCTTAACCCACTTCTCCTCCTTCATTGCATCTTGTACTTTACTAGGAAGAGACACAATATGTTGTTGATTCACAAAGGCTACAAAGGGTTTAGACAATCTATGGGTTGACACATAATTAACTACAAGATAATTGGCTTTAGCTGACAAGAGAGGCTCATATTTCTTTGAAGTTTGACCATGGGTTAACCTATCAGGCTAGACTTTTCTAGACTCGGGTTCAGGTACACTAGAACTTGATAAAGGAAGACTACTATATATCTTAGGTGATGACATGTCAGGAGAGATTGTTGATAGAGAGGGAGATACTGGACTTGCATATATAGCTTCTCCAACTGACGATTGATCACTGACTAATTTTCTCCTTTCAACGTGTCGGACAATTGTTCGACATGTCGAAGACTTTTTGAAATTGGTACAGATTTTGGAACAAAAAATTCAGCCTGAAACTGTTCGAGGGGTCGAGGAGAATTGTTTGACCCATCGGATGAGATGTTTTGGAACTCCCTGCACCTATTTTTTACGAGTCGATTGTCCACTTCGATGTGTCAAAATTCACTTTCAGAAACAGAGACTGCTTGGGAACCTTCAACAGGTCAAAGCTCATATTATGTTTGATTTTGGACACGATTTTGGACGGGTTTATTGTCTACTTCGATGTGTCAAATTTCACTTTCAGAAATGGGGACTGCTTGGGAACCTTCGATAGGTTAAAGCTCATCTTCTATTTGATTCTGAACATGATTTTTGACAGGTTGAAAATCACCTGCGACTAGGTCACTTTCAACTGTAACATTAACTTTCGTTCCTCCAAATGAGTCATCATAAAACATATTCTCCTCCTCCTCCTCACCCAGAGTCATTGTGGGAGAGAAGTAACACAAGTCTTCACTAAATGTGACATCGATCCATGGTGACATAAAACTTCTGAGATGGAGCTAGGATGGTAGTACTTGTATCCTTTCTGGTGAGAACTATAGCTAACAAACACACACTTGAGAGCACAAGCCTCTAACTTAGATCTTTGATTCTTATAAAGATGAAAATAAGCCACACAACCAAAGACACGAGCATGAATTTTGTTGAGAGATGGGATGGCAACATGTTTAGACAATACATCAAATGGAACCCGATTATGAAGAGATGCAGATGGTAAGCGGTTGATGAGATGGAAGATACAGAGTACAGCTTCTCTCTAAAGATACTTTGACATATTTGCATTCAACAAGAGAGCTCGTCTCATATCCAACAAATGACGATTCTTCCTCTCAGATACTCCATTATGTTCAGGTGTTTTGAGGAAAAGTAGTTTGATGAATAATTCCATGTTCTTGGAAATATTCCTTACAAGAGTGATTAACAAATTCTCCTCCGTTGTTCGATCTAAACACATTCACACAAGCATTATATTGAGTTCGAATTTGGCTATGAAACGCAGTAAATGTAGAAAATACAACATCCTTCTTTTTCATCAGTACCACACATGTCAATCTTGTATAATTGCCAATGAACAAATTAAAGTATTTCATTCCTGACAGACTAGGATTCTTTGAAGGTCCCCACACATCTGAATGAATTAACTCAAAAGGAGTTGAACTGGTATGAGAGCTTGAAGAGAAACTAGATATGTGGCTCTTAAAAAAGTACAAGTTTCATAATGGAGACTAGACTCATTTATTCCCAAAATTAAGGATGACATAGATTTCTTCTTAACACCCAAATAACGGATGACCCAACCGGCGATGCCAAAATCAGATTTCTTTAACTCAGTTAGAATTCAATGTCAGGGCAACAAGTTTTGATGGCCCTCGTGTCTTCTCGCTATACATGCAATCTAAGTGAAACAGTCTTCCCTTCCGATCTCCCTTGCCTATTATTTTCTGAGTACATAGATCCTGAAATACTACATACATAGGATAAAACGTGACAAAACATTTATTTTGAAAATTCAATTCTGATACTGACAACAGATGATGAGACAAAGAGGGAATATAAAGGCCATTATTTAATACAAAAGATGGAGTAATTTGGATTGACCCAATACCTCAGACCAAAAAAGACACACCATTTGCACTAGACACTTCAAGTACAAGAGAAGATGACACTCAAAAATAAGGACTTATCAAATATCTTATAATTAGACCATTCAAATGCACCAAAATTAATTATCCATTTATCACCACCAATAAAGTCAGAAACTTTCAAAACAATACCAATTTTACCTTGATGTTTCTCAATTAGAGAAACATTACCCTCCATGTGGCCTTGACTCTCCATACCATAGAAAGCAGGTTCTTCAAACAACAAAATATCCAAAGCCATGACAAATTCTTCACAAGGGAACAAGACAAGAAACAAGTGAACATGATCAAGGAACCAATCGGACAGGACAGATTTCGAAGGGTCGAGAGATTTTTGTTGACGCGTCGAACAAGATAGGACATGAAGATTCAGACAAGGAACAAGGATAGATTCACAGTGGAAACAAGGTCAGGTCTTCAAGATTTTCAAGATCAAACCTAGGTTCTAAAGCCAAGTCAAATAGAACATAGGAGTTGAGAAATTTTTTGATATATTGATCACTTCCGAATTGAAATATATATACAAGACTACTTAGAGGTCAACAAGAAAACTATTTACACCTATTTAATTACATAATATACACCTCATTATAATCCTAGGAATGTGACTCATTCCAACACTTTATTTATGACTTTGGCCATCAAGATGATGTTGGTCGACGGTTTCATCTAGATTTTGGTGTTACAACGTCAAAACTCTAACCATTTCTTAACTGTTCACACCACTTGCTACGTCCCTTTTGGAAGCGACAGAACATCCAGCGCTCTGGATCGTGCCAACATTGAAGTTGTAAAATGAATGTGTTCATCATGTTGTTCTTTCTAGTATATTTGTGTCTTATATTGAAATTGCTCAATTTATTTCCTTAGAAGAAAATAAAATAGTTGATGCTTTTGTTGAATTTGGATTTTTATTTTTGAGTTTTGTTATGTGGGACTCCCCATATTTGTAGTGAAATGGTCTTCCTCAGTTTCATTTTCTATTGAAGTGATATTAGGAATCGCTATTCAGTTTCCCAGAAGCATTTTTAGGGGCCTTCTGATTCACATTGGTGAAATAGCATTTTGATTCACAATCACTACATTTACCTGGCTACAAGACGTAAGGCGCTTGGGTAATGACTGGTTGATTAGGTTAAAACATAACAATATCAACTGGCATCGAGAGATTAAGCCATATTGAAAACTGGGATTGTCATTCCAAATCCAATTTGTTTTTAATTGAGATTGTCATTTGTTATAACGAATGTAAGAACGAACACATATTTACGTAGTTTACTAACAATGTGTTAGCTACGTCTACAGGTAGAGGAGAACAATTTTATTAATCCTTGAGGAAAACGAATTACAGATTACAGAATACCACATTAGGTTAATAATCTAAAAGATATATAAATACTCCCGAATAATAGACCTAACAAAAAACTACAGTCCAGCATAACAGAAAACTACACTACAGCGAGACCCCTGTATGCCGCCGGCATCATACCTAATTCAAGGCATATTCTAATATCATTCCAGATTGATTTAAATTTTTTAAAAAAAAAATCAATTTTTTAATTGTTTCCTAGTGCTGATAGGATTAAGTTTTTTAGTTTTGCTTTTCTTATAATGAAGTTAACCTACAAATATCTCCGGGCATACATAAAGCAGATCGAAGGTTCTCGATTATCGATCTGATAGTTTGCACAGAATGAAAGCTGCAAGATCTAGTTGGTCCGCTTTAGCTGATGAAAGTATTCTAGTTGAAGTTCTCTCAAAACTGCCTCTCTAGTCTATACATAGGTTTAGGTGTGTATCGAAAGAGTGGAATGCTCTCACCAGCACTTCTTATTTTCTGGACAGACATCGTTTCCACAGCTCTCGCCGTCTTCTCCTCATCTCCCCAGCCTCTCTAGGTTCCGCAAATTGTCATGAGAAACCAGTTGGAGTCTCATTACTTGCCGACGAAGAAACGGTAGTCTCAAGTTTGAAAGTACCTTTCCTCCCCAACGATGCAAGATGGGATTTACGAGTTGTGGGATCTAGTAATGGGTTTGTAAGTTGTCTTCAGATCCTGCAGTATGTTGAGCGTTTTCCAGTGGCCGTAGTAGTATGGAACCCAGCAGCAGACCAATTTGATAATTATCATCTTCATCGTTTCGGGCAAAGACTTCACAATGTTACTCATCACCAACCTCTTATAGGTTTTGATTACATGCATAGAATCAATGGGTACAAGTTGGTGACGATTTGCCCATATATTCCTTCTTGTCCCCTTCATGATCCAAAAGTAGTTTACGTACTTTCGAGCAAAAGTAGTGAATCAAAATACACACTCTTTTAGAGTAGTTCAAGAGGAATTTAGTCTATCATGCAAAATGTGTTATACAACTCACTCGGTTACACTTAACGGGGTGCTGTATTGGTTGGCTGAGCATGCATCGCTTGGGTGCCTAGTGATTGCATTCAATTTACATGATGAGGCCTTTGAGACTAAATGGAGCCACGATAATTACGCTATGTTGGTGAGAGTAACATAGGATTTTGATTGGGTCCAAAATTATCTCATTTTTATCATTTTCAATTCGTGCTTTTAAATTTGAGACCATTCATTCTGTATGTTATTGGTTGAAGATCAATTTTACAAAAAATGAATCAAAATGGAGATCATTTGAGTATCCAATTTTGCAAAACAAATGAACGGTTATGGTGAATTTTAGCATTACAGTAACAACCGTTCATTTGTTTTGCAAGATCGGATATCCAAATGATTTTCATTTGAAAAGAGATGAGAATAAACACAGATTAAACTTACGAAAAACAGATGGAAATCCGATCCCAAGAATCAACCAATCACTGGGTAAAGGTCGAGAATCAAACAAAAAACAATAACCAAGAAAATGAAAAAGAGGAGCCACATGCAGACCTCATCATCACCCGCCGTGAAGGAAACAAAAATCAATCACTCTCTTATAACAACGTCAGAACAAAAACAGAGAGAGAGGCAATTACGGCCAGCGACGGCCGGGCGAAGGAGAGCAACCTCGTTTGGCGGTAGCGTGATTTGGGGGGAGGGAGATGGAGAGGGCAAAACTGAATAGTACATTTTAAAATTTTATTTCTGATTATTAACTCATTTAATTTTTAACCAATAAGGACATGCCACATGTGTGTACCCAATAATTTTGCCGTAAAACAGTAGCAGAAACTACTAAGCAACTGAATACAGTTGAGAAAACTAGGCTTCTCTCCCTGATCTCCACATAAGAAGCGGGAATAGAGACTCCTAGCAACAAAAAGGGAAGCAAAACGACAGCCCAAGGATCAAAATCAAAGACGATGGTGGCCTATTGGACAATTTGCAGGATCCAATCGAATCGTTGCTGCAAAACCATGGTCAGTTGAAAGTGCTTTTGCAATGAAACCAGTGCTGCAGTTAAAAACCCTCTGGAGTAAAAAATGTAGTTGAGACCCATTGAAATCATTAATAGAAGCATTCAAATGTGGATTCAATTCTGGCAGTTTACTGTTTTGAATGCTCCTATGACTATGAGCTCAAATATGTTTAGACCCATTACTCCTAAAGATATCGTAATAACAAGCCATAAAGTATATAGAAACCAAATACACCGAGAAATCTTTATAACAATAAACAGTCTTCAACAATCTGTGCTATTACTACATTACAGTCCGATAAGCAAATGTCCGATAAAATCTAGACACTTCAAAAGAAGACTTCTGGGTGTAAACTGCATAAGAGAAGATACAAATGCAGCTTTAACCGACCCTGTGAAGTCTTCAGTACTTGAGAGGAGACTGCTGGGTTGGCAACAATCCGAAGCGTTTCTTCAAAAGAAATCTTTGCCTTGAATACTTGTCATCAGGGGAGAAGCGAGCTACAGATCATAAAGGAGATCAAAACAGATTAGAAACAAACAGATCAGGAACAGGAAACAAACATATCAGCTATAGTTTTGTTAAGATCTACTCTTCATTAGTACAACATGATCAGTAAGGGGCACTGGATTCAAGATCCAGATTTGAGTGGGTGTTTTATTATGAACAGAGCCCTAGCTCGGTTTGCATTCTAATCTCATCTCAAAGATAACCAAACTCAATACGTCATCATATTAAACAGCACATTCCAACCAATACAACAAACAATATTACATCCGATATTGCACTGAGCAACCTGTCAATAACATAAAAGTTCAGCAACTATATATGTTGAAATTACCATAGCCAGCAACAAAAAGATTCTTCATACTGGCATATTGTAGCTTCAAGATGATATATCAGTAGGTGGACTGTGGTGATTTACTCTTTTACATATGTAATTGGATTTTACCATATCTGTTATTCAAATTCAGCAGATTCAAGTTTTTTGTATAGCACAGTTTATTGTTTTATATCGATTCCATAAACACTCTCATCACAGTCCATAAAGCAAAAAAATTCTTTACATCAAATTAATTACAAGCAAAAATGATAGCTGCTCTTCATAAAACACCTTACCAGGATGGGCAGATTGAGTAGCCAACCCAAGTGGTGATTCTTTCTGCATTCAGGAAAAGCAACCAACACTAAGTCAAAACCAACATCCGCAATAATCAAAAGGTGCCCATGAATAACAAACCTTGGTGGTGTAGACTTTATCGCCATTCTCGTTTATGTAGTACTGAAGATACATGGTCACTCTTCACTCTTCAATCTGCTGATAATCATGAATCCAATAAAACGATTAGAAGCCCAGCGCGAGCTTCTTCAGGAAAAAAGAAGAAGTAGTTATTACTTGAATGATAAACCCTAAATCCATACCTGAAAGCTCGAAAGTGGGCGGAAGAGAGAGTCCAGCAGTCTCTAGGGTTTAAGACGAGGAAAGTGAGATTCTAGAGAGACGCATACATATAGCTTTTACGGTCGGGTCGGATCTTACACCCGGCCGAACATAATTAAACCCAAAAGGCCCAAACATAACAGAAGCAGGGACCACGCATCTTCTCTTTTACACACGGTGTGTTGTTGACATTTGAAGCAAACCCACGTTTCTGCAGAGCTCAGCTCTCTCCATCCCCGCACCTTCCTTCACTCCGTTTCTTCAAATCCAAGTCTTGACATTCTTTCTACATTGCCGGCCAGAAAGCTAGAAACCTTTTTATTTTTGTTGGACTCTGTTTGTGTGTGTGTGTGTGTTTGATTCGGAGAGCGAAACGATGTCGTTTGAGGAGGAGGAGGAGTCATTCGAGCACACGCTGCTGGTGGTGCGTGAGGTGGCGGTGTACAAAATCCCGCCGCGGTCGACTTCGGGCGGGTACAAGTGCGGCGATTGGCTTCAGTCTGACAAGATCTGGTCGGGTCGGCTCCGGGTCGTGTCGTGCAAAGACCGGTGCGAGATCCGACTCGAGGATCCCACCTCCAGCGAGCTCTTCGCCGCCTGCTTCGTCGCACCGGGCCAGCGCGAGACCTCCGTCGAGACCGTGTTAGACTCGTCGCGCTACTTCGTCCTCAAGATCGAGGACGGCACCGGGAAGCACGCCTTCATCGGCCTCGGGTTCGCCGAGCGGAACGAGGCGTTTGATTTCAACGTTGCGCTCTCCGATCACGACAAGTACGTCAAGCGTGACAGCGACGCTGACGTCACTGCCGGCGGAGGCGACGACGACCACATTGATGTTGACCCGCTCGTCAATCAGAGATTGAAGGTAGGAGTATCTGATAAGTTCGAATCTTCACTACTACAATTGACTGAATTGACTTGTTCTTAGCTATATATTGATTGAGTTGGATTTGCGATCTGCAGGAAGGTGAGACGATAAGGATAAATGTGAAGCCGAAGCCGACGAGTGGGACCGGGATGCTGTCAGCAGCAGGGCTATCCGGGTCGGCGAAGCCCAAATCGCCGGCTTTTAGCCTGGCTCCGCCGCCGGGGACCAGAAAGCTTAGGTCCCTGCTGCCACCGCCTCCTAATGATCCGGTGGCTGCCCGAATCAGCTCCGGTGGTATAAAGCCTCCTCAGGTGAAGGCGATAAAGAGTTCCGATCCATTATCAGATCTTTCTCAACTTGAGGTATGGACAATGTAGCTCTCATTGGTGTTTATTTTGAATTTGAGTGTTTGCCATTTACAGAAATTTCTTAGCTCATAATGATTGAAGCATGAAACTTTCTAAATATTTCCCTCAGACCTCAGTGCTAGGGGATCGTGGTCTTTGTAGAGTTTGTGATGGTGGATCATTTTTATGGTGTCTATGTTAGAAATCATTTTAATGTGTTTGGATCATAGCATTGGTTTATGATCATTGACAATCCAGGAGACTATTCTTGAATTGCATATACAGTATACAGTATAATCAGATATATAAATATGCTCATCATTAATATTTCAGCAGTTGATAGAGCTATCATAGTTGTACTGGAAACATGATTCATGCATGAAATCAGTAGTTGGTCTATTATTATGCTTCAGCTATTTTCTAAATGCTTTTTGTTTCTTTACTTGATACACTTTGTGATACCTCTTCTTCTATAAATGAGTGTGTAAATTTGAATAAACCTTAAGTTGAACCTCATCTACCATTGTGACTTATGGTAAAATTATTCATTATTGATTGCAGAGAAATCTTCCATCAGCAACTGGATCGGGATCATCCACAAAGACAAATGCAGTAGGATGGGCGGCTTTCTGATGGATTGAGCATTTGTTATTTATAATGAAGATTTTCATTTTATTGTTTTTCTTTTATATTGAGAAAGAAATGAGAAAGGAAATTGTGAGAACAGAGAAAAAGTACAAGGTACCAGATACTTCAGAGATGGAAGATTGTTATCCTGCAATGTATTTATTTTGTCCTATTACAATGTTCTTTTCTGCTTCCGGCTTTGTCAACTTGAAAATTTTAAGTTTTCACTTGTATATAATAGAGAGATGTTTTTATCTGTTTAGCTCAATGTGCTATGCTAATTTATCCTAGTATTGTATGTCCTTGCAGTCTTTTTTAACTTATTGACTGGTTGTAGTATTTCCTAGTATTGACTTGGTTTTCAAAGATTTCTTCAGTTTTAGAATGTTTCCTTCCCAAACCTACTTGTTTATAGAATAATGTGAGCTGATGAGTTTGCTTCATGGTTGTGTGCTTGCTTCTTCATTTTCTTCTTCACAAGTATGACAAGGACAAAGAACGAATCATGTTGATATCTATTCCATCGTAGCAAAAGTATCATTACCTTCATGTTGATATGTATTCAGTCGTAGCAAAAGTATCATTACCTACCTTTCCGTAACACAGATGAGCAGTTATTGAGCACAAACCCAAAATTGCGGTGTTCTACAGTACTAATTGCAGTGCAACACAATTGAATTTCCAGGTTTTACTTTAGCTGGCGAAATATCAATCAGAGCTCTAGCGTTGTTTCTTGTGTCTTCCTACAACAGAAAGAATGTGTGTGAACTTTGCAACAGTTAGTGGATTGGTATCTCCAGAGTTAGGTTCATCATATCTTCATTAATCCTGAAGTACGTATGAGTGAAACAAGGAGAGTAGAACTGCAACGAGTACCAAGCATATCTGGAGGAAATATGTCGGCAACGACCCAACTAATGACTCGAGTCATAATAAAATATCAGAGATAATCACGCAGGTACTGAATAATCAAGTGTTCAAAATTCATCTCATCCGGCCATAAGGACCTTGAAATTGCTTGCCCAACTTCGAAAATTCTTTCTCAAGCTGTGCTTTTGTTTTCTTCACGTTCTGGTGATGGAGTTGGAGTCCCCATCATGCAAAATGAGTTATCCAAACTTGCAAAAGGACTGAGAAGTTTAGCTTGTTGCAGCCTTTTGGATATTTCCACTTCCATACCTGATAAGAACCTTGTAACCCTCTCTTTCAAGACAGGAGAAAGTGCATCACAACAGGTCAAGACATCAAGTGAGCAGATCACGCCTTTCTTAACAAGTACACTGAAAGATGAAGTTACGACTCTAACCATGTGATCTCTATGTTCCACATCATAGCTATCCACAAGAAGGAACAAAAACTCAAGAAGTGTGTAACATCAATGTATCTGGGCAGAGAGTACACCATCAATAGCATTGCAGGCTCAATATTCATTATTTTGTCTACTCTTTCATCAAAGAATAGCCAATCATAAAGTAGAGCTAGTTTCATATTAGCTTGGACATGATTCCTTGTGCAAGAGTTCAATAGCCAGCCTACAACTGCCCATCTTGGGGTGATATCTGATTGAAGTATTTCATTCGGTGGGTGATGTGCACAACATATAAAATGAGTAATGTCAACTATCAATGTCTCTTTGTTTGGATCACTCAAAAACTTCTTGGCAAACCATGCCTGGTGACGTTTTTGACTCCCCAACTTCACATATGTAAGTAAGAAACGCAACTGTATCTCCATTTCTGGTGTAATCCGAAGTAAACTATACTTACTTGAAGTCCTTGTGTTGTAGAGCTGTGAAATAACAGAAACGCCAGGAGTTCCTTGATTCGATACCAAATCTTTCCACACAGCTCTGAACTTCGGTAGATGAACCAAATCTTGTAGGAGCCAAACGAGATCCCTCCCAATCTTTAAACACACAGAAAACTGCTCCCTCAAAACTTTAACACAGAATTCAATTTCCAATTGCTTTAGCGCTTCCAATTTTGGATTACTCGGCAGTCTATAATGATCAGCCACTAACCGAAGATACGTATACAACCCACTTGCCAAAATCGTAGGTTCCTCTTCTAAAAAAGAATCCCATTTGGTCAAAAAAATGCTCAAGATCTCAAAACACAACCACAAATTTGCATCACTAAAATCCCCACCAACAATTTGCCTTAAAAAACAAACCAACGGACCATGGATGCCTACAGCCAGAACATCAATCAACTCCTTGGTAACCCAAATCAACTGACACTTGACCGGTTCGATGAGTTTTGTATACAAGTCATTCACAACCATGGCAAGCAAACTAGCAAACAAGCTATATCCATCAGTGACAACGACATGTAAGTGCTTAATATGTGTTTTGGCAAAGTGGGTTTCGCATAGAACTCCATACAAAATAGCCTTGTTGAGCAACAAATACTCTTGTGGGGTTTGGATTGTTAATGCAAATGGGGGTCTCAATTTGGATTCAAGTAACTCAAAGGCTTGCCTCAGAGAACGCTCTGTTGGATCCAAATCAGTTTTGAAGCCACTTAAGGGTAACTGCTACTTACAGAGAGTGAAGGATTCTATATAGACAAAACCCAACAAGATAACAATGATTTGAAGTAGAGAAAATCTAAATGGCAGTGCATGAAGGACAGAAGAGTTGCATAGAATTAAAAAGTTTCAGACTTTAGCGACAGAGAGAAAGTATTGACCTTTGAAGTCTCAAGCTTGAGCTGCGAACGAAGCAGAAACTTTCGACTTTCGAGTTTGCGAGAAAATAGGGAGAGCTGCCGTTATTTCGGCAACATAAAGCGGACCCGGCCCGTTTATATCAGGCCCATAAGTTTCTCCAGGGTTACTTTGTTAGAGCATCTGCATCATATAATGGTGCAAAAAATAACACTTCTTATTATTATTCATCATTTAAAAAAAAAATTGAACACTTCAAACCTTAGCACTAATTGCTCAACATGTATATCATGTATCTTGTCATAATATGACTTCTAAAAGTATTTAGTCAACTGTATACACGCATAAATTGCAGCAATTGTTATCCTAAAGACACAAAAGCAAGGAAAAGCTTCTTTACTTCTTTTCTATGCTCTCCTTGATAGATGTATTATCTATAAATTGCTTCTGTATCTTCAATCAAAAAAATCTCAAACACATTTGAACTAAGTTTCTAATCAACTTTACAAATCTCCAATACAATCACCACAAACCAAAACACCTCAACGAATAATCAAAACCTCCGATACAATCCATCAGCCGAGTCCAACCCATCTTCGGCCTTATATTTGTCCTTTTATTTTCTCACAATGGTTGTACAATTATGTGATTTGGAAAGGCCTTGGTATTTAAAATTGAGATTCAGTGTTGGTTTCTTTTTCCGGCTTGGCTTTAGCTCTGGATCCTTCCACCATACTTGCGGCTACTCCTTCTACCACCATCACTGCGACGCCCTCTAGCTCGGACTACCACCACGACTACTCTGATTGCTACCTCGACAACTTGGGCTTCAGCTCCCACGTCTACCATGACAACCATTAGGGTCATCTTCAGGTCGTCGGTGACGTCGAGGAGAGAGATGGAGAGAGAATTAGAAAAGTTTCACGCGTGGGCAGTGGGCTCCACCAAGTAGCTCGTCATCTCCAACGACCGATTCTTGCTCGTGCTGTTGCTCGCGAGCTCGGTCAATGAGCGGTCAAGGCTTCTCTCCATCACCGTTTTTTGCTGGTTGCTCGTGCTATTCTAGTGGGACCCATGACTGTTCATGCTCCAATCCCTTGGTGCTGCAGATGCTCTTAGAGTACCTGCAGCGGTTGAGGATTTCGACACGAGCAGGTGTGGCCCCCGCCGACGTAGAACGAGCTGCCCAGAAAAAAAGTGCAGCGATGAGCTAGAGGGACGGCGACCGGTCGTTGACCGAGGTCGCGAGCCATAGCACGAGGAATCGTTGCTCGCTCGAGAGCACGTCCTACCTGGTGGATCCCACACACGTGGGTGACGCAAGGCACTTCAGTTTTTTTATTTTATTTAAGGCGCGTGTAAAAAAGTAAAAAACGAAAAAAATTAACCAACCAATGACAGAGAGCCACGTGGCCTTACCGTCTACCTCAACTCTCTAATGGACAAGTTAATCTGAGCCGTCCATTTTGATTCCAAAATTCAATCCAACGGTCCAGATTCAAATGAAACAACTACTTTTTTTTAATAACGGGCAAGAAACAAATATTTTGCAAAAAAATCCAAAAAAAAATTGCAAAAAATCCAAAAAAAAATTGCAAATAACGGACAATTTTCCTATGAATATTACATCAATTTCATTCACCTTTCATACCAATTTGTGCGCAACAAATTTCTGATCTCGATCGAACCCAGCCATTTGTCAGTCCGTTTAATGTTAGGCCCATGAGTTTCTTCAGTATTGCTGCTTGTTAGAAGAAGGAAACACTGATCTTAATAAACAGTGACTGAGAGACCGTGAGTGCGCAACTGCGCAATCAATATTAGCCAGACTACCCCTTCCAAAAAAAAATATTAAACCAGACCAAAAACCCTGATTCATAAGAATCCTACTAACTTGTCATTTATGAATGAGCAAATTCTCCAAATTTACAAATGAGTGAAATTAATGTACAGAGAAAATGCAGACAATTCAGTGTGGTCATGATAAAAATGGTGTCAAAATCCACAACGAACCGAGTCTCCCTTGCTACCTACAAAATTATATTCACAACAATGTTGAATATGGAAGCTCCATATACAAAACAACTAGAGCACCGCGGAGCTTCGAGTGATGATGACATGATTAGCAGAATTCAAACCCACCAATTAATTAGAAAATCAAGAAATGAATGCACTACTGTTGATGAAACTCTGGCTTTAGAATCCAAATAGATCCGCTCGGGGATTTCTCTAGCTTTGCTATCTCCTTCAAAAGATTCTTAAACAAGGGAAGATCGTTGGAGGGTATTCTATCCTTGAAATGCTCAACTATTGTGACAGAATTCGTACTTCCGCCTCTTTCTTGGATGAATGTACAGATCTTACGGATCAGTACTTCAGGTTGCACTCCACCCAAGTTCTGCGACTGCCTAGAGGGTCTAGAAGACCCAGCATCCATGGATTTTTTTCTGCTAGAAGAACTAGAAGCCATCCCAAGATGCTGCTCAATTCCAGCTTCAACAGCTTTTTCCTGGTTTCCTCGAATTCTTGCCAGTAATTCAGCAGACGACAATGCCTTCCCAGCAGATGCCCCAGCCACAAAACCATTTATTTTATTATTAGAGATTTCACCAGAGGATTTAGTGTTACTTATCAACCGGAAATTCACAGCAGATCCAAACTTCCCACGGACAGCTGATGGTGCACCTGCCATTCCTGATTTCCCAGTCCATGTGGGGACAGATACACTTTCACGGCATCGAGACATTCGTGACTGGCGCAATGCTTCTGCTGCTCTTTGTGCAACTTTAGAAGATTGCTCCTCAAGCCTCATCTTCTCTTCATCATGGGCATTCATGATCACATCATGGTTCATAGCACTCTGCAGGAGATGGAGTCCCAAATGAGCAATCATGATAATGTGGCATATATATCTTCAAACCAAACTTCACAATAAAACTAGAAATGGAAAATAAGCGTCTTTTTCTCAAGCAAGACTTGCTCCAAAACTCCACATTACTAAGTGTTTCTTACGAAGACCACTGAACAACTTGTTAACCATTTCAGAAAGAAATGATAATCTCACCTCACAATAAGTACCACATAAACAGTACATTGATATAGGCAAGGCATAATAGCCAATTTGTTGCCCTAAATTTACCTGATTACCAATGTGCTACTGTATAAAGAAAATTTTTGGTACTTTTTTTTTGTTACAATTGTACCTTAGAATAATACCATAGTGAGGTGAAAAAAAAGTATGTGGTACTCATTTGCAAATAGGGTACCACATAAACAGTACTGAAATGGAAAAAAAGGTACTGAAACAGTACCATAGCAGTAGGGTACCACCTCACAATAAGTACCACATAAACAGTACTGAAATGAAAATTTTTGGTACGTTTTTTTTCACACCTTAGAACAATGGATAGATTACCAAAGTAATTCAATGAATAAATGGACGAAAATCACTTAATTTGACAGCATGGTAGCAATAGGGTAATTTGCAAATCCTAGAGTAGTAAATTGGCAACTGAGCTGATAGGCATGTAATATAATTGCAACAATATGTATAAAACGAAAAACGAATATACTTACATGGATCCCTTCCGTATCAAAAAGACACTTCAGGATATTTGTTTCTTCGTCAACATCACCCTCACTGAGATCAGCTTTTTCTTTTCCATTCCTCCTTGATGTTTCAATCTCGGAGTTCTTTCCTTTGCCGGCAGCAGCATCAGCACATGGTACAGAACCTTTCTTAGCTTCTCGCTTACTGTGGTCATCATTCTGAGCACCAACAACATTCGCATCTTCAGATATTTGCCCAAATATATTAGCTGTTTCTGTTGCCCCATTGTCTCCCTCATCATTCAGAATGAAGAGATCCTTCATATCTCGAGCTTTAAAGAACCTTCTCTGCTGGGGATTTTTCAATATTTTATTGGTGAGAAAATGTTTGTAAATCTGTCTGTGATACACCTTCTCTTCTATAGTTCCCCGAGTAATCAATCTATATATAGTCACATCTCGCTTCTGACCAATACGCCAAGCACGCTCCCTGGCCTGTATTTCAGATTACAACAGTATATTTTACCATACAGAAATATTTCATAATTTCAAAATACAAACGAGGATTAAGAGAATGCTGAATATATTGTTTCAATCAGAAATCTGAATGCTGATGAGATCACATAGGGAAACATATCTACCAGCCAAATATATTAGCCTTTGAATGAACAAAACTAGTTTAGAGTACCAGTGGCTGCATCCAAACATCACACTTAAGGAAAGATGAAGCAACAATAATTAAACATACCTGCATATCAGTTGAAGGATTCCAGTCAGGATCAAAGATGATCACCCTGTTTGCACCTGTCAGATTTGTCCCTAAACCTCCAACTTTGGTCGTAAGGATGAAAATAAACACATCATCTGAGTTGTTAAATTCATCTATCAAGGCCATTCTGTGTTTGATGGCAGTAAGACCATCCATCCTTCGGTAGCTATATTCACCAGCAACCAGAAAACTTTCAATGATGTCAAGCATTTGTTGAGTTTGTGTAAAAAGAAGAACACGGTGACCTTGCTCCTTCCACGCTTCAAGAACTTGAGCAATAACTTTCATTTTCCCACTGCGCTCAGGATTCCCGTAATCAGGATCCTGCCCAGCATGTTCCCTCTCGAGAAGATCAGGGTGATTGCAAATCTTACGCATCACATCAATTCCATAAAGTGAATTCCTATTGCCATCTAAAATTTGTTCCACATCAGAGCTGGCAAGAAAAGCTCTATACGTGGATCGTTGCTCACTGGTGAGGCTGCAAAAGATGACATGTTCGGTCTTCTTAGGAAGCTGTGCATTCACATCTGCCTTCATGCGCCGGAGGAGATATGGCATGATCAGATCCCGCAGAACCACAGCACACCTGGACAATGAAGATTAAAATATATGTATATAACAATCTGGGTAAAAAGAGTTGAGGAATGAAAGATTCATGAATGATAACTTTTATATATATGATGTATAAATGGCTGAACAACCGATAAATCAGACAGATACAAGAATCGTTGAACTTTCAGATGTTTACATAGCAGTTAAAATTCAGCTTATGCACATTGCACAGTGAAATGTAGCTACTGTCTGATCCATATCTAAATGTAAAAGATATCAAATGTGTACCTGTATGCCGTGGATACTTGTAACGGTGAAGCATTCGCATAACCACCAAGAGATATGGGAACAGCAAACTCAGCCTCAAATATGGGCAAAACCCCCAATTTTCCAGGAAAAACAAAATCAAACAAGGACCACAGTTCAGTCAGCTTATTCTGAATTGGGGCACCCGTCATGATAATACGATGTACTGTTTGTAACTGTTTACAAACTAGAGTAATTTCTGCATTTGGGTTGCGAATTCGGTGCCCTTCATCCAAAACTGCATAACCCCAGTCAATGTCTAGCAACTTTTCCCCTACAATACGCAGTTGCTCATAAGTAGTAATAAGCAACCCAGATTCTGACCTCAAAACACGATTTATCAAAGCATCCCATTTTTTGGCACCTTTGGATGATACAGGTTTCTCATAATCACTATCCAGCGAACCTTCACTATCAGAATCACTTCCCGAAGATTTATATTGCTTTTTCCTATTAGTCGACTCCTGAGCAGAATCATGAAGTAACTCCACATGAAAGCTTGGATACCACTTTTTAGCCTCCCTTCTCCATTGTCGCAGAAGTGTAACTGGGCAGACAATAATGCTTGGTTTGTACATTCGACTGAAATGCAAGGCACCAAGGAAAGATAAGACTTGGATGGTTTTACCAAGACCCATCTCATCTCCAATGATTCCACCAGCTTTTTGGCAATGCAATTCCCACAGCCACTGGACCCCAACTTTTTGATAGTCAAAGAGTTGTTCAAATATGTACTCAGGGATTTTCAGTCCTCCCTCAAGGGTAACATGAGGATACTCATCATCATCTACAGCTCCAATATTCTCTTGATTTTCTTCTTCGCAACTGGGATTACTCGCCTCTGCATGAAAGACGAACATGTTTCATATTGATAGCTGAAGTTTTGTAATTCCATAAGTACAAAAAATGAGCACAAAACCATCATATTGAGGATTGGGATCTATCTTGAGAACATCTCACACAATCTCTCGAGTTCATGTAAGTAATAATTGTTCTCTAAAAAAATGCAAGTAATAAATGTGAAAGGCTAGAACATAGATAAGAAAGTGCATGAAGGAGCAGGAGAAACCTCACACGACCTCATCAAGCTTATGTAAATAATAAATATTACAAGCCACACCAGATATACATATAGCAAACAAATAAACATTCCGTCAGTATGTGTAAAACAACCCCTTTATACCCTATATTGCAAAATGGTAAACAACACAGTAAACATACTATGCAACAAGGTTGAACAACTTATGATGCAGAATATAAAAATTACTATATCTATGGTTTTCTTAGATTAGGGATACTGTTAGATATTCATAATATCCATATTATTATCTCTCTTTTTTATTTAGGAGTCATCTATCCTAGTTGTTCTAGAATTATCTTTTCTTTATAAATAGAGGCATTGTAATAGTTGTTGCTACTCTGGTTATTCTTGTTGTCTCCCTAGTCTGTCACTTTCCCACCCTGATTCTTCTAGTTTCTCTTCTAAATCTCTAATTGTCCTTTTCTATCCCCTGTCTCTCAAAGATCTTATCTGTTTACTTATTGCTCCTACCTCAATTTGGCATCAGAGCTAGACTTACTTATAGACATAAGATATAACAATGTTGCAACAATTTTCAGTTCAAAAGTTCAGCTTTGCAATACAGCAACCAAACATCACAATTAAGAAGAAAGCTCAACATACTATTACCATTCAACTGCATCTCCTCTCGAGAAATACGTTTTCTCCATCGCTTCCCAGGCAAAGGACGTTTCCTTTTCATTCCTGGGCTCTTGTTTGTCTTTTTATCATTTTCAAGAGATTGTGGGATTTTTAAAGGTTTCCTTAACCTCTGAAAAGGATAAGCGGGTGCATCAAGCTTTGGTAGCGCTTTTGTATCAAGCAGTTTGGTGGTTGGCCGGGATTGTGCAGCCTTTGAAATTGATTGGGCTGCTCTAGCAACACTGGCCGAAAACAAATCATCATTTATATTTTCATCTGTGGGACCGTCATGCCTTTGAGATGGCCCAGCATCTTGAAGGCGACGTTCATATCCCTTTAGTTTATGGAAAGGAGTCAAAATTCCTTTCCGAACCAATTCATCCCTTTCCTGGCATATGAACAGTGTAAAGTTAGCCATCCCTGTTCCTTATTTTAACTTCTATTCTTAAGCTGCTATAAAGTATAAACTAACTACAACATATACCATCAGAAACTTGGTACTAATTGGTTAAATCACTCGTATTGCTAGAACAAAACTAAGAAAGCTGAGCAAGATCAATCAAAATGAGCTCACCGTTTCAACAAAACCTGTTGTGGCTGCATCCATCACGGCATCAAAATCATCATCCTCATCGAACGAGACAGTTTTAACCCTCTTTTCTTGCTTCTTGCCAGACTTCTCAACTTGTTTCAGCTTCCTCTTGGGTGCAGGCTTCTTCTCCTTGACGATATTCAACAAAACTTTGTCATCCATAATACCATTCGAACGTCTTTGCTTTCCCAAGTCCGAAAGCTCTTTCTCAATCTGAGCCTTTGTTTTCTTCAGACTCCTTAGTCTATCAGTAGCCAGAGCATGCTGAAGGTCATCAGAACCCTCCACGCATTCCTCCTCATCCTCATCCCCAATTTCAGCTCCACCATGAGCAGCACTGCCCTCATCCCCAGCCTTCTTGGCAGGCTCCACGGTGGATGCAACGGCATCGATTTCAAACTGGACTGCCCTCAATTTGTTAAATAGTTTTGCCGACGGGTCAATGCTCTCGGCTTTCTCCTCCTCCTCCTCCTCCACATTGCGCCTTCCACCCTCCGAATTGTTACTGGCATTGCCATTGCCATTGTTCTGTGCCTACAGTTAAGTACTTCCTACTGTTAATTCCTAAAACCTTAATTTACTGTACGATTACGGTTAATTGGAATTGGGTTTACTTATTAACTTACCTCTGACAAAATGACTCTCTCGATATCTTCGGGATTGGCCGATGCCACGCCCAAACTGCTGAGCAGAATCCTGTCTTCGTCTTCCTCCATGCTACTACTGTATATCAATCATTAACATACAAACAATTCGATCTTCCGATTTGAAAAGAGAAAAGCGATTAGGGGCATCGAGAATTCAAGAGTGAACCCAACACAACAGCAGACGAGAGCGACCGATTCTTAGCTTGCGATTCACGTTGGCTTCTGCCCACTGAGAGGCGAAACCGTTGGGTTGTGGAGGGTTTTGCTTGTAGCTTTCTTCTTGATTGGTCTCCCAGGGGTGATAGTACTCTAACCGAGACGGTTGCTCTATGGCACGCACCATTTGTTAACTTACCACTAGAAGAAACCCACGCCATACCGAGAGAAAAATGAGAGAGCAGTCGGTAATATTTATTTTTTAATTTTTTTATAATGAATTTACAAATATAACCTTTTTATTAATTTTGTTTTCTGATCATTTTAATTATTGTTTTGGGTAATTTGTGTTCTTCAAAAGTTTGTGTGAATGATGACACCAAAGATACACCTCGTTTTATTAATAGAGAAGAGATGCACCCCTTTGACCAACGGCGACTTTGAACTCAAGTCATTTTTTTTTCTTTTATTTTTGTTGTAGTCCTATTTCTATAAAACTAGTGAAAATTTGCAGCACCCAATGGGTGCGTTAGGATTCTATTACATCACTTAGGGACATCTACTCTAATAGATAATAGTCAGTGAGAATATTATTGTCATCGCGTATTAAGAATCTAGCTACTGCTTTATATCTTCAACCTCTATGTATCTCTACTAATATAAAGCCAAGAGTGACTTTTGGTGTCATTCCATACCAAATTATGAAAACCCGAAAATATCCCTATGAAAAAATAAAAGCATTCCCAAGAAAATATATATATATATATATATATATATATATAAATGGAGGACATTATTGTAATGCACCCAAAAAAAGAATAAGAGAAGAAAAATCAGGCGGGAGACAAAAAAAAGTGAACAACAGTGTTGTCCAGCAAAAACTGTCATAGAAGTTGATATAATAGTGGTTGATCTGATTTGACACGTGTGTACACACGGGTGATTAAGCTAGTTGTAAGACATTAATGACGAAATGAATGAATTTATCTTTTAATTACTTTCAATTCTTGCATTTTAGTCCTTTACTTCCCTAGTTGTAATTCTGAACCTATTAGAAGTAAGTCGAGGTGGAGATTACATTTTTTATTACAGTTTTTTTAGATTTTTTTTAAGGGTAATTTTAGAACTTCAAAATTTGGTAAGACTGATGACACTAAACTCACGAGTCACGATTGCCTTTATTAGAGCATCTCCAACAGCTCTTATAAAAGTTCTCTATTATAAAAAATGAAAACACAAAAAATTGTAAAATAAAATAACCCCAACTCCAACAGTTCTTTTATTCTACTATACAAAATTCAATATTTTCTTGTATAATTTAATAAATTTATTTAAATATTATATATCAAACTCAAAATTTTATATAAAACTTGCTCTTTTGAGGAGAGAGAGAGAATTATAGTAAGTGAGCAATAAATTTGAGAGGTTATGTGGTAAATATACAAATTTTAAGAATTATATAGATATAGGGATTCTCTGTTCATTTTTTTTATTTTTTATAGAATACAAGATGGTTTACGAGAGCCGTTGGAGCTAAAAAGAGGTATTTTTTTTCGCTAAAACAACAATTCTTGTGATTTTACAAAAGCCGTTGGAGATGCTTTTAGATTTAGGTGATTAGTGATCAAGTAGCACACTTATCCTACCCAATCCTATTAAACCCGATCCCTAAACTTATGTTTTGCTATAAGGCAGACAAATTTCATTAGTACCTGAACTTTGGTAAACCTATCATCATGCTCCCTGAACTTTCAAACGTAGCATAATAATTCTGCTGGAAGAGACTATGAGATGGAAGAAGACAATAAAGTCAATCCCATTCATTGTAGCAGACAACAAGAAAGAGAACCTTGAGACTCTGAATTTTGATTAGTCTATGTATTAGGCTGTTATTTCTGCTATGTAATCAAGGTTGGTTTGGTTTTTGCTTGTTTTTAGTCATGTTTTGAGACTTTGATTTAGTCCTTGTTGGAATAAGACATCTTTGATGTAATTTTGTGTTGGCAAGTAATGAAATTTCTTTATTTTTGGTATATGAAAGTGTTGAGGATGTTATTTTACTTCATTATGCATGAATGGTTAGAAATATGCAATATTCCATGGCACTAAGACACCAAAAATCAGAAGAAAAAAAGAAAGAAAGAGAAAAATAAAAGGAGGTTCTAATCTCAGGCGTCTTGACCCATCGAGACATACACCTTGGATCATTTTTGACCCGTCGAAATTTTTCCATGTTTGTTCTTCGACCAGTCAAAGATTGTCCTCTGTAAGATTTTTCGGGATTTTTTTACTTGTCGAAGGGTAGGTCTTGACCCGTCGAGACTGATACCCTGGATCGTTTTTTAACAATTTTTAACCTGTCGAGATGTATCCTCGACCCGTCAAAACTTGAACCCAAAAACCAACACGATATCGGAACACTCTCAACCCATCGAGAGTAATGACTCAACCTGTCGAGAGGGGTATTCTGGACCCGAAATGAACCAGTTTCAACCCATCAAAGATTTCTTCGACCCGTCGAGGTTTGTGCTCAGAATTGGCGTTGTTTTGATGTTGTTTGTATATCAGTTTTGTCATGCCATGTCAAGCACTCTACATGGGTCAAAACCTTTTTAAAATCTTTAAGTATTCACTTAAAGTGTTCGCTATGTCTTGAGTACAAAGGCTGTTTGATTTACATTATATTGTAGATGTCTGAATGCGAGATTAAGTGTTTAGCATATAGTGGTGCTACTCACACTATTATGTGGAGTATGCAATTGTTTATGGATCTTATGCCATATATAGTAAAATCTCGATAATTTAATACTTGATCAATTAATAACCTTGTTAAAATAATATTTTTTGTCGGTCCCGACTTGGGGACAAAGTACTAAATTAATAATTTGCTAAATTTATAAGATAATAGAAATTCGGGAATTCATATAGACCTCAAGCAATATATAAATTAATAATGACTTAACACATACAATTAATTATTCATTTATGATGATTTCATGAAGAATAACTCAATCACAACTTGTTGGTTTTTGATATTGATGTCATCTTGAATGTCATCTTGTATTTTTTTTAACATGATAAGAATTTTTACTGTTGTCTTCGCATAAAACATTTAATTATTTATACACAATATATTAAAAAATGATGTATATTGAACAAAGGTACAACAATAATAGTTTCATAAATTAATAAGTTATTAATTAACAAATAAATTAGTAATTATTAATCTATCGATTATTGAATATCTCGCTAAATTAATAGATTTTACCAGTCCCGAGGTTATTAATTTATAGAGGTTTAACTGTAGTTCTTCAGTGACAATCATAATTGGTTTAGCGCAAGTTATACAAGGGTGTGGTTCAGCACAATTTTTGTTACCGTATGGTACAAGAATTTATGTCACTAATGCTTTATACGTGCCAAAATTTAATCGAACTTTGCTAAATTTTAAGGACATTCGAGCCAACGCTTTTCACTTGGAAACATATTGTGAGAATGACAAAGAAATCTTGTGTGTTACCTCTGTAGAATATGGCAGAAAGCGCATTCTGGAGAAGTTTATAAGTATTCGTAGTGGTTTATATCTTATTACAGTTTGAATCATTGATTTCAATGCAGTCACTCACACTACTATGTGTGACTCAAACTTACATAAGCTTTGACATTATCAATTGGGTCATCCGAGTCGAGATATGATGATCAAGATATTGAAAATTCGCATGATCACCCGTTTTTTAGAGCAAGGAAGCATTTGCGAATACCCAAAACCATCAGTTTAGATGGAGAGGCTGATATTACTCATCTTAGTCTAGGCTCGGTCTCTAAGACGAGTGCAGCCCAATCGCGGCGACATACTGTAGAGGCACCGTGAGTTATCCTACCAGATTTCTTCGCAGCATTCTCCGATACACACCGCTCATTTTGCAAATCTTGTTCATTATCAAATTTACAGGCACAGTCTTCTTTTGTTGTTGACAATACTGAGAATGTACCATTCCTGTAAAGAATCATAGTGACATTTGTGGAACTATCAAACCTGAATGCGGATCATTTAAATATTTTATGGTTTTGGTAAATGCATCAATGTGTTTGTCACACGCTACTTTGCTATTCACAAGGAATGTTGCATTTGCAAAACTCCTAGCACAAATTATTAAGCTTCAGACTTACCACCTGGACAATCCAATCACATCTATTAGATTGAATAATGCAAAAGATTTACATCAAAATCTTTTGATGATTACGGCATGTCAGCTGGGATTGATCTTGAACATCTCATTTCTCATGTTCATTCACATAACAGTCTTGTAGAAGCACAAATCAAACGGTTATAGCTTGTAGCTAGAGCTTTGGTAATGCACACCACTTTACTTGTATCTTACATGTAGCTATGCTTATTCATTTTAGACCTGTAGCACGCCAACCATTCAGTGTGTACCAATTGTTAACTGAATATGAGCCTGACATTTCACATCTTCGCATATTTGGTTATGCTGTGTATGTACAAAAATGGGTCATCAATAATAATTAGGCATTTATGTTGGTTATGAATCTCCAATGATAGTCCGCTATATAGAACATTTGACAGGAGATCTCTTTACTACTAGATTTGCATATTGTCACTTTGATGAGACATATTTTCCGTCGTTAGGAGGAAATATGAATGATTCTATTCCAGTAGAATTTGAAGGCACAATGAACTATAATTGTGAAAAGGTTGGAAAATCTGGCAAAAGAAGGTGATAGCCTTGTAGGTTCGTTCTCATGGTTCGATCCTTCCTAGCAAAATATGGCGTGTTCGAATTCTGATTGCTAAAGAGTCAACCCGTAAGTAATTAACGTGGTCAAATCCCACTATGTCTTATCATGATCTCCGCACATCTCAGAGTGAGATAGAAGTGCAACATATTCTTGATCTTCAGAAGTAGCAGATTCATTGCCTAACTCCTTTACTGATATCACGAATGTGACGAGATTGGATATACCTACTACATACGTTCCTGCAAGGTTGAAAGTCCCCAGTAAGGGGCAAGTAAACATCACACCAAGGCAAGGAGACGATCCTTTAGCCCATAGTGATGGTGTGGCGTCGACCTCTGCTCCCACCAAGAAGAGGAGGATACCAAGAAAATCTACATATAAGCTGTCAGTTAAAACACAGACCATCTATGCACAAAATGATCATTTCATCATTAACATTGTGAATCCTTCAAATGAGATAGTTCCTGAGTATAGTTATATTCTAGAATCATAGTTGGCATATCTAGGAGACGTTTCAGATCCATATGTGATGTCAGAGAACAAATAAATCTCATTAAGTAACAATGATGTGTGTGTTATTATGGATAGCTCTTCCATGTTAGTTGATGATGCATTTGCTTATTCTGTCGCTTAGGAGATCATTAACTACACGATGGAGTGAAACCTCGCTCTATCGTTGAATGTCGATGTAGAGAAGATTGACCGAAATGGAAAGATGCAATCTAGGCTGAACTAGACTCTCTGAAGAAGAAGAAAAATGCAAGTTTTCTGTCCGACAGTGCTATGCCCACCAAATGTTAAGCCAATTGGACATAAATGGGTCTTTGTTTGGAAGCGCAATGAGAAGAATGAAGTCTTGTGGTATAAAACTAGACTTATGGCATAATGATTCTCTCAACACTCTGACATTGATTATGAGAAGACTTATTCTCTAATCATAGACATCATTACTTTCCGGTACCTGATCAGATTGATAGTGTACGAAAAACTGAGTATGCAACTAATGAATGTGGTTACAACATATCTCTAAGGGGATCTTGTTTCAGAGATATAAGTGAGAGTGCCAGAAGGCATAATTGTACCAATTTCAAGTAACTCTAAACCACGGAGTGCTCATGTTATAAGATTGAGACGTTCACTTTATGGATTGAAGAAATCCAGTCGGATATGGTACAAAGGTCTAAGTGACTACTGTTAAGACCATAATTATGTGCCTATTACGCTCCTAACTTTATGCTTATAGCTTTTTTAAATGAATAAAACATTATTCTTATGATGTTTCATGCTCTTGCTAGGAAATGTATTAAATATGAAGAATTAGATACTTATTGGAGAAGACGTATACATTTCCAAGGTCAAGAGAGAATTTGGAGCAACTTTGGAAAAAAATGACGAAATAGCTTCATCGGAAGTCGTCGAAAGTTGCCCGGAACCCGCCAGAATTTGCTACAGCCGGCCGGCCCAATCACATGGAGTCCAGCCTAATAGAGGCCCATTGAGCCCATCTATGCTTACCAAATTGGAGAAGACGTATACATTTCCAAGGTCAAGAGAGAATTTGGAGCAACTTTGGAAAAAAAATGACGAAATAGCTTCATCGGAAGTCGTCGAAAGTTGCCCGGAACCCGCCAGAATTTGCTACAGCCGGCCGGCCCAATCACATGGAGTCCAGCCTAATGGAGGCCCATTGAGCCCATCTATGCTTACCAATCTTATTTGGAGATGAATAGCAGAAGTTGGATCACATGATGTCACTAATTTGAAGCTTAGCCTTCCATAGCCTAAAATAGTGGATCATGGTCTCCCTAATTCAAAGTTAACATTTAGATCTTCCATCTCGCCATTTCCTATCATCTAAGGGTTCATATTTACCTCCCCATTCAGCCCAAATTCGAGCTCTCCCTTGCACCCAAAGATACCACATTTTCATTTCACTCATCTTTACAAGTTTAGAGCCCATTTCTCTCTAGTTTTCTCTCTAGCTTCTCTCTAGGGTTCTTGGTGAGTTCTCTATAGAGAAGCTAGATTTCTCTACCCTTAATCCTTTCATACAACCCTCTATAAATCCAAGAGACCTAGCCTTAAATTCCTTGGTCGAACCTCTTCCACTCTCCCTCATCACCATCCCTCACTTCCTCGTCTCATCTTTGCCTCCAAGGAGTGTGTGATTCTCTAGAGCTTGAAGAAGTGGGAAGTAATCCCTCTTCCCCTTAGCTTCTTTGAGTTCTAGAGGTTGCCTCTCCTCCTCTTGAAGACTTGGTGCTTGTTGAAGAAGAAGAAGTGGAGCTAGAAGAGCTTAGAGTCACTTAGAGCTTTGCTAGGGACCCTTGGTTATTTCTACTCTATTTTACCTCCTAAACATGTATCAAATCTTGATGCAAAGTCATGGATTCTAGCAAGGAAGGCAAGACAAGTCTTGGTCTTGCATGTCGGTGATTGTTGGTGACTTTGGATGCATTATCTTCGGTCTTTAAGGGGAAGCATTCCTAATATTTTACCTCACTTTGTATTTTGTTGCTTGTTTATGCATGTTTGTGTGTTTAGCTAATAGAATTTAACCTATGAAGTTTATGATAGGAGATGGTTAGGTGTTGTGATCAATGTGTGTGATTTTGCACTTTCTTCAAGTCCAATCTGAGGCCTAACTTTGATGGATCGAAGATCGAGGCATGATTGTTCATTCCCTTTGATCCATCGAAGTGCTGCACACAAGACAAATCTGGGGGATTTCTTCATTGGATCGAATATTTTCTTCGACCCATCAAAAATTCTCTGGTACAACAAACCTGCAGTGTCACTTCGATGGATCGAAATTATCTTTCGACCCATCGAAAGCCATCCAAACTGAGATTGACAAAAAAAAAAGACAAAATTTTTTTTAGAGTTTCTTCTTATCGTAGTTTTTATGTGACTAACCTCTCTCTCTTATCTTTGAACTTCGTAGGATTTATGGTTATTAATTTTGTACCCGTTAAACATCTTGAACTCCTTCAGTTAATGTTAATGTGGTACTTGGTGTGATTTCTATTTTTATGTGGTTGGATGCATGTTTTGATTGCTTGTGTGTCTATTTGTAACTTTGATGTGCAATTGGATGTGTTGACCAACCACGTTCATGTGTGTTAGTTTACTTTTGTTGTATTTGGTGTGCATTTTTTATGTAGGGAATGGAATGGGACTTGAGGCAAATTTCTGCAAAATCCAGGCTCTCCTTCAGCAAAAATCCGTGAGATAACTTCGATAGATCGAAGGTTTTCTTCAATCAATCGAAAGCTTCCTGCATACAAAAACCCAGAGACTAGCTTCGATGGATCGCAGCATTTCTTTGATCCATCGAAAGCTGCTGCAGCACAAGGATCTGGGGACACGCTTCGATGGATCGAGGGATTCTTTTCGACCCATCTTCGACTCATCGAAGCTCATTTCTTCAAAGTACAATTTTCGCCCCTTTTGGAGTCCAAGTGCTATGCATTTGATCCTCCACTCCCTTGAGCTTTTCCACGCTATCAATATCCATGTGTGGGCACCGATTATTGGTCCTCCCTTCATTCATATCACATTTGGATAGCGAAACCTAACTTGGTCTTCGTGGGTTAACATAGACGTACATTTAGAGCTCGGATGCGGTCTACAAAGCGTTTGCACTTTCTTTCTCCCTTACTCTTTCTTTACTTTCTAGCACTTATGAGAATATGTTTGAGAATGATGCTATGTTAGGATGCTTAGGTTTAACTCTCATCCCCAAGAGTAGATATCTTCCAAGGGTTGTTAGTCTTCCAATGTCTTGATGACTCACTCTTGTTCGACGAGGGAGCGATCTATTCATCATTAGTGTATTGTTTAGAGTCACATACAAGGTGGTAGTCTTGTGTAAGTGTGAGGTCCCCTCATGTTATATGTTAGATTACAATGTCATTTTCCTTTGAAATGTGCTTAGTATGCATGTCCCCATCGT
Organism: Geum urbanum; assembly: GCA_946800695.1. NCBI lineage: Eukaryota > Viridiplantae > Streptophyta > Magnoliopsida > Rosales > Rosaceae > Geum > Geum urbanum. Next base: position 40,423,322 of record OX327007.1, on the reverse strand, counting down.
AGTTGATAAGACTCTAATAGCTTCATTACTTCTTAAAGACCATATGATCATTTAAAGTGTGAATACATGCTAATTACTATACCTAGGAAAACATGTGTTAGGTGAATAATTTTGTGCAATGATGATGCCTTGCTATCTTGTCTACACTTTTGGTTATTATGTGGTTTTATGCAAATTGAGGACAATATGATTCTAAAGTGTGAGGTAGGTAGCTAAGTCATTTTCACTCCTTATCCGAAAAATCATAAAAATTAAAAAAAAAATTGAGAAAATGTTATACAAAAATTTGTGTGTTTGTGTTCCGAATACTCACTCTCAATGATGAGACTTGAACTAATGGCTAGTAGATTGTATAATTTTGAGCATGTTTAAAAAGAAAAAAACAATGTATGTTTAATTGGTTTGAAAAGTGCATATGACATTCAAAATGAGTTCACATGAGAAAAAGAATGATTGATATGTTTTCGAAGCTATCTATGCTCATGTGAGATTTTTGAGCCTTATTGTGCATGTATTGCTACATTATGCACATATTATTTCATGTGTGATATCGATCAATTATTGTGTAATCTAAAACTTGCTTTAAACCGTGTAAAATATTTTTCAAATCATGAGTTATTCTCAAAAATGATAGAGGCATTAGGATTACCACCATGGCCAAATTGCTTATTAAACCTATGATGCATGTATCCTTAGTAAGCCAATTTGAGTCTTATATTACTTAGCCTTTTATTTCGTGAACACCACAAAATCCTACCTAGCTTAAACACTTATCTCACTCCTAACCAGGCAATTTAGCAAGCAATGATGAATTCCTAGGATGATGTGCTTTTAATGTTGTGTTTATGAGAAGAATGTCAAAAAGATAAGTGTGAGGTGGAGGAGGTTATTGTGATGTTCAAATTTTTTTGCTCAAAAAAAAAGATAGAGAAAAAGAATACCAAAGAAAAGAAAAGAGAAAAGTAGAAAATAGAAAAGAGTTCCACAAAAAGATGGTAGTTGTACATAAGAAATAAGTATTTTTTGGAAATGAGTTGTTTGAAAAAGGGAAAGTTAGTAGCACCTAGAGTTATGTTGGAATTTCAACATGTGAGTTACTTGCTAGGTTACTTGGTTCTCGAACTCCTATACATTTCTTTCATGTGACCTATTTCCCTAAGCCTCGTTACAACCCGAAAAAAAGTCCTCTTGATTTAAAATACTTATGATTTTGGATTGTTGGAGCATTGGTTGAAAATCGAGCTTTGGAGAACATGTGATTGATGCGATTGATGAGTGCAAACAGTAACCCTCGAACACTTGTGTGCATTGAGTGCTATCTAGTGAGTTTGATGGTTAGGGAACATATCAATTTGAATACATCTCATTGTGATGCATTTGGCCTAGCCTATCTCATTTCGGCTTATTACATATGCATTGATTTTATGTTTTTAAGTATTGCTCAAGAGTAGTTCAATCCATCTAGCCAAGTTCTTTGAGGGAGACCAAACCAAACATCCATTCGAGACACTTACATACTTGTACATATGCTTTATGCTTTGAGTCTAGCTTAGCTTATTTATTTTTGGCTTAGTTTGCTTGAGAACAAGCAAAGCTTAAGTGTGAAGCAGTTGTTAGGACCATAATTATGTGCCTATTACGCTCATAACTTTATGCTCATAGCTTGTTTTCTATGAATAAAACATTGTTCTTATGACGTTTCCTGCTCTTGCTAGGAAATGTGGAGTTGGCTCGGAAATGTATTAAATATGAATAATTAGATACTTATTGGAGAAGATGTATAAATTTTCGATGTCAAGAGAGAATTTGGAGCAACTTTGGGAAAATAACGAAATAGCTTCACTGGAAGTCGTCGGAAGTTGCGCGGAATCCGCCAGAATTTGCCACCTTGGCCGGCCCAATCACATGGAGTCCATCCCAATGGAGGCCCATTGAGTCTATCTATTCTTACCAATCTTATATGGAGAGGAATAGAAGAAGTTGGACCACATGATGTCACTATTTTGGAGCTTAGCCTTCCATAACCTAAAATAGTGGATCATGGTCTCCCTAATTCAAAGTTAACATTTAGATCTTCCATCTCACCATTTCCTATCATCTAAGGATCCATATTTTCCCTCCTATTCAGCCCAAATTCGAGCTCCCCCTTGCACCCAAAGATACATTTTCATTTCTCTCATCTTTACAAGTTTAGAGCCTCTTTCTCTCTAGTTTTCTCTCTAGCTTCTCTCTAGGGTTCTTGGTGAGTTCTTGTGACAACCCGAACCGAAAATGGTATGTTTATCAACTTGATTTGCGAGTTTCGCGATTAGTCACGATTTTGTCGTAATTGGTTAATATGGCGGCCTCGTTAACGACTAAATTATCGGGCAACAATTTGATTTGAGATCCTTCACGAAAGTTGTAGAGAATTTATTTCGAACTCGTGGGAACTTCTGGAGGATTATTTCGAGTTACGAGGAATAATTTATGAATATTTTTGGCCGTTGGATTTTGTCGTATTTATCCGTTTGGGTTTCGATACGTGTATGGTATAAATACGGGCGAATACGTGACGAATTGGGAAAGTTTCCAAATTGGGAAATTGGGTGTTGACCCGCGTTGACCACGGGTGGGTCGACCCGTTTGGAGGCCGAGTTCTTTGTGCCGTCGTGGAGCTCGATTCCGGCCACGGTTGGCCGAGGTCTCTTGATGAAAAGTATTGGGCTCATGCCCCTCTTCAATTTGGTAGGTGGATCGCCCTCTATGGTGGCCGGAGGAGAGAGAATCGGCACGGCAAACTTCGTGAAATTCCGGCGGAATTGGTGACCTTGGGTGGCGGCGATGGCGGCCGAGATGGTGGTTGAACCTTGAGGGGTTTTGTTAGCCTTGGAGAGAGGAAGCTTTCAGAAGTGGTTTCAAGCCTTGCCGTGGTCGGACGGAGGAGATCGGAGGTGGAGAAATTCTGGCGAGGGTTTTGATTTTCAAGGTGAGTTTTGGACCTTTTCCGGTCAAAATTGGGCTTAACTTTGAACTAAAAAGTTGTTGGAAATGTCGAGATCTTCAAATTCATATGAAGGTCGAATTTTTCTGGGTCGATGAGGTTTTTCGGCGGCGGCGATTTTCCGGCCGAGGTGTTTTTCGACAAGTTTTATGTCGTTTTGCTCGAAATCGCGCACCGATCGCAATGGTGATGTTTATATTTTGAATTGAGCATCGAAAATTATAGCAAGGTTTTATGGTGTGTTTATTAGATTTTTGACGATTTCGTCGATATTAAGTTATATGTTTCCGAGAATGGTTGGTTCTCGAGATGTGGTTCAAGGTTTTGAATTATGATTTTGGGCAATGGAATTTATGATTATTCAGGAGATCGTGATGGTTTGTTTGGCGAGGAATTTTCAGCCGGATTGCAGGATTAACGCGTTTTGCATTATGCTTATCTGTGAGTGGACTTTTATTTACACTGTCGTAGCGAGTTCTTGATTTCAGTATTTATTTCCAGTACGATATTGAGATTATTTATTGTTTTTGGAGGTATTATTTTATATTTTATATGGTGATGGAATTTACTTAGCATCGATGCATTGGCTACTCGGCTGATCACCGGTAGTCCAGATCCAGGGTTGAGAGATTCCCATGATGTATCCACTAGGCTTGAGAGATTCGCTGAGTCTATCACTGTCGGGCTTGATAGATTCGCCTGACACCTCCATTCATTTTATGAACTCGTTTTGTTTTATGATATATATATATATATATATATAAATGGTGAAAGGCATATGATTATTTTCATCCACTCACTCTAACAATTTTATTTGCCTTTCCCCTGGACTTTTTGGTTTCCGTGCCCAGTTTGCAGTTCGGATTCTGGTGTCGCACGTCGCAGTCGGAGGCTTAGTATTCGAGCTATATTTCTTTTATGGTAGGTTCTTAGTTTGGCCTACTATTTGTATATATGTTTATACACTAGAAGTCGGTCTGATTATTCTACGATTATACTTTCATATGATTTTTCCCCGGATTTCTGTAAAGTACAGTTTTACTTATTACTTTACTTTATTGTTATGATATTGAGAAATCCGGATGGGATTGGTGCCCACGGTTTGGATTTTGTGGCATAGGATGAAGTGTGTTTTCGGGTGCAGGTTAATGGCAATTCTACGTTATAGCGAAACTCTGCCGAAATTATTATGGTTTTTGCAAGTTCGTGTTTTCAGAAGGGGTTTGATTCCGGTTTAGGAAACTAAATCGGGGTTGGGTCCTTTCAGTTTTCTAGAGAAAAGCTATATTTCTGTACTCTTAATCCTTTCCTCCAACCCTCTACAAATCCAAGAGACATAGCCTTGAATTCCTTGGTCGAACCTCTTCCACTCTCCCCCATCACCATCCCTCACTTCCTCCTCTCATCTTAGCCTCTAAGGAGTGTGTGATTCTCTAGAGTTTGAAGAAGTAGGAAGTAATCTCTCTTCCCCTTGGCTTCTTTGAGTCCTAGAGATTGTCTTTCCTCCTCTTAAAGACTTTGTGCTTGTTGAAGAAGAAGAAGTGGAGCTAGAAGAGCTTAGAGTCACTTGAAGCTTTGTCGGGGACCCTTGGTTATTTCTATTATATTTTACCTCTTAAACATGTATCAAATCTTGTATTTAACTGTGTTTAGTGAGTAGTCTCTTTTGGGAGGCTAGGGAAACCTAGCCATGTGATGAACAAACTTTGTGTTGGTTATGTATAACTCTTGAATTGTGTTGTGGATAAGCTATTGTGTGTTTGTGGATGTTTATGTGATTGAGCCCTATGTCTAGTTTTGTTATGCATGTCTAAGCTAAGACTAAGTTGAGATATGTTTAAGGAAACTAATAATGGACTTAAGTGAATTAGTCACTCACCTAAGAAAGATGAGCATATAAACATAATTAGGATATTATTCTATGAGATTTACCTTAAGAATTGGTTCCCTAGCACCTAGCATGGACTAGAGCTTCTTTGAGTCTTTATAAACTTGAGGAACTCTAGTCAAGCACACATTGATCAAAAAGGTTATTGAGACACATTGTAGAACTTCTTAGCTCGTAATTTACTAATTACAAGTTGAGGGATTCATTAGACAACCCCTCGGATCTTCCAATCAAGATTCGAGAGGGGAACTTTTCCACATCTATTGCACAATTTACTTTTTGACTTCACAACGTGACATATTATTGGGATTCAAGTCTAAATATCTTGGGTCTTGGTTCCACTTCACGGTATTCTTCAATGTTGGGTTTAAGTAGCCTAGAGCCCGTAATGGCCTAGGAGCTTAGATTTAAAACCAACCGTGACTCACAAGGTCACGACTTGGACATTCATTCTCGTGAACGGACTTAATCTAAACCAGGACATTGTTTGGTGCATCATATGGTTAGTGGGGATTTCCCTAGTTGACCTATTTTCCTTTATATTGAATTTGTGTCATTTAGTTTTCACATTTAGTGTAATTAATCAACCATCAACCAACTCATTAATCGCTCACCTTTATGTCATCATCCCTCTCTATGCCAAGTATCCAAATGACTTGGTAGGGTGAGATACACTTCCATCTTTTCTTTAGTTCTTGTGTCAAGCTAGTGTTTAGAGTGTCCGTACATAGTCTTTGTGCTTTCAATTCCGAGTTAAGGAGTCTAAGTGTTTAATCCTCGTGGGTTCGACACTCGATTTTCTTTCTATACTATTACTTGTCCCCGTATACTTGCTGGCGAAGATCACTCTTTATGCTTGTGAGTTATTTCTTAATTCATTAAGTTTTAGAGGGGTATAAATTTTCCAACAACTACTTGATTAGGAAGGGATACAAGAATGATGATTTATGCCCATGCGTGTTCATTAAACGAACAAGTTTAGGATTTTTTATTGTAGCAGTTTATGTAGATGATATGAATATCATCGGGTCTCTTGATGAGATTATGAGATAATTGGCTACTTGAAATCTGAGTTTGAGATGAAAGACTTTGGTACGACTCGATTTTGTCTCGGTTTAGTGCTAAAACATCGAGTTGGTGGAATTCTTATTCACTAGTCCACTTATGTTGAAAAGATACTTATGTGATTTAACATGGACAAAGCACACCATCTTATCACACTAATGGTTGTTTGTTGTCTGAAACCCAAGAAAGATCTGTTTCGTCTAAAAGATAATGATAAGAAACTCTTGGGAGCTGAGGTTTCATATCTCAGTGTTATTGGAGTTTTGTTGTATTTGGCTCAGTGCACACGTCTAGACATTACTTTCTCAGTAAAATTATTGGCTAGGTTTAGCTTTGCGCCTACGTAACGTTACAGGAATGGAGTAAAGCACATCTTCTAGTACTTGAAGGGATTCATGGACTTAGGCTTATTCTTTTCTTACAAAGAAGCAAGAGAGAAACTTGAAATTCCAGAAAAATGAATTGTTGAAATGCAGCTTACTAACTCTACCTAGTTCCACCCATTAAACATGTCTCTCGACTCGTCGAACCATGCATTTAGGGCGGTTCTACTAGATTCATTCGACCCGTTGAGTAGTTCTCTCGACCCGTCAAAGGTTAGTTCCTGGATTGATCAAAAGATGTCTCTTAACCCAGTCGAGAGAAGCCTTCGACCCTTCGAAGGGCCTTCCGGCTGCAAGCACTGAACCATCTTTCAGTGTAGTCCCTTGCTCCGAGACACCGTGTGATGTATTGGTAGGATTTTCTTATGTTGGGCATCTCTCTGACCCGTAAAGAGGATATTCCCAAACATGTTATGTATTCACCATGGGGAACATGACAAATTCTTGGAGATATACAAAGCAAACTCTTGTTGCTACTTCCTCGAATCATTCTAAGATCATAGCTCTGGATGAAGCTGTTAAAGAGTGTGTCTGGCTTAGGTTAGTAATACACAATATTCGAGGGTCTAATGGATTACCATTTACTATGACAACACCAACTTGCATCTTTGAGGATAATGCAACTTGCTTTGAAAAAATGAAGTTGAGTTACATTAAGGGTGACAATACTAAGCACATTTTACAGAAGTACTTCTTTAATCAACAACAACATCAGTTACTGCATATCCATATGAGCCAGATTGGTTATGCAGATAATGTTGCGGACTTGTTCACCAAGTCATTATCCAAATTTATATTTGTGAAACTTGTGAAATGCAGTGGAATTTGAAGATTGTTTGAACTCTGAGATTGAGTTACCGATCAGGGGGAGTCACATTTTGGTAGACATCAAGGGGAGTCTACACCACATGGAGTTTCTTTTATAGTTGATACGTTGTACTCTTTTTCACTTCGACTAAAATTTTGTTTTTCCCATAAAGTTTTTGTTTGGTTGGCAAGGTTTGTAGTGAGGTAACAAGTTATGCATCATACATTAAGAGCTCGAAACAAGGAGGAGTGCTTAAGGAAAGTATATTTTGTATCTTCCAGTTTGTGTGTCATCCTAATTAGATTAGAGGTAGAGATCTATCAGTCCCTGATTTAAATGGATACTAATTGTAATTGATTGTAATGTCTATATTTAAGGTCATATATTAATGAATAAAGATATAATTTCAGTATACAATTATTGCTTTTACGTTTATCCTTCAACAATTTCAAAGTATAAAATTAAAACAAATGTACCATTTTGTTTGAGAAGAGATAATAATAATACTAAAGTTTATCACACGTTATAAAAAATAGGCCTTAACTGTCAAAATACTACCCTAGGAGTCACACTAGTGCCGATTTGGTACCCTATAATTTTTTTCTGCCGATTTGTTACTTTAGGATTTCAAATTAGCCGATTTGCTATCCATAATCAACTTCTCAACTTTTCCATCCAAATGTTAACACGTGCCCAGCATGTGAGGGCATTTTTCGTCATTCAATTTTTGATTTCAGTAAACCTACATGGCTACTGATTCCATCGTTTCTTATGTTCACGTAGCCTCCAGAGCCAAAATGGTGTTCTTCACGAAGTAGAAAAATCAATCAACCTTGCTAACAACTTAGAAACTCGAAATCGCCCAAAACCCAAAGAATCTGGGTTTCAATTTTGGAAATTTGTGTGCATTGGTAAGTTCTCGTTCTCAATTTAGTTAGTTTTCTATATGGGTAAGGTCTTCTTACTTTTCTTGTTCTACTATTTTATAGTTCACTTTACAAGTGAAAGTTTTTTCTTTTTAGGTAATGAAAATGCCAGATGTTTGTAATATTGTACGTGGTAATTCTATGGAAAGTGATGAATACATTGAAGAAGAAGAAGAAGAAGAAGAAGAAGAAGAAGAAGAAGAAGAAGAAGAAGAAGAAGAAGAAGAAGAAGAAGAAGAAGAAGAAGAAGAAGAAGAAGAAGAAGAAGAAGAAGAAGAAGAAGAAGAAGAAGAAGAAGAAGAAGATTACAAACTACAATGATAACCGAAGATTACAAACTACAATGATAACGACTTTTGGATTGATGATGATTAAGTGCAAGATGTGGCTGAAGAAGAAGACTTGATGTAGTTTGACACTATTCTTGTAAAGGAATATCCTCATGAATATCACTGAGAATAGGGGTCATCATTTGGCCCGTGGGCCTCGTGGGCCGGTGGAGGCCCGCAAGCCCGTGGGCTAAAAGCCCGGCCCGGCCCGCAAAAAAGCCCGCAAAAGCCCGCCAAGGTGGTTGGTGGGCCGACCATGGTTTAGAGATCTAAAGCCCGGCCCGGCCCGCGGGCCCGGGCCGCCAAAAGCCCGTCAAGGCCCGTTAGGCCCGGCCCGTCAAAGCCCGTTAGGCCCGGCCCGTCAAAGCCCGCACACATATTGACATATATCATTAAATCATTTAATGAATTTTAATCATTATACAATTTATACCTAGTTAATGTTTACCTACACACATATTGACATATATATATATATATATAAAATATAGTGACTAGTAGTCTAATAGACTAATACTATATAGATATATATTTTACATTTGTGTATATATGTTAATATATTACATATACATGGATAGATTGAATATTTGAATTCCATATATAATTAAATTTGTGTATCTATTTTACTATTAAGTCATTATTTAAAGTTTAGCATAAGTTAGGGTTTAGGTTTAGGGTAAATTAGGGTTTAGGAGATTAAGATTTATGGTAAGTTAAGGTTTAGGAATTTGAGGTTTATGGTAAGTTAAGGTTCCGGTTCTAGGATTTTATTATAATTTTTTTAGGGTTTAGGGTTTGGGGTTTAGGTTTTAGGGTTTAGGGTTAAGGGTTTGGGTCCAAAATTTATAAAAATTAGGGACGGCCTACTTAGAATATTATGAACAACCAATCCGACAGTCAATTTTTTATATATATAAGATAGTAGTACGTATATCATTATACCTACACTTATATATATAATATAGTGACTAGTACTATATATATATTTTTTATATTTGTGTATGTCTATATTAATATATTACATATACATATATTGATCAAATATTGGAATTCCATATATAGTTATATTTGTGTATCTATTTTACTATTAAATCATTGTTTAGAGTTTAGGATAATTAAGTTAGGGTTTAGGTTTAAGGTAAGTTAGGGTTTAGGGGATTGAGATTTATGGTAAGTTAAGGTTTAGGAATTTTGAAGTTTAGAGTAAGTTAGATTTTAGGTTTTAGGAATTTTGAGGTTTAGAGTAAGTTAGGGTTTAGGGATTAGGGTTTAGGGGTTAGGGGTTAGGGTTTAGGGTTAGGGTTTAGGGTTTAGGGTTAGGGTTTCATTGTAATTTTTTTATCGATTTACACAGTAAAACAGTAAATATAATAGATGGTTCAGATTAGATATTGTAATTTTTCAATGGTGAGAGTTTAATTGAGAGTGTGTGAAATGACATCAATACCCTTCTCTTATATATTGCTTATTTTTCCATGGAGAAACTAGATAAATTAAATTTTTATATCAATTTTTTTGACACTATGAGATAGATATGTAATTTACAAGAATGTGTGTTAAAATTTTGATCTTAAAAAATTCCTTTAGGGATGGGTAATTTATGTTTTAGTTGTAAGGGTACTACGGTCACATTTAGCGAAACTCATAGATGTAGGTCTAAATCAAGTCCAAAATTTATAAATTTTTAACGGCATGCTTAGAATATTATGAACAACCAATCTGACAGTCAGTTTTGTAAAATGATGATACATGATCGATTACGTTTCACAAAGGACTTTCAACCCATATAACCAAAGAATAAAGGTAAGAACATTAGTGAGCATGTAGAGAATTCAAGCAATATAAGAATTAAAAATGTTTTAACAATAAAGAAGGCCATATATAATAGTTCACCTTGTAATAAAAGACACCGTACGTAAAAATTAGCATAATCGAAGTACGTTTGGATCCCAGTCAATACAATTAAACAAAATTTGTGAAAACACTAAAATACACTCATCTTATTTTCCTTATTTTCCTATGGGGGGAGTAGATAAATCAATTTTTTATGTCATTTTTTTTGATACTATGAGATAGATATGTATTCCATAAGAGTATGTGTCCAAAATTTGATGTTAAAAAATTATTTTCGGGAGGGGTAATTTCCGTTTTAGTTGTAAGAGTACTATGGTCACATTTGGCGAAATACATGGATCGATGTCTAAATCAAGTCCAAAATTTATAAAATTTTAAAGGCATGGTTATAATATTCTAACCAATCAATCTAACGGTCAATTTTATAAAATAATTAAACATGTCCGATTAAGTTTCACAAAAGTATTTCATTCCATATAACAAATGAACAAACGTAAGAACATTAATATACATATGGAGAATTCAAGCAATATAAGAATTAAATATGTTTTAATAATAAACGAGGACATGTAGAAAACTCCATCTTATAGTGATAAACATCGTACGTAAAATTTAGACTCGTCGGAGTACGTTTAAACCCCGGTGCATGGATGAAGGTTACGTTTATTTTGAAATGTCTTATTTTTTTAATAATTAAAGCCCGATAGGCCCGGCCCGCAAAAGCCCGCAAAGGCCCGGCCCGCAAAAGCCCGCAAAAGCCCGCAAAGCCCGCTTGAATGGGCCGGGCTCGGATCCTTATATAAAAGATAAAGCCCGGCCCGGCCCGGCCCGCATATATTAAAATGTTGTTGAGGCCCGGCCCGGCCCGGCCCGTGCCGGCTATACATGGGCCGGGCCGGGCCGGGCCGGGCTTTTGCCGACCCCTAACTGAGAACCTGCTGAGGAGTCATCCGATTATGGAGGTAGTGGCCGATTATGGTTTGAGGAATCCTCAATTCATGTTGGGATTGGAGTTTCCTAACATGAAGGAATGCAGGGAAGCTATAAGAGAGTATGTTGTCTGCACTGCTAAGCCACCAAAGTTTGCTATAAACTTTTCTCATAGGGTGAAGATAGAATGTACAGGTGTTGGTGTATCAAAATGTCCATTCAAACTATGTGCCGGCAGCACCATTCAAACTATGGTGTCATTCATGTGGTAAACTCAGTCGTAGCAAGTTCGCCACTTCTACTTGGTTGGCTTCTAGGTTTGATCAAGAGATTAGACTGAACCCTAATATGAAGATAAATGATTTCATTACCATGGTGAAGAATAACTACAACATCATAATGACTAAAGACCAGGAATATAAAGCAAGACAAAAGGCTTCAAAGAGGATACGAGGAAGCATTGAAGAACAATATTCTCTGCTTCGAGATTATGGGGAAGAATTGATGAGGGTTAGTCTAGGAACTACTGTAAAGTTGATGACTGAGTTGAGGGACGGGAAACCTACCTTTTTAAGGATATAAATGTTATGAAGCATTGAAGAGAGGTTTCCTTAAAGGTTGTAGAACTGTAATTGGTCTTGATGGCTGTCACACGAAGAATCCACCTTAAAAAGGGCAGATTTTGAGTGTTGTAGGGGTTGATGCTAATAATGGCATGTTCCCGATAGCATTTACTATTGCTGAAATAGAGGACTAAGATAGTTGGACCTGGTTTCTTGAAATTTTAATTGCTAATATGGAAATTCAACATGATGAAAATAGTTGGGTATTCATAAGTTTTAAACAAAAGGGCTTAGATGCAGCACTTAAACATTTGGTGCTGGGTGCGGAACATAGACATTGTGTCCAACATTTCTATAACAATTTCAAAAATGCTGGTCACCTTGGGCTCGCATTAAAACAGTCCGTATGGGGAGCTACAAAATCAACAACTATTCATTGGTTTGAGCAGGATTTGGACCTTTTGTTGAAGAAATACAAAGATGCATGAGATTGGTTTCAAATACCTGGAAGGACACCAAATCATTAGAGTACATCACACTTTAAAATTGATCCAAAATGTGTTATTCTCCTCAACAATTTATGTGAAGCATTCAATGCTACAATACTACCTGCAAGGTATGAACCTATATTACCTTTGCTTGAAGGGATAAGGATTTACTTGATGCTAAGGATGGCAAAACAAAGAGAGAAGAAATGGACACAAGAAGTAGGTCCAAGAATATTTAGTATTGTTGAGCAATACAAGAAGGATAGTAATTTGTGCATTGTTGACATTTCTATTGATAAAGATTATGAAGTTACTCATCTTTATGGAAGAAAAATTTATGTAAACTTGGAGAAGCATACTTGCTCATGTAGGAATTGGGACCTTTGTGGCATCCCTTGTGTGCATGCAATGGCATCAATTTCTTGAAAAGGGAAGAATCCACTAGATTATGTACACAATTTTTACAAGTGAGCAGCTTATGATAGGGCGTCTGCCTACTATATCTGCCCAATAACTAGTAAAGATATGTGGGCCAAATTTGGACATGAACCTATTCAACCTCCTAAATATCGAAAAAAACCTGGACGGCCAAGCAAAAGTAGAATTAAAGAGGCAGGAGAGATCCACAAAGGTGCAACAAAGCTACCAAGATATGATGTTATTGTCATTTGTCATAACTGTGGTGGTGAAGGCCACAATAGAAGGTCTTGTTCTTAGGTTAGTTATTTGCACTCATGTTTATTTCAATATGTATGTATAATTGCTAGGTCTTTTTCGATGTGTGTGTGTATATATTTGCACTCGTGATTATATTATTAATGTAGTCAAAATTTGGTTGAAGAAGTTCAAACTAGTGTTATCCCACACACAACATCCTTAACCAACATACCAAGTGAAGCAAATGCTACATTTAATGTAAGCAATGTACATTTATATTTTGTACTATTTTCTTATATAGCAAATGAAAATCTTAATTACATGCAAATTCTTTGTACAATACTTTGGGAGCAAGGTTTGATCATGTATTGAATGAGAATACTTGTGAGCAGGGCTCAAGTAAAGGTAACAGAGGAGGTAGAGCTACCAGAGGAGTTCAAGGTAGCAGTGGAGGTCGAGGTAGTAGAGGAGGTTGAGGTAACAAAGGATGTATATGGCATCAAAGGATCAACGTGAAACTAATTTAGAACTACCAGCAAGTAACATGGTAATAATTCTTAGCATCCCACTATTTTTTGTATGATTAATGTGATATATAACATATCTTCATTTAACCACCAATTCTGGTACAATTATACTTTCAAGGCAAATCGATGACACCAAGCGGGGGCAAGTCTCAAGGCAATCTACTGTCATTAGAAGCACACAAACAACTGCAAATTTGGAGATTCAAGTGTCGAGACAGTGTTCTACTACACAAACTGCACAACCTCAATATTGTATTGAGAGAGCAAAACATTGGAGGCCATAGAATTGATACTACCACTCTTCTTCTGTTGAACATGGCAACATGTTCCAAAGTACATGTATTTGTAATATCAAAGTTAGATTTCTATTATGGCATGCTTGAAGCATTGTTTGGTACCCATATTTTGTTCAAGAACTTTGTTCAATTCAAGTCATCTGATCCAATGTAAAGTAATGTTAAAATATATTTTGCTTTTTGAAGTCAATTTTCTTTCTAAAGTTAAAATTTTATTTTGATTGAAAGTGAAATGGATTAGATTTTTGCTTTCATATCAGCTGGTTGGATTAGAAAAATTAAATGATGAAAAAATCCCCCACGTGCTAGGCACGTGTTAACATTTGGATGGAAAAGTTAATGGAAGTTGATTATGGGTAGCAAACTGGCTAATTAGAAACTCTTGGGTAGCAAATCGGCAGAAAATTTTTTTATGGTAGCAAACTGGCACTAGTGTGAATCCTAGAGTAGCATTTTGGCAATTAAGCCTAAAAAATAAGGAAAAAATTCACTACCAAAGTCTGAACTTTCGCGAAGTGGTGTTTAAACTCTCAAAACTACATTCACGTGACAATTTTTTATCCAAAAATATAGTGAAAAGATAGTCATACTCATAATATTTATTTTAAGATATAGACGTGACAATTTTTTTCCAAAATTATATTAAAAAGACGGTAATACCCTTAACATTTCTTTTAATCTCTCTCTTTCTCTCTCCATATTTAGAGCAACCCAGTAGTTACTCATCGATAAGCCTTCCTCGCTCGACCACCAAATTTCGATCCAGATCTCGACCTTCCTCATCATTCCCAGTAACGACTTCAGATCTCGATCGAGTGTGCATAGTTGAGAGATCCGAGAGAGCAGCGGCCTCGGCCTCGGTCGTGTTCTGTTCGGCGAGTGTGAAGTTAATGACGATGCGGTGACGAACTTCTCGTTGAAGTGGTCAAAGCTGAGGAACCGCGATAGCAAGTCATGATGCGACTCCTCCGTCGTCTTCATCTCCTTCTTCTGCCTCAAAGCCGCCGCTTTCTTTTTCGGTCTCGACGTCTAGCGCGCGTCCCCATGCCTCGCCAGAGAGGAAGTGATTCTAAGACTTGTGTAATTGATTGAGGGAGAGGACCCGCGCGATTTTAGGCGTTATTCGAGATGGTCAAGATCGATTGTCGATGGAGACGAACGAGTCGTAAATACTTCACAGCAGCTCCGCCGGAAAGTGAGGGAGAGTCCATCTCTTTTTTGGCACCGAAGGGCGTCAGCGTCACTCAACAAATCAAGAGGTCGCCATTTTTCGATCGTGGCCAAAGGAGTTCGCCTAGATTAGCAGCCGCTCATCAAAAATGGAAAATTTTCCGGCTGAAGACAAAACATTGTGTACTGGAATAAAATTTCGATCGGATCCAATTTTGCATAATTGTCTATACTTGATTAGGCAAAATTGATATATGGATCTGGGTGCAATTCTTAAATTTTGCATTAGTGTCTGTACTTAATCTCACGCCAACAGTAATGGTACGATTCTGACGATTTTTCACCGGTAAGTTTCAGATTCCAGCTAGATGGTGGCGCCCAAATCAATTTGGCCGAGAGAGTGTTTTTAGTTTTTTAGGTGACCTCAGGACTTTAATTTTTTTATTTTACCCCTTTATTTGAAAAAGAAAATTGTCACGTTATCCACATAGACGGTGCTGTGACAGAAAATGACTCTAGACATCACGTAAATATATTTTTTAGAGTTTGAGCACCATTTTGATAGTTTTTAAAGTTCACACATCATAGTAATGTCCTTGCGAAAATTCAGATCCTAGTAATAAATTTTTTTCAAAATTAAACAATGATCCATTCATAATTTGCATAGCAATTCAAAATGGATGAAAGACTTTTGATAATGGAGATTCGTAATGTGAAAACATATACACGGGGAGTTAATCTTCATCTCAAAAGTTCAAAGTTTTGACCTTAGAATGTATTAACTCGATGACTTGAATATACATTATACTATAGGGTAATTAAATTTTATTTTATCTACCTGTGGTTTGTCATCAACTTTAGTTTACTACTTAACGTTTTAAAGTTTTTAATTTTACTATCTGTGATTTGATATCAACTTCAGTTTACTATTTAACTTTTCAAATTAATCATTGTATTACTTTGACCTTTTGATTTAAATTATTTTACTATACGAACTCAACATTCTTCGTCACTTTTGATCTCCCTTCAATTTTTTTGTTATGTTTAACATAAAAAGTAAGGTAGTAAAATGATTAATTTTGACAAGTTTAGGTAGTAATAAAATGATCAAATTTGAAAGTGAAGTAGTGAATGATGTTTGATCAAAACCATAGGTAGTAAAATAATTAAATTGAAATGTCATGTAGTGAACTGAAGTTGATGGCAAACCGCATGTAGGTAAACTAAAATATGTCCTTATCTATATACTATTATTTAAGGAAAGTCAATTTGTTTCCCACTCTTATAAAATCTTGGGGAAATGAAAAAAATAAATCAATTTCACTATTCTCTTTACTCAAAAATTCATCATAAGTTTTCAATATAAAAAAAAACTTATTCTGTTTTTAAGTATGTAACAGCCCAATATTATTCTCATATTTACTACATATGTCACCAATTTCTGAAACACACACTCTCTCTCTCTCAAATTGAATCTCCAAACCGACCTCCCAGCTTATTGTCATCTCCTCAGACTCTGTCGCCGGCTTCCGTCGGTCTCCTCGCCTCCGTCACCGACTTCCGTCGCACCGCCTCTGAGCCTTGGCGCTTCCTCCAACTGCAACTACTCTCGCGGTTGCCAAAGAATAAAAACGTAGTAGTAGTCATGTTGCAGTGTCAACAACGAGCGAGCTGCGCCTCGCCGCCTCCTCCAACCCTGTCGACTTCCGTCGTAGACCACCGTCGATCTATGCGCAGCCTCCTTTTGTTCTCTGACTACCTTTGACACTCCCAACGCCTGCTCTTGCTCAACTTGACCTTACATCTAATGATGAATGTCCAAACGACTACAAACTCAAGAAAAAGGTCGTCGTGGTTGGAGAAATTTGACAGATGGGAAAAATTGATTTTACGTTGTCAATCTGTATTGCATAATGAATTTGGATGGATGAGCTTTTGGTATTCTGATTGGTGTGTGGACATGTCAATGTATGCGTATATGAGTTCTCTTCAAAGTGGGACGATATTGCAGTCGGATATTGTTTTTGCAATCTTCGTTGAAATGAGCTCTGCTCATAAGTTTTCATTGTCCTCTGTGACACCGTTTCTAGTGGCCTTCACCTCAGGTCCGACTGAAGAGATGTGTACGAGAAAAACTATGGTGGAACTCTCTTATACAATGAATACTGTAGTCATTAGTAATTCTATTATCAATGTTGGTATTACAACCATTGTGCAAGCATTAGGCCATGAACGAAGTTTTCCACTTTCTCCTAAGATTAAACAATGTCTCATGTCTTTGTTGGTTCCTCACAGTGACATCTGGGTATGCTCTAGCATGATGATTGCTACTAATCATTTTGCAGTGCCATTAGAGCGTGAGATTGGGAATAAGGAAGATGCATACAGTGGTGATGAGTTCAGTAGTGATAGGGAGTCCTGGACTCCTGGTGCACTGCACATGATACACTTAAAGTGATGGAGAGCAATCTTGTTGCCTTGGATGTGGATCTATAGAACCTCTTGCTTGGTTTGTATGGAGGACTTGGGTGTGTAGTTGATGCATGGAAGGTGTTTGAGGAAATGAGTGCGAGAGATTTATTCAATGAGATTTCTCTCGATCATGCTTAGACAGGAGAGGACCCAAAACAAACTCAACCAAGTGTCTACACACTCCACTTTAAAGTTTTCAATTGCAGGTTCTTTATTAATTGGAGAAGAGTGTATCTTTGAAGTCAAGACTAATGTTGGAGATACTCATCTGGAAGGAGGAGGATATGGAAGGATCGATGGCACTGGTGTAATCTCAGCATCATCATTCCCTACATAATCTGCTGGCTATGAGGGGTCTTATGATTTGGTCCCGAATATTCTCGATTAGTTGGGTCCTTGAATTTGTTTGTGAGATTGTCTATAACAGCGCCATTTATGGAGATGGACACTCTTCTTGTAAATGTCGGGGTGTGATGTTTTACAAAAAAATCGAACCGAAAACCGAATCGAAACTCATTGGGCACGAAACTCGTGGGACGGATTAATTTAGAAACCGAACCAAAATAAATCTGAACCGAATGACTTTTTATAGTACGATACCGAATAAAACCGAACCGTTCTGAAATGATATATGTGACAAAATTGTGTTTATTTCTTTACACAAATGAATATATATTCACCCTTTTTGAATTTTTTTAGGACATATATATAGAAAATTCCTACAAAAAAACTCTTATTCTCTCACATTTCTTCTATTTCTCTATGATATTGCCCTTTTCAAATAATAATTAACTTAAACAATTATTTAGACCTAGAAAATTTTATCGAAAAATCGATCCAAAACCGAAATATACCTATCCGAAATCCGTTGGGACCGAAACTCGTGGGACGGACTTGCCAAAAAACCGAACCAAATAAGATCCGAACCGAATATTTTATTACGGTACGGTACGGTACGGGTTCCGACTTAATACCGAACCGATCCCACCCCTATGTAAATATACCAAATTGGAAGGTTATACTGTGTAATGAATTTCCCATAAGCAAAATCAGTGTCGATTACACTCTAACGTCTTGGGAATTCTATTGAGATATTGATGGTGACCAAAACTCTTGCTAGTGTTCAAGGCCCTTCTTTTGTGCATGGGTTTCCTCATTGTACTCTAGTTCTGTTTACACTATTATTAAACTTGATGACAGATAGATACTTAAAGAGATACTTGATGACATATAGATACTTAAACAGATATTTGAACAGATATTTAGACAGATACTTGAACATAAATTTAAACTTTTTGGTATTTCCAGCATGTAGGTTATTGTCGTACCTTTATTTTTAGTCTTTCTTCCAATCTCGTTTCTTTTTTGAAGCAAAGTAGCTATTTTTAAAACATATACAGAGTTTTGTTTAGACTATTCTTAAACTTGATGACAAAGATACTTAGATACTTTTGAACATATATTTAGACTTTTTGGTATTTCCAGCATGTATGTTATTGTCATATCATTATTTTTCAGTCTTTTTTTTCATTCTCGTTCTTTTTTGAAGCAAAGTAGCGATTTCCAAAACATATAAAAAGTTGTTTACACTATTCCTAAACTTGATGATAGATAGATATTTAGACAGATACTTGAACAGATATTCAGACTTTTGATACTTCCAACAACTAGGTTATAATCAAGCCCTTATTTTTCATTCATTCTTCTAATCTCATTCTTTTTTAAAGGAAAGTGGAAATTTTCAAACTTATAAAGGGTCTTGTTTACACTATTATTAAACTTGACAAAAGATAGATATTTAGACAGATACTTGGACATATACTTGAACAGATATTCAGATTTTGGTTACTTCCAGCAAGAAGGTTATGATCAGGCCTTTATTTTTCATTCATTCTTCCAATTTCATTCTTTTTTAAAGAGAAGTGGAGATTTTTAAACTTATAAAGGGTCTTGTTTACATTATTATTAAACTTGACGAAAGATACATATTTAGACAAATACTTGGACAGATACTTGAACATATATTCAGATTTTTGATACTTCTAGCAAGTAGGTTATGATCAAGCCCTTATTTTTCATTCATTCTTCCAATATGATTCTTTTTTTGAAGGAAAGTAGAGACTTTCAAACTTATAAAGGGTCTTATTTACACTATTGTTAAACTTGATGAAAGATAGATATTTAGACAGATACTTGGACATATACTTAGACAGATACTTGAACAGATATTCAGACTTTGATCTTTAATTTTTCGATTCGGTGAACACCGATTGATTTAGGAAACAGCCAAGCTATGGTTAGCTTCATGTAGGTAAGGGCTACAAAGCCTAGTGAGTCTTGCTGTTCGATTCGACTTGAAATCGATCAACCCCTAATTTCTAGGATTTTTTTTTGGACTTTCTCTTCATTTTTCTATGTAATTCGGCTAAAGATAAGTGTAGGAGTTGAGGTAAAGAGAAAGAAGAAGTTGAGATGGTCATTTTGGTACCTTACTTGAAGATTTTGGTGGCCGGACAACCTTGGTTCGACACCAAAAATTTCGCCGCGAGAGAGAGAGAGTAGAGGAAGAGAGAGGCCGGGAGAGATAGAGAGAGACTAAAATAGAAGGTGATGAACTGACTAACCAGCAACCTATTCTTTTGGGAAAAAATTGGAATGACAAAATGAGTTTTTTAACTTACACTACCAGAACAAACACTATAGCCGACGAATTTTAAAAAATAGGGCGACGACATATTTTTTCGTCGGCTATACTGTACTTTAGCCAACGGCGAAAAGAATCGTCGGCTAAAGTATTTAAACCGATGGAAAAAAAAAGTCGTTGGCTTTAGCTCACAAAAATCGTCGACCATAATGATAACTATAGCCGACGACTTTATACATGTATTGTCGTCGGCTATAGTTATCTGGTTTATATTCTTAGACCGCCGCTCCCCTCTCTCAAAAAACCTAACATTTCTCTCTCTCTCTCTCTCTCTCTCTCTCTCTCATACCTCCGTCGCCTCGCCCTCTCCCTCCGTCGCCGCCGCCTCGCCCTCTCCGCTTAAAAAAACCCTAATACTGTGATTATGGTTTGAATTTTGTGAATATATTGTAATTTTGTGAAATATAATTTGTTGAAATTATGGTTTGGTGAAGTGATTATGGTTGGTGAAGGATTTGGATGGTGAAGTGATTATGGATGGTGAAGGAATTGTAGATCTGAATTTCTGGAAATAGAAATCCATATCCGCAGTTTTTTTTTTTTTTTTTCAGATTTAGGACTATAGCCGACGACATGCTTCCATATTTTCGTCGGCTATAGTCTAATTAGGGTCAAATTTTGAACTACCGGGGAATGGTTGACCGAAGAAATTATCGTCGGTAAAAGTGAACTATAGCCGACGATTTTAATTCATCGGCTATAATCTAGACTATAGCCGACGATGACCACAAAATTTCGTCGGCTATAGTTATAGCCGTCCTTCTGCCGACGACATTATAGCCGACGAAATTTTCTAACAGGCCAATGAATTTATGTCGTCGGCTATAGTACTTTTGTTGGTAGTGTTATTGGAGTTTTATTGTTGGAGAAAATGACATCAATTGGGTTTTTTCTAGAAAAAAATGGTCATAAGTTGAGTTTTTTTTACCTTGGTGTCATAAGTAGATTTTTTTGGAAATCCTATTTGTGTTTGGATTTTTAAATAACTTATCCTAAAATCTTCTAGTTTTACCATTTATCCTTAGGTGCAGTAAAATAACTCAAATGTACTTCTGTAAATAACATTTGTTTTACTTTTATCTTCGATGAAGTTTATGTTTTTTTCTCTCCTATTTTTTTTGCTACAAAAGCTGTTATATTTTCTCTTCCTATTTTAATGCTACAGAAACTATTTAAAGTTGTTAACCTATGCACACATGTAATGTGTGTGCACATCATCATCTAGTATTATATAAGTTTTTCATAGTTAATCTCGGTGACAATATTCCATAGGAATATTAGGATATGAGATCAAATATGGATCTTTTTTGGTGTAATGGACAACCGATCTATACAATTATTAAGAGAAGAGACCGTCTCTAATAATGTCCAATTTTTTCATTTTTATCCTTTAATTTTTATTGTATCGAAATAATTTAAAGTTATTTGAGTAATTTAATATATAATTTGTTTGACTTTTCTTTCTCCCGGACAATGTCCTCTAATTTTTTTTTCCTCTCTCAAGAAAAAACTGACCAATTTTAAAACAATTGATTCCTTTAACCGTATTTTTTTTTTGGTGTAATGGACAACCGATCTATACAATTATTAAGAGAAGAGACCGTCTCTAATAATGTCCAATTTTTTCATTTTTATCCTTTAATTTTTATTGTATCGAAATAATTTAAAGTTATTTGAGTAATTTAATATATAATTTGTTTGACTTTTCTTTCTCCCGGACAATGTCCTCTAATTTTTTTTTCCTCTCTCAAGAAAAAACTGACCAATTTTAAAACAATTGATTCCTTTAACCGTATTTTTTTTCCTGATGATTTATTATTTTATTTACACACATATGTGTGTGTTTTTACCTAGTAGTGTTCAAGAGGAAGCAAGAATTAAAAATCATCATGAACCAATTTTAATTGGAGCTTATAAAATAAAAAGCAGATAAAAATATAGAAATCAAGATTACAAACTCAACCACTTTTCATGGACGTTTTGAACCCAAATGGCCCGATTCACATCCAAGTTTCAAAACACTAGGAAAATTCTCATTCATATGAGTGTGAGGTGGAAGAAAAAATTACAATATAATTCTTTATTTTTATTTATAATTTAATTATTATTATAAAAAATATTTTTCTCAACTTGATAAAATTTTCGACTTGACTCTATATAATAATAGAGATATATGAGAGGTGACTTTCCGCGGAGTTGGTGACCAACATCAGTTGGCCCACATTACTCCCAACACTTGTGGCCGCTTCTACACCAGATCTCCGCTCCTCCGGAAATTTTAACCACGTCACCACCCACACCCTATTTAGCCCCAGCCAATCTCGGACTTCACAATTTGACCCCAAGCGTTTTATCTGCAGAACCAACAACAATGGCGGACGAAGGAGAGACCTCGACCGCCATCAAAATCAATGGCATGCAATTCGCCTACGACCTACAGCCGCCTCTCTTCTACGAATTCAGCCTCCACATTTCTCCCGGATCGCGGTGCCTTCTCGTCGGCGCCAACGGATCCGGTAATTGAAAACCTAATTTTACCGCGCCAACATTTCTAATTAGGAATTTGAGGGGATTACATTTTCGAATTTGGAAGCTTAATTTTGAGAGAGTGGTTTTGCAGGGAAGACGACGCTGCTGAAGATTATGGCGGGAAAGCAAATGGTGGGAGGGAGAGACGTGGTGAGGGTGTTGAATTCGTCCGCGTTCCACGACACTGGATTGGTTTGTAGCGGCGACCTGGCTTATTTGGGAGGCTCATGGAGCAAAACCGTTGGCTGTGCTGTGAGTTATAATCGAATTTTGCTACCAATTTATTGCTAGGCTCAGAAGAAGTTATTTTTAGTTTATATGGCTAAAATATTGATAATGCAATCCAGGTGATATGAACAAATTGAATTTGAAATAGGCTTGTATTTTGGAAACTTTCAGGGCGAGGTTCCTCTACAAGGAGACTTCTCTGCAGAACATATGATATTTGGAGGTGGGTTATTGTTATTATGAGTTGCATACTAAATTTTCCTGCTCAGCGTATCTTTTACCGTTTTGATAAGTCTGACATTTTCTCTACAAATTATCGATGGACTTGGATTGTGTTTGCTTAAAGACTCTTACTACTGCCTAAGCGTTTCTCTCAAGTATATTGTCTTATTGAGTGGAATGTATCAGAACTGAAATTTACTCGAATTGATGTTAATGTGTTTCAATTTGGATATTTTGCAGTTGAAGGAACCGATCCGGTTAGGAGAGATAAGTTGATTGAGTTGCTCGATATAGATTTGAAGTGGCGAATGCATAAAGTGTCTGATGGGCAGCGGAGACGAGTCCAAATCTGCATGGGACTTCTTCATCCTTTTAAGGTACCATAGGATCTCATGTATGGCTTTTGTAGCAAGCAAACTAGATGAATGTGCACTGTAAAAAAATATTTTAAGCTCATTTAAGTTTTAACTCAAATTTGGGTTTTTCTCATGACTATTGTGTACTGTATTGAGTTCCTACTATATAATATGTGTATAAACTCTGTTTTATTGAGGTTCCGTATGAAGTGAAGGCTTTTTTTTTTTCTTACAGGTTCTCCTGCTTGATGAGGTAACAGTCGATCTGGATGTTGTTGCTAGGATGGATTTGTTAGAATTCTTTAAGGAAGAATGCGAGCAGGTATGGCCTTGCTTATTCATTTCGTTTGTTAAACTTATTACATTCGCATTCATGTACGCACTCCTAATGTGGTAGAAAACACAATGCGTATTATTAGAGTTCTCTTGGTTATAATTAGATTCATCCTTCTGTGTTTGATGACAGAGAGGAGCTACAATTGTATATGCAACTCATATCTTTGATGGCTTGGAAACATGGGCAACCGATTTAGCTTACATCCAAGATGGTCAGCTTAAGAGAGCTCAGAAGTTAGCTGAGGTTGATGAGATGAAGAGTTCGGTCAATCTGCTTTCAGTTGTTGAGTGTTGGCTTCGTGCTGAAACCAAGCAGGAAAAAAAGAAACCCAAACCAGCCCAAACCAGCTCTCCTTTTGGTATGTCGTCAAGACACATGGCATACTACCGCTGATCTCTCTATGAAGTTAGATAAATGTCAAAATTTAAAGATTTCTTCGAATTCGTTGGTAACCACATGATCCTTGGTTTACCCACATGATATGGAGTGTTTCCCTTGGTAGACTAGAAATAAGGATGGCTTACAGATAAGTCACCTATGTTGAAATTTTGTTTGTTGCCTACACGGTGAAGTAGCGCTGATGACTGTTTGTAACTACCTGATATTGGTCATCCAAGAAAACTTGCAACAAGGAATCACATATAATCTCCTTTCCTGGTGTGGGCTATTCACTGAAGCAACGCCAATGACATTTTGGAGGCCGGTATGTTGTGTTGACGTTGGTTATACAAGAAATCTTGCAGCAAGAGTTGTCTGTAGTCTCTTTCATGGCGTGGCTTTGATTGATTACTGAAGGAAATTCTTGTGGTAGCTTAGGGACCATATCATAGAAGCTTGAACATGTGAATAGCACATGATTCTATTGTAATGATTGTATAATAAAGATTGGAAATTGTGTAGCAAAAATGTGACGTATAATTACATAATTACAGCAATAGAATGATTCTTCTTCTGATGTACTCTCACTCTGTTTCATCACTCATTAGTATACACAACAAAATTGCAGAAGATGCTACTAATTGCCTCAGCTTCTTTTACAATGATATTACTTTGAACTACCGCATCCATGCAAATGCGATCGGAATTGGCTTCAATTGAGACTATCAATAGTAGGATAGGTTTCAGTACGTATTGTTCATATGACTTGAAGCAAGGCACAAAATTTTCTCTCGATTTTCATAGCAAGGAAACTGTTATTCCAATCAGTAAATAGATTTGCAAAATATTCGTGTAACTTGTTATCTTATTAGAATAGTTTCATTATGAATTTCTCTTTGAAAAATGTGAAACAATTTAGCTCAAAAAGTAGGTTAAAGATTCACTGTACATCTAAAGCCTCTGAGAAGAAAATCACTACTTCGATGAAATGATCACCTAATATTATTCGGTGTAGTGTGGGATTTTCGGGTTCGAATCGTTGCAAAATTGATTTACGTATTTAGAAAAATCAATGTGGAATGTCCATGCAAAGCCAAACATGAGAACGTGGAAGCCGCCGACCACCCGAGATTTCTCGTATCAACTTCTCGTCGGATCCAACCAATCAAAGAACTGGGTTCATTAATTTTTGTTTTCCCAATAAAACAAAAAGAATAAAAATTTACTATATAACAATTTTGAAGCGGCTTGACACTGTTGCGAACACTGTTCATACTATTCCAAGTGTGCGATGCTTGCGACAACAACTGTTTTGAATAAGATTAGCTCCTCATAATTGGCAATCTCTCATTCTCTCTCACTTTTTTCTTCGACTCACTTTGACCTTCGGCTCTGTTCCATCTTCACTGCTCTCGCAATTTTTTAGAATAGCTTTGCTTATACTCTCTCTTCGTTTTCAGCTCACTATTTGGGATTGGATCCTCCCAATCTCTCACCGTACTGCTGAACCAATCACACTCTCAACCTCTCACTCTCTCTCTCTCTCTCTCTCTCTCTATATATATATATATATCACGTTTTCGGTTCAGGTTAGTTCCTTTTTTTATGACTTTTGCTCACCTTCTTTCCTTTTTTGATTTGATCTGATATTATATTGGGTTTTTAGGTGCTTGATTTGTATCGTCTTTGGGTTTGTTGAAACCCTTCTTTCTTTGATTTCATCTTTTCCTCTGACACCGCCTGTCTCTGTATTCTATTCAAATTTGATTCTTAATCCAGATGCTTTTTCATTCGTGGGGATTAATATTGTTTGGATTGTGCTTCAAGCTTCTATGATTGGAGCTTGAGAGATGCTGGGTTTATGAGTGGTTTGTTTTTTCTGAAACGAGATTGTGGTTTTGTGAATTGGGTGTCAAGTAAATCACTTAAAGTTTGGATTTATTTTTTTTAATGTTTTTGAGGTGCTGGGTTTATTGATATGAGATTGTGGTTTTGTGAATTGGGTATCGAGCAAATCACTCAAATGTTGGAGCTTTTGGTATATTTGAGGTCTGAGGTGGTTTTTGGTTGTGTATATCTATCAGTCCTTCCTTTTAGTTTCAGTTTGACATTTTAGCATTATCGCTTATGTATAGCACTGGATTAAAGCTCAACCTGCTCTTTGTGGCACTGCTCAATCGTAGCTAACTCTTTCAATCCCAACGGTGAATGATTTGTCTTAATGTTTATGTCATGGGCCTTCACATCATTCCCAATTAATGGTAGGTGAAGACCCTGAGGGCCTGAGGCTAAGGGTTATATTCACACACACACACACACACACACACACACACACACACACACACACACACACACACACACACACACACACACACACACACACACACACACACACACACACACACACACACATAATCCAATAGGTGATGGGTTCCTGATGAGGTAGGTACTTAAGGAACTCATCTTTCTTACGTTTCTGTAATGATTCTGGTTTACATTGTAAGTATACATCTTGAATGTAAATGGAATAGTCAGTGTGTAAATGAAAACTAAAGCTTTTAGGTTTAGCAATGAAAAATTGTTAACTGAGTTATCAATAAAGATTGGGGAAGATGTCAATTCAACTTACTTTAATGTCATTTTTATTAGGTGCCATGTGTTGATGTGGTTGAGAATATGAGCCATTTTGATGTTGATGGAAAGCGTCATTACCCATTTGGTAGAGGCTCAAGCTCAGAGGCATGTCATTACTACAGAAAAAAAATTCATAGAAAATCCAAAGTCTTAGTTTATACTAGCCTTAAATATCGTACCTTCACATAGTTATATGCAGTTATTTGAAGTAGTTTGATCTAATATTTTGCAGGTTGTATAGCAGTTTGGTATCCCTAATCTGTTTGATCTTTCCATTCGACCAACTGTAAGTCACAATCATTCATTTAAATAATTGTTTGAAATGGCATTGCCCGCAATCTGAATTTGTTTACAACAATTTCAGGCCAACCAAAGACCAAAAATAATCCATGTCTAAACGTAGTTGGTATGAATGCTGCTTCTTCTGATCCAGGAGATCAGATGAATGTTCAAGTGATTGGAATCAAGGGTCAGGCTGTGAAAGATACCTGTAATATCAACCTTACAAATTTAGGTAATTTTAACCTGATTTTTTCTGCTTTCCTTATAACATATAGGCTATAGTAGCTTATGTTGAATTCTCTGGTAATTTGAGAATCAATGTTCATCATGGTTTACGGTGATGATGGCAGTGCCTAAATTGGACATTAGTAAGTGAAAGTTGTCGGTGATCAAAATGTCACTTCCAAGTTCTAGGTAAATTCCTCCTTTGGCTTTGTGATTGTTTTAATCAAGTTTCTATCTTTATGATACACTGCAAGGAAACCATAACTTTTATATTTACAAAATTTGCATCAAGTTGTTTTACCAGGTGTTTTCTACACATCTCAGTCCTTTAAAAACGAACTGGTTGATTGTATATTTCTACAATCTGACTTTATTTAACTGTAGACAATATTTACACGGAGCTTCTATATATTTGTCAATATTATGAGGAGCAAAGAAAATATGAAGTCTCTAAACCCGTGTTGGAACGACGATCTCAATCACTTAGAAGTTGGCTCCTCATTTGGATATCAGGTTTTAGGTTCTCGGTATTTTTTTTCTCTGATTCACCGATCTTAACTACTTGGAGTCGCTCCTTCTTGGCCTCTTTTTTTTTTCCAGTAAATTTGGATTGGCTGATTGAAAAAGGTGTTGGTTTATCATATTTTGCATTATTGTAATTGGGTAAATGCATTTAAGGGTTGAATCTTTAGGGCATTTTTGGTGGGTGGGATCTTTGTACCAAGCTGTTTTAATAGCTTGGTTATGTCTAAAAGAGATTATAGATTATCTCAATTATGCATCATAGTAGTGACAACTGGCTTTGCCTTTCTACTGTTATCTATCATATCGGATGGATTTGTCCAAGAGCGTGAATTAGATCCTGTACATGAATAATTGAGTAGTGATAGACAATTTATTTGTCTTTGGGGTTCATGTATGAGTCACTTAAAGAGATATTTTCAAAACATCTACCATCGATAAAAACTATCTTTATGTTTGTTCTTTATTAAATTGAGTTGATTATGATTATATCAATTTTATGTTTTGTTTGGCTTGCTTCATGTAATTTCATGACAGAACAAATGGTAATCGTCTAGATAAACAATACATGATAAGTTGACATGTATGATTTATCAAACAAATCCATACTCACCATTTCTTATAACTGAATTTATTTGAAGTGTTCTGCATTTTAATGTAGATGGTCTGATATGCATGAGTTGAAGAATGGAATTGTTTACAGAATGCTATGTCTTCAGCCTTTCTAGCACTTCTGTATAGTGACTACATGCTTACGTCTCAGACATAAGTTTTGTACTGTGATGGAAAACTCTTTGAGCCTCAAGATCTTTGTAACTTGGCCATTTTCTCAGGTATTCGATTACTTGGTCATGATGAATTGTGATGGTTGCTATTTTTCATATATCATTGTTCAAAACTGGTTTTTCCAAATATCTATAGGAATCATGCACGAAGAAAAATTATATGAGAATGAGTTATCTGGTTGGCTATGGGAATAACTGTCATTAGCAAGTGCACACTACAAGAAAACTGCACCTAGACCACGGACCATTTCCGCCTTCTAGGTGCAGTTTTCCGTCGTCTAAGTACTTAGACGACAGAATCTCCGTCGTCCAAGGTCCGTGCTCCAAGTGCAGTCGTCCAAGCACCTGGACGACGGAGAATTAGTTCTCCGTCGTCCAGGTGCATACATGGGCCACGGAGAAGCTAACAATCTCCGTGGCCCAAGTGTTCACCTGGACGACGGAGAACTAATTCTCCGTAGTCCAGGTGAACACCTGGGCCATGGAGAATGGCAGGGTTTATGGTTTAGGGGTTAGGGGTTGGGGTTTAGGGTTTAGGGTTTGGGTACCTGGACGACGGAGAACATAATCTCCGTCGTCCAAGTGCCTATTTAATTAAAAAAAAAATTTAAATTGTAAATAAATATTATTAATTTAATTTAAATAATGAAAAATAGTCCAAATTAATTAAATAAACTAAATTTTTAATATTAATTAATGTATTAAATAATTAATTAATTTGTACATACACATCCAAATTAAAAACCCATAAAAATTATATAATATTGTTCGGAACTCGGAAATAAAGAAACGCGATAATTAACTAGCTAGCTAATACACTGGAGGAGCAGATGCGACGCCGAGTCCTCCGCCTCCAGCCGGGTCGTTGTCGTCGGGGTGTAGGTTCGGAGGAGGTTGACATACTTCTCGATTTTGTTGCATGAGGGCGATGAGTTGGGCTATTTGTGCTTGTTGTTCGTCAAGTCTTTGCCGCATTGACTCATTCTCCTCTCGTGCCAGTCGAGCCTCTTGAATGGCTGCTTCGACGGCCGCAGCCTGACTCATTCTCCGCTGCCCCGAACCTCCCGTAGATGATGAGCCGGAGGTCGTCGACAAATCTCGTACCACCCTAGGCCCAAAGTTCCTAACCTCCTTGCCAGCTCTACGACCGTAGACCTCATCCGCGATTACAATTTGGCTCTAAGGATAGAGGAGGCAGATCTTCCGGCGGCATATCTGGGAACGCAAGCTGAGTGTTAGCCAACTCTTCATGCGCACGCTCTATCACCCTTGCCTACAAAAGAATAATTAATTTATTATAATGAAGTAATATTTAAATAATAATTACTATAATTAAAAGCACATATATATATATCACTTACGCCGCATTGACTCGCTTCATTATCGAGCCCAGGCGTCACGTACGCGCTTATGCTTGCATCAAGATAAGGGTGTTTGGAGCGATTATACTTGTGCTCCTTGGCTATTTGAATGAACTGCTTGGCGCCGGTAGTATGGTGTTTCTCCTTCTTCCCCCGGTTGGCTTTGTTGACACAGGAGAATTTCTGTTACACAACATAATTAAATCATTAAAAAATTAATAACTAAAATTTAAATAATTCAATTATCTTAATTGAAATAAAAAAAGTAAATTAACACCTTAAAGGAGTCATCGGCAAAGTGGTTACACAACCACTCCCATTCATCTTCTCTATCCCCACGCAGCTCTACGGGGGGAGGCGAGGGACCGTAAGTTTGGAAGTACCGATGGAGCCTGTACTTCCAATCTTTGTAGATGGAGTTGGCGGTTTGGTTGATATGCCTCAACATAGCCGGTGTCGGATCCACCGCAAATTGTTCCTATCAAAAATAAATAGAAAATTATAATCGTATATATTATGAAATTTTAACTAATATTAACAATATTATATAATGACTAAAATTGGACGTATTACGTACCGAAAGATCTTTGAAGACTTTCGCCTTCTCATGATCCGGCGCCTCCTTCCAAGTAGGGGCAGTGATACGAACCCCGTTACGGACGATTGACCCGATGCTATGCGCCGAGAGACTTGCTAGCTGAGCTGTGGGAGGGCCACCGGTGAATTCGTCGTAGGGCAAGTCGATCTTTTTCCCGGTCGCCTTGCAAATACGCTCCGCTTTGCCCCCTTTAACGAGACCCCGAGTCTTTTTCGGTTCCGGGTCAGTGGGGGCCCTCCTTTGCCTACGGCGGGCGCTGTACATGATTGATTCGGCGGTTGAGGACGCCTGAGTACTTCCTGTTGAATGGGTACCGGGCGTCGGAGATTGGAAGGGGTCGACGTCATCACCGCTCGAGATGAATGGGGGAGCGGGAATTTCCCCAGAGGGCGCTACGGACGGACCAGATGAAGGGTCCGGATTGAGGGCGTCGTTGCCCTCCGGTAATTCCCAACCGACTTGCTCCGCCAACATTCGGAGCATGGCATCTTGGTCGGGTGTTTAACCACCCTCAAAATTACCCTATAATGAACTCAATATGCTTGTCAATGCAGTACAATAGTATATGGGTCAATCCACAGGGAAAAATGAAACTTAATATTCTAAACTACAAACAGACGCGAAAGTCAGAAATCTGACAGACTCGACCACGGGACACTAACGTAATTAATTAAAATATCTAGACTCAACCTAAAATTACGAAATTAATACTGGACACTAAAGACACCTTGGCGAACTACCATGAGAAATTTCAATACAATCGAAGTTTTTTTGGTTGGCGAACAAAATTATGCAAAACAGACTACTAAACTGAAACAGAAAACAGAGTAAAAGTAAAACAAGAATCAATGATAAAGAAGGTTAAGGGAAGTGTTATCCACCACCGTCACTCCATCTAGACGACAAATGCTTAACTAAATAATGTAATTGTTATGAATGAAAGATTCCCAGGAAGGCCCCGAGCTGTGAACACAACCTATTACCTGATCCTTATGTTCACAATATTGAAGGTCTGCTTATCAATATTGTCTATCCCTCAAAGAACCCGAAGTCACGGACTCGAATTAACTAAGAGAAAAGCATTAAGATTTAAAAAGGGTTTGAGAATCTACAAGGCTTCATAAGTACACTACGGTCGTGTCTTACTAGACCTAGGGTTTCTTATACCAAGCATGTATGGGTTCTACTATTGAAACTTGAGGAAGGTAATAATCACCAACAACCATCAATTTTCTTAGAATTAGATTCCTAAACATGCATACTAAGCGTGCACTCAAAGCATACATAATCAAGAATCATCACTGTATAAATAACAAAGAAATCTCATTCAAATAACAAAAACAAAATTTAATTAACGTGCATAAGCAATCTAGATATCGTGAACGGGGCTTCAAAACAGCCCCTTAACAATGGAGTTTAGCTCCTCATGGAATCAGAAAATAAACAATAATAATCCATGAAAGAAATTGATACAAACAGATGAAAGAGAAACTTGCAGCTTCCTTGCTCTTCGTTCCCCGTTGCGTCCCCCCTCGCGTACGTTCTCTTCTTAGCTATTTATATGTTCCAGACTAGCTAGGTTAATTAACCTAGCTAGCAACCCACGTGCAAGACACCACTTCAAGCCCATCTCTTCATAATCTCATTATTATATTAGGACTCCTCCTCATCTTCTCCTCGCGAGCAACTTCGCCAAGCCATACATATAAGTCTAAGTTGATTCACTGGCAAGAATGCATCACGTGCTCGACCCTCTTTTCAATCCACTTGATATATATAAATATGCATGCAGCCACTTCCGTACGTTTCTCCACACCTTCTAGCTAGGTGTATATATAAATAAGTCAATTAACTAAGTTAATTAACCAAGTTGTTCACGTTCCACAGACCAAATTCTATTGTAAATAGAATTCCTTGTTTCCTTTCTTTTAATCCAAGTTCAAGTCTTATTCTCTCCTTGCTCGCCAAAGACAAAACCTCCTCGCCAAGGTATATCAATTAATCCTCATTTAACTAGTTTAATTAAACTAGCAAAACCCACTTGCACTCTTCTATCACGTGCTCGCCAAGAACCAAGCCTCCTCGCCAAGGGCTCCCGTTCCTTCGCCAAGCTGCATTATATATTTAATCTCTTTTTCTTCATTTATCTCCAAAATACCTAAGAACAAATAATAATGTTAAATTACTTAAAAACATAACAAAAGAGCTAAATATAAGGTTCAGTTAAGCACATAAACGTTGCATAAATATGCAACTATCACATCTTCTGCCTCCTGTTGCACTTTCTTCTTGCCGGATGGAGCCATTTCAACCTAGGAGTACGTTGTTAAAATACGTACTTACCATAATAATTACAAGTGCAAAATTTACGCTAATTAAGTACGGTTAAGATTTAAATAGAGTACACTAGCTTGGCTTTTTCGGTCGTTCAATGGACGTGCGACCCGCGCGATAAAGTGTAAATTTTCAATTAATCAGCCTTGGTTAAATCGAAAAACATGGCCAGTTAGGGATAGAGATAACGCGAGAGGCAGGACTAATTTCGACAAAAGTCTTTCTTAGTCCAAATCCTGTCACCAGTCATAACCCGTTTCTAGACACCATGTCCGACATTCGGCCAATTTTTCGAAAATTTACACTCCCTCAAGTCCTTTGCAAACTCCGCCCTCAACCTCGTGTCCATAACTTCACTTAGGTTATGGTGTGCGGTGATGAAATCCACACATCACGAGGGGTTAAGGAGATAAGCTAGGAAAAGAGGCGCCATCTATTCCAAAGAGTGCGACTTAATAAACCAAGTCAATGTACTAAATTTAAATCGAAGACGTACTACCATGCAATTTACTAGAAAATACATATAATTATCAATTAATTATTATTTATCATGCATTTAATAATAATTATTCATTTACCAATATAATCAATTATTATTAACAATTATTATTATTACTATTATTTAATTTTAACTAATAATTATTCATTACCAAATAATTAACAACTAATAATGATTACTAAATAATAATAATAACAACAAAATAATTATTATAATTACAACTATTTAATATTTAAAACTAATAAATTAAAAGAATTTAGAAATTAAATAATTAATTAAATAAAAAAATTGTTAAAGAGTTAAAATTTCGAATTATTACCTCGTCGGAATTTCGCCGGAATATCGGAAGAGTAGAGTCGTCGGAGAGGGAGAACCACGCCGGAAAGTTGGTCATCGGAGCGTCGCCGGAGGAGGATCACTGGAGTGAGAGAGAGAGAGAGAGAGAGAGAGGAGAGGAGAATGTATGGGATGAGGAAAAGAAGATGAGCCACTGCCTATATATAGAGTTTCACTTAGACGACGGAGCACTATTCTCCGTTGTCTAAGTGCACTTGGATGACGGAAACAGTGTTTTCCGTCGTCTAAGTGAAAGGTTAAAATTTTTCGAAGCGGCGCGTAATTAATGGGCGGGACGTTTCACCCGCCATAAATTTGGACTTAGACGACGGAGAATTCATTCTCCGTCGTCTAAGTTGAAATTCAAGCGGCACCGAAAATTGAGGCGGTAAATCGAACCGCCATGATTTTCGACTTGGACGACGGAGAACGACATTCTCCGTCGTCCAAGTGAAATATTCATTGAAAAAAAAAATATAAAAATATCGGACCGCCATGGTAAATTGAACCTGGACGACGGAAACAATGTTCTCCGACGTCTAGGTGTATAGACCCTGAATTCAGGGGTTAGGGCCTTACTGTTTAGGGTTTAGGGTTTGTGAACTTGGACGACGGAAAATTACCATCTCCGTCGTCCTAGTGTGTAATTTTACGACGGAGAATTACCATCTCCGTCGTCCTAGTGTGTACCTGGACGACGGATAATGACCATATCCGTCGTCCAGGTGTAAAAACCCTGAATTCAGGGGTTAGGGCCTTAGGGTTTAGGTCGTCCAGGGTCATTTGTGTGTCCGTTCAATTAAATATTCATTGAAAAAAAAATTAAAAAAATGATCGATCGATCCGATTTGCTAGATTTAGGGTCGAGGATTTAGGGAGATAGCCAAAACACCCAAATGCGACAACCTGCAATTATTGATCAATGATGCATCGATCATATATTACAATAATTACATAAATTAATTACCAATTAATAATCCTCGTCGTATGACCGTACTCTTCGTTATAATCGTCATCGTCCTCATCCCCGTTAGACGACGGCTCATCCTCGTCATCGTATTCAACATCGTCCGACGAATAACCTGAGTCCTCGTCCGCGTCCTCTTCCTGCTCGTCTTCTTCATCTACCTCATCGATAATCTCATCTGCAGTTAGATCTGTACAACCATCAGGCATGGGTAACCGTTCACCATCTTGAACCAGGTCCATTATATCGGAGCAGATGACAAAAATATTAGGCTCTTGATAGGCAGGAATGTCTCTTTCTGGTTCAGCAGCATCTTCAGTCGTCGCCGGTGTCCCTTCAATTGTCTCTGTATTCCATATTCCTTGGTGAGAGATATGGTTCACTATTTTCCACCCTTCACCGGATTTCGGATCGTCGAGATAGAACACCTGCCGAACTAAGGTGGCGAGAGCGAAAGGCTCATCCTCATACCAGCTTGAGTTTGTATCGACTGATAATAGTCTCAGGTCTTCCTTTGTACGCTTGAACCATCTGCACTTGAATAGGAAAACGTTGACATCATTCCCGTAACATAGCTGAACCACATATACAATAGCCCCGTAATATAGATCATTGTCTTTCCCAACTGCTACCCCACTGTTTTGTGTTCTTCTTCCTTCTTCTCGGGCCAATGAATGGAACTTTACACCGTTCACAAAACATCCGGCATAAATATAGTGTTTAACCGGCTTCCCTGCTAGCAAGTGCTTTGGCCATGACCACCACCCCCCGTGGTTTTCAGATTTTTGCAGATCAATCATCTGCGAAAATGGGCAAATATAAGGGTTTACTTTCTACAAACATGATCGATATGTATATAAATTACTAAATACTGAGACGTACGTACGTACCCATTGGAAGAAATAATCAGGAAACTTCTTCTTAACCATTTTCTCAATCCACGCCGAACTCTTGTTTTGATTTAACGTCTGAAGCCTCTCCCTGTATGACATCATGTACGGCTCAACTTCGTCACAGTCTCGCAACACTACCCAATGTGCCTCAATAAGTTCTTCCCGTGTTAACGATTCCTTTAATACTCCTCTAAACGGTCGGACGACAGAAAGATTGATGCGGGCACTGCGATCGGAGGCAGTGGGAGGTGGTGGATCTTTGAGGTACCTGTTGCAGTAAGTAACACACTCATGCATTAGGTATGTCTCTACTATGGAGCTATCCGGGGCCGACCTGTTTTTGACGAATGACTTATACTGTCCAAGCTGTCTACAAAATCAAACGTACCATAAGAATAAGTACATATAGCTAGCTAGTATATAATCTCCAGTGGAACAAATTAATTAATTAGTTGTATGTACCTTTCTTGAGGATACATCCAAGTGTACTGGACCGGACCAGAAATGAGCACCTGCTCGGGCAGGTGGATCATTAGGTGAATCATGATGTCAAAGAAAGCAGGGGGAAAAATCCTCTCTAGTTTGCAAATGATGTGCACAATTTGTTATTGCAATTCCACCACATCTGACTTCTTTAATTCTCTGGCGCATAACCTCTGCCACCACCTGCACAATGCCACTATTGGTTCTACGACGTCCCGAGGCAAGTATGGTCGAATTACCACTGGAATCAGACGTTGCAGCATAACGTGATAGTCATGTGTCTTTAGACCAACAAACTTGTGTTGCACCTCGTCCACTGCTCCAGTTATAGTAGCTGCATACATAGCCGGATAACGAACGCCCTTAAACCAGTGAAATACAGAACGTCTAAGCGTTGGCTTCACTGTGTAAGGTGCATCTGGCATCTTGTTGTACACTCCTTTCCTATCCCTCCTCAACCACAAGGGACGACGTAGATTCATTGATTCCAAATCTTTGCGCGCTTTGGGAGTATCTTTAGTCTTGAACTTAATACCGAGAATTGTTCCCACCACGCTGTCGCACACATTCTTTTCTATGTGCATCGCGTCCAAGTTGTTCCTCAGCTTCAACTTCGACCAGTAAGGGAGTTCAAAGAATATACTCTTGTGATCCCAATAGCTCAGATCATGTGGACGAATTGGATTGCATTTCTTTACATCCGCGTCATTGGTCAACACACCAAAGTCGAAATAGCTCAACCTCTCTAAAATCTCTTCGCCCGACCAACTACGGGGTTTATGATTGTTCTCTACCGTCCCGTCGAAATGAGCTGCATCATGTCGCCACGGGTGGTCGTGAGGAAGCCATCTACGGTGACCCAAGTAACACACCTTCCCCGCGTGCCAACTAGAGTTCACGTCGTCCAAACATATAGGACATCCATTATATCCTTTTGTCCTGCAGGCTGCCAACATCTCATAAGCTGGAAAATCGCTGATCGTCCACATTACAGCAGCCTTCATCGTGAACATCGTGTCAGTGAATTTGTCATAAGTTGGGACTCCATTTTCCCACAACAGTTTCAGCTCGTCGATCAAAGGTCTGAGGTAGATATCTAAGCACTTTGATGTAGATTTAGGACCTGGAATTAGTACGGTAAGGAAATTAAATTCCTTGTTCATGCACATCCATGGAGGCAAGTTGTACGGCATCAGAATAACTGGCCAAGTGCTGACGGCGGAGCTATTACTTCCCCAAGGATTGAATCCGTCTGTAGATAGGCCGAGTCTAACATTTCTAACCTCTGAAGCAAAATCTCCAAATTCTCTGTCGAAATGTTTGAAACCCTCCACATCTGCGGCGTGTCGCAGGACATCGTCATCTATTCGCTATTCTGCGTACCATCGCATCGCCTCTGCTGTGTGTAGAGACATGTACAGGCGCTGCAATCTGGGAATCAAGGGAAAATATCGAACAACTTTCACAGGAATTCTCTTTTTCGAACTCTTCATATTCAACTGGAATCTGCACTGGCCACATACGGGACAGTAGTCCAAATCTTTATACTCTTTGTAAAATAGCACACAATCATTCGGACATGCGTCAATTATCCTGTACTTTAGGCCGAGGCTGCTCAAGATATTTCTAACCTTATAATGAGATTTAGGAAGATTGTGATCATCAGGAAGCAACTTACATATTTGCTCCTGAATTTCGTCAAAAGCACTCACTGACATTTTGTGCTTCACTTTTATCTTCATTTGCTCCATCACATATTGCAACACATTCTCTCGACATCCAGGGAACACCGGGGTCTGTGCTTCAAGTAGCATCTGGTTGTACTTTTCCATCTCACTGGTGTCAGTGGCCAAGCTAGCTGCGGGGAATGTGCCATCATGCTCATTAGTGGTACTGTAACCTCCGTCTTGGTGTTGGTGTCCACCATGACTACATCCCGGAAACGCATCATGGACCAAATCTGCAGTTGGGTTGCAAGCTGGGGGTCCGGCATCACTGCCGCTGGATGAGGCACCATGGTAACTGTACCCTGAGCTGAAGTCTGCTGCGCTGAACTCTACTGCTTCACCATGCTCGCTCCATGTAGTGTAACTCCACATCATACCATTTTCGTACAGGTGTTGCACCATAACATTAACCTCCGCATACTGACAATTAAGACATTTCTGACACGGACACCTGAAACGTTTCTTTCCCTGACCATGTTCTATCGCAAAATTCACAAATTCGCTAATTCCATCCATATACCGCACATCACATCTATTCTTCAACTTCATCCAACTCTTGTCCATACTGCTACAAAATATTATAATTAATTAATTATATATTACATATATATATATATTAGTCCATTAATTTACGCTTAATTATACGTACTCGATCTACATCGATCCATCAATTACGTACGTACGTAATTTAATCTGTATATATAGCTAACATCCATGCATGTATGTACGTACGTTTTCACTAAATATATATATATATTAATTAAGCAAATTTTAACTGCGTGCGTACTTGCTGGCCTTCTCGATATCTGTTAATTAAGCTAGCTAGCTAGTCAGCGGAGATCCCTTATCCTGATCATTCCCTCGGCCTTCTCCCTTCTCCTTCTCCTTCTCCTTCTCCTTTCTCATTCAATTCTTCTTCGAATGGAATGAAGAGATCGAGGATCAGATGGAATGAATCGAAGAGAGTTTGGCATCGGGCTTATATAATGCTTCACTTAGACGACGGAGGTGTCGGTACGTCGTCTAAGTGGAAGTTAATTACTCGGATTACGGCGTGTCGGTCCGTTGTCCAGGTGATCACCTGGACGACGGAGAATACCATCTCCGTCGTCCAGGTCGTACTTGGACGACGGAGACTTCTACGTCGTCCAAGTGTCACCTGGACCACGGAACAATTACGTTTCCGTGGTCTAAGTGCTGTTTTCTTGTAGTGGCACCAGTTGATGCCAAAAACAGTTGCAGCGATGAGTTTAAATGGCTCTACTTGCTTGATCCAAATCTAAATATAGTTGTTGGAGTTGTAGATATATACATGGTTCATGGTGATGTGTTTTGTCGATGTAGCAAGGTATCCAATGTCTTTGTAGCAAACTCCAAATTTGAGTATATACACTGTTTATGTTGGTGTAATGGGTTATATATGTATGTTTAAGATTTTGACATGGTGTAACTTCCATGTCATTTATTACGATTTCAGTTAGATAATAATTCACTGATGTATTACTTAAATTTCAATTCAAGCAAAGCTTATGTATATTGCAATATTACTTTTTATGTTCAATGGTATAATTTTTTATCACTGCCTATATTTAAATAGAAATTAACTGACATTAAAATTATAGTAGCACAATACTTAAGACCATTAACAATTTCTTTACATTGTTTTACGACAATTCAAGTAAAAAGTGATCTAAGTGGTTTTATGAATAATATTGTATAGTAGCAAGCGGTAAAACCGCCCCAAGGGCGGGTTCCCACCTAGTTAGCTATACAGTTTAAACTATAAAAACAAAAATAAAAATGGAGGGAGGGTGGGAGTTGTTGACTGTCGGAGCTGTGCACACAACTACACAGCGCAGATATAAAAGCGAACGACGCGGACGGATAACACGTACATTCGTCGGAGCTCCGGCCCGAGCCCAACAATGCTCCCAGCGACAATGCCGGACTCTCCTTAAATTCTCCTCCATCGAATCCGACGCCAACAACTTTGTGCTCGCGCGGTAATCCGAATTCTTAGCTCTCCTCTCCCTAAAATTCTCTCCCCACATTTTCTCTTTCTATCTTCTTCTTCCCCCCTTCGATTTCTCCGATTCCGATTCCGATTCCGGCTGTCCTCTTGATTCCGATTCCGTCGATCGCAGAATTGGAAACAATCAATGCAGTGAGAGAGATCGAGAAACGGTGCGTTTAGGTGAGCGCGTGGTTTCGGGATCTGTGTGAAGGGTGAGAGATTAGGGTTTTACTGATGGATTCGGCAAGGCAGTGGTTGCAGAAGCTTCAGCCTCGCGATAAAGTGAGGAGCTACACGAGGAAGAAGGACGGCGATGACGACTCCAACACCGACGAGGAGGCACTTTCTAGCGTCACCAAGCAGAAAGCCGCCGCCGCAAAGCAGTACATTGAGAATCATTACAAGGAGCAGATGAAGCATCTCGATGACAGGAGAGAAAGGTAACCAGTTTTTTGCACCACAAAGTCTGTCTGTATTTCTGTGTTTTATTTATTTATTTTATTAAATTTCTGTGCTGTTTGTTTGATTATTTTTGCTTGCATTGTTTGTATCGCAGACGAAATATGTTGGAGAAGAAGTTGGCTGATGCTGATGTGTCTGAGGAGGATCAGAACAATCTTCTTAAGTTTTTGGAGAAGAAAGAAACCGAATACATGCGTCTGCAGAGGCATAAAATGGGTGTTGATGATTTTGAGCTGTTAACTATGATTGGCAAGGGTGCATTTGGTGAGGTATAAATATTTTCTACATGATATGATGGATGTATGTTTAACTTGGTTATAGATGTTTCTTGGTTCTCATTATATACGGAATTGACTTCGTACAGATTTGTAGGTATTTATTCCTGAATGTAAGTTTTGTCTCATGTGGCTGATATAGATTCAGCTTAGTAAATTGTCTTTATGGTGCAGGTTCGTGTCTGCAGGGAAAAGACAACAGGTTCTGTGTATGCCATGAAAAAGCTTAAGAAATCAGAAATGCTTCGTAGAGGCCAGGTATTTCAGTAAACTGGTCAGCTATCTCATATTACTGAGGTTGGCGAAAGCTTGAAATGAATTCACTGCCAGTTGCCCTGTATTCTTTATAGGTTGAGCATGTAAAAGCTGAAAGGAATCTGCTTGCTGAGGTGGACAGCAATTGCATTGTCAAGCTCTACTGCTCTTTTCAAGATGATGGCTATCTTTATCTTATTATGGAATACTTACCTGGAGGAGATATGATGACTTTACTTATGAGAAAGGATATTTTGACTGAACATGAGGCTAGATTTTATGTTGCTGAAACAGTTTTGGCTATTGAGTCTATTCACAAACACAATTATATTCATAGGTTGGTGGTACGACTTCATGATTTTCAAAGTTCGTTCTGCTTAAGATTAAGCATGCACCTTTGTACTACGAAATTGGGGTTAAACATGTTTGTTCTTCATCACAGAGATATCAAGCCTGACAATTTACTACTCGATAGATATGGACATTTGAGACTGTCTGATTTTGGACTATGCAAACCCTTAGACTGCAGTATAATCCATGAAGACTTCTCAGTAGCAAACAATCCGAATGCTACTGGACAGACTGATAATAAACCTGCAGCTCCAAAACGCACACAACAAGAGCAACTGCAGCATTGGCAGAAGAATAGGAGAATGCTTGTGAGTGCAATCA
Source organism: Geum urbanum (assembly GCA_946800695.1). NCBI lineage: Eukaryota > Viridiplantae > Streptophyta > Magnoliopsida > Rosales > Rosaceae > Geum > Geum urbanum. Next base: position 40,381,905 of record OX327007.1, on the reverse strand, counting down.
GTTCTCACTCCATCTCTATCTCTACTACAATGGTTTTGAGAGTAGATACAGAGGAACATTTTTCTTTTGGGTTGTGGAAACTTTCATTCATGGTCTTTTGATAGGGTGGTATCAGGTATTATTTTTTTACCTATTGATGTATGGGTATTGCAGGCTTATTCCACTGTTGGTACGCCTGACTATATTGCTCCCGAAGTTCTATTGAAAAAAGGTTATGGAATGGAATGTGATTGGTAAGTACTTCTTCCTAATAGTGAAAGGGTGTTTGTGTGAAATCTTTTTAGACATCAAAGAAGATCCGTTTTCCATAGATTTTGATCTCATATTTGGCTGGAACTACGTCATTGTATTAGCCTTATGTACCAATAACTGGAAGCTACCATGTTTTTGCATTTCCTTGCTTGGTGAATGCAAAGTTATGATTTTATATCTGGTGCAAGCAAAGTTATGATTTTGAATTCACAGGTGGTCACTTGGTGCTATCACGTATGAAATGCTCGTTGGTTACCCACCATTCTATTCTGATGATCCAATGTCAACATGCAGGAAGGTAAATTTTGGAATTAAATTTCTTCCATGAAACCTCAAGGGTTGTGTTGCATGTGTGACTTTGTTGTCCTTTAATCTAAGAGTGCTATGTGCCTAGTCTGAGCTGAAATTTTAAACAATTGCCTTGTATAGTTTTTGGGCTCAAGTTTCAGATAAAAGCCACAGTTGGCCTCCAGGTTTTCATCTGTCGTGGAAGTCGTAAATTAATTCTTTTCGATAAGTGATCAAACTGCATTCTAGCAAAATTCTCAGACCATGACATGTAACCTTCAATATATGCATCGAGTCAGATATTTTTTTTTTGGTGAATATAAATGATTTGAAATAAAATGTAAGTGTATCACTTTCTTTTGGCAACCAAAGGAAAAGGTATCACTTGGAACATGATTTTATATTCGTCTCAACACTAATAGAGCATGAAGGCTATCACTTTCTTAACTGCACCCCAATTACTCATATCCCTGCACAAAGCTCTTGTTAGATATGAGAAGTTGTACTTTAAATTCTCGATAATATAGCATGTTTTTCTTGATTTGGCAGATAGTAAACTGGAAAACCCATTTGAAATTTCCAGAAGAAGCAAACCTATCTCCAGAGGCAAAAGATCTAATCAGTAAACTCCTGTGTAATGTCAACCAAAGGTTGGGAACAAATGGTGCAGTTGAAATAAAGGTGTTGTATGGTGTGTCCTGTTCTAAATTTCCTTGATCTATTAATGAACTTGTTGCATGTAACGATAATTACCTTGCTGCTGATTCCTTTTTCAGGATCATGCCTGGTTTGAAGGTATTGAATGGGATAAGCTTTATCAAATGGATGCTGCATTTATTCCTGAGGTCAATGACGATTTGGATACTCAAAATTTTGAGAAGTTTGAAGAGGTACAGATGTTCCTTAATCTTCCGAGTTTTGTGAAGCTAATGTTCAGATACCATGTTGCTCCCAAATATATTTATTATCATATTTGTTCTGCAGGCCGACAATCAAGCTAATAGTTCATCCAAAACTGGTCCCTGGAGAAAGGTAAGCTTTCGAAGATAATTGGTACCAAGCATATCTCACGTTAAAGTAGAGTTGCTATCCCCATTCAAAGAAAAAAAATGATTTTGTCATCTCTGCTATGTCATAATTGGCACTACAAGCTATAGTGCTGTTTCTTTTCTCTTAAGTGACATGATTCTGTATATGTTTACAAAAAAGTCTTTTATTTAGATAACCCTCTGATTATTTTGTGGTACTATACAAAACTCTTTAATGGGTATTTTGCAGATTTTTGTCTGGATGTTAGCAAGAATACACAGGCTCTTTCGAATTGAGTCCTTAAGGGCAACTTTTCTGTTTCTTTCACTTTGTTTATCAAATGAATGCTTGATTGGATGTCATTATTTGGGCACACATGTTTTTCTGGTTCTCTTGATTTTTAATGGAAACCTTCCTGCCTTGGTGTTCAAGGAACTTCGGATTTGTGAACCTTAGAGGTCTATAATATTGGAATTGTTATTTCAAAGTAAAAAACTTCGAAACAGTCATAGCTAGTAGCTGCTCTTGCCCATGCCAAATTGTTTATGAGTAACCATTTATTTTCTACTCATATTTTCCTCTTTTCGTTTGCAGATGCTCTCCTCAAAGGACATCAATTTTGTGGGCTATACATATAAAAACTTTGAAATCGTCAATGATTATCAAGTACCTGGGATGGGTATATCTCATTTTCACTCTCCCCATGAACTTCCAAAACTTTATTTGTAGACAAATAATATGTTTTATTTACATAACATATGGTGAAATGTGAAAAATCATTACCTGCAGCACCCAACAAATAGATTATTTTTTTAAAGAATTTTTTTGCTATTGACCGGTACTGATCACTGACCAAAATAGCTGAGTGCAGAAGAAGCATCGATTAGCTAGCTGGTTTCAGATTCTTTGGGGATTTTATCACTATGTTTAGTTTTTTTATGGATATATCTTCCTATATTTTTCTTCTGTTCGGAAGAACACTTATATTAGCTCATCTTTTGGTAATTCCTTATGGCAGTTTTTTTTTTCTTGCCCCTCTATAACACCTGATTTGATCTCTTCTCTCTGTGTAGCCTCGTTGAAGAAGAAAAACAACACATCAAAAAGGCCATCCATAAAAACACTTTTTGGTAGGCATATAAACTTATTTATCTATCTACTAAAACATTGTTTGTTTTCTTATCATTGTGTACTATGCACAGTTTGAATATGGGTGGAGGATATGTCTTTCACTTTCTAACCTGTTTCTGTTTGCTCCCAACAGATGCTGAGTCAGAGTCGTCTGACACACCTGGAAGTGAACAACCTGTGCAAGGCAGCTTTCTGAACATGTTGCCGCCCCAATTAGAAGTATCTCAACGAGGGAGTGACTCTTCCTAACTTGGCCAATCCATCAGATGGACTTGGAGCCTTCCCACAACTGCATTCCAACTTTCAAGTGATCAAATATGCCTCCTGCGCTTTTGTATTTCATGGCTCCATCTACTGATGAGCTTTGAGGTTTGATGCTTTGATGGAAATATCCATCTCCAAGGTCTGAAGGAGGGCGTGGGGTTCTGAAAAAAAGTGACTGGTTTCCCCATTGAGCCTTCTCGGATAAGCTAGAAGCCTGTAAGTTTTGTTACCAACATAACAAAAGTAAATACCAATTTCTTTACAACCACTAATTTGTAATCTCCTCTCTTTTCTCCATGTCAAACTACCATATACTGTACAAAAACGCACTCAAAATCACACTTGTATACAGGTGCTACTTGACTGTATTTATTTTAGCAATGCAATATCTTCACCCTCTCCTTTTCATTCTCTTTCCACTTTTGTAGTTTTTCCTTGTTATTTCTTTGGCTATTAGACAATTGATCAAATCCGCTGTGACGATGCTTAGCGATTTTTTATATAATGCCTCCATCATTCTAGGTAATACTGATACATCATGCACGCCCCAAATCAGTTAAAAATAAAATGTGACTCGTTCTGTTTTTCTTTTCTTAACAAAGATATTATAGGAATCTGATTGAAGCCAAGTAAGAAATAGCGAATGATTCCAAAGATTTTTTTCAGAGTAGGTCTGTGCTCACCCTAGAAGTGCGCCATATGGCATGTAATTTGGACAATATTGAGTCGCCATCATTGGGGAACCAATTAGATCTAAAATTTCCCATATAATATTTAAGATTGAACCAGTTATTACATGGTGAGTTGACTGGAAAAGAGGTCACATAGGTTGAAGGGTTCAGACAAACGACGGCAAATAAATTAACTGATGCTGCTACAGTCATTCTCCCGTAAACTTTTGACTTGTTCTTCATCTTACTCAACTTCATATATATTTAGCTTGGACGTCTTCTTGAGTTTCAGTACTTTTTCCGTTGAGATTGCTAGACTTCGAGATATTTTCTACCTTAGACATTAGTAACACCAGTTGGCGGTTAAAATAAGAACAGCACCAATATTCCGAAACTCTAAATAATTAACTTAGTTAAATACCCTCTTATTCCACAGCAAAGAAAACACGAACAATTGATTGATTATCCAGATTTGTTAACTAGGACCATCTAACTAGCTAGGACCCTGTTGACAAGTTTGTTTGGTTTTGTGTGTTTCATTCTGCATTGTTAATGTTGTTTGTGTGGGAAACCAAGGTTGACGCCTTGACGATTTGACATCATAAACAATGTACTCTTCCAAAACCTGTGGATGGGTTGGCTTCTACAGTTCTACTTCAATTCTATGCCGCAAAAGCTGGCACCTGGGAGGATTGCCTACCTCTGCTGGCCATATATAATTGCTCAAATTAAGGCCAACTATTATATTGCTATGAATATTTGTTATATAAATCACAGGTAATAATGAAGTAAGCCGCGCGCTGTTCAATTTCTCAAGTTGATCATTTGGTGATCGATTAAACCAGAAGCAATCAAGCAATTCAAAGAAGTTTGACCCCTTCACATTTGAGGATTAGATATATTTTGATTTGTCACCAAAAATGTATATATTCTGGAACTATGCATAACATTAACGTACAAAGAAAGAAATCTACCAAGCATAGCTCCAATCCACAGACCTACAGTATACATTATCACTATATATAAAGCAGTCATTCATATCGTAAGTATTTGAGGCAAATATTTATATTAGCTATGAGCAGCCATGCATCACGATGATGTATTTAGTGGATTAGTTGTTCTTTTCCTCACCTTGCTTCATGATTTGTATTAGTCCGAGCCTCTGAGGTTAAGGGAGATTAAACAATATATATCGTTTACATATCACTGAGGTAGTGCATTGCAGAAGTTATGAACAAATAATCAAAATAAACACATTCAAAATATAATATATATAGTTTGAGTATTAAGAATTGGAAAATCACTACCTCACCGACGTGGTGTGCTTAGCTTGTAGCATGTTAACGTCTTGTATATGTCTTGCATATGCCGGCCATGTTTCCCTTTAATCCCAAACAAATGCTAAAACTCTATGTCGTTCCCACACCTTTTACCTTGTCCATCACTCACCTTTAAAAATATCATCCACCAACAACTAACCTCCTCTCTCTTCGATCTCTCTTCGATCTCTCTTACACTCCAACAACTTCGGTTCTAGCTTGTCTACACCCTTTTGTGGTTTCAAACAATGAAAGCAGAATTTCAAATGGTTCATGGTACTCTAAATGTGATCCAGCCCCATGAAACTAGCTGGATCCACTATCCGACCTCAGTCAATCCATTCCCAAAGCCTATAAGTGATCTCTCACAGTGGGTAGAGCACATAACGAAACAACTCATCGACGACTTGCCGGAAACAACCACGCACACTATGCACACTGCAGCAACGTCGTCCGAGGATCACTACTTCAACCCACACTCACTTTCCGACGAGCTCCTCAGTCCGAGAAATGCCCCCGGAAAAAGCTTTGGCGGCGAGCTTCAGTGGGGTAATGAGTTGCAGCTGCTCCATGCAGAGGACAACATGAGAGCGAGAGGGTTGAGTAAGACTGACCAACACGGATTAACCCTAATCACTCTTCTGTTCGAATGCGCGGTTGCCATCTCCGTTGAAAACCCCGGCGAGGCACATCGGATGCTGCTCGAGCTGACCCAGATGGCCTCGCCGTATGGACCATCATGCGCCGAGCGCGTGGTGGCCCATTTCGCCAAGGCCATGTCAAGTAGGGTTTTGAACTCGTGGCTAGGCATTTGCTCTCCTATGGTGAACTACAAAGGCATTTATAGTGCTATTCAGGTTTTCAATACCATCTCGCCTTTCGTCAAGTTTGCTCACTTCACTTCCAACCAAGCCATTCTCGAGGCATTTCACCACCGCGATAGGGTGCACATTGTTGACCTCGATATCATGCAGGTATCTAACTAATGGTCTAAATTGTGTTTCAGTAACTCGTAAATGTTCTTATTGTCACAACTGACAATTAAGTAAACAACTCTCTAGCTAGCTAGCTGACATGCATGGAAATACAAATTCTTGCATGTAGGGTTTGCAATGGCCGGCCCTGTTTCACATCCTGGCCACACGCATGGAGGGCCCTCCGCAAGTTCGATTAACCGGCTTCGGCGCTTCATCGGAGATATTGCTTGAGACCGGAAATCAGCTTTCGAGTTTCGCCAGGCGACTAGGATTGTCCTTCGAGTTTCACCCTATTGCTAGGAAATTCGGCGACCATCTAGACGCTTCAATGGTTCAAGTGCGGAGGGGAGAGACTGTTGCAGTGCATTGGCTACAACACTCGCTGTACGACGCCAACGGACCCGACTGGAGAACAATGAAACTCATCGAAGAACTATCCCCGAGAATCTTCACACTGGTGGAGCAAGACATGTCACACAACGCCGGCTCGTTTTTGGACCGGTTTGTTGGGTCGTTGCACTACTACTCCACCATGTTCGACTCTCTCGAGGCGTATCTGCCTAGCGATAACCCTAACAGGCATTTAGTGGAGCACTGCTTGATGTATAGGGAGATCAACAACATACTGGCGATAGGCGGGCCAGCGAGGAGCGGCGAGGACAAGTTCAGGCATTGGAGGAGTGAGCTTGCTGGGGCAAGGAATAGCTTCATGCAGGTTAGTATGAGTGGCAATTCGATGGCACAAGCGCAGTTGATATTGAACATGTTTCCTCCTTGTAATGGGTATAGCTTAGTGCAAGGTGATGGGACTATTAGGCTTGGGTGGAAGGCAACTGGTTTGTATGTTGCCTCTGCATGGACTTGTTCTCATGCTTCATCAAGATAGCTAGCAAGCTAGCTAGGCTGGGGTATTATTATTAATCGTGTGCTTAACTTCCTTGTGGGAATGAGGTGACTGGTCATATCATGTATACTTACCTCTACGTGTATTAACAGTATCAGAAAAATAAAGGAGAGATTCTACTGATCGAGTGCGTGTACTGCTCTGAAGATTTAGGGAGATAGGGCTTGCTATTTGCTACCTCTCAGAGATTTGATAATCGATCAGAACGATTGAACTGATCCTTAAAATTGATTATTGATTTTTTTTCTTCTTAAAATACCAAATTTGAGCATTGTGATTGTTACATAGCCAGGCCATTGAACTTATTCGCTGACGAGTTAGGTTCGAATCCTAATACTCCCGCTACGTTTTAATTGGAAAACCCATGGTAGGTTTGGTGGTTCCTCCACTCCCCTTGTTCTCTACGTCGACTATGGTCTATCGGCAATCGCAACTTTGTTTCGGATTGATTCCTCTGATGAAGCAGTTCGACAATCGTTCCGGCACTGCTAAGGTGGAGACATGGTGGAGGTGGATCGCGTTAGGCCTCAGACATGGTATGCGACCTGCGGGGGCGCAACTTAAGTTTTTGTTAGGCACTGTGGATCCGTGGACAACGCTGGCTTTATTCTTTCCTTTCTTGTTTTCCTTCTTATTTTTCCATTTTGTATTTCTTTTTTTTTCTTTCTGAAGTTCAAAGAATAAAATATTCTAATCTATAAATTTGAAAGAATATAAGTGCATGACACATCAGTTACTAAACAACGACTATACAGAATATAATAGTTGATACGTTAGAAATTCTACGATGTGCAGAACACAAATGTGCAAAAAAATAATCTATGAACTAGTTTTTATCATGCACGTACTGTTCATCTACGCCCAACTCGCTTGAGATTGTGATAAGTGTCTCCCACACTAGTGTTTCACATACTATAGATGCACTTGTTGATACATCATTGTTTATCTGATGATGTTGGAATTTTGTTGAGATTAACATGCAATTTTTTAGGGTTAAACGAGTGGCATAATGTATTAATATGAGTAACATTCATTACCAGAAATCCAGACTTAGACGACTACATTTATACATTTGTCGTCCTAGAGACTTCTAGACAACGAAGATTAAATTCGTCGCTAAAGGTGGAAAGTGCGTCGTCAGGTAGAAACTTAAACGACGAAACGTAACAAAACTACGTTTCATCGCAAATGCGTCGTCTAAAAATCAGAATAGGCGACGAATTAAATATTCATCGTCTAAGTGACCATTTCGACAACGAACTAAATTTCACCGTCACTTTCGCCGTCTAAGTGACCATTTCAACGACGAACTAAATTCGTCCTTTAATGTTTTAATTATACGGCAACTCTACTTATTATACTATGAACGTTTTCGCTGTTGTAGTGTGCATAGACCCTACACTCCAAACCCCCTAAACCCTAAAAATATAGACGGTGAATTTACTGATATTGGCCACCGTTGTGTGTCTTAGACAACCAATGGTGAAGCAATTCGTCGTCTAAGATAAATTTCAGTGCCTCAAATATAAGAGCATGATCATGCATACCACCTTAAAATCTATTTTTTTTTCCCTCGAGGACAAGGAGTAAACAACTCTGAGATTGTGAGTATCAACGGTTTGAAAAATGGAGTTACGAAGATTTGTTTATGAACGTTTTCGTTTAATTAAAATTTCAGTTTTATGGTTGATTACACTGATCAAACCCTTAACGAACTTCATATTGATCAAAACTTCATCTACTTACATATTATGTTGTGATGAATATATCTAAAGCACTACCATAATTATTGACTTAGACAAAAAAATAATTTTGCATTCGTCGTCTAAGTCAAACTAGGACGACAAAAAGATAGTTCGTCGTCGAAGATGACAAATTCGTCGTCTTAGTGCTACCTAAACGACGAAACATACATTCGTTGTCTAGAACACCTGACTATGTGACAAATTTATATTTTGTCGACAATTTCGTCGTCTAAGTAAACTCTGGACGCAAAATTCAAAATTCGCCGTCACCTAAGTGGCATTTAAACGACGAAAGTTTTCGTTATCATATGTTTTACATATTCGCCATTGTAGTGCAACTTAGACGGCAATTTGAGAACCAATTCGTCGTCTAAGACCTTACCCTAAACACTAACTCCTAACCCTAAATCTTAAAACCCTAAACCCTAATATCCAAACCCCTAAACCCTGAAATAATTAGAAGATGAATATATATATATATATTCGCTGTTATAGTCGTACTTAGACGGTGAATGGTGAACCAATTCGTTGTCTAAGAGTTAGCATCGGTCATATCAAAGAGAACGGTAACGTATACCATCTTAAATGCATATTTTTTTCGTCGAGTGCATAGAGTAAATAATTATGAGACTGTGAGTGTCGACAGTCTAAAAGATGGAGTTACGAAGATTCATTTATGAACATTTCTGTTTCATTAAAATTTTAGTTTTATGGTTGACTATGCTGATCAAACCCTTAACGAACTTCATATTGATAAAAATTTCGTGTACTTACATATTATGTTGTGATGAATAAACTAATGGTTGTTTTGTCAAAATTCAATTTCGTGAATATTGATGTGGAGGGAATATAGACAGGCGAACACTTAAGTTATACAATATTAGTAGATATACAACAAGTCTTTACTCTTGATTCAATTTTTTATTTTACAGTTTCTATTAATTTCTGTCTAGTTGATAAATTTAGTTTCCACGTCAGTGAAAACGCTCGTAAATTTGAAAACGGGTTTACGAATTATATTTTATGATCATTTTTATCTTTTAACTATTTGTCGACAATCACTAAATTTACTCGATCGAATCCTAAACTAATCTGAATTGGATTGAATTTTTTTCTACAATATTATATAAATGTAATGGTTATATTTGACGGTTAATTTCAAATAATTCTTAAGCGGGTATATATCCAAAATTAATTTTTTAGATATCTCTAAAAAAATTAAAAATTAAATTCTTAGGTAACGAAACGCTTTCGGTTTCGTTGGCTAACCCCAAAAATTTGGCGAATTTTTTTTCCGCCAAAATTTTGGGAAATTTTTAAAAACTTAGCTGACGAAATGTCTACTCCTAATTCGTCATCTAAGTGGGTTAAATGTCTACTCCAAATTTAATATGCTCAAATAATGTTCCTTGCTTCAAGATTGTGATCAAAACATGACTAAAGAAGCTATACTCGAGAAAAACATTGCTAGTGCCCAAAGATGAGACACAGATCAAGTTGAGGCCGTAAGAGAGGAAGCGCCGGCCATGAAGGCCATGGTGACAAAAAGAGAGCAATGGAGGCTGATGCACCAATGTTGAAAGAGGTAAAACGCACAATATTTCTCGAACCAAAGGAGTTTACTTGAATTCTTGAACATATCAGATTTTAGAACTGTTTTCTGCATATTATTATAAAAATAATTGGACCTAGTTATGTATCTCTAAATATTATGAAAATTTGCAAAAGTGTTTATATATGTGTCTAATTTGTGGCTGAAAATTTTCATTATACTATGACATACCAATAATTCTGTAGAAATTCGACAAGCAAGTATGCTCAATTTCTGCGAATTTTAAGGATCAAGTACAATTGAAGATAGAGATGGAGCATATGCTAATCTCGTTCAAACAAACTTCAAAATTGGCGGAGTCTCGATTGATAAGACACTGATTTTGATTAGAGCTTTATGTTTTCTATGAGTAAAGGCGTGTATGCCTAATTATTATTTTTGACATTGTTTTGGTCAAATTTCCTTTGAATTAGTGAACTTTGATGTATTTCGTTGGCATTATTAATTAACGTATTGTATTGGCTTATCAATAATAGGCTTTTGTCTTACTTTTCTGTGTTACATACATATTTTGTGGTTGCTACAAATCTATCTTCTACTAGGGCTCACCTTAGTAACTTGTGATGTATAGAACAAGAGATTTTTGATAAAATTATTTGAGAGGACCTTGCGTCCCACCTACATTGATCTCTCTTTGCCTGGTCATGAGTAAAAATAGCTACCCAAATGATTATAGATGGCCTAGTGACAAGCCAACTCGTTCATATATCAATTGGGATAGCTAAGAGTACTTAAATCCCTGAAAAATATCATAAAACAAAAAACTGAATCTGCCCCTGCCTTTGCAGATCAGTCGGTTTCAACGAAAAACTGAAATTAACTCATAACAAACCAACATATGAGTGATATATGGTTGGAAATTTATGGATGTCTAGTTTTCATAACTACTTCCGGATCATCGATAACTATTCTCTAGAAAAAGTTATGCATGTTTTAATCGACTAAGATCAGAAAAAAATAAAGGAAAACAAAATTTGCTTCTGCAGATAGTTGGCTTTGACACAAAACTGGGATTGACTCGGAATGAACTAAAATATGAGTAATATATCATTGGAAAGATACAGATGTCTAGTTTCTATAACTTCATCTGGATTGTCAATATCTAATTTTTTAGACAAATGTATGTATGTTTAAGTATGCAAAGGTCATTCAGATCTGACGGGTTGAAAAAATTCCTCCAAGGACCACGAGTCGACGGGTCAAAATTACCCCGAGAAACCCATTTTTTGAGTTGTTTTTATTTTTCTCATGCAAAGACTTATTTCTTTGCAAGTATTTTCCTAAAGAATTTTGAGTGTCTCATTGATATGAGAACTGCACACACTATGTCAAGTTATAGACAATTTTATCCACTTTGTTCCTTGTCGATCATGTTTCTTTATCATGAGAATGGACATGGGTCTTCTCATCATCTATGTCAATGATTTTCAAGTGAGAAGGAACATGAGTTCCTTTGTATTATCTCTAATGATTCCAATAGAAGTCAAATATTAGAGAAACTTATGTGTCAACCAAATGGGCTATGTATTACTACTATAAGAGTTGGAATCAAACTATGTCATGAGAGATGACCTCTAGGATTCAGACACATATAAGGTTTGACACGACAAAGTGGGACATCCAAGTCATGATATGATGATCCGAATTTTGATGAACTCAAACAGACATCCCTTCTTTAGAGTGAAAGGAAGCAAAAACCAAACTTGGTTCATAAGTGAATAGACTCGGGCACCTTTAGTGGTGGTGTCGTCGTCCATTTTTGGCTAATTATTAGCGCCTCCTCCCCTAGAGGCAATGACTAGATGCCAAAGATGATGCACGAATCCCCTATTATGCTTCCCGAGTCCATGGCGACTCCAAGCCTCAACCAAAGTCCTCATTTTTTATTTCTAAAGACTTATCACTCGTTTTCACAAAGCCTACTCCTTCAAAAGATTAGGATTGAGGCTCTCCTAGTCAAATGACACAAGTATTCTCACTATCTAAAATCTAAGGTGATTATATGGAACGACTTAACGAACTAGTGGACCACTAAGATGTCTTTTGGTGTTGGTTATAATGCAAGCACACTAGTCATGTGTCCTGCTATCTCCCCTAGTAATGCTGCTTAAATTTCTAACTCAGATCATAGAGCTGAGGGTTCACTACCCGGATAATCTCATTTATAGTCAATTCAACTTAATAATGCTAGAAATTTTACATCAAAGAGTTTTGATGACTAATATTGAATATCATTGAGCTTTGATATTGGTATCATATTCTCATGAACAAACCTAAATGGTCTCACATAAAACTACTATTTGGAGACTATGATGGTAGTCTTTACATTGGTGATGCGCACCAACACTTTCTGCTTAGGGTTTATGCAATATCGCATGCAGCTATATTAAATCATTTACGATCCACCATCACTCAATCTTGTTTTGTGCAGCTAGTGACTGTGTGCAAGTATAGAATCTCGTACTTACGCATTTATGTACCAAAATTATTGCTCTGCCATAGCACATTATGATGGATAAATCGAGATGAATAGTACTTATGTTGGACATGAGTCTCTAACCATAGTCCACAATAAGAACCTTGACAGGCAACCTCTTTACCGCTAGTTTTTCGAATGTCACTTTGATGAGACATTCTTCCCGTCATTAGGGGGAGATAAGAACGTGCATATTCAGTATGAACGATAGGAAGTGTCGTGCCCTTGTTATGTCTCATCATAATCCTCAAACGATAGAACGTAGTAGATTTGATGCCTGGTGCATTTTTCAGTATCGTTAAAGTGACGAGATCACACATACTTGCTATAAACATGCCTGTAAAGATTGATGTCCTTTCAAAGAAGACATGACTACCACCATGGAAGGGGGTATAGTGACGTCACAAAGTGGCATAGTGACGTCACATACCATGGGTTCTGCTGGAGAGTGTAGGAGACCCATAAGTTTGATAAATACTCGTCGATCCAAGAAGGGAGCGAGTTCGGCACAAAATGATCCATTGATCATTGATACTCAATTCCATCTTCTGGTTATCATTAAGGGGTGCTTTAATATCAAAACCAATTCCTCGTAATATAGAGATATCTATAAAGTACAAATTACACTAGTGTACATGAGAACATGGAATTTAGAGACTTATCGAACATATCTACGTTAAAACTCCTAAACGTAGTAGAAATTGACATACATGAAAAGAAGAGATCCATATTGAATTATATTCACTAACAAAGAGAAAGGTAGTTGAGTTGGTGATGCTAACACACCCAAGTATAAAGCCTATCAAAATGAGTCTTTGTTAGAAAGCGTGATGAGAATAAAGAGATTATAAACTCGCCTCATGGTGCATGGTTTCTCTCAATGCTCTGGAATCAACTATAATTAGACAAATTCTCTCGTAATGGATGTCATTGCACTTTCACTCAATATGATTAGACAATATATTGGAATTTTATTTTGGAACCCAACTTGAACCTGCTAATTTCGGGTAGTTTGGTTTGAGTTTTTGGGTACACGGGTGTAATGAGCCAGACCTAAGATCTATGTTATATGCGAGGGAGGACCGAAGCTCCTCAAACTAAAATTGATTACTCGAACTTGATGTTCCAAGTGTAAAATTATTGTAAATATGAAGTTTCCAATACCAATTTTCAGAATCTATTTTCTTATAATAAAGTCAAACTTGAAGATTTGAATGAATGGTTATACAATAACCAAAGATTGAGACTTGAAATTCTCACAATTAATTATATTACAATGACCAGAAGATCCTTTATATTTTTGCAATTCGATACGATACATATGTTTCTCAATCTCATAAGAACTTGAAGTTCCTCAATGTTATCTGAGATTTCTCTTTATCGAATATGTAAATTATTAGTCGAAATTTGAAGCTTTCTGACTATACGTTTGAGGATAATATAAATTTATCATATATATGAGGATTAAGTAGACTAGAAGCTCTGTCTATTTTCTTCAATAAAAGGACCAGAAGTTCCCATGTTTATTTCTAATGCTTAGTTTTATTCAGTTTTTTTGCTTGCATTACATGAATTTATTTATTTATTTTCATTACAATTATTTTGTTCATATGAACCAGCAATCCTAAATATTAAAACGAAACTCGAGTGTATTTTGGTTTGAAGTTCAAAATTCTTATATAGCTTGGAGTTCATAATATATCATATCTATTTGTCAAGCCTATATGTATGCACCAAACCTGAAGTTTGGGCACATTGCTATAAAAGCAAGAGATTAGGGTTTTTGATGTTCAAAGATAATTATTGATTATCTTTGACTATAAAGCTTACAAAAGCTAATGTAACTCTTATCCCAAAAAGGATAGATATTTATTGATAGCTCCGGAAGAGCTTGTTTCATGTTATCTATGTACAATATTTTTGGTCAAAATGTGGGTGTATTTCTCTACATCTGATGTATAGATGAACCAGTAGTTCATTGGATCTACTATAATATGTAAGATCATCAAAATGTTCAATGATATCATTGTTTGAGAATACCTCATAGTGCTCGCTAACAAGCAATTTGGTTTTTATACCATTATTTACACATATCTTTTGCGACTTGTCACTTTAAATTGGTGAGTGATATTATCCGTCATGTTTATTTGATTTAGAAAAAAGTCTCAATCAACTATGCGCAAAATTTTAAGTGACAATTACTTTGACCAAATATTAAGGTTTGGACTCGCCACCCACAAATGATTATAAGGAACATGATATCCTTACACGAATATTTTGCGAATGGTCAATATGATAGTCTTCTTACAGTGAGGGGGAGAATATACTAATGAAACAGTGTGAAGTTGTGGAATATTTCCACTTGGTTCAAACTATATTCTCCTAAAGTGGAGATTTTACCTGTCCTACCACGTCTTGAGTAGACGTCAAGTAAATGATCCACATTCTAAAATTAATTCTTCTATAGAGATGATTTCCCTAGAGTATGACACGTATATCTGATAATAATGAGCTCGTTAAAGCCAATGCATGCAAATGCGGATGTATGAGATCGAAATTTAATAATCATGGATATTACTTATGCTAACTAGCGAAAGATCATTAAGGGATGTATACATACCACGTTTTGTTTTATATGTCGACAAAATAATATTACTGGCCAAATTGGAAAGAGAAAATTCCAATACTAAGCAAAATGTGATGGATGCTTGGACCTTAATACTATGACACAGTCTCCTTGGTAGAGATACGAGATTATCTATGTTTTCCCTTAAGTAACAACTTTTCTATAAGTACTGTGTCGATATTGACGAGAGACTTATGACAAGTTGTGAGAGTATATTGTGCAGCTATAAAGCACATAAGAAAGTCTCAAATATAGTGTCATCATAAGCAACAACTTATTTACAGTCCTTAGAGGATTCAAATTGGCTAAAGGGCAACTCCATGATTAAATGAGTTTATAACTCACTCATGGAATAAGAGTCTAGATCTTATACGTACTCATTTACATAGTCAATGTGACTAAATCAAACTTGCCTCAATGAGTAGTATGATTAGACAATGAAATTGATTTAAAATTGTGATCATAATGTTGCAACAGATTCTAACTCTCGTGAAATTATGAACTCATCAGGGCTCCTGAAGAGCCTATATGAAACTATCAATACGTATAGATATTGATACTTATGGCTAGATATGCCATATTAAACTTTGATATTACAAGTTTCTTATTCTTTTACGTTTCTGCATTTTACTAATGTCTTGAAGTTTTCAGATTACAACAACGTACACTTATGGTAAGTAGTTGATGAAAATATTTGTAGTTTTCTTGTACTACTTTTAACTTATTTTTCTTGCAGGACTCAAAGTTAATGACGAGCGCATATGCAAGATATCTAAAGCTTGCAATGATCGGGGGGAGATTCTCATCAGGGGGAAGAGCATTTCGAAGTATGTTATCTCGGATATAAGCGTATTATACTCTTTTCCTTCGACCGGGGTTATTTTTCTCTCACTGGGTATTTTTTACCTGACAAATTTTTTAATGAGATAACATTAGGCGCATCCAATATCGTATTCACTACCAGAATAATGAGTATAGCCGACGACCGAAAGTCGTCGGCCTATTAGAAGAAGTTGTCAGCTATAGCCTCGTCAGGAGAAGGTCGCCGGTGAAAGAATAGCTGATGACTTTTTGTGTTTGTTGTCAAGTATAGTCTAAACTATACCCGACGAATCATTTTTCGTCAACTATAGGTTAAAACTTTTGCCGATGACTATGTCGTCGGGAAAACGTCCATCAGTGGTCAACATTGTTGACCCTAATAAGACTATAGTCGACGACGCCAAAATGATGTCGTCGGCTATAGTATTTGAACATCGTCGGCTATAATATGAAATTGTATTTTTTTAAACACTTTAGCCAACGAGGGGGACTAATTTCGTCGGCTATAGTTGGTGATTTCTGAAGAAAAAAAATGCAGATTCTAGATTTCTATTCACAGAATTTGCAATTGCACAATTTTATTTACACAATAGCCAACAACACATATTCACCCGCATTAGATCTACGTACACTAAGGGTTATCTAAATCTATGTTATCAAAAACAAAGTCGTTACTACCAGGAGCTTACAGATCCTCCTGTGGTTGTGGAGCAGGAAAAGGGAACGAAGGTGGGGCCGAGACCAGGATTCAGAAGCCTGAAGTTGTGCAGTCTAATCCTGAAACCAGGAACCCAACGATCGTTGCATCTCCTCTATCCGTCTCTGAGTCTCTTCCATCTCTCTATGATGCTCCGTCGCTTGCCTCTGAAGCTGTTCCTGTAGCTGAGAATCCCTGAAAGTTCCCGGCTTGCATGAAAAACAGGAAGTGTTCTTCAAGACCATATCGCCCTTCTGTCCTAGACCCCTACAGTAGTAGGTGTTCCCTCGTGGTGGGAAAACCTAACCCATAATCCTCGTCGTTACCATCAGATCGGATTGATCAATTTGAGAGATTGTCCGGGGGAGGTCCTCATCCTGGATCTCAGGCCATTGCTCTCTCATGATTTGAGTCAACACCTTCGGAGTCACCTCCTGCACTCTCGCCTAATTAACAAAGAAAACAAAATAACATATTAGTAATCATACGTAAACAAATTTAGAGAAAATACATATATAAGCAAATGTGTTAATTAAGTTATGAGGGCATAAAACTTACAATAAATTCGGAGCACTGAGAATACGCTTTCTGTAATGTATACTCCAAAGGAGGGACTTCAGGGTGTTGGGCGGCCTCCTCCATCCAACCCGCAAAGGATCTAGAACCGACATGATGGTTCTTTGTGTTTTTTTCCCGGTTCTCCGCGTTTATTGCAGAAATAACCTTATTGGATAAACATATATCAAAAAAATATTAATTAGGAAACTATTTTTTCCAAATACGATACAAATAAACACAAATATAATGTCGCATACCCCAAATTTTGGGTTGTTGAAGTGGGAGAGAAGCCATTGCCACTCGTACTTCTTATACATAAACTCGCTAGGGTACCTCCATGGTGGTTGCCGTAGTTCTTCCAGTACTTTTTGAGCTCACTTTTCCACTCCTTGTACTTACATTAATGCGACATAATTTTTAGAAATTCACAATAAATTATCAACAAAATATAACTCGATATATAAAATATAACTCGGATCTCATCACCTTTTTCCTTGCATGCCATTTGCCCACGTGCATTTGAGCTCCTCCGGCACAATAAACCATACCTACAAATGTATATATGATTGATAATATTTCTAGGATAATCATCACTTTAGTCTTCTTTGGTGTTCAAGCTAATTTCTAGTAATATGTGCCGCTCCTCGTCACCGGAGTCTTCGTTGTCTTCATTTCGATTAACATCAATAAGACTTACATCTGCTCAAGGAAGTCGAACCACAGTATCTGGTCTCACATTATTAAGGCTAATTGTAGAAGATTCAGGAATACCAATTGCGTTCGACTCTTGGTATACAATAACTTCTTCATTATCTGCGACCTCACCAAGTGTAGCAGCACTATATATGTTTTTAGGAACTACAAGGTTGACGACTTTTCACGCGCCTTTATGCATACGATTATTAAGATAAAACACTTATATTACCAATGTGGCAAAAACAAAAGGGTCATCTTCATACCACCTTGTAGCAGTATTCACCGAAAAAAGACCATATTGAAAGGTCTTTGTGTCCCCAGGGTTAGTATCAAACCATCTACATTTAAACAAGTGCAGTGTCATGCCTTCCCCATAAATTAGTTTAAACACTGAATGGAGAACACCGTAATAGTCAATGTCATTCCGCTCACCATGCATCATTACTCCATAATTATGTGTTCTTCGTTTGTTGTCTCTATGTTGACATATAAATTGCATACCATTGACCTTACACATCGGATAAACTCTTGAAGCTATCGGCTTCATCGCCAAAAGCCTAAATTCATGTAACCACTGTGGATCACCATCACATTGTACATGGTTCATCTGAAAAAAAAAATTCTAAATATGAACATTGAAATTAATTTATATATATAGAGAAGTGTGTGTGTGTGTGTGTATATATATATATATATATAGACGTACCTAACCGCCAAAATAGTTTGCAAACTTCCTATAGTGGTACTCAAGATAACCGGCAACCGCAAGGCAGTAAAGATGAATATTTTTCCAGTATTGAACTTCTGGAAAGGTAATCAATACCTACTAGTGGGCAATGACTAGCTCATATGGTTCCAACTGGTACGACTTTGGCAACTATCCTTATATTTCAACATAATTGGAGAGGATAGAAAGATTTAACTGTGGTTCATCTACCGTCATATATTGTTGAGGGTCCTCCAACGCTCCCAAATACAACTTGGTGTACGTTACGCACTCATGCGCAAGATATGCTTCAGCTATATACCCTTCAGGTGCTGATTTATTAGCCATATAGTCTTTGTAGTACCCCAGTTGTCTATCAAATTGCAAAGTGCATGTGATGATTATTGAAAAATATATAATTATATAAAGACAAACTAAAGGAAGATGTTGAATCATATGTACCTTTCCATGGGATACATTCAAGTATAGTGTACTGGACCAGTAAGCATTAATTTTTCGGGAAGATAGATCATCAAGTGAGGCATGATGTCGAAAAAATTTGGGGAAAATATCTTCTCAAATTTGCACATGATAAAAATGATGTCCTCTTTCATTGCCCTCAGGTATGATTTTTTCACTTCTCTAGTGCATAATTTCTAAAAGAATCTTGACAACGCTATTAACGGCTTCACCACCTGACGGGGCAGGTATAATCGAATGAAAACAAGGAAGAGACGTTGAAGTAGTATATGGCAGTCATAACTCTTTAATCCGTACACCTTATTGTCCCGAAGTTAACACACCGACCTATATTTCCTGCATATCCTGAAGGATACCTATCATTACTGATCCACCTAAAAATTTCATTCTTCTAGTCAGGCTTGACGGTGTAAGGAGCTTGAGACATTTTTTTTCTTCCCTTCTCTCAACCATAAATGTTTTTGAATACCCGTTCTTTTTAGATCAATGCTTGCCTTAGGGCCATCTTTAGTTTTTCCCTCCCAATTCAACACTGTGCCCACCACACATTCGCACACATTCTTCTCTATGTGCATGAAATTTAGGTAGTGCCTGATCGGCAACATGGACCAGTACGGGAGTTCCCAGAATATGCTTTTGTGTATCTAGAATGTATACTTGTCGGGTCTGTCAGGTTTTGCCGCCACTATATCAGGATGATTGCTGAGCTGCCTAAAATCATATTCATTCAACACTTCCAAAATTTCATCTCCCGTCCATCTCCTGGGTTGCACATCAGTTTCTATAGTTCCATCAAATGCCCGGTCATCCTCTCGCCATGGGTGATCAAGTCCAAGCCAACAACGGTGACGCATCTGTACAATCTTCCTAGAATGAAGTCTTCCACAATCAACAATCATGCACTCTGGACAAACCATGTATCCTCTGGTAACATTGCCCGACAACATCCCGCAGGCAGGAAAATCACTGATGGTTTGTTGGCATGGCATGCATCTGGAACTTCTAGTTTTTGTACTTATCATAAGTGGGATTACCAAAGTTACTTAGGTACTTAAACTTCTCAATCAATGGTCTCAAATACACATCGAGACACTTTTCTGGATAACCCGGCCTTGAAATTAACATAGTCAGCATATTATATTTATTCTTCCTACACATCCATGAGGGAATGTTGTACGGTACCAAAATAACTGGTTATATACTATATTGAAGACTCATGTTGCCAAAAGGGTTGAATCCGTCTGGTGAGAGCCCAAGCCAAATATTTTGGACCTCTGATGTAAAATGAGAAAACTCCTTAACCATGTGCTTCCAAGCCTCTCCGTCAGCATAGTGTATAAGGGTATCATCATCAGACAAATCTCTCTCAATGTGTCATCTCATAGCTTTGGCCGTATGTGCAGACATAAACAGCCGCTCCATCCTATCAATCAGCGGGAAATACCGAAGTACCTTCACAGCTTTCTTATTCCATGCAGGAGTTAACTTATACTTATCCATGTAAGATACTGGACACACATCAAGGTTTTCAAGATCATTCCCTTCAGCATCTTTACCTCAGAAGAGAACGTAATCATATCTGCATGCATAAATTTTGATGTAGGTAAGACCAAGATGTTTCAGGATATGTCGCACCTTACGATGAGTGGTAGGAAGGCGATGACCGGGGGGCAGCATTGAAGCAGTCAACGCCAGTTAATCATCAACAACCTTGACACTCAATTTGTTCTCCACTTTGACCTTTATTACTCCTATGACACTGTCAAAAACGGTCTTATTACACCCGTTGTACAACGGGGTCTGTTGGAAGGCAATTAGCTTGTTATACTTGTCTATATCGGCAGTGTTGACAGATTTAGGTAGTTGCTGGACCGACTCAATAGGAAGGAAACCCTCAACGACAGGAGAGATATCTTGTGCTTAAGCAAATACACCGCTCTCATAAAGAAACACATCATTGATCAACTTTGTTGTTGGATCATTGGATGTATTGGCCCTATCAGGAAATTGCCCATGATCATGCTGAACCGCTGATGATGTTTCACTGTGATAAATCCAACATGTGTACTTATCCCAAAACCCATTTTTCTTTAAGTGCTCCCATACTATATCAATGGAAAAATGATACAAATTGCTGCGATACTGACATTTCGTATACGGGCAATAATGATTTATATTCCCATTAGCATTAGCTTTCACATATTCCACAAAACTCCACATTCCAATGTCATATATTCGATCCCATTTTGAAAGGCAAATCTAACTCTTGTCCATCCTAAAAGTTCTAACTGTATATATATACATGCACCAATTAAAAATTCATCATTATATCTATATATATATATATCGATCTTCAAACTACAAATTACATTAATTCTTCTACTCCTTATATAATTATAAATTAACACACACACACACACACATGCCAGCACCCTTCCACTCAGGTGTACCTTTTTTGTTGTTGTCATTTCCAGGTATAGGGCATTACAACAACCTTTCTATTATATTTTACCATCTCCACTGTTCAGATCTTAGGCCTTAATGTATAGATCAAACCTGTAAATTTCAGCCAAAATAGTGATCGTTAAGGTATTCAAAACTGCAATTGAAGTTTATAAGTATGGACGGTTCATGTTTGGCAGACTCGGTCCGTCCCTTGATTTAACCTCTTAACGATCACCATTTTGGCTGAAAGTTTTCAGGAATGATTTACTCATATAGACCTAATAATTGGACGGTGGAGATGTTAAAATATGATCGAATAGTTTGTGTAATGCCCTATACATGAAAATGACCAAAAGTAGGTATACTTTAGTGGAAGAGCACTCATATATATATGCATACTATATATATGAACAATTAACATTATATATATATTGAATTCAACTCAAAATCAACTCAACTCAACTCAACTCAAAATTAACAAATCAACTCAAAATCAACAATCAACAATCAACACACACACACACATATATATATACATACCTATATATATGTAGCAAGATATAACTTCACGAACTCATTTTAGACAGCTTCCGACAACACCTAACGATTTGAGAACATTTTGTGTTTTTCTCACCGATTTTTTTTGAATGATTGAGCTGCTGCCCAAATCTATAATAAAGCACTATAGCCAATGACTTAAAAATATCGTTAGCTATAGTTAAAAAAGTCGTCGGCTATAGTTGAAACTATAGTCGACGACTTGCCCTCACTACCACAATAAACACTATAACCGACGAGATCTGTAAAACTATAACCGAGATAAAAATCTCGTCGGTTATAGTGGAAAAAATATTTTTTTTTAATTTTTTTTTTTTAAAAAATAAAAAATCTCGTCGGTTACCGACCCTCTTTAACCAACGGACTATATCCGACGACCCTTAAACATCGTCGGTTATAGTCCGTTGGTTAAAGGGGGTCGGTAATAGTATAACCGACGAGATTTTTAGCCATTATCGTCGGTTATAGTACTATAATCGACGAGATTTTTTATTTTTTTAAAAAAAAAATTAAATTTTTTTTTCCACTATAACCGACGAGATTTTTATCTCGTCGGTTATAGTTTTACAGATCTCGTCGGTTATAGTGTTTATTGTGGTAGTACCTTGACAAACACCGATGATTGTTTTTTTCATCGTTGGCTATAATAGTCGTCGGCTATACTGTACTATAGTCGACGACAAAAAAAATCGTCGGCTATACTACTTATTCTAATAGTGATTATTCATTAGTAGACATCCAAAAAAAATTATTATAAATATTATATATTTATAAATATCTATATAAATACTCAATAATTATATATTATTAAGATGAATAATAAAACACTCTAAACTTCTCCTCACTCATCGATGTGTTTCTTTTTTCTGTTTATGTAGTGACCAAAAAAAAAAGATTAAATCTTTTTTTCCCATCTTTTTGTTTTTTTTGGCCATTACCAAAACAACTAACTACAATCATCTCCATTCTCCCAACTCTCTCTCTCTCCCTCTCTCGCGAGCGAGCTCTCTCTTTCTCTTTTCTCTCACCTCATTTCTCCTCCGCCCAATTTTCCCTTTTCTTTTTCTGGGTGCGCTTTCTGAAGCGTCTCCGATCCCAAAACAGCGAGACCCAGAATCGATCTTTGGCTAAAGCTTCGATCTTTATCGGTTTCGGAATCGGGGTTCGATGGTGATCAATGTGGGGCGGTGATCTCTGTGTTGTATTAGGGTTCCGGTCGTCGTCTGCGATTTGAAAAAACGACAGATTTGGGCTTTGCGGCATTTCTGAAAAATCTGGTATTTATTCCGATTTTAATGATTAGATTGTGATTTTGGGGCTGAGATTGAAACGTAAGATTGTGTTGGATTTGGGGGTTATGCAAGCAATAAAGGGCTGCATTGGGCAGAAATCTTAGTGGGGGGAATAGGCCCAGTTCGAGGTTGTGAGGTTTGAGAGCTGGAATTGTTGAGAAACCATGGAGCATGTGATTGCTGGCAAGTTTAAGCTGGGGAGGAAGATTGGGAGTGGCTCTTTCGGAGAGCTTTATCTAGGTATGCTGAAACACCCCTTCAATTTTTTCTTTTTAAATTACTAATGTATTGTGTTATTTGTGTGTGTGTGTGTGTGTGATGAATGAATTTGCATGTGTTGTGGTTTGTAGGTGTCAATGTACAAACAGGAGAGGAGGTTGCTGTGAAGCTGGTATGTGATCGGTTCTGAAATTTTGCTTTATTCAGCTGTGTGATGTTTGGTCTGTTTCCTTGTGTTTTTGAGCATTCTATGGCTTTGTACCTAATATGTGAGTGGGTAGCTCCTTGTGGCTGAAATTGTTGGTGATTACTCTAGGTTTCTGTTGGTTATGATTTTGGTGATGAGGTTATCGAGCAATGTAATGTTTCCATTAATTGGTATGATTTAGAAAATTATGGCTTGGCCGATGTTTTCATATTATTTTTTGTTGCAAGAGCTTCAGCTGAAGTGATATGAAAAATGTGTTCATATTCTTAACTGGTACCATAGAAAGGGATGTAAGATTTAGTCCTACAGCCATCAAGTCAGTTCTTTTGAAGACACTGTTGTCACTAGAGTAAAGAAGAAAGTCATGTTTAATTGCTGGTCCTGATGTAATATCCTTCTATTTTATTTATTTCATTTCCTTGGGCATTTTGATCTTATATTCTTCTCAACTGGTGCGACTTTTAAAAAAGACCTTTATATAACAATTATATTTGACTCTATATCTCATCATATGTACATTGTGGGCTAAATTAATATTTAATTTTCAATATTTCAGGAACCTGTGAAGACCAAGCATCCCCAGCTTCACTATGAGTCCAAATTGTATATGCTTCTTCAAGGAGGAAGTAAGTTTCTCTTGTTTTCTCTGTGAATGGTGTCTGGCCCTCCACCTCAGTAAAATGATGATTCTTTTTATTTCTGTATGAAGCGGGAATCCCCCACCTGAAGTGGTTTGGAGTTGAGGGTGACTACAATGTTATGGTTATTGACCTTCTTGGACCAAGCTTGGAAGATTTGTTCAACTATTGTAATCGGAAGTTTACCTTGAAAACAGTTTTGATGCTTGCAGATCAATTAGTAAGTACTTGTGATCCTTTACATTTGATGGAAATGGCCAAGATGATAACTGTTTTCATTTAACCAAATTTCATCGTTTCCAGATTAACAGAGTTGAGTACATGCACTCAAGAGGTTTCCTTCACCGTGATATAAAGCCTGACAACTTTCTAATGGGCCTAGGGCGTAAAGCCAATCAGGTATCATTCTTGTTTAATTGTAGCTGGTGCTGGAAACTTAATAGTATTTGTGCACATTTGGTAAAGTTATTATTGAAAATCCATCTTTCTGTTGATGAATGTGTGAAATTAGGGATGCTGATAAAAGTAGTATGTTGAAAAAATGCTGCTTTTTCTTTTTCTTTTGACTACTGAAATCTCTCTTTCAATTCCTTGTCACAGGTATACGCTATTGATTATGGCCTTGCAAAGAAGTACAGGGACCTCCAGACTCACAAGCACATACCATATAGGTAAGGTCTTATGTCATCACTAGAATGTATTTTTATCTGATGTGGGCTCAAGTTTTCCCATGCGTGTATTGTATATAGTATGGACTCATGACTTCTCCCTTCCTATTTCCTGCATTCTGGTTTTAATTTCTAACTTTTGTGCTTTCTAGTTGTGTTGGTGCCAAAGTTGTCTCAAGGCTCTCATACTTTTCTTTTTTCTTTCTTTTTTTCTTAGGGAGAACAAGAACCTCACTGGCACAGCCCGCTATGCAAGTGTTAACACTCATCTTGGAATTGGTGAGGGATAATATCTATTAAGATATGCTGTACTAATACTAGATGTGCTTACATATTCGACTTTCTAAGCTCATCGTGTTTAATTGCATTTACAGAACAAAGCAGAAGGGACGATCTGGAATCCCTTGGTTATGTGCTTATGTATTTCCTAAGAGGAAGGTATAATAACAAATTCTTTGAACAGATATTCATGTTATTAGTGGAATTTTCTGCCTGGTGCTAAGTTGTTGATACAGTCTTATCTCTGAACTCTATATCTTCTTTTTTTAATCAGCCTTCCCTGGCAAGGATTGAAAGCTGGCACAAAAAAGCAAAAATATGATAAAATCAGTGAAAAGAAAATGTCAACACCTATAGAGGTATCAACTTCTCTCATGCAGTTGTAATTGGCTCTGATTTGGTGCCCTGAATTGTTTTTCTTGTTGCTACATGGATAACATAGCCACAGATATGTTTAACAGGTGCTTTGCAGATCACATCCATCTGAGTTTGTATCCTACTTTCACTACTGCCGATCACTGCGGTTCGAGGACAAGCCAGATTATTCATACCTGAAGAGGCTGTTTCGTGACTTATTTATCCGAGAAGGTAAACCCAACCCTGGCTAAATTTCTTTTCATTGTTTTTCTGTATTCAAATTTCTAGGGTATTCACATCCGTTTTCTTCGTTGGGATTGAATATTGAGATTGTGATTACATACAGGTTATCAGTTTGACTATGTATTTGACTGGACCGTACTGAAATACCCTCAAATAGGTGGAAGCTCTAGAGGATGGGTAAGTCTTTGGAAAAGTTAAGGTTCAAATTTCTGATCTTGTAAGACAATAATTTATTTTGTTCTTTCCTGTTTTTAGAATGCCAGTGGAAAAGCAGGTATGAATGCGGGACCGTCTGGGGAAAGACCTGAAAGAGTCTCAGGTACTTTTCTATCTTGATGTTGTTGGTTGTTTTTGAATGAAGGTGCCAGTACCCTAGTGTGCTTTGCACTTAAAGGTGTTTTAAAATTTTTATGTCTCAAAGTTAAAATCAATGAGTTCCAATTGAGCTCTGGGCTTGCAGATGCTAGTTAATTTTGAATCTGAGATTAGGTTTTTTGTATGATTTCTTTTCATCAGCTATTTGTCCAACTTTCATCCACCATTTTGCACTCCAACATCTTTGTTTTCTGCTCTTAATTTGTCTGTTCAGTTGGGAAAGAGATCCGAGAAAGATTCTCAGGTGCAGTTGAAGCATTTTCAAGGAGAAATACCTCAGGTTCTAGTCCACGTCAAGATCACTACAAGCACAGGTCTTTTGATGATGTACCTTCAGCCAAAGACACGGTAAATTTTAGATGACTGAAAGACTGCCTAGTAATTGGTTGAGTATCCCCTCCCCGTTCCTTTGGGCCCAGGACAGTTGTGTGTTCCTCATGAACCTATTTTATGAAACAGTTTTCCATTACCTTCTAAAACACTAAAAGTGAGCTTCAGGTAGTTTTCTGAGAGGTTTATCAATGTTCAATTCAAAGCCGACGGAAGACAGATCCCTGCATGAATTTTCATATATTACAAAAATTAATTGTTCTTTGTTTTGGTGATGAGAGAAATAATTTGGTAGTATAGTAATCTTTTTCCACTGTAACATTATTCTTTCTTGAGTTTCCCTTTTAAATAATAATGCCACAAAATCAGAAATCAATTCTAGTTGTTACATTTAAGCAATCAGCAGAAGGAGGAGCTCGACTGAAAATTAGAATTTAGAGGAAAATATATGAAATATAAAGATATGGGATCTAGTGCTCTATTTGTTTACTCATGGTTAAATACTACTGTTATGGTTTGGGTCCTCATTACTGCAAGTCCCTCAAAATCTGTCCTTTTTTATCATCTACTCACTGACATTATATTTTGTTCATGTTGAGGTTACGCATTGGTTACGAAATCTTATGAAACCTCTTGTTATATTTTCAGCCCCAGGATTGTGAAAGGGGACGCAATTCCTCCCGATATGGCAGCACTTCAAGGAAAGCTATAGCAAGCAGTAAGCCAAGTTCCTCAGGTGAACCCAGTGAAGGCCGTACCAGCCGACTAATTTCAAACACTAGCCGCCCATCTACTGGCAACCGAGCTCATTCTGGTCTTGACTCCAAGCGCACCGGTGCTACAAGAGGTACGCGTGATGATCCTCTCCGTAGCTTTGAGCTCCTCTCAATCAGGAAGTAATGGAGTTCACAGTTAATATCTGCTTAGTCATCAAATGGATAACTCATCTTTCTGATGAGCACCTGAGAAAACGAAAACACTTGATGCACGTCTTGTTGCATCAACCTCGCCTTTGTACATGGGATATCCCAATGCTCCATCATTACACTTGATGCATGTCTTGTTCTCCAGGCTTGTACCTCCCATTTCTTTGCCAAGAGTTTAGGGGCCACTGTAACGTTGTACTAGAAGAAACACACTTTATCTTGCCTTGGGTGTAATAAGTTCTATTTCTCTACTATACACCTACTTTGAGTTTGAGACTATGTCTTTGATATTTGTATGCACCACCTTATTCAAGAGTTTAGCTCAACGAATTATTCAAGAGTTTAGCTCAACGAATTATTCAAGAGTTTAATCAATGTTAGAGCCTGGTTTGGAGATGACGGGAGTGTGTCTGTAGATTAATACCGATGGAAAGAACATTTCATAGTCAGTCAGGTCGCATGCAAATAAACATTATAGGGTGTCAGGTGGCATGGAAAGAACATTTCAGTCATTTCAATTGTCAGTGACCTTGGTCTGCACAGACATTTATAGGGTGTCTTAAATTTTCATTTTTGGGCGAATTTTCTTTCTCGTCAAATGTTATAAACTCATAACTGAGCACTTGAGCAGTAGTACATACTACATACTACGTAGCACAGATCGACAGTTGTGTGACTTGTTTCTGACTGGACAATAAAACGAAATTGACGTACTTGGCTAACCTGCTTATCCAAAAGGAACAAGAAATTTGTTAACTATGACATTGGCAAGTAATGACAACCAGGGAAGAAGACAATTCATATGCATTTTGAATTATCTCATATATTTCCCTCCCAAGTCATGGAGTGTAGAACAGCTTTAGCTTCTCGGTGTGTAGAGGGGCGTACAGCATCGTTAACAAAATATTTACAATGTGCAACCTTGCAAAATTCATTATCAACTTCTGGGGAGGACAAAAGAGGTAAATAAAAAATCTGCCATCCAGTCACCATCTTATGGATTCCTGAAAGCCGCCAATCTTTTCTCAAGCTTGTCAACGCCAGAACTGCAAGAGAGTTTCAATAAGTAACATTGTAACAATCACATGAAATGAGCAAGAAAACAACAGAAATAATAGATGTTGAAAAGAGCAATAGCCAATGGATGGATGGACTTGTTTGAGGTTATGGGAGGTATGGCATGCAGCCACCACTGTGATCGGCAATTATCTGGTATGTAATCGCAGAATTTGAAGTCATCTTGAAATTTTCAGGCAGTTTAGTACTTTGGCCCCACATGGTGCAGATAAAGTATATGAGTCTGTACAATAGATTGCAGGCCATACCTTCCAACACCCTTGGTGTTCTTTCCAGCATTTCTTCCTATTGGAGCTGCTGACAGCTGTCGCATCAACACACAGCACATAAGCCTAATCCAGGACGTCATAACAAATTAAGCAAGAAATAACAGTTGATACCAATCTGTGAAGCGACATCAACACCGATTTCATCTAGCACCTGTAAAAAATAATAGGAAAAAAAATCAAACAAAGTTAACACCATCAAGATCAACTCACGTTTACAAGAACAAGTTCACAACATTTACAAATATGAAGTACTAAACTTATCAAACAGTGTCATGCAGGAAAAATCTGTAGAATCTTAACTTTAACTTTCCTCAATCTTGGGGTTCTATTACCAGAAAGGAACACTAATGCATGAAAGTATCAAACTTCAACTGATAATTGGTCCTTGGTCATTTAAGAACTAAATCTATCTCAGTGGTATTTGTCCCACTTACAGATAACAGTTTTTCTTGTTTTACCGTTATATATTTAAAAAATCTATTTTTGAAAGTAAGAAACAATGCAAATAGCAGGGCCGACCTGGTTTGTACGCTCATCAGTTTCCTCTTTCTGCTTCATCACTATCCAAAGCATCATCTATAGCATCAGACATCATTTCAGTCTGCATGTATGAGTTTTAAACTGTTAGAGACCGCCAAAAAGAAAAAAGAAAAACAAAACAAAACAAAAAAAGGTAGAGACAAGCACTAATTTGTGCCAAACAATACAGAATAGAATAAACCTTAAAGTCATATCCATCTGTGCAGATTGCTTTTGAAAGTCGCGTATCACCGGTGCTTGCTTTGCAGGAGCCATTTGCTGCAATATTACAGAAGCCAGTTAAGTAATGAGTGATGAGAGAAGATAGAATAATGTAACATAGAGGCCAATATAGGAACTAACATTCTCTCGAATTTTACTGACATGGTAATATAGAAGAATCTAAAATAACTAAATTTCTGATTGCTCAGCTCAGTTTGACCAATGATAGATGATAGAGGTTTTCTAAGATTATGTTTGGAGCCAGTTTTATCATCATTCTGTTACTTTCAACATGGAAAATATATCAGAACATGCTTGAATGCTACACTATTACCTTATTCGTAGCTTCCATTGCCTTACCAGCACTTTTCATGCCAACAGCAACTGATGACTGTGCATGCATTGCCTGCAAAAGGATAAAAAGTTCAGTAAGAGCTCAACCACAAACATAGAGAAAATTTTGAATCAGGATAAATCTATTATAAGTATCGAATACGACGGAAAATTGACAGTCAACCTGCGTGTGAGTTGCTATTCCTCTCATTTGCGCCCTACTTCCTTGTAAGTTAGATATCTGTTGCCTAAGCCTAATCAGTTGCCTGGCCAGTATTTTAGTTGCTACCTGCATTATCAATAGAGAAATGCCTAAGGATATATAAACGGCCACACATGACAACTATCAACTTCAGATCATTAAGTTTAAACACTGATATTCAAATACAACAGAAAACATAAATCATTTCCTGTTTTAGCCGTTCTCTTTATCTCAGCAACGAGCTTTTTTTCCTGATACAAAAAATACATTCAGTACAAGAAATTTAATGAGTAAATAAGGGTGTGTATTGCAAGCTCCTGACATACTTCTGATTGCAATGCTCCAATTTCCTTCTCTAACCCTGTAGCAAAATGGAGAAGAAGCCATAAGTAAAAGGAGGTATAAGCTGAAGCCAGCTTAACAAAATACCAAACAACCACAAGTATTTAAACTAAAATCAGATCGGGGAAATGCATCCTAACGAGCCAATGATAATTAACAAAGTTACTCTTCCCAGTTGAACAGTAGCGACCCTAACACAAATCTCCTCCAGTCTCTTTAAGCAGACACATGGAAATGTAAAAAAGCTGATGGGAGCCGCAAGACAAAGTAAACTACTTGACAAAAACAAGACTACTTCCATAGCTTAATCCATAGGGTCACAAATCTAATCCAGGCCTGTATGTCAAAATTATACCATTCCCTCGGCTACTCCCAAAATGACATAAATGTCTTCCCTTTACAATCCAACACCATAAACATCATACATTACAATATCCAAGCTCTAAAATTTGATCTCAGGATCATCATCATGATCAAGAGTTCAAAACTCATCACCATCCCTATATTAATCAACAAAATTACATTTTACCTCTAGTAGCATTAGTCATCTCTCTCTTGCTTGCCCTCAGCGCCTCTGCAGAAAAAAAAAACAAATTAACATCATCACAATGCACAATTCAGATCCAATTAGCACAAAACGAGTGATTACGATGTTAGTTTAGCTTAAACGGCAAGGCAAAGCAGCGAAAGAACTGACCTTTGGCGGTGGGTTTCTTGGAGAAGATGTTCATGGCGATTGAACTCGAACCAGGTTGGGACTGGGAGGAGACTTGTTCAAAGCTTCAAACTTTGAAGGAGAGGAGACGCACGTAGAGAGAGAGAGAGAGAGAGAGAGAGAGAGGTCCAATCAAACACAGAGCTTCATGCTTTCTGCGATTTTATATTTTCTCTCTCATATTTGTAATGTTTGGGGTAGATATCAATTTGGTCCTTATGATTTCTCATGTTTCACTTATGGCCCTGGATGCATAAATGGTAGATTTGACTCATTTTAGATATTTCTTTGTTTAATTATTGGAAAAATTCTTGGTTATTATTGCTAACCTTAGAGTATTATTCTATCAGATCAGATGTTTTCATTATCCTTTTCTTGCAGCTGCATTAGAAGTTTCCAAGTAAACGGCTAGCAGAATCATTAACGAATTGAAGATATGTGTTTTTATCTGTTTAAATCAAGTCAAATGAAATATTTAATTATTTTAATTTAATATGTGCGCCATGTTAACGGTTTCGAATAGGTTTTTGTTCTTCTATCAAAGGATTTCACTCAATTACGGTTTCGAATAATTTATACTGCTTTTTTTTTTTTAGAAATATGATACAAAATTTATATAAAAAAATTCTTCTCATTGTGTTAAATAAACTCAATGCGAAGAGATAATTTGAAACTACACGCAGGATTCATCTATGTTATTACACCAACTGTTCAAACACTTTTTGGTTCTTTGAAATAGGTTTTGTACTCTATATTTTCAAAGAAATGGAACATTGCAACATTTACAAAAATAATCTAACTTAACGGCATAATATCGTTGCGTAAATAATTTTTTTTGTATATTCATTGACTTTGCACCATTTCATTGTCTAAATAAAACCAATGATTGTGGTGAAGAGTTATGCTCATCGTTTGAGTGCAACGCTCATAAGTGACATAAGATTATTTTTGTTTGGGCCAATAATTCTTGGACCATTTTTTATTTTTTGTCAGATTGTAAATACCAACTTACTCTCAAAGTGTCATAACATTTTATATCACGGAATTGTTTTGCCAATTATTATAATCGAGTGAGAATTCTCTATAATGTAGCCCTAATGTGCTAAGACACAATAGTACGGAGCTTGAATTTTGTCAATCTTAAGTTCTTAGCGGTAATTAAAGAGTAGTATTTGTATAGTTGTGACTTGTGAGAGTGCCAAGCAACCAAACCTCGAATAATGACGATGAATGTCGATGATGTAAGGTAATATTTTGGCCAGTAATTTCTTAATAAAAATTCACTATGAAGAGGTCAAAAAGAAGTCTTCAATTTAAATCGTTTTTTCTTCTCACACAAGAAAATAAAAGAATTAAAAAAATCCCACCAATGATACTCATTCACGTGACAGTGTCACTGTCAGTGCTTATAAGTCACAGGCGGTTTAGCTTAGCTTTATTTAGCTAAATTGAAGGTGGCAGAAGAGTCAGAGTCGTAGTCCTCACTCACTCTTGGCCACCACAAGAGTCGGTCTCCGGGTCCGGGCGCCAGTTTCCGTCTCCGAAATCACACGTGTCGCCTCCTCTTTTCTCTCTCCTCTAAATCTCCCATTTAAAAAAATAATAATCCTCCACCACCACCACCACCACCATCGTCGTCGTCGTCGTCGTCGTCCTCTCTCTCTCTCTCTCTCTCAAATAGACAGACCCTCTCAGTCTCTCGCTCCTCAATTACTCTCTCTCTCTCCTCATTTCTGACTCCGATTCTCGGCGCGTGGTTTCCACCGCACCTCCGCTATAAACCGCAAAGCTTTTGGCCTACTCCGACGTCCGAGTTCATAGACTTCTCCTCGCCGTTGACGCCAGATTACCGCGGCTGACCATCGGAGACTGTTTTCTTCTGACCGGAGTCTAGGGTTTTCATAGTTGACATAGTTTTCACTTGCTGTTTCCGACGCCCCTAGGGTTTTCAGTACGAGTTGGAGAAATTAGTTTGACTGATGATTTGTTTGGAGTTGACGAATTGAAGTTGCGATGGATATAGACGCTGTAGTAGGTGATTTTAGTTCCTTGGATCCTGAGCTTTTACAGCTCCCGGAATTGTCTCCGCTCGCTCTCAAAGCCACTCCGCAAAT
Source organism: Geum urbanum (assembly GCA_946800695.1). Lineage (NCBI taxonomy): Eukaryota > Viridiplantae > Streptophyta > Magnoliopsida > Rosales > Rosaceae > Geum > Geum urbanum. The sequence goes on along the minus strand of OX327007.1, from coordinate 40,348,321 downwards.
CGCCGACGACTTGTTCTCTCAGTGGCTTTCGCTGCCTCAGACTGGCCGCCTGGTAAATTTTTATGCTCTTTACTCTTTGATTTTTTTTTATCTCCAAGTTTTTGTTACCATAGGCAGCTTGTATAGAAGAGCAGTAATTTGTGTGTGCTAATACTAGTTTTTGGTTTATAGAGTTACCTGGTTTGTAATAGGCACAAAATGAGTATGCTACAGGTTGAGGTGTTGCAAATTTTAGCTGATTGTTTGATTTGATTTGACAGGTCAAGTCTCTCATAGATGATGCTTCATCAGGCAATTCCATAAGTGCCCAAGGGAACTCTCCTAGTGCAAATGTAGCCGGGATCAACTCGCTGCCTTCCATGTTTCAGGCGGGTAGTACGCCGCCTCTATCACCTCGAAGTTCATCCAGCTCGCCACGGTTTTCAAAGCCGAAAACCAGCCCGTCTTCTCTTGGATCTCCACTAAAACTAGTTAGTGAACCAGTGAAAGAAGCGATTCCCCAGGTTAAACTCAATACTATCTGCAAAACTGAGATTTCATGTATGCAACTTGAAAAATGCGGTCTTGTTATGTTGTCAAAGGTTCTTAGATAGATTCTTAATTTGTTTTGTGGTTTGATATGCGTGCAGTTCTATTTCCAAAATGGTCGCCCGCCGCCTAATGGACTTAAGGAACAGTGTCTTATGAGAATTTATGACCTTTTCAGCAGTCATATGGATGGGTTGCAAGTGCAGGGTAAGATGTGTGTCGGTTTGGTTATTACACATATAAAGAGATAAAATACCTCTCTATCTCTTCAGAGAAAGAGAAGAGATAATAAGTTGAAATTAAGGCGTTAAGCAAGGGGTTTATGTTATGTTTTTGCTTTTGCAGAGTTTAAAACAGTTACAAAGGAAGTGTGCAAACTACCAACATTTTTATCTTCTGCTATCTTTAGAAAGATAGATAGTAGCTGTAGTGGGATAGTGACCAGGTAATCTCTAACTGTAATTTATCTTTACTATAGGAACTAAATTGTCCTTGTTATTGAGGATACTAAATATCTTTGAAATCTTTATCAACAATTGTTTCAGTGTTTGTTACATGCAAATAATGTCCTGCAAGCTCCCTCTCTGAGATAAGTGATCAGATAAAAAAATATGTAAATAAAAAATACGTAAAGTCACGTAATAGAGCCTCCGAAGACACAAGAATTGAGGGAAAAAAAAATAAGGCTCTGATATTTGCAGCTTACTGCCTATTAGTGTAAGTATCAATTGCAGGCTTTCTGCCTCTTGCCGTATTCCCTTTGTTCATTATCAGCTCTGTTATGTACAGAGTGTCAGGAATATCATAAGGCTCCTATACTGATTACATCCAAGTATAAAATGCTTTGTCATCGTCCTTTTGTATTGCTGACAAAGCTGAATTATACTATGGTTTTTCTAGGGATGCATTCGTCAGATATTGGGTTGATGGAAATATGATGACTTTGGATTCAGCTACTCAAGTATTTAAAATTTTAAAGCAGGCTGATTGCAATTACCTTACGCAGGTTTGATTTGAATAAATTAATTTCTTCCATATTAACAAAAGTGCATCTTCATTCATGCTGTTCCCTTATGCGTCATTGCGTCAATGGATTCGGCCTTTCTTTGGCAATTGTTGATTCCCATTCTGGAATGCAGGTAGACTTTAAACCTGTACTTTTAGAGCTTGTGGCTACCCATCCGGGACTAGAGTTTTTACATGGAACTCCAGAATTTCAAGAAAGATACGGTATGCACTTTTATACTGCCAAGTAAAGTAGTCTTGATTGTGTTCTTGTATCTTTACATGTGCAAGGTACCTAGCTGTTGAGGCTAGTTAAAATGATTTTGAAAATCTCTTGGGTAGCGTGAGAGTAACAATTCTACCCGAGTTTGGATATACCTAGTGAATGTCAAAGGAGGAATAGCTGAATTTAACGTATACTTAGGCCACAAAGGAAAGAAGATGGATGAGTTTGCCAGAAACTAACAAACAATATGTGGTTGTATTCTAAAATTGTAGTATGATATATAGTTAACCGATGAGGTAAGATAATGTAAAGAATTTTACTATTAGGTTATGTCTTTATTTCCACAATATTGAATATGAGGTTTTGTTTTCCGTTCCGGAAGCCTTTTGGTTTACACACTTTTATATGTCCTCACATGAGCTTGTTTTCAATGGACCAGCTGAAACTGTCATTTACAGAATATTTTACTACATCAGTAGATCAGGAACTGGCCGTCTTACCCTCAGGGAGCTGAAACGGGGAAATCTAATTGCTGCTATGCAACATGCTGATGAAGAAGAGGATATTAATAAAGTTCTGAGGTTTGCTCATGAATCTTTATGTAACATAAATTCTTTGTATTTAGTAGAGTTGCTGCCTATGCCATCCTCTTATTAGCAGCAGTCCAACCTGTATATCTATGATTGTGCGTGTAGTGATTATGTCGACAGTTCTGCTATTTTAATCAAGTTTTCTAATTGTTTAACTTTTTGACTTTACTTGAAACAACATACTGAGATTGTAGCATAATCATGTTCTTCTCAGATTGCTAAAGAGGACTTGGTAAAAAATATGATTTTTGTCTCTGTTGTGTTGGAATCCAAAGCTCCTTTTATTGATAGTTTTTCTGCCAACTTTCAGGTACTTTTCTTATGAACATTTTTATGTAATATACTGTAAATTTTGGGAGTTGGATACAGACCATGACTTCTTGATCGACAAAGAGAACCTCATTAGATATGGTAACCATGCCCTTACCTACAGGATTGTTGATAGAATATTTTCACAGGTTTGTTCTATTCTAAACGTTCTTCTTCTACCTCTGTTGAAACAGATGAAGTTAACACATTGTTTAGCAAGATAAGTTTCCCACAGTGATTTTATATGTTCAATTCCTTTTCAGGTACCAAGGAAGTTTACTAGCAAGGTTGAAGGGAAGATGGGTTATGAAGATTTTGTGTACTTTATGCTGTCAGAGGAGGATAAGTCGTGTGAACCAAGCCTCGAGTATTGGTATAAATCTCTTCAAAATTTTGTCTTTTAATCAAAGTGCCTGTTGGTGTGACAGTTTAAATATGCAAAGGTTAATGTAAAGAAAATCAATCATTGCATCATTAGTGATGATCATGTGATGGCTACTTTGAGTCGTGGTGCAACTGAAGGATATTTCTACAGTGAACGGTCACCATAATTTGATATTGTGATTACTGGCTTGGTTTTCTGGTGCTATGGTACAAGTGCTAGTTTATGCTTCAATGTGGGAGTTGTTCTCCACATCTACTTATTCAATATTTTTTTTGGGTAGGTTCAAATGTATAGATTTGGATGGGAATGGAATTCTTACTCGAAATGAGTTGCAGTTCTTTTACGAGGAGCAGTTGCATCGCATGGAATGCATGGCCCAAGAACCTGTTCTTTTTGAGGATATTTTATGCCAAATTGTAGACATGATTGCACCAGAGGTAAAAGTAAATCATACTGTTATTATTAGATTCCTGATGCACTATCTTCGCATATACTTTCTGAAACTGACTACTTTCAAAAAATAACTTCCAGAAGGAGGATTATTTCACACTAAGGGACTTGAAAGGTTGCAAACTCTCTGGAAATTTCTTCAATATCCTTTTCAATCTTAATAAGTTTATAGCGTTTGAAAGTCGTGATCCATTCCTTATTCGTCAGGTACTTTGCTATATCCTGGACTCTAAGCTATTATGCATAACAGAAACTGGCAAATGCACGATAATGGATGGACTTTGTTTTTGTGTAAGCAGGAACGTGAGGATCCAAGTTTAACAGAGTGGGATCGCTTCGCACGCAGGGAATATATAAGGCTTTCAATGGAAGAAGATGGTGAGAATGCCTCCAATGGAAGCGTAGAAGTTTGGGACGAATCACTGGAGGCTCCTTTTTGAGTAAACAGAGGTGAGTTCTACATTGAGCTCTAATGCACAAGTAAATTTTCTGGAAATACTGTAAGTGTACGCATCACTTCTATAATGATATAATTCTGTTTCCAAGCCAAAACAAGATGACATCTCACTTGGAGTCCGTGCCCTAATATGAAGTAGAGGTTCTACCTCTGATAGTTGTTGCATGCCATTTTATGACGAGGTTTAGGGTCTGATCTATGTTTTCTAAGAAAGGGAAGTTAGGGGATTGAAGGAGCCAATGGAGATGATATAACTCCTGTCTTTGGTGAATGCCCGATACTATCAGAGTTCTTGTGTGATTTCATTGCTTTTAGATGACACAGCCATTACTCTGGTTTTGGGTTTTGGACTTTTGGGTATGTGCTCGTCACCATCAGAGCTGCTGTGTGATTTCATTGCTTTTAGATGACACAGTCAATACTCGGTGTTGGGTATGTGCTTGCTACCATCAGGACTGCTGTGTGATTTCGTTGCTTTTAGATGATTGTCAGTACTCCGGTTTTGGGTAAATCCTCGCTACCATTAGAGCTGCTGTGTGATTTCATTGCTTTTAGATGACAGTCAATAATTTTCCTGGCTAAAAACGTTGATGTTAGATAGCATACGATTTTACACAGCTGCAGTCGAGTCTGCTAGAACTGAATTTTTCATTCTTCCCTGTACCTGCAGCTTCCAATGAAATATCTTGAGATATTTTGCCGAGGTTTTGCTCCTTCAAATCAAGGTGCCCCATGAATTCATCAGTCATTTTGTAATTGAAGCTTGGTCATGCAGTCTTGTCAATGATAAACTTTCGAGTTTTGTCATTTACCTTGGCACTCAAAGGTTTATGCGGTAGACAATGTGGGCACCCCTTTGATGAAAGTCAAGTTCTTCTGAAGAACTTCAGGGGGTATCTCATCCATCGCCATGGGAGTCGATTATCTGGTAGTTAAGCATCATCGCTTTCCAACAGGAGCCCAAAGTGTTGTTTCCACGGGAGTTGGATAAGCTTATTACTTTTCTTCTTACCTCAGCGTGTTGTCAAGGTGACCAACTGGCAAGTTTGTCTAGTAACTCGTAAACTTCAAATGGCTTGTAATTTTCCAGATGTTTTCTCCACCTCTTCCCTCCATATTATTCTTATATTTTTTTGTTTTAAAAAAACCTTGCTAGTTCTTGTAATAGGTTCTTTTAATGGTTTTGTGATTAAAAGGATGGTGGATACGTATATTATCAAGTTATCTTCACTTCTACACTAAAATTGTGTGTTATCTAACATCAACGTTTGATTAGCTTGCTCACTTCTACCCGAGTCTGCTAGAACTGAATTTTTCATTCTTCCCTGTAAGAGCATGCTAATCAACACAGCTGCAGTCGAGTCTGCCAAAATTTTAGTGTAGCTTCAAACGTTGATGTTATCTCTGTTAAAATGAGTTTTTTTTAACAGAGACCGCGGGTAGTGCAGAACTGGCAAACGAAACATTATCACAATCTTAGATTACTGCTATGTTATTGAATTGGAGGTTATTTGGCAATCATTTGCCTCGTGATTCTTGGATACCCTTACCTACAATGTGAAGGTTTCAAACTGCCCAGCACATGGTATCAAATAAGCTATAATTTCGGAGAAAGTTGCTTGCTTCCATATCATTTCAAACAAAACTCATGCAATGTTCTTCGAAAAAGTCTGAGTAACCACTCACTTCAAAGATAGAGCTCATAACTATCTAACCAAAATACCAAGATGGCGCTACAATTACGAATCAATAAAGAAGCAACACTAGGACACTTGTTGATGAGTCAAAATTCACGCACTTGCTTTCTTCAGCTTTGTTAGCTCCTGCCTGATGATTCCGGCTTTCTGCACACAAATAACAAAGCATATTAAGTGCTTGATCACACCAGCTATAAAGGTAGAAAAATGGATTCATTTAACTTCACGATCATATCCTCAAGATCAAAATTTTAAGTTTAAAGTGTTGATTAGCATGCTCTTACATTTGAAAAAAAAAATAACTAGTTTAAAATCTAGCTGTAAACCATGCTCAACTAACAGACATCATCCCTCCTGTTTACATGCATTGGAATGAACAAAACAAATACCAACGGCGATAGTATTTGCAAACCCGAGATAAGAATCACCGAATATAGCTCTGCCAACAAATACTAGTGCAGGGACAGGACGATTAAAACCTAACAGCTTACCTTGATCTTAGCCAGCATGAGCTTGAACCTATCAAAATCATTAAGTTCAGCCCTTCTCTTCTGCACTATCAGCTTCCTTCCCCACGAACTCTTTTCCCACTTGTTCTTAACATCTGTCACCGTCACAAAAATAAACCTTAAATCAGTTAACCATCAACCAAAATACGACACCACTGAAATCGATATATATATCTACAGTTGTACACTCACCGCCGGCCTCCATGGCAGCAATCAATGTCTTCTTCTTAGGAACCCTTGGAATGTCAATCTTGATATCAGTGAGTGACATCCTCTTGAAGTTCATCTTGGTCCTCACCATGTCAGGTGCATCCACAAGACCCTGCCAACCGTAACAAATCGATAAAAACAACTTCACTTAGCACCGAAATTACAAATCATAAACACAAATTAACTAGCACAAAAAATGCTGAAAAAAATTAACACTGCTTTCAAAAACTACTTATTGCAGAATCAATGCACTTCAAATCATGAAACCCTAGCAATCCAATCTACCAATACTCAAACAAACATAAACTTAAATCAGTAAAGTTGAAAGCTTTGATAGCTAAATCGATGAGAAGCAGAGAGACCAGAATCGTACCCAGTTTTGGTCGATGACGTCGACAATGACGACGAGTCTACCATATTCCGGGCCGTAGTTGACCAGCGCCACCCTTCCGATCTCGACGAACCTCTTGAACGGCATCTTTCCGGGATCTGAGTCGAGTCGTCGGCGACCAAAATGAACTAGAAGTCTGAAGCAGAAAGCGGCAGAGCTAGGGTTTTGAGATTGTGAACAAACTTATAAGGGCTTTTTTAAAAGTTAAAACCGAGTTTGGATCACCTGTAGCCGAGTCCACCGTAGAACTTATTCTGTCCTTTTTTTTTACAGCCAAGGTCTTCTACTCTGTGTTATTTCATAAACTGCCCCAATTGTTTTGCTTTTCCCTTTCTTTCTTTTTTTCTCTCTAAAAAAACCATAATTTGTTTAGCTTCTTTTTTTTCTATAATAAAATGGTTCGCGTGTTTCGCTCTCTCACTTACCTCTGTATGAGATTTCTTCCATGTTCATGAAGAAAAGCTCAAATGGCTTCTTATAGATTCTAGCTTGGAATTTTCTATGTTCCAGTAAATGAAGGTACATATATTTTCATGCTTCTAATGTTTATGGATTGGATTTGATAATGCTGAATGAAGCAATATGCTGGAGACCAAGATGATTTAAGAAACTAAGAATATGGATTTCATTGTTTCTGGGGCCTTTTTGGATAGGATGAATATTTGGGAATGTTTTTGTAATATTGGGATGGCGAGATTTGTATATATTATTGGGATTTATGTAGTTCGTGTTGTGGAAATGAAATGTAAGAATTTGCATCGGTCGCATTGGTTATGTAGTCCTGATAAAGATTGAGAATCTGGGTTTGGGATAAATTGTGATCTATATTGAGTCTTCCTGTTTGTGTTGGCATCTGTATCCGTTGCATTTCTGTAATCATTCAAGTACGTTTTTTTTTTTTCCATTTCGGGTTAGTTTTTGCTTGTGGGGTACTGATTGTTTCATTCGATTTGTGTCCCCAGCCAATGAGAAACCAAAAGTGACTGCATTGGTTGTTGGAGGCTTTGTTGAGTGGGAGGAGATGGCGTTGTTTTTTATGAAGAAATCCTCTACTGCTGAGTTGGATGCTTTCTATCCAGTTAGAGAGGAATGCCAAATTAATGTCCCCAAGACCCGGTTCAGGCTGAGGGTATGTGTATAGTTCCCTTCTCACTTGATTTTTCTTACTTCATGGTTTTGTGTTGTATAGCCAAATTCATATTCATTGCCACACTTGGTCAATGCAGCTATAGTCTAGCCTTGGTTGCTTATCTTCTGGATGTACTTTACAAGTTGATAATTATGACGCATGTTTCCATTGATTTTTTATTCTTTTTTGTATCCAGTACCAAATTTCAGCAGTATTATTCTTACTTGTATTGGTTTATTGAATTCCTGATAAAAGTTTATTTTTTTTGTGTCCAGTACCATATTTCTGCAGTATTATTCTTACTTGTATTGGTGTGTTGAATTCCCGATAAAAGTTTATAATTATTAACTTCCTCAGGCTGGGAAAACTCTTAGTGCAAGAAGATGGCATGCTGCCTTCTCTGAAGATGGTCATTTGGATATAGCTTCAGTGCTTAGACGAATCCAACGAGGGGTAAGCTCTTCTATTTGTTACTTCTTTAGGAGAGACTAGAGATTGTGGGATGTGTGGAATGGGGATTCTCTATATGTGCTTGTAGTGTGTACATATGTCATTTCTCTCTGCCCAAAGAGAGAAGAACCTGTTGCACTTTTTCTTACAAGTGCATCACACGTATGGCACTATGACACATATTACCTTCTTGGTGGGGTTAATAAGACCATATATGTTGTTCCTTTGGTTTTCTAAAATTTCAAACAAAGGACCATATAGCTGTATATTAAACTTTCATCTCACTTCATTTATTATTCTAGGGAATCCATCCTGCAATTAAAGGCGTAGTCTGGGAATTCTTGTTAGGTTGCTTTGATCCAAGTAGCACCTTTGATGAACGGAATGATCTCAGACAGCACCGGAGGTAATTCATTTTTGTTTATTTAATATTTTTAATATGTTAAATATGGCCCAAAATTTAAATACTGTGGAAAAGCAACATAGTATCCAGTATCCACTATACTCTTCTCCTATATCCTAATAATGCCATCTTTGATTAACCTATTTTTAATCCCATGCTGCTGGGTAGTGGTGTTTAGATGTTGGATAGGGATGTGTAGTGAGGCTTGGAGAGCAAGTGCCCTTATCATGTGATAAAGGAATAGTGGGAAGTGATAGGTTCTTTCTAGTCTAGAACGGTTGATCTTCTCAAATTTTTCAGATGCCATTCATTTCATAAGCTAATTTTTCTTGGATTATTTCCAGCGTACTTGGCGTCTAGGTTCTCCATTCTTTTACTTTATATATTAGAATATCAATCCTTAGGCCATCAAGGTGCAATGGATTACTTTTGGGATATTCTGCTTTGAGGCAAATGTGTTTGCATAACTTGTACATGATATAACTTTTTTGTCATCTTCTACATAACCTTGTCTCTGAACCTTCTGCCTTAGGATCAACCTTTGTTAAAAGTTCAAAAGAAATTATTTGTGAAATGACATCTATCCACATCACCATTTGTGTCGCGTCTCTTAATTTTCCAATTCTAGTGGCTTTCGTTGAATGTAGTCGTAGTTGAATATATTGACTTCATGTGAAGGATTTACCATTTCAGGGAGAAGTATAACAAACTGAAAGCTCAATGCAATAAGTTAGTTCCGGTCATTGGTAGTGGAAAATTTATCACAACTCCTCTAGTCACAGATGATGGTATACCAATAGACGGCTCACTAAATGGAGCCAAGCATGATGCATCAGACAAGAAAATTATTCAGTGGAAGCTTTTCTTGCCTCAAATTGGTAACTTTCTGTTCCTCATGTGGTACAAAACCATAACACAAACCTACCCTGTAGCACTTGATATATTCTCACATTTCTGGTGTTGTGGTGGTTGACTTGGTTTTCTCTCGTCCCTAGGATTTTTTTTGTTTCAAATCAAATGATAAATAAATGCCGTTTATCTCATGAAATGAAAGAAAAACAAATGAACATAACACTTTCACTAGAATCCGTCCTTTTTGTTTTATGTATGAACTTAATCAATCACTTACTAAAATTGTTGTGCTATGTCCTTCATAATTCTAAGTTTGAATGTTTATTTGTAATTTAAATTGTATTAACTATGCAACAGCACGAACTTAGCTGGCGGGTTTGGCTTGTAGGTCTGGATGTTGTCCGCACAGATCGATCACTTGTCTTTTATGAGAGTGAAACTAATCAGGCAAAACTTTGGGACATACTTTCAGTGTATGCTTGGATGGACAACGATATTGGATATGTTCAAGGTGGACTACTGTGAATTTTGTTAGAGTTCAATTGAAATTATAAAGTATTAAGTGCTCATGTATTAGTATACATTTTTGAGCAGGAATGAATGATATATGCTCGCCAATTGTTATTCTCATTGAAAATCATGCTGATGCCTTTTGGTGTTTCGAACGTGCGATGCGAAGGCTGGTATATATCATTTCTTAGCTTTGTCTTGGTATTGTTGAAACTCCAATAAGTAATGGATTTGGTGTCACTTCCTTCTGATAATAATTAGAAGCTGCTAAGTTACCCTCCTTTTGGTGCTTTGAGTCTGTTGTTCACTCGGTTCATTTTCTTGTTTTGTTTATCCAAATTTATCATAACTGATTTGTTACATTATCCATGCTTGTGATATGCCAATTTTAGGGTATAATTCAGCTTCCTGCTTTTGTTTTAAATACAGAGAGAAAATTTTAGGTGTACTGCTACTTCAATGGGGGTACAATCTCAGCTTGGTACCCTCTCCCAAGTAATCAAAACTATTGATCCTAAACTTCATCAACACCTTGGTAAGATACATCTATAAGCTCCCTTTTTTTGTGGCAATCATGTGTTCCAACTTCCAAGTAATAGAGATCCTTATCTTCCGTACCTCATTGACAGAGGAACTAGATGGTGGGGAGTATTTATTTGCATTCCGCATGCTGATGGTACTGTTCCGAAGAGAGTTTTCCTTTGTGGATTCACTGTATCTTTGGGAGGTGAGGGGAACTTTATTATTATTATTATTATTATTATTATTATTATTATTAGACAGGTTCATCATTATGGACATTAGACAGGTTCATCATTATCATAAATTTCTATCTTAACTACATATTGGATTTTCTATCTTTGTTATTCATTTGAACCTTGATTTAAGACAGTAATGATTGGTTTCAGCTGATGTGGGCCATGGAATACAATCCAAACATTTTCTCATCATACGAGATGCTGAGTGCTGGTGCTGGTGCTACACCACCTAATGCAAGTGACAAAGAACTAAAGGCGTTTGGCAAGTTTGAGAGAAATAATATCAAAACTGGATACACAGAACAACATGGTGCACTTTCCGTTTTTCTTGTTGCCAGTGTTCTTGAAACAAAAAACAAGCAACTTTTAAAAGAGGCCAAGGGTCTGGACGATGTTGTCAAGGTCAGTCTCTGTGGCTATTTGTGTGTGCAGGTTGTTTATGTATCCATTTATCTCATAATTAAATCTTGTCTTCAGATCTTAGGCGACATAACTGGGAATCTGGATGCTAGAAAGGCATGTAATGAGGCATTGAAGCTTCACAAAAAGTACCTCAAGGTGTGTAATACGCTCTGTTATGTTCTGCATTACTTTCTCTCGGCACGCTCATGATGCTTCTTCTCCAGATCCTTCTATCCAAAGTTTGCATTTGTCTTTGTTTTAAGTAATTCTACGTATGGTTACAAACTCGAGGGTTTATTGGTTAGTTGTGCTTGCAGACAATGAAGTCGTAAAGTTCCGAGATCAGCTGTCTACACAAATTTTGCACTCTGGTCATGGTGACTTCGACATCATCCATTTATGCAACAAAAATTGTATTACCATGTATCCTATGTAGTTAGTTCTCTCTACCTCTTCCGTTACAAACAGTGAACCAGTGTAATTTAGGGCTTTCGGCCTGCATACTTGACCAAAATCACACAGTACATATTGCCATTTTCTGTAAGATAATCAAGTTTTTGAACAAAAAACAGACAGAAAATGATGAATTTGTTTTCTTCTTTTGCATTACACACTGAACACTTTCACAACTCGTACGCTTGAGGTACTACAGTATAAATTTACTTGTGCAAAAACTATAGAAGAGTGGCAGAAAGAATGACGTGATGGTTTAGTACTAATCAGGCAGTCTCATTCTAGTCTAATCTAGAAAGAATATCTGGCTATATAACAAGCAAACCCAACTACAACACCTTGGTTAACCAACAGGCATGATAAAATTGATCAAACTGTCATTTTATTGAACTGTGCCGGGCTCTTCTGGTCTTGCTCTACAATCTAGTATTGTTTGTTCTTTTCCGCTTTGGGTCATAGATAAACATATGGGTGTACATTGTTCATTGTTGAATGAGAACATAAAATGATATACTTTCAGTGATATGCCTGTTGGATACATATGGTGAACAGTGTGAAAGCTTGGTAAAAATTAGTATTTTGTAATTTTGGAAAGTCTGCTCAGGCAGTGTGATTTCAAAAGGCTATCCCTTACTGTTAAGACGCGATTTGGACTCTGTAATGCGAAATTGGAAAACTTGACTAAACTTCGTAGTATTTATTTGATTTGGTCAAGGAATTAACTCGATCTATTAAGCAACTGCATGAAATTGTTCAACGATAGATTAGAAGTCTGAAGGTTCATGCTAATGCCTCATTAAACATTAGTGACATTTGTATCTTGTTTCTTAGTATTCTGTAGTGATATATAATGACATCCATCTTCATTGATCTCGATTTATAGCATCTATGATGAGTATTTTTTTTAACCTATAGGCAAACTAAAATCCACAATATTGGGGCAAGGCTTGTTGGTGTTGACAAAGTTGGGAATAAATATTTTAAGAAACTCGACACTCAATATTTTGAGAGACCAGGTACCATCCATTTTAAGTACTCTGAATATCATCGCACAAGATGAAAAATCAATTCTAAGCATCAAACAACTCGATTCATAGCATATGAATATATGAAATCGTCAATATTAACAACCCAATTCAAGAAATCAATCCATTCCAGTTCATCAAGCCAGAAACCCAAGAATATCATATTTGAAAACATAGAATGAGATATAAAAAATAAACCCGTATAGAATTAGAGATTGAAAACAACACATTACAACTATTAAAACCCTAGATTACACAATAGAAGGGGAGCCCAGCATGGAGAACAAACCTGGAGATCGACGATCAATGAAGATGAAATCACGTGTTTTGGTTGTCGTCCGCGTCGGGTCTGCCGGAGAAATCAGAATTTCAAAATTACGTCCGAGGAGGTGAGATTTTAAGATCCCGTTTTTGTTAAAGAAAGAGGCTCACGGGAAATCTTTCCCGAAATCCCGTGATTTCCAAATTTCATTCAATTTTTTTGCCAAACGGGGGGATTTGCCGCATGAGATTTTGAGATCCCTTGGTTTGGTCATATCCCACGTTATAATCCCGTTGCCAAACAGGCTATAAAAGAATCACTGTCAAAAGACCTGTGCATTGATTCCTAGGATGAATATTCCAAATTGATGATCTGACTGTGAGCATCTCTTGTTCACCAAACTTGTGCCACAAGGTTTATATATATATATGTGACTCCTCACTACATCTTCATACTGATGAAATCTAGTACATTTGATCAACTAAAACCAAAATGCATGTTCAGGCTTATTTTGACCCAACTCCATTTCAAACATCTTCCTATTGTTATAAATTGAAAACAGTCCGCAGGTAAACACGTTAAGTTAACGATCGGCCCCTTAATTAGTTTTCGGACCTCGAGATCTGAGGAAAACAATTAACAAATCAATTAAGTAGGGTGGTGTTGTTCAAAGTTCATGCTACTCTTTTTAATTAGTTAACAATAAAGCAAATGCTCTCAGCGAAGTGCTGATCGGAATCCTTGAATTGAAGAGTGATATATACCAGCCTATCCAGTCATGTCTTCACAGTTTCTAGCCTTCCCTGTTTTTATTACCATCCTACAGCTCTTCGTTTCTCTGCTGGCTCGGCCGAAGTGCATTACTACGATTTTATAGTGAGTATCATATCTGATGCTTTTTGATTTCTCCCGGCCCCTTCAAGCAATAATTCTACGATTTTACAGTTATATACCTGCTAGAATATTGATCATATATATGTACCTCTTGTTAATCGATATTAATTCTGATTCATTTACTAGGTTAAGGAGGTAAACTACACTAGATTATGTGAGTCAAAGCTCATGTTAGTAGTAAACGAGAGCTATCCAAGTCCGGCAATACGAGCTCGCAAAGGAGAGACAATTTATGTCAATGTGTACAATCAAGGATTTTATGGTTTCACTATTCATCGGCAAGTTTCATCACACGAACCTCTCCTATTTGCTTATTATTGTATCCATTACGTACATGAAGCTTGACAAGCAAATATTTGGTATGATGATGATACAGGCATGGAGTTAAGCAACCAAGAAATCAATGGTTTGATGGCCCGGAATATGTCACACAATGCCCAATCTCACCGAGAACAAATTTCACCTATCAAATTCAACTGGCTACAGAAGAAGGAACTCTTTGGTGGCATGCTCATAGTGACTGGACCAGAGCTAGTGTTCATGGTGCCATTGTCATCTTGCCTGCTCTGGATACAACCTTTCCATTTCCTGAACCTGATGAAGAGGAGATCATTGTGTTTGGTACAATCACACACTACCCTAGTCAATATATATATAGTTTACTATATATTTTTCAACTACGCACTACTAATTAAATTTAATTACTATGATTCAATTGCAGGATCTTGGTATTTGGGAAATCTAAAAGAGCAGGTTGACAAGTGTTTGGACCCTGCAACTAACTCTAACTTTACCTATAGCAGCTGGTTACACAATAAATGGCCCGACTTTGAGATTTTTCTCCATGCTCCAAAAGTAAGCATATACATATATATATGGTTTTGGTTCAATATATATATATATATATAATTAGCAAAACTATCAATATATACCTAGTTTTGGTTCAAAACTAGCAATATATACCTAGGTATATTACAAGTAAGATTCTTATGCATTAACTTTGAACTACATGACATGATGTCTAGATTGTCATATATATAGATATGGTTATGGTTCACTAGAAAATTGGTTTTGATGGATATTTATCTACATGCAGCAACATAAGCGAGCCGGTTTATGAAACAGATTTTCCAGACAAGCCACCTGTTTATTTTAACTTCACTGATAGAGCGCTGATGCTAGATCGAGTCTTGACAGTTCAAGGGACTAAGGTGAAGGTGCTAGAACACAATGAAACAGTTGAGATGGTGTTTCAAGGAACTGAAGTGATGGGAGATTCCGTGGATCATCCAATGCACCTGCATGGACATAGCTTTTATGTGCTTGGTTTTGGTTTTGGGAATTACTTCGCCGAGAGGGACTCAAAAACATTTAATTTGATTGATCCCCCCCCTTATGTAGCAATGTTCATAACTCCAAAAAATGGATGGTTAGCTGTAAGATTAGTAGCGAATAATCCAGGTACTTGCATAGATATCTCTCCAAACTTGCATAATATTGACTAAAAAGCCTAACTAAGACGTAAGATTCAGAAAATTGATGTATAGTATCACCTGCAGGTGTGTGGTTTTGGCATTGTCATATGGAGAAACACTTGACATGGGGTACGGAGTCTGCTTTTATAGTGAAGAATGGGGGCACACCGTTGAAGTCTTCTGCCATCCTAGAGAAGCAATTGGGACGGAGTGATTAATATAATGTTCTCATATAAGATCTAGTATATATAGCTACAAAGGGATTGTGTCCTTAGTTGTATTGTTCTATATCTATATATAATGAAGCCTACTCATATTTCCCACCTGTGGAGCTTGATTGAAGTGACAGTGAGCATCTCTTATTTACTGAACTTTGCAAGAGGCTCAGATTAAATGATCTTCCACTGGGAGGGAACAATTGCACTTCCACAAGGTTTATATGACTCCTCGCTGCATCTTCATTCTGATGATGCCTTTGATCAAAGAGAGAAACCAAATTTGGCAACATCTTCAGCATACAGCAGGCTGATCCCACACTTTTCCACAGTGACTGTATCATACCAGCTAAAAGGTTGGAACTCAAAGAAAGCCTCTCTGATATTGTTAAAACTAGTGGACCATTTTGCTCCATCTCCTCTGAATGGATTAAAATACCACTTAAGCACATGATGGGCACCTTTAGCATTTTGCACTAGATTCTCACCCCTATCAATCAGACGAAAAGTGAACTGAGTGATTTCACCATTGCTGGTTCTGAAATGAGATTCACATCTAAAATCAAACTCTGAGTAAGGCGGACTATCATAGCTGGGGAACGCAACAACGGCAAGAGAGAAACCCAGGAAATTTGAGTTAAATCAACGTGGGGGAAGCTTGATATGTATTGAAGACCCTTCACTTTGATAGCCAAACCACTTTGGAATTTCTCTTCCCGGATATAAAATTTGAGTTGAAGCTTTTCCAAGGGCACAATGTTCCTGCACCATGGATGGGTAACTATCACGATCAATGAAAAAAAACATCAAGAAATAGCAAACTAGCAGTTGCACTAAATAATGCCACGATGAAATGCTTAATACAATTCTGAATGAGCTGAAAATTTGTAAACACGATCCTTGCATGTGTATTTAAAAGATGATTGATTCTAATGATCAAATTATTTTATCGATTTTGAGTAAAATAGATCTTCAAACCGAAGCTTCGCACTTAATAGAATCTGATTACGATTATGTTTCTAAAAAGTAAGTTAAATCAAGGGAAAAAATCCACATTTTTTAATATATATAGGGCTTTTCCACTCAAGTATCTATTTTTAGTTATAGAGCATTACATTAACTTTTAGATCACATTTTAACATTTTTACCGTCCAATTAGTAGAACTATATGAGTAGATCATTCATGCAAATTTTTAGCTAAAATGATGATCACTAAGGTATCGAACTAGAGTAAATAAAAGGGCGGACCAAATCTGTCAAACCTGAATCGTTCATGCTTATAAATTTCAATTGTAGTTTTGAATGCCTTAATGACCATCAATTTCGCTGAAATTTTGCAGAAGTGATCTACACATTAGAAACTAAAATTTGAATGGTGGAGATGTTAAAATATAATCTAAAAGTTGGTATAATGCCCTATACCTGAAAATGGACCATAAAAAGCTACTTGAGGAGAAGAGGACTATATATATATATATACTAGAAAAAAGAGCACACTCGATGGATGAGCGAAATTTAATGTCTTCTTTTTCGGTGGACAATTATTTTCATAGTAATTTTTGCTTTTAGTAAAAAAAAAAATTGCAGAAGTTATGGTAATTTTCTTTTAGATAACAATGCATGGAAGTTATGGCAATTTTTTCTAGGAAATAATCGACATGGAAACGAGAAATTTTTGTAGCTGACCGTCAGTCCAGCTAATATTTCTGACGCACCAATAGAATTTAAACATGTGAAACTTCTCTTGTTCGTAAGCAAACGAAGGCCTTTCACCATTTTCTTTTTTGCAAACAAAAACAAAAAATTGTTTGCTTCTTCTTCATCCTCAGTTCTCAAAATTTTGCAGTTCCAGCCTCCCACCATTAGTCGCCCATGGTGCAATTGCAGTTCCAACCTTCAATCTATTCTATTGATCTATTATCTCTATTATGAACTCAAATTGCACCATTTCGTACAAAATACTTATGATTATTAGGCATCTTAATTGGGGATCTAATATGTTCCAAGATCTTCCCTTCTGATATTGCTATCAAAGAAATCTGTTGAACTATTGCTTTTGATTATATGTGTTTTTATTGATTTAGTTATGGGTATTATCGATTTCATTATTTAACTTGTCTGTAGCTCTGCATGTTGAATTTCACAAAGTTGATTTATACTATGAACAAAACTACAGAAATCCATTCTTGTAGAAAGAAAATTCACGATCAATGAAACATAACTAGGCAAACTCAAATCAACCCAATTTTGAGGCCTCTATGACAGACCACTTGACAACATAGATCACTTTGAAAGCACTTTTGTTTTCTCCTTCAGCTAGGTGCCATTCATGGAACCATATCTCCAGTTTAGCTCTTATTCTGCCTCAAACTAATCATGATTTATCAATCAATCATTAACTTAGATGAGGAAAAAAAAATACATATTTGCAAGGTGTTGGGTACTTAAGGAAGAAGAAGAATGGCTGCGCAAAACGAATGAAAGAAGAAAGAACGATTCCGGCATACGGCAAAAATGAAATGTAGACGGCGAAAGATAAGAGTGCCACATGTTTAAATTTTATTGAGGCATCAGAAATATTAGTTGGACTGACGGTCAGCTGCAAAATTTTCTCCATGAAAACGTACAATTATATAGCTATACCTAAAAGAGAAAATGGGAGAAAAAAATGTTTTGAGCAGAAATAAATAAAGGAGAAATGAAAAAAAAAAAACTCAGTTTAGACTTTCTCTTTCCTCAAAAACTCACTATAAGTTTTTTATCCCAAAAAGTCCAATTTTATTTTTAAATTTGTAACACACCATATTTGTCTTTATATTTATGAAAATGTTTTATTTCACTAACAATACTTCAACTTATGTGGTCAGGTCAGTTTGATACTTGGATTTTTTTTCGTTCGAGAAACGTACTCCAACTTATTTATCCGTACTGTCGGGGTACCCACGTCACTTTTCCGATCAAATTTCGACTAATTTCCTGACGTAGCAGCTCTGTTTTTCTAAAATGTCCTTATTGTCCTCAAAGTTTCCCGCCAACTATTATGCATTGCCCACAGAAAAGTTTCTCTTGTAGCTGTCGCAAAACTGAGGTGTTTCTAGTACATGTCCTCTTCCATTTTCATCAAGAATCAGGTGAGCATAGATGTTTTTGGACAACTTCCAAATATTCTGCTCTGAATGCTGTTCTTAGACAAGTTAAAATTCTGTGTCTAGTGAATGGCCTATTTGTTAACATCTTCTTAATCTATGTTATGCTTGCATTGTCTTGTTCCTCATCCATTGCGGGCTAAATCTCCAATTAATATAACAAGCGAAATTGAGACATGGTTGTACCTAGATTCTATGTAGCTAGTTTTAGTTCTTGTTGGGAATCATCACTTGATAAAGGTCCTTGTTGATTTCTTGGTGCTCTATCACATTACAACTTATAACATACTTACTTATTGCCGGCTCTTATTCAAAAATAGAACCCAAATCAATTAAGCATATGAAAAATGGTCTGAGAAAGTTTACTTGTAGGAGTCATGAGTTTTGGAGATTTTATCCAATTGAATTGGCACAGTACTCTGCAGAAAAATTTGGCAGAGTTAAATTTGATGCCCTATGCATTGGTTAATATTTTAGAAGGAGCACAGTATGGATTTTACACAAACATAGAAATCCAAAATGGTAACAACAGCACATGAATTTTTTATGCACAGTAGTACCATGCTTAATCTGGTAGAGATGTGCGAGAGTATAGAGCAATAACAAAGCTACAACCACCGCAGCAAAAACAGCCCACAACCAGATAAGATAACAAAGCTAATCCCAGCAAAACATCCCTTGGAAAAATTACGTATCACACATAATTCATTTCTACTGTTTCCAGTCTTGACCCCCATTTGGGTATAATATAAATATCAAGAAGCTTAGGCCTAGGAATAATGAACATCAGCTTATCCTTTTTAACTCCAGAGTTCCAGACTTTCAAGAATCACAAGAAGAAGCAATGGAGCTTCATGAAACCTTGCTGTCACTGCTACTTCTAGCTATCTTCCTCATCTTCCTGTACAAAACGTCCTCCACTAGTAGAAAAAACTCGCCACCTTCTCCACCAAAACTCCCTATCCTCGAAAACCTTCACCAACTAGCTAGGGTTACTCCCTCACCACTCACTTGGAGCGTTAGCTCAGATCCATGGCCCCCTCATGCTCCTCCACTTGGGCAGTGCCCCTGTTTTCGTTGTCTCCTCGGCTGAGGGAGCCCGCGAGATCATGAAAACACATGACCTTGCTTTTGCTAGTAGACCAAAGACAGTCATCTTTGAAAAGCTGCTCTACAACTACAATGATATATCCTTCATGCCTTATGGTGAGCCATGGAGGAAGAAGAAGAGCATATGCGTATTTCATGACTTGGAAATTAATACAAATACAGTCAAATCGAGTCGATTTAGTCCCGGATGATGAATTTAGGGCCGTCACATAATAGTGTCAAGGGGAGTGAACAAATTGAGAGATGGTTGTGTGTTTAGCTCAAAATCCTCTCTATCGGAATGTGTTGGCCGTAGGAGAGCCGTTGAGGAGCTCTCCAGCTGCATGAATGTGAGACCGGGGCAAAATTTTATGGTCAAAACTCAAAATTTTGAAAACTGGCGGGAAACTTTGAGGATAATAAGGACATTTTGGAAAACAGAGCTGCCACGTTAGCAAATTAGTTAAAATTTGATCGGAAAAGTGACGTGGGTACCCCGGCGGTACGGATAAATAAGTTGGAGTACGTTTCTCGTACGAAAAAAAGTCCAGGTATCAAACTGACCTGACCACATAAGTTGAACTACTGTTGGTGAAATAAAACCGTATGAAAATTGCCACCGATTTTCTGAAAGACCTCTCTCTCTCAATTGAAATTGACATTGGAATGTGTGTTAGGGAAAGAAGAAGAAGAGTGTTGAGCAGCAAGAGGCCTCACAGAATGAGCCTAAGCCTCCAAGAACTACACACTATCTTTCAGAGTTCAGCTTCCACACTATCTTTTGTTGCAACATATCATGAATTTCCCAGTCCTTAAGTTATAAATTAGGCTCTCTCTTTCTAGAAATGCAAGAGATTCATTATCCAGTTGTCACAGCCCACCAATTTTCCAATCGTTTCTTTGAGCCTTTGCAAGGCAAGCATAGCTCAATGAAGGTTTCAGAGCATTCCGTAAACATCCGGAATGTCATAGAAGCCCGCGGAACAATACGGAAGGTCGCGGGAGTCTCCGGAAGGTTTGGGAGGCAGCCGGACAACTCGAGAACTCCCTAGAATCCTAGAGAGGTTCAAGGCTCAAGAGCACTCCGGAAGTTCCTAGAACCATCAAGGTAGTACTTAGACTTGTATAGATTTCTCTAGGACTTTCTATACATGAACATGCCTAGAATAGTCTAGAACACTTTGGCATGGAGGAGGAGGCTATAAATAGGGAACCACCCTTCCCATTTGAGGCACCTAGGCAGCAAGCATTCAAGCACCCTTGTAAAGCTTTCTTTCAGCAATACAAGTTCTTACTTTCAAAGTTCTTCTCCCTTTGTTCTTTCGATCGTTCTAGCCAAGCGTTCGCAAGAGAGAGGCTGACTTAGCATAATGGGAGTGCTAAGGCCGCATGAGTGTTAGTCGAAAAATAAGCTCGTGACAGTTGGTATCAGAGCCAAAGTTCCTTCGGAGCCTCATTCAACGATGGTGAAGCAAACAGCTAGCAAAGCTACGTCGCTTGATATCACCAAAGGTGCATCAGTGTCCAGCCCTTCCGATGTGGTGACGCACGAGGAGGTTCGCGAAGAGCTTGCTAACCCAAAGAGGTCTACAAAGGACATGCTTTCTTCTCTCGACTTACGCCTAGCTCAGGTGGAGGAGGCCGTGAGTGGCATGGGAGCCCAGGTGGACGACCTAAGCCAACAAGTGGAGGGCTTAGAGGCAGAGGATGTCACCATCCACACTGCGATCAAGGGAATGCTAGTCCAGTTGGAGGAAACCTGGTGGGGCGAGATGGGCAAGATTCGCGAGGAGTTCATGGGGGAACTCGCAAAAATGCGTCAAGTCCATGAGAAGTAGTCGAACAGCACACTTGCTCGCATGGAGGAAATGCATGGGGACTTGACCTTATGCAAGCGTGCATTGGCATCGGCAGGAACAAGCACCAGTAGGACGGTGGAGGCTAAGCGCATCGATGTGCCAAAGCCGAAGAGTTTCGGGGGTCTGCGTAACTCTCGCGAAGTTGATAACTTCCTATGGGGGCTAGACCAATACTTTGGAGCCGTAGGCATCACCGAGGAAGACGCCAAGATCAAGACAGTGGTTCTCTACCTCACCGATACAGCCATGTTATGGTGGAGGCGAAGATGAAGAGATATCGAAAAAGCTACGTGCACCATCTCTACCTTTGATGACTTTACAAAGGAACTTAAGAGGCAGTTTTATCCCGAGAATGCCGAGGATGAGGCAAGAGCCCGCTTACGAAGGCTCAAGCACTCAGGTTCTATCCGCGATTGTATCAAGGAATTTACGAACTTAGTGCTTGAGATTCCTGATTTGCCCGACAAGGATGCTCTTTTCAACTTCATGGATGGACTCTAACCTTGGGCCAAGATTGAGCTAAGGCGGAGGGGAGTGCAAGACCTTGCCACCGCTATAGCTATGGCCGAGAGCCTAATAGACTACACCAACCTAAGGGAGCCAGCCAAACCAAGGGAAAGAAGGAGTATCCAAGCCACAAGTGGGGGAGACCGAGGCCAGCGCAAGGGCGAGTCTCACCAAGACAACCAACCACGGAGCAAAGACAAGGGCAAAGGCCTCAGGGAAGCCCAACAACAACAAGTGTTTCCTTTGCGAAGGACCACACTAGGCTCGGAACTGCCCACAACGGAGGGCGTTAAGTGCACTCTTAGGAAGCCGTCAATGTGAGATAGAGGCCGAGGGGGCCAACGGAGGTGCAGCGATGGGATCTATGCAGCTGCTCAATGGGATCCAATCGACACCGAAAGTCTAAGCCAAAGGGTTACTCTTTGTCGACATCAATATCGGTGGGAAACCAACGATAGCGATGCTCGACACAGGGGAAAATCACAACTTCATTGCCATTAAAGAAGCACAAAGGCTGAGACTTAGAGGCAGCAATGGAAGGGGCTCCATCAAGTCGGTAAACTCACAAGCTAGACCCATTCATGGCGTCCTTCAGGAGTCAAGACCAGCGTAGGAGCATGGTGTGGAAACTTGGACTTCTCAATTTTTCCAATGGATGACTTCAAGGTCGTCCTAGGGTTGGAATTCCAGATCACGTCAAGGCATTCTCGATGCCATTCGCCAACAACATGTGTATCATGGATGGCGACAAAGCATGCGTGGTGCCAATAAACAGAGGCACCAAGCAAGATGTGAAAGTATTGTCGGCATTGCAGTTCAAGAAAGGCATCAAGAGGGACGAGGTGAGCTATTTGGCTATGATCAGAAAGTTTGACGACGAAGATCCAAAGCCCCACGACGACATGCCCAAGGAGGTAGCCGCAATTCTCAAGGAGTTCGAAGATGTTTCACCATCCAAGCTGCCAAAGAGTCTACCACCTAGGAGGGAAGTAGACCATCAGATCGAGTTGGAACCAGGGGCCAAACCACCAGCCTTGACATTTTGTACCTTGATGAACAAGTTGTTCCAACCTTATCTCGACCAATTCGTAGTCGTCTACTTAGACGACATTGTGGTGTATAACAAGACCTTGGAAGAGCACGTAGAGCACTTGAGGGAAGTGTTCAAGGTGCTGCGGGACAACAAGCTATACATCAAGAAGGAGAAGTGCTCCTTTGCTAAGCCAGAGGTGCTGTTCTTGGGACACAAAATCAAGGACGGAAGGCTTATGATGGAGGACTGCAAGGTGCACTCCATCCAAGCTTGGGAGCCACCCACCAAGGTACACGAGTTGAGATCTTTCCTTGGGTTAGTAAATTATTACCGCCGCTTTATTAAGGGATATTCGGCGAGGGCTGCCCCATTTACCGACCTTCTCAAGAAAACAAAGGCATGGGATTGGACATCGAAATGTCAAGAGGCCTTTGAAGACTTAAAGAAGGCAGTCTGCGAGGAGCCCGTGCTCAGTCTACCTGACTACACCAAGCCATATGCAATACACACCGATGCTTTTGACTTTGCTATAGGTGGTGTACTCATGCAAGAAGGGCATCCGATTGCTTACGAGAGTCAGAAGCTCAAAGAAACAGAAAGGCGCTACACCGTACAAGAGAAAGAGATGACAACCATCATCCATTGCATTAGAGTGTGGCGACATTACTTGCTCGGAACGAAGTTCACGATCATGACTGACAATATCGCAACCAGCTACTTTCAGACACAAAAGAAGCTGAGTCCGAAGCAAGCAAGGTGGCAAGACTTCCTAGCCGAATTCGACTATGTCATGGAGTATAAGCCAGGAAGAGCAAATGTGGTGGCTGATGCCTTAAGCCGAAAGGCGGTGTTTGCAAGTATCTCGTAAGCTACTAGCCCACTGTTTCGTCGAATCAAGGAGGGACTCAAGGCAGACCCGCAAGCACAAACCATTATTGCCTTGGCCAGAGAAGGCAAGACGCGGAGGTTTTGGTTAGATGAAGATCTTCTCTACACCAAATGGCGCCACATCTATGTACCTAGGTGGGACAACTTAAGAAGAGAGCTGATTAAGGAATGCCATGATTCCTTATGGGCCGGCCATCTAGGTATGCAATGCACACTTGCACTCCTACAGTCCATTTATTACTGGCCCAGGATGCGAGACGAGGTCGAAGAGTATGTGAGGACCTGTCTTGTTTGCCAACAAGACAAGGTGGTACAACAACAGCCAGGGGGCTTGCTTGACCCCTTACCCATCCCGGAGAGACCATGGGAGAGCGTCTCTATGGACTTCATCACTAGCCTACCAAAGTCCGAGGGGTTCGGAAGCATAATAGTTGTGGTAGACAGGTTTAGCAAGTATGCCACCTTCATGGCCGCATCGGCAGGTTGCACCGCGGAGGAAACAACAAGGTTGTTTCTTCGCAACGCGGTAAAAATTTGGGGCATTCCAAAGAACATTGTCAGCGACCGAGACCCACGCTTCATGGGGAGATTTTGGACGGAGTTGTTCAAGATGTTAGGGTCAGATTTGAACTTTTCGACAAGCTTCCATCCACAAAGCGACGGTCAAACAGAGCGCATCAATGCTCTTTTGGAATTGTACATGCGGCACTATGTGAGTGCCAACCAAAAGGATTGGGCCAAGCTCCTTGATGTGGCACAATTTTCATACAACTTGCAGCAAAGCGAGGCCACCAACAAGAGTCCTTTTGAGATCGTGATGGGACAGCAGCCAACAACCCCTCTATCCCTTGCCACTCGATATGAAGGGAAGAGTCCAGCCGCGTTCAAATTTGCCAAGTCCTGGCATGAGCAAACAGAGTTAGCACGAGCGTCGCTGCATAAGGCTGCCACAAGGATGAAGAAATGGGCCGACAAGAAGAGGAGGCATGTGGAGTACAAGGAAGGAGACCTTGTCCTTGTGAAACTCTTGCCACAGCAATTCAAGACCTTTAGAAAGGTGCACAAGGGTTTGATACGCAAATATGAGGGGCCGTTCGAGGTGATCGAACACATAGGCAAAGTTTCATACAAGCTCCTCTTACCGCCCAAGTTGAAGATTCATCCAGTCTTCCACGTAAGCTTGTTAAAGCCTTATAATGAAGACATGGAAGACCCATCAAGGTGAGTATTCGATTGGGCACCAACAGCAGTAGTCACTTCTTTTGACAAAGAAGTGGATGAAGTACTCGCGGATAGGGTCATACGACGGCGAGGCGTACCAAGTTACAAAGAGTACCTTATCAAATGGAGAGGCCTGCCCGACACAGAAGCAAGCTGGGAGCCCGAGGATGCACTTGGAAATTCAAAGACAAAATCCAGCGCTACCACGATGAAGACGCGATGAGGACATTGCGAGTTTAGGTGGGGGAGAATGTCACAGCCCGCCAATTTTCCAACCGTTTCTTTGAGCCTTTGCAAGGCAAGCATTGCTCAAGGAAGGTTTCAGAGCATTTCGTAAGCATCTGAAATGTCATAGAAGCCCGCGGAACAATATGGAAGGTCGCGGGAGTCTCCAAAAGGTTTGGGAGGCAGCCGGACAACTCGAGAACTCCCTAGAATCCTAGAGAGGTTCAAGGCTCAAGAGCACTCCGGAAGTCCCTAGAACCATCAAGGTAGTACTTAGACTTGTATAGATTTCTCTAGGACTTTCTATACATGTACATACCTAGAATAGTCTAGAACACTTTGGCATGGAGGAGGAGGCTATAAATAGGGAACCACCCCTCCCATTTGAGGCACCTAGGCAGCAAACATTCAAGCACCCTTGTAAAGCTTTCTTTCAGCAATACAAGTTCTTACTTTCAAAGTTCTTCTCCCTTTGTTCTTTCGATCGTTCTAGCCAAGCGTTCGCAAAAGAGAGGCTGACTTAGTATAAGGGGAGTGCTAAGGCTGCATGAGTGTTAGTCGAAAAATAAGCTCGTGACACAGTGCTTTCTTTGGATCCATTCAGAAGCTGACATCTAGCATGCGCCCTAGAGTCGAAGATTTTGTGGCAGAACTTGTTGACGAGGTCAATAATATACAGCCTGAAGGCATTGAGAAGATGCTTCCAATTACACTTGATTCTGTACAATTCAAAGGGGGAACACTCATGCTACTTGCATATGGTGATAGGGAACCTCAGTAGAGCCTATTTACTCTTGATAATAACATTATTCTGTTGGTGGATCTTATCATGAATATGTTTCTTTCTTCTTGTGCTCAATTTGTTCAAAAAACTTCTTTGCTGTTTAAATTATAATTTTAGTTTGAATAGATATTGTCTGTACTGATTATGATAACTCATATATACATATCTCAATTGGGAAAATATTGTGTAGAATGACAATTTATTCACTAATGCATGATAAAGTATATGAAAAGAAGCATCTCTTTGCATTATCTCAAGAATTTATTATTCCATATAATGTCTACAGAAAAATGGAGAATATCAATGGACATGTGAAGTTTCAAAATCACTATGGTCGCCTTCATGTACAACTTAGTGGCAACTGTAATATGTGGAGGTCGGATGTCATGTCCGAAGATGGTGGCTGGCTGTTTACAGATGTATTTAAATATTTGTAGACATTATTGAACATAAATGGCACGCCAACCTAAAAATTATTAACCCTTTTGTTCTGGTAAGCTGACACTAGAGAGTAATATGATGCATTCATTGAGACTGCCAAGACCTCTCTGTTCAAATATCTGAGGCTATAAAGTTTTCTGATCTGCCTTTCTTTCTTTGCAGCTTTTTGAACGGCTATTAGAAATTCCAATTGTATGGTGATGGTGATGATGATGGTTCAACATGTCTCTTCTATTCTTTTAGCCATTTGACAATTATGAAATTCGAACTTATAAATGGTCTTGTTTACACTATTGTTAAACTTGACGAAAAATAGATATTTAGACAGATACTTGAACAGATACTTAGATAGATATTTGTACATATATTCAGACGTTTGATGGTATACTTGAACAGATACATAAACAGATACTTAAACATATACTTGAAGATACTTAGACAGATACTGATACTTAAACATATATTTGAAGATACTTAGACAGATACTTGTACATAAATTCAAACTTTTTATGGTATACTTGAACAGATACTTAAACAGATACTTAGACATATACTTGTACATATATTCAGACTTTTGATGGTATACTTAAACAGATACTTAGACAAATACTTGTACATATATTCAAACTTTTTATGGTATGATTGAACAACTACTTAGACAGATATTTGAGCAGATACTTCGACATATACTTGATTCATAGAACTTAGTATGTCGTCAAGGTTCTCTCCACTGCTACTACCCTTGAGTTATAGATTTTGAGATATAGTATTTATAGGGAGAAATTCTCCAGTTGAGAATCTTTGACATAGTATAGAATGAATGACAAGAATCCACATAAAGCAAACCAAGCCAATGTTTATCAGAAATTCTGGCATTGGTTTCGGGAATTTTTTTTTATACCAACTAGCATTTCTTTCATTGTATTCCAAGCTCTTTTGGAGAGGGAATCAGCCGATCATCAACTATTTATGATACAAATTAGACTCTTATATCAAGTACATGCATCAACTGTTTTTAACACTTACACACGTCCAGCTTCTGGTCGATTCATTGGCATAATTGGTCGAAACTAATAGAACAATCTATGTCGATCAAAATGTAGCGACATCGCCGAAAGCACTCATGCTGGAAACTTTGCTGATAGTATTTTTCGATGAAGGCAAGCCAGCAACCACATCTTCTTCAATTCCACTAATTTGTTCCTCTTTTGATCACGAAGTAACCATCATCTCCCCAGCTTCTATTCCACTGATTTGCAATCAGCCAATAGTCCTCCCTAGCATCAGATGTGCCCCACCCAATAAGCTTAACGGCATGACCTCCTAGAGCTTCACCTTTGATATGCTTGTAAACTCTTGATTTATAGTATGCAAAATCCTCATACACGATGAAGGCAACCTCAACTGGTTCATTTGAAAGGATCCGATTTCAATTTAGTTGCCTAAATTGAAATCAAAGCCCTTCGAAAACATGACCTTAAATTTTTTTTGCCAGAGTATACTTTGAAATATGTGAGCCAATATTAGAACCTGCAAAGAAACACACTTTGAATATTCCACAAAAGCCAAACCGTAGGGCTCCGTTCCCCATCCGGATTTCTCAACATTATATATAATAAACCACAAGGCTTACAAGAAATCCAGAAACATTCAGGAGTAAACTCAATTGAAAACACACATAAGTATTCAGAGCGAAGCCTATATACATCATATACAACTAGTAGGTCGAGCAAGGAACCTACTCAAACTGAAGTGTGACCTAAACTCTATGCCTCCACCATCGACGTGCAACCCCGGAATTCAAACTGCAAACTGGGCAAAGGAAACCGAAAAGTCTAGGGGAAGACAAATAAAATCGTTAGAGTGAGTGGACGAAAATAATAATATGTCTTTCCCAAATATATGCTCATAAAAGCATCATGCAAGTCAATGCACATGAAAATCCCGACCAGGTACATTTTTCCTCATCCAGAAATATGCACATAAAATCCTGCGGGGTCACTCATGGACTTCTCCGCATAGTACAGTCTAATCATGGGATCCCTGACCCCCTCGTGATTAATATAAGTTTGAAAGACCTCGGGTCAGGATATCTGTCCCCCCGGAGCATCTCAGGGATCAGCCGAGAAGCTAAAGCATCGATGCATTCCTCTATATCCGAGACTGTACTCTGTGTAAACCAAATCATAAATCCTTTTCATGCACATGCATAATCGTAAAGTGCATAATCATAAATGCATAACGTAAATGCATAATCATAAATGTATACTCATAAAATGCATAAATCAAGACTTGCAATTCAACTGTGAAAATAAAAATGTCCACTCACAGTACGAGGCTAACTCTGAGGTCCGGCGGAAGATACCTCGCCAAACACTCGATCCCGATCACCTGAATAACAGGGATACGATCAATACATATTGAAACACAACATACGGAGCTAATACGTCAAGAACTCCGCGTTCTCGAAAAGCGTATCGCTCGAAATATCGACGAGGATAACCAAAATTTCTAAAATACACCCAAACAACCCTCGTCCCAAATTAGAACACTCAACTCAACTCAAAAACCTCACCATTGCGTTCGGCATACGAAAACAAGCGAAATGACATAAAACTTTTCAAAAATTCTACCTCGCCAGAGCTCTGCCGCGCACGGTGGTGCGTGGGGCCGCCGCTGGCCGCTGGAATCCCATAGGTACCAAAACCTGCAAATGATACATCACTGGAAAGCCCAAGACAAGCCCAACAACTTTGTAGTACACCACAAAACCCAAATCAAACCGGAAAACCTCCAATTTGCCGGAAAACTGAATAACCCACCGGAATTTCATTACCTTCGTTCGCCCGAATCAGGCCACGGCAGAGGTCAAGAACACTTGGGATAGATTCACCATCCCAAGGGATACAAAACCCCCATAGCCTCGACCCCCATCATCGCCGTCCGGAATTTCCTCAACTTCAACACATCGGTTCTTCCTCATCCGGCCACCAATAAGGGCGATCCACCTATCAAATTGAAGATGAGCTCGAGCCCAACAACTTTGATGAAGGAACCACGGCCAAAAGATGCCGGAATAAGGCATACCGACGCCGAGAAGGTCACGGCCCAAACGGGTCAGTTTTGACCGGTGAGTCAACGCGGGTCAACGAGTATTTTCAAAAATAGAAAGTTTTCCAAATTATTTCGTATTTATACCATATACATACTGTACACATATCATCCCCAAATCAATGGCTATAATTCAATCTGATCCAAATCGGACGGTCACGATTAAATCCACATTCACCAACCGACTTCAAAACTCGATAAAACATTGCTCACTTATCTGAAAAATTCTCTGAAAATTCCCACGATTTTGAAATTAAATCCTCTACAATTTTTGCGAAGGAACTCAAACCAAATTATTACCCGATATTTAAGTCGTGAACAAACCAGCCATATCGACCAATTATGACAAAAACGCGACTAATCGTGAAATGCGCAAATCAAGCCAATTAACATACAATTTCCGGTTCGGGTCGTTACAAATCTACCCCCCTAACAAAAATTTCGTCCTCGAAATTTACATACCTGCTAACTGAAGAGGTAAGGATACTGATCCCGCATTTACTGCTCGGTCTCTCAATTAGCCTCTTCAATTGAATGATTCTGCCACAATACCTTCACAAGAGGAATGGCTTTGTGCCGCAACTCCTGGACCTTTCGATCAAGTATCTAAACTAGTTCCTCCACATAGGTCAAGTCCTCCTGTATAGGAAGCTGATACGATGTCAACACATGAGATGGATCAGAAATGTACTTCCGTAACATAGACACATGGAACACATCATGTACCCTGGCCATCTCAGATGGTAATGCCAACATGTACGCTACAACACCGACTCGCTCCGTGATCTCATATGGGCCAACATATCGCGGACGAAGTTTACCGCGCTTCCCGAAATGAACAACACATTTCCAAGGAGAAAGTTTCAGGAAAACCCAATCACCAACCTCAAACTCGAGATCCTTCCGCCTCACGTCAACATAACTCTTTTGTCGATCCTGTGCAGCCTTCAATCTATCCCGAATAACTTGAACATCTTCTGTGGTACTTTTCACCAAATCGGGACCAAGAAGCCATTTCTCACCAACTTCACTCCAACATAATGGAGTTCGACACTGTTTTCCGTACAACGCCTCGTAAGGTGTCATACCAATGCTAGCCTGATAGCTGTTATTGTACGCAAACTCAATCAAATGAATTTGCTGATCCTAATTCCCTTTGAACTGCAAAACACAAGATCGCAACATATCCTCCAGAGTCTGAATAGTCCTCTCTGACTGACCATCTGTCTGAGGATGAAAAGTTGTGCTGAAGTTAGTCTAGTCCCCATTGCTTTCTGTAATGCCCGCCAAAATTCTGAAGTGAACAGACTATCCCGATCAGAAACTATAGACACAGGTACACCATGCAATCTCACAACCTCTTTCAAGTACAGCTTCGCCAATCTACTCACGGGAAGCTTTCATGCCGGTTTCTGACGTTCCACCTTCACTTATTGACAAATCAGGCATTTGCTTACGTACATTGCTATTTCCCTCTTCATATTTTGCCACCAATAATGAGCTTTAAGTGTTTGGAACATCTTTGTACTACCCGGATGCATAACATATGCAGAACAATGAGCTTCATCAAGTATTTCCTTCTTCAAATCATCGTTTCTGGGCACACATAATCTCTCTTTGAACATCAAAGTGCCATCACTCCTCATCCGAAACTCGGTCAATACACTGTTCTGAATCAAATTCTTCTTGCTCAGCAGATATGCATCTGAATCTTGAGCTTCACGAACTTGATCAAGTAACACCGGACAAACTTGAAAGATGGCTAATAATGCTCCATCTTCATTCCACTCCAACTCTGCTCTCGTTACTCGCAACTCTGTCAAAAGTGGCACTCTAGCAACACGTACATAAAAAAAGAGAAGCACCATGCTTCCAACTAAGAGCATCAGCAACCACATTAGCTTTCCCTGGATGATACTCGAAAGTACAGTCATAATCGTTAATCAGCTCCATCCATCTCCGCAGTCTCATGTTCAAATTTGGATGCGTACGCAAGTAGGTAAGTCTTTTATGATCGGTGTAAATCTTGCACTGAGCTCCATACAAGTAGTGTCTCTAACTTTTCAATGCTAACACAATGGCAGCTAACTCCAGATCATAAGTAGTATAGTTAACTTCGTGTGTTTTCAACTGTCCAGAACCATATGCCACCATCTTTTCATGCTGCATCAAAACACAACCCAGACCTAGCTTCGAAGCATCCCTGTACACCAAAAATTCATCGCTATCGTCAGGTTAAGTCAACACTGTTGCAGTAATCAACTTCTCTTTCAAAGTTAAGTAGCTTTCCTCGCAAGCATCAGACCATTCAAACTTGACTCCTTTCTTCGTCAAACGGGTAAACGGTGTCGCTATCCGTGAAAAGTCCTGTACGAATCGGCGATAAGAGCTTGCTAAGCCCAAGAAACTTCATATCTCTTCCACGTTGGTAGGTCTGCTCCAGTTCAACACGGCATCAATCTTATCAGAATCCACGCTGACTCCCTCAGCTGATATCATGTGACCCAAAAACTTTACACTCTCTAGCCAAAACTCACACTTGCTAAACTTGGCGTACAAGTAAGCGTCTCGTAAAGTCTGCAAGACTGCATGCAAATGCTTCTTGTGTTGCCCCACACTCCTGGAAAAGATCAAGATATCATCGATGAACACAATGACAAACTTGTCCAGATAACGTCTGAAAATTCGATTCATCAGGTCCATGAAAGCAGCTGGCGCATTGGTCAACCAAAACGGCATGACAAGGAACTCATAGTGCCCATAACGTGACCGAAACGCCGTCTTGTCCACATCGGACTCCCGAATCTGTAGCTGATGGTATCCAGACCTGAGATCAATCTTCGAGAAAACTGAAGCTCCTTTCAGCTGATCGAACAAATCATCAATTCGTGGGAGTGGATACTTGTTCTTCACCGTAACTTGATTCAACTTCCGATAACCAATGCATAGTCTTATCGAACCATCCTTCTTCCTCACAAACAACACTGGAACACCCCAAGGTGAAACACTAGGTCGAATGAAGCCTTTCTCAATCAAATCTTGAAGTTGAATATGCAACTCCCTCAACTCTGCGGGTGCCATACGATAGAGTGTCTGCGAAATAGATCCGGTACCTGGAAGTAACTCGATGGTGAAGTCAATCTTCATGACTGGAGGAACACCGGGTAAGTCATCGGGAAACACATCTGGATACTCACAAACCACCGCAATATCACCAATATCTGGTACACGAACACTCGTATCAATCACACGTGCTAGGTAAGCCACACAACCCTTACTCATCATTCGCTCAGCCTTCATTGCTGAAATCAAACAAGGCAAAGTAGTATTTTTTCACCCCTAAACAAGATTTCCGGCATACCTGGACTCAACCTCTTTGAAGCACCCTGACTAGATCCACAATCTTCAAATCGACGCGTCTGAAACCGCATCAGTCTCTCCCTCTCAATGTCTTCACCTTTGAGTGCAACACTAACCAACTCATCAAAGTTATCACGAGGCATAGTGGTCAAAGTCCCCTTGATATTCAGATTCAAACCCAACTCAAACCTCCTGCACTTTGTTTCCTCAGATGCCACCATATCACGTGCAAACCAAGACAAACGAGTGAACTTATCCCGATACTCAAGCACTGACATATTCCCCCTGCTTTAGGTTGGTAAACTCCTCATATTTCTGATGTTGAGTAGCCGCATTGAAATACCGACGCATGAACAAATCTCTGAATAGAGGCTATGGAGTATCGATAGGAACTCAGTCTGTACCAATCCACCAAAAGTAGGCATCTGACTCAAGCTAATCCATTGCTGCTACTGTTTTTTGTTCAAAAGTAAGATGCAGGTGCTCACAAACACGCTCCATCGGGACTAACCAAGCTTCACATATTTCAGGATCAGAGGAGCCAGAAAAGACAGTTGCTCCCGCTGTTCTAGCCTTAGCCACTGGATCAATACGCTCTTCCAAATGCAATACTCGCATAAGCAAGTCACGCGTACGTTGATCCTCAATAGGATCCCCAGCCCCGTTAGCACAGACTCCACGTCAAGGAGGCATCCTAAAGATTAGAGGACATAAGTCCCACAACACAAGAAATGTAATCATGAAACTTCAAATATTTGAAAGCATACAACACTCTCGAGCATTGATGATTATCCGCTGTAATCGGGTCATCGCTTCTGATATGCTATACATTCTCAAATACCCTTAGTAACACAACTACAAGAGTCTACATAACCTAAAACCTAATGCTCTGATACCAACTGAAAGGACCCGACTCCGATTTAGTTACCTAAACCGAAATCAAATCCCTTCGAAAACATGACCTTAAATTTTTTTTGCCAGAGTTTACTTTGAAATATGTGAGCCAATATTAGAACTTGCAAAGAAACACACTTCGAATATTCCACAAAAGCCAAACCGTGGGGCTCTGTTCCCCATCTGGATTTTTCAACATCATATATAATAAATCACAAGGTTTACAAGAAATTCAGAAACATTCAGGAGTAAACTCAACTGAAAACACAACATAAGTATTCAAAGCGACGCCTATATACATCATATACAACTAGTAGGTCGAACAAGGAACCTACTCAAACTGAAGTGTGACCTGAACTCTACGCCTCCACCGTCGACGTGCAACCCCGGAATTCAAACTGCAAACTGGGTAAAGGAAACCAAAAAGTCCAGGGGAAGACAAAAAAAATCGTTAGAGTGAGTAGACGAAAATAATAATATGTCTTTCCCAAATATATGCTCATAAAAGCATCATGCGAGTCAATGCACATGAAAATCCCGACCAGGTACATTTTCCCTGATCCATAAATATGCACATAAAATCCTACGGGGTCACTCATGGACTCCCCCGCATAGTACAGTCTAATCACGAGATCTCTGCCCCTTTGGGCAAGATATCTATCTCCCCCCCCCCCCAGAGCAACTCAGGGATCAGCCGAGAAGCTAAAGCATCGATGCATTCCTCTATATCCGAAATTGTACTCTGTGTAAACCAAATCATAAATCATTTCCATGCACATGCATAATCGTAAAGTGCATAATCATAAATGTATAACATAAATGCATAATCATAAATGTATACTCATAAAATACATAAATCAAGACTCGCAATTCAACTGTGAAAATAAAATGTCCACTCACAGTACGAGGCTAACTCTGAGGTCCAGCGGAAGATCCCTTGCCAAACACTCGATCCCAATCACCTGAATAACAGGGATACGATCAATACATATTGAAACACAACATACGGAGCTAATACGTCAAGAACCCCGCGTTCTCGAAAGACGTATCGCTCGAAATATAGACGAGGATAGCAAAATTTTCAAAATACACTCAAACAACCCTCGTCCCAAATTAGAACACTCAATTCAACTCAAAAACCTCACCATTGAGTTCGGCACATGAAAACAAGCAAAATGACATAAACTTTTCTAAAATTCCACCTCGCCAGAGCTCCGCCGCGCACGGTAGTGCGTGGGGCCGCCGCTGGCCGCCGGAATCCCATAGGCACCAAAACTTGCAAATGATACATCACTAGAAAGCCCAAGACAAGCCCAACAACTTTGTAGTACACCACAAAACCCAAATCAAACCGTAAAACCTCTAAGTTGCCGGAAAACTGAATAACCCACTGGAATTTCATTACCACCGTTCACCGAAATCCGGCCACGGCAGAGGTCAAGAACACTTAGGATAAATTCACCATCCCAAGGGCTACAAATCCCCCATAGCCTCGACCCCCATCGCCGCCGTCCGAGCCGCCTCCATCCACCGCTGATTACCGCCGAAATTTCCTCAACTTCAACACATCGGTTCTTCCTCCTCCTGCCACCAATGAGGGTGATCTACCAATCAAACTGAAGATGGGCTCGAGGCCAACAACTTTGATGAAGGAACCACGGCCAAAAGATGCCGGAAGAAGGCACATTGACGCCGAGAAGGTCACGGCCCAAACGGGTCAGTTTTGACCCGTGGGTCAACGCGGGTCAACGGGTATTTCCAAAAATAGAAAGTTTTCCAATTTATTTCATATTTATACCGTATACATACCGTACACATATCATCCCCAAATCAATCTGATCCAAATCGGACGGTCACGATTAAATCCACATTCACCAATCGACTTCAAAATTCGATAAAACATTGCTCACTTATCCGAAAAATTCTCCGAAAATTCCTACGATCTTGAAATTAAATCCTCTACAATTTTTGCGAAGGAACTCAAACCAAATTCTTACCCGATAATTAAGTCGTGAACAAACCCGTCATATCGACCAATTATGACAAAACCGCGACTAATCATGAAATGCGCAAATCAAGCCAATTAATATACAATTTCCGGTTCAGGTCGTTACACCATTTGTATAGACTTCCACCATGATGTTGTGTGGATCGACATTGATTTTGTATGCATTGACACTGTAATGCTTTGACTGTTTCCACAGCTGGTTCTTATCTACATACTGCCTGACGCACTTTGGAGTAGGATATGCAGGCTCACAACCAGGGTGAGAACAAACAGTTTGATCAAAGTATGGCTCACACTCTTCACTGACAACACCATGATGGACAAAGTAACGTCAGGCATAAATTGGAATTCCATCATCACGACCATTACCACACATGAAACCACAGCAGGCTAAGAGATCATTAACAGACAGAGATGTGTTCTTCCCCAATTGGATGCAAAAACGATTTGATAGTGCTTCAACAGCAGCAAAAGCCCAACACGAGCCACAATGACCCTGATCTAGAATTCATCCAATGGTGTAACCCTGCGACCAAGCCTCTCTTGCATCAAAACTATTTGGCAACTTTAAAGATTTAGGATGACTTACAATGGGAATACTCAGTAACTCCTTGCCAGAATATCTAGAGTTGATGAATCAAAAAGAACGTTGCGAAGAGTATTATGAGGGGAATGCTCCACTAGTGCTGGGCTGGGCTGCCCTTGAGAAGATCGTTGACCGGAGCATAGAGGATGGTGACGAAGCAGCGTCTTAACTTGTATTCCATGTACAGATAAATGCTGTATGCTGAATGAATGACAACGTACTGGAAATGGCATGAGGTAATGGAGTGGTGATGGACTGATGGTGGTACAAATCAATCGGAATAAGTTACCCATGTCAACAGGGCGTTCCACCAATTCTATGCTTAGGTCCCCCTGCACCATATGGGCCCAGTGATGCACAAGCGGGGGTGGTGACAGTAAGAAACATAATAACAAACAACCATCAAGGACAAGAGACTTAAAACTGTAGATACTGCGTGGGACAAACTGCACGTTTTCACACATAAACAGCTCCAATCTTTTCAATCCAACTAGATTTTCTATGGACCCTGGTAGCTCTCTAATCACTGTTTTACTTAGATTTTCAGATACTCCAGACGTCCCATAGGCTCCAAGATTTCTGGGAAGTCCTTGAACCTACAGCAACCAAAGAGAGAGAGTCTCTCAAGAGATTTCAACTTACAAATGCTGGTAGGGAGCCTCACAAACCTTTTGCAATGTTCCAGTTGAATCGAAACGAGTCCATAGACACATCCGATTGATGGGGGTAGTTCTTCAATTGCTGTCTGATTCAAACATAGATGTCTTATATTCCTTGGAAGCTCTGAAATGTTGCTGAGAGATGAGCAGCCAAGTAGGCCGAGGATTTGCAGGGAATCCATATTACAAGTGTTGCAAGGAAGTTCCTTAAGGTCTTGACAGTACATCAGGTCCAACAACTCCAGCTTCTTTTGGGACCAGATTGATGCAGCCAATGCTTCTATTCCGGAATGATGTAGATATAAACATGTCAAATTTCCTGGCATCTCTGGAAGATGTTTAAGACTTGAGCAGCCACTAAGATTCAGAGAGGTAAGCTTGTCAAGCTTTCGGAAAAATATAGGTATTTCAACCAAACTTGTACAATACTCAAGTTCTATGCTCTCAATTGGACTTTGAGAGAGGTCTGGAACTCTAGTCAGGTACTTGGAATAACTAAGATTTAGCTTCCTTAACTTCTCAAAACCCTGTAGAAAATTTAAGAAAAAGAATGTCAAGAACCACATACCACATCATTTTCCACTGCATCTAAAGCATAATAGCTGTACAATTGAGGCATTTGAGTATACCTGATCTTCAGTACAAAGTTGCTCTACTTGGCTATTAGGCAGATGAAGTTCAACAAGATTTTCTGAACAAAACTCTGATGGCAATGACTTCAAAGGGTATCCATCCCAGTAGAGATATCTAAGAGCATCAGGAAGAGATTGAAGGCCTTCAGGTAGGTGCATTTTGCAATGCTTCTCGAGAATTTCATCACCAGATTTATGAATTTTCAACAATCTTAGATTATGCATGTCTTTGAAGGCTGCACCTCCCACATGTAGCTTTCTAATCTTAGACATATCAAGGATTATGGCTTCAAGTGATGCAGTTCCCTAACAATTCATTAAAGTCCAAATAAGCACAGCATATAAGAGTTATACAGAATAATTACCATAAAACATTTAAAGCGCAATTAGTTTTCTAATGTGGCTTTTCTTTAAAATTCAGGAATTTGGCTCTTACTGTATTATTTTTTAGCACTTGACCGATCTCCTGAGCAATCCACAACCTACTGCGTCTTCCAGGCTCCTTGATGCATTCTTCACGGACTATTAGACGACCCAGTTCTTGTACTAAATCATGCATCCTCAGATAGTTGTTTGTGATTGAAATGAGAGACTTATGCTCGAGAACTTTAATTCCAGACTCAGCAAAGAAGCCACAGGCATTCAACATTCTTTTTGCATAGTCAATATTCTCTCTTTTATAAAAACATGCAATATCAAGAAATATCTCTCTTTCATTCTCGTCTAATCCATCATAACTTACTTTCAACACATCATGAATTTCTTTGATGGGGAAGTTTGTCAGTTTAGACAATTCACTTCCCCATTCTCTTTTCCTCGTGCAGTGCAATAGAGAACCCAAAATCTCAAGAGCCAAAGGAAAGCCATTAGCATAACTCTCCACCGCTTGTGACAACTCTGTAAACTCCGATGTAGGGCGGACACGTTTGAAAGCATGTAATTGAAAA
This sequence comes from Geum urbanum, assembly GCA_946800695.1. Taxonomy (NCBI): domain Eukaryota; kingdom Viridiplantae; phylum Streptophyta; class Magnoliopsida; order Rosales; family Rosaceae; genus Geum; species Geum urbanum. The sequence goes on along the minus strand of OX327007.1, from coordinate 40,309,346 downwards.
GGCTCAAGGGATTCATCTTCATTTAATTGATTAACTCTGTATATCTCATCTGCTCCTCCGGTCTTAAGTAGTTGAATATCTCTCGTGGTTATAATGATTCTACTTCCAGGACCAAATAGATCATGATCTCCTGCCAAAGCTTTCAGTTGTCTTGAATCATTGACATCATCAAGAACAACGAGAACCTTCTTGCCCCGCAGCCCAATCATAGGATGGTTTGATCTTGCATATGCAGTGGTCGCATTCACATTTTCTTCGTCTAACAGTACACCAAAAAGCTTATCTTGCAAATCATTTAATCCATGTCTGGTTTCTGTTGCCTCCCTAATATCTCCAAAGAAGCAACAAGCTTCATATTCCAAAGAGAGATGATCGTATACAGCACGAGCAAGTGTAGTCTTGCCTATACCGCCCATACCCCAAATGCCTACAGTCCTCACATCCGGAGAGTACAAACGCATTAAACTTTCAATTTCCAAAACACGGGTTTTCATTCCTACCATCCCCTTGAAAACACTTGCTGATCTACAAATCAATTTCTCCAAAATATCTTCATCAATTTTATCAACTAAGTCGGACTCAGGCCTGGCATACATTGAGAAAAACACAAACATTACTCATATTAGTGCGTGACCTTAGTTTTCTCCTAAATGAGCTCAAAGTATACGTACTCCTAGAAACAAAATCAATCAAACAAACAATAGAGTGTGCTCAAGGTAGTATAAGTTAAAAATGACATAGTTAGTAACTTACTCAAATATGCTTGAATCGAACCCAGATAAATTTGCAGCTTTAGTCAAAGCATCCCTCTACTGGTCCACCATCTCCCTCCTATCGTTAAATCGTTGATCTTGTAGAGCAAGCGCAGCTGCATAAGTCCCCTCCAGCTGTCTCCTAACATGTGATGGATCTACGCGGTAGAATACAGGTATAACAAGGCGTCCGTACTTCTCCTTGCACTCAAGTATATGTACAAGTTCATCCAAGCACCATGTCGAAAATGCATACTTCTCGGACAAAATGACCACCGAAATCTGTGATTCTTCTGTTGCTTTGAAAAGGGTTGGCCTAATTTCGTCTCCTCTGATAAGTCTATCATCAATGTAGGTTTGATTTTGCTCCAGCGTAAAGCAGCGTGGAGATGACTGGTGAAACCGTAGCGGGTGTCCTCACCCCGGAAACTAAGAAACACCTCGTGCTTTTCCCGACGAGGGACACAAGCAGAAGCCATTTCCGTACTGTACCCGCAAATGATGCATTTACTATCAAATTGCACAGTTAAACTAATCACAAACACAAACTACTGCATAATACACAGACACGAGTGCGATATATTACCTCAATTTCCTCAAAATCGAATCGAAGCAGAGACTTCTAGCTAGGAGTTCTAGCGTTCACATGCAGGAATTAAACTGATCGAATTCTATACACTGGAGGGGACTTGAGATATTACCGACCAATAGAGACGCGCTTTGGGAAACTCATGGGAACTTTGGGCCACCACTTTCATTACGAGTGAAGAACTTCTAGTCTTCCATCTCTATCATTGTATGTACACAAGTGAGCAGTGAGGTTGAAAAAAGACCGTCCTGAATTAATGATTTCCATAGAAAATGTCTCAAGACTCTACTACTATTATTAGGTGAGAGAAAGATATAAAACCTCGGAATCCAAGCACCAGGGTATAGATCACTTTTCCGATCATATTCAACTGGTAGAAAAATATATACAAAAGTGTTTAAGATAGAATAAAATGCTTTCATTCATTGTTGAGTTGGGTACATATACAATTTTACAAGACATATTTCTAATAGGTAGAGAATATCTACCATAAATAATATATCAATTTTAATTACAATAGAAATCTAAAATATCTACAAGATCAATACTTGTCAACACACTCCCCTTTAAGTTGACGCGTAGATGTCAATCATACCCAACTTGTCTATCCATTTACTAATGGCTTCGTGTAATAATCATTTAGTAAGAACATCAACTAATTGTTCTTCAGACGATACAAAGGGAAACCGAATAATCTTCTTATCAAGGTTATCCCTTAAGAAATGTCTATCAACCTCCACATATTTGGTTCTATCATATTGTACTGGGTTATGAGCAATCTCAACAGCAACTGTATTATCACAATGCAAATCCATAGGTCTCTGAAGCCTGAAACCTAACTTTTTAAGCATATTCTTGATCCACAACAATTCACATACTTCATTTGTCATTCCACGGTATTTAGCTTATGCACTAAAACGGACAATTACATTCTGCTTCTTACTGCACCAAGTAATCAGACTTCCACCAATAAAAGTAAAGTAGCCAGAAGTAGATGCCCTATTAGTATGATGTGACGACCCGAACCAGAATCCGTAGTGTTTTCGGCACGATTCACGAGTTAGCATATAGTCGCGGTTTCACGTTATATGTGTGGTTTGTCGATTTAGTTCCCGACTTTATTATCGGCCGAGAATTTGAATTGAGTTTCTTCACGGAAGTTGTAGAGCACGGGATTTCGAGCTCGAGGGTGATTCCGGATGATTTTTCCGATAAGCGAGGAATATAATATGATTATTTGAAGTTTCGGTTTTCGACGAGTTTATCCGTTCGTTTCGTATTTATCCGAATTGTAATGGTTATCCGTTTTGGACCGTTGATCGCCCCGAGAAGCGAGTATAAATATCAAAAATAGTCGTAAAATCGTCGAAAAACACTGTTTGATGTTGACCTGCGTTGACTTTCCAATTTTGGAAGTTTGACCCGTTGACCGAGAGGGAGGACTTTCCCGTTTGAGCTTCGCCGGCCGATTTACATTTTCCGGCCACCTCCGGCCATGTGAAGGGTATGAATCTCTTCCTCTTGTGATTTTAAGTTGATTGGTGTTTGAAATTGTGAGAATTGATGCGGTTTGGAGTGAACCCGAATTGGGTTAGGTTGCCGGAGTTAGGGGGTGGACTTCCGGCGAGCCACGGTGGTTGGGGGGTGGGGGTTTTGACTCCCCTAGCCCCTGGGATGCTTCCCCTATGGTTTAATTTGGGTTTGGTTGAGGTTTTGGGAAAACCCGATATGGTTGCCGGAGTTGGGATTCCGTTCTGTTTCGAGCTAAATTGGTGAGTTTCCGGTGAGTTTTGGACTTCGTGGTAGTTGAGGAAAAGGTTAGGCTTGATGTGATTTTCAAATCTGGAGCTTCCTCGCCGGAGAAAGTCTCCGTTGACGGCGCACCGCCAGCGGCGGCGGCGGTCAACGGCGGCGCTCTGGCGAGACCGTTGACTTTTCAGATTTCGATGATTTTAATGTCATTCTTCTCGTAATCACGCCCCGATTATAGCCTTGAGGTTTTCGTATTGATTTGGGTATCGGATTTTCAGTCGAAGGTTTCGAGTGGAGATTTCGGATATTAAGTCGATTGTTTATACAGTTTAATATGTTTCCGGGAACGGTTGGTTTCCATGGTTAAGTACAGAGTTGTGGGCTATGATTTTGATCAGTTATGTTTTATGATTATTCATGGGATCGAGATCGAGATCGTGCTTCGGGCGAGGGATCTTCCGCCGGGCCACGAGATTAGTGCGAGTGCGCGTTTTGCTCACTTGTGAGTGGACAATTTCTTTTCACGGATTGATTGCGAGTCTTTATACACGTTTTACGAACTTGAGCATGCATACGAGATTATGTTTTACATGAGCATGTGTTATACGATTATGCCTATACCAGTATATATTACGTATATGCACTTATATATTGTTTATTGCATTTGCATCGAACTATTTACGATTTGGTTTACACAGAGTACAGTCTCATTATATGTTGTTGTATCGATACACTCGCATCCCGGCTAATCCCCGAGGATGTGTACTGGGGGAGGCTGTGACTCCTGACCCGAGGCCTTTACCGGGGGGAGGCAGACCTCTGACCTGAGGCCTTTCTGGCTAGAATCACGTGTGGGTCTGGGATCCCGTGATTCGGACTGTACTAGCACGGATGTGTCCACGAGCGACCCTGTGGGATTTTTATGCATGCTCTGTACGCGTGAGGAGTTAGAGTCTCCCTCGTGTACCATTTGATTATTTATGTATCTTGACTCGCATATGTTTTTATAACATATATATCATTCGGCGAAAGACAATTATTTTTCGTCCACCCACTCTAACAGTTTTCATGTCTTTCCCCTGTGCTTTTCGGTTTCCGTGCCCAGTTTGCAGTCCAGGTTCTGGTCTTTCACGTCGTGGTTGGAGGCTAGTGATCCGAGCTACCTGTGTTTTCCAGTAGGTTCTTGTTTCGCCTACTGATGTATATATTGTATATATTGTATATATTTACACTAAAAGTCGCTCTGATACATTCTGATACATGTTTTATACGGATTTTCTCGGATATAGTATATATTACAGATATGTTTTCTGTTTATTGATATTGATGTGATATTGAGAAATCCGGATGGGATTGGTGCCCACGGTTTGGCTTTTGTGGCATAGGATGAAGTGTTATTTTCAGGGTGCAGGTTAATGCAATTCCGCGTTAGTAACGTTACTCTGCCAAAATTTTGAATGGTTTTTGTTCGTTCACGTTTTCAGAAGGGGTTTGATTCTGATTTAGGCAACTAAATCAGGGTTGGGTCTTTTCATATGATCACCAGCTTAGTCTGAATCACTGTAGCCTGAAACACACACCTTACTTTTTGTAGTCAGAAATACACAACTCACTGTTTCTTGCAAATAACAAACTCTTATCATGTGTGACTTTTAGATACCTGAGAAGACGTAATACTGTACTCATATGATCTACTCTAGGATTATGCATAAACTGACTCACCACATTGACAACATATGCAATATCTGGTCTAATATGTGATAAATAAATGAGTCCTCCAAATAAATGCTAATACATGCCCTTATTTGTTGGAACTTGATCTGGAAGATGTTACAGCCTGTGGTTTTGCTCAATAGGAGTAGCAGCAGGTTTACAATCAAGCAATCTAGTTTCAGCAAGAAGATCCAAAATATACTTCCTTTGAGACAATGTAATCCCCTGCTTGGACCTTGCGACTTCAATTGCTAAGAAGTATTTCAAACCGCCCAAATCTTTCATGTTAAACTCCTGTGACAACTGTTTCTGGAGACTTGCCATCTAACAAGGATCATCTTCTATAACCACTATATCATCAATATACACAATCAAAGTTGTAGTCTTACCATCCTTGCACTTAACAAACAAGGTGTGATCGAAATTACATTGGCAATACCCAAATTTCTTCATTGCCTTGGATAAACGTCCATACCACGCCCTAGGTGATTACTTCAAGCCATATAAAGACTTCTTCATATGACACACATTTCCCTCATTACCTGGTTTGCAACTGATTTCTGGTGGAGTATCCATGTATACTTCTTCTTCTAAGTCGCCATTCAGGAAAGCATTCTTCACAACAAACTAGCGTAAAGGCCAATCATAACGAATTGCAAGGGCAATAAGAATTCTTAGAGTATTAATTTTAGCAACAGGTGCAAAAGTCTCCTAGTAATCAAGTTCATACTTCTAAGTATAACCCTTGACAACTAATCTAGCTTTGTAGCGATCAATGCTTCCATCAGCTTTAAGTTTCACAGTAAATCACCCAACGACATCCAACAGTCTTCTTAACAGGTGGCATAGGAACAATGTCCCAAGTTTCATTCTTCTGCAAAGCTTCTAGTTCTTCATTCATAGTTTGCTTCTACTTTGGATCTGCCAAAGCATCATGTACATTATGAGGAATAGATGCTGTAGATAATTGACTGACAACAAGTGCATAAGACTCAGACAACCTATGGTGGGAGATATAGTTAGCAATATGATATTTGGCTTTGGCATCTATACTAGGCTTATAGTGTTGTTTAGGAACTCTATTAGTAACTCGTTGAGATCTATGTACTTCAGATGGAGCATTCTGAATAGAGATCTCAGTTGATGACGTAGAAAGGGAAACATGTGCTTCAGTACTATCTCAATATTCTTCAAAAGGTATATCAGCCGTTGGGTTATCTGCGGGTTAAGAGGAATCCTTGATAGGTAGCAAAGTATTCGGGTCATTTAGGGCAGAGACTTTGATGCATAGAGAAGTGTCCTTCGATGCATCAAAGCCTTCTCTCGATTCTACATTTTTTAGAAGCTTCGATGGGTTGAGAGGATTATTCGATCCATCGAAGCAAGCTCTCAAATATTCATTTGCCAGAAGCTTCGAAGGATCGAGAGGGTCCTTCAATCGATCGAAGCCATCTCTCGGGTTCTTTGCCTGGAAATTTGATGGATTGAGAGAATCATTCGATCCATCGAAGGAACGTCTCTGGTCCTCTATTGATGACATACTAAAACCCCCAAATCGCGTCTTCAATTATTCAAGCTCTTCAAAATCTGGAAAATTCAGAGTATTTCCTTCACATCATCTTCTCTCTCTCTGAAGGGAAGATTCTGACACTCTCCTCGAGTAAAAAGGTTCAGATTCTTGAAAGCAGACATCAAGGGAAACATGAGTCTTCTTGGTGAGAGGATCATAACATTGATAACCTTTCTGAAAATCTGCATAGCCAATGAAGACACACTTCAAAGCACATGGATCAAGCTTGCCTCTTAATTTCTTGTTGATGTGAACATATACAGTGCACCTAAAAACTCTAGGTTTCAAATTAGGGAGAGAAGAGACATTCAACATTACATGTAACTTCTGGTATGGATTCTGGAACTCAATGACACGAGAAAGAGTACAGTTGATCAAATATGCAGCAAAAGTAATAGCAACATCCCCATAAGTCTGTGGCATATTCATGCCAAATAATGAAGCACGAACAACCTCCAGTAACTGTCAATTCTTACGCTCAGCCACGCCATTTTGTTTAGGAGTATAAGCAATAGAAGTTTGGTGATGGATTCCATGAGAAGCCAAGTAGGTAGACATGACATTATTGACATATTCACCACCATTGTCAGACTGAAGAACCTGGATTTGTTGTTGATATTGAGTGGCGACTATCTTATGAAATTCAGTAAATCGATGGAACACGCCACTCTTGGACACCATCAATGATACCCAAGTCATACGGATACAACCATCAATAAATGTAAAAAAAATATCTAGCTCCTGTAGGCATTGAAACTCTTGCCGAACCCCAAATTTATGAATGAACTTTCATAAAAGGAATTGAACTCTTATGCATGCTAGGAGGATATGGAACACGATGATTCTTGGCTGGTTCACATGTGTCACACTAGAAATCTGAAGCATTCACGCTGAAAAATAATTGAGGTTGGAGCTTATGCAGGTAATGAAAATTTACGTGACCAAGACGACGGTGCCATAACCACACAACTTCTCTAGCTTTATCCAAACTAGTAGCAGTATTTTCTTGACTCAACACATTCAACTGTTGTGCTCCACTACTTATCAAATCAAGATAGTAGGATTTCCCCCTTGATCTACGCATTTTAGGTGTATTAATTAATATATTTTCCCTACATTTTTACTTTGATAATTGCTTAGTTTTATTAGTTTTAACTTATTTTGTTAATTTCAGGTGTTGACCAAAAGAGACGGAGTAAAGGAGTCTACAAGCATGCAAAACACAACAAAATAATGGAGAAAAGAAATTGGTTCGAAATTCCAAGGAAGAAAGGAGAAAAATTGAGGAGAAAAAGAAATCATTGGTTGACTAGGAAAACCTTTCCTATGTTGACTAGGATTTGAAAGCTTCCGGAAGGATCTTGAAGAAGAACAAATGAAAATGAGTCCAATTAATTAGAAGACCATTTAGATAGCCCAAATATGAAGATCCAATCAGCCAATTTCGTGGAGATCAAGATTTGGTAGGAAAAGGATTTCCAAAGTCAAAAGAAGAAGGAAATCATAAAGAATAAGGAAAGCAGAATCTGCCTGTGCAGATAGGCCAACTTCGAACAACAACTGAGAACGAACCAGGAGGATTTAAGAGGGGATTAACCTATGGTTGGAAAGATATTTGAGTCTTCTTTCCAACGACACCAAAATCATAATTTTTGGAGATCTACAACTCCAGGAAAGTGCAAATCTTTACAGACTGTCAGAATTGCCCAGGTACACAAGGAAAGTCTTGTTTTGGCAGGAAAAGACCTAATCTTCTTCTATAAATAAGGGAGCTCGGCCTCAAACTACATCATCACCTATCTTACGCTCTCACGCTGCCAAAATACTCAAACACTCTCCACCACAAAGATCCCCAAAGCCAAGGCCGACTACACCATCACCACCTCCTAAAACCGATACCAACTCCATCAAAGGGTCATCTTGCTCTCGAAGTTTGCAGTGCTGTTCACGGAACTAAAAGTGTAAACATGAACTCTTTACTCCGTAGTCTCCTTTGTCTTTGTATTCTTTTGTGTAAAAACCCGGTGAATGAATGCTTATTTTGGTTTTATACACTTTATGAATTCCATACGTATTCCATGTGTTTATGAGTCTTAGTTTCTCTTATGTGTTATGTGTTGGGCATAAAGCTTCGGTATGGGTAGAGGTTAGGATCACTAGGATGTTTGTATGCTGTTCATCGCATGTTAGTCCCTACCTTTAGTCATATTGATGATTTAGTTAAGGTGTTTATATGCTGTTCATTGCACTTTAATTAAAAGATAAAGAAAACCATAACATGTAATTGGAATTAGAGTTTGTAGATTTCGAAGATGATGGGAGAATTAGAGCCGTATAATATGCATGTGGGTAGGATGGGATGATCACATGTAAATAATTAATTAGTTTCTTTATTTATTTTTGTCGAAAATATGGTAAGGGTTTTTGGGATTTTCTTATGTGTTTGCTTGTCTATGAGTTGATGCGTGCTAAAGTCCTAGGAATACTTGCTATGTGATTGAAATTTTTGGTAGTAATTAGATAGAAAATTTAGGTAATTGAACAACTCTTTTATACCCCCATTTTTACTACACAAGAATTGCATGCACCCTTCAATCCCCGGTTAGAACGATCCCTACTTGCTTAAAATACTACATCTATAGGGTTTTAAATTGCATATGGTTGAATTATGTGTTAAGTGTTTATTTGATGCATGTTTTGGTCGTATCACCCCTTCATTCCATGGGTCTAAAATTGATGTAAAAATTTGAATGCTATTGAACCTAATCCTAGAAGTAAAGATTCAAGCAACTCTTGATTTATAGGATACTAAATGTAATGCTTGTATTTAAGGTCATCTATCAATGAATAAAGATACAATTTTCAGTCTACATTGATTCTTTTTTATTTTTATCCTTTAACACATTATCAGCAATTCTTGAGTTGATAATCATCACCACAAAGAAAAACAATTCTAACCCTAGAATACAAAATCTCACCGTCACCACCATCATCGTCGGACCTCATCATCGTCAGCCACTAAGCACTTGCCGGAATCCTTCTTCACGTTGGTATTCCCAAAGTTCCTTCTTCAATTTGTCAAGATTGGTCGTCTTCCTGCATCTCGTGTTCGAGGAGCTCTTCCTCCTTGTAACAAATATTTACCCATACCGAGCATAACATCAATCCAAGTAAATTCTCTAACCTTCTTGAATTTAAAAATTATGTTGCAAAACTTAATTACCGCAACACCTTAGATCTATGTTTAGATTTTGGTTGATTATTATTGTGATAAATATTGCTATTATATATCAAGTAAGAGGATTTGATCACCTCTTTTCTTAATTTTTTTTATTAGTGACGTTCCTAGGGGAGTCATGGTAAAAAAAGAAGGAAAATCGATATTTGTGACTGATTTTGATTGTCACGGTTATTAGGTGTGGTATGAAGCCACCATTTATCGAGCATCGATTTTTATGACCATACATTTTTGTTCTTATTCTCTAAACTTGATATTGGTGATCGTAATTTTTTATCATTATTAATTATCACCTTTGTCTCTTTTGTAGACGACTTCGAATGAGCCAACTAGGCCTGAATTTGACATCCTTGATGCCAATGAAAAATAATATCATCATTAGGGTTTCGATGTAGAGAATACCTTCATTGGAAAAGAACTCACTGATACTATCCACCCACCAATCAGTGTGAATGTAATCCAACTCACTTCAGCTCGTAAAACTCAAGCCCTAATATTTTTGAGGCGTCATATCCATCCAATTATGAAGAAGTCGTATTTAAAAAAGGATGATCCTAAGTATTTATTGGGCGTTTTGAAGCAACACTTCAACAATGTACATGATGCACAACTTCCAGAATTAACTAAGAGTTGGGATCAAATCTATTTGTTGGATTATTCAAAGATTGATTCATTCAATCAAGCTATATTAGAGCTATAATCGGAGTTGAACGTCTATAGAGTTGAAAAGACTTATCAGGCTATAATCGAGAAGTCTTTGAACACATTCCCTTGTTTCATGAGTCTTCTCGCACACCAGTATCGGATCGACTTCGACTGCTCGAGCAAGGAAGAATTACCACTTTCAGTGATCTCATAAATATCCTAGCTAAAAAGGAGAGACATCATGAGATAATTTTGAACAATGATGCAAGGTTCGCTAGGACAAAGAAAACACCAGATAATTATAACACTGGTGGGAAGACACATAAGGAGAAGAAGAACAATCATTCAGAACCTTACATCAACCGTAGTGGGAGAAGAAGTCGTGATAGAGTTTGTAGTCAAAAATTAACTTGGACTCGCTAAGACGCAGATCGCAGTAACTCCAACAAGAATAAGTTTGGTTCTGATCCAAGGAATAATGGCAATTCTTCACACTCTGCTTCATCTGGCAAGTATTCATGCTTCAAGTGTGGTTCTATTAAACATATGCATAAGCAATGTCGTGCAAGTAAAGACATTTAGAATATCTACTAGAGGCACAAAAAATATTTGGCATAAGAGGCTAACTTTGTTGGAGGGGATCATGAGATGGAAGAAGACTATGATGTCAATCTCATTGTAGTAGATTGTGAGAAGGAGAACCTTAAGACTTCGGATTTTGAGTAGTCTAAGTATTAGGCTGTTATTTCTGCTATGTAATCAAGTTTAGTTTATTTTTGTCTTGTTTTGGTCATGTTTTGAGACTTTATTTTTCGTCTTTTTTGGAATAAGACATCTTTGATGTAATTTTATGTTGGCAAGTAATGCAATTTCTCTATTTTTGCTATATGAAAGTATTGAGAATGTTAGTTTACTTCATAATGTATGAATGGTTCAAAATATACAATATTCCACGACACTATGACACCAAGAACCAGAAAAAATGATAAAAAAAAAAGAGGACGTTCTGATCCGGGGCATCTCGACTCGTTGAGATGATCACCCTGGATCATTTTGACTTGTTTCAACCCGTCAAAATTTTGTCATGTTTGTTCTTTGCCCCATCAAAAATTGTCCTCTATCCGGGTTTCGAATTAGTTCGACCCATCGTGATTGGTACCCTGGATCATTTTTTAAACCCTGTCGAGAAGTACCCTCTACCCATCGAAGCTAGGATCCTAACCTTGAACTCGAGCTCTCTGGACCCGTAGAGAGTAATGTCTCGACCCATCGAGGTTCGTGCTTAGAATTGGTGTTTGTTTTGATATTGTTTGTCCATCAATTTTGTCATGCCATGTCAAACACTCTATAAGGGTCACAACCCTTTCAAAATCTTTAAGTATTCACTTAAAGTGTTCGCCATATCTTGATTTCAAAGACTGATTGATTTACATTCTGTTTTAGATGTCTGAAGGCAAGATTGAGTGTTTAGCAGATAGTGCTACAACCCACACTATTCTGCAGAATGTGCAATTATTTAAGGATCTGATTCCATAAGGTTTTCAGGGGCAACCATGATTGGTTCAATGCTGGTTATAAAAGGGAGTGGTTTAGCATAATTCTTATTACTACATGGTACAAGAATTTATGTCATTGATGCCTTATATGTGCCAAAAGTCAATCAAACCTTGCTGAGTTTTAAAGACATTAGAGTCAATAGTTTACACTTGAAAACATATTGTGAGAATGAAAATGAATTCTTGTGCGTTACCTCCATAGAATGTGGCAGAAAGCACATTCTGGAAAAGTTTATGAGCATTAGTAATGGTTTATATCTTATTATAGCTCAGATCATTGAATCTAATGCAGTCACTCACACTACTGTGTGTGATTCAGACTCATATAAGTTTTGGCATTCGACTGGGTCATCCAGGTCGAGATATGATTATCAAAATATTGAAAAATTCTCATGTGGGAAAAACCAAAACCATCGGTTTGAGATGGAGGACTAAGATTTCTCATCTCAGTCCTGGCTCGGCCTCCAAGACGAGCGTAACATAATCCTGACGACATACTACTGAGGTCCCGTGCATTATCCCACTTCCTTCGTGGAAATTTCTAATGCACACCACTTATTTTGCAAAGTTTTTTCATTAGCAAAGTTGCATGCATGAACTTCTTTTGTTGTTGACAACACTGAGAATATACCATTCTTGTAGAGAATTCATGGTGATATTTGTTGACCTATCAAACATAATATGGACCATTTAAATACTTTATAGTTTTGGTATATACATCAACTCGTTAGTCACTCGTTGCTTTGTTATCTATAAGGAATGTTGCATTTGCAAAACTCTTAACACAGATCATTAAGCTACGGGTTCACCACCCAGACCATCCAATCAAGTCTATTAGATTAGATAATGTATGAGAGTTTACATCAAAATATTTTGATGATTACTGCATGTCAGTTGGAATTGATGCTGAACATCTCGTTCCCCATGTTCATTCATAAAATGGTCTTGCAGAGACACAAATTAATCAAGCGATTATAGCTTGTGGCCAGAGCTTTGGTAATACACACCAATTTACTTGTATTTGCTTGGGGATATGCAGTTTTACATGCAACTATGGTTATTTGTTTTAGACCCGTAGTATGCTAACCATTCAGTGTGCACCAATTGGTAACTGGATATGAGCCAAACATTTTACATCTACGCATATTTGGTTGTGTTGTGTATGTGGCTACACCTCCACTGCGTACAAAAGTGGGTCTTTAACAATGATTATGCATCTATATTTATTATGAATCTCCAACGATTTTCCATTATCTAGACCATTTGATAGGAGATCTCTTTATTGCTAGATTTGCAGATTGTCACTTTGATGAGACCGCTCTTAGGGTGAGATATGAATGTTTTCATTCCAGTTGAACGTTAGAATTGATGTGGTCAAACTCCATTATGTTTTATCATGATCCCTGCACATCTCAGAGTGAGATAGAAGTGCGACGCATTCTCGATCTTCAGAAAGTAGTAGATTCGATGTCTGACTCCTTCACTTATATCGTGAAAGTGATGAGATCGGATATGCTTACTACAAACGTTCCTGCAAGGTTGGAAGTCCCTGGTAAGGGGAAAGTAAAAGCTACACCAGGGCGAGGATACGATCCTTTAACCCATGGTGGAGGTGTGGCGTCGACCTCGACTCCCACCAAGAAAAGTGGGAGATCAAGAAAATCTACAGATGAGCCGTCGGTAAAAAGACAGGTCATCCAGGCACAAAATGATCATTTAATCATTAGCATTGTAAATCACTCACATGAAATTATTCCTAACTGCAGTTATGTTCTAGAATCACAATTGGCATCTCTAGGGGACGCTTCAGAGCCATTTGTGATGTCAGAGAACAAGGAAACCTCACTATGCATGTAACAACAATGCGCATGTTATTATAGATAGATCTTCCATGTTAGTTGATGATGCATTTGCTTATTCTGTCTGTTAAGAGAACATTGACGACGATGAAGTGGAACCCTGCTCTATTGCAGATTGTCAATGTAGGGCAGATTGACCGATATAGAAAGTAGCAATCCAGGCTGAACTAGACTCTCTGAAGAAAATGCAAGTTTTCGGTCCAGTAGTACTATTGTCACATCCGCAAATGCGGGGCCAATATTTATTATATTAAAATACGGTTCTCGAATTTGTAATGTGAATAAGAAATTCAAATAATTTCAAAAGTTAAGATGTCTGAATAATATATTTATTGAAAAGTGAAAACATTAATATTACAATACAGAAGTTTTTGAAAATAAGAATCATTACATTTATTCAATTCAAAATACAAGTAGAAAATAATTCGTTTATTTAGTAGGCGATGCATTCTATTTTCTCCAAGCATTCCATTCATCACCTGAAAACATAAAGGTGTAACGTCACGAGTCACACCAACCCAGTAAGTACAACTTATAAGTATATATTAAATTATCTCTAAGAAACATCAAACCGCACAACCAATTCACAAAGGTAAATTAATCAAAACTGTTTATATTCTTTCATACTTATAATTGCGTCTTTAAATATATATAGGTATATATAATATACATACTTGCATAGATGCATGTCTAAACACAAACACGCCAAAACTTCCAAAGTAAATTTTTTGGATTAACTGGTAATACTCACAAATCATGTGCTTAGTCTCACAATACTAATACACATGTAAAGCCACTAATATATACTTCCGGTTTGACACAATTCATTCCTACGAGTATTATAATGTACTATCTGTAAGGGACCAAGGACATTGGCTAACTTCCACAATCAAAAGAAATAATTTACCAGCAATTCACTTAAACACGGAGTAGTTCATACGTTACGTTCGACTACAAACAAGTCTGTAGTTAACAGAATTTCCCCATAGTATATATTTATATCATAATCTTTTAATAAATATATACGTAATAGAATTCGTAAAGGAAGAATGATCAAACTTAAACGTATATAAAAAATTAGCAATTTTTGTCCAAAAGTTTCATTCAGCGGTAGTTTGCCGAAATCCTCCAATTTTTCCGAATTATAATTTAAAGTAAATAGATAGAGTGTTTAAGAAATAAACTTGAAATGAAATAGCAAGAAATAAAACTAGTTATCATCGGTCCAAAAGTTTCATTTAGAGGTAGTCCGTTCGAAATCCTTCATTAGTCCTAAATCAAACATAAGAAGTAAATAATGCAACTGAGTGAATGAAATCAAAGTGAAAATTTAGAAAATAAAATTATTAATTTTTGGACCAAAAGTATCATTCGGCGGTCCGCCCGAAATCCTCCATTTAGCCTGTTTTATAATTAATCCAAGTTATGTCCGAATTAGAGAAGTGAGCACACCATCTTCAAGAGTTTTTTGATAGGAATCCAAAATTAATAGTCATGAGGTCTATCTTGAAATCCTCAAGTCCAAAAATGATGATACTCTAAAACTGTCCAGAAATTGTTATGCTTGATATTAAGCTCATTTGCATGGATTAATTAGTTACTAAATATTAACCAATACCTTTCAAACTTTCCAGATTGATAGTTGAACTTCTAAGTTTCATTTTGATATAAAGAACACTGAATTTGGTTAAGAAATGAGTGAGATATGAATATTTCAAATTAAGAGTATCTTAAGAGTTTTTGAACAAGATTAAGGAAAAGATTAGCAAAATTTGTTTTAGCCATAAATTTTGAATTACTTCACCTTTTTAAGTGATTCAAAGGCAAAAGTTGAATAACTTTTTGTTTAGAATCTATTATGTAAAAAAATTTGAGTAATTAAGATTTTACCAGAAATGAAAATATTAAGCTTACAGTAATGCTCAGTATTTCCCTTTTTCTTAGCTATGCACTTTGATGTAATCCTAAAGATAAAGAAGTATATGGATATACTCATGTACTTACTCAAAAACTTCGGTAGGTGATAAAGTTGTTTGATTAACTCCAGATGGTTTTCTTGGAGCAAAGAAAGAGTTACTGGAATATGCTTAAGAAGAATATTTTATATAGGACTTTAAGTGTGTTGCATTGCAACTTTAGGAGAGTTTCAATTGGTGAAAGCATGATTGAAATGGTGTGTGATCAGATTAGATTCAAGTGGATGTATATATAAGCCTTGAGAGGAGGCATGTGAGTTTAATTTACAATCATTTCTATTGACTTCTACAAGACAAGTTGATAATGGAACAGTTGGGCTACTTCTAGGGTAAATGTGCAGTTGTAAAATAATAGTAATGGGAAAATCATATTTTTATGTGCAGTTTGATCATATAGACATGTACGTAAAGATATGTGAATGTGAAATACAAAGTAAATGGGTGAGAAATATTATGTAATTTTACTAAAATATGCAAGTAACCAAAATTATAAAACAACAAATTAGCACCAAAATGATATAAACATGACCACTAGACATATTAATATTTATTGTAATCTTAAACACAGTTTATTCGGAGAAAAAATATGAACAAGGAAAATTTGGTCATTTACTAAAACTCCATTTCCGAAAAATCGGCTATTTGGAATTAGGGTTTCTTACCATTTCTAGCTGGAGTAAAAATATTTTTATTAATTTTACTACCCTATGGTATGGAATGTTTTGTGCATCCAACTTCATTGTCTTGAAACCAAGACCATGGAGTACCTGACTTGAACTTGAGTATCCACTTGATCATTTGCTTCACTCCGTTAATATTTCTCTAAATCTCGTTTTTATATATTGTCTTCGCTAGACAATTTGTTATTGAATTGCTAAAGGCTCTAAGGTTAAACTAAATTATGGTGATTTCTACGATTAACGAATCATATAAAAATATAAATTATTATACTAATTTTTGGGGTATTACAGCTATGCCCACTGAAGGTTAAGTCAGTTGGACATAAATGGGTCTTTGTTCGGAAGTGTAACGAGAATAATGAAGTCTTGCGGTATAAAGCTAGACTTATGGCGCAAAGATTTTCTCAACGCCATGGTATTGATTATGAGGAGACGTATTCTTCAGTTATGGACATCAATACTTTCCGCTACTTGATCAGTTTGGTAGTGTCCGAAAAACTGATTATAGAGCTGATGGATGTGGTTACAACATATCTCTATGGGGATCTTAATTCAGAGATATACGCAAGAGTGTCAGAAGGTATAGTTATTGTTGGAAGATTTATACCCCTCTAAGACTTATTGAATTATGGACAACTCATAAGCATAAAGAGTGATCTTCACCTGCAAGTATACAGGGACAAGTAATAGTATAGAAAATAAAATCGAGTGTCGAACCCACAAGGAGTAAACACTTAGATTTCTTAGCTCGGAGTGAAAAGCACAAAGGCTACGACTCACTAGACAAGACTTGACACGAAGACTAAAAGAAAATTTGGAAGTGTATCTCACACTACCAAGTCCTTTGGAGATTTGGCATTACAAGGGATGATGCAATTACGGTGAGTGATCGATTATACGAGTTGATTGGTTGATTAACTAACTAAATAAAGTGAAAACATAAAGTAAAGCAAATCAAATGAAATGTTTGGTCGGCTAGAGACATCGCCACTAGTCAACTAAATGTACCAACAATGTTCAAGTTATGAGTTTAGTTCGATTCACACGTGCTTGTCCAATTTGTGATCTTTAGGAATCATCATTGGTTGTGAACCGAATCTCCTAGGCCATTAGAGCACTAGAAGTGTTCGGCCTAACATTCAAATATAAAGTAAACCAAAACTAGAATGTAACTCAATTACGAATCATATCATAATCATACCACATGCCTAATGAGTTCAATATGTGTCCATTTATGATGAATGTGAATGGTTTTCCTTCCAAAGTCCCTATTAGAGGACATGAAATTATGTTCTAATGACTTTCCTAATCCACACCATTTAGAACATGAATTAGAAGGAGTAACGATTAGCTACAAAGCCACTTCGAGTCACTGTAAGCTTGACCGAAGCTCCTTGAATCACTCGGACTTCAAGAAGGCTTCCGTCCATGCTCAAGCCCAATGAAAACCAAACCTTAAGCTTATCCTCTTTAAGTGTAGACCTAAGTTATGTTTACATACTTATCTTCCTTATGTGAGTTACTAATTCACTTAGATTCATTTTTAGCTTTCTTAAATACATCTCAACTTAGTCATGGCAAGACATGAATATGAAAACATTGAATCAAGCCTAAATATGCAAACATACCACAATCACATCACAAGCTATCAAATTCATTCACAACACGTAATAAACTGAACCAAATTCAAATCCATAACTCAAAACATAGTTGTATGTACATCAAATTGGCTAGGGCTAAGTCCTAACCTTCCAAAAGATAACTACTCACTATCCATAGCTAAGATAAAGTATAGATACATAAATTAGAGACAAATAGGAGAAGAGATAACCAAAGAGTCCTAAAAGCTCTAAGCTCTTCAAGCTCTCATTCTTTTCTTGATCCAAATATGCTCATATACTCCAAGAACTTGAGTCACCCACCTTAGGCTTAGGAGAAGATGGTGTAAATAAAAGTATGGTGGTGGTGATAGAGGTTTTCAAGCCTTTTGGTGGTGCTAATGGGTGTTTGAGAGGTGGAAGAGATGGCTATATGTGTTGGGTATGGATGGAGGCCTAAGAGAGAGACTAAAACTATGAAAAACTAAGAAATGAGGTGAGTTGTGTGTGGGTGTAGTAGGGAGCTCGACCCTTATAACTTTGGATGAGATATTTTGGCATCAAATAATTCAAAATTAAGGTTAGACATGATCCACAATTTTAGGCTTTACTTAGTAGTCCAAAGATGACTCACCAAGCATGTGAGTGACACATGTCTCTACCAAAATATCTTCTCCCTTGGGCTAGTGGGCTTAGACTTGGAATACTTGGGCCTTAAAACATTCCGGCAAGGGGTCACAGGGGTCGACCATTGACTGGCAGTTGACTTTTTGTCATTTTCTCGATTTTGCTCCTTCTTCTCCAA
Source organism: Geum urbanum (assembly GCA_946800695.1). Classification (NCBI taxonomy): domain Eukaryota; kingdom Viridiplantae; phylum Streptophyta; class Magnoliopsida; order Rosales; family Rosaceae; genus Geum; species Geum urbanum. The sequence goes on along the minus strand of OX327007.1, from coordinate 40,290,613 downwards.
ATGCTTAGGAAACTTGCTTGACTTCTTCAAAAAGTGATTAATCTCCATCTTTTAGCTTATTTCCTCGCAAACTCTCAATTTCTTAGCATAACAAGGAAACTTATTAAAAATAATGCTTTATTCATAAAAAAACAAGTTATATGCATAAAGTTAGGAGTATAATAGGCGCATAATTATGGTCCTAACAATTATACCCAATTCAAGTAACTCTAAATCATGAAGTGCTCATGTGATAAGATTGAGACGTTCACTTTATGGATTGAAGCAATCGGGTCGGATGTGTGATACGTGTCTAAGTGACTACTTGATTGGAAAAGGATACAAGAATGATGATTTATGCCCATGTGTATTCATCAAATGAACAAGTTCAAGATTTGTAATTGTAGCAGTCTATGTAGATGATATGAACATCATCGGGTCTTTTGATAAGATTAATGAGACAGTTGGCTACTTGAAATCCGAGTTTGAGATGAAAGACTTTGGTAGGACTCGATTTTGTCTCATTTTAGAGTTGGTAAAATTCTTATTCACCGGTCTGCTTATGTCCAAAATCTGCTCAGGCTATTTAACATGGACAAAGTACATCAACTGTTGTTCGTAGGTTGGAACCCAAGAAAGATTTGTTTCGTCTGAAAGATGATGATGAAAAACTTGATCTACGCATTTTAGGCGTATTAATTAATATATTTTCTCTACATTTTTACTTTGTTAATTGCTTAGTTTTATTAGTTTTGATTCATTTTGTTGTTTTTAGGTTTTTGTCAAAAGAGACGGAGTAAAGAGGTCTACAAGTATTTGAGGCATGGTAAAATGGAGCAAAAAGAGGAGTAAAGAAATGTTGCCGAAATTCCATGGATCTTGAAGAAGAACAAATGAAAATGATGCAAATAAAGAAGAAGACATTTCTCCTGCGCGATCCAGGAAAGCACATGCTTGCCAAATTAATAAAGGACCATTGGGCCAAATTTTTGGAAAACATTCCAAGATGATATGGATATGATTTGAAGCCCAAAATATGTGCAATTAAGTGGTATTTTCGGACAAGAAGAATTGGAGAGCAAGAAATCCAAGATTTGATAAATTGAGATTCCTAATACTTAAAAAGGAAGGAAATCTGAAGTTACTGGACAGCAGACTTCTACAAGCTGTAGAAATCACGGATCAACTCCGATTGAGGTGATTAAGGAAAATATTTTATAGCCCTCGGAAATATCTTTCCAATTCCTTAAGAATCATGCAATTCGGATATGTATAACTCAAGAAAATCGCGTTTTACTACAGCAGGTCAGATTTCACCGAAATAAATGTGGACTTCTTGTTATGGTAGGAAACAACCTACCATTCTCCTATATAAAGGGGATCTCGGCCTCAAAGCAGATAATCACTTATTCTATAGCCTATGCTCTGCCAAATACTCTCCTCCTCCCCATAAATTAAGCCGACATCCTCAAGGAGCTTACTACGCCATCAAACCGCCACACCTTCACCTTCACCGACACATAGGGGATTCCGAACGTCATCCACCAAAGAAGTCTAGTTCTCTTGAGTATCCATAGGAGATTCCGAAGATATAAAAGTGTAACAATGACCTCTTTACTCCGTAGTCTCTTTTTGTTTATGAAACTTGTTTGTGTGTTTTGGATGATTGTATTTCGGTTTTATTACATGAGTAAATTTCAATGACTTTTCCAGGTGTTCCTTATTCTAGATTTCAATTTGCATGAAGATAATTGGTTCTTAATGCTTTGGTTTTGATTTAGAGGATTCCTAGTCTAGATCAATGGTGTTTAGGGGATGCCTAGCACAAAATATGAATTATGCATGTTTAATCGAAATTTAGGGTTATGGGATTTCGGTAGTGTTGTTATTTGCATGTGTTAATAAATGAGTTAGATTATGGAATAAGTTGATCACTTGTATATAATTAATTAGGTTTTCTTTTTGTTTCAAAACATCACTACAACATTTCTTCCCATTGCCGGCGACTTTTATGTCGCCGGCAATGTTTTTGGACATTACCGGCGATTTTTGCCGGAAAAATCGCCGGTAATGTCTTTTTTTTTTTTTTTTTAGACATTGCCGGCGACATACATTTATGTCGCCGGTAATGTCTCGATTGTAATGACATTGCCGGCGACATAAATGTATGGCGCCGGTAATGTAAAAAAAAAAAAAAAAAAAAGACATTACCGGCGACATAAATGAAGTCGCCGGTAATGTCTTTTTTTTTTTTTTTTTTTACATTACCATCGAGAGATTGCCGGCGACGGACATTACCGGCGAAAAAAATCGCCGGTAATGTAAAAAAAAAAAAAAAATAAGACATTACCGGCGATTTTTCCGGCAAAAATCGCCGGTAATGTCCAAAACATTGCCGGCGACATAAAAGTCGCCGGCAATGGGTCAATTTCTTGTAGTGCATGGTATGTGTTTTAGGATCTTCTACGTGTTTGCTTGTCTATGAGTCAATGCATATTAGAGTTCTAGGATTATGTGCTATGTTTGAGACGTTTTTAGTAAATAAATTAGGTAATTAAAAAAAAACTTTCAAACCCCCCATACCTTTTATTTTATGTTTACAAACGTTTTCATGCATTAGTACCCTCAATCCCCGGTTAAGAACGATCCCTACTTATCAATGCTACATCTACAAAGAAGGGTTTTAAATTGCATACGTGTGAAGTATGTGTTGAGTGTCAACTTTGTGTTAATATTTGATGCATGTTTTACGCGTTATCAGAACTCTTGGGAGATGAGGTTCCATATCTTAGTGTTATTGGAGCTTTGTTATATTTAGCTCAATGCACACGTCCAGACATTGCCTTCTCTATGAACTTACTAGCTAGGTTTAACTCTGCACATACGCAACGTTATTGGAATGAAGTAAAGCATATCTTCAGGTACTTGAAATGATACATTGACTTTGGCTTATTTTTTCCCTGCAAAGAAGCAAGAGAGTCTTGAAATTCCAGAAAATGGAATTGTTGAAACGTAGCTTCCTGATTCTGCCCAGTTCGACCCGTCGAAATTGGATCTTGACCCATTGAACCATGCGTTCGAGATGATTCTGCTAGAGTCATTCGACCCGTCGAAGGTCGGTCCCTGAACCGATCAGAAGATGTCTCTCGACCCATCGAATGACCTTCTGTCTGCAAGCACTGATCCACCTTTCAGTGTAGTCTCCTACTCCAAGACACCGTGTGATGTGTTGGTAGAATTTGCTGATGCTGGGTATCTCTCTGACCCGCATAGAGGACGTTCCCAAACTGGTTATGTATTCACCATGGAGAACACGACAATTTCTTGGAGATCTATAAAGCAAACCATTGTTTATACTTCCTCGAATCATTCTGAGATCATAGCTCTGCATGAAACTGTCAAAGAGTGTGTCTAGCTTAAGTCAGTAATACACCATAGTAGTGGATTACCATCTACTATGATATCACCAACTTGTATCTTTGAGGATAATGTTTCTTGCATTGAGCAGATGAAGTTGGATTACATCAAGAGTGACAATACTGAGCACATTTAGCCGAAATACTTATTCAATCTGCAACAACAACAGTTATTGAATATCCATGTGAGCTAGATTGGTTCACCAAGTCACTATTGAATTGGATGATCCCACATTGAAATATGATAAGATAAAATACAGCTTAAATGAGGATGTACTATTCCTAATTGTACCGAGGCCTTTTGTGAATAAAACTCAACATTTTAAAGGTGGTTAAGTTTGGACAATATCGGTACAATGACCGACCCCGCATGTCACGCTTATCACAATTCAACTTGGTATCAGAGCCACACCCGCACACCCACACGCACACCAAGAGATGATAGGTCACACCTGGCATACACACCACACATACACCACGTACAATGGCTCACACTCTCGTTCACTAAGATTTCGATGTGAATCCCGAACTTGGTGGCACGTGCTAATCTTGTAGTCTGAGGTTGTACGTGGGGGGGGGGGAGCATTGAATTGGAGGATCCCATATTGAATCATGATAAGATAAAATACAACTTAAATGAAGATGTACTATTCTTAATTGTACCGAGATCATTTGTGGATAAAACCCAACACCTTAAAGGTGGTTAAGTTGGGACAATAGGTGGCACAATAACAGACCCCGCATGCCACACTTATCACAATTCAACTGCCACTTCCTAAATCTACATTTGTGAAACATGTGAGACGCATTGGAATGCGAAAGTTATCTGAACTCTAAGATTGAGTTACCAATCAGGGGGAGCCACATTTTGATAGACATAAGGGGGAGTCTACATCACATGAAGTACCTTTTGTAATTGATGCATTGTACTCTTTTCCTTTCGACCAAGCTTTTGTTTTGCCCATGAGGTTTTTGTTTGCTTGATAAAGTTTTCAGAGAGGCAACAAGTCATGCATCATACATTAAGAGCTCGACACAAGGGAAAATGATTAAGGAAAGTATCTTCCGTATCTTCCGGTGTGTGTCTTGTTCTAATTAGATTAGAAGTAGAGATTCTAACAATTCTTAGTTTATAGGGATACTGATTGTAATTTATTGTAATATCTGTATTTAAGGTTATTTATCAATAAATAAAAATACAGTTCTCAACCTACATTGATTGTATTTTATATTTATCCTTTAACATTGGATACATTTTTTCCTTAATTTTCACAAGTATAAACGAGAGAAAATGAGAGGACTTAAAAATCCTGAACTCTTACCATTGAAGCCAACATTTTACCGTAAAATAACTGCCCCTTTCATCTTATATTCCAACTCATATCAAAATTTACCACAACCAAGCTCGGACCTTCACCTCTCTCTCTCTCTCTAACTAACTGCATGTTGTTTTCCAGGTTTGTGTCTCAAATATTTGCTTTCTCTATCCAGTTACTGTTCTTCGATAATTATGTTTTGGATATGTCCTTATTCCCATTGTTTTTTTTCCTTTCCTTAAACTTATGATTTTACAGTTCGTGTATCTAATATCCTACCTTATACATCAGCCTTTTGAATTTTCTAGCTAGGCTTGGTCTTCTTGCACGCAATATTGAAAATGTGCAACTCTGGCTTCTCTTCTGTAACATGCTAGCTATTTGATCATGCAGATAACCTAGCAACAATGGCTTCAGAATCTGTTTTTGCTTCTGCTTTGGAAGGGATGAAACACGTCAAATCTGAAAATGGAGACATGCTCACCAAGCCTTTCTTGGATGTATGCAAACTTTTGCTACCTGTTTTAAGTATTCATTTTGATATTCCATTTACCCCGTAACTTGTTTGAATTTAATGCCAGTTTCTTCCATTTCTACCGGATTGATTAGCTCTCCCTTTCTTCAATTATACCAGATAAGTTTGGAACAGCAATGTCACCTGTGAAAGCTGATGTTGGCAACGATATATGGGTAACGGGCTATTCTTTATGTAACTATTTCCAGAAGCAAGTCTTCTTTGTTCTGTAATGTTTGCAATATTAAGATTTCATGCTGATCATAACATTACAGAGATTGGATGATAAGTACTTAACCAACCCATCAGAATTCAAGATGTTGTTTAGTCTAATCCGGCTTGAGATTGACGATAAAACAGCGAAATCTTCATCAAGTTGCACAAATGCTCTACTATGGCTAACCAGGCATGTTTCATTGTCATTGTTTTTTATTTTTCAAAAGGTTTGATCAGAAGGTAGGTCCTTACGTTTTCTCCGAAAAATTGAATGTTGTTATGTGCACATTTTCAGCGCCATGGATTACTTGGTGGAGCAGTTTCGGAATCTTGAGTGTCGGAAAAAATGTGAAACAAAACTTGTGGGGAGAAGATGTTCGTTCTGTTGCATACTTGATCAATCGAACTCATTCCCATGTGATTGAATTTTAAAATCCTTATCAGAAGTTGCATCATTTGCTGAATTGCCATCTTTGTCAAATTTGGAGCCACGAGTTTTTGAGTGTACTGTGTATATTAACATCTACAAACAACTTAGAGGCAAGCTTGATCCATATGCTGTGAAGTGCATCTTTATTGGATATACAAAAAGGATATCGTTGTTATGATCCAATTCTCAACAAAATGCATGTTTCGTTGGATATCTCATTTCGTGAATCTGAACCATATTACTCAGGGCGAGCTTTAGAGTCTTCCCTTTAGGGGGAGAACAATGTGTGTGAAGGAAATCCTCTGAACATTCTGAAATTTGAAGAATTTGAGAATTTGGAGAGAAGTTTCGAAGTAGCTGAATCGGACCCGAGAGCCTCCTTCGATGGATCGAAGGACACTCTCTATCCATCAAAAGATGCTCTTGAATCGGACCAAAGAGCCTCCGAAAATCTCGATTCATCAAAGCTTGCACCTGAAATAAATCTGAGAGATACCTTTGATGGATTGAAGAATGCTCTCGATCCATCGAGGACTGGACCTGAATTGAAACGTCACATGCAGTTCAACCTTTATCTGAATTGAGATCTCATGAAGACCCCCCTTCTACTCCATCAACTGAAGAGTCTTCCTAGAATGTGTCACCTGAGGTATGTACTGATAATATTGAATCAGATACTATAGAATTCATTCATAGGAGATCTCAACGAGAAACAAAGGGGATTCCAAAGAAGCAATATGGGCCTACTATAGAAGCCAAAGCCAAATATCTTATTGCTAGCTTTGTATCTCACCATAGGTTGTCTAGATCACATACACTTGTTGTTAAACAATTATCTACAATATCTATTCCCAGTAATATACATAATGCCTTGGCAGATCCAAAGTGAAAACAGACTATGAATGAAGAACTGAAGGCTTTGCAAAGGAATGAAACTTGGGAGACTATTCCTGCACCACTTGGAAAGAAGACTGTTGGATGTAGATGGGTATTTACCATGAAGTTGAACGCATATGGCAACATTGATCGATATAAAGCTCGTCTAGTTGCTAAAAGTTATACTCAACGATACGGAGTGGATTATCATGAGACATTTGCTCCAGTAGCAAAGATTAGTACTATACATATTCTCATTGCTTTCGCAGCTCGACAGAACTGGCTATTGCACCAATTTAATGTGAAGAATGTTTTCCAGAATAGGGATTTAGAAGAAGAGGTATATATTAATATTCCTCCAGGTGTTAACTGTAAGCCATGTGATGTTTGAAAAGTCTGCAGATTGAAAAAGTCATTGTATGGTTTGAAGCAATCTCCTAGAGCTTGGTTTGAGAGATTTTCTGGAGTCATGAAGAAATTTGGATATCGGCAGAGTAACTCTGATCATACCTTGTTCACTAAACGCAAGAGTGGTAAGATCACTGCTCTGATTGTATATGTGGATGACATGGTTGTTACAGGTGATGATCCTAAGAATTTGAGATGAAGGATTTGGGTCCGCTGAAATATTTCTTGGGAATTGAAGTTGCTAGGTCCAATTTGGAAATCACCTTGTTACAACGAAAGTATGTGCTTGATCTTCTTACTGAGACCGAAATGTTGGATTGTAAACCTGCTCGTACGCCCATTGAGATGAATCACAAGCTGAAATTATGTCCTAGACAGGTTCAAGAAACAAAGGCAGATATCAACGATTAGTAGGGAGGTTGATCTATTTGTCACATATTTGTCCTGATATTGCATATGTTGTAAGTGTTGTCAGTTCATGCATGATCCTAGTGAAGAGCATATGTAAGCTGTGATGCGAATACTCAGGTACTTAAAGTCTGCAACTGGAAAAGGTCTACTGTTTTTCAAGGATGGTGAGTTTGGTGTCACAGGATATACTGATGGAGATTGGGCTGGTGACAAGACTAATAAGACGTCTATATTAGGCGTTTAGTTACTTGGCGCAGTAAAAAGAAGAACGTGATTGCCCGCTCTAGTGTTGAAGTTGAATATCGTGGAATGACACATGATGTATGTGAATTGTTATGGATTCATAATATGTTGAAGGAGTTAGGCTATAGACTTCGAAAGGTTATGGATTTACATTGTGACAATACTGCTGCAATTGAGATTATTATAATCCTGTACAGCATGATAAAACTAAGCATGTGGAGATTGATGAACATTTTATCAGAGATAATCTTGATAAGAAGGTTATACAATTCCCGTTTGTGACGTCTAAAGAACAGTTGATGGATGAACTCACTAAAAGGTTGTCACACCAAGCATTTGCAGGATTGATTGACAAGTTGAGCATGATTAACATATATGCACCAACTTGAGAAGGAGTATTTGAAAAAATATTGTGAATGTTCTATTATAATTACAATTAATTGCTGTAGACGTGATATGAATTTGTAAATATTTTTTCTTATTAGGAAATCACTTATATACATCTATATTAACTCCAACTTAGAATGAATGCAAGAATTGAATTCTCCCTAAAATATTTTTTAACTTTGAGGATAATCCAGACTGGCCATTGACAAAAGCTTGTACAGAAGTCTACAACAAGACCTAAAAAAAATGGCATAACTGGGTAGCCATATCTGGTTTTAGGGTAAGAAATCACAATCTCTTCTGAATTTTCATCAGATACTGTTTATTTGCAGAACTGCTAGTTTTCTAAATTCAGAGTTTAAACTTTCTAAGGCAGATCGAAGTAGAATCGAGTTGTTTTAGTGATAGGTTATTCTTTGTATGCAGGATTTTATCATTACTTAACCGCAACAACCTAGAAAATCGTCTGTAATTCTAAGACAAATATACTCTTGGCAGTGGCATTACCCATTTCGCCAATTAGGAAGACCGTCTAAGTGATGCATAAATTTCATACATAGTCTTATCTAAATCATGATAACACAAATAAATTGTCTTATCTAAATGATGGTGACACTACTAGGTTGGAATTAAGCTTGCTCCAGAGAGGAAGAGATTCTTTGAGATATTAGGCGAAACTCCAGATTTGAGTTCTGATATCAGAAGTTCTGCACAAGTTTCTCTCCACTTCTAGAAGAAAATCAGAAGTTCCTTGTACGTGTATTCAAGTTCATGTGGTTATGGTTTTGGTTGAGATTATCATATGGTTTTGTTTCTGATCAGATTTTATGCCTTATAATGTTGTCTCAGGACTGTTGGGATGGACAATTTGAAAGCTTAATACAACTAATCCAGATTGGTGATGCTGTATATATTAGTAGATTTACGTTTCCAATTTTCTTCCATATGTGTATATTTCAGGTGGAAAGTGGGTTAGAAAGAATATTCATATTGTAATTAGAATTAATTTCTGTAGATGTGATAGGATTGTATAAATATATTTTCTTTTTGGGAAACTACTTGTAAAACTATATTAACCCAAAATTAGGAGGAATGAAATCATTGAATTCTCCTTGAAATACTTTTCTACTTGGTATCAGAGCCAAATTCCTGAAATTTGAAAACCCTAAATGAAATTGAATCAAATTGAAAACTCAGAATCACCACACACAAAAATTCCGCTGCACTTGAATCTGTAACTGTACTTTGAACGCTTGAAGAGATGAAGGGTGAACAAAACATATTTGCTGAAGATGCAGGAGCACTCGTTCCCAACAGCGGAGCAATCGTTGTGCAAATCATTCATAATCATCAATACTATCATAACACTATTCAAGACAACTCCTCTTTTCCCATCGGCGAGCTCCTCACTGAAACCAACTATTCTAGTTCGTCTTGATTTATTGAAGGACGGAACAAGCTTGACATTCTCACAAAAAACCCTCTTGTCGTTGCCTCTACAAAATATCAAATATGGGCAATCGACAATGGCAAGGTGAAGTGCTGGCTTAGTGAAAATATGTTCCCTAGAGTGAGGAAGCGGTACCTCCGATTGCCAATAGCTAAGGCGATCTGGGATGCCTTGTAGAAGACATACATGAATCAGATGAAACCCAAATTTTTGAGTTTCATTGTCTCTGTTATACGACGAAGCAGAATGGAAGACCTCTTTCGACATACTATAATGAACTTGTCAATGGCTGGATGAGATGGATGAGCGCATGACACACTCTCAAGACACCATTGATGGTGTTGTGAATGAATCTTCCTGTATAACCTGCCAACGAGTTTACATGTTCTTAATGGGAGTTGATGCTGAATTCAATCAAATATGTGAAGAACTCTTTAGGAGGGAACAAAAGTTGGACCTTGATCAGACATATGCTCATGTCAGACGCTTTCAAAGCAACCAGACCTCCCTTTCTATAACTCCACATGATGCCTCTGTCATGGCAGCTTTTTCCTCCTCCTCAAACGCCACTCAATCATAGTGACGACAGGCCCCCCTAGATTCTCTGGTCCTCCTCGTTCTGGTGGAAAGCCTCCAGCCAAATTCCCCAATCTCACATGTACCCATTGCAATGAGATTGGCCATACAAAAGAGCGGTGCTATAAACTCATTGGGTATCCTGAATGGTGGGACTTCTCCCCAAAGTTGCGTAAGAACATCCCCAAAGTAGCTGTAACCACCACATAATCATCTGAACAACAACCATCTGCACTCATCGTTGAAATAGGTAAAGAAAGTAAGGCATCTTCTCTCACCACATTATCTGTGGATAGATCTTGAATAATTGATACTCGTGCAACTGACCACATGAAAAATAACTCTAGTGTTGTTGATACCCTTAAAACTTCCCATGAATATGTTGTCTCTACTGCTAATGGTTCTCCTTCTCCTGTTTTTGGTGAAGGATATGTGCAACTCTCTAATGAATCAACCATTGATTATGTCCTTGTTGTTCCCTCTTTAGCATATAACCTATTATCTGTAAGTCAAATCACTAATGCCCTCTCTTGCTCTGTAATCTTTTGTCCTGATTTCTATATTTTTCAAAATATTCTGACAAGAAGGACTCTCAGTTATGGTCTTAGAAGGGAGAAATTGTACTACTTGGAGTTGACAAGTAGTAGGCACAAACAGTTGAGTCAAGCAAATAGTATCAGAAGTCTAAATAAAGTCAAAGAAGTGGTATGGTTATGGCATCATCGCTTAGGCCAATTGAATTTTAGATATCTTAGGAAGTTACAACCTCAGTTGTTGAAGAGTTAGATTTCAAGTGTGATATTTGTGAACTAGCCAAGAGTCATCGTATTACAATAAATGTTTGGTTCCTTTCATGAAAATTCATTCTGATGTTTGGGGTCCTGCAAGAATTTCTTCTCGTTTTGGATATCGTTACTTTGTGACTTTTATTGATGAATGCACCAAAGTGACATGGGTCTCCTTAATGAAGTGCAAAAGTGAAGTGTTTGCAAGATTTACTGAATTTCACAAGGTGGTGGCAGCCCAGTACAGGCAATAGATCCAAATACTTCAATCTGACAATGGTGGAGAATATGTGAATGGTGAGATGTCATCATACTTGGGCATTCATGGGATTAGGCACCATACGTCTATTGCCTATACTCCTCAACAAAATGGACTAGCTGAAAGAAAAAACCGGCAGTTGATGGACGTTGTTCGTGATTTATTGTTTGGTATGAATGTCCCTCACAATATATGGGGAGAAGCTGTATGTTCTACTGCATACTTAATCAATCGCACACCTTCTCTTGTGATTGAGTTTCAGAATCCTTATCAAAAGTTGCATTAGTTGTTGAATGTGTCATCTTTGCCAAATCTAGAGCCTTTAATCAATCACACACCTTCTCATGTGATTGAGTTTCAGAATCCTTATCAGAAGTTGCATCAGTTGTTGAATGTGTCATCTTTGCCAAATCTGGAGCCAAGAGTTTTTTGGGTGTACTGTGTATGTTTACATTAACAAAAAATTGCAGGGGAAGCTTGATCCTTGTGCTGTGAAGTGTGTTTTCGGTAGATATGCTGAGTTCCAAAAAGTTTACCGCTGTTATGATCCAGTTTTGAACAAAATGCATGTTTCTCTAGATGTCTCGTTTCATGAATCTGAACCTTTTTACTCATGGGGAGTTTCAGAGTCTTCCCTTCAGGGGGAGAAAAGTATATGTGAAAGAAATCCTCTTAATCTGAAAGAATTTGAAGAATTGGAGAGTTTGGAAAGGAGACTTGAAGCTGGAGATAAGAAAGAATATGCAGAAACCCCGTTCGAACAACAGAACCAAAACCGGGCAGAAAGTGAAATGACCCAACCCCGATTTAGTTTCCTAAACCGGAATCAAACCCCTTTTGAAAACACGAACTTGCAAAAACCACAAAAAAAAATTTCGGCAGAGTTTTGCTATAACGTGGAATTGCCATTAACCTACACCCGAAAACACACTTCATCCTATGCCACAAAAGTCAAACCGTGGGCACCAATCTCATCCGGATTTCTCAATATCATAACAATAATGTAAAGTAATAAGCAAAGCTGTACTTTACAGAAATCCAGAGAAAAACATATAAAAGTATAACATCAGAGTAATCAGAGCGACCTCTAGTATATATATACAAAATATACAACAGTAGGCTAAACAAGAAACCTACTGGAAAAGGAAGGTAGCTCGAACACTAAGCCTCCGACTGCGACGTGTGACACCAGAATCTGAACTGCAAACTGGGCACGGAAACCGAAAAGCCCAGGGGAAAGGCAAATAAAATCGTTAGAGTGAGTGGACGAAAATAATCATATGCCTTTCACCATTTATATAATATAAAAACAATGCGAGTTCTTAGAATGAATGGAGGTGTCAGGCGAATCTCTCAAGCCCGACGGTCAGACGAATCTCTCAAGCCCGATGGTGATAAACTAGGCGAATCTCTCAAGCCTAGTGGGCACATCAATGGAATCTCTCAACCCTGGAACTGGACTATCAGTGATCAGCCGAGTAGCCAATGCATCGATGCTAAGTAAATGTCATCACCATATAAAATATAAAACAATACCTCCAAAAACAATAAATAATATCAATACTGTACTGGAAATAAATACTGAAATCAAAAACTCGCTATGACAATGTAAATAAAAGTCCACTCACAGATAGCTCAACCCGCAACCGCGCTAATCACGAGATCCGGCGGAAGATCCCTCGCCCAACGTACGATCTCGATCCCCTGAATAATCACAAAATATAACTGATCAAAATTACAATTCATACTCTGTACCACACCTCGGAAACCAACCATTTCCGGAAACATATAACCCATGTACAAAATAATCGACGAAAATCTCCAAATTCTCCACATAAACCCTCGACTAAAAATCCGGTATCCAAATCAACTCGAAAACCTCAAGGTGATGATCGGGGCGCGATTACGAGCAAACCGGCATAAAACTTGTCAAATTTCAAAAAGTCAACACCTCGCTATAGCTCCGCCGGCGACGCGCCGTCACCGGAGGAATTTCCCGGTGAGGAAAACCCAGTTTTCTTCTCCTCCTCGAGCCCAACACATCTCACAACTACGGCCTCCTCCAATTCCGCCGTGAATTGCCGGAATTCAGCTCGAAAGTCACAAAATCCCAATCCGGCCGGCGACCCTGTTCTCCGTCGAAACTCCGGCCACGGCGCACGGCGGCCCTTGAGGCCACACCCAAACGCATCGCTTTAGCCCCACGAGTCAAACCTCCCTAATCTCCGGCCACCACCGTGGCCGGAGCACCACTGTCCGTCGACCCCGAAACCACAAAACTTTAAGCTTCTCGTTCTCCCTCAATATCTCACCAAATTTCACAAATCAAAGTGCTAAACCATAGGAAATCAAGAGGAGAATCGAACCATACCCAAATCGGAGCCGGAGGTGGCCGGAAATGAAAAGTCGTCGGCGAGTCAAACGGTGGTCCGTTTCTCCCTCGGTCAACGCGGGTCCACGCCAATTTCTTGGTCAACGACGGTCAAACTTCCCGAACAGTGTTTTTCGATAATTTTTTGACTATTCCGATATTTATACTCACGGTTTGATACGATCGACGGTCCAAATCGAATCGCATCCATGATTCGGATAACTCAAACTCAAACGGATAAACACGACGAAATTACGCGATTTCAAATATTCATAACATATTCCTCGGTTATCGAAACAATTATCCGAAACCGCCCACGAACTCGAAATCACACGTACTACAATTATCGTGAAAAGACTCAACTCAAATTCTCGCCCGATAATTAAGTCGTGAACCAAACCGCCAATTCAATTAATTTACGAAAAACTGTGATTACTCGTAAACTTGCGGACTAAGTCGATTAACGTGTTAATTCTGATTCGGGTCGTCACAAAAGTTGTTCTTCGAATCGTCGAGCAACATCCTTGACTCGTTGAAGGATGGCACTGAAATTGAACAAAATGTGTATTTCGACCGGTCGAACGATATTTTCAACCCATCGAATAATGGAACCAGAATGGTACAAAATGTTGCTTTTGACCTATCGAGCAACATCCCCAACCCATCGATTAATGAATCTGAAACACCACAAAGTGAAGTCCAATCTCATGGAGACTTCCATTCTACTCCATCAACTGAACAGTCTTCCCAGAATGTCTCACCTAAGGTACATACTGATAACATTAAATTGGGTAGTGTAGAAGTTAGTATGCCTAGGAGGTCTCAACGGGAAACAATATGAACGAACCATAGAAGCCAAAGCCAAATAACTTATTGCAAGCTTTGTATCTCACCATAGGTTGTCTGGATCACATGCACTTATTGTTAATCAATTATCTATAGTATCTATTCCCAGTAATGTGCAGGATGCCTTGGCGGATCCGAAGTGAAAGCAAGCTATAAATCAAAAATTAGAAGCCCTACAAAAGAATGAAACTTGGGAGACTATTCCTGCACCACCTGGAAAGAAAACAGTTAGATGTAGATGGGTGTATACAGTGAAGCTAGAGGCATATGGAAGTATTGATCAATTTAAAGCATGTCTGGTTGCGAAAGGCTACACCCAACGGTATGGAGTGGATTATCATGAGACATTTGCTCTGGTGGCAAAAATCAGTACTGTACGCATTCTCATTGCCTTAGCAGCTCGACATGATTGGTCATTACATTAATTTAATGTGAAGAATGCTTTCTTGAATGTAGATCTAGAAGAAGAAGTATACATGAATATTCTTTCAGGTGTCAATTGTGGGCCATGTGATGTTGGAAATGTGTGTCGACTGAAGAAGTCTTTGTATGAATTGAAGCAATCTCCAAGAGGTTAGTTTAGAAGATTTTATGGAGCTATGAATAAGTTTGGATATAGACAGAGGAACTCTAATCATACATTGTTCATCAAACGCAAGGGTGGTAAGATTACTGCTCTGGTTATATATATGTGGATGATATAGTTGTTATTGGTGATGATCGAGTTAAGATGGAAAATTTGAAGAAACGTTTGTCCCAAGAGTTTAAGATAAAGGACTTGGGTCCGTTGAAGTATTTCTTGGGGATAGAAGTTGCAAGATCCAATTTGAGAATCACTTTGTCACAATGAAAGCATATGCTTGATCTTCTTGCTGAAACAAGAATGCTGGATTGTAAACCTGCTAATACTCCTATTAAGATGAATCATAAGTTAAAGTTGTGTCCTGGTCAAGTTCTAACAAACAAGAGCAAGTATCAGAGGTTAGTAGGAAGATTGATCTAGTTATCACATACTAGACCTGATATTGCATATGATGTAAGTGTTGTCAATCAGTTCATGCATTATCCAAGTGAAGAGCATATGGATGCTATAATGCACATCCTCAGGTATTTGAAGTCTGCAGCTGGTAAAGGCTTACTATTTTCAAAGAATGGTGAGTTTGGAGTTACAGGATATTCTGATGCAGATTGGACAGGTGATAAGACTAATAGGGCATCTACTTCTGGGTACTTCTCCTTTATTGGCGGAAGTTTAGTATCTTGGCACAGTAAGAAGTATAATGTGATTGCCCGTTCTAGTGCTGAAGTTGAATACCGAGGAATGACAAATGGAGTATGTGAACTGTTGTGGATTCGGAATGTATTGAATGGGCTAGGTTTCACGCTCCATAAGGACATAGATTTGCATTGTGACAATACTGCTGCAGTTGAGATTGTTCATAATCCTATACAGCATAATCGAACCAAGCATGTGGAGATTGATCAACATTTCATCAGGGATTACCTTGATAAGAAGTTTATACGGTTTCCATTTGTAGCTTCTACAGAACAATTGGCATATGTACTCACTAAGAGGTTGTCATACCAAGCATTTGCAGGATAGATTGACAAATTTGACATGATTGACATTTATGCATCAACTTGAGGGGGAATGTTGGAAATAATATTCTTATTGTAATTAGAATTAACTTTTGTAGATGTGATATGATTGTGTAAATATCTTTTCCTTTTGGGAAACCACTTGTAAAACTGTATTAACCCCAAAATTAGAATGAATGAAATCATTAAATTCTCCCTAAAATACTTTTCTACTAAATGTATTTACATCGGGGATCTTTGTAATTAAGCATTGTATGTAAATTATTGCCAAATATGAACCAGTTGGTATAATCTGATTAGAGGTTGACCGATAAACAAAATAACGATTAACAAATAACCAAATTTATGTGGCAAATCTTGTTCACCAAATAAGCAGCAGGACGATTCGTACATTTGCTTACTCTAGTTCCACGTCTTGTGCTTCAAAGAAAAGAGCGTATACCTCCTGTTACATATATATGCACATGACCACGTTAAGCCAGAATCATCTAGCTATACCATATGAGTTGCTCAGCCTTCCCATGTTTGTTCAACACGAAGTCTTTTTTTTTTTTTTTACCATTTCCATTTCGCGCAACATAAAGTTACACATAACTTCTATGAGTTTTATCCTAACATGTAATTACCAATAGGAGGTTCCCATCATCTAATTAAAACTAGTAATTTATATTAAAAAAAATTAAAAGATCGTCATTTTCTTTTAACAAGAGAATAGGCAACAAACCATATATTGAAACTCAATATGCATCTACCAGTCATTTGGCCTCTCCTCAAATGACCAGCTACGGCACTTCCCATCTAAATTTAGCTAAGACAAAGATTCTTATTTGTCATTTGTTCTCCTATATTTTCACACCGAAAACTGCGATCTACTCATGGTGATCAACAACGTGGTTAAGGCAATTAAAAACGCAATGCATTACCATCGGAATGGTTTACTTTAATTAAGCATGAATTGTTTGGTCAGTTCATCCATTTTCTCATCACTTGCCCTCCTCCTCTTGACACATTTGTCAAAAGCTAGCTGTTAATAGTTTCTTAACATGCACTTTCTTTTTTTCCTTTTCTTCAAAATTTTTCTTCCCCATCCACCAAAGTTCATAAAAAGAGAAAAATCACATGTATGTATTCCATGCATACCGTATTGAATTTCTGGACATTCTTTGTTTCTTTAGGATAGTAGTTTGAATCCTCCAACTTCCGATATGGGGATGTAAATTTTGACCTTGCAGACAGGTTTTCCTACAGAGGTTAGCCACATATAGATCCTCTCGAATTAACTTGACCAGTACTATCATTCACGAAAGTTTATATGCTTGCTCATATATACATTTCTTTTCGGTTGTTACTGCCATGTGTTTCCCATTTCCTTTAGGGTTTGAGCACTCGTGGTTAACTTTCATGCATCTTGCTATTGTGACAGAACCACGGAGTGCAAATTTTGATTTATAGGTTATCTTTAGGAACTACTAATGGCGAGCAACAAAGAAAATAACTATAAGATGAAGGGCCTCTTAAAGAGCCTGAGATACATTTCTCAAATCTTTGGTATGTTACATTTCTGAATCCCTATGCTTTAAAAATTGAAGATTAATTTGTGAGATTGGCTTGAGATAGATGTACATACTCATACTCAAACATTGAATCTTGAGGTGATTGTAACTCATTTCTCAGATGACAATAAGAAAGACCAAGAGATACAAATTGGGTTTCCTACAGATGTAAAGCATGGGGATGATATAGGCTGGGATGGTCCATCAACTGCAAGTTATCCTAGCTGGGTACTTCTTTTAACTAGATTTTGTGTTCATGTTTTTTTCTTTCTTTCTATTTTCCTTGGCTTAAATTGTATGTTCATCATTTCATTGCAGATGAATGAGTTTCAAACTCCACCGGGATATGCATCAGGTCCTTTGTTGGGTCCGAATGCAGAAGCGAAAGAAGATAATGGGGTCAAATGGGTCTCTGAAGGTAATTCCTCATTTTCGCTTTACGCATATTAATTACCAAGCAATATAACACGGACTGACTTTCTAAAAGTGCAAATGATATAAGTTTCCTATTTTGTCGAGGAAATGGTTGATGATCAATCTTGCACCTTGTCTTAATCTAGACAAGGGTCGGAAGGGTTCACGGAGTGCGAAGTCTCCGGCACATGACTCCCCCGACGTGCCAAAGTCGTCAAGAAGGCAATCATCAAATGGGAATTTAGGAGGAGGTGGTGAAGGAACTGATTCCCCAAGGAAGGGAAAATCAGATAAGGATAAACCGAGGCGGAAGTCTTCTAAGAAGCAAACCTTAGAGGCATCGGATAGTAGTAACAGAGGCGCGCGGCAGCAAGCCACAGAAGGCAGCGAATCGCAACAAGACCTACCGGACATCCCCAAGAAATCGCGGCGGAAGAAATCTAAAGATGGCACCAGTGGAAGTTAATCAAGAAAATTAAAAGATGCCTCCTCCACAGCCAGGTGCAATGGCAATGAGCTAACTCAGAACCCTTTTCAAGATGCGGAAGACGAAGGGTTTACATAAAGTTGTTACACAAACTTGGTCAATATTAATGTTGTAGCTAGAACAATCTTCTTCACTCAGGCCAGCTATATAAAATTGTATCATCAGCAGGGAAGAGATGCCTAACATTTGTACAAGTTTGATTCTCCAAAGGAAACTATATAAGAGATAAAAAGGGATGAGCACATCCAACGATTGTGATTTAAACACACAAAAATTACGATAGGCTCGTGTTAATTACTTTCAATCGTAACCGTTGAATGGTTGAATGTGTTCATCCATTTTCATTCATTATATTATATCCCCTAAAACATCAAACCTCAGCATTTATAATTAATTTTAGCTCAATAAAGTTATTTCAATTTTTGAACACCTTTTCCATTTTCTGTTCCCAACACACATGTGGGCTTTTGGAGGAACAAAAGTGCCTTTCATAAAAGCGCATATGCTTTTCTCTGTCTTCATTATTTGACATCAATTATGCTTGAAATCACACAACAAGTCGAGACATTATTGACACTGCAAAGTTGCAAAGAGCAACTTTTCTGGGCAACCTTTTTCAGATTCTCTCTCCTTGTTCCTGAACTCACGTAGTTACCATAACGGTGCTATATTGCCAAGCTGGTTTTCTGATACCAACTCACTGTAAAGATCCGGCATTTATATATATTGCAATTGTATCTTGGGATCCGGAGTAATGAAAGCCATTGGATTAGCAATCTAACGGTTGGGGGTATCTGGATTTTCAATACTCTAATACTACAGAAATTTCGACAAGATTTGCATTTTTGCCTTCTATTTGGGTAAATGTGAGAAAGCTAAAACAGCCAAAACCAAACACAGCAAAGCTCAAGATAGACCACAGAAACTCAGCGAACACAAGAACCAAAGGAAATCAATTTCTTGCTGGGGACTCGATCAATCCCCATATGCAGGATGCAAGGTAAAAAAAAATGAAATTACCATAGCCAAAAGATAAAAACTGTCATTAATATCCACACTTTCCATAGAAAAGAAGTGCATTTTTACAGTCGCTGTATCATTTCCACTTTCACTACACATCCCAACTGCCCAAAACTCATGTCCAAGTCAAGACTAGCAAACCCTGTTCCTTTCTCTGTTAATTAGAAGGCCTACTAATTAATAATGCTCCTAAATCTCAACCTCTACGTACTTCTAATCCTAATCAAGCAAACGCATAATCATCATAAATAAAACCCCAGCATGCATTACCCTGGATGAATTAGCAACACCCTGCACTGATGATGAACAAGGATCTGTTGTGATACGAGCCGGATTGGGCTTCTGCGGCTTGTTGCTGCACGACTTCAATTCCCCAAGACTTGTTAAACCCCCTGCAAAGCCTAAACCCTGATCTTGCTCAACACATAGCTCTGGATTTCCACTCAACTTCATCCTGTGCCCAAATTTCCCCGAAGAAAATGAGACCTTCCCACTCAAGCTGTTGTTCTCCAAGTTAATCTCATTCACAGATTCCAAAAATCCAAACTCCAATGGCACAGTCCCTTCAAGCTTGTTATTATCAAGACCCAAGTACCTCACGTTTCTGAGATACACTCCCATTGAGGCTGGGATTTTCCCGACCAGGCCCATCTCCGACAGCTCAATACTCAAAATACCCCCGAGTTTGCTCCATATCTCCGGAATCTGCCCTCCCAGCACGTTCCCGCTAAGCGACACCGTTGTGAGCTGCGTCATCTCCGCCAAGAACAGCGGCAGGCCGGAGTTGTTGAAGCGGTTGTAGCTCAAGTCCAGCAGCTCCAGCCTCTGCAGATTCTTCAGGCTCTCCGGGATTTCTCCGGAGAAGCCATTCGAGCTCAGGTCGAGCTTCAACAGCTCCGGGAGATACCCCACCGTCTCAGGGACTCTTCCGGCGAAGGAGTTTCCGGCCAGGTCGAGAATTTTCAGCTTCTTCATTACTTCAAAGTTTACCGGAATCTCGCCGGCGAGGTGGTTGCGGGAGAGAGTCAGCTCCTCGAGGTTGACCATTCCGGCGAGAGCGGAGCTCGGAATGTCGCCGTTGAGTCCGTTTCCGGTCAGGACTGCCCTTCTGAGGTTGGTGTAATTGCGTAAAATGCCACTGAGCGGGGAAACGAGAGACGGGTTGTCGATGAAGACGAGCTCCTCGAGACCCGACCCGAATCCGTCGGGAATATTATCGGGAACGGAGACGACGCGGGAGCTGTTGAAGCAGCGGTAGAAGAAGAGCTTGCGGAGGCGAGGGAAGGCGGCGGTGGAGAAGAGGACAGGGCTGAGTGTAGCGTCCGGGGAGCAAGGCGGGTTGGGCGTGAAGTCCGAGACGTACCCGAAACTCAGCTCCGAGACGTGGACCGTTTCAGTGGCGCCGTCGTCGGAGGTGAAGTAGTCGCAGAGGACGCCGTGGGGACCGTAGGAGCAGAGGTCGTCGGGGAAGAGGGTGCGCCAGGGGACGGCGGGGTTGACGGAGTCGAGGACGCGGTAGACTGAGACTTGCTCGGCGGGGCTGAGCGCGGGGAGGAGCTGCGACGAAACGACGGGGGTTGATGAAAGGAGCGCGGCGAGGAAGAGGAAGAAAAGGAGGGTAAAATAGGTAAATGGGCAGAGCACAGCCATGGTGTGAGTTCTGAGCTCTCTAGAGGAAATCTGTAATGTGAAGTTTGTGGGGGGAGAGTTGTTGGGTCATGGTGTTTTAAGTGGGAGATGCATAGGATATGTAATTACGAATATGCCCTTGGGTTGGGACCGGAAGGGAAAGAGGGGACCAACTAACCAACTTTTTATTGCGATGAATTTAATTTATTTTTTACATACAGTTAACGGCTATGATTTGGAGTTTTATTCTGATTTGGCCAGCCACGGTTTTTTTCGGCGTAGGCTTCGACTTTTGGTCGTCTAGTATATTTCTTTCTTGAGCAAAAACAAGAGCAGACTGCATTTTTAACTTTCTCCAACTAAATTTCCAAAGTCTTATCCCAATTATGGAGAGTTCTCCCTTGACCATGATTAAGGGTGAACTTGATTTTGCACCACACATAAAAAGGGGACCTATAATTTTGTTGGGAGTCCTCATCTTTAACAAAGAAAAAAGATGTTGTTCTCGGTGAACATAGTTCTGCCTAGCTAGACGTACCGCCCAATTATTGAACTCATTGCCGGTTTGTTGGATCATAGGGTACCTACTAACAACTTCAATAGCTTCCTCATAATTTTTGTAAAATAAGAAAGTAAAAGTCAAAATTTCCACAAAAAAAATTATGTTTTGACTCCAATAACTTCCTTATTTTACAGATTTATGCATTTATTACAACTACAGTAAAACCTCTATAAATGATTAACTTCGGGACCTGAGAACACTATTACTTTAGCGAGATTATTATTTTATCGATAAATGAATAATTTATTAATTTTTTGAGACTTTAGCGAGATTATTATTTTTGAATTATTCTAATAAAAATTATATGCGATTGAATCGCCTACTGATGAAGTGATCATTGAATGAATAATGAATCCGCATGTTGAAGATGATCATGGTTCAAATGACAGTTCTTTTATACCAATAGTACGTTTCTCATGAAGAGGCATTTGAGGTATAAATTACTTTGAATAACTGTTTACTATATATAAAAAAAATTATTATCAAATTTGGTGCACGCATTGCAAAAGATCAAAGACGAAGTTAAATTTGTTCTAGATGCAAAAAAGGAATAGACAGCAATAAAGTCCTTTTTTCAAGAAATAGCTAAAGTGCTTGAGAAATAGAAATTATTAGCTTCAAATTTAATTTTTTGTATTTTTTTAATTTTTAATAATTTTTTAATGTTTTTTTAATAAAATTACTTTATATATTCATAGGGATATAAAGAAATTAAAGAAAAGTTATTATCTTATGCGTTTAGTGAAGTTGCTAGTAATATAAACTGGTTCCGAGTCGAAACCGGAAAAAAATATTACTTTAACGAGATTATTAATTTATCGAATATTAATTTATCGATGTTTTACTATATGTCTTTATTTATTATAACAATAAAACATATTTTTTTTTCTATTGAGACAGAAAAAAAGGTGCTTAATTAAAAGAGTTTTGGAAGACATTGAAGCTCGCAAATATTAATAATAGCCCCTTCTCCTAATTTTTTTGTAGATTATTGTAAATTTGAAGAATGTTTTGTTATCTCTTGTAAGTTTCTCTATTTTAGGGAATAGAATAGAGAAGCTATTGGAGTGAAAAAGTGTTTAATATTCTCCAAAAAAAATTTCTCTATTTTGAGAAGTTTTATTCTCCAAATTTTTCTCTATTTTAAATGTTTTTATTTTAAAATACCTTTGAGACTTAGAGTTGAAAAAGTTCCATTAACCCTAATGCCAAATTATCAAATAACAATATCCGTATAACTGGAGCAAATAATTGCCCAATCACCCCACAACACACAAGTCTTCTCTTCTTTTTTTACAACATTTTATAGCAAAATGAAGAATATTGAAAATGAAAAAATTATAAAAGAAAAGGGAAATGAGCAAAACCTTAATAACCAACCATGATAGGAGACTGATTGGTGATTTGATGCATCCACAGTTCACCAAAAGTGACAGAAGGTAGAAAAAGAAACATGATTTGGTCTAAAAGGTCAAAATAAAAAACTGACACTCTGACAGGGGTATTTTCGACCATACGACGCTGCCACATATCAGCTTCAACCAAAACTTGCCAATTCTGCAAACCGCAGGATGTCGTTCTCAGATGTCAGAACTCAGAACAGCTGCCTCTCAAGGACTGAAACCAAGATACCACAAAATTTTCAAATACCGGTATAAACCTCGAACACCTCAACCCCCCTCCTCTCCAAATATTTGTCTTCGTTGCGCCAAACACATTTACTCCCCCGCAAAAAAAATAATATAAAATTTTGCGGGTCGTTATAAGTTTAGAGAATAAGTTAGTTCTCTTCAATCAATTTCTCTATTTTAAGGAATAAGACGAGAAAACTGTTGAAATGTAAAAATGTTGAATATTCTCTAAAATTTATTTTTTTTCTATAATGAAAAACTGTTAGAGTTGCTCTTAATTTTTTTTTTCAATTTTAATCCCTGTATTGTGAAATTATATGTAACATTTCATGGCCATTAAGCTGCATGTACGTAATGCACTTATTCCTGATTGTTCTGATGCTCAAATGGGAATGCCTCTGTTCTTATTTCAGTAATACCATGAAGGACTTACACTAAGGCAGATGTTGTTAGGCTAATCAACAAGCTATTGTCAACAATATTTAGAGAGATTGCAGAGAGCAGGTTTAACTGTTTCCAAATAGCATTCAAAACGTTTCAATCAATTTGCATATATATCACCTAGATTTTTTACTGTGTTGCATTTTTAACAACCGAAGCATTTACATTGTTTCATCTCAAAATTAATGCACGAGGGCTAACAAACCAATATCTCGCAAATTACTGAAATTAGTATGCATATAGTTATGTCAACACTGTCACACGTGCACACAACAAATCAACACTAAAAATTTTGAAGGAAAGAAGGACATATATGCATGCTTGATATAGCTTTATAAGCATGATATACAACTAGCTACAGTTTCACTTGCACCTAAAGTATCCAATTCCGTTTGTACTTTAACCGGCAAGGTCACCGGCAGCCAGCCGCGAGCGAGCGAGAGAGACACAACGACGCGCCGTTTCCGCCGACCTGCTGTCTCTCTCTCTCTCTCTCTCTCTCTCTCTCTCTCGTACGACTGTCTGCTGCGCTCCCGTTTTTGTGTCAGATCGAGACAGCGACGCTTAACAGATTTCGATACCAAACGACGAGGCGTCCTTTCCTCCGCCACGTGGACGTACTGGACACATCATCCCCCGAACACCAGGTCCACTATACAGGTGGGCCTCCTCCCGGCCTTTCAAAAGGACCCGGTTCTGGTTTGCACTTTCCACTCTTTGACGCTTTGCATGGTTCAAATGGAGGATATTGAAGAGACGCAAAACAAAACGACGGAGGAGGCCAGGACTGGAGGAGAGGTAGGCCGTAGGTGACGACGTTCTCTATCTCTCTCTCTCTCATATTATAAAGTTTCATGCAGAGAAATAGTGGACCATTAATTCCAGCCGAGAAATATGGAAATGGTGACTGGTCCGGATTCGAGGTCTGGAGTACACTTAAAATTATCGGTTTGTTTGTGCTATTTTACATTTACTGCCTGTCTCGCACTGAAATGGGCATGTGGGCTTAAGATTGTAGCAAATTGGAGAGCCAGGTTTTTAAGCATACTACAAAAAGTCTCAATGAGACGACAATGGATGATTGAAGTGAAACAAAATGCAAAAAGCTCTGCTAGAGTATTGGTGGGTGAAGTGAATGAGCTACGTAGGTGATGTGGTAAGTCAACCCCGAGATTAGGGTTCCATCCGTTTGGGGTCTTTCCATTTTTTCGAAATTTTATTTAGCATGTTCGAATAGTTTGAGACACAATTAGTATACTTAGAGCATCTTCAACAACTCTTTTAAAAATTATCTATCACAGAAAACCTAAAACATAAAATCTCTAAAATAGATTGGAAAAATTATTCGGTGCACCATCTATATATAATGTAATCTCATCCATCCATTTAATCAAGTTGGTTATGTGACACTAATACCGAGACTAACACGATAACACCATTAAGAGAATTTAAACCAAAAAAAAATAACTGTGGAAGGAAAAAGTAGATGCGTAGAAGATATGATTTGAAATTGTATTTTATTTATTAATAGATGACCTCAAATAGACATTACAATATATTACAATCAATATTCTTACAAATCAGGGATTGAAAGAATATATATTTATATGCTAATTAAGACAAGACACACATCGAGATACCAAAAATATTATTTCCTTAAACACTCCTCTTCGTGTTACGATCCTCATGGATGATGCATAACTTGTTGCCTCACTAAAAATCTTGTCAACCAAACAAAAAATCTCTTGAGTAAAAATAAAAGCTTGATCTAAGGAATAAAGAGTAAAACACATTACCTACATAAGCGACCACATGTGATGTAAACTCCCTCTGATGTCTACGAAATGAATTCCCCTGATCAGTAACTCAATCTTGGAATTCAGACAATCTTCGCATTCCAATGCGTCTCACATGCTTTACAAATGTAGATTTGGGCAATGACTTGGTAAACAAGTCTACAACATTATCTGCCAAACAAACTTGATTCACATGAATGTTCAATAGTTGTTGTTGTTGTTGATTGAAGAAAAACTTCTGCGAAATGTGTTTCGTGTGATCACCCTTGATGTATCCCAACTTCATTTGCCCAATGCAAGCCGCGCGCATTGTCCTCGAATATACAAGTTTGTGCTATCTTAGTGGAAGGTAATCCACTAGATCCTCGAATGTGGTGTATAACTGACATAAGGCAGACACACTTCTTAACCGCTTCATGCTAAGCAATAGTCTTAGAATGATTCGAGGAAGTAGCAACAAGAGTTTGTTTTATTGATCTCTAAGAAATTGTCGTGTTCCCCATGGTGAATACATAATCTATTTGGGAACGTTCTTTATGTGGGCTAGAGAGATACCTAACATCAGCAAAACCAACCAAGATATCACAAGGTATCTCTGAGTAGGGGACCACAGTGAATTGAGGTGTAGTGCTCGCAACCAGAGGGAAATTCGACGGGTCGAAGATTTCACTCGACGGGTCGAATGATAGCTTCGAGTCGATCCAAGGTGCATCCTTCGACGGGTCGAAAGTCCCAGGATCTGTCTGCTGTGATTCAACCATCATTGGTTGGATATTCATAACCAACATATATACCTAAACGATATTGAAGACCCATTTTATTACGTTGTGGGGGAGCAATTGGCATATATACTGCACAACCAAAGATGCGTAGATGCGAAATGTCAGGCTCATACTCAGTTACCAATTGGTACGTACAAAATGGTTGGCGTGCTACGGGTCTCAAGCGAATAAGCATTGATGGATGTAATACTGCATATCCACAAGCAAATACCAAAAAATTAGCATGCATAACCATTGTACATGGGAATAAGTTCTCCCATTTTTAACATGTTATAAGTAGTGTATGACATTAAATTAATGGAAGCACCTAAATCAAGTAAAGCACTCACAAACCTGTGGTCACCAATAGTACATGGGATCGTAAAACGTCCTGGATCACCCAACTTAGGTGGGAGCTTTCTTTGAAGAACTGCAAATACTCTCTCTCCCAAAGCCACATTTTCAGTTCCATAGAATTTTCTCTTTCTTGTGCACAAATCTTTCAGAAATTTTGCATACTGTGGTATCTGCTTGATCACATCCAACAAATGGATGTTTACTCCTACCTTTCTAAACACATCCATGATCTCCTTCTCTTTGTCAACCTTCACCTGCTTCTTCAACCTGTTAGGAAAAGGCAAATTAGGAGTAATAGAAGGGAAATGAGTAGAGAATACCTGGCCAGATATTTGATTTGTCACTTTTTCTGTTTCAGATGCATTTTTAACTGCTCGAATTTGGGTTCCTGCAGAATCTTCTGACGGCTTGTCCAACGGCTTGTAAGGGACAACCTGTTCAAGCACGGGCTCCTCCCACTTTCTCTTTGTTGACTTGGGCGGTTCTTCCTACACATTCCTACTCTTCAAGGTCATTGCATGAGTTTCATATTTTTTGTTAGGATTGGGAAGAGTGTTGTTGGGAAGACTTCCTTCCTTGACTTGAGAAAGTGTTTGCTGAATTTGGCTCACTTGTCGCTCCAGCAAGTCAATTACATTCCCCTGCTGCTGAGTAGTAGCTTTGATATCTTGGCGAAAGGCATTACTCTCCTCTCGTTCCTTCTTGTTGTCAAACATTATTTGTTGCATTATAGCTTCCAAGGTAGAATTCTCTGATGATGTTTGAGCTTGAGTTTGTTGTTGCTGAGGCACACACCTTTGGTCAAATTGCTGCTCATCTCCTGTAGGTTGCCTTTGCTGAAAACCTGGTGGAATATTTGGAGGATTGAGCACATTGTTGCTCCTATAGCTCAACAGGTACATGTTTCCACTATATGTGTTGGACTGTCTCTGGAAGTAATTTGCTTCTTCCTCTTGGTCAACCTCTTCATCTGCTCTAAACTGGGGACAATGTTCTGCTAGATGACTTATAGCTGAACATAAAGTGCACACAACCTGAGCTGCAGCAACATTCTTCTTCTTGTCCACTTCCAGACTACTAGAAATCAGAGAAATATCATTCTCCATAGAGCTTAATCTTTTTTTCATGGCTCCATCGATTGCAATTGCATTGAGAAATCGTCTACGTGCTCCCATGGATCTATTCCTTGACTGGAATTGCCTTGAATTTTCAGCTTGATTCTCAACAACTTCCTTGGCTTCAGCTCCAGTCATATTCCACCAATTTCTCCCACAAGATGAACTAAGCTTTGACCTGTTAAAATAATCAAGTCCTTAATAGAAGAACTTCATTTGAGTATTGAGGTCAAATTTATGAAGAGGGCATAGTCGAAAAAGACTTTTAAACTGGCTCCAGCCTTCATATAATTTATTACTGTCTTTATGCCCCAACGTGCTAATTTGCTTCTTCGAATTCTTAGTGCAGGAAGCATAGTAGAACTCTTTCATAAATGTAGATCACATCTTCTCCCATGTGTCCATAGATAGAGGAGGTAAAGAATTATACCATGTTTTTGCTTGCTCCTTCCAAGAGAACGAAAATAAGAGAAACTTGACAGTATCCTCTTCCACATTAGTCGATCTCTGGATTCTGCACAATGCTGTGAATTCATTAAGATGGTCCTGAGGGTCTTCAAAAGGCGTTCATCTGAAGTGTGGCAAATTCGATATAAAAAATAGTGTATGTTCAGGCTATTAAAAAACCTGGCTGATTCTGGAGTGCTTCACAAGGAATATATATTACAACACATGATCAAAAAACTCGTCGATCATACGCTCCATCATATATATTAACTAATTTGCTATCATACATGCATGTTTACCTCCCTCTTTACCTCCTCTCCTTTGGTTACAGAGGGAGTAGAATCCTCTTCACGAGGCTTTGATTCTTCATCACTGCTGTCTCCTATTCATTGCCACAACTCCACAAGAAAAATGACCAAGTCAACCAATCACAACGGGCAAGCATTACAAAGCACTAAAAGTTTACAACTTTGAATACAGTGTGTTTGGCTAGGAATGAGTAATTAATCCGATAGTTAAAGTCACAAAATTTATCGATTTATCGAAAACAGTACTAATAACAGCGAAAATTCTATAATACTTCGGAGTATGGGTGAGATTCGGGCGGTTTGGTTCGGTTTTTGCTAAAATCTATAATCAAATCGAAATATTTTTTTCGGTTCGGTTCGGTTCGGTTTTTCAATTTTTAAAAGAAAAACCGTGATTATTCGGTTCGGTTTGGTTCTGTTTTTTCTTTCGAATTTTTTCGTTTTTTTACATAATGCATAAAAAAAACTAAAAAGTTGTCTATAAAATTTCTTTTTTTGAGTTGTCTAACATTTTAATTAGATTCTATGAGAGAAATTGATAAAAATTGTGCATAAAGAAATTAGGATTTTAGGAGTTTAAGGTTTTTGTTTTACATATATTTTTATAATATATTACAAAATTTCCAAAACGATATCTATAATACATACTTCGGTTTGATTCGGTTCAGTTTTTATAAATTAAAAACCATAACCGAACCAAATATTTCAATTTTTTTGGGTACGATTTTTTTCTGTTGCGACTCGGTTTGGATTGATTTTTTTTCGATTTTCGGTTCTAATGTCTGACCCCTACTTCGGAGTATTAAAACTCCTCGATTTTGGAACATTAAATAGAACACCGAACAGCCATTCCGACATAGCTAGCTATGTGAACATCCAGATCCGTGAGTATCTATCCACGAAGCTTCGCATGTTTGCATCAATCGCGCGGCAGTAGTGTACAACTTTTGCAGTCTTTGCTAATTCTATGGTCAAATATGGAGCAAATTTTCACTTGGTTTCCAAGTCTTGGATTCTTGGAGCACAAGAGAAAGGAAGTTGAATAGTCTCGTTCATTTTGTTTAAAATTTGATTAGTGTCGAGTCAAGCGTCAGTAGCACTACCATGCACCCAACCACGTAAGTATATAGACATTGACATGTATAAATATCTACAACCTCTCACTTTTATATCTCCAACGATTTAGCTCGTACTCTTTACACCACAATCTCGATCCCTAATGCAGATATCTACTGAGCTAGTGTTCATTCCATCCCTGGGCATTGGCCACCTCGTATCAACAGTCGAGATAGCAAAGCTCCTCTTGTCTCGAGATGACCAACTAGTCATCACCGTCCTCATCATAAAGTCACCCTTCAGCCAAGATGGCGTCAATGGCTACGTACAGTCCCTTGCAGGCTCTTCGATCTCGCATCGAATCAAGTTCATCGACCTCCCACATGTCAGTATGGACAGAGAAGGAGACAGGTCCTCCAACTTCTTTAACTTCATCAACAACCAGCAACAAGGTGTTAAAGATGTTGTCACCAAACTCATTGACGAGTCCTCTTCCACGACGACTCGACTCGCCGGATTCGTCATAGACATGTTCTGTACTTCCATGATCGACGTGGCCAACGAGTTCGGGGTTCCTACCTACTTGTTCTTCACGTCGGGCGCAGCCATGCTCGGACTCATGCTCCACCTCCAAGCACTTCGAGACCACGACCATAAGTATACGGACTACACCGAGTTTCAGGACTCGACGGCAGCGGAACTGGTGGTTCCGAGTCACGTCAACCCCTTGCCGGTTGCTAGGGTTTTACCCAGCGTGCTTTTGGAAAAGGAGAGCGGTGAACATTTCCTCCACTTCGCCAAAAGGTATAGAGAGCTCAATGGTATTCTCGTAAACACATTCACGGAGCTGGAGTCGCATGCTCTTCAGTCTCTGCTTAGCGCCGATGGTAATAAGATCCCTCCGGTGTACCCGGTTGGACCCATACTCAACGTGAAGAGTGATGATGATGATAATAACAACCAGGTAGACTCAAACCAGTCGAAGCAGCAGAAGTCAGAAATCCTGAAATGGCTAGACGATCAGCCTCCATCGTCTGTGGTGTTTCTGTGCTTCGGAAGCAAGGGAAGCTTCGGTGAGGAGCAAGTGAGAGAGATTGCCCGCGCATTGGAGCTTGGAGGTTTTCGGTTCCTATGGTCTCTTCGGCAACCTCCACTGAATGGAAGTGTTGTACCAAGTGACTATGAGGATCACAGTCAAGTTTTGCCGGAAGGATTCCTCGAGCGAACTTCAGGGACCGGAAAAGTGATAGGATGGGCACCACAGGTCGACATCTTGGCCCATCCGGCAGTCGGAGGATTCGTCTCTCATTGTGGCTGGAACTCAACCCTAGAAAGCTTGTGGTTCGGTGTTCCGGTTGCCACGTGGCCGTTGTATGCGGAACAACAACTGAATGCGTTTGATCTGGTAAAGGAGCTAGGGCTGGCCGTGGAAATTGATATGGGATACCGGAAGGAATGTGCAGTTGTTGTGAATGCAGAGAAGATCGAGAGTGGAATAAAGGAGGTGATGGAGCTTGACAGTGATATACGGAAGAGGGTGAAACAAATGAGTGCAAATGGCAAGAAAGCTTTGATGGAAGGAGGTTCCTCATATGCTTCGTTGGGACGTTTCATGAGTCAAATTTGAAGCTGATCATAGTGACATCAATGGACTAGTTGGACAGTTTTCACATTGCGTATGAAGACTACATGTAACACCATTTAGTAATATTTCATTATCATATTTCCTTGTGTACGTAGATTCTTCGATCTCACTTGATGGAATAAAAGATTGTTTTCTTAATGGCCATATTCCACACAAATTATCATATTCTAAATATGTACGTATAACTCATACTTTAAACAGGAAGTGAATATGCATCTAAATTTTTTAAGTGAATATCATTTAAAATTTCTATGCATCTAAAATATTTCTATGTATACTTTCTATGCCAGGAAGTGATACATAGTATCTACAAAGTATACCACTACAAATACATGATAATGTACAAATCTGACCAAATACATCAATAAATATATAGTCCTCTTGGATTCGAAATACAAATTAAGTATACCTTAATAACTATATTACTGTTTGTACAAAATAATGATTATATTAAACACTATAATCAAATATACAAAATTATCACTAATTATCACCAAGAGGAACCGGATCTGAGGGTATTATTGTTCTTACTGATTCACCTTCAATCTAATTTTCAGTTTTTCACCAAGCGGGTAAGGATATTGTTGATTGTGTACTACAAAAATATTTCATTCAGTTCAATCATCTACCAATACATCAATTCTAAAAATAAAGTGTCAGTTTTGAAGACATGCTCAGTTTAAATATCACAACACAAATTGAAACCTAGATAAACAATAACCACACATCCTTTTCAAAAATAACTATGTATCAATCATCCGAAGAGTATCAACATAACCATATCAGATTAGTTTGCTTTAAACTTATTGATATGCACACAAAATCAATTGACCACAACAACAAATCCAAAGACTCACATGACACATGGGACTGAGAGAGCAACAAACCCAAATACTCGGATGACAATTCTATGAGCCTTTGAAGATAAAAATCAATACATGCATCATTGACAATTCTTTGTTCATCTGAGTCAATCACTATCTATCTACATACTCATTTTGTGCACTGCATGCTTTCAAAGGAGTTCACCATATGCAGACAGTAAATGAAAAAAAATGGATTAAATGCTTTTCTACAACAAGGTAAAGAATGGTTTTGCAAAGACCTAGACTTTTGATTCAAACAGTGGAAAGATATGTTTATGAGAAATAACAAAAAATCTAAGAGAAATAGACCATGATCCGAAACATCATAAAAAAAATGCAGGATTATCATGCATGAGGACCAAAACGATATCTATCCATCTTCCATATAGTGCCTGAAATCTATATAGTGCCCGATATGAGCCGGGTTGACCCGGATATAGATCCTACTGATTGGAGATGGGCTGGGATGGAGGTAGATTAAAGCCCAACATGATAAAACTTATTTTATTATTGATGGACAGAGACAAGTTAAAGCCCAACCAATGTTTTAAGACCGTGAAATGAGTAAATTTGTTTGGATGAAATATATATATATAGGCATGTTTGTGATTGCTTTTAGATTGTCTAAAAGCGCTTTTGGATTTCAAAGAAAAATTAACTATAAATAGAAAGAAAAAAAATGATTTGGTTGAGGTTTGGAAGCACATTGAAGTATTTTAGAAGCACATGATAGTGCTTCCTGATTTTAAAAACACATGATAGGTGCTTCGATATGAGCAGGAACTTGATGTTTTCAATGAGGGATCCCAAAGGAGAAAGATCTTCAGCTATACTTGGATCACACCATTGGACTGCAAGGAGGCAGTCAATTTCAATGATTGTCGTGTCAACATCTAAGGCAACCGGAAGATCGATACCATCTCGGATATCTAGTAGTTCAGTATGAGCAGCTTCACGTACCACAACATATAACTCGATGAAACCAACCACAAACGTACCATTGCTATCCCGAATGACTCCACCTCTGCCTCCCTTTGAATCAGATGCCAAAAATGAGCCATCAGCGTTTAATTTTAGAATACCTTGTTCAGGGATGGTCCAACGCTGACGAGTTGGAAAATTACTCTTTGGATGAAAACTTATAATTTCATGATTTTAAATGTCGCTGCTTATGAATTTTAACATTTGGATTTACTAATAAAGATATTTGAAATAATAAAAAAATATATATAATTCGAATGAATTGTAGAAATGAGAGCTACAATTCTTCCAAATATAAAAAATAACACAGTTTGAAAAATTCTCAAGAAAAATATCCAAACAAAGTAATTTAAGAAAAAAAAATTGTGAATCGTTGATTTTGTTTAAATTCTCTCGATATGTTGATCCATCCAAACACACCGTTATTACATTTAATTTTGACAAGTTTAAAAAAGTACCACAAATCAATTCGCTATCAAGTAATATCAATTCATTTCAATACATCTTATTCAAAAACAAAGGAAGAAATTCAAACTTTGCAAAATTGATTGATATAAATCCTATCAAGATATCTAGGAACTATATAAGACACTGTTACATTGGCGAAATAATTTGATGGCAAGTTACGACTCGTTGCCTCATTGTTGGCCGAAATAGTCATCTGACACCACTCGAGAGAGCAAGGGGTTAGTTCCATTATTCTGCCTGAAACCACATGATCAGAGGCGAAGTTTTTTGAATTATCCTAGTTGTACCGGTCAATTATATGTTCCGCAATTTTTATGGCTTCTTGGGGATCTTTTATAGTCTTCCATTCCCCACTGCGAGCAATACAGGAAGAAAGAGAACAAGGAGCATCAGGAAGCAATGTGAAGTAGATATAGTGTATTTTATCAGTAAGAGAACGAAAGAGGGGCTAAATCAAATGGGGTGCCAAATCATGAAATATATATAGAGAAGATCCAGTATCTATAGAGGTCTTAAATAGGGTACATCAGTATGCATGCATCCTATACGGGGATGTAACAGCCAAAAAGTCAAAGATTCAAATAGTCAATCATATATAATTAGCACTTAATACTTGCCGAGTGCATTAACCTATTTAATTAAAGCTTTCCTTATGTATCCATCAAATCATATTATACCTGCCGTGTAGACTAGCAAGATATATTTTAGTTTAAAAGAAAAGGGGTGTGTGTATATATATATATATATATATATATATATATATATTCATGAGGGGAGCTCCGTTTTTAAAAAATAAGTATTTGAAATGCATGAAAACCATGAATACAATTTTGATTAATTAGTACGCATATAATCTAATCTAAGGTACTCTAACATAACCTAAACCTTTGGATATTGTAATCATTTTAGAAATAATAAGCATAATATGCCTTCGATCAAGTCTAGGCTATTTGTGTCGATTGAGTCTTATAACCTTGGGTAATTACACCTTGGCGGGAATGGCGGCGTCAGAGCTTCAGACGTTCAATTTCCGGTATGTCTGCCGGAGAGCCACTTCTAGTCTGATTGTTGTTGTAGACATATTTAAAGAATAAATTTTTAGTGGAAACTGAATACATAATGCCCGATTAAAATCGGGTTTAACCCGAATATGAATTCCATTGATTAGAGATAGGCTGGAGTGAGTTTATAGTCCAACCAAGTTTAAGCCTTGCCCAACCTAGAAAGAGTTAACATTAAGTCACTCTGATTAAAACGTCTGAATCTTTCTCTTCAGAGCTAGCTGTATTATTTTGTCAAATATTTTGATATAATCACAAGAATTAAAGTCACAATGGGTATCATATCCAAACTCTCGTGGCTATACATGAAAGGGTCCTAAACCTTAAAAACGGTCACTGGGTACCTAAACTTTATAATTGTACTACGGATGTACCTAAACTCTTTTTCCGTCCCTTCTCCGTAAGTTTGCTGGCGTGAATTTTTTTGGTAAACATGGAGTAATTTAGTCAATTACCCCCTTTTCATTTTATTTTAATTTTTTTAATCTCTCTCTGTGCACGGCACTGCCGCCCAGTGATGCACCACCGGTCGACCACCAATTTGAATGCTCTGGGGTTTTTGAAGCCTTTGTTCCCTACTTCTCCTCTGCCAAACATCTTAGACAACCCACTTTCACAAACAAAACCACATAAATCAAACAAACCACAAACTCATGAGGCCATAGTTTCCTCCCCTAATTCGCCATCCACGATCGAATAGTGTTTCATTAGGTTCGGACGGAGGATGAGAAGAATTGGAGATGAACGATGCCGGTACATCGTGGAAGGGGCCGTAGAGGAGCAGCAGCTAAGAAGCAGCAATAGGTCACTCGATCGCAACACCTCAAAGACCCGCGACACTGCTGGCATAGGTCACTCGATCAATCGAGGGGAGCTGTTCAAGATCCGACTCCGATTTCCAATTGCCCTTTATGTCAATCTGAGAGCCCTAATTGTAGACCTTCAGGTAAAATTATGTTACTGTCTATGGCTACGATTTCCAATTGCTCTCCTCCGACATCGGCGTGGTCAAACCCATTCTCAAAATGGAAGTAAACACTGGTTAAAGGGGTTGCAATTTTAGGTATTAGAAGGTTCTCAAATTGATGTTGGTTATCAAACTAATCAAACGTCACCTCTTGCTTCCAAGGAGCGAGAGTGCGGGGCTGACCGGAGGCCTCGGCGACTGCCTTCTTCTTCCGGCTGGTAGTGACATCATCCTTGCGAGCTATTGGTGTGCTGTAGAAGACGAAGTCCTCTTCATCCGAGTCCATATTTGTGTTAGCTTTGAGAACGATGAACGATGGGTTTTGTGATGTGATTTTATATGCGGCGGAGGTGGTGGTGCAGGCATGACGAAGCCGAGAAGAAATCGAGGTCGAGGTGGCTCCACCTTCCTCTCTCCCACACCCAAACCCCACCACATATCGAAAACCTAAACCTAACCCTGACTTCGGTTGTTGGTGGCATGCGATTTCGCAGCGGTGAGATGCAGATCGAGCAGCGCGGGCTCGACGAGCTTCAATTGGAGGAGATGATGGTGATTGGATGCGTTTGAAGGCGATGAAGACGAGGTCCGGCGAGCTCTGGTTTACATCGAGTTGATACTGTGTCTGAGAGAGAGACTGAAATACATTTGAAATAGAGGTATTAAGTTCTTTTTGCATCATTTTACCCAAAAAAATTCATGTCAGCAAAATTAACCGACAATAGACGGAAAAAGAGTTTAGGTACCTCCGTAATACGATTATAAAGTTTAGGTACCTCAGTGACCGTTTTTAAAGTTCAGGATCCTTTCATGTATAGTCGATCAGGAGAGTTTGGGTACTCATGGTGACTTTAACCCTAATCACAATAGGTCATCCATAACATACTGACTTTAATCCTAATCACAATAGGTCATCCATAACATACTGACTTTAATCCTAATCATAATAGGTCATCCTAATCACAATGACTTGAATACTCATAGTTAAGATATTTATGGTATGGGACAGATGTCAAATTTTGAAATGGGAGATAAATATAATCCCCTTAGGGGAGGTGGACGAAAATGCTCTTTTGATTTGATAACTTCTAAAGTAGAAAAGTTGCAAGCTTCTTTTGGTTTATATTTTTACCGCTATATCAAGTCTTTCTGTTAGACTTCAAAGCCAATAGATTTTTGACACCGAAATCCAAATCTTCCATGTCCTCAAGTATATAGAAAAATATTTTATTGCGCTCTAATTCCGTGTCCTTTACAAATCCTCGAAATTTCGTGTATATATGTGGCACACATTTTTTTTCTTCAGGGAATGCAAAAATTATCCACTATATGATCATAGTCGGTAGCAATACAGAATTCTACTGGATTACCCGACATACAAAAGAGAGAAATTCTATCGTACCACTACACTTAGATAACAAGATGTCACACAGGCCCTAGATCAATAAATCAGAGTAGCGTGAGTAACTTTCAAAATTTAGAGTGTACCACTCCTTAATTAGCTACAGACCCCCTCATTTACGGTGAAACCTCCCCCGGATCCCAAGCTGAGAGACAATAAGGATTAAGGCAGCAAAAATAGCCCACCAAGTGGCCCATGGGAAGATCAGCAGCGTACAAGCCCACTGGAATGAGCCCAGACCAGTCCAACAAGCCCACTTCACTAAGAGAGCCCAGAGGTTCAGAACCTTGACCAGGAGTCCATGACCAAGAGGCCCAGCAGATCCAGGCCCAAAATTGTAGCCCTTGCATTAGTGACGCCGCACAGCCTTCGCCTCCCGATTCCACTTCGGCCCAGAGCAGCACTTCCCTCCCACGATGTCCAACTCGTTGGCGACCGACTTCGATTTCCAGCCACCACGCACACCGCCACCTTGTCGCAGCCAGTGGTGTCGTTTAAGGCCGCTCTACATATCTAAACAATGAACCAAGTGCCACCGCTAAATTGGTCACCCACGGCTCGCGTGAAACCGTAACGTCGCCTGTGTCTCAAAGCCCAAAATTCGCCATCGCTTGGGTGAGGGTGCCACCAACATCAACCAGACCCGAATGTAAACTAGGAATGGGCAGTGTTAGCCCCCAGCCTTCTCCACCAATAGATGTCCCCATCACCACACACAGAGAATCATGAGATCGGGATTGAAGACGAAAAGGATGAAACAAGAAGTCGAAGTGACCAAACACGTCTAAAACTTTAGCCGAACAACATTGAGGACGAATCTCCAGCCTCAGAGAGGCTGAGCACGAGAAAAAGAAAGAGTTTGCACCGACGGCGCTAAACCCTAACCCGAGATCAACCAGAGACATTTTTTTGTGTAGGGAAAGAGCATTATATGTAGCATGTATGTTCAACTAGTTTACTAGTCACTTATTCTTCTTGTGTTACAACTCATTTCAAAACGATGAGTCTTCTTTTAACTCTTGCGAGTTCCGTCTCTCTCTATTGTTTCAACTTCTAAGTTATCCACTCCGATCTCATCTTTCTCCTCTTCTATTCTTTTTATTTTCTGACAGTTAACTTCAAATAATGTTCCTTCTTTTAGCTTTCTCGTGGGTCTTGGCTCCCTCTTTTTTCTCATCTCCTACAGAAGCTTTTCACCCTCCCCAAAATTGTCTAATATATAACTACAGTAAAGGGCTTCAATGTCGTTATTTATTTTGGAAAGTTCAAAACTTCACATCTCATGATTAACACGGGCACTAAGGTTTGGAGATTAAGTGCTTAGATGGATACCCCAACGGTGATGTCACTTTTTTTTAACTCTATCTAAAGATAATAATAAAATATTCTTCTATCATAAAAAAAATGGACATATATTACTCATCTTCATCGATCAATTTCTCCAAGCGATGTTCTATACTCTTATATGAACAAGCTTCCAATGAGAAGTAATCTAGTAGAAGATTACCTACACTCATACCATGTGTTGACCTAGGGCATAATTTTGTGAGGCTATCCAATACAAAAATAGCACATGACAACATAAATCAAACCAAAGTGATGATTCGATATAGTAAATAAAAAATTAAAACTAACAATAATCCAGCATAATATATAAAAAATAATTCAGCATAATATAAATTCGATCAACAGAAAATTACTTAAATATTACCGTCTCATATTTTTTTATTAATATTTTCTACATGCATATATATTCTTAAAATTTATATAAGTATATCTTAAAAAAATTAGGCTATGGAATTATGGTGCATGAGGCAACTCATTTACCTCACCATAGGCATGGGGCTGACAATCGTTTAGTAGTTCGTCTATAACCTTGTTTGCATAAGTGGAGAAACTCTAGCTAAGTGTTTTTTTATTAATGTAGCAACATAATTCACTCTTAATTTTGAATCTGAAACTTCAATTTGGCTAAATAAACTTTACGCATGTGTTAATGTAATTTAATTAAGCTCGCTAAGAGTGATTTGAAAATTTATTATAATAGTTGATACCATATTTTATACATATTTTTCATTACCAACTTTATGCTACTCAAGACCTAAGGAAATTTGGTAGAAGCAATTGTTAATTGTTATATGGTGTCATTATATAGAATAAAAACTTGAATAACATTTTTTTGAAAGTTCAAAGATATAAGAATAATACATATGGTTTTAGATTGGCTGGCGAAGAACATATATCCTACCTTCGAACGAGAAGGACGAGCACACATGTGGTCCAAGGCTTTCTTTTTACAAAAGTCTAACTCCCTGCCCCCCTTCTCCATCAATTTTGTTAGGAAAAATCCATGAATCTACATGAAATGAAGTTTAAAAAAATAAAAAAAATCCAAAGGGATTTCCCATATTAATTGAAAAGCCAAAATGATAAAGAATGTAAACACATATTTTTTCTAACATGGTTGCAAATACGTTCTCATCTCGTTTTACTGCTGCAGTGTGCCACATGTACGCGTGCGGTAAGATTCTCAACTTTCTCATCTGCATCATCTTCTACCAATCTATATCTTCCCTCACATGCAATTAAATAAATATCAAATATAAATATGATTTATATATCTCTATCACACAATAAAAATGATTTGATAAAGACAAAACATGTACCTATTTTTATGTTAGATCTTCCATCTCCACCGATGGCATATCCGTTCTCGAACTTAACCTCAATGAGGCAAGTTTCATAAGAATCATATTCTTGTTAAGTTGAAAAGTAAAATTTTAAAAAAACATCGAGAAATCACACAAAACAACCTATTGTCAGCTTCGATTTAACTGTAACTCGAAAACCATGACCTATTGCCGTATACTCTTATGAAACTAATTCTAAATATGTTTGTATTGAAATAATTTTGTATTTATGATAGCAAGATTCTCTGAACAATTCCAAGCAAAAAAGATGAATGATTTGATGATGATGCTCTATTAGTCACATGTTTAAAAGATCTGAGTAGTGGTGGAGAGTTGAAAGGCATGATTAGAACTTGATAACTAATAAAAAATATAAGAACACCAATATTTAATTAGCGATATGTGATGGAAGAGGTCACAAAGTTAGGTCATAGGTTGTTTTGTGTAATAGATTGTCATGCTTCTTTGAGTTGCCTTAGGGATGAAGACAAATATTTTACTTTGGTCGAATAAGTATCCTTCATTTTCAATAAAATTAACGAACAAGTCAAGAGACAATCTTTTATATGTTGACATGCATTGTCCATCTTGAACTGATACAACTAATTGTGATTGAAACCAAAAACAAACAAAAAACAAAATGCCAGAGCTATACGATTTACTGTGTCATTTATTACTGTCAAAAACATATAAATATATGTATACCTTTGAACCTCCCACCATAGCTAGGATCTCCAAACAAGCTTTCATTAAGGCATTCATCATCAAATAAGTTACTTTTGCTTGAAAGTTTTGAGAGAATGCTGCAGGAATGTCCCCTTCGTTCTTCTTACTGTTGAAACAAAGTTTTGTTACTAAATGCATATTAAGAAATAGTTAATTTAATTTATTATCAGTTCATCACATAGACCACATACTCAAGCAAATAGGGTAGTCCAAATTTAGAACCATATCCAAGTCCGGGAATCAAAGGCATTTGACATTGTTTCCTCAAGTACTCCTTCATTGTTCTGTAAGCCACTGTCAATTGCTTATCAAATTCATCTTTGAGTACACACATGTTAGGATGTTGTCATCAAATAAATAATAAATTGATTATATTATTATAATTTTATTTTATATGGAAGAAGATCATTTTTAATTTGGAGACATTATTAGTAGGAGATATGACACAATAAGAATAACTATTCTTAGAAAAACCGTAAAAATCAATTTAAATTTTTTACACATAGGGTGTCCTTTTCTCTAGTAACAACAATAAATATAATAAATACATAATACATACCAATTCTGTATAGCCGGTGACAAACATGATGGCTGGCGTCGATTCTGGAAATTTCGGAGAATTATCACGCATGTACTTCCTAGCATTATACATGACAAAGTCAAACTCCCTGCCTGGCTTTGACATCATTCGATCTCGGCCTGCCCGGAGGATTATAAAACGATGAGTCTTCTTTTAACTCTGGTGAGTTTCGTCTCCCTTTATTGTTTCAACTTCTAAGTTATCATCGTCACCTCCTTCTCCTCTTCTATTCCTTTTATTTTCTGACAATTAACTTTAAAGCCATGCGCCTTGTTTTAGCTCTCTTGTGGGTCTTAGCTCTCTCTTCATTCTCAACTCCTACAGAAGCTTTTCACCCTCGAAAAATTGTCCAATATATAACTATAGTAAAGAGCTTCAATTTTGTTATCCATTTTAGAAAATTCAAAACTTCACATCTCATGATCAACATGGGCACCAGGGTTTGAGGATTAAGTGCTTAGATGGAGACCCTAACAGTGATGTTATTTTTTTTGAAATCTATCGCAAGATAAAAAAAAACATGCTTCTATCATAAAAAAAAACATGCGGATACTACTCATATATCTTCATCGATCAATTTCTCCAATTGATGTTCTATACTCTCATATGAACAAGCTTCCAATGAGGAGTGATTAGTAGAAGATTATTTATACTCATACCATGTATCGGCTAGGGCATCATTTTGTGAGGCTAACTAATACGAAAATAGCACATGACAACATAAATCAAACCAAAGTGATGCTCGATATAATAAATAAAGAAATAAAACTAACAATAATTCAACATAATATATAAAAAGAAAACTAATCTTCATAACAATAATAAAAATAAAAGAAAACAATCTCATGTCATAAATTTGATCAACAGAAAATTACTTAAATATTATCGTTTCATATTTTTTGTTAATATTTTCTACATGCATATATATTCTTAAAATTTATATAATGTATAACTTAAAAAAAAAATTAGGCTATGGAATTATGGTGCATGAGGC
The DNA here is from genome assembly GCA_946800695.1 of Geum urbanum. Classification (NCBI taxonomy): domain Eukaryota; kingdom Viridiplantae; phylum Streptophyta; class Magnoliopsida; order Rosales; family Rosaceae; genus Geum; species Geum urbanum. Next base: position 40,248,574 of record OX327007.1, on the reverse strand, counting down.
GGTTGCCGCTTTTACCTCACCATAGGTATGTGGCTGATAATCATTTAGTAGTTCGTCTATAACCATTCGCATAAATGGAGAAACTCTAGCTAAGTGCTTTTTATTAATGTAGCAACATAAATCACTCTTAATCTCGAATTTGAAACTTCAATTGGGATATATAAACTTTAATCATGTGTTTATGTGATTTAATTAAGCTTGCTAAGAGTGATTTGCAAATTAATCACAGTTGATACCATATTTTATACATATTGCCCATTACCAGCTTTATTATACGCAAGACCGACGGGAATTTGGTAGGAGCAATTGTTACTTGTTATATGGTGTCATCATTTAGAACAAAAACTTGAATAACATTTTTTTAAAAGTTCAAAGATAAGAATAATACATTCGGTTTTAGACTGGCCGACAAAGAACATATATGCTGCCCTCGAACGTGGAAGACGAGCACACATGTGGTCCAAGGCTTTCCTAAGTTGAGTTATTATATTGGATTAAATCTTAGAGAAATTAACGTACATGGAGTATTTTCTAGTTCTCTTTTCAATTTTTCATATAGCTTTTAGAATATCATTTTGTGTCTTACAGGATGGGCTTTACCGTAAAGGATGTTATTTTTTTGGGATATGTTGGACCATTGTGTTTATTGTACATGGTCATTTCCCAATCAATTGATGATGATCAAAATTTCTTCTCAACATCTAACGACATGAATAAAGGAGATATTCGGATCACACCGGTGGGTGATGGGGCTACGGAGCAACATTTTTCTGTCGAATATGGATCCAAGGATCTACTGGAAAGGGCTATTAGTTGGGCTAATGGACATCTCAACTTTTGAATGTATTGTTGGTTTTAAAGAAGTTGACCGTTAAACTTATGAATCATGATATTTGTTATTCAATTATATCATTTTCCCGTCACAATATTTCAAAAATTTGGGACTGTGTTTTGTTCTGTTACATTTAGTAATGGTGTAATTTAACATCTTGAACAAGACTTTATGTCCAGTGTTAGTAAACATCAAGCCTTATAGATTATTTCTTACAGAATATGTAGGTGATTTGATTAAATAACGAAGTATGACTTGAATGGAAAAGGAAGTGAGAACATATTAAATGCAAGATACTAATGATGGATTTTGGGTTCCCTAGCAAACTAAAACAAAGGTCTTAATTAGAATTTCACTTTGCAGTGGTTTTGAAATCAGACTCTAAAGTTTGATTTTACTTGTCTGACAATGCTTTTAGGATTTCCCTATAGATCCACTGTTGGGGGTATATTATTGACATATATATATATATGAATTCCTTATGCTTATTGAAAACTGTCATCTTGCCCTCATTGATTATGCAATAGGTTGTTTTGTGTGATTTCTCAATGCTTTCTTAAAAATTTATTTTTCAACTTAATTGGAATTTGATTCTTATGGAACTTGTCTCATTGCGATTAAGTTGAGAACAATATGCCATCAGTGGAGATGGATCTGGAAGATCTAACATAAAAATAGGTACATGTTTAAGCCAAAGCAAAGAAGTCTAATGACTTGGTGATAATAAAGCTGCTTAGTATACATTAAACATTTTTCCTCTTTGCATATATATCATTGCCTTGCACCAATAACCGAATTACATAAAAATTAAATAAATAAAAATAAGACATCAAATTTATAAAAGGAAAACTGAATTACGCTATATACCTCATTTGCAAACCAATTGCCAAGTATAACTTCTACTTGCATTTGTCTTTTAAGAAGATTATTGTTGAAATATTTCTTAATAAAGTTTCATATCGTGATTTACTTTTTATGTCCTAATTTCTATAGATTAATACATGAAAAGTTAATATTAGTGATAGTCCTGGGGGGGGGGGGGTGAGGGAGGGGGAGGGCGTGGGGTGGGGTGGGTCACGGTTATTGGTGAATATTACGGTTAATTGTGATTTCACATTGAAAAAAAGAAGAAGTCGATATTTTGTGACTATTTGTGAAAGTCACAATTTTTTGGGGTGTGGTATGAAGCCACCGGTTTTTGCATTGATTTTTGTGACCATACATAATTGATCGCGTTTCTAATTCCCTAAACTTGATAATAGTGATCGTGGATATTTCGATCGGAAACTAATATTTCGTGGATATAAAATGAAAGCTAGATAACTGCAGTGTAGGTCATTCTGTTATGACCAAAATACTTGTGACACCTTGAGCAACTTATAGAGATCATTTTTTCTCAGCCTTGGACTTTAGCCTCTTTGTTCTGGGTCTTCCACCTAGCTTCTTTGTCAATGGAGGTAATAATTGCAAACCATATACTGACATGTCTTACAGAGGTCTCTCAATCGATGGCATGAGGTTTAATCTGAAAGAATAGGCATCTCCGAAAGATGTAACACGATAAAAGTTTTCCAAGTAGTCATAGGGAGAATGATTGATCCCCCGGATGAAGAGAAGAGCATGTGAGCAGGGAAACCTTAATATCTGCCATTGTCCACAAGAGCAACTTTTTGTGTCCATGTTGGCAACGGTAGAATACTTGTCACATTGCACTTCGTAGAGATAAACATTGGCAGACATCACCCTTCAATGTCTTCCAGTATTTACTAGATCTCTTAACTTCTTTTTCATTTTGGGTCCCATCACAGTGTGCTAGATTTTTGCAAATTCATTCCTGGTTGCGAGCCTTTCCATCAACTTGCGCCCGAAAAAATAAATTGTAATAACAGTTAACCACATCGCAATGATAGCTAAACCACACTATTACTACACCTCTCTGCTTTCTTAAATAACAAATGTAATGACAAAAAAGAAAGAACCCAGAAAAATAACAAAGAACACACAACAAAGACAAGTAAGTTAGAAGAGAGAGAGAGAGAGAGAGAGAGAGAGAGAGAGAGAGAACATACCTAATTTCATCGGCAAGATAGTACACAGGAAGTATTCGAAACTCAATTATCCAGCTATTAAAGCATTCAAAAATGTTGTTTGTCATTTTTCTGTATTGATCTCCTTCAAAGAATGCAGCATATCATTTCTCTTTTGAAAATCTTTCAAGAAAGTAGTAATTATTTCATCCGCGCCTTCAGCCTTTAATTTGGCAAGGCTGAACTCGTATTGTGCTTCGCTTCTAGCATAAGAACATTTCATGAAGAAATCACGGATCGTAGATTTCATGAAAGTACCCGTATACAAGCTTTTGATGTTTTCCAGTAAGTGCCTACACAGAATCTGTGCGCATCATTCGGGAAAACCTCAGGAAGAGAACTCATTGCTACCGTATGACAATCCGAGAAGAATGTGAGTTTCCTACGAGTATTAGTCTTTGAATTAATATAATTCTTATCAATCTCTTCTCTAAACCTTTCTAGAAATCACCTCCAGTACTGCCATTTTCACAACCCACTGTACCAAAAACCAATGGATAAAGCCCTGGAAGGCAGAAGAAAAAATGCAAGGAATGCAAGGGAAGACAACTAACCAAAACTTATGTATTTCATGATCACTATCTACTACAACTCATGAGTCTGGATTTGTCTTCACAAAATTATCGGGAAACCAGAGAAGATTTGTGTAGGATTCAGCTTCGTTTCCATGAATTGCAGCCATGGTCTTCTCCTATCCGTACAACACCATCTTGTAAGGAACTTCCAAGCCATAAGATTCCTTTATTTCCGCTTACAATGCCTTTGCACCCTTGTTAGGATTCGCACGCAGTTTGTCTTTGATAATAGAGGTGGCAAAAGTAAAAGTTTTACAGTTAGAGCTGTCATTACAATTAACCACAACTAATCATAGTGAAACACAAATCTAGAACCACAACTAATCATAGTGAATCAAAAATCCAGAAGACAGCTAAGCACATTGAAATGTAGCTAACCACATTGAACACGTACCAGACTAAAAAGGCTCTCATCATCATGCTCTTGCTAACACGGATCTTCTCTTTGCAGGTGTGCTCTTTCTAGAATTTCGTGATATAGAACCAACCATTGGCATGGCATAAGCGCACCTGCCCTTTCCATTCTCAGTGATCATCCTCTTTCTTTAGGCAATATGATTTGACGTGTGTCGACTCGTTCTTTTCGAATAAGTACTTGAAACCAATCTCTATTGAATAGACCCTGAGTTTGTCTTTGAATTCTTCCATAACATCTACAAAATAATATCCCTTATCTTGTAGACCGTTCGACCATGATTTTGTCATAAATTCCTTTGGCTCCTCTTGATGGAAACAACCAAAAGCAATATCAGCAACATTGCTCATTCCATCACCATCTTCCATCTCATAATGTTTTTCACCAGTCAAATCAGATCCAGCGTAATTATTATTCACAAGGTTGACCTATTAAGAGCAAACAAAGAAAGAGAAATTAAATTGAGAAAAATAACTACGGCTGACAACAGTGAAGCAGAGTGAAGCACAGTGAATTTATGTACTTACACTCAATTTTATCTCAACATAATTTGAATTGAAAATTTGTAGATAAACCATCATCATCACCAAGTCTTCATTACTTTCCAGAATAACGTAATCTTCCTATGGTGGAATACAGTACCTTAGTAATAAAACTAAATCCTTAATGGACCTTATGTGGTTATGGACTATATTACATATTTCATCAAGTGTCGAGTCACGATTTAAAGATGTCATCACTACCTCCCTATGGTAAACATACTTCACTAATGTGCCGAAAAACTTGCTGCCATCTCACTGCAAAAACACATATACACTTCAGCAAAACAACAGAGATCTACAACATCCACGCTTCAGCTAAACGATAGTGAGCTACAAAATTCTAAGAATTAACACTTCAGCTAACTACAATGACCATAAACATCTATAGCTAATGATCTACGCATTTTATGCTTGATTCTTAACGTCTTTCTCTTTACATTTAGCTTTGTTTTGACCTTAGTACTATCATTTCTTACTTACTTTATGCTTTTAGGTAGAAATAAAGGAGAAAATAATAAATGAGGCGATTTGGAGCTAAAAGCGTGCTAAGGAGGAAGTTCCTAATTTCGGAGAAGAAATGGTCCGAGGAATGGTCTTCAAATGGTTACTAAAATGCATTCCCATATGGTGTCAAGAATTGGAAACCAAATGCCAAATGAAATGGATACCAATATGGTGCACAAAAAGATGAAGACATTTCTCCCGCGCGACCCAGGAGAGAGCAAATATGGCGGAATATATGGAGCATATAATGGACGAATTTTGGGAGATATTATATGAATTTTCAGACCTGATTTGAGGGCCAAAATATGTGCAAGAATATGATAGATTCGGCCAAGAATTATTAGGGAATAAGGAAGGCAAGATTTGAAGATATGAAGATTTCCTTTTCCTTGAAGAAGAAGAAAACAGGGCAGCCAGATCACTTAACTTCTAAAATCCGTAGTAAATCCAATTCAATTCCAAATATGGCGTTCCTTATATGGATTTTATAGCCATTTGAATAAGCTTTCTAATGAAACAAGAATCAGAATTTTCCAAGATCTGAAACTCCGGGAAAACGCGTTTGAAGACAGACTGTCAGATTTACCCGGGTACATAAGGAAAGTCTTATTTTGGTAGGAAAAATCCTAATCTTCTTCTATAAATTGGGGAGCTCGACTCATTCTCGATCATCTCTCATCATACAAGCCGAGCTCTTGTCCACAACACTTTGTCTCCTCCAAAATCGAAAATTCATCAAGAAGCCGAAGCTCCCCACACTCCAAAAATCGACATCCTCCATAAGAGCAACTTAGGCGATCCGAAGGTTTCTCTCCATCCACTAGAAGGCCATCTACATGTTTTGCAACTGCGTTCACGACCAAAATGTGTAACATGTTACCTTCTACTCTCTTTTTGTATGAACGATTGATTTTTAAGGAAGAGTTTAAATAAGAGTTTGTGGTTATATAATTCTAGCATGTTTTTGTAACTTGTTTCGAATCTGAGTTCTTTGCTATGCATGTATTTTCTATGCTTAATGCTTAACTTAAATGCGAGCGATCTTGGTTTATGTTATGAAGTGTCTAGAATGCGAGCGTTCTTGGTTCGAAAACATTGTCATTCGAGAAATACATGAACAACATAGTAAAGGCTTAGATTTTAAATAGGTTGCATATAACATGATTAGGTTATAAAGGAATGAGGTGAGTATGATGAGTTGATCAACGTGTATATATGTAATTAAACTTTATTTTCGGTTCAGTAAGCATGTTTAGGATTCTATGTTCTTGTTTGTTTTGCTTGTCTATGAGTTTAAACATGTTAGAACTAAGAAGCCACGATGTGTTTGCTATGCCATGTTCTTGTCTTTATTTCGTAGATAATAAACAACCTTTTCAAACCCCCCTTTTAACCATAGCGTAAATATGCATGCACCCTCAATCCCCGGTTAAGAACGATACCCTATTTACCAATGCTATATCTACACAAAAGGGTTTTAATTGTTTATGCGTTTTTGTTAATTGTTAAGTGTTAATTTAATGGTTGCAAAGTCGTGTATCAATTTTTGGCGCCGTTGCCGGGGATTGTAAAGAATTGTGTGTTTATGCTTGTAAATATGTGAATCTGTGTAAATAAGTCTGTATATATATATATATATGTAAAGTGTCGAAATTTTTATACATGTTCATAATAAGTTGCATTCTAACCTTTTGTTTTGCAGCCATGTAAATAGGTACATATTAAAGGAAGTCTTTGATTTAAATTTAGTACATAAGTTTGGTTGATTAAGTCGCACTCTTTGGAATAGATGTCGCCTCTTTTCCTTGTTTATCTCCTTAACCCCTCATGATGTGTGGATTTCATCACCGCACACCATAACTTAAGTGAAGTTATGGACATGAGGTTGAGGGCGGAGTCTACAAAGGACTTGAGGGAGTGTGAATTTTCGAGATTTTGGCTGAATGTCGGACATGGTGTCTAGAATGGGTTATGACTGGTGACAGGTTCTGGATCTAAGAAAGACTTACACCAATAGAGTATATACCATTGGCCCGGTTAGCCTCGGGGTGTATTGTCGAAATTAGTCCCGCCTCTCGCGTTATCTCTATCCCTAACTGGCCATGTTTTTCGATTGAACCAAGGCCGATTGATTGAGAATGTACATTTTATCGCGCGGGTCGCATGTCCAATGAAAGACCTAAAGGCCAAATGAACGTATTCTCTTTAAATTGAAGGTGAAATTCAATAAACAAAATACTTGTGCATATTACTTGTAAATTTCGTGTGCATTAAAACTTGTAAAGAATTAACCACGTTGCATTTAGCTTGCATAACCTGCCGGCGGCTTTGTGATGCTCGGATTTCACCACCGGGTACCCTAACCTAACTGAAGTTAGGGACATGAGGCCAAACGTACGGTCACGTTGCATCATGTATTTAGCACGTAACTTTGTGTGTTTTCTGCAGGTTTCGAACGTTTTCTCTTATGCATTCATACCATTTTCACGTAGGATCTCTTATGTGTGCATTTAAAATCCTTCTAAGTGCATTCAACGTGATTAATGTTATACTTGCATAAATTTCGTGTGCATATGTGTGTGTCTTAACTTGTTTATAAGTCTTGCATTGTGTATATGTCTAACTTTGCAGAAAACGTGTGTACATGTGTTTATAGTTCATTTTATGCATTTCGTGTATATTCTAGACATTGCATCTATATATCTAAGCATCACATCCATTTCATACAATCTATGTCCTATATTTATAGAATGTGCACTTTGTTTCTATGTGTTTTATGATTTTGTGTGTTTTTCTTGTGTTTTTGTGTGTTTTCTTCCTTTCTTTTTGTTTTCCACGTTTTGGTGAAGTATCATGCATTCATTGTGTATTCTTTTGATACTAACACTATTTTGAGGAGGAGGACTTAGAAAAAGATTCGGCTACTAGAGATGCCGAGAAGAAGAAGAATATGGCTCCTCACGCCACTAAGGCACAACCCTCATCATCACAATCTGCCCCAAACAAAGGTATTAACTCTATCCCTTCAAGTTCGGTTAATACTAATGCTTCGTTTGCTAGTGCACCATTCCCCCATAGGTTGACGAAATCTAAGAGAGATGATCAATACGAAGACATCTTGGACATCTTTCGGAAGGTGCAAGTAAATCTGCCCTTGATCGAGTGCATAAAGCAAGTGCCTATCTATGCGAAATTTCTCAAAGAGTTATGCACCCAGAGGAGGCAAACGAGAGCGAAAGAGGTTGTGAAGGTGAATGCAACCGTTTCAGCGGTTTTACAGCGTCGGTTACCCCCCAAATTGAAGGATCCGGGGAGCTTTTCTGTTCCTTGCGTGATTGGTGACAACAAATTTGAAGATGTTATGCTAGACCTTGGTGCATCCATTAACATAATGCCTTATTACTTATTTGCATCCATGGATTTAGGCGAGCTCAAACAAGACAACGTCATCATTCAGCTAGCCGACCGTTCGCATAAGTATCCTAGGAGATACGTTGAAGATGTTCTTGTGCAAGTCAACAACCTGATTTTTCCAGCGGATTTTTACATTGTTGACATGGAGGAGAGTCCTTTGAATACCACGCCATTGCTTCTTGGACGACCTTTCATGAGGACTGCAAGAACGAAGATAGATGTATTTGAGGGAACGTTTTCCATGGAGATTGATGGAGAAAAGATTGAATTCAACATATTAGATGCCATGAAGGTTCCCGCGGCAAGTGTACATGCCATATTTTCGATGGATATGGTGGAAGAGGCAGCTCAACAACACTTAGACACCATTGGAGATGAAGCCCTTTTTGATGCACTTATCGAGATTTTGGAGCCTAAGATCCTCGAGATGGCTATGGCACTCAATGAGGCTCCACGGATTGTTAATAGGCCACCTCCTATTCCGTTGGCCTATGGAGAAAACAAGCTCGTTCCATCCGTGATTAAGGCACCGGAACTGGACCTTAAAGTTTTACCGGCCCATTTGAAGTATGCTTACTTGGGAGAAAATGACACTTTGCCGGTTATCATTTCATCATCATTGGAGGAAGAACAAGAGGGCAAACTCATCAACATGCTCAAACGTCATAAAACAGCAATTGGATGGACCCTTGCCGACATCAAAGGCATCAATCCGGCCACTTGCGTGCATCGAATTCTACTCGAAGATGAGGCTAAACCTTCGAGAGAAGCTCAAAGAAGACTCCATCCACCGATGATGGAAGTTGAGAAGAAGATAAGCTAGAAGATCCAGCCATCTCACACACATGAAGAACTATCACGTCTAGGCTATAAGACGTTAAAAAACAAGCGCTTGTTCGGAGGCAACCCAATGGAGGAAATCGCCAAGGATTTGTTCTCTCCTCCCTTATCTTTTTAATTTCATTGCTTATTTACTTTCCTTAGCTAAAATTTTCGTGGGTCTCTCTCTTCATACTTAGTTCTATGATTCCCTTAAATACATTGAGGACAATGTAGAGTTTAAGTGTGGGGGAGGGGTTTACAACCTTAATTGAGTCATAAATTGTTAAAACCGGGCGGACAATGGAACTTTCCGGTGGATGATGCCCTAAAAAAAATTATTTTGTGTCTTTCTATTTAACTTAGGGTTTTTAAAGAGTCTTTTCGTTTTTAGGATGCCCTTAGTTAGTCTATGATGAAAATGGACCGAAAAGAATACATATGGCGGTGAATAAGCACTAAACTGATTTTCTTGTGATAAGTGAGATATTTTGATTGTCATAACATGTAGTGGATATGGTTTGATTAAACATGGTATAGATTTCGCATGTTAGAAGAAGTTTTAAATCATACAAACCTAAAAGTGAGTTTTTGAGCCTACATTACTTCATTTGAGAGTGAATTTCGTGCATATGGTGTCTCAAAAACAAAACATGCCTCATCTAATTGCTTGCCATAGATTTTAATGAACTAGAGATTACTAGAACTTACTCATGTAGATTTACAACGCTTTTAAGTTGATATATGCTCTGATTTTGGATATGATTAAAGGCAAATTAGGTTACCACTACTTAAACCAAATGGCCTTGTGTCCCATTGTGCGCACGAGTTGCGACACCCTTAGATTACCCCTTTGTGCCTACGTTAAGCCTTTTCTTTCATTTACCACATACATATCTAAACACTTAGCCTAGTGTAGAATTTCCAAACCCTCGTTCTAAGGACTTGGTGAAGAATTTCAAAGCTAGCACAATAAAAGTGGCGTGAAGATGATGAAAAGATGTGTGTATAGGGATAGACTTGTCCAACAAATTTTGTATTTGAATGCCAAAATTTTCGAGATAAAAAAAGAAAAAGAAGAAAAATGTATAAAGATCTCGAGGCATTGTATTTAGATTGTATAAGTTTGGATTAATGTCCCCTATACTTATGAATTTGGAGATTACTACGAATTGAAGGCCCAAAAGTGAAGAAATATGGCCTTTGTCCTGTTCATAAAGCTCAAAGGAAGTTGAAAATGAAGTTAGGGCCCAAAAATATGAAAATTGGCCCCCGATCTTGAAGTTTGACACAAAAAGAAGTGTAGAAAGGATGAGCCACGAATTTGAGAAGTTTTAAGTGCTAGACTAAGTCTTTGAAACGTTTTTACACCACCACTTATCTAAATTTCGAATGCCTTAGCCTCATTACAACATTTCTAAAGTCCTTTATGATCCTTAAGATGAGTAGCCTTCAATTGGTTGAGTAAGTTACATGAGTAAGCATATGGTTTGGTTCATTTGTGCAAGTAATTATGAGGTATTTCGATGCAATACATATACATTTTGAGTGAACCTCTTTTCATGAGTGAATATATGATGAGTGCATCCATGTGAGATTGATTTAAACTTTTTCGAAACATGCACAGCTTTAACTTCACCATCGTTTACTCCAAGTCCTACTTGTTCATGACATGATCATATTTCTCTTATCTCTTGAAAATTGTTGAACTTTTCACTATGAAATCTTGTGATTCCATCGCCATATACTTAAGAAAATTTCTGAGACAAATTGTGCTAAGGGCTTAGAAGTTGTTTTTATTTGAGTCCATGGAATTTGTTCAACGTGGAGGCTAGCTCTAACGTTGGTTTTATATTTTTAGTCTTTCTTTTATTTAGTTTTTGCTAGGGACTAGCAAAGTCTAAGTGTGGGGGAATTTGATCTACGCATTTTATGCTTGATTCTTAACGTCTTTCTCTTTACATTTAGCTTTGTTTTGACTTTAGTACTATCATTTCTTACTTACTTTATGCTTTTAGGTAGAAATAAAGGAGAAAATAATAAATGAGGCGATTTGGAGATAAAAGCGTGCTAAGGAGGAAGTTCCTAATTTCGGAGAAGAAATGGTCCGAGGAATGGTCTTCAAATGGTTACTAAAATGCATTCCCATATGGTGTCAAGAATTGGAAACCAAATGCCAAATGAAATGGATACCAATATGGTGCACAAAAAGATGAAGACATTTCTCCCGCGCGACCCAGGAGAGAGCAAATATGGCGGAATATATGGAGCATATAATGGACGAATTTTGGGAGATATTATATGAATTTTCAGACCTGATTTGAGGGCCAAAATATGTGCAAGAATATGATATATTCGGCCAAGAATTATTAGGGAATAAGGAAGGCAAGATTTGAAGATATGAAGATTTCCTTTTCCTTGAAGAAGAAGAAAACAGGGCAGCCAGATCACTTAACTTCTAAAATCCGTAGTAAATCCAATTAAATTCCAAATATGGCGTTCCTTATATAGATTTTATAGCCCTTTGAATAAGCTTTCTAATGAAACAAGAATAAGAATTTTCCAAGATCTGAAACTCCAGGAAAACGCGTTTGAAGACAGACTGTCAGATTTACCCGGGTACATAAGGAAAGTCTTATTTTGGTAGGAAAAATCCTAATCTTCTTCTATAAATTGGGGAGCTCGACTCATTCTCGATCATCTCTCATCATACAAGCCGAGCTCTTGTCCACAACACTTTGTCTCCTCCAAAATCGAAAATTCATCAAGAAGCCGAAGCTCCCCACACTCCAAAAATCGACATCCTCCATAAGAGCAACTTAGGCGATCCGAAGGTTTCTCTCCATCTACTAGAAGGCCATCTACATGTTTTGCAACTGCGTTCACGACCAAAATGTGTAACATGTTACCTTCTACTCTCTTTTTGTATGAACGATTGATTTTTAAGGAAGAGTTTAAATAAGAGTTTGTGGTTATATAATTCTAGCATGTTTTTGTAACTTGTTTCGAATCTGAGTTCTTTGCTATGCATGTATTTTCTATGCTTAATGCTTAACTTAAATGCGAGCGATCTTGGTTTATGTTATGAAGTGTCTAGAATGCGAGCGTTCTTGGTTCGAAAACATTGTCATTCGAGAAATACATGAACAACATAGTAAAGGCTTAGATTTTAAATAGGTTGCATATAACATGATTAGGTTATAAAGGAATGAGGTGAGTATGATGAGTTGATCAACGTGTATATATGTAATTAAACTTTATTTTCGGTTCAGTAAGCATGTTTAGGATTCTATGTTCTTGTTTGTTTTGCTTGTCTATGAGTTTAAACATGTTAGAACTAAGAAGCCACGATGTGTTTGCTATGCCATGTTCTTGTCTTTATTTCGTAGATAATAAACAACCTTTTCAAACCCCCCTTTTAACCATAGCGTAAATATGCATGCACCCTCAATCCCCGGTTAAGAACGATACCCTATTTACCAATGCTACATCTACACAAAAGGGTTTTAATTGTTTATGCGTTTTATGTACTTACACTCAATTTTATCTCAACATAATTTGAATTGAAAATTTGTAGATAAACCATCATCATCACCAAGTCTTCATTACTTTCCAGAATAACGTAATCTTCCTATGGTGGAATACAGTACCTTAGTAATAAAACTAAATCCTTAATGGACCTTATGTGGTTATGGACTATATTACATATTTCATCAAGTGTCGAGTCACGATTTAAAGATGTCATCACTACCTCCCTATGGTAAACATACTTCACTAATGTGCCGAAAAACTTGCTGCCATCTCACTGCAAAAACACATATACACTTCCGCAAAACAACAGAGATCTACAACATCCACGCTTCAGCTAAACGATAGTGAGCTACAAAATTCTAAGAATTAACACTTCAGCTAACTACAATGACCATAAACATCTATAGCTAACGATAGTGAACCATCAATGTAATACATCTAACAATCAGTTAAACGACAGTGAACTTAGAATTCTAACAGAAAATAAATAAATACCAAACATGAATTACACATACCAATAGCTAACGACAATGAATTACAACATCCTAATCATAAACAGTTACCATAAAATTCATCAAAGGATACGTACACACAGACTCAAAAACATGTGATTCACCAAGTAGAGATAAAGAAAAGCTAATGAGCTAACCTTATATTTGAAATTAATGAAAGCAACCAGATCACATAATCAAGCACTCTCTAGTCGATAACCTCGAATTGAACACGAACAACCTCCACTCTCACGGTGAAGGTGAAGTTGTGCAGCTTCGTTGCCCTCCCTCTAGTCGAAAGTCATCTCACACCGGCGATGGAGAGAGAGAGAGAGAGAGAGAGAGAGAGAGAGAGAGAGAGAGCGGTTGTATCACTTTTACTGAGAAAAATATAATTTTAAATGTAAATAGGAAAGAAACGAAGGCTATCAGGGGTAAAATAGGAAGAAAAAGCTGAATTTTGGGAAATAATGGATGTTTTAAGAATTGGTTAATGGATTTGGATTTTTAGAGAAAGAAAGACAAAAAATGTTGGACTTTATTAGACCAGGAAAACGTTAATGAAATTTTTAAGAAAGAGGAATTAAAAATGAGTTTTTAAATAATTCACCCTAAATTTTATTGTTGTATTCCATTTCTTAATAGATAGTTCCAATTCTTTGCATGTTTTTCAGTTGTAGTTGCTGTCTAGAGTTGGATCTTTTGCACCAAGTTCTAGTTCATTGAAAGATAAGCCTTTCACTCCTGCCTTTGCTCTTCGGTTTGCAGCTACCTCATTCTGGATTGATCTATTGTCCTTTTGTTTTGTTTTTTTGGGTTTGCTCGATCCAATTTTTCATTTTGATCAATCACGGGAAGTTTTCAATAGATAACAATTTTATTGTTGTATTCTATTTCTTAATAGATAGTTCCAGTTCGTTGTGTGTTTTTCGGTTATAGTTGTTGTCTAGAGTTTGATCTTTTGCACCAAGTTTTAGCCTCAGTGAAAGATAAGCATTTCACTCATGCCTTTGCTCTTCAGTTTGCTACTACCTCATACTGTTGTCAACTAATTACTTGCATCATGAAATTTAATTAATCATAAATTTTACCTTTTATATTTATCAGATTATCAAAGACAAACCCAACTCTGTGGTGAGATCTTCATCTCTAACACATTAAATTTTGTTTTCAACTTATATATGCAATTCCACATACCCTGCGAGAAAACATAAGAGGTTCATAAATTGTTGTGTACATGTCTTCAATTACTCGATGATTCTCTTTTTCCTTGAATTACTTTATTTGGTGTAATATAATCACAATAGCAAAGTGAATCATGACTACTGTGTTAAGGTGAATAAGTGAGTGAATTCTACCTATCCTGCGATGTGAGGAAAAATTGAACTGTTGTATTGTTTTATAGCATGGATGCACTGTTGTATTGGCTAAACTGGTTTAATCTGCTAGAATAAGTTAATTTAGCCAATTTAAGATTTCATAGATTCTGAAGGAAAGTTACTTGAGAGTTAATATGGTTTGTGTATTACTATTATTCTAATATAATCTCAGAAACATAAAATATTTAGAAACCATTTTGGACAATAACGTGACATGTGATTAACTGACTGTATCACTTAGATGTTGTTTCCAAATATTATTTAATTAATCTATCAAAGTGCTCAGGTTCATTTCTAGTTATCCTTCAATCCTCTCGGTGCTTGGATATTAACACAAAAGGCTTGAGTTAAGCATCAATGAATTAAAAATGCGATGGTTACAATGAAAGTCGGGTGCTTGATTCTCAAAAAGCTTCTCAAGGAAAGAGTTAAATTTGATTCTTAGGTGTATTTTCTCAAATGCAGCTTCATTAGTTTCTTTTCCACAATTACAACTTTTGTTGAAGCAATTTTGTAAGAGATGTATTACCTTGAAATTTGATTGATTTTCTTTTGTTATATTTTTTCGATTTTTGATCTTGAAAGTGAACTACTTAGAACTATGTAATATGTAGTTAAAATGTCTAATTTTCATTTGATCACTTGCGGGTGGGCTTTCAAACCCCTTTATCATCTCATGCATCTTCACAGGAATACATTTCCCTCCTGCTTACTCATTCTTAATTATTTGGGTTTTACTTCGTCGGAATATTACGCCCCCAGCATCTACCTAGTTGTCTATATATTCATTGCATTATCGTACAAAATTTGTGTTTGACATTTACTCATGGGCGGAGCCATGTTGAGGTTAGGGTAACCTTAGGTCATCCCTGAGATTTGGTCGAGTACATTTTGTGTGCATTATTGCATGTGATCAAGTCTGGTGTAGTGGTAAACGTAGGATTTTACATGTGTTAGTTCCTAAGTTCTAACCCCATAATCTGCAATTTTTTGTATTTCCAGTCTCCTTTATTTTCTTTAGGTTATATATTCAGGTCCAAGTATTTTCTTTATTTTCTTTAAAGAAAATACTTGGACCTCATCGGATGCAAAATTTTAGCCTCATCGGATATCGTTTAGATATTTGATCACCATATTTAAGTTTTGAGCTAAATCAGACAATTTTTGTGCATTGTTAAATAATGTCACAATTAAATGGTTAAAACATATCCGATTAAGCTGAAATTTTGGATGCTTGATCCTTGCATATTTATCTAAAAGTTGATTAAGTTCAATCATCGAATTACGTTGTCAATTTTGTGTAAAATACAACTTCACACCAAAGTTTCAGTGCGAAACTTCGCACTTGATGAGAACTGTATATATCTGTACTATATTTAAAGAAAGATTTTGTTTGATAAGAAAAAGAAAAAGGCTACAAAGAGGCTCCTCTCGAGCAAACACTTCCAAGGAGATCAAATCCTAAGGCATTTCTAGCTTCATAAGGAACACAATTGTCCCAAATGTGAAGGTTACAAGAACTGTGATCTAAAGAAGCAAGGCTATCGGCGACAAAATTCGCCTCACGAAAGACATGGCTAAAAGAGATACTTTGAAAGTCATTCGTAATGCTCTTGATGTCCTGAATAACTGTTTGGATTCTCCAGGACAAAGAATGTCTCCCATTGATGCAGTTGATGACTAAGCTTGGATCCCCTCCACAATAATGTTGCTGAGACGTTTCCTTTTTGCTTGAACAAGAGCATCTCTTAGAGTAAGAGCTTTAGCCAGATGAATTGTTGTATTGCCAAAGTCTCTTGCTCCAGAGATGATAGAATGTTCGTGGCTGTCTCTAATCACAAAACCTCCAGCTGCATCTCCAATGCCCTTATTAAGAACTAAACCATCAAAATTAATTTTGTGATGGCCAGTTGGTGGGGGGCTCCACTTAATATTCTCGAAATACTACTTCTTCGTCTTCTCCTGAGGCTTGTTTAACTCCAAATAATGGTTGAGGATGGTAGCAGAGGAGGCCACAACAGCAGCAAGACTAGTCTTTTCATTCCTGAAAATAATGTTATTTCTAACTTTTCATATCTGCCAACAAATAGACATAATTTTTTCAAACCATTGATCATCATTCAAATTATTCTTATGCAACTCATGTAGATGTTCTATAAAGTCCCTTCCATGGATTGGTCTGAAAAAATCTGCCACATTCCAAACTTCGTTAGCAAAACTGCAATCACAAAACAAATGGGATAAACTCTCTTCCTTAGTGTTGCGCATGAGACAAACATTAGCATTAAGTAAACACATCTTCAAAAGTCTATCTCTAGTTTTTAATCTTCCATGAACCGTAATCCAACCAAAGATTTTCATTTTTGGAGGCATGACAGATTTCCACAGTCTATCCAATAAATTATGTTTGTCATCTCTCTCACCAGAATCACTTTGCATCTGAGTTGCACTGCTAATAGAAAATTTTCTATTTGAGGCAGGTCCAAACAAGACAATCATTTTGATCAACCATAGGAATGGGAATTCCCATAATCTATTTAATCACTTCATCATTAAAAAATAAAGATAACTTCTTAACATTCTAATTATTGTCAACAATATAATCACTAACAGATTCATTCAAGTTTGTATGAGATAGTTTTTCCTCATCAACAATGGAAGCTAAAGAAACTGAGAAAAACCCAATTGGACATCCAAAAATTAATATCATGTCCATTTCCCACTATCCATCTCATACCTTGGTTAAGTAAATCCCTATTATCAAGAATTCCCTTCCAAGCAGCTGAAGAAGTATTCTTCTTTTTAGCTTCAAAAAAATTAATTTTTCGTAGATACTTTGCCTTGATTAATATTTAAAGAAAGATGGTGTTGTCAACCAAAACAATTTTTTTTTTACCAAAAAGTCCTTACAATATTAAAAATCTTTAACAGTTAATTAGTTGGCCGGTCAATAATATAATTATATAAATAAATTAATATATTAAAATTGAAAAGAAAGAGAAAAACTGCGCAACTATTCAAAAAAAGTAGGAAGGAAGCAACGAGAATTGTAAAAAAAAAATTGCAACCATAATAAATAAGAGGAAGAGTTAATTTTTTAATTTTTTTTGTAGTTACTCTACTACAACTAAAACATCACATTTATGATCTATTCCACACACACACAAAATGTTATTAATGCACAGAATTACCCTAGTATGAAGAAAAATAATCGATTCAAGCAAATTTTACCATGCATGGACACTATGGACATTTTTTTTTCTGACACCGAAAAATTACTGTGGGCAATCAATTAACTCCTCTAGCTCAAGATAGATCTGGTTTCTCCTCCCCCTTCTCCCTAGTCAGATTTTGATCCTCCTGGATCTTAATCTCTGCCTCTCTGCTTAGAGAGTTGGGGAAGCTCGTTTGTGCTAGCTCTTTGTCTTAGCTCTCATTATTTTTCCAGTTTTTTCGTGTTTAGTCTCCAAATCTCAAACTTCATTTCATCTTCTTCATGTTAATTGTCAATGCTTTCACATTTTCCCCCTGCCCATCTTTAAGTTACTGCATACCAAGAGCCGAATGCAATTGTTATTCCTGAATCCTCTACAATTTACCTTAATAATGTGAGACTGGGTAGTGTTGTTCGACTTCCTCGAGAAGATGTAAGTCTTATTGATGTTAATCCTAATGAAGACAATGAAGACTCCGGTGACGAGGAGCGGCACATATTACCAAAAATTAGCTCGGACACCGAGGAAGACTCGAGTGATGATTCTGATTATGAGCCTTAGCTAAACATGAATTTGTGTTAAATGTGTTTGTTGGTCATGAATCTGTTTTTTAAAGTATTTTCACACTTCTAAAAATAACAATTCTGATTAGTCCATGTTCTTTATTTATTTAAACAGGTAATTATGGGAAACGTTTTCACATGAGCCAAAATTTTCAAATATTTTTCACACTATACTTGACGACATTTGACTAGTGTTGTCGGCTATAGTAACTATAGCCGACGATATTATACATGAAGGTCGTCGGCTATAGTATAGTCGATGACCATTTTAAGTCGTCGGCTATAGTTTTCGGGAATTTAAACCCCAGAATGGCACAGACTGCGCCTCCTCTCTGAAAAAAAAATCCTAAAATTCTCCCTTAATCGCCGCCGTCGTCACCTAAACCTTAGCCCGCCGCTGCACAGCCCACCCAAGTTCTCTCTCTCTCTCTCTCTCTCTCTCTCTCTCTCTCTCTCTCTCTCCCGCCGGCCACCTATATATATATGCATAGTTGATACATATGGGTATATATTTGATTTTTGTGATTATATGATTATTTGATTTTTGTGATTGTTTAATAATTTATTGTGAATTTCTAATATTTCTGTCGCATTAATATAGGTACAAGGAGTGAAAATGTGAGTTCAAAAAGCACTGGAAGAACTACGGCAACCTCTGTGGGGCTACCCCTAGTGAGTTTATGTATAGGGAGTACGAGAGGCAATGTCTTCTCGCCCACTTCAACAACCCAAAATTTGGGGTATGCAACATTATATTTGTGTTTAATTACTTGTATCATATTTGGCCAAAATAGTTTCCTAATTAATTTTGTTTTGATATATGTTTATCTAAAAAGGCAATTTCTGCGATAAACGCGACAAACCGGGGAAAAAACACAAAGAACCATCATGTCGGTTCTAGATCCTTTGCGGGTTGGATGGAGGAGGCCGCCCAACACCCTGAAGTCCCCAATTTGGAGTATACATTATAGAAAACGTATCCTCAGTACCCCGAAGATATTGTAAGTCTTATGCCCTTATAACTTAATTAACATATTTGCTTATATATGTATTTTCTCTAAAAAAAAATGTGTATGTTTACTAATATGTTATTTTATTTTCCTTGGTAATTAGGTGAGAGTTCATGAGGTGACTCCGGAGGTGTTGACTCAGATCGTGAGAGAGCAATGGTCTGAGACCCAGGATGAGGACCTCCCCCGGGCCATCTCTCAGATTGATCAACCTGACCCGATGCTAGCGGCGAGGATCATGTGTCACGTTTTCCCACCACGAGGGAACACCTACTACTATAGGGGTCTAGGACAGAAGGGCAACGGGGTCTTGAAGAACACTCCCAGTCTCTCACGCAAGTCGGGAACTTTCAGGGCTTCTTAGCTACAGGAATAGCTTCAGAGGCAGGCGATGGAGCATCAGAGGGAGATGAAAGAGACTCGAAGATGGATGGAAGAGATGCATCGGTCGTTGGGTTCTTGGTTTTAGGATTGGACTGCACAACTTCAGCCTTTTGGAATTCCGGCCCCGGCCCCACCTCCGTTCCCTTTTCCTGCTCCACAGCCACAGGAGGATCCGCAAGCTCCTGGTGGTAACGCCTCTGTTTTCGATAACATAGATTTGGATAACCCTTAGTGTAGGTCTAATGTGGGTGAATATGTGTTGTTGGCTATTGTGTAAATATAATTGTGCAATTGTAGGTTCTGGTAATAGAAATCCATAATCTACATTTTTTCTTCTTCAGAAATCACCAACTATAGCCGACGACATTAGTCCCACTCGTCAGCTAAAGTGTTTAATAAAAATTACAGTTTTACAATATAATCGACGGCGTTCAAATACTATCGCCGACGACATGATTTTGTAGTCGTCGGCTATAGTCTTATTCGGATCAACCATTTTAATCACCGGAGAAGGGTTTCCCGACGACATTGTTGTCGGCAAAAGTTTCAACTATAGCCGACGACTTTTTTGCCGTTGGCCACCAAAGTCGTCGACTATTCTTTTACTGACGCCCTTCTCCTAACAGGGCTATAGCCGACGACTTCTTCTAACAGGCCGATGAATTTTGGTCGTTAGCTATAGTCATTATTTAAGGAGTGCAAATATGTTTATTTCATACATTTCAAACTATCAACGATGAAAGGTAAAAAGATTTGACATTGCCTAATTATTTATAATAGTATATACCTTATTATTTTTCTAAAATTAGATCATAATTAATATATACAGTAAATCAAATATACAGATTTTACACAATACTCATTCATTTCTTGTTATATTATATAATAGGTATGATGTAAAAAAATTTACCACTACCACATATTGACTCATTGCCGGCGACTTAAAAGTCGCCGGCAATGTTTTTGGACATTATCGGCGATTTTTGCCGGAAAAATCGCCGGTAATGTCTTTTTTTATAACATTACCGGCGACAAAGACATTGCCGGCGACATACATTTATGTGTATGTCGCCGGTAATGTTTAAAAATAATAAATAAAAAAGACATTGCCGGTGACATAAATGAAGTCGCCGGCAATGTCTTTTTTTTTTTTACATTACCATCGAGACATTGTCGGCGACATACATTTATGTCGCCGGTAATGTTAAAAAAAGAAGAAGACATTACCGGCGATTTTTCCGGCAAAAATCGCCGGTAATGTCCAAAAACATTGCCGTCGCCGGCAATGAGTCAATATGTGGTAGTGTACCCAATTTGTCGCATTTTTGAAATCATTCAAAAAGTTATTTTTGACCACATTTATATTGTTAAGGTTCACAATGTAGCTCGAAACAAAATTTGGGCTTACTCGATTATCGATGTCGTAAGATTAGTTTGCAATTAAGAGTTTTTTAATCTTCTCTTTTTTGTACATGCATGATTTTATCTTTACTTTGTTTCATCGAATCAATAGAGAATTTACCTTCGAATTCATAGGAAATTTTGTGGAATTTTAAGACATATAGCTTAGTTTACAAATTTTAGTTATTGTGTAATTTTTAATTGAAAAAAAATAATTTTTATTTCAAACAATAAATCTCCACCGTCTAGTTTTTTTGGACCCTCACTCCCACCTCAACCCGCCTTCAACTTCTCAGCCACAATCCCTCCTCCCCCGCAACTCCGTCGTTCGCCGTCCCCACCTCCTCGTCTCTGATGTCATTGCCAAGCTCGCCCCACCCTCGCCTTCATCTAGCGACCTCGGCTTCACGTGCGGCATGTCCGACACCATCATGCTACTCGTATCGAGCATGAAAGGCTAGGCACGGGCGAAATCAAGTAACGCCCAAGATTGGTCGCTACTGACCGATGAGCTTGGCTTGCCTGGGTGTTGATTTCCAGAGAGAGAGAGAGAGAGAGAGAGAGAGAGTGTGTTGTGCGGCGACAAAGTGACGCGAAGGGGAGGCTCGCGCGACGAGAAGCCTAGCTTGACAAGACCCAGCAGAGGAGAAAGCTTCGCGACGAGATGAGGCCCGGTCAAGTGAGGAAGAGTTCCACGCGAGGCGGTGGTGTGGAGCGGCGCGGCGGTCGGAGAAGCGGTGCTGGGCGGCTGGTTACCGAAGAGAGAGAGAAAAGAAACAGTCTCAGAAAAAGAAAATGAAAGAAAATTACTGTGGTTAACTTACCTGGGTTAAAATTTATTAACTAAACGGTGTTAAAATTTCGTTAACATGGTGCAACTGCGTTTGGTGTACTGTGCACTAAAGGATTTTTCAGTTTTGAGTAAGATATAAAAATTTTAATTTTTCTATAGATTTAAAAATTTTAGTTCTTCTCATATGTTTTATAAGATAAAATTTAATTTACAAGAAATACTGGAACAAAACCCATCAACTTTTTTCAAAAATAGTTAATTTCTTTATTATACATTAACTATTATAGATGCTCTTATAATTTACGAAGATTTCACATTTTTGTTAACCGGGACGTCAACAACGCCCCATGCAGCACAACCCTACTGATCGATCTTCTTGATTCAGCAGTACGCACTACATTATACGATATAATTAATTAGGAGAAGGATAAGTGACTGTGTGGTGATGTAATTAGGAGAAGGCACTAAAATATAAGTGAGATTTTGTCAAGCAAAATTTCATCTTTTCATTAAAGAACGCAAAATAATGATGATAATATTGACCACCCCTTGAGTCATATTCATTCGTGCAGTTTTGGTAAGGTGGATCATCTTTTGACTCTTTTAAGTAATGTCTTTTATAGGAACTTTCACACCTAGCTCAACTCATGTTTAATGGTAGTTGACTCAGATAGTTTTCTAAGTAGATGGTTGTGGAATGAAACCTTGGAAATGAAAATTAAACATACAAAATGGTTTGTAATTTTTTTTTTTGGGTATATGCATGTATCAAGGTACACTCATGATATCATGACACACTCATGATCCGGTCAGAAAATAAATTTTAATAAATATGTTATTTACTTTTCCCCAAAAGTTGATGTTGCTGTTAAAAATAACGTTTCTCAAACTGCTAGGTATACAACACAGATTTATTATTGGTAGGTACCTTGAAATTCACAATATTATTTTTTGAAAAGATCTTTTAAATGGGAAAGAGGTCATTGTAAAAATTAACTATAAACTTGCAGGTTGAAAGAAAAATACATTGTTTAGAGCTAGAAGACTTGCTTTAATCAACTCGAGTATTTTTGGTATGCCTAATCATGTTATGTGTTGTTTTAAATGTCCTCAAAAAGTGACTAATAATATTAAAATAGAAAATAGGAATTTTTTTGGGTGACAACTCTAAGTGCTCCCCCATTGCTTGGAATAAAGCTTGTGTTCCAAATGAAAAAGGTGGTATTGGAGTGAGAGGTCCTGCTTTCTTTAATAATGATGCTATTCCTGAACTAGGATGAAAAATTATCACCCAACAAAATAATTCGTGGGTGAGAGTTGTTTCGAGTAAATATCTGAGAAAAAGATCTTTCTTTTCGACTAAAAAAAACTAATGATTCCCTTGCTTGGAAATGTATATTGGATTGTAGGGAAATCTTGGCCAGGGGAATGAGGTGGACAATAGAGAAATGTAATGAGTTAAGCTTTTGGCATTTCAACTAGGTTTTTCCTTGTCCCTTGATTAATTTTGCAAAGAACCTTGATAACATTAATGAGGATGATAAAGTGTGTGATTTCATTAAAGATGGTATCTGGAATAGAGATAAATTACTTGAGTTTCTTGATATTGATGTGGTTGATCAAATTTGTGCAATCCCTTTGCATATATCTGATCAAGATGATAGTTTTAGTTGGGGCCCTAATCCTTCAGGAATTTTTTCCATCAAGTCTGCTACATGCTTACAAATTGATGATGGTAATACTTATGTCAATGCTGAGTTGTTAAAGAAAATGTGGAAATTCAAGATGCCTCCTAAAATTAAGATTTTTTGTTGGATTATGCTAAGAGGAAGAATAAAAACAAGAGATAAACTTATGAGATTTGGCCTTATAAATTATAATGCATGTACTTTATCCAATGCAGATGAAGATCGAGAATCCTAATCATTTGTTTTACAAATGCCCCTTTGTTAGTGAAATTTGGAGAATGTTAGATATCACTTGCTTTAATCAAAATACTTCTTTCATGGAAAATATGCAGGCCTTATTGAAGAATGATAATTTTTTGTATGAATAAGTTTTTGTAACTCTTTGACAGATTTAGAAAGCTAGAAATAACACTGTCTTTAAGAATGAGAAAGTCTTATGTGCTTCTATCGTTGTTGCTGCTGCTTACACCTTCAAATCTTACATCGCTCCAAATGTGCAAGAGGAAAAGAAGAAGCTTCCCTCTGGTCCTATCAAGTGAAATTCCCCATCTATAATTGCAGTGAAGATTAATTTTGATGGTTCAGTGAGATCTCAGGGAATTGGCGTTGCTACTGTGGCTTTGTCATAAAAGATAATAGTGGTATCGCGATCCTTGCAAGCACAAGAAATTTGGTTAGAACAATTGTTCTCTTGGCTGAAGCCCATGCTCTTCGTGATAGTCTTTTACAAGCCAGAATGTTGAATTTGAGGAGCGTTGTGGTTGAAGGTGACTCTTGGTTCATCATAAATTGCATCAGCAACCGTTGTGTGGCTCATTGGAAGCTTAAAGTGATTGTCAAGGATATAAAAATCATTGCCTCTTCCTTTGAAGATATCTCTTTCCATCATGTTTTTAGAGAAGTGAATTTTGTTGCGGATAAACTTGCTGGTTGGAATTAAAGCTTTTACCATGGGCGGAGCCACGTTGAGGCCAGCTTAGGTCCAGGCTCCCCCCTGAAATTTGGATAAATATATTTTAGTTTAACTAGGATATATGATGCTAGTATGGTTTGGTGGTAAGTTTATCACATTTTTTTAAAGAGGGAGTGAGTTCGATTCCAATACATCATTTTTCTCAATATTTTTTTGATTATTTCTTTATTTTTAGCTTAATTTTTTTTTTGCCCCCCTCACTCTAAAACCTGTCTCTGCCACTGGCTCTTACTTTTTGCACTTATGAGATCATAGCTTGTCATCCTATGCTAGGAATGCTTTTTGGAGTTGGTAGATTGAGAGGAGAGGAGTTGTAGTTGTTTTATTCTCTTTTGTATCAAAAAAAAATATTTACACTCATGATCGAGTGATCAATCAAGGATCACATTCTAAATTAATTTATAAATATTAAGAGATTTACATAAATCATAGCGCGCGTAGTCTTTACTCGTTAGTATATATATATATATATCGTATTGCACAAGACACAAACAATGATTAGTGTTGTATAGTGACCAACTTAGGCTCCGTTTGAGATTGAGTTTTTGAGACTAAATCAACTTATTTTTAATTATTTTAATAGAATGAGTGTTTGGTAAACTAATAAAAGTTGCTTATTTTAAACTTTTTAGTTCAAAAATTACAGTTAAAAATAAACAAGTTAATGATTGCTCATTAGAAATTGTATTTTTTTAATTAAATATTTTCACCTCAATTTCAAACTAAATTCTTAGTACTTCAAATTGCCATATTATTCGAAGAAATGATTCATCTAACATTATGTATAGTAAGAGTTACGAGAGCATGACGAAGCTAAACATGCAATGTGGATTCAGAAAGAGATGAGCGAAAAGAAAAGCCCAAATTAAGGCCCCAATCACAATCACACGAGTTGATTATTGACCTTGCCTTCTCCCTCCCTGCCTTCACCTATTCTTTGGACTGGACTCTCTCTCTCTCTCTCTCTCTCTCTCCCTACACTAAATCTTCTAAATTTTCATTCTTTTGAATCTTTTCCCTATTTGGGGTGCAATATTAAGGTGATCATTACGCCAAAGTGGTTTATCAACCTTTGAAAAGCCCTAAACCTCTTCACATTAGTAGTAATTTCCAAATACCAAAAAAAAAAACAAAACAGAAGGAACAAACAGAATGTACGTTGTCTTGAATTGAATACTGAGTTTCAGTTGTAGTCTTGAATTGAAATGCTTTCTGTAAGGAATTTCCCCCCATTAGTCCTGTGGTTTCATATGGAACAGTTTTTTGAATGCACGGAGATCATAAAGAGTGAAATCGTATATTGGCTTACTAGGATTAATATAGGATATTATACTATCGAGAATTCCTATTTTTTTCTTTCCCGAAATGAGACCAAACAAATCAGAGACTAAATAATCAATTCTTGCCTCCTGTTTGTCCAAATAAGAACGAATCAAATATGGCAAGTAAACGCTTATATATTGTGTTGCTTTCCGGCCTTGATATCGAACACTATAAAATATGCAGTTAACTATTATATAGTTCAACCCAACATTCTTCTCCATCTTCGTTCAAAGGCTCGATCATATATAGCTTGTCAATGGCCTTCTCTCTAGCTATCGATATATGGATCCCCCTCTCGATCAGTTTCTTCTATTGGAGGTGAGAAGTAACACTGTGATCGATGGGAAAAGAGGACAAGTATAATCATGGGTTCTACAAGCGGTCTCTTCCTACTCCTCCGGCGATTGAGTTTTCTTCTCCTGAAGGCAAGGTTAGTGATCAAAATGTGTGACATATATATTGTGTAATGCATACATGCAGTTCATAGATCTGCTAATCTGCATCTCTAGCTATTCGACAGTATTGAACAGTGAACACCTCAATCTATGTACGATAAGTCGATTGCTATTTGAGCATGTTGTTCAAAGATGAATGGTGACTTGCGGGTAGTGAGTACGTTGTGACTTGTGAGTGTATCTATTAAAAGGTTTGAATATGCATGAAATATTCAGTGACACACTTGGCTATAGACTATATAGTTCAAGTACGTGAGTCCGCGAATGAAGAGTTTTGAATTCAAAATAGCTGGTACAATATTTATTTATGTAATCTCATATGGCAGTCACATTAATTTACATTTTAATCTGTCTTAAATCATAAGTGATGAAATATTCTGATCATGAAGCACATTAATGACTAATTTCGTTCCTATGTACAATATATGTTTTTGTTTTTGGCAAAATTTAGGACATTTCCAACGACCTCACTTAAAACAGTCATTTTGTTTAAAAATAGACCTCAAAATTATTTTGGTTAATCGAATTTGATAATTTGTTCCAACAACAGTATTACATAAATTTTAGTCATACTTCAACAAATGCTTAATTTTGATTGGTTAACTTTTCATAAATTATTAAATATATGTAATTATTAATTACATATGCAACATAAAAAGAAACATTGATGACATTTATGTTTATTCTCATCACCTATATTTTTAATTTTCAGTATAAAAATAAGGTATGAAAACATAAAATTTAAGAATTCTCTATTATAAAAAAAGATATAGAAAATCTGCTGAAGTTGCTCTATAAGATTTAGGGGAGAGAATATGCAAATTGAAACCCCATTGTGTTTAGCACGTACGTACATCATTGAACAATGAACACTCAACACTCTCAAATTAATCTCTACCATATGTTTTTCCATTAATTCAACTCACTAATTATCGAAAAGTAAGAGCTACATGCCCAGCTATATATGATGTAGTATATATCCAAGTAATCCAACTAGTCAGGGAATACTGGAATGGTGACTAAACTCTACTCTTGTCTGCAACAACAACCAAGCCGTGTTTTGAGACCAGCTCTTCCATGTGGTTGCCTGAAGCATCCATCGGTGAAGTCCAACCAATGATTAAACAGATTTCTATCCAAATTATCCTTCTTTTTGTCTTGCTAAATCTCAAAATAATCCCACCTATTCAAAGGCGGAGGGAAGGGGGGGCGAGCGGGGGCAGTGGCCCCCACTCAGTTTTTAAAAATGGGCGCATGAGTATCTATTTTGAAAAATTTTGATTACCACTTTGGAGTTTTGCCCCCAGTCGATCAGTCTTCATCACGTCCTCCTCCGCATGACCGCATCCCACTTTCTATTCTACATATATATATTTTTATATCATACATGCATATCTTGGACAGTTGATATAATAATAGGTTGGGTATGGGATAATGGGACTATAATTGGATGGGGATAATGGGACTATAATTGGATGAGCCCAATGCAAAACCGGTACCCTTTATCCTCATTTCTTTATTTGATCGTCCCCAATTCCCCATCTGGCAGTCTCCCCGAGATCCCCAGAAGTCCACCACAGTCCTCCCGCCGTCGCTGAAATCTACTCGATCTTGGATTCTTACAGGTTTGTTCTTCTTCTTCTTTTCTTCTTCTTCTCAGTTCTTCTTCTTCTTCTTCTTAGATCGATGAATTGCTGATAAACAAATACAATTGCAGGTTGTGGACTTGTGGGAGATGGAGAAATATTTCAAACGTACATCTGCAGAGCTATCTTCAGCCCCTGTTCAGAATGAAAGATCAAAACAGAGCCGTGTAGAGATTAACTTGGGTGAGCTTCCTTCTGATCCTGGTTTAAGGTTGAAAATTTCAGAGTATCATCCTGATGTTAGGGATAAGGTTAGGAGAGAGTATCTGTTAAGAGGTCCTTGTCAGCCTTCAAATCATGTGTTCGTCCAAACACAATGTGGATCGGGGTTACGAAGATTTGGTGTAGACTGGTTTGCTGAATTTTCAAATTGGATAGAATATAGTATATCTAAAGATGCTGCATTTTGTTTATGCTGCTATTTGTTCAAACCTAATGTTGGTGAGCAAGGAGGAGGTGATTGTTTCAGTGGTATTGGCTTCCGAAACTTTAAAAAGAAAGATAGGTTGTATCTTCATGTAGGGAAGACGCACAGTAGTGTTCACAATCAAGCTGTGCGAAAATGTGAAGATTTGATGAATGAAAACCAGCATATCAGAAATATTATCAATCAGAATGCAAATCAAGGTCGAGCATATTATCGAATTCGACTAGAAGCATCAATTGATTGCATTCGCTTTCTCTTAAGACAAGGCCTTGCCTTTCGTGGTCATGACGAGTCAGAGAACTCAAGCAATCAAGGTAACTTTCTTGAGCTTTTACAGTTTCTTTCTGATCATAATGCTGAAGTGAGAGCGGTTGCATTGAAGAACGCTCCTGAAAATCTTAAATTGACATCGCCTACAATTCAAAAGGAGATAGTATATGCTTCTGCTGCTGTAACTACTGCTGCTATTATTAGAGATATTGGTGATGCATGTTTCTCTATTTTAGTTGATGAGTCCAGAGATGTATCTGTAAAGGAGCAGATGGCTGTCCTTGTTCGTTATGTGGATAAAAATGGCTGTGTAATTGAGTCTTTCATAGGCATTGAACGTGTTGGGAGTACTACTGCTATGTCACTTAAGAAAGCTATATATGAGCTATTTTCTAGACATAAATTAAGCATCTCTAGGCTACGTGGTCAAGGCTATGATGGGCAAGTAATATGAGTGGAGAACTTAATGGTTTGAAGACACTTATTTTGAAAGAGAACTCAAGTGCTTATTATGTTCATTGTTTTGCACATCAACTTCAATTAGCTCTTGTCAGTGTAGCCAAAAAGCATGATATTGTTGGTGCATTCTTTACATCTGTGGCTAGTGTTGTAAACATTGTTGGGGCATCTTCTAAACGTCGGGACATTCTTCGAGCAAAGCAATCTCAAAAGGTCGTTGAGGCACTTAAAATTGGAGAACTTACAAGTGGACAAGGGCTCAATCAAGAAATTGAAATCAAGCGTTCATGTGACACGCGTTGGAGCTCACACTATGGTACTCTTATCAACTTTGTTGTCATGTTTTCTTCTATCATTGATGTGTTAGATGAAATATCATATGACCAAGTGAGTTCTGATCAAAAGCATCAAGCATATATTGCTTTGAAGTTGCTGCAATCATTTGATTTCATATTCAGTTTGCATTTGATGAGAATTATACTTGGAATCACTCATGAGCTGTCTCAAGCTTTACAAAAAGATGACCAGGATATAGTGAACGCTATGGATTTAGTGAAAGTGTGCAAGAGAAAATTACAAACTATGAGGGAGAATGGATGGCCTTCTTTGCTGGAAGAAGTTGTTCTCTTTTGTGGAAAAGAGAATATCAGTGTTCCAAACATGGATGCTCAATACATATGTCCAGGAAAATCATTGCGTAGAGCTCCAGAAATGACAAATATGCATTACTACCGCTTTGACTGCTTTTGTGCTGTGATAGATTTCCAACTTCAAGAGCTAGACAACCGGTTCAATGAGGCTAGTACTGAGCTTCTCCTTTGTTTAGCATGTCTCAGTCCTAATTACTCATTTGCTGCCTATAACAAGCAAAGTTTGATGCGTCTTGCTGAGCTTTATCCTCAAGATTTTTCTACATCAGAGTTGCTATTGCTGGACAGTCAATTAGAGACATATGTTGATGATATGCGGTCCAATGACAAGTTTCAAGAATTGCAAGGGATTGCTGATCTTGCAAAGAAATTAGTTGAGACAAGAAAGCATAAGACATATCCTTATGTTTATTTATTGATCACTTTGGCGCTTGTACTTCCTGTTGCAACAGCATCTGTTGAAAGAGCTTTCTCTGCCATGAATATCATAAAGAATCGAACTCGCAATCGGATGGGAGATCAATGGATGAATGACAACTTAGTTGTGTATCTTGAGAAAGATATATTCAATTCCATAGACAATGAGACTATTATTCAGCGATTTCAAAAGATGGGTCCTCGCAGAGGAAAATTATAGTTGTTGAAGCACTTTACTTTCTAGTTATGTGCTCTTTTTATGCTTCGTGCTAGCTCTCTGTTTTGTTTATCTTTTGTGCGATGGAAGATTATTTTTCCAAGTTGTAGAGCTGAGCATGATAGCTTTTGTTGTATGATACTGGTGGTTTGGTGGAATTAAATTTGTTCATGGCTTAGATAGAAGAAACTCTGTTCATTGTGTTGTATGATGGAGCTCCTCCTTCCCCTTAGCTCAGGTGCTCTGTTTTTCTGGGTTACTGCATGAATGTCAAAAAAAAAAAGACAATAGAAACTTGCCCCCATTGACATATTTTCCTCCCTCCGCCACTGCACCTATTCCCTGTAAGGCTAAGTATTGGCTGCCCCATCTTCCACCTCGTATTTTGAAATTGAAAAGTTTTTTGAGGGATATTTTTCATAATCAAATCAAATGCAATGTGCGAAGCATTTGTCACAATTTTTTGAAATTAAATAAAAGGTACATGTAAAAAATTATACCTTACTCTATTACTCATTTGTATCAGGTATATTATAGAGTTCTCTTCTCATCCTGACGGAGACCTAAAACCCTGCCTTTTTTTAAACCGCCAAATTTACGCGGGGTGGTGTTCCTTCTTAATCGGCGATGCAGCCCAAACAGCTTCTAGGAGAAGAGCACACCTACATAGAAAAACCCATTAGTTGAGTTTCCAGATTTCAATTCCCTCTAGCCCACCAAAATCCCACTTCCGAATTCAAGTTTCTAGGTTCAATTTCGAATCTTTAGTCAACTCTCTGCTTTTGCTTAGACAGAAAAAGTCATCGGAAAAATGGCGATGGCTGGGCTCTACAGACGAGTCCTTCCTTCTCCTCCAGCAGTTGAATTTGCTTCCTTGGAGGGAAAGGTCTACCCTTTAATTCAACTTTTCACTCGTTTTCTCTGCTCTTGTTTCATTATTATTATTATTATTATTATTATTAAGAAAGAACAATACTGTTGTTTCTCATGCTTTAACTGTAGACTATTGTCTGTTTTGTAAGGAAAACAAAATTTTACCTAGGTAAGAGTTTATGAGAATGTTGAGTTCAATCTGTTCTGAGCTCTGACCGACCTAAAGTATAGTCCTTTATGTACTTGTATTGTCAAATTAAGCATTTGTGTGATGTGCTTTGTTGTTGAAGAGTGTATTATCAAGTTTTTATTTTTGATTTGGATTCAATTTTTTGTTGTTGAACTGATTCATCTCTTCGATGGTTTTGGAATTGCAGAAGCTTTTTCTTGAAGCTATTCAGAAGGGGACTATGGAGAACTTCTATAGGCTAATATCTTATTTCCAGACACAGTCGGAGCCTGCTTATTGCGGATTGGCGAGCCTGTCGATGGTCCTGAATGCCCTTGCTATTGATCCTGGAAGGAAATGGAAGGGTAAGTTCTACTTTCTAACATCATATTTGTTTGATGCGTTGTTCTGTTGTCAGCTTGTCGCCAATAGTGAGTGTGATTGAAAGATTCATCAACAGTGTAAGGTTACATAGCTCTTTCCCATTAAATCAAATCGCTCTTCTTATGTATAAATGAAGACTAACTTTTCACCAATATCATGTTGTCTCGACTGATATGGGCTGTGTCATTGTGAATATTAGTTTGACGGTATAGTGACCAGTGATCACTATCTGTTCGAGATGCTGTCAATCATCATCTGTTGCGGATATTTTGTTTCTATTTGGAATTAGACTCTTCGAATGTTCTCTTTTCTTATTGGCTATATTTTTAGAATGATTCATTTTGGCTTTGACTTCCATTGTATTTGATTTTGGTTAGATGTTGAATGACTTTGCTGCTTTCACGCTTAGGAGGTGTTGTATCTTATTTGAATCCGCTTCAATTTGTACATGTTTTTAATGAAACAAACCTTTCCGGTTTTTATACACTTCCATGTTTTTCTTCAGGACCCTGGAGGTGGTTTGATGAGTCCATGTTAGACTGCTGTGAATCTTTGGAGACAGTCAGGTCTAAAGGCATCTCATTTGGGAAGCTAGTAAGTTTGGCTCACTGTGCTGGAGCAAAAGTTGAAGCCTTTCGTACTAGCCATAGCGATATTAATGAGTTCCGTAGATATGTCATGAGATGTTCCACTTCAGATGATTGTCACGTGATCTCATCATATGATAGATCAGTCCTGAAACAGGTTAGATCTAATAGTAATAATGCTCTATATTCCTTCTGTGGGATTAGTAACTTTAAGTTAGCTGTTCATGCTTTTAGAATCCACTAGCCTTAAGCTGAAGATCACCCTGATGTATTAAGCATTGAATATTAATGATCCTGTCATGCTATCTGAACTCTGACATTAGTCAGGTATTAAGTTGTTTAAATAAAATCTCTATGGCAGACTGGTACCGGTCACTTTTCACCTGTTGGCGGCTATCATGCTGAAAAAGACATGGTTTTAATTTTGGACGTTGCACGTTTTAAATATCCTCCTCACTGGGTCAATGTCAAACTTCTTTGGGATGCCATGAGTAATATTGATGAATCTACAGGACAATGCAGAGGGTAAGCCATGTATGCTGTCGATGTATTTAATGTCTGTGATATTGGATTTGCATGTCAAGAAAATTCTGTCTAAAATCTGTTTCATTTCCTGAGGAATTGGCTTCACTGACTCATTATTGTTGATGAGTGTTAACTTATGTAATGTCAAACTACTGTCTGACTTAAAGTTTTTTTCATGCCCAGGTTTATGCTTATATCTAGGCCTCACAGGGAGCCAGGACAGCTTTATACCCTGGTATGATTGAATTTAGCAGTTTATGACTTCTCTTATTGATTTATTATTTTCTTTATTTTCTTTCCATCTAGATACCCAATGTTTACATCTGAAAAATGGCTTCTAGCGACCAGGTTGTTCAGTGTTCTATTCTTCATCTCATGTTTGGTCAAGTAGTTTTGAGCAAGTTACATATTTTTGATATCTATAGTTCAGTATTTGCCTCTTCTCAAGAGTTTTTTTTGTGGCTAACAATTGGCAAGGTGCCTTCCAAATTTCTTAAATAAATATTTACATGTTGAGTGTTTCAGTTTCTGATTTTGGATGCCACAGAATTTATATTGTTAGATGCTCTCTTAAATTCTCTGTGTTGGTGCTCTTACAGAGGTATTTGCATTTGTGCCGAATGTGTTTGAGTTCTTGCATTTATATGATGTTAGATGCTTGATGAAGATATATAAATATACATTTGGATTTCTTGCAGAGCTGTAAACATGAAAGTTGGGTTGGCGTTGCAAAGTACTTGATGGATGATGTTCCTCTTCTCTTAAAGTCAGAGGATGTGAAAGACATTCAGGATGTTCTCTCTGTTGTTATCATGTCACTGCCTTCTAATTTTGAGGATTTCATTAAGTGGATTGCAGAAGTTCGGAGGCGAGAAGATGGTGGCCAAAGCTTAAGCACGGAGGAAAAGTTTAGGATGTCTGTCAAGGTGCTCTAGCCTTTAGAACTTCGCAAATATTTATTTGAAGTTTCTTCTCTTTCTTTATTCCTGCTGAAAATCTTCCTCATTTTACCTTGCAATAATACTTTGCCATTAAATCTCAATTATAGTTTTGTTATTTACAGGAGGAGGTATTGAGACAGGTCCAGGAGACTGGTCTTTTTAAACATGTGTCAGAATTTATATCTGCAAAGAGTTCATGCCGCCGGAACCTTACTTCTGCTTGTGTAAAAGACTGGCCCGACATTGCTGCTACTGTTTGCTGCCATGGGGCACAAATCTTGTCTGGAAATTCTGCAACCTCATTGTTATACTGCTGTCAGGAAACATGCATGAAATGCTTGAAGGCTAATGGTGAAAAGGAAGTCACGGTGGTGT
This sequence comes from Geum urbanum, assembly GCA_946800695.1. Classification (NCBI taxonomy): domain Eukaryota; kingdom Viridiplantae; phylum Streptophyta; class Magnoliopsida; order Rosales; family Rosaceae; genus Geum; species Geum urbanum. The sequence goes on along the minus strand of OX327007.1, from coordinate 40,214,240 downwards.
CTGGGACCGTGGTAAATGGTGGAAGTGAAGAGATGGTGGACATTCTAGTTCCTTCATCCCAAAGCAATTCGAGTTGCTGTGGTGCTGGCTCAATAAATCACATTGGGCTTCACCCAGCTAGCAATGATGTTCTAACAGCACTTCTACTTGCGTTGCCTCAAAAGACATGGTCTGAGATCAAAGATGTGACACTTTTGAAGGAAATTTACAGCCTTGTTTCCACTGCAAGTCTACCTAAGTTGCTTCAAGAAGAGGTAATTCATACCTTGGTAATCTTATTCTGTTTCCGCCTCATTGCTCAAATGATATTTGTCATTATTACTTTTGCTAAATAAAATCAGTTCTGCCATTTGAAGTTTCTACCAGTTTTTATTAGGACAGTTGGTTCTTTCATATGAATTTGGTTTGAATCACTTTCAAATGTGCACCTTTGTAGTACATATACATGCATCATGCAAACGTAGATTTGTCTTTGAACTTATTGAAACAACTGTTCCTGAAACTTCCACACTTGTTTGGTTTAGTAATGTTGTGACAGTACGTTACATAGGCCAACATTATATATATTCAGCTACTTTCATTTCAAAGATTTTATGTTCATAATGTTACATACCCGGCTTTGCAGGTTTTGCATTTGCGACGCCAGCTCCACCTTCTCAAGAGGTGCCAAGAGAATAGGATAGAAGAGGACCTCGGCGAGCCTCTCTCATAGCACTCACTCACTCTCTAATATATCCAAGCACACTTTCGAATCTACAGGCTATATCAAAATGCTTCACTGTTCATCATTTTCACTCCGATAATTCCCTTGTTGAGCATGAGCTAAATCTGTAGATTCGAAATCTTTCCACCTATTCAATAAATTGTGTCCGCCAATTTGTTGTCCAAAACTTTTCTTCAGCCTGTTTATTCAAAGTTAGATATCTAGCTTAATTGATCAGATCATAAGAATGGATTGAGCCAGCTGAAACCTATTGGGTTGATCACCAAACAGAACAAACTTATTTTTTTGCGAGGAACAGAGCAAACTTTAATAATCTAGTGTATACACACGGGTGTTGAGGCCAGTGTTTAATAATCTGGTTACACAATTCAGCAAAACAAAGGTTTGTTGGGAAACATTTGAAAATGTACTATAATCAATGGTCGAACGACATGCCGTTTTTGTTAGTGCACCGTCGCTGTCGTCTTTGAATTCAAAAACTAATGGCCGGTAAAACATACCCGCCACAAATTAACAAAGAAAAGAAAAAAAACAATAGAATGAAAGACGATTCCGATTCTTGTAAATTTAGGTTTGGGGAATTTCTATGCTCAAAGCTAAATTAAAGCTCCGATTTGATTCGACTCCAAAACAAAATGGCGCAGAGAGCTTCCTTCTCCTCCGGCGATCGAGTTTGCTTCGCTGGAAGGCAAGGTACGGTTACGGAGATACCCTTTATTTCAATTTCTGCTAAAGTTGAGTACTTTGTGCAATCTGGAGTCGGTCTCTTTCTGATTTGTGGCTTTTTGGTCAGAAACTGTTTGCAGAAGCTTTGGGAACTGGAACCATGGAAGGGTTTTTCAAGCTGATTTCGTATTACCAAACGCAGTCGGAGCCGGCTTATTGTGGGTTGGCTACTCTTGCTGTGGTCCTTAATGCCCTTGCTATTGATCCCGGAAGAAAATGGAAAGGTAACTTCAATAACTTGATTTCAATTTTTGGTTTTGTTTAATTTGTGTCACTAAATGTGGTTAGTAGCCCATATGAATTTTGTGTGGGGGTAGGGCCGTGGAGATGGTTTGATGACTTTATGCTTGATTGCTGTGAGCCTTTGGCGAAGATCAAAGTGGATGGCATCACATTTGGGAAAGTTGCGTGCTTGGCGCTCTGCAATGGAACTGAAGTAGAAGCCTTTCGGACCCATGAGAGCTGCATTGATGACTTTCGCAAACGTATTGTTTCGTGCACTTGTTTGGAGGATTGCCATGTCATCACTTCATACCACAGAGGCGTCTTTAAGCAGGTTGTCATGTCTTTCTGTTTGACTTGTGATCATGGTCTACTTATAATGTACCAAAATTTACATTATGTGCGTGTATTAGCAGCATTGATTCCCGATTTAGTAATTTATAGAGGATCGAGATTCATGTTACTGTTGTTGCAGGAACTGGTCATTTTTCACCAATTGGGAGCTACCATACTGCAAAAGATATGGTCCTCATTTTGGATGTGGCTCGGTTTAAATACCCTCCCCATTGGGTTCGACTTTCACTTCTCTGGGAGGCGATGGATACTATTGATGAAGCAACCGGACATCGTAGGGGGTATACCCTCCTTTACTCTTTTAGTTGATGTAGTGTAATGTGATGCATTTGCAGTAGTATACAGTCTTATAATTTACTTTATCACTCTTTATTTTGGACATCGATTGCTTCAGTTGCAAACTACTTACATTCTCAATGGCATTTCAGGTACATGATTATTTCAAGGCTTAACAGAACTCCATCGATTCTATACACTGTGGTATGATTCCTCTTGGCTGATTTGCTTTAACTGATTTTATTACTGTGCTATGTCATGAAGATACTTGTATTACACATTTACACCTAGCATAATTTCTATAAGTTTATTAAGCTTGATAAAATCTAACTATGAGAATATGAACCAGATGAAGGATTGACACCATTACTAAAAATTCTATAATTTGGGTTCTTTATGATCTGAACATGGACAAAAAAAAAATCAGATCATTAGAGTACACCTGGATGGGCTAAAAGTAAAACGCAGATTATCTGATTCTGTTTGGATATTGAGAAGTGTGTGCTTGAACTTCGGGTAACACTTTTTTTGTTTCACAGTTCTTACTTTGGCTTCTGTAACACATTAAGATCTAAAGTGTAACTTTGAATTGTCCCCCAGAGTTGTAGACACGAAGGTTGGAGTGGTGTTGCAAAGTACTTGGTCGAAGATGTTCCTCTCCTTTTGAAGTCAGAAGATCTACAAGATGTTCAGAAAGTTTTCTCTGTTGCATTCAAATCTCCACCATCTGACTTGAGAGAGTTAGTTAAGTGGGTTGCAGAAGTTCGCAGACAAGAAGATGGGCATCTGATCTTAAGCAATGAGGAGAAAGGAAGGCTAGCCATTAAGGTTTGCTTTGGCTTATTTATATTTCTGATGTCATACATTCCTACGTTTTACTTTAAATGAAGAATATTGGATTCAGCTTTGTAATTTTTAAATTCTATAATTTGGAATTTCAGGAAGAGGTCACGAAACAAGTAAGAGAAACAGAGCTCTTCAAACACGTGACTGGATGGTTGGCTTCTGAAAGTTCACTATGTAAAGAAACTGCATCACCTGTTATACATTGCCTGAGATTGGTGCAAAGATTTGCTGCCAAGGAGCCGTGATTTTGGGTGGAAAATTCCGTTCATCAAATGGATCCTGCTGTCGACCAACTGATGTGAAACTCTTAAAGTCCAATGGTGTCGGGAGTTGTAACAACTGATGGCACTGAACAAGGAGTTGATGTGCTGGTTCCCTCGTGTCAAATGGATCCCAATAGCTTGTGTTCTTTTTATCAGGGTATCTGCATTGGATGCATCCATCTACAGGTGAAATTCTTGTTTGGCCCAAAATAAATTTAAACATTTTATTCTATATTTTGGGCCAAGAAAAGGCAGGCCGACTCCTGCGGCCCTCCAAAAAGCTGCGAATCTGGAAAGATTAAATTACATAGAGATTCCTAAGCAAGTTAGGAAGATCTAAAAGATAAATATCCTTGTTTCCTAATCCAAAATGTTTCCTTGAGCAATACGAGAAGAGAGATCGTCAACCTCTATAAATAGACCAGTCTAAGCAAATTGAAAGGCATCTACACACACATACACGAATTGGCATACAACAATTCTTACTCTCTCACAGAGAGTACACAACCCAGCGACAGCGAACTTAGAATCTGGTTCACTCGACAAAGCGTGGAGATTCAATGGTTCTCTCAAGCTACAACTAACGACAACGGCGATCGGAGGAATTTGGTTCACTCGATTGAGCGTGGAGATTCCAAGGATTAACGAAGTCACCCTCGTGTTCACAACAATTGTCCCTTAAGATTGTTCTGCTTTATACTCGCATTGCGTATAAAGTATTGATTCTTTTGTGGCTCAACGATGAGACACAAAACCTAAGTCTTGAAACACTTAGACAAGTAGAACTCAACGAGCGAGGTTGATGCTCTCCTCACTCCAATTGCTTGAAAGGAAGCATAGACAGACGTGACGCACTACACAACTATATTCTGCCCTCGGCAGTGGCATGCCAAGCACGCACAAGACAACTAAAAGAGATAGTTTGTGATCTTCTTCATCACATAGACCTAATTGGAGAAAATCAAGCCAAACATTTTGGCACGCCCAGTGTGACTCAGGTTTAGTATCTCTCAACAATCATAGAGAATCATTATAGGAAAGCGTTTCCTAGCTGCTGCAAACACCTATCACCTAAGTTTCAGAAACACAATCCAGCTAGTTGTCGGGGCCTAAACAACAAAGAAGCCATACAAAGGTTTGGAGTAACAATGACTTTCAAACCTAAGTCAGCAGCCAAGATCAGGGCTCTTGATTCAATGGCTTATCATGATTATGTCATGGAGTGAGATCAACACGTCAATGGTCAGCCCACATCCTCCAGGCAGTCACCGAGAATGAACAATCAGTAGCACGATTATCATCAAAAGTAGAAGATATGTGGTCCTCCATGCAAAGGGACCAATTGCAATATAATACTAAGTTTGATAATTTATCAAATTCTCTCTCTGCTCTAACTAAAATTATGACTGAAAGCCTCACGGCTATAATTGTACAGGTAGATTTGAAGAAAAGAAGCATGAGCCCGTTAAAATTGTACAGCGAGTAACAAAGGAAATTGCCAAGCCTTACATTCCTCCAGCGAGTAGATCCGTTATTAAAGAGGATGTTTGGTACATGAAAACAGGAGGAAAAACTGTTGAGATCACTCATACTAGGAAGCAGAAGCTGCAGAGACAGTTTAGATCAGCGAAAAGAACTTTGGAGGCATTGCAGAAAGAGCTGATTAAGCCAGACCAGCTGGTAGAATCACCGGAGAAGCTCCAAAGAAGAATGAATAGGCTCGCTGCAACTCCAGTGATTATGTTTGATAGAAACTCTGATAAGCCAAAGGTCAGAACAACGCGACCAAGCGTTTTCTCCATAATTAACGAGGTAGAGCAAGCCTCTGACGTACAACGAGCTCCAAAAAGACAAAAGAAGGTGATGGAGATGGAGGATAAGCCAGTACGAAAGTCGGTAGTAGAGCGAATTCAGAAGAGAGCAGAGCCAATTGCTGAGCCGAGCAAGAAATCAATACTTAGATGGTGTCCCAAGCCCTTGGTCATTGAGGAACGAAAGAAGATGATCCTTATTCCTAATATTAAAACCAAGGAAGAGATAAGGGATTCACCTAGTGAAGTACCAAAAGGACCTAAATTTGAGGATCATCTTATTCAAATAGTTGAAGCATCAGCTACGATGGCAGAGCTAGAAGCTGTAACAAGTGTATTAGCCACAGATGTAGTGGCAGAGGACAAGACGATGAGCAGTTGTTGGACTACAAAGAAGATGACATGCTAGGGGAAGAATATACGGAAAACATGCACGTCGGAATGGTATATGTGTTACTGGCTTAGTTTGCAAAACCAGTAGAGGCCAAACAAGTAGCTTCAGTAAGCAAAACTGTGAAAAGGGTAATCCTTGCCGAACACGAAGAGGAGGAATGAGCTATGTCGATGGTAGAGCTAGCAGTATGAAAATTGCACATGGTGTTCTCTAAACCTACTGCGACCATGACATCACACACGAGACCACTTTACATTACAGTAGACATGGGGGGCCTCCAGCTCAGCAAGATCATGGTTGACACAGAAGCAACAGTGAATATTTTGACTACTCGGGCAATGGTGTTGCTTGGAATTCGTAGGTCATCCATACAAGCTATCTCCATGACCATTAGGAATTTTGCAGGAATAGTCTTGTAGACTCTCAGACTATTGTTCGTAAAAGTCAAAGTTAGTCTAGCAGTGGCTACTCATACCTTCTTTGTGTTGGATTGCAATACACCTTACAGTGCGATTCTGGGAAGGGATTGGGTACATCGAAGCTACTGCGTCCCATCATCACTTCATCAACAGCTTTTGCCTTGGGATATAGAGAGTGAGGAGTCACATCTGATCAATGTAGATCTAAGGCCATATTATGTGTCTGCAAACGATTTGGATGCCAATTAATACAATGGAATGCTAAGACCATTGGAAGTGTGTGGCGTCAACAACAAATGCCAACATGTTGGAGTAACAGTCTCTGAACTAGCTTAATGGGGGATAGTGCAAGCTAAAGATGATAAGGCACGTCCATGCTTTCTTAAGCTAACCTCGTCTAGTCATCAATAATGATACGACCTTCCAAAGAATTAGAAGCAGAGGCTTGTACTTCTTAAACGTATATGATAGAGAAACAGACCTATGACTGTTTACCAACAGTAGCATCGGCATAATGAATAAATGAAGACGTACAACAAGGAATTATAGAAGAGGAAGATGTCATTCGATTAGCACCAACGACATAGGACGATACTCCATATAAATTCAAGGATCCCACTGAGAAGATTAATTTGGGGACAGTGAATGAGCCAATAGAAGCGGCCATTTAGCACTTTTTTAGAGCCTATGGAAAGAAAGAGGCTCATTGTTTTGTTACTTGAGTATAAGGATTGCTTTGCTGAAAAAATTAAAGATATGCCAGGACTCTCTCTAGAGTTAGTAGTGCACAAGCTTCCAATCCTGGACGGAAAGAAGCCAATTCAGCAGAAGATGCGAAGGATGAACGCAGAGACAACCATGCTCGTGAAAGTAGAAATAGTGAAGATGCTGAAGTCTGGGGCCATCCAAGTGGCTAAATACACGGAGTGGATATCCAACATAGTTCCAGTACGAAAGAAGAATGACAAGATTCGAGTCTGTGTGGATTACAGGGATCTGAACCAAGCCACTCCTAAGGATGCGTACCTTATGCCAGTGGCAGACCTATTAGTGGATGCAGTGGCAAGGCATGAGATGCTATCGTTCATGAATGACACAGCAGGATATCATCAAATTCCAGCCATTGAAGTAGATCGACACAAGACTGAGTTCAAATGCCAGGAGTATTTGAGTACGTCAACATGTCATTTGGGCTAAAGAATGCAGGAGCAACGTATCATAGAGCTATGCACTACATCTTCCATGTCCTTTCAAAAGTTACCATGGAGGTGTACATCGATGATATAGTGGTAAAGTCCAAAAGGAGGGTCGATCATGTTGATGACCTAAGGCAAGTGTTTAAACGAATGAGACAACATCAACTGAAGATGAACCTTGCTAAGTGTGTGTTCGGGGTACAAGCAGGGGACTTCTTGGGGTTTTTGGTACATCAGCAAGGCATAGAGGTTCCAGATGATAAGAAGGAAGCTGTGATCAAGGCATCACCATCGAGGAACAAACGAGAACTGCAACAACTCCTTGGGAAAATTAATTTCTTGAGGAGATTCATTGCTAGCGCTGCAAGAAAACCCAAGCCTTTTGCTCCATTATTAAGGCTACAGGGAGAAAAGGAGTTTGTTTGGGAACCACTCCACCAAGAAGCCTTTGATAATATCATAAATACCTGGTCAATCCACCAGTTTTAGTACCACCATAGCCAGGAAGACCTTTGAAGCTCTATATCTCGATGACAAAAGGGAGCTAATTAGCACAAGATGATGAGGCCCAGGTAGAACATACCATTTTTTACTTAAGCAGAATGTTGACAGACTGCGAGAGCAGGTATACACCTATGGAAAAGCTATGCCTTGCTCTGTATTTCTCTGGCTGTAAGTTGAGGCATTACATGATGTCCTTTACCACTTGCATCATCACTCAAACCGACTTGGTACGATACATCTTATCCCAACCTATACTTAGAGGACAGATTGAAAAGTGGATTCTCGCACTATCTGAGTTTTCACTATAGTATGTTCCTCAGAAGGTAGTGAAGGGCCAGACAGTGGACAATTTCTTAGCACATCACCGAATGGTGGAAATTCTAGAAATCAAAGAATTAGAATTGTCTCACATATCTTTGGCACCATGGAAGCTCTGCTTTGATGGATCCAATACGAACTCTTTCACGGAGCAGAAATTGCGTTAGTTAATCCTCATGGTGAAACTTTTGCTTACTTCTTTAGGCTGGACTATCACTGTTCAAATAATGCAGTGGAGTATGAGGCCTTGATCATTGGATTGGAATTACTGGTCGACTTAGGAGTCAAGGATTTCAAAAATAACATAAGAAGAGGTAATTAAAAAGGTAGATTTCTTTTAACTCTAAAACATGGCCTGGCTCTGGGGCCACAAAAGAAGCAACGAAAGCGGGAGTGATTTCGTGAACAACTTATTCCACGATGGTCTCTGGCCTCGCTGTCTTAGTTATCAGTGAAGAAGTATTTTTTTGGCTGAGACACAACAACACCATTTGGCTGTACAAAACCAGAAACAGTGGTTTAAATAAGTTACAAACAAAATTTAGTAGAAGCATGATTATGCTTACCTCAAGGACAGTTGTGTCTTCTAGTAAGGAGGAGACATCACCATGCCCAACTTCTTTTTCCTCCCCAAGGGACTGATCAACCTCATTTTCCCCCTGAGTTTGAACTCCTACGTCAGCAGGATCGACGACCAGTTTACGGAAGGGTTTCTTGTAGACCTGCTCAACAAGGTGAATATCTTCTCGGTGCTGCGAGAGAGCCTCACCTGTAATGGCATTGGAGGGACCCCTATTATGAGGCTGGTTGGTTGGAATTTCACGAGAAGAATCTCCAACTAAAGAGGAAGAAGAATCAGAGGGGACAACATTCTGAGTCCCATTCCCCTTACTCCTCGCAGCATGAATTTCTAGTGGCTCGCTATCTTCACTGACAGTGTCAAGAGAAACTGCAGAAGGAGAGCATGTACTTACATTTTCTTCAACCCCTTTCCCAGAATCTTCCACTCTAGCATCCCGCCTAGAATGACGAAGTTGATTCTGAAATCAAGACCAACAGTTAAAGCATTGAGCATAGTGTAAAATTTATAAGAAAAAAAGTCAAAAGAACTTACCAGTGGCATATGCTCGGATGAATCTTCATCATCTTGATCCCAATTTTCTGCTACGGGGGAACTAGGTCAATGAAGTTTTATGTCGTTTCGCTCGTTTTCGCATGCTGAACGCAATGGTGAGGTTTATATTTGGATTTGAGTTTGTTAAATTTGGGCGAGTATTTAATCAGGCAATTATCAGTTTAATTCACAACAATATTAAAGGACGCTTTGATTATCCGTTTATTTGCGAGTCGTTTGATATTCAAGATTTGTTTGTGACTCTTTAAAGTGAGGGATTACAGGGAATTGAATTTAGAATTTGGTTGAGTCAGTAATTGAACAGAAAATACATTATCCGAGTATACGAGATTCTCGATGTTATTACTCACCAGATTACGATCTTTGCTATTCAGCATGAATCCGATGATCAGATATTATTTTAATCGTGATTTCAGGATTATGAATTAGCGGGCGTGTCAGATGAATAATTGTGCCGATCGACAGAGTTTCAGCTTTATGTTTATCCCGGCAACCTGGGAGTGGACATTTTATTTTCATAGTTGATTTACGAGTCTATGATTATGCATTTACGAGTATGCATTTATGATTATGCATTTTATGAGCATACATTGGTTCGGAGGCACATATGATTTGTTTTACACAGAGTATGGTTATTATGGATGCATCGATGCTATAGCCTCTCGGATGATCCCCGAGATGCTCCGGGAGGGTTATGACAAATACCTAACCCGTGATTACACAGCACCCAGGAGGGTTAGAACAAGCATCTGACTTGGGCACGTTTGTAACTTGAGGGAAACGTACTCAAGTTACTGCCTCCACACGTACACAGTACCCAGGAGGGTTAAGACAAACACTTGACCTGGGTTTGTTTATTTTCAGACTCACATTATTTTTATGTGCATTATTTATGAAGGCATATTATTTACAGTTTCAATTTTAAAAGTGAATTATTAATTTCGTCCACTGACTCTAACAGTTTTTATGATTTTACGTGTCTTTTTCTTGGGGTTTTCGGTTTTACTTGCCCATATTGCAGTGTGTATTATGAGGATGCTGAATGTCGTCGAGGGCGTCGAGTCCACCAGTCAACTCCTTCAGTTGTAGGTCCTTGCTCACTGTTAGTTTGTCTCTTATGTTATCGAAGTCACCCTGGATATTGGTTCAGTAGTATCGTCTTGTGAGACTCTTGTGAATAGGTTGTCACTCGTATAGTTGTCGAGTTGAGTTTCTTTGTTTGTGAATCAATGTATTTATTGGAATTATGTTTTCCAATTATGAATAATGTATCAGGTTTAATTATAGTATTATGTTGATTTTTGTATATTGGTTCAGTAGTATCGGTGGTCCACGGTATTGTTTGTGGGTTTATCTGCGGAGTGTCAGTTTTCCTTGCAGGTTTTTGGTTGTCTCTTTTATAAGAGAAGTTATGTCAAAATTTTCACAGAAATGAGTAGATTAGGGTCAGTCGTTAGAGTTTGATTCTAGATTACTAGTTAATCTAGGGTCGGGTCCTTTCAGAAAAGCATCCACACACACATACACGAATTGGCATACAAGAATTCTTGCTCTCTCACAGCGAGTACGCAACCCAGCGACAGCGAACTTAGAATCTGGTTCACCCAACTGAGCATGGAGATTCAACGGTTCTCTCAAGGTACAACCAACGACAACGGCGATCGGAAGAATCTGGTTCACCCAATTGAGCGTGGAGATTTCAAGGATTAACGAAGTCACCCTCGTGTTCTAAACACTCGCCCCTTAAGATTGTTCTGCTTTATACTCGCATTGTGTATAAAGTATCGATTCTTTTGTGTCTCGGCGAAGAGACACAAAACCTAAGTCTTGAAACACTTAGACAAGTAGAACTCAACGAGCGAGGTTGGTGCTCTCCTCCTTCCAATTGCTTGAAAGGAAGCAGAGACAGACACGACGCATTACACAACTACATCCTGTCATCGGCAGTGGCACACCAATCACGCACAAGACAATTAAAAGAGACAGTTTGTGATCTTCTTCATCACATCGACCTAGCTGAAGAAAATCAAGCCAAACAGTTCTAACAGTACTTCTATTGGCGCTGCCTCCCGTCACATGGTCAGGCATCAAGGAACAGAAGCTACTGCAAGAAATCAATGGTCTTACATCAACTGATTGTCTGCCCGTTCTGCTTAAGGGGAGGTGAATTCTCTGTCTCTTTCTCTATCACTCGATTGTTTGATCAGGTTAGAACCTAAGACAGGCCATTATGCATTCCTCTTACCATTACTGTTTATATGTAGTTAGGAGAAACCTTAAAAATACTAATATTAAGCGCTGGCACAAACACATACTAAGGAAGCACATATTCTTATTTACTTACTCCCATGTCCAATGCTCATGCCAGGTTATGTTCTTGCGACAGCAAATTCACTTTCTCATGACAGATAGTGGAGCAGCCTCTCACTCTCCTAACTAAACAGTTAGTTCTTCTGCTTGTTAAAACATATATCATCTGAGATTAGGAATTGCTAGACTGTTTAAGCAAATAGTGAAACAGTTCATGCTGTAATTCTAATATAGAAAAGTTTATTCAGTGGCATACTGGCATTCAGTAGAAAAATTGGCGGGTGACAACTGTTTGTGGGTACGTAGAACTCTATTTTAGAACAAAATTAGAACAAACCTATTCTAAATTCGCCACCAATATCTTCTGTAAGCAGGCAAAGACTCTTAGCCCTTACCATGTCTTCTTGACTTGGTACGATGGATAGAAGAATGACCAGGATTTACTACAAAAGTTCCACCTTAATGCCCACTGACTGCCCAAAATTTTCTCATACTGGCCTACAGTCATATCATCATCAGCAAGTTCATAACCATTATAAGTAAGCCTTTGTAGACCAATAGGTATGCCACATTCTTGTTCAATTTTCTCTTTCACAGCCTTGATTTTGTAAGATAGGTTCACATTGACACGAGTGGTTCTAATATATGGCCAGGTCACATCAATCTGCACTAAACGGTCTAACCATAAGACTGAACCTGATTGAACACCCAACTGAGCCAAGGTTTTCTGCTCTAGGAGAAGATTACCATCAAGGAAGAGACTTGGTTTCCAATTTATGTCGTCCAGGGCTTGTTTAGGTATCATCGTCATAATTTCACGAACTGTGCTTGTACTGGCGGCTTTGATTACAACCTTCTTATTCCCATAACTCTCAATTAACAATGTTCATCGAGACACCGAACCAGAAAGAACAAAATTTTGCTTGAGCAAGCAATTTGTGGTGGACTCCACCATTTGCTTGAGCAAATTTTGCTCACCGGTGCGGATTCTCTCAAACAAGACATATATTGTGTCCTAAAATTTGCTTGAGCTCTTGCTTGAGCAAGAGCAAAATTTTGCTTGAGCAAAGCTTTTGTGGTGGAGTCCACCACTTGCTTGAGCAAGATTTGCTCACCGGTGCGGATGCTCTTATGGTTCGGTGTCTCGATGAACATTGTTAATTGAGAGTTAACAACTAACCACTCAGTAACATCATATTCCCATTGATGCTTCCAATCTTTCAGTAGTGTTTCACCACAGTATAGCTGTTGGGAAGAAACTGGGAGGCTCTGCAGGCTCTGAATTAGTCTTGACATCCAACATAGTATGCCAAGTTTCCAACTTCACTTCAAATGTAGGCTTATCTGATTCTTCATCATCTGATTTGCTTTCTGATACTTCGTAAGTTGTGCATTCCACCTCGAACTCATGTGAAAACACATCTCCCTTGAAATATAATTTCGTTTTGTCACAATTATCAACTTGTTCATCATCATCTCCGGATCCAAAAGTTGCAAAAACAAACACAATTCACACCTTCCATGTTGTAGTGATCTAGGCTTTCACCATCATCATCAAGAAACATTCCCCTACAAAAAAGCTTCTGACTGCTAAATGGGATCCCCATCTTCTCAAATATAAAAGACTCGATGTCTTTAACAAAATCGATCCCATAAGCACTGATGGTCACCTCATCTCCAGCCTGTGGCATCTTAATAGTCAACTTCACAGCCAATCCAAGCACCCAAATCGTTATAAATCACACAACACACGGGGCTTTCCATTATTATCAAGACAAACCATATCATCTCCGCCGCGAAAAAGCACCAGTTTGTCGAGCGTCACCTTAGCATAACCCTCAACCATCTTCTTCAATTCATCCACAGTACATGATTCACACACCATTACATCCTCTTCCCATCCGCAACCGTGTGCCACAATCCGAAACTTCTTCCCCTTCGACAGTAAACGAATCATCGGCATTGCCTTGTTCATATTCCACTCATAAAACCTCAAAGCATCATCTTCAATCTTACCTCCATGACTCACCGCACAGTCGTCCAGAAACATCCCCGTGACACTCTCCATCACCGCCTTCACTCCTTTTACCGTATACCACGGCCTCATCTCCATCGGCACCGCCTCGGCCCACTCAGACATTTTCACAAACACCGGGTGGGGATCCATTTCGGGGACCCTTTATTTCCGGCGGGCAGAAAATAGCACAAACAACTGCCAACTCTCGAGTCCCGAATTCAAAAGGGTTTGGAGGTCTTGGAGGGGTGTTTCCTTTGTGGACTAGGAATTGGCGTTTTCTGGGGACGCCCACTTTGATTTTGATGAGGGACTTGAGGTGGGAGATGATGTCTGAGCTTTTTAGAGTGAAGTGTGACCTCGTCTTTGTGGGATGGGGTTTTGAGGGAATTTGATCGGGTCCAAACTTATTTGGACATCATGGTTTAAATTACTCTCATTTATATTATTTTTGATTCATAATTTTAAATTTGGGATAACTAATCTTATAGATTATTGGATAAAAATCAACTCTACAAAAAATAAATCAAAATGAAGATCATTTGGTATCAAATCTTGTCAAATAAATAAACGGTTATGGTAAATTTCAGAATTACAATAACAACCGTTCATTTGTTTTGCAAGATTGGATGGATACCTAAATAATCTCCATTTTGATTCATTTTTTGTAGAGTTGATCTTCAACTAATAATTTATAGAATGAATAGTCTCAAATTTGAAATCACGAAAGTAGTATAAATGAAAATAATTTGAACCTTGATGTCCAAATTAATTTGGACTCAAGTATTGTCCGTGTTTTGACGACGATGGTCATGGTGGAAATGGTTTCGGTGTAGATTCTTTCCGGGTAGTATTCGTCATCAGAGTCGGAAGCTCCGACAAACTTCATTGTGTTATGTGATTTGAGAGAAAGACTAGGAGAGCAGGGACCGACTGGTTAGGGTTTGAAATCATGTAAAAGAGGGAAAGTGAACAGGTGAACAAGGAACAGAAGTAGATGTGGGCTTACTAGCTCTATCCTGTGTTTGTTGGATATAAGATTCATTTTGGACTCCAATTTTGACCCAAAAGACTTGGTTAAATTTGGGTGTGATTTGGAATATTTTTTGAGACTTAATTTGGTATCGAAGTGAAATTAAATATGGTGAGAAAAATTAGTGATGAAATAAATCAAGAGTGAGAAAAACACAGTTAAGAAAAAATAATTTCTTGGCTATTTTTGATTTTTGTATTAATTGACCCAAAAATTTAAGAAACACAGATATATAATATTAATCAAACATGTTAATAGCATACTATGGTAAGATTAAACTATTTTTTTTTCTTCCAAAACTCTACCAAACCGGACTCGAAGTTGATTTTGAATTTTTTTTACTGTCATACTTTATTTTCCGAAAAAAATAACTACTACAACTGTAAAGAAACATGCTCGAATCATAAAATTCAATGTTACGGTGATTTAAATTCTTAACTTTCTTTTTACGCCCTGTAATAGCAGGTGATAAGTAGGTAATTAATTACAAAAGTGCAAGGTGCACTCTTTTCGACATTGGTTTTGGTCGATCATAATATAGCATGTATTCGGTATATACGTGAAATTTGCATGGTCGGTAGGGGCGGAACTCAGTTGGAGCAGGAGGGAGTTGTGGCCCTGGGAGCTTCTGAAATTAAGATTAATTTTTCTTGATTAATGTATATATTATTATTAAATTATATTTACGGCCTTAGGAATGACAATTGGTAGAGTAGAGCACGAATATCAAAATACTGTACTCATATCCGAGTCCATATTTTGTATCCGTACCCAACCTGATACCTGTAGTATTATATTGGGTATTATCTATCCTAGGGCTGGGCAAAAAGCCCGAAGAAGAAAAAAAACCCGGACCGGACCGACGGGCCCGGGCGGGCGGGCCGGGCTTTTTTCCGGGCTTATGTGTTGTTATGTGATAAACGGGCCGGGTTTTGTTATGTCCGGGCCGGGCCCGGGCCTTCAGATCCTTAAACAAAAAAAGCCCGGAAACCCGGGACCTTAGGTGTCATTATTCATTAATCAATAAGCCAGTTACCGATCGATCACTTTGTCTCTCACTTAGCCAAATAAACAAAAAAACTCTCGGTCTCTCACCCTCACTCGATCACTTAGCCAGTCAGCCCGCAGCCAAACCCTAATTTTCATCGTGAGAGACTGAGAGGTTAACCCACGGCGGCTCGGCCTCTCCTCAGCCCTAAGCCTCGCCTCCCTCTCTCAACCTCGCCTCCCTCGTCCGCTCTCAACCTCGCCTCCCTCGTCCGCTCTCGGCCTCCCTCTGCTTTCTCTCGGCGGCAAGTTACCTCTCTCGGAGTCTCGGTCCACTCTCGGCCTCCCTCCATTGTTCCTCCACTCTCGGCGGCTTGGGCTCGGAGTTCTCTCTCGATTGGTAATAACTAGGAACTACACGAGCCCACAAGTCCACAACCATTTTGCTGAATTTCTGAGTTTAAATATGACCAGTCCAAAGATCTTTGGTGAGCTAATTCTGCAATGGGATCAATTTCTCTTGTTCAATTGGTTGTTATTGTGTATTTGTGTAATTGGGTAACTTTTTCCTTTCTTATCTGTTGGGTTTTTGGTTTCTTGGTTGGTTTGGCTACGTTTAAGTTCTCAATTACTGCCACATTTTTGTGGACACTGCTATATACTGAATTATTAGCTTATCTCTTCTATCTCTTGAATTTGTCATTGATCTTAAAAATTTTGTGAATTCAAATGCTGTCAACTTCTGGGTTTTTGAGAATGATAATTTTAATTTACTTTTGCCTGCCTTGTTAATTGCCTAATTGGTTCCGAGCATACTAGAAAACAATTGAATGCACACACCTTTAACCCACCAGCTAAATCTCTTTGCTTTAGTTTCTTCAATTCTTCTTATATACATACATATAAATGATATAATTCTGTCAGCCCAAACTGTGTTAATTTTTATCAATCAAAGATTGTAACTTTATGAGTTTTGTGGTGTTGTTTTGATATGGTTTGCAGGGTAAATATATGTCTTGGGCCAAATGAAGAGAGAGAATTGATTAGTGGATTGCATACTGTGAATGATATTTACTGCAGCTCTTGTCAGCAAATTTTGGGTTGGAGATATGTAACTAATGTAAGTTTCTAATGCTGTTTTATTTCAACTCTCTTATATATAGTGGAGGTTTATGTGAGTTTTTTGCAATGTTATGAGTACCTCATCTAAAGTTTTGGATGATAGAGCATTTTACTGAATTGGCATCTTGGTGTTTATTGATGTTATTGTTGAACCTCCTATGTGATTAAGGTGTTGGTTGGAACTTTTATCGGTGTTTTCTTCAAATGGTGTATGATTATTGGTGAACTTATTGAAGTTAACTAGAGTAGCCTTGTGTCTTTTGAACTTCATTTTGTATATGAGCAGTCTTAAAGCAAGCTTGAATCTGATCTCTGTGTAAATAAAAACGGAGCTATGAAACTCAGAATTAGCGTGGCCCAAAAAGCAGGGTTAGGCCCGGAAAACCCGACGGGCTCGTACCGGGCCGAGCCCGCCGGGTTTTACGAGCCCGCCGGGTTTTACGAGCCCGCCGGGTTTTCCGGGCCGGGCTTTACCGGGCCCTTCAAATAACTGACCCGGGCCGGGCTTTACCCGGGCCCTGATTTTTTAACACCAAAACCCGGCCCGTTATAATACCACCGGGCCGGGCCCGGGTCTTGAAAAAACTAATCCGGGCTCAGCCCGCGCCCAGCCCTAATCTATCCTCGTACTAGGATATTTGTACCTACCCGTATCCGGACAAAAATATGTTAATAAATAAAATATTATAAGTAAATTCATCAGTCTAAAGAATATAAATTAATTTCGTGCAACAGTTTTCTAAATACTAGTAACACAAGTCTAATTACTTATTTAAAATTTTATAGCAAAAATAAGTAATTTAGGATACCAAGTAAAAAAATGATTGATTACCTCGAAAATATATAAAAATAAATAAAAAATTACATACTGGGTCAATTAGATACCCTATTTCACACATAAGGTCATTTATACTTTTTATCTTAATTAATGTCACCTTTTTTTATCCTTCTTTTCTGTCTTTCCAATTTTGCCCCTTTATATGAACTTTTTCGGCCATTTATACTTTTTATCCTAATTAAGGTCACTTTTTTTTATCCATGTTTTCTGTCTTTCCAATTTTGCTCCTTTATATTAACTTTTCTTTCTTCGTCTTCTTCAAAATTTCAGAAAGAGAGAGAGAAAGAAACAATGTGGGACTAATGTTCTATAACACAATATACTACTGTTTTATAACACAATGTACTACTGCTGTTTCTAGTAAGCATTATTCCAAAACATGCAGGGTACTACTTCAAAACATTGTCAGTACTACTGTTCTATAACACAATGTATTACTGCTGTCTCTAGTAAGCACTACTCCAAAATATTCAGGGTACTACTTCAAAATATGGTAAATACTACTGTTCTGTAACACAATGTAAAACATTCAACATGGACCTTAACACAATGTAAAAACTATCACCACACAACTACTTGGACTTTGAAGCTTTTTATTGCCTTCTTCCTGTTGTGTAGTCGAAATGAACGTCCAAGTTTGCCATCTTCCTCTTTTTGACTTCTACTACCATTTCTTCATTTGCCAAACAACAAAATGGACATCAAAATAAACATTACTGCTTAACAACTTAGACACTACTGTTTAACAACACATGCACTACCACTGAATCAAAAGTGCACTACTAGTGTTTCACAAATGCACTACCACTGTTTCACAAATGCACTACTACCACTGAATCACAAATGCACTACTATCACTGAATCACAAATGCACTACTATTGTTTCAAAAATGCACTACCACTGTTTCACAAATGCACTACCACTTTCACAAATGAATTACTACCACTGAATTACAAATGCACTACTGCTATTTCACAAATGCACTACTGCTATTTCACAACTGCACTACTATCACTGAATCACAAATGCACTACTGCTATTTCACAGATGCATTACTACCACTTTCACAGATACACTAGTACCATTTTCACAATGTACTACTACTGTTTCACAAATGCACTACTACTGTATCACAAATACACTACCACTGTTTCACATATGCACTACCATTGTTTCACATATGCACTATTATTGTTTCACAAATGCAATACTACTATTTCACATATGCACTACTACTACTGAATCACAAATGTACTACTACTGTTTCACAGATGCACTACCACTATTTCACATATGCACTACTACTATTTCACAAATGCACTACTACCACTGAATCACATATGCACTATTACTATTTCACAGATGCACTACTACCAATGAATCAGAAATGCACTATTACTGTTTCACATATGCACTACCACTGGTTCACATATGCACTACTACTATTTCACAAATGCATTACTAACACTGAATAAGAAATGCACAACTACTGTTTCACATATGCACTACTACTATTTCACAAATGCACAACTATTATTTCACAAATGCACTACTACTGTTTCACATATGCACTACTATCACTTTCACATATGCACTACTACCAGTATTTCACATATGTACTACTACTGTTTCACATATGCACTACTACACACTACCACAAGTTATTGTAGACACTATTGCATAAAAGCAAAGCACACCAATTTGTACACACTACTACAGACTAACACAAATACTACCCCAGACTATTGTAGACACTACTGCATAAAAACTAAAGAATATCAATTTGTACATAATACTACAGACTAACATAAGCACTACCACAAACTATCGTAGACACTACTACGTACGTAGAAACCAAAACGCAACAACTTTTGCGTAACGATCCAACTAAACCAAAGCAAACACTACCACAGTCTATGCTCCAACGCTGAGAGAGAGAGAGAGAGAGAGAGAGAGAGAGAGAGAGAGAGAGAGAGAGAGAGAGAGAGAGAGAGAGAGAGAGAGAGAGGACCCGATTGGAATCAAGAATCAGGTGGTGGCGGCAATGTGGAGAGGCGAAGACAACGTAGAGAGAGCTACGAATGAAGAGAAGAGAGATGGATTGCTCTGCTAGGGTTTTGAGTATGAACAAATGAAAGAGTAGATGATTTTGTGACCGATTCTTATGTTTATATACGATGATATATATGTAAATAGATTGAATTTTAAGGTCTATCCATTTTAGGTTTTATGTCAGATGACCTTATTTAAGATAAAAATATGAAGTGACCTTATGTAGTATAGATCTTATCTATATAACCTTATGTATAATTTACCCTAAAAATAAATAAATTATTAGACATAATATTAATTCTATAATAAATAAATACGTAGTATTTTTATATTTAATATTCTTATTTGGTGAGTATGTATACGAATATTAAAATACTATACTCGCCATATACCCATTCTAAAAAATTGAGTGATACACATGTATCCATTACCCGTTTTTACTCATAATTTTTCTCCGTTAAGATCAAATACCTGATAAATATCCTACTCATGAATATTATTGCCATCTATATACGGCTCCTTCGGAATGAGATTATTGCTCAATCCGTTTTAAGTTCCGGCACTGTTAGTCGGTCACATCACTATATCAATATTGATTTCTTTCCTGGCCGGTGGGAGGTATTTGTATTTCTTCACAAAACTTGGTTGATATCTGGTATGATATATAGTGAATGCACTCGATCTCTGCCACATCCAGCTTTTATTTTGTAATATAATTAATGTAATTACCTGTTAACTCTCCCTTGTGTATACTATAATCCAAGAACGGAATGCAGTTATTCATCCAAGTGAAAAAACACAAGAATTAATTGTGCTAATTAATTAACCTTTCGAAAATGGACATTACATAACATAATGCCTTAGCTTACAAAAGAGGAAAGCACGCTTGAAATACAAAACAGACATGCATTAGTGGATGTTGGAACTGTTACTTCATTTCCTGATAGAAAAGAGTGGTCGATCTAGCTCATAAAAATGTAGGAGTATGCATGTAGTTCGGTTGTGACTTGTGAGTGGTGTTGTACGTTTTGCCATTATTGATTTGTTATTTATGCTCAAAAATAAAACTGATAGAGGAAAAGAATTAACTAAACGACGAAATATTTCCCCGATGAACAACAAAGAGTACAAGTTAGAAAAGCCTTACCCTAATATTGTCAAAAATAAAAAGAGTACTAGCCAAGGCACAGCTGAATGGGTTTTCGACACATCTTACATCGATCTCATACCCACGAAGAAAAATTGGTTGTGTGGAGAAGTCGAGCTTCTGTAAGGAGGTTAGTTGAACCATCTTATTTCTTGGATCGGAATAGTACGTATGGAAGCCATGTACATAAATATGTAGAAGAGTTTAGTGGATTCGTAACCGATCTGTGTGCTGCTAGATAACTAACTTGTCAATGTCAATATCTCATGCATTTTAAGTGATTCTACATGTGTACCTTTAGTTGTAATAACTTCTAACGGTCGAAAAACGTACAATTATAATTTCATACCCACATAAATATATATGACCATGGAATCCATTAATGTCTTGCAGGCCAAACTACTCGGAAGAAGACTGCAAGGAGATAGGTGGAAACGGCAGTTCCTTGTAAATTAATGTGCTTTTACTGTACTTTGTGTGACTTGATTTGCGTGGTAGAAAAACTAGAACGTGCTGATTCAATTTGGTGCCAAATGGTTTGGTTGGTGTCTTGGCGATGGAGCGGATTGGGACCCTTGGACAAGAATGGTGCGCGACACTCAAAGATGTGGATGGTTTTCATATCAAGGGTCATTATTTTTTAGTTATTTTAATCTTAGCTTCTTTTAAACAGTCTTGTATCATATATTTTTTAAGTAAGTGATGTCTGCATATAAACAATGTCTGCATACACCTAGAATAATATGTTCATAAAGAAACGTAGTGGGCCCATAATTTATCTGTTTTAACACATACAGCTGAAGATCTATCCTTGACACTCAAAGGTAAACAGTTATTTTTCACTATCTTTGACAGTTCTAAACTTAAAATTTTAAGATATGCTTTATCACTAATACAAAAGAGAGAATTAAATTATTCGAAAGATCAAGAGCAGCTCATCCTCGTCCCTTAGAACAAGCAATTCATAATCTCAAAATTACCAGAGAACAAGCTTTTCTTGAAAATTTGTTAAGAGACAAAACAAGAATAGAAAATCTCTTGCACCAATTATCTATCTGACTGTTTATTTGAGCATTGGTTAGATCCGCAGAACAACTGGTATCAGAGCTTGCAATAGCTCAAAATCCCAACGATGGGATCAGCAACTGGGAAAATAATAAAGAAACTAGATTCTCTATTTGAAGCTTCAGATGCAAGGCAACAAGAAATTTTATCAGAAAATTTTAGATGCATAGAGTATCTAAAAATTCTTCCAACAATCAGCAACCAATTACAGAAATTGGATGCTAAGGTAGATTACATCCAGAGACTGCCGGAACAAAAACAAAAACTATTAAGAAGAGTTGATAGTAAGATCGAAAGACTAGATCTTCAACAGATGAAGATCCTTGACTATGTTCAGAAGAAAGCTCAAGAACATCAAAGGTCAAGCACTAGTCCACCTTGAACTATAATTAGAAAGACTAATGATTTCAGATCACTAAAGGTTCCAAAAGGGAACCCAATGCCAAAGCCATTTTTTCAGGATTCTTCATCAAATCTTTGAGCATTCAAGTTGAAAGTACACAAATCAGAAGACATGCGCAACATGAATATGTTAAGCATTTTCAAGAAAAAATCAGTGCAGCTGGTAAACTCAAAAGAATTTGAATTCAACGAGATCGAGAACAACGTTCGAAATGCTTCAATCCCGAAGTTTGAATTTAAACAGATTTACAAGAGAGGAAGTTTTGATATGATGGACAGTCATCAATTCAAAATCCTTGAATTCATCACACCAGTAACAACAGGAGAAACAGATCTCCTTCTGGTCACACCTGAAGAAGTTTCTAAAGCCAGAAAAAGAAACTTCAAGTTTATGCATATTGTAGCAGTCTAAGTTGGCATAAAGCTACTGGCTAGAGAAGACCTAAATTATTCAGTTCTATGCGTCCTACAAGACAATAGGCTGATCGATTTTCAGAAAAGTCTACTGGGAACACTTCAAGCATCACTATGCAACCAAGTTGCATATTTCAACTGCTTCCCAAACTTTTCAATCAGTCTAACAAATGCTGCTCATTGCCTACGGCTAAGAGTCAAGACATACGACACATCCAAAAAAGACGGCATGCAAGAACTAGCAATAGTTTATAGAATCTACTATAAACTAATGAGCACAATAGTAGAGCCAAAGACCAGGATATCAAACATCTCAGGTCTTACCACTGGTTCCCTTACAAATTTCAAGAACCATAATCAAGAGATTCACAAGGTAGCATGGGATGAGGTAACTTTCCCACTATAGTGGAAATTATCTGGTCCAAAGGAGAAACCAGAAAGCACGAAGGCAGCGGTATATGAGAATAGAAATACCGGAGATGTCAACCTCAAGTTTGAAGGACACCGAAACAGTAAAGTATCCCTCGAAAGCTTCAGAGGAGAAAGCTCAAGACCTCTAAGAAGATGCCACTCTACCAGCGAAAGTGGTGCTAGAAATACCAGAATCTCGATAAAAGCCAATCCAGTAATGGAAGAGGATTTAGATGCTGAGTTAGAGAGAAACATCAGCAAGCTAAGATCAAGAAAGTTCAAATCAAAACTCTTCAAACTTTATGAAGAAACAGAAGAATGTGAAGATCCCTTGAGGTTGGAACAATTGATCAAAAAGATCGAAAGTTTCACCTTCAAAAAGGAAAGAAAAGTTTTTCCTCTTCTATATGAAGAAGCAGAAGAAACCGAAGGAACAAAAGATGAAGACATGGAAGAAGAAGAATCTTCACAACCATCATCTTCACAGACCACCATATTCAGGATTGGTGGAAAACTCAAACTTTCACAAGGAAGAAGCCCTAGTGGAAAGAAGGGAGAAAGAAGCTCCCACATATTCATTCCACAAGAAAATACTTCTGAGGTGCCAATCACTCAACTAGGAGTATGACTTGATCTAGACAAAACTCTAGACAAGAAAAAGGCCATCGACGAATGGGCAGCTAGCCTATTCATGGCATCATGTTCAACCTACGGAAGATTTGATGCACAAGACTTGCACACGATCTACGAGTCGACCCTTCTAGGAATAGAAAAATAAGTATTACTTTCCCTTCAAGGAGACAATCAGAGGAAAGCAATGGTTGGAAGACATAAAAATAAACAGAAATCCCTATACTTTTGCCACTCCGCTCTATGATCAATTCTGTTGAGACATCTCATATGTTGGAGAAAAAACTAAAGAGATAGCAAAATCCAACATATATGCTTTCAAGATCTGCGACATGAAGTACTTCGAGGGATATTTGAATGAATTCCAAGAGTACTACTGCACAATAGGAGAGTTTGAAAATACCGATCTGGTACACCTCCTACACAGGAAGCTACCTGAACCATGGAGAACATCAATGAGAGAAAGCATAAAAGAAAAACCTCTAGAAATATTTTTGGTTGGAGGAGTTGTAAAGAGAATCAGGCAGCTAATGCGCGATCAGTGCAAAGCCAACACCAGAGCAAAAGCCGCCAAGAAGCAGCTCAAGGGAACAAGTAACTTTTTTTTCAGAGTAATAGATACACCAACCAATTGGGGATGCTAAGAAAAGAGGCAAAAGAAGAAGCACTTAAAAAAAAGTTTCAAGAGAAACAGAAAAAAGAGTTGGAGGTTCAAGAGAAACTCCAACTACAGGAGAGAAAAACAAAATCACAAAAAGAGATTTTTCAAGAAGACAAGATCCTATCAAGAGCCTGAGAAGAAGAAATCTTGTAGATGTTGGTTATGCAAGGTTGAATGACACTATGCTAATGAATGTCCCAAGAAAGAAAAGAGAAGTTCGAAAGCTCTTCTCAAAGAATATGAAGAAGTCATAGAAACGACAAACCTGAAAGGCTACGAAGTAGTTTATTCATTAGAAGATGATGAAGAAATGTCTGTCTATTCAGCATGTTCAGAAGATGAATCGTCAAAAGAATCAGATTCAGAATCTGGAGAAGAAGAACCTAGAGAGGTTTATCTTCTTGAGATAAAGAATTGGGAAGAAAGCACAGAGGAAGAAAATATTTCTTCCTACAAAGTCAACAATGGAACATTCATTTGCGACTTCTGTCAGTGCAAGGAGAAGATGGGATTTCCCATGTTCTGTGAAGCAACAGGGAAAACTTATCTCAAAGAATGCTTCGTAGCTGAAGCAAGAAGAAAAATAAAGAAGAATTCAATAAACCAGATTATTGAACAAGAATACGAAGACTACTTCTATGAGATAGAAGAGAAACAAAAAATTCTAGAAAAAGATCTAGAAAGAGCAAAGATTGATACTACTACAAAGAAAGAAGTAGTACCTACAGAAGATCCAGTCCATGATATGAAAAGAGAAGAAGTATTTTGACTGTGAAGAAGAACAGTGCAATCCTTTTACATAAGAGGAAACAAGTTCTTCAAAACAAAACCTATGCAAGGTAGCAATTGTTTCTACAAGTAGATTCAGTAACTACATGGAGATTGGATTAAAACTTCTAGGATACAAGAAGTATCATCTACATGCCTTTGTAGATAACGGTTCGGACTTCAGTCTAGCAAAAAAGTTAATTTGCTATACCAGAAGAGTTGTGGATAACATATCCAAAAAGAAATGCAACCGAAAAGACCGTAGATGTGACAACCCGAACCGGAATCGGTATATTAATCGGCCTAATTCGCGAGTTTCACGAATAATTGTGATTTGTCGTAATTAATCGGTTATGCGGCCTTGATTACGACTTAATTATCGGACACGAATTTGATTTGGGTTTGTTCGTGGGAAATGTAGAGAACTTGATTTCGAGTTCGTAGGAACTTTTTGAGGATTTTTCGGATAATCGAGGAATATAAAAAGAATATTTGAAATTATCGTCGAATTAGTCGTGTTTATCCATTTGAGTTTGAGTTATCCGAATCACGGATAGAGTTGATTCGCGACGTATAAATAGCCGAATAGTCGTAAAGTTATCAAAAAAGTTCGAAAATGGGCTGTTTGACCGAGTTGACCCGTTCTGGCCGAGTTGACCGAGTTAACCCGTGTTGACTCGGTGAGTCCGTGACTCGCCATCATTGTGGCCGCCAGAAAATGGCACGGTAGCCAAAGTTTGAGGTACGGTATTGAAGCTTGTCTTATGGGCTTTCATTTGATGTATGTATTGTGTGTTTTGGTGTGGAATTGGTTGGAGAATTTTGAGGAGGAAGGTGAACGGAATCTGGTTTAACAGAGGGAGGTATTCCGGCGATGTTCCGGTTGGTTTTTGGGTTGGTTTGGATTGGGTTTGAGCCAAGGATGGAAACCCCCTTGGCTTGAGAGGTTTTGATGGAGCGACAACGCCGGAATCGACCGGAGAACTTTTCCGGCGATTTTGGGCCGTGGACCTTTCGGGGTGGTTTTGGAGAGGTTGCTGGCTCAATTGGGTTTTGGTGTAGAAGAGTTTTGGCTTGGGCTTGAGGAGAGGAAGCTTTGGTGGTCTTGATCGCCGGAAAATCTGATCGGTGACGGCGCATCACCGTCGACGGCGGCTGTCAACGGCGGAGCTCCGGCGATGCGTTGACTTTTTGGATTTTGGGAAGTTTTATGCCGTTTTACTCGTAATCGTGCCATGATCGTCGTCTCGAGGTTTTCGAATTGATTTGAGTGGTGGATTTTATGTCGAGGAATATGTGGAGTATTTAGGGGATTTTTGACGATTTTCTTGATATCCGAGTTATATATTTCCGGAAATGGTTGGTTTCCGAGGTGTGGTTCAGAGTATTGCATTGTGATTTTGATCAGTGATATTTTGTGATTATTCAGGAGATCGAGATCATACGCTTGGCGATGGATCTTCCGCCGGATCTCGGGATTAGCGCGTTTGCGCACTGTGCTTGTCTTTGAGTGGACATGCACCTTTCTTTTCACTGATTGGTTGCGAGTCTTTATTATACGTTTTGCGAGCATGAGCATGCGTATATGATTATGACTTATACGAGTATGTATTTTACGATTATGCATTTACGAATATGCACCGACGAATATACTTTTATAATTATGTATTATGAATATGCATTTACATTATACTTGATACATTTGCATGAAATTATTTATGATTTGGTTTACACAGAGTATAGTCTTAGTATATATTGTTGTATCGATACATCTAGCATTCTGGCTGATCCCCGAGGATGTTTACCAGGGGGGGCAGATACCCTGACCTGAGGCCTTTCTGGCTAGAATCACGTGACGGTCTAGGATCCCGTGATTTAGACTGTATTAGCGCGGATGTGTCCATGAGTGACCCCACGGGATTTTCGATGCATGCTCTGTACGCGTGAGGAGTTAAAGTCTCCATCGTGTACCATATTATTTTCATGCATTTAGACTCGCATATGTTTTTATAACATATATTATTCGGCGAAAGACATTTATTTTCATCCACTCACTGTAACGGTTTATATGTCTTTCCCTGGGCTCTTTGTTTTCAATGTTCAGTTTGCAGTTCAGATTCTAGTGTCGCACGTCAAGGTTGGAGGCTTAGTATTCGAGTTACTTTTCTTTCTCAGTAGGTTTCTTGTTTGGCCTACTGTTGTGTATTTATGTAAATACTAGAGGTCACTCTGAATACTCTGATGTTTATATTTTCATATGATTTTCCCAAATTTCTGTAAAGTTACAGTTTGCTTATTGTTTTATATTATGATATGTTTTTGAAAAATTCGGATGGGATTGGTACCCACGGTTTGGCTTTTGTGGCATAGGATGAAGTGTATTTTTGGGTGCAGGTTAATGGTAACTTCGCGATATAGTGAAACTCTGCCGAAATTTCTATGGTTTTTGAAAGTTTGTGTTTTCAGATGGGGTTTGATTTCGATTTAGGCAACTAAATCGGGGTCGGGTCCTTTCAGTAGAAGGAAGAAGAATCTTTATGAATAATTTTGCCAAAAATGTTCAAGTCTCGATAGGAGGAGGAACCTTTATCATTGAAAATATTTGGCAATCAGAAGGTCAGGACTCAGATGTCTTAATTGGCAATGATTTCCTACTACAACAAACTTTCATCCGGAAGCCAGAAGTGAACTTATTAGGCTTCGAGAAGAATCACAAATTTTTCTGGACAAAAGGCTTAAAGAAGCCAAAAGTATCATTGGTCCAAGATTCACAGAGCAATATCAAAGATCGCAGTAGAATAGTGATGAATACAAACCACGATTCGAAACAATTTTGCAATGTAAGAACTAAGAAGAGTGTCTTGTCGAAGAATCATCATCAGAAGAAGAAGATTATGATGAAATGGAATTCTGTAGGTTTCACGGCAACAGAGAATTCAAGCATCCAGATGCTCCACCTCATGCTCCTACCAGAATTCAACTCAAAGAACACACTGTCTATAACATTCTCAAGAGAGACTGTGACAAGTGTGAACAAGAGAAAATCCTCAAAAGGAAAGCAAAGAACTCCAAGAAACCCAGCATGAAGACTAGATTTGAGACTGGAGATCCTACCATTGCGCCGCTTCATGATCAAGACAAGTATCATTACTATGTGTCTTATAAGGCTCCTAATAACCAGCACACATAACAAGAAGAGTTGTCCGATGAAGAGTCATCAGAAGATGAAGATGAAGCAATTGAAGCCGCATTTATAAAAGAGCATAATCTCAAACACTTCAAGGCTAAACTTGAGAAACAGAAGAAGCACACCCTTGGAGAAATCAAAGAAATGCTCAGACAAAATATCGATATCAATCCTTTAAAGTTTTGGGAAAAGGACCCAGTGGTCTGTGAGCTCAAGTTACATGACATGAATTCAATCTGTCACGTAAAAACCATTCCCCAATACAAAGAAGAAGATCAAAAGGAGTTTAGAAAATATATAGCTAAACACTTACAGAAAGGATTGATCAAACCATCAAAAAGTCTCCATCATGCTCCAGCTTTCTATGTTAGAAATCATGCTGAAGAAGTTCGTGGGAAAGCGAGAATGGTGATAGACTACAGAGACGTCAACAAGAAAATCGTAAAAGACGGTTATCAGATAGCACAAGCAAGATTGTTGATCAACAGGCTCAGAGGAGCCAAGGTGTTTTCAAAGTTCCACGCTAAATCAAGATTCTGGCAATTCAAAATGCATCCTGACAGTATTCCTCTCACAGCCTTCAGAACTCCACAGGGACATTACGAATGGATAGTAATGCCTTTCGGGCTAAAACAAGCTCCATCCATTTTTCAGAGAAAAATGGACAATATATTCAAACAAGTGGCAGACTTCTGTGTCGTCTACATAAACGACATTCTTGTGTTCTCAAAGAACAAAGAAGAACACATGAATCATATCTTTGAAGTATTCAAGCTCATCGTCCAACATGGGATCATCTTAGGAGAGAAGAAAGTCTTTCTCATCCTAAACGAAATTGATTTCTTAGGGATCAACATAAAGAACGGAGTCTTCAAGCTTCAGCCTCATATCCTGGAGAAGGTCTGAAAATTTTCAAACAGAATTCCTGACGCTAAAAGTCTATAGAGATTTTCAGGAGTCATAAATTATAGAAGAGACTTCCTTCCTAAAATTGCTGGACTAACAGTAATCCTATTGCCCAAAACAAGCTCAAAGAGAGCTTGGAAGTTCACAGAAGATGATGAAAATATTGTCAGGCAAATCAAAGATCTATGCAAAAATTTGCCACCACTACATCAACCTGAAGAGAATGAAGAGATCATCCTCCAAACTGATGCTAGTGACAACTTCTGGGCAGGTGTAGTACTGGCAAAAGAGCTAGGCACTCATATTAAGAAGATTTTGAAATTCTACAGTGGAAAGTTCAACGCTGCAGAGCAGAATTATCCCACAGGGGAAAAAGAAATCCTGGCCACCAAAAAGACAATCTAGAATTCTCCCGTCTTTTTAGGAAAACTCTTCACTGTAAGAACATATTGCACCAGAGTGAAATTTTTTAAAAACTTCAAACTTGATAAAGCTGTAGATAGGGGAAGATTAGCTAATTGGAAATTATTCCTTAACCAATACGATTATGATGTGGAATTAATTGCAGGAAACAGGAACTATCTCCCAGACGCTTTAACCAGAGAAATGACCATGTATAAAAGAAGTGACGATGAAGGACGCAACCCAAGAAGCAGAAGGCCAGGAAAGTAGCCTAACCAACAAGAAGAACCAGTTGAAAAAATCCTCAAGAGTTTTTTGTTGCATCCCAAAAGACTAGCCTTAACTGATAAATCCCAGGGGAAAGGATTGGCTAGCCCGTCTCAAACGGCAGACGGTAAAGGCAAATCAAGACCGTTAATGGATGCTGCTTTGCCAAAAAGTAGAATTTTTCCTACAGGTTTTGTAAACATCTTCATATATCAGCTGAACACCTTTTCAGAAGCAGTCTTCCAAACTGACCAAAATCTAGTATCCCACCAGAGGGCACTGCTGGATAATTTAATGTTTGCTTTCCAGGAAATGACAAAATGCTCATGATAGAAACCATGGACGCCTTGGCAATAGAACTAAGTCAGAAGAAGAAACCACCAAGCGTGCTCAATAAACTAGCAACGTTGTACATTAGAACTTCAGAGAGTGCTAAAGTTCCTATTCAAGCACTATAAGAATCAGAATGGTTCAAGTTCCACAAACATATTGGCAAGCATACACCTGATGAAGATCTCCTGAGCACCCTCTTCGTTGTCCCAGGACCCTTCTTAGGAAGATATTTAGTAAATGTTTAGAGTGAACACCCGCAAGAGCACAAGCTGTGGTTAGTAGAAAATGGATTTGTCCATAATCTATGGACAAAGACAAATGAAGATCTCAAAGGATTGCTAGCAATTATCTACGATACAGTCAAGAATGTCAGGAACAACAACTGCATTTTCAGACTAAAGTTCAGATCCACACCTCCAGAATAGATACAGAAGTCTAACGGAGAAAATGAAAACATTCATCCATATCATTACGTCAGAATCATCCAAGAACAGTATCTTGAGCCAGCATGCGACGGATACAATGGAAACCCAAATTCAAGCATTCCATGGATGAAGGCTATAACGTTAGAATACATCAAGAAAATAATCGAAGAAGATTAAGAGATTACATTTCTTGCATCATGAGACAAGATAATAGTTATCACGTACGACCATCCAAAAGCCATTACAAGTGATCTGTTCACAGCCCTAAAACGGAGAGAAATAGATTCCTCCCTTGCCTGTACTCAATGGCTCAACAAGATCGAGAGAGACAAGAGCTTTACATTGGGGATAACTCAGAAAATTGCGATGACATGTAAATACGGGCAAAATCGTATTGTCGTTTTCTCTAAGTGGAAGACATCATTATCCCGAAAAAATCTGCTTTCCAAAAGAAGACAATAGAGGAAAGCAGATGCCATGTCTGCATCAAAGCACTATCATCGGTGGAGTTACTATTTTTAGTTTGTGTTTCAATTCCATTTTGAAATCCGCTCTCTATATAAAGAGCTTTGAGTTTTAGTGTAGAAGCATCGAAAAACAGAACCAGAAAAATCAATCTGAGAGTAGAAAAAGCCTAAAATTTTTAGTTTGTGAGTGAAGAGTCGAAGCAACAGTTTAGCCTCATCATCCTCAAGTAAGTATGTCTATGAGTGACTAAACAGCTTATAGCTGTTTACCGGAGAATGAGGCTCTAGATCTGCAGTCTGTAAGTTTGTCTGTAACAAATAAACTATGGTTTCCCACAAAGCTTCAAGTTTTTATGCATCTTTATTTATAAAAACTCATTTATATTCCCCTGAGAGGCGGACTACCCCCCAGAAGGTAGAACAAATGAGTTATGTCGTTCATAATTGTTTTAATCTCCTAGGAAGCGGACTACCGCCCAGAAGGTGGAAAAAATGAACTGTCTAATACTAATATTCATCGATGAATGGTAGTAATAACTTCATTACATGTTAGTAGTGTATTATTATTCAAACAAAAATCTTTTTAAACCAAAAGCCCGTCAACAATGAATCCACCAACAGTAACCAAGCAAGAAGTTAGTAGGTGAAACATGGGAATGATGAAGGCTAGTTCTGACCAAAAGTTGAAGAAAGATAAGAAATTTGAGAATAATGATAAATGACAAAAAAAAACGGGTTGACACTTAACCAGGTTCACCAAACGTACCGCAAAGATGTATAAAAAGTTGATATTGAACGTGTATGATCTATTTTGCTGCTGCACTCATCGGTCAAAAGTCTCAAGACTTGAGATTACACGTATGCATCTATAGCTGATCGAGAAAGTCGGCAACCTACACAAGGGAAGAAGACAGTAGGTCCAGCAATTTAAGACTCTGGGGATCTTCTTCATTATGAACAGGCGATTGATCGAATGGGCGTGCAGTTGGGTACCTTGGGATTAGGGATCTAGGTAGTTGGGAACTTGAGAGATTCTCAAGAGAGAGACAGAGATCATAAAATGACTTGGGAATCTCCAATGCCACCTGTTTCAACTTTGAAGAGGGTCCAAAGAAAATATAAATCATAAATCTAGACATCTAAGGATTCAGTGGCGGATTTAATTTTTTTGTACTTTCTTTTTAAAGACGCTTCGAAACTTTGGCTCAGGTTTTATTGAATTAAATATTAATAGATTGAAAATAATTTTTATGAAAAATTACGAAGGAAAAATTTTCTAACCGTTGGAAAAGCCATTATAATAAAGAAAATGAATATATTTTGATGTCATTTCGGTTAATTATCATTGAATAAAAACTATAAACGTTGATGTTGCCTTCTTGATTGCAAATTTTTCATTATTTTTTCCTGTATTTGGTCCATTTTCTGCCCTTTGTACTATCATAAATCCTCTAATTTAAGGTTAAATCACAAATCCCAGGTTGGGCAGTTGCCTAGACTGAGTTGTATGTAAATCCACCACTGTAAGGATTAATGTATATCAAAACATTCCTCAGTTCAAATGTTTATTTATTTATTTTGAAGTAAGAGTTTGCGGCTATCTTTAAGTTTCGACTAATGAAATGACAGAATACAAAGAGGGACATAAAGCTTTAACCCCATATGAAGAGTAACACTCGAAATAATATTAGGCGACTTGACTAAAACATTATATCATAAACACCATTTAGCAAATAGTGCATCATTGGCTACTCCATTTGCTTTACGAATAAGGCGATATAACACCGGAAAGACAACGCGACAACGCTGGCACATAAATTCACTATGAATAACTTTCCAACTATATATGTTGTTGACAAGAATTACTGTCAATACTACATCTCATCCTGCCACTAGGACGGTGCACCAACGCAATGAACCAGCAAACGTCTTGATCTAGAGTAGACAAGGCACCAATGGTGTATAACCCGGGACAAAACCCACTTCAAATGTTAAAATGTGATAAATTTGAATATTGAAATAAAGTCTTAACTAGCTCTTATTATTGTAATCTTCATTAGAACTTCTCCCTACCGTTAATGTCTTTCCTTTTCTGTCAACCAATTTGTTTTCCTCACTTTACAAACTCATATGCGTTACCAAATTTAGTGAATCCGTAGAACAAAACAAGTTTTATTAGCTTCACAACTTGATATACAAAACTCGAAACATAAATTATTTCAATTAGATTAATTTCGTATACGTCAGTGATGTGATATTTAGTTGTGGTAATCTTGTTGTTATGATTATATAACACACACACACCTTTAGATATTTTTCACCCTGACGAGTGTGATTGAATATACAAATTCTACGTTGACAACTAGGCAAACTAGTTAATAGACCACAAGACACTTGACATTTGTGGTGATATATACATGCACACCAGCAAATTTTGAAGGGTTTGTTGTTGTCTCGTAAATTATATTTTGGACCAAACATTTATTAAACTGTTGTATTATTTCTAAGTAAGTCAATTTAATCATCCCTCAATACATTTCAATAAGATTACTCAGGTGCAATGGGGAATGGCAGGCAGACAATGCAGGTGTAGCTCGAGTTTTGATTGATTATTATGAAAACATTTTCAGATTCGAAGGTATTGATGATGAGGCGTTACAAGAGGTCCTCGGCTGTGTCTCTCCCTTGGTCGATCAACGGATGAATGACGACTTATTAGCCCCATACACAGGCGCTGAAATCAAGCAAGCATTATTTCAAATGCACCATTCTAAAGCCCCTGGCCAGACGGATGTCTCCGTTCTTCTTCCAAAAGTATTAGGAGGTTGTGGAAGCTAATGTTTGCCAAGTAGTTAGGTGTTTTTTGTAAACGGGTCACATCCCTCAAGCATCGGATTATACTCACTTTCGATTGATACCGAAGGTGAAGGATGTCAAAACTGCAAGAGATCTACGCCCTATTGCGTAGTGTAACATTGCGTATAAAATTGGATCTAAAGTGTTGGCTAACCGGTTGAAGATAATCCTTCCGCAAATTATTTCTCCGTTGCAAAGTGTGTTTGTACCCGGGCGCATGATTTCTGATAACTTGCTAGTAGCTAATGACTTTTCACACTTTTTAAACCAACTTCGTTGAAGCAATGGAAATGGTTTATTTTCTTTGAAATTGGATATCAGTAAAGCCTATGATAGGATTAAATGGAGATTTATCGAGTTGATGTTATGCAAGCCGGGTTTCTCTAGGGTGTGGATCGATATAGTTATGAGTACACTCAAAACCGTAAGTTATTCTATCTTACATCTTAACACTCCTCAAGGCTACGTGATGCCCACGAGAGGTATCCGCCAAGGAGATCCCCTCTCTCCTTATCTCTTCATATTATGTGCAAAGGGTTTGTCCTCCTTAATCTCTACAGCTATATCCTCGGGGCAAATATCAAGAATTTGCATGTGTCCTGAGGCACCAGTACTTCATCATCTTTTATTTGCTGATGATTCTTTTATGTTTGGAGAGGCCACTTTGCAGGAGTGTTCGTCCTTCAAACGTATGCTCAAGGTTTATGAAAAGGATTCGAGACATCAAACTAATTTGCATAAATCCAATGTGGTATTCAGCAAAAACGTTACCTTGAATATTTAGGAGGAGTTAGCTATGGCGCTAGAGGTGCAAAGAGTGGACGACCATGGGAAATACTTTGGACTACCACCGTTGGTTGGACAAGCCAAGAGTGCTAATTTTGCCTACCTGAAGGAGAAGATGACCAACAAGCTTGTGGGATGGAGATCGAAGCTCTTAAGTGCTGTCGGTAAGGAGATCTTGATTAATGTTGTGGCCCAAACAATGTCTTCCTATGCCATGAATTGTTACTTGCTTCCTAAGGGTCTTTGTGAGGACATGCATCAATTTTGTTGCGAGTTTTTTTGGGGAAGTGGTGATAACACAAGAAAATTTCATTGGCGTCCTAGGATCGCATGTGTTTATCCAAAGAGGAAGGTGGTATGGGTTTCAAGAATTTATACGCTCATAACTTGGCCATGTTAGCCAAGCAAGGATGGAGATTATTGAAAAACCCTACCTCACTCATAGCTCAGCTATATCGAGCTAAATATCATCCTCACTCTACTTTTTTGGAAGCGAAAATAGGTGAATCTCCTTCCTATTCGTGGAGGAGTATTGCTTCATCCATTCCTATTTTGAAAGAAGGGTTGTTTCGAAGAATAGGTGATGGTCCCTCTACTTCTATTTGGACTCACGAGTGGATACCAACCGTCCCTGTTTATTCTCTAATTCGACCTGAAGAATGTGATGCCGAAGTAGTTGCTGACTTGTTCTTAGATGGTAGGTCTCAGTGGGATGAAGAGAAGATGAGGCAAGTAATCCCTTTGGATGTTGCTACTCGCATATTTAGTATTCCTCATGGCTCTGGGAATCAACCAGACACATGGATATGGAAGTTGAATCGACATGGAGTGTTTAATGTTAAAATAGGTTACCTTGTTGCTTAAGACATGGTTCTCAGCAATCTTTTGGCTTCTACATCAATAAGACTCTTTCATACTGCTATGGAAGAATATTTGTCATGCGAAAACACCAGGTAAGGTGAACCTTTGCATTTGGAGAGACTGTAACAATATCTTACCTACTAGAGAATGCCTTAGCATGAAAAGCTATACAGGGGATCTACGTTGTGTACTTTGTGGGTTTGCCTTCGAATTCGTAGCCCATCTCTTTTGTTCGTGCCCCACCGCAAGAACCATCCTGGCCAATAACCCTTTCAACTTGAATATAGTGATGTCTCCTACGTTTCGGTTTAAGGAATGGAAGCTTGAACAAGCTCAATGTCTTTCCAAAACCAAATTTGAGCAATTGATGATGATTATATGGAAATTATAGCTTAATAGAAATGACAAGCTATGGAATAACACTGTGAGGGAAGCTAACCAAGTTTCAGCAGCCACTATGGCCAAATTTAATGAATATAACTTGGCTAAAGCTAAGGCAGATATTTCTTCGCACGTAAGTAAAATAACTGTGAAAAACTGGTCACCTCCAAGTTCGGGTATACTCAAGTTCAATGTCGATACTGCCTATAATTTCGGTAAAGGAGGAGGAGGGAGGGTACTTCGTTCTGACCACGGTACATTTCTTGCAGCCTTCTCTTACCATTATAAGTATGTGGCTTCTGCTGCACATGCCGAACTAGTAGCCATACGGGATGGATTGGAGCTACTGTCTAGCCTTGCTGTCACGTATTGTATTATTGAAACTGACTGCCTGCTAGTTATGCAAAGGTGCAATCAAACTCAGGATGATCTCTCCCTCCTTGGAGGACTTGTGGAAGACGTGAAGGTTCTGCTTAGAAGTCATCCTACTTGGTCTCTTACTTTTTCACCAAGACAATGTAATAGAGTAGCACATATATTAGCCTGTCATGCTTATGATCCATCCATTCATGAAGAATGGTTCTCTACCGCTCCAAATTTTGTTCTGGATGCCATTAATTACGACATTCCTCTTATTACTTAATAAAATGACTTCCTCGGAAGGTGTTTTCCTCAAAAAAAAAAAAATTACTCACTATTTAAATATAAAATTTCAACTCCAACGAATTCCCCTACTTCACTCCTTATATTGGGGAATAACTGAAACTCATGTTTTTCTCCCTACTCTATACTAAATTCTAAAAATATAGGTAATGTCAATATAATATTCTAATATGTAATGATTCTTTTTCTTCTTTTGATATATATTAAGAGTGGTCGATACAAATATCGATATAAAAAGTATAGTATACAAGATCCAGGTAGATCTTTTCGTTGTGCAGAGAGAGGTCATGTCCCTTCTACACGGTTTGGTTGGACATGAATTTTAGCTTTGTTGCTCAGTAAAGTTTTGTTTGTTTAACAAAGCCAAAGAGTATCGTAAAGTGGTAATATGGAAGTAGTTTTATAGTTGTTCGTTGAAAGTGGTCATTATATACTTTGTTTATTACTCCAATAATGAAATAATTCTCGTGTTATTGAGGATATCTCGCTAGATATATAAAAAGGGGATTTTCTCCATACTTTATAATGTCTCCTTCCCCTTGGCAAGTATATAAATAGTGAATTACTGATTTAATATGGTAATGCTAATCTGCTCTACAGAAATGTGGCGTGTCGAATGCTAGCTGGCCTCCTGTCTGTCTTATATAACGTTCCACTTTTTTTGGGTTTTTTTCACAGCTAGCAGAGATCAAAGTCCAAGTTCCAACCTGCCAGAGTATCTCTTGCAACAACACAACAAGAACTATCTACTATCTCCTTTCTTTTTCCTTCCTCAATTCAGTTCTTCTTCTTCTGCTGCTGATCGGACTCGATCAGCTAGAGAGATATGGAGGGAAGTGAGAGCAGCCATCATCCTCTGTTGAGAGGTGGAAAGAGCAGCAGCAGCAAGTTCAGCCATGGCTTCTCCCATCACAAATACAAACACTTTCTGCCATGTGTGAAGCTCTCATACCTCCTCTCTCCCTCGACACA
The DNA here is from genome assembly GCA_946800695.1 of Geum urbanum. NCBI lineage: Eukaryota > Viridiplantae > Streptophyta > Magnoliopsida > Rosales > Rosaceae > Geum > Geum urbanum. Next base: position 40,176,691 of record OX327007.1, on the reverse strand, counting down.
GATGATCAAGCCCTTCAAACCTTCTACAAAGTTTCTGGTTCTGAGCCTACTGTACCAGATGAGGTCAAAATTTTCAATCTTTTACATATATGTGGTGCAATTACATATTTTATAAACAACTACTCCAACTCATTTTTTTTTTATTTGTGTTAATTGAGTGGTGGTCCTGCACTAATACATGTAGCGGAGTTGATGATGAAGAGGGCTATACCAGAGGCTGTGGGGGTGGTGTCTTTCTTCCTGAGAGTCTTGTCCTACAGATTAGGGACACTACTCTTCTGTGGGTATCTTTGCCTTGACAGGAAGTGGCCATTTGTTCACAACTTCTCTGAGATGTCTTTAGAGAAGAGAGAAGAAGCTCTGCAGAGATGGTCGAGGCAAAAGCGTTTCATACCACTCAGGCTCTTATTCATGGTGGTTAAGATCTTCTGCTTCTACACATTCTTCTCCAGGGTAATAATCGTTTGTTTGTAGTTATGTACTGTACTTTTTTCCTTTAATGTCTTCCTTTAATTTTGGTGATAATAATGAGTGGTAATTAATCTATATTATCTTCTGCTTTCAACTTTGTTTTGGGTTTCATGAATCATGATAAGGTGAGCAAAGAGACAATCTAGCCGATCGACTAGCCATCCGGGTTGATGCTGATGTTTCCTCAGTTGCCATAGTCTTGTTATTTTTCTTTTGATTTTTTTGCTGCCATTTTAACAGATTTATTCCATATTTGTTTCTGTTCTTTTCTCTGTGATGGTTTCAATGATTGAAGACGTTATCTACTAAAAAATTTGTTGTATTTCTAGAAGCTCCAGGTTTATGTTTTAGGTAACTCGCGGGGACCGGGGCTCATACGAGCACCCAGATGGTTGGCTCTTGGTCATGAACCAAGTAGTTCACTAATCTAGGAGAGCGAAAGCTCCCTGTAGATCGACACAGGTAAGGTTGTCCTCCTAATACGAGGCAACCCAATTCAACTATAAAACTAATTCTAGAGTGAAACTACAGATAACTTGAGCGCATGGCCTAAGAGACGACACCATAATGTATGTTACAACCGAATTCGTGCAAGTAACTTCACGAACATTGTTAAAGAATCTTTTCTATTCTTTTTTAAGCCAGCTATGAGAAAGTTTTCGCTTTTTTGTTAAGTACTTAAATGTGCTTTAGACAGCTATCATAAATATTTGTTTAGCTACCTTTGATCTAAAAACAAAGAAAAATATGTGGTCCGTGATGCTTATTGAATCCTGAACTAGTATTCTTTCTGTTAGAACTTGATAGAAATGTTTGCATACTTTTTTGCCTTTTGGTTGCAGATTGTTGAGAATTCACGGAATCCTGCATGGAAAGCAATAGGATACAGTGTGACCAAGAAAGAAAAGTTGGCCAAAACTCACAAGGAGAGACCTCTTGAAAAGGGAATTGTAGAAACTATTAACAAGACCGATTCCACCTTCGTCGAATCTCTCACCAAAAAAGGCATTGAAGTCACAGAGGAAGACGGCCCAGGTCATTACAAGATCAAATGTGATGTTGTCATTGTTGGTTCTGGTTGTGGTGGAGGAGTGGCAGCTGCAGTACTAGCGCAGTCTGGCCAAAAAGTACTTGTTCTTGAAAAAGGGCACTATTTTGTGCCACAAGACTATTCCCAACTAGAAGGTCCTTCAATGAATGAGCTCTATCAGTCTGGTGGGATCATGGCATCAAAAGATGGGAAGATATTGATATTGGCTGGTTCAACAGTTGGGGGTGGCTGTGCTGTGAACTGGTCTGCATGTATCAAAACCCCGGATTCTGTTCTCGAAGAGTGGTCTGTGGATCAGAAGATTACATTTTTCGGTAGCTCTGATTATCAATCTGCAATGAATGCTGTGTGTAAGAGGATTGGTGTGACTGAGAATTGTATCGAGGAAAGCTTCCAGAATCAAATTTTAAGAAAAGGGTGTGAAAAACTTGGTTTGAATGTTGATTCGGTCCCAAGAAACTCATCCGCAGATCACTACTGTGGTTCTTGCAATTATGGTTGCTCAAGTGGAGATAAACAAGGGACTGATACAACTTGGCTAGTTGATGCTGTGAAATGTGGTGCAGTGATTTTAACAGGTTGCAAAGCTGAGAGATTCAGAATGGAAGATAACAATCAGAGAGGTCAAAGGAAAAGATGCCTTGGAGTGCAAGCAATTTCATTGAGCAAGAAAATTACAAAGAAGCTTCAAATTGAGGCAAAAGTGACAATCTCAGCTTGTGGGTCTCTTTTGACACCTCCTCTAATGATCTCCAGTGGACTCAAGAACCCAAACATTGGCAGAAACCTCCATCTTCACCCTGGCTGTTAGCTTGGGGGTACTTCCCTGAGCATTCATCAGAATTCAAAGGCAAATCTTTTGAGGGAGGAATCATTACTTCAATCCATAAGGTAGTATCTGAGAACAATGTCAGAGCCATTGTCGAAACTCCAGCACTGGGGCCAGCCTCATTCGCGACTTTAGTTCCTTGGGTTTCAGGACTAGACATGAAAGACAGAATGTCCAAGTTTGCAAGAACAGCTCACTTGTTTGCATTGGTCAGAGACAAGGGCTCGGGACAAGTCAGGGGGGAGAATAGGATCGACTACAGATTGGACAGATCGGACAAAGAAAACATTCAAGCTGGTCTTAGACGGGCTTTGAGAATTCTGATTGCTGCAGGAGCTGTTGAGGTGGGTACATACAGAAGTGATGGGCAGAGAATTGTGTGCAAAGGGACCAAGAAAGAGGATTTGGAAGAGTTTCTGGACAGTGTTATTGCTGTAGGAGGACCAAGCTCAAGAACTGAGAAGTGGGCTATTTACTCTTCTGCACATCAGATGGGGAGTTGTAGAATGGGGGCAACTGAGAAAGAAGGTGGAGTTGATGAGAATGGCGAGAGTTGGGAGGCAAAGGGGTTGTTCGTGTGCGATGGCAGTCTGCTCCCAACTGCGATTGGCGTCAATCCCATGATCACCATCGAATCCACAGCTTACTGTCTTTCCAAGAAGATTGCAGATTCATTGAAGAAAGATATGCTCACAGATGACTAGTAACTCAAAGTTTGGGGAGGATGGTACAGATGGATTGTAGCTACCGTAGTTCGATTTCAAGCTCAAGCTGCAACATGTAAGCGGCTGTTCAGATTAGAGAATAAATGCAAGTATCGTTGATTTGTAGTTCATAGTAAATTGGCAATGCTGTAGTTTAAGTGTCATTTCAGAGGGATCCCTTCCGAAAGATCCTACTCAATAAGCCAATTCTACCAGCTATAACAGACTAACCATGAAAGGTGATCCCAGAGCATTAGAAAAGAGACAACGTGTCGAACAATAATTTTGATTACAAAAAGTGTTGCACTTCTGGACAAGTCCAGAATTCGATAAACAATCAGGGACTAAATTTATATTCAGACATGCAAGTTCTTCAACCTAGGTAAATAATAATAGACAAAAACCAAGTATGGATCATGCCTCTGAAAGACCAAAGTTTAAGAATCATTTCACTTTTAACGAAAAGCTGTATTATTTGAGATTTCGTTGACAATTGATACAGCCTCAAAGCTACTGTAAAAGACAATTTTAATTTTGCTTGAGCTATGCAGATTTGGGTTTTGTTTTATGTAAATACATAAAACACAAAAGCGAGCAAATCAGTGTCACCAACAAAAAGAACGAGGACAATGTTCAGATACTGGTGAAAGGCATCAGGGGTTTTTTTTCTCCCTACTTAGAAATGGCTTCAACAGCTCTCTTTGCGGCATCATCAAGATCTTCTGCAGTGATTAATGTCATCCCACTTTCCTGCACAGCCAATAGGAAACAATTTGTGTGTAATATGCCTTCAGAACAATATTGTCATTGTTATAATTAATTAGTCAAATTTCGAACAACATACCTTCAGAATACTCTTTCCTTGGTCAACATTGGTACCCTCAAGACGGACAACCACCGGTACTTTTAGTTGAACCTACAACAAGATATGTAGAAGTCAGTAACAAACTTATTATGAGCTGTTCAAAGGTACCAAGATTAAATGCTACACCAAGTGTAACAGCCACCTGATCTTACTCCCAAAGAGGAGGTCAGGTGTTCCAATCACCACAAAGCAGAATTCTACGGTCCAATCTTTTCCGAACAAAAGAATACAAAAAAAATCATGCTTCAAATTAATTGAAGTCGCTGAGTTCAATTAACAGAAAACTTCTGTTCTTTCTTTAACAATGGAACTTAATCAAAATTACATAGACATGCCAATATTGGTCTTTCAGAGGCTAAGCTTATGCAATCTCTTTGTATACCGCATATCAAAACTGATAAACTCCATTTTTGTTTGAAAGGTGACTTGCAAAAAGAAACCAAACGAAAGCAGGAAACCGACTTTAGATTGAGAAAAAATGGAACAGCAGGATACAATTCTTACCTGTTTAGCTGCATTGACGATTCCACTTGCAATGACATCACATTTCATTATTCCACCAAAGATGTTCACTAAAATGGCTTTCACCTTGTCATCTGAAGTCAGAATTTTGAACGCCTCAACAACCTGTTGCACATAAGTAAATGGTTAAACGAGAAATGTCAATTTTCTTAAAGCTAAACATGAACAATTTCGTCAGCAAATCATAGTCATATCCATACCTGGTTTTCAGAAGCATTGCCACCTACATCTAGAAAGTTGGCAGGAGTTCCCCCATGTAGTTTAATTATATCCATAGTAGACATAGCCAAACCCGCGCCATTCACCATGCAACCGATTTCACCATCTAAGCCAATGTAGTTTAGATCTGCTTTGGCTGCAGCCACCTGTAAGAAGGTAACAGCACCATTATACTTACTGTTATTTACCACAATAACGACTTACACTAGAGTTCCTTGCAATGTTAAACATGTGAAATTTTGTTGAGTATGAGCTGCTTGGGAAACTGATTGTTCAGTTGCTTTTTATATTTATTAAAAAAAAATATGGGCTATTGTAATCAATAGACAAATTAGCAAATTGTATTAAGAGACAAATGTGGATACCTATCCTCGCTCCTAAGAATAGAATCAGGGATGCATATCAGAGGTTTGAAAAGAACATGATTCTGGACTTGTCCAACCTATAACTTTTTTTATCTAAAATTAGCTTGCACAATAACTCAAGTAGAAAACATATGATCTTAACTTATTTAAGAGTGCACATGCACCAAGCCAAAAAAACTAATAAAGCCAACAAAGAGAAACTTATAGAGGAAGACCAATTTGGTAACTGGAGAATGAAATGCGAAGGATGTAAAGTGATCCTCTTCAAACTGATGATAATCAAGACTCTGTACAGAAAAACATTTATACCTCTCGAGGATCCTCCTGAGTAGGATCACGAAGAGCAAAAATTTCTTTCTGACGAAAAGCGGCATTGTCATCAAAGTTCAGCTTGGCATCAGCAGCTACTAACTGGTTATCAGCAGTCTCTGCAAGTGGGTTGATCTGTCCAAAAAAGACGAAATTGAGTTCGGTTGATCTGTCCTAAACAACCCAGGCTACTGATACCTAGAATTTATGCACTTACTTCCAGCTGTGTGCAGTCAGTCTCACTGAATAGATTATATAATTTCTTCACTTGTTCAATTGAACTATCTCTATCAGCCCCTGTAGGAGCCAAACCATCAACAACCTTTGCAGCATCTTCATCTGTAATTCCTTTGAAAACATCAATAGGTACCTATCAACATCAGAAACAAAAGATGAGCACAATATAGAGTACAAAACTGTAATTATATGAAAGATAGAAGTAGCTAAAACGTCATGCAATTGTTTAAAGGATGACAAACCTTTACTATCATATCAGGGAATTTCTCAGCAAGGTCTTCAATGCTCGTTCCTCCCTTTCTACAGGCAATTATAAGCTGAAAAAACAGATAACAATCAAACTCAATCCTGATGATAAGTTATGATTCATATTTAAATGACAAAAGAAAATAGCACTTTGCAGATGATAAAAGTTAGTGTTTGGTATGAGAACATACGGGACCAGCGCTTTTGCGATCCAGAGTAATAGCAAAGTACATCTCGTTGACAAGTGACATTTTTTCGCATAAATAAACCTGTAAGAGAAACCATACAATGAGAAGAAAACATGGGAAAATTAGTTTACACATTCTTAATGAGAAGAAACATCAATGATGACTTGTAGAGCCTAACTTTTGAATTATATCAGACATCATTCAACAAATATCTTATGTGAGAAAAAGTATCTGTAGAATTACTTCAAAAAAAAAAGTATCTGTAGAATTTACAGTTTCAAGTTACTTCATAACTACTCTTTACAATGAAACTGAACAGTTTTCTAGTCATTCATACATGTTCGCAAGATCACTGTCAAACTAACAATGTCTAGATCTAGTGGGGAATTGGACTGTGACTCTTCTATTACATTACAGAGAAGTCCAGTCCTCTCCCCGGGGAGGAGTGAATTCAGGTAACTAATTAAGCGCATCTATCTACCAACAAAGACAGGTCTTTGAACCGTACGAGCACGTCCTCTGTCACCCCCCCCCCCCCCCCCCCCCCACCGCGCTTACGGCTCTATACCCCAACCCAACCTTCACACGTATGCCAGAAATACTAGTAAAAAGCAAGAGACAGATATACAAGTAAAAGACATTGATGATGTAATGAGCACAAAACCTAAAACGAAGCCATATCTTCCCTCAAGAGGGATAGACAATTAACTCAACCTATGAGAATAGCCAACGAGTAAATACATATGCACCAAACATGAAGCTGTAACACTAACCTTGCCGACAATTTTTCCTTCAACGCCTGTTTGTTTTGTAACAAGAATCTGCCCAAGCATCTTCACTGCAAGAAGTATAAAACTAAACAAGATCATTCATATATTTCACCAAGAAGTACGCATGGTGCTAGAGGCCCCATTGGGAGGCCAAATGAGATGCTGTAAAAACATTTTTTTAACACTAGAGAGACAAGAAATAGATAAGCCAGGAAATTTTGATAGCATTCATCATATAATGAAGAGAGCCTTAGTACCAGCAATTTCTTCAACTTGTTCAGTCTTGACAATGTGAACACCGCCCTTGAGACCATTTTTAAATGTTCCCAAGCCTCTTCCACCAGCCAAAACTTGACTTTTAACAACCAACTGCACAATAATCCAAGTAGCATTGCTTCAGTTTTAACACTATGCTACTTTCTTCCGAACAAGAACAAATAGATAACATGCTTCTACTTCAATATAAAGAATTCGTTTACTTAGTTTTTCCAGCAACCAAGCAAGCAAACATCTTCAAGGTAAATAAACAAACACAAATACTCTAATTTTGACTCACTACCTCAGTTTGACTGGGGAAGTTAGTCTCTATTGCCTTCTTGATTTCATCAACAGACGCCACGGCGACACCTTTAGGTACATTGACCCCATATTTGCTCATCAACTCTGCCCCCTGGTTTCACCAAACAAAAATCCGATCATCAACAAACACATTCTAAACATTCTACAGACACAAATATTCACTATTTATGGCACAATTTACAGTTTTCTCGTCCTAGAAGACAAAATTTAGAACGAATAATTTCACTGATCACTGGCGCTACAGTTAAAGCTAAACGAACTAATCGAACAGAGCCTCTTATTTGACAACATCGCCGAAACGAAAACTGAGACGAATCAATAGATAAATCTAAAATCGAAAAAACGAGAGCCTTCTCTATTCTCCGCAGTTTCTGGACGACTAAAATTGAAGCAGATCAACTTAGACATGAGAGTCTAAGAGCGCAAGTGAGAAGAGATAGAGAGGGACCTGATACTCGTGGATGTTGAGGCGGCGGAGCTGTTGTTGCTGCCATTTTCCGGCGATGGAGAGAGAGCGAGAAGATAGCTGCTTGAGTAGTCCTCTCACCATTTTGCCGGAAGCAGAGAGGGGGCGTTTTGGTGTTTCCTATTTCTCTTTCGACCCCACTAATTTCAAGTAATTCTTGATCGAGTCTTGGATTTCTTCGACTCTTCTTTTCGGTTTTAATCGATTTATTTTTTCTGTCTGGAAATGTCAACCCTTTGGATCAGTACAACCTAGCTACATTAATGTGAAGATTATTACCAGTGTAACATGATGCTTGACCACCTATGAAAAAATGGAAATGATCGGCGATTTAATGAGATACTAGCAATCCGTCGAGCATCTTTCAAATCCTTATTCGTATGATAAAATGTTCGAAATTGTGATGAGTTTCATTTCAACGATCAAAGAGGATCGCAATAATCGGTGCACATAATCTTTCATTAGGCATACGAAGTTGTTCTTTTGATAACAAGTGTAACTTAGGCAGCATTGCATCAACAGAAATTTCTAGACCCACAGCACAAGTAGCCACTAGTACACACTAGTTTTGCATTTGAATGCAATGCTTATTTTTGAAGTCATATATATATGTTCATGTATGATTTACTGATTCCAGAAGCTAATTAAGCTAGGCAGGAGGTGGAGGGGGCAATTGGCCTTGGGGGAATTTCTGAGAGCAGTCTCGCTTGCAAGTTTCTTTAGTTGTGCAGTCCCACGATGTAATGCAACGAAGTGGCTCCCCTCCCGGATTCCCTATGTATGGATCATCATCTTCTTCTTCACACACCACCACTCCATTTTCATCATCTGTATTATCGATATATCAGTGAAACAAACTCGCATTAATCAGCATATATACATCAGAAAAAAGAAAAAAGAAAAAAATAGTACCATCTTGGCATCTTGGCTAGCTAGCTAGGATAGTATCAGATATGGACCGCCCTGATGGGTGGAGTAAAACGGTGATGATCAGGAGGAACAAGAAAGAGGTGGAATGAAGCTTTGTGATCATATTTATCAGAGGATTGAGAAGAGTATAGTACTGCTGCTATTAGGTTACTCAGGTTTTTTTGTGTGGGTTTAAGCATATTTATAGGCTTATAAAACTAGTGGTGCATGCCATGTACGAGTGAGAAGCTCTACATGTATCAACAACCTAGGCGTATATTAAGGAAAATAACAACTCATTTTCGCCTAAATTTAGAGAGGAATTGAAATGTAACGCATGTATTACGGATATGACTGTCCACTCTTAAACGCCTCCAATATGCTTAGAGTTGCTGAGAACGGTAATAGGACCAAAACAAAGCAAATTGATGGAAAAAGCTTAATGCAGGAAAAATTTTACGTTAGTGCTGCCTTGACCATATATCACTATGGGATTATGAGGATCCGGCCTGCTCGATCAGCACATTTGATCCAACTCGAGTTATACCCCCTGTGATGCTTAGTGTTAGCACACAGCCGCACGTACAAGCAATTCCTGCGTTGTTGCTCGGGTGAGTCATGCAGATCAAACCCACAGGAATTGGGAATTTGCTACTAAGCTGATGCTTGCACTCTTTGCTAGTACTAGGAATAGAGGAACTATGTACCAGCGTGAGAGCAAAAGCCTCAGTTGAACTAGCTTCTACGAAAACATGACTGGTAGGAAATACGACATTATTCCAACAATCCTCAGACTTGTTGGGGCTTGTACACTAGCAGCACAGTGCAAAAACTTATGCATCAACTGCAAAGAGGACCAGAGCAAAAAGAAGAATTGCAGGAACAGAATGATCCTGTTGAGTCAAGCTTATACAGTAATTCCAATACATGCAATCCTCATGCCTAGCAATCCAGGTCACGCCAAGTCACCAACAAGCTAGCTTGTTATAGGCTTCAACATTTCACAAGGCTTATACTTGTTCCTGCATGCTTCATCAGAGAAGAAGTACAATCCCATGATGCTACACAAACAGGTCCCTCTTCACCAGATGATTTTCACTTACCCGGTTTTGCACTGCCACAAGGAAAATAGAAGACATATAACCAATATTACATACGTGAGTGGGCATGCTAAGCAGGGATTAAATTGTGATAAATTGCAAGACAGATGATCAGAATCGAGAGAAGGAGAGATGGATTGAGTATACACCAGCAACCTAGAAAAGTGTCTTACAGCCTATACGGTCAAATAGCATACGAATGTTGTCCGAAGGAAGTGTTTTTGAAATCTTAATCCAGTAATCTACATCCAAAGAACTTGATAAAAACTATACTATTGACAATACGATGGAATGGTAAAATTGTATGTGGACCTGCATCACCTAAAACAGCCAGGTGGAGGACAACCTAGGAGTGGTATGAAGCTTTGTCGTTTCTTTAGAAAAAAATGTAACTTTTAACTGTAATTTGTAGATAGTGTCGTTTCAGTGCCCAGAGCGAATTACAATACACAATTACTGAGCAATTGGGTTATCCAATGTATCATCAACCAAAAAGATGATATATGATATTAGCTTCTAAAATGTCGTCCAAAATCCAAACAAAATTCAGCAATGGTGTCAACTGTCAAATAATTCCACATCAAAATCACAATCTTCCTTCCTTAAACATACACATCAATAAAAGCAAAGATCGATTCGTATAAACGACTTTCATAGGAACAGATCTCCATTAGGTTCAGGATTGACACAGCACTCATTCGCATTGAAACACTGTTATCATCAAGAGAGAGCGCCACACAAACAAGATAGACATTGACTCTAGATGCTAATTCATAATATATATCCAGGAAGCATCAGCTTTTACCTGCAAATACAATCTGCTCTTCATCATGCTCCATTCTGCCCACTGAGAATACCAATGCCGTCACGATCTCACTAGCCTGGAAGCCTGAGCCCCTGTTAAACAGATAGTAAAGACATAAGAGCCGAGCTCCAACTCAAGCATAGTTCCAGCATAACTAAGCAAAACAATAATTACATCTCAGTTGATGCAGAACTAATACCGGAATGCCACTATAAAGGTCGAGATAGCTCTTTGACATCAACCCAGGACGGCCTCTTTGCATTGTAGTAGAAATGCGCAATCATGGCAACCAATTCTTCCGACGTCCGAGTCTCTACAAAAAATTAACAAACTTCCATAAGAACTTGCAGACATCAAAGTATACAATTTCAAAGACCAATGAAATCAAATTCTCACCTTTCTCTCTATACAAAATCCTATTCCCTCTCAAAAACAAAATTTGAGGACAGTCTCTAACTTTCAAAGCATACGCCAAGTCCCTCTCAATATTCATGTCTATCTTCACCGACTGTTACAAACACACAAAGCCAAACAACACATTTAACATCTCCACCAAACCTTTAAATCGCAACGAAAAGCAAAACAAAACAATTAACATTAGAGATTAGAGACATATACCCTAGGAGGCAGCCTATCTTTGGCGTCCCAATAGACCTTAACAGCCTTCTCAAGCTCCTTCAATGCCTTCCAATTCTGTGCTGCTCTGTTATACCTTTCGAAAACGAAAACAACAAGCGGACTCGGATGAAATGCAAAGCTCTCCCACTCCAAGCAGTTAATCTCCTTCACCCAATTGTCTTCAATCTCACCCTCCCAATCAATCTCAACTCCATTTTCATCCACCACGTTCCTTATCCCGTGGTTTTCGAAGTACTCCGACGCCCTAATACCCCATCCAACCTCCGCATCCAACGGCCAGTCCTTGCTCTCTTCTTCAATAACCTCGTCTTCATCATCCTCCTCCTCGTCGTCGTCGGCGGCGGGAGATTTCGTCTCGAACTCGATGTCAGGGTTCTGCTCTTTGATAGTCGCGAATGTTTTGCTGAGCGTGTCTGTTATGTAGTCCGCCACCGCCGCCGCCTCGCTTCTCCGGCCGCGGCGGGGCTTTCGCGGAAGCTTGGGTTCGTTTGCGGCGGTTTCGGTTTTGCGGCGCCGGGGTTTTGGTTTGGCTTTAGGCTTTGGTGCGGGGCCGGCGTCGGGATTCAAGTCGGAGTTTCTAGAAGTGGCGGCGAGGCACTTGGGAGCGCGGGAAGGTTGGAGAGGAGGGATGTGTGAGATGGGTGAGAGGCAGAATTGAAGGCGCAGCATTTTTGGTCGTGGTGCTTCCTCACTTCCGCAGTGTAGCCCCCAATACTGATATCAGGCTTTTCAGCTGGGAAAAATTCCACGGGTGGTACCTAGACTTTCACGGTCAGTCAATTTCATACCTAAATTTTCAAATCGTTCTGATTCACATTTTCCGTCAATTCTTAGTTAATTACGATGATATATCCGTCAGTTCAACTATTCTTGGTGAATTCACTATCCACCCATGGGAGGAACATCTATGTTAATATTTAAAGTCACAAGGCAATTAATATTTAAACGAAAAGAACTAATACAATTATATAATGCTATATTGTTGTCGCTCTACCATGATCGGTATCCCTGTCGCTCCACTATGATTGATATCGATGTCGCTCTTGTTATGATTGACATCGTTGTCGCTCCACTATGATTGATATTGTTGTCGCTCTTGTTATGATTGATATCACTGCCACTCTACTATGATTGATATTGCTGCTAAGAATAACAATCGTTAAGGAGAGACCAGGCGTGCCGGCCTTCAACCCTCCGATGCCTAAATCAGAAATGAGATAGTATTTTGATAGAGTAACGGCGTAGAAGAGTAACGAATGCGTACCATTAATGTTGAACCATCAGACTTATGAATGTGGTTGGATCCAGGGCTCTTATCAATTCTTCGATGTGGGATCAGTGTGCTTACTCTTTTGTTGAGGTGTTTTCTGGTGGGATCTCTGATGGGCGCGTGAGTGGTAACCATGTCGAGATAGGACTCGGATTTGTCATTAAAGTTGTAGGTCTCTTACCGGTGAGTGTTGTCATGTGAGCGGTGAGACATAATTAAAAAGTATTTAAGGTCGTTAAGTACGTACAATATAGGATAATTTAGCCAGGTATGTGTACAAGTCCCCCAAATCGCTTAGCCAAGGGGATCAATCTTGGTTGGTGAATTGTAGAACCGGATACTGGCGATATTATCTGTACGTACTTAACGGGCGTTGTTACCTGTTCAGAGTCGGATACCGTATTATACAGTCCCCCAGCTCGGCGACCAAGGTTGTGATGCTTGGCGACATTGTGACCTGTAGCGGACAAGATTGGTATACGTTAGTAGTGGCGAGATCGGTAAGTAGCTAGTTCACCGTCTCCCGAGATAGATAAATTGTAAATAATGATGACGCCTGTGGGCTTGTTTGCCTCCCGAATGAGTCATGACTTCATATCCTCCAAGTAACGATTTAACCCAGTAGGCCCGTTCCCAATGGAGCCCTTCCCGGTCATTGACATACTCTTCTGTAACTATTCAGTGGGGGGGGGGGGGGGGGGGGGGGGGGGATGCAAATGAGCGGCTACATTGCACTGACAGAGGGATATGCTCTTTGGCATTCAAACACTCGGTCCTGCCCTATCCGGTAGCTTTTGTTGCTCTGTCGCTGGTAGCTCAAACTGGTGGGGGGGCTACGATAGGGGAACTCGTTTGAATTGGTCACCCTTAAGTCCCCGAGCCCGATTCCTTCGTGCGTCTTTGAGGCACTTTAGGCTAATAGCGTGGATCGTGATAGTTTGGTGGTCCTTTGGCGATGGTTTTGGTGTTTGTGGGCGACGCCCATTCTAAATATCATGTGTTTTTGTGTTTGAGCGAGACATGTTCCCGTTGTTATATTCCCCCGCGGTGGTAGGTGAAGTTGTTTTATCTCCTTATTAAATGTTGCAATCCCCTAGCTGCCAAGTGCCGTCTCAGGCGTCTCGGTTTACCCTAACGTCGCATCGTAGCTTTCAAGCATGATCAATACCTTCCTTGGAGACTGTGTGGAAACAGTGTGTATTGCTTCATGTTTCGGACTCTTCCGTGCCTTATGACGTCCTTGGACACGTGACTGCATCCAAGGAACCGACATGTCTGTTTGAACGGTTGCGATCGCGCTCCAAGGTGGCCTATTTAAACTCTTTTTCCCCCTGGTTCTCACATTGCGTACCGATTTTTCTGAGCTAGGTTTTCTAGAAAGATTGAATCCATCCATTGCCGTCGTTGATTCCTGCTCCGTCGTTGTCCTTGTTTTCCGGTTGTTTTTCTTCGAAGATCAAGTAAGTACTCCCTTACTTATTCCGTTCTTGTTTTCCTTTGGTAGTGATTATGCTTCTCTGAATTCTAGGTTGCTTCTGCATATTTTTGTGTTTATTGGTGGTTTTATTTGTTGGAATGAACATAGAGAGTTGGTATTGTGTCGCTTTGTTGTTTTACGGTGGTCGTGGTCCTTTTTATATGTGGGCCGTGTTTGGCCTGCGTTCCTAAGTCTTGGCCTAGTTCCCTTGTTTAGGGCTTCTGGTAGGTCCGTAATCGTTTTAGGGAACTTGCCTTGGTGCTGGGGGTACCGGGGCAAGTCTCTTTGGTAGTCGTTTATGCATAGGGGGCTGAACTAGGTAAATCTTTGTTTAACCTTATCCGTAAATATTCCGTAGGTAATATGGCGTCTTCTCAAACTGATCTTGGAGCTACCGGAGTAATGAACTCGCCCCCTGGGCCGTCATCTGAGATTCCTTCCAACCCCCTGATGCTGGGGTTAGGCAGCCCGAGGTCGTGGACGCTAGCGGACTCGCAGGAGGTAGATGAGCCTGCCAAGTTGCTGTCCTACTCTGCCATTAAGGCCATGAAGACGGAGTTTCAAATTTCGGGGGTCGTCATCGTCAGACCTTTGGGCAAGAGTGAATCTTTTACCAGGCCGCCCAAAGGTTTTATCGCCCTGCATCGCGCCGAGCTGCACTTCGGTATACGGCTGCCACTCCATCTGTTCCACGAATATATCTTTGGCAAGTTGCGGTACGCGATCGGGCAAGTTTCTCCATTGATGTTACAATCCTTGAATGCCATGTTCGTGTTGTGGAAGCTTGTCGGGCTTGACTATCCCACCCGGAATGAAGTGTTGCACTACTTCGATGTGCTGTACTCAACAAAGAAGGGATACCACGGGACGCTCTGTCTGGTTCAGCGCCGGGGTAGCTCACTTGCGTTTCATGACTTCCAGACGTCCAACCCTGAGTGGCGATCCGAACACTTTCTCGCCATCGGTTCCTGGTCTAGACTCGTGAATACTGAGGGTCGGACCCATGTGCCTAATCGGTTTCACTCCCGAGGTGATCTGTCGTTCTGGAGCTTGTCTTCTACCTAGTGTTCTGTTTTTTTTTTCTTCTTATTTATCGTTTCCCTTGCTTGTAGTTTCCCCCTATTACGCCCTAACTTGACCCCGTATACTTGCAGGTAGGAAAATTCTTTGCACTTATGAGCTAAATAATAGTTCATAAAATCTAGAGGTACAATTATTCCCTACACCGGTCTCGCCCCAAGTCGTTCTTGGACTCTGTGAACATACATATTCAATCAGGAAAAAACAATTACAAGCTACCATCTATTATCTAAGAGTATTTTTTTTTAAACATCTAAGAGTATGTTTACTAAAGCAAGGTCTTTGCTCTTTGAACAATAGAGAGAACCCCTTGAGAAGTCCTTCATTAATTGAAGGAAAAAAACAGTTAGCTCTAGCTAGCCTTGCTGGGCTTCACATTAGATATGGAATCTTTGCATTTCTGGAGACAAATAAAGCACTTGGTTTTCGTTTTCAGCCTCTCTATCAGTCCGGCATATGGAAGTGGGACGTTTTACCTCAAAGTGTGGGGTCTTTGACCAAGAACAGCCTTCAATTGCATTACTAGGGCAAACAGATTTACTGTTGAGTTGGACCATCCAGTTATCCAAGTAAGGAAGTTTGGAGACCAAGCCGGAGGCCCAGCACATGGATGAGGTTATGCGACGATCATGTTTGGGGTGGGATTGACGAACACTAATGGGGGAGAGCGTGGGTTGTTCTCCACAAGCAAAATGATGATGTAGATGTTGTAACTTATACCTCGATTGTGAAACCTTATAGGGATAAGTGCCATCAACCAGAAGAAGGTTAATGATACCACATGGGGGGCCCTTGGGGTATAATCGCACCAGATCTCCGATTTTTGGGGCCACAATTTTGTTTCCACCTGAATATCTAGTAATAATAATAATAAAAGGACATAAGTGTTAATAACTGAGGACTTAGTTCAATTGAATATGCCTCATTCATAAATTTTTGTGCACCTAGGTTTGAATCTCAACTCTATTTTTGCCTCTCCCTTTTTTTCCTTATTCTTTACTTTTCTTTTCCCTAGTAATGGATAATTCTGAAATGCATCCCATTAGTCTTCACCTAAGGGTCTATTTTCATAACTGACGCATGGCACAATCTCAGTCTTCCACACTTTCAACTTTTATCAAATATGGCTGAGCTTATAATAAACTCAATACATTGGATCTTTTCTGCTCTTCCCCAAGAAAACCCACTCCATCTCCGTTGGGATTCTTGCCCACCGCCGGAAAAAAAAAAATATATATATATATATATATATATCTCTCTCTCTCTCTCTCTCTCTCTCTCTCTCTCTCTCTCTCTCTCTCTCTCTCTCTCTCTTTCCTAATGGGCCTTTCTATATCGTGATGGGTTCTTGTCGTGAAATGAGTGGAAGAGGAGTAGACATGGAAGTCCGTTATGCCATACTTACCTATGGAACTCTGAAACAACAGGATACGAGAAGATTATTTGGTCTTGTTAGCAAGATGCATAGTCAAGGATTGAGGCTTGATAATTTAATCTATACAAGTATGACTGATTCATAAGGGAAAACAAGAGTTCTTGAGAAGGCATTTGGATTGTGGAATATAATGGTTGGTGAAGGATGATGTCCAAAATTGTTCATTGATCTTAACATCAAGTTCTCTACTACTCTTGTAGCTGCAACAAACTGTTCCAGGATTTCAATAGTCTGGAAATTAGACAACTTTGATGAATCAACAGGCCAAAGGTTTATCACAAGTAGCGGGGTTAATGGATTTTCAGGTCCTCAAACTACACGTAATTGGTTTAAGATTGAGAAATAAGATGATGATTAGAAGCTCGTGTTTTGTCCCACAGTGTGTGTTTATTGCAAGGTTCTGCAGAGATATTAGTATTTATGTTGAAGATGAGATTAGGCGTCTGGCTCTCAATGATGTGCCAATCAAAGTAACATTCAAGACTCAAGAGATCGAGTATAAGATGAATATAATTCTAACCGATAAATAGTAGTCTTGATATGATACTCGATTGATCAACAAAGAATAAGCTAGATGTTTTTATACTCGAGTTTCAGTTGCGACACGCCGTGGCCGGTCTCCGGAGAAGCCGAGAGCACTCATATGAGAGATCAAACTGAACCACTTTGATTGTGAGATGTGGAAACCGACGAGATGAGATTGAGTGGGTGCGAGGCACATCTCGAGCGACGTCCAGAACCTATCGCGATATAGAACCTATCGTGAAATCAGTGGGTGCGACAAAGTTGAGGGGAGAGGGTAAAGAGGATTATGACATATATTGAGCTTATCATAATCTCTGTCAAACTTTAAAAAATGTTGAAGAAAACAACCAGTCTTATATCGACACGTGTCAAACAGGGAAATTAGACTTTGGGGTGAAGTCTAATGGGGTGCATTCCAGTATGATCCCTTCTTTGGCATGATTTTCTTGTCTTAGGCCTTCCATTCTCAGCTCTGGCCTCTCTTTAATTTTATCCTTTTTTTCTTTACCGTATCTTTTTTTTCTTTTCCCTATTATTTTCTTTTGTGCGATTTTTTTTTTACGTCCTTCCATTCTCTAAACCTTAACCTCTTAGAGCATCTCTAACAGTTTATCTATTATTTCTCTATTATAGAGAAGCAAAATTTGAAATCTCTAAAATATTTTACCTTCAACTCCATTAGTTTCTCTATCTTATGTGATATAATTTAATAAATTTTCTTATAATTGAATGGATATAATGAAAAATATATATAATCAAGGTATTAAATAGGAAAGAGAAGAGCAATAGAGAAAATATAGAGAGAGAGAAAGAGAGAAAGTGTGAAAATTGAGAAGTCACATTAAAGTTGAGAGATTTGTAGAAAGGTTTAGAGTTTTTTATTTTTCTACAAATATAGAGTTTTTTTCCTCTCTTGTCTACCATTTTATCTATTATAGAGAAAGATTAGAGAAACTATTAGAGTAAAATTATGATGTTTTTACTCTAAACTATCTGTAGAAGATAATTTCAAGTTTAATGTATCTGTGGGAGATCAGTGTTTAGAGTTGTCTAGATTTGTAGAAAGATGTATGGCCATAATTATGTTTTAACGGTATTTTAATGTTTGCAATGTATAATAATCTAATAGATTAATCTTTTGATATGTATTGGCTTTTATTTTCTGGAAGATGGAATAGAATTATAGCCACATCTAGCAGAGATAACTTCAAGTTTAAAATATCTGTTAAAACATAATTATGACCACATTTTAAATTTTTGCACTGGGCCTTTGATTATACGGACCGGCCCTGGATGCCACTGCTGCCATTGCTGGTGAGTTTTTCCATACTTAGTCTCAAATGGCGATAAAATCCAACAACTCCTTGGAGGTGGTGTCGGATGATCCAAATACGCTTATGCTTATAGGGGAGAACGGCTGTCGGATGGCCGCATCCGAGACACCGCTTCTTGAGAAAACTATATAAGCATTCCAGGATCGAGCATACAAAATTTCAGCTCAATTGGAAATTGTTTAAACATTTGATAACCACATTCAAAATCTGAGCTAAATCGGACAATCTGTGTACATTGTTAAACAATAGCACGATCAAATGGTTAAAATATCTTCGATTGAGTTGAAATTTTGCATACTCGATCCTTGCATATATATCTAAAAGACAATTGACTTAATGATCGAATTACGTTTTCAATTTTGTGTAGGAAATTTTACACCGAAGTTTCAGAACGAAACTTCGCACTTGATGAAAACTATATATATATATATGTATATATGCTCAGTAGTCAATGTTAATTGGTAGTTATGTGATGTAGAACCAAACTTCCATACTGTTCATGGAGAAGTTGGACAGCTAGAGACTTGAGAATTCCTGATTCATTGTATAATGATCTTTCATTATACAATGTTTCGGTAGTAAATGGAACAATGTGCATTGTTCCTAAATTAAGTATTATTTATTAAGAGTCAATATCCAGACTTTATTACTTATGTTTAGGGGAGATGAACCTATAGTCTCCTATTTCTCAAAAGTTTACTTTTGGCAGTCAATCAATCAAAAGTTTTCCCTCACTCTCTTATTTCTCTTATCCTAAATCCATCCCTATTTTATTTTCTAGCAGGTTGAGATGTTGATCTCTTCCTTATTCTCTTCCTCTACGCCAAGTTGGCATCAGAGCAGGGATTAACCTTTTTCTATGGTTGACGAAGCACCTATTAGGCAAGCTGCTTTTGAAGCTTTTCAACAAGAAATGTGAACTGCTCTTGCACATATTCTTCAAGCTGTGAATAGAACTTCAATTCAGAATCCTACTCCACTCAACAACAACAATCAACGGGGTCCTGACAACAATCGTAGACCAATCTATGAAGTTGATTCCAGTGATGAAGAAGTAGATAATGTTCTCCTTCAAACAGAAAATTGGAGGGAAGGACAAGACCGTGACTTTTTTATCAGGGTGGATCTTCCATCATTCAATGGCCAGTTACATATCGAGGATTTTCTTGATTGGTTATCAGAGGTGGAGCGTTTCTTTGATTACATGGAAATTCAGGAAAACAAGAAGATAAAACTTGTTGCTTATAAGCTTAAAGGTGGCGCTTCAGCTTGGTAGGAACAATTACAAGTCACAAGAATGCAGCAAGGGAAGGCTACAATAAGAACTTGGCCAAGAATGAATCAGTTGCTTCGTTCTCGCTTTCTTCTGTCCGACTATGATAAAGTGTTATTTCAACAATATCACAATTGTCATCAAGGAAGTTGATCTATGCGTAATTATGCCGATGAGTTCTATCACCTCTCTGCTCGGAATGACTTGTTCGAAACAAAAACCCAACAAGTTGCAAGGTTCATTGGAGGACAGAAGCCGATTATCCATGATCGAGTTGTCTTACAGCCGATATACCTCCTCAATGATGTTGTTCAACTTGTAACAAAAGTAGAAGCTCAAATTGAGCATTCACACACAAGACAATATTTTTCTGGTAAAGGTATTTTGTCCACTCCATATCACATTCCAGGAAAAGTTGCTGGTAAAAGTGACAATCTACCTATTATTGCAAGCCAAGTGAGTGAGTCCAGCAACGCTAAAAGCACCAGAGGAATTAATATTCCAAGAGTGCAGTTGCAAATTCTTACGCTCTCCCACCTCTAATGAAATGTTTTTGATGCAATCAACCGAGACATCGTTCTAACCAGTGTCCCTTCCGCCAAGTGAACTTGGCAACTCATGATGATGAAACTGTGGTGCTACATGAATATGAAAATGAGGTTGAAGATGAGACCGAAGTGACTTACAAAGATGAAGGTGTGTCTTTAGTGGTGACAAAGTTGTTGTATACTTTAAAACAAGAGTTAGAACCACAACGACATAACATATTTCAGACCTGATGCACTGTACGTCAACCAACGGGTATGCAATTTGATTATAGATGGTGGAAGCAGTGAGAATATCGTGTCGAAAATAATGGTGTACAAGCTTCAATTGAAGACTCAACCACATTCAGCTCCTTACACCATTGGATGGATTAAGAAGGTTGGTGAAACTAAGGTAACTGAGCAATGTAAAATTTCATTCTCAATTAGAAAGTTTTATAAAGATAAAGTTGTTTACGATGTAGTAGATATATATACTTGTCACATGCTTTTAGGCAAGCCGTGCTAATTTGATGTGGACTCTATACACAGAGGCAGAGCGAATACATTCACCTTTTACAAAGATGGAGTTAAAATTATCTTGTCTCCTATGCATGGGACTGGTTCACCCAAAGCTTTCCAAACAGAGGGTCGATCACTTCTTATAGTGAATGACATCATGAAAGAAGCTAAAGAAACTGGTGAAATGTACGCATTTGTGGTAAGAGGAAATGATGTTCTAGACCAGCAAATTCTAGAGGTATTGAAGCCGTTGATGTCAAAATTTCAAAGTCTCATGCCTGATGATCTACCTCAAGGACTACCACCTATGGGGGATATACAACACCATATTGATCTTGTTCCTGGTGCAAGCCTCCCAAAAATGCCCCATTGCAAAATGAGTCCCAAAGAACATGAAATTTTGCAAGGCCAAGTGGAGGATTTGATCCGCAAAGGTGTCTTGAGAGCAAGCATGAGCCCTTGTGCAATTCCAGCCCTATTAACTCCAAAAAAGGATGGGACTTGGAGGATGTGCATCAACAGTAGAGAAATCAAAAAGATTACTGTCAAGTACCGGTTCCCAATTCCAAGGCTAGATGACATGCTAGACATGCTTGAAGGCTCACACGTCTTTTCAAATATAGATTTGCATCTGTTATAGGAAGCTCAACATTACCACTCACAAGGATCATTTTTAATTTCCATTCATTGATCAAATGCTTGAGAGATTGGTTGGTCACGCATATTATTGCTTCCTTGATGGGTATTCTGGTTACAACAAAATAAGCATCGTGAAGGAAGGAGTTTATAATCAGCCGGCAAGTTTTACTCTTCAACTCTCAACTTAAAGTGTTTTCGGGCAAGCTACGCTCTAGATGGATTGGACCTTTCATTGTCACCGAAACCTTTTCCCATGGAGCTATGCAAATCAAGAGCCCATCAATCGGTAATTAATTCAAAGTAAATGACCATTGTTTAAAGCCATATCATGCAGCCATCAAGGAGAAACTCGTTGAAGAAGACACACTACTAGAATTGGCCATTTCAAAAAAATGAAGAAGCATCTCATCTAGGTTATAAGACGTTAAAAAACAATCATTTGTTGGGAGGCAACCTAATGGAGGAGACGACGACAGATTTGCTTTCTCTTCCTTTCTCTTTTTATTTTCGTAGCTTTTTTTTTCTTAGTTAGATTTTCATAAAACCTATTCTTCATGCTGAATTCTATGCTTTACTTTCATACATTAAGGTCAATGTAGAGTTTAAGTGTGTGTGTGTGTGGTTGGGGGGGGGGGGGGGTTTACAACTTTATTTAACTTTATTTGAGTCATAAATTGTAAAAATCGAGCGGACAATAGAATTTTCCAGCGGATGATGTCTTAAAAAAATCTTTTATGTTAATTAGTTTGATTATCTAGTATGCTTTTAGAGTCTAATTAGTGTAGTGGTTGAACACTTTTCTTTTAGTAAGAATATCCTATGTGAATTAGTGTCTAAAAGAAGACGGTTGCTGGGACGGGTTTTGGATGTGAGAAAAGATAAACTTGAATATCACTCCTACCTCTCTTGGTCTCTTTCGCCGACTGACCATTTTAGTAAGGTTGCCTAAAGAAGACAAGGATTAAGTCTACGCTTGTTTGAGTGTCTTGAGTCTTTTTGTTTAACTAAGTATTTTTAAGGAGTCTTTAGAAGACCCTTATTTAGTCTATAATGGGAATAGACCAAAAAGAACATACATATGGCGTTGCATGAAATTTCTAGTGCTAATTAAGATATTTTGATTGTGATGACATGTAGTGGATATGGTTTGCATAAACATAGTACAAATTTCACATGTTAGAATAAGATTTTAGATCATATGAATCTTGAAGTGAGTTTTTGAGCCTTCAATATTTCTTTGTTGAGTGTATTTCATGCATAAGTCTCAAAAATATTTACATGCCTCATCAAATTATGTGCCATAGATTTTAATGAAAATACTAGAACTTACTCATGTCAATTTGCAAAGCTTATATTTGATACATACTCTGATTTTGGATGTGATTAAAGACCACCACTTAGCCAAATAGCCATGTATCCCTTATGTGTGCACGAGTTGCGACACTCTTAGATAGCCTTTTTGGGCCCACATTAAGCCTTTATTTCATTGCCATGCATATCTAAACACTTTAACCTAGTATAGAGTTCCCTTACCTTTGTTCTAAATACTTGGTGAAAGAATTTAAAGCTAGAATCATGGAGATGACGTGAAGATGATAAAGAGATGTGTGTATGGAGATGTGTGTATGGGGATAAACTTGTCCAAAAGTATAATTTGGAAGTGACTTGATAAACAAGTCCGCAACATTATATGCATAAGCAATCTGGCTCACATGGATGTTCAAGAATTTTTGTTGTTGTTGATTGTAAAAGAATTAATGTTGGCGAAATGTGTTTTGTATTTGTCACCTTTATTGAAACTCGACCTCATTTGTTTAATACAAACTGCATTATCGTCAAAGATGCATGTTAGTGCATTTGTAGTAGATGTTAATCCATTAGACCTTCGAATATGGTTTATTACTGACCTAAGCCAGACACACTCTTTAATAGCTTCATGCAAAGCTATGATTTCAGAATGATTCGAGAAAGTAGCAATAAGGGTTTGTTTTATAGATCTCCAAGATATCACTGTGTTTCCACTGGTGAAGACATACCCAGTTTAAAATTTCTTTTACGCAGGTTAGGGAGATACCCAGCATCTTCAAATCCTACTAACACATCATTTGGTGTCTTGGAATAGGGGACCATAATGTAAGAAGGTGCATTGTTGGTAGCTTGGTAGGAATTCGACGGGTCGAAGGACTGCAACTTCAAATGAGCACCGAGATAGATTCTGAAGTCCAAATATATGCATATGATACCTCTTTTGAAATCTCTTTAACTCTTCTTTCAAACGAGCTCAAGATCATAATTTTTAGAGGTTTACAACTCTAGAAAAGTTTAATTCTTTGTAGACTGCCAGATTTACCCGAGTGGACTAGAAAAACCTAGTTTTGAGAGGAAAAACCTTATTCTTCATCTATAAAAGCAAGAGTTTGGCCTCATATTCATTATTTCTCATTATTGAAGTCAAAGCTCTGTCAAAACACTTCTCTCCTCTCTAAAATTCTAAAGTTCTCCAAGAAGGCCGCCACTCTCCGTCCATAAACACCTTCTCCACCAAGACAACTATAAGGCAAATTCCTTTAGGGTCTCCATCTTCATCGAAGAGCCATATGCACTTAGTGTATAGGATAAATTCTCGAGTAAAAAGTGTAACATATTCCTTCTACTCTCTTCTTTTTGTATGAATATTCGGTTTATATGGATTAGTTTTTACGAGTGTTTTGGTTCTACAACTTTGAAAGTTTTTTATAATCTATTTTGTGTTTTCGAATTTATGCTAAGCATGTTAAACTTAATGCATCGATTTAGACAAAGGCAAATTTCTTGTTTAGATTGATAGAATGTGTCAAATGGCAAATTTCTGAAGCACTACATATGATATAAACATGTTAGCTTGGCTAAAGATTTAGACACTAATAGATTGCATATAATCTGACTAGTTGTAAGATTTAAGTGAAAAGAATGAGATGATCACTTGTATATATTAGTTAGGTTTGTTTTTGGCTAGTAAGCATGTTTAGGTTTCTTTGATTCTGGTTTGTTTTGTTTGTCTATGAGTTGAAGCATGATAGAGTCCTAGGGTTCCTGAATGTGTTTAATGCCATGTTTTGTTCTTTATTTTCATAGATTGATACTCAAACTTATAAACCCCCCATACCTTAGAACGTAGTCATGCATGCACTCTCAATTCCCGGTTAAGAACGATCTCTATTTATCAATGCTACATCAACAGAAAATGGTTTCAAATTGTGATGTTATTGCTAAATATTAAGTGTTTATTTGATGTTTAGTTTTAGCGTTATCAATCATAACTTTTCTGAAGAAAATTAGGCACCCCACATCACCAAATCTATCCATCATCATTAGTCACACCATATCGAGCCAAACCATCTGTTACTATATTTCCTTCACAAGAAGTATGAGTGCGTACGTGATTATAACACAAACTTAAAATCACATATGTGAACAATTCAATTGAAACCATGGTCGAGGAAATACCAAATAGGCTGCAAAGTATCAAGAACTACACAAGGCGCCACAAATCTACTAGCCACCTTCGTTACACCGAGAAGACCTATGCTCTCACTAAAATTAAAAAAATTTATCATCACAACTTGTACTTAATAACTCACAAAAGCACAAATTGAATGAACTCAACTACGGAACACTCTCGAGAATTTCATCGCGCTGGGTGCTGCGATAAGTCTGAGTCTCTGAAGCTCTATAATCATATGATTCATATCTATGGGTAATGGAGATGACGTGCACGCGCGACTTGCCATAACCAACCTAAAGTAATAAGTACCTCCGGATGTTCTCAAATAAAATGATAAGATACAAAACTACCAAAGACATACCAAAGTTAGCTAGATGAGAAAAGTAAAACAAAAAATTCTAAAAGAAATCACACTCATGA
The DNA here is from genome assembly GCA_946800695.1 of Geum urbanum. Taxonomy (NCBI): domain Eukaryota; kingdom Viridiplantae; phylum Streptophyta; class Magnoliopsida; order Rosales; family Rosaceae; genus Geum; species Geum urbanum. The sequence continues at coordinate 40,151,434 of OX327007.1, read as the reverse complement.
ACCTTAGTAACAAATTTGGTACCTAAATGAGCACACATGTCACTCCACTGCAATCTCCTACTCATTGCATAGAGTATGTATGGAAACATCTGTCAACGGTTCGAAAATCGGAATTATGAAGATTCGTGTATCAACATTTTTGTTTCGTTGAAATTTCGGTTTTATGGTTAACTACGTTGATCAAATCCTTAACAAACTTCGTATTTACTGAAAATTCATCCACTTACATATTATGTTGTGATGGATATATTTAAAAGTCGTTTTGTTCAAATTCAATTTCCTTAATACTGATGTGGAGTGAATATATGCATACGAACATTTAAGTTATACAACATTAGTAGATATATAACAAAAAATTTAGTCTTACATCAACTTTTTATGTTAAATTTCAATTAATTTCTATCTAGTTGATAAATTAACTTTTTACAACAAGACAAACACCCGTGATTTCATAAACGGTTTACGAATTATATTTTACGATCGTTTCCGTCTTTTAATATTTTTCGATAATCACTAAATTCAATCGAGCAAATCCTAAACTAATCCGAATTGGGTTGAATTTTTTTCTATAATATTATATAAATGTAATGGTTACATCTGACGGTTGACTTTTAATGATTTTTGAGCAACTACCCAAAATTAATTTTTCATATATTTATTAAAAAAAAAGTAAAAAATTATATTTAGACGATGAAAGTTTTATATTTTGTCGCCAAAGTATAAACTTTTTTTATTTTTTTATAAATATTTGAAAAATTAATTTTTACCACCAAAATTTTGGCAAAAGTTTAAAATATTTAGATGGCGAATCTATTAAGTTTCGTCGTCTAAATCAAAAAGTTGGCTTTTTCTTCTGCCAAAATTTAAATCATTTAGGTGGCGAAACTATTAGGTTTCGTCGTCTAAGTCAAAAAATTCGTGTATTTTTTTCGGCCAAAATGTTTACCAAAAATTCAAAGCACTTAGGCGACGAAACTATTAAGTTTCGTCGGCTAAGTCAAAAAGGTTGGCATTTCTTTTTCCGTCAAAATTTTTGCCAAAAATTCAAATCATTATTCGATGTAACTATTAGGTTTCGTCGTCTAAGTCAAAAAAGTTGGCGGATTTTTTGAAAATTTAAATCACTTAGGTGGCGAAACTATTAGGTTCCGTCATCTAAGTGCAAAATGTTGGCGATTTTTAAAAAAAATTCAAATCACGTAGGCGACGAATCTATTAGGTTTTGTCGTCTAGGTAAGTCGTTTTAAAACCCTTTAAATCGATCATTTACTCAATCTCTCTTCATTTTCTCAACTCTCTTAAATTCACTCTTCTCTCTCTCTCTCTCTCTCTCTCTCTCTCTCTCTCTCTCTCTCTCTCTCTCTCTCTCTCTCTCTCTCTCAAGTAAACAAACTTAATTAATCGACATTCGTTTAGAGAGAACATACCAACAGTAATACTCCATTATTCTATGTTTTTGGGAAGAGGAGATAGTATTTAAGTCCTACAATAGATTGATAACGTCAAAGAGTTTCATTAATTGTTGTCTTCAACTGTTGTCTGATATTAAGTATTGTTGTTGTACTAAGGTTTTGCCTGTAAGAACAATAGTTCATGACCATTACTCTTTAAATATTGTATAATGATTTTATCTCATTGAGTCAAAGATGGACTATTCATTTTTATATATGAATGTGATATTGAGACCAAGTATAAAAAGAACAGATTGTAAGTGATTTTTTTATGTCATAGGAGATGCATATGTAGTTTATGTTATAGGAGATGCATGTGGTTTTGCAAACGAAACAAGTTCACAGAATAAGAAAAGATTATAGTGCCATATACTTTGAATCCTTGAAGCTTATTTCATCTCATTAGAATGTTCAATTACGTACGAGTTACCTTCCAACTTCTAAACTCCAACACTAAAAAAAAACTTGCGAACCCAGTAACTATCAAAATGCTTTTTTGTTTTTGGTTTTTTCAATCGCTATCTCTAGAATCAGTAGAATGTTTACATAATTTTTTTTTCTTTTGCAAGTGATTGATGGGTGTTAACAGAGATTAACTTGGAGTTAACCCAGTTAGATGAAATTCTAATTTTAATGTGTTGGCGCTGTTGGAAGCCATTAGATCGTTTGAACAAATGAGATTAGTAGCACTCTCTATAAAGTGCACTACAGAGGAGCCGAATCCACATGTCACACTTTGGTCTGAATGTTGATAAATCACTAGATGCTTCCTATGCTTCTTCTTTTCATAAAAAATTACAATTGTATATTCATGAAGTGGAATAGACTCATCACGATATTTTATAATAGCAGCTGGAAACCAATCATATTCTTCTTGAAAATACTTTTCAAAGATTGAAGGTGTATACCTTGGCAGCTTGTTGTAGTATGGATGACTTTTGTATCTTCATCCTCAGTATACTCAGCCTCTAATTCCTTTAATTCTTGTCATCAGCTACCATTTCAAATTGTTTAAAGAAAAGCAAAAGGTCCATGTCTGACTTCAAATATGCTTTTTAGGTTACTGTTCACACTTTTGCTAAGTTATGTACTTCACATTCCAATTGTAAAAACTCCCTTCATATAACACCTAGCTCATTTCTCCTTGATTTTGAATATATTTTCCAACCATTTGTTATCACGGACATTATATTTATCTAGCATAGCAGCCGAGACATCTTCAAATTCTTTTTCTTCCTCATACTCATACATGCATGCTGAAAAGTCTGTTAGAAAAAAGAAGTCATCCTTCATCAAGTATCCCAATTGTCAGATTTCATTTTGCATTATATGTCAATTGCATAGTCCATGATATGTATCAGAAGCACCTCAATTAATATTTTTCTCATTGCATGATCTTGGTCAGTGAAAATAGTTTGAGGCCTCTTCTTATTGTGCACCTCCAAAAATGTCTGAAACAACCACTTAAAAGAATCACCAGTCTCATTGTACATTAGTGCAACTCCAAACAGTACAATTTCTCTATGATGAATAAATCCAGAAAATACACCAAAAGGCCTATATTCTTTTTTTGATACTGTATGTGGTGTTGAAAGTGACAAACCAAAATGAGCATAAGCAATGATCATTCTTGTATCAACCCAGAATATATATGTGATATGTTCTTCACAGTCCAATTGTATGACATACTGAAATGTAGGATCTTGACATGATTGCTCATGTAAATACCTTAAGATGGTGCATGATTTCCCATAAGCCATATCTCTTTTGCGCTTAGTTCGCAAGTAATTCTTTTGGTCTTTTTCTGTGTATGTAAGGTTTCCCTTTCCACCAACTTATTGACTGAAAAACTGGTGTGCTGCTTTAGGTGCAAGCCCAACAACAGTTGCATCGTCAATCTGAATAGTTTGGACAGTATATAATTTCCGCTGAGAAGGAATTATGTGACTAGTTTCTGGTGTATGTAGCAGATGGTTATGCTCATTTACAAAATCATGAACTTGAAACTTTCTAGTTTCTCTAATAAACTTCAATCCTAGGCGTGCAAGATAGTTTGCTCTTGGGATGTTTTGTAAAGATAGTTTGTTCTTGTTTCTGCTCTAGGATGTTTTGTAAAAGTTTATGGTTTAGAGTTTAGCCAATTGCATCCTCCTTTAAGTTAGTTTAAGATTACCCTCTAACGTACGACGTCCTGGAAAGAGTGAGCTTCATTGAATGACTCTGATTAAGCATTAAATTAAGGATCTTTCTTTGTCACGTGAGACTATTTCGTCCTGCGCTGGTTCCACAGAACCCTCTAGACAGCTTCTATCATCTCCCTTTGGTTGTTACATACTTATGTGTTCAATAAATTTAAGTTGGCATTGCATGCAGGCAGTTTCTAGGTCGTCTGTTGCTAGCTGCATCATCTTCCTCTGAATAGTTGGCTTCTTTCGAAAGAGAAATTGATTGGTTAGTCTTCCATCTCGTGTTTCTTCTTAATCTCAAACAACTTTTGGGTCGTTTCAGCAGCAAGATCTATAGACCATGCATCATCGTTGAAATCCTTGCGTCAAACAAATTGTTAAAATTGTACTCCACAGTTCACATAAGAAGTCTATGGCTGAGATTCGAGCTTTAGGTAAAAGAGCCATATATAACTCAATAATTCGACATCATAGGACAATAGGCTAGAGCTTTAAGTAATTCCTTCTAGGATCTATTCCAGCTTAATTAACAAAGGTCGATTTCATTAGATTTATGAGAAACAATAGTTTGTGATTTCCATTAAAAATTGGACATCCAACACAAGAAATTTAACGAACGAGCAACATGAATAATGAAGCAAGAAACGGAAAACTACCACAGTGCATGCTAGCACTTCCTGTAGGCTTAAGGAAGAAGATATACAACAAACCTTCTCAAATGAGAGGGGATGCTCTACTGTCATATTCATATTCTGCTCTCAAGTGTTCCACGTACACAAAGGCATAGCTACATATGGACTATGGTGAGCTACAGCCCCCTTTCAATTTTGAAAAAGTATTATTTGTAGCTTAATTTTTAGTGCACGTGCATCTCTATGTTAGTTCAAATCCAACATATCGATATTCTATCTTAAAGTTAAAATAACTTTTTGTTAAATTCTATTATTAAATTTAGGTACAAATGAGAAAAATGAAGAAAAACTTCTAAATTTATTTTAATGGTGAAATTGAACAAGGAAACTCATTGAACAAAGGTTGCATGCGTGAAGTTACAATTTCTAAAAGAAATAAGAAAGAACAGAGATCATCATATGGTGACGACATAGGTACATATAGTTGTGATCTAGATTTTCTTATTAGAACCTTAAATGAATCCATAGTTGCGCACGCAGAAAATATGTAATTTGTCTTCCCTCGAAATGATTCAATTTTTCCATCTTCCATATGGAATATATGCCCATGTCTCTATTTTTTTCTTTGTCGACAAATGCCAAATCATCCAGGAAATGTAGCAATTGGGCTTAACTGCGTGCATAGTAACTATCTGAAGTCTTCATAAGAATGAAGAATTGTTGCCCAAAAACAGTGCTCTACTCCCCAAGTTTTTTACCTCTGATTCGCGCCAATGGCGGCCTTTACTAGGCAGGGTCACCTTATAAACACTAAAACCAGTGGTAGTTTGATCTTGCATGGACCGCAAAAACACCGATAAGTCCCCATCTGATTCCACCGGATATAACTTCTTGTTACATTCGAATTGATATTGCATTGCCTCGAATAAAGTTATCATATCATTCTGAACAACAATACGCACATTTTGAGACTCTGAGCCTTCTTCACCAATATCATCACTGAAAGAGAATACATCACATGCCGCTGTCAAGAAAAATTCTTCAGTGCATCAGGTATGAAACATGTATTAACAGAAATGTTAACAACTCTATATTAATTCTATATTAAATATTAGTTAATATGAGATGACCTAAATGATAACCACAGTAAAAATAAAATAAAACTCTCTTCTCTATCTCTCATCTGTGAGGTGGGAGCTCTCAGGTTATATAGAACAAAATTTAGTCGCTACTTTATTAGTAATTTTTTTTGTTATAACTTGTATTTATTTTTAGGTTTTTGTTTTAGTTTAAATTCTTTTTCTTGGGTTATGGAGTTGATCTAGTTAGATCACTATAGTTCTTCACTGACTTCCACGTACTCCCAATTCCAGCTACATATGAGATTTTCAAATTAAACCATGAGTTTAATTTTTTGGGTTTAATTCAAACGAGCAAAATTTTATATAATATCTATTAAATTTTTCTAATCTTTAACTCTATGATGACATAAATTTCTTGTTGTCCATGGATATAGAGTCATTAGTCAATGCCTAAATTTTGTTTTTCATTATCAATGATTTGACCGATCAAATCGTATCAAAATAATGTTATTAGTAGTTAAACTTTTTTATTGACTATATATATATAAACGTATATTTTTAAATACTAATAATTTAAACAAAAATTATATTCGTTATTTAAACCATATTAAATTGACTCCACATATCCATATTTATATCCATTTCTGTGCTACAAAGCATGCATGTAACATAAGGGTATTGTCAAATGTGTCAATTTTTATTTTTTAAGATTGTAATTCAATGCATATTTTTTGCCTACTGTTGTGGTTTGATATATTTTTTTTCACTCTCAAATTATTGTAAATAGGGTTAATTTATTTACATATAAAAAGTTCACTATGTGGTAATTAGATCGATCCTCAAACTTATATCAAATATTTTTATTTTTAATTTCAATTTCAATGTTACAGATTGAATAAAATTCTTAATTCCACACTAATGTCCTTATACAAATAAATTGATTATTATTTAAAAATAATAATTATATAAAAATGTATATCTTTCATGAATCACGCTCATCCTCAATTTGACCTGATAAACCAAACATTTATTTTCCTTAAAAAATATATATTTAGATATTTGAATTTAATATTAATAATATCGATCATGACAATTTAATTGAGATGAGCTCCTCAGTTGAAAATTAGTAGAATAATACTTGAAGTTATGGTAGAGGAGATTTACCTTAAATAAGTATCAACAATTAGTTGAACAAAATTATAATTTTTTGAACTAAAAATTACTACATTTAAAACAAAATTAGGACCATTTTTTTTATCATTTACAAACAATTAAACTAAAATATAACATTGACAACAATTTGTTCTCAAAATTGTAAAAATATGCTCGTTGGAGTATTTACAAAAAATTGAACGAAATTACTAAAAATCATCTCATTTTACATAATAAAAAAATAATTAATAAAATCTACGGTAGGGTCACTTCACCCTCAAATTTCCTGATTTTGTTAATACCTTTTTAGAAAATTAGTTTGAAATAGCCAAAATAGATAGTTGATTGTTTTGATCTAAACCAAAAACATACAAATATACGAGGTTAATTCTTTCATACAATTTATATATAACGATATGATCACGCTACTATGCACCCATGAGGCTAATTTCTCAATGTGTCATATGCATGGCATTACTTGATTGGTTAGAATTGTCAAAATTTTCAATGATTGACCGAGCATATACTAGACTGTGTGGAGGATCACACATCCTTAAACTATGTCTTCACTGGTCTTCGTCGTTGCGAAAATCCACCTCTATCACCGGTTAAATCGACGCCAACCACTGCGAAAATCCTCCATTTCTCTCGGTCTCTTCTCCCTCGAGCACGCACTCTCCTTGCTCGATCGATTCACTTCACGATATCATCTTCGAATATACACTAGCCTATGCATTTTGATTATCAATTCTTCTTCATCATAGGTTTTAGGGTGACAATCTTATAGTTTTTCAATGGAATCATAATCAAGCCACCCATAATTCGATTATGTAAGATAAGCTTAAACATAAAGAGTAGAGCAATGCAATGGCTAAAGAATTGAAAGAAAGATAAAGAGTTTTGAATGGCTTGGCCCAATTTTTCCTATCTTCTATCTTTTTCTGATACAATTGGACCACCAAAATCCTTCATCATCTCATCTTTTCCTGATTCAATTTCCTCTAATTTCCTCATATTATAAACCCTATTCCAAATCGAACCCCAAAACCCCCAAGTGTCTCTACTGTGCTTCCGCCGAAACCACAGGTTGTTAACGAGACGGCACGATGATTTTTCACAGGTGAGAGCACGGGTTGATCTCGGAGTTGACCAGAAAAGAGCTACACATAATATGGGATCCAAAACTTCATCTCCCTCTTGTTGCAGTGGCAAAGAGATGGAGGGGGCGACAGAGCAACACGAAGATAGAGAGGAGAGAAAAAGAGAGAATTTTGTGGACTGAGCTCATAATAAGCTCAATCAAGGTTAAAAGAAGTTGACAAAAGGAGCCTCTTATAATATGACACGTGTCTTTAGCCCCAGGGTGCTTAGCCCTGAGGTGCAATGGAGAATTATCTTATAATGATATGCCATGAGTATATAGGCAATGCCAAAAAAAAATATTTTTCATTACGGATAGCTTAAAACTGCATAAAATAAACGTAAAAGTTTGTAATTTTTTTAAATTTTCTCTATAAATATGTATTTTTTTATACCAAAAATAAATTTGGTAATTTGACCGTTAGGTTTGGGGGTTTGTGATTTGGGGTTTTAGGTTTTGTGGATATAGTGTTTAGGTTTTGGGTTTAGGGTATATAGCCACGTTGAGACTTTGATCGAGGTCTGTGATTTGGGGTTTAGTGTTTGAAACTTAGAGTTTTTGGAGTTTAGGGTTTAAGGTTTGGAGTTTAGGGATTAGGCCGGGTTTGGAGTGTACGTAGGTTTTTTACTTAATAATAATAATAATAATAATAATAATTTATATTATATTAATTGTTTAATTCTAATCGAGGTTTACCATAATTGACTAATTTTTTACCTCTATTTAATACTTACTGACATAATCCATGTAGTCTCTTGTGCCAACCGGTCAGTTGAGTCTTTCTCAGTCAGGAGACAACTCCATGGTTTGCAAGCTGAACCAAACATTACGAGATCCTCCACATATAGCCTTTCCGCAATTAACATAATAAGATGTTGCGGAAGATTCGACCAGTCGGCTGCCATGTTGAAGTTCCAACTGTGCATTGATGATGTTTTGATGTGAGAAAACAATCTACTACAAACTGTTTGGAGGCCATTTATGTATACAGATACCAAATAAACTGTAGCCAACTAAGAGTAAGTGAGCTGATATTCAAACAAGGATTGTAGGGGTTATAGTCTTATAGAACTGGGATCGAGATCAAAGCCATTACTAGTTAACATGCATAAACCCTTTCATCTTCAAAGGCTCTTAACCAAACAGTACAATATGGAAAATTGAGAATCTAAAATAGGTCATAGGAAAGCTGAATTCACTACTCACAAGCTCCATGCCAGCACATTTGAAACGCCTTAGATTTTTAGCAACAAATGTGACAATTATAAGAAAACCGTCTAATTTTTTTTGGATCAATCAAAATCAAACATACATATATATAAATCAGGAGAAAGAAAAATAAACCCAGATGAAAGAAGCAGCAAAAAAACACAGAATTACTAGTTACCCGAGCTTACCTCAACAGAGAGACTCAATCAAGGCTTCAAATCTGGGAGAGGGATCGATAGATAGAGAGCTCTAGATTAAGTTGATAGCCTAGTATCTGGGCTGGGCTGGGCTGCTCTTTTATTTTTTTGCCTTTTGGGCTTTCGATTGTGAGGGCCCAGTTAACTGATCGTATTTAACACGTGTATATACGAGTATCTTCAACAAACAAATATACTGTAGACTGAAAGCGACACGGGACGAATATATAGCTCAAAAGCTTTCCCCAGCTTCCCAACTGTACTATCATCATTACTATTCCTTTCAAAAAAGAAAAAACCCAAAAGAGAAGGAAATGAGTTGATGAGCGTTAAAACACAGAATGCGAGGAGCAACGTGGCTGCTGACGGCGATGGTTTTCCTCCTCCGGCGCCGGCGGCGACCGGAGCGGCGACTACTCGAAGCTCTCCGGGATCATCATCCCTGGCTTTGCCTCCACTCAGCTCCGCGCTTGGTCCATCCTCGATTGCCCTTACTCCCCTCTCGATTTGGTCTGGCTCGACACCACCAAAGTACGTACGCTCCTCTCTTCTCTACGCTTCGCTTTTCAATTTTTCAAAATACTCTTTTTCGCCGACGGTTTCTTCGTGGTTTTGCAGCTTCTCTCCGCCGTGAACTGCTGGCTCAAGTGCATGCTGCTCGACCCGCACAACCAAACGGATCACCCGGACTGCAAGGCGCGACCCGACAGCGGCCTCTCCGCCATCACAGAGCTCGATCCTGGTTATATTACCGGTACGCCGTTGCTCGCTTCTTTACCATTTTCACCTCTTTTCGAACATTAGGTTTTCAAGCTTGTGCTCATTTAAATTGTTGTTGTTGTTGTTGTTGATGGAAGGTCCTCTTTCTTCTGTGTGGAAGGAGTGGGTGAAATGGTGTATCGAATTCGGTATCGAGGCAAATGCTATCATTGCTGTACCGTATGACTGGAGGCTCTCACCGTCCATGCTCGAGGAACGAGACCTTTACTTTCACAAGCTCAAGTGAGTACCTATTTTACATCAATACATACTGTCACAGAGGGAGAAGAGTTGGTGTGATCATGTTCTTCAATTTGTTTTTGTGTGTTTCTATTGATTGAAATGTGTATAAATGCAGATTGACATTTGAAACAGCGTTGAAACTTCGCGGAGGTCCCTCGGTGGTGTTTGCACATTCACTGGGAAGTCATGTGTTTCGTTACTTTTTGGAGTGGTTAAAGCTGGAGATTGCACCGAAACATTATGTCCAGTGGCTCGATGAGCATATTCATGCCTATTTTGCTGTTGGTAGGCTTGACGTGCTTCAGAATTTATCTACTGTGAGAGTTTAATTGATTATAATAGTTCATGCTATATATCTGGATTTATTTTGGTGATTCGATTCCAGGAGCTCCACTTCTTGGTGCAATTGAGACAGTCAAAGGAACACTTTTTGGACTGACATTTGGCCTTCCTATTTCTGAGGTGGTCACCTGTACTTTTCATGTGATAGAACTTCTCTCAAAGTAGTTTGTTGATTTTTTGTTTCTATACCTGTTTATTAAGGTAGTGCTCCAAGATATCTGGTCACACTATTCACTATTTATCCTTTCCTTATGAAAAACGAAATGTAAAAATTGGTATAATGCAAAAATTTGGACTCTTGGTTATGTTCACTCCGATATCTACACCGTACAAAGAAAATCTAAAAGCATCTAAACTATACAATGTTCAAATTTATTTCTATAAATCCAGTTATATTCAGATTTCATATTTACATCAACCTGGTCCTGAAACTTGCTTCATGGAAACTGATATAGTGAATATTATGAATGATCATGATGACCAGGGGACTGCTCGGTTGATGGTCAATTCGTTTGCTTCTACGTTATGGATGATGCCATTTTCACATTATTGCAAGGGAGAAAATAAATACTGGAAGCATTTATCGGGGGACCACAAGAGCAAGAGGAGTCATCAAACGTATCAATGTGAGGAGAAGGAATTTCAGGTGGACTTCTCTGGATGGCCTACGAATATTATCAATATTGAAATTCCTGCATTCCGCGGTAATGCATTTACCCCATACAAGTTTTTGGGTTGCAAGCTTGATAACTTTTTATTTATTATTTATTTTATTTTATTTTATTAAATATCAGTATTCTTTGCATCTCCTTTTTGTAGGCTATGAAGCCTATCCATCCATTACCGATGTAACAGAGACAAACTTCTCCAGCATAGAATGTGGGCTACCCACCCAATTGTCTTTCTCTGCTCGTGAAATAGCAGACGGGACCTTTTTTAAAGCAATAGAGGATTATGACCCAGATATGAAGAGGGTTTTGGACCAACTAAAGAAGTGGGTAAATCGTTTTTCTTAATTATATTCTGATTAGATGCCATTCTGTACGGAATTCTGTAGTTCCATACTTCTGTTTGGATACATGTTTCTGAATGGTGGATGCTTCTTATCCATGTTTACCCTTTCTTACATCTGTTCTTTCTATATTTTGAAGATGTTAGTTTCTGGTTCAGATTTTAGCTTGAATGATTTTGCGATGCTGTGTATCCAGGTTATATCATGATGATCCAGTTCTGAATCCACTTACACCATGGGAGAGGCCACCTCTGAAAAATATATTTTGCATCTATGGAACAGACTTGAAAACCGAGGTATATCTGGAATCCTATAGTGAATAGATCATTTCTTTGTCATGAGTTGACATAACTGGCGCCTTTTTCATAATCTGTTACTTTCTGTTTGGATTTGATATCACACTCATTTTTGTTGTTTAGGTCTTGGCATCTCACTGACTTTATTGTTTAGATTTTGGTATCACACTAGTGGATTTGGAACTTTTTGTGCTTACTTTTAGATTTTTTCCATTGAATGACTTCTTTTAAGCTAGCCTTCCTTCTTCAGCAATTAGTTACTTAATATATGGTTGAAATAATTCTAGATCATTGTTACTATATTGTAAGGACTTACAGAATGTTGTACTCTGATCTACAGTGCCTGATCTTTATCGTTGTTTAGGGTTTAGGATGATTAATTCAAGTGAAATTACGTGCAGTATTGGACATGGTTCTTTTGAGATGTACCGATTTATTTCTTTGTATAAGCATCTGTTACAAGTTAAGTATTTCTGATGTTCTCATTTGGTTGAGTTCTCTTTCACTTGTTTGCCGATCATCTGTGTCAATAAAACCAGCTGTTTACAGTCATCCTAAGATGTCTCTTTCTTATGACTAGGTATTTGTTGGTGCCTGTTCTACATTTAGATGGTAACGGTGTTGTGGTGAATGATAGTTTTGGTATCTTGGCAATGGAATAACAGGTTGGTTATTATTTTGCACCAAGTGGAAAGCCCTACCCTGATAATTGGATCATTACTGATGTGATTTATGAGATTGAAGGTTCCTTGTTTTCAAGGTGAATTTCCTGCATAGTTCATACTACTTCAGTACACAGAATCTAAATGTACGTGTGTTACTTAAAATACAGCTACTACAGAATATGTTCAAGTGTCACTTGTGCTGATTGGACACAGTAACTGGACCTTTATTATCAGACATATACTCTGGTAGATATCTTACCCTCCCTTTATATGGGATTGGATAAGAAAGAAACTCGAGGTTCTGACTTCATGCAATTGAAAATGTGTGATATGTATATATATATATTATGTATTTACCTAATACTCATGCCAATGATGATGTCTAGTTGTTTTGTGGCTATTGCTGTTTATGGGAACTTGACGGTATACCTTTTCATATTTTCCTCCATAGGTCAGGAACTCTTGTTGAAGGAAATCCAGGCAGCAAGTGGGGATGAGACTGTGAGTTACAAGATATGCATTCACTTATGAGAAAGTTCTCATTGCATTAATGTATCAGAACATCTAATGTAGACTAAATCCCTATAAAAGTGGACCGTCTCCCTATGATAGTACCCTAGCTCTGCTAATGCATAAGCAATCTACCTCTGTATCAAATTGCTCTACTATATCTATCAATACATTAATATACCATAGACAAACCCTTGAGCATCATTTCAATTTTAGAACATATCTTCTATACTATTACATGGTTCTACTATCAAACAGCATTTGACATCCCATAGTACCTCATCTCTTAATAGGTACCATACCATTCTCTATCTTGGTGCAAGAATTGGCTGGGACCAAAAGTCAACATAACTAGGGCTCCATAGGTATTTTTTTTCTTTCTCACTTTAGCATATAGAACTTGAATCTGCAATGGCATTTGCAATCATCTCTGTGGAAACCAAAGGGCATATCTTCATATGATGCATGTCTATGTCTATGTGGCTATGCCTGAGGAGTTTCCAGTCACAGATCTTCATAATTATAAAATGTTCTTTCTTTGATGTTTTGTTCACCAATAAAGTGGCCTGTGATGAGAGTTTTGTACTTTTTGAAAATGTAGGCAGAGCATAATGGGTCTGATGTACAAGAGGAATTGAATGTAGAACATAATCATGAAGAAGATATTCTGCCAAATATGACAAGATTGCCAAGGGTCAAGTACATAACTTACTATGAAGATTCTGAAAGTATACCAGGAAAGAGGACAGCAGTCTGGGAAATAGATAAAGGTGTGGATCCCAACCAGTTGTCATACTCGCAAAATTAAGCATATTCAATTTAGTTTCAATAATATCTCAGCTGAATTTGCATGAACTACTTAGCATTTAATGTGGCCGAGCACCAAGGGATTCTCTATACAATATTTAATTTTCCATTTGCGACAAACATTTAATGCACATGCTACTTAAACTAAACATCACTGTCAGCTTGATTTGTAAAAGATTAGACAAGGTAGGAAATTTCCAAGATCCAAAAAATAGGTTTTAAAAAAGTAACTGTTTTTCAAGTCTCAGTTGCATTGTCTGGTAGACGGCTTATATATTTCTAAACTTACTGACTTATGTATATACATAAGAAAACTTTTCAGTCTCTTGGTTTCTTTTATTGGCATAAATTGTTTCAGAAACATTTCAATCTCTTGGTAAAATATATTCTCCTTAAGCAAATGTACATGGTACTGACACTATCTTCATGTAGCGAATCATAGGAACATTGTTAGGTCCCCTGTTCTGATGAGAGAGTTGTGGCTTCAAATGTGGCATGATCCATCCAGATGCAAAGTCAAAATTTGTTACTAAAGGTGCTTCTTTTTTTTCTTCACATCCTTCTTCTATTGATTTGCTGATATATAAGCTGCAACAGCCAAACGGGGACCTTTGAGGAATGAGGACTGCTATTGGGATTATGGTAAAGCTCGATGTGCATGGGCTGAATACTGTGAATACAGGTATGTTATTTATTCACAATTTAAAGTTCCCTTACTGGCCCAAATATTTGGAATCATGACTTTTGCTTGGTGATGTAGATACCTTTTTGGAGATGTTCATCTAGGACAGAGCTGTAGGTTGAAGGATTCTAGAGCAGATCTTCTTTCACATTACTTGTAGATTGAAAGGTATCATTTCTTCTGCATCGTCTAACTCCTAACATTTAATTCTGGCAGTTGTGCTTGAATCAGAATGCATATAATTGCTACGACTTGGATTTTATCAGTATTAGTCATCTACATGAATAGTTTTCACAGAAGCAATATGATGTTGTGGAAACATGTAATGGGATAGTGGGGTATTTAATCCGTCAGTCTATTCAACATTGTAATATCATTGTTATTGTACTATTGATGAATTTTGTTAAGCAAGATTTCTCTACTCTAGTGATATGGTTTTGAATATATTTCAGTTTTCACCTCACTCCCCAGGTGTTAGCAGCAAACAAATCAGGTCCATTGCCGATATTTGCAGTACTCAGAGGCCCATACCATTCCCAAGAGCTTTCACCTGTACCATGTCACACTTCAGCACCTAGTACACACTTCCTCTTTATATCAAGCACAATCGGCAAATAATCTTGGATCTTGCTTGATGGTTTCATTATCCATAGATATCTAACTTGGGGCATTTCAGTTTCCTCCTCGACCTTTTTGCAACTGGAAGACATTGCCACTAGATCTGCTTTGTTAGCCAACTGAGTGCTGCCATAGCCTCTCCAGGTACTCTATTTTTAATGGGACAAGCATCATGGTGCTGAACCATTCTATTTCTAGTCACTGCTAAAGTGGGGGGCCATCATTCACTTGAAATGTGCAACTGTTTAGATTGTCTCAGCATCGAGCAGTGACTCTCCATCCTAGGCAAGTTTCACCCTTGGAGTGACAATGGACTCCTATACTATACAGGGATAAACATGTATCGAATTTGATCAGTAATAGGTTACGATGCTATTCATGTAGATTATATATATTATACTGGGGCCAACTTGCCAAACAATGAAGTTGCTTCCCTTTCTTAGCTTATATTACAATGAAATGACATCAAAATTAGCCCCAAATTACTCTAAACGCTTCTCGGTAAGTATTGCTACAGATAGACGTATCATGCTCCTATGCTCAAAAGCTATTGGGTTTTGCCTAATAGTTCCACTATCAAACCCAAGGTAGGGTTAGAAAAGGTCTTTGCAAGGTATGAAACAGAAATAGCAATCCTAATTCCAAATTTGTATCAAGTGACATAACAGTCATGAGAGTTTCATTCCAACTTTTGTATCACAACTACAAGTAAAGAAGATGTGTGGTTCTTGGATAAAAAGAGGAAAATTAAGGAAGAACAAGAATCTAGGAATGCCAGATCTTCCACAAATTGTCAGCTAACTGCGCTTTTTTATCTCGAAAGAGTATTTCAGCTCCATATAACATCTCCTGTCATCATCTTCGAACTGATACAAATAACAAACAAAAAACAAACAAGGAAGTTCGACATTAGTTTGTAAGTACAGAAAATCACAAGTTTTTCCCAGTAAGGAATGACTGCATAGTGGAAAATAGTGTTGGGAGATACAGCTTTGCAGATGTCGAGAAAAAACTACTGATATACTCTTCAAATCCTAGCACAAATGTTGTTGAATACAAATGTTTCTTCAACTGTAACTTAATGAAGATTTTTCGGAAGTCAAAATCTTTAACAAACTGCAACATACCTTAAGCTTTGCTGAGTAAACTCCCCTTGCAAGCACTCCAGAAGGAGTGGTCTCCTCTTCCAGGGTGTGCACATAGGGTTCTCTATTTGGAGCAAATGTACCCAACATTCCTTTGCTTTGATCAACTGGCACCCGAACCATAAAACTTAACAATATGAGAGAAAAAAGAAGAAAGACTGTAATAACAAGCATTTATGAAGTTCAACCGGGTATGACTAAAGGATGAATAATTATTGTCCCCTATTATTTATAACTCCACTGAAGAAACAAGTAACAATAATCTTGTATTTCGGCATGAAGGAGACTACTAGATATTACTAGTCTCGCCTCCAGCTACATAACCAAGTTGTTAACAGATGTAATACCTTATGTTCATCTTAATCAATTATGAATTAGAGATGTATTTGTACCTTGGAATCCTTCTTTCCACACTGTGTTGGAGTAGGTAAGGCCAGAAACAATGTTGTGCAGAACACTGAATGTTAACTTAAGTCGATATTCAGATCCCTCTTTGAGTGTAAACAGGACACATCCGTTCTGACTCTTATTAACAGGCAACGGAGTATTAATTTCCCCAAAGTCATCAGAGATGATAGCAATGGATTGAAATTTAACTTCAGGTTCCATTTGGCCTAATTAAGGTAAGAGTCTTATCAAACCGCAACACACACTTTCTCAAAATGCAACATTGCAATATGTGAATAGTGGAATAAAGAAGTAGGATTTGAAATGAAGATTCAGAAGACTAACCGTCCAAATCACTCTCCAAGCAACCAAGCAGCTTTTGTTTCCACCTCCTTAAACTATCATCTTCCTGAATACAGGTTTTTACTTTAGCATTTTTACTTCAAAATTAAATGGGTGCACAACAAGCACTTGGATTGTCAATGCCACACAAATAGATCAATCTAAATAGTTGTATTTGATCAAGATAGGAATTCAATCAATCCAAATTGCTGCAGTTGTACACTAGCATCACAAGTTCACAACACATAATAATCCAAATTCCTAGATACAGTTGAGACTTCAATTAAATTTTTGGGTTCAAGCAACAAAGCCTAGATAAAGCCCTCTTCTATTCTGTTTCTGAGTTTTCTAACACAACAGAGCCATAAATCACAGGTTTAAGCAAAACCCTGAACGTAATCCATGAAACAAAACTTCCATCCAAACAAAACTACAACACACATAATTACACAAGTTCAACACTGCTACAAAGAGAGAATTCCAAGAGTGAAACATAATAAGAAAAGAGAGAACCTTGTCTTTCTCAATTTGTTCCTTGAGGGAAACCAGAGGCCCAGGAACAAAGCCAACTCCATTACTCTTGTGATCTTCATCATCATCATCATCATCTTCATGATCTCCAACATCACAGACCTCACTAAGTTTTTGACTCAGTTCCTTCACCTTTTCTGATGATGGGCCAGCTTCATCTTCTCTCTTCCTCCCACTCTCCATCTCCACTCAAACACAGTCTCACTCTCAGATTCTCAGAGAGATTAACGGTGAAACTTTCGAGACAACACCCTTTTTAAGAATGCAGAATTGTTTCGTTTTAGTCTAACTCAAAAAAGGAAATGGAATTATGAGTCAAAAGAGTGGCCGAAGAATACGTATAAAGTAACGTATAGCTCCTCCCTTTTTTGTTTGTCTTTTTCTTCTTAGTTTCCAACTTATGTCAGTGCTGTGTCGGCGTACAGTATATTTGACATTCTGGCTTCTTCTACCTTAATCTGGTTTTCTCTTTTTGGAAATTATATTACACGTCGCCACGTTAATTAAGACAAAATTTTGGATCTTTTTATCTTCCTAATTCAGTGTTGATTGGTTTTTTTAAGCAAAGAATTGCGACTATTTTTACCTTAATGTTTTGATTAATGAAATAGTTGAATACAAATCAGGATATAAAACTTGTTAGGATAAAATGATAATTATGTAGCAAACACAAATTACAAGCAACAAAGATATCTAAACCAGTGAGCACCGAACAAATAATAGAAATAAAACAACAACAAGAACAAACCCTTTGATGTGAAGAAAAAACCACGGGACAATCCCGAAAAATTTCCACTATAGAATGGGATTATAATCTCTAATCTCTCTAGATCACTGGAGGATTAACTCTCAAGAATCACTTTTGGTTAACACTCATAATAGGCAGGCTTGTACAAGAATGATTGTTTTCTCTCTATTTCTCTTCTTACACATACCACACTACTTCACCAACAATACAAAGAACAAGATATATTACGAAGGGATCACCAAGAAACAATACAATTATTGTTTCCAATGCAAGATGCACAATTGAGAACTGAAACGTCTTTTTTCTTTCTTTTCTCCAAGACATAGTCCGACTTGGATTTTGTGACTAATTTAACATGTAACTAATAAGAGTTTTACTTGAGGAGGGAACTCCAACAACCTCCCCCTTCCTGATTCAATCTTCATTGTCGCAGACCAGCTAAGAAAGAGCAGTGCTCAAATTTGCCTTTGGGAACAGACTTTGTCAACATATCAGTAATGTTTTCACTTGTATGAACTTTTTCTATCTCCAGCATCTTCTTCTCAAATTTTTCTCTAATCCAATGGTATTTCATCTCAATGTGCTTGGACTTGGAATGAAAACTTGGATTCTTGCTGAGATGAATAGCACATTGATTGTCACAGTAGATACCAAACTTACTTTGGTGTAGACCAAGCTCCTGGAAATATCTCCTCGACCATAACATTTCTTTGCAGCATTCCACAACAACAATGTACTCTGATTTGGTGGTAGATAAAGCCACACATTTTTTCAATTTAGATTGCCAAGAATTAGCTCCCCCTGCAAAAAGGACCTCATTGTATCTTTGTCACCAACCAAGTCCGCATCAGTAAAGCCTCGAAGGATAGGCTTCTCATTCTCGAAACATAAACACAATTTTGATGTACCTCTAAGGTACCTCATGATTCATTTGATTGTTGTCCAATGTTCCTTACCCGGGTTTGCAAGAAACCTACTCACCACACCTACTGTATAGCCAATATCTGGCCTAGTGCAAACCATTGCATGCATTAGACATCCTACATTAGAGGCATATGGAACTCTTTCCATTTCTTCCCTCTCTTTTGCATTTGAAGGACTTTGTTTCTTACTCAACTTAAAATGAGCAGTAAGAGGAACACTTACAGACTTTGCTTTGGCCATGGTGAATCTCTTAAGCACTTTCTCAATGTAACTTTCTTGAGATAGCCAAAGCCGACCTTTATTTCTATCACGAGTGATCTGCATGTCGAGAATATTCTTAGTAGACCCCAAATCCTTCATATCAAATTATTCATTCAATCTTTTCTTCAACTACTCAATTGTGCTCATATTTGGACCTACAACCAATATGTCATCGACATAAAGTAACAAGATAATGAAATCAGGAGCTGAAGTTTTTCGAATGAATACACAGTGATTAGAGATTATTCTTTCAAATCCATTCTCTACCATGAAAGCCTCAAATTTCTTGTACCATTGGCAATGAGCTTGTTTGAGTCCCTAAAGACTCTTTTTCAGCTTACAGACCATATGCTTCTTGCCATCAACTTCAAATCCCTCTGGTTGTTCCATGAAGATATCTTCTTCCAAGTCACCATGAAGAAAGATTGTTTTGATGTCTAGTTTCTCTATCTCCAGGTTCATACTTGTTGCCAATCCCAACACAACTCAAATAGAATTCATCTTTACAACCGGAGAGAATATCTCGTTGAAATCAACACCTTTCTTTTGAGTGAAGCCTTTAACAACCAACCTCGCTTTGTACCTTGGTTGTGAATTTTCAGATGTCTTTAGTTTAAAAATCCATTTGTTCTTGAGCACTTGTTTACCTCTTGGCCTCTCCACCAACTCATATGTTTGATTCTTATGTAAAGAATCCATCTCCTCTTGCATTGCTTTCAGCCATTTGTCTTTGCCAGCATCATCTTGCACATCTTGGAAGCATTCTAGTTCTCCTTCATCTAAGAGAAGTACATACTCATTAGATGGATACTTCGTAGAAGGCTTATGTGCTCTAGTGCCTCTTCTTGGCTCCGCTACTTATTCAATGATTGGTGGATGCTCTTCTTATTTTTGTAGTGGAAGTTCTTGATTGTTTTCTACATCAATTCCATGATCACTATCAGGAAGTACTTCGGCTTCTTGCTCAACTCCATTATCAACTTCTTCAAGTGTAGGAGGAATAATATGGTCTAGATCAATAAGATTATCAACATAAGTCTTTGTTGGCTCCACATTCTCACATTTCTCAATGTCTTTGGTTGTTTGTTCTTCAAAGAACACTACATCTCGGCTGCGAATTATCTCCTTCTTAAGAGGATCCCATAATCGATAACCAAAATTCTCATCTGCATACCTGAGGAATACACATTGCTTTGTCTTGTCTTCAAGCTTCCATCTTTCTTCCTTTAGAACATGAACAAAAGCTCTACAGCCAAAAATCTCCAAGTGTTCATAAGAAACATCCTTTGAAGACCACATGTGTTTTAGAACATCACCATTTAAGGGAGTTGCTGTTAAAAAATTGATCAAATAACAAGTTGTCCTTATTGTTTCTCCCCAAAACCTTCTTGATAATTTGGAACGAGACAACATGCATCTAATTCTTTCCACAATGATGCGATTCATTCTCTCTGCAATGCTGTTATGTTGTGGAGTTCTCATAACTGATTGCTCGTGTCTAATACCATGGCTTTTATAATAATCATCAAATGCTCCAATATATTCTCCACCATTATATGTACGGATATATTTTAGCTTTCTACCAGTCTCCCTTTCTGCCATCATATGAAAAACTTTGAACACAGACAACACTTCATTTTTTGTCTTCAATGCGTATGCCCACACCTTTCTTGAATAATCATCAATGAAAGTAACAAAGTAAGAAGCACCACCTATTGTTTTAACTTTCATAAGACCACACACATCAGAATAAACCAAGTCTAAAACATTTTGTTTCCTATTCTGGCTTCTATGAAATGAAAGTCTATGATATTTGGCAACTAGACAATGGACACATTTGTTTAAGTATGTACCTTGAATTCCAGGAAGTAGCTCCTTCTTGGAAAGAACTTGCAGCCCTGTATCACTCATGTGACCGTGCCTTTTGTGCCACAATTCAGCTGTTGTTTCCTTCTCTAAGTTATTCAGCTCCCTCTTGTACAATTGAGCTTGCATTTTGTAGAGTGTGCAGCATTTGTTGCCTCTAGCTGTCACAATGGAGCCTTTGGTAAGCTTCCATTATCCGTTGCCGAGATAATTCATGTAGCCTTCATCGTCTAATTTCCCTGCTGAAATTAAATTAAGACGGAGATCTGATACATGTCATACATCTTTGAGAACCAGTCTGCAGCCCACATTGGTTTGCAAAATCACACCGCCAATCCCTACTATTTTTAATATGACTTTGTTTCTCATTCTCATAACACTATGATCACCGGCTCCATAAGATGATAAGACTTCTTTGCGAGGAGTGGCATGGAAAGAGGCTCCGCTGTCAACAACCCAAGTTATGTTTTCGCTTGCAAGGTTGATACATTCTTTTTCACATTCGAAGATCAGTCCTTGACATTCTTCATAGTCAGATAATATAATGATGTCTCTATTCGATGATATGGAAGTTGTGTCTGTCTCATCTTCTTTCTCTTCCTTCTTATTTTCTCTCTTCAACTTTCTGCATTCTCTTCTATAATGGCCTTTCTCATTACAGTGGTAACATGTGACATCCTTCCTTGACTTAGATTTTCTTCTTGGTCTCCCATGACTATGAGAATGATGGTGTGGCTTCCGAATTTTAGCTCTTCCCCTCTTTTCTGCAACCATAGCCTTAGAGTACGAAGAAGAGTCTGTAGATTTTCTTCTCATATCTTCATTTAGAAAATTTCTAGTCAATTGACTCAATGACACAACGCCTTTAGGAGTAGAGTTGCTAACTGAGAGTGAACTGAGAAGAAGAAGGGCATGCATTTCATCATCGAGAGCCATATTCATTGAGGAGAGTTGATTGATAATACTTTGCATCTCATTCAAGTGTTTAGTTATTGAGATGTCTTCCTTATATTTTAGATTGATGAGCTTCTTGATAAGAAATGCTTTATTGGCTGTCGTCTTCCTTTTGTATAAGCTCTCAAGCTTTCTTCATAGAGCAATTGTTGTAGTCTCCTTAGAAATATGATAGAAGATGTTGTCATCAAGCCACTGTCCAATGACACCAATGCACTTCCAATTCAGTTTCTTCCTATCATCTTCAGACATGGTATTTGGCTTACCACCTTCGATTTCAGAATAAAGATCTTTGCAGTAGAGTAAGTCTTCCATCTTTGCCTTCGAAATCGTGTAATTTCTCATATTCAAGCTGACTATTCTGCTTGTGTTCACATCTATGATTCATCGCAAACTAGCGGCTATGATACCACTTTGTTAGGATAAAATGATGATTATGCAGCAAACATAAACCACAAGCTACAAAGAGATCTAAACCAGCAAGCACATAACAAATAAGAGAAATAAAACAACAACAAGAACACCAACAATTTTAACTTGGAAACCTTTCAATGTGAAGGGAAAAACCACTGAATGATCTCCGAAAAACTTCCACTATAGAATGGGATTATAATCTCCAATCTCTTTAGATCACTAGAAGAATAACTCTCAAGAATCACTCTTGGTTAACACTCACAATAGGCAAGCTTGTACAAGAAGGATTGGTTTCTCTCTATTTCTCTTCTTACACATACCACACTACTTCACTAACAATAGAGAGAACAAGATATATTTGCATCTATCTCTCTCCATCTCCTTCTACAGACTACGAAGAGATCACCAAGAAACAATACAATTACTGTTTCCAATGCCAGATACACAATTGAGAACTGAAACGTCTTTTTCTTTCTTTTCTCCAAGACATAGTCTGACTTAAACTTTGTGACTAATTAAAAATGTAACTAATAGGAGTTTTACTTGAGGAGGGAACTTATAAAGTCTATACCCCATACAAAGAGAAACACCCAAAATACTATCAAGCGACCACTACAAGAATAAGTACTATAGCCGACGAAATGACGAAAAACAGGCCGACAGATTTTTATGTCGTCGACTATACTACAGTATAGCCGACGAAAAAATGGTTTGCCAGCTATAGTTCTCTATTGTCGGCTATAGTATTATAGCCGACGATGAAAAAAATGTCGTCGGTGTTTGTGAAGGAAAAATCGTCGGCTATAGTTTTGACTAAAGCTGACGACATATTTAACTATAACTGACAACATTATTAAGTCGTCGGCTATAGTTCTTTATTACATATCTAGGCAGCAACTCAATCATTCAAAAAAATCGGTGAGAAAAACACAAAACGCTCTCAAATCATTGGGTATTGTCGGAAGCTGTCCAAAATGAGTTCGTGAAACTATATCCCACTACATATATATACGTACTTATATATGTGTGTTGATTGTTGGTTTAGAGTTCATTGTTGATTTTGAGTTGAGTTGAGTTAGATTTTGAGTTGAATTCAATGAATGAATATATATATATATATAATTATATGTTGATTGTTGATATATAGTATGCATATATATATATATGTGTGTGTGTGTGTGTGTGTGTGTGTGTTAATTTGTAATTAAGGAGTAGAAGAATTAATGTAATTTGTAGTTTAAAAATCAATATATATATAGATAAAGTGATGAATTTTTAATTCGTGCATGTATATATATATATATATGTATATATATATACACACACACAGTTAGATATGGCATTGGAATGTAGATTTGCCATCCAAAAAAGGGGATCGAAGATATGGCATTGGAATGTAGATATTTTGTGGAATATGTGAAGGCTAATGTTAACGAGGAGACAATTTATTATTGCTCATGTACGAAACGTCAGTGTCGCAGCGAATTGTATCGTTTTTCCATTGATATAGTATGGGAGCACCTGAAAATTTTGGGATAAGTACACATGTTGGATTTATCACGGTGAAACATCATCAGCGGGTCAGCATGATCATGAGCAATTTCCTGAGACGGCCAGTACATCCAATGATCTAACAACGAGGTTGATCAACGATGTGTTTCTTTATGAGAGCGGTGTATTTACTCAAGCACAAGATATCCCTCTTGCTGTTGAGGGTTTTCCTGCTATTGAGTCAGTCCAACAATTCCCTAGAGCTGTCAACACTACCGGTATTAACAAGTACAACAAGTTGACTGCCTTGCAACAGACCTTGTTGTACAACGAGTGTAATAAGACTATTCTTGAAATGGTCATGAGAGTAATGAAGGTCAAAGTGGAGAAAAAATTGAGTTTTAAGGCTGTTGATTATTATATAGAGTTAACTGCTTCGGCGCTGTCCCCCCCCCCCTCCGGTCATTGCCTACCTACGACTCATCATAATGTGCGACATATCCTGAAATATCTTGGCTTTACCCACATCAAAATTCATGCATGCAGATATGATTACGTTCTCTTCTGGGGTAAAGATGCTGAAGAGAATGATCTTGAAAACTTTGATGCATGTCTGGTATGTCACACATATATGTATAAGTTGACTCCTGCAGGGGAAAGAAAGTTGTGAAGGTACTTCAGTATTTCTCGCTGATTGATAGGCTGGAACAATTATTCATGTCTGCACACACGGCCAAAGCTATGAGATGGCACGCTAAGAGGGATTTGCCTGACGATGATACCCTTATACACTCTGCTGACGGAGATGCTTGGAAGAACATGGTTAGAAAGTTTTCTCATTTTGCATCAGAGCTCCGAAATATTTGGCTCAGGCTCTCATCTGATGGATTCAACCCTTTTGGAAACATGAATCATCAAAACAGTATATGGTCAGTTATTTTGCTAATGTACAAGCTTCCTCCATGGTTGTGCATGAAGAAGGAATACAATATGTTGACTGTGTTAATTCTATGACCGGGTTATCTAGGAAAGTGTCTCGATATTTA
This sequence comes from Geum urbanum, assembly GCA_946800695.1. NCBI lineage: Eukaryota > Viridiplantae > Streptophyta > Magnoliopsida > Rosales > Rosaceae > Geum > Geum urbanum. Next base: position 40,126,341 of record OX327007.1, on the reverse strand, counting down.
TTTGAGACTCTTGATTGAGAAGCTTAAGTATCTGAGTAACGTTGGCCATCCCACTTATGACAAGTACAAAAATGAGATGTTCCAGATGCATGCAATGCTTGTTAGCATCATCAATGATTTTCCTTCCCGCAGGATGTTGTTAGGCAACGTTACCAGAGGATACAAGGCTTGTCCAGAGTTACCGCAGGATGTTGTCGGGCAACGTTACCAGGGGATACAGGGCTTGTCAATAGTGCATGACTGTTGCTTTCCATAGATTTCATGGCAGGAAGATTGTGCAGATGTGTCACCGTTGTTGGCTTGGACTTGATCACCCATGGCGGGAGGATGACCAGGAATTTGATGGAACTGTAGAAACTGATGTGCAACCCAGGAAATGGATGGGGGAGAAAATTTTGGAAGTGCTTAATGAATACAATTTTGGACAGTTCAACAATCATCCTGATATAGTGGCAGCAATACTTGACAGACCCGACGGGTATAAATTCTTGACACATAAAAGCATATTCTGGGAACTCCCGCACTGGTCCAAGTTGTCAATTAGGCACTACCATGATGTCATGCACATAGAGAAGAATGTGTGCGAAAGTGTGGTGGGCACAGTGCTGAATTGGGAGGGGAAAACTAAAGATGGCCCTAAGGCACGCATTGATCTGAAAAGAATGGGTATACAAAAATATTTGTGGTTGAGAGAAGGGAAGGAAAAAATGCATCAAACTGCTTACACCGTCAAACCTGAGCAGAAGAATGAAATTTTTAGCTGGATGAGTAATGTTATGTATCATTCAGGCTATGCAGGAAATATAGGCCGGCGTGTTAACTTTCGGGACAATAAGATGTACGGATTAAAGAGTCATGATGGTCATATACTGCTTCAACATCTCTTCCCTATTTTCATTTGATCATACCTGCCCCGTCAGGTGTGGAGCCGTTAGTAGCGTTGTCAAGATTCTTTCAGAAGTTATTGTCACATCCCATTCCACATAGTAAGATTTTGTCTGCCTTGGGTCTTGCCCACACGGTTTTACTTTTGGGCCTAACCCCAAAACGCGTCTTACTATAGAGATGTGGGCATACACATATAAGCACATCACATTCCCACTCCCGAGTGATGTGGGATTGCATGCCCATATAGGAAGCTAGTGCCCTTGGCACTCCCCACATATGGGTCATCACAATCTACCCCCCTTAGGGGCCTGACGTCCTCGTTAGCAGAGTTTCGGTCAGGACAGACTTTGATACCATTTTGTCACATCCCACTCCACATAGTAAGATATTGTCTGTTTTGGGTCTTGCCCGCACGGTTTTACTTTTGAGCCTACCCCTAAAACGCGTCTTACTATAGAGATGTGGGCATGCACATATAAGCACATCACCTTCCCACTTCCGAGCGATGTGGGATTGCATCCCTATGTAGGAAGCAAGTGCCCTTGGCACCCCCACACATGGGTCATAACAGTTATGCACTAGAGAAGTGAAAAAATCAGACCTGAGAGCAAAGAAAGACAACATCATTTTTTTCATGTGCAAATTTGAGAGGATATTTTTCCCAAATTATTTTGACATCATGCTTCATCTAATGATTCATCTTCCCGAATAATTTTTGCTTACTGCTCTAGTATACTACACTTGGATGTATCCCATGGAAAAGGTACGTACGATTCAACACCTGGATTTTTAATCTGTTTTTATATAATTATATTTTTCAATAATCATCACATGCACTTTATAATTTGATAGACAACTAGGGGATTACAAAGACTATGTGGCTAATAAATCTGCACCTGAAAGGTGTATAGCTGAAGCATATCTTGCGCACGAGTGCGTAATGTACATAAAGTTGTATTTAGGAGCGTTGGAGGACCCTCAACAACATATGCTGGTACATGAACAACAGTTCAATCTTTCTATCATCTCCAATGATGTTGAAGTATATGGACAGTTGCCAAAGTCGTACCAGTTGGAACCATATGAGCTAGTCATTGCCTACTGATGGGTATTGATTAACTGTCCAGAAGTTCAATACTGGAAAAACATCAGTCTTTACTAACATGCGGTTGTAGGTGATCTTGAGTACCACAATAGGGAGTTTGCAAACTATTTTGGCGACTGGATACGTCTATATATATATATATATATATTTACTTCTATATATAAATTAATTTCAATGTTCATATTTAAAGTTAATGGTTGCGATTTTTTTCCAGATGAACCGTGTACAATGTGATGGTGACCCACATTGGTCACACGAATTGAGGCTTTTCACGATGAAGCCGATAACTTCAAGAATTTATCTGATGTGTAAGGTCAATAACATGCTATTTATATGTCAACATAAAGATAACAGATGGAGAACACAGAATTCTAGGGTAATGGTGCATGATGGGCAAAATGACATTGACTGTTACGGTGTTCTCCGTTCAGTGGTTGAACTAATTTATGGGGAAGATATGACAGTGCACTTGTTTTAAGTGTAAATGGTTTGATACTAACCCTGGGAACACAAGAACTGATCAGTACGGTATTTTTTCGGTGAATATTGCTACAAGCTGGTATGAAGATGACTATTTTATTTTTGTCACATCGATAAAACAAGTGTTTTATCTTGATGATCTTGTGCACAAAGGCTCCTAGAAACATATATAGTGCTGCTACACTTGGTGAGGTAGCAGATAATGAAGAAGTTACTGCATACCAAGAGCCGAACACAATTGGTATTCCTGACTCCTCTACAATTCGCCTAAATAATGTGAGACCGGGTAGTGTGATTCGACTTCCTCGAGCAGATGTAAGTCTTATTAATGTTAATCCAAATGAAGACAACGAAGACTCTTGTAACGAGGAGCGGCATATATTACCAAAAATTAGCTCGGACACCGAGGAAAACTTGAGTGATGATTCTGATTATGAGTCTTAGTTAAACATAAATTCTAATTATGAGCCTTAGTTAAACGTGTTTGTTGGTCATGAGCCTGTTTTTGTAAAGTTTTTTCACAATTCTGAATATAACGATTAGTCTGATTATGTTATTTAATTAGTTAAGCAGATATTTGTAGAAAACGTGTTTTCACATGAGCCTAATTACTTAATTCTTTTCACACTTTACCTGACGACATTGGCTTATATCTTCGGCCATAGTTACTATGGCCAATGACTGAGACACGTGTCATCGGCTATAATATAGTCGACGACCTTCATGTATAATGTCATCGGCTAAACTATAGCTGACGAATTTTATAAGTCGTCGACTATAGTTTTCGTGTTTATATCCCAGGACATCCCCGAAACCCCGCTCCTCTCTGGAAAAAAAACCCATAAAATCCTAATCTCTCCACCGCTCCTCTCTCTCTCTCTCTCTCTCTCTCTCTCTCTCTCTCTCTCTCTCTCTCTCTCTCTCTCTCTCTCTCTCTCTCTCTCTCTCTCTCTCTCTCTCTCTCTCTCTCTCTCTCTCTCTCTCTCTCTCTCTCTCTCTCTCTCTGGGATTAGATTAGGGTTGTGATTATAAACACATATTGTTTAGGGTTATGTGATTATGTAATTATGAAGTTATATATAGGTTATGTGAATTTGAGATGTGAATTTTGTGAATTTTTGTGATTTTGTGAATTTGGTGAATTTTTTTGATTTTGTGAATTTATGAAATTTTATGAATTTTGTGAATTTGTTTGGTGATTTTGTGAATTTTGTGTTAGCATTGTGATTAAGGTATGTGAATAATATTATGTATGCTTGAAAGTGTTGGATGGTTGTGTTATATTTGATTAGATTGGTATTGGCCGATGTATTGATTTGTGTGACTTATGGGTAGTTTTTATTTTAGAAATCATGAATTGGTGAAGCCGGAAGAATTCGAAGGGATCTAAGAAAGGAAACGGATCTAGCGGTGATAGTTCCTCATTCACCTCTATCAGCAACACTTATAGCGGCCTTAGAACCTCTTGACATCTAGAACTGCTTCAGCGGACGCCGTAGCAGGATGTGGTGGCCGCCAACCCGCCAGCACGAGGCAGCTCTGGAACGAAGACGACCCCTCCAGGCCCTCACCGGCTAGCTCTATATGTTCCGTTCCTTCGGGTGTATGTATGCCACACATTCATCAGTCGGAGCCTTCTCCATCTACGGCTCTGGCTCCATACTCCTCTGAGGATGGTGTTTCAGGTAGTTCCTCGAAGGGGGTACGTGGTCCGCTGCCTCACCTCTTCTTTCCCCGGAAGATACCTGCCATACCTGCTCTCAATGATTGGGGAGTGCCTTTTCCAGGACAGCTTGATTCACTACCTTGAAAGAAGCATACGTCTATGTGCCATTTGATACACCTCTATATAGTGCGAGGGTATCAAAAACATCGACGTCAGAATCAGGTAAATATTAACAACCTTGGTTATTTAATTTCAAACTTATTAATAATTTGTATATTAAATTGGGTGCGTACGTTTTATTCTTTTTACCTTGTCTTGGCCGAAACAGACCATGAAGGCAACGAAAAAAAGACTAGATGCCCCGTTACCGGCAAGCTACTTGAGAGAACGATCAGCGATAGTGGGAAAGTGGTCATAAAGACGATTTTGGGAAAGAATGCGAGGATCATGGCTCACGTTTTCCTATCACGAGGGAACACCTACTACTGTAGGGGTTTAGGACAGAAAGGTGACGGGGTCTTAAAGAGCACTCTCGGTTTCTCACGCAATTCGAAAACTTCCAAGGCTTCTCAGCTACAGGAACAGTTTCAGAGGTAGGTGACGGAGCATCAGAGGAAGATGGAAAATACTTGGAGACGGATGGAGGAGATGAAGCGGACAAGATTAGCTGATTAGACTACGTTGGATTCCTGGTTTCAGGATTGGACTGCACAACTTCAGACTTCTGGAATCCTGGTCCCGGCCCCACTTATGTTCCTTTTTCATGCTCCACAGCCGCAGGAGGATCCACAAGCTCTAGGTAGTAACGCCTCTATTTTTGATCACATAGATTTGGATAACCCTTAGTGTAGGTCTAATGTAGGTGAATATGTGTTTTGTTGGTGAGTATGTGTTGTTGGCTATTGTGTAAATAAAATTGTGCAATTACAGGTTCTGGAAATAGAAATCCAGAATCTGCATTTTTTTTTATTCAGAAATCACCAACTATAGCCGACGACATTAGTTTCACTCGTCGGCTAAAGTGTTTAATAAAAATTACAGTTTCATACTATAGTCGATGATTTGCATACTATAGCCGATGATGTTCAAATACTATAGCCGACGATTTGTTTTCTAACTCGTCAGCTATAGTCTTATTCAGGTCAACCATTTTGACCATAGGGGAAGGTTTTGCCGACGACATAATCGTCGAGAAAAGTTTTAACTTAATGTCGACGAATTTTTTGTCGTCGGGTATAGTCTAAACTATAGCCGATGACAGCCACAAAAGTCGCCGGCTTTACTTTCACCGACGACCTTCTCCCGACAAGGCTAAAGCAGACAAAGTGTCGTCGGGGTTGATTATAGCCGACGACAGCCACAAAAGTCATCGGCTTTACTTTCACTGACGACCTTCTCCCGACGAGGCTAAAGCCGACGAAGTGTCGTCGGGGTTGACTATAGCCAACGACTTCTTCTAACATGCCGACGACTTTTGGTAGTGAACCCAATTACAATATATTCAAAAATGCACCATTAAACAAAGAATGCATCAATAGCTACTCCATTTGTTTTACAACTAAGGCAACATAGTCGCAGAAAGATAACATACCTATGGCGATGCATCGATTCACTTTGAACAACTTTCCCACTATGTTGCCGAATGAAACTTTCGACAGCACTACATTTCATTTTGCCACTAGGAGGGAGCTATAAGGGAGTGCTCATATAATGAACCACTGAACATCCTGATCTAGGGTAGACAAGGCACCAAAGATGCATAACCCAGGATAAATTCCACATCTGCCTACCGCAAACGAGTATAGGCTTATTCCAACCACTCGTATCCCATACAAACCCATTGGCGCCGCCTTCAATTAGCCGTGCACCACTAGTCAGCACCAGGCACAATTGCGCCTCTAGCAAAACTACCTTCATCCCTCGGTCAACCAAACCAATCAGCACACCGCGAAGCCAAAGCAGATTAATCAAACCCATAGTTCGACCAAAATACAACCGTGAGTAAACACACTTTAACATCCAACCAGTGGATGAGATCCGCACCAACTGGTAGTCGCCCAACTTCATGGATTCGTCACCAAACAACCATCTTCCTTCCTTACTGCCACCACAAACACTTTGTGAACCCAAGCTCGACATTGCCTTGATGCACGTCTCACTCCTATGTCACCTATCACCGGGTTGGGGACAAAGCCCGTCTGGCTAAACCCTAGGACACCGATGAGGCCAGAAGCTACTGCCGATGAGACCCAGAATTGTCAGACGAGCAACAACAACAAAGAGGGTTTTAGTATTCGATGCGGCACGTTTTCCTATGCTAATGGAACCGTTGTTGGTCAGTAGATATCGGCAACATTTAATCAATTTTTTGTGTTGGGTTTTCACAAGAACATTTTTTGTCAACTTTATAGTGCAATTACATACTCACCATTCATTGGACCACTAATTAACCTTTGATGGCAGTGTTTGTTTTTATGCCTGAAAATAGAGTAGCCAATACGTAAGCTAGCACACTTAATAAGCATCACCTGCCTAAAATTTATTTAACGACAGACCATTGTGGTACATTGCTCGAGAAACAAGCTAGATTAAGCATCATATCACTTGCCTACAGTGGCAGAGCTACATGGAGACGAGGGGGGTTGACCCTCCTGAAAATTTGCTATATATTTATTAGTTTGTGCAAAATACATAGAGAACTGCTTTAGTGCAGTGGGAAGTTAATGTTTCCATGTTAGTGGAGGAGCTGGGTTGTATTCGTATTCCTAGGCCATCACTATATTTCTTTGGCTATTTTTTACTCAAACTTCCTTTTCTATTCTTTTCTTTTCTGTTATTTTTTTCAGCTATTTGAACTTAAATTCTCTTTTCTTCTGCTTTTCTTTTACGATATATCAAAATAAAAATCAATGTTCATATTTTTTTTCTAATTTTTTGTCTATATGTTTATGCACTTTTTTTGTGAGTATTTTTTTCACATAATTTTGTGCCCCCAGGATCAAATCTTTGTTCCGCCCTAGCCTGCCTATAATCTACTTGGCTCTTATCGAAAGTTATCATATCAATTATGATCTACTCCAGAAACTATATATGAGAACACATGATCTGAATAATTTCATTTGAATTTTCTCAAACGATCTCATAGTTTTTAGTTTTTACAAATTCTTTGAATGCAAAAATCCTCAAATGGTCACTCATGTTTGTTAAATTACACTTTAGTGACTTAACATTTGAAATTATAATTTTGGTCACTTAAGTTATGCTAAATGGAAATTTTGGTCACTTAACTTTTAAAAGTAGAACTTTGGTCGCTCAATTTTATGAGGTGTGATGAAAGATTAAAGTTATACTGTTAAAAGTTAAGTAACTAAAGTGTCTCTTTTATCAAACATGAGTGACCAAAATTATAATTTCAAAAGTTTAGTGACTAAAGTGTCTAATTCATCAAAATGAATGACTATTTTAAGTCTTTTTCCTTCTTCGAATAACTAATTATGTAATGCTTAAAGTGGTCGATCAATCACTAGCTGTTTGATCTTGACTAACTGAGTGGACGAGTACGCTCCATATATCTTGATGAAGATATCGGGGATATGCTTTATCCGAGACGTTGATCTACAGTAAAATCTCGATAAATGAATATTCGATAAATTAATAACCTCTTTAAAGTAATATTTTTTTCCGGTCACAACTCGGGACTAGTTCATATTACTAGCAACCTCGCTAAATGCATAAGATAATTTTTTTTTTCTAAATCCTTTAGGTCCCTATGGATATAGAAAATAATAATTTAATTAAAAAAATATATTAAATTTACAAAAACATATAAAAATTGAATTTTCGGCTAAGAATTTCTATTTTCTAGAACATATCAGCTATATCTTGAAAAAGACCCTGTTGTACGTAGCATGTTTCTTTTTCGCATCTATGCCAAATTTAACTTCGTTCTAAATCTTTTACAATGCGTGCACCACATTTGTTTAAAAGAATTCATTTTGAGTTGAAAGAGGATGTTTTTCTTTATACCCGCGCAATGCTCTTCTCATATCATCAGTTAACGCAGATGTTTTTACTCTCTTCAAATGCGACTCCATGAAAGAGTAGACTGAGATCATATACTCGTACCTCTATAAAAGTTTGATTTATGCTAGTTGATTCTCCCCATAAAGAGGTATTTAATTATAGGCCTTATATTGTAGTAAACTTGAATTTAAGTAAAAAAAAAACATAAACTGACTACGAATCTGATATATAAATAAATTTTATTACTAAATATAATTTAAGTACAAAATATCTAAAAGACCTTGATAAATTAATAATTTATTATTTTATTGATAAATTAGTAAGTTATTCATTTATATATAAAATAATGATTTTATCCGGTCCCGAAGTGATTTATAGAGATTTTACTGTATGTTTAAACAAAAAAATTAAAAGCTTCGATCTTCATTAATTTTACGGCTTAGCTACTAGTTTGATCAACTACGTACTTCAACCTCCATATATAACATAACAAGAACATTTGTTTGTTCTTTGGCACATATATATGCAGTTGCATGCTGCAGTGTTGATCTACGACAATGCAAGCAATTTCACACAGCCTAACTTCCGAAGACTGCATGCATGCTGGTTATATCCCTTTTACGTACTCAAAGAAAACCGAATTCGATCTTGAACCCTTTTCACATGCTTAGCTTGTTGCTCGATCACAGAATCACCCATACATATCCGGTTATTAATTAAGATTGATGATAATAGTCAATTACCCTACGTACGTACTCCGATGATCCATCACCTTCATTCTTATCTTATACGTCCAGTTAACTTTCCAAGTGAAACAACTGTTGGTTAAATACCTAACCAACTAGTATTTAACCAACTAATCTTTAGTTCCATGCCATGCCATGACATGTGGCTATGGATATATACACTTACAAACCCAGTTCATGAGTATACGGCTCTTGGAGTTTACCCGAAGGCTCATACTTTATCTAATTAGGATTACACATGTCAATCGTTGTGTGAGATGCCAAAATGTACAAACCAAAGCAACCCAGGTAGATATATCCTTTTACCAAATGCATGATCGATTATTGGCATCGATCAGCTAGTGGAATGTTAATGAATCATGTAGCCGCATTTACATTGCTCCGATCCCCAAATCCTGACTGGTCATTTCAGATGACATAAATCAGTTAAGGGTTAATGCCATTCTCCTGAGATTTACGAGCCTTCCCTGACAATCTTACATGCAATGTTTTGAAACGCAGAACATGAATCTGACAGGGGAATTCGATAGCCTCATATACATGATAAATATGTATGACGTGAAACGCTTAAATTTTTTAAATAAATATTTATGTTGAGAAATTTAATAAACATAAACTTTCAAATTTTAAAGTCTAAAAAAATTCAAAGTCTCAAGTATAAACATAAATATTAGATCAACTCAATGCTTCAAATTCATCATCTTTGTTCAAGCTTGACACAGTACTCATTAGAGATCGATCGACATCTACAGTAATATCATTTATAGAATGATCTTTATTTCATTTAAATTTGTAAACTTAATTTATTTATTTTATCAATAAAACAACGTTATTTTGACAAAAAAAATATAAAAAGGGGTAGATTTAATTAAGCATTTTTTGCCCATTATTTTTTAGCATTTTAAGCTTTTTGCCCATAATATATTAATATGGGGGAGCTGATATATATTGGCACTCCCCTCTTCACTCAAAAGTATTATTGGGACTCCCTTTTGAGTTTTAATCAATTAAAATATATATATATATAATATACTTGTTCCTCTTTTATCCTCTTCTATTCTATGTTTGTATATATATTTTTTCTTCCTTTTTTTTTTTGCTCTTCCCCTAATACGTTGGTCAAATTAAGTTTGAAACCAAACCACAAGAAAATTAATTATAGATTTTACTCTCCCAATACCATAAAAACTATTATCCAAAATGAAAATACTATAGAATCTCTTCCCAATATAATGAAATATATCAAAACTAAAGCAAGAACTACACTTTTTAACTCACAAACTTGGTTAGCTAGCTTCGCCTAGCACTTCGTTCATTCTAGCATAATTTGACCAATATGTCAAAGTCGAGCAAAAAAGAATACATGAAACTGAAGAAAAAAATGGAAATGTAGATAAAATGAGGGTATTCTGGAACCATAGAAATTATATGTTATGAATTTGAATTAAAATAAAAAAAGGAGTCCTAATAGTAATTTTGAGGGATGAGGGGAGTTCCTCAATATCAACTCCCTAATGTAACGCGACTTTTTTTAAGTCTAACCTTAACGTGAAATAACATATACTAGCTTAACCACCCGTGTGTACACACGTGTTAAATCAGATCAATCACTACTCTATCCACTTCTATGACAGTTTTTGTTGGACAAAATTGTTGTTCACCTTTTTTTTTGTCTCCCGCCTGGTTTTTCTTTTCTTTCTCTTTCTTTTCTAGTGCATTACAATACTACCCTCCATTTATATCTTCTGTTTTTTTTTTCTTGGGGCTGCTTTTATTTTTTCATAGGGATATTTTCAGGTTTCCATAATTTGGTATGGGATGACACCAAAAGCTACGCTTGGCTTTATATTATAACATATATGTAGCCTTTTAAAATATTACTTATACGTACTGCATTTGTTATCGTAAGTAACCACAAACTTACAAAGACGACGGTAAAAGTTGACGTGTTCGAATATTAATTGGTCTACACTATATATAAGAGAATATAATAAGAGAATATTTATCTCAAAAGATCGATCATATACGTCATATGTGTTAACCCTAGCTAAGCTTTCGGCAAGCAAGTCACAAAAGATAGAAGTTGCCTAACTAATAATGAAAACGGCACTGGAGCAAATCGACCGTTAATGGTCTTAAAAATATAGGACAAGCAAATGAAGTCAAAATTTATGGAGGGAAATATTGTTTTCTAATTTATATTCCAGCCCCATCCTCCTCTATCCAAACTTACCAGAAACCCCAGAAAAGTAAACTGATGCCAACGTACTCAAAATCTTTCGTGAATTGTAAGGTTTACTACCATGTTCTTGTGTCGCACGCTTTCGATTGGAGGCTTTTGGAGCTAAGCTGCCTATTCAATCAGCAATGACACCATGTAGTAGGGCAGGCATGAGTGCTTTTATATAACGTACCGTACCTTTCCATATATATATCACTAATATCAGATATAGTTCCTTAAGCATCTCCAATAGTGGATTATTTTTTGAATTTAAATTCAGTCAAAAATTAAATGTAACAAATTATAATATAATAACTTTTCTTTCAATAATAAAAGTTATTTTTAAGCTTTATTGTGAAAATAAAACGTTGAAAATATTAAATTGATAAGTTGACAACTATAACTTTAAAGCTCATTTATCTTTCCATTTGTTAAATATAACTTGAATTTTTAACATAAAATTATAAATTACTTAATTTTAAGATAGCTGTTGGATCAATTTTTAGTCAAAAACTAATTAAAAATCAAAAAAAATTAACCATAGGTATCTGTTGAAGATGTCTTTATCCATCTGTTAAATCAACTTGTGATCATTATTGACCAAATAAGCTATCATATATGCACAAATCTCTAAGACTCTAACATGTACATAATGGGCATATATACATGTTTTGTTCAACATTGATTTGTATTCGTTGTATAGTGTAATGTCATGTCATGTTGACCATGAAGCTCGGGAATGTTCAATACGTAATTTAATTAATTTTTGTATGACATAAGCAACTTATCATAGTATCGTAGTTTCTGCACAGATTTTGAAATTGAGGAAATTACGCAACATCAATCATGAAACATATGTATGTATCATGTATGCAAATGGCCGGATGTATGCTCTTAATACAAGTATATATTATACTATATGCTTGCATGCATGGGCACTCCCTTCTTTTTATTAGAAAATAGAAACATGCATGATCGAGTACGTACGTAGCAGCCTTTGATGTAAATACAAATTATTCAAGTCGGTGTATGTTAATACTAATTACTGGAGTTTCAATTCTAAAACGTACCTTGAGCTAATTAAGAAATTCAGAATCATAAAGCCTCGTGTCGAAATTGTTCTCTATAATTAAGGAATTCATTTCTCTTGTTTATGCGAAGTTTATATGTATTGAGGGTTTAAATTCAGAGAGTGCATGCATGGAGCAAATTAAAGTCGCGTCATACACGTAAAGCAAGCATTTCGTCTGAGTCTCTCAAATGCTACCATACCTGAAAGAACCAAATCGATCGAAGATGACATGACAGTACTACTGCTAGCAAGTCTGCTACACAAACCAATTAACCGCCGCCTTCTCTCTCTCTCTCTCTCTCTCTCTCTCTCTCTCTCTCTCTCTCTCTCATGAGCTCCATCATATAGCTGTCTATAAATACTCAAGCTCATCATCACATTCTCTTCATCCCACATTTCTTGAGTATCAAACCAATTATTCCATACATCAACGTCCTACAATACCTCATCAATCAGCTAAATTTTCAGGGTCGACTATTAGTCTGCTTCTCCATCGATCTTTCGCTCTCTAATTCAAAACAGAGAAAGAAACAATGTCTACGCTGAGACATCTATTCTCTCTGTGTATTGTTTTAGCTCTCTCCTTTGGTGCTACTTTAAGTCACAGCAGTACTAGTTTCCAGAAGAGCTCCATACTTGAGAGTAATGTTGATGAAGTGGCTGATAATCGTGAAAAGTTTGGGTTCTATGATTCTGGAATGGCGCATCCTTCATACATGAGCATACTCGAGACTCCATCCAAGTTCTCTGAAGCGGCCAAGCTTCGAACTCAGCTCTTCAGAACATCATCTTCTGTTAAAACCTTCAGCGTCGATGACTTTGGCGCCAAAGGAAATGGAGCGGCCGATGACACACAGGTACTCATATGTAACAAGTAGTTTAATTACATAATGCATGCATCTAACAAGTAGTTTCAAAATTAATTAATCCATGAGTTTTCTATAGATGTCTCAATTGTACATATATATGGGTTTGTTTCAGGCATTTCAGAAGGCGTGGAAGGCAGCTTGTAGCTCCAGTGGGGCACTTGTTCTTCTGGTGCCACAAAAGAAGAACTATCTTGTTAAGCCAATCACATTTTCAGGGCCATGCAAGTCTCAGATCACAATGCAGGTATATACACTCAAATTGGTTCACAAGAAAATTCACACGGATACAATAGTATTTTGGTCCGTATACAAATTTTTTACATTGTGGATGTATAGAGTATCGACTACATACATCAGATTATGAATATTATGAAGTAATTTGGGGCTGATTATTTGATTGGATATGTATCAGATAGATGGAACCATAGATGCATCTGATGACAGGTCAATCTACAGCAAGGATCTGGATCACTGGATCATGTTCGACAGCGTTCAAAATCTGATAGTTCAAGGTCCCGGAACCATCAATGGCAATGGTCATATCTGGTGGCAAAACTCTTGCAAAATAAAAGAAACTAAGGTAGCAGACAAACCCTGTACGTATGTTGCTTCTCTATATATATGCATCTTAGAACTTTTTTACATCCTTGCTTTACTGAAATTAAAGCTGCTAACTAACTGACTGAGGTTAATTACTTGTTTTAATTTGCAGCCCTGCGGTACGCATGCACCTACGGTACGTTAACATTTTGATTTTCCTTTGGATACAATCTAGTCGATTTAATTAGCAAGTGTAACAAGTTTATTAGTTTCAAAATTAACGATCTCCAACTGCATGCTACGTACAGGCTGTAACATTCTACAAGTGCAATAACTTGGTGGTTAAGAATCTAAAGTTCCGAGATGCACAACAAATGCACATCAGAATTGAAAGTTCAACCAATGTTCAAGCTTCATATCTTACGGTAACTGCGCCAGAGACTAGTCCTAACACCGATGGTATTCATGTTACAGATACTCAGAACATCACAATCTCAAACAGCATTATCGGAACAGGTACGTACACAAATAAACGTGAACTAATCAATTAATGACGACAAGAGATTACCAACTATATATGCGTAATTGTTCTAATTAATATGCAAACATTTTTACTTGTTTTGAAGGTGATGATTGTATTTCTATTGTGGATGGATCCCAAAATGTTATAGCCACCGGCATAACCTGCGGACCAGGCCATGGAATCAGTATTGGTAGCCTGGGGAACGAAGGATCTGAAGACCATGTTTCGAAAGTGACCGTGAATGGAGCTAAGCTTTCTGGAACTACAAACGGAGTTAGGATCAAGACATGGCAAGGAGGCTCTGGGATGGCAAGTGACATTGTTTTCCAGAACATAGTGATGAATAATGTGACTAACCCCATAATCATAGACCAGAATTACTGTGACACTAGTGATGGAAAATGCAAACAACAGGTAATTAACCGTCTCTTTCAAACCCAAGTACTATTTCCGGGTTTAGCGACAAGTTTTGCTGATAAGTTCTGTTGATATATTTCAGAGCAAGGCAGTGAAAGTGCAAAATGTGTTGTACCAAAACATCAGAGGGACTAGTGCTTCAGACGACGCTATAATTTTCGATTGCAGCAAGAGCATTCCATGTCAGGGTATTGTGCTACAGAATGTTCAGCTCGACAAAGAAGCAGAATGCAACAGTGTGAATCTGGCTTACAAAGGAGACGTCTCCCCTCGATGTTCTTGAAAGTTGATAGAGAAAAAATTAGCTAGCTAGCTAATTATACCGAGGAAATGATGAAAATTGGCTCTAGTAGTTGTAAAGATATACGATTCGATACCATGTTGATAAATAACTTTGATACTGTAGATAATTAGTTTGGAATTTATACTAAAGAACTCAATAAATTTATTGAATCTTAAAGCATTGGAGATGTTAGGCATCTCCATTGTGAAAGAAAGCTCGATCACTAGTTGCAAGTTTGCAACGGATATATTGTATAGGCTTGTTTTGAAAGAAATCATATCTAAAGAAAAGAAAAATTACCCTTGATGTTATAGATTACATGGAAAACAAGATCTTCCTGCACAGCCCCCTTTGTAAATAATGGCTACTTTTATATAATCCCATCATCCGTGTGACTGTGGGAGACTACAGCAAAAAGATTTACTTATATATATACAGTCCATTCCACTAAGATATATCTTTTTTTTGTTATTTTCAGGTATAGGACATTAAATAAACTTTTCGATCATATTTTAACATCTTCGCCGTCCAATTATTAGGTCTATATAAGTAGATCATTCCTGTAAATTTTCAATCAAAATAGTGATCACTAAGGTATCAAACTAGATTAAATCAATGGACGGATCAAATTTGTCAAACCCGAACTGTTAATACTTATAAACTTCAATTGCAGTTTTGAATACCTTAACGATCACCATTTTGGCTGAAAATTTACAGGTTTGATCTAAACATTAAGACTTAAGATATGAACGGTGGAGATGGTAAAATATGATCGAAAAGTTGGTGTAATACCCTATACCTGAAAATGACCAAAAAAAGGTATACCTTAGTAGAAGGGTGTTGTGTATAATATATATATTTGTGTGTATGTGTTTATATTTGTATGTGTGGTTATCTGAAGGGTTCTATAGGAGCAGACTCTTCAAGAAAAACTGCAGCCTCAAAACATTCAGCAGCTTCGGATAAAGCCGACAGGGAACCCTGGGATTTGTAAAGTAAGCCCAGATTATACCAAGCGGAATGGTTCATTCTATCAAGCTTTAATGCCAGCATCAAAAAGCTTTTGACAACGGCTTCTGTGTTACCAAGCCGTCTGAGAACAATAGCTATGGAGACCAAGCTTGGTATATGGGACGAATTAACATCCAAAGCCTGTGAAAAAACTTCCAGAGCTTCCTTATAGAGGCCCTTACTTCCATAAAGTACACCTGCAGAATCACCATCCATTAACAAAATACAATATGGGCTATGCACCAGCAAAAGTGCTTCCGCAAACTATTCACAGATCTCTTATAAATTCTTTTGTCAGATTTTAGCAGATAGTGAAAACTGGAATGCATAAGAAAAACTAAGTGGATGATGGAAAATGCAAACCAAGAGATAGTCTGAATTACCTGTGGCATGGCATCTAGTTGCAGACAAACAACTAACAGCTTTAGATTTGGTAAGACACATCTCGGCATCTCTCCATTGCGAAAGCTTTATGTATACATGTGCCAGATCATGCCATACTTCCAATTCTAAACTTCCATCCATAAGTCTATTATTCTGTCATCAAGAAGACAACGACTTTAATTGCATGTAAACTATGTAATCTCCAATTTTGCATAGCAAGTCACAGTAAAGATGTCTAAGGTACAAGAAACTGTTATTACAGAATTAATCCAATACACTTGTACTAGGGGCTATGAAAGAGATTATCCATTGTAAAATCTACAACCAGGGCTATGCTGAGAGCCTCTATTCCCTTTTACTTAACTGTAAACCAAGAGCGCCATCACATTTTGTAACATGAGAGATGCACATCCATCACTCTCTTTTCCTCTTTCCTAGTGAATTCTGTTTAAATCTAATAACTCTCGTACAGAATTTTCACAGTCAACGTACAAGTAAAGAAACATCAACTCCCGCTAAAACTAGAGTTGAGAGTGTTGAGTGGGTCTGTCCTTGGGAAATGACTGTTATAGAGGAAAAAAGTAGATGAAAAAATAGATAATTAAAGACCATATTTCTTAAATAAAATTATTCGATATAATATAAAACAGTAATTATATAATGAGTAATGGACCTTATGGAGCTTCTTCCCGTAACAAAAGTTCTTATTCTGAACTTGAATAAGAGCAAGAATCTGAGTGTATGTTTCAATGGCACGTCTAAGCTGACCCTCTGCGAGTTGTAGTTTGGCTTTGGTTCGCAGTAGTTCTCCTTGGTCCCATTTCACTGTCTGATCCAAAGCACCATCTATGATTGTTTCACCATCCACGAACCGTTTCTGAGCCGATAGTATCCTGCTCAGCAATAACCAACTTTTACAGTTAGATCCACCTTCCAGATTTAACATTTGCTTTGCACAGTCAAGTGCCGCATCCAACTTCCTCTGCTCAGCATATTCTAGACTAAGATGGTAAAGAATAATTGGATCCCTCATTGCTGTCATTTTCCCAGCAGTTTCCAGGGACTTAAGTGCCTCAGCCTGTCTTGCCACTCTCTCACTATCAGAAGTGGCTAATTTAGAGTGCACCGAAAGTGATATGCCCAATAAACAAGTGGCAGTAGCATTTACTTCATCACACTTACCATCAAAACTTTCAATGGCTCTCCGAGCGAAACCTACCCCTTCTTCGGCATAAATGGGGTTTTCTCCACATATCTTTGATGCCACCAACAAAGCTGGAAAGCACATTGGATCCTCTCTACTACTCAATAACTTCCTCAGAAGATTTAAAGCAACTGAATCTTCACCTGCTCCATAGTAACAGAGCGCTAGTTTGTGATATCTCTCTTTCTGATCAACTAAACCAGGTAGCAGTTCTTCAAATTGAGTAGCTAAAGCCTTGGAATCCCCAGAAACAGAAAGAGCAAATGACAGATGATCCAAGATTGATGGATCCCACTCAATTCTTTTGAGAGAAACTTTCCTAAGTAGTATCATTAGCAGAAGAATAGCCTCTTCTATATTGTTCTTTGGTGCAAATGAACTATCCATTTGGAAGCGGAGGTTTGGGGGGCTTGCTTCGTCTCCAGAGTATAAAAGAAAAATGGCGAACTCTTTTTGAATCTTTGCAGTAGTTTCTATATCAAGGTTCCAATGACTAAGTAACGCCCGTCGGTATGACTGGATAGCTTCATGCTGACAATCAGCAAATTTCCACAATTCTGGGAGCAACTCAACACTCATACTTACAATATCATGCAATTTACAGTCACCGCCCAAATTTTGAGGCAGGCCGCCAGGTAATGAAGATTCAACGGTGTCGAGAATAACTTGGCAAGATTCAGCAGCTTCTGCAAATATAATAAACGAAGATTAAAAGTCCATGCAATCATGTCATACAATGTAGAAAAAGCTCAAAAGCTCCTAACTATGTTTTCCCATCCTAAGTAACACAACTCAAGATCATGGTGTAAATTAAAATATCAGTTCCAGCCTATTGAAATCCCATTATTACTAGATGGCTTAAAAGGGGGTTCTGTCCATACAAAACTAATAAATTGACCAATAATTAAAGGAGCGCATTAAAAAAAATTAATGCAGTTTCAGATAAAACAAATGAATACGATACTAGACTCTACAAAGAGGAAATGTGTTACACCAGCATAATATCAGTACCTTTAAGCCTGCCAAAATTCTGTAATGATTTTGCTTTAAGAAATATTGCTTCCAGAAGTAAACTAACAGAACTTAAAGACATGGGTGGGGCATCATAACTTTGAGAACGTCTCCTATGATGCCGTTCGCCTGCTCTAGCAAGGGTGACTTTTATCTTCGAAGTCAGTGCAGGTATATCCATTCCTTCAAATACATGTAATGCAACTTCTATGTTTCCTTTACGATATTCACATCTTCCTAACAATGCTCTAGCTTCCTGCAATTAAAAGATTTTCATGTTTAGTATACATGAAAAACTGTTTCGATCACAAAGACAGATACTGCATTTGCAGCCGATGGGCTCCTGATCCAAGGGATTCTTTTCTATCCTGACATAAAATTCAAGCCTTTTTAGTGGCTTAATTATATCAAGTAGTCTCCAGAGCTATCTAGTTTTTCGCCTAGAGGGGAGGCCATCATAAATGCATGGGAAGGAACTAAAATATGGCCACAGAACTCAACAGCCTTAATCTATGGATATTGACCAGACTTAAGCCAGAAAGGTCTGTCTGTGCTCAGTTCATGATGGAGACAAAAAGATTCTCAAAGGTTCATATCCACATCTTGTCTAACAATCAATTTATCATATACAATTTTCATATAGCAAGCCAGCAACACAGAGTGGATTCGATCACAATAAACTTTCATCAGTGATCTCTACAGAAAAAATTATATAAACTTTTTAATTTTCTTTGCGATGTCTAACCACTAGCTTACAGAAACAAGAAGCTACAAAGGGAAGTTCAATGAGGACAGATGACAGCAGTTTTCATGGCAAACAAACCTCGTAGTTCAGACCACCGCTCTCCCGCAGAGATGTTTCAGCTTCTTCAAGATTAGTGTGTATCCCATTGGTGATCGCAGCAGCTCCTGATGAAAAATCACTTGTCTTCCGTTCCTTGGTAGCAATGGGTTCACCATCCGAGAAAATCAATTCGTCTCCTGCTCTCAACTGCTGCTCTCCTGAGCAGAGACAGTTCATCATTTTTCCAAAGCCCCCCGAGCTTCTACCCCTGCTCCCCTTTTCACTTCTACTCCTACTCATCATGCTTCCTTGTCCTCCAAACTCTTCAACCACACAGCAAATCAGAACCTTTATACATGTGAAATTAAACATCCTCACTACAATAAAACTCAACAGATTAAGGTAATGAACAAAGTTAATGAAAAATTCCTAATAAGCATGAAACAGAAGTAACCGAGACGAAAATTCTGCATGGCAAGATCAAAGAACCAGAAACCCAATAGGGCCCCAACTTCAAAATTGCAATTAGCATCCAAATTCAACACAACCCCATTGATGAATATACATAAAGATACAAACTTTGATGACGAATTGCCCAAAACCAAAGGCAAATGAAATTCACAAACCCTAGAAACCGACCGAACAATCAATGAATTGTGTTTGTATAAATAACCGAAGAAAGCAATCACCTTTGGTTTTTGCAACCCAGAAAAGCAGAGGCCCAGAGCCCACCTGGCATTATCAGCAAACAAGACCCATCATCATCATCATCATAAGTTTTCATTTTTCAATTTAAAGATGAATACTTTGAATCTTTCTTTACCTGCGGAGCTTTAGCCTTTTTTCAGGGTTCACGAATTTGACGACGACGTCGTATTTGCCATGGGAAACTGGAAAACGTGAGCTTGAAGATTTGATTCTGTCTATCTAGGGGTTAACAAATTTGACGACACTGGGAATAAAGAAAGAAATCGAATTCGGGGTTTTCTCGGGAGTTGGGAAATTTCTTTTACTCCGGTCCCACGTGTCTGCTCTTACCGTCGTGGCTGAAGATGTTTGCTCGCCACGTGGAACGCTGGTTAACGGTTTTAACTGTTTTCTGTAAACAGTACAGGTATTGTTTTCCATGTTTTTAATGAATGAAAATTCTTTCGGTGCACGCGCACCGGGTGTAAGAATATTGATTATTTAAAATTTAATCTCAATCATTCATTCAATCAAATCAACTATGTGCATTAACATTGAACTAACATTATTAAAAGAATTTTAAAAATAGATAACTACATATAAGGTCTGTTAGAGACATTATTTTCCTAATAAAATCATTTAATAATTTTTGTACAAATCAGGTCATTTTTACCTTTTTATTTATTTTTTTCACTTTCTAGTTTTACCCTCGCTTATAACATATGAGAGAGAGTGAGAGAAACCGAGCAGATGAGAGAGAGTGAGAGAAAGAGTGATCCAAACGGAGGGGAGAGAGAGAGAGAGCGATCTATAGAGAGAAAGTTGAACCAAGCTCAGATCCCGACAAGAGGAAGATTCAGGTGAAAGAGAGACACAAAACTGGACATCACCAACGGCGAGAGGAAGCTCTGGTGAGACGAAGATTCTGACGAATTTGAGATTTTGTTGCTGTTATGATACGGGTGAGGTTTCGATTATTCGTTTCTGTAGATGTTTTGTGTTTTTTGTTGTTCAATCTTGCTTTGTTTGAGATGTGATTTTGAATTTCCATCTCGCACTTCAATTTCGGTTTTTCGATTTAGTTGATTTCATATTCTGGTACTGTTTATTATGGATCAATGCATCATAGTGATAGTACTGTATGGTTGTTGTTGTGATTTATGTGTTTGTGTGTGCTTGATGTTGTTGATTTGTGTTTTTTTTACAATTAGTATAAAGTATGAGATGTAACAGTACTACCTGTGTTGAGTGAACACACTACTGCAGGCCTCTGAGAATACTAGTTTGTTGTTATGTATGTTTCCTCCATGTTGTACTTAACAGTACTATCAGTGTTGACTGAACATACAATTGATGACTATTAAACATACTACTTCTGTTTTGTGAGCAATTCTCTTTAATTTGCAGATAAGTAGCTATGGAATTAGAGTTGTATGCGAAGCGCACCTATAACAACCAAACAATCATGTTCTTCCCTACTCCTACTACAGCTTTCTTTGATGTGGTGATTGAGGTGTCGTCACGTTTTTCTGGTTTGAGTCCGGATTCATTCACTCTTGATTTCTCATTACCACGTCATCCAAATTATATGTTATCCGATGATAGAGACTTGAAGTTGATGATGAAGACTATGATCGAACTTGGTGTAGCCTCTGTGAATATGTGGTCAAGGATTGTGGGCAAAGTGTGTATTTTTTTTGTTACTTGTAGCGTATGAAACTAATTACAGTAATACTACCCAACAGAGTAGCATTTGCAACAACCTGTGATAGTTTTCTGAGGACACTGTAATAGTATTATGATATAACTGTTATGTCATGTCTTTTTTTACTCTGTTGGTGTCTTCAAGTTCCAGCAGAGTAGTGTTTGCAACAACCTGTAGTAGTGTTTTCAACAACCTGTGGTAGTATTTTCAAAAATCTGTGGTAGTTTGTTGAGTAAACTGTGTTTGTTGATAAACACACTATAATGTATCAACATATTAGATCAGTACTTCAAAACATTCAATGTAGTTCCTTATTGTTAAACATACTACTGATATTTTTTATGCACACCACTACATCACAATGAAAACACTACTATTTGATAAACACTACATAAAGAAAGACTAATGTTGCTTCTCACATACAGTACTACATCACAACGGAAACACTACTATTTGATAAATACTACAAATGAACACTACTGTTGTTTCTAGTATACACTACAAATCACAACAGAAAACATTACTTCTGTATGATAAACACATTACAATGTTTCAGCACTAGATCACTACTTCAAAATATTCTATGTACTTCTTCATTGTTAAGCGCACTACTACATCACAATGAAAACACTACTATTTGATAAATACTAAAAACGAACATTACTATTGTTTCTGACACGCACTACTACGTCACAACATAATGCACTATTACAATGTTTCAACGCATTGAATCACCACTTCAAAACATTCAATGTAATTCATTAATGTTAAGCATACTACTGCAATTTCTAGTACACACTACTACATCATAACAGAAAGCACTGCTTCTATCTGATAAAACACACTACAATTTTTCAACACACTAGATCACTACTTCAAAACATACTACCGTTGTTTCACTTACACACTACTACATCACAATGGAAACACTAACACTATACTACTTGGACTTAAAGTTTTTGGTTGTCTTCTTGTTGTGTAGTCGAAATGCACGTCTTTGGTCGTCTTCTTCCTCTATCTGTTCCTCATAGCTTTGATCAAGGAAGAAGGTGACTTCCTTTTACTTGTTTGGCTAGACCGTATTTCTTTTTCGTTTTTTCTTCCATTTCTACCAACACTACCAGAAAAAACACTATAGCCGACAAAATCAAGAAAAATAGGCCGACGAAAAAATGGGGTTGTCGGCTATAATTTTTGGTTGTTGGCCATAGTATTATAGCCAATGATAAAAAAAAATTAAAAAAAAAGTCGTCAGTTTTTATCGGAAAAAATCGTCGGCTATAGTTTGACTAAAGCTGGCGAGTTTTTCGACTAAAGCTGACGACATAATAATGTCGTCAACTAAAGTTCTTTATTACAGATCTAGGCAGCAGCTCAATCATTAAAAAAAATCGGTATAAAAAAATATAAAACTCTCTAAAATCGTTGGGTGTTGTCGGAAGCATCCAAAATAAATTCGTGAAACTATATGCCGCTACATATATATAGGTACGTATATATATTTGTGTTGATTGTTGATTTTGAGTTGAGTTGAGTTGGTTTTGTGTTGAATTCAATGAAAAAATATATATAATTATATGTTAATTGTTGATATATATATAGTATGCATATATATATATGTTTTAATTTGTAATTAAGGAGTATAAGAATTAATGTAATTTGTAGTTTAAAGATATATATAGATATAATGATGAATTTTTAATTAGTGTATGTACATATATACAGTTGGAATTTTCAGGATGAACAAGAGTTCGATTTGCCTTCCAAAATGGGATCGAAGATATGACGTTGGAATGTGGAGTTTTGTGAAATATGTGAAGACTAATGCTAACAAGAACACAATTCATTATTGGCCGTGTACGAAACGTCATTGTCGCAGCGATTTGTATCGTTTTTCAATTGATATAGTATGGGAGCACCTGAACAAAAACAAGTTTTGGGATAAGTACACATGTTGGATTTATATCACGGTGAAACATCATCAGCGGGTCATCATGATCATGGGTAATTTCCTGAGAGGGTCAGTACATCCAATGACCCAACAACGAGGTTGCTCAACGATGTGTTTCCTTATGAGAGCAGTGTATTTGCTCAAGTACAAGATATCCTTGTCATCGTTAAGGGTTCCCCTGCTATTGAGCTAGTCCAGCAATTCCCTAAAGTTGTCAACACTGCCGGTATTAATAAGTACAACAAGTTGATTGTCTTCTAATAGACCCTGTGGTACATCGGGTGTAATAAGACTGTTCTTGAAATGGTCATGGGAGTAATAAAGGTCAAAGTGGAGAAAAAATTGAGTGTCAAGGCTGTTGATGGTTATATGGAGTTGATTTCTGCAGCGCTGCCTCCTGTCATCGTCTGCCTACCACTTATCGTAAGGTGCGATATATCCTGAAACATCTTCGTCTTACCTACATCAAAATCCATGCATGCAGATATTATTGCGTTCTCTTCTGGGATCAAGAGTCTGAAGGGAATGATCTTGAAAACCTTGATGCATGTCTGGTATGTCACATAAATAGGTATAAGTTGACTCTTGTAGGGAATAAGAAAGCTGTGAAGGTACTTCAGTATTTCCCGCTGGTTGATAGGCTAGAACAGTTGTTCATGTCTTCACACATGGCCAAAGCTATGAAATAGCACGCTAAAAGGGATTTTCGTGACGATGATACCCGTATACACCCTGCTGACGGAGAGGCTTGGAAGCACATGGTTAGAGAGTGTTCTCATTTTGCATCAGATGTCCGAACTGTTTGGCTCGGGCTCTCATCTAATGGATTCAACCCTTTTGGCAACATGAGTCTCCAATATAGTATATGGACAGTTATTTTGGTATCGTACAACCTTCCTCCATAGATGTACATGAAGAAGGAATACAATATGCTGACTCAGTTAATTTCAGGGCCGAGTTATCCAGGAAAGTGTCTCGATGTGTATTTGAGACCCTTGATTGAGGAGCTTTAAGTACCTAAGTAACGTTGGTTATCCCACTTATGACAAGTACAAGCATGAGATGTTCCATATGCATGTTATGCTTGTTGGCACCATCAGTGATTTTTCTGCCCGCGGGATATTGTCTGACAACGTTACCAGGGGATACAGGGCTTGTCCAGAGTGCATGACTGATGAGTGCGACAACCTTCATTGCAGGAAGATTATCCCGATACGTCATCGGTGTTGGCTTGGACTTGATCACCTATAACCGGAGGATGCCAAGGCATTTGATGGGACTGTAGAAAAGGATGTGCAACCCAGGAGATGGACGGGGGATGAAATTTTGGAAGTGTTGAATGAATACGATTTTGGGCAGCTCAGCAATCATCCTGATATAATGGCGGCAATACTTGACAGACCCGACATGTATAAATTCTGGACACACAAAAGCATATTTTGGGAACTCCTGTGCTGGAGTAAGTTTTCGATTAGGCACTACCTAGATGTCATGCACATTTTCTATGTGCGAAAGTGTGGTGGGCACAATGCTGAATTAGGAGGGGAAAACTAAAGACGACCCTAAGGCATGGATTGATCTGAGAAGAATGGATACATGAAAATATTTGTGGTTGAAAGAAGAGAAGAAGAAAAATGCCTCAAACTCCTTACACAGTCAAGCCTGAGCAGAAGAATGAAATTTTTAGGTAGATGGGTCATGTTAGGTATCCTTCAAGCTATGCATAAAATATTTGTCAGTGTGTTAACTTCTGGGACGATAAGATGTATGGATTAAAGAGTCATGACTGTCATATACTGCTTCAACGTCTCTTCCCTGTTTTCATTCGATCATACCTGCCCCGTCAAGTGGTGGAGCCGTTATTAGCGTTGTCAAAATTCTTTCAGAAGTTATGCACTAGAGAAGTGAAAAAATCAGACCTGAGGGAAATGCAACAGGACATCATCTCTATCATGTGCAAATTTGAGAGGATATTCCCCCAAAAAAAATTTGACATCATGCCTCACCTGATGATCCATCTTCCCAAACAATTATTGCTTACTGGTCCAGTACACTACACTTGGATGTATCCATAGAAAGGTACAATTCAACATCCAAAGATCAATATGTTTTCATATAAAATAATTTTTCAATAATCATCACATTTACTTTGCAACTTGATAGACAACTGAGGGACTACAAAGACTATGTGGCTAATAAATTCACACCTGAATGATGTATAGTTGAAGCATATCTTGCATCGAATGTGTAACTTACACCAAGTTGTATTTGGGAGTGTTGGAGGACCCTCCACAACATATCCCGGTAGATGAACCACAATTCAATTTTTCTATCATCTCTTATGATGTTGAAGTTTATGGACGGTTGCCAAATTCGTACAAGTTGGAACCATATGAGATAGTCATTGCCCACTGGTGGGTATTGATTAACCGTGCAGAAGTTCAATATTGGAAAGACATGCATCTTTACTGTCCAGAAGTTGACGGTGATCTTGAGTACCACAATAGGGAGTTTGCAAACTATTTTGACTTATGGGTACGTCTATATATATATATATATTTACTCCTATATATAATTCGCTATGTTCATATTTAAAGTTAATGGTTGCAATTATTTTTTCAGATGAACCATATACAATTTGATGGTCACCCAAGTTGGTCACACGAATTGAGGCTTTTGGCGATGAAACCGATAACTTCAAGAGTTTATCCGATGTGTAAGGTCAATGGCATGCAATTTATATGTGAACATAGAGACGGCAGATGGAGAACACAGAATTCTGGGGTA
The DNA here is from genome assembly GCA_946800695.1 of Geum urbanum. Taxonomy (NCBI): domain Eukaryota; kingdom Viridiplantae; phylum Streptophyta; class Magnoliopsida; order Rosales; family Rosaceae; genus Geum; species Geum urbanum. The sequence goes on along the minus strand of OX327007.1, from coordinate 40,099,984 downwards.
ATGGTGCATGATGGCCTTCATGGCATTGACTATTACGGTGTTCTTCATTTAGTGGTTGAACTAATTTATGGGGAAGGCATGACAGTGCACTTATTTAAGTGTAGATGGTTTGATACTAACTCTCAAAACACAAGGACCGATCAATACGGAATATTTTCAGTGAATACTGCTACAAGCTGGTATGAAGATGACCTTTTTATTTTTGCCACAACAGCCAAACAAGTATTTTATCTTGATGATCTGGTACACAAAGACGCGTGAAAAGTAGTTAACCATGTTTTTCCTTGAAATATATATAGTGCAACTATACTTGGAGAGACCGCAGATAATGAAGAGGATACTGCATACTAAGAGCCAAATGCAATTGGTATTCCTGAATCCTCTACAATTCACGTGAATAATGTGATACCGGGTCATGTGATTCAATTTTTTGAAGAACACGTTGAACTAATTGACGTTAATCCAAATGAAGACAACGAAGACTCCGGTGACGAGGAGCGGCACATATTACCAGAAATTAACTCGGACACCGAGGAAGACTCAAGCGATGATTCTGACTATGAGCCTTAGTTAAACAGGAATTTGTGTTAAACTTGTTTTCACACGAACCCAATTTTTAAAGTATTTTTACACTTCTGAATATAGCGATGATTCTGATTATGAGCCTTAATTAGTTAAACAGGTATTTATGTGAAACGTGCTTCCACTTGACACTAATTTTTCCAGCTATTTTCACGCTATACCCGACGACATTAACATATGTTGTCGGCTATCGTAACTATAGTCGACGACTTTGACATGTGTTGTCGACTATACTATATCTGATGATATTATACATGAAGATTGTTGGCTATGTTATGCCGACGATATTATACATGAAGATCGTCAGCTATACTATAGCCGACAACTTTTTAAGTCGTCGGCTACAGTTATCGCGTTTTAATCTCAGGTCGTGCCTCCTTTCGCACCCAAACCCTAAAACCGTCACTGCACTCCCTAAATCCATCGCTCGTTGCCGCTCGCCGCTGCCGCCAACCGACTCTCTCTCTCTCTCTCTCAATACTGTCTAGGGTAGTTTTTATTGTGATTTTGATATGGTTTAGGGTTTTGGATGTGTTGTGATTTTGATTTTGTGATGAAGTTATGGATGATTGTGATTTTGTGTGTTTAGGATGATTATGGATGATTGAGGGAATTGACTATATATTATTGAGTTATTGATGTTTGTTAATGGATTTTGATTGTGATTAAGGTTTGTGATATGTGTTATGGAGGTTATGATAGTGATGATGATAGGATTGTGATTGAGGTTATGTTAGTGATGATGTTAACATTGTGATTGTGGTATGTGAATAATATTGCGTATGCTTGAAAGTGTTGGATGCATGGTTATGTTATATCTGGTTAGATTGGTATTGGACGATTATATGTAATTGGTATTGCATATTTGATTAGGATTGTTATTGGCAATTGATTGTTGGTTATACAGTGTGGTAGTGATGATGTATATGTCTTGAAGTAAGTGTGTCGTGGTATTGTTTAGATTTGTTAATGTTGTCGTATGATTAAGTAAGAATGGTAATTGCAGATTATATGTATTTGCGTGATTTATGGGTGGTTTAATTGTAGGCATCATAAATTTGTTCGGCAAATGGAATAGGGGATCTTAGAAAGGAAATAGGTCTAGCACTGATAGTTCCGGGTCTCCCTCTATCAACAACTCGTACGCCACATTTGGCGGCCCTCAGTTAAGCTCTCGACACCATCAACTACTTCAGCAAATACCGTAGCAGAATGTAGTGGCCCACTCTCATTGATCACACAACACGAGGCAACTCTTCAATGAAGACGGCACCCCCATGCCCTCAACGGCCGGCTCTACGGGTCCCGTGCTTTCGAGTGCCCATATGCCTTCCATTACCCGGCATGCGTCTTCTCCCTCTACGGCTCAAGCTCCTTCTACCTCTCATGTTGGTGTTTCAGGTACCTCGTCATCGGGGGTACTAAATGGAACGTCGGCTATCCTCTTCATGCCTTAGAGCGTACCTACCCTGCCTGATGTCGATAACCACAGAAAGCCTATTCTATGAGAGCTCCATTACATCCACCCGCAAGAAGCATACGTCTATGTGTCGTTTAATAGACCTCTTTTTAGTGCGAGGGTAACAAACACATCGACGTCAGAATCGGGTAAATACCTTGGTTATTTAATTTGTAACTTATTCATAATTTGTATATTAAATTGGGTGCTCCTATTTTTAATCTTTTTACTTTCTCTATGTGACAGACGCCGGAGGCAACAAAAAAAAGACCAGAGGATGCGTCACCGACAAGCAACTTGAGAAAGACGTGAAGGATAGGGGGCCACTGGTCATAGAGACCAATCTTGATGGATCGGTGAAGTTGGGGCAGAAGGCGGTGTGGAGGTATTCCGGCCAAGTAGGAAGTATCATACGAGACAGAGTCTCTGTTCTGTGGGGAAAGTGGTCCTCGGTGCCACATGAAGTGAAGAACATGATGAACAATGCTATGTCAGGGAGTTAGTTAGGTATTCATTATGTATGTTTACCTATATTAATTAAGTCCTAACAAATAAATATATATATATTACCATAAATTGATACATTGCAGGTGTTGTTCGATGTTCGGGAGCACCTTAAATCCACCTGGGCAAATAAGGTTCAAGGAAAAAGGTAATGAGAGTTATATAATATATATTGAGATATTGTGGTGATCATTAGGGGTGGAATTCGGGCGGTTTGGTTCGGTTTTTGATAAAAACCAAAACCAAACCAGAAGAATTTCTTCGGTTCGGTTCGGTTCGATTTTTCAATTTTTGACAATAAAAACCAAGCCATTCGGTTCGGTTTGGTTTGGTTAAAAATTTCGGGTTTTTTTCGGGTTTTTTTTTCTTCAAATTATGAACAAACTTCACACAAAAAAAACCCTAATAAATAGGAGAAAATCAATTACTTTCAGCTTGTAAGATATTAACAAATAACAATAGCATAGCAATCCAAACATCAAATTCAAATTTTCAAGTTACACCATCAATTCCAAGTTTCTAACATCAAAGAAAACATTCCGCAAATAATATTTATAGTTCAGTTTCAAGTTTTTCAACAGTCCATAAAGCAAACAGTCCAGAAATTAAGAAAATAGCAAATTGATGCAAAATCTCAACAAAGTTCTAGTAGCATTTTGCCTCAATTTCCAGCACTATTTGATGAAATTCCAGCAGCTGATCTCAGCATAAGGCAGTTTGCACTTTGCTTCAATAAAAACCCTATTTTGATTTTTGAGTATTTTGATTTTTGACCATTTTCTCTTTAAGTTTTTAAATCAAAACGACACTGTTTTTCCTATTCACTCCAAAACGACACCGTTTTATATATGTTCGGTTTTTTCGGTTTTTTCGGTTCGGATTTTTTCGGTTTCAGTTCCGGTTCGGCTCGGTTTTTTTTTCGGTTTTCGGTTCGGAAGTCCCACCCCTAGTGATCATATATAGTCAATGTCTAACATTTTTGTTACATATATAGATACAAGGAGTGGAAAACTGAGTTGTGCTCGCATTGGCAGATGCATGGCAATGGTCGTTCGGGTACCCCCCCCTCCCGAGTTTATGTATAGGGAGTACGAGTGGCAGTGGATTATAATCACTTCAACAACCCACAATTTGAGGTATATATGTAACATCATATTTGTGTTTACTTGTATCCTATTTGGCGAAATTAGTTCATAATATTTTTTTAATATATGTTTATTCAACAAGGTCATTTCTAAAATAAACGCGGCAAACCAGGGAAAAAACACGAGTAACCATCATGTCGGTTCTAGATCATTTGCAAGTTATATGGACGAGGCGGCCAACTAACACCCTGAAGTCAACCGGTTCACGTATACGCTCGAGAAAACGCATCCTCAGTCTCCCGAAGATATTGTAAGTCTTATGCTCTTATAAATTAACATAATTACTTATATATGTATTTTGTCTAACTTTTTTTTATGTATGTTTGCTAATATATTATTTTGTTTTTCTTGTCAATCAGGCTAGAGTGCAGGAGCTGACTAAGGAGGTGTTGACTCAGATCGTGAGGGAGCGATGACCTGAGACTCATGATGGGGACATCCCCCAGGCCATCTCTCAGATTGATCAATTTGATGTGACGGTTGGGGCAAGGATCATGGGTAACGTTTCCCCCCCCCCCACGAGGGAACAATTACTACTGCATGGCTCTAGGACAGCTCGGTGATGGGGTATTAAAGAAGACACCCAGTTTCCCACGCAAGTCATGATCTTCCAAGACTGCTCAGCTACAGGAGCAACTGCAAAGGCAGACGATAGAGTATCAGAGACAACAGGAAGAGACTAATAGACGAATTACCGTCCAGCAGGCTCAGATGGAGGAGATGCAAGCTCATATGGCTTCCTATATTCAGGAAATGAATGCACAACTTTGGGCGCAAGGACTCCAAGTCTCGGACCCACCTCTGTTTCCATCCGTCCAGCGCCCTTTTGATGTTCCACATCGGCAAAAAGATCAGCAAGATGATGGTAGTACCCCTTATATTTTCCAGAACATAGATTTGGATAGCCCTTAGTTTATGTGTTTTCCGGGACAAGTATGATGTATCATACGCTTAAGTTTCATTATTAATTTGTGTTTGTTGGTGAATATGTGTTTTATTTTTATTTTATGTGTTGTTGACTATTGTGGAAATGGCAGGTTCTGGAAATAGAAATCCAGAATCTGTAGTTTTTTTCTTCTTCATAAATCAGCAACATTAGCCGATGACTTTAGTTAAAGTCGTCGGCTAAAGTGCTCACATAATTCGACGAGTTTCATACTATAGCCGACAATAGTTTTTCATAGTCGTCGGTTATAGTCAATGTTCAAAAAAAGGGTAATCTGCCGTGATTCATTTTGGTACTGATTACCGCTCAGCCGAGTACTCAGGGATTACTCGGGAGTACTTATAATCGCTATTTTTTAATTTTTAAATAATAAAATAATTATTATATATTAAATTAAAATATAAAATATCATTAATTAAAAGATAAATTAGTTAAAATCAAAATAAAATGTCATCAAAATGATAAAATTAATACAGGCATAACAATTGATAATTCAAAAATCAAAAATCAAAACAGAAATACACATGAATATGAATACATGACATTGGGTACTACCTACTGGAGTAGCTAATCGTGAAAATCTATCAACAATTCAACATAGCTACTGAGAGTTTTTAACAAGCATAGACGCATCGGCATAGCTACTGCCTACAGAATACACATGAATAACATTTGACATTTCAAGTTTTTAACTAGCTACTGGGAGTAGCTAATCCGCCAAATCGTGAAAATCTATCAACATAATTAATCAAAAACTACATAGACATTGTTGAAAGAATACAACTGTCAGTGCAACAACTATGAGATAAATGCTGCAGAAAAAATCGGCTCAAGTATCAATTTCGCCAAGTCAGTGCAACAACAAGTTTCTATTCTAGCTAATCTAACAGCACTGGAGCAACTCTTCTCTAACATGGTCAGCAGTATCTTCAAAGGTGCTATTGATACTGATTACGAATTATCTAAAGCTCACCCATATGGTTACCAACAGAAGGAGATTGACAGTTGTATATTGTTCATCCAAGAAGCCTCTCTTGGGCTCAGAGCTCTTTAATTATATGCTTCATACCTGGTCTTGGTTTTGATGTCTCATGATCAGGTACTATTTTTAGAACTGAGGAAACTATAACAACTTTCTGAGGATAATGTTTTTGAAGTTGTTTGGATAAAAGAGCTACTAGGGGAGCTTGTAGAGACCATTTTTCTTTGGATTTCAACTAACAAAGAGATCTGGAATACTTATGAGGAGAATATGGCATCCTCTCTCCTTTGAGAAGGTTTGTTGTTTATCTCCTTTCTTAAGCCTACGGAAGTGCTAGCGCTATGGTAGTTTTCCATTTCTTATTCATGATGTTTGTTCTTTAATTTCTTGTGTTGTTTATGTTTTCTACAGCAGTTTGTGTTGGATGTGCAATTTTTAGTTTTCCGTTTCTTATTCATGGTGCTTCTTAAGTTAATTTCTTGTGTTGTTTATGTTTTCTACAGAAATTTGTTTGGATGTGCAATTTCTAGTGGAAATCACAAATTATGGAGGATACTTCTCCAACAACCCATTTTTTCACATGAATATAATGAAATCGGCCTTTATTTCAGCTGGACTAGATCCTAGAAGGTTGAAGTTCTATTGCCATATGATGTTGAAATAATGAGATTGTGCCTCTTTTACCTACAGCTCGAGTCTCAGCCATAGGCATCTTATGTGAAGTACATTATTAACTATTTGTTTGATGCAGGGATATCAATGATGATGCATGGGCTATACATGCTGCTGCTGAAACGATCCAAAAGTTGCTAGACATTGAGAAGAAACTGAAGGCTTCCTGCAAAGAAGAAGTGGAGGACCAACTCATTAATGCAGCTGTCCTTTTTCCAGATGATGATAATTCTTCAGAGGAAGATGATGCAGCCACAGACGAACTAGAAGATATCCGCAATGCCGAATTAAAATTCTTCAACACAGAAGAATATAACAACCAATCCAAGAATGAGGCTAACTCTTTTCCTGAAGATGATAGAAGCTGTTTAAAGGGAGACGTTGAACCAGGGGAGGATGAAATAGCCTCATATATCGAAGAAGTTCCCTTTAATGCTCAATCAGTGTCATTGGATGAAGCTAACTCCTTTCAGGACATTGTTACAAACTCTTTAGAGGATAATGTGGAACATGAGGAGGATGCAGTATGATTATATAATCAAGAAGTTGCCTTTTGTGCTGAAACAATGGTGTCATATGATCAGGAAGTTCCCTTCATTGCCGAAACAAGGTCGCCATTAGGAGCTGAACCAAGTGAATCAAAGTATGCTACTGGTTCTTCTGAGAATGATGCCATAGGCCTGTCAGAGGATTATTTGAAATCAGAGGAGGACGTGGAAGCTGGATACCATCCACGAGTTGCCTTGAAGGCAGAAATAGAATCTGTGAATGAATCTTCCTCTGTTTCAGAAGTCCATAGAGATTCCGGTGAAGGAAAAAATACGAATATAACAGATACCTCTTTAGAGTCTGAAGATACTGGTTTGGAAAGTGCGCACAAAATGACGGTTGACATATTACAGATTGTTGAAGAAATTAATGTACCCACCGAGTTGATGGTCCCTGATGAGGGGAATGACATTCAATCTGAAGCCAGCGATTAGGTGTTGGATAATCTTTTGAGATGGAGACAGTTCAAGAGGACTTCTTCAGTTATCATGGAACCGTCGGAGTGTACAGCCTGCAGAGTCAAGTACTCATTCCGTACCGAAGTTCTTGGTTAGATCTTCTCCTTACACCAGCTTCCCCTTGGAATAGTGCAACATAGGCCTAGTGATCTGAAGGATATCACTTCTTCTTTTTTTGAGATGATATCACTGATTGCTTTGAGTAATACATTTGATATGTATAGAATGAGGCCCAGAGTCCAGTATCTTTATGTCTGGAGGGGAAAATGTTGGAATGCACCCAGCCTCAGGTCTATGAATTCATTAGACTTTTTCGAATATGTCACGTGTCACAATATAATTTATTGATTTTGTCAACTTTTCTCTTAGTTGACTGAGTTTATGATAAACACAGTCTAGAGATACTCTATACTCTCTCTCTCTCTCTCTCTGCAGAGGCAGTACGCCTCCTTGTCGTCGTCACCGTAGTCTCCTCGTTGACGATTTCCAACCTTGCACACCTGGGCTCGGCCTCCTGCTTCGCTTCGCTCGTCGTCGCCTCCAGGCCAGGGCTCAGCCTCCGACGCCTTAAGCTGCACTCCAGCAGTTGCATCTTGCCTCAGTCTTAGTGTTGCTAGCTTTTTCGTCTCGAGGCCGACCTCAGCCCAAAGCCTTGTCTTGAGATGCATCATTTGCCTCCTCAGGCTGAGGTGGACCAAACACCAAACCGTCTCCAGTCCCTCGCCTCTCGACCAAATGAAACAACATCGTTTTAATGTCTCCAAATTGGACAGCGAAGAAAATTCTTAAGAAAAATAATTAAAAAAAAGTTGGACGGTTCAAATCCACCCAAAAAAATTAAATTAGGTAAAATAAATTTTATTTATTTCATTCCTTTTAAAAATGAAAAAAGTAACTTAAGATTACGGGAAATTATATGACTTTTTTTCACTGAATCGTTTTTGTGTCTAAGTAATTGTAAAATTATCAAATACAAAAAAATCAAAAACCAAAATGTCAAATGCGTTGTTTGATTATCATTCATTAATTATAATAGTATATAATTTTTTAAAAATTCTACTAATAATTAAAATATTAAATATAAAAAAAGAACCGTACGATTAGATCTATGGATTATTTTATACATTCATAAAAAATTTGAACAATTTCGGTGTCCGTTTTGAGCTTGATCGACATAATAAACTTTAATTTAGAATGAAATTGTCGATTTAAAATTCACAACAATTTTAAAAAATAATTAGTTGTACAAAACATAAATAAAATAAAATACCCCAAGTTATTTATGGGGCATATTTTCAAATTGAATGTCTAATATTATGAAATCCACGAATTCAATGAATTCATGATGTATCGAGTAGTGGGGTATAACTTGGTAAATACATTGAACAAATATGATCATTTGAAAAGTAAAAAGTTGGATACAAATCAAATATGATAAAATGAACCGTAGGATAGGGACGTATAACTATTATATACGTAATATAAAATTTTGAGCTAGTTTGGTCATCATTTGGTCATTGATCCGCGTATTTTACTTTGACGGTCATTTATGCCCCTATCATCATTATATATAATTCACTATGATAAACGCTATTGTACATCCATTTGGGATTATAAAAAGTTATATTTGCATACAGAGGTACTCCTTACGATGCCTTAGACGCGAGGAGAGCAAAATTTGAATTACCAAAGTCACCAATAATGTAAGTTAGCGGAATTAAAATATAGGGACATATACAACCATTACGCTTAACCGAATGGATCAAAACCGAGACCATGCCGAAACTGGCTGAAATTTTAACCACATTGGTATAAGAGCATCTGCACCCATTTAGGAAGTCCTATTGGGTGAGGAATTCCTATTTCAGGAATTCTTGTCACTATTCATCAAATAGAATGTCTTATTCATGTTTTTTGCGCAGCAATGTAACAAATAGGAATTCCTATTAATATTCATCAATTGTAAAAAATTATTTTATTTAATTATTAGTAATATGTTCATCCAATAATTAGCCGACACATGTCATTATCGTTATGCCTTGAATCAGGTTTGTATGCCGGTAGCATACGAGGCCTCGCTATGTTTGAAGTTTAATCTTGTGTGTTTGCATTTAATTATGATTTAAATAAAGTGCGTTTTTATTTCTTGAAATTTTAAATTACATAATGACATGCCAAGTATATATTTATTTTTAAGACAAACTAAACTAATCACTAAAATCAAGGTTGCGGGGACGATAACAATTTGTAAAGCTTGCATCGCCAACTTCTTCTTCATCGTCATCTACTTGCTTAAGGATCTCTGCTTTCCTCTTCACGAAGTACCTCTTTGAATTTGGGGTCATAGCCTCAAAATTCATTGTCATGATCCTTGTTTCTTCCTCTCCTGCCCTCAATTTGTAGTTTTTCTCATCAAGCATTCGTTGATTTTCTTCATTTGCCTTTTGTCAATCGGTGAACATTTTTTTATTAGCCGCAATGCTCTTCAAAGTCTCATCTTTAACCTCATTCGTAGGTGTCATGGACTTCTTTCCCCCTTTCTTTTTGCTTCCTTCGCCGCCTTCACTCCTTGAGGTCTAGGCGGACTCGAAGTACCTTGAAGGTTGATTTGTGATGTTGGAACACTTTATCTTCATCCAAGTTGACGATATGAGACACTTCACTAAGGGGAGGAGTAGCTTCAAAGTTGGAATGGTAAGAAGGTGGAGTGCTAGTTTCGACGACTTTATTAGTAGGATGATCCATGACCGCTTCCCAACACGCAAAGTGCGTAAACTCTTTCTTTTTTTGCCCACATAAAACGTTTGAGATTTCCTTAACTACAAAAAAAATACGAGTAACGAATTAATATTTCACATTTTATATTTCATAAAATTAATTAAAATTGAGAGGAACAACATAAATAAATCCTTACCTCATCATGCAAATTTCCGCCAGATTCCAGATTTCTCCTTGCGTATGCAAGCGCCGCTTTCCATTGTGATAAGTTTGGGTTCATCTTACAAAAATGAGAGGTAAGTGCATTTTGGGTCCTAGGTTCCGCCCTCACTTCACCTTGACCCATCACCCAATTTTTTTGATAATTGGCATAGATTTTTTCCCACAATTTGTCAATCTTTTGCTTGTTGCCGAAGATAGGGCACACACTATGACGACAATATGATATGCACAATTGTACATCTTCGGAAATGAGCCAATTGGTGGACATCTTTTGAAAAAAACCAAAGATATTGTGAGAGAGAGAGGGAAGAGAGGAAGGAGGAGGATAATTTGTTGTGCACAAATTGGTGTGAAGTGTTTAGAAAAATGAAGGTAGTATTTATAGAAAAATAGTAGGGGGTTATTAGAATTTTTTGGGATTTTTTGAGATTTTTTGGGATTTTTTTCCGGAGTAGTTTTGGTAGTATTCGTTTGGAAATTTTCAGAACCAATAGTAGCCGTTGCCTTTGAATACTATCTGTTCGATTGCCTACTTATTTGAATTTGAGCCGTCCAGATTGAAGTAATTGTTGGCTACCATGCGGGCTGACAGCCTGCAACATGGCGGGCTATCATTGGCTCATTAAATCAGTTAAAAAAATATATACATTTTTACAGGCGTGTGTATTACACGCACACCATTCAAAAAAATTCCTTCCCGCCTGATGTTACCCATGTGCGTGGGTTCCGCCAGGAAAATGTTCTCTCCCGGTTCCTCAAATCGAACAGCAAGGAGGAATTCTTTCGAGTCGCCGATCGGTCAACCCAGCCCCAAGGCACCGCTGCACGTCCCTATAGCCCCAGAATTCCTATTTTCCTGCAGGACCCCCATTTTTTTATGGAATTCCTCCAAGAGGTTGCTTCCGCTGAGGATGCTCAAAGAGTTAAATGACCACATTGTATGGTCAATTTATTCAATATATATATATATTTGTTCAAAATGGATCAGAATAGACAACTTGGTTGTTTATGCCAATATTCTATATATATAGGAGTGCCCACCAAAAAGCAATATTGCGACACCATTTTGATAATATATTTTTCTACGTGCATAAAGAGGCTCCCCATAAGATTTCATGGTCGCAATGAGATCGAAAATTGAATTATCGAAGTGCTTAATTAGTCAAAAGTAACAAAAATAAGAAATAAAAACACGAACCACCATCCAGTTTGACTTGACTAATGGAGATATAAACCATGATGAAATTAGTTGAACTTTTTATCATATGTAAATAATAGTATGTGTGTCGCATGATACAGTCGATTCATTTAATTTTAGTTTCATCAACTCCAATCAATGAAGTCAAACTCCACGATCGTTTATGTGCCTATTTTTTGTTTTTGCTAATTTAGACTAATCTAGCACTTCAAAATTAATTTTTGAACTCCTCGTGATCATGACATCTTATGGAAAGCCTATTTATGCATGTAGGTATATATACTTTCCAAATGACTGCAATAACATTTCTTGTTGTCACTCGTACAAAGTAAAAATAGAGGCATAAATGATGGTTGGGTTAACTACATTAATCATAGTTGAATACAGTTGTATTTGAATAAACGACCATACAATGAGATCATTAAACTATTATATAGACGTGGTTAAAGTTTTAGTCGATTTCGTCATAGTTTCAATCTTGATCAGTCAAGTCAAACTCATTCGTCATTTATGTCCCTATTGTTTATTTCCTCTAATTTTACCTTACAACATACTTCGACAATTCTATATTTGGTCTCATTGTAACCACGACATCGTACGAGCTGCCTTAGTATGCCCATATGGAAATTTATTTTCCCAAATATCACTGTGGTATCTCTTTCCTATGTGACTTTTATAAATAGAATAGAGGAGCATAAACGATCGTCGGGGTTAATATGCGTGGATCGAGGCTGAAACGATGATAGAAGTGGCTCAAAATTTTACTTCACATATGAAATAGTTCTATGTCTGCATCCTATGGTCAATTTCTACATATTGTTTTTTCTTGTTACTTTTTCACTTTCTAAGTTTACATTTGTTCATAAGTATTAAAAAAGTCATACTATACTAGTTGATATATTGTCAATTCACGCAATATGTCAATACAAAAATCTAAAATGACTGATTCGACTTTGCAGACATCTTTAATGCATAACTATATGCCTTTTGTGAAAAATTGGGCTCGTTTCATGTGACGACCCGAACCAGAATCGGTAGAATAATCAGCGTAATTCACGAGTTAGCGCGTAATCGCAGTTTTTCGATAATTGTGTGGTTTGCCGGTTCTGATTATGACTTAATTATCGGCCGAGAATTTGAGTTGAGTCTCTTCTCGAGAGTTGTTGTACACGTGATTTCGAGTTCGTGGGCGGTTCCGGATGATTTTTCCGATGACCGAGAAATATAATATGAATATTTGAAGTTTCGGAATATCGACGAGTTTATCCGTTCGTATCGAGTTTATCCGAATCGTAATGGTTATCCATTTTGGACCGTCGATCATCCCGAGGCGCGAGTATAAATATCGGAAATAGTCAAAAATTGTCGAAAATCACTATTCGGGAAGTTTGACCGACGTTTGACCAAGGCTGAGACGTTGACCCGCGTTGACCGAAGGAGGAAAACCGGCCACTGTTTGACTCGCCGGCGACCTTTCGTTTCCGGCCATCTCCGGCTTCGATTTGGGTATGAATCGATTCCTCTCTTCATTTGCAACTGTTTAGAACTTGGAATTGCTTGATTTGGTTTCGATTTGAGGAAGATATTGTGGTTTGAAGTTTGAGTTTTTCCGGCCGGTTTTGGGTTTCGGTGACGGAGGTGCTCCGGCCACGGTGGTGGCTGAAGAGTTGAGGGTTTCTACTCATGGGGCCACGATGGTCCTTTTGGGACAAGTCTCGATGGTTTCTACTCAAGTATTTTTCCTTTCATTATGACTCCTCAAACATTTTAATGTTTCTGCCTGCAAAGTGAAGTTATGTAAAATATCATATATAGGGAGGGGTTCCTAGTCGGCATTACTGTTGGACTAAGGAACTAGTATAGGTAAACACATGTACTTTTGCCTCCCTAAACGTCTTACCATCAATAAAAGAGAAGATTCAATCATCTGTGCATTGTGAGATTGTCCCATTCGATTCTTAAATTATTTGTTCATTGTTGTGTTCTTCGCTGACGCTCAACCCACACGCTTGCTCACTTGCTTGCTTATTTGCTTGTCCCTTACATCATATTAATATTGTGTGGATTATTGCTACTTGCAAGGTACTCATTTGGCTGACTTACTAACAGGTAAGTGCCACACGGTTCATTTTGTCGCTTCTCAAAGTCGGCCCGTGACAGTTGGTATCAGAGCCGACTCGGCTCACTAGCTTGAACGAGATGCCTAATATGACGACCGCACAACGATTTAGCTGGATCGAGGACCAACTTGGAGAACTTGCGGGAATCCCAAACAGATTGATTGATATCACAGCACTTCTTGACCGTGTCAACCTAGATGAAATGGCGGCGCGAGTCGATGAGATTGAAGACTTGAAAGCCCGAGTTGGGACCCTTGAGAAGAGGAAAGCTCAAAGGGAAAGAGCCAGAGACCTCGAGGAGGGGCCTCTTCAAAACGAGCAGATTAGAGCCATGAGCGATGCTCTTGACACCATGCAGTTGACTATGGACTCGATGACGGAGGACGTTCGAGCCACTATTGATGCATTCAAGAATGAGTTGTGGGAAATGAATTCCAAACTTAACTTAGCCATCCGTGCGATGGGAAACCAACCTGTGACGAACTACAGGAAGGTGAAGATACTAAAACCTCAAGCATATGGAGGGGCTCGAGTAGCCAAAGAGCTTGAGAATTTCTTATTTGATATGGAGTAGTACTTCCGAGCTGTGAAGCCTGACTCTGAGGAAGTGAAAGTGAACATGGCAACAATGTATTTGTCAGGAGATACCAAGTTATGGTGGAGAACCAAGTACAACGATATCCAGAAGGGCGTGATGCCAAGTTATGGTGGAGAACCAAGTACAACGATATCCAGAAGGGCGTTTGTACTATCACCACTTGAGAGGAACTAAAGAAGGAGCTTAAGGCCCAGTTCTATCCCGAAAATGTTGAATACGTCGCCATGCGACAATTAAGATAGCTGAAACATACCACCAACATCAGGGAATTCGTTAACAAGTTTTCTGTACTAATGTTGGACATACCGGACATGTCTGAGAATGACCGACTGTTCTACTTTTTGGAAGGCTTGAAGCCATGGGCGAGAACTGAACTCCAGAGGCAAAGGGTGCAAGATTTGGTAGCTGCCCAAGCTGCCGCGGAAAGGCTGACTGACTATACTTTTGATGAGAACCCCAACAGAAGGCCGCCACAACCTTCACACGCGAACACCAACAAAGGGGCCCGACCTGCACCAAGTAAAAGTGGGGGAGCGGACTCCAAATCCTCGAGCTTAAGTGGGGGAGATCGAAGAGTAGGAAACCCCAAAGATTCTGCAACTTCCAAATCAGCTGGCTCTACAGGCGCCTTCATGCCTCGACCCTTCAATTCCCAGGGCTACACTCTTAAACCGATCTCTTGCTTCTTATGTAGGGGGCCTCATAGAGTTAATGAGTGTCCTCATAAAAGTTCTGTATCTGCTTTACAAGCATCTATCCATTCTCAAGGGAGTGATGAGGATAAAGAGCACGCAGAGGAGACAAGTCATATGAGAGTGTTGCGATTCTTGGGGGCTATAAAGAAGAGATCAAAGACCCCTGTGAAGCCCCAATCGAAAGGGTTGATGTTCATAGATGCAGTCATTGAAGGGAAACCTGCCAAAAGTGTGATGGTTGACACCGGAGCCACCCACAACTTCATCTCGGATGCGGAAGCAAAGAGGTTGGGGTTGAAGACGAAAAATGATGTGGGCCACATGAAAGCTGTGAACTCAAAGGCAGCACCCACAGTGGGGATTTCAAAAGGGGTACGCCTGAAATTGGGACAGTGGGAAGGGAGAACTGACTTAGTCGTAGTGCAGATGGGTGACTTCGACATCATATTGGGAATGAAGTTTTTGCTGGAGAAGAAAGCTGTCCCCATCCCTGCTGCCCAACATTTGCTCATCATGGGGGAGAGCCCATGTGTAGTACCTACAAGAATCAAGCAGCCCACCGAGCCGCGACTATTGTCCGCTTTACAATTTAAGAAGGGTGTGAAGCACCAAGAACCATCATATGTCCTTGTTCCTTTGACAAAAGAGGACAACAAAAGCAGAGTAGTGCCGAAGGAGGTCGAAAGGGTGTTGATAGAGTATGCAGATGTGATGCCTCCGGAACTTCTGAAGCAGTTGCCCCCGAGGTGAAGTGTGGACCATGAGATCGAGCTTCTGCCAGGATTAAAGCCACCAGCACGAGCACCCTATAGTATGAGTCTGAAAGGACCCAATCCCGATTCAGTTAACTAAACCGGAATCAAACCCTTTCGAAAATACGAACCAACAAAAAATTTTCAAAATTTCGGCAGACTTTCGTTACTAACGCGGAATTACCATAACCTGCACCCAGAAAATAACACTTCGTCCTATGCCACAAAAGCCAAACCGTGGGCACCAATCCCATCCGGATTTCTCAACATCAATATAATTAATAACAGTAAACAAACGGTACTATGTATATATGTATATTCGAGAAAATCCGTATAAACAAGTATCAGAATGTATCAGAGCGACCTCTAAAGTAAAACATATACAATATACACATCAGTAGGCGAAACAAGAACCTACTGGAAAGCACAGGTAACTCTGATCACTAGCCTCCAAACCGCGACGTGAAAACACCAAAACTGAACTGCAACTGGGCACGGAAACCGAAAAGCCCAAGGGAAAGACAATAAACACGTTAGAGTGAGTGGACGAAAATAAATGTCTTTCACCAGTTGATATATATGTTTAAAACAACATATATGAGTCCAGGTAAATAAAACCAACAAGTACACGAGGTAAAACCATAATCCTCCAGTGTACTGAGCATGCAAGTATAAATCCCACGGGGTCACTCATGGACACACACCGTGCTAGTACAGTCAGAATCACGGAGTCCCAGACTACCACGCAATTCTAGCCAGAAAGGCCTCAGGTCAGAGGTCTGCCTCCCCCCGGTACAGGTCACGGGTCAGGATTCACAGCCTCCCCCGGTACACATCCTCGGGGATCAGCCGGGATGCGAGTGTATCGATACAACAACATATAACGACTGTACTCTGTGTAAACTAAATCACAAACATTTCGATGCAAATGCATGAAACAGCATATAAGTGTGTATATATTCGTATACGTATATCCGTATATGTATAATCGTATAATCGTAAAACATATGCTCATGTAATCCGAAATCTCATACGCATGCTCAAGTTCGTAAATCATATAAAAGACTCGCAAGATTTCCGTAAAAATAAATTGTCCACTCACAGGTGAGCAAAACGCGCACTCGCGCTAATCTCGAGGACCGGCAGAAGATCTCTCACCAGAAACACGATCACGGTCCCGATCTCGATCTTCTGAATATTCACAAAAACATAACTGATCAAAATCATAGTTCTCAACCCTGTACTGATGCACGGAAACCAACCATTCCCGGAAATACGAAATGCGATACAAAATGAATTTCGGAAATCCCGAAACCCCCACTCGAAACCTCGACTGAAAATCGGCTAATCAAATCGACCCAAAAACCTCTGGACGACGATCAAGGCGTGATTACGAGAAAAATGACATTAAAAACGTCGAAATCTGAAAAGTTGACTTTTCTCGCCGGAGCGCCGCAGTTGACCGCCGCCGCCGCCGGCGGCGCGCCGTCAACGGTGAAATCCCACAGCGGGAAGCTCCAGAATTCAAGGTCTCATTAAGGCGAACTACTTCTTCTTCTACCACGAAGGCCAACTCACCACGGAACTCCTCCAATTCCCCCCGAAACCAAACAGAATTTAGATTCCGGTGACCTAACCGGTGACCATCGAAACCTCCATCAATCCCCAAATAAACCATATAGGAAGACCCACAAGGTCAAGGGGAGTCGAACCCCCCTAACCATCACCACCAAATCTCGCCGGAAAACGGCCAACCGTCACCGGCGAAGTTACCCAGTTCGCCCCGATTCGGGTGCTCCAAAATCCTCATCAATTCTCAACAAAACAATTACCATCAGACTCAAAATCAAGAGAGGAAGCGATCTGTACCTGTCCCGTGGCCGATGGTGGCCAGAATCTAGGTCGTCGGACGGCACAGCTCAAAGAGGAAACTTTCCTCTTCGGTCAAACAGGTCACTTGCTATTTTTGGAAAGTCAACGGCCGGTCAACGCGAAACAGTATTTCTCGACAATTTACGACTATTTTCGATATTTATACTCGCGCCTCGGGTCGATCGACGGTCCAAAATGAATATACGAAATGATTCGGATAAGCTCGAAACAATCGGATAAACTCGTCGGAATCCAAAACTTCAAATAATCATAAAATATTCCTTGGTTATCGGAAAAATCTTCCGGAACTGCCCATGAGCTCGAAATCACATACTCTACAATTTCCGTGAAGACACCCAACTCAAATTCTCGACCGAAAAACATAGTCGCGAATCGAATCGGCAAACCATATATACGACAATAAACCGCGACTAAACTCAATCTCGAGAATCGTGCCAAATACGCAACAGATTCTGGTTCGGGTCGTCACAGGATCCCCTAGAACTGGTGGAGCTTAGAAATCAGTTAGAAGTGATGTTAGAGGCAGGGCAGATTAGAACGGCTAAGGGACAGTTTGGCGCACCTGTGCTGTTTCAAAAGAAACATGATGGGAGTTAGAGGATGTGCGTAGACTACCGAGCTCTTAACAAGATCACAGTACGGAACAAGTATCCCATTCCTCTGGTTGTAGACTTGCTTGACCAACTCGGTGGTGCCCAATATCTCCCAAAGCTAGATCTTCGCTCAGGGTACTATCAAGTTTGCATTGTCGAAGGAGATGAACACAAGACAACATGTGTAACCTGTTATGGTGCTTTCAAATTCTTGGTGATGCCATTCGGGTTGACAAACGCCCTTGCAACTTTCTGCACACTAATGAACCAGGTGTTCCACGAGTTCCTCGACAAATTTGTAGTGGTTTGTAGTGGTTTACTTAGTTGATATTGTTGTTTACAGCTCTACACTCCAGGAGCACACAAAGCATTTGAAAATGGTATTTCAGAAGATGAGAGAGAACCAACTCTATGTGAAGAGGGAAAAGTGCGAGTTCGCATAAACCACGATCAAATTCTTGGGTCACATCATTGAACGTGGTCGCATCCGAATGGACATGGAGAGAGTAAAGTCCATACAACAATGGCAAACTCCCAGGAACGTGCGGGAGTTGCATTCTTTTCTTGGGTTAGCCAATTACTATCGAAGATTTAACCACAATTACTCGAAAAGACCACTCCTCTGACTGAGCTTTTGAAGAAATGAGTAGAGTGGGTATGGAATGGCGAATGTGAGACGGCCTTTATAGAGTTGAAGAAAGCAGTGATGGAAGATTCGGTACTGGCTATATCGGATGTCACTAAATCCTTTGAGGTGCAGACGAATGCCTCAAACTTTGCTTTGGGGGGTGTGTTGTTGCAAGAGGGGCACCCCGTAGTGTACGAGAGCCACAAGTTATCAGAAGCTGAGAGGAAGTACATGGCCCAAGAAAAAGAACTTCTGGCCGTAATCCATTGTTTGAGAACATGAAGGCATTACTTGTTGGGGTCCAAATTTTTTGTGAAAACAGACAACTCACCTGTGAGTCACTTCCTCACCCAACCGAAATTGACTCCTAAACAAGCTCGATGGCAAGAGTTTCTCGCGGAGTTTGACTTCCACTTTGAGCACAAGGCCGGTCACACTAATTAGGTGGCGGATGCTCTTAGCCGTAAGGCTGACCTCGCTGCCTTAGAGATTTTAGCGAGTTTGTCTAGCAGTGCTGTTGCCACGACAATCAAGCAGAAAATTCGAGAGAGTTTGGAGAAGGACCATGTGGCTCAATCTCTAGTGAAACTTGTTAAGGAAGGGAAGAGTCGTCGTTTTTGGTTAGAAGATGGACTCTTAATAGCAAAGGGAGGAAGGATGTTTGTTCCGAGAGCAGATGGCCTACGTAGGATGTTGATGAGGGAATGCCATGACACTCTTTGGGCGGGACACCCTGGATGGCAAAGAACTCATGCTCTTCTGAAGCAGGGGTACTACTGGCCGCAGATGAAAGATGATGTAGTGGAGTATACTAAGACATGCCTCATATGCCAGCAAGACAAAGTCGAGCGACAGAAGGCGCCGGGGCTATTGCAACCCTTATCACCACCTATACGACCATGTGAGAGTGTATCGCTCGACTTCATTACAAACCTTCCCAAAATTGAGGACACCTCAGGTATACTGGTGGTGGTGGACAGATTCTCTAAATATGTCATGTTTGTGCCAACACCAAAGCATTGTCCCGCAAAAGATACAACAAACCTCTTCTTTAAACACGTAGTGAAGTATTGGGGAGTACCTCAAAACATAGTAAGTGATAGAGACACTAGATTCATTGGCACCTTTTGATCAGAATTGTTCAAGTTGTTGGGGTCAGAGTTGAACATCTCATCAAGCTATCACCCTTAGACAAATGAGCAGACTGAGAGGTTTAATGTGATGTTAGATGAGTACTTGAGGCATTTTGTTCACGCCAATCAGAAGAATTGGGTGGCATTAATCGATGTCGCTCAGTTTTGTTTCAATTTGAAGAAGAGCTCTGCAACTAACAAAAGTGCCTTTGAAATTGTCACAGGTCAGCAGCCTCTCCTACCACACACAGTACACGAAGCCTATCAAGGAAGGAACCCCTGCACATTCAACTTTACTAAGGAGTGGAAGAACAATGCAGAGATTGCTCAGGCCTATCTGAAGAAGGCGGACAAGAGAATGAAGAAGTGGGTAGACCAAGGCCGAAAGCCCCGTGAGTTCCAACCGGGAGACAGGGTCCTTGTAAAACTTCTCCCGGAGCAGCTTAGGTTCTTGCGCACCGGAGACACCCGGCTTTTCAGAAAGTATGAGGGGCCACTCCCAGTCAATTCTAAAGTGGGGAGATGCTCCTACAAGTTAGACGTCCCCGCCTGGTTACGAGTTCACCCAGTTTTCCATGTCAGCAACCCTGAGCCTCACCACCCCGATACAGATGACCTCACCCGCAACCAGCCAGCACGTGAACAAGTCGACGTTTGACCACCAAAGCCAAAAGAAGTAGAGTAAGTTCTTGCTGAGATGATGATAAAGGTAGGGAATTACCCGTGTCAACAATTTCTAGTCAAGTGGAAGGACCTTGGAGACGAAGAGACAAGCTGGGAGCATGTTGATGCATTGAAGAAGTTGAAACAAAAGATCGAAGATTTCAAGCGGAAAGAGTCGTCGAGGGCGTCGACAGCTTAAGTGGGGGAGGATGTCAGGAGCCGCACTCTACTGACATGTCGTGCGGCCTCCTGACAGGTTGTAAGGCCACAAGTAAGCTTGTCCAGAGTCTTGAGTTAAACCTGTGGATGATTGCTTGTGTGCCAGAGTTAGAATAGTATTTTTCCTTTCATTATGACTCCTCAAACATTTTAATGTTTCCGCCTGCAAAGTGAAGTTATGTAAAATATCATATATAGGGAGGAGTTCCTAGTTGGCATTACTGTTGGACTTAGAAACTAGTATAGGTAAGCACATGTACTTTTGCCTCCTTAAACGTCTTACCATCAATAAAAGAGGAGATTCAATCATCTGTGCATTGTGAGATTGTCCCATTCGATTCTTAAATTATTTGTTCATTATTGTGTTCTTCGCTGACGCTCAGCCCACACGCTTGCTTGCTCGCTTGCTTGCTTATTTGCTTGTCCCTTATATTATATTAATATCGTGTGGATTATTGCTGCTTGCAAGGTACTCATTTGACTGACTTGCTAACAGGCAAGTGCCACACGGTTCGTTTTGTCGCTTCTCAAAGTCGGCCCGTAACACTATGCATGATGGGTATATATATTTTTTCTTATAACCACATCATAATATTTTTTCTTATAACCACATCATAATCGCGTACAGGCGTACAAACGCATACTTAATTACATTAAATACGTATTTAGTTGGTGATTTATTCATTCATAGTAATAAATTTGGTTGCCTGATATATTTGCGACTTTAAAAGTGCAAGAAGCATCATGAAAGATCTTCTTATGTGAAATGTGATCTTACGAGACATGCGATCTTATGAGATTAAAGCTTCCAACAAAATATTCTTCTGTCACGCTTTTTTAGTGTGGAATCTTCTTATTTGGAGGAGCTACAAATATTCAGAAAATGGTTCAAGAACTTGAACAATAAAACATATCACGGTCAATTAGGGCCCCGCGAGAGAAATATAGGTCAATATCTCGGGCGGGAAGCCTCTCAAAGTAAAAAACCAATAAGGCGCGACTCAAGAATGCGCCAAACTCAAAATTCCTCCCCCGCTCTTTTTCCTAACACGGCAAAACGCATCGCTACTGTCCACGTATCCCACTCCACCTCACAAAGTGCATCTCCGCTGTCCACGTGTACCTCCTCGCGTCTTTTAAACAGCCTCACTCGCCAGTCCCACAGCTCATCTCTCTCTCTCTCTCTGCACATTTCCCGATGTCCGAATCCGCCACCAACTGCCGCGACGGCGCCTTTTCGCCGATGAACACCAACGCAATGAAATTCCATCTCAAGAAGCTGGGCCTGGAGCTCACTTGCCCTCTCTGGTTCGTAATCGCTTTCCTCCGTAGCCCAAATTATTATCAGAAACGCACAGATCTTAATTTGACATTTTAGGGTTTTCGTTTTTGCAGCCTAGGGTTTTTCAACGGACCGACATTGCTTCCATGCAACCACATCTTCTGCAAGTGGGTCTCTTTTATCATTACCTGATATTCGATTTGGTTCCTAAAGTTTCAATCTTTGATTTAAAATGTATGTTATTTGCAGTGCATGCATACCTAATCGGACTGATTTGGGAGCAGAGTGCCCTCTCTGTAATATCCAAGTTCCTGCTCAAGGTGTGTGTCTTCATGCTCTCAATTTGTTTGTTTTTAATTGATAGTGGAGGATGGTAATTCTAAGTAGTTTATTTGGATCTGAAAACAGTAATCTTTTAGAAGTCTAGACTAGTATGAAAATACTGGAAATGCTGTAGCTTGAAAGCGGTCTAGTCGATGGAGTATTCATAAATTGAGATCTACCTAAAGTATTCCACTTGATTTCAGAACAAAAAGAAATTACAATGGTCGATTGTTTAGGAAGATAGTGAAGTTTTGTCGAGAATTAAAGTATGATCGTTGGAGTTGCATGTGTGAGATTCCATAAGTCATTACCTACAATTTGGCTCTTTTTTTTTCTGCAATAAGAAAGCCTGTTTTCTAAATTAATGCTCTATTTAGATCGTAAGATCAATTTCTTGATGTTTGAGAACTAAATGTTCACCTTAAGTGAAGTGTGAGGCCATAAATATGCATTCATTCTACGTTTGGATGGATCTTTGATCAATCATACTAGCCGTTAGGTCTTATTTAATTAGTCGTAACTGAGTCTGTGTTATTTAAGGAAACTAGACCATTTTCCACAAGCCCTTATTAAATACAAAATGCTCTTACTTGGAATTTGCTGTCAAGATACTCGATAAAAGTATTTACAGGAGAGAGAAAGTAAACTCTTATAGAAGGACTACTATAAATAATCTCTTTCTGATGTAATGATAGATTTGAGACGTGCTTTGTTCATGGAAAGCATAGTAGCAATCTACAGAAGCATGAAGGCTGCATACTGTACCAACTCTTCCCAACCTATAGCTTCAGGTAAGATGTCCTAAAATAAATACATGTACTTAAAGGTTAACCATATCATTATTCAAGTTCTACAAAGGGGCTGACCTTGATTTTTTATTTATTTTTTAAATTTTAAATGCAGAGGTTAGAGCAGCTTTGTGGCAAAAGCCAGTTTCTCCTGATGTCAGTTTTGCTGGGCAAATGACTAAAGAACCATTTGACAAAAGCCAAGAGGGTAATTCAGAAACTGCTCATAGCATTGTTTCACCAAGAGGTAATAAGCAGGTTTGGGTTCCATGTAGTCAGACTCGCTCCATTTCAGATGGAATTGGAAAGAATGACAAAGAAGGTAACTGTAGCATGTCGTTAAATGGTAATGGCGAGGGCTTCAAGTTGGGTAGAGGAGATCAAGTTAATGGTGCGGTGATTCACAATTCACGTATACCAAGTTCATTAAAAAGATCCGGGGGACTTGATGATTGTATGACTATGGAAAGAGATGTGCACCCAGCAGTGCAGTCGATGCTGGATAGTCCTCCTTCATTTGGTGATGGTAAAGTTTCAGACAATGATAATAGCTGTGACCAGCGCTCTGAGCAAGTAAGTTGTCTATATTTTTTATTCCCTTTGCAAAGGCGGTGCAAATTTGTTATCAAAGCAAAGAAAATGTTACCGTCTAAACTGTAAAAATATAAGAAAATTTTGTTTTGATATATGATTAAAGTTTTGTGTTGTTAGATCATCTGTTATGAATGTGTCACTGAGTATTCAAATATATGAACTTTCCCAAATTTGTTTCGTTTGAAATCTGGTCTAGCTGAGATAATACTCTTTCTACCATGATATGAAACGAGTTGTCTATATTCTTTATTATGAAAGCTAGTTTTGCACAGAGTTTTTTTCTTCTACATAATGACTGTTTATATCCTTTCGATGATGATTCTTTTTGTCATCTTTCAGGTTTCAGACAGTTCTTTGGTCAGGACTAGGAAAGTTGATCATAGAACAGGACACATGAAGTCTGATAGATTAGTATCTGATAGTGATGATCAATTGAGGGACCTCAAGAGACAAAAGAAACTGGACTTTGGGCCAGTCACAGGGACTAACTTTGAGCTAGAACTTAAAGTTAAGACACATTCTGATGAGTCATTCACAAATAACACAATTTGTGCTTTTTGCCAGTCCTCCACAATCTCAGAGGTTAATTTCTTTTGCATATGTCGATCTCAGTCTCTTTTTCTAAACATATGAAATGTGTATACAATTAGTGATATCATTCAGGTCACTGGGCCAATGTTGCACTATTCTAAGGGGAATTTGGTGGATGGAGATGATCCAACTGTCTCAGATGTCATACATGTTCACAGATTATGCATTGATTGGTATGTTCAAGCAGTAATTATAATTTTTTGTGTTTGGTAATATGCAACATGGTGTTGGTACACTGTTGAAGTCTGTTAAAGAAAAAGTTTTAGTTTAAAGGCTTGTAATTTGCTTTCTTTATAGTATAAATGGTAGAGATGGTTATAAATGGAAATCTTATACTAATGACAACCAATGAAAATGTAATGTATTATCTTAACCATATATTTTGGTAATTACTGAATGTGTGATGTCGATTCATTATCAACTAAATCTAAACTTGGCCATGCAATTTTAACCTGCAACTTTGATAATACTTGCACATCTGTTTAAAACTTGAGTTTCTGTTGAATATGTTTCCGTGCCTTCTTTGAAATGTAAAATGGATCATTTTTGAAGTAGAACTATTCTGATTTTGACTCTTTTTGACCTTGGAAGTCTAGTACATGTGTTTCCTTTGAAATGGCAAAATGGATCAATATGTCAAAATTTGGTCTGAGAATAGTGGTTTATGTCAATAACTCAATAGTATCCAAGACATTGATTGATTATTATTATTATTTTTTATTTTTTTGATGAAATGGTTCCTCTTGAAGTATATGCTGCTGGATAATATATTATGGGTCTCCTCTGCAGGGCACCACAAGTGTATTATAAAGATGAAATCATTCATAATTTGAAAGCGGAAGTTACAAGGGGTGCAAAGCTAAAATGCACCAAATGTGGGATAAAGGGAGCAGCATTGGGATGCCTGGTGAAATCCTGTCGAAGAAGCTATCATGTTACATGTGCAATTGAAACTTCTAAGTGCCGTTGGGATTATGTATGTTTTCTTATTTGTGTGTGTTACTGTGTCCTTTTGCTAGTCTTGAGATTTGTTTGTTCTTTCTCTTTGCCAAAGATTAAGCCTCGTAGTAATTGTTTCTGTTTTTTTTGGGATTGTTACAGGAAAGCTTTCTGCTGCTGTGTCCAGCTCATTGTTCAGTGAAATTTCCCAATGAGAAGTTGAATCGGAAGAAGCAAAAGTATGACATTTTTCTCTTTGCAGTGACTAGTTGTGGCAGATACTTTTATGTGTCGGTGCCATAAAATGTTGCCATGTAGATGTTGCAACCTGATGATAGCAGCCTGTCAATTTTTAAACTGATGTCCTAATTTTTTTGTTTCTGTCCATTATGCTCACAGGAAATGTCAGCTCTCTGACAGTAGAGTAGCTTCAAATGGAGTGAACGACTGGGTTTTTTGCTCTTCTGGTTTGTCTTCTGAAGAGAAGGTTGGTGCATAGAGAAATTCTTCTGTTTTTAATCACCGAGTTCTAATAGAATTTGATGGAAAATATCTTGGGATTTTTCCTGAAAGCCTTAAAAAAAGTTTTTTAATTCCCACCAACCAACAAAGAATTTAAATATTTCTACTAACCAACTTATTAGTTAAAAAGATTAGTTTATCTTTAGTTTAATTAATGAATTATTTAATACCATTTTTTTCTCATAACTTTTTCATTGACTTGACTTCAGCGGTGTTAATTGTTGACCACCGGTGTTGTTTGTTGACCGGTCACCAGATTCTGGCAATTTTGGCCAAATTCTAGCGACCGATGACTGAATTCTGACAACGTTGACCGTTGATTTTGACTGTTGACCGTCAATGTTTTTAGACTATAGGTTCATCAATTGATACTCAATTGAATGTCAACTGAGTGTCAATTTAGGTTGAATTGATACTTCGTTGACGTTCAACTGAGTGTCAGTTACATGTTCTCAAGCACACGTACACAACAATTATAACAAAGCCAAAAACACAACAATCATAAAATAAACCAATTCGACAAATTCTATAACAAATCAAATGTGTCCAAAACATACAACAATCTTCTTTAAGAACTTATGGTCACTTAATGCCAAAAGAAACAAGAAAAGGGTCAAGACATCTGCGTCAAGCATTATGTTGAACATTTGGTGTGCACTTCTACAAGTCTCAATTTGAAACCAAAAACAACACGACAACATTTTTACGGGCTTGTTATAAACACTAACGATAGACACCTTATACACACAACTCCTTCCAACACTGATGGCTTTATCCAAAGCCATCAAAAATGTTAATATTACAATATATACTAACAACTACAAGAATACATTTATGAAGCATTCAGTCACGGCAACACAAAACTCACATAATACAGTCTAAACAAGTTGACAATGAAACAATTAGAGCTTAGCAAAGAACTCGAGATTGTTGTCATCACACCATTAAATCTTAGGAAAGAGTTTGACACCATCTTTTATACATCCATTAAATCTTACCGAACTGATGCCTAATACCTGGCCTAGCTTTGAAAACAAACTGAAGTACTAAACCAAAGCTTAGAGACATTTAAGTTATACAACACATTCAATTTTCCTTGTCACAGCAACACATTCAAATCTAAGTTCAGCGTCCATCCCTTGCTGCATCACATTGCCAAATTGGCCACGACCTAACTGAACATACCCATCACATTAAACTCTAATCAATCCGGGTTCAATTCCTTCTATCAATCCCGTCGATCTCGATCAGGCCAGATCGTGTTCACAAGGAGGACTGAGGCAGAGGTGCGGTGTCGTGTGAGGCTGCCAAGGTCGACATTGGCGAGGCAGGCGACGATGAACTTGGTCTGGACGGGCAACGACTCTAAGAGAGCTGGAAAAGTGGATCTGCGGGGAAGCCAAGCTGGAACAGTGCGATTATGGGTGTGGTGCTTGAGGCGAGCCAAGGACGAGTTCAGGTGGTCGAATTGAATATGCAACGACGTTCTCGTGAGGCCGTGCAGTTGTGGCGTGAGCCGAGGGATGGACGCTGCAAGAGTGAGACGGTGAGGCTGAAGAGCGGAGTGGCGTCAGAGAGTTAGGCGGCGCGGCGAGGCCGTGAAGCTTTCGACGGTGAGGGCGAGCTGCTTCTGCATTTCAGTAGTAGGCAGAGAGAGAGAGAGAGAGAGAGAGAGAGAGAGAGAGAGAGGCATTTTGGAGTGTGAAGGGCAATTTTGGAATGAAAAAACAAAAGAAACGAAAGGTTGGGTAGGTGGGAAAAGTCTAAGAGAGATCTGCGCACGTGGGAATTTCAGAAACTTTTGTTGGCTAGTGGGAAAGATTTTTTTTTAAAATTAGGGTGAATGGGAATTTCCCCAAATATCTTTATACTGTATATTTTAAAATTTTGGTAAAGCTTCTTTCTTGAAATCTGAATCTTTTTCCTTTTCAATTGTATTATAAGGACCTTCAACCAATACTAAGTTTGGATCTCTGAACATTCATGCCTGAAAGGAAACATAAATAGGTTGGTGTCATCCTTAAAATTAGATTGGTTGTAGTTTGTATTTTGTGATAAATTCAATTAGAGTGTCTATTTGAAGCGTGGCATTGAAGTATTCAATCTGCCAGCTGATTTGCATTATGATTTTCTGTGCTATTTTAACTAAAATGGTCTTATATGTTGTCTCAGAAACTTATTATGTTTGATCGCTGCAGATTTTTCTGATTGACTTTGCAAGGATGAACAATGCACCTTTGTCTAAGAGCTGGATACCAAATGTTACCCATGTGATTGCTGCCCTTGATGGAGATGCTGCATATGTCCGGACGTTTAAGATTTTTATGGCCATTTTGACTGGAAAATGGATAGTGACTATTGACTGTAAGTGCTTATTCAACCTTTTTGCTTCAGTACATCTTTATGTGGACTAGATTACTCAGTATTGAGCTGGATACTGAATTCCCTAGTTTAGTCCAGATGCCTAATTTACGAGTTCTTTCCTTTAGTTTTGCTTTTGTATTCTAATAATTACTCTGATTAAAAATGTCTTTTTTTTCATTCTTGTTTTGGGTGGGATTCTAAGATTTGTTTGTTGAGTCTATGAGTGACAGTCTTCTGTATTTTTTCTTTGATCAACAATATGTATGGAATCTGGACAGCTTTTTTTTTATTAATGCTTGATGAAACTGAATGGATGCAGGGGTGAAAGCATGCATGGAAGCCCAGAATCATGTGGATGAAGAACTTTATGAAGTTAGCCTTGATAACTATGGGTGTCGCAATGGCCCAAAAGCTGGCAGGCTTAGGGCATTAAGCAATGTAAGCTCCTATGATGATACCTTGTGCTTTTGCAAATGTGAACTCAATAAATGATTATGCCCGTTTAGCAGTCTATTTTTTTCTTATTTGGATAAATTTTCATGCAGGGCGCAAATCTATTCAATGGTATGAATTTCTATTTTGCTGGTGATTTTATTGCGGGACGAATGGAAGACTACAAAGAGTTGGTCTTAGCCGGGGGAGGTACTGTATCTAACAGTAAGGAAGAAGTGCTGGAAGCAAGTCGTCGTGGACAGGGAGCTTTGAGGACACTAGTTGTCTACAACCTTGATCCTCCACCAGGATGCAAGTTAGGTGAAGAAGTTACAATTCTGTGGCAAAGGTCAAATGAGGCACAAGAGATAGCTGCAAAAGTTGGAGCACAAGTTGTATTCCACACATGGTTGCTAGAGTCGATTGCAAGATATGAGTTGCAATCTGTTGTCTGCTGACAAATTTAGGCAACGCACTGATTTTTGGTTTGGGTGAAGTTTAGAGTAACCGTGTAGTTAAAAAATGGGTCTATTCTATATGCTTCATTCTTGCAGACTTGTGTAATATGTTGTATTATTAGGTCATTATTCTGTTAGTGTTAGGGTAATTGAACATCAGCAGTCATTCTGTGCAGGTGACTATCTTATTTTGAAATTACTGTGGGTCTTAAATTAAGAATAGAAAAAAGAACTTGCATTTGAACAATGAGAATGTAGAACACACCGAATGGAACTGTACATTGCTGAGCATAATCACTATCTTTGGAGCACAATGTACGCTGGAGACAGGCAACTGCAATACTGCATGAAATCAGCTTATAGTGGAAGTATTGGAGTCTTCTGTACGGTTTTGATCTGAAGTAGTTTTGTTTGGTGAAGTTTCCATGGCAAGGTTTACCCCGGACTCCCATAAGTACTGTGCATTGTAAACATAGTATTTTGCAACCATGAGAAAGAAGAGGAAATTGAGAAAGGTCAAGACAGCCAAGAACAAGTAGTAGTAGTCTAAATGGGAGGTGTTGAGGTTGTCCAAAATCCAACCCTTGTGTGTGTGTTTCTTGGTGAAGTTTGAAACTGTTGATAGGATAAAACTACTGAGAAAACTCCCAACTCCCAGGCTGGTGGTGAAATATGAAGTCCCTAGGCTTTTCATGCCTTCTGGTGCTTGATCATTGGCTGTTTCTACAAAGGAGTCTGCTACACCCATCAAAGCAAACTGAGGGAGGAGAATGAAGATTGTGAGGGAAACTATATCTTTTTTTCCCAAAGAGGGGGTTTTCTTGTATAACACTCAACCTTTTTCTTTCGGGCAAACAAGCCGTGATCATGATAATGGTGTGCAACACAAGACCAATCCCTAGTCTCTGTAGCAATGTGATTCCTCTCGGGTTTTTCCTGTATCTTCGGACTATTGGAACAAAGTAGCGGTCATAGAGGACAATGCTTATCAGCATGAAGATTGTTACAAATGCAGTGAGACATGCCGGAGGGATTTCGAAACCAGGACCCATCCTTCTGTCTAGTGTTGTGCCTTGTTTGACAAACAGAGTTCCCACTTGAACTAACATGGTGCTTGGGATAAACGTTGGAACCAGAATTGAAACCATTTTGACCATCTGCTTTGTTTGTTCAACTTTGTGGCACTGAGCATAGCAACCATGGTGAGACTGGTCCACTCTTTACAGCTGATTTGTCAAGAAATCGGCAGGCCATGCAGTGCTACTTATAATCATAGATTCAATTAAATAATTACACAAAAAATATGAATAAGTTTTATGGACCATATAACTACTCTGACTACATGCAAAAGACCACATAAATTCATATGCATGTTTTGAGAGAGCTTAGAAGTGCCTAGAAGTAAATTATACATACAGGGTTTTGCAAGATTTACGTTGATGAAGATCGATCAATTCTATATTTTCCAGCTTTATTGTACTCCTCCAATCCCAGCTCATGAAGCTCCTTTGGATCATAAGGAATATCTACCTTCCACTTCCTTATAGCAGCCACCAGCACAAGAACACCATAATAGAGACTGCAAGGCCAACCGTTGGAAGCCCATATCCGAGGGTCCCCCCCCCACTCTGTCTTATATGTAAACCAAGAATGTGTTTGAGAAAAGGGTGCTAAAGAAAATGCTGAACATCCACCAGTTGAAGAAGGAGAGCTTCTGGATCCTCTCTTTAGGCTCAAACTCATCAAACTGGTCAGCACCCACGGTTGAGATGTTTGGCTTGGTGCCTCCAGTTCCAATTGCAATTATGTACAAGGCAGAGCAGAATATACCTACTTGAAATGGTGAGGCTCTTTTGTCACAGTTCTCAAGTATAGTTTCAGTGCCACATGATGGTGGTCTCAGGGCATGTAGTGAAACTGCTAGAGTTAATAGGGTCATTCCCTGATTGGTCAAAAAAGAGCAACGTTATTCAACAAGTGAC
The DNA here is from genome assembly GCA_946800695.1 of Geum urbanum. NCBI lineage: Eukaryota > Viridiplantae > Streptophyta > Magnoliopsida > Rosales > Rosaceae > Geum > Geum urbanum. Next base: position 40,068,979 of record OX327007.1, on the reverse strand, counting down.
TGATGTAGGATGAAGCTCAACGAAAATTAAAGATGGCATTTCATAAACTTAAGTACCATCTAAACTTATAAATCTTAATCTAGGGATCGAGGGTTGAAATCATCTTGGCATCCTATAGAAATCATATCAAAGAGGGACAATTCGATACTGACGCGGTGTGATCTTCCTTGACATATTTTATTTGCTTGTCATATTTCACTAAGAGGCTAGGCCTTTGCTTAATTTGTCCACATGTCTTTGTACCTCTCTTCTTCCTTTTGATACAAGTTTGGCCGTGTGTTTTTGCCTCTTATCATCGGCCAGCCAGAACAGAAAGGGCGAGCTAGGCTGCTAGATTCAAGCATATTCGAATTTCGAAATATGCACATATAAGCGTGTGTACATATATTCATAGTTTCTTACTCTGGTACGTCGATCAGACAATCCACTTTTTTTGTTTTTTCACTTGGAAAAGAATGCCCTCAAACATTTTTTCCGATACTTGGAAGGTTCATTCAGTCATTCATGTTGGCTGTTGAAATCACTCCAAAAGCTACTACGTTACTGCATGAAATTAACTACTACTAAATTATATGCAAGAGGAGAGTTTTTGGACGTATGAGATATAGCATAGGAGTCTATGAAGGAAGTTGAATAAAACATACAGTGGATTCCTGCAAAAAAAAAATGATCGATGAAGCTTTATATGTCATATTGCAGATTAATGAAATGTTTTAGGAATTATGTAATTTAGAGAGAATAGTTGAAGCAATAAGTTGTGTCTCTTTATTAATGAAGAAGCAACTCCTATCGGAGAATACAAGATGTACATACAAGTAAGGAATCATAATACATTTCTAAATATGATTCATTGCCATATACTTTAATCTCCACAATAACTAGGTACATTAAATATCCTACAACACTCCCTCTTGTGCCGGTGTATGGTGGTGACGCTTCTTCATTTGTTTCATTGATGCTTCATCAAAAACCTTGCCGAGCCAAAAATCTTTGCAGGAGAAAATCGATCTCGCCAAGTAAAAAGAGTGCAGATCGTCGTAGACGATGATATGACACATAACCATGTTGCCTCATTAAAACCTTGCTAAGTAATAAAAAATTCAGTGGGATAAAAATAACCTTAGTCAAGGAAAAAGAGTATAACGTGTCTTTCACATCCAGAAACGCTCATGTGTATGCCAGACTCCCCCTGAAGTCTGCATCTCCCCTTGACACTAACAATCAAGGCATCTTAGACAAGCTAAGCAACCCTATGCTCTTTACATGCTTCTGGAATGTGGATTTGGGCAATGACTTAGTAAATAGATCTGCCACGTTGCTCTCAGATCAAACCTAGTTAATCTGAATCTTGAGAAACTCTTGTTGTTACTGATTGTAAAAGTACTTAGGCGATATATGCTTGGTGTTGTTGCCCTTAATGTAACCTTGCTTCATCTGCTCGATGCAAGCTGCATTATCCTCATAAATGTATGAAGGTTCATCAATAGTGGATTCCAATTCACAAGTCTCATAAATATGTGTAATGATGGACCTCAGCCATATACACTCCTTTATTGCCTCATGAAGAGCAATAATATCAGAATGATTCATGGAAGTAGCGGCTAGGGTCTGCTTTGTAGACCTCCAAGATATCGCGGTGTTTCCTATAGTAAAAACATAGCCTATCTGGAAACGACCTTTATGTGGATCAGAGAGAAATTCAACATCAACAAAACCCGTCAACACATCACAAAGATTGTTGGTATAGGGGGTAAAGGGAATTGCGTCATCATCTTCAATGGCACGTCCCTTTGAGACGGTAGCTTTCCGTCTTGCTTCTCTGTAGGGATAAAACAAGCTCATATCTATCGTACCTTTCAAGTACCTGAAGATATTCTTAATGCCTGTCCAATGATGTTGCGTGTGTGCTGAGCTAAATCTAGCTAACAAGTTCATAGAAAATGAGATGTTTGGTCTTGTGCATTGAGCTAAGTACAGTAATGCACACACTGCACTTAGGTAAGGCACTTCAGCCCCTAAGAGTTCATCGTTCTCATCCCTTGGACGAAACAGATCTTTCTCTGGATCTAGGCTACGGACTACCATGGGGGTGCTAGAAGGATGTACTTTGTCCATGTTGAACCTTCTCAACATCTTATGGACATAAGCTGCCTGGTGGACTAGTATTCCACTACTTCGGTGTTCTAGCTCAAGGCCTAGACAAAACCGTGTCTTCCCAATGTCCTTCATCTCAAACTCGGAGTTCAAGTACTTCACAGTATCCTTTAACTCATTAAGAGTTCCGATGAGATTCATGTCATTGACATAGACTGCTACTATTACAAATCCGGAACTTGTTCTTTTAATGAACACGCAAGGGCATAACTCGTTATTCATATATCCTTTCTCAATCAAGTATTCACTTAGGCGGTTGTACCACATACGCCCTGATTATTTCAATCTATATAGTGACCTTCTCAATCTTATAGAGAATGTGCTCCGTGGTTTAGATCTACTTGACTTGGGTAATTTGAATCCATCAAGGACTCTCATATATATCTCTAATTCTAGATCCTCATAAAGATATGCAGTAACCACATCTATGAGTTGCATGTCAGTTTTTTGAAAACTACCAAATTGACAAGGTAGCGGAACGTTATGACGTCCATTACGGGAGAATATGTCTCCTCGTAGTCAATACCAGGGAGTTGTGAGAAACCTTGCGCCACAAGGTGAGCTTTGTATCTTACTACCTCATTATTCTCATTACGCTTTCTAACAAAGACCCATTTATGTCCTACAAGTTTTACACTTGGCGGGGTTAGCACTACTAGGCTAAACACATGTCTCTTTGTTAGTGAATCTATTTTAGCCTGGATTGTATCTTTCCATTTGGGCCAATTTGATCTCTGTTGACACTCTTCAACAGATCGAGGTTCGATGTCATTGTGTTCTATGAGTTCATGTGCAACTGAGAATGCAAAAGCATCGTCAAGATCATAGATTCTCTCTCCAAAATCTCATGTACGCTAGCATAATTCATCAAAATTTATTTATTCACTAAACTAGGATCAACCCGTTGGAACTCCCTCCAAATTGGTTGTCTCAAGGACACAATTGTAGTCAGGAATAATTTCAAGAGATGGATTTTGAGAGTCGGTGAATAATGGATCTTGTTGTGCCGATCTCCCCCTCTTCCTAGGGTGAGTATCCATTGAACCTACTAGTCTCCCTCTCTTCCTTTAGGGAGCCGTGGCCTCAGCCACCACACGTCCACCATGTGTGGTGGCACCGCTCTCTTCCGTCACAGGGGTGGCGGCGTGAAATCCTCCGTATGGGATCTTAATCCTTGTAGGCACATTTGCAGCAGGTATGTGTAATATTGTCGCTTTAGCAAGGTCAGCAAATATATCAGGCATCGAATCTGCTATGTTTCCAAGCTCTATAATTCTCCTTACTTCACTATTCGCTAGTGTGGAGCAAGGATCAAGATGAGACAAGTTAGGGACTGACCATGAAAATTCTTGTCGTTCATGTGTCATTCCTCCCCCCTAATGACGAGAATATTGTTTCATCGAAGTGACAATCCGTAAATCTTGTTGTAAAGAGATTGCATGTCAAGGGTTCTAAGTAGCGGATTATAGTTGGAGAAACAAATCCAACATAGATGCCTATTCGTCTTTGATGACCCATTTTATCTCATAAAGGTGACATGATTGGCACATAAACTGCACAACCAAATATGCGTAGATGCGAAATATTTGGCTCATATCCAGTAACCAACTAGTACGTAGAAAAGGGTTGTCTAGCAGCGGGTCTAAATTGAATAAGCATTGATGCATGTAATATTGCATAAGCCCAAGCAGAAGTGGGTAGGCTGGTACGCATGAACAACGCCCGTCCAACCATTTGAAGTCTTTTAATGGTGGCTTCTGCGATACCATTTTGGGTGTGTACATGGGAATTTGAATGCTCGACATCAATCCCGATGGAAATGCAATAATCATCAAATGTTTATGATGTAAACTCCTCAGCATTGTCGAGATGTATCGACTTTATAGGATGATCTGGGTGATGAGCTCTCAAACGAATAATATGAGTACAGAGTTTAGCATATACAACATTCCTTGTAGATAATAATGCAACATGTGACCAGTGTGTCGAACCATCCACCAATACCATAAAATATCTAAATGGTTCGCATGATGGGTGGATGGGTCCACAAATATCACCTTGGATACGTTGTAAGAATGAAATATTTTCTTTGGTGTCTTTAGCGTAGGAGGGTCTTGCTTTTACCTTGGCTAAAGAGCATGCTTTGTAGAACGAGCGATGAGCATCAGACATCACCAGTGAGGATGCTGGCGTTGGCTTGAGGTCTCTATGGACCGGCGAAGCATCATAGGGGATGAGAGCACCACTCTTGGTGTCAAGGCTTCTCCTCTTGGGGGAGGAGGTGTTGGTATGAGGCCGACCATAGACAGTCGAGCCACCCTCGTTAGTGCCCACCTCCATGTTTGTGTGAACCGCTATTTGGTTTTTGCTTCCTTTCGCTCAAAAGAATGAATGTCCGTTTGAATTCTTCAAAATCCGGATCAACATATCATGACCTGGGTGTCCCAGTCTGTCGTGCCAAAGCATATATATGTCTGAGTCTCATAGGTCATCTCTTATGACATGGTGTGACTCTACAACTCTCATAGTTGTAATACATGGCCCATTTGGCTGACATATGAGCTTCTCTAGTAATCGATTTCTACCAGAATCACTAGAGGTAATGCATATATATTCAATTCCATTCTTACAATGAGTATTTGTAAGAAATCCATTGGCTCGGATGTCTCGACTACTCAATAGGGTCCTTGGAGCCCTAAGAGCATAGAGAGCATCATCAATGATGAGTTTTGTTCCATTTGGCAACAAAATTTGGGCTTTTCCTCGCCCTTAGATCAAATATGAAGATCCACCCATCATTGTGGTTAAAGATGTTTGACAAGGCATAAAGTCGATGAAGAGTTGTCTATGACAAAGAATGGTATGTGTAGTTTCGCTATCAATGAGACATTCAAGCTCTCCTGGAAACATACCTATAAGAAAATAAGTCTTCTATGAGGAAAGATCGAAAAATAACTCAAAATTTTGGTGTTATGCATGCCTTCGATACATCAAAAGGCCACTCAGGTTGTTCCCTCGATCTATCGAGGTGCTTCTTCGATCCATCCATCGAAGGGTTGCCTCTAATTTTCCTCAGGTTTTGGCCTTCCAGAGGTCAGCTGACCTCCACATACCTTAACATGCATAACTTTGTCTAGAAAATAGCTTTTGGAGTTTCGGATGAAGTTCTAAAAACTAGACATATGTAGCTCTCCGAGAATATATTACACATATTCTGGATCGTTCTGAGTCAATCCTAGATTCATTTCAAAGCTAAGCAATCTGCGCAGCCAATTGTGTTATGTCGGTTTCTGACCTTCATCTAGTAAAACGAGCATAACCTTTTCTAGAAAATAGATATCGATGACCCGGATATATTTCTGAAAACTAGAGGTCCGTATATTTTCAAACATATGACATCCATATATTGGTTTATTCCGGGCAAATCCCAATTTGTCATTGAAGTCAACTGATCTGCAGAGCAGATTTCGTTATACCCTGTTTTTGACCTTTGTTCAATAAAAGGGGCACAACTTTTTCTAGAAATTAGCTATTGACAATCCGGAGGTAGTTCTGAAAACTAAATATCCGTATATTTTCAGCCATGTACTACTCATATGCTGATTCTTTTTGAGAAATTCGCAGTTCATTGTCGAAGCTGGCTGTTAGTGCGGCAGATTCTATTTTCTGCGTTTTCAGAGATTTAGAGCACTTTTAGCTATCCCAATTGATACATGGACAAATTTTCATGTTTACTAGGACATCTAAAGTTGTTTAGGTAGCTCTTTTTACTTATGACCAGGTGAAGAGAGATCAATATAGGTGCGACATAAAGTCTGCTCAAATACCTTTATAAATTTTTTTTTGTTCTAGACATCATAAGTTACTAAGGTGAGCCCTAGTAGACGATATATTTGTAGCACCCATAAATCATATATATCATACAGAAAAATGTAGACAAACCTGTTATTAATAAGCCAAATTAATGCCTTTATTAATAATGCCAACGAAATAAATCAAAGTTTACTAATCTAGAAATTTGACGAATTACAATGTCAACAATAATACTTAGGCACACACACCTTTATTAATGGAAAATATAAACCTCTAATCAAAATCCGGTGTCCCAGCAATTGAGTTTATGCTAATTTTGAAGTTTGCCTTAATGAGATTAGCCTCTGCTCCATCTCTATCTGCTGTTTCTTTGTGGTGAGCTTCTAATGCAAACTTTTTTGTAGTAGGCTTTGTAGTGATCTGCAAGTCCCTTGCTTGCTCTATAGTTCCTGAACTAATTGTCACTTGCTCCACACTTGTGGCAAATGCCATCATTGCATTTTTCTCCATTGTCTCGAGATTGCTGGACTTTGGCCTTACCTTTGTCAATAGCGGTAGCTTCTCCTTGGCTGCCTCGGCCACCGTGGCCTTCACGGCCTCTCTTGGTGGCTTCCCTCTCACGGTTTCCACGTGATACATAGTTCGTCTCTAGGCGATTGTAAGGACCTTGACATCTCTCACGTTTTCCCTTTCTTCTAGGGTTCCACTCTTTGCGCTTTGTGCTTCCATAGTTCACTTCAAGAACTCTCTTTGTCCCGAAAGGCCTTGAACTATTGTTCACAAGTACATTATCCTGCTTCTCTGCAACAAAAAGAATCTGTATAAGCTGATTGTACGCTGTGATATTCTTGGTTCTTATCTCATTATGGTATTAGTTTGTAAGTATCCTTGTAGCGACCGGGAATGTAGAGAGGGTTTTATGGAGCATATCTGCTTCAGGCACTTCCTGATTGTAGTATTGAATCATGGATCGAAGCTTGAGCATCTGAGCATCAAAATCTGCTATGCTTTTGAAGTCTTGGAACCAATATGGGTCTATTTGTCCTTCATATTTGGGAGTAGGGTGTTTGCGATATTTCTAAATCTTTCAGCGAGTGCTATCCACAATGCTCTAGGGTCATTTATGTTCAAGTATTTCCATAGCAGTGGGGCCTCTAGATGGCATTTCATAATGATGATAGCCTGCGCCTTCGCAACTAATGTTGGTGGAAACGCGAGATCTGGATTGTGTGGCTCAATCGTGGGGAGTATAGACTTTGTTGTCAACGCATAGTAGAAATAATATATGTAAAAGTGTTTAAGGTAGAATGTTAATTTCATTCAATCCTGAATTGGGTATATATACAACTTTACATGACAGATTCCTAATCGGAAAGAATATCTACAATAAAGAATAAATCAATTTTATTCATAATAAGAATCCTAAATACCAACAATTGTTAACACTCCTCCTCAAGTTGGTGCGTATATGTCAATCATTCCCAACTTGACCATCCATTTACTAAATGTATCATGTGATAATCCTTTAGTAAGAACATCGGCTAACTGTTCCTCAGATGACACAAAGGGAAATCGGATAATCTTCTTGTCAAGGTTATCCTTTAAGAAATGTCGATTCACCTCCACATGTTTAATTCTGTCATGTTGTGCTAGGTTATGAGCAATCTCAATAGTAACTGTATTGTCACAATGCAAATCTATAGGTTTCTGAAGCCTGAAACCTAACTCTTTAAGCACATTCTTGATTCACAGCAATTCGCATACTCCATTCTTCATTTCACGATATTCAGCTTCTGCACTAGAGCGAGAAATTACATTCTGTTTCTTACTGCGCTAAGTTACTAAACTTCCACCAATAAAAGTAAAGTAACCAGAAGTGGATGCCCTATAGCCTAAAATACACACCTCACTAGTGTAGCCAGAAACACATAACTCACTGTTCCTTGCAAACAATAAACCTTTACCAAGTGTGCCATTTAGATACCTGAGAATACGTAACATTGCACTCATATGATCTACTCTAGGGTTATGCATAAATTGACTCACCACACTGACAACATAGACAATATCAGGTCTAGTATGTGATAAGTAAATAAGTCTCCCAACTAAACGCTGATACCTGACCTTATTCGTTGGAACTTGATCTGGAAGAAGCTCTAAAATGTGATTCTGCTCAATAAGAGTAAAAACAGGCTTGTAGTCTAACAGTCTTATCTCAGCAAGAAGATCCAAGATATACTTTCATTGGCACAATGTAATCCCTTGCTTGGACCTTGCAACTTCAATTCCCAGAAAATATTTTAGATCTCCCAGGTCCTTCACGTCAAATTCCAGCAACAACTTCTTCTGAAGACTTGCCATCTCACATGGATCATCTCTTGTAGACACCATGTCATCAACATACACAATCAAGGCAGTAGTCTTACCTCCTTACGTTTAACAAACAAGGTGTGGTCAGAATTGCACTGGCGATATCCAAACTTCTTCATTGCTTTGGAGAAGCACCCAAACCAAGCTCTAAGTGATTGCTTTAGGCCATATAAAGACTTCTTCAAATAGCACACATTTCCTTCATCATCTGGTTTACAACTGACTCCTGGTGGAGTATCCATGTATACTTCTTCTTCTAAGTCACCATTCAAGAAGACATTCTTTACATCAAACTAACGTAGAGGCCAATCATAGCAGGCAACAAGAGCAATAAGGATTCTTAGAGTATTAATTTTGGCAACAGGTGTGAAAGTCTCTTGGTAATCAACTCCATACTTCTGAGTATAACCTTTAGCAACTAGCCTAGCCTTGTAGTGATCAATGCTCCCATCAGCTTTAAACTTCACAGTAAATACCCAACGACATCCAACAGTCTTCTTATCAGGTGGCATATGGACCATATCCCAAGTTTCATTCTTCTATAGGGATTCTAATTCTGCATTCATAGCTTGTTTCCACTTGGGATCTGTCAAGGCATCCTGTACATTGCTAGGAATAGATACTGAAGATAATTGATTAACAACAAGTGCATAAGACTTAGACAACCTATGGTGGGAAATATAGTTGGCAATAGAGTATTTGGCTTTGGCATCTATACAAGGCTTATATTGTTGCTTAGGAATTACTTTAGTGACACGGTTGGATTTATGCACCTCAGGTGGAGCATCCTGAAAGGATATCTCAGCTGGTGATGTAGACGAGGGGTAGTAGTCATAGTACTATCTTGATGTTGTAAAACTGGAAAATCCTCTCTGTCAGCAACATTTTCGACGGGTCGAGCCATATTTCTCGACCGGTCGAGAGCATCAAACTATTCGTCCGGCACACGTTTTTCGACTGGTCGAGAATCCTTACTCGATCGGTTGATGATATTAGCTTGTTCCTCCGTCACTGAATTTTCGACGGGTCAAGAATCCCTACTCGACCAGTCGATGATATCAATCTGTCGTTCCAATGCACCATATTCGGCCGGTCAAGCCTCTTTACTCGACGGATCAAAATTGTTTGGACCAGTTTTTCTAGAAATTCTTGATGCTTCAAAACTCATCTCCAACTGTTCCAATTCATCAAATTCTGGTAAAGTAAGAGTATTACCTTCGCAACCACTCTCCCCCTGAAGGGAAGACTTCGAAACTCCCCATAAATAAAAAGGTTCAGACTCACGAAAAGAGACATCAAGGGACACATGAGTCTTCTTGGTGAGAGGATCATAACATCGATAACCTTTCTGAAAATCAGCATGGCCAATGAAGATGCATTTCAAAGCATAAGGAGTAAGCTTTCCGCGAAACTGTTTGTTAGTATGGACATAAACTGTGCAATCAAACACTCGAGGCTCAAGATTAGGAAGGGAAGGAACATTCAACAATTCTAGCAACTTCTAATGTGGACTTTAGAAATCAATAACACGGGAGGGAGTATGGTTGATCAGGTAAGCAGCAGAGGTAACAACAGCGCCCCAATAAGATCAAGAGACATTCATGCCAAACAACGAAGCACGAACAACCTTGAGTAATTTCTGGTTCATACGTTCTGCCAAACCATTCTACTGAGGAATATAGGCAATAGAGGTTTGATGATGGATCCCATGAGAGACCATATATGAAGTCATGGAGCCATTAACATACTCACCTCCATTGTCAGATTGAAGAACACGAATAGGATGCTGGAATTGTGTCATCACCATCTTATGAAACTCAGTGAAGTGAGAGAAGACATCACTCTTGCTTGTCATCAACGACACCTATGTCATCCTAGTACATTCATCAATAAAAGTAACAAAGTAACGAGCCCCAGTAGGTGTAGAGATTCTAGCAGAACCTCAAACATTAGAATGAATTTTCATAAGAGGAATAGAGAATTTATTCAAACTTGGGGAGTAGGAAACACGGTGGCTCTTGGCCAGTTCACAAACATTACACTTAAATTCAGACTCTTCAACACCCGAAAACAGATGGGGTTGTAACTTCCTAAGATAACCAAAAGAAAGATGACCCAAACGACGATGCTATAACCAAACAGTCTCATTGGCCATGTAAACTGCTAACACTGTTGGCTTGACTCAACTACTGCTTTCCACTGGATGTCAAATCAAGATAGTACAGCTTCCCCCATCTAGTACTATAACAAAAAATATGCCATGTTAGGATGTCCTGAAAAACACAATAGTTGGGATAAAACGCGACAGAACAAGAAAATGTCATAGTAATTTGGCTAACAGACAAGATATTATATGCTAGAGCAGAGACTACTAAGACAGAATCAATAGTGAGGGTAGGAGAGAGAGTAATAAAGTTTTCATCAACAACAGAAGAAGGAGAACTATTAGCAATAGAGACACTAGGTAAAGTAGAGGGGCAAAAAGATTGAACTAAGCTAGGGTTATTAGTCATATGATTTGATGCACCGGAGTCAATTATCTAAGCATTATTCCCACACGATGTAGCAAGAAAGGCCTTAACATACATACTTGATTGGACGATATTAGCAGAGGCATTGGTGGGAGTGGCGCCACCATTGGTAGGAAGAATGGTCTTGCGTGGGCGAGGTCCCCACCAATCTGGATATCCAATCTTGGCAACGCAGTTGTCCGAAGAGTGATCCTTATCCTTGCATAGTGGGCATATAGAGTTGGCAAATGGGTTGGGAGGACGGACAAAATGAGAGGACTCAATAATTCCTCCCTATGAAGAAGCTCCCTCCGAATATGATCAAATTCGGGATCTAAACCTCCCAAGAACATGTGAACCCGAAGCATAGACTTGTAGCTGGTGTCTTGAACAATTGCAGCCACGTTATCAGAGAAAGACGCCACACGTTGATCCAATTTTTCAAGCGATGCTACCAACTCATTGTAGTAAATAGACAAAGGCCATCCTGCTTATTTGGTAGTGAAGCAGAGGCAGTGTAACTCATAGATTCGGGTAAAATCTTGATCATTATAGTAGGTCATTTGTAAGGCATTCCAAATTTTAGTAGCAGTCTTGAGACGAAGATAACGCTGAATGATACCGGGAGACATGTTATCGATCAGCCAACTCTTCACATTCTCATTGTCAGTCGCTCAAGTAGTATATTCTGGGGTTCTAGGAGGTGGAGCAACCGAGGAAACAATAAGAAAGTCAATTTTGTTTCGGCCTCTAATGTGCATCTGCATAGTAGGAGCCCATGTAGAGTAACTGGTGTCATTCACTCCAATGAGAAAAGAGGAGTTTTCCTGATGATAATAGATGGATGTAGATGTAGGTGGAGGTAGAGGAGAAGAAATCACAATAGAGTCAGATCCTTTAGTCATGGTAGCGTAATTAAGGTGTAGTGGGTGACAAAAAAGAGGATTTTGTCGGTAGGTCTATAGGATTGGCTCTGATTCCAAGTAGAAAAAATATATGTAAAAGTGTTTAGGGTAGAATATTATTTTCATTCAATCCCGAATTGGGTATATATATAACTTTACATGACAAATTCCAAATAGAAAGAAATATCTACAATAAAGAATAAATCAATTATATTCACAATAGGACTCCTAAATACCAAAAATTGTCAACACGCATTCTTGACATCTCCGCACCAACGATGATACTCGATGCCTCTTTGGTCTAATTTGCCAAAATCAAGTTTTGTTTTAGACATCATGAAAATAAACAGAAGATATATTAGTTTCGCAGTCGTAAAAGACTTCCTCGACAACTAATTAATTTTCCAATCATCTTTGGATCAGTACTTCACTTTGAAGTATGTGGTCTTGCGAACAATCTTTGTTCGTCTTAATCGATGCTTTTTCTTTATGAACACTCTTAGTTCAAATCGACTTTGTGAAAGCTCTTAGTTCACTCATGAACGCTCTTAGTTCATGTGGGAATGCTCTTAGTTCCAAATTCCCACATTCAAGAGAGGTGCGGTGTAGAAATGAGGGATGAGATGTTATCCTGAAATCTCTACGGAAAAATCCAAATTTCTCAAAAGAGTAGGTTATTTTGAAAAGACGAAGTTGAGTTTATAAAAACTTACTTGCTGTTTGATTGCAGAACAATTATTTTCTTCCTCTTTTCTCTTCGGGATCACGACGGTGGAGTCGGCGGCGGTGCTCGGTTTAGGGGCTTCGTGCTGATAACGTGTTTTATGAATTATGTAATTATAGATAGAATAGTTGAAGCAATAAGCTGTGCCCCTTTATTAATGAAGAAGCAACTTTTTATATAGAAGAATACAAGATGTACATACAAGTAATGAATCTTAATACATCTCTAGATATGATTCATTGCCATATTCTGTAATCTCCACCATAATTAGATACATTAAATATCTTACAACATGAAGTTAATTTTAAATTTATATATATGTAGTAATACCCACAATAAGATAAATGGTGGGCACGATGACAAAAGTACAGTATTTGCCAAGATGAGCATCTGCAATATAAGCTCCTAGAAGGCGCATCATTCAAACTGTCCCGATCCAGTTTGTGACAATATTGTTTGATGAGGTCACTGCCCTCATGCAGCTTCGTCGTTGAGTATACCACCAAGTTGGACGCAATTCCATAAGATGCCATCCTGTCAAAAACTTCATACCTTACATGGAAAGAACAACAAAAATATATTGATAGTCGTATATTTATGTGTCTATATTATGTTTAATTATACTTTTATATTTGATTTATTATTATTATTCGAGTAATTTAATTGTTTTTAGGTATTTTAAAATTAAATGAAGAAATGAGGATTTAATATTACAATTTGGTATATATTGTGAGCAGAGGAGAAATGCGTACATTATGGAGAAATCCTAAGACAAGTTGGACTTAAAGATGTGGTGCAGCACGTGTCCTTAGTTAAATTAATTAACCTACCTTAAGGAGGAGACATATATATAGCTAGGAAAAAGAAGTGTGCGGGAGACGGGAAGGAGACGAACAGAAGAGAAAAACAGAGGAAGAAAAGAAGAGAAGTCGGACGGGAAGAGAGAAGGCAAGCCAAGCTGGAAACCCGAAATCGGTCACAAGGACGACAAGAGTTCAATCTTTTCTATTATTTAATTGATCTCTTATAAATTATTTGATGTTATTATTTAAAACTATGAGTAGCTAAATACCTTGTTAATGGACTGCTTGAAGCTTCGTACATGAAGTCTTTCTAATTCATACACTTTAATCTAGTTTCGCATGTTCAACTCGAATGAGGTTTCTTTTTCTATGTGACTTACCGTATGAATTCTTATATGTTTACTTTGGTGCGCAACTTAGTATGCATGCTAGGATTCTATTGTCATGAGATACGGGCGACTGAAGATAATTTTTTTCACTGGAATCTCTATAGTGATACACCGATTTCGTCGGATGATTGAAACCTATCTAGCATGACACGCCCATAGTGTACCTGTGAACCCTTTTAGATTCTCAAACATTTTCTAGAACTTAATGATTTCTTCTTTTTAAACTTTAGGGTCTATGACTATGGGTTCAATAGAGGGATAGATGTGGGGGAAGTCCATGACAAATTCACATAGACATAAAGATTAGGTAATATGATGTGTCGTGTCTATCGGCCTTTATGAGAACTTTCATTCATTGGATATGTGCATTAGATTAAGTATGTGTTAGATAGATGGAATGACAGTGGTGGATTTAACTCATTTATCATATAGTTTTAAATAACTTTGTATTTATTAGCATATTTACTCCGCATTTATTTTCTGCATCAGTTGTAGCTTAGTCGATTTAGTTCTGTACCCAAATTAACTCCGAATACTCTTAAATTTTGTGTGATAGTTTATTGTACCACTATGTCTAGTTTATTGTATCTAAATTTCGTGTCATTTGAGTCTACCTATAGTAGATTCGTAGTGTCATTAATGTACTGTAATCGAGTCTGTCAGCATTTTAGTCTAGTGTTAGAATTTAGTTTCACAAATTTCCTGTGTTCAATAACTCCTATGATTAATTATTACAATAATATATCTTAATTAAGAATATGATATTTTGCATATGTGGTGTCGCTTGTCACATACATGCATGTTAATTGATACGATGCTGCTGAGGTGCTTAATATATATAGTAAAGATCGATATACAAAGTTAATATCGTATATACTATGTCTGAAGTGGATGATCGATTACATGCATTACCTACGATGAAGGAACAAGCTGTCCATCTACCAGTGTTTGATCTCAGAACAGGTCTGTGTGTGATCATCGTTGCCATATACAGATCCTTTCTCTTCTACCTTTGCCATGTCAATGTACGTGGTATGAAATGAATAATACGTACATACTAGCTAGCTATCTAGCGAAAATATATGATCGACTTACTTGGGAGTTGGTGAATGATGTGATCGATCACGTCGATCATATGCCGGCGTTTTATATATAAGTGGTTAACCAAGAAACTTTCAACCTACGTATACCTGCATGCGTGCAGATCGACTCCTGGCCTCTCGCTTTTTCGTTGATCACCTTCTCTCTAGTTTTATTTGTGTAGCTAAATAGTGATTTCAGGACTCGGTATGGTGGGTAACTAGGTATGTGACCGCTAGATATGCTTATACTCTGGTAGTTTTGGAGTTAACTAGCTACTTGGTTTTGTCATACGAAATTATCTATGAAAATTTCTTGCATGACTCGCCGCGGACACAAACGAGGAAGGAGGACAAAAGAAGGTTGAATAATATTAAGTTTATTACTTGCTCTATTTTTCGAGGAGAGTTTTTTTAAGGACGCCTTGAAAACTTAGAAGCTAGCTAGCTAGGTTTTGCATGCATGGTTTTGCAAAATATAATTACTGTCCTTAATTTATGTAATAATTCACTTGCGTAACGTCATCTTGTAAACATTCATGATCTTGAAATTAACTTTCGACCAACTTCTAATCCGATGAATTACATAATATGATTGTTGCCAACTTTGAGAGAGAATCTCTGTGTATAGCATCCGCTATTCGGCTTCTGAAGAATCGACATAATTAAACAAGTAATAATTAAGTGAAAAAATGTTGATGATGAGCTGGCAGTGACGAGAGAATTATATGAGCTATGATATATATATTCCTCATCAACAACAAAAGGAAAATCATCGAAGCACTTGGATCCTCTCTCTTGGCTCAAAGAGACAAAGACACCTCCTGTTTTGTCCATTTCACTCGTTAATCTGAAAGAAAAATATCTTAAACTTAATGATACTCCTCGGTCCTCACAATATATACGTATACTATATAACAAGAAATTAAGTCATGAAAAGCTGAAACCAAAAACGAACAAAAAATTAAGACGATGAAATATCATCTCAGTATGCCATGTGTCTCGACTCATTCTCTATAATTTATCAGTTGAATCCTCATGAAAAGCTGATGATGTTCACTAGCTACTAGGTAGCTAGCTTGCTTTGTTTTGCATGCAATGCATGTATATCGTTAATTCGTTATCATGGGATCTAATTTTGCCGTCCCTGAATATATATACAAATTTTCAAAATAATTGGAGGCCGATCTCCGTAATGGTGTTCTAGATAACAAAAGATAAAGAAAGACACAAAGACTCAGAGAGTACGTTAGCACACATAATATATAGAACGAGAATTTGGTTGAAAGAAACCTCGCCACTCTAACCTAAACCCTAATCCAAACTATATATATGTGACTCAATTCAAAGACTATATATGCATGTTCCCACGTACGTACATGATAAACAACTTGTTAGCTTTCTGAGTATGAGCTCCAGATTGGAGAAGATGAACAGAGAGAACGAGAGAGAGCGAGAGAGAAAATAAGCTTTCTGTGTGTATTGATTGATGAATGAATTACATACACTAACTGTAACTATTTATACTAGTCTAGTAAACTACATGTCGTAGACTAGTCTTAACACAACTAAAACAAGTTTTCACTTCTAGCTGAGAGATACTATGATCAATCTAAAATAAGTGCGCCACTCTAATCAAGTTTCTTTGAGTAATTACGGTTACATGCAGAATAATTGAGTTTATTTCGTCAGGTCACAAGTAAACTGTTTGAGGCATCCTTGTGATCTTGAGCTGAAGTTTTGTTACTTGGTGAAGTTTCCATGGCAAAGTCTCCCTTGACGGATTCCGTCGCGTCTGTGTTATAAACATAATACTTGGAAACCAGCAGAAAGAAGAGCAAGTTGAGAAAGCTCAGGCACGCCAGGAACAAATAGTAGTAGTCAAAATGAGAGATATTTAGGTTATCCAAAATCCAACCCCTTTTGGTATGTTTCTTTGTGAAGTCCGCAACCGTTGATAGAAGAAAGCTACTAAGAAAACTCCCAATTCCCAAGCTAGTAGTGAAGTACGAGGTCCCCAAACTCTTCATGCCTTGTGGTGCTTGGTCATAGAAAAACTCAATCTTTGCAACTTCCACAAAGGTGTCAGCAATCCCAGCCAAAGCAAACTGAGGCAGCAGAATGAAGATCGTTAGCGGAACCGTGTCCCTTTTCCCAAATAGCTTATGTTCCTGTATAACACTCAGCCTTCTTCTTTCGGCGAAGAAAGCTGTCATCAAGATGATGACGTGCACTACAAGGCCAATTCCTAGTCTCTGCAGCATTGTGATCCCTCTAGGGTTTTTTGTGTATCTCCTCACTGCCGGAACAAAGTATCGGTCATAGAGGACGAGGCTAATGAGCATGAAGATTGTCACAAATGCTGAGAGACATGCTGGGGGAATTTCAAAATGCGGTCCAATGCTTCTGTCTAGAGTAGTTCCTTGTTTGACAAAGAGAGTTCCTCCTTGAACTAACATGGTGCTTGGTAGAAATGTAGCAATCAAAATTGGAACCATTTTGATCATTTGCTTGGTTTCTTCGACTTGGGTCACTGGACATAGCATCCATGGTGAGGTTGCTTCAGTCCTTACAGCTGCTTTGTCAAGAAACCTGCAGTGATATTGTTGATTAATTACATATATAGGGGTGCAGGGTTCGAAATTTGGTAGGAAACTGAACTATGAACCTATTATTGTATATATAGTTCGATCAGATCTCTAACAAAATCAGTTTTAGCTTGGGTTTGGTTGGGATTCACCTTAATGAAAGGGAGTGATCAACCCTGCGTTTCCCAGTGCCTGTGTACTCTTCCAAGCTGAGCTCGTGAAGCTCTTTAGGGTCATCTGGGACAGGAATACTCCATTTTCTCATGTAAGCCACAAGCACATGAGCTATTCTACTGAAAGGACTCTCCGAGGGCAATTTGTGCCTATAAAACTTAGTACCCACCAAAAACACCAAAATGGAGAATGCAAGGCCAATTGTTGGAAGGCCATAGCCAAGTGCCCATCCCACATTCTCTTGAATGTAAATCAAGATGGTGTTTGAGAAAAGTGTGCCAAAGAAAATGCTGAACATCCACCAGTTGAAGAAGGAGAGCTTTTGGGTCCTCTCCTTAGGCTCAAACTCATCAAATTGGTCAGCGCCCATGGTTGAGATGTTTGGCTTGGTGCCACCAGTTCCTAGTGCAATTATGTACAATCCACAATAGAAGATTCCGACTTGGAACGAGGAGGCTCTTCTCTCACAGTCTTCAAGTTTGATTCCATTGTCGCATGATGGTGGTCTTAGGGCAGGTAATGAAACTGCTAACGTCAATAGGGACATTCCCTAATTGATAACGAAGAAGGTCAAATATCGAATCCAATTCAATGTGAAAAAGAATACAAACAAATTATATTTGCACGCATTATCACGTATTAGTGATCTACTTGAGAGGCAGCAAGAGTTGCATGCATGCGCGCGCTTTTCATGTTTAATTTTTTGTTGTGTATATATAACTAGGTGTGGGTGTGTGTGTATATATATATATATATATATATGAATTACAAACTAGGGCTTAAAATGTATGATCAAACTACTAGCAAGCTAGCATCTCGATGAAAAAAAAAATTACATGCAAGAACTCTTTAATTTGTGGGGGAGGACGATGCCAACTTTAATTTGAAGAAACAAATTAGTGAAACTCCATTTCCATTACTCAATTATATAAGTGCAAATAATTAAGTATAAGATTGTTTGAAGAGGATGATGAATATATAGTACGTACCACAAGATATATGGCGGAGGCAATAACGAAAGTCCAGTATCGCCCGAGATAAGCATCTGCAATGTAAGCACCCAAGAGAGGTGTCATCCAAACTGTCCCAACCCAGTTTGTGACATTGTTGGAAGAGATCACCGTGCCTTCTTGCAGCTTCGTTGTCAAATACACCACTAGGTTCGATGCGATTCCATAATATGCCATCCTCTCAAACACTTCGTATCCTACACTCACATCCATGAATATACTAATCAAAATAACAATTTTGGTAGTCTGCGCATGAGATCAAATTAAATAGGGTTGGGATCAATAAGAGGAGATCAGATATATATGATGCCGTATGTATATTTACGCACCTACAATGAAGGAACAAGCTCTCCATCTGCCTGTGTTTGATCTGAAAACAGGTCTTCCTTGGAGATCCACAGTCCCATCTTGTGTGTAATCCTCTCTTCCATATCCTTTCTCATCTACCTTCTCCATATCACTTTAACAATAACAGTACTGTTGGCTAGCGAATAGGGCGTTGAAACTCATGTGATTACGTAACCCATTGAGCATTTTATAAAGCTTTGGAAGTACTTCAGGCCAGGTTAAGTTAGTTAACC
The DNA here is from genome assembly GCA_946800695.1 of Geum urbanum. Taxonomy (NCBI): domain Eukaryota; kingdom Viridiplantae; phylum Streptophyta; class Magnoliopsida; order Rosales; family Rosaceae; genus Geum; species Geum urbanum. The sequence goes on along the minus strand of OX327007.1, from coordinate 40,049,879 downwards.
AAGAACCGTTCAACTTTAACTCCAAGGTTACCTTTGGCTTACTCGATCGATCATTTGCTTTTCATGGAGGACTTGATATATGTGAATATTGCTATTATATCCTCCCAAACTCTTTGTTAGGAGGATTCTACGTACTCCTTCAGAGATAGAAACAAAGAAAATATGACATTCTTGAAGCTAGCTAGCCATACCTATTTCAATTGGTCTGATAATGCTTTAATTATACTTCATTATCAGAAAATTTAATATGACCTTCTTTTTACAACAACAAATATGATAAAAACTGTTTAGACATTTATATATTATCAAGTTCATCGATCTTAATTATATGACCAGGAATAAATGGATCATTTTTCAAGACTGCATTTTGCGATCTCTTTTGTTCTTCCTAAATAGATCCATCGACTTGGAATGTTCCTCTTTTACGTAATCTTCGATCATGTAAGCATTATCATATGTCGACAAAAAGCCGACCTCTTGGATCCATTTTTGGCCATTTTGTTTTTAGTTAGTAGGGTTTATGATTAAAATTTAATCATAACTGATCGATCGCGAGCAGTGATAGAGTGAATGGAATTGAACAAGCTATGTAAATGAACTTGTCTCTTGCTCAAGAGGTATCTATTTTCCCTCTTAAATTTATCTGGAAATGATCCTAATTAAGCTGGATTTACTGTATATTTTTATACGGTTGCCACAGAAACTTACAAATGAGAAAGAACGATATAAACAAAGATCATCATCTTTGCCATGTCCCATGTGTTTAATTGTACGTCTTTATTATGTGACTTGTAGTCATGTTTGAAATTACTTCTTAGAAACGATTTTTAATAGAAACACTGTAACACAAATCGCTTGGAAGAGGAAGCACATGAGAACTGTCTCTCAGAAAACGTTAAAGTGTTTTTTCTAGTTTTCCCAAAGTGTTTTTACGGTGTTAAGGAGCCCTAATTAATATAATACGGTTAATCGGAATTTCATGGATCAAGATTAGTTCCTTCGATCAAGTTTGGTGGGATAGTCCGGGTTAATTAAGGAAGAAATATTTTGATCATGAAGTGTAAGGGATAAATCTTGTTATTATTTGTTTGTGAGTAGTGTATGTATATTGTGCAGAACACAAGTACACGGACATTCGTCAAAATTTTTAAGTTGCTTTAGATGAACAATACGTAAAAGAATATAAATCATAAATTATTTCTTTACATATTTGTGTTTCACTCTCTTTGTCTTAAAATTTGTATAGTCTCGTGCACAAATCCCGAAGATATCCCATGAAAATCCCATCTAGTTGAAATGAAGAGACGGCAAGGAAATGCAGCCAACGGTGTAGATCGATGTGTTCCTTAGACTAGCACGCACTTACCTTTGCTTTTGATTCAAAATGGGAATGTTTAGAGTAATTTACAGGCATCGAGCCCTAACGGTCACTTCCTTCTTCTCTGATTAAACAAAACCCTAGCGCCTCTCACAGGTAGGGTCCCCGCCACTCTGGCCCCAAAACACCAACCCCAAGCCTTCAAATTTCATGACCGTTTTGTCCCTTTCCTTCTCCCCTTTTACCTTTTTCTCAAAGTTCCTAAAAATTCTTCTCACCAAAGCCCAACGGCCATCACCACGCTCTCTCTCTTCTTGTTCTTCTAAAGTTGATGATGTACTCGTTGCTCTGAAAAACCCAGAACCCAAATCGCAGAAAGACCCAAATCTTTGAGAGAAGAAGAAGAAGAAGAGAGATCTGTAATGGGTTGCTTTCTTGCTTGTTTTGGTTCTTCGAAAAATAAGAACAGAAGGAGTCAGCACAAGTACAGAGTCCAGCACCGAGAGCAAGTAAGCCCCCAATTTCGTAGCTCCTTTTTACTGGTTCATTATTGGGTTTCGCTTCGTTTTTGTTAAATTAGGCTGAGTTGGGATTTGTTTGTGATTGTGAGCTGTTCTGTTTAGGCAAGGTTTTGAAGATGAAGGGTTTAGTTTCTTTACTTTAGTAGAGCTTGAATTGGTGTCGTTCTGAACTGATATGTACTTGTGTACTTGTTTATTTTGTCGCAGAGATACACAAGTTCTGAGTCTGTTCAATCTGCTGTCTCTTCTGTGTTGGCTTGGGAAAGACCCATTAGCCCAGAATTGAAATATGATAAACCCATCGACCTCGAATTGAAAGTTGAAGAACCCATTCTCAGCCCTGAATTGATAGATGAAGAACCCAGTAGCCCTGAATTGAAAGATGAAGAACCCAGCAGCCCTGAATTGGGAGGTGAAAAACCTATCCTGGATTTGAAAGAAGAGATACCCATTTGGCCAGCATTAGATGAACTAAGGTGAGTGATTGAATTGCCTCTTGCTTGAGTTTGATTTCAGTTAGATGTTTGTAGAAATGCATCTGTTTGCTTTGCTATTGTGATTCGCTTTGGTGTTTGTGATATCGAAAGTTTATGAATTTTGGTATTGTAGGGATCAGCCAGTGGAACAGCTGAGTTTCAGTACTAGAAAGAAAGTGACATTTGATTCTAATGTGCAAACATTTGAGCATGTTTCAATCAACGAATCCACAGATGTTTTATTTGACAGTAAAGAGTGTGAGAAGGAGGAGGAGCGGGAGATGTTGGCAAAATCAAGCCAACAATCCAAGACGACGTCAGATGATGGTTCCATCACTTCTAGCACAGTGTCATACCCTCCTAATCATAGATACCAGAACTGCAGGGATAGTGATGATGAAGATGAAGCATTAGACTATGATGATGATAGTGATCTTGATGATGATCTGGAGGATGATGAGTTTGATGATGATGGGGAAATAGAGTATGAAGAGGAGATTGTACACTCGAAGAGAGGGTCAGAGATATTGACTGATGATGCTGATAGCCCAATGCTGGAAAAGCCAACTGGGTTAAACTACAATGCACGTGATAGGAGTAGTTATGTTCATTCTGTGCTTAACCCAGTCGAAAATTTATCACAATGGAAAGCCGTTAAAGCCAAGAAGACCTCAGTGATGAGGCCTCAGAAGGAAAATGTGACAGTGGATGATGGACCCCGGATTTCATTCAGTTTAGAGCCAAGTATCAAGGACGTATCATCGAGTTTCAAATCGCATAAGAGGCAATCTGGTCTGGCTAGGAATCATAAATCAGAAATGGCAGTTGATGCTAGCCTGTCAAATTGGTTGGGTTCATCAGAAACTACACCTGTTAACAAGACTAGCATAATTGCTGTAGACACTTCTACACCTGAGAGAAGCATGTCTTATGGATCACCACACTCAACAACAAGCCTCGAAGATAGACCAATTTTAGGTGCATTAACAGTTGAAGAGCTGAGACAGTTTTCAGCTTCATCTTCACCAAGGAAGTCACCAAGCAGAAGCCCTGATGAGATGGCCATAATTGGGACTGTTGGAAGCTACTGGAATAATAATAATACTGCTGCTGCCAAGGCCTCCAGTGCCTCCTCTTACAAAGGAATACCAAACACAACGAGCAAGTACAGAGAGGTACATACAAAGTAAAAAGTTGTATGACACTCTTTCAAATTAAGCATTGCTGGGTTCTGATACAAGCTGTTTGTCTTTGCAGGATAGAAAAGTGAATTGGCACTCTACACCATTTGAGGCGAGGTTGGAAAGAGCTTTGAATAGAGGTGCAGCTGATGCATACACTACTCAAACGCGTCAGGCTTTGTGAGCTAGGTTTGTAATTGGTCTTTTTTCACTATATCTATTTTTTTTTAATTCTTTTGTGAATCTTGCTGTGAGTTGCTTGTGAGATAGTTGCTTGCCTATTGTAATACCTGTTGGCTGTGAAATATATATAGGCTTTGCTCATATTTTCGGCCTGCATTTCCTGCATATATTTTTAGTTCTGAGAGCAAATAGGACTCTCTGTATGGCCATTGATATAAGCAAAGACATGAATGAGTCATACTTCCGGAATTACTACGACAAATACCACACAGTTGCCATAATTTCTAAGCATAAAGAAGGTTATGCGATACCATAGTCAATGGCATAACTCAAATCCTTGCAGTGTCATATAGATAGATAAACTGAGTCCCTTCTAAATTTAGAAACCTGTAGTAGGCATAAGACCTTGCCACAAAGTCCAGTGTGACGAACCTGCACTCAACTGCCTTGAAATTTCAAAGTCTAATAGCTGTGGCACAAAATTCTGCCGTAGTAATTTGTTTCAATGCTATGTCCCCCGTGAACAATTGGTGGTAACTGGTAAGGAGTCATTGTGCAAGTAAAAAATTGTATGAGCTAGCTAATTCTTGCACGATCAAAATTCCACGTGCTTATAAACAACATTATTATTGTTCAAGTCAATTTCCTTCTCGATTATGAGATCTCTAGCTAGCCATGATTGCAATTCAAGCACCATTTCGTGATCGATCGATTTACGAATGTTAGCACCAAAACCTAGGATCAATATAAGCTGTTAAACATTGTGCGATTATTTTGTCTTCTCTTAATTGGTTCAGAGCTTATTAGGCTAATAGTATAGCAAAATGTTGGCTAATTATGTTGCCACTTACAAGTTACAAGGGTGCTCCGCTCTCAACGCTTTAAAGTAGATATTAAGTGCTCTCATAGTCATGCATTAACTAAATTAATCGTCTCCCATTAAAATACTCAAGTTCCCCATAATTTTCTAATCCGTGAAATAGTTATCCATTAAGACAGACGAATCATTTGCAGCAAGAATACTATTGACAATATGTATGACCATGATGCATCTACAGTATATTCATTCATGCTCGAAATGAATCTAACTCACTAGGCAGTTGTAGCCTTGAGGCACCGTGCAATTTGATCCGAGTTACATATATATAGGGTCAATTTGATTTGTAACTCAGATTTTCTGAGGAACCAGTATTGCTTTTAACTACTGTTATATTTGGTTGTGTGATGTATTTCCTTTGCTTGGCTCGTGCCAGACTTTTTTAATGAATGTTTTCCCTTGATCGAAAAAAAGAAGAAGGGTCAAAGGTATACTGTACACAATAAATTCAGAAATTTTAACAGGACGCATAACATGACTTGAGTTTGATTAAGACAACTACAATCGATGTCAACGTAGTTATTATATGATTACGGTATAAATTGATCCTTGATGTGTAACTTTTCTCGAGACAAGGCGCTCAAGACCTCAAGTTTCATCCTTGATCGATAGGGAAGAGCTTTTATCTATCTCACACTAATTGAAACCCAAAGCGATGGAGAATGTTTCACACACAGCCACATTTGTCCATGCTATGAGACAAAAATCATGTTAGCTTCCCCCAAAACCGTGTGGAAGGAAAAATATACAAGTGACCAACTATCTATTAAAAGCCAAAGATGGAAGACCGCTAGTTTGGTTGGTGGTTCTGGATATTCAACATTTGCTAGTTGCTACTGCAGCACAAGAATCTTCACAGAAGTTGCTGCTTACATAATCCACAGTATTACCAGCATGTTTTCCGTACAAAATTACCCCAAAAGTCCAATGCACCACACTCTTTCCTTCTTAAAGCATTAACCAGTCCAAGTTGCACTTAGCTCAATCTTTGAGACCAGTCCTATGAACACTATGGCCCTTTTAAATTTATGTTGACAACTGCCAATTTGGGTCCACTGCAGCCTCTCTCTCTCTATATGTGTAGCTTGGATCAAACATTAATATCAACTGGTCAACTTACAGCCATGAGAGGTGTTCATAGATCTCATCCTCTTCTTCCTCTGCTTCACATTTTCTTGCTCTCATTGGTTCCATTGAAGGCAGCTTCATCTCCCACAACACAAGCAGAGGCTTTGGTTAAATGGAAGAGCAGTAGCTTTGCTTCTCCTCCACCTTCTTTTACTTCATGGTCACTTGAAAACATTGACAGCCTCTGCAACTGGACCTCCATTGTTTGTGACCCCAAGACCAAAACAGTTTCCCAAATAGACCTCTCAAATTTCAACCTCACTGCAACACTGACAGGACTGGACTTCACCCAGTTTCTGAACCTCACCCATTTCAATCTCAATGGCAACAACTTCACAGGGACTATCCCATCTGCCATTGGCAACCTCACGAAGCTCACAACTTTGGATTTGGGAAACAATGTCTTTGAGCATCAAGTGCCTGTGGAAATGGGGAAGCTAACCCAGCTACAGTATTTCAGTCTCTACAACAACAGTCTCAGTGGTGCCATTCCTTATCAGTTGGACAGTCTCAAAAAGGTACAATATTTGCTTCTTGGAAGTAACTACTTGGAGCCTGCTGATTGGTCTAAATTCTCAGGCTTCCCTGTGTTGACATATCTTGATATTTGTTTCAACAGTTTAGATTCAGAATTCCCAGAATTTATATCCGAGTGTAGGAACTTGACATTCTTGGATTTGTCTCAGAATACTTTGACCGGACAAATGCCAGAGGTGGTATTCACCAATCTTGTTAAGCTTGAATATCTCAACCTCACCGGTAACCAATTCCAAGGACCAATGCCATATAGATTTCCAAACCTTAAACACCTTTACTTGGAACTGAACCACTTCAGTGGTCCAATTCCTGAAGATATAGGCTTGATATCTGGTCTTCAACTCATTGACCTTCTTAACAATTCCCTTGTAGGGAAAATCCCAGCTTCTATAGGTAAACTCAAGGAACTTCAGCACCTTGATCTCACAGGGAATTTGTTCAACTCTTCAATTCCTGATGAGCTTGGTTCTTGTACCAGCCTCACTTTCTTGGCATTGGCTAGGAATAAACTCAGTGGAGCATTGCCTCTGTCCCTTTCCAATTTGACCAACTTGGTGGATTTGGGTTTATCTGATAATCTATTCACTGGGCCAATCTTGCCTTCTCTGGTCTCCGGATGGACTCAAATAGTTTCCGTTCAATTTCAAAACAATGGATTCAGTGGCAACATTCCAGCAGAAATTGGCCTACTGACAAATCTTGTTTTTCTATTTCTGTACAATAATAACTTCTCTGGCCCAATTCCCTCGGAGATAGGAAACTTGCAAGTTATGACAAGCTTGGATCTTTCTGGAAACCAGCTGTCTGGGCCGGTTCCTAGTTCATTCTGGAATCTCACAAATCTCCAGACTGTACAGCTTTTCTACAATAACCTCAGTGGCACAATCCCCCCAGAGATTGAAAACATGACTTCATTGGCTAACTTTGATGTCAACACAAACCAGCTTGAGGGAGAGTTGCCAGAGACCATTTCTCTCCTCACCAACCTCCAGAGTTTCTCAGTATTCACCAATAAATTGTCAGGAGTTATTCCTAGGGATTTTGGGAAATATAGTCCTGGCTTGGTATATGTTAGCTTTTCTGATAACAGCTTTTCCGGAGAATTGCCACCAGAGTTGTGTAGTGGTTTTTCTTTGCAGAACTTCACAGTGAACTTCAACAACTTCACAGGGCCATTACCTGAGTGCTTGAGGAATTGTTCTGCATTAGCTAGAGTCCGGCTTGATGGTAACCAATTCACCGGAAACATTACCAATGCATTTGGTATTCATCCGAGTCTTGATAAAATTTATATTAGTGACAACAAATTTGTTGGTGAACTGTCACCATATTGGGGTGAATGCATAAACATCACTGATATGCGTATGGACGGAAATAAAATTTCTGGTCAAATCCCACCTGAGCTTTCCAAGTTGACACAGTTGCAGTATCTAAGCCTCGGTTCTAATGAATTAAGCGGGGAAATACCTGTTGCTGTTGGAAATCTAAGCTTGTTATTCACTCTCAATGTCAGTAGGAACCACTTGACAGGAACCATCCCTCAGATTCTAGGCAAGTTGAGTAAGCTGCAGACTCTTGACTTGTCTGATAATAATCTTACTGGGGTGATACCAGTTAAAGTTGGCAGCTGTGAGAGATTAACAAGCTTAAACTTAAGCCACAACAAGTTATCAGGTGAGATACCGGCAGAGGTTGGTAACTTGGATTTGAGGTACTTGTTGGATCTTAGCAGCAATTTGCTTTCAGGAGAAATACCTTCAAACTTGGGCAAGCTTACACAGTTGGAAGTTCTTAATGTCTCCCGCAACCATCTCTCTGGAAATATTCCTTCATCTTTTTCCAACTGGCCTAGTCTAACCAGCTATGATTTTTCTTACAACAACTTGACTGGTCCAATACCAACTGGTGGCATTTTCCAAAAGGCGCCGGCAAGTGCTTTTGATGGCAACTCTGGTTTGTGTGGAGGTGTAGAAGGACTAACTGCATGCAATTCCTCTAGTGGAAAGTCCTACAAGAAGAAGAAGAACAAACTACTTATTGGAGTCCTTGTTCCTATTTTTGGTTTATTAGTGATTGTAACTGTTGTTTCTCTGATCCTTATTTTCCGAAAGAAGCCTGAGATTCTTGATCAAGAAACAAAAAGTTCTAAGAAGTCTGAGAGTTTTGAATCAAATATATGGGAAAGAGAAGTAAAGTTTACCTTTGGGGAAATTGTGAAGGCCACAGAGGACTTTGATGAAAAGTACAGCATTGGAAAAGGAGGTTTCGGAAGGGTATACAAGGCAGTGTTGCTTTCAGGTCAAATTGTTGCAGTTAAGAGGCTTAACATGTCAGACTCTAGTGACATTCCTGCAATAAATCGACAAAGCTTTGAGAACGAGATACGGACTCTAACTCATGTCAGGCACCGTAACATCATTAAGCTCTTTGGTTTCTGTTCAAGAGGTGGTTCCATGTTTTTGGTTTGTGAGTACTTGGAGAGAGGTAGTCTTGGAAAAGCATTGTATGGGGTGGAAGGGAATGCAGAACTTGACTGGGCTACCAGGGTCAAAATAACGCAAGGACTAGCTCATGCCCTTTCTTATCTGCACAATGACTGCTCTCCACCAGTTGTACACCGGGATGTTTCCATCAACAATGTACTGCTCGAGTGGGATTTTGAGCCCCGGTTAGCTGATTTCGGAACAGCAAGACTGTTGAGCCCGGATGCATCCAACTGGACTAGTGTTGCTGGTTCTTATGGCTACATGGCACCTGGTAATGTGACAATCAAGTTTGTGCATTTTGGCTTCTATTTCAATTACTTAGATATATGCTTAATGTGGCCAACTTTGGTCTTTTTTGTTTGTTTGCTGATGTGCAGAGCTTGCATACACTATGAAGGTGACAGATAAATGTGATGTATATAGTTTTGGAGTGCTAGCACTAGAAGTACTGATGGGAAAGCACCCAGGGGAAATGCTAGAATCATTACAAGAGTCATCAAAATCATCGCAGGACAACACAGATATGTTTTTAAAAGATGTCTTAGACCAAAGGCTGGAGCCTCCAATGGGTGAATTGGAGGAGGCAGTAGTGTTCGTGGCGACCATAGGCTTGGCCTGCACGCGTTCCCGTCCAGAGTTGCGACCCACAATGCGTTATGTAGCGCAAGAACTCTCAGCTAGGACACAGCCATACATTTCTGAACCATTTGGCATGTTAACCATCGGTAAGCTATCAGGTCTTCAAAAATAGAAGGAAATGATACTAGCACTCTAGCAGTACTATAATAGTGTGTGCTTACCTAATCTAGGCTGTGGTCGTATTATATATGAAGAAAAATAATGTTTAAGATCTAGGCCGGCCAGGTTAGTACCTGTAGCTAGTCTTGTGCTTTACAGCGTAAAAAATCAGCTTAGATACTGTTTGATATGGTAGTCTCAGCATGCAAAACCATATTCTTCCACTAAACTTCATAATTTGTTTAGTAAAAAGTAATGCAGATTGAGGAATCACATCATGGCTGTTTCAGTTGACTCAGTACCAGGAAGGAATACTTTGCATCCAGTCACTATTTTTTGGTCCAATTTGTGATTGAGCTGACTTATAGGCTTATAACTTATAATCTTTCCATAATTTAGGCTGGTCCCAATGATAACAAAATTCCAGAAGTCATCTCATAAAATATATATCACTGTGTTTTAGGAAATAGTAAACTAACGCAAATATGGAAGTAAATTTCTGTATGTGATTACAAGGTTTCACATTCTTTTTATAGGAGGATGTGATAAACTTATGATGATTACAAGAATGACGGCAGATAGCCGTTACATCGGTTACAAGCCGTCACATAGCAATACATAATGTACAATGATATCAGGAATTACATCGGTACAACTAATTGTACCATAACTAGGCACATTTGAATTTCCTTCAACACTCCCCCTTATGCCGATTATGGGTACGTAATCGATAATTCCTTGATGCTTCCGCGATGCCTTTTTAAAAACCTTGTTGAGCCAAAAACTTTTGCAGGAGAAAAAATGATCTTGAACAAGTAAAAAGAATGCAAGTCGTCGTAGATGATGATATGACACTTATCTATGTTACCTTATTAAAACCTTGCCAAGTAATAAAAATCCTTTGAGATAAAAAGAACTTTGGTCAAGGAGAAAAATTACAACGTGTCTTTTACATTTAGAAACGTTTATGTGTATGCAAGACTCCCCCTGAAGTATGCATCTCCCACTTATATCGACAGTCGGGATAACTTAAATAAGCTGAGAAACCCTATGCTCTTCATATGCTTCTCAAATGTGGATGTGGCCAATAACTTAGTGAATAAGTTTATCATTATCCTCAGATCGAACTTAGTTCATTATGATCTCGAGGAAACTGTTCATGTTACTGATCGTAGAAGAGCTCTAGGCGATATATGTTTTGTTAGATAATTTTCAAAATAACAATAAAGAGATCGATGCATCTGTTGGAAGGAAGTGAGGTGGAAGAAACCAACGTGATTGTGAGTAGTACAACCAATATGTTGTTTTGGAAAGGATGCTTTGATTGAATGTGTGCAACCTTTGATCAAAAAGTCTATTCATTGAAAATGTTTGGTTACTCCTATTTATAAGAGTACGTGTCTCCCGCCACTTTCATTTATTCACAAAAAATATATATTATCTCTCCTCTCTATTATTCTAGCAATTTTTCTTTCATTAGTTTTCTTAGTTTTAAAACAATAAAATCTAGAAACTATTATTCTACATAAATAGTTTCTAATAACCTTGAGCCTCTTGTAAGACCTTTGATCGAGTGTTAGGTTGATTTTCATTAGTGCAAACCGACGATCAACATTAGCAAATTGTTAGGTTTCATTGTATCCTAAATGCTTATTTGATTATTCCCCCTTGCATACTAAGTAGTGGGGCAAATAAAGTCCAAAGGAACCTTAATGTGCCTTTGAAGCATTTTTTTCCTTCTCTTGCCATACCCACAACCACAAAATATCCGACAATCTTTAGACTTTATTTTTTTGCAATGGCATCATTAAAGGAGTTCACATCAAATTTCGTGAAACTTGATCGCTTCAATGGAGCAAACTTTCAAAGATGGCAAAAGAAGTTGCACTTCTTGCTTTCAAGCCTAAATGTGGTCTATGTCCTTACTACTCCAAAACCCGAAGAAAGTGAAGACGAGGCGATCGCTAACCAACGAAAAAGAATAAAGTGGGAACAAGGTGACTACAAGGGCCATATATACAACGCAATGTCTGATTCACTATTTGACATATACCATGAGATGAGTACCGCAAAGGAAATATGGGACGCGCTTGAAGCCAAATATATGTCGGAAGATGCTACAAGTAAGAAGTTCCTTGTTTCTAAATTTTTTAATTATAAGATGACCGAAGATAGATCTATTGTAGAACAATTCCATGAGATCATGCATATACACAATCAGTTTACTCAATACAAGATGCACATGGATGATTACATAATTGTTTCTGCAATTATGGATAAACTTCCACCTTCTTGGAATGAATGCAAGAAGAGCCTCAAACATAAGAAAAATGACATGTCCATGGAGCAATTGGGACAACATCTTCGTATAGAAGAGGAACTTAGGTCCCGGGAGAAAACTAAAGAAACTTATTCCTCCAAGGTTCATATGGTTGATGATGGGTCTAAAACCCAAAAAGACAACCAAGGAGGAAAGAAAAGGAAAAGAAATTTTTCAAAAAAGGGACACTAATGTCAGAACTCAAACAAGAAAGAAAAAGGAGGTTGTTTCCATTGTGGCAAGCTGGGTCACTTCAAGAAAGATTGTCGTTTGCTCAAGAACAAGCCAAAAACTAATGATGAAAAGTTTGTAGCAATGATATCCGAAGTCAATATGATGGGGGATATTGAATCTTGGTGGGGGGTCGACACCGGTGCTACCAAGCATATTAGCATGCTCAAGACATATGAACAATGTGATGGTGACAACTTCGTCTACATGGGAAATTCATCGACTTCAATTGTCAAAGGCAAATGCACAATTGAAATCTAGTTCACATTGGAGAAAGTACTTACTCTAACCGATGTCTATCATGTTCCTGATGTTAGAAAGAATTTGGTCTCCGCCAATCTTTTGAATAAGCATGGTTTCAAACTTGTCTTTGAGTTGGATAAGTTTATATTGACCAAGGCTGGTACCTTTATTGCAAAAGGATATATGTATGGTGGAATGTTCAACTAAATATTAATAAAATATATACTATTTCTATTTACTTGTTGGATCCCTTATCTTTATGGAATTATAGATTAGGTCACGTTAATACTAAGAAAGTTATTGATATGTCTAATCTAGAACTAATTCCAAAGCATGAAAATGATATGCATGATAAATGTATTACTTCTTCACAAACAAAGATAAAAAGGAAACTTTTTCATAAGGTAGAAAGAACCTCTACTTTGCTAGAATTTATTCATAGTGATATATGTGATCTACATAGTACACCTACTGGAGGAGGAAAGAAATATTTTGTGACTTTCATAGATGATTTTAGTATATTTTGTTATGTTTATCTTATGTGTACTAAAGATGAAGTTCTTAAAAAATTTAAAATCTTTAAGACTGAAGTAGAGAATATTTGTGAAACAAAGATAAAATACCTACGATCTGATAGAGGTGGAGAATACAATTTTCCATCTTACTGTGAATCCGTAGATATAGTACATGAAACTTCTATAGCATATACTCCACAACAAAATGGAGTTGCCGAAAGGAAAAATAGGACCCTCATAGAGATGGTTAATTCAATGCTCGTAAACTCTAATATGAATAAGGGTTATTGGGGAGAAGCCTTGCTCACCGCATGTTACATCTTAAATAGGGTACCTACAAGGTCGTTAAAATTAACACCTTATGAGTTATGGCTCAAAAGGAAACCGAACTTAAACTACTTTAAAGTTTGGGGTTGTAGAGCCATAGTTAGGTTACCTAAACCTAAAATAAAGAAATTAAGAAAAAGGGCCATAGAATGCATATTTTTAGGATATGCGGAACATAGCAAGGGATATAAATTTCTGGTTATAGAACCTAATGAGTCTATACTCAATTAATACCATCATAAAATCTAGAGATGCAGAATTCTATGAAAATAGGTCCACGTCTTTATCTAAAAATGATAATGAAAAGTTGGAGGTTTCTTCAAGAAACAAAGATAGTGATTCAAATTTACTACATACACCTAGACTCTGTAATGAGCAAGATGAAAATGATGAACCAACTGAAATTAGAAGAAGAATAGAAAAATCCTTTGGACCTGATTTCGTTATGTACCTTGTGGAAGGTACAAGAGACTCACACCAAAAATAAACAATGGTTACACCTAGTGTAGAGTTCAATCCCCTTATGTATGAAGAAACAATAAAATCATAAGATGCTTCTTTTTAGAAAGAAACCATCAATGATGAGATGGATTCCATCATGGGAAACAAGATCTAAAAATTGGTTGACTTACCTCAAGATCCCAAATAAGTGGATATTTAAAAAGAAAATGAAAGTTGATGGAATTATAGACAAGTTTAAAGCAAGGCTAATAGCCAAAAGATATACTCAAAAAGAAGGTGTAGATTATTTTGATACCTATGCACCGGTTGCTAGAATAACTACCATAAGGGTAGTTATTGCTTTAGCTTCTATATATAAATTTCATATTCACCAAATGGATGTTAAGACTGCATTTTTAAATGGTGAATTAGATAAGGAAATTTATATGCATCAACCTGAGGGATTTATTATGCCTGGACAAGAACAAAAGGTGTGTAAGTTAGTTAAATATTATATGGTTTAAAGCAAGCACTTAAACAGTGACATGAAAAATTTGATAAGTTCATTATCTCCAATGGATTGAGAATACATGAATCTGATAAGCGTGTTTATAGCAAGTTTCAAAATAATAAGGGAGTGATCATATGTTTATACGTTGATGACATGCTCATATTTAGAACGGATATCGAAAGCATAGAATCGACTAAGAAATTTTTATCTTCTAGTTTCGATATGAAAGAATCTGATAATTTTTATGAGTTTCAAATTTGAATCGATATGAGAGAATCTGATGTTATTTTGGGTATAATAATTAAAAGATATATTGCTGGTTTGGTTTTAACTCAATCACATTACATAGAAAAAGTTCTTAGAAAGTTCAACCATTGTGATAACAAATCAGTTTCTACTCCTTTTGATTCAAATTTGAAACTAAATCAAAATAATGGTAGAGGCATAAATCAATTAGAATATTCTAGAGTGATTGGATGCTTAATGTATGTCATGTCTTGTACTAGGCCTGATATAGCTTTCGCTGTAAGCAAGCTTAGTAGGTATACTAGGAATCCTGGACAAGCACATTGGAATGCAATCTCCAGAATATTAAAGTACTTAAAATGTACAATTGATTATGAAATATATTATAGTGGGTATCCTTCGGTTTTAGAAGGATTTATCGATGCTAGTTGGATATCCAATAATGAGGATCGTTAATTAACTACGGGCTGAATATTTTCACTTGGTGGAGGAGCCATATCATGGGACTCAAATAAACAAACTATAATTTTAGATTCCACCATGGCAGCAGAATTTATAGCTTTGACTTCATGTAGTAAAGAAGCGGAATGGCTAAGAAATTTACTACTAGAAATTCTGATATGGCCTAAACCAATGTCTCTAATATCTTTTCATTGTGATAGTCAAACTACACTATCACAAGCTTATTGCTAAGTATATTTAATGGAAAATCAAGGCACATTGGTTTGAGGCATAGCTTGGTGAGGCAATTGATAATAGACGGGGTTATAACCTTTGATTTTATAGGATCATTTCATAATTTGGCTGATCCATTAACAAAAGGACTTGTAAGGATTTGGTGTGGAAAACATCTAAAGGAATGGGGTTAAAGTCCAACTTTAACGATCACCAATGATGGAAACTCAACTCAACACTTGTAACAATAAGATCTTGAGTTCAATGAGCAAAAATACATCATATGTAGTGATTGCAAGCACTAAATAAATTATATGAGTATATATGAATAAACGCATATATATCATATCCATTCCGAGGTAGAAGTGCTTGGTACATGTAATGAATGGAAGATGTTGAGTTATAAATTAAAACTCTTAATAAGCATAACAGAAAGTACTTTAATTACATGGGTACTACATGCTTACCTATATGAGTGTAGAAGGTGGTGCCGCCTTTTATGCGACTTGGGCTAGTCTCTAAAGCACTCGTGAAAATGATACAAACGCAAGGCCAATTCACGCGTTGGTTTTTAAAATACTCGAAAGAAGTAGAAAACTAGTGTGTGAAATGTGTCCGGTTAGATCACAATAAGATCACAAGTTCAAAGCAAAGCTACTTCACCATCTTGATTTAACTTTGATGTGTTCTCACTAAACTAAGGTTCGAGTCCACAAGACACCTTACTTTATGCACTATGTTTCCGAGAAATTTACTCAAGGATTTTTTCAAATGTTTTCAAATAGTATTCATAAAATTTCATATTTTTGAAAATGGTGGAGGATTGTTAGATAATTTTTAAAATAAAAATGAAAAGATCAATGCATCTGTTGGAAGGAAGTGAGGTGGAAGAAACCAACGTGATTGTTGGTAGTACAACCAACATGTTGTTTTTGAAATGATGCTTTGATCGAATGTGTGCAACCTTTGATCAAAAAGTCTGTTCATTGAAAATGTTTGATTACTCCTATAAATAGGAGTGTCTCCCGCCCCTTTTATTTATTCACAAAAAATATATATCATCGCTCCTCTCTATTATTCTAGCAATCTTTCTTTCATTAGTTTTCTTAGTTTTAAAACAATAAAATCTAGAAACTATTATTCTGCAGAAATAGTTTATAGTAACCTTGAGCCTCTTGTAAGACATATGCTCGAGTGTTAGGTTGATCTTCGTTAGTGCAAACCGACAATAAATATTAGCAAATTGCTAGAATTCATTGTATCCTAAAGTCTTATTTGATTATTCCTCCTTGCACACTAAGTAGTGGGGCAAATAAAGTCTAAAGGAAAGCGTAAACTTTAACATGCCTTTGCAACATTTTTTCCTTCTCTTGCCATATCCACAACCACAAAATATCTAACATGTTTGGTGTTGTCATATTTGATGTAACCTAGCTTCATATACTCAATGTAAGCAGCATTATCCTCATCAATACATGTATGTTCATCAATGGTTTATTCTAAATCACTTGATCTTCGAATATGTGCATCTATGAACCTCAATTATATGCACTTCTTAACACTTTTATGTAGATCAATATCTCATCATGAATCAAAGATGTAGCAACAAGAATCTATTTCCCATGGTAAAGACATAACCATTTTGGAAACTACTTTTGTGTGGTCAGAGAGATAACCAATATCAGCAAAAACTAACAACACATCACAATGATTATTGGTGTAGGGGTGAAGGAATAAGCAATGTCATCCCACCTGCGGCGTCCTTACTTCCTTAATTATAGCGACGGATGCCTATCATTCTTTCTTTCTCTCTGTTGGGATAGAACAAACTCATCTATATCATACACCTTTAAATATTAAACTATTGTCTTTATGCAACTCAATGGCATTGCGTGGGCGCAAATCTAAATCTAGCTTATAAGTTCATCTCATATGTGTAGCCGAGACTTATGTATTATGCTAAGTACACAATTGCACTTAGATTAGACACGTTAGCATTTAACACGTTTTCGCCGTCATCCCTTAGATGAAACGAATCCCTTTAAGGGTTAAGACTTCAACAAATCATGGGAGTACTCTTAAGTTTCACTTTCTCATCATTAAAGTGCTATATATCTTAGAGTATAAGCCGATTCATGGATAACTCCATCATGAACCATTACGATGCTCGAGTCCTTGCTCGAGATAAAACCATATATTTCCAAGATTTTTCATCTCAAATACGGATTTCAAATACTTTGCAAATCCAAAACTTGTCCTTTGAATCAACACGCATGGGGAATGTTCATCATATCCCGGTCCAAATTTATTATTTACTTAGTGAGCGTTTCAATCTCATTGCAAACACGCTCAGTGGTCTAGAGCCACTTGATTTGGGTAAATGAAGTCCATCTGAGTTCTTCATGAATATCTCTTAGTCTAGATCTCTATAGAGATATTTTATGACCATGCTCATATGCTGCATGTTAAGTTATTTAGAAACTACCAAACTGATAAAGTAGTGGAGTGCAATGACATCCATTACGAGAGAATTTGTATCCTCGTAATCGATTCCAAAATGCCATGAGAAACCTTGGGTGAGTATGTGCCTCTTTATTCTTATCATGCTTTCTAACAAAGACCAAATTCGATAGGTTTTATACTTGGGTATGTCGACATCACCTTTCTCTTGTTAGTGAATATAACCCAACTACCTTTCTCTTGTTAGTGAATATAATTCAATCTGGATCGCTTTCTTTCCATGTTGGTCAATTCTACTACATTTGAGAGTTTCAACGTAATGTGGTTTGATATCATTAGTGTCAATATTCCACGTCTTCATGTACACTAGTGTAATTTATACTTTGTAGAGATCTCTATATTCTCAGGAATTGGTTTTAATATCAAGGCGTCCCTTAATGATAACCATAATCCACAAATATTCTCATGAGACAGATATTGAGTTTTGATGATCAAAGATTAGATTGTGCCAAACTCGTTTTCTCCCTTGGACGAGTATTTATAGAACATATGGGTCCCCCTAAACTCTTCTAGCGAAACTCATGGCCTGTGACACCGCTATGCCACTATTGTGATGTCATTGTGTCACCTTCCATGGTGACACCGCCATGCCCAACTTCTTTGGGTGGTGCCATGTCCTCTTGAAGGAACATGAATCCTTACAGGTATACTTGCAACAAGTGATCTTATCACTTTAACGATATCATAAATGCATCAGGCATTGAAAATGATATGTTTTTATCATTTTGGAGATCAAGATGAGACAAAGTGGGAATATACCACGACAATTCATGTCGTTTTGTTGAATATACTTGTTCTTATCTACTCCTAATGAGGGGAAGAGTGTCTTATCAAATTGACAATCCACAAAACTAGCAGTATAGAGATTGTCTGTCAAGGTATCTACATAGCGAACTATAGTTGAAGACTTATGTCCAACATAAATACTAATTTTTCTCGAAGAACCCACATTGTGTGTTGTGGCAACATAATTTTGGCACATAAATGCATAAATGCGAGATATCATAATTCGTAAACAGTCACTAGCTATAACGCAAAATTGAGTTGTGGTAGGTTGAATTAGTATAGATGTATACAATATTACATAACCCTTAATAGATAATATGATGTCAATCATAAAATCTCAATGAAGAGAAATAATCATCGAACTTCTTCGATGTAAACTCTCTAGCATTATCAAGTCAAAATTGACTAAATGAGATGATCGGGTAGTGAGCTCGTACTCACATAATTTGAGCTAAGAGTTATCATAAGTAGCATTACTAAGGAATGATTGCACCACACATGACTAGTATGTTTGCATACCAACTAACACAACAAATCATCAAAGCAGTGTGCTAGTTGGTTGAATCGTTCCATAAAATCTCATTGGATTCTTTACAAGAATGGATTTTTCTTTGGTGTCTTTAGCGTAAGATGATCTCAATCCTATCTTGGCTAAGGAATAGACTTTGCAAAATGAGTGATGAGTGTCTTTCATAACCAATGAAGATGTTAGTTCAGACCAAGGGTCATCAATAACTTGGGAAGCAGAGAAACTGTGACACTACCTTTTGTGTCTACTCGTTGTCGTTAGGGGCAACAACATCGGCCACCTCTGGTCTACAATGGTCGATGACACTACCATTTGGGGTGCCCATCACCATTCCTTTTTCGAACCGACTTTTTGGTTTTTGCTTCCTTTCACTTCAAAGAATGGATGTCCGTTACGGATCATCATTTTAATCAAGACCTGGTTCTCCTAGTTTGACATGGTTAGATTCAACAACTCGAATAGTTATTATACATGGCTCATTTGGCTTACACATAGTTTCTCTAATATTTGATTTCTTCCATAATCATTACAGGTGATGCATAATAATGCAATTTCAATCTCACGATGAAATGCTAAATGAAACCCGCTGACGTGTATATCTCTAAAACTGTAGAAACATAGTCACATATGATCGGCAAAGCACAAATTCGATAGATAATTGTCTATATCATAACATAGTTTGAGTAATTTCACTATCAATGAGAAACTCAAGTTCTCTGGGAAACATATCTACAAAGCTTGTATCAGAAAGTCAGATTTCCCACAAATAATTTTTTGACCTTTGTGTAATCAAACAAGCATAACTACATCTAGAAAATATATATTATCAAACCAAATGAAGTTTTAGAGACTACACATTCGTAGTTTTCCAACTATATAAGGTTTATAATGTGGTTCGTTCTGAGCTACTTACAAAGCTCTATCGAAGTTGGTTGATCTGCATAGTAAGATAGATTTTATTTTCGCACTTAATGCGATTTCTTTCTGTTTTGTGGTGTTTTCAAGAATTCAAACACTTTTGCAATCCCAAATAGTGTATGAGAAATTTTTCTAGTATTTTATTTTCGCACTTAATGCGATCTCTTTCTGTTTTGTGGTATTTTCAAGAATTCAGACACTTTTGCAATCCCAAATAGTATATGAGAAATTTTTCTAGTAATTATATCATCTATAATCATTCGGGTAGCTCTTTTCACTCATAATCAGGCTAAGAGAATCGATATAGGTGGGGCGAGACCTGCTTAAGTACACTATTATCAAAAGTCACTTTTTCTAGACTTTATTAGTTACTAAGGTGAGCCATATTAGAAAATAAAGTCATAAAGACTACAAATCGAGTACTTTATACAAAAATATAGCCAAAGCTTGTACCAATACAACATTGCCTTTATCAATCATTTGCCAATGAATTACACCAAGAGTTTTGCTAATCTAAATAACAACATTGATCAATCATCAACGGTTAAACTAAGGCATTAGAACCTTCATAATATTCTTGGAAAATAGATGCTCTAATCAAAATCTGAAAAATCCAATGAGCCTTTGCTAGTTTTGAAGTTTGCAATTTTTGAGATTAGCTTCATTGATATCTCCATCTTCTTATTTAGCTAGATGGTGAGCCTCTTGCTCTTTTTCATCTCTTTATGCTTTGTATTTAACAGCCAATTTGACATTTGCCTTGTAATGTCTAAATAATGCTCATTAGATCCACATCTATAACATATCTCATCTTTATCTGTAAGGTTTACTCCACAGATTCTAATTAGGAGTGAGGAAATTCTCAACGTCCTTCATCCACTGGTGATACTCTATGTCATTAGAGTCAAGTATAGAAAATTACAACTTTTGCTGATGTCTTGAGAAACAAGAAGATGTATTAGTTTCGCAGTCCCAAAAACTTCCATGACAACTGATAATTCCAAGAAATTTGGATTAAACCAAAACCAAGATATTAATGGTCATACGAATTCTTTTTGTTCGTTATCGATGCTATTATGAACTTCTTTGTTTAAATCGATAGTGAATTCTCTTGATTCACATGGACTCTCATTGTCCATCTAGAAACTATGTTCCATTTTCTCATAGATGAAGAAGTGAAGAAAGGGGAAAGAATCTCCAAATTCTCCGGGTAAAAAGGAGTTGCGAAAAGAATAATTATTCGAATATAAATTGAAAATATGAACTCTTATAAAAACTCAATTGCTTAGAAACAACCATTTATTCTCCTCTATTTTTTTTTCTTGAAGTGTGCATGTCGTATTCGTTTATTGGTCTCTCACCATTTTTGATGTATTCCTCGAATACCAATCAAACATGTATAAAATTGCAACAAAATTAGATGTAGTAATTTTAAATATTAAATTTAACAATGCATAAATTTTAAATAAAGCATGTATGAGAAATAACTTGATTATTTTCAAAATAATAAGTCTGCACGTGAAGTGTTATGACCTGAACCAAAATTACGCACTTATCGAATCGTATTAAGTTTTATCGCGGATTAGTCGCACTATCGAGGTTATTAACGACTTGTCACCGAGCAAGAGTTTGACTTGACTTTCTTCACGAGAGTTGTAGAGTATTTTATTTCAAGCCCGTAAGAATTTTTGGAGAATTTTTTTGTTAAGCGAGCTATTTCTTATGATTATCGGACGTCGGTGTGAGAAATTATTTAAAAAAAAATTAATTTTGGTCGGTTTAATCTAGACCGTCCGATCTTGATTAGATCAATTCTGGGCCGTTGATCAGATCAGCTACTTAAGAGTACAAATAGCATTTTTCAGAAGAAAAAAAAAACAAATCAGAAAACACATCGGGCTCGACCCGTTTTGCCTAGAAATTGACCCACGCCACCGACCCATATGGATTCTCCGTTTTCCGACCATCTCCGCCATCGAAAAATGTAGCGTTTTGATGCCTGAGGCTTCTTTGTTTGTTTGCTGTGTGAATTTTTGGATTTTTGCAAGTTTTGTGGAAACCCGAATCGGGTTAAACTGTGGAGATTCGCCATTGAGCTCGGCATGTTTTGGGATCGGGGTCTGAAGGCTGTGGAGCTCTCTCTCCCCTGAGTCTCGTGGGGATGGTCACGAGTTCCGTCGTGGCTTGACGATGGAGTTTCAATGATTTTAGAATTCTGGTAAATTTTTGGGCCATGGTTTTTGAAGCCGATTTCGGTGACGTGATGTAGAGTTGAAGCGCGTAGGTATAGAGGTTGGTTGGGCTTGAGGAGAGGATTATTTTGAGGGCGAGATCGCCGTCATTGGTGGCGGTTGCCTAAGTTAGATTTCCAGGTTGTTTTAGGTTATTCCGGCCAAACGCTGTCGATTTGGTTCTCGACCCAGTTATGAAAGTTATTGGCCTCGTTGAGAGATTTCCAATGAGGGGTCGAATGTCTTCATCGGAGCACTTTTTCAGGAGGTACGTGGGCTGTGGAGGCGCGTGAGGGCCACGCGCCGTTGACCACGGCAGAGCTCCAGTGAGGCAGGTTGTAGGATTTATCGACGGAGTTTTCGGGGTTATTTTTAGAACCGATTTCCATACTTTTACATGTTCTGATATTATGTGATCCTTATGGACATGACATCGAGATATCAATCCCAACAAGGGAAATTCCACTTGACCACAACAGTAGTCACAGACTTGTGAGTGAACCTTTATTTACATAGTCAATAACGAGTTCATATTTTTATGCATTACTCTTTACGGTATATTTTCAAAGGGTTTATTTGGACTTGACCACAACAGTAGTCACAGACTTGTGAGTGGACCTTTATTTACACAGTCGATAACGAGTTCATATTTTATGCATTACTCTTTATGGTATATTTTTAAAGCGTTTATTTGGAGGTTTACTTTGTGATGGTTTTATTTAGTTGCATCGATGCCTTAGCTATTCAGCTGATCATCAGGTAGTCAGTCAGACCGAGTTAGGACAAACACCCTGCCTGACCTAGATTGTCTCGGGTTAGGACAAACACCCTAGATGATCCCATCACTTTATTTTTCATACATACATTCGTTCCGGGTTAGGACAAACACCCTAAATGACCACCTCCATTGTATTTTAGTTTATGATATTTTGAACTCGCATTATTTCACGAAAATCAACGGAAATGCATGATACTTCAGTTTTGTCGATTTATGTAGATTATGTTATTTTTGTTCACTCAAGTTAACGTTTTATATTATAATGCCTTTTCCTTGGATCTTCGCTCTCCGTCGCCTAGACTACAATGTAGATCCTGAGAGTGTTTGGTTTTGTCGAAGGCTTCGAGTCCACCAGTCATCTCTTCATCAGTAGGTTCCTGCTCATTGTCAGTTTGTACCATATATTTGTAGAAGTCGCTTTGAATACCAGTTGTATTATGTTGATTTCTATGGGGTTCTTGTAAATAGTCGGTTACTCATGTAGTCGTTGAGTTTACTTTTCCTTGTATTTAGAACAAATACTTTGTAAATATGTTTCTAAATTCCTAAGTTGAGTGTTTGGTTTTGTTTGTGACATATGTTGAGAAATTCGGATGGACATCGGTGGTCCATTGTCTGCCTTTGGGATTTAATTTCTGAAGTGTTATCTTCATGCATATTTTTGGGTTGTCTCAGTTTGAAGGGAAGTTATGTAAAAAAAATTCAAAGAATTTCATAGATTATGGTCAGTCGTTAGGACTTAATCTTAGTTTATTAGCTAAACTAGGGTTGGGTCCTCTCATGAAGTTTCACTACTAGTGGATTATCTGAAATTTGCATGTATGTATATCTTCATTGTTCGTGAACAACATCTGCATTTGGCTTGATTTGTCAAGAACTAAGCTAGGATCGCGATTGAAGTCCAGCTTGGTTTTTGAGATTTTTACACGAGCTCTAGGTTAAAGGTTCGTGCTGATGACGTGTTTCAGCAAATAGTAAACTAACGCAAAGATGAAAGCAAATCTCTGTATGTTATTGCAAGGTTTCACATCTTTTTTATAGGAGGATGTGATGAATCTGTGATGATTACAAGAATGATGACAAATAACTGTTACATCGGTTACATAGCAATACATAATGTATAATGATAACGAGAGTTATATCGGTACTACTAATTATACCATAATTAGTGACATTTGAATTCCTTCAACGCACCGAAGAAAAAATGAAGAACAATGATGGAGTTGGAAATATCTAAAGAATAGATCAACGTATGACTTTTCATAATGTTGGATTACAGCTCATGTGCATGTAAGATATGTTTATTTTAACTTCTGTGCATTGTAACTGGCAAAATCTCTTAAAATGATCAATGAGTAGTGTAATATACAAATCACCTCTTATGAAATTTGAGGCTCTGAAGACAAATAAGCAAAAATTCTCATAACTTCAAACATAATCAATGAAGATGGTAAAGAGTATACACCAGCAACATTGTCATGGCTTAGCAGTCCACCCCACATTGCTTAAGAATTGGTCCAGTTTGCTTAGCCAAGAAGGGATCAATTCTTACCCAAACCAATGAGAAGATGGAAGCAAGGAGCACAGACCAAAGTACCACAATGGTGGGAGTCCTGTTTTGCCTTCCCATCAAACCTTTGAGGAAAGGGTAGAGATGAACAATGACCCAGAAAGCAAAGAAGAGCTTTCCGAACAAGGGACCCCATGAGCCGTAGCCATTGTTGATGGCGTCGGAAACTCCAGCCACTACTCCTACCATGTTCAAGATGATAAGAGTGGTTGGTGGTATGAGAAGAGTAGTCCACTTGAAGAGGTAGAGTTCTCCAAACTCGCCATCTTCTGCGGCTTTTGATGTAACTGTAAAGTTGGTGTCAACTCCAGCAAGGACTTTGAGGAGGCCTTGGAACACTGCAAAAAGATGTGCAGACACACCACCAATAACCCAAAACTGCTCGTTACGCCACAAGTCCTCAATGCTAACACCGCTCCATCTGAGCTCTAAAACGCTGGTTGCAATGATGGAGATAAAGAGAGCCAAGAACCATACACTGGCAAAGTTGTTTAGCTGCAAAGAGTAAAGCTTCGATCAGACACAGATATAATGACATTTAGTTGGCTTATTCTATTTGAAGATCTCAAAATGCACTTACTGTGGGGATGATGAACTTTCCAGTTAAAAGACAAACAGCTGGAATAGTACAATAGGCAAGTAAGGGGATGGACGTGAAAGGGTAGACTATGGTGTTGATGTAAGCCAGTCTCTCCAGCAATTTCAGCTTTCCTCCATAGGCATACCATAAGGGACAGTGCCGACTGAAGAAGATTTCGACAGAGCCAAGCGCCCATCTCAGAACTTGGTGCAGCCGATCCGACAAATTAATAGGAGCAGATCCCTTGAAAGATGGTCTTTTAGGCACACAGTACACAGATTTCCATCCTCTGCAATGCATTTTAAAGCCGGTCAAAATATCTTCTGTAACTGAACCGTAAATCCACCCAATCTGCAAAAGAGAAACCAACCGATCAGTCATTTTTAGTTCATGACTTCATGTAGTATACACATCAAGAATTTTGAATATGCAAATATAGTCACCTCTTTTCCCCATTCAGTTTTTTCTTCATAGCCACAACTTATAACATGAATGGCCTCCTTAACAAGTGTTGTGCTATTAATCCCTTCAGGAAGCCCACCGTTTTCCATGAGAGTCGAGGCAATGAAAACTGGGGATTGTCCAAATCGTTTCTCGAAGTTTTTCTGTGACATGAGTGATGATTTCTCCAACTCATCATAACCTTCAAACCCTTCTTCAATCTCTTCAAGATCAAACATTGGTCCCCTCCCATTCCTCATGTAGTTCTTCCCCATCATTTTCTTTTTCTTCTTCGAATAAAGTCCCCCAAGAAGACTTCTTACTCCACCCTTCTTAGATTTGGACTTCTTCGAATCCTTACGACAGCAGCCACAGAAGCACCATGAAGGCCAGCAGTCACATGTCATCTTAGGTCGCTTTTCTGACACTGGTGGATCATAGCCATACAATGCCTGCCTATTGAAGACACATCCTGTGCCAACATATACTGGTCCTTGGATCCCATCTAAGCCTTTCATGTTGATCTATAAACAAAACACAATCAACACATTGAGCTGAACTTTAAATGGAAGAGAATTCTATACTTTAAGGAATGTTAATTGGAAATTAAAGGTCTAGATTCACTTACATCAAAAAACACAACATTCCGATTAGCATATCTGTCATGAAGATCAATGCCATCAAACCTTTGAGGGAATTGGACATAGCAGAGCTTCTTCCCGAGCTGAGGATCCATTAGGAAGCACATAGCTTCTCTTATAGCCTTGCTGTTGTTGATGTAGTGGTCACAATCCAGATTCAACATAAAAGGTGCATTAGAGAGCACTGCAGAAACTCGAACCTGTTGGTCATGTACCACATTTCCAAGTTAATAAAATATCTGAAAGCAGCAATCTCACCTCAACATAAATACGCAAATTAGGCCAACTTACCATAGCATTCATGGCACCAGCTTTCTTGTGATGAGTATATCCAGGACGTTTCTCACGTGAAACATACACAAGACGTGGAAGTTCCTTACCGTCCACATCTAGTGCTCCCTCACTTCCCAGATAAACCTGCAATCCTAGCAAAAGGTTCACAGTGAGCAGTGGTTACCAATGCAAGCTTTGTGTATGCATTTTCTCTACTTTTCCCTTTATCTTATATAAAGCCTAAAAACCAACTAAAATGGCATCCGAAGACATGCTGAATAAGACTGGGAAATAAGATGATAGGGATAACATTCTCAAACCTGAATCATTCCCGGATGATCACGGGGGTTGTTTCCAGGCCATGGGGTACCATCTTGCATCACCCATCCTTCTTCTGGTTTCTTCAATGCATTTGCTACCAATGCATTGATCCTTACTTTGAATTCTTCATACTCTCTCTGCGGTACAACACAAAAACGGAAAAAAAGTTCATACTAGACCTCATTGTACTTGGATCAAAAGTGTTGAAACAATATAGCTAAGCATATAAATCATATATCCTTGCTTTGTGCTAACCTTCATTGCTCTGCGCTCCTTAACAAAGTTTGGGTGAACCTTGTCCTTCAAGTAATCAATCTTTTCAGAAAAATAGAATTCAGGAGCCCTTGGCTCGATGCTATGCTTTTTGGAAAATGGCACCCATCTTCTTGCAAACTCAGCAGTCTCAGCTAGTGCATCAAAGAGGAGCATTGAGGCTCCATCATCCGAAATATAACAGCACACCTTGTCAACTGGGTAGTCTACAGCTAAGATGGATAGAATTGTATTTGCAGTAATGATGGGAGGCTCCTTGAGAGGGTCCACTGAGCTCACATAGACATCAACGGGGGCTAGAGTATTAGACTCACCCTCACGCTCAAACCTCAAGGACAAGCGGTCCAAGTAAGTTTCACGGTTGATGGGTTGCCATTTAGGGAACTGGTCAAGTATCCAAGAGAGTGCAAACCATATCTCACAAATCACAGATATGAGCCACAAGGGAAAAGCATCATAGGCTGGAGTTAAGATACGGAAATGGAAGAAGAAGGCTAGAACCACAAGCCGGATAACAATGACTATGCGGTAAGGGCTGATTCTGCTCGAGGGGATGGGGACTTTTCGCCATAATGGTTGCCGAGCTTCAGCCATGCTGCAATTTAAAAAATAAAATAAAATTTGAACACATGAAAAACTACTAAATCATTCGGTCAGAAATATGAAACAATTTTCTTCAGTATAACTGAAGTTTACACAATGGACTTACAGGAAATCATCTTCTAAGCCTTGATCATCATCATTTCCATCATCTTTGTTCACCAAGCCTCTCTTTTCTTGCCTCACTTTCCACTTCTCCACTCTGTCCTTCCACTCTGCACTGGCCAAAACTTCTTTCTCGCCATCAAAATCCTTGACTACAGAACCGAAAAGGCACAGGTTAAAACATGCAATCTCGTCAAAGAATCAAATCTCTCTAACTATAGCAATATAGATTTTGTAAGATTTATCCATATTCTTACCACTTCCTTGAACAGAGAAACGTTGGCTATTTGATTGCCATTTCTGTTGATTATGATCTCCATTTTCCTGCAAAAGTCACCAAATGATCACCTTGGCACCTTAAGAATACTCCTAAATCTCAAAATGACCTACTTGAAAACAAAAACTCGACAGGATTCACTACCGAAGGTATATCAATGGCATGACTTTTCTCATCAGAGTCATGATCGTTGTGATTCTTAACAATTTGAAACTCCTCGTCAAAATCATCTGCATCAAAGTCTTCATCGTCTCCAGCAACTCTAGGACAACCTTCAAGTTATATGATTGAAGTCCAAGGCAACATATCATAAGATATAAATCCAAGGAATGTTGCTTAAAGCTCATCAGATTTCTGCTAAAATACCTCTGTGACGCTTATAGCGCGTGTTGCATTGTGGGCAGCACTGAGTGCCTTCACTCCTTTCATAATCATAACAAGGTCTACAAACCGGGAAGGCACACACAAGACATGCCACAAACAAGTCACCATTTTCTTTGTATCCAATCTCGTCTCCACAAACTCTGCACACTTTTGGCGCTGACTGCCGCTTTGGAGGCCGGTTCTGCATAGAGAAACAGTAACAAGTTAACATTACCTGGATGACAAAGGGCGAAGAGAAGGCTTAGTATGAGTAATGCTTGTACCTCTTCAGTGGAGCGCAGGACATGGATATCATCTTCATCTCGAGTCTGAGAACCAGTGAATAAGCCGCCTGCCATGGTGTTTGAGGCCATGGCAAGCAATGCAACCGCGAATAAGATGTTGCTGATCCAAAGATGGATGGCGAGAGAGGAGGGAAGCGTTTGAGGGCATTATATTGAAATATCCAAGAATAATATTGAAGTGTGAGTATGTTGATCTCTCTACCGACTGTGAGTTGGGAAGTCATAGTTTGAGTCTAAGAGACGTTATTACTGAACTACAGGTGAGGGAAACAGAGAGAGTATTTGGCTTTGCTTGCTCTGTTAAAGCTCTCCATGGCTAGTTAGCTTAGACTCAAAGGTGTCTCTGAAACAGACACCAAACTATTTTTTCAAGCAAAGATCCGGGTATATGGCACGTACCCACCAAATTGATCCAATTTGTTTCTGAAAGGTAAATTAAATTAACTCGTCATTAATCACTGATTAATAGGAGACAAATCTAAGGAAGAATAAGGTAGGTTTTCATTGTGGTATTTCCATCAATTTATTCACATTAGATGATTTTGTATTTTCCTACTCCATCCTATTTATGATCTTCACTGAATTGCAACTACCAAACCATTGGTAACGAGGTTTAACAGCAATAGGATCAAAATTGGACTAATTAGGTTTAAATCATCAGAAAGACAGAAGAGAAGCATACACATTATTCAGTGTCGACGCAAATACTATAAGATAGAGCAGAAGAATATAAAGGTAAAAGAGGCAAGCAAGCCTATCTTAGAATAAAAAACCTTCTATAATCAAGAATGAATGGTCAGTCTAACACTGATTCAACAGATGACACGGCTTATTCTTTGAATTTAGTACGCTTAGGAGGTTGGGAACTGGACATACAAACATCTGGCTCAGGATCCTGAGGAGATTCAATTTCCGGTGACTTTTGTTTTCCTATCGGAGCCTCTGCACATCCTCCTGTTGCGACATTGGATTTGACAGGATCAGCTTCAGTTTCACCATGATCCACCTTGTAAGGCTCCAATTCGCTTTTGTCAGAAGAAATTTGCATTGCATCTGAAGGCTGAGCAGAAGGATCATCCAAACTGGACGGGGAAGAATTCGGCTTGTGAACACCCGACTTGTATTGCTTCTCAAACATCATCTGAAGGTACTTTCCTTGTTCTTCTATTCTTAACTGTAGATTTCTTTGAATCTGCCAAGACGGAAAAATTACAAATCGTAGACAGCAAATGTTCCAAAGATAAACAAGGAGAGCTCAACAATACAGAAGAATAAAACAAATGGATCTTGAAAAGTCGAAGTTACATTATTATATGCAACTTAGCAATTAGGGTTTAGATAACTAAGTTGGAAAGAAAAAATCTTCGTTTCTAGAGCTAATTAATACCTCAAGCTGTTCATGCAGCCGCTTCTGAACTT
This sequence comes from Geum urbanum, assembly GCA_946800695.1. Taxonomy (NCBI): domain Eukaryota; kingdom Viridiplantae; phylum Streptophyta; class Magnoliopsida; order Rosales; family Rosaceae; genus Geum; species Geum urbanum. The sequence goes on along the minus strand of OX327007.1, from coordinate 40,019,995 downwards.
CCATCTGCAGACGCAGAGCTTCAGTAATCTCAATCCCCCTGTTACCAAAATATAATGAAATGGATAGTATAAATCATCCAAAAAACGATATCTGATAAACTGATTTCAACCATTAATGAATAATGAGTCAGAAAATAGTCCAAGGTTGTTTATTTGACACCGGTTATATTCATGGCTTAATAACATTCATAGTGCTCATGAAACTTGAGCTATTGAGGCAGATGTAGACCTCTTTAGGGCCTTCATTATATTTTTATCGCCTGACAACCTTAATGGCCAAACAGCTAACTCAAAAGCAACTTTAAGTCAGTCCCCTACGCTTGCAAAATACTTATGGGTACACTGGTGTTCGCAGAAGAATGGGGAGGTACCTCTTGGTTATGCAAAATCAAGACTAGTAAAATGTATTAGTTGGCTATTGAAATTGGACAAATACCCAACACCCTTAGCTAATAACAATAACTGGATGACCACACCACAAATAAAAGTACTACAACATAGACCGGCAAGCAGCAGAGCAATATATATACGTTAGGTTCTTCAGAAATGAGCAACTATTGATTTACGTTTTCAAGTCTAGAGACGTCAAATCTTCAAGAGGAGTCAACTTTCTCTCCGTGGATCCTACAAAGAAAAAATGACAAAAAAATCATATGATGCTAAATGTGGTGAACATTTACAAGCCCACTCACAAAGTGTTTGGCAACTTAGCATTACATATGGTACCATGAAAATACATAGAAACAATTAAATAGAAATAGATAAGACGAAGAAGTGGCTATATGAAAGAAGAAGAAAAATCTAACTTCAGTTAAAAGCAAATGACAATAAGACAAAGAGACGTTTTCAAAGCATTTGTACAGAGCCCATTTAGAATGCTTTTGAATTTATATAAAAACACACACACACACACATATATATACATATGAATAAAACTAAAACAAAAAATGGTTAAGTTTTAGAAGAACTGGAAGTTGCAAAAATGACCTTTTGAAAAGCTTCAGAAGCGCCTCTAAGCCTGTCAGAAACAGGCCCTTAATATGAAGAGAATGTGCATGTGTGCATATTACATTAAGGCAATCAGTAATTTACTATATATACCTTCTGACGACTCTGGTCTGTACCTAGCGGTCCTATATTTCTGCAAACCAAACACCATTAAAAATTAAGTAAATTCATACACAAAATGGCCAATCAAAATATTTTCTGTGACAAACGATGTAAAATGGTACAAGGAAGTTATTTACCTGCAAGTGACTTTTCACATGATAGATAGTCAAGCCTTCCACTTTCATAAGCTTCAGCACACCCTTCGGAGTCGCTCCTACATCAAGTGAAAGTTAAAATGGGCAGAATCTTTAGTCTTGGCTTAATAATCAATGAAGTCACAGGAAGTACTCACTTTCGCCACCACCGAGTTGGTTAACAGCTTCTAAAAAAGCCTCATGAAGTTCTGGTGTCCAACGCATACGCGGCTTTGATGCAGCATTGTTAGCCGAGGAAGGAGAAGAAACAGCAACGATATCCTTAGATTGAACGGTATGGATTTCTCTAGATGGAGCAGGATGTTGCTCAAGAACTTGAGACTGCTGAGCTGAAAAAATTAAAGATGGTTTGGGAACCTGGTATGTCATCTGAAATAACAAAATTAGAGGCCAATTGGATTGAGTTCAACCTTCAAACATATAGAGAACAGTAATATGAAACAGTCTCAACCTTTGGTTCCATATCCGTAACATTGTTGTCAATGAGAAGGTCAGTCCAGTTAGAAGCCAAAGCATCGTCATCGGTGATTAGTTGGTTAGCCCACTCCTGCCAATCGTTTTGCTTATTTATTTCTTCAGCAGCCATGATGCCACTACAGCTACTGCTCTCTATCTGACAATTCTCAACAGGAGTATTTACAGGAAAGTCAAGGAACCCTGGCAGAGAATCTGTACCCCAGGAACCACTGTTGTCTTTGGAATAGACAGAAGACAATGTAGCTTGAAAAACTCCTGAAGGAGTAGAATGTGGTAACGGCATAGACACAGAATTCGGGGACTGAGAAATGAAAGGGTGATTACTTGGCTGCTTCTCACGAGATGAAACTGATGTGTAATGAATATCTGCTGAGAATCTTGATGATGATGAAAGTATGTGACCGACTGCTACACCATTAGATGTTACGTGACCTGCATGTACAGCGGGCCTTGTCATACATTCTCTCTCCATCATAATCTGTTTCGAGTCTGGAAATGTGGGGAATGTCTCCTCCGAAGGAAATTGAAGGACTGGTAAAGACGAAGAAACTGCTCCAGAGACTCCCATGTGTGAAATCTGCTTTCCAGCTGATCTCTTGATGGCAGCACGTGCCTCCATCGAGAGTTCTAAATTAAGAACGGAGTATCAGTAATTCATTTCTTACTATTTAGCTATCAGTTAAGCTTGTGAGTGGCGAAACTAACCAGCTTAAAACCTACAGAAAGCCCCGTGTTTTCTTACTCTACTTTGTTGCTGAGTGACATATATCAATCATTGAATATCCTGTAAACAGAAGGATAAACAAATCAATATCAAAACAAACCACAATAAACACAAAATGATCTCGAAAAAGCAATGTAACTCCCCAGAACCTCATAACAAAGAACGCTCACATTATTGCAAGAGAATTATCCTAAGAAAATTATCCAATTAAACTCATTCATAGGACATAGAGAAGCAGTTCACCAGTGAGTTGAACTGGTACATACAACAATCAAACTTTCACATTCAGAATCATCCCCGTCTATTCTTAAAACCTTAGGCTACATAATAAAATTTTTTGAATAAACTTTCTACCTCCAAATTCAACTGATAACCAGCTCAAATAATTAGAATTTCACAAGTAAGTTGAATTGGTACATAAAAAAATCAACTCTCACATTCAGAATCAGCCCTGCCTTTTCTTTACACCTTAAGCTACATAATAACATTTTCCGAATAAAATTTCTACCTCCAAATTGAACTGATAACCAACTCGAATAATCAGAATTTTATTCAATCATGTATTGCAAAAAAAAAAAAATACAAAAATCAGCTCCACCATGCAAAACAAGAGCTACATGCCAAACACATTATCCATCACCGAAACGATTGAAAACCGGTTCAATTTACACCTAACGATCCTAATTCTCAATCGATTTCTCCAATCCAGAATTCGAAGACCACGAGTGGATTTTACAGAGAATTATGATTAAACGAATAACGAAAATTCGTACCTGAAATTTCTCGAGAGAGAAAGCAGGTGCAAGGAGAAAGCGAACAAGAACCAGAAAGGCGCACAAGGAGAATCGAATCGCGAACCAACAAGGCAAGGAGGGAAGGACAGAGAGAGATATGTGTAGGGTGACAGGCGGGTGTTTATGAATTCCGTCACCGGCGTGTCTCCAAAAACCCAAAGCGAGCGAAAGAGATGACGATCGCGAGTTCACGCGCCTCGGCTGTGCGTGCGCGTGTTTGGGCAATGAGGGTATGCGGTGAATATATGAGACGGGGGTTGCACGTGGGGCAAAACATTTTAAGTGTCGAGAATAATAAGGAAATTAAAAATGTCATTGGGAAAAAAGAGAGGAAATTATTGGGGAAATGGTCTTTGGAGTAGTAGCCCAAGGGCCCGCGCGATCGGGTCCACGTTCATCCTTTTTAGTTTAATGTCTCCACAGTCGTTGGGTTCATCGAACATTTTGAGTGGACACGGTTTACAATTACAAATGCATGATGACAATTTTTGCACACGACCTAAATTTAGGACACTCATCACTTGCCCTGAGAGTCCCAACTCCCGATGTAGAGCTACATCAAGCTCTGTGAAATTAACCTCTTAAATTTTGGTCGGGTGAATCATTAGTTTTTGTTGTCCATAATTAATGATGGTTTTTTTTATTAAAATTTTATTTGTTAAGTTTTTTGAGAAAATTATTGAGGAAAGTCGTAAAGTTTATCGAGACGAGTTCGTGATCACGTCAAATGTTAAAATTTGAACTACGATGCAGAAGTTATGGTCAGCGAAAGTTTTAAACGAATTTACAAAATCAATTAGTCGCGAGTATAAATATGACTTACCCAAAATGAAAAGTCAAATTTCAGGTCAGACTTGTTTTTTTCTTTCTTTTTCTTCCCTCTCTCTCTACTCTCTCCTGTGGTCTCTCTCTCTCCTCATCAGCTTCGCCGGTGACATTCCTCAGCCGGCCACCAAAATGGTTGCTCTCGGTGTAAAAATGACTACCACGACCTCCTCTACCTCTTCCCCAACCTCTTCAACCCTCTTTTGAGACGTAGGAGCAGTGAGAGGGACGAAACAGAACCGAAAGCCCTAATCTTTTGGGGCGTCGGGTTTAAGCTCAAATCAGTGATCTATACCTATTGGGCTTTGAAGCTCTTGTCACCACGAAGCTAACCATATGTAGATGGCTCTCCAATTCCATCCGAGGAGGAAGAATCGATGATTTAAAGATTTTGGTGTTCTTGGCTTGAAAATGAAATTGTGTGAGTTATAGTTAGAATTGGACTATGTTCTAGAAGAGAAAGTTGTTGTTGGGTTGATTTTGAATTGAATGAGCTTTAGGTCAGGAGTGGTCCACGACGGCGCTTCGGCGAAGAGATTTTCGGCATAAATTTTATGTTGTTTTACTCGTAATTACGTATCGAATGTAATGAAGAGGTTATTGAACTGATTTGGACATTGATGATTAAGATGTGTGAATAATCGAATATTAATTAAAATATTTTACGATATTATTAAACTGTTGAATCGATTTTCGATTCGACTTTGAGTCGCGTAACGTTTGAGGAATATGTTGCGACTTTAAAAAGGATTCAAGAATTAGAATTTGGAATTTGATTAAACCTCGTCATTAGTTTGGGAATCACGTTATTCGAGAATGCGAGATTCTCGACGATAATGCTCGTTGGTGAACGAGCTTAGCTATTCATTATAATTTTCGACGATTAATTATTACATAATAATCGTTATTATAGGACGACATGTTAGCAGCTAGTGAAAAATATTTAGAAATGCCAACAGACGGGTTTTGGCTTGATGAAAATCACGGCACAGTACTGTGAGTGGACCTTTTATTTTTCACAGTCGTAGCGAGTTTATATTTTATAAGTATTTCATCTTATTTACGGTATGTTTCAGAGCATATTTATTTTGAAGGTTTTTCTTTGTAATGGCTTTAGTTAATTGCATCGATGCACTAACTGTTCAGCTTATCACCGGATAGTCCGACTAGGAGAGGTTAGGACAAACACCTCGTCTGACCTATCACTTATATTTTTTATAAAGATAGTCGACTCAGGTTAGAGAAAAACTCTTAAGCGACCACCTCCATCAAGATTTAGATTTATGATACTTGAACTCACATTATTGCAAAGGAATCAACGAAAAGACATTAAACTATATTTTATTTTTTACATAGATTATACGAGATTTCGTCCACTCACTCTAACGTTTTATATTTTTATGCCTTTCCCTGAGCTCTTTGTTTTAAATTGCCCAGTTTACAAGTTAGTCGACAGTCACGACCGTCTAGAGTATGAGGCATGATAGTCCACAACTTTTGTTTTCTCAGTGTAGATTCTTAGTTTAAGTTCTGGGTTGTTCGTGCTAGGATAGCTCATACTGATTAGTCAGTGCTAGATACTCTAATACTGGTCCCGCAAAACTTACCCTGGATTATTGCGGTAATCTGGGGCGGGTCTTGTTAATTGGTATCAGAGAATTAGATTTTCAGATCCCGTTGATAATCTTATATCGTTAGTGATGCTTAGAATGAGATGGTCCGACTGCAAGCGGACTCATCGTATGCCCTCGGGTATTAGTGTCACTGACGATATAGGGTAATCTTCCGAATATGTTGTTCCTCAAGTGTAATGCCTCATGGACGTGATCGATGACTTCAGCATTCGCACTCGTCAGTTAGTAGTTTTTATGACGAGTTACCTTTTTGACCTTTAGAGGGAGAGGTAGGCAACGCAGTTTGGGCCTTGAGTTTTTATTGTTGTTTTTCACATATCAGATTTGTGGAAGTGCATAGGCATTTCCCAAGTTATGTGAAACTGTGGAGTCAAGTTTTGGATAAGTTGCCTGACGTTGTTTGAGCAATATTGTGAACTCTTTGTTTCCACTGCGCACCTCATGTTTGTGTCCATTCAGTGATGGTACCAGTACGTTGGGCACCTCACCACCATGATTACATACCATGCATCTTCATTCTAGCGCCAGATTTCTTCTTCAACATGTTTGTAGAAAACAAGAAGGTAGTAACCATCTGTGTTTCTTCTTGGTTGTAGAAAACAAGAAGGTTGTGACGATAACCTGAGCAACACTGCTCATAAACTATTGGGACTATGGTAGTGGCACTATGAGAAATTGGTAGCAGTTGTTTGTATAATTATCGTTCCATATTGTCGACTCTGATGTTAGTCGAGATATGAGGTTAACCTCTAAGAAATTTATTGTATTGGCGCGCTTGTGTAGGTCAAGGAAATGGTATACGTCTACCCCTTAGTATCTCACGATGTTTTTCTATTTCTTTCTTGAGAATCCTTAGCATGTCATATGTGAGATTTTGATTCTCCTTCGAGTACGAGAGTTTGAGTACTTGCATTCGTTCAAATTTTCTCCCCATTGCGTAAGGTTTATTCTAAGCTATTTATATATTTTATCCAACGAGAAATAGGAGATACATGGTGAGTTAGGGAGCTTGCTTCTTTGTACCTACGTAGTGGCTCTTGAGGTGTGATGCAACATTTTGGATTTTTCCTCTTAGTGAATTGAATAACAACAAACTTTTTTCCAATACTCGTTTTGTTTGTTCCTACATTCGAGATCTGTTTGTTGATATGAGTCATAGACATGAGAACACGAGGTGTTGTGATGATAATTTCGGGAAGTAAAGTTTTCTTGGGAATAGTTTCGATAATCGGGTTTGCCCACGGTGGTTATACTTATGAGTCATTAACCCTCAAGTTTGTGATTTTAGTGATTTTAGTGCCTTCAACTTGTAGTGTTACGGTAATGTATTTCCTTTTCCATCGTGAAAAAGTTGTGAAAAAGTTGTAGTCTCGTAGTTATGGACAATACAAATATGGTATCAAGGATATGGGCTTAATCGTGAAATTGAAGATGAAGTTTATTGCATATGTCAAGTTGATCCTCTAATAGTTTTTGAGATTATATAATTATCGAAAGTACGTTTTTTTGAGCCACATGTTTACTTTTGGCTCAACTCTTGTCGCTTCCACTTGACCCAACTATCTCATCCGCTACCATCTTTCTTGTTGAAACTATTGTTGGTGTTTAAAGTAATGTCTTGAAGTGCTCTTCCTCCAGATTCATTTTTCGTTTGGGTTTGCTGTATGTAGATTCCAACCAGGGGAATCAAATTGATCTCTCTGGGGAGCACTACCACTGTGTTTTGTGGTGCTCCGACCAGTCTTGGACGTTAGGGATGAGGGCTAACTATATTCTTATATAGTATACAACTATAATTTCATAACCAAACGATGTGGCAAATGCAGTTGCTTTCCAAGCATGCAGCATTTGCTATCTCAATATTAAGAATTCTTCATCTCTTATCGCGGGTTTTGAATTTTTTTTATTTGCATCACGTTTCACGATTATTACAGCCGAACACGTTACTGTCGTGAGTGCATCTTATTTCATTTTAGATGTTCGAGTAATTTGGTTGACTCTATTGAGTAGAGTGAGAATGTAGTAGGCGATTTGCATTGTTCTTCATTTAATCACGTCAAAGAGTTAGATAAGATCAGCATTGTGGCCGCCTTGATTTTCGACAAATTTCAACCTGAAATTGGCGATGCAAACACATCCACCCACATGGGAATTTATTTATTCTGTTTTACTTTCCAAGAAATGACCTTAGATCTCGACTTCAACCTCTTTTCTTCAGTTGTGATGGACATCGCTTATTGTATATTATAGCAGCAACACTTTAGTATTCTTCTCCACTAAGCAGTATTAGTGTAGTGGTCAAGTTAGACAATTTGTTCTCATGCCAACGTGAAATTTGATTAAACCACCACTATGGTCACCTCAACGCGCGCCAAGTATCAAATAGACGTCAGCAGTGGAGATTCATTCACTATCTTGTGAATTTACTAATGCAAATTTTTTTTGTCCAGATTAACCTCTAATCTCTTTACTCAAATCTTCTCATGTATTGGTCGTATTCATTTTGTGCAATGAAAACACTTCTTTCTATATAAAGATGTCTTTTGAAATGAGCATCTTGCTTGAGAATGTGAATTTTTCAGTTATGAATTGTGAGAGTTCGCAAGAGAGAAGATGAGTATTTTGGGATTAATATGTTGCGTTATCTCCAGATTCGCACTAGACTGGATAGAGGAGCATCATGTTGATAACCTAGTGATCATCACTCACACGAGTATATATCAGAATCATACACGAAAATGCAAACTTCTAACTAGTTATTAATTCGTGTGCAACAAAGATGTGGGATACAAAATCTTATCATTAATTTCTGCAAGAAATTGACCCGTTCCTTGGACTTCACAACATTCTAATCCTCTGATTAGTTATCGTTGGGTAAACATCCGATGTAAAAGGAATCAAAAATGTTTATGGTAGTACAGCGAGGGAAGTTGCAGTGATTCAGTTATTCAATTCGATAATGGGTCTGGGTAAGTAAATTAACATCTCAGTGTTTTTTTACACTTCGAGTGGGCAAATATTTGTAGGCATACATTTATGTGTAAGTGGAGGCTTATAATCTATCTACCAAATGAATCACTCAGCGTTTTAGACAATAATAGATACGTTTGTAGGTGGGCTCTATATATGTGAGCTATTGATGCTCAATTATGGGTGTGGTATTCGTTATGCAGATTGACGTACGTGAATCGTGAGACTGGTGATACTGAGTTTCAGGATTCAAGTTACGCACTGACATTAAGATTTTTTTTTACCACTGATAGATGCATAGTTAATATTATTAGTTAGACTTTAGAGGAAATACAAGTTATTATCTCCAAAATAGACAATGAATTTAGATGGCGGTTTGACTCTTTAGAGTCCGCCTTTAGTTTTGGGCATATTTGAGGAAAATCTCAGTAATTTCTTATGAGTGTTGCTACATTATAGTTATTAGCTAATGATATTTAATTTAATCATTATAGTTTGATTTGAAGACCCGACCCTTGTCGAAAATCATCAAAATTAATAAAATAATGAAATAATCGGATAAATCGAGGAAGTACTCGATCAAAAACCTAAATTCGACTAATTCAGTTGAAAAACTGAATCAATAACTTGTTACGACGAAGCAATCGTAACGATGAAAGACACATTCTAATTTCTCCGTTGGCTGCACCGCCACTGGTGGCAACCCTATACCACCGCCCACCCACTGAGTCGACGAAGCTTAAACACAAATTAAACCTCACGATTGTGTTCGTATCATCGATATGAACCTAACGACATATAACTCGACCTATATCGGAAATAAGTTTTCCGATCACAATTTTCGGCCACACGCCACCATAGATGACGGCGCGTGCCGCCCAAGCGCCACCACCGGTGACCATCGTTGGTGGCGTCGAATGATAAACCAAAAGAAAGCTCATGAAGAGCCCAAAAATAAACTCTAAAGAACACTAGTCATATTCCGGAGCGTTTGGCCAGAATCGCCCCGAAAGCCCATGACTGGAAATTGGATTCCGGTTCCGATCTCCACTGTAGAGCCATTTCGGAGCTCGGGGGTGAACCCAGTCGACTCACGACGAGGTGGAGAGCAAAACCTCTCTCACTCCGCCACCGAATAACACCGGCTCCGCCGAATACGGCGAAGACCAAAACGAACCCAATCAAAATTGTTCGATTCCAAATCCAATCAGTGCAAAACCTACAAATATAATCCATACAAGTATAAACAACCCATAAAGAGGTCCTCATGACCTCAACTGACACCTGGATCGACCAAAAATTGCGTCGGCAATGGCAAACCTGAAACCACCCGAAAACCCTAACTTTTCTCATCGTGAAATCACCCTTCTCCGGCCTCATCGTCGTCAATCGAACCCAGAAATGGGTAGAGGACACCGAGCCAAACCGAACGGGACTGGTCTCATGGTCGAAGGTGGCCGGACAGCGTGGTGCCGCTAGAGCACCGCCCCACCCCCTTTGGTCGCTCTCTCTCTCTCTCTCTCTCTCTCTCTCTCTTTCTCTCTCTCCACGGGAGAGGAAGTTGACTGAAGTCAACCATCACCCAAAACTTATGACTTCCCTAAAATGAAAACCACTCCTTTATATACTATTTCCATTTATGGTCGGTAACAACTTTTCGACAAACTTTCGTCGTTAGTAACTTCTTGGTCGTAACTCTATTTTCGAAGATTCTCACGTCTATGAATTCATATTGACAAATACTAAAATTTTCACTTGAAGTCAACCAACTTTGACAATTCAATAAAAAGTCAACCCCAAACACCTCGGAACTTACTAACGGTAATTTTTTTTACCACGATCACTAAAACGAACTCAAATTATACGTAAATATTAACAATCATAAAAATATTTGGATGTCACATTTGAATTGTGGAGATACATTTTATTGTGATCATTGTGATTCATAAATTCTGATGAGTATTAGTGACTTATGATCATAGTGTTACTCAGTTGGATTATGAGTAATCCGGATGGGATTCAGTGCCCACAGTTTATTTTTGAGAATTGGTTATTCGAAGTGTTCTCCTTATGCAGTTCTTTTGGGTTCCTTGAGTTTTAGGGGAAATTATGCCAATTTTCCAGTAGAATTTTCAGGAATAAAATAATGAAGTAGGGTCAGAACTTTCCTTGAGATCGGTCAGATGATCACTTATGTTATGGCTTTAGAATGGCCAATCTGGAATTTCATCTTGTTATCTTTGTGACCATGAGGGTCACTTTTATGTGTGAGTGTCCGTGGAGGTACACCTCTTGTAGACTTTTAATGGAGGGATCTGAAGCCACTTCAAAAGGTAAAGTTGCACCGTCATCTAGACAGCTGGCATATCAGGACCACAATTTAAGGCTCGATTGACCGGACATGCCGACAACATTAATAAAACTTGCCATTAGAGTTGGCATGGATACCAGATGTTTTCAGGTATTTACATTACAAAGTTTAAATTATGACGCTCTCTTGTATCAAGCTTGTTTGAGTCGTTGATTTAGATTCAAGATTTGAAGAGCGAGACTTGGTAACAAGACGATAACATGGTGATAGTGTTATGGACAATTCTAGTAGTTGTAGATAAAACTTGCGAGCCGAAAGAAGGCATGCAGGAGAAGTATCAGTTGGAATCTAACTAGTATGTGCGTATGCATAAATTTCGAGAATGAAATTTTCTTAAGAAGGGTAGGTTGTAACATCCCGACCCGAAAATAACCTCTTAAATTTTGATCAAGTGTTAATAGTTGATGGTAACTACTTTTTATCGTCGGTAATTAATGATGGCTCTTTTTATCAAAATTTTATTCGTTAATTTTTCCGAGAAAGTTTATTGAGGAAAGTCGTAGAGTTTATCGAGACAAATTCATGGTTACGTTAAGTGTTAAAATCGGAGTTATGATGAAGAAGTTATGGTCAACGAAAATTTTAAACGAATTTACGAAGTTAATTAGTCGCGAGTATAAATATGGCTTGCCAAAAATGGAAAGTCAAATTTCGGGTCAGACTTTTTTTTTCTTCCCTTTCTCTCTCCTTTCTCCGGTGGTCTCTCTCTCTCCTCGTCGGCTTCGCCGGTGACGTTCCTCGGCCGGCCACCAAAATGGTTGGTCTCGGTGTAAAAATGACCACCACGACCTCCTCTACCTCTTCCCCAACCTCTTCAACCCTCTTTTGAGACGTAGCAGCGGTGAGAGGGATGAAACCGAACCGAAAACCCAAGATTTTAGGGCGTCGGGTTTGAGCTCAAATCGGTGGTCCATATCTATTGGGCTTTGAAGCTCTCATCACCACGAAGCTAACCATATGTAGATGGCTCTCCAATCCCTACCGAGGAGGAAAAATCGATGATTTCAAGATTTCGGTGTTCTTGGCTTGAAAATAAAATTTGGTGAGTTATAATTAGAACTGGACTTTATTCTAGAAGATAAAGTTTTTGTGTGGTTGATTTTGAGTAGAATGGGTTTCCGATCGCCGGAAAATTTTTAACGGCGTTGCCGCACCTTCGTCGGTAGCGGTGGTCTACGGCGGCGCTCCGGCAAAGAGATTTCCGGCATAAATTTTATGTTGTTTTACTCGTAATTACATACCAAATGTAATGAAGAGGTTATTAAACTTATTTGGACATTGATGATTAAGATGTGTGAATAATTGATTATTAGTTAAACGATTTTACACTATTATTAAACTATTGAATCGATTTTCGATTCGACTTTGATTCGCGTAACGTTTGAGGAATATGTTGTGACTTTAAAAAGGATTCAAGAATTAGAATTTGGAATTTGATTAAAGTTCGTCATTAGTTCAAGAAGCACGTTATTCGAGAATGTGAGATTCTCGACGATAATGCTCGTTGGTGAACGAGCTTTGCTATTCATTATAATTTTCAGCGATTAGTTATTAAATAATAATCGTTGTTTCAGAACGACGTGTTAGCAACCAGTGACATATGTTTAGAAATGCTAACATACAAGTTTTTGCTTGATGGAAATCACAGCACAGTACTATGAGTGGACTTTTTATTTTTCACAGTCGTAGCGAGTTCATATTTTATAAGTATTTCATCTTATTTGCAGTATGTTTCAGAGCATATTTATTTTGGAGATTTTTTTTATGTGATGGATTTAGTTAGTCGCATCGATGCACTGACTGTTCGGCTGATCACCGGATAGTCCGGTCAGGGGAGGTTAGGACAAACACTTCATCTGACCCATAACTTATATTTTTTATATAGATAGTCGACTCAGGTTGGGGGAAAACTCATGAGCGACCACCTCAATCAGGATTCATATTTGGGCAAATATTTATGATACTTGAAATCGCATTATTTCACAGGAATCAGCAAAAAGGCATTTTACTATATTTCATTATTTACACAAATTATACAAGATTTCGTCCACTCACTCTAACGTTTTATATTTTTTTGCCTTTCTCTGCCTTTATTTTAAATTGCCCAGTTTGCAGGTTAGCCGGTAGTCATGACCGTCCAAAGTATGAGGCATGATAGTCTACAACTTTTGTTTTCTCAGTATAGGTTCTTAGTTGATGTTCTGGGTTGCTCATGCTAGGGTAGTTGGTACCGATTAGTCGGTGCTAGATACTCTAATACGGGTCCCGCAAGACTTACCCAGAATTATTGCAGTAATTTGGGCTGGGTCTTGTCACTATGTTTATGTTTATATATTTAAGTCTGACTGTATCATTGGTGAGTCGTAATTTAGTAGTGACGTTCATACAATGATTATTGAGGTTACACGTGTTCGACCAATCACATCATCTAATTACTCAGGCGGTCGTGTTAGTAAATATTATAAAGAAAAATTCTCTGAATGTTTTTTATTGGACAAAAATCGATATAGTACTCACGTCGACAGAGAAGGTTGGTGACATTGGAATACGCCATGGAAAAAAATCTATGTAAGTACAGGACTTGGTACTTGTTATGATGTATGTTCGTTCAGAGTACAGCGAGTGAAGGTGACACATTGTATACGAAAATAAAATAAAATAATACTTCCTTGATTAGCTATACTTTATATAAACTGAGGTCTTCGTCAGGGAGATCCTCTCTCTCCTTACTTATTTCTAATCATAAGTGAGATCTTGTCCCTGCGAATGAAGCATGTTTCGATGACTAATGAAGTGAAAGGGATAAGATCTCGAGGGGATGCCCTACTCTTGCTCACTTATTTTTTTTTTGTTGATGATGCATTATACTTTGTACAAGCTACTTTGGAGAACTAAAGTAATTTCATGAGGGTGCTTCATTTCTATTATGTGGCGTCTGGACAATCTATTAATTGTTCTAAATCCAGTCCCTTTTTTACTCCAAATACCCCTAAGCAGACGAAGCGATTAATGAGCTTGTTGATGTGCATCCCTGACACCACAGACTCTGGGATTGCCAATGATATGGGGCAGATCAAAGAGGAAGGCATTAGGTTTTGTCAAATAGAGGATACTGGGAAATATTAAAGGGTGCAAACAAAAAGTCTTATTTGTTGCTAGCAAGGAGGTTCTTGTCAAGGTTGTGGCTATGACGGGCCCTTCATACCCCATGTCTTGCTTCCTTTTCCCCAGTACGTTTTGTGATGAGTTAAACTCTGCTCTTGGCAAATTTTGGTGATAGAGAGGGGGGTATTCACTGCAGGAGCTGGTCTTTTTTTAGTCAAGCTAAGTCCAAGGGTGGATTAGGGTTCCAGGACCTGCTTTCGTTCAATATGGCATTAATTGCTAAGCTGGTATGGAGGATCATGCATAACCCTAATAGTTTGTTGGCTTAAGTTCTCAAAGCTCGATATTTCCCTAAGGTGGAGTTTAAAGATGTTGTGGAATGAGGGTCGTGCACCTTGGGGATGAGTAAGTATCATTACTGTTAAAGACATGTTACTCCGTAAGACACGATGGCAAGTGTCCAGTGGAAATAATGTGAATATTTGGAGAGATGGCTAGGTTGATGACTTAGGAGACATGAATCCCCTCTGAAAATTGTCTCTTCTGATTTACCTCAAAGGGTCTCGGAGATTATCAATCCTATCTCTGCAACTTGGAAGTTGGACCAAGTAGAGCATTTGTTACCAGGGAAAACAGAGCTTCTCATTAAGAGAATGCCTATTAATGATGGAGCTGATGGGGATAGAATGATATGGAAGTGGAGTAGGAATGGTTGTTACTTTGTGAAGTCAGGATACTTCAAATTCCATGAGGTGTACACCAAAGAAATTCCTGAAAATAACCATAGCTCTAATACAACGGATGAGAGGTGTGGAAGTGCATTTGGGGGTCTCAAGGTTTTGCCAAAGATCAAAGTATTTTTATGGAAGTGTTTAACTAACACTTTATCTAGTCGTCTCAATCTATTTAGGAGGAAAGTGAAAAGCTCCCCTGAATGTGTGTTGTGTGGAGAAAGTGAGGAATCGGTGGAGCATATTTTGCTTTTGTGTCCCTGGACAGTGATGGTTTGGTTTGGCTCTCATATTGGTTTGAAGGTCAATTTTGAGGGAATCACTACTCTAGGGGAATGGTTCCAGGGTTTACTCACAACTCTTATGGAGAAGTCTAAAAGGATTTTTTTGTTGACATCAGTGACATTTGTGATGTGGGAAATATGGAGAGGAAGATGTGATTTTATTTTCAATTATATTGTCCATGTGCCAAAAGTGATTATTAAGAAGGCTCATAATGCAATTTTTGGTTACCTTGAAGCTACGGGGGAAGCTGGAGTCCTGATGTAGCTAGGAAAAACTTGTTGTGGCTGCCTCCCAGTACTGGTTACTTGAAGGTCAATTGTGATGCTAACCGGTCTCCTTCTACTAGTCTTGTTGGAATGGGAGTGGTGGTTCAAAATGACAAGGGTTGTGTGATTGATGGGCTATCTGCTAGGGCCACATGTGCGTCTGCGTTAGTAGGAAAAGTTATGGCAGCTAGGAAAGGTGTGGAGTTGGCCATTGATATGGGAGTGGAGAATGTGGTTTTTGAAACTGATTCAAAAGAGCTTGTGAAGGGGGTTCAAGATGACAGAAAGGCTTGCTGTTGGAGGATTTTCCTCTAATTCGTGAGAGTAGAAGATTGTGTTCCGTGTTTTTGAGCTGTATTTGGGATTGGATTCCTCGTGAAGCCAATTCTGTAACGCATGCTGCAACTAGGCTATGTGACATGTCGGTGGATCTTAATCAATGAGTTGCAAGGCCGCCACCATCATAGACTTGAGTACTAAGGAATGATAGATGTCTTTGCCCCCTCAGGCTGTTTATGTCTTTTTGTTTGCCTCTGTGCTCTTATCCATGCTTCATGTTTGAGGTCTGGGGAGTCTCAAGGAGAGCAGTATGCTTGTAAGTGTGATTGCTGGTCAGGCATTGCCTGTACCTTCTAATGAAATTCTATAAAAAAATGAGCATCATCTTATCAAAAAGAAACGGATGTAATGGAGGACAGTGGATTAAACATTATCAAGAACAGAGCTTCATCTTATTAACAATACTGGCCAATGAAGAAGGCCATTGCAGAGACAAGAATAGATCGACAATGCAACAAAACTGGCCATGCTACTAACAGCCAACAATCCTCACAGAACTTTTAAGTTGCATGACTATACAGACTCGAGTAAAACTTGAAAATATCTACACACCTTTGAAGGAAAGTCTGGTGGTGTCAAATATTCATCACTGGAAACTATGAGGCGAGAGATGATCATCAAAATCATTGTCGAAATTGAGAGAGTAGCTGTGGATGTCATAGCTGTACCGGGCATAGCTCCTTTTTCGCCCCAAAGCTTGTTTGCATTGTGACTTCAACTTCCGAACCACCTGCCACAGAACATAAGATCCTCGGAAACAACCATATGATCCTCTACTTTCAACACTACCAAGTGTGACTTCAGACCTGGTCAGCGCGAACCTCCTCCCCAACTTCAGAAACTGCATTCTCCAAAGGCAAGACATCCTTGATACCTTCATATTGTTAGCTCCACTTATAACTCCTTCAGCTCTGAGTAGTTATATAGAGAGATTTAGACACAGAGGAAGGAAAAAGCAATAATTGTTTATAAGAAACTATGCAGCTGAAGCTATCAAGTATCAATTCCCCACTTGTAAGCAATCTGTATGGTGTCACATTCTCATTGGTGGAAGTCAATAAATATTACTATCAATGATCAAATATGCTTTGCTTAGATACCATATCCAGGTCACCAAGGTCCCAGTCTACAGAAAAGGGTTTGGAGACTTGCCTCTAGTGATGAAAAGTCGGAATGGATGACAAGTCCCTTTTAGAATGGATTGGCTTCTGCACACTCACTTGGGTTTATGGGGGTTGGTATCTTGCTTCTGTTTGAAACAGAGAGACTTGATAGTGAACTTACCTGGAAGCATATAAGTAGAGACTAGAGACTGATGTACACTCTTACGTCAAAAGATCACACCGTCCATACCAACATTATCGATAGTAACCAAATTAGTCACAGTTTGGTTAGCTTTATGTAGCTTTACACA
Organism: Geum urbanum; assembly: GCA_946800695.1. NCBI lineage: Eukaryota > Viridiplantae > Streptophyta > Magnoliopsida > Rosales > Rosaceae > Geum > Geum urbanum. Next base: position 40,002,795 of record OX327007.1, on the reverse strand, counting down.
TGGTTGATCATGCTTTAGACACAATAGATCATAGGTCTACAATAGATCATGAGGAAGTTTATACCGAACCGTGTTTGACGTGTAAATGAAAAACAATTTTCAAAACGGTGCATTTAACCCAGAAAAAGAAAAGAAAAAAACAGTTCAGCAGTGAGAAAATCCACCTAGGCATCTACGTACCAAACCAGAAAGGATGAAAACCACGCTCTGCTAGGACTGGAAAATGACTGTTTTGTAGCTTTACACGTGGTGAACACGCTTTACACACAATATTGCATAAGCCTACAAAGATCATGATGAAGTCTTTATCAAACTGCATTTTACCTGGAAAAACAGTTCTGGTAGTGAGAACAACCACCTATGCACCTAGTAAACCAGAAATGGATGAAACACATCTCTTGCAAGGAGGAAAGAAAATTATGCTCCTGCTGAAAGACCCTTTGCGAAAATCCTTCGGTGGATCATATATTTTACAAAATCAAGGTACAAGAGATATATTAACTATACACTGTTGAAAATAATAGTCCCTTCTCCACAACCTTAGCTTCTGTCCAAATCTCAAATTTTAATCTTCTTTTTTTCTTATACTCCACAGTCCAACCTATATAGTTTGCGCATGAAGTCTAATTTTACATAGAGATGTTTGTCTAATATTTAAATAAAACACCATTTTGACTACTGAAAGTAAATCAAACTTCCATGAGGATCAAGAATTCAACACTATCTTCAGAAGACTGACCTGACAGTCAGGCACCACTATCAGCTTTGGGAAATTGGACGAGAGCCATAAACATGAAAAACATACAGGCACCAAATTCTCTGAGCAAGTTCACCTGGCAATAAGATTGGCATTAGCAAATGTGCCTCTGGCTAGCATATCATGTAATATGGTTTCTACTATGGGTTTTCAAAAGAGGAAATGGATTTGGCTGTGAAGTCAAAATGATATACTCACAGTCAGTGTGCTCCTTCCTATCATTAGCACAGTCACAACATCTATAAAAAGGAAAATTATAATGTGAGCTGCCAAGTGTAAAAAGATTATTTTCCTGCGACAACCATATCTCTACAAAATGACAGGTAGGGAGAACCAGAGATAAACACTGAACCTCAATGTTGAATGATCTCCTCTGACTTGAATCTGAATTTCGCTCAAATAAAGGCTAAACAATGGTGACCTGCAACACAATTACTGCCATCTAAAACTGGAAAACATACAGATTGAAAATCAAGTAGAAGTTTAAAAGTGAGTGGGAAGGGAGGAGAGGGTAATTTTAAAGTATCATTGAAAACAAACCAGTCCAATGTGTCATACAAGATGCCACCATCATACATGCTTATAAGAAGTGTGCAGTTATTTGGTCGAGCCATTTTAATGTGCTTGTTACAAACTAAGGATGATGTTTGATAATGAAAAGTTGAAATATAATGAGTTGACTCAATTGAGTTCCTATGTGAACAAGATAATTGTAGAGCCCAAAGCACATCCAGACATGGCATAAGATAGTGTTCAGATACCAGGATGAAATTGCAACGGCTCCAAGAGCCGGGGATATTTTCCACAATTGATGCAGCTGGCCGTCCAGCAATCCACTCAGATGCTCAAGAATGTCAATTTCCTAATTCCAATAGAGAAGTCAACCAGGTAACCATGATGAGTAATGGAAGAAAAAGTATGAAGAATAGAAAAGAATTCACCAGAAACTGTAACACACAGTTACTGACTGATTCACTCTCAAGAAAATGAAATAGTATAAAGTAATAAACAAACAAACAAGATGTCCTGATATGCAAATTTAGCATTTACACTAGTATATACTTACATACTTGTTAACATTTAATAACTAACTAACCTGGCGGATTGCATCCTTTTTAGATGTAAAAGTTGTTGATCTTCCGCCATGTAGGTTGCACACTTCGTGATATTGGTCCAAAATAGAGCGGGAATCATAAGAAACTGACACCAAATGTTCAATTACAGAATTCCATCTGCTTGAAATGCATCCTAATAACATGAGCTCCTGTTTGAAGAGGGAAAACCATTACACATAGTGAGAGTACAAACAGTTACAATAATCATAAGCAGCAAGACGTTATAAGCTATTATAAACATGACACGATTTCTAGAAGCAAGGATACACTCGTTTGCTACAAAATGCAATTGATAGCTAGGTCCACCTACAACTCTAATACAGGAACAATAGTGCAAAGTGTCCAGATGTGTAATATTACACTAGCCTATGGCAGCAAAAGACCATAACTAGAGACCTATTGCTGGAAAGAGTCAAGCTTTCAAGAAATTGATTATACTTTATTGTATTTTATTTGAGTTTGGCTGACTTACAATTAGTTCACACAGACCATTATAACTGCTTCCTGATAAATCATCCAAGTTCAACCGATCAAAAATTTGTACCCACTGAATCTTAGGGGCAGAAAATATCATGCTGGCACCTGAGACCAATTGAATAGTTCTTTTATCGAGAAAATAGGAGAGACTATTTGATTTCCAGCGGTTCCATGTCAGACTACCAACCAACCAGTCCACAGTCCTGAATAGGTAGAGACAGAAGATAATTCAGGTCAGGTCATAGCAGTAAGACCCTGAAAATATGAAAAATTAAACATGTTGATTCAACAAGCAAAATTTTCTAGATATTAATGATGCAGTCATGACTCAACTCATTGCATCCCAAACAAAAGAACCAACAACGGGACATACTATCATCTATTACTAAGAGAGTAGACACTCAATCCTTAACCACATACATTCTCCTACTTCTACACACATAAAATCTTGCACATAGATCACAATTCACGTTATACACATACATTCTCCTACGACTACTCACAAAAAATCTTGCACATATGATACTTCATCTGGACTCTTGGACAGATTACTCCCACAGTCCCTCTTCTACGACACACACACACACACACACACACTAAAATACATATTTCCACTTACACTGGAGCATTCTCACGCTTTAACTGTTCTTTCAGTAAGCCATCATCAAACTCGCCACGACTGCTACGTTTAACACTTTGACAAACCACATCTAAGCCTGTCTCAACCGTCGATACCAAAGAAACCGTCGACCACCTCTTCATGAGCTCTTGAACAACGTATTTCGTCAAGCCATCACCATCACAGTTTCCATCCTTTGTAGCCAGCACAACGCTTTCCTGAATCGGTGTCTCTTGCATCTTCAACTTGCTGAGGTACACATTCAGAAAATCATGCTCACTTTCTGATATCTCCTCGAGATCCATCTCCACGGTGGCCGTCAGCAACGCTCTAAGATGTGCATCTCGCAAAGGTAAACCATGGATGAGATATTCCAACACAAAGCGCCGTGCCACACTTAGAATAGCAGTTGACATATGTGCAAGACCCTGAAGTAAAAAAAAACAATCAAAGCACGCTAGACTAACCAAACTAGCCAATCCAATAAATTACTCAAGAACAACAATTAACCTCGGGGAAAGTAGCAGCAGATGTCATTTCAGAAATAGACCCATCAAGCTCCATCATAGAGTCCACATAATCATCTGAGCAGCTAAATTCCGCAAGAAACTAATCACACAGAATAAAAAAGATCAAAACTTTACACCAAATAAGCAACAAGAAACTGAAATGCGCTTGAATTTGAAACCAGATATGAAAAGGGTACTGACATTTTCGAAGAAGAGTCCCCATTGGAAGACCTTCTTGACGTTAAGCAAGTCCCAGTGAGCAAGGCGACCTGAGGATTGGTACCCAGAAAGCAGGATCAGTATATCGACAAACCCTTTGACCAGTTTCATGAATTGCTCCAAGGACATGTCTGGGTGCTTCCAGCTCATCGTCTTCTTCGCCTCTCAAATGTTCCAATGCGAAATTACTAGTCTTTTTCTTTTCTTTTCTTTTTCTGGGTAAACTTAACGAAGGTGAGAGGAGGCCAGAGATGCGATTGATGAAAAAGAGCACAAGGGCGACTGAGAACTTGTATTAAAACTCTCGACTCTCGAGCGCGGCCTTGTTAAGGTGACTTTTATGATTTTCCCGCCCTCCACAACCCTATTTGCTGCTCTGTTTTTCTGATAAAGAGTTACTACGACGGGAATTTCGTCGTTTAGCGTCTTTCAATAGAAAGATAATAATGAATCACTTTAACCGCGTCGGTAGGTTTCAGTAATGAGTTTAGAACATGTTTGATATAGTTTTTAAAAACATTTAAACATATAAAAATATTTTTATAAATTTTAAAACGTTTAATTATACTTAAAAATGTTTTGTGAAATTTTAGGGAATCAATTGTAAGTCTTCAAAATATTTTTGTAAGAAGCACATGGGAGGTGTTTTTTTTTTGAAAGTGCTTCCTTCGAAAAATACTTTTAGTGAAAATCATTTTGAAAATCCATCTCGAACAACCAGTGGCGGATCCACGTACAGGCTGCCCAAACTGAGATTTGAAAATTAGCTTAAGCTTTATAGGCAACTACTGTTAATTTTGGAGTGAAAATGGCAGAAACTCGGGTGAAAATGGCAGAAACTCGGGTAAAAATGGCATAAACCCAGGAAAGTATGAAAGAAGACGATGAACAGTAGAGTACTGTACATTCGCATAAACCAAGAAGTTATACAATGTCGTTTGAGTAGCAACTTTAATTAACCATTTGTCATTTAAAATAGAGAACTTTCACTCTCTTTTTCTTCTTTTCTTTTTAATACAACTTCTAGTCTATTTCTTTTGAGTCATGAGACTCTCCTCCTTTTAATTATGTTCGTGCTACACATTTTTCTCTTATTATGTTCATATTCACATGGGTGAATAATTTGTTTCTTCTTTTTTGCTTATATATTTTTTTTGTTTGAAAGTAAACTCTCCTTAGTTTCAAGTCTAAAAATCCTATTCGTCACACTCTCCTATAACTTGTTGATGATCAATGTATTAACTAACACAAATGGTTTCTTCTCCAAAATGGACTATAACAATACTTGATTATATTTAATCTTGTCCAGCATGAATTTTGATCCTAGATCGGCCACCTCAAACAACAAACACTTAATTTATACAGTAAATATGTCTTTGCCCATTGAATTATGTGAAAACGTCAGCAAATAAATGGCTGGATTACAGAAAAGATTTGACATTAGGCTCTAACCGATAAGATTCCAAATGATGTAATATGACTTGATCTTGCGTTACAGGTGAATTCAGGGTGGGTAAGATGAATCAAGGAATTACTAACATTACCTTCGTCATTGCCAGTCCAAACACAGCAATCTAGGGACGTATAACCTCGGCAGTAGGAAGAGAGTTTAGCTTGGACATCAAGACACAGTGTTCATCCGCACGCTCTTCTGGTGCTATGTTCGGAATGCCAAGAACCACGTTCGTTTTAAGGTATTTTGGCGCGAAGGGCGAATTTTTGGGCTTCTGAATCATCGTGGCCCTATTGCTAGAAACTGCATCTGGACCGCTAAAGATGACGGGATATACTTGAGGACATGGCTTCAAATCTTCATGATTTTGTTCTTAACTGGGAACCAGGGGTTGGCAACTCTACTATGTCTACTAATCTACACAAATATCATTTGATAAAAGAAAATGTCCTTTCAAGTAATATACCAACACGAAGCCAGATCAGAAAACATCTTGTTCAGGTTAAATTGGAAATGTCAATCAGCAGAGTAATGAAACGCAGACCATAAATACTTGCTACATGCTATAGGTACCATCTACTATTTAATTCAGTTTGAGGGTTTTGTGAGTAATGACAGTGCTTGCGTTCACTCAGAGGACAAATGCTATAACCGCTATTTTGAATTTCAACATTTAACGGACAAAATGACATGATAGGCAACAGACACTCCACCTTCCTCATGCCACAACAAACTATCAAACCAAAGAGCTATACATATCATTGCAGAGAGTATTACAAAAGCTGAAATACCATAAGCTGGCCCAAGTCAAACAGAGTTGATAAAACATTAGTTTCTAACAGACATGACCAACAGAATGCAATCTCCAAAAAGACAAAACTAAAGGATAACTATATGCACCAACCACATCATGTCACCCCCCAAATTCACCTAAGAACCACCAAATAGACGTCAAACTGGACTTCTCCCTATGTATCACTATCGAGGACCAATATAACCAAACCCTCACCAAATTCCATAAATCCCCATCATGCAGTCCCTTCATGAATTGCCTATGAAGCACAGTTTGTAATCTGTCACATGATCATCATCACAATACTAACTGACATCAACACATGCATAAAATTAAAACAAAATACACGACACCATAAAAATCAGCTTCCAAAATACAATAACTCAAAATTTAAGCATATGATTATCCATCAAAATATAACATCACATCACCCCGAGTCTCCCTACATAGTAAATAACAGCATCATTACTGAGAAATAGAACTGAAAAGCAGCAGAGACTAGTACTATTACTCTCAGAGTGACTCAGACAATAGCATTAGCAGCGCTAGCAATCCTCGGCCAGAGATCAGCACACTCCTTCCCAATCGGTCCAGTGATTGCCGATCCCTTCATCTCTCCCTTGGGGTTCACAATCACTCCCGCGTTGTCCTCAAAGTACATGAACACTCCATCCTTTCGGCGCCACGGCTTCCTCTGACGGACCACCACAGCAGGCAGCACCTTCTTCCTCAGATCCGGCTTTCCTTTCTTCACGGTCGCCATCACCATGTCTCCGACGCAAGCCGAAGGTAGACGGTTCAGACGGCCCTTGATTCCCTTGACGGAGATGATGTACAGATTCTTCGCTCCGGTGTTGTCGGCGCAGTTGATCGTCGCCGCCACCGGAAGACCGAGCGACATACGGAACTTGTTCCCCGCCGATCCTCCCCTCCCTCGCTTCGACATCGCTTCTCTCTCTCTCTCTCTCTCGCTGCCGCCGCTCTCTCAGTCCCAATCAAACTGCTTCACCATTTTGATATATCTCCGCATTTATACAGCTAGGGTTTGCCCATCTTCTTACTCTTAACGACGTCGTTTGGTCAGCTGTTAATTCTTTCTTTCTTTTTTTTTGGTCAGCTGTTAATTCTTTCTTTCTTTTTTAAAAAAAAAGAAAGAGGAACTGCTGTTACTACCATTGACACGTGTCCTGTTAGTGAGGCAGCTCTAAATACTAGCGTGACCCGCGGATTTTACGCAGAACCCGAAAAATGAACAGCCCTTCGCTCCTCCCAGCTGCTCCACCGTTGAAGCAGCCCAACTCCTCCGCCGCGTTCAGACGGGCCCCACCGAAGCGAAGCCTACGCCACGTCAGCGTCCTCAGGATGTCACTGAACGAAAAACTGCCCGACCCGACAAACCTGGTGACCTCCGTGACAAAGCTACTATGGGGAGCTTCACTCCCGCCGGGGCTACTCATCTCCACCGTCCGCGCCGGGTGGAACGCCACGTGGCGGCTGATGATGTCGCAGCTCGCCCCGTCTGACCCGACCCGTGCCTACACCCGACCCGCGTCCAGGTTTCGCGCCACGGAAATCCCGCACCGAGACCAAACGGACCTCCACCTCTACGTGGGGCTGCCTTGCCCCTGGGCCCACCGCACCCTCATCGTTCGAGCCCTGAAAGGCCTCGAGGACGCCGTCACCGTCTCAGTCGCCGCTCCGGGAAACGACGGCTCTTGGGAGTTCAAGAGCAGCAGCAGCAGCGCCCGCGACCCGTGTACGCTCGACCCGACCCGGGACAAGGCTAACGGGTTGAGGACTCTGAAAGAGGTATACAAATCAAGAGCGGGAGGATACGACGGTCGGTCCACAGTCCCAATGCTATGGGATAACAAAGCCAAACAAGTAGTGTGCAACGAAAGCTACGACATTATCCAAGTCTTCAATTCGGGTCTAAATGAGCTAGCACAGAACCCGGGTCTGGATCTCTCGCCGCCTTCACTGAAGCAACAGATTGAAGACTGGAACAGCTTAATCTACCCCAATGTCAACAATGGAGTCTATAGGTGATTCTAGTCCTCCACTTAGTTTAGTCCAGTACTTGTGTTTATTTGTCATAATAGGTAACATATTGTGCAGGTGTGGATTTGCTCAGTCACAAGAAGCATATGATGTAGCAGTGAATGACTTGTTCAACACTCTTGACAAGCTAGAAGATCACCTGAGCAGTTTTTGCTACTTGTGCGGAGATCAACTGACATTGGCCGATGTCTGCCTCTTCACTACTTTGATTCGCTTCGACATCGCCTACAATGTCTTGTTCAAATGCACCAAGAAGAAGCTGCTCGAGTATCCAAACCTTCATGCCTATATGCGCAATATTTACCAGGTACGTACTGCATTTTTTGCTCTCTGCAATTCTACCTGAGCTTAGTTTTCGATGCACTATAGACTAGTAATGAGTGGCTCATTCTGTTAATTACTCTGTAAACAGATTCCAAAGGTTGCAGAAACTTGCAATTTTAACCTGATCATGGAGGGATACTACAAGACCCTTTTCCCACTCAATCCAGGAAACATTCAGCCTATCATTCCTTCTGGCTCCGAGCCTCGAGAGCTTCGGAGACCTCATAACAGGGACACACTATCGCTTAAAGACAACACCATCGTTTAAAGACAACGCCGCAGCAGCATCAGCAGCACTTTCTGTTTCTTAAGCCATAGCAAGTCAGTACACATGTGTACATGATCTGTCGAATATGTGATGAGAGTGTTTTTGTCCTAAGAACTTGTATATTTAAGTGATGCATATATAATATCAAGCAACCAAGAGCAAAACCTAAACATTTCTAGGCAAAACACTTCCCCCTTTATAACTTGAGCAGTATATACTGGCATTGTACGGTCAAACCTATCACCAAGAGCATCCAACACCAACTGGCCTATACATGTACAAAACCCACAAAAGCATCCAAAGATCTACAACCAACAGCTCAACATTCTAACTTCATGTGCAAAACAAAACGGATGCGGTTAGCCACTACTAATGAACTGGCCATGTCAGCCAGCCAGTTGAAACCAAAACTATGCCCATATATCTGCTTGCTTAACTGATACTGAGAAGAAATGTCATGCCCTGAAGTACTCAAATGAACCTTCATCTTGCAATTGAGGCAGATCTTGATCCTGCAGTGTGAACATGAAAATGAAAATGAATATTGGCATCAGGACCATGTAATCATAAGAACCATCAAACACTGCCCAATCATTGCATAAAATTTGATGAGGAACTTAATCCCAGATTTACAGACATTATAGAAAATGCATACTGATAACACCCTAATGTCGCAGGATAGGATTTTTCTCTGTACACTTATTATTTGATCATCTCATATCCCTGCAGAATCTGCTGCCACATCGGCACTTGAACACCTTAATAGGATCATCGTGATCATCAAAATCAACGCCATAGTCCTGTAGAGTGATCATGTATGGCTCAGGTTAAGACACATAAGTGTATAGAGTCATTCATACAGAAATTAAGTATGCCATGGGATTTGAATTGCTCGACACCTATGAATAACCAGTGTATACAACACTATTTTATAATGCAAGACTACCGTGCCATGGAAAAGGATAAACTAAAACCAGAACTTGTTGAATTCTCAATGCATGCTAAATTTTCACTATATACAGCTTGAACACTTCAAATAGAGATAAACAAGAAGTCAAAATCATTTACAATCCTTGCACAAGGGCCTCAAGCATAATTTTCAAAAGTAATCGGCAAAATTCTCACAAGTACAGTCATGGTAGGTCCATAGTGGAAACTCAAAAACAGATTATTTCTTGACATGAAACTCAAATTTGTTTAACCAAGCAATAAGAATAAAGATCTCTGAAATTAACCAAGCAATAAGAATAAAGATCTCTGAAATGATACTTCACCGAAACACAGATTGGAAAATAGTTCAAGTAATCAGCACACAAGACAACAAACATGAGCAAACTATACTGTGAATCAACTGAACTAGCATATACATTTTAAAACAATTTCAAGCGTTAAATTGTACAATATTTATACTTAATCAGTATATAGTACCACCAGTTCTAAAAATGGAAGGTAACTGAAGTCATCATTTTCGGAAAAGGATATGCCAGATGAACCACTTTTAAGCCAAATGGTGGGGCAGTTAAGGTCTCAGTTATAGTATTTGAATACTGACATAAAATCTCAGAATATGGCCTCATAAGGAAGAGTGGGAATATATATTACTTTAAAGATGAATCTGAAAGAACATAAATGTAAACCACCAATAACTAATACCATAAAACCTACTCACCCATGTAAGCTCTTCCAAGGCATCCACTTTTCTTGTTGTGAAGAAAGCAACCTGTGCAATAGAATCTATAAACACATTTTATAACGATGTATCATATATATATATACAGGCCCCTTCCACTCAGGGATCCCTTTTTTTGGGCATTTTCAGGTATAGCTTTTTCAGCCATTGGATCTGTTTTAATGAAAATGAATGGATGAGATTAAAACAAATCTCTCTCTCTCTCTACGCCAAACTCATGAACGACTGCTCGGAATTGGGTTGCCTGGAACTACTTCACCTCGCCTAGCTCCATCGTTTGCCGTTGCACAAGCTTCGCCGTGTCGCCAAATTCTGCTCAGCCTCTATCGACCGACACAACCACAGTCTGGGCACCCAACTGATTTGAGCACCCAAATCCTCTACTCAATTTGTTGGGCGTCCATGGAAAGAACCGACAGATTTGAAGAGGGAATCGGTACAGTGAGCACCCAAATACTCTGCTCTAACTCATTCTTGTTAGTACGAGGAACAAAAAAAAAGATGAAGAGATAGGAATAAATCTGCCATCATCGATCTGCTGGGCACCTAGGCACCTGAGCAGCTGAGCTCACCATATTCATGTTGCTCATTATTCCTTCTATCCATCCTAGGCCTATAAAATGGGTCGGCTCGGCCCGGCCCTCCCTATAAGATGTCACATGTGTACTGTCCGGCCTTGGATTTTTAAGCCCCAAGTATAAAATGGGCAGGGCAAGAATTTATGTAGCCCAAGCCCTTCCCAAGGGCCGATAAAGTGCGGATCTAAAAAGTTCGACCGCAATCCGTCCTATTATTTCACTCATATCTCATAAAATAAATTTAATTTTATATAAAAAAATAATAACTTAATTTTTCAATTTAATGCTACATATTTTAATTTAATTGACTTTTGTATATCTTTTAACCACCAATTACCGTAAATATCAATATTTCATATGTAAAATTATAAATTCCCTATGTAGTTTAAGACAATAGCCAGGCCAGGTCCGCTATTAATACATATATGGGCAAGGCTTTAGAAGCATGACTCATACCTTGCCTTTCCAAAAATGGGCATGGCTCGTTAGGCTGAGCAGGGCAAGCCTATGGCCCAAAAATAGGGTTGGGCTAAGGAGGGCCAATGGGCTCTGGGCTAGTTTAACAGGCCTAATCCATCCAACTCAATCTAATAAACAAATCGACATTTAGGATCTGACCTTGATTTCTTTCTTCTATTCTAAATCCAATCTAATAATTACTACAACAAATCAGAATCTAATCTTCTATTCACATTGATTTATCTTATGAAAATTCAATTGAAACCAAAACCCCCATTTGGTTTAATTGATTATATGGAGTAAAGAGTGATTTGATCGAGATATGGGTTCTTTATCAGAAGTGCGAAGGGGTGCTCTAGAGTACCTTTTCAATTCGAATTTCAATCTCTACCATATTCAATTTCTACGGCAAAGAATTTGGTGCCTAAATCAATTAGGCACCCAGTGATTATTACGGTTTCGTGCGTCATGTAAAAGAGGGTGAGCAAGTTGGGCGGCGCGACCACAACGGTGAGGCGAAGTTCAAGCGACCCGATTCCGAGAAGAGTTCATGGTCTCACTGTAGAGAGAGGTCAATATTTTTGTTTTAATCCCAGTCGTCGAGTTTCATTAAAATAGATCTAACGGCTGAGAACATTATACCTGAAAATGTCCAAAAATAGGGATTCCTGCGTGAAAGTGGCCAGTATATATATATAGCACCCTTCTACTCAGGTATACCTTTTTTTGGTCATTTTCAGGTAGGGCACACAAACTTTTCGATCATATTTTACTATCTCCACCGTTCAGATCTTAGGTCTTAATGTGTAAATGAAGCCTATAAATTTTTAGCAAAGATAGTGATCGTTAAGGTATTGAAAACGTAATTCGATCATTGAAGTCAATCATCTTTTAGATACCTATGCAAGGATCAAGCATGCAAAATTTCAATCAAATCAGAGATCGTTTAGCCATTTGATCATCTCATTCAAGTTTTGAGTTAAATATGATAATCTATGTGCATTGTTAAACTATGTCACGATTAAATGGTTAAAACATCTCCGATTGACTTAAAATTTTGTATGTCCGATATTTGCATAGATATCTAAAAGATGATTGACTTCAATGATCAAATTTCGTTTTTAATTTTGTGTAAAATGCAACTTCATACCGAAATTTCAATGCGAAGCTTCGCACTTGATGAAAACTATATATATGGACAATAACCATAAAAATAGATCAAGGGTCTCCCCTACATGATAAAAGTGATGATCAGAAGTCTCAACTTCCACCGGAATCAGGACCATGTTTGCATCTAAACATCTAGTAGAATACGAAATATGTCAGATTTTCTGAAGCTTTATTCAGAATGGAAGTATTGATATATCACCCAAAAAAACATCAAATGTGATAATACTCATCTGATATCAGTCAGGGATTATCACAAGTACAGTCCCTATCTGAGTTATTTTCATACTACATCAGTTCTAATTAAGTTCCATGCATAACCAAAAAACAAGAATAAGTCAAATTTTATGAGATTAACTTGAGCCTTTGCAAATTACATATTATTTAAATAAAAGAAGAATAACAGATGTGAAGGAAATAAAGTGCTGTAAGGCATATCTACACTATGTGAACTTCATAAATTACCTGTGATTGATGAACCTAGCAACATTTCCATAATTCGTTGCATCCAAACATAGAGCGTTTTCATCCCTCAGACTGGCCTCACTGCCCCAATCTGCATCCAGTAATACAGGATAAAGACGTTTCCCACTTCTAGTGCTTTGGATGTTTCTTTGGTGCCGCTCTTTGTTGGTTAATACTTCACAAACAAACTCACACAGAAAAACACCTTCTGGCAGGCCATCTAAGCTTCGAAGACCCCATCCTTTTCCTTCTGAAGTAAAAAACACCTGACATAAACCAGGGAACATGTATCAGAACAAACTGAGAGAGAATTGGGGGAGTGTGGAAGCTTATATTCACCACTTCACAGTAGCATTATATCTTATAAAATAGGTTACATATGTAACTGACATTACAAAGAAATAAGCACACATCTCCAGCCAAGAAATAACACACCTGCAAGTTGCAATTTAAGCCTCTGTGGACCACCCTGTTACCACATTGCGCATGGCAGCCACATTTGATCCAGCATTCCTTAATGAACTTCCTTCTTAAGTGGCCTTTGCATGGCTCTGAACAATCATCATTCTTTATTCTTTCAAGTGGGCAGTTCTTACAGTAGAAGAGTTGATGTTGTTGCGGATTACGAGTCAAAGATATACACTCTTCCAAGAAATCATCTTTAATGAGGCCGTCTGGTGTATAAGCAAACTTACCCCCATTCTGGTATGCACATGCACAAGGTATAGATGCTGATACACAGTCACCGAAGCAAGTTGTACAGCAATTCTTTTCCTCGATGCTAGATAAACATATTTTAATATCTGCTTCTTTAAAAGCAGCACTGTTGGAGATATAGAAGAAGGATGCTGGACGCTCCTTGCTCCAATCATTTATCCATGATATTTTCACTCTTTCTTCTCCTCTGGATATGTCACTTATATCATGAAAAGTCCTTAGATCATCAGGTGTTAGATCACAATTCGGCACAACTACCAGACTCAGTGAGTCTTCCATGTTATCCCCAGGCAAATCATTCACTACAATAGTGCCAAAAATTTGTGCACCATCACCATCATCATTCACAGGGAAGGGACTACTTGGCACTTCAGGAGCAGTAACTGCACTAGGGAAATCAATACTTACTGGCCCATTCAAACCACATGACTGCCTGCACAACGTTTCATTGTTTCCACCCACAGCATCCCAAGCAGGTGCTTTTTGCAATGGTAGAAGATTTGGTGCTACTTTAAATGATCCATCCTGTGATTCGTCAATAGAATTAGTTGCCAATTCCAAGAAGCTCTCACACATATGTCCCAAAAGATTGTTCAAACTGAAGGTAGGATCAATGATTTTGTATGTGCAGACATTTTTCCTCCGCCAATTTTAGAATTGCATCCAAATTAGGCACATGAAGACCTGGTCTTCCAGTAGCTGAACTGTAACTCAGAGAAAGCTTTGCCTCTCCTGAGGGTGATGAGACAACCTCTAAGTAAGATGATTTCTCTTACTTAGAAGGCGAGCCCTCTGGAATAGTGCAAAGCTCATCATTATTCATACTCTCATCAGATAAATCTGGAATATCGCTTCTTCTTTCTTTCCCTAGGGATGCCACGGGTTCATCAAGTTGTTTTCCAGTTGCACCTTCTGCGAATAGATTGTCATCTTTACATGATTGATCTGAAAAAGTTGATTCAAGAAAAAGTCCACACTGAGAATTATTCAAAGTGGTAATATTAACAAAAAAAGTTCACACTATTGTGGTTATAATGCTCCCATTAGCAATCACTGAACTGGTATACTTAAAAGTAGTTGTGTATGCTTCTTGATTCCTAGTTCCATCTATCTATCTGGTGATATACATAAGACAGCACTATACAATGGAAAGAAATATATACCTGGATGGATTATTGCAAGGGGAAGCGCATCTTGGGCCACGTCATCAGTGAAGGGCTCATCTTTAGGCTTGATATGTGTAGAAGAGTGGAAAGCAACAAAGGACTACTTATACCAAATGTACATACTCCACCATTTGGAGATTTTTTCTTCTGTGATGATTTCTCATTCTGACTTCTTGAGCATGACCCCACCAATGGACGTTCAGGTTCCTGATCAGGCTGTGATTCTGCTTCCATATCTTCCTGCTAATAGTTTATATGCTAAGATATGTCAGCAAATATAGCCTCGCTTTGTCAACAATGATAAGGTAGAGCAAGACAAGTAAGAAAAGTATTTAGTTACATACATCAGAATTATTGCACTCCTACTTTTCTCCCGCAGCCTAACAGATAAAACAAAAATAAAGCATATAAGAATGATATTATACAGAGAGAGAGAAAGAGATGCATACATATATGTACCTTAGATTCTTCTTCCTCGAATATAGCATCAGCAAGAACTCTATAATCCTCTGCTTCAATCAGTGACCAGTTCTTGTCATACAATTTTAGAAGTTTCTTCAAAACTGGCTTCACCTGGTCTTCATTAATACCAAGAGCTGACATTGCACAAAAGGCTTTCACAACTTTTGGAGCTGGCGCCATCACTATCTAGTGTTTGATAACCAATGACTATGAGCTGCCCAATGCTATATGTGCTTACATTTTTTATTATGAAAAAGACACTGTGAAAGGAACACAAATCTAAAAAACTGCATATATAACATGTTTCAGAAATCCAGATTAGCTAAATTCATCATTTGCTTAATGCAATATCTTCTTATCAAAAAAAAAGATTAGCTAAATTCACTAACATAACCAAATTCCAATCCATGAAACTGATGAAAGGCAATAGCATGTTTCTACTTTCTAGTACCAAAAACCACAGCAGGGCAACGTAAAACTATGTCAAACGTTTACAATTACACCAAAACTCAAAAGGTTAAACCCCAAATCAGTTATCCATGAATGAACAGATAGATTACTTAGTAAATCCATTAAACTATTAAAACCTTCACACACACAGAGCTCTCAGAATACAAATCAACAAAGAGAAGAACTTGAACCCTAGATATCTACATGCATGCAAAATAGAGCTAAAAATTAGACAAGAAACTCACCAAGAAATACTGTGGAGCTTGATTCAGTCAACCAAGACCTGAAGAATCACCAAAACAGTAAAAAGTAAGAGACTTTCTGAGTATCAAAAATACCTAAACTAAACCAAATATCTCTCAAGAACCAAAGCTTTAAGCAATGTACCCAGAAAACAGTGGAAATCATAACCCAGAACACAGGAATTGAATTATTTTTCCAAAACCGGAGCGTTGAAGAGTGAGATTCCGTCGGATTTGACACGCTACCCAACGTGGGATGGGGAGGAAGCGATGTTGGTGTTGCTAGCGGGTTTGCAGTGGTGGACGTGGATGTTGTGGATGATGAAGTTGCTGACATACTGGAGCGTTATGCAACCGCCTCCGGGGACGTGAACGCTGGCATTGCGGCCATCCAAGGGTTTTGAAGTTGTTGATGATGAGCTCGACTTTGAGTTTGATGGTCATGTCGGGGGAGAAGACGATCATAAGGGCTCAGTTTGGATGACAGCGTGGCGGAGAGTGCCTGGGTCGTGGTCCGAGGAGTCGGTGACGACGTAGATCTAACATCCCTTTTCGCCCATTGGCGTCCGACCCGAACCCGATTCCACAGTCCGCGAGTTTTTGGCAGTT
Organism: Geum urbanum; assembly: GCA_946800695.1. NCBI lineage: Eukaryota > Viridiplantae > Streptophyta > Magnoliopsida > Rosales > Rosaceae > Geum > Geum urbanum. The sequence goes on along the minus strand of OX327007.1, from coordinate 39,986,195 downwards.
GTTGGCCCAGTTCGTTGAGGTGTCACACCGCCAGCAGCCATCAATTGGGTTCCCCACGGCGCATTGTTGGTCCTTAACGGACAACATTTGTCGTCGGAAAAGGGTGGTCGGCGGCGATATTCGGTTGAATTCCTTGGTAAAGAGTTGCTGGGTAATTTTTCTAACAAGGGTTAAAATGGGAAGACAAAATTTGATCAAATTATGGGGATAATAAAGTCAACTCGATCAAAGGCGCAAGTGAATCTCAACAACATCCGGAGAGAAGTAGTTTTGCATTTCTTACCGTTCCACAGTTTATCTTCATTTCTATATTTTCTTCAACCAATTTTTTTTTAAAAGGACTTCAACGAAATTTTGTGTTAGTTTATTCATGTAGAGTATTGTAGATAAAATTCCAAAAAATGTTAGGCGCTCCACGATGGTAAGGGAGTTGACTACTCAACTAATACCTAATCGCTTCGATAGTGATTAATCGTATTCCAAAACGGATCTTAGATGATGTTTTTCATTTAGATTTTCTATTATACATAATGTAAGTAAAAGATCAATGCATAACATTTAAATAAAGGGTCAATTATATATAAGGTCATATACATAAGATCACTTACAAATAAGGTTACGTGATATTTTTATTCTAAATCAGGTCACCTGATATAAAACCAAAGATAGAAATACCCTTAAACTTCATAATATTAACATTCATGTCATCGTTTATAAAAAAAATAATCAAACAAAAATTACCATATATACCTCTCATTTTCATTGCCAAAACCCTAGCACAACAATTTTTCTCTCTCTCCCTCTTCATTCGCAGCCTTCATCATCGTACTCCGCTTCTCCCTCAACGACGTCACCGTAGCCCCACCGCCTCTCACTTAGTCGCAGCTGCCAAGCTCGGACGTGCCTCTCTCCTCTCCTCTCTCAATCACTCACCACAATCACTACTTTTCTCCTCAACTGCACCTCGCTCCTCCACACCACGCCGCGAAGCCTCTCTACCTCTACGCCGCCTTTGTAACTCATTTCCTCACCACAGAGCTCTCTCTCTCTCTCTCTCTCTCTCTCTCTCTCTCTCAATGTGCTAGGGTTTCTAGGTTCAATTGCTAATTTTAGCATTTTGATTGGTGTGTTTGTATGATTGTTGTTGGTGCTAAACTTTGGTGTGAGAAACTTGAGTCAGTTTTCATTGGTGTGTTTGGTTGAGCTGCAGTAGTATTTTGTATGACGGAAGTAGTATATTAGATGTGTTGATGTTAATAGTGTATTTGATTGAGCTGCAGTAGTGTTTTCGTATGAAGGAAGTAGTATATTAGATGTATTGATGTTAATAGTGTGTTTGGTTGAGGAGCGGTAGTGTTTTTATATAAAGGAAGTAGTATATTAGATGCGTTGATGTTAATAATGTGTTTGGTTGAGCTGCAGTAGTGTTTTTGTATGAAGAAAGTAGTATATTAGATGTGTTGATGTTAATAGTGTGTTTGGTTGAGCTGCAGTAGTATGTTTGATGATTTTTGGTAGTATAATTGTAGGTTTTAAGTAGTATATGTAGGTTTGATGATTTTGCAGAATGTGTGATGGTCTGTGACAGGATGTTTGTACCTCTATGGTAGTGTGATTGAGTAGTATGTTTAATGGTCTGTGGTAGTGTCATTTGCTGAAATAGTATGTTGATGGTCCATTTTATTGTTTAGCAGAAACAAAAGAAACAAAAAAAAACAATTACGGTCTGCATTTAGAAGCTTCTACTACATGATGGAGGAACACCGAGATGCATTGCCTCCAAAAACACTCAAAGTACTCAAGGGGACACCCTTTGGCAGCATAATATGGCTCTTTGCAAAGGGCAAAATGTCTTTTGACGCTTCCAAAAAGGCAATAGATGACATCATACGCATGGTGCGCTTTTGGGACAAGGAAAAGAAGGATTTCATGATGTGCGGGAGCGCACATTATATCACATCAGTAGATGTGAAGAACCTCTTTGGTCTCCCAATTAAAAGTATAATTCTGCTAGTTTAATGTGTTAAATACCTTTGCATTTAAGTGATAGTATGTTCAATATTCTATGGTAGTATATTTACCTGTTTCTTTCTGGTCTTGATGCTCCAGGGTTAAGACCTGACTCATAGCTCTAATATCTCTAACATTATATATATATATTGTTTTCGGGGCTTGTAGCAATGACAACGAAATAAAACGACACTTTTTATACTGTTTATAATCAAGGATTATATTTTTCACTAGGTAGAAATCCGCGCCCAGGCGTGGTTTGCCAAAGAAATGAAATTGCAAGTTTAAAATGTGTTGTATGAAATACAAAATGTAGATGATCTTCATTATTCATTAACATTAAGATTGACTTAATAGAAAGATACAAAAAATATTACGATACATGTAGTTTCGAGTGGAGTTTTTGTAGCACAAAAACTACATTAAGATATTCTGCAATGACACGATATGAAAATTTAGAAGATAGATATATATTACATTATAAACATTGAATCATAATCCATATAAAACGTAATACAATCAAAATCTTGATCAGCTCCCCACTGACTCTGTAGCCAACACACAGAGAAAAATCACACAATTTGCAATCATGCAGTACCCACAACAGTTATTAACTGCAAAATGACATAATAATAATAATAATAATAATAAGTGTCATTTACTCATAATATACACAGAGAACAACCTAGTTCAAATTTAATTAAAGAGAACTATAAATGGCCTTTAGAAAACATAATGGGTTGAATCTCTAATCATCCATGGAGATTGCTAGCACACATTTGGAGGCATCCAGGTCGCCCCATCTCTTAACCATTTTAACAGGTCCATCCTGCTTACTCCAAGCTTCGGTAACTATTGACCGCCAAAATAAATTGACTTTTGTTTTTAAGATTAATTTACTTTAATTAGCAACTGATGGGTTTCATTAATTGTAAAATTGGAGACTGTACCTTTTATGAGACCAAGCTTGTGGAATGTTAAGGCTCAGAGAGAATGGCAGCCTAGGCACTCAAGCGTGGTGGTGCGTGGCATGTTGGCGACTCTGTTTTGGTTTAGACACGATGATGAAGAAGAGTTTACATCAATAGTCCAAGTTGCAACAAACTTTTACTCTCTTCTATTTGCCTCTCCCAGTCCTTATACTCTCTATACATCGCCAAAACCTACCCATCAAACACAAAAAAATATTTATATATTAACAATCAAATACGGCATCAATTATCAAAACCAATCAAAAATTCAACGTGATATCCATTGAAAATCACATAGGTATCCCTTGTAACACAAATATCCATTCAACTATTTGACAATGTATATGATTAATCATTAAAGGCCCAATATAAATATGATACCTTGCACTTAACTATTTGACAATGATGATGGTGTTCATAAACATATAATTTTTTTGAGTATTATACTGAATTTTTGTTGACAAATGATGATTTTCAGGGGTCTTAAATCAATGTGATAACACTAGGGGTGGGACATTCGAACCGAAAACCGAAAAAAAAAACCGATCCAAACCGAGCCGTAACCGAAAAAAACCGTACCCGAAAAAAACCAAACAAAAAAAAACCGAAACCGAAAAAAACCGAAATATTTGGTTCGGTTATGGTTTTTAATTTATAAAAACCGAACCGAACCGAAAAACCGAAGTATGTATAAATAGATATCATTTTAGAAATTTTGTAATATATTATATAAATATATGCAAAACAAAAACCTTAAACTCCTAAAATCCTAATTTCTTTATGCACAATTCTTCTCAATTTCTCTCATAGAATCTAATTAAAATGTTAGACAACTCAAAAAAAAGAAAGTTTATAGATAATTTTTTAGTTATTTATTCAAAAGTTATTTTTTATACATTATGTAAAAAACCGAAAGAAACCGAAAAAATCCGAAAGAAAAAACCGAACCAAACCGAACCGAATAGTCACGGTTTTTTTTTAAAAAATTGAAAAACCGAACCGAACCGAACCGAAAAAAATATTACGGTTTGGTTATGGTTTTTAGCAAAAACCGAACCAAACCGCCCGAATCCCACCCCTAGATAACACCCCTATTGGCCCTATACGTGTACTGCCCATCGACATATACCACTAATGTTTTGGCCACTGATTAATAATGAACTAATTATTATTATTGTTATATAGAAAGTGAGACCACTTTTCTGTGACCATTTTCCTTAGGACTGGGCAAAATCCTACCCAAGCGGCCTAAACCGACCGACCCGCCCATGTTTTTCAGGTCGGAAGTCGACCCGTTTTAGAGAGACAAAACCAAATCGGCCCAAGTGGACCGAACTGAATCAATCCGGGCCGGTCGCGGGTTGGAGTTTACCACCGACCGAATGGAACATGACCCAACTGATTTGACTGGTGATCAGCAGAGCTGCATATGCACTGATTCAGGCAATCAGGCTCATTCATTGCCTCAAATGAATTGGTAGTGGTCCGATCAGAGCGGCGGCGACGGCGGTTGCTCTGAGCTATGAGAGCGAGCGGGACCTGGATTCGTTAGTGACTGATTTCTGGGAGAACGGTCGCATCGGCGTCGAGTCTTGGTGTAGTAGCGATAGGCCGATAACGATACGGCTCACTCCGATCTCGCTCACTGTTGGTAACCTCTCTCTCTCTCTCTCAAATAGACGAGAAAAACGATGACGTTTTCTTGTCCAAACTTGTAGTGTGAATTTGGTTGATGTTGCAGGTTATAAAAACCGAAGGATGGGAGCGGTTGTATGGAGGTTTGGCACTGTTGTTTGTAGGAACAGCAGCATCTCAGGTGAGTAGAACTGGTTTTTGTAATTGTTGTGCTTAGTGGAACTGTATTGTTCGGACGACGACCTTAGCTATACCTTGGGGGATCTCTTGTTGGTCTATATAAGAAGGTTTAGATCTGAGAGAAGCATGGGGTAGATTTATAAGTCTTTGCTTACAGTTATACAACATCAGCCTGGGATATATGTTAGTTAAAGGAAGCTGACCTAAAGTTTATAATACTCTAGTCCCCTACATTTAGAAGACTATCTGACTATATGCCTATAGGTAGTTGGTAAAGAAAGAACCTCGTCTGTATAATAGTCGTAACTCTTCATTAGACATCGAAATATATGTACAGAGGGCACACCCAAAGTACTTTGTTAATGTTTATTAGTCTTAACCTGCTAAACTTAAACAAGCTAAATATTAGTTGTGGCTCATTCTGAGCGTCATTGTATGTTGCTGAGGTTTTGTGTTACTTTGCATTTTCGGCCCAATCCGACTTCCTATGTCTGATCCGCAACCGAACCGACCCAAACCAAAATAATTGATAAGCCGAATTTTTGGCCCAAAAAAAGAAATAATCAGTTGCGGTTTAGATTTTTGGCAACCCGATGATGGGGGTCGGGTTACGGGTTGGGCCTCAAACCGAACTGTCCTGACCCGTGCCCAGTCCTAATTTTCCTTCATATTATCAACACCAAATTACGGATAAAATAGAGTTCTTAGGACTGCTCACAGCAACCAAAGAATAAAGAGATCTTGAACTACATTAAACAAATCCATGCCAAACAAAAGCTTGGATACATTTCTATATGGTTAGTTTCACCTAGTGTTGTATGTTGAAGCTGCAGTATGTCACTCATTTATTTTGTTCTTCCGAGATAATGTTACATCTATTTTTATGTAGCATTCCCGATTCAGTACTAATTGCACTGTTGCACACTAATTGGGTATTTTTTTGTTAGATCCAAAGATGAGAGCCGTGCTTGATTGGGAGACACGTTTTAATATTATTCAGGGTGTTGCTAAAGGGCTTCGTTATCTCCATCATGATTCCTGTGTGAAGTTGATACATAGAGATTTAAAGGTCAGTATATTGGCATTACAATATGGACACTCTCTCAAAAAACATGGATGACATGCATAAACAATATTAACAAGGTAAAATAATGGACATTTATCTCATTAACCATTGTAAAAGGTAAAATCATGCATCATTACAAAATAAACCTTGCTTGTTACTTTATCCAAAACTTTTGTGATGGGAGTTGTTAAAATCTTTACCTACAAGTTTTGTTCCACAAAACTCTTTCTTTCCGGTAGGTAAAAGGGAGTAGGTATCTCTCCTTATTTTCATGGAGCAAACATGGCCTCCAAACACTCTATATACTCTTGCATGTCTCGGTTGGACAAAACCGAGTGAAAAAACTTTACCTTCTCTCTTTAGGGTAGGTGTCTCTCATTCATGTAATGGAGTCAAGTTTTTCAAGTTTTTCTCTTCTCCTTGCTGTCCTGTCTGGTGAATTTCAGTATGCTCTTTGCTGTCCCAGTTGGTGAATTTCAGCATGGCATTTCCTCATTTCAAGGAGAACCTTTGGATTCATCTTTTTGATGAAGGGCCAAGATCAACTCTTGAGCCTCCACTTGCTATACTGTTTGGCTATAAATACCACAACCATTGATGTCATTCGGTACTTGAAAATTTTAGGAAGAGTTAGAGTGTTTGTCTCTTCTTTTCAAGTCACTTTTATCTCTTGCATGTGTAAGAGTTATCTTGTTTTCCAAAGAGGTTTTCAGTTTGTCAAAACTAGTCTAAAACTCTCTTTTGTTCCTACATTTGTTAGGAAGTTTATAAAACAAGATTTTTCCTTCTTGAGATTTTATATCTCCATAGGAAAGCATATAAAACCACTTTTCAAACTTGCATATTGTCATATTGCATATCATAGGTTGAAATGATGGTGCAATTTCGTTGGAAGCACTCTAGAGAGAATTAGTCGGTCGAGTACTAAGTTCTAGGAGAAGCTTCATTGCCACTGAAATTGTAAACACTTGTTCTGGCGAGAAGAGAGTTAGATCTTCAACTAGTTGCGTGAATACTAGTAAGGATAGATGAATGTCTTTGTATCCTGAGGGCTACTGTCACTACAAGAAAAGGAATCATTACCGGCGAGATTCCGGCCAACAAGGCCGGCGACCGGAAAAGTCGCCGGTAATGTCCATCATTACCGGCGACTTACCCCGTCGCCGGTAATGTCGCCGGAATCTCGCCGGTAATGTTGCAAAACATTACCGGCGACTCCAACCGTCGCCGGCAATGTCTAGGCACACATTTCCGGCGAAATTCCGGCCGGAAAATTGCCGGAAATGTGTGCCTAGACATTGCCGGCGACGGTTGGAGTCGTTTGCAACATTACCGGCGAGATTCCGGCGTAAAGTCGCCGGTAATGTCTTCATTTCCGGCGACTTACTCCGTCGCCGGCAATGTGTCTTATATTAGATGCCGGATGGGGCAGCTCGATCATTCAATCATTTTGAGCGAAAAAAATCCAGAGAAATCGAAAGAAGGAAAACGTACGCTCTGAAATCGATAATTCGGTATATTGTCAAAATTAAGGCGCGCGTCGAAAACTCGATCACTCGGGAAGCTATATATATAGGTACGTAGGTGTATATATACGTATATGTGGTATATATATATGTGTGTGTGTGTTGATCAAATCCAATTCGTGAGATATATATATATATATATATATGAAATGTTATTGATGTACGGTCACGGAAACGAGAAAACAGCTTGTAGTTAATCTTGTGTCTGAATCAATGATTGGTATTATCGTATTGTTATCGGATCGGAGCCAGGCTTAACAGAGCCTCCTACCCAGTCAAATACGTTTTGAATTGAAAAACACCAGAATACTATCATCGAGTACTGAATCGAATTCAGAGATTAGATCGATGTATATATATACATATGCATGCATGTGTTGATTTAATTAGAGTTGAATTGAGATATCACGTCGATTATTAGTAGTGAATGTGTGTATATATATATAATTAATACCAGGTAAAATTGTTAGAATTTTCAGGATGGACAAGAGTTGGATGAGCCTCGAAAGATGGGATGTCAGATATCACGAGGGAATTAGGAGTTTTGTGGATTTTGTGAAGGCTAATTGTGGAGACACTACACTTCATTATTGCCCGTGTAAAGAATGTAAGTGTTTCAGCGATCGATTTCGATTTCCCATTGATAAAGTCCAGAGGCACCTGAGTAAATACGGGTTTTGGGATAAGTACACTTGTTGGATTTATCACGGTGAAACATCGTTAGCGGGTCCGCATGATCATGGACAATTTGGTGAGAGGGCCAGTCCATGCTATGATCATGGAGATTTTGCTGAGAGGGGCAGTTCATCCTATGATCCAACATCGATGTTAATCAATGATATGTTTCCTCATGAGAGCGGTGTATTTGCTGATGAAGCACCAAATGTCCCTCCCGTCGTTGAGGGTTTCCCCCATATCGAGCCAGTCGAACCATTACCTGGAGGTCATGTCAACACAAGCGGTATGGACAAGTACAACAACCTGATTGCATTGCAACAAACTCCGTTGTACGACGGTTGTAGTAAGACTGTTCTTGAAAGTGTGATGGGAGTGATGCAGCTCAAAATGGAGAACAAAATGTCTGTCACAGCTGTTGATTCTTGGTTGAAGTGGACTGCTTCGCTACTGCCACCCGGTCATCGTCTTCCTACCACTCATCATAAGGTGCGACATATCCTGAAAGATCTTGGGCTTTCCTACATCAAAATCCATGCATGCAGATATGATTGTATTCTCTTCTGGGGAAAAGATCTTGAAGACCTTGAAGCCTGCCCGGTATGTTTTACAGAAAGGTATAAGTTGACTCCTGCAGGCAACAAGAAAGCTGTGAAGATACTTCGATATTTCCCGCTTATTGATAGGCTGGAGCGGTTGTTCATGTGTGCTTTCACGACCAAGGCAATGAGATGGTGGGCTGAGAGGAACTTGCCTGACGATGACACCCTTATACACCCTTCCGACGGAGAGGCTTGGAAGCACATGGTCAGGGAGTTTGATCATTTTGCAGCAGAGGTCCGAAATGTTTGGCTAGGGCTCTCATCTGACGGATTCAACCCTTTTGGCAACATGAGTCTTCAATATAGTATATGGCCAATTATTTTGGTACCGTACAACCTTCCACCATGGATGTGCATGAAGAAGGAATACAATATGCTCACTCTGTTAATTCCGGGCCCGGGTTATCCAGGAAAGTGTCTCGATGTGTATTTGAGGCCTTTGATTGAGGAGCTTAAGTACCTGAGTGAGTGTGGCCACCCCACTTACGATAGGTTCAAAAACGAGATGTTCCAGATGCATGCCATGCTTGTTGGCACCATCAGTGATTTTCCTGCCCGCGGTATGTTGTCGGGCAACGTTACCAGGGGTTACAGGGCTTGTTCAGAGTGCATGACGGTTGATTGTTGCAGTCCTCATTGCAGTAAAATTGTTCAGATGCGTCACCGTTGTTGGCTTCCATATGATCACCCATTTAGGCAGGATCCAGACGCGTTTGATGGGACTGTGGAAACATGTGTGGCACCCAGGCGATGGACAGGGGAAGAAATTTTGGAAGTGTTGAATGAATATGATTTTGGCCAGCTGAGCAATCATCCTGACATAGTGGCGTCAATTCCAGAAAAGCCCGAAAGGTATAAGTTTTGGACACACAAGAGCATATTCTGGGAACTCCCCTAGTGGCCCAGGTTGCCTATCAGACATTACCTAGATGTCATGCACATAGAGAAGAATGTGTGTGAAAGTGTGGTGGGCACAGTTCTTAACTTGGAGGGGAAAACAAAAGACATCCCTAAGACACGCATTGATATGAAAGCAATGGGTCTGCGGAAACATTTGTGGTTAAGAGATGGTAAGAGAAAAATGCCGCAAGCTCTGTACACCGTAAAGCCGAAGCATAAGCATGAAATTTTTCGGTGGCTGAGTAATGTCAGGTATATATTGTTATGGCTATGTAGGAATTTGGCAGGAAATTTTTACCGGAGTATATATGGTTATATGCGAGAAATATAACGGTTGCATATATATGCCTTTATCTATATATATGCAGGTATCCTTATGGCTATGCAGGAAATATAAGCAGGTGTGTTAACTTCCGGGACAATAAGATGTACGGATTAAAGAGTCATGACTGACATGTACTGCTTCAACGCCTTTTCCCTATTTTCATTCGAGGGTACATGCCCAAAGAGGTGGTGGAGCCGTTGGTCGCCTTGTGAAGATTCTTTCAGAAGTTATGCACCAGGGAAGTTAAAAAAGCAGACCTCAGGGAGATGTAAGATGACATCATTTTTATCATGTGCAAGCTTGAGAGGATATTTCCCCCAAATTTTTTCGACATAATGCCGCACCTGATGATCCATCTTCCCGAACAATTGTTGCTTACCGGTCCCGTACACTACACTTAGATGTATCCCATGGAAAGGTACAAATGATTCATAAATTTGGTTTGCCTATGTTTTTATATGTAAATTCTTGTGGTTAAGTAAGTTAACATGTACTTGTTAACTTGTAGACAATTGGGAGCCTACAAGGACTATGTGAAGAATAAATATGCACCTGAAGGGTGTATCGCTGAAGCATATGTTGCGCATGAGTGTGTAACGTACACCAAAGTGTACCTCGAAAATGTAGAGGACCCCCAACAACATATGCCGATAGATGAACCCCAGTTCAACCTTTCTATCATCTCCAGTGACGTGGTAGTACAGGGAAGCTTGCCAAAGTCGTACAAGTTGGATGGAAATGAGGTAGCCATTGCCCACTGGTCGGTACTGATTAACTGTCAAGAAGTACAATATTGGAAAAACTATCATCTTCACTGCCCTGCTATTGCCGGAAATGTTGATTACCACAACAAGACGTTTGCAAACTACTTTGGTCAATGGGTAAGTATATGTGTATATGTATATTTTTATATATATCCTTATATAGCATGTACGTATGTACGTGGTTTTGTGGTTTCAAGATGACATAATTTCTTCTGTACGTATTAATATATGGACGTGTTCAGATGAACCATGTAGCAAATGATGGTTGCCCAGAGTGGTCAAACGAATTGAGGGTCCTGGCGATGAAACCGATTGCTTCAAAAGTTTACTCGATGTGTCAGATCAATGGCGTGAAATTTATATGTGAAAATCGAGACGACCGACTGAAAACACAGAATTGTGGGGTGATGGTCCATGGTGGGCAGGATGGCGTTGACTATTACGGTGTCCTTCATTCAGTTGTTGAACTAATTTATGGGAACCGCATGAAAGTGCACTTGTTCAAGTGTAGATGGTTTGATACTAGCCCGGAGAACACAAGGACCGATCAGTACGGAACATTTTCGGTGAATACTGCTACTACCTGGTATGAAGATGACCCTTTCGTTCTTGCCTCATCAGTAAAACAAGTGTTTTACCTGGACGATCTTCTTAACAAAGTCCCGTGGAAGGTGGTTAACCATGTTGCTCATAGAAACATATACAGTGCTGCCACACTTGGTGATACCGCAGATGATGAGGAAGTTACTGCATACCAAGAGCCGAACGCTTTTGACATTCCGGAATCATCTACGATTCGCCTTAATAATGTGAGATCTGGGAGTGTGGTTCGAATTACTGGAGCAGAACTTCTCGATGTTAATCCATATGAAGTTGACGCTGATTCAGATGACGAGGAGCGGCACATATTGCCAGAGGTTACCTATGAAACCGAGTCAGACTCAAGTGATGAAGATGATTACGATTATCATCCTTAGTACGTTGGAAATTGTAGTCCGAAATTGGAACCGTAGTCGGCAAATGTACGTAGTAAAATGTTTAAGGAAATTGTAGTCGGAAAATGTACTCAGAAATTGTATGTAGTCGGAACCGGAACCGTTGTCGGAAATTGAACGTAGTCGGAAATCGGAAATTGAACGTAGTCGGAAATCGGAAATTGAACGTAGTCGAAAATCGGAGCCGTAGTCGGAAATTGAACGTAGTCGGAAATCGGAACCGTAGTCGGAAATTGAACGTAGTCGGAAATCGGAACCGTAGTCGGAAATTATACGTAGTCGGAAATTATGTAGTCGGAAAATGGTCGATCGGATAATAGTCGACAAATAATGACATTACCAACGAGTTGATAAGCAACTCGTTGGTAATGACATTACCAACGAGTTAGCAACTCGTGGGTAATGTCATTACCAACGAGTTGCTTATCAACTCGTTGGTAATGTCATTACCAACGAGTCAAGTCGTTGGTAATGACATTACCCACGACGTACGTCGTTGGTAATGTCATTACCCACGACGTTGACCTACCTCGCCGACAATGGTGGCGGTATAGGCAGCTCGAGCTCGATCTCCTCCTCCCCATTTCTCTTCGGCCTATTTCTCTTCTCTCTTCCCTCTTCCCTCCCTAAACCCGAAATTCTCACCTCTCCCCTCTCTCCTCCTCCCCTCCTCCTCTTCCTCCTCCCCTCACCTCCGTCGCCGGCACGGTATAGCTCGAGCTCCACCATGCCAGGTTTGAGCTCTCTCTCTCCCTCTCTCTCTCTCTCATTCCACAATATTTTTTGTGTGTATTTTAATTAATTAATTTGTGATAATTGTGGGATGTATATATGTATGCATGTGGACATTATTTGTAAAATGTAATTAAGGTATGTATGAAAATTGTGGGAAAAAAATGTGGATAATTGTGGGGTGAAGGAGCAATATATGTGATGTATATATGTGAAAAATTAATTAATATATATGGAATGTATATATATACGTATGTTTGAAAAATGTGGAAAATTAATTAGCTAGGGTGAATTGGATTAATATGTGATGTATATATATATGTGTGAATTAAGGTGAAATTAAGATGCATGATCGATGTATACAAAGTGTATATTTGATGTATATATGTGTGAAAAGTTTAAAGCCGGAAATGATGTATGTATATATGTTAAGTTAGGTGATATAGTTGTTAATTTAACGTATAATAGCATGTATGTATTGGAACCATAACAAATCGGAACCGGAACAGTTTGAAACCGGAACTGTTTATAACCGGAACCGAGTTGTTTTCAAACGGTTCCGGTTTCAAACGGTTCCGGTTCGAAACCGTTCCGGTTCCGATTTGTTATAGAACCGAATCGGTTTGGAACCGGAACTGTTTGTAACCGGAACCGTTATGTTACAAACGGTTCCGGTTACAAACAGTTCCGGTTTCAAACGGTTCCGGTTACAAACAGTTCCGGTTTCAAACGGTTCCGGTTCCAAACCGTTCCGGTTCTGATTTGTTATAGAACCGAAACGGTTTGGAACCGGAACCGTTTCGAACCGGAACTGTTTGTAACCGGAACCGTTTGTAATATAACGGTTCCAGGTTCAAATGGTTCATGTTCCAAACCGTTCCGGTTCCGATTTGTTATAGAACCCCAGTTTCCATGACTATTACGGTGTCCATGCCAGGAGGTTTTGCGGCTAATTGGCTTCGGAGAGGTTCCCGAAATAGTGGAGGGAACAGTAGTCAAGCTTCCTCCTCGCCCGCAGTTAGCAACACGCCCAGTGGGCCAATGATGAGTGCTCGCACGAGAGCCTTGCTAGAGGCGCGAGCTGAGGAGGAAGCTGCACGATCAAGAGCCGTGCAACCGGAAGTTGAGCCTCGAGCCTCAGTCTCCAGACGCTCAATCAGCAGACGTCCCTCCGGTGGCAGAGCCTCAGAAGAGCGACAGTCAACGGGGGCATCAGAAACTCCCTCAATCTGAATGCCCCATATTCGCCCGGTGCCTACTCCCGTTTCACGGGAATCATCTGAGACACATGGTGGTGCTGGCGCCTCATCGTCCAGGCCTCGTCTATCTCCGCCGTCCGGTCTCTTCCTACCCGACGAGATTCCTGTCATCCCTGAATTCGATGATAGGGGGATGCCTGTTTATATTGAAGGACGGCCGGAGTTCCTGAGCGTGGAGGAAGCGTATAACTTCCTCCCGTTCGACCCCGTGTATCTTTGGAGTGTGAGGTGCACCAACCAACAAACGGACGATGCAGGTAAATTTTATTTAACATCAGATTGATTACTTAATTATTACTTAAGACTTGCGATAGGTTCAATTAATAATATCAATTTGTTGACATTGTATTATTAGGCAATTTCGTTAATGGGACTGGAAAACGGAAAGGGGCTAGAGGCACCTGCACCGGGAAGAGACTTGAGCAGGCCACCGGCGGAAGGAAAACGCCCATAAGGGCCAATGAGGATGGCGAGGTGATCGAGGCATTCGACACCACGCGCAAATATGTCAGCATGGCCGGTGCGATCGTGCGGGACAAGGTCCCAATGCTTTGGCCAGATTGGGAATCTGTGCCTATCTACGTGAAGATGCAAGTGCATAATGCACTCAGTGTGAGTAAAATCATATTTTCATTACGTAAATTTTACATTTATTAATTAAGTCCGAATAAATATATAATTTTACCTTTTATATATTCATATTGCAGGTGTGGTTTGACTTGGATGAAGTTCTTATTCACACGTGGGTAGAGCGTCAACTACATATGAGGTGATGTGCTTCGACTTATTTGAATATATATCGAGTTAGATTTTTGTTTATCAAGTGTTTTAATATCTCTAACTTTTTTTCCTTGTTTTAATATAGGTATAAAGAGTGGAAGAACGAGCTTTCTTCCCATTACACTGTATACAAGGAGCTAGGCCGAGGTTCCACCCCTAGCGAATTCCAGTTTAGGGAGTACGAGTGGCTGTGGCTGATAGCCCACTTCGAGCACCCCAAAGCTCGGGTATGCATCCTTAATATATCTTTCAAGCATAATGTATCGTATCAGATTGAAATAGTTAGTTACTAATTTTTTTTCATATGTTTATCAAACAAGGCGATTTCGAAGACGAACCAGGCGAATAGATTGAAAAACACCAGGGCCCATCATGCAGGTTCACTCAACTACATGGGTTGGTCGACTAAGGCGCAGCAACAACAAGAGTTGAACCCGTTGGTGTATATTCATCAGAAGTTCTACCCGCAGTGCCCTGAAGAAGCGGTAAGTCTTTCGCCTCTCCATGTGTTAATAAAACTATTTTTCAAGATGGAAATAGATTTTGTTAGCTAATACGTTGTTCATTTTCCCTTTTCAATTAGTCGAGAGTGGAGGAGGCGACCGCAGAAGTGACCATGAGTATAGCTCGGACTAACCATCCTGACTGCTCCGAGGAAGAAGTCACCCAGTATGCCTCTCAGATCGATCCGCTTGATCCTCCGATAGCGGCTCGGATCATGGCAAAAGCGTGCGGGACTGGAAAGAATACCAACTATTGTAGGGGAATGGGCACGGCGGGCGAAGGACTATTGAAGAACACTTCAGAATACTCTACCGGGTCAAGAAGTTCAACTTCTAGTCGTAACCTCGCGGCGGAGCTTTATAGGACGCAGAGGGAGTTGGAGGAGCAAAAGAGGCAGATGGCCGAGTACCAAATGCAGCAGACACAGGTGCAGGCTCAGATGTACACATGGATGCGAACGATGTACGAGGCTCAGACTACCGGACAACCCTTCCCCACACCTCCCCCGGTCCCTCATATCCCTACCTATCCACCACCACCACCGCACCAGTCAACGCCAGAGCAAGACCAAGGTAGCCACCGGAATTCAAATGAGTACATGGATTACTTCAACCCTGATGACCCGCAAGTTCCTGGACCTGACCTGTAGTTGTAGTTAATTTTTTTTATCGTCGTTGCTATTTGTAGTGTACGTTGGACATTTATGTTGAACTTGTATGACTGTCTTTGCTATGTGTACTGTTGAACTTGTATGATTGTACGGTTTATCCGGTTCAATGCAGGTTATGGAATTGGGCCCAATCCAGAACCGCGTTTTTTTTTCAAAATTTTTACCCACATTGCCGGCGACATGGACTCGAGTCGCCGGCAATGTCTCAAATTCTGGCCACGGCGGCGCTGCCATTGCCGGCCACGGCGTTTCCCGTCGCCGGCAATGTCAACACCGGCGGGGGATCTCCGGCGACGTCATTGCCGGCGACAAGTCGCCGGTAATGTCAATTCCGGCGAAAAAAAAGACAAGGCCGGCGACGGAAAGTCGCCGGTAATGTCTCCATTTCTGGTAGTGTGTCTTGTAAAGAAAAGTGTGTTACATAGGAATTGTAAGCACTTGTTCTGGCGAGAAGATAGATAGGTCTTAGTCTAGTTGTGTGAATACTAGCAAGGACAGAAGAGCGTCTTTGTATCCTGTGAAGCTGTCGTCTTGTAAAGAAAAGTGTTTTTACATAGTGGAAGGTTTGTCCCTCAAGAGTTAGGGGCACGCAGTTTTTTCCTTATCGTAGGGTTTCTGCGTTATCAAAAACATCCAGGTGTTATTTATCGCTTTCCTTCTCATTGCATTTTATCAAATTCGTTACTGGTTATTGGAGGATAGAAACACTCTCTGCTATCCTCGAATTAACTTTCCAACGAAATTTTTTATAAAAGGCCCATTCACTTTGGGACCTTCACAAACATTCTCTTGGATGAGAAAATGAATCCAAAAATTTCAGATTTTGGATTGGCACGGATAGTTGAAGCAACACAAAGTTAAGAGAATACTCATAAGGTTGTGGGAACACGGTAAGCAACTCTACATGTCAATGATGTCATATTCATTTACACCAGAAATCAAAAGAAGCAACTTTGTCAAATCCATACTGATGCATTTTGCTGTGCAGTGGCCATATTTCTCCGAAGTATGCACTGGTAGAGATATTTTCCGAAAAATCTGATGTCTACAGCTTTGGGGTATTTGTATTGGAGATTATTAGCAGCAAGAAGAATAATAGCCTCTACTTATATGGCCAACATCTAGGCTTACTTGCCTATGTAAGTCCATACTTTAAAGCGTAAACCTGAAATATAAGTTTCATTGAGCAGTAGTGTAGCTGATTCACATAGCTCAAACCATCAAGATGAATATGGATACAACATTCGTAATGCTTTTTCTTTCGCAGGCATGGACTTTGTGGAATGAAGGCAGGAAACTGGAGTTGGTAGATGAAATTCTAGGTGATTCATAATCCCCATCAGAAGTAATGAAATGCGTGCATATTGGGCTTCTTTGTGTACAACTATAATGCTGTGGATAGGCCAACCATGGCTGATATAGCTTTGATGCTCAGTTCCGAGAAAGATGGTGCAAAACCGAAGTTACCTCTATTCATTATCCAAAATTCAGTTTGTCATACTCAAATACACTCTGAACTTACTAATCCCGCAAGAAATGAGCTAGCATTACAATGATGACAGGGCGATAATAGAATGTGTTCATTTAGTTATCAGCTCATGTAATAGTGTTTCAGAATTCAGTCTCAGTACGTCAGTATTGTATAGACCAGTGTAATCGAGATAAGGTTATAATGTTATAATCCGCAATTTGTTTTGAATTTCCAACACTATGGTTTGTTTATAGGGTCATCGCCAATTTACACGATTGAGGCAACTATCTCACTGTTTCTTGATGGAAGGACCTGTCATCGATTTTTATGAAGCAATAGGATGCTTTCGTTTCGTTGATCTCTGCTAGACACCAATATATATGTTTTCATTTTGTCCTATCAAACAATCTGAGAATAAAGGAATCCTAGTCAAATTAGGAGTCCCAATTTGATCAGAATCTATCTCCTTAACGCCAACTCCAGGCGTCTGACAATGTCTATTGGTGTGTTTGGATGGAAGAAAAGTCGAGGAAATTTAAACAAGATTCAATAATTCACAATTTTATGTTTTAAATTTCTTCGTTCGGACAAAATTTGTGAGAATTTTACAATATCTACTATTTTTATTCGGAGGAATTGGAGACCTAAATTTTTTTGTTCAATTCCTTCAAAATATGTGTCATTCTACAAATCTTTCAAATTGGTTATATAAGTATAATTTTCGTTATTTTTAAATTTCTTACTAGAATTCATAAATGATGAAATTAATTTCTATGATTTGTAAAGATCAGTGAAATTCAAAAATATGAAGAGAACGAGAGAGAGAAAGAGAGACGCCAACGTTGGGGAACCCTGCCAGAGAGAATGGACAAGCTTGGATTGATGCCTTATGGTACAAGGAACCTAATTGTACTTGACTAAAATTTTCATGCCCTCCCTCAAGTTTTCTACTTTTCTCACTTCTTTGGCTTCACTTATTCTACCTCTCAAACTCCAACTTCAAAATTGGCAAAAGTATTAGGGACAGTGTTGCTTCGACGAAATTCACTATTAGCATCCTTGAATTTACTTCACAATCAACCAATTGATATAGTTGTCAACTTAGGCATATATCTAATAAAATGAGAACATAGATATTCTTTCATTTACATAGGCAACTAACAGAGCTAGAAGCAACTGAAACGATAAGCAAAACCATATTGCTTGATAAGCCACATGCATCTACCTAATAAGTGATGTCTAGCACTGTAATTGAACCTAACTGAAACTCCGAGTGTAGTCGAACCTCACCTCTAGCATTACAACTTTTCATTACTGATAAAAGGTTGAAAGTTTCAATATTGCAACGGAAAAGTAGTCTAAGATGGACTGCAGATGATTGCCAAGTTCCTCACATCAGTAAATTTTCAAAGATTTTTTACAGCTCCTCTTCCCCTGCCGGAGCTGCAGAATCAGAACACCAAAACAGAAATATTAACATAGAAGTTCACAAGAGAAAATATTTGCAAATCAACTAAAGAAGATGACCACGAGAATCACACATATCATATGTAGCTACTCCTCTAATTACATGCAGCAACAATTCAGGACATTGTCGATTAGACCTCATGACAAGCTGAGCAGAATCATGATATACTCAATTCATAAACAAAATTTTGAATTTTGAATGTTTTCTTTTAACACCAAGTCACTAGGATCTGTTTATGACTAACTTACATTTTGCAGCGGTCTAGGCCAAAGTTACAAAACATTATAAAAACAAAACAAAACAAAGTCGGAACTTTGGATATGTTCAAAGTTTACAAAAGATATTACCTGCTACATTCATCACTCCCACAATTCTACGTACAAGATTGTTCATTTTTGAAACAGCTTCACCAGTTTCAAGATCAGCATCAAGCTTTTGTTGGAGACAAATGGTTACCAGGGAGGCATCAGATTGGAGTCCATGAGCTCCATCGGGTACAATTGAAAAACCAAAAGGTCTCGGAGGATAACATGCTTTCTCATACCCGAAAGCACAACCAACTTCTGACTGAGTGAGTCTCAATGAGATAATGAAAGAGCGAAACTCATCCCTGGAAGCCTCTTGTAGCAAATAAAAAATCTGTCACATTTCAAACGGTTTCATATATGTTAATCACTCAATCTAGAACAAACATGAACTTTTCAGTACCAACAATGGCCCACCTCTCTGGCTTCAGTTTGCATGACTGATCTTGAATGTAAAGTAATACAGTTGCTGCCATCGTCTGAGGCTAACTTAATCACTTCTTCAGGCTCTTCCGACTCATGTAAATTTGGATTTGGCCACTGTCAAGTATAAAAATTTCAGTACTTGGATGAAGTGATTAATGAACAGCTTAACAACATATCAAATGTTGTTTTAGAATGGTCAGAAGGTTGCACCTACCAGGAAATCCGGATTCCTTTTGACAAGAGAGTTAAAAACTGATAGGGGTGTTGCTTCAACACGGAAGCTAGTCACTGCCATGTAATAATCTTTTCCCTGTGAATCCTTCAAAATTTTAACTCGTTCGTTTGATAGTACATGCCACTTAGTTTCATCCAGATGCTTAGTCGTGTAATTCAAAAAGACATTCTTCAACCCTTGAGTCGATTGAAGAAGAGCAGCCCGAACTGAAAATGCTATATTTCATCTCAAAGGTTATTCTAGCAGAACTTCACAGCAACTGAGCAAGTCATAGCATATTTGAATCATACATATATGTACTAACAATTTATATCAAAGAACATACGTATAAACTATCCTGGTGATCACCTAGCCTTCAGACGACACAACCACTAATAGAAAAGGCTGAAAAAGCAAATTGCATCAATTGTTGCATTTATGGAGTATGAAAGAATATTCAGACATTGTATGCATGAACTAAATCATTAACATGAACAAGATATAAGAACTACCTTGAAAATTCCGTAGTGTTTTATTGATGACAAATCGACTTTCATTCCTCTTTAGTTTGTTCATTAATGTACTGATCCAATGCTTTGCACCAAATGCCAGGTTTGAATTGATTACTCCAGAGTATTTACTATCATGGTCATTGTCTTTCTGTACTTCCATATTCTCAATCCATATAACCTGCACAGTAATTTGAAAGAACTGAATAACTGGATTAAAAGTTCCATATGACCAGTATTTTGTAGTTAATCTATTAGCTACCTCGGAACAATCATCACGCCTCCTGATAATGACCCCAGAAGGCCTTCTCTTACAGTTCACCTCCAGTGTAGAATTCAGGTTCGGAAAGTAATCAGTCGACACATCCACTATTGCCCAAACTTCTGGTATGACTTCCCTCATAAACCTGACAAAACTGAATTTACGCGCTGACATACATGGCATGGGAAAGAGAAGTTCAGCATCTATCTGTCGAATTCAAATCATAGAGTACTAGATGAGTATCATTATGTATAATCAGACATGTTATTTTGTCCAATGGGGAATTCTAACAAAACACTAAGTAGACAGATGTTAACATTATTTACCGTTTTCACATTTCGAAAATTATCCCTCCTATGTGGATCCTTAGAATGTGTTTGTCTATTAGACGTCAAATGAATCATAACACCAGTTGGCACCTCCACAGTTCTATTATGAACAATGTCGCAGAAGACTGAACTCCATTCATCCTGGAAAATGCGATAACAATAAACCAACATTTTGACACCAATAAAAAAAACTAATAAACTGATAAAAACATGTGGTAAAAAGCTAAGAAAATCTCACACACCACATCCATCATTACAGAAACCAGATGATCCATCTTAGCCGGCACAATGGCACTCTCGACAGAATACTCAATGACCATTCCAGGCGAGGATGGTGCCCTCAACATTTCTTGAAGTTCCTCAATTGAACCCAATGCTGGAACGCCCCCAACCCAAGTGTGTGCTTTGACAGCCATACTCATAACCTCTTTATAAGCCGCCATGCATATGTTATAACACTCTTGCAGCTCTAAAAACCTGGGCACTTCTTCTTCCTCCACACCATTCGGTTCACATGGCTTGTCAATCACAACGTACACATAAAACCCATGAGCCCCATTTAGATTTTACACACTAAACAAAACCCATCAACACCCAATCAAACTATAACACCAACCAAGAACTATTCTTTAACAACAAAAGAGTAAAAACATACCAGAATTTCCATGATGAAGACCTCAATGAAATTGTGCACCTGCAAAAAGCCAAAAAGAAACGAAATTGAATATAAGGAATATGCAATTGGAAGAGATACAGAAAATGGTTTGACTACACGAGTCAGCAGAGGGAAACGTAGCGGGGAAGACTAGTAACCTAGAGAAAAAGACGTGACCAAAGAAAGCCCTTTGGGGATTTTTTGGTTTGGGATTTTTATAGAGGTGTGGAAAACTGGAAGGGTTGAAATGTGAGTAATAGTGAGTAGAGAGTCATTATTATCGGTTCGTCTCCTTTTATGAAAAGGAAATCAAATTTTGTCTTGGGAGTCTGTATGGGAGATTTTGTCACCTGATTTTTTTTTGACTTTATTGGGAAGGAGTAATAAAAAAGAATTAGAGACAAATGTCAATGATTCAATTTCTTTCAATTTGTTACTGAATTTCTATCCAAAATATACAAAATAAAATAAATAAAACGTAAATTGAGACTAAAAGAAACCTCCAAAAAAAAATATTGTACTTGCCACATAGCACCGGCTACTACTTGTGTAAATTTGGTTCATCATGAATAGGAATGGCAACGGATTAGGTCGGGGCTGAATTTTGGGTATGCGAACCCGAACCCGAACCCGAAATGAACTCATTCGACCAAACTTAACCCTAACCTGGAATTTTTTAGTTCGGGTTTCACCCGACCTGAATCCGTCACATATTTAATGCCCGAACCCAACCCGTTTACCCGATCTAAAAATTGATAAAATATTTTTTTATATAAAAAATAAGATTATACATGTATTATTCTCTATAAAACATATTAAAAATTAAGTATAAATTATAAAATATAACAAATTACCTTTAAAAAATAGGCGGGTCGAGTTCGGGTTTAGTATATGCATATCCGTACCCGCCAACATTCGGTCGAGTTTGGATTCAGAAAATACTTGATACCCGTTATTTATCTTAATAATCGAATTTGATCGAGTTCGGTTCAGGCAGATATATACCTGCGGGTTCAGGTTATTTTTCCATCCCTAATCATGAATCAACCTTATTTTCTTATTTTCATCGTTCTTTCTTTTATTTATTTATGTAATTGATAATTATTAATGTTTTTATATTTTTAAAATACTTTTTTTATGAGTCTAGTTCACTAGAGAACTACCACGTAAGAGCAACTCCAGCAAATCCGCTAAACATTTACTTTTCCAATATTATTGATGTTTTGGCAAGATTTAGACTCCAACAGTTCCTTTATTACATTCTCTATACTAGGGAATCCCTAAATAATGCGATTTCATTCCCTGTTCTTATACCGAAAACAAATAATATAGGTAATGATAATAGCTAACATTTGTAATAAATAGTTTTATTTTATTTATATACAAATACATTTAATTTCTAAATATATTTAATAAATTTTATTGATCAACCAATCAAAACTTAGCATTTATTCAAATATAACTAAATTTTAAGGTTTTGTTGTTAGAGCAAAACTACAAAAACTTTGTAATAAACTGACTTTACAGTATACTTTTACACAAAATAAGAAAATTTGAGTAATGTTGTTGGAGATGCTCTAACAACCTATTAGAGCAAGTTCGTCAGGGGCTGTTTAGCCCAGTTGCCATGTAAATGTAGCCCCAAAAAGGGGAAAACACGAAAATTCCACTTTCGACTGGCGTTTTCCTCCCCAATTAAGAACTTCCATTGGTCAATCCTTGGGACAGTTCTAGTCTCTTGACCTGATCTAATTTCCACGTGGCGCTCTTAATCTCGACCGTACATATCATCACTATCGCACGATCTACTCGTTCTCTCTGTTCTTTTTTGCGACTGAATTAGAGAAGCGTAAACCAGGCATAGTCAATCATCGGTACGGTCGAGCACGAACACCAATTTCGGGAGCGACATCGATTTTCCATCGAGTTGGACTGTGTACGGCAGATGATACAGATATCCGACAAGGAACAAGAGAGTTTACCGAAAATTGGGGATTATTGGTCGAGTAACTGGAAGAAGAGGAACAATTTCGAGAGCTTTGTTCTGGTGTTGGTCACAGTTTTTGAGAGAGTAAGGCATGACAGGCAACATGTCGCTATTGTAAATCCCAGAAGTACTCAGAAGCTAATAGATTTGGTTTTTACTTTTGTGTCTATAGTTGAGTATAAACAATCAGTTTCTGGTACTGGAATAGTGCTTGAACAAACAAACGTTCTTAGCGAGAACTAAGATGATCTTGGATCACCCAAGTGTAGTGTTTTAGTTCATCTTAGGGTGAGATTGAGTTTTCCTGATCAGTTTGGCTTCTATTGAGTACGATGTTGATCTGGTGGAATATGTAGATTTGAGTTATCATTTAGGTACATGGAATTTATCTTGGGTCTTAATAAGCTTATGCAGCACACCGTTTAATTTGTTTGATCATCTGTTATGGCTTTTTGATAAGTTGGTATTGTTGGACTTTGAATAGCTTTATTGCAGATTTGCAGGCCTAGTGATAATCATCATGTTTTACATCTTTACCTTTCCATAATATTTTGTTTGGTTCTTACACCCAGTAATCTTGATCATTTTGTTACTGTCAATTTATATCCTCGGCGCACAGTTGGCTTACTGGAATATGTAGCTGAGCCAAGATCCATTTGCTCTTTCTCTAATTGCTGATGCTACTATTTTCATTTCCCTTGGATTCTTTGTTGTTTCAACCACACTACTTTGTGTGTTTTCTTCATTCATCTTGCTAACAAGAGTGCTGGTGTACAAAAGTCAAAAGATGAGCATCCAACAACAAATGAAAGATAGATAGTTAGAAGACAGAACAAGATATATATAGTCTATCCATACCAGAGTTTCGCTTTTAAATTAGAGTGCGAAACTCTGCTCTGAGTTCTTAGATCAATTTTTTAAAATCCAATGGACCACCAACTCATCTATCTTAACCAAGGTAATAATCCATATGAGTTAACAAATAAGAAAAAGAAAATTAACGGAAGGGTTTTTCACGCTCTAGACGTCTCATCCTCTTCTCCTCTGCTGCTCTTATCAAATATACACTGGCCTGCAATTTCTTGCTCAATCTATTGCAGATTAAGATCACAGTTTCTTTAGAAAAGATGCTTTAGGTTACTCACAGACTTCAATATCACCAAAACCCCTTACAAAGGTTCTAATTTTAGGGATTTTCAATATCGAATTGAGCTTAAACAAAACAACACCAGACACATAACAAAGCCAGCAGTCCTTTTCAAAAAAACAAAAAAAAACAAAGCTCGCAGAAGCATCATCAATTCCTCAAAATCCAGGATTGCACTTTTATCTTTCCAATCAACTTCAACAATGAATATACCCATATGCTCTATTGTGTGTTCACTTATTGCAATTATGATTGAAGCTAGCAAAGACAAGTATATCACGAAACTAAAATTCTCCTTGGGGCGTCTCTTCCCGTTCACTGCCGGTCACACCCATGGGTCACATCGCTTAGCCGTTTGTCAATCTGCCTCGTTATTGATCAATCCGGCTTGCCGCCACATCATCTTGACTTGTCGTCGGTTATAAGTCTTGAGTTGCTTTATTAGAGCATCTGCATCGGTGCAAAATTTTGCTCAAGCAAATAGTGGAATTCACCACAAAAGTTTTGCTCAACAAAACTTTGCTCTTGCTCAATCAAGAGCTCAAGCAAATTTTGCTCCTCCTCTTGATTGATCAAGAGCAAAGTTTTGCTTGAGCAAAATTTTTGTGGTGGACTCCCTCATTTACTTGAGCAAAGTTTTGCACCGGTGCAGATGCTATTAGCCTCACCCTCACTCCACCTTGAGATCGCTGGGTCTGTTGTATGGAGACGAAGAGCATCGCAGAGGAGGAGCAACATCTCTATTTTCTTTTTCTTTTTCTTATTTGTTAACCCATATGAGTTATTACCCTGGTTAAGAGAGATGAGTTGTGGTCCATTAGATTTTAAAAAATTGATCTAATGGCTCAGAGCGGAACTTCGCACTTTAATTTCAAAGCCGAACTCCACTCTAGATAGGCTACGTATGTGTGTGTGTGTGTGTATATATATATATTATATGTTGATCTTGTCTAATTTTAGCGTTAAATTTCAATATAGGGAGACAATAAATATATTGAGAAATATGATTTTTTTTTCGAATAAAGAAGTTTCATTGATAAACCTCACGGCCTGAAAAATCCATACACATGCTGATAAATAACACTAACTCTAACAAGAGAAGAGTAACAAAATTAGAAGCAAGAACAGATCTTTATAACACTACACCCCAACAAAGACACGTCAGGCTTGCATGTTCTTTATGTAGATTACACAGAACATGCATCATGATAAAAGCCACACCCATGAGCACTCAAATGTGGTAGATGTGTCTAAAACCCATGAAATGCGCAGCCTGCAAAGCAAGCATGCAAGCCGACACTAGGAGGTGTCTATATCTCTGTTTCCTTGCCTGAAGACGAGCTAGGAGTCTTTGCTAGTAATTGGACCACCTGCATCCCACACATTTAGGCCACCTGGATCCTAAACTTCGATCCCAAACATCTCCTTCAGAAACACATAGTCCAACCCTACCTTAGGAGGCCCATCAAAATTCAAGATCCTAGAATTAGCCCACTGAAACCCTAACAGTCACAATGTACTCACACTAGGCCTAATAAACTTCTCAGGCCCGATAGTGCACTCTGGCCCAGGAAACTCCCCTCTAACTCCAAAACAGAGTCGCCGTCGTGCCAAGACATCTTCCCCGGGCCACAGATGCAGGTCAGGCAACAAGTCATGACCAGTGGCCGCAAACCCAAGCTTCCGGTCATCCCTACCAAACCTGATGCCCAACACTGTTCCACCCAGCAATGCCGCCGTAACCTAGCCTGGGAAAACACGATGTTGCCAGGTAAACTCTCGATGCCAACCGCCGGCCACCATCATCGCAGTGCGAGCGCTCACCTCCACCTGTATATGCTTGAGTCTTGCACATGCATGCCGAATGCTCCATCTCTATAGACCAGCATCTGCATCGAAACCCACCGTTTGGCGAAAGAGACCAAAACCGATTCGAATCACGAGATCCAAAATTTCTCGGAGAAGAACCCGAGAGGTGACCCCAACATGTGGCATCCTGGAGGAGGCATCGTTGGAATACCATCGCACATAATAGGGGTCAAGGCAGTGAAGCCGACACTACTAGAATACTTCACTTAGACAATGGGATCTAAAATTTTCCGTCTCCTAAGAGGGACTTAGGAGAGGGAATTTAAATTCGTCGTAATATTCCGTCAGCTAAGCCACTCTTAGACGACGGAAGAAAAAAACGGCGTCTAAATGAGAATAGTTCTGTCGCCTAAGAGGGACTTAGGAGAGAAAATTTAAATTCCCTCTCCCAAGTTCCTCTTAGGCGACAGATTTAAATCCGTCGTAATATTCCGTCGGCTAAGCCATACTCTATCACTAACCCCTAACCCATAAACCATGAACCATAAACTTTTAGGTAACGGAAATACATATGTTCGTCGTCTAAGTGTTTACGTAGGCGACGAATATCACATATTCTGTCGCCTAAGTGTGTTTTCATTGCCTCTGATCAAAGAGAGAGATCATCTATACCATCTTAAAATATATATTTTATTCGTCGAGGGCATAGAGTGAACAACTCTTAGACTGTGAGTGTCGGCGGTTCATAAATCAGAATTATGAGGATTCGTATATCAATATTTCTGTTTTTCTGAAATTTCGATTTTATGATTAATTACGCCGATCAACCCCTTAACGAACTTCATATTTACTAAAAATTCGTCCACTTATATAATATGTTATGATGACTATATCTAACTGTTGTTTTGTCCAAATTCAAAATTTTTAATATTGATGTAGAATGAATATAGACATACGAACACTTAAATTATACAACATTAGTAGATATAACAAGTTTTTAGTCTTAAATAAATTTTATTAATTTGTATGTAGTTGATAAATTAAGTTTTTACTACAAGAAAAACATTCTTAACTTCGAAATGGATTTACGAAATATTTTTTACGATCATTTCCGTATTTTAACTATTTTCAATAATCACTAAATTTGATCGATCGAATCCTAAACTAATCCGAATTGGTTTGAATTTTTGTTTACTATATTATATAAATGTAGTGCTTACATCAGACGATTATTTTTTGATAAATTTTAAGGAACTACCCAAAATTAAGTTTTCAAAAAATTTATGAAAAAAAAAAATCCCTTCAACAACGGAATCCTAAAGATTCCGTCGCCTAAGTGTTTTTATTATTTTTATCTATATTTTTTTAGAATTATTATTTTGACTAATTTTTGGGGAAAGTTATAAACACTTAGGCGACGGAATTTAAAGTTATGTCGCCTAAGTAAATTTTATTGTTTACCACCAATTTTTTTTCTTCCAAAACTCAAAAAATTGCCACAAATTCAAATGACTTAGACAACGGAATCTTCCTATTTTCCGTCACCTAACTTGAAAATTTTAGCGTTTTTTTTTCCGCTAAAATTTTTTGGGCAAAAATTTAAATAACTTAGGCAACGAAAATGCTTTGTTTCGTCGCCTAAGTGGTCCTCTACAAAACCCAAATCATCCACCATTTTTCACAATCTCCCATCTCTCTCTCTCTCTCTCTCTCTCTCCATACACACCACCACCACCCCTACCCCCGTGGCCACGACACCCCCACCCCCACCACCACTACCTCGATCGGCACCACCACACTACATACCACCACCTCGACACCACCACACACCACCACCACCTCGATCGGCACCACCACACCACACACTACCACTACCACCTCGGCATCACCATAACACCACCACCACACAAAAAAGTCGCCACCGCCACCATCGGCCACCACCACCCTTAAAATATATTAATTACGGATTTTTCTATTAATTATTAATTAACATATAAAAATTAATTATGATTTAATAAATTTTTTATTTTTTAAAAAAAATAACCAATTAGACGACGGAAATTAAATTCTCTCGCCTAAGTCAATAATTAATATTTTAAATTTATTTTTTTAAAAAATAAATATTTAGGCGACGAAAATAAATCATTCGGCTAATGAAGCATCCAAACGACGTTTATTGTTGTCGTCCAATAAAGAATATTTCCGTCGTTATTAAGTATAACGATGCTATTTTTTCCGTCGTCTAAGAAGAAACTACGACAACGTTTTTCTCAAATTCCGTCGGCTAAAATATTTGACGACATTGCTTAGCCAACAGACCTTAGCTGACGGAAATTCCGTTGTTTAAGCTAGTAGCCGATGGAATTCATCCGTCTTCTAACCAAGGTATTTTGGTAGTACGGGGAAGCGCCACCCATGCTCGAACAGGGTTTTTTTTATCGAAACAGTAACTTGAAAAAAAATAGTTTAGACATATATATATATATACATGCGACATTAGTTTAAAGCAAATGAACTCTTCATTGAGAAATATGACTGATACATACATTCATTATTTATTTGTTATAAATAAATACTAAAATTTTAAATAATATGAAAATAAATTATGACCCAATGGTTGAAAATAATCATCGACAAGTGAATGATACATTACCGACTTACTGTTCTAAAGTCCCAGTGACCCTGACCCTGTGGCCCAACGGGTAAACTTACTCTTAAAGGATAATCCTTGAGTGCATATTTGTACTGCTGCAAGTACAGTATGTTTCGTTTCTAATCAGCACATACATCCTTTTATGATGTTCTTGTGTAATTTTTTTATTTAATGATTCAATTGATAAAGAATTATGAGTTAAGAGAGACAAAAGAGTAAAAATTTGGTCTTTAAGGTTAGTTTTCAGATTGACTGGTTTACCAAGCACACTACACCTGGGTGCATTTTTGCTCACCTACCTGAATAAAACCTCTCCCCTCTTTGGTTTTCACATGTTAGACTCCTTGAGATTTGTTAACCAGGGTTAACTTTATTCATTTTTTATTTTTGTAATAGTCCCTATAATGACTACCTCGTTGGAAAACTGAGCTTCGTTCAGGGCGTCAAGGTCGAACCTGACCACCTGACCCACGACAACAAATGCGTGTTCGCATATGTCATATGACATACCTCCTCACCAAGCACTCATGAAGAACAACCAAAACCGGAGCCATCAACTCACTATCGAAGAAGATTAGCCTAGATAGTGTTTGTGTGGCTTGAGGGACTTCCCTCCCACATTGAATAAATTGTAAAGGAGGAGGCACCCCTTACTTATAAAATGGAGTCTTACTCTACACTTAAACCAATTCATACACACCCAACACAACTCACACGACACTTGGGCCTAATTCGTATTGGGCTTGAGTAGTATAGTTGAGGCCCAACGAGGCAACAAGTGGAGTAGCTAATTGGTAAACCACTATAAACATTTGTGTCGTTTACTTATCGTCTTTACTTATCGCTACTTAGTTATTTATCGTTCTATCTCGAGTACTTAGTTATTCCCGATATGAACATTGGCGCCATCTGTGGGAAAGTGAAAAAATTTCACGCGATTGTACTAGCTAGCTAAGATAGGCAGAAATTTTATTGTTTCCAGAAATTTTTTCCTAAAAAGTTTGTGAGTGTTAACGGGAAGGCCTGGGGGGACTAATCTAGTTCCTAGCGGCAACGATGTCAACAATCAAACAAGTGTAGCGTTAGCACTAGCATTTTTGTGAGCATGAAAAAAAAACTAGTGTTGAGCGTAAACGTGAAGCACTTGAGCGTGAGCGAGTTGGTAGGCGTGAGCGGGGGACTACTGTTTCCTAGCGGCAGTCAACAAAAAGTCATAAGGCAGCAACCTAGCGTGAGCGAGTTAACACGAGAGCGGCAACAATCACACAACAATCAGTCACCACAAGCATCAATCCAGTAAACAATCACAACGGCGAGTTACACAATTAACAACGGCAACAAAACTTACCAACGACCAAGGGACTGGCGACAACGCTACTGCCCACACGGAGGGACTTCGAGTCCGGTTTGCTTCTCGAGCGGCAGCGACATGCTCAGGATGCTTCCCGACAGCGGCATGCTTTCCGAGAGCGACAACGGTTTTCTCCCCGACTTCGTGACCTCCATGTCATTGGCTGAGTTTTTCGATGCCGTCAGTGTTGGAATAAATTCTGATATGGATACAGGAATGGTGTTAAATACAACCATAATGTACATACGGTGAGTGAAGTAAGTGAGATGGAAACCAGCTGACTTGGTCTAAGGATGATGGTCTTTCTGTTGCCTGATTTCTTGGAACTCATGGAAGGTCAAAGAGACCTACTGTTATCACGTCTTTGATTAGCAGATTATGTGGGAAGGTGGATCCTTGTGAGTAGGATGCTGTTCCACATTGCTAGCCTATATAAGGGATCCCTGCAGCAAGCTTAGAGACACACAGAAACTATTCTAATCTCACATCCAGCAAGCCTCTAAGAATTACTCAGAAGATCACTTAATGCAGTAGCTCATTATCAGCAAAGCAAGAGCGTACTGAGTACACATCAAGAAGCAGAAGTACACGAGCAAGTCAAGCACAATGAATCAAGGTATATTTCATTCTCTTGTGTACTGTCAAATACATTACATGATCATTCAATATGTGTTTATGATTTCTAATATGATTAAAGTTTAACAATTGGTATCAGAGCCAATCATAAAGATTCACAAACCATAACAGATCAATATAAGTCATGACTGTTTGTACACAAAAACTGGAAAATTTTCGAAAAAAGAACAACAGAAACTGTATTGTTTTTACTAACCTTTGTTTTGAAGCGCTGGAAAGCATCCTGGTACGTTTCCATCAAGTACAATTATACAAATCAGTTCTGTTTGTGAAGTTAATCATGCATAAGAAAATTAGACTCTCCTGGGGAGTAGGTTGCCGCCCAGATGGAACTTAAATTTTGAAATGTCTGATGTTACATGCCTGATATGAATGTGTGATTGGTTCTTTGATAGCTGCTGATGTTTGTTAATGACTGTTTTGTTTCAAAGATTAATCATAACATTAAAGCTTGTAAAAGAAACTGTTAAACATACATAAATTACTCTGAGATTTATTTGTGTTCAGTTAAAAAGCTTTTAGCAAACAAGCTGATTGGCTGTCTAACCATTACTTCATGGGACAACATCAAGTTACAATCACAAATCTTAAGTTGAAAAACATCTAAAGACATATATTGCTACAGCAAAATGTTCTGCAGATGTTTACATGAAATTTTTAAGCTAAAAACCTAAGAAACAACATCTTGTGTTGAAATAAGAATTGAATCATCCACAGATGGTCTAAAAGACACTTGTTTTAATCCACAAAGATGGTTCTGAATTGTACATATTCTTAGTCATAAAGTACAGTATGGTTCTTCTTTTGCCCACAGGTATTGAGTAATCATATTGTTTAAGTCACAGAATGTGTAACAATTCAGTAAAAACTACAGATAGCTTGTGCTTTGCCATACAGGTAGACTAGCTATAAACAAAAGGGGTATGCTGTATAAATAAATATTCTGAAAACAAATAGCAATGATGTGTGTTTTGACACTTGAAGTGTTGTTTGAAATCTTGTGTTTTTAGTATGGTTCTGGTTAAGATTTTCTCTTGAGAATGACATATGCATACAGTTAACCAGAAGTACTATGACTAAGATTAAAATCTTCTTTTATCAGCCTTTGCTCCTGTCAGTTTTGGTACAATTGTTCCCTTGAGTGGAAGCAACTATAAAGCTTGGAGGGCTGATATTGAACTACACTTGGCTCAGCAGAGTGTGGATTGGTGTCTGACCACAAACATTCCTGATGAGACTGATGAAGGGGGCCTGTCTAGGGAAAAATGGCTTAGAGCAAATAAAATCTGCAGATTAACCATCCTTAGGACCATGTCTGATGCAGTAAAGGGAGGCATACCTGAGAGGGAAGTAGCTAGTGAGTTGTTGACGGCCATAGCAGAAAGGTTTTATGTGAGTGACAAGGCAGAAACTAGCATGCTACTGGATGATCTTCACAGCATGAAATATGAGATGAAGATGAACATCAGGGAATACATCATGAAAATGATTGAGATAGCTGCAAAACTCACTGCACTCAACATGCCACTAGGAGAAGACATGGTGGTTCTGTTGGTCCTTAAATCCTTGCCTATGGAATTTGATCAACTTAAGACTGCTTACAACACACAAAAGGATAAGTGGTCTTTAAATGAGCTTATAGCAGTCTGTGTTCAGGAATATGAGAGGATTAAAAGTGTAACCATTTATCTGCTGGAAACTAAGCCCCAAGAAACAAATCAAAAACCAGAACATAGGCCTAGTTCCTCCAGACCTGGCTCCTTCAAGAAGTTGGGAGTCCAGAGGAAGTCCATGAAGAGAAGTGGAGGCAAAGGAAACTACAAGTGTTTCTTTTGCAAACTCAAAGGGCACATAAAGAAGGACTGTGGCAAGTATAAGGCTTGGAAGGCAAAAAGAGGTAATCAATCATTAACTAGCTTTTATGTTGAGGTAAACTTGATAGGAGTTCAAACTGATAGCTGGAGTTTTGACACTGGTTCACCTGTCCATGTGACAAACTCATTGCAGGGGCTACAAAACATGAGGAAGCCAAAGGAAAATGAGATCAGGATCCATGTAGGAGAGGGCACGAAGGTGAAAATTGAAGCTATAGGATCAGTTAGATTGATTTTAAGACCAGGAGTCTTTATTTTCTTAGAACAAGTGTATTTTGTTCCTGTTATGTCCAGGAATTTAATTTCAGTTGCTGCTTTGATTGAGAACAACTATCAGTTTGTCATTGACCAAATTGGGATGAAAATAAATCATGCTTCTGTTTACCTTGGTGTTGCTAAGTTAGTTAATGGTTATTGGATTCTGCCTGATACTTGCCACAAAGAAATTTTATTGATTGAAAGCAATGCTGCTTTTGTAGCTTCTGGTTCTGGGAATAAAAGAAAATTTTGTGATACATCAGCTTTCCTTTGGCATAGGAGACTAGGACATGCCTCAAAGGATAGGTTAAAACTGCTGATCAAACAAGAAATCTTGCCTGAGTTGGATTTTTCTGATATTAAGGACTGTATTGAGTGTGTAAAGGGAAAATTCATTAAGCAATATAAAAAGGGAGCCACCAGAAGCACTAGCTTGCTTCAGCTGGTTCATACAGATATATGTGGACCTTTTGCAACACAAACTGTGTGTCGAAATAGGTATTACATAACCTTCATTGATGATTACTCAAGATTTTGTTATGTCTATCTAATATCAGAAAAGACTCAAGCTTTAGAAAAGTTCAAAATCTTTAAGCTAGCAGCAGAAAAGGAACTGAATGCAGAAATCAAATGTGTGAGAAGTGATAGGGGTGGTGAATACTATGGGAGATATACTGAAACTGGACAGCACAAAGGCCCCTTTGCACTGTTTTTGGAGGAAAATGGTATAGCAGCACAGTATACCACACCTGGAACACCTGAGCAAAATGGCACAGCAGAAAGGAGGAATAGAACTCTCATGAACATGGTGAGATGCATGATGAGCACCTCAGGCCTTCCTAAGTTTTTATGGGGAGAAGCTCTTAAAACAGCTAACTATCTCACCAATAGAATTCCTACCAAGTCTGTACCTACTACCAAAACACCTTTTGAATTATGGAAGCAAAGGAAACCTAGTGTATACCACACTCATGTCTGGGGTTGCAAGGCAGAAGCTAGGCCTTACAATCCAGAAATAAATAAGCTGGATTCTAAAACTGTATCTGCATTTTTTATAGGATACCCTGAACACTCCAAGGGTTTCAGATTCTACTGTCCTTCCCACTCTCTTAGAATTATTGAAACAAATAAGGCAGTGTTCTTCAATGAGGTTGGCTATACTCATTCTGTGGAAGATTTTGATTTTGAGGAGTTAACAGAAGCTCCAGAAATTACATCAGCAGTAACACTAACCTCTCCTATAATTTTAGAACATGTCCTTGATCAAGAGATGATTAATGCAGATCCTATACCACATCAGGCACCACCTCCACATCAACATCAACCTGAACCAGTAGCTCTAAGAAGATCTCAGAGAGAAAGGAGGTCAACCTTGGATACACTATCTACTGACTTTCAAATTTATTTGAATGAAGTAGACTATGACATTGGAGAGATTTCAGACCCTCTATCCTACACAGAAGCTATGACAGGAGATTGTTCACATGAGTGAGAGAGAGCTATGAGTTCAGAAATGAACTCTATGCATGTGAACAATGTGTGGAAATTAGTTGAATCTCCAGAATCACAGAAGGCTATTGGCTGCAAGTGGATATTCAAAACCAAGCTTAATGCAGATGGCAGTGTAGAGAGGTACAAAGCAAGGCTTGTGGCAAAAGGGTTCACTCAGAAAGAGGAACTGGACTTCACTGAAACCTTCTCACCAGTTTCCACAAAGGATGCATTTAGAGTGATTATGGCTCTGGTGGCTCATTTCAATATGGAACTACACCAGATGGATGTCAAAACAGCATTCTTAAATGGGGAACTTGATGAGGAAATTTTCATGAAGCAGCCAGAAGGATTTATTGAGCCAGGAACTGAACACATGGTCTGTAAACTCAATAAATCCATATATGGACTGAAGCAGGCTTCAAGGCAGTGGTATCTAAAATTTGACTCAGTAATCAGTGATTTTGGATTCAATGAGAACATTGTGGATGAGTGCATTTACAAGAAATCAGAAGGTGGTGATTTCATGTTCCTTATTCTTTATGTTGATGACATTTTACTTGCTGGTACCAGTATGAAAATGCTGCAGAAAACCAAAGATTTTTTGTCAAAGAAATTTGACATGAAAGACTTAGGTGAAGCAACTTATGTTCTGGGAATAGAAATTAAAAGGGACAGATCAAGATGCTTGTTTGGGTTGTCACAAGAAAGTTATATCAGCAAAGTCTTGAAAAGATTTGATATGCAGAATTGTTCAGTTGGTGCCATTCCAATGTCAAAGGGAGACAAACTAAACAAAGGACAGTGTCCATTTACTGATAAGCAGAAGGAGCAAATGAAGAGCAAGCCATATGCACAGCTTATTGGGAGTCTCATGTATGCACAAGTGTGCACTAGGCCTGATCTATCCTATGCAGTTGGCATTTTGTCCAGGTTTCAATCAAATCCAGGCATGGAACACTGGATAGCAGGAAAGAAGATTTTGAGGTATCTTCAAGGAACAAAGACTCACTGTCTGGTGTACAGAAGGGTGGATGATCTTGAAGTTGTTGGCTACACTGATGCAGATTTTGCTTCTCACTACCCTAGTTCAAACAAATCCACTACAGGATATGTTTTCACTATGGCAGGAGGTGCTGTTGCTTGGAAAACGATGAAACAGACCATCACAGCTACCTCAACTATGCAAGCTGAATTCATTGCAATATATGAAGGGGCTTGTGAGGGACTGTGGTTGAGGAATTTTCTAATCCAGACTGATGTTGTGGACAGCATAAATTCCAGGCCACTGAAGCTCTACTGTGACAATTCTGCAGCAGTATTCTTCAGCAAAAACAACAAGAGATCAACAAATTCCAAACACATAGACCTCAAGTATTACAGTGTTAGGGGCAGGGTCAAGAACAAGGAATTGGAGATTGTCAAAATTGGGACTGTTGATCAGCTTGCTGATCCCTTCACCAAACCTTTGACAGTGGCAGATTTTCAAAGACATGCATCTGATATAGGGATGTATTCAAGCTTAGATGCTTAATCAGTTCAGTGGGAGTGTCTAGAACAGGAACTCTAAAACTAGATTATGTTCTGAATAATTTTTCACATGTTTGTTTTCATCGATTTTGTTTCATTGTCATGAAATTTTTGAACATTGAAGTTATGCAGATGAGTTCATAAGCAGTTGAACCATTTTACAGCATTTATCATTGATTGTGTGCTTGTGCATTGTTGCTGTTTATTGTAAAATATTTGTTTTCAGAATACAAGAACACATAAGGACATTTTCTTTTGAAGATGGTGTTGGATTCTTGCATAGAGAATCATAAGGAGGATCACATATTACATGCAACAAAACAGATATATCAGAAAGTTTGCATGAAATTACAGGTGATAAAATTGCTTTTGATTGATGTTATGTGTAGATTGTGATTGCAGTGATCTTGAGAAGGCTGTGTTGATCAGAATGCAGCTGGTCTCCTGGTTCTGTATTACTTCTGCACATTTACAAATCAGATGGTTGAGTTTTTAGTCAATTATCTCCATCTCAATGTGCACTAAAGACTTGCTGCACTCAAATTAAGTATGTTATGTGTTGATTAAGCTATTCCTGATCCAAGTGGGAGAATGTTGGAATAAATTCTGATATGGATACAGGAATGGTGTTAAATACAACCATAATGTACATACGGTGAGTGAAGTAAGTGAGATGGAAACCAGCTGACTTGGTCTAAGGATGATGGTCTTTCTGTTGCCTGATTTCTTGGAACTCATGGAAGGTCAAAGAGATCTACTGTTATCACGTCTTTGATTAGCAGATTATGTGGGAAGGTGGATCCTTGTGAGTAGGATGCTGTTCCACATTGCTAGCCTATATAAGGGATCCCTGCAGCAAGCTTAGAGACACACAGAAACTATTCTAATCTCACATCCAGCAAGCCTCTAAGAATTGCTCAGAAGATCACTTAATGCAGCAGCTCATTATCAGCAAAGTAAGAGCGTACTGAGTACACATCAAGAAGCAGAAGTACACGAGCAAGTCAAGCACAATGAATCAAGGTATATTTTATTCTCTTGTGTACTGTCAAATACATTACATGATCATTCAGTATGTGTTTATGATTTCTAATATGATTAAAGTTTAACGGTCAGCGTTTTCAAACGTCATTTGCCTCACGACGCCGTTTAGCTCAATCTCCAACACGATCTCCTCAACGCCGTCACTGAGCGACTGCCCATATCGTCGGTGTGCTCCGAGTCCGATACGACTGTTTTGGTTCATCAACCCCGTTAGCGGTTTGCTTCCCCGTTCCCGATATGCTCCTCAACGCCGTTTTGGTTCTCAACGCCGGTCAGCTCTGGTCTCCAACAACGTCATCGAGCGGTATACTCCGAGTCTGAGAAAAATCCGCACTGAAGGAGCCACCTCCCCAAGAGCAAGCTACTGCCCCGAGGCTGATATGCTTCACCGAGATCGGTATGCTTCGCCGGAGAGTTACGCTTCACCCGAGCTGAGGGACCACCAGGGGACTTCATCAACATTGCCGAAACCTCTGAGACCTGACTGCCCCGACCGATTTGCCTCCCCGGTTTGCAAACCCGAGAGCAGTTTGCTTTCCCCCACGCCGATACTGGCCATTTCCTCTACACCGATACCGGCCATTTCCCCAACACCGATACTAACCACTTCCCCGACACTATCCTCCGACCGAGATACTTTCCCGATATCGGAGCGACTTCCCTGAGGCCATCTCGAGATTGATATCGTCCAGCCTGATCCGCCACATCGACCACCGTTCTAGGATCCCACTGCCGAGAAGTAGTTTACAACGCCGAGATGCATCTCTCACTCTGATATGCAACCCACTTAGGTATGCTAGACTTTGGAAAAAAAATGAGACAGAAAAAGGAGAAACGACATCAAGTAATCGAAGAAGATTGAGGAGCTAATTGGAACGACATTGTTATGGAGGAGAAAAGTCAAAGAGCCTCTTCTGCTAGGCCTCTGCCTTTAGACTTCCCACTCAGCCCGAACCGGCCTCTATTCCTCCAACCCATATATTAAGCTAAGTCCTCTTTTTCTAAAACTCTTAATTTACCCTTTAATTGAAGTATGTCTATAACACATATACGTATGTGTCAACATTTCGTTAATTATCGCCCACTTACACATGCTCTACTATTATACATGTTACGAATACATACTCTTCATGTTACGTTTACGCATCTATATTCCTATAATTAATATATGTTGAAAACTGTTACTAGAAGCTTGATTAGGTAATCTATAGTTTTGATTAGGTCACCCTAAGTTTGGTATTTGCTATGTTACGTTACGATTACAATATGGTTGCCGTTAGAGTCGATTACATCCTCCGGTACTCATGATACTTTCGTACCAACTTATGAGGGACTCGACTTTCTATCATTTTGCCTAAATTAAGACTTAAATAATATTTTTGCTTATATTAATTATATTATTTTTGCATCAATAAAACGAGAATTCTTCATACCTTTGCTTATGTCTTACGCTCTCCAAGTTACGTTACTCACATCGCTGACATAAGCAAACGAATCCTCTTCATACCGTTCATTGATGCAAAATATCATGTCACATACTTATCAATATTACTTGTCACCATCCTCCATGTCACACTAGAGGAAAATATTCAAGAATTTTGATTCACTATTTGGTTTATTAATTATTTATGTGACTCTATGCATTGTTTAGGTGAGGTCATTCTTACTTGAAGAGTTGAAGGACTAGGGGGTCCGTACCGCACTCGTGTTTGGTGACTCTTTTTGCAACTCTCCAAGCAAAAATTGCCTCTTACTCGGAGATTTGGGGGACTTGTTCGCATATGTCATACGACATACCTCCTCATTAAGCACTCATGAAGAACAACCAAAACCGGAGCCATCAACTCACTACCAAAGAAGATTAGCCTAGATAGTGTTTGTGTGGCTTGAGGGACTTCCCTCTCACATTGAATAAATTGTAAAGGAGGAGGCATCCCTTACTTATAAAAGGGAGCCTCCCTCCACACTTAAACCAATTCATACACACCTAACACAATCCACACAACACTTGGGTCTAATTCTTATTGGGCTCGAGTAGCATAGTTGAGGTCCAACGAAGCAACAAGTGGAGTAGCCATTGGTGAACCATTATAAACATTTGTGTTGTTTACTTATCGTCTTTACTTATCGCTACTTAGTTATTTATCGTTCTATCTCGAGTACTTAGTTATTCCCAATATGAACAATGCGTTACCCTCGTCGACCCCAAACCCCAACAACATCTTCGAAGAAGCCTCGCCGTCGCAGAAGGCCCTGCTCAGAGTCTTCCAGCGTATGGTGGAGGAGGAGTCGAGAATGATAAGGCCTGTTATTGTAGGTTATTGATTGGGAGCAACCAAGTTGGGTGTGTGCTCGGCAGAGGAGCCAAGGCGGCGCTGGAGAAGATAAGATAGGAGAGTGGGGCCCATCAGATTCCGCTGTGCGCTTCTCCCGGAGATGATTGATACAGGTGGGGGTGTGATTGCTGCTGGAGTGACATTTTGATATTGTTTACTTCTTTGGTTGATTTTGTACTAAATCTGGGTTCATGTTCAGTAACAAATCTGGACATTGCTGCTGCAAGTGGCTATGATTTCAATTAGCCTCTTCTGCAATTTCACTTCAATTAACCGACCGACTTAAACACTAAAATAATTTACGAGCCCAAATCATAATTTAATTTTCTCTCTTGGTGAGAGTGGTGGACGCTGAAGGGTAAATATAAGATGAACTGAGAACTTGTACATTCCAAATCTTTTGACTGTGAACAAAGGAGTTTATATGAGTTTAATTACTATACAGGACATCAATCATAAGAACTCTTCCCCTTGCTAATAACTAAAGAAATTAATTAAGATAAAAATTGTAATTCTTTTAAAACCGCAAATACATGATATCAAGTAATAATATAGAGAATGAAGTCGGATGTGGAACACCCAATGATTGACTATCATAACTTCATAGCTCTTTCATGCAAGACTCGATTTCGACAAAACTCACGAACAATAAATGCAACTAAATGTGAAGTGGAAGAATGTATCTCGTGATGTTAGGTCTCTTGAAAATCATACATCGTGAGGGGTGGTGTTACTACGATGAATGTGATTTGATTGATTGATTGTTTTTATTAGGTGACAAATACAAAGAAATAGTAAGCAAAATGCACAAGATTAATTCAAGAGAAAGAAATACGTAGCTAGAGGTGTTACCACTAACCACTCAAAATAGAAACAATGTCCACTTTATGATTAAGTTGCTTTAGTCCGGTTTACTCAACTTATGTCCAAATCGTAGTCTTTTGGGTTACGTTTGGTTGTAATCCGAAGCTCATAAACCACAAGAGAGAATAAAAGGGTTCGAACCGACATTAATGCACCTGAAAAACCAAAGCTAAAATATAGGTTTTTGGTGCCTAGACTCTAACCATATGTTGCGAAAGAACGAGTGCGGATAGTTAAAATGTGTTCAATGTGGAAGGTTTTCTTCCCGAACCTCTATTGGAGGACCCGAGAGATGTGGATCTTGTGATTCTCCCAATCCATACCCACTTAGATATGAACCGAAAGAACCAACGAGTACTCATATGGATTTTGGCATATACAAGCTTGACCCAAGTCTCTTAAGCCCATTGGGACTCAAGCATACTTGGGTTCTTGTTATTGTTCAAGAGAAAACCAACTAGTAGAGCCTAACTTTGTTGGAATCAAACTCTAGTCATGTTTATATACTCATCTAACTATAGGTAATTAGCTATTTCAACCAAAGTTCATGTTTTATATTCTCAATACCCACATCAACTTAGCTAAGATCAACACAAGTACATAGAACACATTCAATCATCACAAGCATATAAACAACCTCCAAACACATAATAGATTCATCACAACCCATTGACAACACACATATACTAAAAACATGAATCATAGCATAAATCAAGCCATTGTTTAACACGTCAAATGGCTAGAGTTTGACCCCTAGGCTCCCATAAGAGTACTACTCACTATACATGTCTAGAAACAAATATAGATACATGAATAGAGTAAACAAAAAGAAGAAGTAACCAAGGAAATCTTCAAAGCTAGCCAAAGCTCCTTCAAGCCCTCCTTTTGCTTCAAACTCCTCTTCTTTTGCTCCAAGAATACCCAAACTTGTGAGAAGGTGAATACCAAACTAGCCAAGGTGGTGGAGATGGATGAGTGATTTAGATGGTCTGATGGTGGTGGTAGTAAGGGATTTGGCTTTGTAAGGTGGTGGCGAAGAGAGATTTGAGAGGGTTGGAAGAAAATAGATCTAGAGAGAGAATGACTAGAAGTGAGAGTTTGCAAAATAAGATGTTTTCTATGAAATGGGTAAGGAGAGAGAAAGTAAATCTAAAAATTGGCTAAGCTTGAAGATATTTTCATATTTGAATTTTGAAATTAAAATGGGTAATGTGGCCCTAAGGTCTCACCCTCTCACATGTGTCATGCATGCGGCATGCTTCAAGCCAAAAATATCTTCATGTGTGACTTGAAGTCTTAATCCAAGCTTGACCATGACCATAGTTGACCTCGTTGACAGTCAGAGTTGACCGCGTTGATCGCCGATGACTGGAATCTTGGAATATTCCGGCGAGTCTCCGACGATAATTTTTCGTCTTTTTCTTAAAGTTGTTTCATCTTCTCCTACAACCTCGGAAACGTTCTCGCCTTCTCCGAAAAGCGCCTAATCATCGACTTTTAGCCCATTTCCTTGCCAAACCACGATTTCCTAGCATCAATGAAAAACGTCATAAAAATGATGTCTTATTCATGAAAACAAGCAATAAATATAAAATTGGTAGCGTAATTAGAGCATAATATGGTTCCAACAGTAACAAAACCCCAAAAGGCCCAAATATTTTTTCAGTGCTATAATATGATCTTTTAACAATGGTAATTGTGAAACTGAGAATTGCCATAGCAATTAATTTTCCACATTGAGTATTTTATAAATCAATGAATAAATATATTTATTTATTTTGTTCTGTATAAAATTTAAAAAATTTAACCTTAGTTAAGTATATGAGTTAATATAACAAATGGCAACAAGGAGTGGGGGAGGTGAAGGAGGAGCAAAAATGCTCCCACTACGCCTACCTCTTCGATCATTATTCATTATATATAAGTATGATTTCCTAAAGAATGAATTTAAAAGATGGAATGTAATGAGCGCATTCAATGGTTGCGATTCAAAGACACAAAAATTATGATAAAGTCATGTTAATTGTCTTTATCTTAACCGTTGGATGTGTCCATTCCATTCTATCTCTTAAGTTGTATTCCTTAAGAGAATAAGCCTCTCATTATATCAAATATGATCATTCAAGGGAGAACAAGTCGTTGATTACTTTGTTTATTGAAGTGACGCATATAGAACGTTATACGTACAAGTAATGATACAATGTATTCCTATTCCTTGTATGAATTATTAGTTCTTTACACCTTTCTTTATTCGATCAATATTTCCGTCCCTACAAGATTGAGCTACAATATTTGAAAAATCAAATGTTTCCAAGCGTGGCTTTTATTGAACGTTCTCCCTCCACGTTGTTCAGGGTGAAGGTTACAATCGCACACAGCACGACTCATATGCATGTGCTGAGGGGCCGCCACAATTTTGGAGATTATCGTCTTCTGGCAGATGATTGGTCGAACGTCGTGCAAGCTGAAAGATTTCAGGTCGGCGAAATTGTTTACTTATGGGCAATCTTAGATAAAAATGAGGAATTAGTCTTGGCTATGCATACAGAGAAGGGATCAGGTTCTAACTTTTAACCGAAACAAAGACTGTGCACGCCGTTGGATCAAATAACAAATTACACGTACTTGATTGATCATTGCAACTTTTGTTATTGTTGTTGATAATAAGTTCGGTGAGATTTGAAGTTGTTCTCACTGAGTGAAATTTATTCGTTGTATTTTTTTTATCTATTATGTAATCAATAAACATGTTAATGATTTGAAGTTTAATTCTTCTCAAGATTAATGATGCCGTCAGCTAATAACATACTGGCAAGACCTCAAGACCTCGCACTAAGATACCACGGAAAATTAAATAACAAAATACATAAGAGACTTTATTTGTTTTAATAAGATTATTAATCTTTTTTATCCTGTATAACGTTATTTTGACCTTTTTTTTTTCAAAAATATTCAATTTTACTTTTTGTTATTATTTATGTTGAACTGAAATTTTGGTGTACGTACCGAGAGAGAGAGAGAGAGAGAGAGAGAGAGAGAGAGAGAGAGAGAGAGAGAGAGAGAGAGAGAGAGAGAGAGAGAGAGAGAGAGAGCGAGACAGAGAGAGAGAGAGAGAGAGAGAGAGAGAGAGAGAGAGAGAGAGAGAGAGAGAGAGAGAGAGAGCGCTTTGGGATGGCGGCCATGGAGAGAATTGATAGTCTGATAGGGTTTTTTTAGAGAGGCATACACGAATTGAAATACGAGAGACATGGGTTCTAATTTGTTCTTCATATACGATGGAATTGGTTGTAAAGAAGTTTAACTAGAAAGTCAAGTAGTTATACAATGTGACTTGATTTGGGATAAAAATATCATATGACCTTATTTAGTATAGATCTTATGTAAATAACCTTATTTATCATTGACCCTAATAAACTCGAATTGATCCATATATCATACTAAATATCATATGTTTGTTATCTAAAAATGATGAAACTCGTACTAGTTTGTATCAATAACACTTCCAATCAATTTTTCATCGAGAATGAGTATTGAGGAGGAGTTTTGCTCAGTTAGGGTTACGAGGCAGCCGCCTCCATGGCTTGTCATTCACCATTTTTTCTCTGCTCAACGGTGCTATTGTTCAATCTTCACCGACGATGGACCCCAAGTTAGTGTGCTTGGCCTTTTCTTCTTTGCCTTCTCTTGCCCAGTGGCTATCTCTTGGCAATGTTGTCGGATCTCCATATCGTCAGGTTGATTCAATGCTAGGGGAGGTCACAGTGATAACTGAACGCAAGGAGGTGAAGCCTCCATGGAAGAGGAAGCCGCCATGGGGTACTGAATTTGAAGCTAAGATTTGGAAGCCAGATCGAGTTTGGGTTGTGGCCTTGCTTTGGTTGGTTTTGGCGACACTGAGAGGCGAAAGTGATCGATCTTTTGGAGGAGTGCTATGTTGGTGGCCTTCTGGCGGCGACGTCACGGGTTAAGATGCGACACATTTGAATCTAGTCGACGTCGGTGTTTAGATTGGGCTCTTGGTTTGATGGGCTAGATTGGTGGTTTGTGAGCCAATTGACATCTCATGCTTTGATTTGGGGCTGTTTTTTGATGAAGTTCCCTGGAGAAGATGGTTTGGGCATGGTTGGTGTCGGCTTACTTGCATGAGTTGCATCTTTTTTGGAATGTGATTTTCATTGGAGATGACATACCTACCACAATTGCGTGCTCATGTGTGTTCATCTCCTTCTCTATATGTCTATTGTCGTTTAGGATAGATGCAAATAAGCTCGACATAGTTGAGTTCAACATTTTAAATAATAGTTCTTCTCTGATAAGTTTCTTTTTCTATTGATTAGAACTATGATTATTTGTCAATTGTTTGTAGTATATAGACCTCGCTTTAATGATATCTTCTTTTTTGCCGAAGAAAAAAAAATGATTAAACTCGTACTACCCGTTTTGTTTTTTGATGGGAAAATAAAAGATTACTACAGGGTCTTCTGTTATAGGCAAAAGTGCCAAACGCAGCTAACGTTGCTGTTATTAACCAAACCAGTAAGACAGTAACGGTAAAACTTTGGGGGAATTCCCAGCTCTGTTTGAGCCTGCCTTTTCTTGTCGAGAAAGTAACCCGATGCCCACACCGTGTTCGTTTCTGTTGCTCTGCGACTCTGCGTAGACGAAGAGGGCATGTCTCAGCAGCCCAATTTTATGT
The DNA here is from genome assembly GCA_946800695.1 of Geum urbanum. Classification (NCBI taxonomy): domain Eukaryota; kingdom Viridiplantae; phylum Streptophyta; class Magnoliopsida; order Rosales; family Rosaceae; genus Geum; species Geum urbanum. The sequence goes on along the minus strand of OX327007.1, from coordinate 39,941,286 downwards.
TAAATAAATTTTGCAGTCAAAGTGTCAACCTTACACTACTCAGTAAAATTTTGGTCAACAAACTTGTCCAATGAGAGGCCAAAAAAGGTACTGGCATGGTCAACAATCTCACAGCTGTGTTTACTGAATTACTGATTCCATGTCCAGGTATAGCACCAGAATCAAATGACAAAACTGCACCATTGTTCATACCAAAACTGCAAAACCTATCTCCAGAAAGAAGCAAGTAGTAAAACAAATTCACAACTTTAGGGTTGTACTGCAGAGAAGAGAGTAAAACAGTAATAAAAAAACTCCTAGTATGTCAGCAATCTAGGAACGAATGGCTGGGATTGAACACTGTTCATTTTAACATACACATGCACATTTTGTGCATTTTCTCTACAAAAACCATTATTTCTTCCTTGCTCTGTTTTCACACTGTTTCTGATAAATGGGTTTCTCCACAAAACAAACCCTTCTCTTTTCTTCTCCTTTGTTCTTATTCATCTTCTTCTTCACTATCCTTGCCTTCTTTCCTTTTGCAACAACAGCAGTAGACTACACAGCCTTTGTCTACAAAGGTTGTACAAATCAAAAAGACACATCTGATGTTTACACCCAAAACCTCAAATCCCTCACGACCTCCTTGGTCACCCAATCCCAGAACCAAAAGACCTTCTTCTCCTCCACCTCTGGTGACTCCTCAAATGCAATAAATGGTCTCTATCAGTGCAGAGGAGACCTCTCCACATCTGATTGCTCCACCTGTGTCTCAAAGCTTCCATCTTTAGCCCAAAAATACTGTGGCCAAGCCTTGGCAGCTAGAGTCCAGCTTAGTGGGTGCTACTTGCGCTATGAGTCTTCTGGGTTTGCTCAAGTTCCAGATGACCAGCTTCTCTACAAGGTTTGCGGGTCGTCGTCTTCGTCTGCTGGGTTTGAGCTGAAAAAGGACTCTGCTTTTGACTTACTGGATAGTGGGATAAAAAATGGGACTGGGTTGTTTTATGCTGGGAATTATGAGTCGGTTTATGTGTTGGGACAGTGTGAAGGTGATTTGGGGAAGAGTGACTGTGCTGATTGTGTGAAAAGTGCTTCTGATAAAGCAGAGTCCGAGTGTGGTAATTCAGCTTCTGGGCAGATTTATCTGCAGAAATGCTATATCAGCTATAGCTACTATGCTAATGGAGTCCCAAACCTTACTTCTTCATCAGGTAAACTCAGAGAGCAAAACAATCTCATATACTCCATCTCTGTTATTTTTCTTTCACTTTTTGGTATTTTGGAAAAAGAGTAAAGGGTTTGTATTTTTGTATTTGGGTCCTTGTCTAAAGGTTTAGACTTTTTGTTTCATATAAGCAGATGACTGATATAGTATCATAGATAGTCGATTCCAACTTGGGATTTGGGGACTACAAAACAGATTTAAGGTGGCATATGACACAGGGGACATGTAGAAAGTGCAGAGTTGTTGATTAAACAAAAAAATTAATTAGTAATATAGTGGAAGTTCTTTGTTTTGTTAATTGGTTTCTCCAATTTGTGTGATGAACTGTGAAAGTGACATATCATATATATGAGGTCTTTAAAAAGATAGGTTCTTTGTGTATATGCTTGTTCTGTTTCAACAACCAAGTCAAAGATTATTATTAATAATGGGTAGCTGCTTGTGTTTGTGGTTAAATTGTGTAGGGTCTAAGCGTTCTGCAACACAGAAGACAGTGGCACTTGTTGTGGGAGGTGTAGCAGCTGTGGGGTTTCTCATTGTTTGCTTGATGTTTGTGAAGTCATTGATGAAGAAGCGTGGTGGCAAACATGGAGACTACAACTGAATACTGATTTTGATGTGCAAGCTTGCATTTTTGTATAACATTTATAGTTGGTGAAATAGCAGACATGGAGGCTACTACTTGGGACTTCGGAGAATGTCATGGAGGGATTGAAATTGGGTTTAGAGAAGTACGAATCTTTTTAATTTAGGAGTGGTGGGTTGCTTTAGGGATCAGCACAACACTAACTTGTAGTGGAATTTATTTAATCAAGTGTAAATGGATATGGATCATCATATGGGTCTAAATATGCTTCTTTGCCCTGAAGATCATTATGCCTTTAGCTTTTGATTTCATTCTCTATTTTGCATGAGTTTTTCACTTGTTTCTTTCTTTCCGCATCAATAATTGTGGAAAAGAAGTTGGGGAGAAGTTGGGCAGAGGAGCTTCCTTCTTCATTTTGTATTTGGGTTCCTTGGCTGTTAAGCTATAAGTTTGGATTTGCAAAGCAAAATATCAAGTCCTACTTCATTGCAATCGGTTTATTAGACTACCTCCAATAAGACTCCCTATTGGACCTCTTTAAATAAAAAATAGAGAAAATTTATAATTTTATTCTAGTATAGAATAGGAAGAACCATAGGAGCTCATAAATCTGAGAAGAGATAAAGAGACTCCTAAAGATTCTAGTATATTGACTAAACTCGTTTTTTTGCTTGTTTTACATTTTACTTACCAAAAATATGAGTTTGTACTACCTATATTTTTAACATGGTTGGAGCACAATTTTTTTTGTTCCCTAGAAAACTAGTTTTTAGCTATACTTTCAACAAATTTATTAAAAATATAGAGACCACCATTGAAGATGTTCTTAGTCAAAAACTGTACAAGGGTATTAAAATTTCAGAGAAATAATTAGGAAGAAAGTCGAGAGCGGCAACCCTCAATTTAGTAAAACTAAAAATGAATTCCTTTCAAAATAAAATAAAATTAGAAGACGTAACTTTAGTTTTTCAATTGCAAAATGTATGCACTACAATACGACCAAACCAGAGATGGTCGGCATAGTTTTTCAAATTACAAAACGTATGCACAATAATTTTAATACGGCCAAACCAGAGATGGCCGGCAATGGGGAGGGTAGAAGATCCAAAATATACAGTAATAACATATATAGCACCGGTTGAGGTCAATCTGGCCAGATACAGTATCTCCATTATGGTTCTAAAAAACAGTAATCGACCACGATTTGTTTTGGTACCGATTATCGCTCAGTCAAGTACTCGGAGTCACTATTTTTTATTTTTTAAATAATAAAATAATTATTAATATATTAAATTAAAATATAAAATATCATTAATTAAAAAATAAAATAGTTAAAAACTTAAAATCTATTTAATGAGATTTATTCTCCATTAATCCCTGTGTGTGTCTTGATCTAGTTAGATACGGATATTGATTAGATAGATATAGAGAATCCCTATTATATCGAGATAATAATTGTAACTGATTGTATCAGCTTGTATTTAAGACATTTTATCAATGAGAAGAAAACAACTTTCTGCCTATTCTACTTTCTCCTGCAATACGTTATCAGCACGACTCTCAGAGTTGATAGGAAAAACCCTAAACTTGGAGAAAGTATCACCACCGCCGCCGGCCACCTTGCTCCACCATCGGTCTCTCTCTCTCTCCCTCATCTTGGCATCCCTCACTCAAGCACAAGTTCTTCAAATCGTTTCAAGATTGCTCATTTTTTGAGGAATCGTTTCAGAAGGGTTTCTACCTCAAATCAATTAACAAGTGTAGCGGTCATACCGAGCATAACACCCATCGAGGTAAACTTTTCTAAACCATCAATCTTTAGATCTAGCAAACTTACTTACCGTAAAACCCTAGATCTAAGTTGATGATAACTGTGATATGAGTTGTGAATATTACATGTTTCTACCCTACCTCCTATGGACATATATCCATAGAGTATACGTGACGGTCCTGGGGGAGTCACGGTTTGGAAAAGAAAAAAAAAGAAAAAAAAGGAAATCGATTTTATGTGACTATTGTGTCTCGGTCGTTGGGTGTGGTTTTTACCACCGTTTTACAATCGATTTTGTGACCATGCGCCACGGATCACGTTCTTATTCAATTAAACTTGAAATTTTTGTGATCGTAGTACTCAATCGTTTCTAATAAAACATGTCTGTGTGTTTTGTAGACGAGTTCGAATGAGCTTGCAAGGCTGGAATTCGAGATCCTTGACCTTGAAGGCAAGGAGTACCATCGTTGGGTCTCTGATGTAGAGAACATATTCATCGGAAAGAGACTGACCAACACCATCAAACCTACTGGGCCTGGAACAAACCTCCTCCCACCTATTGAAGAGACAAAAGCTCAAGCCCTCATGTTTTTGAGGCGTCATATTCACCCATCTCTGAAGAAGCATTACTTGAACAAGATAGATCCCATGATTTCTTAGGATGTTCTAAAAAAGTGGTTCAATAATGTGCATAATGCACAGCTTCCTGAGTTGCTGCAAAATGGAACAACACCAGAATGATGGATTTCCCAAAGATCAACGCTTTTAACCAAGCTATGCTCGATCTGCAGTCTGAACTAAGCTTTTGTGGTGTGGAAAAATCTGAGGAAGACATGATTAAGAAGGCGTTACAAACCTTCCCCACATTTATGAGTCTTCTAGCTCATCAGTACCGGATTGAGTACGAGCAATGGAGGATTACCGAATTCAGTGATCTCATTAACAATCTTGCGACTAAAGAAAAGCACCATGAGACCATCTTGAATAATAACTCAACATCGGCTGGTACCAAAAAGCCTGAGAGTTATAATATGGGAGGAAATGCTCGAAAAGATAAGAATGTTGCTCGTTTAGAACCTTATAATCGTGGTGGACATGCTCCACGTAGAGGAAGAGGAGGGCGTGGGCGTGGCCAAGACTGCAGCCAAAATATGACTTGGCATAGAGATCAAAACGCCCCTTCTCAAAAAAACCAGTTTGGTTCGGTTCCTGATGGTCAACGATATCAACAATCTAGTAAACTTGGTTGTTTTAAGTGTGGCTTTGCTAGACATATGCACAAACAGTGTCATGCTAGTAGAGAAATCCAGAATATCTACAAGAAGCACAAATAGTATTTGGCTCAAGAGTCGAATTACACTGGAGAATATGAGATGGAGGTTGACACCAATCTAGTTTTAGCAGATGACAAGGGGAAAGAACTTGCTACCTCTGATTTTGATTAAATCTATGTAAAAAGCAGTTTTCTTTGTAATCTTTCAAGTTTTAGTTTTGTTTTTGGCTTACTTTTTGGTCAAGAATTTTTAAGACATTTGTCTTTGTTTTATGAATAAGAACACATCTATGATGTAATTTTTGTTGGCAAACAATGAATATTTCTCTATTTTCGGTATATGAAAGTGTTTTGAGAATGTTCTATTCCATGCGATTCTTATGTATGGTTCGAGATTTACCCATATGGCAAAAGGCAAGCCAAGATACCATTTTGAAAAGAAAAAAAAATGTCGATTTTTTTTGAAGCAGTGCACAGAGCAGCTTTGATCCGTCGAAAAATGGAACTGAACAATTTTCGACCGGTCGACGCCTCGCTTCTGACCCAAAATTAGTCCATTTCCGATCCGTCGAAAATTTTCTCGACCGGTCGAAATTTGGTATCGGAAAATCACAAGTTATTTTGGGTTTTTTCGACCGGTCGAAGCTTTTCTTCGACCAGTCGAAAGTCCAATCTGAATGTGATGTTTTTAGATGAGTTTTTCATCTGTTCTAAATCAACCAACTTGGATTTCAGCATTAGATGTTGTTATTACATCGGTTTATGCCATCCGTATCAACACTCAACAAGGGTCACACCCTTCTCAAATCTCCGAGTGTATACTTGAAGTGTGCGCCTCATCTTTGCTACAAAGACTTACTTGTTTACATTGATTTTGTAGATGTATCAAGGTGAAATTGAGTGTCTAGCAGATAGTGGTACTACTCATACCATTCTGCGGAATGGACAATTGTTTGTGGATCTTTTCCTATACAAATCCTCAGTGACAACCACGATTGGTGCAGCACCTGTTATTCAGGGGCATGGTAGTGCAGAGTTTCTGCTGCCCCATGGTACAAAATTATATATCACCGATGCCTTATGTTTCTACTGAATTCCGTGAGGGACTTTTAGTAGAAGATCAGATAGAGCTATTTCAGGTGATCTAGACTATCGCGCGTGTGTCGTCCTTTACCTGCTGTTAAGAATAATACACCAAACAGGCGTTAGGAGTCTTGACGGGGTGTTCCCGCCTACGACTCTCGGACGCTTTAGTTAGAATGTATGAAGTGTAACAGTAGTATTGGTAGAGCAAAGGGCGTACCTTGTATATGTCATAAATGTGTTGCTTATATTGGTGGTTGAGTATGGAGCTTTTTGTTGTTCTTCGATGTGGGATCCTGTCTCTTGTACATTACTTGTCCTGGTACTTTCCGTTTGTCGTTCCGAACGCGTGGATATTCGGATGATGTTGTTTCGTTGTTTAAAGTCGAAGCTTGTATTGCTGTCTTGCGTTTTGTCTAAGCTGTGTTGACCCGTTTGTAGTGATTACGTGTGCAGTATTTGTGTGATACGGGATCACGCACTAACAAGTCCCCCATGTCCCCAAGTCAAGGGAATCAGCTCTTGATTGGGGAGTTGTAAAGCTTTTTCCCGGTTGTGCACACATGGTCACTCGGGGAGTGGTTCGCGCCCCAATACCCCCAAGTCCCCCAACTCTCTGGTGAAGAGCTAGTTAGAGGTCGGATGTCTAATGTTCGTGCTATGGGGCTATCTGTTTGGACTCCGAAAATCCTAATCTTGCGGTTTGGAGCCGCTTACGTGGCGACAAGTGATGTTGCTACTCGTGCCACGATAGTGCGAACGTTGTTGCTGTTCGACTATCGGGGTGGACTTCAAAACTTGAAGTTGCTGTTTGGAGCCGCTTACGTGGTGACAAGTGATGTTGCTACTCGTGCCATGATAGTGCGAACGTTCTTGCTATTCGACTATCGGGGTGGACTTCAAAACTTGAAGTTGCTGTTTGGAGCCGCTTACGTGGCAATAAGTGATGTTGCTACTCGTGCCACGATAGTGCGAACGTTGTTGCTGTTCGACTATCAGGGTGGACTCTGAAACTTGATGTTACTGTTTGGAGCCGCTTACGTAGCGATAAGTGATGTCGCCACTCGTGCCATGATAGTGCGAACGTTGTTACTGTTCGACTATCGGGGTGGACTCCGAAACTTGATGTTGCTGTTTGGAGCAGCTTACGTGGCGATAAGTGATCTTGCTACTCGTGCCACAAAGGTGTGAACGTTGTTGCTGTTCGACTATCGGGGTGGATTCCGAAACTTGATGTTGCTGTTTGAAGCCGCTTATGTGGCGACAAGTGATGTTGCTACTTGTGCCACGAAAGCGCGAACGTTGTTGCTGTTCGACTATCGGGGTGGACTCCTAAACTTGATGTTGTTGTTTTCGAAGTGGGCCCTCCTTGTCTTTTTGCATTCTGACTTTTTCGACTTCGTAACGGTTACCTATCGTTTGACATGCAGGTGTGTCAGACGTTTTGACAGTTGTGTGCTGCATGTGTGATGCGTGGCTCGCCAAATTCGAAGCGGTATGGTAATTAATTTTGGCGGGAGCGCATGGGGCGCGTGAGACACGTGTCGCAATTCTGCGGTTAGAAACGCTGAAAATAAACGGTAGGCATTCGCCTAGGGTTAGTTTTGCTGCCTATAAATAGTCTTTCTTTCACCTTTACTTTTTTACACATTCGTGCTCAACTGAAACTCTGCCAAAACGTCTATTCCGAAGCTTTTGCACTCAATTTGGAGCTTGTTGTTCTTGTAAATCTTCTTGTCGTGTTGTAGAGGTAATTGCTTGTTCCTTTACTTTGCTTCGAAACGTGTGGTGTGTTGTGTTGCTTTTGGTACGTTTATGCATGTCTTGTAACTGTTTTTGTGGCACTGTTTGTGGTAAAGTTGTGGAATATTGGTTTTTTCTTTTTGTGGAGTTCGGTTGGCTAGTGTAGGTACTGCATTGTTTGGTTAATAGAATTTCTGGGTTTTTTTTTCTGCCGTTTTCTGGGCTGTTTCTAGGTATGTAAGAAAGAACAACATTGTTCTTGAGGTTTTTGTTGCTTTTGGGGTTTTGATCTGTTTTGGGTGTTTGCGAAATGATGGGATCTATTTTTGTTGTTTGAAGAACTGGGTTGGTGACAAACTCCACGCGTTCGTCGTTTGGCTTATTCTCCTGTTTGATGTTCTCTTAGGATAATGGAACTAGTAGCCGTTTCCAGTGATGAGTCCCTTCCACAAACCCCTAGGTTTTGTATAGGGTCACGCGGTCCTGTCCATAGTGTTTCGGACTCCTCGACCGATAACGTACTGAGCATATCCCTGCTTTTCGTTAACGCTAGTGGTGCTTTGCGTAGGTCATCCGTCCCGAATATGCAGCAGAGCGAATCAGTGATTGTGCGGTCCGAACAACAAGATGCCTCGATAATGCCGAGCGGTGAGGCGTCAACCTTCTCTTCCGGGGGCTCACATGGTTACGTTATCTTACCTCGCGGTGGACGGGCGTCAGGGGCTGCTTTCCCCGTACTCCCTCGAGGCGGGCCTGTGCTTTGGTGTTTCGCAGATGACCAAGTGGTTCAGGAGACGGAGGGGTCTCCGTCCATTCGCGAGATCAAGCGGTGGTACAAGGACTACCATATCCCACGAATGGTGAAGATGAGGGACCTCTGTCAAGGCGAGTCATTCACACGTTCTCCTCGTGGTTACGTGTGCGTGAGCGAGTTTCAGCTGAAGGTAGGGTTGAAGCTTCCCCTCCACCCATTCTTTCAGTACGCGCTCGCCCTTTTCAACATCACGTTAGGCCAGTATGGGCCTACGTTGACCCGTTTGCTGATCGCTTTCCACAATATTTGGAAGCTCAGTGGGCTGCAGTTCCCCACCCATGCGGAGATCGGGCACTTCTTCCGTTTGAAGTACTCCCCGTGTATGAATGATAAGGGCACAATAACGGTGGAGCCCCGAACTAAGTAGTGGTTAACGGAGCCCCCCTTCCTTTATTACTGTCTGGCGCCGGTATCACTGCCTTATCTGTGATGAGTGGGAGTTCGATAAGCCTGAGGGTGCGTTATCGCGTGGGCGCGATCAAATACATCGAGTCCCGGAGTCCTTATAACCGTTAGGTGTGGTGTTGTATTGCTGGCTATCGGCGTTTGCTTGCTTCTGTCGTTTTGTATTCGTGTTTGCTAATGCCTTGTGTTTTTTTGTAGATCAACGATCTTACCCCCTCACTAGTTTAGAGGAAAGGCGTTTAGCCAGTATTAAGTTCGTCTTCTATCCCCACCCAGACACAAGGAAATTTTTTGCGGCCAACCAATGGGAGTTGGTCGAACACTGTGGTCTTTCACGCCCCCTGGTACGTTCATCTCTCCGTTTTCTCCGTTTATTTGTTCCGTTTGTGTAGGTTTTCGGACTGACTTGTTTCCTTGAATGTTGTTGCAACGAAAATGAAGAAGTCCCGTTCCTCGGCCAAGCAAGATGCCGCCCACCATCTTATGTTGGTACTGATGGAGAGGGCTCGTCAGGCCCATATGGTTGTGGAAGATGGAAACGGCCATCTTGTCCAGGGTGACACGCCCCAACCCGTACTGCACGCCCCGGACTATAATCAGTACCTCGATCTGGTACTGGAGGTTGACGAGGAGGTGAAAGCCGTGGGCGCGGCTATCGGGGTCTCAACCGTGCCAGACGCCACTCCTGAGGATCGGGTTGAAGAAGCCACCCTTGACACTCGTCGAGGGGAAGAGGGCGAGCAAGCCCAAAAAGACCGTCTCTGTCGGGAGAAAGAGGTTTACAGCAAGGAGCGCTGCGAGCGTCGAATCGACCGTGGCGTCAAACGACAAAGTGAAGGTCGGCCGCGCTCTGGCTCTCGGAGCAAATCCCACTCTGCCAATACGGGCTCCTCCAAGAGTTCGTTTGAGCTCTCTCCCCTCCGTCATGCTGTAGATGCGGGGGTTCCCACGCTTGGGTCTTCTGTGAGGAGGCCGGATGATCAAGGGGCATCTAGCCGTCCATTTAAACTCGCCTGGGGTCAATCTACTGAGTCTTCCCCGGGCGTGACCGTTGCCGTAGCGGGCGAAACAGCCCTATCCTCGGAGTTTCTTGTTCGCATATAGAGCTCTATGGGTGTGGGCATAGAATCTTTGCAGAAGTGGCTTCAACTGGGCGCGACTCCGAGCGAGTCCCTAAACGCAGCGTTTGACACCTGCACCCAGCTCCAACACCAGCTCTTCCTCATCAAGGGCCTGGAGGGGTCGATGCTGCAATCAACTGCACTATCGAAGGCGAAATCCAAGAGCAGGCGGCTAACGGCCAAGCTGGCGAAGATGCAGAAGGCTCTGACCAGGTTCACGGACATAGCCAACCCCAAAATCTCTCGTGTGAACGAGCTGGTCTGTGAGCTCGATGCGCTGAATAAGGATCTAGGGGAGTCTCGGTCTGGGGTTGCCATCCTAGAAACCGACCTTGCCGCCCTCCAATCATCCAGTGGGGCCCGAATTACAGAGTTGGAGCGCGAGCTTGCTGAGGCTCGGACGCATAAGATGACGGAGGAGATTTGCAGAAGGGTTGTGGAGGAGGCGGTCGCCGAGTTCAAGGCATCGCCCGAGTTTGAAAAAGTCAAGGCCGATGCGGTCGAGGCTTTCAAGAATTCGGACTAATTTGAGGACTTGGTTGCTGCTGAGGCCAACGTCTAGTGTGAGGACTTCTCCTCGCTCGTGCTTCCGTTTGTCAAGGTGGACGAGTTCGAGGCGTGGCAAGCCGCCGAGGCCGAAAAGCTAAAACGCTTGCTCGAGGAGCCTGAGGTGGTGCGTGCGGAAGTTGGAGTGCCGGATGGTGGGGCCGATGTCGGGGATAGGGCCAACTAATTATGTACTTTTGCTTTCTTCTTTGTAGTTTTTTTTTTGCACCTACATGCGTTTTGCTGAACTATGTATTAACTAGTTTTTGGGAAATATATCTAAGTGCCTTTGTTTTGCTTACATTGTGTCTGAATGCGTTTGATGTATATTAACTTTTATTCACTGGCTAAAAACTAAACGTGCGATTGTACTGATACAAAAATGCTCAATAAACATTAGATGCACGCGCGTTAGTGCCAATCAAACGCAGGCAGATGAACACTTAGTAGAAATATTTTCTCAAGTGCTGTGTGTTCCAGGGCTTGCCTATCCTTCTTCCAAACATGTCCTTGATGTAGAATTTACCCAGGCTTACAACTGCGTCGATGACGTAGGGACCTTCTCATGATGGGCGTAAGCTTTTTGGCTTCGTTTGGATTGCCTTCATGACCCAGTCCCTCAGTTGAAGCGGGCGCTCCTTGACACGTTGGTTGAATAGTCGAGTGACGCACTGCTTCTTCGCGGTGTTATGGAGGTGTGCCGTGTCTCGTTTTTCTTCAAGGAGGTCGTTGTCGAGTCGTAGTCCATCTCTGTTTGTGGTGGGGTCATAGCTTTCGATTCTTGGGCTTCTGTATGTGACCTCGAGTGGTAGTACGGCCTCCGTTCCGAATGTGAGACTAAACAGGGTTTCTCCAGTTGTTGCCGTTGCGGTCGTTCGGATCGACCATAGTATCTCGGGAAGGAGTGTGGGCCATCATCCGTACCAGGTGTTCCCTTTCTCAATGAGTTCGATTTTCTTCTTGATTCCTTCCTTGATAATTTTGTTTGCTGCTTCTACATGTCCGTTTGTCTGGAGGTGTGCTGGTGATGCGAATACCAGATTGGTGCCTTGTCTTCTGCAAAATGCCTTGAGCTCCTCGTTGTGGAATTGCAGCCTGTTATCCGTTATGATGTTGAGTGGGGTGCCGTAGCGACAGTAGAGAAAACGCCACAGGAATCTCTTTACCTTTTCGGTTGTGATTTTGACCATCGGTTCGGCCTCGATAAACTTGGTGTAATAGTCAATGATGTCGATGATGTAGCGATACTGGCCCGATGAGATCGAGTCCCCACTGTGCAAACAGAATTGGAGAAGTGAGGATCGATAGGGGGACCGCAGGCGTATGGTTCTTATGTGCGTATAGCTGGCATTGGTGGCATGTCGTAGTAATTGCGGTTGCATCAGCATGGATGGTAAGCCACCAAAATCCACTTCGGAGTGCCTTTTGTGCGATGGATCGTGCTCCTGCGTGGTGGCCACCTACGCCCGAATGGATTTCTCTTAGTATCATGTCGCCTTGCTCTGGTAAGACGCATTTGAGGTTGGCCCACGTCTTCCCTTGTCTGTATAGGCTGTTGTGTCGGATGCTGAAGTTAACTGCTTTACCTATGATGTTTCGCACTTGTGCCTGATCTACTGGGAGTTCGCCCTTTGTTTTGTATTTTATGATGGGGTCCATCCAGCTGGCCACGTGTGGCTCGATGGCAAAGATCTCTTCTGATATTTTTGTGATGCTTGGTCTTTTTCGGACTTCCACTACCCGTTGCCCCGGCTCCGTTTGTACGGGTGATGTTGCTAAACGGGCGAGTGCGTCTGCCTTTGAGTTTCTTCCCCTGGGGATGTGGTTGATGTTGAAAAACTTAAACTTCCTTAGCATCGTGTGGACGTGACCGAGATATGCCGTCATTGTATCGCCCATTATTTTGAAGTCACCCTGGATTTGGCTAACGACCATTTGCGAGTCGCTAAATATATTGATGCTTGGGGCTTTTGAGTTTTGGGCTAGTTGCAGTCCAGCAATGAGAGCTTCGTATTCTGCCTCATTGTTTGTTGCTTTGAATTCGAATCTGAGTGCGTACTCTCCTTGTACGCCCCTGGCCCGGTAAGGATGATTCCAGCCCTACTAGTTTTCTTAGTGCATGATCCGTCTACGTAGAGGTTCCATGGTGATTCAGGTTTGGGGGGTTCTTCCTTGAGTATGTCTGTGCTAACGGATGGCATACCGTTTAGGGCAGGCTGTGTTGTGTTCTCGGCTATGAAGTCTGCGACAGCCTGGCCCTTTATTGTTGTCCGGAGGGTATAATGATGTCGTATTCGCTCAGCTCGACGACCCACTTTGCTAAACGGCCGCAGTCATCGGGCGATTGCAATACTTGTCGTAATGGAACGTTCCTGAGGATGTGGATGTTGTGGGCCTGGAAGTACGGCCTGAGTCACCTTGCTGCTGTTATGAGTGCGAGTGCTACTGTAACGATCCAAATCTTAAGTCGCACTAACCTTTTTGAGTTATGTTTTCCTCGAATTATTCTTTTTGCTAATTTTGTTAACGACTTTTTCCTCGGGTGAGAATTTGATTCGACTCTCTTTGCGGAAGTTATAGAATATTTAATTTAAAGTTCATAGGAATTTTTGGGAAATTTTTCGGGTTTTCGAGCTATTCCTTTTGAGTTTTGGAAGTTCGTTTGGCGAAAATATCGTATTTCAAAAAGTATTTTCTTTACGATTTATTTTTGACCGTTGGATCGCGATTATATCAAATTGTGGCCATCGATCTAATCAGAAATTTTAGTATAAATAGAAAAATACAGTTTATTTTCACAAAATACGGTTTATTTCAGAAGATACGGAGAGATACGTACGCGACCCGTATACCAAATTTCGACCCGTTTGGTTTTCTATTTTGACCCACCAAAACATGCCACGGTTGCCAACGTATTTGGTATGGATTTGAAGCTCTTCTTCTCCTCTTTCCATTCATGTATTCAATTGTGATTTTTAGTTACGTTTTGTGGCCGAAAAATGGCTAGAAAGCCATCAGATTATGTTTGGATTCGGCAGCGGTGCTCTAACCGTTTTCTGGCCGATTGAGTTTTGTCCAAGGATCAAAACCCCCTTGGTTTGAGGGGACGAGGTGCATCACCGGTGACAAAATCGACTGGAGAAATTTTCCGGCGATTTCGGCCACCATGGGTTTCAAAGGGAATTCCGGCCGATTGGCTATGAATTGGACTTTGGTCCAGTTGGAAAAGTTGTTGGGCTCGTTGAGATCTTTCAAACAAGGGGTCATTTGCCCCCATCGGAGTTGTCTACGCTGGAGGCGAGTGTGGCTCACGCACCACCGCCGGTGGTGGCGCATGATAGCCACGCGCCACCGTCTGCGGCGGAGCTCCGGTGAGGCAGAAAACTTGACTTTTCTGGGGGATTTTCGGGAGGGTTTATATACTTATTTTCTAGTGTTTTAGTGGTTTTTGATATCAAACGAACCTATTATTTCGGCGAGGGATTTTCCGCCGGGCCTAAGGGCTAGCCGTATACTGTGAGTGGACACATTTATTTTCACTGATTGACGTACGAGTCTTTGTTTATACACTTATTGTTATGAACGTACGGGCATGTATTTATGATTATGCATTTTATGATTTTATGCCGTACGCTTATGCATTTACGAGTATGCTGTACGATTGTGCTTTTACGATTATGCACTTGCATGGAGGCCATATACAGAGATATTATCAGTGAGTTTGCATCGATGCATTGGTTACTCGGTTGATCCCCGAGTGGCTCCAGGAAAGGAGCAGCATTTCCCCCTAGCATTCATGTTGTCTTTGTGTCAGCATGCACCAGACGACTTTGGATGACCGAAAGTGAGTAGACTTTGCTCATCGCCTCCACATGAGCACATTATACTCGAGAAGGGTCAGTGGTCCCCCTTGATGTATTCTTACGATGTTATCGTATTTTTGACTCGCATTATATTTGTTTGGATTTTTAATGAGAAAGGCATGTTATATTTGTTATTATCAATTTAAAAATAAAAATTATTTTCGTCCACTCACTCTAATTGTTTTATTATTTTATATGCCTTTCCCTGGACTTTTCGGTTTCCTTCTTGCCCAGTTTGCATTTTCTATCCTGTGGTTGCGCGTCGTCGGAGGCCTAGAGTTCGAGTCACCGTTCTTTTCTAGTAGGTTTCGGGTTTAACCTACTGGCTTTATATATTTGCAAATTAGAGTCGCTCTGAATACAAAATGTAGTTTGTTCCGCTTGTAAAGTATTTTGAGTACTTACTGAGTTTTGAATAAAATGTGTAAATGTTTACATTTTACGGTTATTCAGTAGTTATTGAATTTGAGAAATCCGAATGGGAATTGGCGTCCCATGGTTTGGCTTTTGTGGAATTTTTGGAGGTGTGTTTTCATTGCAGGTTTTTGGTTTACTTTTTTTATAAAGTAAACTCTGGAATTTTTTTTTTTAAAGTTGTGGTGTTGTTAGGATCTAATTCTGGTTTAGGCAACTAAATCGGGGTTGGGTTCTTTCAGTTGGTATCATAGCATTAGGTTTTAGATTCTGTAGACTTTTGCAGTTATGTTACTAAGAACCTTTGAGAGTGTACAACATTTCCGAAATGATGACCTGACTAGCCGACGGACAATCATCAATGTTTTGGGTGGTGTATACTTTGAAATGTTTGAGGTATCATTATTGCATCTTGTTGGTTTCGGTGACTAATGTTTGGTTTTCTTAGGATGCCTCCTTGACCTGGAGCCCGTGTTGATTGGGCTGGGGATCCTGTTGAGGATCAGCGAAGGCACGACTTGCTTATGCGAGTTTTGAGTCTAGAGGAGCATTTTGACCCTGTAGTTAACGCTAGGATAGCTGGAGCAACTACTTTTTCTGGCTTTACTGATCCTGAAGTATGTGAGGCTTGGTTAGTCTAGGTGGAGCGTGTATGTGAACGATTACATTTTACTCTTAAGCAGATGACTGTTACTGCTGTTGGGTTACTGGACTCAGATGCATATTTCTGGTGGGTTAGCACTGACAGAGTTCCTATTAATACACCATGGCCTACATTCAGGGACTTGTTTATGCGCCGCTACTTCAATCAAGCTACTCAGCAAAGGAAATATGAAGAGTTTACCAATTTGAGGCAGGGAGGAATGTCAGTGCTTGAGTACCGAGACAAGTTTACCCATTTGTCTCGATTTACGCGTGATATGGTTGCATCAGAAGAAGCAAAGTGCAGAAGGTTTGAGTTGGGCCTGAATCTGAATATCAAGGGAACTTTGACCACTATGTCTTGGGATAATTTTGATGACTTTGTTAGTGCTGCAGCCCGAGGTGATGATATCAAGAGAGAGAGCCAGATGCGGTTTCAGTCTCGTCGTTTCGAGGAAGGTGGGCCCTTCGAAGATGATGAGTTCTGGCACTTCAAGTTCAGCATCTTCTTCAGGTGGTAGTACCTTCAGATATCCTCGTGGTTCGTCGAGCCAGAGTAGAAGGCCAGATTGGAGAAGGAACCGATCGGGAGGACAAAGTAGTGGGGCTAGTTCCAGTGGTTCTAGATAAAGTGGTCGTCGTTATAATCCTCATTTTCCGTGGGAGCTTCCATTGTGCAATAGTTGCAACTGACACCATCTCGGTCAGTGTCAACGGAGCAGTACCGGCTGTTTTCGTTGTGGTCAGGAGGGTCACTTTATGAGGGATTGTTCGTTAAGAGGCACTACAGAAGGTGTTGCAGCTCAGGGTAGCAGATATGGTCAAGGTATCATTCCTGGAGATCGAGCAACAGAGTCTTCTGGGCAAGCTGAGCAGCAGAGTCATAGCCAACGTGGATGACCAGCTGGACAAGCTTGTGTGCATGCCATGAACCTAAGAGAGAGCAGAGCTTCCCCTGAAGTCATCATCGGTACGTTATATGTTTTCGGTATTTCAGTTCTTACTTTATTGGATCCGGGGGCTACGCATTCCTTTATGTCTTATAGACTAGCATCTTTGGCTACTATACCTGCATCTCCACTCCCTAGAATGTGGCGAGTGTTGTATCCATCCAGCGAGGTAGTGTGTGTCGGGTAGGTGTATTGGGATTGTGAGATTTTTATAGGAGGTTATGGGTTACCCGCGGATTTTATGCTGTTAGATATTGTGGACTTCGATGTGATTTTGGGGATGGATTTCTTGGAAACTCACTTGGCAGTTTTTGATTGTTACGCCGAATGAGGTAATTTTTAGAAGTCCAGGCATGCCAGAATGAGGCAGTTTATGCAGTTACGCCGAATGTGCACTTAGCCGAGTTCAATCACGTGCCGTTCTTGATCAAGAGCTCGAGTACGGTTCGTAGGTGTTCGGGGTGGTCCGTTGCCTTGGTGCTTTTGATCAGTATGTCGTCAATGTAGACCACGATGATTTCGCCCGTTAGCCAGTCAAATATAATGTTCATCAATCTTTGGTAGGTGGAGCCTGCGTTTTTGAGGCCGAACAACATGACAAAGTAACGGTAGAGTCCCTTGTCCGTTGTGAAGCAAGTGGCCTCTTTGTCTTCATGATTCATTAGAATTTGGTTATACCCTGAATATGCATCCATCATGGATAGCAATTCGTGTCCGACAATGGCGTCCACCAGCTGATCGATCTTGAGCAACGGAAAACTGTCTTTCAGGCTGGCCTTGTTCAAATTCCTATAATCTACGCACATGCACCAAGATCCGTTAGGCTTCTTGACCATGACGGCGTTGGAGATCCATTTCGGATAGTCGACCTTTCAGATGAAATCGATTCTCTGCAGTCTGTCTACCTCCACGTGCATAGCCGTGTATCATTCCTGGTCATACGCCCGTCATTTCTGCTTCACTGGTTTCGCGATTGGGTTGATACTGAGTTTGTGTGAGATGATGCTTGGGGCGATTCTGGGCATGTCCGCATAAGACCATACGAACACATGCTGGTAGTCCAATAGGACCTGAACCAGTCGGGCTGCTATGTCAGGTTCGAGTTGGGCATCGATGCGGATCGTGCGCTCCGGGTGGTCGCTGGATAGGTGTATCGTGTATAGCCTTTCTCGTTTCGTGGCGGGCCGGATAGTGTTCAGTCCATCTCGTGGGTCATCATGTTGCTGTTCTTTTGGAGAGCCCTCTGCTACCGCGAGTACCTCCAATCGCGTACTGTCTTCGTCTGGTCGTGCAATCTTTTCCACGAAATCGTATTCCCTGATCATGCCGATTCCGTAATCCGTCGAGAATTTTGTCAGGAGCATATGGCTTGCGATAATCAGCCTTAGCTTCGAGATGCCTGACCATCCAAGAATCATGTTATAGGACGTGCGAATGTCTATGATGACAAAGTCCATTCTGATCTCGTTCTGGGGGGTTCCTAGCGTCCCGATGCCGAATTGCATATAGTCACTGCCTAGAGGGTAGGTGGTTTCGCCTGAAAAGTTGGCAATGCTCTCATGGTCCTGTGTCATCTTGCACCTCAGGCGTTTGAGCCCTTCTTATGCCTCCCTGCAGATGATGTTGACGGAGGCCTCGTTGTCGATGAGGATACACTTAACCAGATATCGATCCACCATTCCTTCAATTACGAATGAGAGTGTGCTGTTCCGATTGCCTTCTTCTTCATTGTAAGAGAAAGTGATTGTAGGCCAGTCCTTCCTGCCTGCTTTTGGTTGATTTTCGGGGTGTACTGCGAATACGTCCCTTGGGCGGGGTTCTTCTCGTTCGCGTGGGCACTCGGGCTTCCGCTTCCCTCCTGAGATGTTGTTGAGTGTACCCCTCGTTTGTATATTTGCGATTGGTCGTTTAGCGTTCGGTTTCCCTTGCCAGGATTTCGCAGTCATTGGTGTTGTGGGTGTTCGAATCATGGTACATGCACCATGTTCCTCTGTTATTCCGCATGGGGGCGATACTGGGCGCCCTTGCCATTTGTGGGCGGATCTGGCGTTTATTTTTCTTGAGCACCTCCTCGTTCGTGGCATGGGTAATAGAGAAGATTGTGCGGCGTTGGTGGGGATTTCTGGGTGGTTGCGGGTTCTATCAAGGTGGTGGTTCCCGTTCGTATTGCGCTTCTCGCATTTGCAGGATGTTAATTCGGGTTGTGTTTTTGGTGGTGGGCTTTTGGCTATATGGGGGGATGGTGGGCGATTTTGTGTGTAGGGTTTTTTCGAGGGTGGTTCTGGGTTCGGACCTTGTGCCCTGTATACATGGGTTTCTACTAGCGCCTTTTGGGCGACCAGGTCGATGACCTCGTCATACCCGAGGTGGTCCTTTCTGACTAACTTTTCCACGAACGGGGTTCCCGTCAGGTTTTCTAGTAACATCGTTTTTGCCACGTTCTTATCGAGGTTCCTGCAGGTGTTTGCAAGGGCTCTCCATCGATTGATGAAGCCAGATAATTTTTTGTTGTCCCCCTGGCGAATCTTTAAGAGCATGCTGGCGGTGTTGTACTTGCCCTGCAGCCGGTACCGTTTAAGGAAGCACTCTGTTAGTTCGTCGAACGAGTGGATGGATCCCGTGGGCACCTCGTAGAACTAGTTTCGTGCTTCTTCTGTCAGCGTTTCTTGGAACAGGAAACAGAGGGTTGCGTTTGAATACCGGGTGTCTGCAGTGGCGGATTGATATTCGTCGATGTGTGTTCGTGGGTCTCCCTTCCAGTTGAACCTGCCGATCTTGACGGTTTTAGAATACGGGTCCCTGCCCTGTGTTATGATATCGTCCGAAAATGGGCTTATGCGGGGAGTGTACACCCCTTTTGGCCCGGTGTGCGTGCTTTTCTTGAGTGATGTGATTTCAGCTTCCATTTCTTTCATCCGCAGGAGCATGGTATCCTCGATTTTCCCAACTGGTTCCTCGTCATCATATTCTTGTATTCGTTCGGGCGGTGGAGGTGGTCTTGGAAGTTGGTTGTTTCACAGTCCCCATGGTGGGTTGATTCTGATGACCTGCATGCCCGCCCTTGGTTCCTCTGTCGGTCCCGGCTCATCGCGTTGGGTCTCCTGGCTTAGTATGAACGCGGCAAGTCGTTCCTCCAATCGTTGTCGGGCTTGGCATTCCTGATCTCTTTCGGTTCTTGCAGTTTGGAGTTCCTTCACGAGGTGGGCTACCGCTTCATCGTCTGTTAAGTCGTTGATGCTGCTGATCGTGTCTACTGGTGTATCTCTTGTCTTCCGGCTTTCGGGTGTGATGTGTTCTGCCACCATTTATGGTGCCGGGTTTGATTGTTGGGCTTTTTTTATTTATGGGTTTGTACATGGTTTACGATTGCTCGCTTTTCACAGACGGTTCTAATTGTTTCTACCGAATTCCATGAGGGACTTTTAGTAGAAGATCGGATGGAGCTATTTCGGGTGATCTAGACTATCGCACGTGTGTCGTCCTTTACCTGCTGCTAAGAATAATACACCAAACGGGCATTAGGAGTCTTGACGGGGTGTTCCCTCCTTCGACTCTTCGACGCTCTAGTTAGAATGTATGAAGTGTAACAGTAGTATTGGTAGAGTAACGGGAGTACCTTGTATCTGTCATAAATGTGTTACTTATATTGGTGGTTGAGTATGGAGCCTTTTGTTGTTCTTCAATGTGGGATCCTGTCTCTTGTACATTGCATGTCCTGGTACTTTCCGTTTGTCGTTCTGAACTCGTGGATGTTCGGATGGTGTTATTTCGTTGTTTAAAGTCGAAGCCTGTATTGCTTTCTAGCATTTGGTCTAAGTTATGTTGAGCCGTTTGTAGTGATTACGTGTGCAGTATTTGTGTGATACGGGATCACGCACTAACACCTTATATGCGCCAAAGGCCAATCGAACCTTGCTAAGTTTCGAAGATATTCGTACCAACGATTTCACTTGGAAACCTATTGTGAGAATAGAAAAGAATTTTTGTGTATAACCTATGTTGAATGTGGCCGCAAGCGCATTCTAGAGAAGTTTCTGGTTCGTGGTAGTTTGTACTTAACCACATTTTGGATCATTGAATCTAATGTTGTGACTCACACTACTACGTGTGATTCTGATTCATATAAGCTTTGGCATGTACGACTGGGACATCCAGGTTGTAAGATGACGATCAAAATCTTAAAAAATACTCGAGGTCATCCGTTCTTTAGAGCCAAGAAACACGTGGAATTACCTATTTCCATCGGTTTAGATGGTGAGGATGATACTACCCATCTCAATCCTAACTTGGTCTCCACGATAAGTATAGCACATTCCCAACAACATACTGTTGGAGCATTGTGTGTCATCCCACCAGATTCTTATGTTGTCATCTCTGATGCTCATCGCTCGTTCTGCAAAGCTTGTTCCTTAGCAAAATTGACGGCTCGTCCTTCTTTTTCTGTTAATAACAATGAAAATATTCCATTCTTACAAAGGATCCAATGTGATATTTGTGGACCTATCAAACCTTAATGCGGATCATTTAAATATTTCATGGTTTTCATAGACGCATCAACGCGATGGTCACACGTTGCTTTGCTATCCACAAGGAATGCTGCGTTTGCAAAACTCCTAGTTCCAATCATTAAGCTCCGGGCTCACCACCCGGATCATCCAATCAAGTCTATTTGATTGGATAATGCAGGAGAGTTTACATCAAAGTCTTTTGATGATTACTGCATGTCTCTTGGGATTGATGTTGAACATCCTGTTCCCCACGTCTATTCTTAGAATGGTTTAGCAGAGGCTCATATCAAGCGGTTATAGCTTGTGTCTAAAGCTTTGATAATGCATACGAATTTACCAGTTTCTACTTGGGGTTATGCAGTGTTACACACAGTAATGCTCCTTCATTTTAGACCTGTTGCCCGTCAACCCTTCAGTGCGTACCAGTTGGTAACTGGATATGAGCCTGACATTTCACATTTACACATTTTTGGTTGCGCGGTCTATGTGCCTATTGCGCCTCCACAGCGTACTAAGATGGGTCCTCAATGAAGATTGGGCATTTATGTTGGTTTCAAACCACCCAAGATAATCCACTATCTTGAACCTTCGACAGAAGATCTTTTTACTGCTAGATTTGCAGATTGTCAATATGATGAGACATATTTCCCGCCGTTAGGGGGAGATATGAATAGTTCTATTCCAGTTCAACGTCAGGAATTGACGTGGTTTGATCCTACAGTGTCTCATCATAACCCTCGCACATCTCAGAGTGAGATGGAAGTGCATAGGATACTCGGCCTTCAGCAAGTGGCAGACTCCATGCCTGATTCATTTGCTGATATCGCTAAAATGACAAGATCAGATATACTTGCTGCTAATGTTCCTGCAAGGTTGGAAATCTCGGTAAAGGGATTCGTTAATAGCAACACTGGGCAAAGAGGCATTCCTCCTGCTCATGTGGATGGTGGTGCTTCGGCCTCGGCTCCCACCAGAATGAGGGGGAGACCAAGAAAATCCACAGATGAGCCGCCGGTTAAAAGGCAGGTCATCAAGGCACAAAGAGATCCACTTATCATCAACGTTGTGAATCCTTCACATGAAATTGTCTTTGATTATGGTTATGTTCTTGAATCACAATTGGCATCTCTGGGGGATGCTCCACAACCTTTTGTGATATCAGAGAACTCAGAAATCTCACTTAGAACAAATGATGCGCATGTTCTTATGGATAGATCTTCCATGTTAGTTGATGATATGTTTGCTTATTCCGTCGCTCAAGAGATTATTGACGACGATGAAGTGGAACCCCGCTCAGTTGATGAATGTCAACGTAGAGCAGATTGGTCGAAATGGAAGGAAACAATCCAGGCTGAACTAGACTCTCTGAATAAAAGGCAAGTTTTCGGTTCGGTTGTGCTATGCCCACCGAATGTTAAGCCAGTTGAACATAAATGGGTCTTTGTTCAGAAGCATAATGAGAAGAATGAGATTTTGCGTTATAAAGCTAGACTTGTAGCGCAAGGTTTCTCTCAGCGCCTGGAATTGATTATAAGGAGACGTATTCTCCAGTTATGGACATCATCACCTTCTGCTACCTGATAAGCTTGGTAGTGTCCAAAAAGCCTAGTATGCAGCTGATGGATGTGGAAACTGCATATCTCT
The DNA here is from genome assembly GCA_946800695.1 of Geum urbanum. NCBI lineage: Eukaryota > Viridiplantae > Streptophyta > Magnoliopsida > Rosales > Rosaceae > Geum > Geum urbanum. The sequence goes on along the minus strand of OX327007.1, from coordinate 39,918,716 downwards.
ATGGGGATCTTGATTCAGAGATAGACATGAGAGTGCCAAATGACATTGCTATACCCAAATCAAGTAACTCTAGACCACGGAGTGTTCATGTTATAAAGTTGAGATGTTCACTATATGGATTGAAGCAATCCGGTAAGATGTGGTATACACACCACAGTGACTACTTGATTAGGAAGGGATATAAGAATGATGATTTATGCCCTTGCGTGTTCATTAAAAGAACAAGTTTAGGATTTGCTATAGTAGCTGTCTATGTTGATGATATGATTATCATCGGAACTCTTGAAGAGATTAATGAGACTGTTTGCTACTTGAAATCTGAATTTTTGATGAAAGACCTTGGTAAGACTCGATTTTATCTCAGATTAGAGCTAAAACATCGAGTTGGTGGAATTCTTATTCACCAGTTTGCTTATGTCCAAAAGATGCTCAAACGATTCAATATAGACAAAGCACACCCTGTTAGCCCACCAATGGTTGTTCGCAGTCTGGACCCCAAGAAAGATCTGTTTCGTTCGTTAGATGATGATGAGGAGATCTTGGGAGCTGAAATTCTATATCTCAGTGTTATTGGAGCTTTGTTGTATTTAGCTCAGTGCACACGTCTAGATATTGCATTCTCAGTGAATTTGTTGGCAAGATTTAGCTCTGCATCGACGCAACATCATTGGAACGAAGTGATGCAACTCTTTAGATACTTGAAAGGTTCCATTGACATGAGTTTATTCTTCCCTTACAAAGAATATAGAGAAAAGCATGAGATTCTCGGAAAAGAGAAAGTTGAGACATATTCAGGGGATTTCGACCCGTCGAGGATTTCCCTCGACTCGTCGAAACCTGCACCCTGGATCGACCAGAGTCACTTTATCGACCCGTCGAAAATTAGTCCTGTTTCGAAAGGTTTTTATGCTGTCCCCTATTCCAAAATATCAGTTAATGTGTCAGTTGGATTTGCTGATGCTGAGTACCTCTCTGACCCACACAAAGGTCATTCACAGATCGGTTATGTTTTCACTATGGAAAACATGGCGATCTCTTGGAGATCAACAAAGCAAACCCTTGTTGTTACTTCCTCGAATCATTTTGAGATAATTGTTTTGCATGAAACAATTAGAGAATGTGTTTGGCTTAGGTCAATCAAAGGTCATATTCGAGGCTCTAGTGGATTGAAATATACTGTTATTGATCCTACTTGCATCTTTGAGGATAATGCTGCATGCATTGAACAGATGAAGTTGGGTTTCATTAAGGGTGACAATACAAAACATATATCACCGAAGGTTTTCTTTAATCAGCAACAACAACAGCTGTTGAATATTCATGTGAGCCAGATAGGTTCTGTTGATAATGTTGCGGACTTGTTTACCAAGTCACTTCATAAATCTACTTTTGTGAACATGTGAGAAGCATTGGTATGTGCAGGTTATCAGAACTCCTCGACTGAGTTTACAGTCAGGGGGAGTTACATTTCTGTAGACATCAGGGGGAGTCTACCTCACATGTAGTAGCTTTAGTAGTTTGTGCGTTGTACTTTTTTCCCCTTAGACCTAGTTTTTGTTTTACCCATGAGGTTTTTGTTTGCTTGGCGAGATTTTTAATGTGACAACAAGTCATGTATCGTTCTTACGGCCATCGGCACAAGGGGAGTGTTTAAGAAAATTTATTCTCCATTAATCCTGGTGTGTGTCTTTTCCTAGTTAGATACGAATATTGATTAGATAGATACAAAGAATCCCTGTTATATCGGGATAGTGATTGTAACTAATTATACCAGCCTGTGTTTAAGGTATTCTATCAATGAGAAGAAAACAACTTTCTGTCTATTCTACTTTCTCCTACAACAAAATCAAAATAAAATATCATCAAAAATATCAAACACATAATTCAATACTCAAATAAAAGTATAAGAAATTGTCTTTCAAAAATAAAAAATACTCCATATTATTAAAAACCTCTAAATACGTCCTCATTTTCTTCAAGTTCTTTGTCATCTTCAGAAGAAAAAAAAAATCATCATCATCAAGCTCTCTTATCGTAGACTCTTGGACACCATCATCTTCATCCCAAGTAAGATTGGATTCAAGATCATCCTCACCATTTACAATTAATCGTTCTTGTGCTCGACTAGCATCACTTGCAAGTAGTGAGTCTCCCATACAAAAGATGCTTAATTTTTTGTGGACGACTAGGATCAATCGTCACACCATAATTGTATCCAATATCATTTGAATTACGTTTCAAAGATGAGGTATCCGACTTTGCATTGGATGGAGAGGAAGAAGACGACATTGGATTACTAGCCATTTTACCTATTTCACAATCACATTGACATTGTAAACAATGTAGAGTTTAGGCAATTAGGCTATTACTGAACAAGTAAACAAATTAATTGAAGTAGCTAGAGTTTGACAAGTTGTTATTTAACAATAAGGTGTGGAATTCGATTCCACCCTTCTCCAAAAGTGAGATATATATATATATATATATATATAATTCCAAGGATAGTTCAGTAAATAGCAGTTCTGTAAATTCATGTCAGGTACAACCCTATGTCAGGTATTTTACGATGCTATAGCCACACAACAGTTCTGTAAATTCACATGAGGGCTTATGTTATTTCTGATGATTCTTATATGCAGAGAATTATACGAGGGCTTCTATCATTTTACTTATTTCTGATGATTCTTATATTTGCAGAGAATCCTATTTGATATACCAAGTATGAGCCTATTAGCAATTAAATTGTACGATTTGTACCTGAGGAATGACCAACTGACGGAGGACGACGCTGACTTCTGCTGACGGCATCGGGCGAAGGGCTGACGGAGGGGGCGTGGATCGGGAAGTGAGATGGATCGGTGTGGATTGGGTTTTGAGATGTGAGTGCTAAACTGTTTGAGATGTGTGTGTTTGAAAGAAAGGAGGCGGCGTGGATTGTTTAGGGAAAGCCTAAAAGTCTTGATATTCAGTTTCATTTTTTTTAAACGATGCCCGAGTTGACCGCACCATTCAGGCCAAAACCGGTGCGCTTTCGAGCCAAACACCAAGTACTCGGCCGAGTAACCCATTTTTTAGAACACTGATCTCCATACCTCTGGTCTCGAACTCGGTAAGAGCATTTCGGAAGTAACTCTCACACTGCTCGCTTGTTGATTAAACATTCCCCAAACATTCTCATCCTCGAAGAAACCAGAGAAGAAGCCCCAAAATCCCATACTAGTCATGGCTCAACTACTAAATATCACTAAACATAAATGTGGACTTCTCCGACAAAAGGCTTCCAGATCATTGATAAATTGACATACCTATGGGAACCAGTATAGATATCCTACTCCGGAAAAACTAGAAAGATTCTAACTAGCTAGCTGCCACATTCAAGTGGAAGTAAAGATGGTTTGTATGAGTGTTCTATCGCATATAGGTAGTCCTGCACACTTCAAATCTACCACCTCCTAACTCATAGCTAATCATATCACCTGACTGATAAGGCACACACCAACAACTAAAGACATGTTTCAAACTCAACCATTTGAACAACTTAAACTGTTTTCATACAGAGTGGCAGCTAACCAGAGATGAAGGATGCCTGAATAAAACAAGCCAGAAGCTGCAACTGTACATGCTAGAACTGGAGATTCTAACAGAGTCAGTGACCAATCACTGCACTCTACTAAAATAAACAACACTACAGAGTTCTAAAAAAGTGAAAACGATGTTGTTCAATCAGTATAGAAAAGCTCTTGTACGATCTTGACGGGATACATTTCTTATCATGTGTTTCCCAGTCTACTCATCTACAAATGAAAAGCATTTTCCATGGCATAATCACCTAAGGCACAATTGAGGAGATTGTATCCAAGGCATCCAGGTTTCAATATGAAGAAAGAAAAAACCTATATGTAGGCTCCTACATCAAGCAACATTATAATCACGGCCAATGTAATACCAAATAACCTACAAAGGTTCACTTGTCACATGCGCTGGGCCAATGAAACAAGCTGTACTAAATATCCATAGACACTTATGTGACTGAAGAGTTCTATAATCAGAAAGGAAGTTCCACTGAGATGATCTCCCTTGAGAAATATAAGATGTTAATTCTAACTAACACTCTGCATATCCAAAAGATCTACAGTTTTGCAGCTTAAGGGCGCTATAAGTTTCGCTCACCAAGATATCACAGGTCAAATCACATAGAACACAACAGTACTACTTATCTATGCATAATATGGAGCAAAAGTAGCCAAAATTCAACAAAACCACCGCAGAAATCAAATTCACGCTATCATTATTGAACGCCAAACACAGAAATGTTGTAATCTCAAGGAAAATTCCGCTCTAAATTTAATCAAATCCCACACAGGACATCTTAAACCCTAATCTAGTAAAATTTATCGCAATTCCTGATAGAATCTTACTAATACTAAAAAAAACAAAGGCCTCATACGAAATCCTCAACAGGTACCAAACCCTACCGAAACGGATAAAAGGTACCGGATTTCAGCGGCAGTTGGATCTCACTTGGAAGGAGGAGCGGCGCCGAGGATGTTGGCCTGTTGGAGCTCGAAGTCGTTGAGCTGCTGCTCGCGGTCCATCTCGATGATGAGAGGGACGATGAGGATGAGGAAGCTGGTGCCGAAGATCCAGGCGGCCTTTCCGGTGCTCTTCAGAAGCTTCTTCGCGGTGAACGCGGCGTCGGAGCCAACTTGCTTGCCGCGGGCGACGATTTGGGACTGGGAGATCTTGGCGAGGACGTCGTCGTCCTTCTTGGGGTTGCGCCTCTCCGGGAGCGAGATTCCGCCTTTTCGAGCTTGACTTGCCATCGCAGAGAGAAAGAGATAGGGCGAAGAAGAAGAAGAAGAAAAGAGAAAGAGTGTGTGGATCCCTCTCCCCCTCTCCCTCTCCCACTCCCAGTCTCTCGCTCACTGCGGCTTTTGCCTCTGTGTGATGTGTACGACGACGCTAACTGTGCTTTCGCCGTGCGTAACGACCTGTCGTCGAAGATAAAGATTTTCTCAGCTATGTATGTAAAATCAATATTATCCGCGAAATATTTCGATTTTTTGAAGTTACTTGAAAATTTTTTAAATATATTTTTAATTTTTTTAAAATTTTCCAATTTTTATCGATATTTCTGATATATCCCCGATATTTTCGAAATTTCAGTAAACTTTTCACATTTAACATTTAGTTTAGTAAATGTCCAATCTTCACATGTTCAATGTCCAATCCACCATTCACGTGACATGTCCAATACATGCAGAATTACATGGGAGAACAATCATTTAATGATTATTCTTCACAATACACAAATGATTATGCACAGGGAGATGGAGAAAATAGTGTGAATTTCGAACATCATAGATCCCCTACGTGGTTTTGAAGTATTTATATATTTGATTTTATAATGTGTGATGTGCAATATATTGTACAAAAGACGTGATGATCTTGCCTCATATAAGTTTTAGCCATTAAAAAATTAAAATAGAAGTAATAAATTATATTTTAATAATTATCAACACTTAACACATACTAATTCATATAGTAATATAGCAAATTCATATGTCTTAATGTTTGATCAATATTTTCTTTTCACATAAGGTAGATAATTGATCATGTAACAACCTCCAAAAGTTTTATTACAAAATTTCCATGTATTTTTATTAGTTTCCGTTATTTTCGTCAGAATTTTTATTGGAACGATATTTCATCGATATATCCAAATTTTGAAACGTCGATATATTATTGATATCCGATATTTTACTCCTTGAGTTTTCTATTGTGTTTTTCCGATAATAATAATGTTATAAAATTAGAGAATGAGAAATCTCTATCTATCTATACCATATATCTATCTATACTATCGGAAATTCTTTAGTGCTCCGAGGAGTGATGCTCCGCTTTGTCTAGTCATTGGATTGTTTGAATTTGATCTCAGCCCTTGAATTAAATTAACTGGGTGACCGGCTGGGCAGTTTGGTGGGAAGTCAATATTTATTGTTGGGCAGTTTGACTAATGACCAAAAGAGGAGTAAAACCGGAAATGATCAAAGTGTTATAAAATTTACAGTGAAAACTCAAATACACAACACGTTGACTTTTGATTTCCGCCAGAAAGTCAGAAAACATGTACTTCTAATTTCATTTTCTAACTTTTTATTCCATTTTTCACATTTCCTTTTCTCTCAATTTTTTTGAAGTCTATTCTCCCATAAGGATCCCGGGAGAGAAGATATTTACTAGAAATAAATTGAAACGATTACAATTGCTGGTAGGGCATTCTTAGAAGGAGCAAATTTTAGTCTCATAAGGCTAATAACTAAGTCTGAAGCATAACAATGCAGTCGCAAGCGAGCTGATTATTCTTTTATAGCAATGAAACACATTTCTAGAATAACAGAAAATACAACTACAATTTGAAGCTGAATATTCTCAATGAAACAATAGCGAAAACTATTCACCATCTGATGAAAGAAGTTTTCACACCAACTGAACTAAATGAGTTTCTCGCCAATACACGTAATTGTGGTACGATCAAAGTAATAGTCCATATGAACACCATTGAAACAATAGAAATTACGCATCACCAAAATGTAGGAAATAACCTCCATATCTCCGGGGTCCCAAACAAGGCTCCAAACAAACATCCTAATAGTCCATATGAACACCATTGAAACAATAGAAATTACGCATCACCAAAATGTAGGAAATAAACTCCATATCTCCGGGGTCCCAAACAAGGCTCCAAACAAACATCGGAGGATCGAAAAGTTGTAGTAACTCTTTTAGATCCCAGCAACAGATTGAGTGCCTCAAATAATCTCTCTTCTAGGCCCAAGCCCGATCAACCATCTCACCAGCCCCAAGATGGGCTCAATTGAAAACCCTAACCCACATGACAAATGCTACCTAGTCTCCGGGATAATGTAGTGTTACGACCCGGAACAATATCACGCGATAATCAGAACTTATGCGGTTAGTCGCTAATTAATTACGTTAATCATCGATGGTAATTAGTTTTTGTCGTCGGTAACTTTCGCTGTCATTTCGTCGAGATTTTATCGACTATGGTTTTTTAGAAAAATTTCTTTGGATAAAGTCGTAGAGTTTGTTGAAACGAATTCGTGACCATGTCAAATGTTGAAATCGGAGTTACGACGAAGAAGTTATGGTCAACGAAAGTTTTGTATGATTTTACAAATTTAAGTTAGTCGCAACTTATGAGTATAAATATGACTTTCAGGAAATGGAAAGTCAAACTTTCCATTTCAGTCAGCAATTTTTTTCCCATTTTCTCTCTCCTCTCCCTTGTGTCTCTCCCCTCTCTCACGGCCACGAGATCACCAGTCCGGCCACCAAAACCTGCAAGACCGGTGTCAAAATGTTCCTCTCTCTCTCTCTTCTACCGTTGGGCGATACCATCTCTAGCATTGGTGACCAGTGGAGGACGATTCGAGGTTGTGAAGTTGCGGATTCTGGGTTGATTTCAATTGCAACAGTGGCGGCGATGGAAGTCGTGACCATAGGGTTTTTGAAGCCCAGACGACCACGAATCTATTGAGATAAGTCTCGGACCTTGCCGTGGCCGGACGATGACGAACAGAGGAAATGATTTCTGGTGAGGGTTCGAAACTTCAACGGTTGATTTCGTTAATTTTCGGTTTGATTTTGGTTTTGAGTTGTACTACAATGTTGTTGGGCTTGTTGAGATGAACATTTTGATGTGTAAGTTTCTCGATTTGGTGCCGGTGGGATTCCGGCCACCGCCGACGGTGGTGCGTGGCTCTATGTACCGCCGTGCGTGGCGGAGCTTCGGTGAAGTTGGAGTTTTGGAAAAAATTTATGTCGTTCCGCTCGTAAGTTCATGCTGAATACAATGGTGAGGTTTTTGAATGGATCTAGACTTGATTAATTTAGACGTGTGTTGTTAGGTCCAGAATTATGTTCTAATTATATGTCTAACCTTATACTTAATGATTGCTTTCTTGGAATAAAGCATTGTTTTTGATACGTTTCTTTGTCATGACAGGAAATGGTGAGTTTGCGTAAAAACGAGCTTAAATATGGAGATTAACCACTTTTTGAAGAAGCCAAGCATGTTTTTGTAAACATTTGGAAAAGAATGACCAAAACTGGGAAGAAGACAAAAAGTCAACCACCGGTCAACGATCAACTCCGGAGGTCAACGGCCAACTCCGGCGAGTTTTCACCGGTCAATGACAAGGTCAAGATATGATGACCCAAGACTTCAAGGCCCAAGCTCACAAGAGCCCACATAAGAACATATTTTGGTTTGGAGACATGCACATGCAACTCACATGACATGGGTGAGTCATCTTAGGACCACACTTAAAACCTAAAAATGTGGATCATGTCTAAGCTTCATTTTTTGAATTATTTGCACCCAAAATATCTTCCTCAACACTATAGGTTCGAGCTCCCCCTTACACATATAGGGAACGCACCTCATTTTTTGATTTTTCATAGTTTTACACTCTTTATAAACCTTTTATCCTTATTCCAACCCTTTAGTACTTTATTCTAGGGCTGGCAATGGTACACAATTCCATTCCAACCAATTCCTATACCAACCGTACCAAATAATTTGGTATACCAGAAAGTCGGTACATGGTACACGGTACAGTATACCGTACCAACTTCAAAATACGGTACGGTAGGTGGTACAAGTTTTTCCTCTACCGTGGTATACCGTACCTACCGACTTATCCTATATTAAATTATTAAATATAAAATATATATATTTAGTACTTTGGAAGTTTGGGTATTTGTACTTTTTTTCAATCGTTTTGTGAATTTGTGACTTGTTAGTACTTTTGAAGTTTGGGTATTTGTACTTTGGCATTCAGTTTGTGACTTTTTATTTGGTAATTTGGTTGAAGTTGTATAAGACTATGGATTTGTGTTGTGATTTGTTGTTACTTATTTGGATTGGGCCTTTAAATTTTTGGGCCATAAATTTGTTGGTAGAAGCCCAGTACCAACCGTACCAACCGAGTACCAACCGTACCAAGTAGTTGGTATACCAACGTTATTGGTTGGTAGAAATGGTGGATTTTTCCTACCAATTATATATTGGTTGGTACATGGTACTAGGAAAATGTAATTGGTATACCTACCAATCCACCCCTACTTTATTCTACCTCTTTTCCTTCCTCTCTAGGCCAAAAAACCTCTATAACTACAACCATTAGAGACTTGGTTCTTCCCTCTCTTGGGTAGAGCCGAACGTCTCTACCACCACACCATCACTTTGGCCTATTTTGGGTGTTCCTTCTCTCATCTTTGCCTGTAGGATTTGGTTTGGTCTTTAGAATTCAAAGGAGTGGGAAGTAATCCCTCTTCCCCTTGGCTCCTTGGAATCTTAAGGACTATCCTTACCTCCTCTTGAAGACTTGGTGCTAGCTTAGAGTGAAGAAGTGGAGCTAGAAAACTTGGAGTCATTTGGTGGAGCCTTGGCTAAAGGGACTCTTAGTTATTTCTCTCTTCTTCTTATTTTGAGCATCTAGTATTGTATTTCATTATGCTTAGTGAGTAGTTGCCTTTTGGAATCCCTAGCCAATTTGATGTATATACAACTATGTTTCGAGTTATGAATTTGAATTTGGTTTAGTTTACTACATGTTTTGAATGATTTTGATAGCTTATGATGTGATTGTGGTATGTTTGCAAGTTTGGGCTTGATTCAATATTTTCATACTCATGTCTTAGCCATGACTAAGTTGAGATATGTTTAAGGAAGCTAAAAATGAACCTAAGTGAATTAGTCACTGACCTAAGGAAGATAAGCATGTAAACATGACTAAGGTTACATTTGAGAATATGGCCATAAGGTTTGGTTTTTATTGGGATTGAGCATGGATCGAAGCCTTCTTGAAGTCCAAATGACTCAAGGAGCTTCAGTCAAGCTTACATTGACTCAAAGGGGATTTTTAGCTAATCGTTACTTCTTCTAATTCATGTTCTACAAGGTATGGATTGGGAAAGTCATTTGAACATACTTTCATGTCCTCTAATAGGGACTTAGGAAGGAAAACCATTCATATTCATCATAAGTGAACACATATTGAACTCATTAGGCATGTAGTGTGATTATGATATGATTCGTAATTTAGTTGCATTCTAGTTTTGATTTGCTTCATACTTGAATGTTGGACTGGAACACTTCTAATGCTCTAATAGCCTAGGAGATTCGGTTCACAACCAATGGTAACTCAAAAACATCACGAATTGAAAAATCACGTGTGAATCGGACTAAACTTATAACTTGGACATATATTGTTGGTACATTGAGTTGGCTAGTGGTGACATCTCTAGCCGACCAAACATTTATATTTTGTTCTATTTTACTTTATGTTTTCACTTAATTTAGTTAGTAATAAACATTCAATCAACTAGATAATCATTCATTGTAGTTCAACCATCCATTGCAATGCTAAGTCTCCAAAAGACTTAGTCTCGTGAGATGCACTTCCACATCTTGCTTTAGTTTTAGTGTCATGTCTTGTGTCTTGTTAATCCTTAATTTGAGTGCGTAATCGAGTCAAGCTAAGGAGTTTAAGTGGTTAGTCATCGTGGGTTCGATACTTGACTTCCTTACAAATACTATAATTTGATCTCGTATACTTGCGGGTAAGAGAAATTCACTTAGCCTTCGACTAATTAATAGTCAAAAGGTTGGAGGGATAAATCTCATGAATAAGTTTTTGGCGCTGTTGCCGGGGATTGATTTCACTATGATTTCTTAGATTCAGTTAGCCTTAAATTGCGGAGTCTGGACATGTGTGTGATATTTATTTCTTATATTAGCTTGTATTTTTCTTCGTTTTATCACTTGGGACTTTGTTTTCTTTGTCTTTGATCTCTAGGATAATTGGTAGATACTTTGAGGTGAAATTGTGTTAGAATTTGTGCTTCTAACATTTTTGCAAGACAATTTTTCGATCTATCGAAAATTACCTTCGGCCCATCAAAAATTGTTTGCAGAGGAGACCAGGGTACCTCCTTCGATCCATCGAGAGATTTTCTCGTTCCATCGAAGGTTATTTGGTCATTCCTACCCGAGGATTGACTTCGATCCGTCGAAGCCTATGTTTTGATTCATCAAAAATTGTGATGTGCTTAAGGTTGTTTCACTTACTCTCTACCTCTTTTAACTTGAGTATTTATATTCTTGGGAGCATATCTAAGTAGTGTCTTTATTTCAATCATAGTAGTTAGAGAGTCTAGATCTAGCAAACTTAATTTCCGCTACACCCTAGATTCTTAGGACTTTATTTGGCGATTTTGGTATATTGAACCACGTACGTCTTTACCTCGGTGTCTATAGCACAATGAATGCCACGTACCAGAATCCTATTCAAACTCTTAGAGTGCTCATTGATGTTTCCTTGACGGGGATATCAAAGAAGCACCGTGAAAGGTCCTCAAGGCTTTGAGTACCTTAAGAGTTTGGAGGACTAATATATATCGGTTGCTTAGTGTGATTTTAGGTGTCATGCCTTCGAATCCTCTTTTCGAGGAAGAATTAATCATGGACGAGGACATCATTGAAGCAAGACCTTTGAGGGATAGTGATTTACCATCTTTGTCAAAGCACACCGGTTGCATTGTTCTTCAACCAGTAGCAGGTGAATCCTTTTAGATCAAATATAGTTTTCTCCAAAACTTACCAATCTTCATGGGACATCCATATTTTGATCCCTATTCTCACTTGTTGGAGTTCGAGGAAGCATGTAAAAGATTCAACATCTGGAACATGGATCCAGGACAATTGAAGCTTCGGATATTTCCTTCAAGTTTGCAGGATAAAGCAAAGACATGGTTCAACAAGCTTGATTCTAAGTCGATTCACTCATGTAAAGCGATGCAACGCAAGTTCATCACCAAGTATTTTCCACCGGGAAAGATCAATGGGTGAAGGATAAGGTTGATGACATTTTGTGAGGAAGATGGGGAGTTGTTCTATGAGACATGGGAGCGTTTCAAGCAGGTTGAGCTTAGGTGCCCTAACCACGGTTAAACCTAAGACATTTTATTGTCTCTCTTCTACTAAGGATTGTTCATAAAGACGAGAAGGAAGGTCGACAATGCAAGTGGTGGAGATTTCATGGACAAAACTGCTGATGAGGTGTATGTTCTACTTGAAAAGATGTCGGAATGGTCTTCCTTATGGGATATCAAGCCCAATGTTAAAAAACAAGCAATATCAATTAGGAGAGATGCCACCTGAGCCAAGCAGGAAAGCAGGAATGAAGTTAAGGGAGCCGCATATGTACAAGATGATGCCATTAAGCGACTTGAAGAGACCATACAAGAAATTTGACCTCTTGTTGAAGAAAACTAGAAATGGAGGCTATGTTAATCAAATTGCGGAAACTAGTGTGGCACCTTGCATGATTTGTAAGAGTGTGATGCATGAGGCTTCATGTTACCCATATCAAGAAGACCATCCAGAGACTATCGAAGAGTGGAAGCACATGTCATTGGGTGCACAAAGGAGTAATCTGGGTTGACATACCAATCCTATTTTCTCATGGGATGATCCTAGCCAAGCCAACCATTATAGTCAAGAAAATGGTCAAGATTTTAAGCATGGAGCTGCCGAAGTTATAAGGGCTAGTGGTGAGTATTTTAATGCTATGAGAGGCAACCCTTGCCAACCACAAGCATCTTTCTCTCCAATACCACAACAAGCTCCAATGCAACAAACACCTCTACCTCGAGGGGAATTGTCAAAGTCTAACTTGGAGGAGTAAGCTATTTTCACAACATGAGATGCTTCTTCAAAGCAAATTAGAAGTTCAATGAGCGGAAGACAAGAAGATGTACTTAGATATCTTCAAGAGCTTGATGGAAGAGAACAAAGAGATCCGGAAGGAGAACAAATGTGCACTCCAAAAGATGGAGGAACAATTAAGTCAATTTGCAAATGCACATCGAGTTCATCAAGGCGAAAGGACCAATGAATTCCCGTCTTGCACAAAAAAGGATCAAAAGCATCAAGGTCAAGCGGTCAATGCGGTGTTTTCTACCGAAAGAAGATGTGATGATTATGGTGATACTTCTTTGGTAGAAAGCGATTGTGAAAGTGATAATGAGGAGGATGTAGGCACATCGGATGCAATTATCATACCTCCTAGATATGATAATAAAGCCAAGCAGAAACATGAGGGTATCAAGACCCAAGCTGAGACTAAGGTGAACCCGGATGAACTTGGGTTTTATATTTTCCTCCAACCAATGCTAAAGAAAGGACACAAGCTATCATGAGCCATCACGCAAAATCCTTCAAGTTATTCAATGAAGCTTCTTCGATTCCGGCACTACAAGTCTATAATATTGATATTATGGGAAGCAAGGTCAATGATGTTAAAGAAGTCAAGGCACCGGATAAAGGCATGAGCCGTGAAAAGAAACAGAAATTGAAATCGAACAAGCTTGAGAAACCGACATTGGTAGTTGGTAGCAAGGTCACCTTGAAAAACGTTAATCCCTTGAAGAGTGTTAATTACAAGTTGCTTGAGCTATGTCCTCAAGAAGTCATCCATTTGATGAATTTAACGAATGAGAGAACTTTCGAGCTCCATGAGACACAAATTGAGACTTTCGAGGAAAACACAAAGTAGAGTACAGAGGCCTATCACTTTGAGGATCCAACCATGATGGCTTGACCTACTCATCCCTTCATGGACCATGTTTACATCCTTAAACTACAACCCATGATGGTCGGACACTATTGGTATGTTAGAAGAATAAGTGTGAGGTTGGAGGAGTGTAGAACATCATGGAATGGGCATGGAAGTCAAGAATTTGAAGAAGAGCAAAATTTTCTGAAAATGCTGAAGTAGTGCGAACTAGGACGCCTGCCTTGATGGATCGAAGGTTTTCCTCGATCCATCGAAACCTGTTGTAACTTACGATCCATAGGCTCTGCCTTCATGGATCGAAGGTTTCCTTTAACCCATCGAAGGCCATTCATGATGCACAGTTTTCAAGCTTCTTTTAGAGTCTGAATGCCATAGCCTAGACCATATACCCCTTTGAGCTTTCAAATGCTATCAATTTCAATGTGAAGGCGTCGTTTCCAATGCCATGGCCTAGACCATATACCCATTTGTAACTAGAAGTCGCTCTAAACACCAGTATTGTTTATGCTTTTCCAGTAGTAATATGTAAGTTCATAGTATAGTTGATTCCATGTTTCAAATCTTGTAATCCAATTTCGGCAGTTATTACATGTTATAATTATTGATTTTTTTGAGAAATTCGGATGGACATCGGTGGTCCACGGTATTGCTTGTGGGAAATTCGAAGTGTAAATTTCTTGCAGGTTTCTGGTAGTTCACTTCGTTGAGGAAACTATGTCAAATTTTTTACCAAAATCTATAGTTTAGGTCTTGTCCTTAGAGCGTGATCCTAGATTATTAGTTAATATATGATTCGGTTCTTTCATGTATATCACCTGGTTTGTCCTCACAAGGAGAGCGACCGACATATGCATCGACCCCAACGATTCCCTTTTAATTGCCGTCATTGCCAAAGTCGCACCCTAGCCAGCTGTCTGCTCTGCCCAAGCGATGCCGGGCCAAACTATAGCAGCCCCAAACTACCAACAGCGAGGAAGAAAGGCATGCACCCCATCATTTCGGCCACAAAAACTCGCCGCCCCAACAACAAATGCTCTACCAGATCTAAAAACCAATTCGAGATGGCTCTTTAGCTGGGCACGTTGTGGCCTCAAGTATCCTCTAGCCGACAATCCACCATCGTCCACAGTCAGTGTCGAGAAGAAACCCATTGTCATAATGAAACAACAAGAAAGTTCTTTGGGGGGATAGAAAGGAATAGGGAAGTCCGAGGACTTGGTTGCCGGCGGTAGGAGAGACACCAGAGCTAGAGACTCCCAAAAATGGGAGATGACGATTGACGATGTGCTGCGAAGGTGGCTGCCCTGAAACCCTAGCAGAGAGATCTTGTGAATTGAACTTTAGTGAGGGGTTTTCCTTTACTCTCTCTTTATTAATTTTACATGACTAAAATTTGGTCTTAATTTTTTTATTAATAAATAAGATATTAGAGTTTTAATCCAATCAGTTTTGGAACTATGTTTTTTCTCTGTAAACGATCTACTATGGTGGCGGCCCTTTTTTTGCTTTGCCGCAAGCCTCATTCAACATTAGGCTCCTTTCTTCGACTTCTTTAGGATGTCCTTGTTCGGCGTCGTCTCCCAGCCCTCTTCCCGACGATTTCGGCTTTGTTACTCCATAAGGAGTCAAACCTCCATCTTGGTCAATCGTTGCTCTACTCGCCTAGAAGCACACCATGCCCGTACATGTCTCAAGCCATCTCTGATGAAGGAAGCAATGGAAAATTTATGGCATGTTGGCGCTAGGATTGGAGTGCGTCAATGAAAGTGGGTTACGTCAGGGGTTAATGACTGGCAGTGGTGGTTGTGCTTCGTGCTGGTGTCGCGTGACCTCTACTATTCTCTACGAGGTGCTGATGAGGACAATGTTGGAGGTGATAGTTGGGTCGCTGCCATCAAGTTTCTGGATCTCGTGGTTGCTCCCTGTGGGTGGTACACTTTGGCTATCAATTGGGTTGTTGGGCTCAAGGTTGGCGTCCTTGGGCCTGGTTGGACTTGGGACCCAGACGGGCTGTCCTCTGAGCCTTGTGCATCTGGTATTTTGGTTACATGTTTGGTTTTAATGCTCATAGTTTATTTGCGTCTCATATGGATTATGAGATTCAATAAGGATAACGTACCTACCACATTGAGTGCTCAGGGGTATGGATAGCTTTATTTATCTCTGGTTCTCGTGATCCCGATGTTATGCAAATAAGCTTACATTTGTTGAGATTCATGGCTTTCAAGTATAGTGCTAGTAGCTATAATAGTGTAACACATAATATTGTCTATGACCCTGATGTTCATTATCAATGTGCCACCTCCGCTCCAGAGTCTGTTCTAGATGCCCGACATTATGGTCTTAATCGTATTATTTAATAAAATTACCTTCCGGCTCCTCCGGAAGGTCGTTTTCTTCTTCAAAAAAAAATTCCAATCAGTTTTTTTTAAATAACTAGAAAATTTTCAACATTAATTGATTTATACATCTATCTGTTATAATTTAGTGCATTTAGAACATGAGTATCTAATAAATAATTTGAGAACAAGTTTCACATACACATTGGGTTAGGTTCTTATCTATCTCACCAAATAAAAAAATTGACAAACAAATTTGATTCAGCAACTTCATCCATAGAAAATTAAATGGTTATCTAAGTATTTCCATAAAAATTGTTTAATCTTATTGATCGGAGTCTAAACGAACACTAACGAGGCTAGTTTTTTTTCATGGTCCCTATTACTACAAAGTAAACACTTGTGTATGAGCTAATTTTTCATAAACAATTGCGATATCTCATATTTCTTAAATTCCTTATATGATTGCTAATGTCGTTTACTTTGATTGTTAGTTATATGAAATTGTAATATTCATAAAACTAAATCGCAAATTTGACGTGTTGTATGCAACGATTAAAATAATATAGGCATCCAGTAAAAATATTTAAAATATTTACTTAATTTTGTCCTCGTTCGTACATCCAAATGTTGTGACCAACCCTAGTACCCTTATAATTATAAGGTAAGTATGCACTTCATAAAATATAACTTAAGATGAAGTTTTCACAAACAATTTTTTCGTGCATCGTATCTATCTCACCATATAAAAAAAATTGACAAAACAATTTGTTTTAGCTACTCCCTTCATAGAAAAATGATTAAAATTCATAAGTTTATAAAAGTAATTTTGAAAATAATGTAATGAACTCTTGAAAAAAAAAATATTTGGAGCAATCTGATCTTTGAAAAAAATATCTAATTGTTCTAAGAAAAATATTTCTGGTATCTCGGTGTGTGTTTTGTTCTAATTAGGATAGAAATAAATATTCTTTCAATCCCTGAATTACATGGATAATGTTTGTAACAAATTATAATACATATTTAAGGTCATCTATCAATGAATAAAGTATAGTTCCAGATCTATCTCTTGCATATTTATTTTATCATTCAATACGTTATCAGCAGCTCTTGAGTTGATACCCTAAACAAAGAACAAAAAAATCCAAACTCCTAAACAATTAAACCTCCCCCGCCAGAACTAACCTCACCACTGGAGCATTATGGCCGTTCGTTGCCGGATTCTATGATTTCTCAAAACTTTTTCAGTTTTTCATTTCGAGCATACCCTCAAGGTAAATTTTTTCCCTTCTTCGATTTAAGGTTGTAAAACTTAATTACTGCAACACCCTAGATTTAGGTTTAAATACTGTGCATTATAATATGCCTCTAGTTCTTATGGATTAATGCAGGTATGAGTGAAAGGGATTTAATCACCTCTTCCTCAAGGTTTAAGATTAGTAAAGGTCTTGGGGGAGTCACAGTTATTAGTGAATATCAAGATTAATTGTGATTTCTTATTGAAAAAGGGGAAGTCGATCTTTGTGACTATTTGACGGTCACGGTTTTCTGGGGAGTGGTATGAAGCCACCGGTTTTGCAAGAACGATGATTTATGCCCATGTGTGTTCATTAAGAGAACAAATTCAGGATTTTCCATAGTAGCGGTCTATGTTGATGATATGAATATCATTGGGTCTCTTGATGAAATCAATGAGATGGTTAGCTACTTAAAATCCGAGTTTGAGATGAAAGACCTTGGTATGACTTGATTTTGTCTTGATTTGGAATTAGAACATCGAGTTAGTGGAATACTTATTCACCAGTCTATTTATGTCAAAAGATGCTCAGGCGATTTAACATGGACAAAACACACCTCTTAGTACACCAATGGTCGTTCGCAGTCTGGAACTCAATAAGGATATGTATCGTCTGAAAGATGATGATGAGGAGCAATTGGGAGTTGAGGTACCATACATTAGTGATATTAGAGCTTTATTGTATTTAGCTCAATGCACAAGACCAAATATTGTATTCTCTGTGAACTTGTTAACTCAGTTTAGCTTTGCACCTACACAACGTCATTGCAATGGTATAGAACACATCTTCAGGTACTTGAAGGGTTCCATAGAGTTGGGCTTGTTGTTTCCCTACAAAGAATACAAAGAGAAGCTTGAAATTCCCATAAAAGTGATGGTTGAATCACAACATACAAGTTCCAGGAATTTCGACCCGTCGAAGGAACTCGTCGACCTATCGAAGGTTGCACCCCGGATGGATTAGAACCGTTCATTTGACCCATCGAGTGAAATGTTCGACCCGTGGAACAATGATCCGGCTGAATGCATTGTACCCGAATTGAATGCAGTCTCTTACTCAGAGACACCTTGTGATGTCTTTATTGGTTTTTGCTGATGTTGGGTATCTCTCTGACCCACACAAAGGATGTTCCCAAACATGTTATGTATTCACCATGAGAAACACGGAGATTTCTTGAAGATCAACTAAACAAACCCTTGTTGCTACTTCCTGGAATCATTATGAGATTATTGCTGTATATGAAACGGTTAAGGAGTGTGTCTGGCTTAGGTCGATCGATCATACACCACATTTGAGGATCTAGTAGATTGCCATCCACTACAACATAAACTTGTATCTTTGAGAATAATGCGGCTTGCATTGAACAAATAAAGTTGGGATACATCAAGGGTGATCATACAAATCATATATCGCCTAAGTTCTTTTATAATCAGCAAAAACAACAGTTATTGAACATTCATGTGAATCAAGTTTGTTGGACAGATTATGTTGTAGACTCGTTTACCAAGTCATTGCCCAAAAACTATATTTGTAAATCATACGAGACGCATTAGAGTGCGGAGATTGTCTGAACTCCAAGATTGAGTTTCTAATATGGGGGAGTTCATTTAGTAGACATCAGGGGGAGTTTACAGGTGTTTAAGTACGTGGAAATGTTGTTTGGATTGAAGAATGCAGGGGCCACTTACCAGAGAGCTATGCACTTTCTTTTCCATGACCTTTTGGGTAAACCATGGAAGTTTACATAGATGACATGGTAGTTAAATCTAAGCAGAGAGCAAACCATGTCCATGACCTTCGCCGAGCGTTTAAAAGGATGAGGAGACACCAACTAAAGATGAATCTAGCCAAGTGCATCTTCGTTGTACAAGCAGGAAATTTCTTAGGGTTCTTAGTTCATTAATGAGGAATAGAATTTCCAGATGATAAGAAGGCAGCGGTAATCAACGCTTCCCCACCTAAGAACAAGAAGGAGCTTCAATGCCTGCTTGGGAAAATTAACTACCTACGTAGGTTTATTGCCAACACCACTAGAAAGACTTAACCTTTCTCACCGGTTCTTAAGTTGTAGGGTTAGAAAGAGTTTGTATGGGAGCCTGTTCATCAAGAGGCTTTTGATGCTATCAGGCGGTATCTTGCTAATCCACCAGTCTTGGTACCCCCAAGACCTAGAATGCCTCTTAAGCTATATATATCTGCAACAGACAACTCAATAAGCAGCTTATTAGCACAGGACGATGATGCTAAGGTGGAGCGAGCAATCTCCTACCTTAGTTGTACTTTAACAGACTGCGAGACCAGGTATTCACATATGGAGAAGCTTTGTCTTGCTCTTTATTTTTCAGGTTGTAAGATGAGGTATTACATGTTGTCCTTCACAACATGTGTCATCCCTCAAAATAATTTAATCCGCTATATGCTTTCTCGCCCTATACTTAGAGACCGTATTGGTAAGTGGATACTCACGTTGTCAGAATTTTTGCTACGGTATGTACCACAAAAAATAATCAAGGGCTAGGAAGTACTTGACTTTTTACGCACCACCCAATGCTTGAGACTCCAGATTTCAAAGAGCTAAACCTTGCTCAAATTTCAATAGCCTCGTGGTGGTTATACTTTGATGATTCCAATACCAACATGCTCGCAGGAGCACGCATTGCTTTGGTAAACCCCAATGGGGAAACCTTTACTTATACTTTTAGGTTAGACTTCCACTACACTAACAATGTAGCAAAATATGAAGCTCTGATCATCAGCTTGGAGATGTTGCTAGACTTGGAGGTGACCGACGTGCACATCATATGAGACTCATTATTGGTCATCCGATAGTTGGAAGCTACATTCAGAACATAAGTCATCTTGGAAGTATACGTTCAATGAGCCAGCAAACTGTTAGACCTATTCACATAGATATCTTTGGAGCACATTCCCAGGGAATGTAACCATGTAGCAAATGAACTAGATCAGTTGGCAACAAGAATTAGGCTAGGGGATGGAGTCAAAGAACGTATCTTGAAGGTTGAACGCCGTACCTTACCATCATTCATGGTTCGAAAAGAGGAAAATGATGAGTGGTGTGTAGCAGTCTTGGATCATATTGATAAAGATTGATGGCAACCGTTGATTGCATACCTAAAGGATCCTCATACAACTACGGATAAGCAGACTCAGTTCTTAGCTCTCAATTACGTGGTCAGAAACAATGAGTTACTTACGTAGGGTGAAGACGAGGTTGATTTGTTCTGTGTTTATGATAAGAAGGCTAAGAGGTTGCAACTAGAGGTTCACTTATGGGTCTGCGGAGCTCATCAAGCCGAACCCAAGATGCATTGGTTGCTGTGATAACATGACTATTACTAGCCAACTATCTTGAAGGATTGCATCTCATTCCCTAAGGGGTGTGAAGACTACCAGGCGCATAGACCAGTCCATCATATTCCAAATACTCATGCAGTAGATTATCAAGCCTTGGCCAACACATGGTTGGGCATTGGATCTGATCAGCATGATCCATCCTCACTCCTCGATGAATCACAAGTTCATCATAGTGGCCACCGATTTCTTTACCAAGTGGGTTGAGTCCAAATCATTAAAAGTGGCTTCAACGACAGTTATTAGGCAGTTCTTATACGATCACATTATCTGTCGATTCAAGATTCCAGAATGTTTTGTCTCAGACGGGGGGCCATCGTTCATGTCAAGAGAAGTTGAAGAGCTGATGAGAGACTTTGATATCCAATTTTTGTACTCTTCACTTTATTATGTCCAATCCAATAGACAAGTAGACGTGAGCAACAAACTTATATTGCACATCCTAAAGCGGATGCTCACTGACAACCCTCAACTATGGCATGAAGAACTGTTCAGCACATTGTGGGCTTATCGGACGTCAAAAAGGAATCTAACTGCCCTACACCATATGACCTTACGGTCAGTCATGATGTAATTCTGCCTTTGGAGATTAATACGCAGTCACTGCGTGTCATGGACCAACATCAAGCTCTCCAAGTGCAAGGCTGAATTACACCATCACCACCTCTCAAATTTTCATCTCATTGCTTCTAAATACGCTTAGTCCCTTTAGAAGGTATGTAGCTTCCACCTAAGGCTTCATCCACTCGAGATTTTGCAGGACTTACCGGGGATCAAAAAGTATAAACACAAAACCTTTACTTTGTAACTCTCCTTGTATATGTTTTGCTTCCATTGTGAAAAATACATGTTTATTTTGGTTTCATGCTATTTTTGAGTTCAATATATCTTCCATGTGTTTATGAGTTTTGAGTCTTTATTGCATGTTGTGTGTCTTGCTTAATGCTTTAGTTTAGGTCTTAAGATGAAACGCTTAGTCAATTGCTTTTTACCTTAAATCAATGAAGTCGAGATTAGGGTGTTTAGACGCGTAGTTGCACTGTAATTCAAAGTCATGGCATGTAATCCGGAACTAAAACCTGTAGATTTCATAGGTAATTGAATGAAATTATGTGTAATTGCAAGGTGTATAAAATAAGTCGATCACTTGTAGATAATTAATTATGACTTTATTTTTTGTCTAAAACATGGTTAGAATTTTAGGGGTCTTTTATGTGTTTGTTTGTCTATGAGTCAATGCATGTTAGGATTCTATAATTTCTTGCTATATGTTAGTTGTTTTTAGGTAGTAATCTAGAATATAATACTAAAATCAATTTTTATACACCCTTTATTTTCATAATTATTGTATGCGCCCTTCAATCCCTGGTGTGAAGGATCCATACTTGCTTTAAATACTACATCTATAGGGTTTTTAAATTGTATGCGTTATTGTTAAGTGTTTAATTTAATGTTTAATTTTAGCGATATCATGACCCCAAAAGAGGGCAAAGAAGTGTGTCCCACATAGGCTACTGCAATGCAGGAGATGGTGGGGAAGACGAATGTCTCATATACTTCTTCATTTTCATCATAAACTGCACCTGACCTCCAAGAGGTGTACTTGTTCTTTGACTGGAGTAGGGGAAGAGGGACACTTTGCACCAGACCAAATTGACAAGCAAAATAGTTAGGAGCATACAGTTCATACCCTTAAGCAGGTTCTGGGACTTTCAGGTTTGTACTGCTGATGGTAAGGATGAATAGAGATCTGGCTTCTGGGAACCATAAAAGAGATAGGCAGAATCCACTGGTTAGTTCCTGTGGAAATCGTCTGTCGAGGATGATGCGGGTCGTTTCTTCAGGAAATTAGTCCAACAAGTGGAAGAAATTGAAGAAGGTAAGGTAAGTGAGCGGGTCGAAGTAAGCGGGCTTAACAAGAGTCTGCCCCAGGAGCCAGTTTTCTTTGAGCGACCTTACTTTTGGATGGTGAAAGATTGGAAAGTAGGTTTGGAGCTATAAGTCTAGTATCCATAGTGGACCAGTGACCTTATACTTCAATGGATCTAAGGAGATCCACGCCATTCTTTAGTAGAGGTAGGCGAGGACAGATTGAGCTAGACCAATCTTGTTCCCATTATACATAGCTTCTTCCTTCGTGAGAGCAGATTTTGCCAACCCTCAAGCTTGCACTTTTTTGGCTTGGATAATCGACTTCCACCATCGTTTTAAGGCCTCAGACCTCTATCTTTCTTTGTGTTATCGTAGATCTTCAATAAGCTGTTGTCCTTGAGTTGTCCCTGAGCATTCCGTCCAAAAACCTGCAAAACAAAGTCTGTGCATAGTGTGGTACCGCGTAAAGACCTTCCGACGATCAAGTCAATAATGATATCCAAATAATAGTATATTTAGTTAAAGAGCGTTCTTATCTCTATCTCTTGAATGTCTCCCCGAGCTCTCTTTATATAGAGAAT
Source organism: Geum urbanum (assembly GCA_946800695.1). NCBI lineage: Eukaryota > Viridiplantae > Streptophyta > Magnoliopsida > Rosales > Rosaceae > Geum > Geum urbanum. The sequence continues at coordinate 39,895,587 of OX327007.1, read as the reverse complement.
GGATGAAGAGATGTCTTGCTTTCTTGAATAAGGAGATCGAGGTAGATCAAGAATATGATTCATTTTCTTATTCAGAACTAATTGGGTTTTCCCAATTATCACAAGCCCTTTAGCTAGTACCTCGGCCAAATTCGTGACCATATCCCGATAGGATTTCGGGATCCTCAAGGTCTAAGGATTCCTCATCCCTAGAGGACATGGTGTCTTATTGTTGCTGACGTTGAAGGAATATCCTTCTATCGCGGACCTTAAGGGAATGTCTTGTTGTCACAGACCTTGAGAGAATGCTTTGCTGTTATGGAGACCTTGAGGGATTAGATTGCTGAGACCCCACATCAGTGGACTCGTAATACTCTAGCTTTCAAGGATGGCCAAATTTGACACCCACAAGCTTGCTATAATCTTTTCCGAGGAGGTGTAGAAGACAAACTTGCAAAGCTAGTACTCTAGGAAGGCAATTCCACCTTTGTGACCTTCCACTCTCTTGTAATGGTTATGCCAAGCAGTGTAGGAGTGATCATGAGCTTTGCAGTCAGGGCAACCTTTGAGGTCATAGGAGAAATGATCTAAGTCACCGTGAGAGGATGAGGTGTTAGTGACTGACAATTTGATGATCGCGACCAAATTCAGCAGAGTAATGCTCATTTCCTCGCATGGGAATTTGAAGGTGTTTTGCTACTCGGGTCCCAGAAGCACATGGCGGCGCTCTATTCTTCCGACGGGGAGAGAGAAGCATAACTTTAACAAGGGAACAATTTTGGATTTTTTCCATCTGGTGGCGTCCGTCTTGCCGCGAGTTTTATGCCACGTGAGGTCATTCTTATGGATGGTGGACCACTTTCCTAATTTACAATTGGTTTCCTTGTCGAAAAATGAGCAGCTGGCGGTAGACAGTGACCTGAAGGGTTTTGAGCTGATATGGGTGAAGGGCTGATTTGACCAGGGGATTGAGACGAGCAGTGTCGTTTTCCTCTAGACGAATCGAGATGGATGCACTTGGACTTCTTCGCTCGATCACGGTGCGTGCCCGCTTTGCAAATTTTGGGCATTCTCTTCGTTAAGAGCTGGGTCTAGCTAAGTTTTGTGAGGGGCCATTTTCTGGGTTCTAAATTAAAAGTCTGAAGCTTCGCAAGGAAGTTTTGAATTTGCAAGAAGGTCAGTAAGAGAAGATGAACAAGGGATTTGGGTTTGTGTAAACCACAGACGATCGCATAACCTTAAGAAAGCATTATGTCACGGGGCACGACTTTTTAGAAGAGTACTTGAAAAACATAAGCGAGGTTAGTGCTACCGTTGGAAGGGGGAGTGACACGTCGTATCAACAAAAGACCTCTTCAATTGCGTCTGGGCCTGATCTCGAGGTCTGGGAGGTAATGTTTAGGCCCTAAATAACATTTTAATTATTTAGTTCATATTAAAGCCTACGAGAGCCGATTCTTGCAGCCCACTTATAAAATTGTTCCTGAATCTAGAAGAAAATCTAAAGCCAGCGAGAATTCTAATCAAATAAGGAATATGTGGTCAATTAGATTTGATATATTCAAGATGCGTTGAATATTTTAGATTTCTTGCTTGGTATAAATTTATGATCGGATTGGGAACGTGCTAGTATAAATAAAAGGATTCAAGGAGGATTCTGGACATCTACACACACACAAGTAAATTTGCTCTCGACAAACAAACTCTCTCTTACGAGAAACAATTGACAACGGCAAACTACGAGTTTTCACCAGACAAGGCATGACAAATTTGGCAGTTTACTCTTATCAAACGACGACGATCAAAGAAGGTTTCGCCAGACAGGGTGTGAAGGTTCTGGCGGGAGACAGAGTCACAAAAAATCTGTGTTCTCAACACAAGACAAAAAGATTGCTCTACTTTGTACCGGACAGGGTGTACGAAGTATTAATTTTTTTGGCTTTTGATTGAGACACAAACTCAAGTCCTAACTAGTTAGGTAAAAGTCTTAAGTCACTTAGGCAAAAAGAACTCATTGAGAGAGGTTGGTGCTCTCCTCGCTTCAATCGCTTGTGTAGAATCAAGTTCAACGACGCGATGTAAATCAACATCTTACATTCGACAGTGGCACTCTAAGTACGCATAAAAGACACAGTTTATAATTACGTAATACATCTCTGCTGGAAAACTAAGCCAAACACCTTGAATTGAGCTTTGAAAGGTGTAGGTGGTTCTTTGCCTCGTTGGCTTGAATACTTAATTATTTATGATGTTATGATTAGTTCTAAGCTTACGTTTACTTGGAGCTCTAGAATCCCATCAATTTTTCATTCATGTGAGCTTAATTTCTAAGAAAGAAAGATTTGGATTTGATCTTTCGATTGCTACTTTTCCTTCTTAAGTTAATGTGTTTCTCTTCCACTACTACTAAAGCAGAATTATCTACTGCATGCTAGCAATCATCTACTGAAATGTATGTATCCATTGTGCTTAAACAAGTTGTGTATTTTAGCAGATTATCTTATGTTGGTACTTGAAACCGCGAGGGGTTATAAGTAGTCACACGAAGATAATCCCTTTCTTTCTCTTCAAGTAAAATCTTGCTCTCGAGACCATATACTGCGGCTCTATCAACCACTCTTGCTGCAAAGATAAGCACGTGTTGAGGAGATACCAAGTGTGTCGGCCTTCAACCCTTCGATATCTAAGTTATTAATGAGTAATAGATTTATCAAAGTAATATTGTGAATGTAATGAAAGCGTACCATTTAATGTTGAGCTACTGCGGTTATATAGGTAGTTAGGGATGGAACCTTGTTATCATTCTCAATGGTGGGACAAACTCACTCACCTTTCTATTGCAAGTCCTCTGGAGACACCTTCAGTAGGCACCTGTGTGGTGTACAGACCGCGTATGACGAAACTCTAGTCATGACTTATGTTGGTCTTACTGCTGTCATCATGCTCATGTGGTGGTGTGGCTAACTTAGGCCATGATTTTTGGTTAAGTATGTACATAAAGTGAGTTTTTATGGAGGTATATGTGCAAGTTCCCCAACTCGCTTAGCCAAGGAGATCAATCTTGGCTGAGGAGTTGCGAAACTAAATATCGGCGAACATACGTACGTACTTACCGCTTTAACTTTTCCTTTCGCTGAGTATGGACCCCACAGTCCCCCCACTCCGCAGTCAAGGTTGATCCACAACAGAATTTTGCACCTGTATTTAACAAATTTTTTGTAATTAGTGACAGCGGAAACGACAAGTAGCGAGCTTGTCATCCCCCCCCCCCCCCACAGGCGATCCCACAGTGTTCCCGCGTGGAGGCCCTCTACTAGTGTACTCTCACGTATCGCCTAATAGGGGGTGGTGACATGCGGCAATCAAAAGATTTTAGTCTCATAAAAATAATAAAGTGAGTGACAGCATGTTTTCGCTTCCGCTAGTATACTCCTTCATAATTGTAGCGGGAAGTATCGCTCTCAAATGGGCATGAAGTCATTTCGAGGTTCATCCAGGAGACAAACAGGTTCGATTTGCACACACTGTAGCCACTTTCCTGATATCGATGTACTTTCTGTAACTTCCGGTAAAGAGACACAAGTCGCTGCATCGCTTGCATTTATCCGGACGGGGTATTCTTTCATATCTCCCATCCTGACCCTTCCTATCGGCTGGTGTTTGCTGCATCGATAGTGGCGCGCCCTGTAGTGGGAACTCGATATCGAAACAATGAGGCCCTCGAGAGTTGCACATGCACGACTTATTGCAGTTGCGGATCAACAATTTAAAATAAGCAGCAAATATCTTATGCCTCCGAGCGATAGCGCTATTTGCGAGCCCTTTAGTGTGTCTAGCGCCTTTAGGTGGATCATAGTCTGCTAAGATATTGTTTGTGTTTTAAGCGGGTGACCCCTAACATACGTTTGTTGCAATAATGCGGTGTTTTAAGTTAGCAGTGTCTGACGAGCGCATGTGTGCTCTTGGGGTTAGTGATGGTAACTTCAACCTTAAATGGCGTTGAACACCATTGCAACACGGTTTAGTCTACCATGTCTAGGGTACTTCAAACGTCTCATCTTAGGTTTTGTGTGCAATGATGGCGCTTTGAAGGTTATGCGCATTTATCGAGATGGTTCTTATCGTATCATACTTAATATAGTTTCGAGGTGGTGTGACACGTGTTTTGATCGCAGCGGTTTAAGTATCATTTTGAACAGCTGCGATGTTCGAACGATTTCAAGGTATTTAAACTTAGTTTCTTCTCTGGTTTCCTTCACTTTGCTCAAACTTTTACTTTAGTCTCTGAAACTCTTTGAAACTCTCTTTTCTCCTTGCTGTTCATTGCTACCCTCCGTCGTTTCTGTCATTTTTAACTACAAGCCGTCGATTTCACTTCTCCGATCAGCCTTGGTAATCCATCTTGGCATGCCTCCTTTTCTTTCTCGTCTTCTTTGGTTTACACGCTGGTTTCTGTGTGTGGTTGCTTTTAGTTTTCTTTGTTTGTTGTCATTGGTTGGATCTGGTTACATTGTTTGTCATTTTTTTGTGACAATGTGGCAAGGCTTCACCATTGTCGCCATGCTCAAGGCTCTCACTGGGTCTGGGAGAAGATCACCAGGATCGTGCCTGGGCCTAAGCTCAGTGGATTTGGGCTTTCTGCTTTTAGGTTTTTCTAGTTATTTTTTTTTATTTCGCGTTTGCACATGTTATTCTTGACTAGGGTAGAGTTTGTATTAAGCTTAGTCACTATCGTGTGTGGGGTGTACAATGAGAAAGTGGAAACCTCTCGCGCGGTTACCCGTATTAGCTAATTAACGGTATGGACCTCTGTAGGTTATCTCATAGAGCCCATAGTAATTTCCACCGAGTCTAGTAGCTCTACTAGCTCAGTTTCCATCTCTGAGATACGTTGTTAGGTAGGCCGACCGCGGCGTGGGAGGCCAAAAGGGGCCAAAAGTGGGTTAACGTTATTCGTACCCTCGCATGTAAGATGAAGCCTACAGCAGGTAAAGAAGCAGCCTCATCCCCCCATCTTCGCCTACCTCCAAGAACGATGCCAAGGGGATCCTCATAGGAGTTCATCGCCCCTGGTTACTTCTGAACGGGTAAGCGGTTAAGGAATCGCATAAATTGATGACCTATACTAAGATATAGCAGCTTCGGTGGAAGTATCGCATTTCTTAGTGCGTGATACTACGTCCTCTAGGGAAGGGAAAGTCTTTTACTAACCTTGCAGAGGGATTCATCACCATCAACAAGGCTCACTTGAAGCTGGGCTTAAGCTACCGCTACATCCCTTCCATCAGCATTCCTTCAGCACCCTCCAAAAGTCCTTGCCGGATTAGGCCTCCGCCCGAAAGTGCAATGGACACGGTCGGGGAGGAGTAAGACACAAGTTCTCGCAAGAGGTCTCTGAAGATGAAGGAGCCTTATACCACCCTTGCGGTGGCTACAACTACCAGCATCTCAGGTTTAACTGAGAAAAGCTCTCCACCATCAGACGTCGCACCCAAGGAGAGGGAGAATTCAGTGATGGTCAAGAAGCCGCAACACATGGAGAGAGATAAGGAGAAATCCATGGTTGCCTCCTCTGCGGGTGTGGTGTCGGTTGACAACTCCAGCTCAATCAAGCATGAGATGGCTACTGTGGATGTGCCCAAACCTCAGATGCCCTTATTGGAGAAGATTACAGGGCTCCTACCCACTACCATCGTCGAAAAGGTGGATGATGCGGTGGAAGAATCGGTCTTGAGGTCTATGGCCTCCTCGATGCAACTACTTTGCCACCGACACAAACAATAGAGCGCGACCAGCGAGAGTGAGCTCACGCACATTCAGGATGCACTGGCTGAAAGGGAGAAAGAGTTGAACGAGGCATGAGAGACTTGGCTTACTCTCTCCACCAAGTTTCACAAGCTGGAGAAGGAGATAGAGAAGACACCCGCTCTCCTTAAGGTGGAGCAAAGCCGCAACAAGGACCTTAAGAGTCGCAGCTTTCCTTGACTATGATCGCGGAGGAGCAGGATAATGCTGGAATGACGATAGTGTCCTTGAAGAGCCAACTCAAGGAGTTAGAGGAGCGGCGTGAACAAGAACTTTAGGACACGGTGAAGGACTATAAGAAGGGAACGGAGCTCAAGTAGTTTGTCAAGGAGGAGTATCGGAAGGGTGGCCGAGACATGATTGCTCTCTACAAGGAGAAGGGTTGGATGAATGAGAAAGTTTGACGAAGACTCCTGACGCCTTACTAAGGAGAGAGAGCGAAATGTCACACCCCGCCAACATTCCAAGGATTGCCTTGAGCATTCGCAAGGGAAGCATGGCTCAAGGATAGGGTTTGAACACTCTAGAAACACCCAAGGGCAGCTAGAGGCACCTAGAGGGGGCTGCCGGAAGCATACGGGGGCTGTCAGAAGCACCCGGAGGCAGCCGAGTACCAGCCAAGGGGCTGCCTGGCGCAATAGGAGGCAGCCAGGTGCCACCCGGGTGGCTGCCAGAGGCACCCGGGGGCTGCCAGAAGCACCCAGGAGGGCCTGGAAGGTGCTAGAAGGGTGCGGAACAGCAGAGACAGTTCCGGAAAGGTCCGGAACAGCGGGGTTAGTTCCGGAGGGGTCCGGAACAGCGTGGTACAATCCGGAAGGGTCCGAAATGGTACGGAGACACCCGGAACACTACGGAAGGTTCCGGAAGGCCGTGGAAGGCCTTAGAAGGTTGCGGAAGGTTGCGGAAGTCTCCGGAAGACTCGGGAAGTATCAAGAGAGGTCTTGAACTCTCTAGAACCTTAGAGAGGCTCATGGATCAAGGTCACTCCGGAGACCTCTAGAAGCGTCAAGGGACATCTTGGAGTTATCTAGATAGGTCTAGAACTCCCTATATTTGTATATGTGCTAGATTAGTCTAGAAACACATAGGCTTGGAGGTGGAGACTATAAATAGGGAACCTCCCCTCCCATTTGAGATTAGATTGGAGAATAGAAAGATTAGAAAGAAGTAGTGAGAAGAAGAGTAAGGAACTCTAGGAACTCACCTTTGTAAAGCTTTCTTTAGCAATACAAGTCTTCTTTCAAAGCTCTTCTCCCTTCGATCTTTCGGTTGTTCTAGCCAAGCGTTGGCGACAGTTAGGCTGACTTAGCATAAGGGGAGTGCTAAGGCCGCACGAGTGCTAGCAGAAAAGTAAGCTCGTGACAGTTGGTATCAGAGCCGAAATTCTTTCGGAGCCTCAATCAAAGATGGTGAAGCAAACAGCGAGCAAAGGTGCATCGCTTGACATTACCAAAGGTGCGTCGGGGTCCAGCCCTTCCGATGTGGTGACGCAAGAGGGAGTTCGCGAAGAGCTTGCCAACCCAAAGAGGTCTACAAAAGACATGCTTTCTTCTCTCGACTCACGCCTAGCTCAGGTGGAGGATGCCGTGAGTGGCATGGGGGCCCAGGTGGAGGACCTAAGCCAACAAGTGGAGGGCTTAGAGGCGGAGGATATCGCCATCCACACTGCGATCAAGGGGATGCTAGTCCAATTGGAGGAGACCTTGCGTGGCGAGATGGGGAAGATTCGCGAGGAGTTCATGGGGGAACTCGCAAGGATGCGTCAAGTCCACGAGAAGGAGTCAAATAGCACGCTTGCACGCATGGAGGAGATGCATGGGGACTTGACCCTATGCAAGCGCGTATTGGCATCGACGGGGACAAGCACTAGTGGTATGGGGGAGGCTAGGCACGTGGAGGTGCCAAAGCCAAACAGTTTCGGAGGTTCGCGCAACGCTCGTGAAGTGGACAACTTCTTATGGGGGCTAGATCAATACTTTGGAGCCGTAGGAATCAACGAGGAGGATGCCAAGATTCGGGCAGCGGCTATCTACCTCACCGACACAACCATGTTGTGGTGGAGGCGAAGGCGAGGAGACATTGAAAAAGGTACGTGCACCATCTCTACCTTTGATGAATTTAAGAAGGATCTTAAGAGGCAATTCTATCCCGAGAATGCCGAGGACGAGGCAAGAGCTCGATTGCGAAGGCTCAAGCACTCGGGGTCGATTGGTGAGTATGTCAAGGATTTCACCAATCTAGTGCTTGAGATCCCCGACATGACCGACAAGGATGCTCTCTTCAATTTCATGGATGGTCTCCAAGCATGGGCCAAGGCCGAGTTAAGGCGACGTGGGGTGCAAGACCTTGCTACCGCCATAGCTGTGGCCGAAAGCCTAATCGACTACACTAGTCGAGAGGAGACTAGCAGCCAGCCGAGGGAGGAAGAGAGTATTCATGTCAAGGGTGGGGGAGACAGAGGCCTACGTGAGAGGAACGGAGGCCCACGCAGGGACGAGTTCCGGCAAAACAACCACTCGGGACGGAGATTGGACAAGGGCAAACAAAGGGACACGAGGAGCTTGGGGAAGCTCAATGACAATCGTTGTTTCCTTTGTGACGGTCCACATTGGGCGAGGGACTTCCCAAAGAAGAATGCGTTGAGCGCAATTCTAGGGACCCGTCAAAGTGATATGGAGGCCAAGGGTGGCCACGAGGATGCACGTATGGGGGCTATACAGCTGCTGAATGTGATCGAATCCACTCCTACGGATGAAGGTAAAGGATTACACTTTGTCGACATCACTATAAAGGGAAAGCCAACGGTGGCGATGATCGACACAGATGCATCCCACAACTTCATGTCCATTGAGGAGGCCCAAAGGTTGGGACTTAAGGGCAACGATGGAGGAGACTTCATGAAGGCGATCAATTCACCAGCTCAGCCAACTCTAGGGAGAGTTCGAGGAGTCAAGACAAGCATGGGGGCTTGGCATGGGAAATTAGACTTCTCGATAGTGCCCATGGATGACTACAAAGTTGTCTTGGGGATGGAGTTCCATGATCGGGTCAAGGCGATTCTGATACCGTTCGCCAAAAGCATGTTCATCATGGACGGCGACAGGGTTTGTGTAGTGCCAACCAAAGTTACCAAGCAAGGCGCGAAGGTGTTATCGGCATTACAACTCGTGAAGGAACCAGCTAGGGAGGCTACGCATCGGGTGATAACAAAGGTCGTGGACAAAGTGCTCGCGGATAGAGTCACTTATCGCCTGGGGAGGCGAAGCCACAGGGAGTACCTTATCAAGTGGAGAGGTCTACCCGACACAAAAGCCAGCTGGGAGTCCGAAGACGTATTGTGGCGATTCAAGGACGAGGTCCGACGCTACAATGGGGAAGCCGCGATGAGGGCATCGCGAGATCGGGTGGGGGAGAATGTCACACCCCGCCAACATTCCAAGGATTGCCTTGAGCATTCGCAAGGGAAGCATAGCTCAAGGATAGGGTTGGAACACTCTAGAAACACCCAAGGGCAGCTAGAGGCACCCAGAGGGGGCTGCCGGAAGCATACGGGGGCTGTCAGAAGCACCCGGAGGCAGCCGAGTACCAGCCAGGGGGCTGCCTGGCGCAATAGGAGGCAGCCAGGTGCCACCCGGGTGGCTGCCAGAGGCACCCGGGGGCTTCCAGAAGCACCCGAGGGGGCTGCCAGAAGCACCCAGGAGGGCCTGGAAGGTGCTAGAAGGGTGCGGAACAGCAGAGATAGTTCCGGAAAGGTCTGGAACATCGGGGTTAGTTCCGGAGGGGTCCGGAACAGCGTGGTACAATCCGGAAGGGTCCGAAATGGTACGGAGACACCCGGAACACTACGGAAGGTTCCGGAAGGCCGTGGAAGGCCTTAGAAGGTTGCGGAAGGTTGCGGAAGTCTCCGGAAGACTCGGGAAGTATCAAGAGAGGTCTTGAACTCTCTAGAACCTTAGAGAGGCTCATGGATCAAGGTCACTCCGGAGACCTCTAGAAGCGTCAAGGGACATCTTGGAGTTATCTAGATAGGTCTATAACTCCCTATATTTGTATATGTGCTAGATTAGTCTAGAAACACATAGGCTTGGAGGTGGAGACTATAAATAGGGAACCTCCCCTCCCATTTGAGATTAGATTGGAGAATAGAAAGATTAGAAAGAAGTAGTGAGAAGAAGAGTAAGGAACTCTAGGAACTCACCTTTGTAAAGCTTTCTTTAGCAATACAAGTCTTCTTTCAAAGCTCTTCTCCCTTCGATCTTTCGGTTGTTCTAGCCAAGCGTTGGCGACAGTTAGGCTGACTTAGCATAAGGGGAGTGCTAAGGCCGCACGAGTGCTAGCAGAAAAGTAAGCTCGTGACAGAAAGGCCAAGAAACTACGGGACCGGCTAAAGAAATAAGAAGAAGAGGAAGCAGTTGAGGTTGTTGCCATGAGAATTCCCAGCTGGGGTTGTCGCTCGGTGGCAATCCTTCACTGACTTCTTCAATGAGTCATGTTTGCAAAAAATGACGTTCACCGCGGATCCCATGTCTACGAGAACTCTTCACATGTTGCATTGGTCTACCACCACGTTGATGAGGGATAGTCCTCGCTGATGTTGGGCCTCCCCTGGTCCTCGAACTCATAGAAGGTGATTTATCCCCAACTAGGCTTGCTCATTTTTTTCGGTCCTAGCGTAGGCTAAACACCTCCTGCTCGACCCTCCAGTCAGGCTTCAGTCCTCCTCCCGTGATTGCGTTGATACGTCGGAGCTCGGCGATGCCCTCAGATTGTCGTGGCTCACAACCCATTATATACTGCTTCAACTTACCATCCATGAGGTGCATCTTGACTAGAGCCTTCACGCTGTTGCATTTCTCTGTGGCATGAGATTTGTTGATGTGATACTCACACCAATTACATGTGGGGCGCAGCGGAGTCACACGCTCGTGATTCTTCTATTCAGGGAACAAGGTAAGGTTATCAATGTCGATGTCTGTATCACTCATGGTGAGCACATTGAACAACTGTTATACATGGCGTGGGCAGGTAGCCTCATGCCTCGGCTGCTCATGTCACTCTTCCTTCTGTCTCTTGTCACCGCCCCATAATTGTTGTCATCGCCACCATGGTTATTTCGGTTTACCCGGCTCCTACTGAGGTGACCATTATTTTTTCCCTGGGGTTGCCCCTGCTGCCCGTGACATTCCCCGTATTTGTATGACTCCCACGACACACGTTGGCTACTGCGATGGGCGGACCTTTTTAATTACAGGGTTGGGACCTGCACGGGGTGGCAGTTATATTAGAGAATATGTTTACATATTGTCTTAGCAATATGTTTGTGCCAAAAACGTCTACGATTCTAGTTGGTTGTGCAAGGTGACGATGTCCAACAACTTCTCATAGCTATCGGCGGGGTTCTCATTGAGCTTCCAGGTAAGTGACCCAGGCTAAAGTGCCACTCTGAGACAACAAAATGCCGACTTCTCAGAGACATCCCCGCAGTTTGAGGTAGCGGTATTCCATCTGGCGAGGAAAGAAGATAACCCCTCCAACTTTTTCTGCTTGATCAGTTGCAGTTGACTGAATGTGACAAAGCGGCTGGCGGTGATGAACCTCTTGAGGAATGCCTGAGCGAGCTCTGGGGACGAGTTGATAGAACGGGGTGGCATGCTGAAAAACCAACTCTGAGCATCCTCGGCCAGCGTGTCCTAGAATAGGTAGCAGTATGTTGCGTCATCGTACCTTCGCCATGTGGTTGCTGAGATAAACATGTCAGTGTGCAAGGACGGATATGTCTTGCCTTTGTACTGATCCATCTTAACCTTTGTTGCTCGGTGCCTCCCTAGTGCCATGATTTCGGCCGAGAAAGGCTCAACTCGTATAGACGGCAGGGAGTGGTTTAGATAATTCTCTTTAGGCTTGATTTGTTGACAATTACTTCTTCCATCCCAACAAGCCGCTCTACAACCCCATCACCGCTTTTGATGACCGCAGATGCTTGCTGTATATACGCAGAGGTGAATGTAAGGTTGATGAGTATATTCTCAAGACTGGCTTTACTGTAACATCTTTAGCTACATAAATCCTTGAAGTGAGTTTGCTGTGAAAAAAATCAAACACGGGCTTTGGTCTTCAACAGTTTGAAATGATTAGAAGAGAGCCGATCCTGAGATATTCAGGCGCAAAATATAAGATCAGACCCTTTATATATATAAATATATATATATACATAGATTTTCAAATGCGGACGTACACAAATTGCAGATAGTAAAGATTTAATTATTTTGATAATCTCACATTTGATTTCAACAATTTAAACTATTGATTTTATAGATATCCTTTTAAGGAGTAGACCTACAAAATTTCAGCCAATTTTGTAATCATCTGGCTATCTAAAATGGTGAAACATTACGAACAAATAAAGAGCGTCGGATAAATGCTGATAATATATATATGACAAATCAAATGGCCAAATGATTTCCGATTCAACTCAAATTTTGTAGGTGATTTAATTGAAGTAGTATCTATAGCATGAGTGGTCTTGATTGTCAAGATTTGATGTCTAAGTGAGGTCAAACGGAAAAATTCACACCGTGCAGATATCCTTAGCTGAAAAGGACTGTATAAATATATATATATATATATCATATAAGAATGTTCTTAACATAAGAATGGTACAGACATTTGAATTCAGTAAGATGTCCTTAGCAGAGAAGGATTGTGTATATATACATATATAGTATAAACTCTCGCTCAAACAGCTATAGTTTTGAGTGTTAGTTTAGTGTAAACCACGATATAGTATCAATTGTTTTATAAATGTTTCAATATCCTGATTCACAGCTGAAAAGTAGTAATTCTAGGTGCTAAGATGTACATATATCTCTATAAACACTCACTTTACGTACGTACTTGACCGATAATCACAGTCTAAGTTAACCACACCACCTACATGAGCATGACGACAACAATGAAACTAACCGAAGTCGTGACTAGAGTTCCATCATACACGGTCTTTACACCACACATGTGCATGTCGAAGGTGTCTCAAGAAGACTTGCAACAGAAAGGTAAGTGAGTTTGTCCCACATTGAGAATGATAACAAGGTTCCATCCCCAACTACTTATATAACTGCGGAAGCTCAGCATAAAATGCTACGCTTTCATAACTTTCACACTGTTACTCTGTTAAATCTATTACTTGTAACTAACTTAGGCATCAAAGCGTTGAAGGTCGGCACACCCGATCTCTCTTTAATGCGTGCTTATCTTAGCAACAAGAGCGGTTGACAGAGTCGTTGTAGAATGTTGCGAGAGCAAGAGTTTACTTGAAGAGAAAGAAAGGGATTATCTTTGTGTGACTACTTAAGACCCCTCACGGATTCAAGTACGAACATTGGCACCGTCTGTAGGAAACCATATAAAAAGTTCATCACGTAGCATAACGAACTAAAAGAGTCTACAAGAGTCAGTCATGGAGTCATTAACGCAGCTACCCTAGCAACGCAACCTCCGCAAGGAGAGCCAGACATTATCGATGTCAAGCCGGCAACAACTGCGGGTGTCGAAAACGAGCATGTTCTCGCTACTCAGCAACCCGAAAAAGAGTCGGCGCTTGACGGTATCTTGGTGAAAGAGCAAGCGCGGATTGAAAGGGAGCGGTAGGTAGCTGACCTCGAGCACAAGTACCAGATAATGATGGAAAAGTGCATAGAGTTCTAAATGTCCCAGGATTTCGAGCATCAATAGTACTTGATAACCGAAGAGTGGCTGAGGGAAGTAGATAAGCGACACTCCCACTCAGAGGCTATAGAAGAATCGACTGACATGGTTAGCCAGCGAGGGAAATGTATGTCAGAGCACCACTACGTCCTATAGATTAATGGAGTATGGGACCTCCGCCACCTCCTCAGCGCATGCAGTGTAACCTCTATCCGGAGATGCGTGAGGTAGCACGAGGGCAGCTCGAGCCACCACACTTTCCTGCCCTCAAAGTTTCCAGGTCTAATTTCACAAGTAGGAAAATATTCACAAGAGCTGCTCAACAACATAATCCCTTTTTTAGATGTGTCAATGACAATTGGTTTAAGAGGTTATCGTATGTTGTGGATTCTAGTGTTGTGATTATCGACCCTTGTGTTGCGCTAGGTTTTTCTCTGAGACAATTCCCTACTCGAACAGAACTCATTTTGTGATTTTTGGACCAAACTGGGAGAAGAAGATGGGAGACATATTTGTAACTGAATTATAACGCAAAATTATATTGCTTATTACACATCCACGTACAAAACATTCGTGTTAGACACTTTATGAATGAAATAACTAGGGCTTTGCAGAGAGAGATATTAAGGGTATGTTTGTTACACCTTCTTGGACTCCTTATATAAGAGATATTATATTTTTTACATTAGGGTGTGTTAAACAAGGGGGTTTGAGCTCTTTGTATACTTGGACTCATTATATAAGAAATAATATATTTATTATATTAAGGGGTGTTATATAAGGAGTAAATTTTTGGATTTCTTGTATAAAAAAATCAAAATAATGCTTTAATCTCTTTAAGGGGCTTACATAAGCTCATTTAAAATAATATCTTGTAACACCAAACATGAGATTAAATTATTTTTATAATTAGATAATTACATATAAGGTCATTTAGAGACCCTACATTACACATAAGGTTATTTAAACTTTTTATCCTAATTAAGGTCACTTTCTTTAATTCATATTTTCTGTCTTTCCAATTTTGCCCTTTTATATTTACTTTGAAGATCATTTATATTTTTATCTTAATTAAGGTCATTTTTTTATCCATATTTTGTCTTTCAAATTTTGCCTCTTTATATTAACTTTTCATGTCATTTTATATTTTTTTATCCTAATTAAGGTCACTTTTTTTTATCCATATTTTTTATGCATAAAGTTCCAATAAAGTAGTATTATCCAACAACTAGAGTAGTACTTTCTGAAAACTACAGTAGTACTTTCAACAAAATTTTAGTTAGAATGCATAAAGTCCCAGTAGAGTAGTACTATCCAACGACTAGAGTAGTACTTTCTGAAAACTACAGTAGTACTTTCAACAAAGTTTTAGTTAGAATGCATAAGTTCCAGTAGAGTAGTACTATCCAACAACTAGAGTAGTATTTTCTGAAAACTACAGTAGTACTTTTAACAAATTGTTGTAGTGTTTTTCATGAAACTGCCAATTGGTATTTTTTGCAACGTCCTCACTGTTTTTGGAGGCAATTTTTTATGAAGTTCACCAATGACTTTGCAAAAGTCTCTTAATGTCGATCTTATTTGGACTTTGGGTTTCTTTAAGGTCTTCCATTTGTGCCATTTCTGCAAAACAATAAAATAGACCATCAAAACTACTTACATCAATTCTACATACTACTACAGAGCACACTACATACTATGCACAGCCAACACTGCAAACTACTACATAGGACACTACATACTACTCACAGACAACATTACAAACTACTACAGAGCACACTACATACTACTCACAAAAAACATTACAAATTACTACAGAGCACACTACAAACTACTACAAAGCATACTACAAACTACTACACAGCGGACTACATACTACTCACAGACAACACTACAAACTACTACAGAGCACACTACAAACTACTACAAAACACACTGCAAACTACTACAGAGCGGACTACATACTACTCACATACAATACTGCAAACTACTACAGAGCACACTACAGTCTATACATACTACTACAGAGTAACATATGTACTACCACAGATTATTATAGACACTACTACGTGCGTAACAACCAAAACACAACAATCTGCCTAACAACCAAAGCACACTACAGTCTGTACATACTACTACAGAGTAACATATGTACTACCACAGATTATTATAGACACTACTACGTACGTAACAACCAAAACACAACAATCTGCTTAACAACCAAAGCACACTTCTACATACAAATAGATCTCCAACGCTCAGAGAGAGGGAGAGGGAGAGGGAGAGGGAGAGGGAGAGAGAGAGAGAGAGAGAGAGAGAGCAAACCTATAAATCGAGCCGGCAGCGTCCGAGGCTGCTGCTTTGCCAACGACGAGTGGCGAGGCTGCTGCTTTGCGCAAAGTTGTAGGCGGCAAGTGGCGAGGCTGCTGCTTTGTTGGCGACGGAGGTGTGCAGTTGAGGTTGTTGGGTGCGACGCCGAGGAGGGAGAGTGTTCATGATTTGATTTTGGGATGGAGCTCTGCTAGGGCATGATTTGATTTGGAGAATTTGGGTTTGATTTTGGTCTGAAATCAGAGAGAGAGAGAGAGAGAGAGAGAGCAGGTTCATATAGATGGTATTAAACGTAAATAAATTGAATGTAAGAGTTTTTTGTTAAATCAGGTGACCTTATTTGAGTTAAAAATACCATATAACCTTATACATAAGTAATCTTATGTAAATGACCTTATGTATAATTTACCATTTTATAATATGTTAAGAATTTTAATGTAATAATGTGTAATAAGTATGTTTTTAAGAGTTTACATAGACTCATTTAAAATCAAATATGGGATTAAACTATTTTTATAATAAGATAAAATTATAATACAAGAGAATGTAAAGTCTAATACGAGGACTCTACAGTCGTCGCCACTTCGCTTTTTGATGGTACAAAGTGGGACATCTTTGTAGTGGTTGACCCTGCTGACCCCGTTGCAAAAGGCTTGGTCGCCTCGCGCGGCACAATTGTGCTACCACAGGGTTGCTCCTTCGTTTCAAACGAGACGAGGGATTGCTACGATCATTTGTCACGAGGCATATATGTACGTACTAACTGGATCTTTCTTTATGTACATTATGTAAGTTATTCATGTACTTATGTCTTTGTAATAATGCTGCAGCCTACGTACTAGCTAGCTACTAGCTAGCTTGTTTATTTAGAATTTTGCATATAATTAGGTATCAAGTTATCAACTGATCAAATAAAATAACGTGATAAGATTTTAAATATACAATAGAACTTCGATAACTTAATATTCGATTAATTAATAATTTTATTAAAATAATATTTTTTATCGGTTGCAACTTGGGAACAACTTGCTAAATTAATAATTCACAAAATTTATAAGATAATAAAAATTCAAGAATTTATACAGACCTCATGCAATATATAAGTTAATAATCACTACCACATAACTTTTCATAGTCGACGACTTAGAGAAACAAAGGCCGACGATTTTTGAAGTCGTCGGATATAGTGTACTATAGCCGACGACAACACCAAAAATCGTCGGCTATACTCATTACTAACGCTTTATAGCCTACATGACTATAGTCGACGATTTTAGCCTACAGGACTATAGCCGACGATTTTTACGAAGTCATCGGGTATAATATATAACCCCTGTAGGCTATAAATAGTTGGCTATAGAGTATAGCCGACGATTTTATTGCAAAAATCGTCGGCAATAGTACTATAGCCGACGATTTTTGGTGTTGTCGTCGGCTATAGTACACTATAACCGACGACTTCAAAAATAGTCGGCCTTTGTTTCTCTAAGTCGTCGGTTATAAGAAGTTATGTGGTAGCTAGTGAATGTCTTAATACATAGAATTAATTATTTATTTATGATGACTTCATGAAAAATGACTCAATTGTGACTTATTACTTTTTGTAATTGATACTACCTTGAATCTCATTTTGGACTTTTCTTAATATGTTATAAATTTCTGGTGTTGTCTTCTCATAATATATTTAATAATGTATAGATAATCAATTGAAAAATGATGTACATTGAACACCTATAAATTAATAAATTATTAATAAACAAATAAAATAATAAATTATTAATTTATCGATGATTTAATATCTTGATAAATTAATAAATTAATAAATTTTACCGATTTCGAAGTTATTAATTTATAGAGATTTAAGTGTATAAATTATGCTTGTGCTGTGTGTACTGTTTGAACACATATAGGTTGCGGGCACATCGTGGCTCGGCATGCAACACAAGAATTAACAAACCCCATGTTACATCTGAACCTTTTGCGAGATGCGCTTCATCAAATACTCGGAAATGGCTCTAACAAATTACGTTTTTCCAAAGTTGTCCACATATTTGTTCAGTCGTTCCCAAACGTATGTACATATTAACCATCGTTATCACATTAATTGTAGCTAGTGCTGATCATGATGTCTTTGTTGATATGTAGGATAGAAATGGAGGCAGATTACATCGGGCTGTTGTTGATCGCTTCGGCAGAGTATGATCCTAAGGTTGCACCAAATGTGTACACGAATTTGGGAAAACTTAATGGTGAAGATCCAACAAGATATATTATTTTTCCTCGCCCCTGTCTGGCAAAACGAGAGCAGAAAATTTGGCTCGAGCTCACGTCATGGAAGAAACACTCTCCAGGTACCAGGATGTACGAGCAGGACACAACGACATTAAATATTTTGTAGAATCCCAGAAACATCGGCAAGGCAAAGTATTTATGCAATGGGCACTACCAAGTTTTAATGTCGTTGGAAACACATGGGGACAAACACATTTATCTCGCAGAAGACAACCCCATTTAGTTGGAAGAGCATGCAGTACTAACACCAACAAGTTATACCAGAAAATACTAATATCAAATGATGTGGCGCACATCGTTTTTCTATTTAGATGTTTTTGTTTATCTAATTAATTTAAGATTGATTTTCATTAATAATTTTCAATTTTGATCGATTGGCAAAATACTCCCAAATTTAGATGGGGTGATACTAAAATTTAGATGGGGTGATACTAATAGTAATAATAAGCTGATGATCAAAAGGACCGATGAAAAAAACTTGTCCGGTTTAAGAGCCACAGATCATCACTCTTTTCATCATGCATTTATAATACTGCCTGGTGTTAGCTTGTGACGATGTTGTTAATTTCAAAGGTATGCATTCTGCACAATTTGTTTTGACTACTTGAGTTGCTTGCAGTATAACCTTGAGCAGCCTGAAGGTGTGCACAATCTGATGTGCCTCATCTCTAAACAGCTGCGTATGGAAGGCTTTAATGTTGCAAAGTACTTCAGTCTCTATGGTAAGTTCTTCAAAATAATTCTGCTTCACATTATTGGAGCAAGTCATACTCCTAGAAATATTAAGAGGTGTATATTTTATAATTAAATAGAAATAAATAGTTTCCTTATAGGATTGTAAGTAGGCTTATATATGTCTCAATTCGGGAGTGATCATTATATGAGAAATTCACAAACTCTTGTGTTCTCTTTGACCTGGTATCAAAGTCTAAGTTTGATCCTGGAAATCTTGAAGACCTGATCAATTTCTGTTGCGATTTTGTTCTTGTTTCTTGTCAAAATTACTCATATCATGACTTGTTAAAATTCTTCGACCCGTCGAAACCTGTTCTATCCGCCTAGTTTCTCTTGAAATCTGATCAATTGACTTAAATTCTTTGCAATGACTTTGGATCTAAGCATCTTTGGAGAACAAACTGAAATTAACCGTGAACTTGTGGCGATTTAGACCGAGAGCACAAGATTTAGGGTGAAACTTAATGACACAAATTATCAAGTGTAGCAACAGCTAATGAAACTACATCATCAAGGTATTGGCAAGTTCGAATATGTTAGTGAAACTCTACAATGACCAACTACAATTGGTAGACTACAGATTATGTGGGATTCTGCTAACTCTAATACAATGGTGAATCTTATGAAATCAACGACTATAGCAGTCATGCTCTTATTCTCTAACTCCTCTCCGAAGGCAATTTGGGATGTTGTTGCAACTACATATTATGATGGAAGTGATTTTGCAAGAGTACATGAATTGACGTGCCAAACATTCACAACTACTCAGAGTGGTCAACCTATGCAACATAGTTTGCAAATCTGAAGACAATCTAGCAAGAACTGGATGAAAGATATCCAAACCCTATGCTATGTGATCTTGATATTGCTACACACAACAAAGCTCGAGACAAGAAGCAAGTCCATATCTTCTTAAAAGGATTGGATTCAAAATTTGATGGTGCCGAGGGGGAGCTACTACGACAAGCCACACCACCAACTTTGGACCAAGCTTTTGCATATGTTTGCAGAGACGAAGCCAACCGGCTTGATACAAAGAAGTTGCACACCGAAGTGTCTAACCTCACAGTATAAGCTAGATCTCAGTAGAGTTGGAACCCCAAGAACCAAGACAATCAACTTCAAATTCAGCATGCTCATGGTCTAGACCTTAGAAAGGTGCGGTGCTTCTATTGCAAGAAGTTTGGTCACTACAAGAATTCTTGTCCTCAAAAATCAAATCAAAGAGCACCTACAACAGGAGTTGCGGCAGCAAGGTTGTAGTCCAGTTATTTCAAGAACCTGATTTCTATGGTGTGGAGGGACAAGATCACACTACATGTATTTACCCTCAATCTGGAGGAAAAGAGGTAAAATTGGTATTTCTTTGAAAGTTTTTGACTTTACTAGTGGTGATACATGGATAATTGATTATGGTGTGTCTGATCAAATGTCATTTTTATAAGTTCTTGTTTTCAAGTTTGTCTTCTTCTCCTGTCCCTAAAGTGTCTAATATAAATGATGTGTCTTTTTTGGTCTTAGATATTAATTAGGTCAATTCAAGTTACTCCCTCTATCGTGTCACATAATGTCTTCTATGTTCCATCTATATCTCAACACCTGCTATCTATCTCTCAGCTAAATTCACAAAATAAGCATCATGTAACCCTTTTATCCTATATATATATATAAAAAATATTTTAGGATATCTCATCTCAGACAATAATAAGCAATGAAGATGTGAGGAGCAGACTATTTCACTTGGATTGCATGTACAATGGGGAGACAAAAGCACCATCATCAAATGTTGCCCTGACATTGAGTTCTGATAGAGTGAAATAAATTTGGCTATGACATCATCGGTTGGGTCATCCAACCTTAGGGGTCATAAAGAACTCTATGACATCATTGTTTTCTGGAATAAAAGAGTTCTGTCTCCATCAATGTTCAAAAAAAGGGTAATCGGCCGTAAATCGTTTTTGTACTGTTTAGCCATTTAATCGAGAGTAAATTAACGGAAACGGTATTTTTATTTATAAAATAATATTATAATTATTAATATATATATACATATATAATAATATAAAGTATTATGATTTTTGTGAAATTAGGTTTTTAATTTTGGGTTTTCATAATTTCTTTTTATTTTTTTGATTAATTAAAAAAAAAGGCTAAGTTGGCTGTCCATGCCCAAAATGTTTATTTCTCCCACCATGTACCATTTAAACACCGTTTAAACAACCGTTTAGACCCTTTTTTGAACTATGGTCTCCATTGTGAAATTTGTGTTATTGCTAAGAGTCATAATTTCAGTTATTATTACAGAGAAGGAAATTTGTGTTATTGACAACAAATTCATTACAGAGTCTGAACTAAAGAATTTTTCTTTGTGAACTATGGTCCCCTTCGAAAAATCTAACTTTGACAGGAATTAAATACTTTGTTTTGTTCATTGATGATTTTACAAGATTAACATGAGTTGTGTTGCTTAAAAAGAAGGATCATGTGTTTTCTGCTTTCACTACGTTTCATAATCTCATTCAAACTCAATGTGCTGCGTGTGTGAAAGTATTTCGATCTGACAATGAATGAGAGTTTGTCCATCACTCTTTTCAAAGACTATTTTCAATAACATGTAATTGTTCACCAAACTACTTAACGTCAGACATCGGAGCATAATAGAATTTTTGCGAGCAGTGTTTTTAAAGGCATTTTGGATGCGCGAGTCGCAACAAGGCACATTGAAATCGTCCAGAGGCGTGTGCAAAAAGGCGCAAGTCGTCAGAATCGTACGTTTTCCACGGAGAGTATTACATTTTTTGCCGGAGACGGACGAAAGCATACGCTTTTTGTCGGAGACGTGTGCTTCTAGCACCGTTTCATTTGCTTCGATTTTCTTTTTTTATTCTATTTCATCCTGTAAAACACCACCCTTTTGATCTGGGTTCTTCTTTCTTATGGGTTCTCAACCAAAAAAATACTGTGTTTCTCATGATCTCCTATATTGATAAGGTTTATTTATTGGTTTCGAGACTGGATTTTATAGAAGATTTTGGAAATAATGATCATAGTATTAAGGAAGTCTGGGTTTTTGATCATTTTCGATTACAGTCGGGATGTTTGATTAGTACAAGTTGAGGTGTAAAAGAATGTAGGACCTGCTGTGGTATTTTATTATTATATAAGAGCAAAAGAAATTATTAAATCTAATCTATCTATATTATATTTAAATAAAGACATGTTGTCAACCAATGTTGTTTTTCTTTATACTTTTACCATTCAAATATTAAAAAACATTAGAAACTGTTAAACAGCTAGGGATAAAAATGTAAAAAAAAAATAATTAAAAAAAATGTTTGCTTTCAAAAAACGGCCTCTCCATTGTTTCAATTACAAAGAAACTGCTCACCCTATTTATGAGAAAAAATGAGAAAAAAAAAGAAAATGGACAAAAAATCGATAATCAATATTTTCAATAACCATCATCATAGTCTTAATTCTCTCCACTAAAAAAAGAGTTATTATTTTAAAAAATATTAATTGTAGGAAATTAAGACGAATTTCACAATTAATATGGAAATATTCATTGAAATTTTATGTCAAAAATGATGCACATGGATCAAAAACGCCTTGTCTCGTGCTTACGCCTTTACGACTCGAGACTTACTGTGATATCCCATCCCGAAAATTTTTATTTTATGATTTATTTAAAGTTAATCAAGAAAGGTAGTTAGTTTTGTCACCGTGAGTAAATATTGAGAGATTTTTAGTTGACTTTTTATCAGATTATCGAAGTTGGTAGACTGTAGATGGAAGTCATAGAAATTGTTAAGAAGACTCCATAGACAAGATGAATGACAAAAATGGAGTTACGACAAGAAAGTTATGATCAACGGAAGTTTATTGAGAATGTAATAGTCGTAAATGGACGAGTATAAATAGAAGTTTCTATTTCAGGAAATTATATTGAGGAAAGTCGTAGAGTTTATCGAGATAAGTTTGTATCCACGTCAAGTGTTAAAATTGGAGTTAAGATGAAGATTTTATGGTCAGTCAAAATTTTATACGATTTTACGGAATCGACTAGTCACAACTTGCACATATATAAGACTTACCAGAAATAGAAAGTCAAAAATTTTCATTTTAGGTCAACTCTTTTTCTCTCTCCTCCCATGCGTCTCTCTCTCTCTCCCACACGGGCTGCTATGCCGGCGGCGAAGCTCGCCGGTCCGGCCACCAAAACAACTGCCCGAAGTGTCAATCTCTTCGTCTGCACTCCCTCTGTCACTTACCCTTAATCCCATAACCTATATCTCCAGTTTTGCACAAATTCAGTGAAGAAGTTTCGAATTTCAAGAACCCTAGAAATTGAAGTTTTTTTGAATTCGGGTGGCCGAGGAGAAGCACCGGGCTTTGAAGCTCTCATCACCACTAGTCTAACAATACCAAGAACTCATTCCAATTGACATCGAGGAGGGAGAATCGATGATTTGAAGATTTTGGTGTTCTTAGCTTGAAAATGAAATTGGGACGACATATTAGTAGCTAGTGGAAAATGTTTAGGAACGCTAACAGACATGCTTTGATTTGGTGGAAATCACGGAATAGTATTGTGAGTAGACCTTTATTTTTCATAGTCTATAGCGAGTTCAATTTGCAGTTATCAGAATTTCAATATTTCTGTTTTGCAAGTTCATTTTATTTCAGTATTACAATATTACAGTTCAATTTACAGTATATTTCCGTGAAATTTTAATTTGGAGGTTTATTTTGTGATGGTTTTATTTAGTTGCATCGATGCTCTAGCTATTCGGCTGATCACCAGATAATCAATCGGACCGGGTTAGGACAAACACTCTGCTCAACCCAGATTATCTCGGGTTAGAACAAACACCTTAGACGATCTCATCACCTTAATTTTTATACATACAGTCGTTCTGGGTTAGAACAAACACCCTTAACGACCACCTCTATTTATAGTTTAGTTTATGATATTTGAACTCGCATTATTCCACAAAAATTAGCAGAAAGGCATACAGTTAGAGTTTTCTTTTCATATTTACAGTTTATGATTTTTGCCACTCACTCTAACGTTTTATGTTTTTATGCCTTTCCCTGGGCTATTTGTTTTGAATTGCTCAGTTTGCAGGTTAGCTAGCTGAAGTCATGACCATCCAGAGTACGAGGCATGATAGTCCATAACTTTAATTTTCTCAGTGTAGGTTCTTAGTTGAAATTCTAGATTGCTCGTGCTAGGGTAGCTGGTACCGATTAGTCGGTGCTAGATACTCTAATACGGGTCCCACAAGACTTATCCTGGATTACTGCGGTAATCTGGGGCGGGTCTTGTCAATTGGTATCAGAGCATTAGGTTTTCAGATTCTGTCGATAATCTTATATGGTTAGTGATGCTTAGAGTGCGATGGTCCGACTGCAGCAGACTCATTGTATGCCCTCGGGTATTAGTGTCACCGACGATATAGAATAATCTTCCGAATTTGTTATTCCTCGAGTGTCAAGCCTCATGGACGTGATTGATGACTTTAGCATCTGCACTCGTCAGTCAATATCTTTGACGGTGAGTTACCTTTTTGACTTTTAAAGGGTAAGGTAGGTATCATAGTTTGGGCCTTGAATTTTTTTTATTGTTGTTTTCTCATATCAAATTTGTGGAAGTGCATAGGCATTTCCCACGTTATGCGGAATTGTAGAGTCATGTTTTGGATAAGTTGCCTTATGTTGATTGAGAAATTTTGTGAACTCTTTGTTTCCATCGCGCACCTTATGTTTGTGTCTATTCAGTGATGGTACCAGTACGTTGGGTACCTTACCACCATGATTACATACCACGCGTCTTCATGCAGGTGTCATATTTCTTCTTCGACGCGTTTGTAGAAAACAAGAAGGTAGTAACTATTTGCGTTGCTTCTTTGTCTTATGACGACAACTTGAGTATCACTACGTACAAACTATTGGGACTATGGTTATTGCACTATGAAAATTTGGTACCAATAGTTTGTATAATTATCGTTCCGTAACATCGACTCAGATGATAGTCGAGATTTGAGGTTGACCTCTGACGAATTTATCATATTGGCACGGTCGTGTGGGTCAAGAAAATGGTATACGTCCACCTTTAGTATCTCACGATGTTCCGCTATTTTTTTAGAATCCTTAGTTTGTCATTTGTGAGATCTTGATTCTCCTTCGAATGCGAGAGTTTGAGTACTTGCATTTATTCCAATTTCCTCCCCATTGCGTGAGGTTTATTCTAAGCTATTTTTATACTTCATCCAACGAGAAATAAGAGATATATGGCAAGTTAGGGAGCTTTTTTCTTTGTACATACGTAGTGGCTTTTGAGGTGCGATGCAACATCTTGTAGCCATATAATTGATTTTTTTCCCTTAGTGAATTGATTATCAACAAACCTTTTTCCAATACTCATTTTGTTTGTTCCTACATTCGAGATCTGTTTATCGATATGAGTTATGGGCAGAAGTACACGAGGTGTTTGTGATGATAACTTCAGGAAGTAAATTTTTCTTGGGAATAGATTCGATAATCAGGTTTGCCCACGATGGATATACTTTTGAGTCACTAACCTTCAAGTTTGTGATTTCAGCAATTTTAGTGCCTTCAACTTGTAGTGTTACGAGTAATGTGCTTTCTTTTCCATCGTGAAAAAGTTGTGGTCTCGTAGTTGTGGATGGTACAAATAGGATATCAAGGACATGACATAATCAAGAAATTGAAGATAAAATTTATTGTAGAGGTCAAGTTCATCTCTGATAGTTTTTGGGATTATATAATTATCGAGAATACGTTTTCTTGAGCCACATGTTTACTTTTGGCTCAACTCTTCTCGCTTCGACTGAATCAACTATCTCACCTGTCACCATCTTTCTTGCTGGCACTGTTATTGGTGTTTAAGGTAATGTCTTGAAGTTATCTTCCTCCAAATTTATTTTTTTGTTTGGGTTTATTATATGTAGATTCCAACCAGGGGTATCAAATTAATGTCTCTCCAGGGAGCACTACTGTCGTGTTCTGTAGTGCTCCTGCTAGCCTTGGAAGTCGGGGATGAGGGCTAACTATATTCTTGTATAGTATACAGTCATAATTACATAACCAAATATTGTGGCAAATGTAGTTATTTTTCGAGTATGCAGCCTTTGCAAGCTCAATATTAAGAATTCTGTCTTTTATCGGGGATTGTGTCATTAGTTAGGAACTTTATGTTTTACCATGTTTGGCGATATCTTCAGCCAAAATTAATACAACCATGAGTGTATACTACTTACTTCATTGCAGACGTTTGATCTTCTGCTTGACGTTATTACATAGAGTGGAAATGTAATATTTGAATTGCATTGTTCCTCCTTTAACTACAGTAAGGAGTTTGATCAAATCAAGATTGTAGCCGCCTTGACTTTTAGCAAATTCTAGGTTGATGGAAGCAATTTAAAATTCATCAACTCCCTTGTGAGTTTATTTATTCAGCTTTAATTTCCAAGAAATGACCGTTGATTTCGACTTTATTATGTTTTCATTATATGAGTTGATTATCGCTCATTGATATCACTAACGGTGGGGAACAGCCAGATCGAGATTATATTTTAGTAAACCCCCTGTAGTTAACTCGTCATGCGGGGAGTTTCAAATTCTTATTAGTATTAGAGGCTCATTCACTATCTTATGTTTCTGTTAATTTACTTTTGTCTGTCGGGATTAACCTTATATTTCTCTACTCAAATTTCTTCATGAATTGGTCGTGTTCATTTTATGTCGTGAACACGCTTTCCTTTATAAAGGTGTTTCAAGAGATGCACAACCAGTTTAGAAATTTAATGATCCATGTTATGATCACAGGGGTCCACGAGGGTGAAGACATTGATATCAAGATTCTGGATCAGACTTATGTGTTTTACCCCTATACAACTAGGAACCATTAAGTTTATGAGCCAACAAGGATTTATGTATATCGCAAGCATGTGTGGGGATCAGAGACAGATAAGTATGTCTTGATTTAATGTATTTTGCATGAACTTCGGGTTCTTGCTAGATTAGATGTAGGAGTATCATGTAGATAAATAAGCGATCATCACGCACAGAAGTATTTATGGGAATAACAGATGGAAATGCAAACTTCTGACTAGTTCTTTATTTGTGTGCGACGAATGTGTAGTTTATTTCTATGGGATACAAAATCTTATCATTTATTACTATAAGGACGTGTCCTGTTCCTTGGAGTTCACAGCAGTCTAATCCTTTAATTAGTTATCGTTAGGTGTGCATCCAATATTAAGGGAATCATGAATGTTTATGGTAGTACAGTGTGGAAAGTTGCAGTGATTTGGTTATTCAATCCGGCAATGGATCTGAGTAAGTAAATTAGCACCTCAGTGTTTTACCACTTCGAGTGGGCAAATTACTAGGCATATGTTTATGTGTACACATATACCTATGTCTATTTTTCAATGAATCTTTTAGCTTTGGAAAGTAATAGATACGTTTATATGTGAACTTTATATGTGTAAGCTATTGATGCTCAGATATGGGTACGATGTTTGTTATGTAGATTGTTGTACTTGAGTCCTGAGATTGGTGAAATTGAGTTTCGAGACTCAAGTTACGCACCAACATTATTGTTTCGTCACTGATAGATGCATAGCTAACATGATTAGTCAGATTTTGGAGGAAATGCAAGTTGTTATCTCCATATTAGAGTGTAGAATTGGGGATCACAGTTTGACTCGTTGGAGTCCGCCCTTAGTGTTGGGCGTATTTGAGGCAAATTTTAGAGATTTCTTATAAGTCTCGCTACATTACAGTTATAGATTAAACTGTGGAGATATTTGGTATTGCAATCATTGTGATTTATAAATTCAGATGAGTATGAGTGACTTATGTTCATAGTGTTAATTAGTTTGATAATGAGAAATCTGGATGGGATTCAGTGCCCACGGTTTGTTTTTGGGATTTGATTACTCAAAGTGTTCTCCTTATGTAGGTTTTTGGGTTCCATGAGTTTTAGGGGAAACTATGCCAAATTTTCAGTAGAATTTTTGGGAATAAGAGAATTAAGTAAGGTCAGAACGTTCCCTGAGATCAGTCAAATGACCACTTATGTTACGGCTTTAGAATTTTCAGTCTAGGTCTTCATCGTGTTACCTTTGTGGCGACAATGGTCACTTTTATGTGCAAGTTTTTGTTGAGGGACACCTCTGGTAGGCTTATGGTCAGGGTTCAAGTAGTAATCGGGAGCCACTTCAGGAGGTAGAGTTGCACCATCATCTAGAGAGCTGGCATAGCAGAACCACAATTAAATGCTTGACTGCCCTGACATGTCGACATCATTATTAGCATCTACCATTCCAGAGGCATGGATATTAGATGTTTTAGTTATTTATATTACAGATGTTGCATCCTGGCCCTTTCATATACCAGGCTAATAGTGAGTGGTTGTTTGAGACTCTCGATCAAAAGAACACGGCTTTGTAATAAAGCGATACATGGTGAAAGTGTTACAGATAACCCCTCTTAGTTATGGATGCTACTTGCAGACTGAAAGGACTCATGCAGGAGTAGTACCCGTTGGTGTTTTACTAGTATGTGCGTAAATTTTGAGGATGAAATTTTCTTAAGGGGGGTAGATTGTGATATACCATTCCAAGAATTCTCTTTATATGATTTATTTAAGGTTAATCAAGAAAGGTAGTTAGTTTTTTCACCGTCAATAAATATTGAGAGCTTTTTAGTTGACTTTTTATCACACTCTCAAAGTTGGTTGAATGCGGATAAAAATTATAGAAATTGTTAAGACGAGTCTGTAGACATGATGAATGCCGAAAATGGAGTTACGACAAGAAAATTATGATCAATGAAAGTTTATTGGAAATGTAATAGTCGTAAAAAATGAGTATAAATAGGACTTTCTATTTCAGAAAATTATATTGAGGAAAGTTGTAGAGTTTATCGAGACGAGCTCGTAGCCATGTCAAGTGTTAAAATCAGAGTTAAGATGAAAATTTTATGGTCAACAAAAGTTTTATATGATTTTACGGAATTGGTTAGTCGCAACTTGCACATATATATAAGACTTACCAGAAATGTAAAGTCAAAATTTTCCATTTTGGGTCAACTCTTTTTCTCTCCCCTCCCATGCGTCTCTCTGTCTCTCTCTCTCCCACACGGGCTGCTACTGCTGGCAGCAGAGCTCGCCAGTCTGGCCACCAAAACAATTGCCCGAATTGTCAATCTCTTCGTCTGCACTCCCTCTATCACTTACCCTTAATTCCAGAACCTATATACCTCTAGTTTTGCACAAATTCGGTGAAGAAGCTTCAAATTTCAAGAACCATAGAAATTGGGTTTTTTTTTAAATTCGGGTTCTAATCGGCCAAGGAGAAGCATTGGACTTTGAAGCTCTCATCACCACAAGTCTAACCATACCAAGAACTCATTCCAATTCACACTAAAGAGGGAGAATCGATGATTTGAAGATTTTGGTGTTCTTGGCTTGAAAATGAAATTGGGACGACGTATTAACAGTCAATGGTAGATGTTTAGAAAAGTCAACAGACAGGGTTTGGTTTGGTGGAAATCACAACATAGTACTATGAGTGGACCTTTATTTTTCACAGTCGATAGAGAGTTCAGTTTTTAATTTTCAGAATTTCAATATTTCAGTTTTGCGAGTTCATTTTATTTCAGCATTACAGTATTAAAGTATTACAGTTTAATTTACAGTATATTTCAGAGCAGTTTTAATTAGGCCTTGCATATAACTGAATTCAGCTTCGAAACTGATCGAAATTTCGGTTCGGAAAACCAACCGAAGGGAAACAAGTAGAAATATTTAAGCAACCGAACCGACCCGATTGTAGTCGGTGCAATTGGTTTTAGGTATCAAACTAACCGTTATTTAATCGACCGACTCGATTTTATTTATGTGCTGTCAGCACTCAGCAATTACCCAAACCTAAGTAGTAATCACACATCCACACACTATAAAAACAAAAAATCCTACTTTCCATTCAGTTCTCAATTCTCACTCTCTCTCTCTCAGCAATTACCCAAGCCTAAGTAGTAATCACACATCCACACACTATAAAAACAAAAAATCCTACATCCCATTCAGTTCTCACTTCTCACTCTCTCTCAGCAATTACCCAAACCTAAGTAGTAATCACACATCCACACACTATAAAAACAAAAAAAAATCCTACTTCCCATTCAATTCTCACTTCTCTCTCTCTCTCTCTCTCTCTCTCTCTCTCTCTCTCTCTCTCTCTCTCTCTCTCTATTAGCAGCACCTCTCTCGTCTCTCACTCTCATCTTCCGATCTTTGAATTCAAAGACTCAAAGACTCACTCGCCTCTCAGGCTCTCACTCTCGCCTGAGTCACCTCTGTCTCTATCTCTCAATTGGGTGAGCTCTCTTACTCTATTAATTGATTTGTTTATGTAAATTGAAGAAGTGAGTTGGTTTATAAATTAAAGAATTTGGTCTCTTACTGTAAGACTTACTCGATTAATTGATTTGCTTATGTAAATTGGTTTTTAAATTGAAGAATTTGTGAGATTGGTTTCATTTTAAATTTTAATTGTTTCATACTTATATTGGGTTTTATCATTTTAATTGTTTCATACTTTTATTGTTCCTGATGGCACGATGATGGTGAAACCAAAGGCCAAGTGCAACCACTGCCAACAAACTTACTTCTGCCACACCAAAAGAAATGGCACATCTTCGATGAAGCATCACCTGCTATACTACTATAAGAAAAGTCCTCTCTATGTTGCTTCGAAAAGACAAAAGAATTTGGTTTTTGAGTCTGAGGAAAATGGAGAGAAGCTAGTTGCTAAGGCATTTGATCTTGAAGTATCTAGGTTTTATTATGCAAGGATGATCATTAGGGATAAGTTTCCATTTAGTTTTGTTGAGGGGAATGGATTCATTGATTTTATGAGGGTCGCTCAACCACAGTTTAAAAAAGTATCTCATAGAACTATTGCTAGAGATATCTAGGATTTGTATCAATAAGAGAGAACTAAGATAAAAAAATATTCTAGTTACTTTTGGGCAGCGAGTATCTTTAACCACTGATACATGGACTTCTATCCAAAACATCAATTACATGGTTCTTACGGCTCACTTTATTGATGATGAATGAGTTTTGCATAAGAGGATCCTTAATTTCTATGTGATACCAAACCATAAGGGAAAAACAATTGGGCAGTTGGTGGAAACTTGTTTAATAGGGTGGGGAGTAGAGAAAATCTTCCCTATTACTGTAGACAATGCATCTCTGAACCAATTAGCTTTAGATTACATGAAGGAAAAAATTGGAAACTGGAATAAGTTGGTTTTAAGGGGAGAGTTTTTGCATATGAGGTGTTGCTGCCACATTCTTAACTTAATTGTTAATGATGGAATGGATGAGTTGGACTCCTTAATATATGGTTCAGAACTGTGTTAAGTATATACGGTCCTCTCTGTCTAGATTGGAAAAATTTAGGAAGGCTGCAACACAAGAAAAAATTGATCACAAGGGTGGGATAAAGCCTCTAGATGTCTGTACTAGATGGAAATCAACATATCTTATGGTAGATATATCAGTTAAGTACAAAAAAGTTTTTACTAGAATGGAGGATAATGATCCACAGTTTGAAGCCTATTTCACTGAGAAAGTTGGGGGAAAGAAGAGAGTCAGACCTCCTGGTTTTGCAGATTGGGAAAAGGCTGCAAGGTTGGTCAAGTTCTTGAAGATTTTTTTACGACGCAATGCTTAAGTTTAGTGGCACAAGTATGGTGATAGCAAACCAACCATTGCTTTAGATGTGCATCATCTTAGTAGAGTTGGACAAGTGCATCAAAGGTAACAATAGTCTTTGTTTTTAATAGTTTTACAGTGTTGTTAAGTATTCATTTTATACAACTAAGCATTCTAATTGATCTATTTTCTTGCTTTGACAATGTGATGATATGCTTATGGCGGATATTGCTACAACAATGCAGTTGAAATTTGACAAATATTGGGGTAGGCTTGAAGACATGAACAAGATTATGTTGGTGGCGGTGGTATTGGATCCCATGTACATAAGCAATAGAGAGTTTGTTATTCTACTTGAGTTGTTTTGACTATGTGCTACTGTTGTGTGTTGAATATGGATGTTATTCATTCTGGAAATATGGTTTATATGCTGACCATTATGATGTTATAGGTACAAGCTCTTGTACACTGAATACTTTTTCCCAAAAATTCAACAAGACCAGAGCAAGGTGAAGGCAATGGTTAATGACCTGAAGAGCAAGTTTGCCAACTTGTATACAGAGTATATGGAAAATGACCCTGAGGCTGCCCAAGCATCTCTGTCATCAACTCAACAAGGGTTTGATCGTGTTGATGCAACCATGGTTGAAGATGATTGCGATGTTGCTAGAATGTATGAATTTATGAAGCTTAGAAAGGAGAAAGATGTTGTGGAAATCAAGAATGAAGTCGACAAATATCTACTTGAGGCGTCGGAGGATCATTTGAATCCAAACTTCTCACTATTGCATTGGTGGAAAGATCATATTGTAAGATTTCCAATTCTGTCACAAATTACAAGGGATGTCTTGGCTGTATCGGCATCAACAGTGGCATCTGAGAGTGCATTTTCTCTTGGTAAGAGGATTTTGGATCCCTTTAGATCATCACTAACCCCACAAATGGTTGAAGCTCTTGTTTGTTCAAGTGATTGGTTGGGGGCTGGATCAAAGCCACTCTTTAATGAGCCAATAAGAGATGGAATGGAGCAGTACACTGAGTTGGAGAAGTTGACATCGGGTATAATAATGTTATGTTTCTTGCTGTTAGTTTTTTATAGTTTGTGTTTCAGTTTTATTACTGTTAGAAAGTGACATCAAGTATTTTTAACTATAAGTTTTTGTTGCAGATTCTATAGTCACTCACATTGAGATTCTGGATGACTGAAAACTTAGAAGTTGGACTGTAGGAGTCTTGGAGAATGAAGGGTTGTTGCTAGACGTCTTTTTATTTTTTCATCAATTTGCTATTTTCAGTATTGTTATATGCTGGGGAGGTCTTGTTATATACAGTATGATACCTGCGTCTCGAAGCTTGATGACTTCTTTCTTGACAACTTCCATCATGGGAGGATTGAGACGACGTTGAGCTTCCCTTGTTGGTTTAGCTCCCACCTCCAGATGGATCTTGTGGGTACACAATGTTGGGCAGATGCCCTTGATATCGGCTACTGTCCATCCAATGGCGGCCTTGTACTCCCTAAGTACATTCAGTAACTTCTCCTCTTGTAACGTTGAGAGCTTGGAAGAGATGATGACCGGAAGTGTATCATCCTCCCCTAGAAAAGCATACTTTAAATGCTCGGGAAGAAGTTTAAGCTCTAATGTGGGTGCCACCTGTATAGACGGAACAAGAATGTCATCTGAAATTGGAAGAGAAATGGGTTTAGAATATTTACCTTTCATAATTGGCAGGGATTCAAGTGCTTCTTCCATAGCATAATACTCCTATTCCATTTCAAGATCCTCAGCCGAAGCTATCTCAAAAAGAGGTTCAAATTTTTTCTTCTCGCCAAGCTTCAGACCTGGAACTTCTTCTTTTCCGGATATCTCTATGACCTTCCTCAAAGGATCCTCCTTCAATGAATAGTGAATGAATTCCTGTACAAAACTCTCAAAAGTGTCAATTGAACAACATGAATAAGCATCATCACTATTCGGATGTTTGAGAGCTTCATAAATATTGAAGTGGATTTTCTCCTCAGTTACTTCCATACTCAATGATCCATCAAAACAATCTATCTTTGTACGCGCTGTTCTCAAGAACGGTCTCCCAAGAATCAATGGTATTTCTGATGGCATTGGCTCCTGCTCCATCTCCAGCACAAAGAAATCTATTGGGAATATCAAATCTCCCACCTGCACCAAAACATCCTCAATAATACCTTGAGGGTAACAGTTAGATCGATTAGCAAGTTTAATGGTGACACCTGTGGGAATAAGTTCTCCCATTTTCAACATGTTATAAGCAGTGTATAGCATTAAATTAATGGAAGCACCTAAATCAAGTAAAGCATCCGCAAACCTGTGATCACCAATGGTACATGGGATCGTAAAACGTCCTGGATCACCTAACTTAGGTGGGAGCTTTCTTTGAAGCACTGCAAATACTCTCTTTCTTAAAGCCACAGTCTCAGTTCCATAGAATTTTCTCTTTGCCGTGCACAAATCTTTCAGGAACTTTGCATACTGTGGTATCTGCTTGATCACATCCAACAAAGGGATGTTTACTCCTACCTTCCTAAACACATCCAAGATCTCCTTCTCTTTGTCAACCTTCACATGTTTCTTCAACCTGCTAGGAAAAGGTAAATTAGGAATAATGGAAGGAGAAGGAGTAGAGGATACCTGACCTGATTTTTGATTTGTCAGTTCTTCTGTTTCAGGTGCATTTTCGACGGCTCGAATTGGGGTTCCTGCAGAATCTTCTGACGGCTTGTCCAACGGCTTGTAAGGGACAAGTTATTCAAGCACGGGCTCCTCCCATTTTCTCTTTGTTAACTCGGGTAGTTCTTCCAACATCTTCCCACTCTTCAAGGTCATCGCATGAGCTTCATATTTTGTGTTGGGATTGAGAATAGTGTTACTAGGAAGACTTCCTTCCTTGACTTGAGCCATTGTTTGCTGCATTTGGCTCATTTGTCGTTCAAGCAAGTCAATTGCTTTTCCTTGCTGTAGAGTTGTAGCCTTGAGTTCTTGAGTTGTGGCCTTGATATCTTGGCGAAAGGCACTACTCTCCTCTCGTTCCTTTTTGTTGTCAAACATCATTTGTTGCATCAGGGCTTCCAAGGTAGAATTTTCTGATGATGTTTGAGCTTGTGCTTGTTGTTGCTGAGGCATACGCCTTTGGCCAAAATGCTGCCCATCTCCTGTAGGCTGCCTCTGTTGAAATCTAGGTGGAACAATAGGAGGATTGAGTACATTATTGCTCCTATAGCTCAACAGGTCTCTATTTCCACCATATGTGTTGGGTTGTCTTTGGAAGTAATTTGCTTCTTCCTCTTGATCAACTTCTTTATCTGCTCTAAACTTGGGACAATCATCTGCTAGATGGCTTGTAGCTGAACATAAAGTGCACACAACCTGAGCTGCAGCAACTGTTGTCTTCTTGCTCACTTTCAGACTACTCGCAATCAGAGCAATATCATTCTCCATAGAGCTTAATATTTTTTCCATGGCTCCATCGATTGCAACTGCATTGAGAGACCTTCTACTTGCTCCCATGGATCTATCCCTTGACTGAAATTGCCTTGAATTTTCTGCTTGATTCTCAACAACTTCCTTGGCTTCAACTCCAGTCATATTCCACCAATTTCCCCCACAAGCTGAATCAAGCTTTGACCTGTTGAAAGAATCAAGTCCTTCATAGAAGAACTCCATTTGAGTGTTGAGGTCAAACTTATGATGAGGGCATTGTCGAAGAAGACTCTTAAACTGGCTCCAGGCTTCATGTAATTCATCACTGTCTTTCTGCCTGAATGTGCTAATTTGCTTCTTCAAGTTCTTGGTGCGTGAAGCATAGTAGAACTCTTTATAAATGCAGAGTACATCTTCTCCCATGTGTCCATAGATAAAGGAGCTAAAGAATTATACCATGCTTTTGCTTGCTCCTTCAAAGAGAACGAAAACAAGAGGAGTTTCACTTTATCCTCTTTCACATTAGTCGATCTCTGGATTCTGCACAATGCTGTAAACTCATTGAGATGGTCCTGAGGGTCTTCAGAAGGCGTTCCTCTGAAGTGTGGCAGATTCGATATAAGTGATGGGGGAATAGAATAAGCCCCCAGATTCTCTGGTAGAACAATCGGTGAATCTGCTGCACCTGTGCCCGGTATAAAGAACTCTCTCAGCTTGGTTGCATTTGCCATTCTTTTTGGTGATGGTGGTGGTGTTGGAATACTCTGTTCTTCCTCAAACTCAGATCCTGTATCAGAATGTATTTCTTGCTCAGGCTGACCACCACTGATCACGTTCATGGACCGTTGTCCCTGCTGCTTCCTGTTTTGCCTTGCTGAGCGTTCAATCTCTGGATCAAGTAATAATGGCTCAGCGCTTCTTGTGTGCCTAGTACGCATACACAATGCTCCTGCACACAGAAGAGACAGTAAGACTCAAAAGAAAAACAAAACAAAACAAAACAAAACTGAAAATTAAAGACTCTATTAGGACTTAGAATTAAGCAAGTCCCCGGCAACGGCGCCAAAATTTGACAAGGCGGTTTAACACCTCTCAAAGATACCCTATTCACAACCTAAATATATCAATGTAGTAAGATAAATAGGGGTTATCGAACACAAGGAATTGGTGAAACTAAATCCTAACACACTACTATGCTGACAGACTCGACTACAGAACACTAATGATATGCGAACCTAAGCTAGACAGATTCAAATGCTACGAAATTTTGACAAAATAAACTAGACACAGTGGCGGACTACCACACAAAATTTGAGGGTATTCGGAGTTGATTTGGTTACCGAAATAAATCGGCTAAGCTACAGCTAATGCAGAAAGTAAATGCTGAAAGTAAATTGTTGTATATAACTAATGAGATATGAATGTTAAGAACTTCTCTCCACCCTAGACATACTTACGACCTCCCCAATATAATTGAACTAACCATGGATGAATACTCTTCACACAATAGCTTTGGTTAAGTCATCTTATGTATTACACTCTCTTACTTGGCATGAAAGAGGGAGGGACAATCCGCTCGATCTTGATCCTCACTTAACCGACTTATACATATGGTGATGTAAGCCTAGAGAACTGAAGTCATTACGTTCTAATAATGTTTGAAGAATAACAGAGCTTCAAGGGTTGATAAGGTGGTCACCCTTTCATCACTAAGGCTTGTTTCACACAAATTCATGTTTGTCTCTAGAGAATATGCAACGATAAGGTGGTCATATACATAATCAAGACTATAGATCCTAAGCCATGCATCTAAGCGTGCACTCAAAGAAACATGAACATAGAAAACATACGATGAGAAAACAGTGAAACAAAACTCATCCAAATAATTAATAGAATCAAAAGGGGTTCAAAATAGTAAGCATATCTAGGGCTTCAATCAGCCCCTAATAATGGAAATTTAGCTACTCATAGTTTTAAATAATAACATTGAAGAATTCAAGAAAGATGAACAAAGAAGGAGAAGAAATAAACTCTTGATCCCCGTCGAGATCGTATGCTTGCAGTTTGGTTATTCCTTTCTCTTTCACTTCTTCTTCTCTTTTGTCTTTTCCTCTAGCTCTCTCTGTCTGTTCTCTCTGTTCTCTCCGTACGTATCCTTTTTTTTCTTTCAGCTAGTAATCTCATCTATATATATATATAGCAAGAGTCCAGGCTATATATATGTTTATGTCCAACTTGACCACTTGACTTAACTAGCCCACGTGCTAGACAAATCCCATTCTAATTCCAATTCCTCTTTATTTGCTGATTCATATTTGATTACCCCTCGCCTTGTGGTCTTCCGAATCAAAAAGACCTAACAACTTGAGAACAAATGAGTGGTCAACGTACCGCTTAGCCAACTTTGCATCTGTCTCTGGTGATGCCGCAAACCTCAAGAACAATTCATAAACAATTTGCAAGTGCGGCCATGCCTCAAATGAAGCCAATGAATTCCCATTGAGCTTTGAATTCACATCCTGCTGAAGCTTGCTTGCATGATTTACTCCATAGCTAGGAGCATTGTTCGGGACTGAAACATTCATGCTACCCGAGTTCCCAAACTTGCTAGCCCCGAAGACCCGCTTCTATTTAACCTTTTTTTCTTCATTAATCTACAAAATACCTAAAAACAAATAAACATAATTAATTCATTCGATTAATAACAATAAACTAAATATAGAGAACAAATTAAATACCAAATAGACACATAAATATGCGACTATCAGGTATGCCCAGGCATAGTTTTAATTTGGAGGTTTACTTTGTGATGGTTTTATTTAGTTGCATTGATGCTCTAGCTATTCGGTTGATCACCGGATAGCCGGTCAGACCGAGTTAGGACAAACATTTTTTCTCAACCCAGATTGTCTGGGGTTAGGATAAACACCCTAGACGATCCCATCACCTTAGTTTTCATACATACAGTCGTTCTGGGTTAGAACAAACATCCTGAAAGACCACCTCCATTTGTAGTTCAGTTTATGATTTTTGAACTCTCATTATTCCACAGAAATCAGCGGAAAGGCATACAGTTAGAGTTTTCTTTTTAGATTTACAGTTTATGATTTTTGTCCACTCACTTTAACGTTTTATGTTTTTATGCCTTTCCATGGGCCCTTTGTTTTAAATTTCCCAGTTTGCAGGTTAACCGGCTGAAGTCGTGATCGTCCAGAGTACGAGGTATGAGAGTCTACAAGTTCTGTTTTCTCTATGTAGGTTCTTAGTTAAAATTATGGATTGTTCATGCTAGGGTAGCTGGTACCAATTAGTTAGTGCTAGATACGCTAATACGGATCCCACAAGACTTACCCTGGATTACTGCGGTAATCTGGGGCAGGTCTTGTCACTTACGCCTCGCCTCATGGATCAAAAACCCATTGCCTCGCTCTTTTTGCCTTTAAAAACATTGTCTGAGAGAAAGAGCCGTCATCTCCTAAACATGGGAAAAACTCTCTTACTCAGTACCAACATGCTAAAATATCTTTGGGGAGAGGCTATACTATATACCTCTTATTTATTCAATCGCCTACCATTTGTAGCTCTTCAGAATTAGGTTCCATTTGAGGTATTGTCTATACATGTTCCCATCCCATCTCTCAACAAACTTCATGCTCATGTGTTTGGTTGTGTGGCGTATGTTAAACTTTATAAGAATCAGGTATCTAAGTTGGAAGCTCGTGCCCTCAAGTGTGTGTTTGTTGGCTATGGTTCTCACCAAAAAGAATACAAGTGCTACATGTGGACATCAGATTTGGCCATCCTTGAAAGCTAGAGTATTCTAAGTGAATCCACTTATGTGAGGCCCTCAGTAATGTAATCTCTCAAAGTCTCCGAGATAGCATAACAATCCCTCGAGGTTCGCGACAGCAGGACACCATATCCTCTAGGACCTTGAGGATTCCAAAATCCTATTGGGATATGGTCACGAATTTGGTCGAGGTACTGGAGAAATGACTTGTAGTAATTGAAAAAACTCAATTAGTCCTGAATAAGGAAAGGAATTGTATTCATGATCTACCTCGATCTCCTTATTAGAGAAAGCAAAGACATATCTTCATCTCTTCTCTATATAAAGAGAGCTTAGGAAGACATTCAAGAGATAGAGGTAACAACACATTCAACCAAAACAGATTATTATTCAGATATAATTACAGACTTGATTGTCGAAGGGTCTTTGCCCGGTACCACTCCGTGCGCTGACTTTTGTTTTGCAGGCTTTTGGACAGAATGCTTAGGAATAGCTCAAAGACAGTAGCTTATTGAAGGTCTACGACAACAACAAGAAGAAGGAAGGAGGTCTCTTCCCTCAAAATGATTGTGGACGCTGATTGTTTAAGACAAAAAGATGCAAGCTTGAGGATTGGCGAAATCTGCTCTCACACTAGCATCCTCCGTCTCAAAATTTTATGTCATCATAAATGTCACCTTTTATGAAGACTTGCGTTATTTCTCTCCCATAACGATTATGAGTGAGGAGGAGAATCATGTGTTTTTTGAATGCCTTGCCTCGCGCTTACGCCTTTATGACTCGAGACTTATGCAATGGCTCATGGATCAAAAACACTTCGTCTCGCGCTTTTCGTTGCTAAAAACATTGTCTGAGAGAAAGAACTATCATCTCCTAAACATGGGTAGAGCTCTGTTTCTCGGTGCCAACATGCCAAAATATCTTTGAGGAGAGGTTATACTATGTGCGTCTCATTTCATCAATCGCCTACCATTTGTAGCTCTTCAGAATTAGGTTCTATTTGAGGTATTGTCTAAACATGTTGTCATACCATCTCTCAACAAACTTCATGCTCGTGTGTTTATTTGTGTGACCTATGTTCATATTCATAAGAATCAGGTATCTAATTTGGATGTTCGTGACCTCAAGTGTGTGTTTGTTGGCTATGATTCTCACCAAAAAGGATGCAAATGCTACATGTGGACATCAGATTTGGCCATCGTTGAAAGCTAGAGTATTCTGAGTGAATCCACTTATGTGAGGTCCTCGGTAATGTAATCCCTTAAGGTCTTCGAGATAACATAACATTCGCTCGAGGTCTGCGACAGCAGAATACCATATCCTCTAGGGAGGAGGAATCCTTGGACCTTGAGGATCTTGAAATCTTATCGGGATATGGTCACAAATTTGGCCGAGGTACTGGCAAAAGAGCTTGTGGTAATTGGGAAAATCCAATTAATCTTGAATAAGGAAATGAATCATACTGACTTGATCGTCGGAGGGTCTTTGCGTGGTACTACACCGTGCATTGACTTTGTTTTGCAGGCTTTTAGATGGAATGCTCAGGGACAACTCAAGTACAATAGCTTATCGAAGGTCCATGACAACAAAAAGAAGAAGGAAGGAGGTCTCATCTCTCAAAACGATGGTGGAAGATGATTGTTCAAGCCAAAAAGACGCAAGCTTGAGGATTGGTGAAATCTGCTCTTATAATTTGGTGTTTTCATTGAGAGAACTCTTACGCCGATCATTCAATGATCCTTCCATGAATGGGGTTCTCTTACAAATTCAGAATCAATCAGGTTTTCATCAAAAACCTTAAAAAAATCGACAAAGAACGATGTTTCAAAATCCCAGAAAATAGAGCAATGTTCGTCAATATTCTGGAAATGCTACATCCAACTTCAGACAACTAATTATGTACCTTTGAAAAAAATACGGATATCTAGTTTCCAATGCAATAAATTTTACCTCAATCGGAATTCGGAGCAAGAATATATGGTGGAGTTACCGGCCGACGGTCGAATCTGACGTAAACCACGACTCTGTCGCTGGCCTGTATTGTAAGGCTATTTTGGTGATATAATCCTAATACGTATGAGGTATCTAATATATGGTTAGAAATCTCTACAAGTCTACTTTCAAACAAATAAGAATTATAGCAATCAAAGTTGTATACAGAAAGTTATAGTGAAAGTGCTACAACACGACGGTTTCTCGTATCATGGAGTGATATGTTGGATATGATCGACGACTCCTCATGGGTAATCAACACTCAATGAGATGTGCTCACAGATGAATGACCATCTTCATAAGCACAAGTAGTGGAGATTTGACGATCACTACAGAATGGTGTGGTCTAAGTTAGAGCATCAGCACCGGGAGAGCAATTCTCACTGGATAGGAATTCCTCTGGCGGGACCTAGCCGAAAAATAGGAATTCCTGGGTGATTGGGGTGTGCAGCAGTGCAAGGGGGGGGTGACCGGCCGTTGATGGAGAGGAATTCCTCTCCAGCGTCTTGAAATAGACCGACACAGAGAAATTCCTCTTGGCGGGATTTTTTTTTTCAATTTGGCGCGTGTGCGCCATTAAAAATTAATTTTTTTACCAGGATTTACCAGCCAATGACAGACCGTCATATGGCAGGCTATCGGCCAGCACTGAAGCCAACGACTAAGTACATCTGGGTCGTCCATTTTGAATAGAAAAATGAATCGGACGGTCCTAATTCAAAGGCAATGGCTACCTGTGGTTCTAAAAGTTTCAGAATCGCTACAAGGCAAAACACTTCGGGAAAAATCCCAAAAAATCTCAAAAAATTCTAAATATTACCTTCATTTTTCTTAACACTTCAAACCAATTTGTGCACAACAAATTTATCATCCTTCTCCCTCTCTTCTCTCCCTCTTCTCTCAATCCTTTTAGTTTTTGCAAAAAATTTCTACCAATTGGCTTGTTTCCGAAAATGTACAATTATGCATATTTTATTATCGTCATAGTGTGTGCCCTATCTCCAGCAACAAACAAAAGGTCGACAAATTCTGGGAAAAAATCTATGCTGATTACCAACAAAATTGGGTGATGGGTCAAGGTGAAGTGAGGGCAGAACCTAGGACCCAAAATGCGCTTACCTCCCATTTTGCTAAGTTGAAGCGAAACTTGTCACAATGCAAAACGGCGCTTGCATACGCAAGAAGGAATCTGGAATCCGGCGGAAATTTGCAAGATGAGGTAATGATTTATTTATGTTGGTCATCTCAATTTTAATTAATCTTATGAAATATAAAATGTGAAATAATAATTTGTTAATTTTTTTTTTGTAGTTAAGGAAAGCTCAAATGTTTTATGTGGGCAAAAAAAAGAAAGAGTTTACGCACTTTACATGTTGGGAAGCGATCAAGGATCATCCTATTTTTAGAGTTGTCGAAACTAGCACTCCACCTTCTTACCATTCCAAGTTCGAAGCTACTCCTCCCATTAGTGGAGAGCCTCCTAGTGTGTACTTGAGTGAGGACGATGTGATTCCGACACCACAAAACAATCTTAAAGGTATCTCAAG
Source organism: Geum urbanum (assembly GCA_946800695.1). NCBI lineage: Eukaryota > Viridiplantae > Streptophyta > Magnoliopsida > Rosales > Rosaceae > Geum > Geum urbanum. Next base: position 39,853,200 of record OX327007.1, on the reverse strand, counting down.
TCCGCCGAAACCTCAAGGAGTGAAGGCGGACAAGGAAGCAAAAAGAAGGGGAAAGAAGCCCATGACGCCTACGAATGAGGTTAGAGATGAGGTTTTAAAGAGCATTGTGGCTAATCAAAAAATTTTCACCGATTGGCAAAAGGCTAATGAAGAAAAGAAATGAATGCTTGATGAGAAAAACTACTGTTTTAGGGCACAAGAGAAAGAAACAAAGATCATGACAATGAATTTTGAGGTTATGACCCCAAATTCAAAGAAGTACTTTACGAAGAGAAAAATGGAAATCCTTAAGCAAGTGGATGATGATGAGAAAGAAGTTGGCGATGCAAGCTTCACAAATTGTTATCGCCTCCGCAACCTTGATTTTAGTGATTAGTTTAGTTTGTCTTAATAATAAATCTATGCTTGGTATGTCATTATATAATTTAAATTTTCGAGGAATAAAAATGCACTTTATTTATTTATGTTGAACTTCAAACACATTACATTAAAACATAATAAACAACACATTACAAAATAAGTTTTTATAATTGATGAATAGTAATAGGAATTCTTATTTGTAGTATTGTTGCACAAAAAATATGAATAGGACATCCTATTTGATGAATAGTGACAGGAATTCCTGAAATAAGAATTCCTGGGCCAATAGAATTTCCCGAACGGGTGCGGATGCTCTTAGAAGAAACTATTATCCCCTCAATCTTAACTATAGGAATTAGCTAAGGTAAAAGTTATAATTCTTCTAAAACCGCAAGTGCACGGTGTCAAGTTTTAGTATAGATAATGGAAATCAAGTGTCAAACCCATGAGGATTGAACACCCTAATTCCCTAGCTTGGTTCAATTAGTTCTTTGATTACATTATAACACAAACACATAATGCAACGAAAGCAAAACACACAATGGAGGTGAATCTTATAACACTAAGTCCTTTGGAGACTTAACATGGGTGATTTGATTACGGTGAATGATATTCCAATTAATTGATGATTAATTGATTACTCTAGGCAAAAATAGAAAATTAAATGATGAAAATGCAAGGTAAAAGTATGATCAACTAGGAATATCGCCACTAGCCAACTTGATGCACAAAGGATGCCCAATTTATGATGATGAATTGTTAAGTTCGATTTACATATTCAAACGTCTTTTGGATCATAAGAAAGAATCATTTCATTGTCCAAATCATGCATTTTGGGTTATGTTTGGTTATAGGTCAAAACTCCTAAGCCTTTTGGGATTCTAGAAGGCTTTGGCTCATTCACAAAGCCAAAGCAAACCGAAATTAGGTGCTAGAATTTTGGTGTTAACCCTTAAACGTTATAATTGCGTAATAAGTTTAATTAGTTATACACGTATGTTGTGGAAGGTTTTCCCTTTCCAAGCCTCTTTTAGAGGACTTGGAAGTGTGTTATAAGGAACTCTCCTGGTCCACATCTTTTGGAGTACGAACTTGAAGGGTCAACCATTCGCCACGTCTTTTTGGTCAATGTAAGCTTGACCAAACCTCTAAGAGTCTTTTGGAACTCAAGGAGGCTTCGGTCCATGCTTTAGGCCTTACGAAACCAAACCTAAAAGCTCAAACTTTTGGACTTAAACCTAGATCATGTTACATGCTCATCTTTACTTAAGTGATAGATAATTTCACCCAAGTTCCATTTTCTAGTTCTTTACACACATTAAGACTTAGTCAAGGTCACAACATACATAAGAGAACATATATGAAGCTCAAACATGTAACAAGCCACAAACACACAAACTCATCCAATAGCATGTCAAATATAAAACATACTCATATCATATATTGAAACATCATTTGTTCTACATAAAGTGGTTAGAGTTTGACCCATAGATTTCCATATACAAACTAATCACTAACCATATATACAAAAGTGTTTGAGTGCAATTTAGAAGCTAAGAGAGTGAGAAATAACTTAAGGGTCCCCAAGCTAAGCTCCACCAAACTAGTAAGCTTCACCTAAAGCACTTTAAGCTTCTAACTCCACTCCTTTACTTAAGCTTGCATCCAACAATTGAAGAGGAGGAAATAAAAACTTCTAGGACTCAAAGAAGCCAAGGAAAAGAGGGATTACTTCCCACTTCTTCAAGCTTTAGAGAATCATCCAAACCATGGAGACAAAGATGAGATGAGGAAATGATGGAAATGGCTAGGTCTTGAAAGAGATGGCTAGGTCTCTTGAGTTTTAGAGGGTTGGAAGATGAAAGTTAAAGACTAATCTAGCTTCTCTCTAAAGAACTCAACTAAGAACCTTGAGAGAAGCTAGAGAGAAAACTAGACAGAGAAGAGCTTTCAAAACTAAGAAATGTGTAAAATGAAGTGTGTTATGTGTGTGGGTGATGGAGAACTCGAACTTTGGGAGAAAGATGGAGCAAATTCCAGCTCTTAGATGATAGTAAATGAGGAGTTGAAAGATCTAAATGTTAGCTTTGAACAAAGGGAACTATGATCCACTATTTTAGGCTTTGTAAGGCTAAAATCTAAAATATGTGACATCATGTGGTCCATCTTCTTCCTCTTATTTTCAAATCATATTGGCATGTTTGAATGGGTGGATTGGGCCTCCATTGGGCTGGAACCAAAGTGGTTGGGCCAACTGTGGCAAATTTTGGGCAACTTCCGGTGAAGTTGTTTCGTCATTTTTCCAAAGTTGCTCCATATTCTCTCATGACTCCAGAAATGTATACGTCTTCTCCAATAAGTGTAATTATTCTTCTTTAATGCATTTCCTAGTCAAACCATGATTTTTTAGCAATAATGGGAAACGTCAAAAGAGCGATGCTTTATTCATGAAAAACAAGAAATAAGTGTGAAGTTAGGGACATAATTAGAGCATATATAATTATAGTCCTAACACAACCAGTGACTAATATCTTGCTCAACCACGCACAAGTAATCCCCAAGGCTCAAAAGAATGGCCAAAACCTGGGGGCTTGAGTGAAGCATTCTGAGTGCAATCAGAAAAGAAAAGAAGAATTACTGAAAACCCATCGAATCATCAAACACGGGGGCACTAATCCATATAGCAATCAAAGGAAGTCCCAAAAAGTAAATCATAGAGGAGTATCTGGTTGATACTATCCTTGATCGAGAAGTAGACTTCCAGGAGAAGTTTCTCCCTATGAAGTAAAATAGGTAGGTGATGTAACCAACGACTTGTTGGTGAAACCCTCAAGGTTTCAAACAAAACCACCCTTAAGCATTCCGACCATGCTTGGAGTCCTCTAGCAGAAACCTGGAGATTTCTAGCAAAGTATGTAGAAATCTATGGAGAAGATTTGAGAGACTACTCAGAGATTTGTCGATGTACTGGGATCCCAGAGATCAAGGCAATCATTATAGAAATCTAGAGGAGAAAAACCTCAAAACCCGGAAAGTTGGGGGTGAAAATCAAAACCTGGAAAGCTGGGGGCATCATTCGAAAACTTCAGGAATGCTTAAGGGTGGCCAGAAACAAAACGTAGAGGGAAATTCCCTTGACAAAAAACTGGACTATTAAGGTTTCCTCGAGGTCTAACTTCAGAGCTCGTGGATAGATTCAGAAAAAGGAGCTGGAGACCAGGTATGCCCCTCGAAGCAGTGTGAGAAGAACTTTCCATACTTAGTTAAGGGAGAAAGCTACGGCTGGAGTTTGGCATGTATAGAAGTGGGTTGGTACACTTCCTAGTTAGTTCGGTCTTGAGCTAGCATATTTAGTAAAACCCCCGCGAAGCTTTGTTTCTATGGTCTCTTGCCTAAGCTATGTATCACTTATCATTATTAATGGGGGCATAAAAAAAAGTGTAGGCACAAAGTATCATGCAGGAACCCTGGTATTAATAATGTTTAAGAGAAGAGTTGGATTGCTAAGTAGGGGCATATGATATACTATATGTGGAAACCCCTTACCTTATCTAAGATACTCACAAGGGAATGAGGTGGTAATTACCTCGAATCATGTGGAGAAAACTAGCAACGTTTTACTTACTGAAGGTTTGCATCGCTAGCCAAAATATAATTTGTACCTTTAAAAGAAAGGGACCCCCATGCTTTCTGACTCTGTGGCTTAAAGCTTGTTTCTCTTAAGGAGATGATGTAATTTCCAAAAAAATAGCACAAGATCCAAACTATCTTCAATATGGAGTCCTCGCTCTACCTTGACATTGACTATTCCTAAAGCCCGTACACCACTACTGCATCCTTAGGAAATGTTGAGTATGGACTTTGAGCTTGGACCTGGCAGTGGGTAGAGATAACAAGCATTCGATGCTAATCCCTGAAGCGTGTTCGAGCAAGGCGCATGAAAATCATCCAGAGGCGTGTGCAGGAAGGCGCAAGTCATTAGAATCGTACATTTTCCACGGAGAGTCATGCATTTTTTTTCCGGAGACAGACGAAGGCGTACGCTTTCCATCGGAGGCGTGTGCTGCTGTCACCATTTCATTTGCTTCGATTTTATTTTTTTGCTCTAGGTTCTTCTTTCTTATGGGTTCTCGACCAATAGGTTCTTCGAGCTGGGTTTCATAGAAGATTTTGGAGATAGTGATCATAGTATTAAGGGAATCTGGGTTTTTGATCATTTTCAATTACAGTCGGGATGTTTTATTAGTAGAGGTTGAGGTGTAAAAGAATGTAAGACCTGCTGTGGTATTTTATTATTATATAAGAGAAAAAGAAATTATTAAATATATCTATACTATATTTAAAGAAAGACATGTTGTCAACTAAATTTATTTTTCTTTACATTTTTACCTTTTAAATATTAGAAATAGTTAAACAGCTAGGGATAAAACTGTAAAAACAAAATAATTAAAAAAATTGTTTGCTTTTAACAAACGGCCTCTCCACCGTTTCAATTAGAAAGAAATTGCTCACCCTATTTAAGAAGAAAAAAAAGGAGAAAAAAAAGGAAAAAAAGAAAACGGACAATAAATCGATAATCAATATTTTCAATAACCACCATGCCAATCTTAATTCTCTCCACTAAAAAAAAGGCATTTAAAAATAAATAAATAATAATTGTAGGAAATTAAGATGAATTTCACAATTAATTTAGAAATATTCATTGAAATTTTATGTCAAAATTGATGCACATGTATAGTATGTGTGCAATGGCTAGTACATTATACTCTATTATTTTATTATGATTTTCATTAATTTGTGTATAATCACATGTAAAAATTTAATTTATATATGTATTTTTAATGCTTGAGTATACACATCAAAGGCTTACCTCTTTACGACTCAAGACTTACGCCTTGTCTCATGGATCAAAAACGCCTTGTCTCACGCTTTTCGCCTCTGAAAATATTGTCTGAGAGAAAGAACGGTCATCTTTTAAACATGGGAATAACTCTCTTACTCTGTGCCAACATGTCAAAATATCTTTGTAGAGAGACTATACTATGTGCCTCTCATTTCATCAATCGCCTACTATTCGTAGCTCTTCAAAATAGGGTTCAATTTGAGCTATTGTCTAAATATGTTGTCATCCCATCTCTCAACAAACTTCATGTTCATGTGTTTGGTTGTGTGGCCTATGTTCATCTACATAAGAATCAGATATCTAAGTTAGTGGATCGTGCCCTCAAGTGTGTGTTTGTTGGCTATGGTTTTCACCAAAAAAGATACACGTGCTACCTGAGGATGTCAGATTTGGCCATCCTTGAGAGTTAGAGTATTTCAAGTGAATCCACTGATGTGAGGTCCTCAGTAATGTAATCCCTCAAGGTCTCCGAGATAGCCGAACATTCCCTCGAGGTCTACGACAGCAGAACACCATATCCTCTAGGGAGGAGGAATCCTCGGACCATGAGGATCCCAAAATTCTATCGGGATACGGTAACGAATTTGGCCGAATGGCTTGTGGTAATTGGGAAAACCCAATTAGTTCTAAATAAGGAAATAAATTATATTCATGATCTACCTCAATCTCCTTATTTGAGAAAGAAAAGACATCTCTTCATCTCTTCTCTATATAATGAGAGCTTGAGAAGACATTCAGGAGATAGAGGTAAGAACGCATTCAACCAAGATACATTATTATTCAAATATAATTGCTGACTTGATCGTTGGAGGGTCTTTACGCGGTACCACACCGTGCACGGACTTTATTTTACAGGCTTTTGGACGGAATGCTCAGGAACAGCTCAAGGACAGTAGCTTATCGAAGGTCTATGACAACAAGAAGAAGAAGGAATGAGGTCTCATCCCTCAAAACGATGGTGGACACTGATTGTTCAAGCCAAAAAGACTCAAGCTTGAGGATTGGCAAAATCTGCTCTCACACTACTATCCTCCGTCTCAAACATTTTATGTCATCATGAATGTGACATTTTGTGAAGACTTGCGTTATTTCTCTCCCACAACGATTATGAGTGAGGAGGAGAAACATGTGTTTTTGGAAGATCAACTTGAAGGCCAACAAATGACAGTTGTTGAAGCAGAAAAATCATCTAGTAGTACTTTCGACCCGTCGAAGGTGTCCCATCCGCACGTCCAGAAGCTTAAAGAAAAGTGGTTCGACATACCTTGTAGCATTTGATGCCAGCACATCATGGTCTTAATGAGGCCTAAAATCATTAATTTCTCAATCAAGAATTAAGAAGAGTCGCAATTGCTTACTTAAAAAAAAATAACAAATCAAAAGGAATTCCAATGATTTTTTTTTGGACTATGAAACATTTACAGTCCTATACAAATTATTGGAGTTGGTACATGCCTCCCCGTCCTGAGGAGTGAGGAGTTGTCTTACTTGTAAGCAGATTAGGCAGGAAGTTGTTTTGGTTCTTAGTAATGTTGTGGACTATAATTTGTAAAGCATATTACCTTAGCCATATAATGGGATGATGATACGGTATAAAGTATAAGAGCATCTTTAATAGCTTTTTTAAACTAACAAAAATTTCTATTTTTTGAGAAGAAACATCTTTTTAAAGCTTCAATATCTCTCGTATAATTTCTTGTATTCTATAGAAAATTAAAAAAAGAAAAGATAGAAAATCCCTATATCTATAGAAAACTCAAAACTTGTATATCTATCTATAAATCTCTAGAATTTATTATTTTTTAGGTGAAACGATAGAATATATTGATAGTGTCAACCATTACAATCAGTATACTTTACCTCATAACGATCATGTATACAAAAATTTGATCAAATTGAAGATCGTTTGCTTATTATATTTTACAAAATGAATAGACGGTTGTTAATATAATGAAAAATTTCACAATAACAGTTCATTTATTTAATGAAATTAGTTACCCAAACAATCTTCCATTTGATTCATTTTTTGTCAAGTTGATCTTCAATCCGTGGTTTATAAAATAGACGATTTTGATTATAAAATCACAAATCAAAAATTGTATAAATAAGAGTGATTTGGACCCAAATATTTTCTAAAGATTAATACAACATATTTCATTATCCACAAAATTTGGACGGGCCTCTCTGTACCCGGTCCAAACCCATGAAGCAGAGAAACCCGCCGCAGGTCCACCGTCCAAGCCACACAAGTTAAATGCCCTACGCCTAACCCAGTTTTAGTACCACTTTCACCTTCTCTTCCGTCCACCCTTTTTACCCACCAAAAACCTTCGACTACAGACGCCCGCTCTCAAATTCTCTCTTCTCCACGAAGCTCAGTCGAAGAGCTCGGTCGATACGACGCCGTCTCCTAACCTCAGGTTTGTATTGTATCAGTTACAGTTCCCCTTCGTTTCACTTGTGCTTTACAATTAGGGTTTATCCTGCGATATTCAGGCTTTAATTTATCGGTCTTTTCGTTTCCTTTCGTGTGTTGAGCTTATAATTCGTTGTTTATTGCTTTAACTCGACTCGAATTTAGTGTTCTTGGTTTAGGTTGTTAATCTTCAGCTGAGAGATTTAGTTTACAAATTGCACGAATAAGAAAAATTATAATCTAAATGTCCATTATTTGTTATGTTTTGAAAGTTGTAGATATAGCACACTGATCCAGCCGAGAATTTTTATGCGGGTTGTTTACATTGAATTGAACGTCTTAGTGCTGCAAGGTTATTAGCCTGAGTATTGTTTTAGATACTATATGCACGATTCTTGTACACTACATGTTGAAGTATGGAGGCAAATTGTTTTGAATTGTCTGAACTATATGAAAAAGTGACACATGCAGAATTAAACATTAGCCGTTGATTACTATTTGAATGGATTTGAGTGCATATAAGCTTATTGTGCGTATTGTTCCAGGTTTGTAAGGAGGTAGAAGTTTGATTCTTGAGGAATGGGAGACAGTGAGATAGTGGTTGCTCAAACATCTCCAGTTATGGAATATACACCGCCAGTCTACAGTACGACAGGCTACTCTGATTCCAGCTTACACATTGATCCGAATACTGGTGCTGAGCATCCTGAGGCTATCACAGGAATGCCTGAAGGGTCTAATGCTGGTGAGGCAATTGCATATCCTGTGGATTCCGATTCTCATATGCAAGAATCACATGCTTACGCTACATATGAGACTCAACCCGCTGTTGGAGGCGCTGATGCTGGTGGGAGTGCTGCTAGCAATGGTCTTGAAACCATGGCATCTTCACAAGCTGTCACTTATGATTCTTCTGCTAATGGTTTCACTACTGTCTCATCAATGGGTAATGGAGACGTTTCAGATAGCTTTGTTGGTTCTGTTGATGCACAACAATATGGCGATGGTTCTGGTATTGTCTATATTGTCTGTTGCTTTGGCTCTGATTTGATTTTTTTTTCAGTCACAAGTTGCCAACTATACTACTGATATTATGGTTTGGAGTTAGGTCCGTAATTATGTAATAGGAGTTTGTCAACCGAACATACTAAAGTTAGCTTCATATAAACATTGGTGGGACTTGATTTTTCAAGCACCATTTGCCAACTATGCTACTCATTGTTTTAAAAAAAAACTATGCTACTCATATTGGTCTGGAGTTAGGTCCGTAATTATGAAATAGGAGTTTGTCAACTGAACATTATATTGTTAGCATTGTCTAAACGTTGGTGGGACTTGTTTGAAAAATTAAAACAAACTCGAAGACATAATGTGGCTATTAGTTATTATGTGTACGTACTCTAAATTTCCATCTTTATTGCCTTCTTTTAGAGGTGCAAAATGTTAGAATGCCATCACTTTTAAATCTTTATATCTAGCCGTTTACTTGGATTCTTATGTCTATTATTTGTTAATCCATCAGCTTTAGCTATGTCTGCTGAAGCAGATAGACTGTGGAACATTGTGAGAGCTAATTCTCTGGATTTCAATGCCTGGACTGCTTTGATAGAGGAGACAGAGAAGGTTGCAGAGGTGTGCTAGCTTGAATATTGTTATTATTTGAATCATATTTTTACAACTTCAGTTCGATTGTCCTGTGGTTAGTATAGTGTAAGTGCCTCCTAGATATGTGGTTTTACGACTAAACAAGCTAAAACAGATGAATACCAAAAGCAGAAATAAACACAGCAATTTAGAGTGGTTCAGCTAAAACTATAGCTTACGTCCACTTTGTGATCTCTCTTGAGAGATTCACTAGCACTATGAAGAATTAACTGATTACAAGTACTTATTGTAGATCTCTCAAACTTTTCAATCTAGTTCTTATCTCTCTATCACTCTTAGCTCTTGTTTTTTATCTCACTTGCTCTCTTTCCGCCTTGCTTTAGAAAACCTCCCAGTAGCCCTATATATAGATATAGAAGCTGCCAATACATCATAGAAAATGGAATCTTAATCCTAATAGACTTAACCTCAAGTCTATATACAAATTCTAACCAAACAAGGATAAACTAACTCTCATAGGACTTATAGAAAAACTAAGCTAACTCCATTCCTTGCTAGACAAGAACTTATATTTTGAATCCTTTCCTAGACTGAATCAACGAGCCAAAACACAACAATCTCCACCTTGGTGAGTTGATACCAAAAACGATTGTTGCAACCTTCAGGATATTTGAATCTCTTGAAGTAATCTCGAACAAACCTCCAAGAGCCTCCATTTTGGCAAGAGTCTTGCCTTAACGCATCTCAAGTGAGGAGGTGCTCCACCACAGCTCAACATGCTGTGACATTGAGCAAGTCCAAGCAATGCTTGAACATCTCTACAGTAACTAGCTTGGTAAGAGAATTGACAACATTATCATCCGTGTGAACTTTCTCCACAATGATATCTCCAGATTCTACCCAATCTCTGATTCTATGATAGCGAATTTCAATGTGTTTCGTCCTTGCATGAAACTCTGGATTCTTTGCCAAGTGAATGACACTTGGATTGCCACATTTCACTACCACATTCTTTTGCTGAATTCCAAACTAACTTGTAAGCCCATTCAACCAAATAGCTTCCTTAGAAGCCTCTGTTAATACCATATATTTTGCCTCAGTAGTAGATAAAGCTGTGATTGCTTGAAGAGTTGCTTTCCAGCTCATAGGTCCTCTTCCACAAGTAAAATCATAACCTGTTGTAGACTTCCTTTTATCCAAGTCTCCTGCATAATCCGAATCCACTAAATCAGCCATGCATGCTACTTCTTGTTTTCTTTCAAACATGATTCCAAGCTGTCTAATCCTCTTTAAGTACCTCAAAATCCACTTCACTGCTTTCCAATGACGTTTACTCGGATTTGACATGTACTTAGAGACAACGCTCAACGCTTGAGCTAAATCTAGCCTTGTGCAAATCATTACATACATGAGACACCCCACTGCACTTGCATATGGAACATCCTTCATCGCATCAATCTCTTTTTGACTTGATGGCCTTTGCTTTGCATTCAGAAGGAAATGTCTAGTTAATGGAACATAAACAACCTTTGCTTCATCCATGAAGCGTTCAAGTACCTTGATAATGTACTTTTCTTGTGACAGCCGAAAGGAGATTGCATATGGAACATCCTTCATGAGACACCCTACTGCACTTGCATATGGAACATCCTTCATCGCATCATTCTCCTTGATGGTCTTTACTTTGCATTTAGATAGAAATGTCCAGTTAATGGAACATAAACAACCTTTGTTTCATCCATGTTGAAGCATTCAAGTACTTTGAGAATGTATTTTTCTTGTGACATCCATATGTCGCCTTTGTTTCTGTCCCTTCTTATTTCAATTCCAAGGATTTTTTGTGTAGCTCTTAGATCCTTTATGTCGAACTCAACTCCTAGTTGCTTCTTCAGTTTTTTAATATTCGACATATCCTTACATGCAATTAGCATGCTATCTACATACAGAAGAATTAGAATAATCTTCCCATCTTCGAATACATGGTAGTAAACACAATAGTCTTATACACACCTTGTGTAGTCTATTTTCAGCACGTATGTGTCAAAACACTTGTACCACTGCCTCGGTGATTGCTCGAGCCCATACAGTGACTTCTTCAACTGACATACAAGATTCTCCTTTACTGTTTCAACAAAACCCTCCGGTTGTGTACTCCTCTCGTCATAATCCACTCTCTCTTTCTGCGAATACCCTTTTGCTACCAACCGTGCTTTGTATTTAATGACATCATCATCATGTACTCCTATCTTCCTAAACACCCTTGCAACCAGCAAGCTTTCTATCTTTGGGTTCAGGAACTAGCTCCCACACAAAATTCTTAAATAAAGATTCTATCTCTTCTGTTATAGCACTAATCCATCTTGGTAGGTGGATTTCTTTGACTTATACTCAGAGCACCACTCACATCTTCACCCGGTTCGAATTTGAAGCGTTGTATTTTTCTTGGATTCCGCTTAGGTTTGTCAAGTGCTATACATTGATATGACTCAGTTGCTTGTGGGATAGGGGAGTTTCAACCCTCTATTGAGATTGCTCCACCTGAGTCCTAACTGGCGACTATTGTTGGTGCTCTGGTTCCTCATTAACTACTTGATCATTCCCTACTTGCTCAATTTGCTTCATCTGAACTTGGGAATCTTCATCTGATACTTTAGTTAATGGAATCTTAATTGCTTCTTCTTCAGCAACAAGTCTTCTCCTTCTTGCTATCTTCATTAAACGACAGTCTTCTCATCAAAAACATCTCTGTTGATTACCTTTTTATCTTTGATTATATACCGCAACTTATAACCTTTCACTCATTTCTTGAAGTTGATGAGCAAGCACTCGAGTGATTTCGGTTTTAGTTTGGTCTTCTCATCTCTGGGAATATGTGCATATGCATTGCAGCCAAATACTCATGTTGAAATAGTCAATTGGATTTCTAGACCATACCTCCTCTGCACACTTGAAGTTAATAACCGTTTAAGGTGACCGTTTAATCAAATAACAAGCCTGATTAATTGCCTCTGCCCAAAACGATTCAGGCAACCCTGCATGAAATCTCATGCTTTTTTCTCTCCAAGAGTCCTATTCATCCTTTCTGCGACATCGTTTTGCTTAGGTTTCATCATTTGGCCCTTTGGTCTCGAGCCTCATTCTAGTCCACCCGGCCTTTAGGGCCAAAGTACAACCCAGCTCCACGTTACCCGAGGCCCGGCCCGGGCTCTTTTGAAATAGGGTAGGGTTTGGACTATACATTTGAAGCTTAGCCCATATGAGCCTCTTCGGCCTATCCCAACCTCGGCCTCATTAGCGTTGTCAAAGCCAACCTCTTTTCAATTAAGAAAATTAATATATAAATATATTTATATCACTTTAAAGGCTTAAAGATCAAGCCTAATGGGACTCTTTTTGGCCATTTTATTAGAAAACATAATATAATTTATGACTATTATCATGTTTTTTCTTATTACTTTCATTTTCTCGTTTTATTCACTTTGATGTTCTCTCCGTACAAAAATATATATTCAAAGTAAAAATTACACATTCATAATAACAATACGTTGAATTTTTTATATATGAATTTTCTCAATATAAAGCCCATCTTGGCCCGGTCTGGTCTCTTGAGCCTCATTGGCCTAGTCTTATTGGTCGGGCTAAAGCTTCTAAATTGTGGCATCGGCCTAGCCTAGCCTTGTTATATTTGACCATTGACTAAGCCCAGTTCTACGCCTTAAATTTAGTGCCGAGGTTGACTGAGCCATCCCATATTGAACTCTAGTTTTGCTCGGTAGTCTTCTTCACAATAGTGTCTTGTAATGCCCTCATCCTTGCACAGCTGCAAGAACCGATTATTTCTATATTCATCTCTATTGTCGCTTCTCAAATACTTGATTTTTCTGCCTGTTTGGTTCTCAATTTCAGCTTTCCACTTCTTGAACTTGGTGAAAACCTCATCTTTAATTTTCATAAAGTACATCCAAACCTTCCTTGAAAAATCATCTATGAAAGAGATAAAATATCTGGCTCCAGCCTTTGATTTTGTAGGTGCAGGTCCCCAAACATCTGTATGAATAGAGTCCAATACTTCTTTGGATTTTTTCTCACCGCTGCTCACGTTAAATGTCTCGGTTTGCTTTCCGAGTGTGTAATACTTGCAAAATTCAAGTTTGCAGCTCATTACACCTTCTAGTTTATTTTTCTTGTGTAATTTTTGCAATCCTCTTCGACTCATGTGGTCTAGCCGTCTATGTCATAGCTCAGTATTTTTCTGTATAAACTGCTGCTCCACCTACCACTGTAAAGTTTGTGAGCTTATACATGTTATTTTGTTGCATAACACCCTTCATGTAGACAATTTGTCCATTCCTACCCTGAGCTGTCCATCTTAGGATTTAAACCAAAATCCAGACATATCCAAAGTGCTTAAGAATATAAGGTTTCTGCTCAACTTTGGGACATGTCTAACATTCCTCAATCTTCTAACAATTCCATCGTGCAACAGGCTGTATCTAAGGTCCAATGTTTAGGCGCACTAAAGTTCCATGAAATTGCTAGGAGTTCTCCATCATCACTATTGTTTCCAATAACGATGTTGGTTGACTTGAAGTTTTCTCCAAACATCTGTGCCTTTTTCTCCTTCCATTGTTTTCAATTCCTCTTCCGGCGATCAGGTGAACCACATTCGAAGCAACCATTCTTCTTTTTCTTGCCTTTTTCTTTGGATTTAAACCTGCCTATCTTCAAATCCACTACAATTCCTGGATCTTCCTCTATCATTGCCTCTGACGTGTGTAGTCCCTGGGCCTGAGAATATTTTTCATCTTTCTCCAACTTGACATATAATTCCAGGTTCTCACAAACTTTGGATAATGTGATTGTTTTCTTGAATATCATGGTGGTTTTAAAATGCTTGAATGAAAGTGGAAGTGAGTACTACAATATGACAACCGTGTCCTTGTCATCCATCTTTGCTCTGACCTTCTCGAAGTTAGATATACAATTCTGAAATTTGCATATATGATCGTTAGATCACCCACTTCCTCTATCTTGAGGCCAAAGAGCTGCTCTTTCAAGAGTAGTTTGTTGCTAATGGTCTTTCCCCTGTACACTTTCAAGCTGTCTTTGCATTCATATCCTCAGTGACATGAAGCAAAACATTATCAACAAGATGCAACTCAATAGAGCTCTTTGCTTTCTTATCCTTCTTTGTCCAGACTGACTTATCTGTCTTTGTAGTTATCGCTTCAAGTGCCTCGTCAACTTGTTGAATCAGGACATTCTTCATCATCCTTTGCTAAAGTGTGAAGTTGTCCTTGTCGTTGAAAGGCTTAATGAACTGTTTCACATCTCCTACTTGGACAATCTTGTTGTTCACCATCGTAAAAACACTCTGAACCTAAGCTCTGATATCACTTATAGTGTAAGCGCTTTCTACATCTGTGATTTTACGACTAAACAAGCTAAAACAGATGAATACCGAAAACAGAAACAAACACAACAATTTAGAGTGGTTCGGCTAAAGTATAGCTTACGTCCACTTTGTGATCTCTCTGGAGAGATTCACTAGCACTATTGTAGATCTCTCAAACCCTTCAATCTAGTTCTTTTCTCTCTATCACTCTTAGCTCTTGTTTTCTATCTCACTTGCTGTCTTTATGCATTGCTTTTAAAACCCCCCAGCAGCCCTATATATAGATATAGAAGCTGTCAATACATCATAGGAAATGAAATCCTAATCTATACCCAAATCTTAGCCAAATAAGGATAAACTAACTCTCTTAAGACTTATTGAAAAGTTAAGCTAACTCCATTCCTTGTTAGACAAGGACTTGTATTCTGAATCCTTTCCTAGACTGGATCAACCAGCCAAAACACAACAATTAGACTATATTGTACAATTTTCATGGGTTTTCATGTTATTTTTACTAATTTAATTTAAATACAAAAGAGGTTGGTTATCTCTCACGTTCAATAGGAATCATTGGTTGGGAACTTTACAGCAAACTACTGTGATGTGATGCCTGTTGCATTAGCTGCTTGAGTATATGTGTATAAAATAGCTCCTAATATTTAAAATAGAATGTTGTTCGGATGCTATGTGGCACTGGGACTCGGGGAGGTAATTTTCCTTTGTACTTGTCATATCTCCGGTCAACAATCTTGGGAAGACTTGGAAGTCAAAGTTTCATGATAATCTTTGCAATCCTAAAACTAAATTAAAAGAGTAATTGAACTTGGCAGGGAGGGGATATTCTTACAATTGTATGATCACCTGGTGTGCATGTTCTACTTGTTTAATAGGATATATATATATATATATATATAGATCCTATCAAAAGCGGAGATCTGCTTTGAAAAAACAGAACGAAGTTTTGATTTTCACAAAACTGGCAAAGTTGTTCGACAATTGAAACCACTCATTCTTCATATTACTATTAGAAGATCATGCTTGCAAAAAATCAGCTCAATCAAAGATGATTTGACTATTTGATCATCACATTCAACTGTTGATAAATACAGTTTATCCGATATAGCTTAAAAGTTTAATGTGTAATCAAATGGTCAAAATTATCTCCGATTAGGCTGATTTTTGCAAGCACGATCGTTTAATAGTATTCTAAAGAAAGAGTGGTTTTAATCATCGGACAATTTTGTTAGTCTTGTGAAAATCGAAACTTCGCTTTGTGTTTTCAAAGGAGAGCTCTGCTTGGATCGACGAACTACGTGGGAAAATGGGCCCTCTTTCTTTTATTTTCAGCTGTATATATGTATATATATAACTGCTTCCCAAATTTCTCGAGTTTCTTTTGAACTTTGTTTCATAGAAAAAAAGGATGTTTTGATGTTAGCTTTCAGTCAGTTCTATTGACAGCCAAAAAAACATTGTGTTTGATTTTCATGGTGTCTCTAAAGTAATCAGTGTCTCATTTAAATATTATTTGGCTCTCATCTAGCAATTCCTATTAGAACTAATATGGTTTTCTTCATTTATATGCAGGATAACATATTAAAAATTCGAAAAGTTTATGATGCTTTTTTGGCAGAGTTCCCTTTGTGCTATGGGTATTGGAAAAAGTATGCAGATCATGAGGCACGCTTTGGTGTTATCGATAAAGTTGTGGAGGTTTATGAACGAGCAGTTCAAGCTGTTACATATTCAGTTGACATTTGGTTGCATTACTGCACATTTGCCATAAGCACTTTCGGAGATCCAGACACTATCAGAAGGTAATAACTGTTCTTTGATTATTCCTTGGGTGGCATTGCTTTGAGAGTTATGATTGCATGGTTTTGTCCTGGCATGGAACTGGTGTTCTTGCTTTCTAACCTCACTTCAGTATGATTGCAACAGTGGTTCCTCACATGTTTGACGGAAAGGTTTGGTAGGAATGCACTTTAGAATCTTTTCTGATGTGCAATCCATTGGGTTTGAGGCTACTTTACGGGTGTAGTTTCTTTTTGTTTCAATTGGATTTCACTAAGAATCTAATTCTATTTTTTGGCCTCAATATACTCGTTATCTCCCTTACCAAGAAGACACGCATCTTAGTAATTTAGTGGTCAATGAATTCTGGCTCTATTATAACTTTGACACACATTGAAGTGCATCATTATGCAAATTGCTGCTCGGAAGATCTCGTCCACTTAAGGGCTCCAATTGACGGACATAGTATGGTTTTTTCCAGGAAGGTAAATGCAGCGTTTAGAAGTGTCATATAGTGTTGGAGTCATTTGTGCGGTCTCACTCTTTCATGGATAAGTTCATCTCAGATGTATTGATACTTGAACGTCTCATCACAATCCTTGTACTTTTGCAGGCTTTTTGAGCGAGCATTGGCGTATGTTGGAACAGATTACTTGTCCTTTCCTCTGTGGGACAAGTATATAGATTATGAATTTATGCAGCAGGCTTGGGATCGGCTTGTAATTATCTACACACGCATATTGGAGAATCCAAATCAACAACTGGATCGATATTTAAACAGGTGGTTACTCTTTAAATATAAAGTTATTCTCCGGTATTTTGTTTTTGTTTAATTTGTATTCTGATGACTTGATTTTAACAGTTTTAAGGAGTTAGCTGGAAGTCGGCCTCTTACAGAGTTGAGGACAGCTGAAGAAGCTGCTGCTCCTGGAAATGCACCCTCAGGGGAGGGTGTGAAAGAAATTGCGGAAGGGGTTCAACCTGTCGGTGCAGAACAATCTCCTAAATCTGAAAGTGCTGGTTTATCAGAAGCAGAGGAGTTGGAGAAGTATATCGCCATCAGAGAAGAGTTGTATAAGAAAGCTAAAGAGTTCGATGCTAAGATAATTAATTTTGAAACAGCAATTAGGAGGCCATACTTTCATGTGCGTCCCTTGAATACTGTGGAGCTTGAAAATTGGAACAATTACCTAGATTTCATTGAAGGGGAAGGTGACTTTAACAAGGTATCTTGTTTTCTGTTGTGTTTTTCCACACTTTCTCAATGTTTTTTTTTATCGGTAATACTAGCTGCCCTGCTTGTCATACTTTGACTCACACTGAGGTAATATTTGCTGCTTCATATGCTATATTGGCTAAATGGTTGGATGAAGCAACTTTTAAAACGGGAAATTGATCTGAGACTAAATCATGGACCCTCGATTTGGTTTCTTTGAGGCTATGTATTTCAAACCTTTTCGTCAGTGGACATTTGAGGTTCATGGTGTCTTTGTTTGTAAATTCATTCTTTTTAAAGTTCCTGTTATGGGTGCAGGTCTCTTCTTATCTTCCTATCCTAACCACCTGCCTGTCAGGCAAGGAGGGTCCCTCTTTTCCTATTTGAGGGGACTCTCTGTTCTGCTAATGGAGTATTTCTTGTGCATATCTCTTCTGTTTCGTATCCATTAGTTATTGTTATGGCTATTCAGTGCACCGTTAAAATGCCATTTTGAACTTTTCTGAATCAGGTGGTGAAGTTATATGAAAGATGCCTAATTGCTTGTGCCAATTATCCTGAATACTGGATTCGGTACGTTCTGTCCATGGAAACTAGTGGAAACTTGGATCTTGCCAATAATGCTCTTGCACGTGCAACACAGGTCTTTGTGAAGGTAGCTTATTTTCCAGTTTTGATATCTATATTGGTAGCTTATTATAGAATGGATGACTTGGTTTTAAGAAGTGGAATGCAAATGAGATAGCTTGATTTGAATGTAATGGTTGGTGAAAGTTTTCTGATAGTTTTCAGTCTACTAGGTCTTGTTCAAGTTGAAGTCCTATGTTGTGAATAAAGACATGTATATTTGAACTTTTTTAATTAGAGAAGTCCAGGTTATTGACCTTTGTGAGTACCCATTACTATTACTGTTATGAAGTCCACTTTAGAGTTAGGTTCAGCTCTTCAAACTATTGTGGATTGTAGACTATTTAACACTTGAAGTGAGGTGTGTTCTAAAAAACCGTCATCAATATTCCATTCCCTTCTTTTCCTCTATCTCCTTATTCTTTATTTAAAACATTATCTTTCTCGAGAGAAAAAGATGCATTTTGTTCTTTCTTTGTATTTCATCATGCGCTCGCCGCTCTATTGTATTGGGTGACATGTTACTATATGGCTAGATGGTGATTTTGAGTGTAATACTATATGGCTACATGCTACTCTACATGTTAATATAGAACATGTTATTTTATTGTATATTTTGTATTTGATATTGCTCACTGATGAGCTATGCTGGGGTAGCATGATTTCTTCACTCTTTAACTGCCTTCTCGTCTCTGCCAATGTTTTATGATAAACCTATATTCGTCGTGAATAACAGAGACAACCAGAGATTCACCTTTTTGCTGCCCGGTTCAAAGAGCAGAGTGGAGATATACCTGGTGCGCAGGCTACCTATCAACTTGTCCATTCTGAAATCTCACCTGGTCTATTGGAAGCAATCATCAAGCATGCGAACATGGAACACCGTCTGGTAAGAAGTTGAAAACAACTGAAACTGTATCAGTTTACCTATAAATGGCCCATGTGAAAACCTGATCATTTTGTAATTCTTCACAGGGTAATCTTGAAGCTGCTTACTCCTTGTATGAACAAGCAATTGCCATTGAAAAGGGAAAAGAGCATTCACAAACATTACCCATGCTGTTTGCTCAGTACGCTAAGTTCACATACCTGGTATGATGTTTGGTCTGTTTTTTATATTTTTGTAATATCACTAATTTGTATCTTTGAAATTGCGTTGTTGAATGAACCTAGACTATTTTCAGAATTTGTTGTAATGTTCAAACCACCGAGTCAATGGTGACACTCAAATATGTTGTGTCTTCCTATGTTTGCATCCATGGGTTTAACATCTTATTGTTTTGTTTCCTTCTGTCCTTTCTATTGATTCTAGGTATCTTTGGATGCTGAAAAGGCCAGAGCAATCTTTGCTGAAGCAGTCGAGCACGTACAATCGTCAAAAGCGTTTCTTGAGGTTTTCCTCTCTCCACCTCCATCTCCATTTCCCTCCCTCCCATTTTGCCTAATTCATTGCATATTATTCGAATGTACATGCAGGCTCTAATCCATTTTGAGTCGATACATGCGTTGCCGAAGAAAATTGATCTCATTGATTCCTTGGTCCTGAAGTTTTTGGAGCCAAATGCAGAGAGCCCCAATTATGCAAGTGTAGCTGAGAGAGAAGAGCTATCTAGTATTTATTTGGAGGTACATATTTCATGTCTTCTCTGGTTAGATTAAAAGATATTAGAAAACATTAATTAGTATTCTTGATTTCACAGGTAGATATCTCAGTTAAATTTGACTATGAAGTGGTTCTTCTAGTATTTATGTGGATATGCTTTTGCAGTTTCTAAATATGTTTGGAGACGCACAGTCTATTAAGAGCGCTGAGGATAGGCATGCTAAGCTATTCTTGCTTCATAGGAGCAGCACATCAGAGTTGAAAAAACGCCAAGCTGAGGACTACCTTTCATCTGATAAAGCAAAGTTAGCAAAATCTTATTCTGGTGCTCCCTCACCTGGCCAGTCTATAATGGGAGCATATCCTTATACCCAAACCCAATGGCCGGCGAGTGTACAGCCTCAAGCTTGGCCACCAGCTACACAAGCACAGGGACAACAGTGGCCTGCTGGTTATACTCAACAGGTAGTTTTCTGATATGATGAATTTGGTACTTGGGTTTTTTATTCTGAGTACCAGTAGGCTGTCATTGTTTTTTTCCCTTCTACTTTAAGATAATTATGTAATTTGAGTTTTCAATTTTTTAATTTTTTTAATAATAGGCATACAATGCATATGGTGGTTATCAGCAGATGCCTGCGGCGGCACCACAGGCTGCTGCTTATGGTGCTTACCCTGCTACATATCCTGCTCAGGTAATTAATATCATTTAATGGGTTTTTCATTTTTGTTCATTCTGGTTGATAATCAGGTAGATATTCAGACACTGGTCCCTATTTTATGGTTAGAGTATAATGTAGTGAAGAAATAGTTTCTGAAAACAAGATTGGAAGAAGCTCTTGCTTTTAGCTTCATTTCCCCCTTTTTTTTCTTACATGTTTTAATTTCTCTTCAATGGTTTGATTACAATCTCAGCCGGCGGCCTATCCACCACAGAGTTATGCACAGCCAGCAGTAGCAGCACCACCAGTTGCAGCAGCTATAGCTGTAGCACCAGCTCAGCAACCTGCTCCAGCACAACAGGCATATTATGGGAATTACTACCAGTAGTTGAGCTCGCAGGACTAGGACTAGCCTGCTATAGTTTTTTCCTATGTAATCTAATTTTCCGAACCCAAGCCTAGCTGTTTTTGGTTTCTCTTTGGCAACATATGCGACGTAGCTAGCAAGAATATTTGGTTGTGAGATCAGTCAAGGTTTAGCTTCAGCAAAATTGTATGTTAGATATTATTATCTTTCATTATATAATAGTATTCGTTGAAGTAAAAATCTCTTTACTCCTAATGCATCAGCTATTAATTTACATAACCATTGATGTTCATCGAGTAGGAAGCCTTTGTGGTAACTTAAAATTGTTGTGAAAACTATGATGTTCTTCGACGAATGCTCGATAGACTACCTTGGTGTTGGCCGGTGCTCTCTGGTTAACATCGTCATGCGGAGAATTCTTCTTTACCTTAAATAAGTAGTGAAAGATTTGGTCTCCCAGTCTGTTAGAGCATCTGCACCGGTGAGCACATGTTGCTCGTGCCCTCGAGCGAACAATTTTTGTTTGTGCAGCTGCTTTTTCAACCCGGTTAACGTGCTATTTCTGGCTGGACCCGTCATTTCTCGCTTCTGCTTGTGCTACGGGAGAGCACCGGTGCAGGTGCTCTTATAGTCAAATGCTTTGATGTTGACAATTGATGAAAGAATCTATCCCTTTGCTATTTCAGACCATGTTGAGCGTTTTGCGTTTGGGAAATAAGAGGCCCAAACACATGACTTGACCTAATTGTGATAGAAAGTGGAGTGTGTGTCAGCGATATTCCTCTACCGTGCACCGCCACCTCACCATAGCACAACCCCGCCAAACACGGAAAGTCTGAATCATGACGCGCTCGTTCTCTATTTTTATGTATCCGACACGCTACTGCGAGGTTTCTAATGGACGGCCGAGATTATCGGAAGAACCAGCGGCTGTGATCGCGTCCTGCAAAACCCTTTTTTAAGGATTAGCGAATCGCCGGAAGAAGCACAGCCCAACCCCCCTGTGTCCAAATCTCTCTGTATCCGAAGCTAAGCGCCGGTCGTCGTCTCAGTCTGTTCTAAGACGCCGTTTTGACTTTTGACCTCGGGGTTTAGGATTCGGATCTGTTGTCGATCAGTGGAGTTAGGGTTTTAGGGCAGAGGAGAAGAAGAAGAAGAAGAATTCTCGGAATTTATTCCGGCGCTGTTGCATGCTTTGAGAGTTTGAGAGGAAGCAATGGCGAGTTCGTACCCTGGACCTGTTAGTGCTGTTCAGGTCAGATTCAGTCCATCCCTACTACTACTACTACTACTACTACTCTCTTCTTCTTCTTGTTCAAGTGTTCTCAAGCGTGTGTGTGTGTGTCTCTTTTGTACTGTATGTGGCTAATGTTGAGGTCTTGGCGTTGTTGTTTATTGCAGGTAGGGTCTTACTTTGTAGGACAGTACTACCAGGTTCTTCAGCAGCAACCTGATCTCGTTCATCAGTTTTACGCTAATGACAGCACCATGATTCGTGTCGACGGCGATGCCACCGAATCGGCTAATGAAATGCTGGTGATGTTTGTGTGGCATGTAATTCAATTCTAGTCGATTTGAGTTGATGGAGTACTTATTATGATGATGGTTGTGGTTGTGGTTGTGCAGCAAATCCATACGCTCATATTGTCACAGTATTTTACCTCCATCGAGATCAAGACGATCAATTCCATCAATTCGTTGGGTGGAGGTGTTCTTGTGATGGTTTCAGGGACGGTCAAATCGAAGGAGTTCAATGGGAGGAGGAAGTTTGTGCAGACCTTCTTTCTGGCTCCTCAGAATACAGGTTACTATGTTCTAAATGATATCTTCCAGTTTGTTGACGATGAGATGGCTTTACAACACCCTTCGTCCATGATAGCGGAAGGTCAATTCGATATTCAACTAAATGCTTCTAGCCCTCATCAAGAACCTCCAGGTACTTTGAAAGCAAAACTGTTGGCTTGTATTCTTCATTGTACAGTTTGTCCTGGAATTTTGTTCTTTTTGAGCTTTCATTGCGGCTGCTTTACATGTAGTTATTTTATTTTAAATATACAAGTAAACTATATTAGTACAAACCTATTACATTGACTAGTTTCCGGAGGATGTATTTGTTGAACATATGATAGTATTGCATATAGGGTGAACACACTCTTTTTCTTCGACTGTATGCCCATGTTGCTTGAGGCTGTTCTCAAAATCCTTTGTCCTGATTAGATAAGTCTTTCCTCTTTCAACCATCGCGAGATGTTGAGGATACATGTTTAGGAGAAAGTTTGTGTGGATTGTTTACAACTGGATGGCTTTTTGTTTGCAGTTTCCGACTATGTTTTGGAGGAAGAAGCCAGGGAGTATGTTAACTCTGTTGATGTAGAAGATGACCCAGTTGATAAGTATAGTCTCCCAGAGCAACAAATGCAGCAAGAATTTGAGACAGAAGTTGTGGTGGAAGAAACTCCTCAAGAGGAGACCTATGAATCTTATCAAAGCCCAGTGAACACAGTGCAAGACACCCCTGCTGCTCCTGTGGAGGAACTGGAGGGAGAACCTCAGAAGAAGACTTGGGCTTCTATAGTATGCTCTCCAAACCCTCTATTTACTTGTGTTTGTGCACTATTTGCTGTTTTGTCTGTCTATATTGCACTTATTCACTTACAGGACCATTGAGTTTTTTTTCTTTTAAATATATTGTTGAGTTTGCTTAAATACTAAATTCTCCTTTTTCTCTATGTGATTGATAACGATAGTTGCGAGTTGCCAAAGGACCAACTGCACCAGAGCCAACTCAGCAACCATCTTTTAGAAGCGTTCAAACTGCTTCTGATTGGAATCACACATCTCAGCCCCCAGTAGAACAACCAAACTCTGCTTCAGACTGGAGTTACGCACCTCAGCCCAATGTGGAAACAACGGAGGAAAGTTACATACCAGAGGAAGAAGGTAGTCAAGTTTTATCATGATGTTTTTGACGTAGTATTTTATATTTTGATCATCGCTTTTTACTACCTACATTGTTTGCATCTTTACTATATTGAATTTGGAGAGAAATTTAAGAGGTTATTATAAGATGAGAAGTTTGTGTAAAGATAACTAATAGAAACTGGATACTTGGTGAGGTTTAACATGCATGATAAAGTTGAGGAATGAGTTTCTTTGTTATATGATTACATCTTACATTTGTGAGTTTTGTGAATTTGCTGCCATCTCTCCAGACTTGGGGTTGTTTGTCCAATGAATTTAGTTAGTATATATAAGAATCTGTAAAAAATGAAGCTTATGTTTAATACTGCAATTTTCAGGTGAGATGAAATCTGTCTACGTCAGAAACTTACCTCCTACAGTTACCGAAGGTGAAATTGAGGAAGAGTTTAAGCACTTTGGTCAAATACTACCGGATGGTGTCTTTGTTAGGGCTCGTAAGGTGAGTCTGTTTCTATAGCTCAGCCATTATCAATGAACTTTGATGACGCTAAAGTAGATTTCGATGCACACAGGAAATTGGAGTCTGCTATGCTTTTGTTGAATTTGAAGACATGGCTGGCGTTCACAATGCACTCAAGGTGATCTTTGTATTCTTGAAGTACAGTTTACACATTCTTGCAATCGTTCAGAATCATATCTGACCTGATTGTACCAGGGAACCAAGTATTGTGAAATCTATATGAACCCTGCCTTGATATAGAATCAATGTTTTAAGTATTGTTGTCTTTAAATTAGTTTATTGATTTATAGATCTTGAATATCATACACTGTTTCTTTCAATATGGATAGCAAAACCTTTGCTTTGGCTGTTTTCTATTGCTATCGGGCATTGGATTCCGTTTTCATATTCCAGTATCAATTGCTCTATGGATGACCTGAAATTGCTTTCGTTCACATAGGCATCTCCAATTCAATTGGCCGGAAGACAAGTATACATTGAGGAGCGAAGACCGAACAGCACCGGTGCTGTCGCTCGAGGAAGTATGTATTTTTACATGATGCATAGTTATCTGTCTTCTAGTACTGCTCATTTTATATTTTGGATGATGTGGAATTTTGTACATTTTTAACTTCTGGCGGGATAACTTTTAGCATGGAACTGATGTTGCATTCATTGTACTTCTATACTAGTTCAACAAATATGTACGTGCATCTGTAGGATTAAATGAATATTTCCAACTGAACATATGATAAACCAATTTGCTATTCTGTCATGGTGTGTTTTCTGGTAGCCTAATGCTCTTGTGGTCTGATATTTTTTTTTTGTCTTTTTCTTATCTTTTCTTTTTGACCAGGAGGAAGGGGGAGAGGCAGAAGCAGTTACCCAATTGACGCCTCAAGGGGGCGCTTTGGGGGCCGTAGTTCAGGCAGGGGTAGTTACCAGGATAGTGGTGACTACAACAAAGGGAGAGGCAATGGTTTTTATCAGCGAGGTACACGATAAGTCGGGCTTGTGATGTTCAGAGTCCCCCCCCCCCCCCCCCCCCAAACTAGGAATATATCCAAGTAAAAGTGTATCAATGTGCGGATTCCAGGTCCAATGTTCTCCGCTAATTGTTTCATGAAATTGTATTTCTACTTTTGGAGTGTCATTTTATGTAAACTGAGAAGTTTGTTTCCGCTAGTATGTTTTCTCTTCCCTTGGCTGGTTTTTATCATGCTAGTCAAGTGGGAAATTTTGGGCCTATGAAGCCCCAAGTTGTGAGGGAATGTGATCAAAATGTTTGTTTCAGGTTATTTATTCAAATATTAAGCGTTTCTGATTTTGAGATATTTTGGTTCTGTTTTGGATTTCGCACGCCCACAATCTCTTTTTTTTTATCCTTCTGGTCTCGTATCGACAATAGAAAGTGCTTCACTTTAAATTTGCAAAAGGGTTTGTAAATAGGTTATGAACAATCATGGAAGTTCTAGTCGTGATTGCTCTTATTGTGGTCAGAATCTACTGAAAATTCCCTCTCTACATTCTTTACAATGCAGTCTACTGACTATACTCTATTACAAAGCTTCTGCTAATCGTTTATGCCATCATTCCTCCATGAATGTACGTTGACATGGCACCAAGATCTTTTCCAACATCTTCATCGTCGTCGTATTCTTCTGTTTCCCACAAGAAACCAGCATATGCTGCATGAACATGGCTGCGGTTGAACAATGAAATCATGTCAAAATTTGGCTTCCAAGTAGTCGCAACAATGCAAACCCTTGATTAGTGACAGAACTAGTGTTACATACCTATCTTCAGGTGCAGCTTGGACTGCTCGTTCAAAGTAGCTTAAAGCTCTGTCTTGGTCATGGTGCAGCTCCCATATTACCTTAGCGTATTGTGCCAAAACTTCACCGTCATTTGGGTCTGCTAGGATCGAACGAGAGTAGTATGCTTCTGCTTGAGAAAGGTCTGTCTTGGTCTGAAACAATTCGATCATGTAAGAAGTAAGAACATAACACAAACAAAGAATACAAAACACCTAGAACACTAAGTTACATGAAGGAAACATATAAGCTCACCCGATACAAAAGTTGAGCATAATTTCCGAGAAACAAAGGGTTTCCCGGATGTTCCTCCACCATCTTCTTGTAATGCTCCTCAACCCCTTGGTTGTTGTCCTCGCCTCCATCTCCTCCAGTGCCTTCCCAACAAGCCTCGCGACCACCCCTGCCTCCGCCACCCCTGCCTCCGCCACCTCCACCACCAATCCCAAGTCCCTCTGCAAGATACATTTCTTGACTCACTACCTCTCTTGGTGCTTCATAACCTCCACTCCCCCACATTTTCTGCATTGTCTTCATGTCCTCAGAGAAACTAGTGCTCTTCACCTTATCTTCTGAACCAACTTGATCACCACCTTCAATAGCCATGACTCTCTCTTTTCCCGCAACTTCTTCTACGTCTTCATCGTCATATTCCCTATCACTATCTTCTTCATTTTTGGAGTTATATGTTGAAAAAGACTCTATAGTCTGCAATTTGATGCCCCTGGATCTGTCAGACAACTTCTTGGGATGGTAAAAATCACAGAAGAAAGGATCTTCTTCATGCTTGTCACACGAAGCTGCATATGCCAATCCTTCCAAGTTGCCATCGGACTGAGCCCTCCTAAGAAACCCGATATACGAAAACCGGCCAAAATCAATGGAGGGAGAGATTGGTGAGGAGTTGTGTGAGATGTTGAGAGGCCCAGTTTGGTGAAATGGGAACTTGTTGGTGGGTGTGTGGTGGATTGAGGTTGGCTTTGGCTGCTCAAAGTGGTTGTTGCCAATGGGGCTCTCAGCTGAGATTGAAGCAAGCAAAGATCCAATGACTGGTGTTGAAGAGCTCCTCAGCAACATCATTCAGTCTTTGGAAGATATTAGCTTTTGCTTATGAAGATCTGTAAAGAAAAACACAGTATCTATGAGTATATGCAAATGAAAAATCCAATCTTTACTGCGATGAAAGTGCATTGAGAGAGTCAATTTCTTTGGAATCGAGATGAAGAAGAAAAAGCATACCACTTTTTGGAAGCCAGAGAGTTGCAGACCCAAAATGACAAATAAGGAACTGAAAGCTGGGCCTTGTTATATTGTATGAATGGTGGAGAAGAGAGGCCAGATTAAACTTGGTGGGAAGAGACCAAAAGCAATTTGTTGGTAGGTCTTTTATTGATAGGCTGGAATAGGAAGCAAATGGGAAGGGCCACAGGTACTCCATGAAGCAGTACGTGAAAGCTGTGTGCTGAAGCATAGCCTCCGTTGAATGTTGCTCTCAATCTTTTGAAAACTCATGGGCACTTGAACCTGTGAATCTGTATCTCAAGTACTACAACTGTGCCACCGTCACTAAAGTTTTAGACTCTTCAGCACACCACACCGTAAGAGAAAATAATAATATACGTACGTACGGTATAAGAGCGACCGGAAAAGTATATGAATTCCATTCAAGTTAATGTAGACAAAATTAAAAAAAATTATCGATCATTCATATAATTTGAACAGTAAACTAGAGGTCGAGTTACCATGAATCAAATTCACACTAGTAACACCCGAAAATATGTGAGTTGATTAAAAAAATATATGACTTGTTTGTCACATACCCGTTAAGGCAGAGATACCGGACTACAAAAAATTTAGTCTGGTAGGTCAATCGAGTTAAATTTCTACATTTTTAACCTTGTCAATGCTCATTTTTATAGGTCTCTCCCATGTTTGCTGTTTTTGTAGAATAACTAGAAGAAAGTAAAAAAAAAAACTCTATTATTACCATGGCATCATAGGCATGTGGTTCTCGAACGAAAAGCCTTACTAGAAGACGCCCGCGTTGAATCAGAATGAGGCATTATTATTCAAACAAGAATCACATGTGCTTTGTCGTGGCTGTAATGTCCGTACGCGTAGCTCTAATTAGTAGTTTCAAGTTGAAATAATGAGTGGACCACATGATTTATGACTCCATTTATAGTCCATTTGCTCCGTTTGTTTGCACTTTGTAGTAGTAGCGGTCATCATGAGCTTGGTGAAGATCCAGCTCGTTTTGTGATCTTGTTGGATGATGAACTTCAATGTACATGTGTATAAGTAAGATTTGTGATTTTGATATCAATACTCTGTTCTGAATGAATCTCTTGATCGAAGTTTCTTTTGCACTAGGACAACTATGGATTCCCATTTTTTTCATCGGAAAAGTTGATTATCATTCATTTGACAAGGGAGGGGATTCTATCTTTTGGACTGACTGAAGTTTAAAAAGTGAAAACAACCAGTGGCGCAACAGAACATAAGAACTCGAGTATGTTGGTAAAATAAGGTTTTTTGATGATGAAATTTACGGTGATTCCTTAGGGCTCGCGGCGATTTAATAAGTGACGTACAACTGAATGTTGCTGCGTATTAATAAGTCGAGTATGGTTCTTGACAAGCCAAATTTTTAGGACTTGCATATGGTGAGATGCAACGACAAACATCAAGAGTATAAGAATATTATCGTAAAAAGATTGGATGATCCAATGTTGTGTAGTCTAAGTGATTTCGAGATCTGATTCTAACTTTTAGATAGCCACGGACAATAGTTCGATCTAGCTTCAGGAAATCCTACATGCTTGTTTCATTATTGTCAAAGTTCTTATTTTTGAGAAGTTGAATAGTATTCTAGAAAATTTATCAGCAACTTTACCTATGATCTCTTATCGGGTTACTCATGAGAACAAACTCACTGCTGAAAAACTCTTCCTTTATGAATGATTACTCTCTAGATTGATTTTCTCTACAAAGACATAATTAAAACCTTACTTTTTCACCTTCTGGGCGGTAGTCCGCCTCCTAGTGGATCAGCTTAGTAAAAACAGGTACAAACACCTCACTTTCTTCCTCCTTCTGGGCGGTAGTCCACCTTCAAGGGAGTTTAATGAGTTTTTATGAATAGAAAAAAAAATTGAAAGATTTGTAGTGGGAAACCATAGCTTATTTATTCAGACATACTTACAGACTACAGATCCAGAGCCTCACTCTCTGGTAAACAGCTATAAGCTGTTTAGCCACTCATAGACATACTTGAGGATGAAGAAGCTTAAACTGTTGCTTCGACTCTATTAACACAAAATGAAACTCTCAAGCTTTTCTATTCTCAGATGGATTTCTCTGATTCTGATTTTCGATGCCTTTACACTAAGACTCTAAGCTCTTTATATAGAGAGCAGATTTCAAAGTGGAATTGAAACACAAACTAATAGTAGTAACTCCACCAGTGGTAGTGATTTGATGCAGACATGACATCTTCTTTCCTCTATTGTCTTCTTTTGGAAAGCAGATTCTTTGGGATAAGGATGTCTCCCACTCAAAGAGAAGAAGACAATACGATCTTGCCTGTATT
Organism: Geum urbanum; assembly: GCA_946800695.1. NCBI lineage: Eukaryota > Viridiplantae > Streptophyta > Magnoliopsida > Rosales > Rosaceae > Geum > Geum urbanum. The sequence goes on along the minus strand of OX327007.1, from coordinate 39,823,425 downwards.
TACAGGTCATCGTAATCTTCTGAGTTTCCCCCAAGGTAGGGGTCTTCTTCTATTATCTTTCTTCTGGTCCCGTTTTCTTCCATATCTATATCTGTATACATCTGGTAGCTTTTGTCTCTCTCTATCTTGTCGAGCCATTGAGTACAGGTGAGGGAGGAATCTATTTCTCTTCGCTCCAGGGCTGTGAACAGGTCACTTGTAACGGCCTCTAGATGGTCGTACGTGGTGACTATTATTTTATCTTCTGATGCAAGAAACGTAATCTCTTGATCTTCTTCGATTACTTTCTTGATGTATTCTAACGCCATAGCCTTCATCCATGGAATGCTTGAATTTGGGTTTCCATTGTATCTGTCGCATGCTGGCTCAAGATACTATCCCTGGATGATTCTGACGTAATGATATGAAGGAATGTACTCAGTTTCTCCGTTAGACTTCTGTACCCATTCTGGAGGTGTAGATCTGAACTTTAGCCTGAGAATGCAGTTGCTCCTCCTGACATTTTTGACTGTATTGTAGATAATTGATCGCATTCCCTTTAGATCTTCATTTGTCTTTGTCCATAAATTATGAACAAATCCGTTCTCAACTAGCTATAACTTGTGCTCCTGCGGATGTTCACTTTAAACATTAACCAAGTATCTTTCCAGGAAAGGTCATGGGACAACAAAGAGGGTGTCGAGGAGATCTTAATCTGGTGTATGCTTGCCAATATATCTGTGGAACTTGAACCATTCTGCTTCTTTTAGCGCCTGTATAGGAGGAACTTTAGCACTCTCTGGAGTTCTAATGTACAACACTGCTGGTTCATTGACTACGCTTGGTGGTTTCTTCTTCTGATTTAGTTCTACTGCCAAGGCGTCCATGGTTTCTACCATGAGTCTTTTGTCATTTTCCAGGAAAGCAAATATCAAATTATCCAACAGTGCCCTCTGGTGGGATGCTAGATTCTAGTCAGTTTGGAAGACTGCTTCTGAAAAGGTGTTCAGCTGATATCTGAAGATGTTTACGAAACTTGTAGGAAAAATTCTGCTTTTTGGCAAAGCAGCAGCAATTAACGGTCTTGATTTGCATTTACCATCTGACGTTTGAGATAGGCTAGCCAATCCTTTCCCTTGGGATTGATCAGTTAAGGCTGGTCTTTTGTGACGCAGCAAGAAACTCTTGAAGATTTTTTCAACTGGTTCTTCTTGTTGGTTAGGCTCCTTCTTGGCCTTCTGCTTCTTGGGTTGCGACCTTCATCGTCACTTTTCTTATACATGGTCATTTCTCTGGTTAAAGCGTCTAGGAGATAGTTTCTGTTTCCTGCAATTAACTCCACATCATAATCATATTGGTTAAGAAATAATTGTCAATTGGCTAATCTTCCCCTATCTGCAGCTTCATCAAGTTTGAAGTTTTTGAAATTTTTCACTCTAACGCAATCTATTCTCACGGTGAAGGGTTTTTCTAAAAAGGCGGGAGAATTCTCTATTGTTTTTTTATGGCCTGAATTTCTTTTTCCCCTGTGAGATAATTCTGCTCTGCAGCGTTGAACTTTCCACTGCAGAATTTTAAAATTTTCTTGGTGTTAGTGCCTGGCTCTCTTGCCAGTACCACACCTGCCTAGAAGTTGTCACTAGCATTAGTTTGAATGATCATCTCTTCATTTTCTTCGGGTTGATGTAGTGGCGGCAAATTTTTGTATAGGTCTTTGATTTGCCTGACGATCTTTTCATCATATTTTGTGAACTTTCAAGCTCTCATTGAGCATGTTTTAGGTGACATGATTGTTGTTAGTCTAGCAACTTTAGGAATGAAGTCTCTTCCATAATTTATGACTCATAAAAATCTCTGTAGACTTTTAGCGTCAGGAATTCTGTCTGAAAATTTCTAGACCTTCTCCAGGATATGAGGCTGAAGCTTGATGACTCCATTCTTTATGTTGATCCCTAAGAAGTCAATTTCACCTAGGACGAGAAAAATTTTCTTTTCTCCTAAGATGATCCCATGTTGGACGATGAGCTTGACTACCTTTGAGATTCTTCATGTGTTATTCTTTGTTCTTTAAGAACACAAGAATGTCGTCTATATAGACGACATAGAAGTCTGCCACTTGCTTGAATATGTTGTCCATTTTTCTCTGAAAAATGGATGAAACTTGTTTTAGCCCGAAGGGCATTACTAGCCATTCGTAATGTCTCTATGGAGTTCTGAATGTTGTAAGAGGAATGTTGTTAGGATGCATTTTGACTTGCCAAAATCCTAATTTAGCGTCAAACTTTGAAAATACATTGGCTTCTCTGAGCCTGTTTAGCACTCTTGCTTGTGCTATCTGATAACCGTCCTTTGCGGTTTTCTTGTTGATGTCTCTGTAGTCTATCACCATTCTTGCTTTCCCACAAACTTCTTCTACATGATTTCTGACATAGAAAGCTGAAGCATGATGATGACTTTTTGACTGTTTGATCAATCTTTTCTGCAAGAGTTTAGCTATATCTTTTCTAAACTCCTTTGGATCTTCTTTTTTGTATTGGGGAATGGATTTTATGTGACATGTAGAATTCATGTCATCTAACTTGAGCTCATAGACCACTGGGTCATTTTCTCAAAACTTCAGAGGATTGATATCGATATTTTGTCTGAGCATTTATTTGATTTCCCCGAGGGTGTGCCTCTTCTGTTTCTTGAGTTTGGCCTTCAAGTGCTTGAGATTATGCTCTTTTATAAATGCGGCTTCAATTGTTTCCTTTTTGTCTCCTGATGACTCTTCACTGGGCAACTCTTATTGTTGCATGTACTGGTTATTAGGAGACTTAATTAAGACATATAGTAATGATACTTGTCTTGATCATGAAGCGGCGGAATGGTAGGATCTTCATTCTCGAATCTAGTCTTCATACTAGGCTTCTTGGAATCCTTCGCTTTTCTTCTGAGGGTTTTCTTCTGTTTACACTTGTCACAATCTCTCTTGAGAATGTTGTAGACAGTGTGTTCTTTGAGTTGAATTCTGGTAGGGGCTTGAGGTGGAGCATCAGGATGCTTGGATTCTTTGTTGCCGTGAAACCTACAGAATTCTATTTCATCATAATCCTCTTCGTCTTCCGATAACTCTTCGATAAGCAACTCTTCTTATTGCTTGTATTGCAGAAGTGTTTCGAATCGTGGTTTGTATCCACCACTATTCTATTGCGATCTCAGATATTTCTCTGTGAATCCTAGACCAACAATACTTTTGGCTTCTTTAACCCTCTCTGTCCAGAAGAACTTGTGATTCTTCTTGAAGCCTAATAAGTTCACTTTTGGCTTCTGGATGAAAGTTTGTTGTAGCAGGAAGTCATTGCCAATTAGGACATCTGAGTCTTGGTCTTCTGATTGCCAAATATTTCAATGACAAAGGTTCCTCCTCCTATCGAGACTTGAACCTTTTTGACAAAAGTATTCATGAAGATTCTTCTTCCTTCTACGGTTTTTTCGGTTGCATTTCATTTTGGATCTGTTATCCATAACTCTTCTGTTATCCATTTTGAACCTTGCAAACTTTTTTGCTATACTGGAGCTTGAACCGTTGTCTACAAAGGCATGAAGATGATACTTCTTGTATCCTGGAAGTTTTAATCTGATCTCCATGTAGTTATTGAATGTACTTGTAGAAACAGTTGCTACCTTTCACAGGTTCTGTTTTGAACAACTTGCTTCCTCTTTTGTAAAAGGATTGCACTGTTCTTCTTCACAGTCAGATACTACTTCTTCTTTCGTATCATGGACTTGTTTATATTGTTCTTCTTCACAGTCAGATACTACTTTTTTTTGTATTATGGATTGGATATTCTACAAGTACTACTCCTTTCTATGTAGTAGTATCAGCCTTTGCTCTTTCTAGATCTTTTTCTAGAATTTTTTGTTTCTCTTCTATATCATAGAAGTAGTCTTCGTACTCTTGTTCAATAATTTGGTTTATTGAATTCTTCTTTGTTTTTCTCCTTGCTTCTGCTATGAAGCATTCTTTGTGATAATTTTTCCCTATTGCTTCACAGAACATAGGAAATCCTTTCTTCTCCTTGCATTGATAGAAGTCGCAAATGAATGTTCCCTTGTTGACTTTGTAAGAAGAAATGTTTTCTTCCTCTGTGCTTTCTTCCTAATTCTTTATCTCAAGAAGATAAACTTCTCTATGTTCATCTTCTTCAAATTCTATTTCTGATTCTTCTGACGATTCGTCCTCTGAACAGACTAAATAGACAAGCATTTCTTTATCATCTTCTGATGAATAGACTACTTCGTAGCCTTTCAGGTTTGCCATCTTTATGGTTCCTTCATACTCCTTGAGAAGAGCTTTTGAACTTCTTTTGTGTTTCTTGGGACATTGGTTAGCATAGTGCCCTTCGACCTTGTACAACCAACATCTGCAAGATTTCTTTTTCTCAGGTTCTTGATAGGATATTGTCTTCTTGAAAAATCTCTTTTTGGGGTTTTTCTCTTCTGTAGTTGGAGTTTCTCTTGAACATCCAATTCTTCCTTCCGTTTCTCTTGAAATGTTTTTGGAAGTGCTTCTTCTTCTGCCTCTTTTATTCGCATCCCCAGTTGATTGGTGTATCTATCATTTTGGAACAAAAGTCATTTGTTCCCTTGAGCTGCTTCTTGGCAGCTTTTGCTCTAGTGTTGGCTTTGCACTGATCGCAAATTAGCTGCCTAATTCTTTTTGCAACTCCTCCCACCGAAAACCTCTTTAGAGGTTTTTCTTCTATGCTTTATCTCATGGTTGTCCTCCATGGTTCAGGCAGTTTCTTGTGTAAGAGGTGTACCAAGTCAGTATTTTCAAACTCTCCTATTGTGCAATAGTACTCTTGAAATTCATTCAGATATTCCTTGAAGTACTTCATGTCGCAGATCTTGAAATAATATATGTTGGTTTTTGCTATCTCCTTAGGTTTTTCTCCAACATATGAGATGTCTCCACAGAATTGATCATATAGCAGAGTGGCAAAGGTATAGGGGTTTCTGTTTGTCTTTATGTTTTTCAACCATTGCTTTCCTCTGATCGTCTCTTTGAAGGAAAAGTAATACTTCTTTGCCATTCCTAGGAGGGTTGACTCGTAGACTGTGTGCAAGTCTTGTGCTTCAAATATTCCGTAGGTTGAACATGATGCCATGAATAGACTAGCTGCCCATTCGTCGATGACCTTTTTCTTATCTAGAGCTTTGTCTAGATCAAGCCATACTCCTAGTTGAGTGATTGGCACCATAGGAGTATTTTCTTGTGGAATGAATCTGTGGAAGTTTATTTCTCCTTTCTTTCCACTATGGCTTTTTCCGTGCAGAAGTTTGAGTTTTCTACCAATCTTGAGTATGGTGGTCTGTGAAGATGATGGTTGTGAAGATTCTGCTTCTTCCCTGTCTTCATCTTCTGTTCCTTCTGTATCTTCTACTTCTTCATATAGAAGAGGAAAAACTTTTCTTTCTTTTTTGAAGGTGAATCTCTCGATCTCTTTGATCAATTGTTCCAACCGCAAGGGATCTTCATACTCTTTTGCTTCCTTATAAAGCTTGAAGAGTTTTGAATTTGAATTTACCGCTCTTAGCATGCTGATGTTTCTTTCTAACTCAACATCTAAGTCTTCTTCCATTACTGGATTAGCCTTTATCGAGATTCTGATACTTCTAGTACCTGTTTCTCTGGTAGAGTTACATCTTTTGAGAAGTCTAGAGCTTTCTTCTCTGAAGCTTTCGAGGGATACGTCACTGTTTCTGTGTCCTTCGAACTTGAGGTCGACATCTCCGATTTTTCTGTTCTCATAGACCGCTGCCTTCGTGCTTTATGGTTTTTCCTTTGGACCAGATAATTTCCACTCTAGTGGGAAAGTTACCTCATCCCATGCCACCTTGTGAATTTCTTGATTATGGTTCTTGGGATTTGTAAGGAAACCAGTGGTAAGACCTGGGATGTTCGATATCCTGGTCTTTGGCTCTACTGTTGTTCTTATTAGTTTATAGTAGATTCTATAAACTATTGCTAGCTCCTGCACGTCGTCTTTCATGGATGTGTCGTTTGTCTTGACTCTCAGTCGTAGACAGTGAGCAACATCTGTTAGACCGGTTGAAAAGTTTGGGAAGCAGTTGAAATATGCAACTTGGTTGCATAGTGATGCTTGAAGTGTTCCCAGTAGACTTTTCTAGAAGTCGATCAGCTTAATGTCTTGTAGGACGCATAGAACTGAACAATTTAGGTCTTCTCTGGCCAATTTGGACTGCTCCAATATGCATAAATTTGAAGTTTTTTTTTTCTGGCTTTGGAAACTTCTTCAGGTGTGACCAGAAGGAGATCTGTTTCTCCTGTTGTTACTGGTATGGTGAATTCAAGGATTTTGAACTGATGACTATCCATCATGTCAAAACTTTCTCTTTTGTAGATTTGTTTGAATTCAAACTTCGGGATTAAAGCATTTCGAACGGGTGTTCTCGATCTCGTTGAATTCAAATTCTTCCGAGTTCACTAGCTGCACTGATTTTTTCTTAAAGATGCTCAACATATTCATGTTGTGCATGTCTTCTTATGTGGATTCTTTCAACTTGAATGCTGAAGGATTTGATGAAGAACCTTGAAAAAATGGCTTTGGCATCGGGTTCCCTTTTGGAACCTTTAATGATCTGAAGTCTTTAATCTTTCTAATGACAGTTCAAGGTGGACTAGTGCTTTATCTTGGATGTTCTTGAGTTTTCTTTTAAACATAGTCAAGGATCTTCATATGTTGAAGATCTAGTCTCTCGATCTAAGAGCTAATAGTTCTTATTTTTCTTCTGGCTGCCTCTGGATGTAATCCACCTTAGCCTCCAATTTCTATAATTGGTTGCTGATTGTTGAAAGAATTTTTAGATACTCTTTGCATCTAAAATTTTTATATAAGATTTCTTGTTGCCTTGCATTTGATGCTTCAAATAGAGAATCTAGTTTCTCCATTAGTTTCTCAGTTGCTGATCTCATTGTTGGGATGTTAAGCTATTGCAAGCTCTGATACCAGTTGAACTACGGATCTAACCAATGCTCAAATAAATAGTCAGATAGATAATTAATCGGTGCAAGAGATTTTTTATTCTTGTTTTGCCTCTTAACAAGTTTTCAAGAAAAGCTTGTTCTTTGGCAATTTTGAGATTATGAATTGCTTGTTCTAAAAGACGAGGATGGGCTGCTCTTGATCTTTCGAATAATTTAATTCTTTCTTTTGTATTAGTGATAAAATCTCTTAAAATTTTAAGTTTAAAACTTAAATCAAGTATTTTTTGATAATGAAAAATTTTCTATGGTAAAAAATAATTATTTATCTTTGAATATAAATGATAGATTTTCAGCTACAGATGTTAGAATAGATAAATTATGAGTCCACTACGTCTTCAGAAATACAAAAAGAAAGAAAATTACTAAAATAGACATTTTAAGAAAATAATGAAAAACAGTACCCGTACACTGCACTCTCTTATTTTTCTATAGGTTTACGGAAATTTAATGAGTTGGACTTTTATCATATTTTTTTTTGTATATTTATATTTTTTATTAATTAAATGTTCAAGTTATTATACATTTTTGGTTTATTCTGTTGTCCGTACATTCTGATTGGTTCAATTCGTATATATATTAGGTCTAGTCACCCAAAAGAAAGGAATAGGCGAGACCTTTCCTGCTTGCAAGCCATTTTAAACAATGGACACAAGCTAATAAATATCATCTAATCATCTCATCACCTTTCTTTATCAAGAGCTATTCAATTGAGCCTTGTGGCTAGACTCTGTCCCACAAAATGAGTCTTCTCTCTTGCAGATTTTTAAGACATGATGGGTTCCACAAGACGAACAAGCTGTTAGGAATCAACACAGCATTAGCTTCAGAACCATCTAACTTCTACGATCACAGATTCAGAGCCAGGCCCTTATTGTTTGTGTGATCTGACTGAGTGAGAGGCTTTGTTTACTATGTTTATGTGCAAGTGCTTCTATCGGAATCAACTCAAAGATGTATTCCCACCGGAGTCTGAGCCCTTCTCGCTGCCTGCTCCAATTCCTCAATGGCCTCCAGGTGTGTATATTTGTGTGCAAAGATTTGATCTTTAGAAATTCGAATGTGAGTTTTGTTTAGTTTTTGGATTGTTCATGGATTTTCGTATAAAGGGTATGTGAATTATGCTGAATGCAATCAGTTTTAGTTGTAAAGTTTGTATTTTGTTTTGTTTTTGACGAATGCAATCAATTAGTGCTTGCTGGGTTAATTTGATTCTCTGCAAACAAATGAGAAACGAAAACGCTAAGAAGCATAGTTTGGCAATGACGGAATTTGATTCTCTTCCCGTCTGCATGTGTTTTTCTCTCCTAGGCAGGGCTGCTCTATGGTTGGCCATGCTCATTACTTGTCAAAATTCGTGAAAATCATGGTTAGATTGTTTTGGCGACCTAGTTCTTTAGCGGAAGTGTAACTGTGGTACAATGAGCCTGGTTATTGATCATGTCCTTCACATTGAAGATAAGTATATTGATGCATAAAAGTTTGAAACTTTTCTTGAGGCTTGCTTAAAAGTATAAGATTCTTTACTTGCTCAATTAGTTTCTGGTCATTGACCTTGTAAGTTGAATATAAGTACATTGATGCAGAAAGGACTGCAGTCTTTTGAGGCTCGATAGCAACTGCGAAAATCTTTACTTGCTTGAGTTTCTGGTCTTGGATTTCCATTTTTGTTGTCTTTAGGTACTTATATTGTTTCAATTTTCTGAGTTCATGATTGCTTTCTGGAATGTCCAGCACTCGGGATGCATTCACTCTTCCTTCACTTGAGTGATACAAATTCAGTTAGTTGTCTGCTTGTTAGGTTCAGTTCTGTTGCTTGTTGGCCACTATAAAATTCTTTGGTCCATTCAGCTGTTGGTCATGCGGTCTGCTATTCATAAGTAGACAGTTATTTACTTTTATTTCTTTGCTAGTATGCAAAAGCTACACAACTTGGGGTCTATTGATCTTTACTTGAACTGTAAGAATGTGACATCTGCTTCTTAGTTGTGCTGCATGATATTTTGAATATCTTATGTTTGGAGTATTTATACCCCTTTTTCGGATGCTTATTTTGTTTATAGGGAGACCAGATTATTCTGTTATTGATTGTTGGCATCACCTCTATATGCAGCAATGGTCAGTCTTAGAATGTACTTAGCTATCTTCATTTTCAGGATGCATTTGAGTATGCTGGTTCAGAAAATTTTCAGTCTCTTTGTAGTTTTATATTGCCCTTTGCTCTAGCTGACTATTGATGAGCTAGCATAATATTTGGGTGCTTGAGCATGCATAGTAGATAATGATACATACATATATCATGACCCAAATGTGTGAATCTGAGATTGGAGATTTGGCTCTGATGGTTGCATTTATTTATTAGATATCACAAACTGGATTAAATTCTAGATGACTCAGGTGTGTGTTTTCTTTCCAGGTGGGGAATTTGCTTCCGGAAGAATATGTATCGGAGAGATAGAAGTTTTCAAGATCACCAGATTTGAACAAATCTGGAGCTGCAGTTTGCTAGAGGACAAGGGAAAAAGTGTTACATTTTATAAGCCATCAGGAATTCCAGATGGATTTCATAGTATTGGTCATTATTGCCAACTTAACGGCAAGCCTTTACACGGTTATGTTCTTGTGGCTAGAGAAGTAGATTTGTCAAAAACAGCTGGTGGTCTGGAGCATGTCAAATCAGCAGCTCTCCGACAGCCGCTTGATTACTCATTAGAATGGAGCCCTGATGATGGGAGTGAGGACGGTTATGGTTCATGTGGCTACTTTTGGCTACCTCATCCACCGGAAGGTTACAAAGCAATGGGATTTTTAGTCACCAACAAGCCAGGCAAACCAGAGTTGGATGAAGTCAGGTGTGTTCGAGCTGATTTGACTGACGCATGTGAAGCTCACAGTCTTCTTCTAAATACCGGTATCAATTCAGTAAGCCCTTTCCAAGTGTGGACAACTAGACCGTGTCATAGAGGAATGAAGGGAACAGGGGTTTCTGTAGGTACATTTTTCTGCAGTAGTTACTGGAGTAAGGGAGAGGACCTGCCGATTGGGTGCTTGAAGAATCTGGATCCTAAGTTATCTGGAATGCCTAATCTTGATCAAATTCATTCACTTATCCGTCATTATGGACCCACAGTCTTCTTTCATCCTAAAGAGGTCTACTTGCCATCTTCTGTTGCCTGGTTTTTCACAAATGGTTCACTGTTGTACAAAAGTGGAACAGAAGTTGGCGAAGCAATTGATGAAAGTGGCTCAAACTTGCCTGGTGGGGGATCAAATGACGGGCAGTTTTGGATAGACTTGCCTAGTGGTGATCGAAGAAAGAATGTCATACATGGAAACTTGGAAAGTACAAAACTTTATGTTCATGTCAAGCCAGCTCTTGGTGGGACTTTTACTGACATAGTAATGTGGGTGTTTTGTCCCTTTAATGGACCAGCCACTATCAAAGTTGGACCTCTGGATATCGCTCTCAGCAAGGTCGGACAACATGTGGGTGACTGGGAGCATTTTACACTGCGTATTTGCAACTTCACCGGAGAGCTTAATAGTATATACTTCTCACAGCACAGTGGTGGCCAATGGGTAGATGCATACGCTTTGGAGTACATAGAGGGGAGCAAAGCTATTGTCTACTCTACGAAACATGGGCACGCGAGCTTTCCTCATGCCGGGACATATCTGCAGGGGTCTGCAAAGCTTGGCATTGGAATTAGAAATGATGCTGATCGCAGCGATTTTTTTGTCAATTCAAGTATCCAATATGAAGTTGTAGCGGCCGAGTATCTTGGAGATGGGGTTGTTACCGAGCCATATTGGCTGCAGTTTATGAGAGAATGGGGTCCAACAATTGTGTACAACTCAAGGTCTGAGCTGGATAAGATCATCAATGTTTTGCCAGTGATGTTAAGACATTCGTTGCAGAACATTTTCTCGAAACTTCCAGTTGAGCTTTCGAAAGAGGAAGGTCCTACAGGACCAAAGGAGAAGAACAATTGGGTGGGAGATGAAAGATGGTGAACCTTGCTACTTGCTAGGTGTGTATCAAAACCCTAATTGAAGGATCAGTGAACTGTTTGTTTTTCTTTTTTCATCCTGCAGATTGTGTAGTTTTCATGTGTATCGATTCGTAAACTTATTGAACTTCAAGGCCAGCATTGTTGTATTTGTAACTCTATATGTGCTTTTGCCATTCTTGTGTAAATAACATTATATTATAAGATAGCGGCGAGGAATTGTGTTAGATCTATAACAGATTAAAGGGTTTAATCCCTTTGAGTGTGTAATATGAGATTGTGAGGTTTTTATGCTGTTTATATATATATATATAAATATATATATATACCAGAAACCTCGGAAGCTTAACATGGTTTATGAAAATCAGAGATATTTATGAAGATCAGAACTTGCTTTTATCAAATAAGAATTACATAGTTGAACTTACAATATAGGAGCTCTGGGCTCAATGCATGAAGGTTACTATACTAAGAGCTATGAACTAGGCTCAACACATGAGAAGCTTTGTGGTATCAAGGCTTGTTTGAAACCTTGCCTTGAATGAATGAGGGAACCTCAATATATAGGACTGAGCTGACTGAACTGTTCTGACCTTAAATTACGGAGGCATCTTTACTTTTCCGTAGTGGGGGACAAAAGCAAAAGGCAATAGTAGCATTTTGGACTTTTTGACTTTTCTAACTCCATGATATCCGAGGGAATCTTCAATTTACTGGTGGAGACAAAGATGGGGCCAAATTTATTCATAAGGATCTTGACTGTCTTGAAACCATTTTGCTGGTGGTTGTGTCTGACTATGAGGTGAGGATGAGGATTCTGAAGAATATTGATCTTCATCTTTGACTGTATTGTGGTCTGATTCAGAGGAGCTTTCTTCACTAGCTTGCCGGAGAAGAGCTTTGGCAAGGGCTTTTAACTCTGCTGACCTGGAGGACTTAGAAGACTTTTCTTTATTCTTGGAGGATGAAGATCCTGATTCAAATTTAACCTTCTGCCGGGAGGAAGAAGGAGGTAACTGATGTATTAACAAGGATAATTGGCCGTCGGATGGAGGCTTGATTTGACTAGGGCGCGGAGTCATAACTGAGAATTCTTCATTGAATTGGGACAAAACTCTGTCAAAGTTGAACTTGTCCCACCATTTGACTAAGAATTTTCTTGAAACAATATTGTCGTTTAGCTCATAATGCCATTTGAAAATCCATGGTAGTTTGTATTTGGCCATGAAATGTAAGGTGACTGGAAAATTCTGATCATATTTGCTGAGTTTCATGACTGTCTGAAAACGGGTAACTGCTTCTTTTACTTGTTGAGGAAGAAGGTTATAAGGAAAACCATGGGTGCCCCACCACCTGAGAAACCACATTGGGAGATTTCTTTTGAAGTTCTTGTCAAAATTGATGAACCAGGAGTGACTGAAGTCTTCCGTCTGGCGGAGGAATATCATTGACCAAGCTTCAATGTAATCATTGTAACTGTAGGATATGTCTTTACAAGTATGAAAATTATAGGGTTGGTCTCCCCAACAAGCAAGGGAATCAACTTTCATTATGTAAAGGGAATGATAAAGAATTTTGGTGTTATTTCTTTGATCATAGATAGACCTGATAGAGATTGATCCAGTTTTGACAAGGATATCTTTGTAAAAGTTTAGGGAATGTGAGGGATGACTTGGGGGAAAATGGAAATTAGGAGGGAAATATTCCCTTATTAGAGATATAAGATTTTTGAGGTGACTGTGAGGAGGTTCAACATAAAAGAGGTTTTTACTGGCTTGTAGGTAATAAGGAGAAGTTTTTGGGAAATTAGATTGGACAGGAGGATCACATTTATAGGGATCAAACTGGGTGACTAAGACCGATTGGAAATTAGGACGAGTTTGACTAAGAGGGTTTGCCATAGGATTGTAATTTACTAGCTGATTAGGGTTTAAAGATCTTATTGGAGTATGATGGGAGGTGCCAGGAATGATCATACTAGAGGGGTTTTCTTGTTTGACTATGGTTGGTACTTGATTTATCGGAGGAGATTCTGGTTCCGGTTCTTTTTTGACTGAACTTCTGAGCTTCCTTGTCGTCATTAGAGCCCTAAAGAAACTCTCTAGTTAGGAAATCTGGGATATGGTTATCAGTACCCTTGATGAATGCAATTTTGAAATCAAAAATACTTAAAATAGCTTGCCATCTGGCAAAAATCTGTTTACTAGCAATATTTTGAACATCCTTTTCTAAAACATTCTTTGCACTCTTGCAATCGACTCGAATTAAGAATTTTTGATTTAATAAATCATCTTGAAATTTACTGATACATAAAACAATTGATAAAATTTCTTTTTTAATAGTACTATAGTTTTTCTGAGATTGACTCCAAGTTCCTGAATGAAATCTAACTATTTGTTCAGGATGATTGGAAGAAATCTGTTGTTTCAATATACCCCCATACCCAATTTCTGAAGCATCTGTTTCAACTATCTTGAAAGAATCGGTTAATGGGATACCAAGGCATGGCAAGGTTTTGACATGACTCTTAATTTCTTGAACTAGAGAAGTGTGAATTGGAGACCAAGGGGGAGGATTGGATTGTAGCCTTTCAAACAATGGTTTGCATCTCTTTCTTAGATTCTGATAAAAGTCTGCTATGTAATTCAGGGATCCTAGAAATCTTTGTAGTTGAGTTTTTTCTAAAATTATATCAGGGAACTTATCTGCAAATTGGATGACTCTGTCTATTGGATGAATCTGAAGGTGGTGGATATTGAAACCTAGAAATCTAACATTGGTTTGAAAAAGTTTGATTTTTGAGGCAGAGACTACTAGACCATTATTTTTGATAATTGTAAAGAATTGGTGTAAATGTTTCTAGTGTTGTTCTATGGACTGGGAAAAGATAAGGACATAATTAATATAAACAATACAGAAGTGACTATAAGCATTAAAAATATCATTCATGATATTTTAGAATTCACTGGGAGCGTTCTTTAGACCGAATGACATTACATTCCATTCGTAATGCCCAAAAGGAGTAACAAAGGCAGTTTTGTACTTATCGTTTTCATGAATTTGTACTTGCCAAAAACCAGATTTCAAATCGAATTTTGAGAAAATGACTGAATGGTTTAATCTGTTTATGAGGTCTCTTTTGTTGGGAATAGGATAGCGTATCCATTTAAGGATAGTATTGAGGGGTTTGTAATTGATTACTAAACGTGGTGTTCCTCTCTCTAATTCAGCGTTTTTCTGAACATAGAAAAAGTCCCAAAGACCAAACCCTTTTAATCCAAAGTAGTCATGAAAATGACAATATTCGTGTTCCCCATGCTATCAAATGGTCAGATGTCCATCTTCCTTCTAAATGGTCACTTACCAATGAAAACCAACCTATCAATATACAATATAGCCAAAGTGATTTAAACTGTATCTATCAATTCAATAATGGCACAGTAAGAATCAACTTTAGAAATAATCCCAGAATTCATGAACTAGGACAATCTTCCAGACATTCCTTTGTTGGCTCCAGTACTGCTGAAACTATGTCAAGGAGAGATTGTGACCTAGATAAAGAAATAAAAAATATTAGAATAAAAGAATTAGAAGAAGAGTTGAAAAAATTAAAGATCAAAAATATAAAAACTACCTCTCAAGTCACATATCCTAGTTATACTGAAACAAATCATCAGAGAGATTCTGATGATGAACAAACTTCTCCCACAGCAACTGACTTTGAAGTAGTCAACCCCATCAATCCTCAATTAACCGTACTTAATAGGTCGTTTACAATCGATTACCCTAAATTAGACTAACATCTTCAAAATGAAGAAAATATTCCCAGGCGAAATGCTTACAGAATCCAATATCCCACCAAAGAACAGATGTTAGAATTATTCCAGGAATGGAAGAATTTTATGCTCAAAACACATTCTGAAATATATTTCCTTGATTTCATCGACCAAATTAGTGAAAAAAGTATCCAGACCCTTTCAAAATCAAAATGGAAAACAATTAAAAACACCCTAATTTCTTCTAGTCATCCCCCAGCTGAAACAATAATTCTTGACCATCTTCAGCCTCCAATAACAGCTTCTCCTTTTAAATTACCTTCCACAGACAATCCAGAATTTAAGAAAACAACAGAACAAAATAACTACACGAACCAAAGTCTAATAACTATAGGAAATCAATTAGATAAAATAGAAACAATAGTTGACAATATCTTAGACACTGTAATACCTTGCAAAAAAAAAAGAATCACCCTTAATTCATTTCAAAGACTTAAGCAAAAATACCCTTAAACCTGTTTCTACCACCCAAAAAATAGATCAAATGCTAAAAGATTTAAAACCTGAATCTAGCACAATCACAGTCATTCATACCCATACCACTGATTCCTCAGACGATAACTCTAGTACATTATCCGAAGTAAAACAACAATTTGAAAAACTTCAATTAAAAAGAATAGGACATCCAACCAGAAAACCCTTCAAAAACTGGAAAGAACGTCTATTACCAATAGATATTTAGCCAAGTAATAATACTGCTTTAAATCAATTTTCTGTCTCAGCAGATAAAACCTATGAATGGAATATTGATAATCTTTCAGAACAAGAAATTCTAAACAAACTCCATCATATGTCCATGACAGCTAATAGCTACGTTACTGCCTACAATTATTCCCAACCAGAAATCGTTGAAATCCTCTCTTCAGGATTTACAGGAATGCTCCATTCCTGGTGGGAAAAACATCTTACGTTTGAATCCAAAGAATCAATCAAACATGCAGTCATGCACGACACAGACGAATCCCCAATTTTCTATACAAATATCGGAATAGGAATTTCAGACGCAGTAAACACCTTGTTTTACACGATAATCCAACATTTCATTGGCACACCCAGTCACATCACTTCTAGGATTCATGACCAACTTAGTAACCTCAGATGTCCAATACTTAGTGATTTCAATTGGTGCAAAAATGTTTTCATTTCCAGAGTCATGCTTAGAGACGACAATAACCAACCTTTTTGGAAAGAAAAATTTATAAATGGCCTCCCAAACCTTTTTGCTCATAAAATCAGGCAAGTTCTAAGTAATGATTCAGGTCAAATAGATTACGATTCTCTTACTTATGGCCAAATTATCACAGTTATCCAAAAAGAAGGTCTTAAAATGTGTATTGATTCTAAAATCAACTCAGCTGCAAAAACGGATAAAAAAATAGCCAAGTATGAATTAGGAAATTTTTGTGAACAATACGGTCTCCCTTCCCTGCCTCCCTCTAGGAGAAAGTCAAAACATACTGAGTCCAATCACTTTACGAAAATATCTTTTTTCCAAAATAAATTCCAAGCAAAAAACCAAATCGAACCAAGCAAGTTTTATGCGAAAAATAAATTTCAAAAAACCAAAACCAAAAAACCTTTCCATTTTTCAAGAACAAACCCGGAAAAAGGCAAATGTTTTAAGTGCAATAAAACAGGGCATTTTGCTAATAAGTGCCCCCCTGAAAACCACCATCAACCAATTAAAAATCAGTCAAGATGAGCGTGACAACCTCATTAATCTTCTAGAATTAAGAAATACAGATTCTGAAGATGGATGGTTTTCAGAACCAATCGATAGCGACTCAATAGAAACTTCTTCTGATGTTTCTGACAATAATTCCTCCCCACATGTAACTTTCGGTTTCAATGATGCTTTTCAATGCAATAAAGATTGTTGCACCAAAACTGTAAATGTCTTTACTAAACAAGAAGAACAAGAAGAACTACTAATCGACCTAATTAGTAAAATAAATGACCCTGACTTAAAAGCCAATTACCTCAAAAAATTAAAGAAATTAATCACTCAGGAAAATATAATACAAACTCCACAACCCAAAATTTGTCTTACTTCCACTTTCCACAAATTCCAGAATAGCAAAACAAATATAACCATCCAAGACCTTCAACAGGAGATAAAAGTTATCAAATCACAAATCCAGTCTCTACACCATACCCACCAACAGTTAATTCATGACCATGAAGAAATCAAACAGGAAATAAATATTATAAAAATAGACTGACAATTCCAACATATAGATAATGACACCATCCCAAAAGATCCCGAATCTACTTCCCAAGATGCTGTCATCAACACAATCAAACAGATCCATTTAAAGAAATGGTACACTACAGTACAAATCAGAATAAAAGATTTCCAATTAACAGCTATCGCCCTTATTGACTCTGGTGCAGATCTAAACTGTATACAAGAAGGATTAATACCTTCTAAATACTTTGAAAAAACGAAAGAGTCTTTACGATCAGCCAATGACTCTAAAATGAATATGAAATACGAACTTCCTAAGTCACACATTTGTCAGAACAATGTCTGCTACAAAACTTCGTTTGTCTTAGTCAAAGACTTAACAGACAAAGTTATCTTAGGTCTTCCTTTTCTCACTCTAATCTATCCCTTCACCACAGATTATGACGGAATTACCACTTACCCTTTTAACGAACCAGTTAAATTCTCTTTTCTGAATAACCCAGAAATTCATACTCTAAAGAATTTCCAAGAAAACTCGATTTCAAAAACAATTAACTCCATTCAAGCCAAGACAAGACAAATTGCTTTCCTCAAAGAAGAAATTAACTTTAAACGAATAGATAGTCAGCTACAAGACACTGCTTTACAAAGTAAAATAAAAACCTTTGAAAATAAAATCATTGATGAATTATGCTCTGACATTCCTACTGCCTTCTGGCACAAAAAAAATATAGTTACCCTCCCTTACATCAAAGAGTTTGATGAAAGAAATATCCCTACTAAAGCTCGTCCAATCCAGATGAACCATGAAGTCATGGAATTTTGCAAGGAAGAAATAATGGATCTTCTTGACAAAAAAATCATTAGACCAAGTAAATCGCCATGGTCTTGCCCTGCATTCTATGTTCAGAAAAACGTTGAATTAGAGAGAGGAACACCACGTTTAGTAATCAATTACAAACCCCTCAATACTGTCCTTAAATGGATACGCTATCCTTTTCCAACAAAAGAGACCTCATAAACAGATTAAACCATTCAGTCATTTTCTCAAAATTCGATTTGAAATTTGGTTTTTGGCAAGTACAAATTCATGAAAACGATAAGTACAAAACTGCCTTTGTTATCCCTTTTGGGCATTACGAATGGAATGTAATGCCATTCGGTCTAAAGAACGCTCCCAGTGAATTCCAAAATATCATGAATGATATTTTTAATGCTTATAGTCACTTTTGTATTGTTTATATTGATGATGTCCTTATCTTTTCCCAGTCCATAGAACAGCACTGCAAACATTTACACCAATTCTTTACAATTATCAAAAATAATGGTCTAGTAGTCTCTGCCTCAAAAATCAAACTTTTTCAAACCAATATTAGATTTCTAGGTTTCAATATCCACCACCTTCAGATTCATCAAATAGACAGAGTCATCCAATTTGCAGATAAGTTCCCTGATATAATTTTAGAAAAAACCCAACTACAAAGATTTCTAGGATCCCTGAATTACATAGCAGACTTTTATCAGAATCTAAGAAAGAGATGCAAACCATTGTTTGAAAGGCTACAATCCAATCCTCCCCCTTGGTCTCCAATTCACACTTCTCTAGTTCAAGAAATTAAGAGTCATGTCAAAACCTTGCCATGCCTTGGTATCCCATTAACCGATTCTTTCAAGATAGTTGAAACAGATGCTTCAGAAATTGGGTATGGGGGTATATTGAAACAACAGATTTCTTCCAATCATCCTGAACAAATAGTTAGATTTCATTCAGGAACTTGGAGTCAATCTCAGAAAAACTATAGTACTATTAAAAAAGAAATTTTATCAATTGTTTTATATATCAATAAATTTCAAGATGATTTATTAAATCAAAAATTCTTAATTCGAGTCGATTGCAAGAGTGCAAAGGATGTTTTAGAAAAGGATGTTCAAAATATTGCTAGTAAACAGATTTTTGCCAGTTGGCAAGCTATTTTAAGTATTTTTGATTTCGAAATTGCATTCATCAAGGGTACTGATAACCATATCCCAGATTTCCTAACTAGAGAGTTTCTTTAGGGCTCTAATGACGACAAGGAAGCTCAGAAGTTCAGTCAAAAAAGAACCGGAACCAGAATCCCCTCCAATAAATCAAGTACCAACCATAGTCAAACAAGAAAACCCCTCTAGTATGATCATTCCTGGCACCTCCCATCATACTCCAATAAGATCTTTAAACCCTAGTCAGCTAGTAAATTACAATCCTATGGCAAACCCTCTTAGTCAAACTCGTCCTAATTTCCAATCGGTCTTAGTCACCCAGTTTGATCCCTATAAATGTGATCCTCCTGTCCAAACTAATTTCCCAAAAACTTCTCCTTATTACCTACAAGCCAGTAAAAACCTCTTTTATGTTGAACCTCCTCACAGTCACCTCAAAAATCTTATATCTCTAATAAGGGAATATTTCCCTCCTAATTTCCATTTTTCCCCAAGTCATCCCTCACATTCCCTAAACTTTTACAAAGATATCCTTGTCAAAACTGGATCAATCTCTATCAGGGCTATCTATGATCAAAGAAATAACACCAAAATTCTTTATCATTCCCTTTACATAATGAAAGTTGATTCCCGTGCTTGTTGGGGAGACCAACCCTATAATTTTCATACTTGTAAAGACATATCCTACAGTTACAATGATTACATTGAAGCTTGGTCAATGATATTCCTCCACCAGACGGAAGACTTCAGTCACTCCTGGTTCATCAATTTTGACAAGAACTTCAAAAGAAATCTCCCAATGTGGTTTCTCAGGTGGTGGGGCACCCATGGTTTTCCTTATAACCTTCTTCCTCAACAAGTAAAAGAAGCAGTTACCCGTTTTCAGACAGTCATGAAACTCAGCAAATATGATCAGAATTTTCCAGTCACCTTACATTTCATGGCCAAATACAAACTACCATGGATTTTCAAATGGCATTATGAGCTAAACGACAATATTGTTTCAAGACAATTCTTAGTCAAATGGTGGGACAAGTTCAACTTTGATAGAGTTTTGTCCTAATTCAATGAAGAATTCCCATTTATGACTCTGCGCCCTAGTTAAATCAAGCCTCCATCCGACGGCCAATTATCCTTGTTAATACATCAGTTACCTCCTTCTTCCTCCCGGCAGAAGGTTAAATCTGAATCAGGATCTTCATCCTCCAAGAATAAAGAAAAGTCTTCTAAGTCCTCCAAGTCAGCAGAGTTAAAAGCCCTTGCCAAAGCTTTTCTCCGGCAAGCTAGTGAAGAAAGCTCCTCTGAATCAGACCACAATACAGTCAAAGACGAAGATCAATATTCTTCAGAATCCTCACCCTCACCTCATAGTCAGACACAACCACCAGCAAAATGGTTTCAAGACAGTCAAGATCCTTACGAATAAATTTGGCCCCATCTTTGTCTCCACCAGTAAATTGAAGATTCCCCTGGATATCACGGAGTCAGAAAAGTCAAAAAGTCCAAAATGCTACTATTGCCTTTTGCTTTTGTCCCCCACTACGGAAAAGTAAAGATGCCTCCGTAATTTAAGGCCAGAACAGTTCAGTCAGCTCAGTCCTATATATTGAGGTTCCCTTATTCATTCAAGGCAAGGTTTTTTTTTTCTCTCTCAGTTCAAACAAGCTTTGATACCACAGAGCTTCTCATGTGTTGAGCATAGTTCATAGCTCTTAGTATAGTAACCTTCATGCATTGAGCCCAAAGCTCTTATATTATAAGTTCAACTATGTAATTTCAACTATGTAATTCTTATTTGATAAAAATAAGCTCTGATCTTCATAAATATCTTTGATTTTCATAAACTATGTTAAGCTTCCGCGGTCTCTGGTATCTATATATATTTATATATATATAGTCCCATTAGATGATTTCTTCCTCCCCAAAGAAAGCTAAATTCTTTGGTATCAATCCCACAATCGCCTCCATTACAGTCACTAACTGACCGGAAATAAAATGTCGCTGAAGGCATGAAGCACATCAATGATGCACATAGCCGTGCAATCCCTCGAGTTCATATTTTCCAGACCCGACCCGACCCGACCCATGTTGTTCAATAGTTTCTTTGAAGACTTGACCCGACCCGTGATGTTTACTAGTAAAAGGAGAAGACGGTCCGGTCGGGTCATTCAGTCATTGCTTGGAAGCAAAGCACAACACATCGATCACCGCACAGAAAGAGAGAAATGCTGGCGAGGAGGGCCGTCTCGTTTTTGAAGAGCTCTTCAGCTCCACAGTTTTCCAGGTACCCACTTTCTATTTCTTTTGAAATTTCTGCTTTCCTATTTCTTTGGACAATTGATTCATCAAACACCCATTAGTTACAGTGCAAACTATGAGTCTCTGATAGCATCAGTTAGTTATTTTGCAACAATTGTCATCTGGGTACTTGTTTTTTTCAATTCTGTGATACTATTATGGACTAAAGTTTCAAGCTTTTGATTATTTTGTGCTGAGCTCACTGCAAAGGGATCCGAAAGTACTTGGTCAAGGACATTTTGCTTGAGAATTCAATGAGATTGCCAGCATTGGGACAAAGGGTTGTGTATATATTAATGTGTATGGTTGTATGCTGTGATTTCGAATTTGACCCTTGTTGTAGTTTTGTATTCTGAGATCAATTATGAGTTCTTATATATCTTTTTTCTAATGCGTTATTATGTGACTAATGAGATGGCTCACTGCAGTGTGGCTGCTTCGGCAAAGACCGTGGAAAAAGGGAATACCAAATGGTTTGGTCGTAAGGCACTGAATTATCTTTTGATTACTGTCACCGGTGGTGTTGCTTTGAGTGCTCTTGATGATCTTATTATTTATCAGAGCTGTAGCAGGTATTCTTAAAATATTATGACATGTTTCTTGTTTTCTCAAAGAGGAAAATTTAGACAGCTGCACTACATTTGTATCACTGAACATCTATGTAACATTTCAATTTACAAAGTACCTTTGGGGTTGGGAAGGCTTGGGTATTTAGATTCTGTACATACATCTGTTCCAATTTCAGACTCCAATATTAAGAGCTGTCTAAAAGTAAGTTAGAATGTATGCTTTTAGTTCAAATGTGGTCTAAATGAGTTATGTTTGTCACTCGTTTCTACCATAATTATTAGCTATTTTTCAATCAGCATCTTTATCAAATGAATCTACTCTGTATACTTAACATTACACTTCTTTATCAAATGAATCTACTCTGTATGCTTAACATTACACTTCATTGTTTATGAGAACTGCATACCATTGGAGTGTTTATAGAAGTAGATGGAGGTTATGAAATAGATTTTGGTGAGAGAATCTAGCCAAAAGGAAATTTTCATCATTTAGGTGTGTTTGGCAAAATTTGCTGAGGAAATGGGTGATTCCTTATTGTTTATTGATGTTAGAAGAATGGTCTAGACTGATGGAGCAACATTAATTTTTATTGAGGGGACGAACTTGAGAGAGGTCAATTATCCCTAAATTCAGTGAATTGTCTCACTGTTTCATATGTATTGTGAAATAATGTCTCATTTTAGTAAATTTTCTGAATATTTTACAGCAAGGCCATGGAGAAAGCCAGTAAGAACCCAGCCATTCTAGATGCTCTAGGGGACCCTGTTGTGAAGGGGCCATGGTACAATGCTCAGCTCGGAGTAACTCATAAGAGGCATACCGTATCTTGCAAGTTTCCTGTATCTGGACCAAAAGGCACGGGAGTCCTCAGTGTGAAGGCTGTACGCGATGAAGGTTAGTATTGATTACATATTTACTAATTTCTCTGTGACACAATTTGCTCTTCGTGTGACAATGTATCTTATGTTTGTGTTTTGGCTCTTTTTCTTGCTATTAAAAACACGGCACTTGATTTGTTTTATCCAAAACCCCCATTTAATAGACATTTGCTGATCTCCATGGCTCCATGCCAATCATCTGTTTTTTCTAGAAAGGTCAAGCTAGACAATTCATTCTACTTAAAAATGTGATTCAACACTTCTGCGAAGGAAAATTTCGGTTTATGAGTATTATATATCATGTTTGATGCTTGAGTTACGGCTTAGATATCTGTATTCATCCACTTTTCACTTAACAGATGATAGCTGGCTTACATATCTCATACCTCGCAACTGGGACATCCTAATCATGGATGCTCTCCTCCATATCCCTGAAAATGAAGAGAATCAGCGAACAATGCGGATTACCATCTCAGACCCTCCAGCAGGCACCGGCCCTAGTTGCAGCCTGCCTCAAGAACCACAGAAATCAGAGAAGCAATAAGGACGTCCCTAAATGCATTACAAAACACAAGCCAGTTAGGTTACCTTTTCCATGAAAAGCTTAGCAGAGAGTGATAATAGTGTCAAAACTTTCCAGAGTGAAACACAGGTTTACAGTTGTTCTTGTCTTCCTGACATTTTGTAAAGCTTTTTATTGCCATTTTTTCTCTTATCTCATCCCAAATAAAAGAGGTGAGTAGAAACTTTGTTGCAGGAACGACGCTGAATGCTTGGTGAGTAGACCTGAATGAAGGTTTCACAAAGTCTCGTTCTGTAATAAATACATGGAAGGACTGAACCGACTGATTGTAGTGTTACCGCCACTATTCCGTATATGAGAAGACAGAGACTAAACTTTTTGCCTTCATTCCCCATCCTCTCTCTTTATGTTTATTTGACCATTCAATTGTTTAAATCCCTCCATATTAGAATTGCTCGAAGGCATCGACGTCTGAAGTTGGAATTCCTCGTCTGTATTAGTTAGCAATTTCAGTTGCGAGGTGGACCTCTTAACAAACCGCCATGAGATCGATTCTTCTAGAACCCTATCTCTGTCAAGCTTCTTGATTTTTCTCTCTCTTCATATTCAATTAACTTGAATCATACAAATTGATTTGATCGGTTTTATGATGATTCAAAATTATAGGGAGTAGGTTCTTAAAGGGTAGGTCTAAATTCGATTCGGCTAATGAGAACTGATCTTACGGTGTTTTCAACCCCGCATTCTTTCTAAAAGTAATGATGCCAAGTTGTCATTACTTCAAATTTTCACAACAATCGAGTATAACTCGCACTCGACAGATCACAAAGAGCATTTCTTTCTGCTATTTTCTCAACATCAAAAAATCACGCACCGACACGTGGCACGACGTCCTCAGCTCCGGTGATTATTCCGGGCATCTCATCGATCGTCCGTTGAGCTGTCCACAACCGAATCGTATGCTCCGGATGGTCCCCACGTGTCGCTATATACGTGATCACCAAGACCGGGGCCCGCCTCGGTCCCTAGCCCTGTGGGTGCGTGGGCCATCCCTTGTCGGCTTGTTAATCTCATTTTCTCGCGAGCGGTAGTAGAATCTTTTGCTAAGTCTCAATATATCGCGGTTCACGATAAATTGAAAACACACGAAGATATTGATGGAGGCGCATAAAGCAGACAGGGAGGGCCCACAGTCCAAAATGTGAACCAGACGAAACAAACGAGACCCTAATGAAACTCTTCTTTTCTTCAAATCCGCCACAGATAGAGACCAATTTTTCAAGTTGGAAACTTGGTTTTAAAAACATCGACGTCTGGTGGGTTTAATTTTTGAAACTAGTATGTCGACGGTGTCGAGAGACGACAACAACTTGGGAGCTATGTCTTCTGAGGACTCTTGTAGCCCCGGAGATGAGTCTGACCTCGAGCTCTGTCTCGGGCTTAGTCTCGGCAAGGTGGCGGCTAGGTTTTTAACGGCTGAGGACTTTCGGGGATCGGTTGCTTCGTCGTCGTCTTCGGCTACTTCGTCGTTGAGCAGTGCTAATCTCACGGCTGCTGATTCTGTCGCCGCCGCAGCTAATGGTGGTGCTAGGTATGTTTTAATAATCATGTCAGCTCAAATTGGGGTTACCCAATTTTGAGAAATGCATATTGTTATCAGAATGTAAGCTTTATTGAAATGAAAAGAGTTAATCTTTCATCTTTAGTTGACTGAGAATTGAGATGTGTGGATCATATAGTCATTATTTGATTTGTGGTGATTAGTTATGTGTTGATTGTTAATCTGTTGTTGTGTTGAAGCAGTCAGGTTGTGGGTTGGCCTCCTATCAGAACTTATAGGATGAATTCGTTGGTTCACCAAGCGAAATCTTCAGCTACTGTGGTAATGAGCTCAGTGGATGAGAAAGCTGCAAGTGAGAATGTATTGGGGAAAAAGGCTAATAGTGGAGGTCAAGAAAAGAATGGAAATGCTAAGGAGAGAGGACACAACAGGAGTTCGCTGTTTGTGAAGGTGAATATGGATGGAAGTTTGATTGGAAGGAAGGTTAACCTGAGTGCACATAGCAGCTATGAAGCCTTGGCACAAACGTTGGAGGATATGTTCCGGGGACCCTCTGCAAATGGAAAATTGATACGTAAGCACTCTTAGGCTTTTGTATTTTGGTAATTGGTATCTAAACATTGATGATTCTTAGGAAAACTTAAATATATTGGTATGCTGAGTAATGAACATGTTGGGGTTTTCGATAAGTATCACTCGTATCAATTCCTTAAATCAAGTTCCATGGTTATTATTTAGACTAGGGAGAATTTGTTTATGTTTGTCGACTAGTGGCAGAATCTTTTGTTTTTCCTGTGGCTAAAGGTGTTCATATATCTGTAATTAGGTTCTGGAGGTCAAGAGCATGATATAATGATGGGGGAAACTAGCCCCTCAAAGTTGATGGATGGATCATTTGACTTTGCGCTCACTTATGAAGACAAAGAAGGCGACTGGATGCTTGTTGGGGATGTTCCTTGGGGGTAAGATCTTGCTTAAAACGCTCATAGTTGCTATGAGTGCAACACTCTCTGTACTCTTCAGCCATTAAATTCTTTTTTCTTCTAAATTCTATTTAATACGGTATCGGACTAGTAGGTACTGAAAGTGTAAAAGTCATCTGTGAATGACAATGCATGGTTTTTCAATTCTTGTTTGTTCCGTAAATCTTATGCTGTACTTGCTTTTCATTCAGGATGTTTCTTACTTGCGTGAAGAGATTAAGAATCATGAGGACTTCTGAGGCTAATGGACTTGGTATGCAGATGTTCAAGAAGCTTCAAAATATGCATCCAACAGCAGAAATTTCATTTTATGCTAACTCTGTCACCTTAATTTGCAGCTCCGAGGCTGCAGGAAAGGAATGCGAGGCAAAGATTCGCTAGCTGAGTAAGAAGACCAACCTATGCTTTATAATGTACAAAGGGAAAAGCTTATAATTGGAGCACATGGAGAAGCAGAGAAGTTATGATTTTCTATCCTGTATTTGGTTAATGTGAAATGTGATTTCATTTTCTTTCTTGTTATGCTAGAGCTGTAATGTTGGCTCCCTGCTTTTCCAAAGCCAAAGCTATCTTATGTTTTAGTGTAATGCATATATATACATGATGAGTTTTTCTACTATTGCTGTATACATGGGGCTCAATTACCACTTGTTTGCTCAGCTGGTTGTCTCACTCCCCCCTTCTCAATGGAGAGAAATTGTGTGATGAAGTGTTCATGAATTTTGGGTTGAGCCTATTGCAAAGTTTCTGGTTTTGAAATCGGTTTTCTTTAGTGATGAAATTTGAAGATACATTAGAAATTGTATAAATCGACTCGGTGTTTGTAGGAAAGAATACGAGTTAAGAGAAAATTAAGCTCAAGGCCTATGTTAACGTCGTCGTTATTCTGGTATTGGGTACAATGTTCTCTGATTACAAGTTTCTTTCTTCTTACACAAATATGAACCACTGATTACAAACATTAACAAAAATGCAACCTTGATCGTACATACAGCTTGAAAAATCAAAATAATGATGACCAAATAGGGAGCTCAAAATTGTCCCTAGAGAAGGCCATTTACAAGTGATGTACTAAAGACTGGCTGGTCTTTGTTAGTTGCATATGCTTCATTGTTGTTGCTGCTGCTTTTTCGTCTAGGCTTTGCCTCTCCGAGCATGGTTATGACATCTCTCATGGAAGGTCTGTCCTTTGGAAGCTTGGTTGTGCAAAGTAGTGCTATCCTAAGGACTAAGAGCATTTCTTCTTGAACATGCTTGCAGTTCCCTACACTGGGGTCTAGTACTTCTTCTAAACACTTGTTGTCCCTAATCTTCCTCCGAATCCATTCCACGATGTCTACCGATTCTCCAAACTCGGGCTCTAATGGCCTTTTTCTTGTTAGAAGCTCCAATAGAACCACACCATAGCTGTAGATGTCAATCTTCTCATCAACCTTTAATGTGTATCCATATTCTGATCAAACAGTCACAAATTTAATGTCAGTGAGGAAATTAAATGTTACAGAAACTAGATGCCAGAGCACACAAAGGTTCTGATGTGAAACTAAAAAGTAGAAACTCACCAGGTGCTATGTAGCCATAGGAACCAGCCACCATTGAAACTGTCTCATTTTTCCGGACCATCATCCTTGCCAACCCAAAATCTGCAATCCTAGCCTCAAGGTTTGCATCAAGTAGTATGTTATTGGACTTGATGTCTCTGTGAATGACTGGTGGGTGACAATCATGGTGGAGATAAGCGAGACCTTGCGCGACTCCTAATGCTATGTTATACCTCGAAACCCAATCTACAAGCAACCTCTCGGCTTGCTTGCCATGCAGGGCTTCTCCAAGGCTGCCATTGTTCATAAACTCATATATTATCATCAGATTGGTATCATTGTTCAGAAAGCCAAGTAACCGAACAATGTTGCGATGCCTTAGCCTCCCCAAGAGATTCACTTCCCCAACTAGATCACCGCTGCATCCAGTTTCAGCATCTGTGGCTGACCTCCACAACTTTTTAACTGCAACAACGGTGTTTGATCTCGATATCTCAGCCTTATAGACAATCCCTGTAGCTCCCATTCCAATGACATTTGATTCCTTCACACAAGCCAGAATGTCAGCAGTTGTGAAACCAAGCCTCTGGAATGCCATCAATCTCCATGGCCACTCTCCATTTCCCACATCAAACCTATGTTCGAAGCAACTTCCATTCGAATGCCACCTCTTGTATAGAGTTCTTGCACCAAAAAGTCCAATCACAACTGCTAGAGCTGATGAAATCCCAATGACCCAGCCTGCAATAATATTCTTTGTGTGCAACCTCTTGTGCCTTGATTCCAAAGCTGGATATCTAGCACAAGGAGGGAGAACGCTGCCACAGAGACCGGCATTGCCTGCAAGATCACTTGGATTTATTGTTCTGAGCACACCATTTGATGGGACAGAACCCTCTAGCTTGTTGTATGAGACAGTGAGAGTTTCTAAGGCTGGTGAGATGCCGAAATTTTCCGGTATCCCACCAGTGAGAGAGTTATTGGACAAGTCCAGAATGGACAATGTGGGCATCATGGCAATGGATTTTGGGATTTCACCAGTCAACTGGTTGTTGGCAAGATTCAGATTCACCAATCTCTCACATGAAGCAATGCTTGATGGGATGGTTCCTGAGAAACTGTTTGATGAGAGATCAAGGACAGAAAGCGAAGGACAATCCTGAAACTGGTCTGGGATTTCTCCTACTAAGTAATTATTTGAGGCCACGAAGGTTTGCAAACTTGGAGCAGAGAGTATGGTAGAAGGAAGAGAAGAATGCAGGTGGTTCTTGGAGAGATCAATGAAAGAAATTGAAGTAGAAGAAGAAATGTCATCTGGGATTGAACCAGTGAGATTGTTATTAGCCAACTCTAACCTTTGAAGCCTCTCAAGCTTGCCTAGACCACCTGGAATAGTCCCCGAAAGAAGATTGTTCTGCATTCGAACACGAACAAGCGAAAAGCAGGTTGATAGGCTAACTGGAATTGGACCTGTAAAGGCATTGTTGAAGAGGATGAGCTTGGTGAGATTGCCTTTATTGCACAATGCTGGTGGAATATCACCAGAGAATGAGTTGGATGATACATCCAACCACTGCAATGGAGCATTTTTACCAAGATCACTTGGTAAAGACCCTGATAAGGAATTGTTCCACAGCTCAAGAACCATTAACTGAGTCAAGTTTCCAAGTCCCAGTGGAACTGAACCTGACAAGTTGTTGCACATGAGATTCAGAAGCTGCAAGTTCTTCAGCTCACCTATCTCGGCTGGTATTTCACCCGACAACTTGTTATCGGAGAGATCAAGTAGCTGCAACGAAAGAATGCTGCCGATTTTAGGTGGGATTCTACCTTCAAAGTTGTTCATGTACAAGAACACTGTCTCAAGTAGCTTCAGCTTCCCCAACTCAGCTGGAATCTGACCACTAAGGTTGCCAACAGCCAAATCCAGATACTTCAAGTTGGTGAGGTTCCCAAACTCCAACGGAATGCTACCTTGAAACTCATTGTAACCAAGAATGATGCTTTCCAAGGATTCAAGCTCCCCAAGCTCAGCTGGGATTTGACCTGTGAGATTATTCCCGGAGAGACCAAGAAACTTGAGCTTGTGCAACTTCTTGAACGCCTTCGGAATCTCCCCTTCGAAAAAGCTCCCTCGGAGATCCAGAGTCTCCAGCATTGTGGCATTGCCGAGATCCTCCGGGAGAAACCCCGAGAAGTTGTTACTTGAAGCATTCAGATATGACAAGCCATCTGCTCTTCCAAATCCCACTGGAAACTCACCAACAAATGAGTTTTGGCTCACATCGAGGCTCTCGAGCGCTGTGAGATTCGACATGGCTTTCGGCAGCGATGAGGAGAATGCACTGCAGCACAAGTTGAGAGTTGTGAGACTCTTGAGCAATTGGATGTCTTCTGAGACTGAGCCACTGAGATTCATGTGGGAGAGATCAAGCTTCACTACATGTCTCTCAGTGTTGCACCACACTCCAGTCCAGTTGCAATGATCAGATTGGAGTTTCCAATCCTTGAGGCTCCCCAATGGATCAACCAAGCCAGCTTTCATTGAAAGCAAGGCAACTGCTTCATCATTGTTCACCACAGCGGCAAAACCAATGGAACAGTGAAACAAGAAGAAGAGCAAGACCTTCATACTGGATTTATTTTTTTCTTTTCTTTGAACTGGCTAGCTACTCTCTCTGATATCCACCATTTTTAGTCTGTAATGAAACTGCTGAAATGTGAGACAGAGAGAGAGTGAAACAGAGTAGTGGGGAAGAAGAAGATTATATGTTGGTATATAAATAATTAATGGGATTGAATTTCAAGGGCGATTGATTAGCTAGCTGCTGCTAATAATTGGATGATGGGGTAGCGCGTGAGATCTTCTTGAGGCAATGCTGCAACAGCTGTGAAGGGTTTGGACTTATTGGAAGTTTCTCCGACACCAAACATGGGGGAGAATGTGGTCTAAGCTCTCTCATGCACTGTTCCTTTCTTCTTCTTTTCTGTTATTCTGTTACATCCTCTCCTATATAGATAGATAAGAGTCAACTTGAGAGCACTCATGGTCACTATTCACTAAATCACAAAATAATTATAATACATTGTAAATGCTTAACTTCCTTCTTCACTGTCAAAAGATTTCTTCTCTGAGTTTATGACAGTTATTGGGATTTGGGTAACTCTTGTTCCCAATGAAAAATGATTCATATATTGCCAAGAACAATGGAGAAACTCTAATTTCCACCATCCTAGAATAAGTTTTCTATTGTGTATGTATTGTTATTAAGGGTATAATTTCTATTGTCTGCATTTTAGCCTACATTTTCCCATGTTAGTACGCTTTCTTCGAACGTTTTCGTCTATGGTTAGTGCTGAATGAGTCAATATATTGAATGTTCTGATATATTTTATGTTCGAAACATATAGAATCGAAAATAAATAGATTGTTCTTAAAAACCACTTTATCTTAAGCCTCTCACAAAGATATGCATATGGGAAACCCTTAAACCAACGTGCTTGAATGATATGGGGTTTTTCATGATCCTAGGTTTTTCTACTTGGGAAACGGTAACTTCAAAGTATGACAAAGATTTGGGGTTCATCATTGTAAGACTAAAAGAATAGGGTACAAAGCGTGTGTACGCATCAAAACCCAAATGATGCTACTCACTAATTTGATTGTTAAACTTAGGTAGCTGAAACCTTTTTACCAGTTTTTATAAACTTCAAGAGTACAAATGCTTGTGAAGCCTCGTTTATGGCTGCCCCTGGAACAATATAAAAGCACCGCCAGTTCATACCCATTATACCGAGTTGTTTAGTTTAATTGGACTAGGTAAATCGAAGAACGTGTAATTTTTGACTCATGATTGATATGAGGGAATCTTGGCATGTTACAGCAGTGAAACCAGACATTAAAAACAAAGACAAAAAAATGTGATAGGCCATACCTATTTGCTGAACATGTAGGGCATGTAAGGTTTTATTCTGTAGTCAATTGTGATTTAGCTGGGTATTCATTTACACATTTGTTGCCCTCTTTTGATTTAGTAATAGAATATGTGCATTTTTCACTCTTATTTTCTTTCTCTACACAAGTTTTACAAAATTCTCAGAGATGATCGATGATGAGAAATCACAATACTGTGTGAAGTAATATGTTGTATCTACCTGATATTACCTTCATAAGTAAGTTCGGATTCTAACTTTTTCACAAAAGGAGAGAACGAAGCTAGGAAATTGTGGACAAATATGATGTGCCATGAATAGGAGAAAATGTGGTGCCCCCGGTGATTAGGTGCAAAAAGATAACACAGTACAAAAGAGAAGAAGATAGATATGGATCTAGCAGGAGGAAAATGGAAGAAAGTGATGTGCACATTGTGAATGGTTGGTTTCTGTCTTTCTGAGGCCAGGCCAGCAACTACCCATTTCTCCATCAGCTCCCTTTGTGCATAATCTGCCTAAGCTTCGCATGCACACATGCAGACCTAGTCCCGTTTAAAATAAATAAACTCCGTAATGTGACATAGTGGTATATTATAATATAACAATGGCTGTACTACTGCTCTCTGCTATAACCAGAATCAGATGGAAAGAAAGGCATGTGAAAATGCAGTTTCCCTGAGAATTGCCTCCACCCCATTATTGGAAAGAGAGAACAAGAAGCAGAAGCTGCAGAAGAAGAAGAAAGACTTGGTTTAATTCTGAGTGCTTAAGACAAGTAGGGGTTGAGGGATTTTTAGACTCTCATCTTGGCAAGAAGTGAAGAAGAATGAGGGAGGAGGAGGGGTTATGCGTGCTTACGTGCTATCACATGGCATTATGCTGAGGCACACCAAAGCCAACCTTTCATGATTGTAAAGATTCACTCTGATGCTGGTGTCTGCTACACGTGTGGCACATGCACCATCAGTTGAGGTCCCATGAGTTATATCTAGGGGCATTTCTCTGATTTGGTCAGGTACACTAGTAATCCACATTGAAATCCTAGAGCTTAACACTAAGCTAGTTGAACTCAATTTGTCCATGCCATGCCAATTCATTGAATCAATCCCTGTTTGCAGCTTGTTCTGGATTTTGTTGGCTATCATACGTGCTCAGTGGCGAATCCAGGATTGAAATGTCACCAGGGCTAATTTTAACAGACAAAAAAATTTGCTCGACGGTATAAAAAATTTTAATTAATTAAAAATGACAAACATACATAGGGGGGACGTGCAAGCCTTACCCTCAAATCCATCAACAAAAACTAACTAAACCTTACTCTACGAGTAGCCAAAGCTTCAAACTCATTAATCACATAATCATTGTCAACCGCTTCAGCCAAATCTTTTTCAATGTGAAGCACCATACAATCATCAAGAAAATCATCTTCTATCCTGTTTCTAAGTTTGTTTTTGATAATGTTCATGGATGAAAAAGCTCTCTCAGTGGTTGCAGTAGAAACAGGAAGAGTCAACACCAAACAAATCAACCTATAGATCATAGGATAAAAGTCTGATTTTCTTCTTTGTACAAGTAGCTGACACAAATCAGACATAGAATCTAAGGTGTGAAATGCTACATCTTGAGTCATATCTTTCTTATAAAATGCACACTCCAATTCCAACTTAAGAAGGTCATCTTGCATAAAATCTTGAGGATAAAATTTCTTAGCAAGAAGGAGTACCTTTTGAGTTTCAAAGAGGCTGAACTTGTCATGAGGATCCAAAGTTGAAGTGAGCATAAGGAGTTCACAAGATCTGTCATTGAACCTCTTATTTAGCTCACTTAATTGAAAGTCAAGTACAACATTGAATACCTCTACACGGTAGTGGTGCTCACAGGTGATGAAATTCTTCTGTTGACACTGACGACCTGTACCATCGAACCAACGAGCGCTCATATCAGGCATAACAATATCATGTGTCTCACAAAAAGATGCAACAACCGTAACTAAATCATCCCAACCATCATCTCTCATGTCTTGAAGAATTTCTTTTGTATGTTTAACAAACTTTATTGCTTCTCCAATGTCAATGTTTTTTCGCTGTACTGCTTGACAAAGTACTTCTGTGACTTTCATGACTTTATCCATCAAAATCAAACAAAACACAAACTCAAAGGTTCTCATAGCTTTAAGAACACCACTAGCTTCTCCCTGAATAGGTAAGGTTGCAGTGTCCATGATATGATACAGAGTTGTCACGGTTGAACCAAATAATTCAATCAAACTTCTAATCGAGCGAAAATGAGAGCTCCAACGAGTAGCAGCAGGCCGTTGCAAAGTACAAGTTTGATTAGATCCCGTACCTATTTGATGAATGAGAATTAATATTAAATAGTGGTA
This sequence comes from Geum urbanum, assembly GCA_946800695.1. Taxonomy (NCBI): domain Eukaryota; kingdom Viridiplantae; phylum Streptophyta; class Magnoliopsida; order Rosales; family Rosaceae; genus Geum; species Geum urbanum. The sequence goes on along the minus strand of OX327007.1, from coordinate 39,789,711 downwards.
AGAATTTGAAGTATAACCAATAATAAGAAATCTAGTGATTGTAATATAATATAAGTTTGATTAGGGCCATACCAGTTTGAAGAGTGTTAAGAGCTGTCAAATCTTCGATTTCATCATCTCTAGCAGCTTTTAGTGCACCCTTGCGCTTGGCAGATGAATCAATAAAGTTCACAACTAATAATAGAGTAGAAAAGAAGCGACATGTATCATGAACACCCTTAGCCGCACCATTTAGTGCTAGCTGCAACCGGTGAGCAAAACAATGAACATAATATGCATATGGACAATCTTCAAGAAACAATGCTTGTAAGTCATTCCAAATACCACTCATGTTACTAGCTCCATCATATCCTTGACCACGCATATTTCTCACTTTCAATTCAAACATACCAAGAACTTCAACTATCGCTTTTTTAAGAGTTAATGAGGTTGTGTTAGGAACACTCACTATCTTAAAAAACCGTTCTCGAATGAAGCCTTGACGATCAACAAACCTCAAAACAATAGACATTTGCTCCTTGCCGGATGTATCAACTGCTTCATCAACAAGAATGCAAAATTTTGCATCACCAATTTCTTCACAAATCATTTTCCTCACTTTATTACCTATAATGTTCAAGAGCTGCTTTTGAACAGATGGACAAGTGTACTTGGCATTTCCGGGACCATTCTGCAATATCAGCCTATCATCATCACTAGCCATTCTTTCATAAGACTTCTTAACTTGCTTATAATTTCCAGCATTAAGAGAGCTTTCAGATTCATCAAGGCCTCTAAACGCTAGTCCCTGGTTTGCTAGAAGTCTCACAGCCTCTATTGCAGCCTTCAGCCTTAATCGATTATGCTCCACCTCTTTTGCTGTTCTTTTAACAAAAACTCTCTCAATTTCAGTAGCCAAATTTCTCAGTAAGTACCACTTCTCCATGGCTTCATTATGTGGACTCTTTATACCCCCAATATGTATTTTGAGCACATTCTTATCCCTCCAATTTCTCAACCCATCCATAGTAAACAAATGGTAAGGATTATTTTCTTTATCAAATAGAAAACATGGGAAACAATATATCTTATCTTGATCCACTGAGTACTCAAGCCATGGATAATCTTCAAACCAATTAAAGTTAAACTTACAATTTTGTGCCCCATGAAGTGAAGAAGGATATCGTTTCAGCTTAGGTTGACATGGACCCAATGCAATATAAGCTTTTCGAATGGCTTCACGTTGATTCACAGGATACTTCCATAGAGGACACCGTTTGCCCGGATCACGTTCAATGGCATTGACATTACCAAGTGGATCAAACTCGTTCCTCACAGAACTAGGTAAAGTAGACTCTGAAGAACCATCTTCAGTTACTTCAATAGCAATTGGAGTGCTTACGGAAGCTTGTGAACTTGAACATGACGATGGTTGATCACTCTTTCTACTAAACCATGTACTAATATCTTTAGATCTTGGCCTTTTGACACGATTAATGTGATCATCATCAGACATCCTGAAAAAATATGATGCACTCTGTCATCTATTAATCATTGGATGCAATCTGTGAATCTATCATTTATCATCTATCATCTATCATCTATTAATCATTGGATGCATTCTATGCAATCTAGTAATCAAATTTTCAGATGCAATCTATGAATGATGAATCTGTCATCAACTCATCTATGAACTCATAAATCATAACTCATAACTGGATTAACTTCCCAAAAGCCAAAACCAAATTAACTCGGGTATAATCTCCCATTCCAAGTTTCTAACAGACCCAAAATCACACACACCCAGTCACCCAAAGTCGAAGTCCCAGACGCAGACAAATCTGAATATCCAAATTAACTAAAAATCTGAACTTACTGCTACATTGAATTTCCAGACCCAGTTCTTATAATCTTTAGGGAAATTCGGAAAGAGTCAAAGAGGGTGAAAGAGCTATTAGCTATACCTGACTACCTGAGGAAGACTGGAAGACAGGAAGCAGACTTCGGGTCAATCGGGTGATGGGGAGTTGGCGACGGAAGCCAGTCAAACCGTGGAGGAGTGGGCGGCGAGTGGCGACTGGCGACGGTGAAGCGCCGAGCGCGGCCTTGCGGGGGAGTCAGGAGCGGGCGAGCGGCGACGGCAGAGGATTTGGGAGGAGTTTGTGAGAGAGAGACTGAGAGATGAGATCTGGAATCGGGAGCCAAAGCGCTTAAGCACGTATACTACCTCTCTTTTTTTTTTTAATACATATGAGAAGTTGGGTTTTTTTTTGCGGGCCTCAAAGTCACAAGGGCTCCAGCCCTGGTCAGCCCAGGCTGGATTCGCCAGTGGACTTCATGCTCACGTTCTGCAGAGGAGAGACCGAGGGCTGGCTTGGAGCTTTAAAAACACGAGACAGAGAGAGGCTTATGACTTCATGTTCATATCTGATCTTCATCTTCCCCAGTTTTAGACCTCTTCACAATGACTTAGAGTAACTCCACCAGATTCTCTATAAGTCATTTCTAGTTAAAATATAAAAAAATTTCTATTAAAATTCATTCAAGTAGCTCCCCTATCTTATTAGCCAGTTTAGAGATTCCCTATATTTCATATTTTCATCCCCTATTCATTCAATATTGTAATTAATTTTTTCCTTCTAAATTGCAAATATAATTAATAATTATAATAATAAATAAATATTTTATTATCAACCAATCAAAACTAAAAATGTGTTTAGAACTAACTACATTTTAAGTGATATTTTTGAAATAAATTTATACAAGTGACTAGCTAAGATAAGTTTCGACTTTATTTTTGAACAAAATAAACAAACTTTCCGTGACATTGTTAGAATTGCTCTTTCCAAATTATCCAGGCTAGAGTGGATAGCTGAGTTCTCGGCTAGTCAACCTATTGCTAGTTCATGGCCTTGACTGAGTTGACTCTCTAGTCTCTAAACAATAAACAAAACTAGTATACTACTGTTCAGGATGTATGTAATCATAAAATTGTTTAGGAGTAGTCCAACATAACAAGCCCAATATTTCTTGCGAACCCTACACAAAACCAAACCTAAGAAAATCAAATGCCAGTGACCAAAGGTACAAAATCTTCCTTGTGTCTATAAACTATTAAGTATGAACTGAAAAAATTTCTTGAGGAACAAGCAAGTTGAATGAAATAATAGAAAAATATGGTCCAGAAAAACACATGAATTCCAAAACGCTTCTGAAAGATATCATCAGAACTTCAGAAGCAACGAGGGTATAAAAGAATAGAGAATCTGTGATATACAAATTTATAGACAACAAAATCAAACTACTACTCTTCCTTCTTCTTCTTCTTCTTCAATTTCTCCTGCCTGCCGAATTTTCCAGTGGGATCAATGCTACTAAAATTTAGTAGTTTTCCTCCGGCAGTTAACAAGAGAAAGGAAAAAATAAATCTCGCCTGTGGCACTGATTTAAAAACTTTGCCACCAACTGTTTCCATATAGTTTAGCTACTACCATGAATTCCTTTTCAGTATTTTCTAACAATACGAAAAGACAGGGCGAGAGTGGTGCTTATGTACCTAAAATGAATGCATGTAGTTCAGCCCAGGAAGAGACTGTATAAAGGGTGCCAGACAGTGGTTTCCAATGAAAGGAAGCTTCTTCATCAGCAGCAAGTTGTCTCTGCCTCTTCACCAAGCCGGAGAACAATGGGACAAAAGAAACACCAAAGTGATCACCTAATCGCCTTAGGCATGAACTAGAGCCGATTACAATACCAATATCAGCTTGAAGGAGGCAAAGAAAGTCACCCACTGACCCTCCAATGTAAACTGTCAAGTGCTTATGCTCGTCTTCTATACTCCTGCAGGGGCCCTTTAATATGCCAGTGAAAGCTTGAAGCTTTTCTGATGGAGACTCCAACTTCTTGATAATTTCACCAGTGGTAACCAATTCTTCATAAGCCAATTCGTTTGAATGCACCTCCAAGACATTCAAATCTCCTGCATATTAAAGTTACAATAAATTTTCATAAATTTGATCCAAATTAAACTTGCCAGTGCAGAACTGTATTATAAAAAATAATAAAGTCCACGTATTCATATAAAGGCATACTCCAGATAGTCATACCTGAAGAAAATGCTGATACAATGAGATCACTACACCAGCAGTATGATAGTACATGAACATCGGTTTTCAGGTTTTCATTTTTCACAACCTTCTGAAAGAAACTTCTACAACCATCCTGGAGAATGAGAGCCTGACCGGCCCTTTTTATATCTTCTACATTCAAACCCTTCAATACTCCTGACTGAACCACCCTTTCATTTGCCCTTCTCTCAAACTCCGCAAGTTGTTCAAGGGCACTGCATAGACCTTCATACTGAAATCCTTCCACTGCAAAGTTTCAGAGTCACAATATTTATACGTCGACTATAAGGACATCAATCAAAATCCATTTCCACTATTAATTAGATTTCAAACCTTTCTCGCTTGTCAGGATGGTTTCTACGCAATGTTCAAATTCTTCAGTATATTGAGTGGAAAGAATATCCCATGTGCTCCTTAAGTCTGCTGAAGACAACCGAACAAGTTGCGTTTCAAATCCATTAGAATCAGCCTTTGGTACTGTTCTGATAGCAATCTCCGCTAATATAGCAGAGGAATCGAAAGCAGTGCATGCCAAGTCAAAGTCACAAAGTATGGTAAGATGGCAGTCGGTAAATTCGTGCACTCGAGACAATGGAACTATGCCTTTCTGAGGAATAGGCAGTGCACTATTGACAAAGAAATCTACTACAAGTTTCATAGCTTGATAATACAGCTTCTCTAACATCTCAAGCTCCTCTCCAGTCAAAGAAACACTAAGTTTATCTAGCATGTCTTCATTTTGTAGAGCTGTTGCCTGTATTTGAAGTAAAAAAAAAAAATACAGATCTTCATGTTTGAAAACGAAATCTGTTGAAACAAACACATTTAAAATCATTCACACATACCTCAAAACCTTCAGACGAAAAACTGTCTATCCACCTTTTGTAGATGTGACTATCATCATCAGGATCTAGAATAGCCTGAATCTCATTGCTAATATATGCATAAAGTCTCATAAAAGGAGCCAAGGAAGCAAGTGTATAAGCCGCAAGTTTTGTCTTTTCAAACGGCGTAGCAATTTTACCCGGAACTCTTCCACCTTCAACTTTCCCTGACGCTGTTGCGATCAAGAAATCTGTATATTTAGTTGTCGCATCGTCTGAAATCTCCTCCTTCTCGAGTTCAAATCCCCATTCCTGCATAGCAAGTCCATCTAAATATAATTATCAAGAATCCAAACTGAATCTAAAAGAATCAGAATTTACAAAACAAAAAATGCCACATATAAAAACACTGTTCCCCCTGTCCCCATAGGAATTATCAGGAATTCAAGATCATCTTTTGATTTGAATACTAGACGGTCACACAGATAACAACATCACAATGTGACAACGAAAATGATGGCTATGAGGCAAAATGGTACCAGTGACCTAATCATTATATATAACAATAACAAACGTCATAATTATCCACTAACTACGGATTAGAGACTCTAAATTCCTATCTTAGCCAGCAAATAAGCACTTAAATCATTACACATTGCATCACATACAAGCAAACACAAGTCAAAGAAGAAGGAAAAATAAAAATAAAAATAAGAGGATTTTTCAATTCGATTTACTTGAATCAGAGCATCTTGCATTTGAAGCCTCTTTACGACTCGCTTCCTCAAATCGCGTATTCCGCTCTTGTCGTCATCATCGTCGGCGCAGTCCTCCGCCAGTTCGTACCTGAGAAAAAAAAACGACACGAAAATCAGCGTCGTTTTGATCGGCGATGAAAATGAAATCGGAGGTGAGATTACTGACGCGTGAGCGAAGGCCTTGAGGAAATGGAGGTCCTGAGAGACGAAGTGACAGAAGGTGTGGGAGTCGAGAGTGGCGGAGGCGAGGCCGACGAAGAAAGGAGTGTAGAGAGCGAAGACGGAGTCCGGCTTGAACTTGATCCAGAGCCGCCGTGCGAGGCCGGCTTCGTCGACCATGGTCGCTGTCCGTCTCCGTCGGTGTTTCTTTGTTTGAATTTTGATTTGGACTGAGTCAGAGAGAGAGAGAGAGAGAGAGAGAGAGAGTTTGGTGAGATTGGATTTTGTCGAATTTTTGGTTACGGGGTATATATAGGGGTCCATGATGGGTCCGAAAATGTCCAAAATTGCGGGAGAAAACATTTAGCCGCCGTTAGTCAACTTTGGGAAAACTGAACATCCACCATTTTAATCCGTTTCATCGCTTACGTCATAATTTTCTATCTCCCTTTTTCTCTTTTCTACATATAGAAAAACCATCCCAATTCTAGTGCTTTAATGGAGCTCAGGCCGCTCAGTGAACCATCACTGTTACCTCCACGGCAAATGTCTAAATGGCTAGGTACGTAGTTGTGAACTTATGAATGAACCATTTCAACTATTAGCCTTGTGAGTTTATGACAACTCTATATCAAAAAACATTGTACAACACTTCCACTACTCCTCATTTTGGACCTTATGATATAAGCTACACCTGTTCTTCCTATAATTTTATTTATATTTTTTCTATACAACGTACGTTCTTCCTGTAAGTTTGTTGTGCTACACTAATTACATAATATTCAATTTAAGGTTGAACACGGTTTGGATTTGACCTGGTAATATAAGATCATGTGTTCTCATATATAGATTGTGCTATGGTATAATTTTTCAGAGGAGGTTTCAATCAAACCAATTTCTACACACACATAGATTTTCTTGCTGTTTGCTTCCACGCCCTCAATGTTGCCCTGAGCTCATACACCGGCAAGCAATCTAGGTATCTCCAGCTGACTTTGACTGTTCAAAAAGAAAAAAACTGGTTACGTTCACTTGAGAGAGAAAGACCCTTGTCTCATGATTCATGTATGATCTAACTGAATTAAGGTCTAGTACGTTCTTCTCCATTAATTTTCCCACTGTTTAGGGAATATATAGATATCACATGGTTTCAACTAATTTCGATTTCATAACGATCAAATTAACTCGCTCTCTGACTTGCATGGAAGAGTCGAGGGGCAATCACCATTAGCTAGCTATAGATTTAACGAAGTTAATTTCTACGTCTTAATTGATCATCATTTTTTTCTAGTCCCTCTGCTAGCTACTTGTTAATCTCCAGTAGGTATTCCGGCGCCGGCCTCTTGCCGTATTTCTGTTCTTGTCATTAAATTTCATCATGGTGCCGCCGATGTTTGCCGAATCATGCACAAAGAATACACTTGCATATGTTAAACGTGCTTCTACATTAGAATTATTGTCGCTGCATGCAATATTTGGGTTTTGATGACGATGTTCGACAAGTTTGAAATGTGCCTAAACTTGAAAGAAACATGTAAATTGAAACACTTTGAATATGCAATGAGCTAATGTTAGAAGGCTAAAATAAGGGAATCAAATTAAACAGCACTATACTATATAGTCCATCGATCGATAGCAGATAATAATTCGATCCGTTCGACCTCATCGTTTTCTTATAATTGTAAAGAAATTAATGGATTGCCGTGAAGAGTGGAAAGTACCTAGAGGCGTAGACGACACACAAAATTGGGATGATTGCAAGTATATACATGATTGATCAATATTTGTTTCTCAGAATTGGCAACTTTCGGACATGTGGCAAATGAATCATGGCTATGAGATGATGATCTTGAGGAAATTATCCTATTACGTATAAAGAAATAGTACTATGATTAGATGCATTTCTTTCATTTAGATCACGACGTTTGTAATTTAGTAGGATGGCTTGATTATGCGTAGGCTTAGAGAAATTCAGTTCTCACCCGTCAAGACTATCGATGAAAGATATATAAATCAAACTACAGACTGAAAACATAGAAAACACAAATTTATCGAAGTTCGGCAAATTTCAGTCTACGTCCTCTAAAAAATGTTGTTTCTTCACTTGATAAAATCAGTACAAAATACAATGAGTTATATTCTCTAAGATAAACCAGTATCTCTTCTATACCCGCTCTCAAAGTGTTTCCAAGAAACCCTATATCTTCTTTAAGAGTTATAATCACTCTTTTTCTTTCTCTAACTCGATGATGATGGTACCCTTAGTTAATCATATTTCTATATAGGCACACCAACTACAATCCTAATTGATAATAAGATTCTCAAATCTATCATAATAAGAGAAATATATATTATTCTATTCAATTAAGAAATCATATCACTTAATTGGTTCTCATACAACTTAACAATTTTCCATCTTGATGAGAATGTCATGCAAATTACAGTAAAATCTCGATAATTTAATACTCGATTAATTAATAATCTCATTAAAATAATATTTTTTACCGGTCCTAACTTGGGGACTTGAATATTAATTTAATACTCGATTAATTAATAAAATCGCTAAATTAATAAATTTTGCCAGTCTCAAAATTATTAATTTATCATTTACTGTACTTTGCGCCATCTTTTCCATTTGGCCTTTATTATACCAACTACACATAGCCCGAATTAACTCAAGGTCTACCTTGATTCGTTATGGCCAAACCCTATGCATAACTGTCTGAGTCAATAATCAACAGTCGACTCCAAAGAGGGACCTTGCAACGACCCGTTCCCCAACATAACTTTTCTTCTCACTATCGTATGAATCCTGGAAACTGGATGACAACATCTCTGATGTAGCCGCAAATGAGACTTGTTCTTGTGCATACTCTTGTTTCCCATTATCCATCAAGATCCGAGTTTTACTTATCAGACGAAACAAACCTCCACTCTTTTTGCCTTTCATTAGAACCATGCAGCCACAAGAAACCTTTATTACTCCACATGTTGACAATACCTTACAACCCTTGGAGTCTAATTGCCTCTGGAAAATCAAATTCATGTGAAACCTTGGAACATATACCACATCATCTAAAGTGAACACAACTCCATCAAACATCTTGATCTTCACCGTTCCCACACCCAACCCATGACACAACGCTTAGTGCCATTACACCCAGTTACAAATCCTCTAACTTTATAGAGCGTATCAAAATATTCCCTCTCGAAGAAAATATGATTCACGAATGCTGAATCAAATATCCAATTACTTTGATGACTTATGTCACCTACGAAGACTGTGAGAGCATCTCCATAATAAAAATCATCACTTGCTACTACTGAGTTTGTTGATCCGTCTTTTGCAATGGACAATCCCGCTTCATATGTTCCCAATCACAACACTTGTAGCATTGTTTACCCTTTTCACTACCCCTAGATTTAGACTTATTATGATTACTAAATCCCTTGACAGGTTGTCTTCCCCTCTGATCTTAATTGACTATGAGAGTAGTATCTTGGCTATCATCATCAACTTTCTTCCTGATTTGCATAATCATAGCTAGAGTGATCATCCAAAGTAAAAGTGTAAGAAGGTGCATAGTAGTTGCTCTGCATAGTGGAATAACTTTGATATTGCATATATCCACATTCCTTAGTTGAGTGCCATACCATGGAATATATAGAACACACCACAAAGTTAGAATACATAATATACAAAATTTATATACATAAGACAAGTTAAAGCAATTAGAGTTAATCAATCCCCGACGACACGGCACCAAAATTTGATAAGCAGAAAACCACCTATCAAAAATAGTCTCTACTTTATACCTAAAGATGTCAATATCATATAATGAAAGTAGGGGTCATTACCCGTAGAGGGCTGATGAGACTAAAAGCTTTACAAGACTCGATTACACTAATGCCAGAAATCTGGTAGACTCAACCTATAGACAAAAAATTAATATATTAAAATATCTAAATTCGACCTAAAATCACAATAAAACATACACTATAAAAATACATAGTGGTGGATAACCATGTAAATTTACAGAATTTTTGGGCTTCGTTTGTATGGTGAACTAAATTCTATAAAATAGAAAAGTAAACTAAAACAGAAAAATAACAAAGTAAAGAAAAAGAAGAAATCAATAGAGAAGAAAGCTAGGAACCTTTATCCACCCTAGATATGCTCGATCTACCCCAAAATTAACTTTAATAATAATGGATGAATGTTTCCCATGCATGAGCTATGATTAAGTCACATATATATTACACTCTCTTACGTGGCATGTTATCCGGATTGATTACCTAGCTTAATGGGATCTTAAACTAGGAGACAAGGTACTATGATAGGTCCAAATCTACCTAAACTAAGTTATTAAAATTCGTAGAGTGTCTGACAAACAACAAGACTTCAAGAGCTATTATGACGGGTGCTCCTTCATCACCAATGATTACTTCACACAGGAGCCTGTTTTTCTCTATAGAATATGCAATGATATGATGGTCATGTTCACATCCAAGATAATAGATCCTATCACATACATCTAAGTTTTCAACCAAAGAAACATGAAATAGAAATCATCAATGAAATTATAGTAAAGTAAATCTCATCCCAATAGTTATTAAAATCACAATGGGTTCAAAATCGAAATATATCTAGGGTTTCGATTAGCCCCTAACTAAGGAAAAACTAACTACACATGGTGGAGAAGAAGATACGAGAAGTCAAAGAGAAAGAAGAACAAGAACAAGAAGAGATCTTTCATAGGTTTTTATATTGCTTGTTGAATCTTCTTTCCTTATGGGTTTGAGACTCCTTGTCTTGGAAGAAAAGCCATCTTCTTGATTCTTCTATTGGATCTTGACTTCTTTTCCATAAGCCACATCAGTATTAAATGGGAATATTTAGCACAAATTCGTCCCTATGCTTCTCGATGAGATATGTGCCTCAAAACATAAGTTCTCATCCAAAGTCAGATTCCCGAGCAGATTGACCTCCATGTACTAAATCAGCCATAACTTCTTTTAGAGACATTCAAATCATGATCTTGAAGATGTTCCGGAAACTACACATACGGGGATTTCTATGAATATAGATCATCATCTAGTTCATCCCGAGCTGTTCTCAGTTCTCTGTCGAATTTGACTAATCTGCACAGACAAATTTCCCACATTAAGCTTAAAGTCCATCTTTTTCCTTCTTTTCTCCTTATTGACTCGAAATACCTATAAGACAATAAAGTAAACTAATATTTCTGAATAAATAATAAAAGAATAAGTATATGATCATCAATAAATAGCATAGAGGTGCATATTTATGCACCGATCACCTCCTCAGCCACGACCTCTGCCATTACCTTCTCTACCACGATTATTTTCTACCAGTGTTAGAAGTCTCATGGACTTTCTTTGTACTGGCTGGCCTAACATTATTTTGGAGAAGGGTCTCTTGATGCCTCTCCTTCTTGGCCAACACACTCATAAGATCACTGAATGATCGAAGTCTTTCTTGTTCATAATCAATGCAATACTGATGTGCAAGGGTGTCTATTAAGGTAGGAAAGGTGCTCAAAAACTTCTCGACCATGGCTAGGTTGGTTTTTACAATGCCACAAATGGCAGACTCTGATTATAGCTCTAGCATATCCTGATAAAAATTGTTGGTATTAGGATAATCCAATAACCAGATTCTATCTCATCTTTCTATGAGTTTTGGAAGTTGTGCATCATACACATTGTTGAACCGTTCTTGCAAAGTTACCCACAAAATATGTGGGGTCATCCTTTCACAAGTACTGTTTTCTCAAAGCAGGATGAATATCTCTCCTGAGAAACATGGGAGCTTGAGCTTTTCTAGCTGTGGTGTCATCATTGACTTCTTGACCCGCTAGTATTGGTTAGATAATATCAATGAGTCTTTTACCGATGAGAGTATTCCTCACATTTGAAACCAATATGTGGTATTATGTTCCTTGAATATCAAGGATGTTAAACTCTGGCCTTGTCGGCTCAGTCATCTATAAAAGATAAGAGATGTAATTAGTTTACTGATCGAAAGAACCATGATCATTAATATCAAGTTTAGGGAATAAGAAATATGATCCATGATGTATGGTCACAAAAATCGATGCAAAAACGTGGCCTCATGCCACTCTCCATAAAACTATGACTGTCAAATAGTCACAAATATCGACTTCACTTTTTTTCAATGTGAAATCACAATTAACCGTGATATCACTAATAACTGTGACTCCTCCAGGACCGTCACTAAGTTTAAACTTTGAGGAAGAGGTGATTAAATCTCCTTCATTCATACCTACATTAATCCATAGAAACTAGAAGCATATAATAATTCACAGTATTAAAACCTAAATCTAGACCTAGATCTAGGGTGTTGCGGTAATTAAGTTTTGCAACCTAATTATAAGTCAAAGAAAGTTAGTCGATTTACTTCAAGAGTGTTATGCTCGGTATGAAAATTTTGCTATGAAAGAAGTTTGAAGAGAAACGTCCACAAAAGCCAGTGGTAGAGAGCTCCGGCGACGACAAGGTGGTCGACAGTGTTGATTCCGTGCAAGGGAGGGAGGCCGACGGTGGAAGATTGTAGTATTTAGAAGTTTGAATTGGTTATCAACTTAAGGTATGTTGATAACGTGTTGAAGGAAAAATAAAGATACGCAAGAGATAGATATGAAACTCTAATTTATTCATCGATAGATGACCTTAAATAAGTATTACAATATGTTACAATCAATATAAATCAGGAATTGAGAAAATATTTACTTCTATTTTAATTAAGACAGATACCAGAAATAATATTATCTCATGGATTATAATCTATCGAGAAAAGAGAATGAGAAATAGTGATGTGAAATATGTATTATCATAAACCGGTTTATGCTATTTCTTTATATCCTTAAATTATAATAATGTCAAATTAAGAAAAGAAAAAAAAGGAGTAGATCGAGCTTCCATTTTGTTGGACTAGAGACAAATCAAAGGGATATGGCCTAAGGATGTACACAATGAGATAGATCATGTCAAAACGAAATCGCTTTTCTTATATGATCACATATGAAGAAATCCATACTTGTAATTCTTACAAACAATGATCAATAACCAAGAATCTTTATCATTGTGGAAAACCCTAGTCGAGGCATTTTCTCTCTAGTGCCAACAAATCTTGTCGGCGGTGATCCAGGTCTGGGCTAGCCTTTGGCCATGCTTTTATCTTGTGGTCTACTGTCGGTGGGAATTCAAGACTAATTTTTCTGACCGAGGTGCATGTCCCTGGTTTGGTTCTCTTCAGAATTTTGTGGCTCTTTCCAGCGACGTGCGAAGCATTCGATGATTGTTAGCATCACTACGAGGTTGTCATCAGGAGCTTCTCTTTTTTTCAGTGGCATTTTGGTTAGTTGCTGCTTCTTAGATGTTTCAGTCGGGGACTAGTTTTGTGTGGGTGTCGTGGTTTTGTTCGATTTTGGTGTGGCGAAGTAGTTGGATGGTGACGACGTGGAGGTGCGAATGGGACAACGACACAGCAGGTAGGAGGGGAGGATGCAGCGGTTGAGCAGGTGCTTTGGCAGGTTGCCGATTGGACCACAATTTCTTGATTTGGGCCTGCTGCGTGAGCTTGTTCTCTCTAGGCTTTATCTTGGTGTGTTTTTTTGTTAGGGTTTTGCCTATTCCCAATTCTAAGTGTTAGTTTGTCTTTTACGCCACTTGCTTACTTTTACCTTGTGTTAGGTACTCATGTTGAGGAGTCCGAATAGCATACCACAATTGCGTGTCTTTTCAGACTCTCTACTATCTTCCTTGTTACTTTTCATAAGGTTCTAATAAGCTTGACAATAAATTGAGCTTAGCAATGTTTCTAAAGAGTAGTATTTGTCTCATCTTTATTTTCTCATTTCTGTTGAGAAGGTTACTTTTGTAATAGGATGTATGTATTACTTTCGACTTGGAAGTTTATCAACTCTCTTCATCTCAACAACCAAGAGTCGTTACTGATGTGATCACCTCAAGAAATGTGATCCCTTACAGATAATAACAGTAGACCATTGGATCATTAATTTCAATTGGGTAATTCGTAAACACGAAACGCATTTGGCCCAAAGAAACAGACCGGGCTGCATTTCGGGTTCTTCCGATTTGGCGGGCGTTCATCACGGACCCATGATGCAGTGGTGCACAGTCGTAACGTACAAATTGACAGTGGGGACTCTCTCCCTCTCTCTCTGTGATATCCAATCCATCCACCAATTTCATCTTGAACAGCCATAACGTTTTCAGAGTGGATGGCTCTCCTTATCACACACACCACTCTATCCCCAAAGCCACAACACTTTTCCTTTTTAACCCAACACTCTCCTCCTCCTCCAAGTCTTTCTCTTTCTCTTTGCTTGCAGTTGTGCAATGGCAACTCTGCAGTCTTCACTTGCATTCTCCTCTCCAGCGTCCCACTGTCTCCACCAACCACGCGCCCATTCTGGTAACTCAAGTTTCTCTCGTTTTTACTGCTTCTGAACTATAATATGATCACCTTCAAGCACCTAGTACTTTACTCATTTTGCCATTTTGGGTACAGTAAATTTTTTGATGTATGTTCCTGGGTGAAATTATAGGTCAATGAGCATAATGGGTTCAAATTGTTTTATGGGGTCTGCTTAAATGTGTGAAGATTAGAACTTTTTAATTTGATGAGGTTGAGATTGTCAATTTGTCAGCAGAATAAGTTTTATTTTGAATTTGGATATGTTTTTTTTTTGTGCTCCAACTATATGATTTAATCAGCTCAATTTTGTGTTCTTGAATTGATACACATGTTTACTAAGGCCTTCAGCTAGAGAAATTATTGATCAGAGAGATCATAGCTATAATACTAGCATAGATGATATGTGTTTTTTGTTGGATAGGTTTGTTGTCATGGGCGGTTCATAGAAGTGCAGAGTCCACATTCAATGGTCAGTCTTTGCACATTTCTCGCACCCAATGGGCGCCACTGAGGCGGTGTACTCAACCATCTAGATCCATTGCGATGATGGCGAAACCAAAAATTCAGTTCATCCAAGGAACTGATGAGCAGACAATACCAGATGTGAGGCTAACCAAATCGAAAGATGGGACCAGTGGCACAGCTATATTCAGGTTCGAGCAGCCGTCTGTTTTTGACTCGTCTGGTGAATTTGGTGACATCACTGGCTTCTACATGATTGATGAAGAAGGCGTCCTTTCATCAGTTGATGTTAACGCCAAATTTGTTAATGGAAAGCCTGCTGGAATTGAAGCAAAGTATATAATGAGGACATCAAGAGACTGGGACAGATTCATGAGATTTATGGAACGCTATGCTAATGACAATGGGTTGAGTTTCATCAAAAAATGAGGTACTGTATATCATATTCCATTATCTTGCTGTTGAATGGCATCTTGGCAATGCTGGTCTTCTTAAAAATCAAATGAACCTCGTGAATCACATAGTCCACCAATGTAGCTTAATGTAAGTATACCATTTTCCTTCTGATTCAACCAATTTTTATGCCAGTCTTCTGTAATTTGAGTTAAAGAGGTGAGATAGTATATGTTACAAAGCCTTCTTTCTTTTAGTCACTGTACTGTAATTTGAAGAAATGATACAATGACGGCATCAGGTTAAACAAGACACTCAAATGTATGTGATCATTTATCTTCCAGTTTCTCAGTTAAGTTTTGCTTGGTTCACTAGCTTATCTCTCTATAGTTGAGTTTCACAGTTTAGTTTTGTTTGGATTTCAAATTGCATTTCTGGGTTTTATAGATTATCATATGCCAAACTGAAAATAATGTATGCTGAATTCTAATGAGAGCAAGATAAACCTTATATCTCCCCAGAGACATTATAAGTAAGTAGCAATAGTTCTTAGTCAATAAATTCGATCATAGAATACAATGCAATCGTATGCCTTTAACAAATGATAAAGAAGCTAAGTTTATGTCTTGATCTTTCTTCCCCTACCAGTCCAATGAGTCCATAACATTTTGGGATTCAAAGGACTAATACTTCCAAGTCACAGAAATGGAACTTCTAACCTTGTAGGAGCTACTATTGTTAGAATCTATCCACGCCAGATGCCCTTGTGTGAAGCTCATTGTACCTATTCTGATTCTCTTCCTTGATTTAAACCTTACTCTATAACTTAATTTCTGGTTGATGTGTGTGAAAACTAACCTTCTAGGCTTAACTCTCACTTTAACTGCCTTTGGTGCCTTTACTTCCAGCAAGTATGTGGAATTAGGATTCCCCACGTCGGTTACATGTCGCCCGATCATTTTCCTTCTCTTGCCATGGTTGAAGGTGACTGAAATGGAGGGATAGTTGAGGCTGAAACCCCTATGCTTCTTCAAAATCCTACGGCAGCTGACATGCCTATGAGTGATTGTTAGGACATCCATCTGACCTGGTGTATCCAAGAGTGCACAAATGAATTACACTCATTCGGCCTGATGTCATAGATCGACCCCGGATCAATGGCTCTCACAGGGTTTACCTGTCCAAAGCCGATTGCAAAAACTCAAGCTGTTTTGTTCCCATCCTTGATCGGATGCCCCGAATGGTCAGTTACATCAGCAGTTGTCATAATGGCAGATTTGATGGCTGCAGGGCTCCATCTCGGATGAGCTGAGCGAACGAGTGCAGCGATTCCACTGGCATGAGGACATGCCATTGAAGTCCCAGACATGACAGTGAAGTTCACTCTTCTAGAATCATCTGCAAGGCCAGTGGGACCTAAGTTTTGAGGCCAAGCAGCAACGATGTTGACTCCTGGAGCAATCACATCAGGTTTGAGGATTGAAGGGTTAGAAAAACTGGGTCCTCTAGCTGAGAACTGAGCTACTGCTGGTGCTCTGGACTTCCCTACGACTGTGCCTCCGTATAAGATTCTAGCTCTTGGCCTCGTTGTATTTTTAATGTAAGCCTTCAAAATGAATCGACTCTTCGAAGCCAATCAGTGTTGCAGGCAAGACATGGACATCAACAGAGTCCTCCACCAGGTTTATCTCAGTATTAGCCAAGATCATTCCAACTCCTTCGGCTTCTTTCACCACTTGGCCTTTCTCAGACCTTCCATTAACTCCACGGTCACAAACCACCATCTTTCCGCCTACTTCTGCTCTTCGGAGAGAACCTCTGAAGCAGAATTCGCTTCCTGTATTTTCACCAGCCACATAAACAACTTCAACTGTTCCGGTACTTCTCCCAAATTGGTTTCCTGGGTACATGGATTCTCCATAGAGAACTTTTCCATTACCCATGTGAACCGTGGCAGGAAATCTTCGGTCCAATGAGCTTGCACCGATTGTGGCAATCCAAGGAGCTTCATTTGCAACTGAGCTTTCAATTGGACCATTGTTTCCTGCTGCACATACAACTGTAATTCCATGCTCCACTGCTCGGAAACTTCCAATGGCAATGCTGTCATCGTAAAGCGGAATGGGGAAGCCGCCTAGGGAGAGGGAGAGAATGTCTACTCCATCTATAATTGCAACATCCATTGCAGCAAGGATATCAGAGCTATAACAACCATTTGTCCAGCAGACTTTGTAGACTGCTACATGTGATCTGGGAGCCATCCCTCGAGCCACGCCAGCTGCGTTGCCTAAAACATTTGCCGTTGCAGCCGAAGCACCCCTGGCTGTTGAGGATGTGTGAGTACCATGGCCATGCGTATCACGAGGAGACGCGTACTCCTGAACAGCATTAGGTGAGTTTGACGCAGCTATGCGATGGCCTTTGGTGAAGAACCTGGCACCAATGAGTTTCCTGTTGCAGTTTGAAGAATTGAAGTCCTGCCCTTGTTGACAAATCCCCTTCCATCTCTTGGGAACTGGCGGCATTCCATGGTCGTCGAAGCTTGGACTCTCGGGCCAAACTCCAGTATCAAGCACTCCAATGATGGTTCCTCCGCCAATGTTGGACTTGTGCCAGGCACTTTCTTTTGAAACAGGGTCTAGTCCTAAGAATCTATAAGAGTAAGTTGTGTGAATCTGGTGAAGTAGGTCAGGCCTAGTTGCAATCACATCAGGCAGCATTTTCAAGGACTCGAGCTCTACCTCTGACAGCTGAGCCGCAAAGCCTTCCATGGCGGAATGGTAAGAGTAAAGGAGGCGAGAAGAAGGGCCATCGCTTTCAACCAACGACATGGTCTTTCGATAAACGAGATGCCAATCGGCTTTGGAAGCAAAAGAAGAGCTGGTTACACCTCGTGGGTGGAGCTGAACTATGTAAGTTTGGAGAGTAGTGTCTCCCCTAAAACAAAACAAGTAGAGAAAGAGTGTCGAAACAAAGAGATGGGATTTGGGAAACCCCACCATTGCTGCTGCTGTGGATCATGATGATTTGGTGAAAGAATTGTGGGGTGTTTGAAGGAGAGAATTTTTAAATGTGATTCGGGGGGGGGGGGGGGGGGGGGGGGGGGGGGGCGCGACACGGGACGGGGAGGCATTTTGTTTCTGTGAAGTCAGTTGAAATACAAACCTCGTGAAATATAAGAGCTCTGCTTCACCAGGATCCTTTGAGAAGTTGGAGCTCATGTATAATATAAGGTTTCAGCTTTGGAGGAGCTGAAATACTGTCTAAATACTACTTCTCACGGGATGTTATGGGCTATATTGCATGAAAGCGGAAGCAGATGCGTGGAAGCAAAGCGTGCGGAAGCGTTTTTTTTTAATTTTCCT
This sequence comes from Geum urbanum, assembly GCA_946800695.1. Taxonomy (NCBI): domain Eukaryota; kingdom Viridiplantae; phylum Streptophyta; class Magnoliopsida; order Rosales; family Rosaceae; genus Geum; species Geum urbanum. Next base: position 39,771,159 of record OX327007.1, on the reverse strand, counting down.
AAAAAACGAATACGTTTTAGAAGCGTTGGAATAAAATAATAATAATATGTATTATATATTAAAATAAATAGATAACATAGAAAATTAAATTTCTAATCATTGTCTTACACTCTTACTACATTCAAACAAACCATTTGTAATACTTGTTTTTCGTTCGCTTTCGGTTAATGGGTTGAGTTTGTGGTTTGGGTTCAGTTATGATATATTGATAGTTCACAAACCCATATTGAACTATTGATTGATTAGCTGACTATTTTTAATAGAAAAAATTAATGCAAAAGAACTTTCCTTCTGCTCCACATGACACACATCCCACGTGACCACATCTCTCTCTCTCTCCCTCCTCCCTTCTTAGTTTCTTCGATTTGCAACTTTCTTACTTCCTTTGTTATCACACAAAATTCAGATAACCAAAATATACATCATAAACATCAGGAACTCAAAGCCCGAAATCCAAACGACCTAACTTATCGATCTCACAAACAACTTCAAGATATCACACAAAAAGTGAGATGACGGAGGTGATAAAAGTCGCTCAGAGGTGGCGGAGACGCGGCAACACAGGCGGCCCAAGGAGGAACGGGAAATCGAGAAACCGAACCAACAGAAATAGGCTCAATTTTTGGTTGAATTTTTTTTGATACAAAGGGAGGCTGTCGAGAAAGACAAAAATGTCCATGTGCTTCCTACTAATTTATCACTGCCACGCTTCCAATTCGGAAGCTTGCACTTTCAAATTCACATTTTCAGGAAACGTGCTTCCGTCACGCTTCTTCCGCGTTAGCACTTCGAAAATGTAATTTGTTGCTCTTTTCAAGCTTCCATGCAACGTAGGTTATGGCCAAGCTTTAATTCCTTTCATTTTCCCAAGCAAGCCGTTATATATGTTCAAAATTCTGTGAATCTTCGGGTCATAAATGCATGCTCTATCTTGTGCATCTGTGCATTTATATACACGCTCTATGATTTCCATGCATAAATCTCCCGGCATGCAGCCTTTACTTGTGTACATGGTCGAACAAATAAATATATTAGCAAGACACATAAATTATAAATTTATTTCGACGTTTTAGGAAGGTAAATTGGCTCACTCCTTCTTTACAAACAATATTATCTCCCTTCATATTTCTTTGTAAATGTGTATTGAAATGATATATGACGATTGAAAAAGGAGGTGTGGTTTGTGAATTAGGAGGTGCAAATTTCACCTTCTTATTTATACTAAAAAAAGTTATTGAGAATGCTTCGACTTCAAAATGTGAGTAGATATATATCAAAATATTTTGTTAATTATTTTGAGCTGGAAAAAAGGGAATTCTATACGATTTGTACTGTTGACTCTTTAATGAGAAATGATGGTGCAAGATTTTCTCGGTTAAAACTATTGAACGATATATCTAACAAAGTGCAGATAGAAACAGACATGCACAATTGGCTAACAAATGCAAGTATGTGTACCTCATTTTAAAGCAAAGAGAAACGCGTAATATGCTAGCTAATGCAAGTACATAGATAGAGAAAGTTTTCTTTGTCACGATAACATACAATGCAAAGTCATGTATTTTTTGGCTTTAAGTAGTGGATCATATATGTTTTGTTGTAGACTGCTACAAGAACTCGTACATTAGACAATGGGACTTCGTTCCATATTCATTTCGTGCAAATGTATAATGTTTAATTGTTGTTTTAGATTAGGTGAGTCAAATGTTGAGAGATCGGAGGATATTAAAGAAGTTATCAATAGATTATGAGGATTTCTATTCATACCTTCGATTTTTCTTTTTACACCTCCTTACTTTTTTGTAACTTTATAAATACAATTTTATCCCTAACAAAAAAATAAAATGAAAAATCAAAGTTCGATGACGAAAGAATGATCATTCCGAGTTTCTCACCGAGTAAGCGAAACGATGTGTATTGTGAAGCACAACCTAAAAAGAGGTGGTTAACAAACCTAGAATTTATCCATTGGAATCGTGTAGTTGGACTCTAGAGCATAGATGAACTAATCGGCCAAAGTCATATATAATCAAGTAATAATTAATTGTTCAGATCTATATCAAGACTCTCGCTTGTTTTTCATGTAAATAGAAAAATGAAATCGAGATTACTAAGATAACATATGCAATTGCAGGCAATTATGCAAATCAATAGTTTTTAGCCAAAACTTGCCACACGCAAATTAACAAATAGATGAACATATTGATAACCTGTAGACTATGAATAATAAGGACATATATGATCAGATTCAAGCTAAAAATTATCACCGTCTCTTCTCCATATCAAATGCTTATAGTGGAGATATGCAAGATGTTGGTTCACGGTTCGTTGAGTTGCAGTGGATTGAAAATGAGAGAAACAGATAAAGGGTATAACTAAAAAATCAATAACAATTTTTTTGAAGGAGGTCTAAAGAGCAAATTTGGAGATGTGAGTAGAAAGACTCATAGATTATAGCCTTATAGGTTTGAATATTTCCTAATATCGATATAATTTACTTGCATATTAATCAGAAAATTCTAAGGTGGAGTGACTTTACCGTAGATTTTATTCACTAATTTTATAGTTATTATTGTAAAATGAGATGATTTTTTAAATAATTTTGTTCAATTTTTTGTAAATATTCCATTGAGCATATTTTTATAAATTTGAGAGCAACCCGTTATCAATATTACATTTTAGTTTAATTATTTGTAAATGATAAAACAAATGGTCGTAATTTTGCTTAAAATGTTGTAATTTATAGTTAAAAAATTTATAATTTTGTTCAACTAATTATAAATAAATATTTAAGGTAAATCTCCCCAACTATAATCTTATACCCTAGATAAACACCCTTGTCACTTTTTTTTATAGAATTTAATCCTTTGACAATTTTTTTTAGCAAAGGTTAACAAAGATTACAAGAGGCCGTCATACAATAATAGATCTATTTTATATTATTTGTATGATGTATCACATGTAAATTATATCGAGATTAGGAAAGGTTGGTAGATTAATATGGGGTAAGGCTATGGTTGCCACACAAAAAAAAGTGACAAGGGTGTTTATCTAATCCTCTATATATATAAATCTAATTCTCCCCAATAAAAATTGTTAGAGCATCTTTAGAGATGCTCTCTATTTTTTTAACAAACATGATAAAAAAAATTAGCTAAAAGTTAAATATTTACGGAATCAAAAGATTTGTGCTCCAACTATACATTTAATGCATCTATTTTCAAATTCTTGATAATTTCACTAAAATTTTAGTCTATTTAGCTTTAAAAATAAACTACAAAGAAATATTATAAATAATTTCATAGTTTTAATTATTTAAGGATACTACTTAGTCATGCTAAGCGCTATGCATGACATTTTTTTTAAAAGAAACAAAATATCGGAGGGACAAGTAATCATAACTTGATATATTTTACAACTTAAAAAAGTCATATTTAAGGGTTTTAAGTCCGTTTTACTTTGCATTGATTTCCATTATTTGACGTGCATCATAATAATTTGTTAGAATTAGAGACACCCTAGCTAGTAGTCTTGAGTAATATGATTCTCTCTTCCTTTTATTCTTCTCTATGTGGAAATTCAGCGTGTTCAACATTCTTATTCAATATGCAAACTACAAATTTATAATAATTTTTTTTTGAAATTTTTTGATTTACAAGTTTGAATTTATAATATTTTTGTTTAAAAATTATTTGATTTACAATTAATGTATTTTTGACCCGAATACAAAAAATATAAAATTTTAATAAATTAAATTGTAATAGTCATCATGTAAATCATTTTAATCATATATAAACTAGTTCAATTAATTTTCCAAAAATCTTAAGAACTCTTTTCGTTCTTCTCAAATTTAGGAGTTCCTAAGGATCTCTCCTTTTGGAGTTTAAGGAGCATGAATGAAGTAAAAAAAAAATTAAATTTTTTCTATTATTTGTCTAAGAAACTCCACTAGGGAGTCCGATTGGAAATACTCTTATCAAAACTCCAACTTTTATTTGTATATAAAATTTCCTCTAAAAATGAAAAGAAAGGAGCTTTCACGTGATCAAGAATTTGGTCTTCATCATCAATAACATGCATCATCAAATCTCATGGAGAAATGTATTCTACCCATTTTATGACACAAACAGGGGTAAAAAAGTTCGATATCCTTTTAAGGATACCAAAGATTATCTAGGTGATTGACTACTTATTCGTTTTAAGAGTATGAAGGATCACAACTAGCTAGCGGCCATTCCAATGTAACAAATGTAGCATATTAATTCTAACCTACAAAATCCATGATAGCGTCTTGTGGTACGCATTTCATGTTTTTTTAGCCAACGTGCATTTTGTGTTTCTGAGGGACATTAATTTATATGAAAAGCACCATATTCTACATTTGTTTAATTAATTCACCATAAAAATAATTTCTGACCACATATAAACACCAGAAGTGACATAAACACATTGTTATGTTACACCAAAAGTGACGAAGACGCATTGTTTATACATAACGAAAAATTACAACTTAGTAGTAAATTAGGATACATTAAAAAGGCACAATAACTTGGGGTTGGACATGAGAGAATCAAAGAGGAGCAAAGTAAGATACTTGTAATTGTAGTACTTAACAACAAATACAGATAATACATCCAATAGAGGAAGTTAAGAAATCGTAACGTACCTACTCATTTTGATTAGTCGTGGATAATGTATATTTTAAATAGCGAATAGCATAACGCAGGTGGTTTAGCTCTGTCTTATTGTCTTAACACTATGATGTGTTAAGATACAAACATTATAAAAACATGAGTTAATAGGACACAAACATAACTAAATAAAGTTTTAATTAAGTCTTAAACATCAAGTTTTATAAGAAGATGCAACTAGTTTGAGATTATATCGATTTTTTTAATTCTTAAAACGACGTTGTTTTGCTTATTTTAACAAATAAAGACAACGAAAAATAAAAAAAATAGATTGCATAAATAGTGTACGAATAGCGTAAAGAATATATAAATAGCATACGAATAACGTGAATAGCGTAAATACCGTATGCTTTTTGAGCAATTTGCTATATTCATATGCTATTTAGCGTTTTTGCATTGCCAGCTATGATATAAAGCATGCTATTTTAAACAATGGTCGAGGAAGATTCACACACAATTCCCATTCATCCAGTTTTTATGCCATCTTCAATCTATCCAGTAAAGTCAAATTGGGGTCGCTACCGTCAAAAGGATTAGGAGTATATTGATGTGGTTCTAATAGTCGTAACTGTCAAGGCTTCTCCGCAAGCGCCAACAATACTTGTACCGCGTAGGTCATCTTAGGCCTATCCTCTTGGCGTCTGGCACAACAACTCAAGGCTAATTCTGCCATAGCTTCAAAAGAAGAGATTATATGCTTATCAGTACAAGAAACTCCAAAACCAACAATGTATGTCACCTCATCCCTTTTCAGGCGACCATCCTCGACGACAAGCTTAATTTTTACAGAGCCAGTCTGTTAAGTTCACATCTGCATCAAATAGATTATCGTTGACGGGTCTTCCGTGTCATCAACTCCATGATAACTACACCAAAACTATACACTTCAACCTCAAAGGATATCCATTCACTACCCATTATATAATCTGGATCCTCATAACCAATGGTATGCACTAGACCGTGAGCAATGAAGGGTATATCATATGTAATTACGTGAACCACTCAAAAGTCGGCTACTTTTTCTTCCATGTCTCTTCCTAGCAAGATGCTCTAGGGCTTCAATTGCGATGAGCAAAATTCTCCTTTGCAAGGTTGTGCAAATACTCGACCGCTCGTGCAACATCCAATGCAGTCGTCAGTCTTTTTTTCCTGTCAAGGAAAATACTTTTGGGTATACTGTTATATCTCATTATTAGGATTCATCTGTCATATTTCTTCTAGTATTATCTTGTAGTCTTTATAAATAGAGGAAGTGTAATAGCTGTAGGCAGATTGGATGATAAAGAAAGTTATCTTTGTTTTCTCTTCTTATATTTGTTGTCTCCCTGATCATTTTATTCCCTCCCCCGGATTCTTATGTTTGTTTTGTAAAATCCCTAATTGTCCTCTTCTATTCCAAATCTCTTTAAGATCCACTTAGTTTTCCGGCCAATTGCTCCTACATCAGGGTTGCAACCCTTCCTCCTTCCACTTGAACATATGTCTCATAAGTGTCCCTTGAGACATTAGCTCGTAGACAACTATCCTCGTAGTCCCAACAAATAGTAGACGATGAGCTTCACCAAATCCCTATGACGTACATTAGCGAGCACTTCAACCTTAGTCTTAAATGTCTCTAAAACTGAAGTAGCTACCGTTCAAAATTCAACTTCTTCATCCTCTTTACTGCAATCATCGTGCCATCCTCAAAACTTGGAGTGACATATATTTACGCCCACCAATATCCTTATGATCATCAGCTACAGTATCTTGAAGTGCTAATTCAACAGTATTTGGGCCATTAAGATCTACATACTTGTTACAAAAGAAGAAAAGATAAACACCAACTATTCTAACAATCAAGATTACACTCTCACTTCTTATTATGGAAACCACCATTGTCTTAGAGCTTGAGAAAACCAACCCAAAATTTTCTTCTAACTTGACATCAGAGTCGGCCTAAACTAGGTAATTTATCAGATAGTGAGTTGTTCTACAAATCTACATATTCGAGTTAGGGAAACTCATCAAACTCATCTAGTATTGTGTTCGTGAGATGGTTATAAACAAGATCCAAACGGATCAATATTGGAAATAAAGTGGGGCTAAAACCTTCAAATCTCTTATTGTGTTTGCAATAACCGCCAAAGAATATTACAACTCTCAAAAGTTTTCATGTACATACCACTCCGCAAAAGGGTTATAACTGATGTTAATGAATGACAAGCTAGAGATATCATAATAAAAAACGTCTCTTGGAAATGAACTAAAATTATTGTTATCATTCGAAATGTTTTCCAATAACTTAAGTTCATGTAATTTTGGAAATGGTCTACTTACGTAGTTTTTAGAAACATCGAGAATCTTTGAATAGTTGATGTTTCAGACAAATGATGAGAGTTCCCAGTGAGGTTTTGACGGTGTATGATAATATAATTGACTCTATCATTCTCATTGCATCTTGTTCTAGTTCAATTACAATAAATTAGAGCCAGACCACCTAAGCTGTTCTCACATGAAGTTAAAATTATTGTGTTCATTGTTTTTACATTGTGGCCACTACCCGACAATATACTAACACCAACAAATTCCCTGTCAAAACATATTTCATACATGTACAACGATCAATTTATTCCCAAGTTTATGATCTTTTCAGAGAATTAACATAATTTATATCAAGAAAAAGCAAGTTATATCATTGATAATTTATATAAAAAAATATAAAACACGTGCTAAAACTGCATCAAACACGTGTTAGTGTTTATTAGAGATGACTAACATAACTTTATATATGTAAAAAAAATTAAAATGTTAGAGATGACTGGAATAAGTATTTATAATTAGCAACATTTACACTGAAATTGGTTTGAATAACAATATACGGTGTGTGCATGTCAAATTGTCAATCTTAAAAACAAGGTTTTGTGTCTTTTGATTAGAAATTTGGAATAACTTGAGAAGAAGAGAAAAGTAAAAGCAGAAGAAATTAGCTAACACAAAGTGTTGTCATTCATTATTTATGTCATGCCAGAGTTGGCTACAAAACTAGTACATATATTACGAGCATAAACTATTACAAAAGTGGATCACACTAATAGATATGGTACAGTTAAATGTAATAAGAATTGGATGGTCCTTGTGAAAATAGCAAGTCGTTCATCTACTTGATTCTCGGGTACCGTTGTAAATGCAACATAGGCGGCATGAAACCCGTGAGTAGTAAGTTAATAAATAGGTGTACTTATCATCTTTTTTCTTAAATTAAGTACAATTAAGTTCAAGTAGAAATTAATAAAAATAAAATAAATATAGACTCACATTGATATACAATATACCAGAAATGCATAAAATAAGAATTGTGGGTATGGATAATATTCTCAAATCCAAGCATCTCATCATCTGTGTAGACATCCTTAGAAACTCTTAAGATTGATTTAGGCTAATAAATTCAGTTTTTGTTTTTATTGGTCTTTAAATATCTCAGTAAAATATTATTTAATTTTATAGTGTACTTCATTATGTATTGAAATAAAGAAAGAAGAAATTGTTTACTATAATCATTTAAATATATTAATGTGAAAAGAAATTAATATTTTATGATTTTATTATAAAATGTACTTTCTTATGTATTAAAAAATAATTAGACTCGGTGTCTAAAAATATTGGACATGAGGTCATTGCTCTCTGATCTTCTATCACAGGTACATGTCTGGAGTGAGACTGCGTGTGTGTGTATATATAGGGATAGTCGATGTGTGCGTGCGCGCGCGTGTGTGTGTGTGTGAGCTCAGAGAGAGAGAGAGAGAGAGAGAGAGAGAGAGCTTATAGGGATGGTCGATGCGTGTGAGCCAAAACTGGAAATAGAGAGTTAAAACGTAGAGAGTATAGAGTTTGAGAATTAAGAATGTGAGTACATACTTGATCATTCATTAAAAGTTGTAGTTTGATATAATCAAGCTTCCCAATGTTTAAACACTATCAATTTAGTACAACTCTATCAAGCAGTGGTCTAAACTTGCTAGCTAGAGGGAGAGACTTATAAACTTTGAAGAGTCTAAGCGCAACACCGCCTAGCTAAAACAATACAAACCTAAGAAATTTCAAGCATGAGAATTGTTACATATATTGAAAATTATCCTAAAAACTATTAAAAAAATGTTTTTTTGTTTAATTTACTTACTTTATTTATCATCATTATTATTATTATTATATCATCTAGTTTATGGTCGTAAAATTGGTTAGGCTATATATTGAATATTAAATTGTTTGTATAAAAATCATCACGACTTTTGTCGACGGCCAATGAACTTTGGCTCACAATGTCCTTTTTGGATGCGTGGGCGTGCCAACTCGTGACCTGACCAAACGAGGTTTTGATAGATTTGTGTGTGAATCAGAGTTCTTTAAACTATTATGGGATGAGGAAGGAACCTCTTGGGCCTCCGAGTTCTCTTGCCTTAGTAAATAAAGACTTTTTGACATTTTTTTGGGGTGCTTTTCAGGTATACAGTTGGAAGAAAAACTAATTAAAAAAATGCGTAAACTAACTAACAAAAAGTAAATACTGTAATATAAAGTGCATGTAAATAAAAGCTAAAGAATAATATCTATAAGGACTAAGCGCAGAATGAAAAAAAAGCGATAAAAGAAGATACATTTGACTAAGAAGAAAAGCAAGGCATTCAGAGCAAAGTTGAATTGTATCGATGTGTTGAGTTGGTCAAGGACCCTTTAGAATGTGATAGAGTACTCCTATTTATATAAGTATGAATTTTGGTGGAGAAGTATAATTCATAAACAAAACTAATCGACATTAATAGAGAGATTATCTCTTTCATTTACAATAAATCGAAATATCAATGTGCATGCCTATAAAGAGGTCTAGGTACACCAATCACATTTTGGTAGCAATCCTTGAATGAATATTCTTCATATCCAATTTTTTATTTTTATTTTAAATCTAAGGGCGGTGCGGCAGCCCTCAAACCTTGATTAATGAGAGCGTTGAATACATAAAGGGGGGGGGGGTTGACATATAACTTGAACCTCATATTATAATAAGCTCATATAGACTATCTCGAAAACTAACAAGACACCCTACAATAACTATGTAAGCAACCATGCACCAACTAATAGCGATCAATTCCTCAATGATTGTTCTATATGTTTTGAGGTAATGGCGACAAATAAAAAAGAAAAGCGACTTTCCTAGTGAAAACAATGCATCAATATCTGTTTTATAACATCTTTCCCAATTTGCTGCCGACAAATGTCGACACTTCCTCTCATTAGACCACTATGTGGAGAAACCATTTGAAAACAGCTTGCCCCCAACCAAGGTTCAACAAGGCACTAAAAGTGCACACACGAACTGACTGACTAAATCGCTCGACAAGTTTTACTACTACAAAGCAGTAAATTATTTTTGATAAAAGTAAATAACATAACAAAATAAAAAACATATATGGACCTAGGGGTACTCCCCAGGCCCAACTACCATCAAACGAGAGAGTAGTAGAGATCAAACAACACTGTATCCACCGACCAAAACCTTCTGCCACCGTCATCAGACGCAGCTCCCAGTCCAAGATCGTTGTAGTCGTCCTTGGCACGCAACCGACCACTCCCGCAGCACCATCCCGATCTGAGCCACGAGCAGTAATCGCTGCACTCCAGCCGCGATCCAATGAATTAGGTCAAATTGATCTGGAGGTCACAAACCATGACTTACTACAACCAGCAGCTGAGAACAAACTGAAATGAGTCGATAAACCCCCACAACGCTCGCCCTCCACTCCAACCTCTAAACCCACTGACAACATCGTTACCCAACCATTGCTCCTGTTTGAATTATTGCTTAACACACCCACCTTGGGGCCACCAACATCACAGCGGACAGAAGACTCGTTCGGCCGCACTAGCAGCACCGATGAGGCCAAAGGCCCGGGCCGAGAGGAGGACCATTGAACGAGACAGAAGTAAAAACAAAGAAAACCTTGTATTTAGGTCTCTAATTTATATTAATACTCAATAAATCTCATAATAATAACAAGATAATTATCGGGGTTTAGCAAATATCATCAATAATGAGCAAGCTTTTTTTTTGTCATTCATCGGCCAAAATATTTTAAAGCCGATGTGCTAAGAATAAGTCCCAACATAGGATTCTTCTTCAAGCAATGGGTTAACAGGTCGACTTGCAAAAATCAAGTACAAACACAAATCTCTGAGAAATGAACATTGAATTCAAATATCGATCTGAGAGCCACCGGTGGATGCACATACTTGTTTACTAGGGCTTAATTTTCAGGTTAAAAAGATGACTACTAGCTGGTTTATCTCAATTACTTCACATTAAAATAAAAATAAAACTAACTAATGAAGCCTAGCCCATGTATCCCTTACCCAACAACTCACAACCCACTTTGCTTGATAATTGAGACCAGATACGCAAAATTCCCCAATTCTCAACCATCATGTCACGACCTCATAGTCGGCGATAGACACACTCACGCTCGTCGACGATTCGGCTGAACAAAATGACTAAATGATTGATATTGGCTAGGGCTAATCTAGCTGAAATAGAGGAAAAAAATCATAATTTTATGAGTAACACTGCTTAGGTATTCTCAATTATTCTTATCTAAAATGGGTGGTTGGATACTTGCGCGGGTGTGTATTAGTAATTAAATTCTAGTTGAGTTTGATGCCTTCTCTTATCTAGATTCTAGAATAAGAAAAGTTTCTTTCATGTCATATTAGATTTTTGGTTAACAAAATGATTTTTATGGTCTACGGTCAATAAAAATTTCTCGTACGGTCAAAATTTTGTTACGAAAAGAATTAGCCCAAGTGACATTTTGATCCTAGATTCGCCCCTGCTGAGAGCTCGTCATGCTATGTATTATCCAATTTACTATATATATTATATATTTTTTAAGAAAATATGACCGAGACTAACTCATTATCCCAACACATAAATTTATTAATAAAACTTAAAAAATACGAAGTTGGAGGACGTAATACCAAACCAATTTAATAAAAGAGTACAAAGAAACAAATCCAATCGTACATTCATAGAAAAATCATATGAACATACATAATAACAACCTATGTTGCTAGTCATTGAAACTGATAATTAACACAAGACAAGAGGTCTCAAAAAAACACTCATCGAATAAGATTCGGAATCGAAACCCACCATATGTACTTTGTGATAGTCACAACAAAATTAACCAATGCATCAGCAACACAATTTTCTTCACGAAACATATGAGTCACATGAACTTGCATGGTGGCAGCCAGGGGCGTCCAAGATTTGGAAACGGGATGGGTTGTATTGTGCATGCAGCGCAAATTTTTTTTAAGGTAGCTTTGAGAAGCAAGAGAACTGCTCTTCAAGGATTTTCTATTTGCACACCACTGTTATAGGCTAAACATAAATACATAGATGTTAACTAGAATTTCAAATCGAATTTCTCTGTAAAATGAGTACAGGTAATATTACATCAACAAATAGGTAACTAAACTAAGTATCTTTTGCTACTATATGAAGAAAATAAAACTTAGACTCACAGTAAGCAGTAAAAAAGAGATGGGATATGATATTAAACTATTCAACAATCGTTTCTATGAGAAATTACCCAGAAAAAGTGATAAGAGAAGCAAGATCAAACCCCATGGAACAACAACTACATGCACAATGATGGAGGATGAACTCTGATGAGAGAGAGAGAGAGAGAGAGAGAGAGAGAGAGAGAGAGAGAGAGAGAGAGAGAGAGAGAGAGGTGAACCTGCAATGGACAAATGAGGACTGATCGGGATTGGGCAACGTCTCTAGCGAGAGAAGTTGTGAGGGAACCGCTGGTGGATGAGACGCAAGAGTTTTTATACTATTTTTTTCTTTCTTTTAGTTAGCTCAAAAAAAGGTGGGTTGCAGCCCATGTTGCCTTTGGCTGCATCCGCCCCTGGTGGCAGCCTCTTTCAAAACATCAGCTCACATAACATGAAAGCGCCATAGAACCAGTCTAGGAGTATAGAACATGTAAAATAATGTACCACCATCATTGAATTAGACTATAACCACATAACAGGAATGTACTTTGGAGCCTTCCCTTTTAGGCTGAAAGAGACCCAATAAATTAAATATGGGGTAAGAAGTTGTAGAAGACAATGTAGATGTAGACGAGAACACCAGTTCTTCAGATGATGTCCAATTTACTATATATGGGATCATACAAACTCATACAAGTATCTGCAGTATAACAATGCAAGTAGCTAAGAGCGCCGAGTTTCACCATATACAAATAGTCGTTAATTAGTTAGCCAGCCAGTCCACCTTTCGGATATTGGAAGCTAGCTGAAATGTACTACGTTGTCATTATACTGAACGATCAAAATGGAACCAGTTGCATTGCTTCTTTGCGTTTAGAGAGCAAGCCACACTTAAAAAAGAGAGAGATTTATGGGGAATTGAATCATGATCTCTCGACCTATGAGAGTAATATCAGGATGACCAATCACTGGACTACCAATAGGTGGTTAAAAAATAATACTTCTTCTTGAATTGTATGGTTCCCACTGACGACGTACTCGTCATAAATATGAGTCATCAGTAAGAAAACCAAAGTAATTAAACCACACCGTAATGGGGTGCCAAAAATGAACCGTTGAGCATTCGTATGGGGTCTAAATTCTAAACTACGATATAAGTCCTCCTAAGGCATATGCAATTTTTTTTTCTGAAAGAATAGCGAAATTGCATTAACGCAATTGAGATAGGGCATCTCCAACAGAGTAACTAAAAGCTATATTTTTTAAAATTATAGCTAATTAATAGTCCAACAGAGTAGATAAAGCTAAATCAAATATGACTTTGAGCTAAATTCATGAGTTATATTTAGCTACAAAGAAACGAAAAATTAACTTAAAAGTTAAATCTCCCACCATAAAAAAGTAGTCCCACCATCCAAGAAGTGATCAAACCTTTCAAGTATTTAAAATAGCTACAATTGTTAAAGTTGAAGTGAAAAACATGTGAGCTACATCTAGCTCTTTAATTAGAAATAGCTATAGATTTAGTTTTATTGTTGGAGATGCTTAATATTGTAGTAAACCATTGTGGCATAACTACATACCAAAGAACCGAAGGATACAAAAATGCCTTCCTACCTAAAATATGCGACTTGTACACTCAGAATCCACCTTCCTTTACATCTTCAACTTTCAAAACTAGCTTGCTGGCTCCAACAGTAAATTGTGTGAAGGTAACCAATCTACAATGGCTGCAACTTCTGCTATGCAATCAATCCTCGGAAGCTCGGTGGCTCATGGAAGTGTTCCGGGCAGGAATGGATCTGTGAACTTGCAGCATTCTATTCCGGCTAGTTATGCAGCCTCAAGCTATATTAGGGTTCACTCTCTGGCCGAGGTATTGTGAGTAGTGACTAGAAAAATTCTCACTGTTTTATTAGTACGTTATATGTAAAAATGGTAAAATACTCGATCATGATAGAAGTACGCTTATTTTGCAGGATGGTCAAAAGAAGCAAAACCCAACAACAGTAAGAATTCACAGCCTTCACCCTCGCCTCCTTCTCCTTCCCGCAAGTATTCGGACGTGTTTGCCTTCAGCGGACCAGCACTGGAGATAATTAACGGCAGGCTGGCAATGGTAAGCTTGGTTGCGGCTCTGGCAGTCGAACTAACTAAGGGTCAAGGTGTGTGCTCAGATTTCCAAGGCCCCGGATTGCCACTGTTCATCGGCACCAGTGTTTTGCTATCAGTGGCGTCAACCTTGGTTCCTCTGCTGAAAGGAGTGAGCGTGGGGTCTAAATCGATTTAGATGCTGAGCTCTGGAATCGACCAAGGGGTCATGACCTCAGATGCTGAGCCCTGGAATGGAAGGATGGCCATGTTAGGTCTAGTAGCTTTAGCCTTCACAGAGTACGTGACCGGCAGTACACTAGTGTAGATCTGTTTCCTTCCACGTTAAAAAGTTCAGCTATAGCCAAGAGCTTACACCTTCACACGTAATTAAGGACTTCACGTTTACATAACTCAAAACTGTTCTCCGAGAATATTTCAACATACATATTATACAGTCCTATGGGAAACCTGCATTTTCTAACATTCTTTGGGTTAAATCTATTACTTTGGTTCTTTATGTAAGTTGACCCATTACCAATATGCTCAACAAGCAAAATCAATTAAAAAAGAACTCCAGCTCATTCCAGCGTGTGGACTTCCATAGAAAGAGATCTGAATCTTGCAAATGCAATGCAGGTTCATTTGATTCTTGAATAGAGATCCACATACATATGTCTGCCATGGAGGAAAAGAAAGGCTGGCAACATATAACCAAAAGCTGACTTTACTTGTTTACAACAATTTCAGAAAGCTGACTTTGTAATAGTAGACAAGCAAAACAGATTCCCAGAAGCAAAGCAATAGCATGTGGTAACATATTTCTCCTGGTGTAGAATAAACTGAATCCAAGCCATGCCATATCAAACTCAAATGTAATTTGCACAATAATAGTAATGGCTCGATAATCACTAACTTTTTTTTTATTTCGATAAACCATAAGAACATCATCTAAACTCGACTAAATACATCAGAAAGAATTACTAGCCAAAATACACAAGGAAAATATATATTCTATATGAAAAATGCACCTAGAAACAGTAAATATGTGTGTTTTTCGGTTTTAAACAAGAATGTAGGCATGGAGATCTTCATGGTGAGTTCTTTGACTTCTGTTTTGGAGGATTCATGGCAAGGAAGGTAGTAGCAAGAACTCGTACCTGCCTAAATTCAGTGCAGGATGCAGTAGCCATTTGCCAAATTCCAGTTTGCTATGCTCTTATCTTCCACTCATGATTGCTGTCGCTGTTCATTTTGCCAAGAATTTTTTGCAGCTTCACCAGAATCGCTGTTGCCATCCTTTTGCTTTGCAAAGAAAGGATCCCATTCATGAGGTCCGACCTCGCGTTGTCCCTCCTCCAACAAAGCATACTTCCAACTAATCTCCTCAATGAAGTTATCATCTGTACGGCCTTCAACAATGTCTTTCCTTGCCTTTGTGACCTTGTTAATAATTGCTTCTACAGATACATCAAATGCATCTTTGAAAGTCTCCAACTTAGAGCGGGGATCAGCATATACCAGCCTAGGAATAAGGTTTATGACTACCTCCCTCATGGCCTTCACCTTCTCTGGAGGAATTTGACGAAGCCTTTCCTCTATGGTGAAATTCTCCCTACGAACATCAGCCTCAGGGATGAACACTGAATATGATGTATAATCTCTTGGAAGATGCCATGTATATTGCGCGTATGCTGACCCCGGATGGAAGAAGACAGGAATGCAGCCGGCCAGCATTGAATCAAATGCAGATCTTCTTGTGAATGAATCACCTTGCGGTTGTAGGCAGAAAAGAGAGCTCTGAAACATCTGCATGATACTACTTGGCGAATGACACTTGCTTTCCCCAAAATCGCATTCCAACAGCTTACCAACTTTTGAACTCTTGCATTGATCAATTATCTGCCCTCTAATCGACTTGACATTGCCAGGACGCGGGGCACCGGCAAATGAAAAAAGCCATTTACGTTCTAAGTTTCTCATGCGCTCCTGCCAAATAAATACATCAGCATCCTTTGCCGGATGGAAGTATGTGGGATATGGAATACCGAAATCATTGGCATTCCATGGACTTGACTCCACCACAAGCATCGACATATTCTTAGCAGCCGGCAAAAAGAGAAGCTTGTTACCCCAATCCCCTTCGTTTTCTGTAAGTCTCCGGAAATCCCATGTAATCCTGCCTGCAACGAGAAAATGATCCTTGCCACCCATGACGCTCCATTCTGGCCTCTTCATAAGCCAATCCACCAGATCAAGCGAAGCTGCATCCCTTCTCGATATATTGAACCCTCCCCAAAGGTACCTGGCAATATCAAATCCAGCATAAAAAGGAACAAAGATAGCAGCCGCAAGAGATGAGTCATTCGTCAAGCACTCATACTGCTTCATCCGATTACTAAATATCACATCCACCGCAAACTGGTTCGTGGCATACCAGCTGGTATTCTCAAACACCCCCTCCACATTCTCTAGCGGAGGACCAAGCCCCGCATTGGTTGTGAACTTGCACATATTCGTCCACAAACTCAAACTCCTACACGCCTTGAGCATATCCTCATTGAATTTCGGTGGCAGGTCATGCACATAAATGTACCTCCCACCGCACGGATCACTCTTGTTCTCCACCGTCCTCAACGCCCTCATGAACGGATAGCTCTCGGTGTTCAAACTCTCCTTAGGACCAATCTTGGGATTAGCGGGCACCACAGTAGGGTCCAGGTCACTAATTTCAGGTATAGGCTTCAACACAATGGGAGGATTTGGTTCCCTAATTTCAGGGATAGGCTTCCTCGTCGGCTCGGCCTCTTGAGGAGGACTAGTAGTAGTAGAAGTCGCAATGACAGGCTGAGGCTGCAATTCAGAGTACATTGGACCAACCTCTAATTTCACAGATTGATCAACGCTACTACCACCAAGCACAATGAAATGAAAATACAAGAGCAACATCCAAAAGAAAATAGACAATGAAGCCAAGAAACATATCCTGGTGTTCTGATTCTTCCCCGAACTCTTCTCCATTTGCTCCGACGGGAAATTCGTCGGCGACCGGCGTCTCATCGGAGCTTTACAAATGCTCCAAACCCCCGATCAGTGAAAGCAATCGATTCACAAGAGGGTCATTTTGCGAGAGACGAAGAAACTAATATGAGTGAGGTTGGTGGCGGAAAAAGCGGAGGGTCGACCGGAATTGACCAAATCTAGGAGGAGAAGGCGAAGTGGGGTTTCGTTTGAGTTGGTTCGATTTGTTATGAGCTGCAAGCATGGAAAAAAGTAACAAACTTTTAAGAAGTGAATGGAAAAACAACAAACAGTGTGAGAAAGACCAGGCAGGAATCCAGGAACGGGGAAGCAAATGGAAAATACTGTAAATAGAGAGAGAGAGAGAGAGAGAGAGAGAGAGAGAGAGAGAGAGAGATGGACTTACAGTAGTACCGATGGGTTTGAGAAAGATCGAAACTTTTGGCTGGATTTCTTGCTCAGAGAGAGAGAGAGAGGGAGGGAGTGTGACCGGGGACATTGCGGAGCGAAGAATGGCGGTATTATAAGGTGGTGCGACGTTAGCATGAACCCGCGGTGTTGTCGCATGTCGGTAGCAGCTGAGATTATGCCACGCGGAACATAGGAGACATGTGTCTTGTCGCTCCCGTAGAAAAATTTCACTTTCCTCTTCTTTTCTTTTTTCCTCTTTACCAAAAAAAAGAAAAAAAAAAGAGGGAAAAATACAATTTATTCCCACAAATAAAAACGGAAGAAATTTTTTTTATCAGTTTAGTCATCAGAGTAACCATTAAGTATCATTTTTATGCATTTAGTGAGTACTTTCTTTTTTAATTTATTTTTTTATCATAATTTGAAAATTTATAGTCAAAATTTATTTTGAACAAACATTTGACCTCTATAAATAAATAAGATGATAAAAGAGTGTATTAAGGACTCAGGTAGAAGCTATATATAGTTTTGTCATAACACATTTGCTATGATAGAAAAGAAATAAAAATGAACATTAAATTGGAGGTAATAATAAGAGAAGGATTAGCCTCTTATTGTGATATGTTGACTGGACTTGCATTTTTACTACAACACCAAGTATGTTACTCAAAGTTTTCTTATTTTGTTCAACAAATCACAATAAGAAATTTTGAGTATATTTAACGAAAACTTAGTCCTGATAAGCAATTATAAATTTACTCCGATAATATTATTTTAAATTTAATTATATTTAATGGAATTCTTAGTGTTGATTGATTGACAAAACAATTAGGCTATTAGTTTACTCTAAAATCAAATATATACTAATTATATTGTTAATTTTTTTTGTTACCTTACCTTATTTTGTAGGAGAACTATGAAAAAAATTAACAAAAATGATTAAGAATCAATATTAATTTGATATAAGAAAAAGTTGTGGAAAACTAGATAGTACGAAACTTTAAAAGTGATCACGTGAAACATAAGGTTGCGTTTAGTATCGTTTCACAGAATAGTTTTTGAAAAATTATTTCGTAAAACGAAAACAGTCAATTAAATTTCGCATTTTTAAAATTCAAAAACGTGTTTGATAAGTTAAATTATAAAATTATATTTTCAATTTAAAAATAGTAAAACGTGTCTGGTATACTTATGCAAGGTCTACAAAACACAAATTATATTAGTTTAATTTTAAATTTCAATCAAAATAGATTAGATATATATTTAAAGGGTAAAATTCAATATAAAATTAATGTTAATTTTTTTCTTAATATTTTTCAAATCTTGTTTCCAGAAAATAATGAAAACTTCATTTTGACATTTTACAAAACGTAGTGCATTTTCTGTTTTCAATGTTTTTCATTTTTGAAAATCGTTTTCTGAAACAATCTACCAAACACATTTTCACTGCGTTTTTGTATTCGGAAAATAAAAAACTGTTTTATAAAATGATACCAAACACAGCCTAAGCTTTTCAGAAGTGTGACTCCTAAAGTATTCGTTTGGATGCTAATCAAAAATGCGATTCCAAAAATATTTAATTTGAACACGATTTTTTGTTACTGAAAGCGCAAATTAAGAATAGTGAGGAAATTCAAGTATTTTTGAGCTATACATTGGTTTTCTTGTATGTGAACCTAGGTTTTTAGAAAAAATCAAATAAGAATTAGAGTTTTACATTTCAATTATTACTTTTGTATAAACGATATATACATGCTTTATTCATGACACATTTCCACAGTAGCTACTTTCACCAATAATTTAAAATAAATGATTTTGCTTTCATTACATTTCGCTTCCACATACATGCACGTGCTTTTGATACCACATAAGTGGAAATTTCTCCTCCGTTTTTGAATAATTTATGTATATATTATTTAAGGAAATTATATTTTTGGTATCTAGATGTGTGTCTTGTCCTAATTAGCATAGAAATAGAGATTCCCTGATTTATCGGCAGATTTATTGTATCAGATTGTAATGCCTATTTAGAGGTCATCTATCAATGAATAAAGGACAATTTCAGATTTATCACTTGCGTATCTATATTTATCCTTGATAAAGTTATCAGCACATCTTAAGTTGATAGTTAACATAAACCCAAACAGAAAAATACCCTAAACACAGTCAGCCTCCTTCTCCTCTTTGACAGAAATTTTCCACCGCTGGGGAGCTTGTCGCCGGAAGTTAGTGAACGTTTTTCACTTCAAACTTCTTTTACAACGAAGTTTTCATACCGAGCATAACACCCTCAAGATAAATCGACTAACCCTCTACGATTTAGAATTAGGTTGCAAAAACTTAATTACCGCAACACCCTAGATCTAGGTATATATTTAGGTTTAAATACTGTGAATTATTATTTTCCTCCAGTTCCTATGGATTAATGCAGGTATGAGAGAAGGAGATTTAATCACCTCTTCCTCAAAGTTTAACATTAGTGACGGTCCTAGAGGAGTCACGGTATACATGAAAAAAAAGGAAGTCAATATTTTGTGACTCTGAGTCAGTCACGTTGACCTGTATTTGTCAACAGGTCAATCACGCAGAATTCGACGGGTCAAGAATTCTCGTTGACTGAACCGTTGACCGACCTGGTTTGCCAACCCGTTTCGCGACCCACCAGAAACTTCACCGTCCGACCACAAATTTTCGAGTTTGAGGTATGTATTTTCTTCCCCTCTTGCCCATGAGTGGCTTGGTGTGATTATTTGAGATTTTTAGTTATGTTTTGGAGCAACCCGAACGGGTTTTAGGGGCGATGCCCACAGACGCCATGGGTAGCGGTGCTCCAGCAGTTCTCCGTTGACGATGACAGGTGGGTTCGACTGAGTTTTGTCTTAGGAGTCGAAACACCCTAGCCCCGTAGCCCACCGTGCGTCGTAGCAGGTGTATTCACGCCGAGAAGATTTTTGGCTAGGCTTTGACCCAGAGGCTTTCGAGCGAAGTTTCGGCGAAATATGCCGGAATTTGGGGTGGTCACAGAAGGGAAAGTTGTTAGGGTTGGGGAGAGGAAGAGAATGGGGGTCGAATGCTCCAAACGGAGCTGTCCAGCCTGGGGGCGCATATGGCTCAAGCGCCGCCGGCCACGGCGGGGGAAAATTCTGAGATTGTCCGAGGGGTTTTCGAGATAGTTTCTGAGTTGATTTTCGCACGTTTTATCGAATTCCTATATTAAATGTATGTGTTATTTCTTCAGGAGATCATGAGTGAAATTTTGGCGAGGGAACTTCCGCCGAACCACGGAGCTAGCCTCTGTACTGTAAGTGGACATTTTATTTTCACTATTATTTGCGAGTCTTAAGTATGCAATTGTAGTTATGCATGTATCAGATATATAGTATACAGTTATTCATTTATAGTTATGAGCTTTCATTTAGAGGCATATGCATGATTTGGTTTACATTGAGCATAGTCACAATGTTGCATCGATTCACTAGCCTCTCGACTGATCCCCGAGATGCTCTAGAAGTGTCCGAGAAGGACCCCGTAATTTACAAAACACCCAGGAGGGCCAGTAAACCTGACCTCAGAAGTATTTGTACTTGAGGTCAAATGACCCGAGTCGTAGCCTCCACATATTTTATAGTTACCAGGAGTACCTGGATGTTTATTTTTAGACTCGCATTATTTTTATGTAAATTATTTATGAAAGGCATATTATTTATAGTTTCATTTAAAAGTGAAATATAATTTTTGTCCACTCACTATAACAGTTTTTGTTATTTTATATGTCTTTCCTGGGCTTTTCGGTTTTCTCCTCCCAGTTTGCAGTTGTTATTCTGTGATTGCACGTCGGAGATGGAGGCGTAGAGTTTGTGTTACTGTACTCATCTAGTAGGTTCCTATCTTAACTTGCTAGTCTTGTATAATATGTATATTAGAAGTCACTCTGAATACTGTATAGAGTTTGACTTTGTTGTGTTTTACTTTCCACATGATTCTCGGATTTCTTATCACCTTCTGTAAACAGAGTATATTTATAGTAAATTTAGATTTTGGTTGATTTGAGAAATCCGGATAGGATTTGGTGCCCATGGTTTATTTTTGTGGACATTTTAGAAATGTGTTTCCCTTGCAGGTTTTTGGGTTTCTTGATTCTAGAAGAAACTCTGGCAAATTTTTTGTTGATTCAGGTGTTATTAGGGCTTAATTCTGGTTTAGGCAACTAAATCGGGATCGGGTCCTTTCAGTTGGTATCAGAGCATTAGGTCATAGGTTATGTAGACTTCTGCAGTTGTGTTACTAAGGACATTTAGGAATACACAACACTTCAGGAGCGATGGCTCGACCGGTCGGCAGATCCCCATTAATGCTCACGGTGTTGTGTGTTTTTAAATGTTTAAGGTTTCATTACTGTATCCTTCGTGTCTGTTGACTAATGTGTTTTCTCATCTATATGAGATGCCTCCTAGGCGTGGAGCCCACGCTAATAGGGCTGAGGATCGTGGTAAGGATCAGCAAACGCGTGACTTGCTTATGCGAGTTTTACAATTAGAGGAGCGTTTTGATCCTGTAGCAAAGGCAAGAACAGCTGGAGCAACTACTTTCTCCGGTTCCACAGGTCCTGAAATTTGTGAGGATGGATAGTCTAGTTGGAGCGTGTATGTGAACGACTTCACTTCACTCCAAAGCAGAAGACTGTAGCAGCTATTGGGTTACTTGAGTCACATGCTTACTTCTGGTGGGCCAGCACTGAGAGGGTTCCTGTTGATACACCATGGCCTACATTAAGAGAATTGTTCATGCGTCGATATTTTAATCAGGCTACTCAATAGTGAAAATATGAAGAGTTCACCAATCTGAGGCAAGGCAGTATGTCAGTGCTTGAGTATCGAGATACATTTACCCATTTTTCTCGATTCGCGCATGATATGGTGGCGAGTGAAGAAGTCAAATGCAGGAGGTTTGAGCTGGGTTTGAATTTGAACATCAAGGGGACATTGACAGCTAAGCCTCGGGATAACTTTGATGAGTTTGTTAGTGCAACCATCAGAGGCGAGGATGTGGAAAGGGAGAAACAAATGCAGTTTTGGTCTTGCCGTTTTGAGGAGGGTGGACCCAGCTAGGGTCCTCCAAAGAAAGTAAGCTCAGGTACTTCGGGGTCAGCATCTTCTTCTGGTAGTGGACCTTATAGATTATCTGCTGGCACATCTGGTCAGCGTAGGAGCCAGAGATGAAGGAGGAATCGACCTCAGAGGCAACAATCAAGTGGGAGTTCTAGTGGGTTGAGTTACCCTCAACGCTCATATAATGCATCAGCTGCACTGAGAGATTTTTTGTTATGCAACATTTGTAACAAACGACATTTCGATTTTTATCAGCAGGGCACCACCACTTGTTCTCGTTATGGCCAGGTGGGCCATTTTGCTAGGGAATGTCCGCAAATGGGCACTTATGGTGGTTCAGCAACTCAGAGTTCAGGTGGAGATTAGGGTACCACGTTTGGAGTTTGGCCAGTGTAGCCCACAGGAGAAGCAAATCAGCAGAACTGCAATTAGCGTGGACGACCCACTGGACATGCTTGAGTGCATGTCATGACCCTGCGTGAGGGCAGAGCTTCCCTTGAGGTTATTATTGGTACGTTATATATTTTTGGTTATCCAGTCCTTACTTTATTGGACCCGGGGGCTACACATTCTTTTATGTCGTTTAGATTGGCATCTTTGGCCACTATACCTGCCTCTCCACTTCCGGGTATGTGGCGAGTGTTATATCCGTCCGGGGAGATAGTGTGTGTTGGATGGGTATATAGGGACTGTGAAATATTCATAGGAGATCATGGGCTAGCCGCAGATTTAATGTTGTTGGATATTGTAGATTTTGATGTAATTCTGGGGATGGACTTCTTAGAGACTCATTGGGCAGTCTTTGATTGTCATAAAAAGGAGGTAGTTTTTAGAAATTTAGGTATGCCAGAAATCTTATTTCGCGGTGAAAGAAATATTTCTCCCCCTTATATGATTTCGGCAATGAAAGCGGAAAAGATGTTAAAAAAAGGCTGTGAGTCATACTTGGCACATGTGATTAATACTAAAGTTGGTATGCTGAGTATCAGGGATATTCCAGTGGTTTGTGAGTATTCAGATATTTTTCCTGAGGACTTACCTGGTCTTCCTTTAGTGAGGGAGATTGATTTTACTATTGAATTACTTTCAGGTACTGGTCCTATTTCTCAAGCACCATATCGAATGGCCCCGACAGAGTTGAAGGAGTTGCAGGTTCAACTGCAGGAGTTGATCGATAAGGGTTTTATTCGACTCAGTGTTTCACCTTGGGGTGCTCCAGTGTTGTTCGTAAGAAAGAATGATGGTTCAATGAGGTTGTACATTGACTATCAAAAATTAAATCAAGTCACGGTGAAGAATAAGTATCCTTTATCGTGGATTGATGATTTTTTCGATCAACTCAAAGGAGCTACAGTTTTCTCAAAGATTGATCTCAGGTCAGGATATCAGCAACTTTGGATTCGAGAATCAGATATTTCTAAGACGACTTTTCGATCACGTTATGAACATTGTGAGTTTCTTGTTATGCCTTTTGGCTTGACAAATGCCCCAGCCGCTTTTATGGATCTCATGAATCGGGTCTTCAGGCGATATTTGGATAAGTGTGTCAATGTATTTATCGATGACATCTTAATATATTCCAATGATGTAAAGCAACACCAGAAGCATCTGCGTGCTGTTTTGCAAACTTTGCGGGAATCTCAGTTGTATGCAAAATTTAGCAAGTGTGAATTCTGGTTGGATAATGTGAAATTTCTGGGTCATGTGATTTCAGCTGAGGGAGTTAGCGTTGATCTAGATAAAATCGAGGCGGTGTTGAATTGGAGTAGACCTACAAGTGTAACCGAGATAAGAAGTTTCTTGGGTTTAGTAGGTTATTATCGCCGTTTTGTACAAGATTTCTTGCATATTGCAACTCCGCTTACTCGATTAACGAAGAAGGGGGTCAAGTTTGAATGGTCTGATGCTTGTGAAGAGAGTTACCTAACATTGAAGGAAGGGTTAACCATGGAACCAGTGTTGACATTGCCTGACGAAAGTGGGGAATATGTTATTTACAATGATGCTTCGAAATTAGGCCTAGGCTGTGTTTTGTTACAACGTGGCAAGGTCATTGCATATGGTTCCAGGCAACTAAAACCCCACAAAGTTAATTATCTCACACATTATCTTGAGCTTGCTGCCATTGTGTTGGCATTGAAGAGTTGGAGACAATACTTGTATGGAGTGCAGTGTAAGATTTATACTGATCATAAGAGTCTCACTTACTTGCGTACTCAACCATATTTGAACATGAGGCAACGAAGATGGATGGAGCTAATTAATGATTATGGCTGTACTTTCGAGTACCATCCCGGGAAAGCTAATGTTGTGGCTGATGCTCTTGGTAGGAAGTTTGGAGCATCTCTATTTCATGTATGTGTCGCAAGAGTATCGATGTTAACTGAATTGCGAGCTACGGGAGTAGAATTGGAATGGTGTGATGATGGAGCACCTTTAGCCGGTTTTCAAGTCCGACTAGTGTTGTTTGATAAGGTGTGAGAGACTCAGGATGCTGATCCCTATCTGTTAAGTAAGAAGAATATGATTCAAAATGGTGAACCAACAGAGTTTCGACTAAGGAATGACGATACTTTAATGTTCAGAGGAAGACTATGTGTTCCTAGAAATGACGAGCTAAAGAAGGAAATACTTGATGAAGCTCATTGTTCAGCCTATGCTATGCATCCGGGAAATACAAAGATATTTCAGGTACTTAGAACTTACTACTGGTGGCATAACATGAAAAGAGAAATAACAATGTACGTGAGCAAGTGCCTTATTTGTCAACATGTGAAGGCAAAGCGGCAGAAACCTGCTGGTAAGTTGCAACCATTAGAGATTCCGGTTTGGAAGTGGGAGCATATTACCATGGACTTTGTATATCAGCTACCTAGTACATCCAATGGTAATACTGGCATTTGGGTAATTGTGGACCGCCTTACGAAATCATCTCATTTTCTAGCTCTTCCAGGAAAGAACTCTGTGAGTAAATTAGTAAAGTTATATATGGCAGAGATTGTGAGGTTGTACGGAGTGCCTGTGTCTATAATTTCTGATCGGGATACTCAGTTCACATCAGAATTTTGGCGAGTGTTGCAAAAGGCGTTGGGGACCAGATTGCATTTTAGTACAGCTTTCCACCCTTAGACGGATGGCCAATCAGAGAGAACCACTCAGACTTTAGAGGATAATGTTGTGTTCCTGTGTGTTTCAGTTCAAAGGAAATTAGGATCAACAGCTTCATTTGATTGAATTTGCGTACAATAACAGTTATCAGGCCAGCATCGAAATGACTCCATATGAAGCTTTATATGGAAAACAATGTCAAACTCCGTTATGTTGGAGTGAAGTAGGAGAAATGTGGCTTATCGGTCCTGATATAGTGAAGGACACTGCTAAGGACATTCAAACTATTTGAGACAGGCTGAAAGCTGCATAAGACCGACAAAAGAGTTATGCTGATGTAAGGAGAAAGGACCTTGAGTTTGAGGTTGGTGATTGGGTATTTTTGAAATTATCTCCTTGGAAAGGTGTTGTGCGTTTCGGAAAACGTGGAAAACTTCATCCACATTATATCAGTCCGTATGAGATTATCGAACATGTGGGTGCAGTGGCGTATAAGTTGGCACTACCTTCTGAGATGGCCAGAGTACATGATGTGTTTCATGTGTCTATGTTACAGAAATACATTTTTGATCCATCTCATGTTCTGACACCCTATCAACTCCCTATATGAGAGGACTTGACTTATATGGAAGAGCCAGTTCAGATTCTTGATCAGAGAGTCCAGTAACTACGTCACAAGACCATTCCACTTGTGAATGTCTTGTGGAGGAATCATGTTGTTGAGGAGGCCACTTGGGAACCTGAGTTACAGATGCGAGAGAAGTATCCCTATCTCTTTGATTAAAAGGTATGTAAATTTCAAGGACAAATTTTTTATTAGAGGGGTAGATTGTAACAACCCGAACCAAAGTTTAAGTATAAATCAGCACGAAATAGTATTATCGCGAATTAGTTATATCACCTGAGTTATTAACGACTTTTTCATCGGGCAAGAATTTGACTTTATTTTCTTCACAAGAATTGTAAAATATTTAATTCCGAGCACGCAGGAATTTTCGAGTAATTTTTTGGATTTGCGAGTTATTTGTTATGATTTTTAGAAGTTTTTATTTTCGGATAGCTATCGCGATGTTTATCAGAAATTGTCGTAACCGATAAATAAAAATGAAACTTGTTTTTATCGGTTAATTATTGACCGTATGCTCGCGATATAGTTGAATAATAGCTGTTGATCGATTGAGGAGTTTCCCCTATAAATAGCAAGTTTCTGAAATCAGCTGGGTTACCCGATTTAGAAAGTTAGGCTGTGTGTTGACTGACCTGGTTTGCTGACCCTTTTCACGACCCGCCGGGAACTTCACCGTCCGGCCACCAATTTTTCAGTTTGAGGTATGGATTTTCTTCCCCTATTTCCCATGAGTGGCTTGGTGTGATTATTTGGGATTTTTAGTTATGTTTTGGAGCAACCCGAATGGGTTTTAGGGGCCGTACCCACGGACGCCGTGGGCGGTGGCACTCCGGCTATTCTCCGGTGACGACGAGGGGTTGGTTCGACTGAGTTTTGTCCTAGAAGTTGAAACCCCCTAGCCCCGTAGCCCACCGTACGTCGTAGCCAGCGTATTCATGTCGAGAAGATTTCCCGCCGGGTTTTGACTCGGCGGCTTTCAAGCAAAATTTTGACGAAATACGCCAGAATTTGGGGTGGTTGCAGAAGGGAAAGTCGTTGTGCTTGGGGAGAGGAATAGAATGGGGGGTCAAATGCTCCAAACGGAGCTGTCCGGTAGGGGCGTGTGTGGCTCACGCGCCATCGCTGGAGGAGCTGCATGATGGCCACGCGTCCCCGGCCACGGCAGGGGGAAATTCTAAAATTGTCCGAGGGGTTTTCGGGGTAGTTTCTGAGTTTATTTTCGCATTTTTATCGAATTATTGTATTAAATGTATGTGTTATTTCTTTAGGAGATCGTGATCGAGATTTTGGCGAGGGAACTTCCGCCAAACCACAGAGCTAGCCTTTGTACTGTGAGTGGACATTTTATTTTCACTGTTATTTGTGAGTCTTCAGTATGCAATTGTAGTTATGCATGTATCAGATATATAGTATACATTTATGTATTTATAGTTATGAGTTTTCATTTGGATGCATATGCATGATTTGGTTTACATTGAGCATAGTCACAATGTTACATCGATGGACTAGCCTCTCGGCTGATCCCCAAGATGCTCTGGAAGTGTCCGAGAGGGACCCCATAATTTACACAACACCCAGGAGGGCCAGTAAACTTGACCTCAGAAGTATTTGTACTTGAGGTCAGATGACCCGAGTCGTAACCTCCACATATTTTATAGTTACCAGGAGTACCTCGATGTTTATTTTTAGACTCACATTATTTTTATGTACATTATTTATGAAAGGCATATTATTTATAGTTTCAATTAAAAATGAAATATAATTTTCGTCCACTAACTATAACAGTTTTCGTTATTTTATATGTCTTTCCTGGACTTTTCGGTTTTCTCCGCCCAGTTTGCAGTTGTTATTTTGTGATTGCATGTCAGAGACAGAGGCATAGAGTTTGTGTTACTGTACTCATCTAGTAGGTTCCTAGCTTAACCTGCTAGTCTTGTATAATATGTTTATTAGAAGTCTCTCTGAATACTGTATAGAGTTTAACTTTGTTATGTTTTACTTTCTACACGATTCTTGGATTTCTTATCAGCTTCTGTAAACAGAGTATATTTATAGTAAATTTAGATTTTGGTTGATTTGAGAAATCTGAATGGGATTTGGTGCCCACGGTTTATTTTTGTGGACATTTTAGAAGTGTGTGTTCCTTGCAAGTTTTTGGGTTTCTTGATTCTAGAAGAAACTCTGGAAAAATTGTTGTTGACTCAGGTGTCATCAGGGCTTAATTCCGGTTTAGGAAACTAAATCGGAATCGGGTCCTTTTTGTAGTGGATTCGATGCCTGAATCCTTACTGATATAATGAAAGTGACGAGATCACATGTAATTTGGCAAGTTAACGCAACACCCGGGCAAGATAGAGTTTCATCTCTCCATAGTGGGGGTGTAGCATCGGTCAAAATCCACTAATGAGTTGCCGGTGTAGAGGTAAGTCATCAAGGCATAAGCGTTCATCATCAACACATGAGATTCTTTCTGAGTGTAATTGTATCTAAAAGTCGACATTGACAAACACTGGTGGACGCCTCTATTTGCTCAAAAATTGTCACGACTAAGATCATGATGGCAGATAGACTTCTAGCTCAAAATGTCCTTCTGATTGAAACAGGGCTTGCCAACTCGTGGCTTACTCCTGAGAGAGGTTTTGATATATTGCGTTGGATTTGACTCTTCAAGTGATTGATGGCCGAGGAAGGAACCCTCTCAGCCGTTGGTTCGAATGACTTGTACGAAAGGACTTCACCAATGCACTAATATTGGTTATCGATCATGTCTAAGCTCTGAGTGAACTTGAAAGTGCACGTGACTAATGAGAAATCAATCAGGTTGATGTACTTGCAAACCACAGTGAAGGTGAAGGTGAAATGGATTTGGTCATCAAATCTTTGTGAGGTGATGTGTGTGTAAATGGCGAATCGCATTGACCCAATTCGGACTGGTCAAAAGAAATCGATGACGGTGAAAGCTAAGTTAACAAACTACTCCTAGGTGCAAGGAATTGAATTATAAGAATTAAAGAACATGAAATAAATTGCAAGAAAGTAAAAAACAAGAATGTAAATGGCGAGAAGTGAATCTATATTATCAAAGTAAATAATGAACAAAGTAAAGTACCTAAGAATACGAAAGATAGAAAACCTTGTATGTAAGTTTGTGTGTTTAGTGCAGGACCCTTTACAATGTGCTACAAAAGTTCTATATATACAACTTTTACAAAACCCTAAGTTGGCTAACTCGTCCGTCTGGCCAATGAATCCTAATAGGGCTCGAATTCCTTGATTTCAGGCGAATGAAACATTCCTTATCTCGAACATCACCTTCATAGACTTCTTTTCAAAATCGGTCACTCTTGACTAATGACACCCATCAATTAAAACTTGATCCGGCCAATCACTATAATCTTTGCATTAAAAACATTCCTTATCAATGGGCTCGAATCCAACTAATCCTCAGTCGAAGCCCAGAAAGTCATCCAACCAAACCGCATTCGAGCTCGACCCATTTCTCGTTGCCCAGCACTTGTGCATCGACTGTCTGGATCAACACGCCCGAGCACTAAACTCTTAGTTCTTTGGGTCTGACATCTCACTTGACCCGTATGCATGCCCCATTTGAGTTCAAACATTTCGACAATTAGGCATACATGTCCCATTTGAGTTCACCAAAGATTTAAAAAGAGTACACGACATTGATTTTTAGGTCTTTTCAAGGACGTGCGACCCGTGTGATAAAGTATGAATTCTCAATTGTCCAGCCTTTGTTCAATCGAATAACTTGGCCAGTTAAGGATAGAGATAACACGAGAGGCATGACTAATTTCGAGAAAACACCCCGAGGCTAACCGGGACAATGGTATTTACTCTATTGATATTTCTCTTTCTTAGATCCAGAACCTGTCACCAGTCATAACTCAGTCTAGACACCATGTCTGACATTCAGCTAAACTTTTGAAAATTACACACTCCCTCAAGTCCTTTATAAACTCCGCCATCAACCCCATGTGTAAAACATGAAGGGTTAATGAGATAAACAAGAAAAAGAGGCACCATCTATTCTAAAGAGTGAGACTTAATCAATCAAGCATATAATCAATTTAAATCTAAGACTATCATTTAACATGTTTAACAATTATTATATATATATACAAACACCGATTAATGTTTACAAAAATTAAAATCTATCTAACACATGCTTATTCACATAAGTCACGAAATTTATTGGCACATATACAAGGGCATAAAAAATTTGAAGTAAAATTAGCATGTATAACACGAAATTTACAAGTGAAATTCCTACAAGAAAATTGGTTAGCAATATTCACAAGTATAAATTTACATATATACAAACAAAAATCACAAACAATTAACAATCCCTGGCAACGGCACCAAAAATTGATACGAGTAAAACATGCATCAAATCAGTACATAAAGTAAACACTCAACACATAAAATAATCATATGCAATTTAAAACCCTTTTGTTGTAGATGTAGCATTGGTAAATATGGTATCGTTCAAAACCGGGGATTGAATGGTGTATGCAATGATTGTGTATAGAAAAAAGGGGGTAAAAGGTTGATTTTAAGATCCTAATTAATTACCTAGAGACGTTAAACACATAGCAAAGAATTCCTAAGACTCTAACATGCATCGACTCATAGACAAGCAAACACATGCAAAAAACCCCAAAAACCCTTACCATGTTTCAACAAAAATAGAATCTAACTAAATATTTACAAGTGATCATCCTATTTCACCAAGCCAATTTTCTCTACCTAATTAATAACTAAATATTTACAAGTGATCATTCTATTTCACCTGACCAATTTTCTCTACCTAATTAACTTATCTACGATTTCATGCTCAAGATTTTCCTAATTAACAAGCCATGTGATTTAAAGCTTAACTAAAAATCATTGAATAACTTCTAGGCGAGAGGCTTAACGCAATCATCCTACACTACCTAATGCATTAATGACAATACATAGCATGATTTTCAAAAAAAATAAAAAAACATAAACACATGGAAGATAAACTGAAGCAAGTATTAAAAATCCAAATAAACACACCAAAAACCAATGTCAAACAAGAAGAAAACAAGAACAAAAGAGGACTATAGAGTAAAGGTTTCATAGTTATACTTTTGAAATCTCGCTTAATGCTGCAAGGATGGTGATTCTCACTTGTATGGACTTAACGTATGCAAGTGATCCGAGATGATGATGGACGACGGTGTAGTCGGCTTTGCACTCGGCCTTGGTGTTTGAGGATGAGGTTTGAATAGTATTTTGGGTAGAGCGTAGGCTTATAAGAGATGATTCAATTTAGGTACAAATCTCTTATATATATATAGGCATTTACAAAATAGTTTTCCTCCTAAAACAAGGTTTTCCTACTCTACTCGGATAGTTCTTGTAGGCTTTAAAGAATTGTACTTTCCTGAAGTTGTAGGCCTCTAAAAATTATGATTTTTGGCTAGTTGGAATGAAGACTCGAAGAGTTTTCCAACCATAGGTCAATCTCCGTCTAACTTCTCCTGAGATATTCTCAGTCGTCGTTCGAAGTTGGCTGACATGTACAGACAGATTCTTCTTTCCTTATTCTCTATGATTTCCTTCTTCTACTCAACTTAGGAATCATCTTCTTGCCATATCTTTCTCTCCACGAAATTGGCTGACTTGGTCTCAATTTTGGACTTTTCAAATGGTCTTCTAATTAATTTGGTCCATCTTCATTTGTTCTTCTCCAAAGTTTTTCTGGAAGCTTCTTTTCCTAGTCAACATAGGAAATATTTTCCTAGGACTTCTTTTTCTCTTCAATTTTCTTTGCCAAATTCCTTGGGATCTTGAACCAATTTCTCCTTCTCCTTATTTGTGGTGTTTAAGCACATCGTAGACTCCTTTACTCAGTCTCTTTTGGTCAACACCTGAAAATAACAAAATAAGTAAAAACTAATTATACTAAGCATTTAACAAAGTAAAAATATAAAGAAAATACATTAATTAATATGCATAAAATGCATAGGTCAGCCACTTTATAGGTTGTTCCTCCTATAACATCCTAGTTTCACTTCACACCGCCGCTTTTTATACTTAGCCTCGCTCATTTCCTGAAACTTCCCTTTTCAACAAAGCAATTAAACTCCAAACCCCAAACCAGATGCACCACCGTCGTGAATATGTATCCATCTTCTCTCTCCTCCATATATAGCAATATATAATCAGGTAAGTAAACCCCAATTCAGGTTTAAAACTCCAACACCCATCTATTTAACTTCCACCACCAATCTGACATTACTCAACTGTTTCTTCTCCGACTTCATTTGCAGAGCTACGGCAACACTAGTGGAAGGTTCCTCCAAGAAAGAAAGCACAGTACGATGATTTCCTCCAACACAACTCAAAATGTTATCCTCATGGTGACTTCTGACAGACACTTCCGGTAAGTGAGGTCTTATTAGTTAAGCTTTTGCATTACATACCCCCAATCCATGCCATATCACTTGATGTACTTGTTCATTTACAACTTTGATTGTTCAAATGCCATATCGAAATTGCATACTGACAACATGCTTCTTCCCCTTTTTAATTGTAACTATATGCTGCAGATCTATATCGAGAGAATCTTGAAGTATAAAATACCTCGACTGCTAACTTAACTCCTTCTTTCAACATTCAACAGCTCCTCATTGTGCTCCGGTAAGGGTAAACGAAACTACATCCTCTAGACAATAATACCTAATGTCTAGTTTTCGATATATCCTTATTGCATGTGGTTTTCGATATATGCTCTAGTATTGCAAATATGTTTGTCTCATGTTTACTAAAATAGAGATAAACATTTTATAAAAAAAATGGCTGCCGAAAATGACTTAATCGGCTGCCACAAATCTATCCCCAACATGTAGCTCAAAATAGCCAAAACTGAGAGTTGCCTTGAATTGTTTTACTTCTTATGTGTCTCGACCTATTCTTCTTTAATCATCATTTTGACTTATGTAACCCTAAAAATGATTTATGCACTATCTGAATCGACACGAATTGTTGTTATAACAGGTTAGCCAAGTTACTGATGCCCACTGCACACCTTGGAACTTTTATGTTGGCCCATCTATATTGCACCTTGCACAACATAGTCACGGAGGACATGTCATTAGAAGTTGGAGGACCGTTGTGGATATTTCAAGTTTGGCTTCTGACATACTTTGGTCCTCTTAGGCGAACATATGGTTTTTCTTCGGATGTGGTCATTGGCCGACAGGTTGCAAATATGGGTCTGAAAGAACACACAACCAAAGAATGCTTCGCCTTCTTCTTTTCCAATAGGGAAATGAATCGAGAAGATTTTTTAGTTTGCTACTCTAGGCGTATTCCTTCGTGTTTATCTCAAGACATTCCAAGCAATGTGATGAATCGGATCTTCTTGAGTTGCGTTGCTTATGGGGTTGCTTTCTGATTTCCAGGGACTTGAACTATGGTCTTGGCCGGGCCACTGATCGTTTTGGGGTTGAGATATATCTACCAAACTTTGTTGCTTGTCAATTCAGATTTTTTCATAGTTGTCCAAACTTGTTCAAGATGTCATACAACCGATATTCATCTTGGAGAAGTAAGTTCACTGCTCCCGAACAATGTGAAAAACTATTGAAAGACAGTAACTCAAGTTGCACTACTACTTTCAAATTCCCCTGAAACCTCGATAATTCTACTTCAAAACTAGTCCTCATTTTGATGAGTTGTGGAGGTATTATACAAGAGGAGTCTTCAAACTTAACTTGGATGATACAAACTCCTTAGCTCTGTGTGGTCTTCCCTCCCTGAATACGACAAAAGGCGGCAAGCGCGCTCCAACCAAACGATCAAGAAAAGAAGATGATTCAACACCTTCAGGTTTGTCATCATTCTTTTTGCATGATATGACTAAGTAAATATTGACCAGTCACATTGTGAAACATTCCTATTATCTTTGATAATGTAGGTGACATCTCAAAGAAGTGCCGCACCAGACTTTCTAGAGAAGAGCAGTCAAAGGCTAACACGTTAGCGGGGTTAGAGCATACGGGCGAAAACAGCTGTGATGTTGTGACAGACATGGTAGCAATGTTTAAGAGAAGTTCTGGGGCCTCTCGAATTAGCCAAGCTGACGCCCATAAAGAGAATGTAGAGGATAGGTCAGTCAATAAGAAAGCGTCTGTTGACAAATATGACTCCCACGTTGTTGATGATACCGCGTCGGGAGACAACTCGGCTGAATCGAGCGAGGTATCCTCTGTGCTAAACTGAAAGGTAACCACTCACTTGATGATTGACTGTACTGATTTTCTTATCTTACACCAGTAGGATGATAATGTTTATAAACTACCTGGTGCAACATGGCATGACCCCTGTTTTGTGGCATCCAACATAGACATGAGTTTGTTCATTCCTTCCCTTAGCATTGTTGTACATGCCTTCATATTCACACGATTCATATGATTGCAAATAGTTTTGAGTGAGCTTGATGACATGTTGCCTACCGAATCCGCGGCCCAGCCTACTCTGGGGTTAGGCTTCTTGGAAGATGCTGGCCCTTGTGAAATCCACCTCTATGACCAGATACATAACGTTCGGATGGTTTTTTTTTCAACTTATGCACTATCTAGCGATAAGTATCTTACCCATGTTTATATTCAAGTCAATCTAGGTGCGGCCATCACTTGCCAGGATAAGTCACAACCAATGTTCACTTGCACCAAGATTTGTTCCCCACCCAAACCTCTAACATCCTTGAGGGCAAAGAACAACTCTAACAAGGTGTCATCAGTCATCGTCTTGGTTAGTTGATTCCCTTGGGACTTAGCCAATTATCTTGATCTTCTCCCTTTGTGTGATTATGTAGGTATTTGACAATTTCTTCTACTTTTGGTCATAGGATACTCCAAAAGACACATCTTTAGGAATGGCCCATGACCTTCTTCAACTTCTGGAATATGAGAAAGAATGTTTGCCTGATAATGGTTTTGATGTTAATGACATCAAGTCTGCGTGGGAGGAGGTTGAACGATTTCTTTCTTTGGACGAGGATTTTGTTGATGAGACAAACTTTTTGGCATTCAATATGGGGATGGAGAAATTGATCTCATCCAATCAACTTTCTGGTTCGAATGCTTCGTCAGTTGGGTAACACTTGGTTGTCGTTCAACATAGCATGCCGTCCATGCTCATTGCGCAAAATAAGATCAAGGCTAGTAGACTTGTAAAAGAAGACAATGAAAGGACAAATGTTCAATTGAAGACAATGACCGACACGCTAACCCGGTGTCAGTAGAGAGAAGGCGAGTTGCAAAAACAGTTGGCTGTTGCTACGCAAGAGACAACTGAAGCTGATTCCATCCTTCAAGACATTGTTGCTCGACATATGGGTGACGACCTTCGGGTGAAATTGGTCGTTGCCAAGGATTACGATCGCAATTCATCCAAATGAAACTTGAGCATCACCAAAGGGAAAACTGACTTGATAACTTTGAGGACGTCGGTAGGAACGTGCCTTCTTCCCGAGTACAACAAGATTACTTTGCTATGGCCTAGTCATATTTTTCATTAGAATTGTACTTTGAATTGTGAGCCATAAGCAACATTTTTTCAGTAGGTAAGTTTCATTTACCAACTATATTGTAATCGGCTAGGAGGCCAAAACTTGTTGCTCATGTATGTCTATGGTTGTTCCCTTATTTAGATGCGATTGTCTTGTACTTGATCGAATCATTATGTTCGTTAGCAAACCATTGTGTCCAGGCGATCGTTTGCAACTTGGCCTCATAGTTGAGCAACATATCAAAATGTCGGCCATGCAAAACTAGAGTCAGCCGAGTGGAGGAAAATAAAGAGTTGGCCAGGTAAAACTGGATCTGCCCATGCAAAATGTCGCCCATGTAAAAATGTCGCCCATGCAAAAAGTCGCCCATGTATAAAGTCGCATATGAAAAATGTCGCCCATGCAAATGTCGCTCATGCAAATGTCGCCCATGCAAAATGTCGCTCATGCAACAAATGTCATTAATGCACAAAGTCGCCCATGCAAAATGTCGCTCATGCATAAAGTCGCCCATGCTATAAAGGTTACTCATGCAAAAAACTCGCCCATGCATAAAGTCGCTCATGCAAAATTTTGTCTATGCAACAAATGTCGCCCATGCACAAAGCCGCCCATGCAAAATGTCGCCCATGCATAAAGGTCGCCCATGCAAAAATGTCGCCCATTAAAAAATAGTCGCACATGCACAAAATCGTCCATGCAAAAAGGTCACCCATGCAAACCTGTCGTCCATACACAAAGTCACCATGCAAAAAGTCACCCATGCAAAAAAGGTCACTCATGCAAACATGTCGTTCATGCACAAAGTTGACCATGCAAAAGGTCACCCATGCACAAGATCGCTCATGCAAAAGGTCGCCCATGCAAAATGAATCGGCCGAGCAAAATGAACTCACCTAAGCCAAACAAGTCGACCGAGCAAAATAGGTCGGCCAAGTAAAATGAGTTGGCTGAGTACATCGTCCAATACTAAGTTGGTCGCACAAAATAGCCAAACATCAAAGAGTCATGGAAGTACAAAAGTTGGCTGAATAATGAAAGTCAACTGACACGGCATTTACGGGTAAGATCAAAGTTATGTTTAATGACACATAGAGGAATAAACGATGAAGTTATCACTTTTATAATGATGTACAATTGATCAGCCGAATTTACAAAATTGTCATTCGGCCGCTGAAACAACTTAGCCTAATACAAACCCGACTAACGACGTCAGTCAAAAGACTCTTAGTCCCTTATCTCCCATGTGGTTGGATAGTACTTCTTGAGAAATTGGTCATTTATAGGTATTTTATGTAGCTCACTCTTGGTCTTTCAACTGATATGCACATTTGCCCATAATCTGATGAATGATGTATGGACATTTCCACCTTGGTGACCACTTTCTGAATCGTCTATCTTTGTTCCCTATAAATAGAATCGCTTTCCACACCAAATCACCTTCGGCAAATGACCATCCTCTTGAGAATGTTGATGATTATCTTGTTACTTACTTCAGCTTGACCGTTTGCTTAAGCATAGTACGGTGTGGAGTGTGTTAATTTGATGATCAACTTTTCGGTCATATCATGCATGGCTTCGACTATGAACACTGATCCTCGATCAGCTGTTACGGTCTCTGGAATCTCAAACCTATGTATGATGTACTCCTTTATAAGCAAGATCACTGTTGCACTTGTAATTGTAACATATGTCTTTGCTTCAACCCACTTGGTAAAGTAATCCATTGCGACTAGGATCCAAACATGTTGCTTCGAAGATGGTGGTCTAGTAGTTTCGATGATGTCCATTACCCAGCCTCTAAATGGCCAAGGTTTAACGATTGGGTGAAGGATGTCCGCTGACACTCTTTGCACTGGGTCATGAATTTGACATTTCTTATAACTCTTGGCAAACTCAATGTAATCTTTTAAAATTGTTGGCCAATAAAATCCATGTCTTCTTATCAGCCATCTCATTTTGACTCCGTCTTGATGAGCCCCGCATATTCCCTCATGAACATCATGCATGACTTCCAAAGTCTCTTGCCCCCCTATACAAAGGAGTAGTATGTCATCCAATCCCTTGCGATATACTGCTTCTTTGTATATGATGAAATTCCTCGCAAGATATCGAATCTTTCAATCATGTTGTGCTTCTGGATTATTGAGAAATTTGACAATCGGGTATCGCCAATCGTCATGTTCAAAGTCAATAGAGAAAATATCGTCGAGCACTCCTCTGTCCTCTAGAGCGAGGAGGACCCATCTTTCAATTCTAACAATCCTACTATCTTTATGGTCCGGAATGTGAATCCTTGACTAGACTTGGGCCATCTCATTAGCTTTAGAGTTGGCCGACCTAGGAAGATGAGCAAAAGATATTCGATCAAATGTGTCTGCTAATTGGTCGGCCAACAACACCCAGCTTGTGCACTTGTAGTTTTTATTCATTTGGTTGATCACTAGTTGGGAGTTACCATAAACCAACACTCTTTTAGTACCCATCTCTAGGAGAAGCTTGAGTCCAATGATAAGCGCCTCATACTCGGCTTGGTTATTTGTATATTGAAAATCTAATTGAAATGAAAACTGAAACTTCTGGCCTTCGGGTGTCTCTACAACAACCCCAATGCATGCCGCAAACTAAGTGCTCGACCCGTCAAAAAACATAGTTCAATGGTAGTTTATCATCGACGCTGTATAAATCGCCCCGATATCAAAATCTTCAGCTCCATCGATATCTGTGGATGGGTGGTGGGCAAGAAAGTAGGCCAAAGATTTTCCCTTGACCACCTTTTGTGGCACATATTGGAATGTAAACTCTGATAACGTCATTGTCCATTTTCCTATTCGGGCTGGATGATTGGGCGAGTAAGCATGTATTTGATCAAATCGGTTTTTGATATAACTGGGACAACTAACGATAACATGTAATGTCGAAGCTTGGTTGCCGAAAAGAATAGAGTCCGGCATAATTTCTCAATTGGTGAATAACGAATCTCCACTTCAGTCAGAACCCGACTCAAATAATGGACGGCACATTCTTTACCTTTCTTATTGTCTTGTGCAAGTAAACTTCCGATGGAATTGTCCAAGGCTGAAAGGTACGACCTCGTATAGGGGGAACTAGCACAGGGGGATTGGACAAATATCTCTTGAACTCATCAAAAGTTTTCTGATGCTCATCTTTCCACACAAAGTCGGCTTTACTTTTGAGCCTAAGAAGTACTGAAAATGGTTGAATCTTCCCATCAGAGTTAGAGATGAACTGTCTCAGAAAATTAACCTTTCCTAGGAAAGATTGGGGCTATTTCTTGTTGGTTTGCGGAGATGCTTCTCTAATGGCTCTTGTTTTGGCCTCGTCCACTTCAATACCCTTTTGATGGACCACAAAGCCCAAGAACTTCCCATCCAACACACCAAAGTCACACTTCAATGGATTCATCTTGAGCTTGTGAGCTCTAATTCATTCAAATTTTTGTCGAAGGTCGGCTATGTGATTTTGTCTTTTGGCCAATTTCACAACAACGTCATCAATGTACACTTCCACAATTCAGCCAATAAGGTCATGAAAAATCATATTCATGGCACGTTGGTATGTTGCTCTAGCATTCATGAGGCCAAAATGCATGACCAACAATTCGAATATACCAATTGACCCGGGACAACAAAAAGCCATTTTATGAACGTCTTCCTCAGCTATAAATATTTGGTTATACCCAACATATCCATCCATGAAGGAAAGGATCTCATGTCTAGCTACTCCATCGACAAGTTGGTCAGCCATGGGCATAGGATATTTGTCCTTTGGAGTTTCTAAATTCAGGTTTCGAAAGTCGACACATATGCCTAGCTTTCCATTTTTCTTTATGACGGGCACAATGTTAGATAACCATTCAGTATAGTGGGTCGTTCGAATGAAACTGGCATTTAAAAATCGTTCTATTTCTTCTTTAATTTCTAGTAAGTCTGTGGCGTTAGACCACTGAGGTGGTTGTCCATAAGGCGTACAAGCTAGATCTAAATTTAATCTATGCTAAACTACATTTCTATCCAAACCTGGCATCTCATGATAACTCTAAGCAAAGCAGTCTTGAAACTCTGTCAGCAAAGCTATTAGTTCTTGCTTCAGTGTTTGGGATAAGAGCTTGTTGATCATGACCATCTGTCGTTCGTCAGTTATTCCCAGGTTTAATTCTTCCATCAGGTCAATTGCTTTAAACAAGTCTTTCGACAACTCGGCTGGTGTAAGGCCGATGTCAACGAACTCTGGTTGCTCATCTTGCTTTCCTTCTGTAATAAAATCTAACAAATTCATGGCCAAAACACTTACAATAGAGTTTTCGGCCCAATAGGCCAGCAATCTCTTCGAATTCGATTCGACTGCGGCCTCTCGCTCGTCAATCTCTTGGTTGCTATCCATGGATGATTGGTTCGAACAAGTCCACCAACAATGGCCACCCCGAGTCCTCAGGGACGTCTTCGGGGCCGAGAACATCCAACATCATTATAATAATATTGGGCCTTATCCGCATTGGCCGATGCTTTCAAGGGTGCAACATCGGCCTCTACCACTTCGACTGTATCACTATTCCAAATTATAAGAAGTTGATGTAATGATGATGGGATGCACATACTCTGGTGGATCCAATCTTGGCTCAAAATGGCATTTTAGCATGGTTTCGAATTGATCATAAAAAAACAAGTCATCATGTTTTTATTTCCAACTGTGACTTCAATCGGTAGAATCCCATGAATCTGCTTCTTTTCGCCCAAAAATTTACTGATTGCCAAGGCTGATGATAGTATGTCTCGGTCAGATTTCTTCAATTTCTCTACAATCGACCAG
Source organism: Geum urbanum (assembly GCA_946800695.1). NCBI lineage: Eukaryota > Viridiplantae > Streptophyta > Magnoliopsida > Rosales > Rosaceae > Geum > Geum urbanum. The sequence continues at coordinate 39,730,173 of OX327007.1, read as the reverse complement.
GGTCTAACGTTGACGGCTGATCCTCCATCTACCAAAATCTTAGAAATCGGATATCCCTCTAACCGAGTCATGATGTATAATGGCTATGTTTGGACATAGCCACAGTTGGTTTGTCAAAACAAGCTTTAGCCGCCTTTGTGACTTAAACCTGATGAACGCTCTCTTCTGGAACATCGCCTTCCATCATGCTTATTTGCCTTGGTTGAGATTGGAATTCAGTTGAGAGGATATAAGTCATATTGACAGTTGATAACCTCGATCTTGTTTTCTTTCCAAATGACCAAGAATTGGTGTAATGAGAATGAGACGCACATGTTCTGATGGATCCAATCACGACCAAGGAGAGCCTTGTGAGGAGTATCCACCATAAAGAAACATGTTGTTATATGATAGCTCCCAACACTAGTTTCAATAGGAAGAACACCTTTCACTTGAGAGTTTGTCCCGGTATAGTCGAACAAATCTACATCAAAAGAGACAAAGTCTTGTGTGGTCTTCTAAAGTTGAGCCAAGACCAAAGGAGAAATGATGTTAATATTCGAACCTCTATTGACTAACACCGGTGAGATCTCATACCCTTCTAACATGGCATTGATGTATAAAGTGTTGCGTGACCCAGTCATATACTCGTTGGGTTTGCTGAAATAAACTCTCGTGGTTCTCTTGTCACTTGCAACTTGACCCACAAGACTCCGACAACTCGGGTGGGTACTGATCATGTTGATCATGAGATCATCATAAGCTGGGGCACAAACTGATGTATCGCTGGCTTGTCCTGGATGATTTTGCTCGGCCGAAATGAAATCAGCCATGCTAGTATCGTCATCTTGGTTGTGTTCTGGATAATCGTCCTGGTATTCCTAGCTTGTCAAATTGGTCATCATTCTGATCACCATCACTGTAATCCACATCTTCATCGAGGTATGTGTTGTTAACAAATCTTGGTGGCCACCTTGGCCGTCGTCATCTTCCCCACCATCGTCTCGTTAGTTTCCTCGACTATCTTGATCGAGGTTTGGAGTGACTACTTCGTTTGTCTGATTATTTCGGTCGTCAGGGTCGTTATCATTGTTGTCATTGTCATTAGATTGATCATCTTCTGAGGACTCGACAAATCAATTCTCTCTATGTCGTCTTTCATCACGAGCTAGATCATTAAATCGAGTTACCAAACCTTTTTCAAGTGGAGTTAACTCATAAGTTTCGGTGGCAGAGACGACTTTATGATACTTCCTTAGAAACCTCAGATCTTTGAAAGATAGCGGGAGGTCGTCCGTGTTAACCCGAAGCTCGACACATTCATTTGCAGCTTGATTTAACACCTTTGGGCTTGGACTAGCATCTAAGTCCAAAAAATTTAAGACTTTGGAGGGGTGATCCTCGATCAACTTTAAGATGTCGGCGTCATTATCCCTTGGTCCGTAGATAGCCAAGGTTGAGTGAGTTAGGTGATATTTCTTGAGCCTATCGAGCCCCTTTACTGAGAATGGTGGCATCAATATGCACTTCGACAAGGACATTATCCTTATTAGTTTCCTGAAGTGGGGGTTTGTTGAGTGCATTACGTCTTCCATTCAACTTCTTTATTTCTCATTCGAACTCGTTGGCCAACCTTCGCTCCTCTATCGTCAAACTGAAAACATCCTCAATTGGATGCTCCTTGAAGTACTTTCTTAGAAATGTTAGGTCATCCTTTGAGATTGGAAGGTTTTCAAAGTTGTCCGGGTAATATGGCTCATGATATCTCTGATACTTAGCTCCCGTCTCTCTGGTCACGCTAGGTAACATCAGGTCGTATGGCGCATTTTGCCCAACGCGTATTTCCTCCAATTAGAATATTTGGTCATTTATTATATTAAACCATAAAACACTATGGCTGAATGCCACGGATGGTAGTCTCTTATGGTAACCAAACCTTCCTTTGTAAATGGAGGATCACGTTTTCTGTCAACGATGATTAAGGGTGGAGGACTTAGCTTTCTAAATTTGGCCTTCAAAATCTTGGATGTGCTCGTGTCTACTTCCATATCCTTGATCTTCTGGTCTTTAAACCCAACCTTGCCATCAAGTGACGTATCTTTGGATGGCCTAGTCATTCTATAACTTGTATCTAAGTCATCATACCTTGAGTGACCTGAGGGTTTGACATCAGAAGGTCGGTCAAGCTTTGCTTTCTTTGCACTCTGGATTTCCTTTTGAAATCTTCATTTTTGCGTCTTGGACAAAATATCTACTGATTGATCATGATGGTTTTGACTATACCATCTATTATCACGGACGATTGGTGGCTTGTAAGTTTTTGGTCGAACAGGGTTGCCGTGGTGGTCATAACTGTCTCGATTACTACTTTCTCCTTGCCGATAGCCCTATGCCCTTAACTTATGTCGGCCGTGATATTCCTCATCGTAAAATGGCCTATCAAAGTTTACTCTACTTCTCACGGGCTCTCTCGTCATAGCTTTGGGGTCTGCTTTGTCAAGCCGGTGGAAAGTCCCCTTGGCCATATTTCTTGGGCTGAGAGAACCTGGCTTCATTGAGAAATCTAGGCTATGAGATGACTGCCTTTTCCATGATCCTGATCTATAGTTACTACATGAGTAGTCTTTCTTGTCATATCATGGCTCTTGCTCGGCCAAGTTGGCCGAGTGAGACTCATTCCTCCTTCCATCTGGACGATCATAAGGACTTATGATTTCCCTTCGGTTGGCTGCATTGACCGGCCTCCAAACCTTTTTTTCATCTTTGTGGGCCATGTTGTTCTTCGAAGAACCTCGATCTATTGTTTGGAATGCGTGTGCAACCCCTTTTCCAGCCTTGGGACATGCCCCATTGTGCTTTGACATACCTTGGTCGGCCGGCTCGACTGACTGACTTGGCCAACTGTGACTTTTCTTTCATATTTTTTGGCTGCTTGAGCTTCAAAATGCCTTCAAGTACCACTTCACCTTGACAATGCGGGCATGTTACCGCCACTCTGAGCGATTCCAACTTGAGACTTCCAATGGTGATCTTGGCTGCCTTGGGTATGGCCGACTCACTCTTGCTACCCTTACGCGGGTCCTTTTCCTCTGATAATCTCACATGCACCATGTGGAACTGGGTTTCAGAGAAAGGATTCACGTCCACCTTCATTGCGGACTTTAGTTTTTGGAAACTTGAGCGTGCTGGTGTCAATAAGATCCTGTATCATATCACGAAAAACAACACAATTATTAGTTGCATGCTTCCACGAGTTATGATACTTATAATAAGATTTGCCTTTTGCATCTTCGGCCTTGGGAAGCACATGGCTGGAGGGAAGCTTAATCATATTGTCGGCTAAAAGTTTATCAAAGATCAAATCGGCCTTGGTTATATTGAAAGTGTAGGTGCGTGTATTAGTCTTTGTTGTGCTCGTGCTTTGGTTTTGTGTTGGTTTAGTTTGTTTTGGGTCAACTTTTTCCAAAGCTTTGCATACCCGAGATTGCTTGACGACCAACTCGGCTAGATCCACCTCTACTGGGTCTTCATCCTCCAAAATATTTGAGGTATCATCCGCATTAACGGCCCAATTTTTAAGTATGTACCTTTAGAAGCGATACATCTTTGTGCTTCTTCCTTCAATATGTTATCATATCGATCGATCCTGGTTTCGAGTTCAAACAAGTCGCTAAACACCACTCCTTCGAAATATTCTCTGAACTTGAAGGTCAGGCCAGCAACTGTTATATACACAAACTCTGACTCGGGTAAATGGATTCTACATCTCGCCTTGGTAGACTTGAACTGAGTCAAATATTCTTGAGGTGTCTCGTGACTCATTTGAGAAATCTTAACAAGATCCGCCAGATGAATGTCTTGTTGAGCTTGATAATAGTTATCATGAAAGGCTCACTTCATTTCTCTCCAACTATGGATTGAGTTTAGCGGGAGATTTACAAACCACGAAAAAGCCAGACCCGTTAGGGAGTAGATGAATAACCTCAGCTTATGGTCGTCAAAACTCGCCTCACCACACTGGGCTGTAAATCGGCCAATATGCTCTATAGTGGACTGATATGCATCCCCAGAGAACAAGATGAAGGATGGAATATGATATCCCACCGGATACGAAACTTGGTCAATGTGTGCCGGATATGGCTTTGCCTAGACCGGTCTTTCTGCTCGCCTTGTCAATGCTCCCATAAGATCTTCGACCACGGCTTGAAATTTATTAAGTCGAATGGGACGGTCAAGCTCTCCTCCATTGTGATTGTGATGTGGTACTTGACTTATATTATTGTTCGAGAATGGAAGACCGTTTCCAAATTTGTTTTGTTGATTCACCAAACCTCCTTGATTATTAGGTTGATGGTAAATCCCTACATTCTGGTTGAATTGATTCGATTGCTGCATATACCTCTGTTGATCGAATCTCATCTCCACGGGCATACCATATTGCTGATGTTGAATCCTTTGTAGTGGTTGATGATTCTAGGTTAATGGTAACTAAAGGTTCTAGGGTTGCATACCTCAACCATGTTGGTTGTTACTCAGCTTGTTCGGAAGTGCATGAGGTTGGCCATTTACATGGTTGACCAATGTTGGGGCCGGCACTTATGGTGGTTGTGCTGCGTTAGACTGAGCGTTGTTCGCCCCCAACTGCTCATAAATGAGCGTCAACTTGTTGTTCATAATGCCAATGTTATTGCTCATATATCTCCAATCCTATTGTTGGTGTTTGTGGCCAATTGGTTCAAATTTTACAAACCAACATTCATGTCTTCCAATCGTCATTTGAGTCTGTTGAATCGTCCGCGTCGATTCGTTGGCTATCATTTAAGCAAAACCCTCGGTCTAGAAACCTTGATTCATATGAAAAAAGTCTTTGAACCTATTCTTTCTGTTGGCAAGAGTAAAGTCATCTCCCGTGACCCGATCTCGGTTGGACGTATCGTATTGATCTGATGATATCGCGCCAACCATCTCCCTTAGAGATGCTCTAGATGTATTAAATCTTCAACTAGGGGTTATAGTTGAAGCACTCATGGTGCTCCCTGTAGCCGAGGTTGAGTTGACCGAAGTGCTCGAGTGTAGCGAGTTGCCTGTTGCTCCGACTAAATTCATGATCGTCTCGGTGTTGGTAAATCTTCTCTTTGGGAAATTTGCCGACGTATAGTCTGTTTGTCGGCACTTGAGACAAGTTTCTCCTCTGTATACCGAATATTCGTTCGGTTGCATTCACCGAATATGCCTTAGTAGAGGGTCTCATTGGGCGTGCCAAAATATGTTTGCTCAAAAATTGCCACGGCCAAGATCACGATGGCCGATAGACTTCTGGTTCAAAGTGTCCTTCTGACTGACATAGGGCATGCCAACTCATGGCCTACTGCCAAGCGACGTTTTGATATATTGCGATGGATCTGACTCTTCAAATAACTGATGGCCGAGGAAGGAACCTTCTCGATCATTGGTTCAAATGCCTTTGTACGAAAAGACTTGACCAAGACACTAATCTTGGTTCTCGATCACATCCAAGCTCTGAGCGAACTCAAAAGTGCACGTGACCAATGAGAAATCAACTGGGTTGATGTACTCACAAACCATGGTGAAGGTGTAGGTGAAATGGATTCAGTCGTCAAATCTTTGTGAGGTGATGTGTGTGTGAATGGCAAATCGCATCGACCCAATCTGGACTGGTCAAAAGGGATCGATAAGGGTGAAATCTAAGTTAACAAACTACTCCTAGGTACAAGGAATTGAAGTGCAAGAACTAAAGAACATGAAATAAATTAAAAGAAAGTAAAGAACAAGAATGTAAATAGCGAGAAGTTAATCTATATTATCAAAGTAAAGGATGAACAAGGTAAAGTGCCTAAGAATACAAAAGATAGAAAAATTTGTATATAAGTTTGTGTGTTTGGTGCAGGACCCTTTACAATGTGCTATAAAATTTTCTATATATACAACTTGTAAAAAATCCTAGGTTGGCTAACTCGTTCGTCTAGCCAACGAATCCTAATAGGACTCGAATTTCTTGATTTCAGTCGAGTGAAACATTCCATATCTCGAACACCACCTTGATAGATTTCTTTTCAGACTCAGTCACTCTTGACTGATGACACCCATCAATTAAAACTTGATCCGGCCAATCACTATAATCTTTGCATTAAAAGCATTCCTTATCAATGGGCTCGAATCCAACTTATCCTCGGTCGAAGCCCAGAAAGTCATCCAACCAACCCGCATTCAAGCTTGACCCATTTCTCGTCGCCCAACACTTGTGCGTCGACCATCTGGATCAACATGCTCGAGCATTAAACTCTTAGTTCTTTGGGTTTGACATCTCACTTGACCTGTATGATAGAATGTTACCTTTGTAGACCACCAAACGCACAGTCACCACGGGTGACATGACCCAACGTCGGTCACCAATACTCATCAATCAAGGTATTTCATTTTATTGTTGGTAGATATAAAATACATTAGCCGACGACACATCTGGTACTCATAAAATCAGGCACAAACAGCCTCAGAGTCAATGACGATATCAGTAAACAAGGAAATCTCACAAAGTTAAACAAATGCTAGCAATATTATGGATGGTTCTTCAAAGTTCGTTGATGATGCATTTACGACGATGAAGTGGAACCTTGCTTAGTTGTGGATTATCAACGTAGAGCAAATTGGCCAATATGGAAAGTTGCAATCTACGCTGAACTAGACTATTACAAATGGCATGTTTTCGGTATGGTAGTGTTATAACCACCAAATGGTAAGTTGGTTAATTAGACTCAAATGAGTCTTTGTTTAGAAGCCCAATGAGAAGAAATTATAGCGCAAGAATTTTCTCAATGCCCTAGTATTGATTATGAGGAGGTGTATTCTCTGGTTATGGACATCGTTACTTTTTGCTACCTTATCAGTTTGTTAGTGTCCGAAAAATTGAGTATGTAGCTAATGGATGTGGTTACAGAATATCTCTATGGAGATTTTGATTCAGAGATATATATGAGAGTGTCAGTTAGCATGGTTATACCCAATTCAAGTAACTTCAAACCACGAAGTGCTCATGTGTTGAAATTGAGATGTTCACTATTCTAAGTAACTACTTAATTGGAAAGAGATGTAAGAATGATAAGTTATTTCCATGCATGTTCATTAGATGAACAAGTTATTTAAGATGATAGACCTTGGTAGGACTCGATTTTGTCTTGGTGTTAGACATGGAACATCGAGTTGGTTGAATTCTTAGTCACTAGCCTGCTTATGTCTAAATCAGGCAATGGACAAAGTACACACTCTTAGCACACTAATGGTTATTTGCAGTCTGGAACCCAAAAGGATCAATTTCATCTGGAAAGATGATGGTGAGGAACTTTTGGGAGCTGAGATTCCATATCTTAGTGCGGTTGGAGCTAGGTTAAATTTAGCTCAGTGCACACATCCAGACATTGCCTTCGCGGTCTGCGCCTACGTAAAGTCATTGGAATGGTTTAATGCACATCTTCAGATACTTGAAGTGATTCATTGACTTGGGTATATTATTTTCCTACAAAGCATACAGAGAGAAACTTGAAATTTCAAAAAAAAAATGGTTGAAACGCAGCCTACAAATTTTGGGATTTTTTTACCTGTCGAGAAAAATATTCGACCTGTCGAAGGTTGTTCCGGTTGCATGCACTTTTTATTCAATTCAGTGCAGTCCCATACTCAGAGACACCTTATGATGTCTTCATTTATTTTGTTGATGATGGGTATCTCTCTGACCCATATAAAGGATGTTCCCACACTGTTTATGTATTCACCATAGGAACATGGCGATTCTTGAAGATCAGCAAAGTAAACCATTATTGCTACTACCTCGAATGATTCTGAGATTATAGCTTTGCATGAAGAGGTTAAATGGTGTGTGTGGTTTAGGACAGTAATACACCATATTCGAGGGTTTAACGGATTTCCATCTACAACAACAACACCAACTTGTATCTTTGAGGATAATGCGGCTTGCATTGAACAAATGAAGTTGGGTTACATTAAGGGTGGTCATACTAAAGAAATTTTGCCGAAGTACTCCTATAATCAGCAAAAACAACAGTTATTGATTATCTGTGTGAACCAGATTGGTTTGGTGGATAATGTTGTAGACTTGTTTACTAAGTTCTTAGCCAAATCTACATTTGTAAAAGCGTGTGAGACGCATTGATATGCGAAGATTATCTGAACTCCAAGATTGAGTTGCTGATCAGGGGAAGTTCATTTCTTAGACATCAGGTGGAGTCTACATCACATGTAGTCATTTTTGTAGTTGATGTGTTGTACACTTTTACCCTTAGACCAAGCTTTTATTTTTACCCAAGATATTTTTGTTTGTTTGACAAGATTTTTAGTGAGGCAATAAATTATGCATCATTTATTAGGACCGCGACACAAGAGCGAGTGTTTAAGAAAATTATACTCTTGGTATCTAGACGTGTGTCTTGTCCTAATAAGCTTAAAAATAAAGATTCTCTCAATCCCTAACTTACCGGTAATACATAAATAAATGCCATCTATCAATGAATAAATGGCAGTTTCAGATCTATCACTTGCATATATATGTGTGTGTATATATATATTTCTCCTTCAACATATATAACAAATTAGATGAAAAGTTCAAATTAGTTATGAATCTTCCTTGTCCAAAATGTACAATAACAGAAAATAAACTTCCTCACCCTCGTTTTGATTGACTCTATGACCCTTGAGAGTCTAAAATTGATGCACTGATTCTAGTAGAAGTGGCCGCGGGAAGAATCATAGATAGAATAATTGGAAGTGTCCTCCACGAGGCAAGCTTAAAATTAATATTGATGGAGTGTTTCAAGCGAGTGGTTGCTGTAGAGGGATTGGTGTGGTAGCGAGAGATGCAGAGGGTAGTTGCATAACAAGTTTGGCATGGTATTTGCCTCATGATAGTTCTACGAGGCATGTAGAAGCAGAGATGTTATGTGCTGGAGTTATGTAGGCTATCTCTCATGGTTGGCGAGATGTGGAGATTGAGAGTGATTGTATGGGGATGGTATCGGGTTCTCACTCAGTGACGGATGATCTTTTAGAGGTTAGATGTATTATAGAGGATTGCAAGGCATGTTTGGTGTCTTTTGATATTCTTGTGGTATGTCATGTACCTCGTAAAGCAAACGGTGTTGCTCATAGATTAGCACATCTTACTAGTAACAATAATATTTATCATGAATTGTAGTTAGATGAGACACGTGTGATTTACAATTCTTCATCAATGTAATATGACGTGGGGATGAGCTCCTAACATGACACTTGATTTAGATATTAAACCCCTTAAACAAAAAAATTGATGCACCGCCTCTTAACATGAAACTTGGCCAGATACATCCCTTTAAACCCCTTGACATGTGGGGAGCAGGATCCTAATTTTCATGAGGGAGGTTTTGCAGTTTGGACCGTCTTACTCTTAGTGAAGTCTTGACCTATTAATTTAGGGCCCGAAATGGCCCGAAATGAGCACCATTTGTCTCTTTAGCTAGTGAACCAATATCATCTACAGAGGACCATCAATCGTATAGTTGCATCCAACGATCAGCCTTACTCCATTGCTGAACCAGAGGTCGGAGCCGTTCTACTAGATGGTCACCAGGCATTTTACCATGGAACATCATGTACCTCGGGTCCAAGGTCAGGAGTGCCCTGACATCTCTCAGCGTTCCCTCAAAATCCTCCATGTATTTTTGCATTAAATACAAATACAAGGACATTCAATATAATTTATAAAAAGTAGGGTTCCAATTTCACCAAGTTTTATTTGTACCATTACTTCACTGGTCAGAAGGCAGTTCAAGGACGTGCTAACTATAGTGAGTATACTCCATGAATAGCAATACTACAGTCTACTTTTAACAATTCATAACTCTTCAACCACTTGCTTACTTTCATATAAAAAAAAACCACTTGATTACTTGCATGATTTGCATCCCTTGTTTCATTGGATGGCACCTTCCATTTCTCTATGTAAAGTACGAAAATTATGATTATGATACCCAGAACTAATCTTTCTTTAGAAGCGTAACTTTCCCTATTACTCTTACTCAGTTACTCTTACTCTTTCTTTTACTTGGTTTGTTTCGAGATGGAATCATATCCATCAAAAATCTCTCTTTTTTGAAAGGAAAAAAGTCATCCACAGGCTCTAAATTTTCGTCGTGGTATCAAAATGATTGCCGGATTTTAAAAATTATCAAAGTAATGCCCAAACTTTTGAAACTATATGTTATGACCCGGAACAAGAATACACTATAATTGGGAACTTTCCTATAATCCTTAATTAGTTGTTAATTAGTCGCATCGTTAACGACTTTTTCATTGGCTGAGAATTTGACATGACATTCTTCACGGGAATTGTAGAGTATTTTATTTCGAATTCGTCAGAATTTTCGGGGAATTTTTCGGATATGCAAGATATTATTATTATGTTTTTCGGAAGTTTTTGTTTTCAGATAAGTGTCGCGATGTTTATCGGAACTAATCATAATGGAATTTCGAAAAGAAACTCATTTTTTATCGGTTAATTATCAGCCGTACAATCATGATAAAGTCGAATAATAGTTGTTAATCATTTGAGGAGCTTTCCCCTATAAATATCGAGTTTCCCAAAATAGCGGAACTACCCGATTTAGAAAGTCAGAATTTTGTACTATTGACCCGACCCGCATTCGACCCAAATCGTGACCCGCCGGAAAAACGGTCGTCCGACCACCATTTCCAGTGCTCATGGTATGGAAATTCATCATCAATGTTGTGATTATGTTTATGGGGAGAGTTTGAGGATTTGATGAGGTTTGACGGTGCTTTGGAACCGGGTTGTTTAACCAGTGGGGTGTCGCCATCATTGGTGATGCTTCGACTAGTATCAGTGACGGTGGAGTGGAGTTTTTTGTCGTATGGACCACGGGGAGTCATTTGGGACAGGTTTCGAGGGCTACAGTGGAGCGTGGCCGGTGTTTTGACGCCGGAAAGAATTTTTCTGGAGATGTGTTCCACCGGCTTTTGGCCTCAATTTCGGCCAAACGCGCTGGAATTGGAGGAAGCCATAAGTATGAAAATGAATGGGCTTGAGGAGATCTAGAGTTTGGTGGGTCGAACGCTCCAATTGGTGCATGTTCGCTGGGAGGCGCATGGGACTCACGTGCCACCGCATGTGGTGGCGTGCGACGGCTAGGCACCACCGCCCATGGCGGAGCTTCGACAAGGATATTTTCCAATTTTGTCAACGGGTTTCTGGGATCACTTTAAGCTGATTTTGTATCGTTTTTCATGTATTGATGTCGTATACACTTTATTTCCAGGACATCGTGACCGTGACCCCAGTGAAAGTGATACATCCATATCACAGCAATAGCTACAGAGAGTGAGTGGATGCCTATTTATTTTCACAGTTGCTGCGAGTTCATGTTGATGCAGATTTACAGTCTCCTATATTTTATTACAGTCAAGTTTGGAGGTATGTTTGTGATGATTTTATTTTTAGCATCGATGCTTTGACTATCGGGTCAGATCGGATTAGGACAAACACCCTGCCAACCCAGATCACCTCGGGTTAGGACAAACACCCTAGACGATCACATCACCTTTTATTTACAGTCATGGAGATGCTTCAGGTTAGGACAAACACCCTGAGCGCCCACCTCCATATTTTATTCAATTTATTATTTTGAACTCACATGATTTCACAAAAATCAGCAGAAAGGCACAGATAGAATATTTTACTATTTTACACTGATTTTCAATTTTGTCCACTCACGCTAACGTTTTTATATTTTTATCTGCCTTTCCCTGAGCCTTTCGATTTTTCGTGCCCAGGTTGCAATGCTTCTTCTGAGCTGGATTTTGATCCCCAGAGGCTTTGAGTCTATCGGATTGTCATACCTTTCAGTAGGTTTCCTCCCACTAGCAGTGTATTTTCATATGCTTCATTCTGCACCTAGAAGTCGCTCTGAACATTAGTGTTATACATAGTTTCAGTTTTAGTTGTGAATTAGTAGTATTGTTGGATTATGAGTTTTCAGTTTCTGTAATATTGTTCCAGCATTTTAATTAATTTACTTTTCGCACATTATTGAGAAATTCGGATGGACATCGGTGGTCCACGGTATTGTTTGTGGGAAATCCAAAGTGTGATTTTCTTGCATGTTTCTGATAGTCCACTTCGTAGAGGAAATTATGTCAATTTTTTTTTTACAGAAATCCATATTTTTAGTCTTGTCATTAGGGCATGATCCTAGATTACTAGTTAATCTAGCCCAACCGGCCCGTGGATCCCTATCACCTCCAAGTATTGTGCATTGTTAATTGTTCAGAGTCTTCTAGTTGAGCCAATTTTCTTGGTCTAGTTTTGTCGGCTAATTATTTATAGTGGACTCATAGATCATTATGCCTCGACAACCAGCTCCTCAGGATGAGGCGCAGTCATTAGCCCAGCAGATGCGTGAGCTATTCATACGCACGATGCCAGCGCCACGGGAAGACCATGATGATCTTATAACTCAGACCAAGAAGGCAAGTGCTGTACCTTTTCCTGGTTCTCATGACTTGGAGGTGTGTAAGAATTGGCTTATCGAGATTGGTCTCGTTTGCAACTGTATGCGTCTTCCGCCAACTTCTGCGTAGAGGATGGAGTTAGTTATTGACCTGTTACAGCACCATGCCTATCATTGGTGGATGAGTACCAAAAGGCAAGAGGTTGCTACCTCGTGTGCCGAGATCAACGATTTATGGATGTGTCATTTTTCAGTAAGGTGGTTGAGCAAAGGAAGCATGTAGAGTTCGTGAATCTGTGGTGAGGAAATTTGTCAGCTATGGTGTATCAGAACTACTTTTATTGCCCGTTCTAATTTTGCCTTCTGTTCTGTCTGTACAGTGAGGGAGAATTGCTGGTGGTCTGAGCAAGGCTTGTGACCTTTAATTTCTTCATTTATGGCGAGCGCGCCATACACGAACTTCGATGAATGTGTTTGTGCTGCAGTTTAATGTGATATTTGACCTCAATTTGTGCGGGGTGTTATTTGACAATCTGAGGGAGGTAGACCCTGCTAGACATATTCAACGAGTAGAGGTTACAACATAGTTAGTTCCAAATTATCTTCTGGCAAGGGATTTCATACCTCAGCTCCTAGTGCCCATCATTCGAGTTATTTCTGAGATGGAGGAGGACCTGACGCCAGAGACAGGAGTTTAGAGTGAGTACTGGTGGATCTAGATTTGCATCCCCAGCACCCGTGCCCCGAGATCCTCTTTTATGTAACATTTGCCATAAATGTTGTTTTGGGCAGTGTCGGTTGGAGATTTTAGTAAGTTACCGTAGTGGTCAGATGGACCATTTTGCGAGGGATACCTCAGGCGAATTTTCAGCTTTTAGTTCTGGTGGCGACTAGGGAGTTACCTCTGGTGCTAGACTAGAGACTGTCCGGTCAGGCTCACCTTCATCGGATGACTCTATGGGAAAGTCGAGTATTTTCGGAGGTCATTCTTGGTACGTTGAATGTTTTCGACTATGTCGATTATACTTTGTTTGACCCGGAGGGTGATGTGTTCTTTTATATTGATAAGGATGGCATCCATAATCAACGTACCTATCACCTCCTATCGAATTTATGGCGAGTGAATTTATCCCTCTAGCGAGGTGATTTTAGTTGGATTGTTTTATAGAGATGGCAATGTAATGATCAGAGGTTTTAGTTTGTCTACTGATCTAATACTTCTGGATATAGTATATTTTAATTTGATCTTAAGCATGGACTTCTTGAGCTATCATCAGGAGTTGGTAGGCGGTTATCAAGAAGAGGTATTTTGGAGTACGGTGTTGCCCGAGATTTTGCTCTGTGGTGAGATAAATGTGTTACATTTGTGCTTGAGTTCTGCTGTGATGATGTTGCGCGAAGGATGTACCGCATACTTCGCACATGTGGTGACACTTCGTGTCTCTACTTTCTGTACTGATTCGATTGATGTAGTTTGTGAATATTCAGATGTTGTTCCCGATGAGTTACCAGGTCTTCCTCCTTTTCAAGAAATTGATTTTACTATCAAGCTATTACCGGGTACCAGTCCGATAGCTCAAACACCTTATCGAATGGCACCAGTTGAATTGCGAGAGTTGTAGATTCATCTTCAGGAATTAAATGATAAAGAGTTTCATCTGTCCCAGCACTTCACCATGAGGAGCCCCGGTATTGTTTGTGAAAAAGAAAGATGGATCTATGAGGCTCTGCATCGATTATCAAAAATTGAACCAGGTGACGGTGAAGAATAAATATCTTTTACCTCAGATTGATGATTTGTTTGACCAGCGTTAAGGGGCAATTGTGTTTTTCCAAGATCGATTTGCGATTTGGGTACCATCAATTGTGAATTTGAGAATCTGATGTCTTTAAGACCGCATTCTAATCCGAGTATGGACACTATGAATTCCTGGTGATGCCGTTCGGTTTGATTAATTCTCCAGCTACTTTTATGGATTTGATGAATCGTGTGTTTCGAGCATATCTTGATAAATTCGTCATTATCTTCATCGACGACATTTTGATCTATTCCAGGGACATGCAACAGCATGTGAGACATTTACATATAGTATTGAAAGCTTTAAGAGAATCTCAGCTATATGTCAAGTTCAGTAAGTGTGAGTTCTGGCTTGATAGTGTTAAATTTCTTGGCCATGTAATATCAGATGAGGGTGTCAACGTGGATCCAGACAAAGTTGAAGCGGTGTTAAACTGGAGCAAATCAGCAAACATGGCAGATATTCTAACTTTTCTGGGTTTAGCTGGTTATTATCGATGACTCGTGCAAGACTTTTTGCACATTGCGGCAACACTGACTCGACTTACAAGGAAAATAGTTTGATTTGAACGGTTTGAGTCATGCAAGGAAAGTTTCCAGACATTAAAGACGAGGTTGACCACCGCTCCAGTGTTGAACTAACCGGATGATAGTGGGGAGTTTACTGTGTATAGTGACGCTTCCAGGCTAGGCTTTGAATGCGTGCTAATGCAGTAAGGAAGAGTTGTCGCTTATCGCTCTCGAAAACTAAAGCCACATGAAGCAAACTACCCCACTCATGATTTGGAGTTGGCCGCAATTATTTTTGCGTTGAAGGTTTAGAGGCACTATCTATATGGAGCCAAGAGTCCAATTTTTATTGACCACAAGAGTCTCACCTACTTCCTCACTCAACCAGAATTAAACTTACGACAGAGAAGATAGATGGCGTTGTTGAGTGATTATGACTGCACTTTTGAGTATCACCTTGGGAAAGCTAATGTGGTAGTTGATACACTTAGCCGTAAATCTGGAGTTTCATTGTCTCATAGTCAGATGACGCCGATGCCACTATTGACTGAGTTGCGAGCTACGGGTGCTTTCCTATATATTGTAGATGATGAGCCAGAATTCTTGTTTGCTAATTTTCAGGTTTGATCAGTTCTTTTAGTCAAGTTTGAGAACTTCAGGATTGTGATCCTTCCTTAGTAAGATTGAAGGAAGGTGTGCATGGTGGTGGATCACTCGACTTTACGTTGTGCAGAGTTGGGTTGTTGTTATTTAAAGGCAGACTTTGTCTACCAGCTAATGATGAGTTGAAACGGGAGATTCTTGATGAAGCTTATTGATCAGCTTATGCTATGCATCCTGGAGGAAATATGATGTACCGAACCATGAAGCAGTATTATTGGTAGCTGAACCTAAAGCAAGAAATTGCCACCAATGTGAGTCAATGCTCCATTTTCCAACAAGTTAAAGCAGAACATCAAAAACCTTCGGGCTTACTACAGCGTTTAGAGATTCCAGTCTGGAAATGGGAGCATGTTACTATGGATTTTGTCCATAAACTTCCACGTATAGTCAAGGGGCATACCAACATTTAGGTGATTGTTGACCATTTTACAAAGACTGCACATTTCATTCTGGTCCCAAAGAAACTCTCCATGAGCAAGTTGGCTCAGTTATACATGCAGAAGATAGTGAAATTGCATGGGGTTCCAGTTTCTATCATTTCGGATCGAGATTCTCATTTCACCTTGCAGTTTTAGATAGCGTTACAGGAGGCGCTGGGTACTAGTTTGCGGTTTAGCACTGTTTTTTATCCACAAATAGATGGTCAATTAGAGAGAACTATTCAGACTCTAGAAGACATGTTGAGGTCATGTGTACTATAGTTTCTAGGAAAGTGGAATAAGTATTTGCATTTGATGGAACTCGCCTATAATAACAGTTTTCACTCAAGTATTGGGATGTCACCATACGAGGCGTTATATGGTAAAAAAATGTTATACTCCGTTATGTTGGAGTGAAGTAGGAGAAAGAAGCCTTATCGGTCCAGATATCGTGCAAGAGATGACAAACAATGTGCAGATTATTCGTGACAGATTAAAGGCGGCCCAAGATTGCCAGAAAATTTATGCTGATGAATTTGTAGTTGGTGACTGAGTGTTTCTCAAGTTATCGCCATGGAAAGGAGTTATGCGCATTGGAAGGCGCAGCAAGCTGCAGTCGCGGTACATTGGGCCGTATGAGATTATTGAGTGTATTGGAAATGTGGCCTACCATTTAGAGTTACCATTAGAGCTGGCACGTGTTTATGATGTATTTCACGTATCATTGCTGCGGAAATACATTCCTGATCCATCCCATGTTATTATACCTCAACAAATTCCTTTGCGCAAGGATTTGGTTTATATTGAGGTGCATGTCGAGATTCTTGACCGCATGGAGCAAATTCTACAAAATAAGACTATTCCTCTGGTTAAGGTATTATGGCGTAATCATGCAGTCGAAGAAAAGAAGTTAGAATTTGTAGTTGGCGACTAAGTGTTTCTCAATCTATCGCCATGGAAAGGAGTTATGCGCTTTGAAAGGCGTGGCAAGCTGCAACTGCGGTACATTAGGTCGTATGAGATTACTGAGTGTACTGGCGATGTGGCCTACTGTTTGGAGTTACCATTAGAGTTGGCACGTATTCATGATGTATTTCACATATAGTTTCTGCGGAAGTACATTCCTGATCCATCCCACATTATTGTACCCCAGCAAATTCCTTTGTGCGAGGATTTGGTTTATATCGAGGAGCCTGCCGAGATTCTTGACTGCATGACTCAAATTCTACAGAAAAAGACTATTCCTCTGGTTGAGTTTTTGTCCACTTACACTAACGTTTTTATATTTTTATCTGCTTTTCTCTGGGCCTTTCAGTTTTTCGTGCCCAGGTTGCAGTGCTTCTCCTAAGCTGGATTTTGATCCCCAGAGGCTTTGAGTCCACCAGATTGTCATACCTTTCTATAGGTTTCAGCCCACTAACAGTGTATTTTCATATGCTTCATTATGCTCCTAGAAGTCGCTCTGAACATTAGTGTTGTAAATAGTTTCAGTTTTAGTTGTGAATTAATAGTATTGCTGGAGTATGAGTTTTCAGTTTCTGTAATACTGTTCCAGCATTTTAATTAATTTACTTTTCACACATTATTGAGAAATCCAGATGGACATCGATGGTCCACGATATTGTTTGTGGAAAATTCGAAGTGTGATTTTCTTGTAGGTTTCTGGTAGTCCACTTCGTAGAGGAAATTATATCAAAAAATTTACAGAAATCTGTGGTTTAAGTCTTGTCGTTAGAGCGTGATCCTAGATTACTAGTTAATCTAGGGTCTGGTCCTTTCACTATATCTACGTGATGCCTATAGCAATTTTTTGTCACGGATCTATTAACACTGATGGCGTGTCAATTTTTTTATTTGAAAACAAAGGGAAATCACTTTAATACCCTTGCATTTTTCAAAAAAACTTTGGAAAAAGTCACCCATAGGGTCTAAACTTTCGTCGTCGTATCAAAAAGATGCCCGAATTTAAAAAATAATCAAGGTGATGCCTAAACTTCCGAATCTATATTTACGTGATGCCTAGAGCCATATCTACTCGAAAAAAACTGCTATGAGCACCCCCAAAAATTATTTGGACACCCAATTTTTTTTCTCTCTCTATCTCTCTCAACATAAACACAGTAGCATTGAGCCCCCCATAGCTCAAGCTTGATCTGCACCTAGTTCCTCTCTCTCTCTCTCCCTTCTCTCTCTCTCTCTATCTCTCTCTCTCTCTCTCTCTCTCTCTCTCTCTCTCTATCTCTCTCTCTCTCTCTCTCTCCAACTCCTTACAACCCTAGAGTCCCAATCCCAATCGAAAAAATCTCGGTGAGCCTCTTTAAGCTCCGAAGACACCACACTCTCGACCTCAGTTTCACATTTAAAATTCAGCAAGAGTAGCTAACGACCCAAGAAAATCCAACAAGAGTAGCTAACAAGAATCTCCTGCAATTTATATTTGAAATTCTCAAGGTCGTGGTCATCAGTGTCACATTCAACAATTGTTCTTCAATTGGTCTGTCTTGACTCATATCATCGAGTTCCTCTATAACTACTCTTTCCCTTTGAGAACTCACTCGATGAGCCAATAATCTCACAAACCCTAACTACTTAGGACGACCCCCAAACAATAAGACTCATAATCTTTCACGTCGAATTTAGAGAACCAGATTGCAAAATAGTCATCTTTTGGATCCGAATTCACCTACCCGAATAGAAAAAGACCCATCTCCTTCATCGAACATGCCAACCCAGAACAGCGTTGAGAAAAATTCTGATGATGATGCAGAGGCAGTGCCTCCTTGGCCTGAATTGGTGTCTTTCTATGAGAAAATGGATGTGATTGAGCTAAAGAAAAAAAGCTGAAAATGGGAGGCTGAGGCACCTAGAGGCACCTAGAGGCACGAGGTTATAGCAGTGAGGCTCGCAAGGGGCTATGAGGTGACGATTCAATGGTCGTCAAAATGGCTAGCCATGAGGCCGAGCTCCGGGAAGAGGCATTGTGAGCTTTGATGCTCGATGGTGAGTAACCAGATGTGGATCAAGCTTGAGCCATGGAAGGCTCACTGCTACTGTGTTTATGATGAGAGAGATAGAGAGAGAAAATTAGGTGCCCAAATCAATTTTGAGGGTGCCCATAGCAATTTTGTGCACATAGATATGGCTCTAGGCATCATTTTGATTGTTTTTAAAGTTCAGGCATCCTTTTGATACGACGACGAAAGTTCAAACCCTGTAGAAGAATTTTTTAAAAAAAAAATTGAAAAATGCAAGGGTATTAAAGTCATTTCCCTTTGTTTTCAAAAAAAAATTGCACGTTATCAGTGTTAATAGAGCCATGACAGAAAATGGTTGTAGGCATCACGTAGATATAATTTCGGAAGTTGGGGCATCACTTTGATAATTTTTTTAATTCGGACATCATTTTGATACCACGACGAAAATTCAAATCCTGTGAATGACTTTTTTTTCTTCGAAATATAATAACTATAAAATTCTATATGAGTAGTAGTGGCAAGACATTGTCAAGGACATACTCATTCCCTTTTGCATATCTTTCACATCAGAATCTCAATGGAAAAGATTAGTAGTGGTAAGAGTGACAATATGAAGCATATTCATATTGTAATCTCCACTAATGTCGTTTTGTATATATGAAGTTGCATTATTAAATGAAGGGCACAATACTACAATTACATCCCAGCATATAAGGAAGCTGAATATCAACCGCACGCCAGAGTTGGGAAGCATGGTTTTAATGTGCGGGCGGCCAAACAGAGTGGGCAACCACTACGAAGTCACTAGCCTTTCACATTTCAATGGCCACATGCACTAGTCTTCTTTCTAACATACAAAAGCATAGTGACTCATTCATGGCCTTTAAACGCATACATCGGCAGATTACAGTACAAAATGATGGCCAACTCCAATACAACTCCTAAACAATATTTGTATAAAACTATAGGATTCTTGCATTGCATTGCTGAGTCGATCCCAGTACAAGTTTTGGTTCCTAAATAGTAACCACACACTTGTGATTTACATATGTTAATACTTAGATCAAGAGAAGCTAGCTAGCTTACATATATGAGCCCAAGTGCATGCAAATACGTATGAATTTCATGGACACAGTACTGAAAGCAACAGGGGGAATGTGATAAACATTGCAAATAAAACCATGGGAAGAGTCCCGAGCTCAGAAGAAGATGGTGATTCTTTCTTTCTCCTCTTCTTGCCTGTTCTTGAAGACTTACTCAGCTTGATATCTCTGAAGTACAAGTGAACTCCGGGATCTCTCATTTTAACACAGCTTTTGTGCAAAAGGGAATTATTGGTGCCCTGAACATTGTTGTTTATGTAAATGTTGATGCAGCAACAGTGATGAGTGTGCGGCACGGCGTCAGTGCCCGGGTGTATGACGAATGCCGCCCCGGTGTTCTTCCCTTCTAAGTTGATGCGTTCGAAGGAGTCGTGGCTGGGGTCTGGCTCCATAGTAGATCCTGAGATTTTATGTCTGTCTGGTTTCTGCTTCAAGTCTTTCTAAGACCATATTTCCAATTCATGATTCTTGATTCCTTGCTTGCACGATGAGTTTGGTATTTACTGGTTCACTTTGCAAGGAACCAGCATTCACATTCAAAAGACTTTAAGCAAAGCTTTGATATCAGGAATCGAATCACCTTCCATTGAAATTCCATACTTTCCCATGGGGATATGCCCGAATTTAACATGGCCTCGATTTTAAAGTTCATAGGATAAGTAGTCTTTGTAATCTGAACATGGTACTTTGGATTATTTGGCTGCATAGTAAATCCTTTAGCAATTTTCTGGATACGAAGTCTAGAGCAGCTTGTACTAAATAAGACACTATAAACAAAATTGCTTCTATGTATACGGGAGGGAAACATTTCTATACTAATTTATGCAATAACAGAGATACATTTTGTTCCCCCTCATAACTCAGGGCTTATCAACAACAAAAAAATCCAGGAAAACTACAAATGGTCAAATTTCAGTCAAGTGTTGAAGATATGAAACTGCAAAAGAATAATCTCCATATCTTTTATTGTTTCCTAATATTTCTCAACAGAAGAGGGCAGCCCTCTGAGAACCTGCCACACCAAATAATGAAGTCATTAGCGACTCCTAGAAACATATTATATCAATCCACAGTTTGATAGAGTGGCCAGAAGTAAATCAGAAGTATGTGTGTATATGAGATAGATAATCGAAGTTTTGAACTGCGAACCTGATACCAAGTTCCCAAGAGGGTAGCACTCCAGGACTAAAAGCATATTGAACTTGAGAAATCTCAGATGCTCATGGCCAAGCATCTGGAGAAACTTTTTCACTGACTGTAGAACCGAAGTTTGGGCCTCCCTTACGGTATTGGATAAGAAACTCAATAGGGTAACCCTTGATCTTGTGGGGAGCAATTCCAAGATCATTGAAAGTCAAGGCTACAGAAATCACCACCAAATTGAGAAAAATGAATATTTAACAGTATACATTGACAAAGTCATGGAAAAATGGGAACAACCCTCATCAATTATCTTACCACTTTCTGAGACAACAGTATCCGGAGCTTGAGCAAGGATTTGATCTAGATTAAAGATTTCGGGATTTGGCAATGGAAATGGAACTTTTTTTAACAGAATCTCACGAGGCATTGCAATTGCCTGGAACGTATGAAGCCATAATCAGCTGATACGCAAGTCAATATAATTGACTAAAAAGTAGATACATCACCATGTACTTAGGAGTAGATGATAAAACATTCTAGCTACATTAAAATACATGGAAGACATGGTTACTATAAGTACAAGTAGGAAGATACACATGATTATTATATAATCCAGCTTGTGACATGATACTAAAAAAACAAATAGACAAAAACAAGGAGAAAGATCAAGTATTTACATGACCTACATCACATGATGAGTGAGATGGACATAATGGTTGCTCAAAATTTTCTCACATATTAAGACACCAGCAGTCCTACGTACACTCCAGCTCACAAATTTTCTAGCAACAGAGATTTTATTTATGTTCACCATCATGACAAACATGGTCACACCCCTCAGTTTTCAATAATAAATATTGTATTTTGGTACACCCCAACTCTTGTTAGTTGTGATATCTTTGAGTTATCTTGACAGACTTCTATCAATGCAACCCTGTGATGTATTATTTTAGTATGTGTGCGTGTGATAGCATCATAATTGTATGATAATGCACTTAGCTTAGATAACTAAAGAAAAAACATTATAATAACCATTGCTTCCATTATACAATCAGGAAACAAAGCTTCTTTTTCCATTATCTCTTCCATTCATTTTCTTTAGGAAACAATTGCTTCCTATCATTTACACTTTGCATCAAGATAAAGACTTTCAACATCAAGAACTTTGCACAATACCTTTGCGATTGGAAGAGGAACCTTCACATAGCGAGGCCATTCCCGGATCATGTCAAACATAAGCTCTGCCTGCACTACTCTCAGTAAGACTTAATTTCAATTAACTCAAGCACTGAAGGAAAAGGATGAGAAAATACCAATTGATGCACTGTATAGACATCAGGTCCACCAAGTTCATAAGTTTTCCCCATGCTGGTGCCGTCATCTTGCAGGGCAGAGACAATTGCACCAGCAACATCGGAAACATACACAGGTTGGAATCTGCAGGAAGAAAAATCATGAAATAATATCCAAATGAGGGTCAGAAAAGAGGATACAAAAATAGAACTTATTTGGCTATACAATTTATATATCTAACGTAACCAAATTCAGATATGTGAGACATACTTGGCAGACCCATCCCCTACAAGTGGAAGAAAGCCATATTTCTTTGAAACATAAGCCCACCGATTCAAAATTCGATCCTCTGTACCAACCATCACTGCAGGTCTCATAATTGTGGCCTGTTGAAGATAGAAAATGTCAAAAGATATGCTCCTGACTAAAACATCGCAAAATCTAGGGATCTTAAATAGCACAATTCTACCTCGGGTAGTTCTCTTAAAACAGCTTCCTCTGCAGCAGACTTAGCCTTTAAAAATCTTGATTGAGATGAAGGAGATGCCCCTAAACAAGAAACTTGAATAAACCTCATGATACCCCCATGTTCTTTTGAAATCTGGACAAATAAAAAAAATACAAATAAATAAGAAAGAGACCTCTGAATGCATTACTGCAAAATGAAACAGCATACAGGGGATATAAACTCACCTATGACAACACACCACAAATTTATACAACAGAAAATACAACACCAGTAAAACCTCTTCATGATTTGTCTGTGTCACCCATTGATACACTTATGTACTTCCAAAGCAATCATGATGGTACCCATTTCGAATCTCCCAGTTAACATCCAACTTCTTAATCTCTACCAATTTAACTTCTTTCCAACAACTGACTGCTTACTATTGGAAATATTCGGAAGACATTACTTTCACATCACCTGTGATGCTCCTTGTATCTTAAAATAAAGGTTCAGGGTAGTATAGTACCATTCTACATTACAATTGAACTTTTGTGAATATCTACACTTTTCATTCTCCGTTTTTGGATGATGGTTTGTAAACCAACTCTTTATGAGAAATAAATGACACTGAAGCATGGAATAAACTTTGCCCCTGGAAACCTACCGATGCAAGTTGTTCAGCCATTCCATGATTCACTTCCTCAAAGCTAAAGTTTCTTGTCTCATACTCTCTCCCTGCGAAGCTATAGAGTGTGATTTCCCTCATTGAATCCAAGATTTAAATATCTATAAAATGTAAATTACAAGTGAAGAAAGAATACCAATAAGATTGATGACTACATTAGCTTTTGCCATTACTGCCTTGATAGAACTTTCATCTCTTGGATTGTATTTCATTGGTACTATCTGAAAATAAGTGAATTTGAGAAGATCAGAGACATAATAAATCACAATAGCATACATTATAGTAAAGAAAACAAAATCTCTTACTTTATAAAACTAAAGAGACTACTTTACCTGTCCCAAATCTCCCATCAACTTGAGATGACGATGGGAATCTTCAGAGCCACGGAAAGGTACTAATACCTGACTTCCCATTTTGGCTGGAAGGAGAGAAAAAAATCAGCACAGTAAAGCACTATAAAGGCTAACAGCACTAATTTTTTTAGGGCAGATCAAGTTCAGTCCAACAACACCATACTCACTCAAAACGAAGCCAAATATACAAACTTACGATATTTACTTCCAAAAACCTCCAACCAGAGAAATGTAATCAAACTCGAGTGCCAATTAAAAGCATTGTAATAGATTGACTCACCAAGTTGTTGCACAAGATAACGACCAAGGAACCCGGTAGATCCAAACACCGCAGCAACAATACCGCTGAAAAAGAGAGATCATTTCCAAATGACATAAACATCACAGGTATGGGAAGTACCAAAACACCAGCCTAATCCTCTTCAAAGTGCATCATTTCACCAGCACAGTGTTAACTGTATAGATGATGAAAAAAACCAGAAAGAACTGGTTAACTGTACAACAGGCTTGGATATCTATGTTTTTGCAGATATTCTCCTTCAAATTTGTCACCTAGAAACTACTAATAGTACATTATCTCCACCTCGCGGGACAACTAAAACTTAGCTCTAATAACAACCAGTCTTTACCAACTAGTAAAATGTGTGAAACCTAGCACATTATTCCCAAATTCCTGAAAACAATATAATCAAATTGGACTAAACAGGTTGAACATTTTCCACATTATTTCAGCTTCGAAACCGAGCAAGAGCAACTCAACCTTTATACCTACACAAAATTAAAAAGGCAACGAGAAATGAAGAAATAATCGACATACCTAACAGATGATCTTCCACCTGTGCCCTTGCGAACAAGGTGCCCTACTCCCTTAGTGGCGAGGGTAGATCCGTACTTGGGACGATCAGCTCCAGAATCTACACAGAGCCACACAAAATTGAATGCTACAATTTCCGAAATGAAGAAGAAGAAGAAACAGAAGAAGAGGAAGAGGAGGAGGGATTTGGATTACAGTGATCGGAGAGAGGGGAGATTGAGTTGAGCGAGGAGATTGAAGACGAGGATATCAGGTAGTGTTGCCCCACGCGCCTCGTGATTGTCTGCATCGTGTACTCAGCTGCACCTTCACCTCCGAATCCCTGAGCTAGCTAGCTAGAGAGAGAAAGAAGAGAGAGAGAGAGAGAGAGAGAGAGAGAGAGAGAGAGAGAGAGAGAGACCAAAACAAAGAAGACGAAGAAGAAGAAGAAGATGGGGATCCGACTGAGCTACGCTTGATACGGTAAGAGCATTTTGTTATTCGGCCCAGTCTGTCTACGTAGGCCTGTTTATTATTGGGCTTTTTAAAATTATTTCTGTTATATTTGAAAAAGAAGTCAGTTATATAGTCTGAACTTTTGCCGATATATCAATATGATACCCGAACTTTAAAAACTATCAAAAGTGATATCCAAACTCTAAAAACTATATTTGCATGCTGCCTAAAGCCATTTTCTGTCACAGCACTATCTATAACAATGACGTGGCATTTTTTTTCAAAAACAGAAGAGAAAAGACTTTAATATCCTTACCATTTATATTTTTTAAAAATATATTTTTTAAATTTAATTTAATTTTTTTCTTTTGATAGATTGAGGGTTTGGGCATCACTTTGATAGTTTTTAAAGTTTGGACATTATATTGACGACTTGGCGAAAGTTCAGACCCTAAAAGTGACTTTTTTCCTGGGAGTTCCTCTCCATCTCCCACTCGTCATCGAGCTCGCTGGAGACAAACCACTCAAAATATTATCGATTAACTAAGCTCATTATCCTATCAAAAATATCGTACTCTCGAACTACGTGATTTTTGACATCCCAACAAATTTATAAACTAATCGTATTATTATTTCGATAAAGTCTAAGTCTCAATCAAACTAACTTCAATTAATTCGAGAACCTCTTCGTTGTAATCAATACGTAATTACGAACAAAACGACATTAAATATCTGTCAAAACACATCAGCCGGATGCATCGTCGGTGGCAGTGGCGCGGTGGTGATACTCCAAATTCGGGCAAAACAAAGAGAGATGAGTGTTGGGGTTCTTAGAAAAAGATAGAGAAGACTGAGACGAAGAGATTGATACCTAACACCGCCTTTTAGGTGATTCGTCTCCGGCAAGCTTGATGACGAGTGAAAGATAGAGAGAAACTCTCCTAGGAAAAAAGTCATTATCAGGGTCTAAATTTTCACCGAGTCATCAATATAATGTCCAAACTTTAAAAACTATCAAAAGAAAAAAAATAAGAATTTTTTTAATATATATATATATACTGTAAGGGTATTAAAGTCTATCCCCTTCTAATTTTGAAAAAAAAATGTCATCGGTTATACTTGGTGCTCCCGGTGCTATCAGGTTGGAGACATTTGATCAAAGATTGGTGTAATCAATCCTGCGAATTTTGTAATAGAGTTTGTACATCACTTTCCTCACCAAAGCAGGAACAGGTTAATAAAGAATAGTGGAATTAGGATTCTAAAAACTGTACTCTTGCCACCAAAATTGTGGGAATAAACAACGCTCACTAGTAGTCCTTGAGATCAAAAACATTACACTCCAGCTCCACCTACATCCTAACTACATAGATCATCTAATTACTGCTTCAATCTACTGACTACATTATTGAACATCAACCGCCCCCCCATTTCACTTGCCTCTTCTATGTAAGCTTTTATTTATGATCAACCTCACTTGCCCGCCTTATTTCTTCTAAATTACACTGACCACGAAAGAATTTCCCGATTAGCGTGGGGGTGAATTAGCAGCCTATAATCCCTGTAAATGGGGTTTTGGAGTGGTAATAACATGGCATGCACCTTAAACTTTCCCATTTTTCTTTCAACTTGCGGAATGCATCAGCAGCGGCGGCATATTATCGACTGTTTTCAGCATGTATCATTCGCTCTTGCTGCCTTTGTATCAAAGTTTCTCAGGCATGCCAAATGACTCAGAAGTCTGGTAAATCTGGTATGCCATTGGACCTTGACGAATACTCTGTTACCAATTTTAGAAACATGGACGATTTATCTTCTAATAGCCGCTGAGGAGTGTCAAACTCTGCCACTCGACCTGCAAAAGCGTTGAACATCTCAGGTAACGAATATTCAATGCACAAGAAGACTCCATTACTCAGGAGACACACGAATGACTTCCTAACTTGATTACTAATGCACATGCAAACTCAGTATTTAGCAATATCATGAGAAGTTTTGAATAGGCAGTCAAGAGCAATATACATACCATCACTGAGAACCAATACTAGATCACTGTCAATGACGGTTGGTATACGATGTGCTATAGTGCACACAGTACAGTTCATAAACTCTGTTCGAATAATTTTCTGGATGAGATTG
This sequence comes from Geum urbanum, assembly GCA_946800695.1. Lineage (NCBI taxonomy): Eukaryota > Viridiplantae > Streptophyta > Magnoliopsida > Rosales > Rosaceae > Geum > Geum urbanum. The sequence goes on along the minus strand of OX327007.1, from coordinate 39,702,883 downwards.
TCTGTTTGTGTATCGACTGATGCTGTCGCTTCATCTAGCACCAGTATTTTCGCCTGCTTAAGCAATGCCCGGCCCAGAGAAACAAGTTGCCGCTGCCCCACACTCCAATTATCTCCATTTTCTAGCACTGAAATTGCAACATAATAAATGAACCCTATTTAGCCACACAGAAATAAAGATTCAAATATTTCATTTCCCTAGTGAAGTGAGGGAGCAGTACCTGGTGAATCAAGCTTGAACTCTGCTTTACGGATTACATCTCCAAGCTGAGATTTGTCAAGAGCCTGCACCAATTAAATTGCAATAAATATGTTACGAAATAAGTGCATGCTACATATTCATATTAAGCAATATCCTTTACTGCTCAAGTCCCTCGATTCCAGAGAAATTAGTCTCTAAAATGGAGAGACTGAGAGCTAAATAGTCATCATACCTGCCAAACTTCATGATCTGAATGCTCTTGAAGGGGATCAAGATTATCCCTAATAGTTCCTTCGAATAAAGTAGGATCCTGTGGTATGATACTGAGACGACTACGAAGATCATGAAGACCAATTGTTGAAATATCAATTTTGTCTATAAGGATCCTCCCGCCTGCTGGTTCAATCAGTCGAAACAAAGCCTGGATCATTGTCGATTTGCCACTTCCAGTACGCCCAACAATTCCAATCTTCTTTCCACCGGGAAACGTGCAACTTACCCCATGAAGCACTACAGGAAGACTTTCCTTGTAACGAACCTTCAAAGGGAAGAAGGAAATAAAGCTGTTAGCGTATTCACTTCACTTGAAATATTAAACCTATTTAATGACTAACACATCACCCAATATTGAGCATGACCAAACCTATCCCCGAATTGATAGGAACAGGAAAAAGGTACCCCCACTTCACACATAACACAAGTAATATTGACATTAAGTTGGGTATACCTTTAAATCGTGTAGTTCAATTGTTCCATTCTCTGGCCATCTAGTTGGAGGACGAGAATCCTCAATAACCGGGGGAGCTTCACTAGGGATTTGACTGTACTGATAGATCCTTTCTATGGATATGATTTTGTTCTCAAGCTTGCAAAAGCTAAGTATCCACCGTGATAAGCGTGCGTTTAGGTTTAGGCCATATGTTACAGCAAGGCCAGCCATGCCTACATGGGACAACATATTAACGTTAATATCTCCTCCTTTACATTTTCATCAAGTCACTGGATCCAGATCATGTACCACCTCAAATTTCATAAAAAAATATATTAAAAAAATAGGGAACAAGCATTTTGTACACTACAATGCACATTGAATGTCTTACTGGATGAAAAGTCATGAAGATTTGAGCTAAAAACAAAAGGCTAAGTAGGATACTTGCTAGCTCATAGATTCTGATCAGGTCTTAATTAAGTCTAGTCATACAAAATATAAAACATTAAAGAGATAACTCGTGATACCCCAATTTACACCATCATGTTTAAAGAATTTACACCCTTTTGTGTACACTTTGAGATGCAAGTGGTACATCTACTCACCACTACTGGGAAACATGTTGTTGATCAACTCAATTCCTCATGATAACATAGAGATAACTTGAGCAATATAAACCAAGAACATCCAAACAAAAAAATGGAGAGTATGAACTTACTTGGATCAATGCTTCCATGTGGAAAGCTCACAAGTAAAAGCATGCAGAAAGCAAATACAAAAGTCGACAGTAATTCCATGCGTAGGCAGAGCCATTCAATAGCAGCAATACTGCAGAAGAATGGGCGGGCAAAACAATCAAGGAAATAAAGATTCCTCTTCATAAACCTTTTTTCTTGTCCAAATCCTCTAATTGTGGCTGCTCCTGCAATTGACTCACCGAAGAGATGGATTATTGGAGATTTCTGAATACTTACGATTCGGACCAATTCCCTTGATGAAGACATGTAGTATTTCTGCGTTTAGTAATAATCACACTCAGTTGCCATATTCAACAACTTTCAGCAAGACAATGAGCAATACCATTTTCTTTCTATATAAGAGATACTTCTTAACACTAGTTCAGGGCAATAAATTTACACTTACCTGCATCCACAAACAAGCAATGGCCATAGGAACAACAAGAAGCAAAACTTGCCATGTAACTGTTGTCATCACACCAACAATGCCTATAAGCTGTATTGTTGTTGAAGCAAACCCACCGAGTCTAAAAGGGATATCAAGATCCACCACACTTTGATCAATTGATACCTACAGATTACAATGGTTCGTGAGATTATATATGCCAGTGAAAGAAGTACTAGTAGTACATATATTTGACAAACTTAGACATCAGTAAGAAACTTACACGATTCAAGATCCGCCCAGCAGGAGTAGAGTCAAAGAAAGACATAGGTGCACGGAAAACACTTCTAAGCATCTTCAGAAACAATTTCTGGGCAGCTTCTAGACCAAATGTAGCTACCAACACAGCCCTAATAAATATAAACCAAGAGCTCCCAAATGCAAGGGCCATGTAAACACCAAGAAGCACCATAGGAGCAACTTTTGGCTGGTCTCCTTGGGTTTGAGGATTTGCCCAAGCCATCCACCAGCTACTAGCAATTTGAAGGAATTGAAATATGGTTTGAGCAATAATAATAAGTGGAATCAGCAATCCTTTATATGCTGCAGCCATATATGACAAGTAAACCTTCATGCTGACTCTTCCTCTAACCCTTTCCTCCTCCTGTACAAGCTGCTTCTTTCTTGCACGCTTTGCTTTCTTTTTCTCTTTAATTGCTTTCTGCTCTGCAGCTGATGTACCTTCTTTTACTTCCTTTGCCAAACAATCAATACTGCTGCTAGGTGTGGCACGGTTTTTTCCGATTCCAACAGAGCCATCTGGACACAAGCTCTGATCTGACTCTCCTGATGAGTAATTGGGAATATCCATAGCTTCAATTGCTTCGTGGTGCGCTGAGACTAGTGTTCTAAAGTCAGTTCCTGCCTGTAAAAGATCATCATATTTTCCTGCCTGTATAATTCGCCCTTCTTTAAGAACCTAGAAATATGGAGAATGAAGTTTAGACGAGACTTCGCAAACACACACATTATGTAAAATAGATTAGGAAACAAAGACAATAAAGAGGAAAGGAACAATGAATATAGGAAAAAACATGGAAAGTATCCAAGCCAAGCAGTAAAATAATACAACCACTTCGGCTGCATGACATGAATGAACCACCTTAAACTCTGAAGTCAACAGAGGTTACCTGGTTTGGTTATACACTTGAGCGAAAGACTCAAGATGCAATATGGACCGACCTTTGCAAATAATATGTTGGAAGATTGAAGAGTATACCAGTATTAAATCTGCAGAAGGCAGAAATTCGACTTGATGGGTCACGAAAACCACAGTTTTGTCCTCTAATGCTGTCAATATGTATTCCTGCATTCCCATATTAAACAATATACAGTAGGTCATAGTCATTTCATCAAAAATGTGATATCATTAATACTTAACAAGTCTAACCTTAAACAACTCAGATCCGGTGTGTGCATCAACTGCACTAAACGGATCATCAAGTAAATAAATGTCGGCATCTTGATAGAGTGCCCTTGCAAGCTGCACACGTTGCTTCTGGCCGCCACTCAAATTTATTCCCCTATCACCAATTATGGTCTGATCTCCATGTGAGAATAGTTCCAAATCCTTTTTCAGTGAACAAGCATGGAGAACCTTCTTGTACTTTGGTTTCTCCATTGGACTGCCAAAGAGAATATTTTCTTCTATATTACCAGACTGTATCCATGCCGACTGAGAAACATAAGCAGCAGTGCCACATAACCTTACCTGAAATGATATAAAAGAACAAACATATAAGAAATCCTTGGACACAAATTAAAAACATAACTAAAGGCACATAATACAAACTTACTTCACCGGAGATTTTTGGGATCTCCCCGAGGATGCAAGATAGAAAGCTTGATTTTCCAGAACCAACCATTCCACACACAGCCACTCGTATCCCTTTTTCCACTTTCATACGTATTCCTGATAATGTTGGTCTTGTAGAGGAAGGGTCCCAGCTAAACACGCCGTCTTTAATTTCTATTGATGTGCTTGTGATGCCCCGTGGCAGGACAATTGTTGCATCTTCCTGTAACTCTTCCTCCTGCAAGAATCCAGAAACACGATCAAGGGAAACTTTTGTCTGAGCCATCATTGATACCAAGTCAGGGAAATTCCTGAGTGGTTCTTGGAGGATCCTGAAAGTGGCGAGAGCAGAGAGAACACCACCTGCAGTGAGACGAGTACCCAAGAATATAGAAGTACCGAAAGTGACAGCTGAAACAAATATAGGAGAGCTCCAGAACATGAATGTGATAAATGCCTGTGAGTAGAGAGCTTTCCGGAGATACTTAAACTCCACACCACGCATCTCCTCTAACATCAAACGGTATCTGTCCTCCCAAGCTTGCAACTTGAGAATTCTCATGTTCCGTAAGCACTCTGAAGTCTTCCTCATTCTTTCATCCTTGGCAGTCATCAATTTGTCTTGATAGTCTTCTTGTATCTTGGCCAAAGGAACAGTAAGTACAATGGAGATAATGGTAGCTATCAATGTGGCAACAGAAGCAATACCAACATTCTTGTACAAAATTGCAAGGGCAAGAATAATTTGCAGAGGAAGCATCCATATGTCGTGAAGATACCAAGAGTAGTCACCTATCCTCTGCACATCAACAGCCATATAGTTCACAATCTCTCCACTAGTGTGACTTTGCTTGGCTCCACTGGAAAGCCTGAGTCCCTTTCGATACACCATTGCCGTTAGAGCAGATCTTACATGCATACCCAAAATGTCCACCCCAAGATACCATTGCCGGGTTGTCAAGGTCTCAACCAGCTTTGCTGCAAAGAAGGTCCCAGCAAGGATATACCCTTCATGCGGAAAAGTCTCTATTCCCCCTAAGTAATCAACAAAGTAGCTAATCATATATGGACCGACATATGACACCAGAGTGTTCAAGCCAGCGAAAACAGCATTGCAAGCTGCCTCCTTCCAAAATGACATGAGAATAGCCCAGGCTAACGAAGGCTGCTTTGAAGGGTTTTCGGCCTTCAACTTCTCCCAATTCATATTCAAGACCTTGTAATTGGTCTTGGCTCGATCTTGTGTTGCAAGAAGCGGAATGTCCTTAATCTCAAGCGGCCTCTTGGCCCCAATAGACAAAAGCGGGTTCAACCATGCCACCGTGGCCAAGCTGAAAATCCCAGCATCACTGTACGGAGTAACCTTAAGACACCCTGCTTCTTCTTCAAGCAAGGGCTCTTGAAGATCAGAGTTTCGACACACTTGAATCCCACTCACCCCCCTAATGGCCACAAAACAAAGAAAAGCCAGTGCTGGCGTGACTGCGAAATTCGCCACCACATGAGACTGCAAGTGTTTCGATCCCTCTTCCACAAAACCCCTCCCATCAACATACAAAGTACACAGACAAATCACAAAAGACACAGCCCACCAAACCCTCACTAACCATGGGAACTTCTCAACTGCCTTGAACTTACAATGCAAAGCTGAGAAGCTCAACACAAACCAAGCCAAGGCCTGCGCAGCCGGTAAGCATAACACAGACCAATCCACCTCAACCAAATTGAACCCTTCTCTAACAAAACCAACCCCATCAAAACCCAACACCACAACTTGCACAAACAACACATAGAAGCAACAAAACACAGTAAACTTAAAGTCTGTGCCGACTCTAACCTCATGAAACCCTCCACCATCCACCACACCACCACCGTTGTTCCGAATTGGGTTCCCATTGGCGCCCACAGAATCGTCTTTCAGGACCCGAATCCGGCCCAGACAGACAAATATCCGGCGGGACAGGACTAGGAAGAGAAATGCAACAAGAAGTAAAAGGTTGATGAAAATGGAAGAGAGCTCCAGAAAGGGCAGACCTTGAAGAAGACCTGCCATTGCTGAACAACACAAGAGTCTCAATTGGAGAAGAAGTAGTAGTAGAACTAGTAATAGTAGTAGTGAGATGTAGAGGAGCTAATGAGAGATCGAATCGCTTAAAGGGCATTTCACCATCTGAGTTTTGAGATGCAAACGAATAATGTGATATAGAACCTGCAGAGGACACATTGCACATGCAAACAAACAGATTGTTATCTCATCAATCACGGAATACGATGAGAAATGAGATGAGATGAGATGAAGAAAAAAAACACGATTCGTTCTTTCTTTCTTTCTTCTCTCTTTGTTTCTATTTGAATTTCTCTGTATTTTGTTTTTGGGCGGAGAAAAAGAGAGAGAAGAGAGAAACGAGACAAAACGACGATGACGAAGAGAGAAAGAAATAAACTTTTGATTGCAGAAGAAGAAAACAGACCTGAAAAAAAATATATGAGGGCTTTAATGGAGAAGAAGCGGTGGAGAAGAGCCTGTGAGCGATGAAGACAAGTAATTCAACAACCCACCCAAAGCAAGCAAGCAAGCTAAAGGCTCTGCCTCTGCCCTCCTTTTGTTTCTCGAAATGAATAAGCAAACCCAGAAATAAAAACCTTGGGGGAAAATGACGAAAGTTCGAGTCTTTAACCTGTACACGATCCTACAGAGAAGAGAGTCTCTTCTCCTTCTTTCCTTTCTTCCCCTGTATTTTACAAAAGGATTCTTCTTCTTCTTCTTCTTCTTCTTCTTCCTTTATTTTTTTTATATTAAAATTAAAACTCTGTGCATGTCGTAAAGTTGTTGAAAGGAGAGGGTAGTTTTGGAGAAATGGTTTGGTAGGTGCAAGGAATGCAAAATCGAAATTATTGGCGATATTTCGTCGATATTTCGGTTTTTTGAACTTACCTGAAAAATCCGTGAATATATCTCCAAACTTTCTGAAATTTTCCGAAACTTTCCGATATTTCCGATATATCCCCGATATTTCCGATATTTTCCGATGTTTATCGAAATTTTTGAAATTTTCAGTAACTTTTTTAATTTAACAAAATTAAAAGCTTGTCAGTCATTTGTCAATCAATTCATCAATCCATCATTCCATCCTTGCGTCAGACTTCCCACGTTGCCATGTTTACTTGCTTCCCAAATAGAAAAGCCTTTATACTTTAAAGTTTATACTAAAGAACAAAACGCAGTAGCCGTCCTTGACAAAACCAAAAGCATAATTATGTATATATAAATCATATAATATTTATAAGTTATATCTATGCGTCTATGTCAGCTTTTATAACCACATTGGTAGCCGATGCTTTATGGCGCATAATCTCTGTGACCATGTGTCCATGTCAGATTTTATAATAGGTTAAAAACTTTTACATTGTAAAGTAGATATCTACGGAGTAGCTATGATCAAGTGTTTATAGACTTTTGTAAAATATAAAAAATCAATTGAAGCTATCGAATTTATCGCACCATTACTACTTCTCTCTCTCTCTCTCTCTCTCAGTTTCTCATACATATATACATATTTGCATTCTGAGTTTCTGGTTGAATTCATCACACCGATCACTTCTCTCTCACTCTCTCAACAAAACCTTCTTTCTCACAACTTCTCTCTCACTCTCTTAACAAATCTCTCTATTACTCTCTCAACAATTTATAGTAGATTACCCAATCAGGTATGTTATTACTTAGTCGGTTAGTCTTTTCTATGTTGATAAATATATTATTATTGTTCTAATATTTCTTGTTAAATGTATTTATGTTAAAGGCTTAAAGTACTTAATTATACTTTTTATGTTGATAAATTTATTATTATTGTTTTAATATTTCTTATTTCTTGTTAAATGTATTTATGTTAAAGTACTTAATTATATGCATGTTACGTTAATAATGTGATATTGATGCCATATTGATTAAGATTTGATCATGTTAAAAAAATTATATGTAGGAGTTCATTAAATTATTGCAATGGATAGTGGGTCAAGTAGACGTGATCCAGCATGGGAGCACGGTGATTCAATTCCCGAAAACAAGAATGGCTCTATATGCAAATATTGTGGGTTTGTGATGAAGAGCGGAGGTGTCACACGTTTAAAGTATCATCTCAGTGGACTTGATCCCGGTTCAAACGTGAAAAGATGTGAATCAGTTCCGGATGCAGTCAAGCAATTTATCACTTCAATAATGAAGAGTAAACAGAAAGAAAAGGCCAAAAAATCTCATATGATCGACGACATCCGAGCTGAACTACGTGGAGATCCGATCGTGCAACTCGAAGATACAAGTGAGGAGGAAGACTATGACTGTGATGACATGGGGCATGAGGAAAGGGCACAATTTCGACAAGCAATACGAGAGTCTAAGGAAGCCCAATGGCAAAGAGAGCATCTCCACAAACTCCCTAACAGAGGACAAAGTAGTGGTTGTAATGTGCAACGAGCCCAGAGCTTTAAAGAATCACAACCAACGGCACCATTGGCGCCAAACCTCAGCAAATCAACTCGAGGACGGCAAAAGAGTCTCAAGAATATGTTCTCAGACGGTTCAGTGAAAGAGGCAATGGGCCGTTTAATAAGAAAAATTTTCATATATGAAAATGTCCCTCCATCAAAAGCCACATCTCCTCACTTCCACAACATGGTAGTTGGATGCCAACAAGCCGGAGAGGGAGTAAAACCCCCCACACCTTATGAGATCAGGCACAAGTACTTGGATATAGAGTTCAAAGAGATTACTGAACATGTTGCCACATCGAAAAGTCAATGGGAGACGTATGGGTGCACGATCATGTGTGACGGATGGACTGGTCCAACAAGATTGTCTATCATTAATTTCATGGTCTACTGCAAAGGTACCACTGTATTCATGAAGTCTGTTGATTCTTCTAAGCATAAAAAGGATCATGAATATATATATATGTATTATTGAAGAACATTATTATGGAGGTTAGGGAGCATAATGTTGTTCAGGTGGTGACAGACAATGCAGCCAATTATATTAAAGCTGGAAAGAAGTTGATGAAGCACCATAATGTTTACTGGACTTCTTGTGCAGCTCATTGTATTGATCTCATGTTTGAAGAGATGGGGAAAAGAGAGAGTGCCAAGGATGTGATTGATAAGGGTAAAGCTATTTCAAATTACCTTTATAATCATAATATTGTTGGCAAAGATGCGTGAATTTTGCAAGGGGGAGATTGTTCGTGCTGCACCTACTCGATTTGCCACTAACTTCATTTCATTAGAGAGCTTACTCAAGAGGAAGTCTGGGTTGAAACAATTGTTCACAAGTGATTGGTGGAGCACTAGCAACTTTTGTCGTACCAAACACGGTCGTACTGTTGAAAGTTTAGTATTTGATCAACTATTTTGGAGTCAAGCACAACATGTGTGTGAACTATCTGAGCCTCTTTACAAAGTATTACGTGTCGTGGATACAGAAGTTTATCCGACTATGGGTGCAGTCTATGAGTTGATGCGTATAATGAAAGAGCAGCTGGAAAAAAAGCCAAATGCAAAATGGGTTGTCAAAATTATCAATGACAGATGGTTTAAAACTTTAAGACACGATTTGCATGCTACAGGTAATAATAATCTTAATTTTTCATTCTTAGTTTTACTTAACCATAAGGTATTAACATTATAATGTATAATAAATTTTTGTATTTGTATTTTTTTTGTAGGTTATTATTTGAATCCTCGTTATAATTATAAACAAGGCGTTGGAGATGAACCCATGCTTATTCAAGCTGTGCATAATGTATTCTCTAAGTTGGACCCTGATTGTCCGACACTAGGCGATTTTGGAAGAGAGATTTGGCTTATAACAAATTATTTTTACAATTTATCATTTAAAATTGTGACAATGAAAGAATTCATCTTTTACATTCAGCTCACATATTTCAAAGATTCAAAGCTTAATTTTGCCATGCCAGAGGCAGTTGCTTCTAGAGAAAAGATGGCTCCTGGTATGTATACATAGTATATACTTATAATTTATGTACTCTTTCATTAATCACAAATTGAACTTGATTAGGAAAATTAATAATTTTTTTCTTATATGATAGCTGATTGGTGGATGATGTATGGGACAAGTGCACCTACCGTAAGAAGATTGGCCATTAGAGTATTATCGCAAACTGCTTCAGCTTCAGCTTGTGAAAGAAATTGGAGCACATTTGCTCTAATTCATACAAAACAAAGAAACAGGTTGGGATATACTAGGCTGGAGAAATTGGTCTATTGCTATTATAACATGAAGATTATGCTCTGAGATAAAGAAGCTGAGCAAGCAAATGTTGAGGTCAGAGATCCATTGGATGTGTTTGAAATTGGTACTGAATTTGATGATGAAGAGAGAGATCAACTTTATCAATGGATTAGACCACTACACTTGGATGACGAAGAACAAAATCCAGCTGAGAAAATTGCTGCTGCTGCCCGTGCTGAAGGAATAAATGTCGAGCAGGTACTTCGTGAAGAGGTTATAGGACATGTTGATGAGCATGACTCATTTGAATCTCTCATGAGTCAAGACAATATTTAACCTAATCCAAAGCCTAGAAGTTCACATGCTTCCTAACCTCCACGGTTGAGGAGGGATACCTCAGGTACGAGATCTAGAAGCTCATCAAGCACTGGAGGAGGAGACAGCGGAATGCAGAGTGTTGGAGCCGGTGGTTGTGGCAGCGGATATGGTGGTTACAATGAAGATGAACCATTTTACTTGACAGAGGAACAAAATTTCACACATGCAACCCAAGATGAAGACCATGGAGACAGAAGAACAGGTCATGGATACGGTGGAGGAGGTAGAAGAAGTGAATATAATCCAAGAGAAAGGGGTCAAGGGAGTTTATCAAGGAATGTTGAAGATGTGTTATCCACCACTTTTGGCTCAATAGGTGTTGGAGATGGTAATTACCAACCCTATTATTATGGTCAAAATTTTGCAATGCCTTATCCTTCATATATCATGCCTTATGGTCTTCCAACAAGTGATAACTCATCGTTACAATCACAAACAAATGCCTCAAATGATGATAGCAATGAAGAAAGTCGAGCAATGCCTGGTTTATACTACGAGCTCCAAAATCTTCAAAGACCGCCCCCTGACCCATATGGTTGGCATGTAAGTCAATACGTGCAGAATTATATGGGAGAGCAATCATTTAATGAGTACTCTTCACAATACACACATGATTCTGCACAGAGAGATGAGGAAAATAGTGTGAATTTCGAACCTCATAGGTCCTCTATGTGGTTTTGAAGTATTTATATATTTGATTTTGTAATGTGTGATGTGTAACATATTGTACAAAAATGTGATGGTCTAGCCTCCCATTAAAGTTTAGCCATCAAAAAAATAAAAATAGAACTATTAAATTATATTTTAATAGTTATCAGCACTTAGCACGTACTAATTCATATAGTAATATAACAAATTCATATGTTTTGATGTTTGATCAATATTTTCTTTTCACATAAGGTAGGTAATTGATCATATATATAACAACCTCCAAAAGTTTCATTACAAATTTCCATATATTTTTGGTAGTTTCCGTCATTTCCGTCAGAATTTTCAGTGGATCGATATTTCGTCGATATTTCCGTCGATATATCCAAATTTTGGACTGTCAATATATCCTCGATACTCGATGATTTACTCCTTGGGCAGGTGTTGTTGGTCTGTTTATTATTTGATTTGATAATTCAATATGACCGAAGTAAAATTTTGGAATGCACCCGAAGTCTAACCGTCTAAGCATTTTTACACGTGGCACGACATGATTGGTTCCTTTTGTTGATTTTTTTTATGTTGACTGAGTTTAGGATAAGCTAAGCTTATAGGATCATATTATCTCTCACTCTATCTCTCTCGGTCTCGGTCTCGGTTGCAGGCGCGCCTTCCTTCGCGACTCATTTTTTGGTTTTGGCTCCTTGTGATAGGAGATAATCGACCAAGAGCCCACGACTCCAACTAGCTAGCCAAGAGCCCATTCTTATTATATGTGTGTTGTACTGGTGAGAAAACAATTAACTTATATTCGATCAGTACGTACGTAGACATGTGTAGATCAACTTCAGAGCCTTACAAATGGAGAGTCATCAATGGACAAGCTTCAAAACTAACGACCCGTTAATGAGCACACCGGCTTGGTTTTCGACAAAGTGGACGAGCTTGTTTATGTACTGATCTCCGGTCACAATCGCCTAATAAGTAGTTTTGATGCCTCGGTGTTTAGGTACTAATCTTGGATGTCTCGGTGGACGATCTTGTTTAGCTTGTTCAGGTACCAATCTCGGCTGCCTCAGTGTTCAATCTCGATTGAATAGAAGCCTCAGTGCCCAGAGTAAATCTGAGTCCAGAGGCGAGGAGGAGAGGGCAAGCGCGATAGAGAGGGAAAGGAGGATTTTCGTGGTGATGACGGTGGCAGTCGGCGATGCGTTGTAAGTGGTGTGTTCCTCCATAAACACTCCATTGTAAGCTTAGTCAACCTAAGAAAATGTTGAAAAAATTAATCAATAATAATTCGACACGTGTCACCATTTGAAAAATAGCCCTGGAGTGTTTAGACCCTAGATGCACAGTAGCCTGATCCATGATTTAAATGCGTGTACAATTCTACATATTTATAGAGTATAGGAATATGGTTTGGAGATGACTAATAATCTAACTACATGAAGTCTAACTAGTTATTGTTAAAGGATAAATGTAGATACGCAAGTAAATAAATCTGAAACTGTATTTTATTCATTGATAGATGACCTTAAATAGGCATTACAATATGATACAATAAATCTCCCAGTAAATTAGGGATTGAGATAATCTCTATATCTACTCTAATTAGGACAAGACACACCTAGATATATCAGGAATATTATTTCCTTGAACACTCCCCCTTGTGTCGCGATCCTAATATATGATGCATAATTTGTTGCCTCACTAAAAACCTTGCTAAGAAAACAAAAACATCTTGGGTAAAACAAAATATTGGTCAAAGGAAAAAAGAGTACAACACATCAACTACAAAAGCGACCACATGTGATGTAGACTCATCATGATGTCTACGAAATGAACTCCCCCTGATTAGTAACTCAATCTTAGAGTTCAGACAAACTTCGCATACCAATGCATCTCACATGCTTGGAAAATGTAGATTTGGGTAAGGACTTGGTAAACAAGTTTGCAGCATTATCCACTAAACCAATCCAGTTCATCTGGACAATCAATAACCGCTGCTATTGTTGATTGTAGAAATACTTAGGCGAAATGAGTTAAATATGATCACCCTTAATGTAACCCAACTTCATTTGTTCAATGCAAAGCGTATTATTCTCAAAGATGCAAGTTGGTAATGTCATAGTAGATGGTAATCAACTAGATCCTCGAATGTCCTTGTTGTGTCCTAAACTAGACCCGCTCATCAACTGCTTCATATAAAGCTATAATCTCATATTAATTCAAGGTAGTAGCAATAAAGGTTTACTTTATTGATCTCCAAGAAATCTTTTAAGTACTCAATATCAGAGAGATTTCTTTATGTGGGTCAGAGAGATACTCAATATCAGCAAAACTAACCAAGATATCATAAGGTGTCTCTGAGTAGGAGACTATACTAAAATGAAGAATAGTACTCACAACTTGTTCAACTTTTGATGGATCAAAGTTGATTCCCTTCAATGGATCAAAGTTATGGCTCAGGTTCGTCCATGGTGTAACCTTTGATGGATCGGAAGGTGCCTTCGGGTCTGTTGAGGGAACTTCCTTCGATGGATCAAGAATTCTTCTCAATGGATCGAAGGCTCTGAATCCTGCATGCTGCAATTCAACCATCCTTGTTCTAGGAATTTTAAACTTCTCTCTGTATTCTTTGTAGGGAAAGAAACAAGCCTAAGTCAATTGATTCTTTTAAGTACCTGAAGGTATGTTATACTTCATTCCAATGACTTTGCGTTGGCGCATACTGAGAAGAGAATGTCTGAATGTGTGCACTGAGCTAAATTTAACCAAGCTCTAACCGCATTAAGATATGAAATCTCAACTCCAAAGGTGCTTTACCATCATCATTCCAATGAAATTGATCATTTTAGGTTCCAGACTGCAAACAACCATTAGTGTGCTAATATGATGTGCTTTGTCCATTGTCTGACTTAGATGTAAGCAAACTGGTGAATAAGAATTCAACCAAATCTATATACCATCTCTAAATTGCTAACAACATAGACTTAAACCAAGAGAAAATTGAGTCCTACCAAGGTCTATCATCTCAAACAACTTGTTTATCCAATGAACACGCATGAGCATAACCTATTCTTGTATCTCTTCCCAATCAAGTAGCCATTAAGAGTAGTGAACGTCTCAATCTTTCCCATGAGCACTTAATGGTTGAGAGTTATTTGAATTAGGTATAACCATGCCAACTGGCATTCTCATGTATATCTTTGAATTAAGATCCCCATATAGATATACTTTAACCACATATATTAGTTGCATACTCAGTTTTTCGGACACTACTAAATTGACAAGGTAGTGGAAAGTGATGATATCCATAACCAAAGAATACATCTCCTCATAATCAATACTAGGGCGTTGAGAAGATTCTTGCGCCATAATTTCTTCTCATTGTGCTTCCAAAAAAAGATTCATTTGTGTCTAATCGGCTTACCATTCGGTGGTTGTAGCACTACCATACCATACCGAAAACTTGCCTTTTGTAAGAGAGTCTAGTTCAACCTAGATTGCAACTTTCCATATTGGTCAATTTGCTCTACATTGACAATCTGCAACTAAGCAAGGTTTTACTTCATCCTCGTCAATTCCTGAGCGACGGAATAAGTAAATGCATCATCAACGAACCTGGAAGAACCATCCATAATACCGCTAGCAATTGTTTAACTTGGTGAGATTTCTTTGTTTATTGACATCGTCATTGACTTTGAGGCGTCCCCCAGTGTTCGTCAATGTCGACTTCTAGACACAATTGTAGTCATAAACAATCTCATGTGTTGATGATGGACAGTTGTGTCTTGATGGCTTGCCTTATTACCCGCAACTCATCAATGGATAAACACCCCCACTATAGGCAGGAAAAAATCTACATTGCCCGTGTTGCGTTAACTTGCCCAATTCTAGGGACTTTCCATCTTATAGGATTTGAAGCATATATAACTGATATCGTCACTCTCATGATATCATTAAAGGAGTCAGGCATTGAATCTGCTACTTTCTGAAAATCAATAATACATTGCACTTCAATCTCATGTTGAGATATGCGGGGATCATGATGAGACATAGTGGAAGCATACCATGTCAATTTCTGACATTTAACTAGAATGAAATCATTCTTATCTCCCCCTAACGGCGGGAAGTATGTCTCATCAAAGTGACTAGCATTAAAGAGATCTCCTGTCAAAGGTTCTAAATAGCGAACAACTGTTAGAAATTCATAACCAACATAGATGATTAATAATCGTTGAGAATCCATCTTAGTACGCAGTGGAAGTATACCATGTCAATTTCTGACATTTAACTAGAATGAAATCATTCTTATCTCCCCCTAACGGCGGGAAGTATGTCTCATCAAAGTGACTAGCATTAAAGAGATCTCCTGTCAAAGGTTCTAAATAGCGAACAACTGTTAGAAATTCATAACCAACATAGATGATTAATAATCGTTGAGAATCCATCTTAGTACGCAGTGGAAGCGTAGTAGGCACATGTATCTTACAACCAAAGATGAGTAGATGTCAAGTATCAGGCTTATGTCCAGTTACCAACTGGTACTCACGGAATGGTTGATGATTTATGGGTGCTCAAGCAAATAAGCATGGCTGCATATAATATTACATATCTCTAAGAAGATACTGGTAAATTTGTATACATTACATAATCTTTGGCCACAAGCTGTAACTGCTTGATTTGTGCCTCTGTAAGACCGTTCTAAGAATGAACATGGGAAACTCCAATATTATCCAATCTAATAGACCTAATTGGATTGTTCGGGTGGTGAGTCCAAAGTTTCATAATTTGTGCTAGGCTTTTTGCAAATACAGCATACCATGTGGATTGCAATGACGTGTGACATATGAGTCGATGTAGTAATCAAAACCATATATAAATAGTCTGCATACCGGTTTGATTGGTCCACAAATATATTATTTAGAATCTGTGGAGAATAGAAGTTGTGTCTACAAAAAAATACCATCATGCATGTAAACCGCATTACAGACATGAACAAGCTTTGCAAACCGAGCAATGTACGTTGGATTTTTCCACAAAGGCATCCGGTGGGAAAAATGCACACGATTGTGTTGTGTTTGTCTTGGAGACCAAGTCTAGACCGAGTGAATTAATCTCACTCCCCTTCATCTAAAACGATGGGTGTAGATATTCCCACATGCTTTTTGGCCTTTAAAAATTGATGACCATGACAATTTCTCAATAACTTGATCATCATAATGCAAAAGCTTATATAAGACAGAGTCACATGTAATAATATAAGTGACTACATTGGATTCAATGATCCGAACCGTAGTAATAAACCACTACAAATCCTCATAAAGATCTTCAGATTGCGCCATTGACAACATTCAATGGAAATTGTACACAAAATTCTTTTCCATTCTCACAATATTATTCCAAGTGGAAATCGTTGGCACAAAAGTGTTCAAAACTTAACATGGTTCAATTAGAGTGTTGATTATAGCAACATCAAATAACTGATGTATAATGACATCTGACCCGTCAAGATCACCCTTATAAATTACATCTATGGTATGACAAAAATCTATGTAAAACCACATCTGGTGCAGAATTTCAGGTTGGTCAATTTAGGGCAGAATTTCAGGTTGGTGAAAAAATTTATGAACATTTTTTTCGAGAAAAACCGATGTAAAAAAAATCAAAAACACCAAAATCCAGATATAACATTCGATGGATTGAGAAAAATTCTCGATGGATCAAAGAAAACCCAAAATAAAACTCTGATTTTCCGATATCCATCCTCGATGGATCGAAGAAAATTTTCGATGGTCGAAAAACCTGACCCAAGGCACTCCTTCAATGGACTGGAAAAAAATTCGATGGATCGAAGAAATATGGCATTTTGAACCCAATGACTAGCTTCGATGGATCGAAAATTGCCAAAAACAGATCAAAGAATTTTTTTGACGAATTGAAGAGTGTCTATGATCAAACCATCCTCTTTTTGTCTCGTTTTTATGATGCTTTGTTTCTATAATGCCATAGAATTTTGTAGAATTTGAACCATGTAAGCAATATGTATGAATATAACCATTCTTAACACTTTCAAATACTGAAAGGAAGAAAATTTTATTGCTTTTGCCAACATCAAAACTTACATCAAAAGATTGTTCTTATTCAATAACCATGACTAAAAATAAAGTCAAATACAAAGATAAACTTGATTACATAGTAGAGATATCAGTCTAATACATAGACTAAGCGAAATCTGTAATCCTAAGACTTGCTTTCTTTGTCATCTGCTACTATGATATTGGCTTCTCCGCAATCATCCATCTCATAAACTTCAGTGAAGTGTAGTCTCATGTGCCAAATATTGCTTGCACATCTTGTAGGCAGTCTGAACATCTTTTGGTGCACGACATTATTTGTGCATGTGCTTGGTAGAACCACATTTATATATAGCAAGATGACAAGCGCAATTTAGAAGTAGAATTTGAAGAATTTTTCTTCCATTCCTAAGACCAGAATGATTCTTGTTGGGGTTGTTTTGGCAGTTGTCTTGACAAGTCCAAGTCAAATTTTGACTATTTCCTCCTTTACCATGACCTTTGTCATTCCCTCCTTTACCACCATGATTTTGATACGGTGAAGAACGATTGTTTCTCTTATCCTTTCGTACCTTTCCATTATGTTTAGGTTCATGGACTTTGTTTGTATCGTCTGGCCTGACATTATTATTGAGAAGAATTTTGCCATATGTCTTTTTCTTGGCCAACACATTTATAAGATCACTAAATGATCTAATTCACCCTTGCACATAATCCATGTGATATAAGAATGCAAGGTTGTCCATAGAGGTAGGAAATGTGCTTAAAGACTTCTCGATCATATCCCGATCGGTCTTGACAACGCCATAAACACTTTACTCTGATTAAAGCTCCAACATAGCTTGATGAAAAGCATTAATATTTGGATAATCCAATAGCCGGATTAAATCCAATTTTTCTTGCAGTTCTAGAAAATTGTGCATTATGCACATTGGTAAATCTTTCGTGTAAAACCGCCCACAAAACCGCGGGATCATTCTTGAGCAAATATTGTTGCTTCAGAACTGGATGAATATGCCGCCTTAAAAATATGAGGGTTTAAGTTTTGCGAGTTGGAGTGAGTGGTGTAGTACCAGGTGGAGGTGGGTAAATAATATTAGTAAGAATTTTACCGAGAATACTTTTCTCAACATCTGATACCCAACGATGGTATTCTGCTCCTTGAGGATTAAGGATATCAAACTCAGGTCTTTTCGGCTCTGGTGATGTCATCTACAATAGAGAGAATAGATGTAATTAGTTTACCGATCAAAAAACCACGATCATTAATCAAGTTTAAGAAATAAAAAACATGATCCATTAATGTTTGGTCACAAAAATCGATGCAAAAACTGGTGGTTTCATACCACGCCCCATAAAATCAAGACTAACTCAGAGTCACAAAATATCGACTTCCCTTTTCTCATGTATACCGTGACTCCCCCAGAAGCGTCACTAAACTTAAATTTTGAGGAAGAGGTGATTAAATCTCTTTCTCTCATACCTGCATTAATCTATAGGAACTAGAGGCATATATAAAA
Organism: Geum urbanum; assembly: GCA_946800695.1. Classification (NCBI taxonomy): domain Eukaryota; kingdom Viridiplantae; phylum Streptophyta; class Magnoliopsida; order Rosales; family Rosaceae; genus Geum; species Geum urbanum. The sequence continues at coordinate 39,684,129 of OX327007.1, read as the reverse complement.
TTCACGGTATTTAAACCTAAATCTAGACATAAATCTAGGGTGTTGCGGTAATTAAGTTTTGCAACCTAATTCTAAATCGAAAGAAGTTAGTCGATTTACCTCGATGGTGTTATGCGCGGTATGAAAACTTCACTGGGATAGAAGTTTGAAGAGGAAAAGTCCATGAAAGCCGGCGGGAGGAAGCTCCGGCGATGTCAAGGTGGTCGGTGACGGTGGTGACTTCGTGTAAGGGAGGAGGCCGACGGTGGCAAGTTGTAGTGTTTAGGTTTTTTCTTTCTTTTGTATTTAGGAGTTTGTGTTGACAATCAACTCAAGAGCTGTTGATAATGTTTTGAAGGATAAATGTAGATACGCAAGTAGATAGATCTGAAACTGTATTTTATTCATTGATAGATGATTTTAAATATGCATTTCAATCTGATACAATAAATCTCTTGATAAATTAAAAATTGAGAGAATTTTTATATCTGCTCTAATTAAGACAAAATATATCAGAAATATTATTTTTTTAACGGTTATTATATTAGCAAGCATCAGTTGTTTAACATACCATAGTAGCACATTTTTTCCCGTATTTGAGGAAAAGGAGTCTTGCTAAAACATTGATCAATGAGCACGTTGCCACGTTTGGATATATAGTAGCATATCATAGTAGGATTCTTAACCAATTTATGAGGATAAGAAGAACAGAGATTCCTGCTAACCCTATGATCTATGGGCATGTTTTGGCAGACGGGAAGACTATTTATTTGGAAAGAATATTATCCAGCTTTTATGAAGGTGAGATGAAGATGGGATGGGATCATAATGTGGGTTTTAATATGGAGATTAGGAGCACGAGTGGGCAGTTCATTTTTGTTTGGTTATGCTTTTACAATGTGTTATGTCACTTCTGTGTTTTGTGGGTGCTAGCTAGTGGAATATTACTGGATGCTAATGACATTGTGACTGAGATGCCATCATGGTAAGCTTTCTTTGTTTTCGTTTACAAGATTATATTCACTAGCTTTGATGTCACCAAAGGCACCCAATACCTTCACCAAGATCATAATACAAATAAACGACCTCAATGAAAATGTAGAAGATTTGAGACCATTCCAATTAAGTCCACTTAAGTGTCAACGAGCTCATATTCGCTAAATTTGCCTATTTGGTAAGTGAAATTATAGAAAATGAACCTTAGTGTTACTATATAGTGTATCAAATTTCCCAACACCTTTCAACTTATTGATTTGACTAGCAAACTGAAAAGTGAAAACCCATGTCTACGTTTTGGCTTAGAAGATTAAACTGGAATGAAGTTGGATCACAACTTTGGGAGTTTGGGGGTGACTGGAAAAACTGTTTGTTTGTGCTGAACATATATATCAGGTACCTCTCTTATCACCCATGCACTTTGGCTGCTTATGCACAGAGACCTAAAGATGGTGACAGAAACTCACCAAAAGCCTTTTCTGGTGAGCATTGGGAAAGCTCTACATAATGGCCGACCATACATGCCCCATGCATGGAAGAAGTTGATCAAAAATTTCTTTCAAACTTGAGCCGACACCCTTCATGTGGCATTGTGGCCGACTGTGACAGCACTATTGTACTTTTGGTAGCCATTTCTTTTTCTACATATTTAAGGTCATGATGCTCTGTGATGCACTCAATCTTAGAGATGGAGATTGTTCTTTCATTTGAGTACAGTTTGCAACTTTAAAGAGGCAATCCCAACATTTTATGGCATCTAAAAGGCAGTGGTACAATGTGAAGAAAAGAGTGCCATCCGAGTGAAAAGGAGGGTTCTTTCTGTTTGAAGAAATCTAAAACTCAGAAGGAATTGTTGGTAAAGGTCGAAAGTTGGCAATCGAGTGTGATACAATGCAACGCACTTGTAAAAGAACATGAACTCGAACTCATTCAGTCAATTCCTTTTAAAAAAAAATAAAAATTGAACTTGATTCCCTTTAAAAATTCGGTACCCAGATCTGACATAAAAACCAAGACTCGATACATAAGTGTGCCAAAACAGCTATGAGAATTATTCCCAAAACTATGAAAAATCACAGGACTCTAAGAAGAGCTTTACAGAAATGACTTTTATCAAAAACAGTTATACAAAAAGAAATTGTATAGATAATATTAATTGTGCCAAAAACTAAGTCTATTTAAGTCGCACAATTTAGTTAAAAGCTATTAATTAGTTTGCCCTAGGTAGTTTGGTATAAAGATTAATGACACAAACTAGTGCGTCATTTTCTCATTAGTCTCCTAAAGTTGTGTTATCTTGAGTACTCAAAATTGAGAACTCAGAAAAATACTTTTATTTATAGTCATACTCACTCAAGTACTCCGTACCAAACATAGCTCTCACTAACACTGCTTAAGCATTCAACAATATTACAAATAAAGGACGATTGTATTCGAAACTGAAATATGAATTTTCCCTTGGAAAACTCCCTCCCATTTTCCTTTGAACTTAGCCGCCTACCTCCTAATTTCCATATCAATCTCTTTATCTCCTTCTCCGATCAGAAATCCGAGCTTATCATTCTCTTCCTCTCATCTCCTCTGTTCTTCCCATCCCATTGCATGTCGACTTTAACCAACTGGGACGGTTCAGTCTTGCCCGATGAAGAACCGTTGGAACCAAATTTCCTTGCGGTGGCGCTCGACGAGGTAGATCTTGCCATATTCGACGATGACGGTGGTGAGGAGTGGGTGTATGTCGTGGCGTGCATCTTCTCCCTCACTTCCTTGGCAGCAGAGAAGGTGCAAACCTTCAAGATGAAGATTATTAGACTATGGCGTGATGCATCAGTCTTCGATATCATGAGATTTACTTAAGTCTCGGCAAATCGGTTCGTGTGCAAATTCAGATCCCTCGTCGATCAGCGGAGGGCTATTGTGAGTGGCCCCTAGTATTTTCACTCGGCCACGGTCATTGTGGAGTGTATGGATGGCATGGAGGATCCGTTGATGGTCTCAGTGGCGTGAGGGGGAGCTTGGGTAGTGGTGAGACCACCACAGCCAGTTTCCTGTAGGGGCTCTCCAAGAGAAGTGGTGTCGAGCAGAGAGTAATGCAATCGACACCTACAAGGAGTTTGACTATCATGCACTCTATCACCAATCAAACATGAAGATCCAAATGAAGCTAGACTTATGTCGGCCTCTTGTAGTAAGTACCAAGTTTTGATTTTTTTAAAACTATGATGTGGATGCGGTATTATTTTATGATAAGATCAAAGAGTTTTGTGGAGATTGTGGATCTTTCGTGCATGGGGTCGAAGGTTGTGTAGGTGCAGGTGAGGTAGGACGGGACACAATGATGTTAGGAGCTCCAGCCCTGGCCGGTAATGGAAGGGGCTCTTGAGGGGGAGCCTCAGTGGTGGATGCCTTGGGTAAGAGGTGGAACTCGGGTCCGGTGTTGGGGGCTTCTAGGGCACCTTTGGGTTTTGGCAGTAGAATTGAAGTAGATGATTAGCCTGAAATGGAGGAGGAGGAGGCTCTTCTTCATTTATGATGGACATGTTGGTAGCAGTGCATATGTATGAAGAAAATGCACCGGTGAATGCACCAAGGGGGGATGCACTCTCTCAACCGTCGTCCCTGACAATGGGCAATGGTCCTGATTCTTTTGAGCCTATGGAGGAGGAGCATATGTAGGTAGGAGGAAAAGGAGTTGAGCCACAGTAGCAGCAGGCTGAGCAGGTGCCCGTTATACAGGACAACCCCCACTATGAGGGTGGTCCCACTAACCCAGTTCTTGTTTTGCAAGTAGACCCCCATGGTCAGATACCAGTCTCAGGACCATTCGGTCCCAAGGTGCAACAAGCAGAGAAGTAAGTGGTCGCTTTGGATGTACCCGTTTCTCATATGATAACACATGTAAGCACTATGACTACAGGTGCTACTATAATGTCAACTCAAATTCCTGGGCCGCCTGTTGGATCCCTTGGGCCAGCAATGGGGCTTGGGGAACCTGGAGACGCAAGTCTGTAGCAAGAAGGACTATTGGAATGTACGTTAGGAGGGCATCGCCATGTAGTGGAGATGCCTCCTAGTATGACAAGAGGTAAGGGTGATCCACACCATGGCTCAGAGGAAAGGAAGGCTAGGACCAAGTTTGGCCCAATGTCAGAAGAAGGCAGTCCTTCTACTGCCAAATATAATGGCAAAAGAGTTGCGTCGTAACGCAGCTCAGTAGAGATGGTGCCTAGATAACTAAGGAATAGTGCAACCCAAATTTTGATAATTCTCGCGCTACTCAAGTTTGTTTATCTAAGTTTATGGACTTGAATTGCTTTTAGTATGGTATTACATTAGGGTTTTGCTTTATTGGGTTGGGTAATCTGGTAAAACCCTGTACTACTATCATCTTAAAATAAATTTGATCGCAATCTCAAAAAAAAAAAACACTACTTAAGCTCACTCAAAATTAAACTTGACAAGTATTGTATTTAAGGAGGTCCACAACAATAGCCCCGACAAACAACACCGAATTGTAGATTAACAAACTGGTTTAACAATACTACTATGCTTGATAAATTACCTAACATTCAACCAGTTTGACATTACACGTACCATACATATTTACAAAAGTTTGTTTTTGTAAATATCTTGAAAATCTGTTGGTTCAATTTCGAATTCAATTCTGTCTGAATTAATGCTTGACTTGGTCACTTGGGTGGATCAACTTTACATTAAGCAATTGAGTTGTACCATTGCTTTGGCTTTCCAATCTCCAATAATGAATGACTAAAATGTGGTTAGATGAAATCACACATAATATTTTTTTTCTTCAAAATAAAAAAGAAAAGACTAATGTGCTTGACAACCAATAAATTTTTAACACAAACACAATGTCCAATAATATTTTGTCAATTTGCTCGTGTTACTTAGGATTTGTGTTACCTAAATTTCGAATCAGTTTCTCAGCATGATTTACAATAATAAATAATCACCTTATATTGGGTACTTGTGTTGTTCTAGTTTTATTGGCTTATTATTACTTTGTATTGGATGTTTGTGTTGAGGAGTCAGAATAACATACTACAATTAATTGCCTTGGTGTTTTTAGACTCTCAGTTCTCTTCCTTGTTACCATTTGCACAGTCTTTGTAAACTTGACAATAAGTCGAGCTTAATTAGCAATGTTTTAAAGTGTAATATTTGTTTCATTTTTTGTTTCATTCCTGCGACGGAAATTATTTTTGTAACGCGATATATGTAATATTTTCGACCTAGAGGTTTATGAATGAAATTATCTTTTAAAAAAATAAAATTAAACATATACTAGAAGTAAACAATAGACATTTAATAAACAAATCCAAAAAGCTCACCAAAACTTGAACAAACAGATCGATGACAAATTATAACAAATAAGCACATCAGTTAAATAGTCAAATAGACCGTCAAGAATTTTACGTCATTTGGCCTTAGGGTTGTCCCGTGAGACTTTGAGGACTTGTAGAAATAATAATATTATGGCAAAATAGTTTAAATGATCATTAATCTTTGTCCAAAACGACAGTTTGGTAACTATCGTATGACATATGTCAAAATGGTCACTCCCGCTAAGGTTTCATTTTCAAAATGGTCATTCGAGCTCAAACGTCCGTTAAAAAAAGAATATTTCGTTTATTTTCAGAGGTATTTTTGTCTTTTCAATACTTATTTTAACTTTTTTCTTTATTTTTTGTAATATTTAATCTGAATATCAAACGACAACCATTGAATCTCTTTTAATGAGATTCAACGATATAGATTTGATTTTAAAGTGGAAGACCCAAATAACAAGTACCGGGTCAAATGATCTGAATACCTAAATCTGGGTCAAACCCTAAATGGAGCAGCCCATTATTCACACGCCGCGATCTTGACGTCAGCATTCGACGACGAGCTGAGGCACTGGAGGAAGACAGTGTGAAGCTCCTTGATGTAAGGAACCAACGAGTCGTCGCCGTCGCTGGAAGAAGTGCGGGAAACGGACTTGGAAGCCGGAGAAGAAGTGGGGTCGGAGATGTTGCGGTGGAGAGTGGGGCGGGGCGGGTGCGTGGAGACCACGGACGGCGGAGAAGTAACAGCAGCGACCGCCGAATTGGGGACGACGTCGTTTTGGGGCAGATTGGAATTGGGGAGGGAATCCGGAGAAGTAGTCGGGTCGGAAATGCAGCGGTGGTGGGCGTGGGTCCAGGTTCGGGTCAGGGGCTGTGATTTGGGGAGAGGAGGGAGAGGGACGATCTTGGAGAAGCCGGAGAAGAAGAGAGGAGGAGGAGAGAGCTTCTCTTTCTTGGCGCTGGGTTGATGCGACGGCGGAGACGACGGTCGTTTGAGGGTGGCGGAGACGGAGGAGGGGTTGTCGAGGCGGAGCATGGAGAGGTGCTTGTCGACGACGGCAAAGGTGTGAGATTAGGGTTTCGAACGACGCCGGGTCGGGTCCGAGAATCGTCACTAGCTGCTGTTGCTGGAGTTGGGTCGACTTCAGTATCTCTGCTCCATGGGGCATGAAGGACTGGAGAGAGAGAGAGAGAGAGAGAGAGAGAGAGAGAGAGAGAGAGAGAGAGAGAGAGAGAGAGAGAGAGAGAGAGAGAGAGAGAGAGAGAGTATAATGGTATTATCGTAAATAAAAGAAACTAACGAAGAGAAAGACAAATTTACCCCTTATTAGTTATATGTTTAACGTCTAAAATAGACGGAGTGACCAAATTGATAGACAGAGAACGAAGTTGAATGACCATTTTGACATATGCCATACGATAGTTACCAAACTGTCGTTTTGGGCAAAGATTAGTGACCATTTAAGCTATTTTGCCTAATATTATATATGCATGGAAAGGGGATGAAAACCTTTTAACTTTATTCTATGTCGAATTCATTTTGCAGCGATAAAAGAAAAAAGAATGTCACGAAAGTTGACTTTTGAAGTCATTAATTTATGGGCGATTGAACCATTTATGTACGATATTCGTACATGAGATCATTCTGGAAGTCATTGCTCCAAAATTTGTGTCGACAACACTCGGTGTCGCCAAAGTTTAATAAGCTCGCAGCGTACAACTGCATTAGTGTCGTCGCCTAAATAGACCTAGCTAGTTTGGTTATCTCACTCCAAATCTCTAACTTAGTTAATTCCCGAATCATCAAATTTTTGAAAAAAAATATCTATTTCCTATATTTTTCAAAAGATTTAAAAAAAACGTATTTTTTTGCTCAGCTGAATTATTTGCAAATTTTATGTTTTTTTAATAAAAAATTAAAATTAAAATTTTTATTTTTATTTTTTTATTGAATTTTCTTAGTTTTCTTCCTCTAAAAAAATTTAAAAAATTTAACCAAATTTTTACAAATTTTATTTATATAAAACTACTAAATTATACACCTACATATTAAAAATAACGTTTAATTTACATACTATTTTTTACTAACAGAGATCTCCAATGACATGTATACTATGCCTAGCCTCAACGGGAACAAATAGATAATGAAGAAGTTTAGCCTCGCCCCTCGCCGCCAACACTAGCGCAATTGACAACACCGCTAGCTAATCCTTCCTCCTCAGCCTCATATTCCACTGCCGGTTCGGGACTGTCCCACTTTTCGATCATAATGATTTGACATGTTAAAGTCGATAAATCATAATTAATCATCTCTTGACTCAACAACATGTCCGTGGAAGGATTAAGACTACTTTACGTACTGCCATTTATATGACTCTTGTCAAAGCTGCATGTGCTCAATCCCGATGCGCTCGGATACAAACGGAAACAAATTAAAGAACAACCATTTTCTCTTCAACTTATCGAGAATATATACGAACTTCTAGCTAGTAGATTCAAATGTATGTATAGAAGATGCAATCTAGCTCACGTCTCTATAACTACGTAGAAGACAATATGTACATGTTCATCATCGATCATATTATCTTCGTTAGTTTTTGTCCTCCGACAATAAATCAGATGGACGAAAATGAACACAACAAGAGCGCTTATGTAAGCATTTGCACAGAAATTGAGTAACTAGCTAAAGAGTATGCATTTGCTTGCCAAAGCATGGAAGAGCTAGCTAGCATTGAGCTTGTGCTGGACATTATTTTTCTATTCAAAAATCCAAGTGGTGGTTTTATAAGATCCGGTAGACAAATGGCCGGAAAGTTAATTGCCAGCTTGAGCTCAACTCTCAAGGTGTGTGTCTGCATGTGTTTTATAAAAGAATGTCTCTTTTGAGAAGCATATTGCATTGATATAGAGTAAAAATTCGATTTAAGAATAATGTATAAACGAATAATATCTTTATAGTGATAAAAAAATTCAGTCTTAATTCAGGACCAGTTATAAATAGGAATAACCTTCACATTATGATAAGTTATAAGATTTTTTGGTCCCACATATAGAAAAGTTATCTCCATATACACTACTAAAATAGTGACTATAGCCGACGACCAAAAGTCGTAGGCCTGTTAGAAAATGTTGTCAGATATAGTTATACCCGACGACAGTTTGTCGGCTATAGCCACTGGGGAAGTTATTCGAATAAGACTATAGTCGACGACTCCAAAATCATGTCTTCGGCTATAGTATTTGAACATCGTCGATTATAGTATGCAAGTCGTCGGCTATAGTATGAAACTGTAATTTTTGTTAAACACTTTAGCCGGCGAGTGGGACTAATGTCGACAGCTATAGTTGGTGATTTCTGAAGAAAAAAATGCAGATTCTGGATTTCTATTCCAACAACACATATTCACCAACAAACATCCTCACCAACAAAACACATATTCACCTACATCAGACCTACAGTAAGGGTTATCCAAATCTATGTGATCGAAAATAGAGGTGTTACCACCAAGAGACTGCAGATCCTCCTGCGGCTGTGGAGTATGAAAAGGGAACGGAGGTGGGGCCGAAACCGAGATTCTAGAAGCCTGAAACTGTGCAGTCTAATCCTGAAACCAGGAAGCCAATGTAGTCTGCTCGACTAATCTCGCATGCTCCATCTCCTCCATCCATCTCCGAGTCTCTTCCATCTCCCTCTGATGCTTCACCGCTTGCTTCTGAAGTTGTTCCTGTAGCTGAGAAGCCCTGAAAGTTCCTGACTTGAGTGAGAAACTGGGAGTGTTCTTCAAGTCCCCTTCATCCCTCTATCCTAGACCCTTGCAGTAATAAGTGTTCCCTCATGGTGGGAAAACCTCGGCCATGATCCTCGCCGCTACCATCGGGTCAGATTGATCAATCTGAGAGATGCCACAGGGGAGGTCCTCATCCTGGGTCTCAAGTCATTACTCTCTCACGATCTAAGTTAATACCTCTGGAGTCACCTCATGTACTCTCACCTAATTGACAAGGAAAATAAAATAACATATTAGTAAATATACATTAAATTTTTTAGAGAAAATACATATATAAGAAAATATGTTAATTAAGTTATAAGGGCATAAGACTTACAATATCTTCGGGACACTGAGGACACAATTTCTCTAACGTATACTCCAACGGGGGGACTTCAGAGTGTTAGGCGGCCTCCTTCATCCAACCGCAAAGGATCTAGAACCGACATGATGGTTCTTCGTGTTTTTCCCCGGTTCGCCGCATTTATTGCAAAAATAGCTTTGTTGGATAAACATATATATAAAAAAATTAATTAGGAAAATATTTTCGTCAATATGATACAAGTAATTAAACACAAAAATCATGTTGCATACCCTAAATTTGGATTGTTGAAATGGGCGAGAAGCCATTGCCACTTGTACTCCCTATACACAAACTCGTTAGGGGTACCCCCACGGAGGTTGTCGCTGTTCTTCCAGTATTTTTTGAGCTCACTTTTTCACTCCTTGTACCTATATTAATGCAACACAAATGTTAGAAACTTACAATAAATGATCAACAAAATATATAACTCGATATATAAATATAACTCGGATCCCATCACCTTTTTCCTTGCATGTCATTTGCCCATGTGCATTTGAGCTCTTCCGGCACAATAAACCACACCTGCAAATGTATATATAAATGATAATATTTTTATATTTATTTGGACTTAATTAATAAGGGTAGACATACATAATTAATGAATATATAATTAACTCACCGACATTGCATTATTCACCATATCATTCACACAATGTGGCACGGAGGACCAATCTGCCCACAAAACTGGGACTCTGTCATGTATGATACTTCCTACTTGACCGGAGTACCTGCGCGCATTCTTTCCCAAAATCACTGATCCATCATGCCCGGTCTCTATGACCATTCTCCCACTGTCGTTGATCGTCCTCTCAAGTAGTTTGCCGATGACGGAGCCCCTAGTCTTTTTTTCCTTGCCTCCGGCATCTATTCCAGCCAAGACAAGATAAAAAGATTAAAACATAAACACCCAATTTAATATACAAATTATTAATAAGTTTAAAATTAAATAACCAAGGTTGTTAATATTTACCCGATTCTGACATCGATGTGTTTGATACCCTCGCACTATATATAGGTGTATCAAACAATACATAAACGTATGCTTGTTCCGGGGTAGTGAAACTAAGCTATCTTGGAAAAGGCATTCCCCGATCATCGAGAGCAGGTATGTCAGGTATCTCCCGGGGCAAGAAGAGGTGAGCCGACAGACCACGTACCCCGCCGAGGAACTACCTGAAGCACCAACCTCAGAGGAATGCAGAGCCTGAGCCGTAGAGGGAGAAGGCTTCGGCTGGCAGATGTGTGGCATACAGACACTCGAAGGAACGGAACATGTAGAGGCGGCCGGTGAGGGGTTAAAGGGGCCGTCTTCGTTCTAGAGCCGCCTCGTGCTGGCGGATTGGTGGGCCATTACATCCTGTTGTGGCGTCTGCTAAAGCAGTTCTAGGTGTCGAGAGGTCTTAGGGCCGCTATAAGTGTTGCTGATAGAGGCGGACGTGGAACTATCGCCGCTACACCCGTTTTCTTTCTTAGATCCCTTCGAATTATTCCAGCTTAACCAATTCATGATTCCTAAAATACAATTCACAATGCTAACACAAAATTCACAAAATCACCAAACAAATTCACTAATTCACAAAATTCACACTACAAGAAAAATGCACTTAGATCACAGAACCTTTAAGGTTTTACGGTCTCAGTGGAACTTGGATGATGGAGACTTTCTCCGCGGTCCAAGTGCAACTTGGACGACAGAAAGAGTGTTTCCGTCGTCCAAGTTGCACTTGGACAGCGGAGAAAGTCTCCGTTGTCCAAGTTGAAACTTGGACGACGGAAACACACTTCTCCGTCGTCCAAGTGGCCACTTGGACCATGGACCGACACGCCGTGGTCCGAGTGGCCACTTGGACCACGGAGAAATTCTCCGTCATCCATGTAAGCACTTGGACGATGGAGAAGTGCCCAATCCGTCCTCTAAGTGGACACTTAGACGACGGACCGACACTCTGTCGTCTAAGTGAAGCATTATATAAGGTCCATGCCGAACTCTCTTCCTCTCCGCTCGCTCGTCTCAACTTCATCTTCATCGTCTTAACTCTCTTTCTGTCTTGATCAGACTCTCCTCACGCGTACATGCATGTCATTCAAACTAGCTAGCACTATATATATCTTCGGCTCCGACCATCGATTCGCCATATATCGGAAAAGTCTAGGTACGTATGTAGTTAATTTCTCAACACCATTAACATTTATATATATAATTAATTGTACGTTTGATTGATTGCATTGTTAATTAATTAGAACGTCTAATATATATTTATAATTAAGTTAGGTAATAAATGATATATATATTAGTTAATTAATATAGATCGACCAGTAGTACGTTGTGATAACTCGAATCAGAATTAGCACGTTAATCGGCTTAATCCGCGAGTTTACGAGTAATCTCAGTTTATCGTAATTAATTGAATTGGCAGTTTGGTCCACAACTTAATTATCGGGCAAGAATTTAAGTTGAGTCTCTTCACGAAAATCGTAGTATGCGTGATTTCGAGTTCGTAGGCAGTTTCGGATAATTGTTTCGACAACCAAGGAATATGTTATGAATATTTGAAATTGTGTAATTTTGTCGTATTTATCCGTTTGAGTTTGGGTTATCCGAAACGTGATTGTGATTCAATTTGGACCATCGATCATATCGGGCCGTGAGTTTAAATATCGGAATAGTCGAAAATTTGTCGAAAACACTGTTTTGGGAAGTTTGACCGTCGTTGATCAGAACAGGAGCCGTTGACCCGCGTTGACCGTGTGCAACCAGACCACCGTTTGACTCGCTGGTGACTTTTCATTTTCGGCCACCTCCGGCTCCGATTTGGGTATGGTTCGATTCTCCTCTTGATTTCCTTTGGTTTAGGACTTTGATTTATGAAATTTGGTGAGGTTTTGAGGGAGAACGAGATGCTTGAAGTTTTGTGGAATCGGGGTCGACGAACGGTGGTACTCTGGTCGCGATGGTGGCCGAAGATTAGGGGTGTTTGGTTCATCGGGCCACAGCGGAGCCTTTTGGAGTGGCCTCGAGGCCACCGTGCGCCATGGCCGGAGTTCCAATGGGAATCAGTGTCGCCGGCCGATTTGGATTTTGGAAGTTTCGAGCTAAATTCTGGCAATTCACAGCGGAATTGGAGGAGGCCGTAGTTGTGATATGTGTTGGGCTCGATGAGGAGAAGAAAACTAGACTTTCCTCGCCGGGAAATCTCTCCGGTGACGGCGTGCCGCCGGTGGCGGCGGCGGTCAACGGCGGAAGTTCGGCGAGGCGTTGACTTTTTGAATTTCGACAAATTTTATGCCGTTTTGCTCGTAATCTCTCCCCGACCATCGCCTTGAGGTTTTCGAGTTGATTTGGATACCGGATTTTTAGTCGAGGGTTTATGTGGAGAATTTGGAGATTTTCATCGATTATTTTGTGTCCGAGTTATATGTTTCAAGAAATGGTTGGTTTCCGAGGTGTGGTACAGAGTAATGAATTGTAATTTTGATCAGTTATATTTTGTGATTATTCAGGGGATCGAGATCGTACGTTGGGTGAGGGATCTTCGGTCGGATCTCGTGATTAGCGCGTTTGCGCGCTGTGCTATCTGTGAGTGGACTTTTATTTACACTGTCGTAGCGAGTTCTTGATTTCAGTATTTATTTACAGTACGGTATTGAGATTATTTATTGTTTTTGGATGTATTATTTTATATTTTATATGGTGATGGCATTTACTTAGCATCGATCCATTGGCTACTCGGCTGATCACCGGTAGTCCAGATCCAGGGTTGAGAGATTCTTCTGATGTGCCCAGTAGGCTTGAGAGATTCGCTTAGTCTATCACCGTCGGGCTTGAGAGATTCGTCTGACACCTCCATTCATTTTAAGAACTCGCATTGTTTTTATGTTATATAAATGGTGAAAGGCATATGATTATTTTCGTCCACTCACTCTAACGATTTTATTTGCCTTTCCCCTGAGCTTTTCGGTTTTCGTGCCCAGTTTGCAGTTCGGATTCTGGTGTCTCACGTCGCAGTCAGTGGCTTAGTGTTCGAGCTACATTTCTTTTCCAGTAGGTTTCTTGTTTAGCCTACTGTTGTATATGTTTGTATATATACACTAGAGGTCGCTCTGATTACCCTACTGTTATACTTTCATATGATTTTCCCCGGATTTTTGTAAAGTACAGTTTTGCTTATTACTTTACGTTATTGTTATGATATTGAGAAATCCGGATGGCATTGGTGCCCACGGTTTGGCTTTTGTGGCATAGGATGAAGTGTGTTTTCGGGTGCAGGTTAATGACAATTCCGCGTTATAGTGAAACTCTGCTGAAATTTCTATGGTTTTTGCAAGTTCGTGTTTTCAGAAGGGGTTTGATTCCGGTTTAGGAAACTAAATCGGGGTTGGGTCCTTTCATACATATATATACATGGATGTTTAAAAATTTGGTTAATATTTAGTTAACACGTACATGCATGATAAACATATTAAAGTAATTGATGTAGAGTACATACATATATTCACCAATAATTAATAAAGGTAATTATTGAAGGTAATTAATTAATAATTTAATTTAATTAAGGTAGTTGAAAATTTGTGTATATATATAATAGTTTAATAATTACTTGAAAATTTGTATATATAGAGAATTAATAGTTAATTGACTAATATGATAATTAATTATTAAATTTCGTAGAAGTATGGACAAGAGTTGAATGAAGTTGCAGAATAGAAGTGATGTCCGATATATGGATGGAATCAGCAAATTTGTGAATTTTGCGATAGAACATGGTCAGGGAAAGAAGCGTTTCAGGTGTCCGTGTTAGAAATGTCTTAATTGTCAGTATGGGGAGGTTAATGTTATGGTGCAACACCTGTACGAAAATGGTATGATGTGGAGTTACACTACATGGAGCGAGCAAGATGAAGCAGTAGATTTCAGCTCAGCAGACTTCAGCTCAGGGTACAGTTACCATGGTGCCTCATCCAGCAGCAGTGGTGTCGGCCCCCCTGCTTGGAATCCAATTGCAGATTTGGTTCATGATCGTTTCCAGGATTTAGTCATGGTGGACACCAACACCAAGAGGGAGGTTACAATATCACTCATGAGCATGATGACACATTCTCCACTGCTAGCTTGGCCACTGACACTAGTGAGATGGATAAGAACAACAGGATGTTACTTGAAGCGCAGACCCTAGTGTACCCTGGATGTCGAGAGAATGTGTTGCAATATGTGATGGAGCAAATGAAGATAAAAGTGAAGCACAAAATGTCAGTCAGTGCTTTTGACGAAATTCATGAGCAAATATGTAAGTTACTTCCTAATGATCACAATCTTCCTAAATCTCATTATAAGGTTAGAAATATCTTGAGCAGTCTCTGCCTAAAATACAGGATAATTGACACATGTCCGAATGATTGTGTGTTGTTTTACAAAGAGTATAAAGATTTGGACTATTGTCCCGTATGTGGCCAGTGCAGATATGAGCTGAATAGGAAGAGTTCAAAAAAGAGAATTCCTGTGAAAGTTCTTTGATATTTTCCCTTGATTCCCAAATTGCAGCGCCTATACATGTCTCTATACACAACAGAGGTGATGCGATGGTATGTAGAAAATTGAATAGATGACGATGTCCTGAGACACGCCGCGGATGGGGAAGCTTTCAAACATTTCGACAGAGAATTTGGAGACTTTGCCGCACAGGTTAGAAATGTTAGACTTGGACTATCTACAGACGGATTCAATCCTTGGGGTAGTAATAGCTCCGCCGTCAGCACTTGGCCAATTATTGTGATGTCGTACAACTTGCCTCCATGGATGTGCATGAACAAAGAATTTAATTTCCTTACTCTGCTAATTCCAGGTCCTAAATCTTCGGGGAAGTGCTTAGATGTCTACCTCAGATATTTGATCGACGAGCTGAAACTGTTGTGGCAAAATGGAGTCCCAACTTATGAAAAATTCACTGACACAATGTTCACGATGAGGGCTGCCGTAATGTGGACGATCAACGATTTTCCAGCGTATGGGATGTTGGCAGCCTGCAGGACGAAAGGATATAATGGATGTCCTATATGTTTGGACGACGTGAACTCTAGTTGGCACGCGGGGAAGGCGTGTTACTTGAGTCACCATAGATGGCTTCCTCACGACCACTCGTGGTGACATGATGAAGCTCATTTCGACGGGACGGTAGAGAACGATCCTAAACCCCGTAGTTGGTCGGGCGAAGAGATTTTAGAGAGGTTGAGCTATTTCGACTTTGGTGTGTTGACTAATGACGCAGATGTAAAGAAATGCAATCCAATACCTCCACATGATCTTAGCTATTGTCATCATAAGAGTATATTCTTTGAACTCCCTTATTGGTCGAAGTTGAAGCTAAGGAACAACTTGGACGCGATGCACATAGAAAAGAATGTGTGCGATAGCGTGGTGGGAACAATTCTCGGTATTAAGTTCAAGACTAAAGATACTCCCAAAGCGCGCAAAGATCTGGAATCAATGAATCTACGTTGTCCCTTGTGGTTGAGGAGGGATAGGAGAGGAGTGTACAATAAGATATCAGCTGCACCTTACACAGTGAAGCCGACACTTAGACGTTCTGTATTTTACTAGTTTAAGAGCGTTCTTTATCCGGCTACGTATGCAGCTACTATAATTGGAGCAGTGGACGAGGTGCAACATAAGTTTGTTGGTCTAAAGACACATGACTATCACGTTATGTTGCAACGTCTGATTTCAGTGATAATTCGACTATATTTGCCTCGTGACGTCGTAGAACCAATAGTGGCATTGTGCATATGGTGGCAGAGGTTATGCGCCAGATAATTAAAGAAGTCGGATGTGGTGAAACTGCAACAACAAATTGTGCACATCATTTGCAAACTAGAGAGAATTTTTCCCTTGCTTTCTTTGACATCATGATTCACCTAATGATCCACCTGCCCGAGCAGGTGCTCATTTCTGGTTCGGTCCAGTACACTTGGATGTATCCTCAAGAAAGGTACGTACAACTTTAGTTATACAAGTTTTTGGATTCATAATTTGTTCCACTGGAGATTACTAGCTATATGTACTTATTCTACAATGTATTAATTGAACGTTTAAATTTGTAGACAGCTTGGACAGTATAAAAGATTCATCAAAAACAGGTTGGCCCTGGATGGCTCCATAGCCGAGACATACCTAATGCATGAGTGTGTTACTTACTACAATAGGTACCTCAAATATCCACCACCTCCCACTGCCTTTGATCATTGTGTCCGCATCAATCTTTCTGTCGTCACAAATGTCGTACGACCGTTTAGAGGAGTATTAAAGGAATCGTTAATACGGGAAGAACTTATTAAGGCACATTGAGTAGTGTTGCGAAACTGTGACGAAGTTGAGCCGTACATGATTTCATATAGGGAGAGGCTTCAGGCGTTAAATTCGGACAAGAGTTCGGCGTGGTTTGAGAAAATGGTTAAAAAGAAGTTCCCTGATTATTTCTTCCAATGGGTACGTACGTACATATGTCTCGGTATTTAGTTTATATATATATTGATCATGTTTGTAGAAAGTAAACCCTTTAATTTTCTCATTTTCGCAGATGATTGATCTACAAAAATCCGAAAACCACGGGGGGTGGTGGTCCTGGCCAAAGCACTTGCTAGCAGGGAAGCCGATTAAACACTATAATTACCTCAGATGTTTTGTGAACGGTGTAAAGTTCCATTCATTGGCCCGAGATGAAGGAAAAAGAACACAAAACAGTGGGGTAGCGGTTGGGAAAGACAATTATCTATATTACGCGGCTATTGTATATGTCGTTCAGCTATGTTACGGGAATGATGTCAACGTTTTCCTATTCAAGTGCAAATGGTTCAAGCGTACAAAGGAAGACTTGAGACTTTTATCAGTCGATACAAACTCAAGCTAATATGAGGATGAGCCTTTCGCTCTTGCCACCTTAGTTAGGTAGGTGTTCTATCTTGCTGATCTGAAAGATGGTGAAGGGTGAAAAATAGTGAACCATATCTCTCATCGAGGAATATGGAATACTACGACAATTGAAGGGACACCGGCGACTGAAGATGTTGCTGAACCGGAAACAAACATTTCTGCCTATCAAGAGCTTAATATTTCTGTCATCCGCTCCGGCATAATGGACCTGGTTCAAGATGGTGAACGCTTACCCATGCCTGATGGTTGTACAGATCTAACTGAAGATGAGATTATTTATGCAATTAATGAGGTAGATGAAGAAGACGTGCATGATGAGGACGAGGACGAGGACTCAAGTTATTCGTCCGACGATGTTGAGTATGATGAGGAGGAGGAGGAGCAATCGGATAACGGGGATGAGGATGATGACGATTATGACAAAGAGTACAATATAACGACGAGAAATATTAATTGGTAATTAATTATTGTAATTATTGTAATTATGCATGATCGATCAATTAATTAATAAATATTATGATGAGGAGTACGTATGTACAACTAGTAATTTTTTACTTAATTAATTTAATAATTAATTACATAGCATGGTCGGTTCGACCGATGTAAATTAAAGTTAATTAATTAATCTATTTTTATGACTATTAAAACGGGGACGAAAAAATGACTTTTCGTAGTCCATACTAAGGTAATTAAACACAATACTAAACCCTAAATTATACCTATCTATATATAAAATCCTAAATCCTAAAAATAGTACTTAGACGACGCAAAAGGTTCAACCCGTCGTCTAAGTAAACCCCAAACCCTAAACCCTAAGGCGCCAACCCTAAATTAAGGGATTTTTGACTTAGACGACACAAACACAGGTTTGCGTCGTCCAAGTGAAGATTTCGTAATTTTATCTAAGACAACGACCATCTAGACCATGTCCCAATGCATATTCTTGGAGTGTGAGCTTCGACGGTTCTAAAATAGGGGTTACGAATTTTCGTGCATCCACGTTTTCGGTTTGTCAAAATTTCGGTTTTGCGGTTGACTGTGCTAATGAAACCCTTCACGAACTTACTATTTTCTGAAAATTATTTTAATTATATATTATCTTAAGGTGAATGTATCCAACAGTTGTTTTGTCCAAATTCAATTCGTTAATATCGATATGCAATGAGCTGATTCTTAATAACACTTCAGTTATAAAGATTAGTATATACTTAACAAGTTTAAAGACCGTAAGATTATTCGTCGTCTCAAATTCAATTGTTTATATATGCGATGCGTTAATCGATATTTTACGACTATTTCATTCGAATAACAAATCGGCAACTTCCTTGCGAATTATTTTTAAAAATTAATTTTACGTAAATTTCACTTAGACTACGGAGATTACCCATCTCTGTCGTCCAAGTAACCACCTGGACGACGGAGACATACATCTCCGTCGTCCAGGTTGAAGAATCATGGCGGTCCAATTACCACCGCCTTATTTATGGGAAAACAGTTCAAATTTGACTTAGATGACGGAGAAACCTATCTCCGTCGTCTAAGTAAAATTTGAAACGTTTCCCAAAATTAAGGTGGTTAACTCCCACCCACCAAATTAATTGGGCGCCGGTTCCAAAATTTGAAACGGTTCATTTAGACGACGGAAACATCATTTTCTGTCGTCCAAGTGTACTTAGACGACGGAAAGCTGTTTTCCGTCGTCTAAGTGAAACTCTATAAAAGGAGGCTTGGCCGATCATTTTCCTTATCCCATTCTCAAATCATCATATCCCCTTCCTCTCTCTCTCTCTCTCACTCTCTCTCAAAAATCCGGTCTCCTTCCTCCGGCGACCAAAAATCCGGCGACTCCCTCTCTCCGGCTACTCTCCACTCCGGCGACTTTTCGGCGACTCCCTCCTCCCTCCGGCGACTCATCTTTTAGGTAATACATTAAATTTTTAACATAATTATAATTTAATAATAAATTAGTAAAAATAATATACTAGTAATAATTGGTAATAATAATTAATATTAGTTGGTAAATGAATAATTATTATTGTAAAGGCATGGTAAATAATAATTAATTATTGTAATTAAATATTATTTTAATTAATATTATAATTGGTAATTATTATTGCATGTAATTATTATTTGTAAATATTGTTGTAATATTGTTATTTTGTAGTAAATATGGTAAATTAGTGAATTATTAAAAATAATAAATTGGTAATTATGGCAATTTTGTAGTAAATTGGTAGTTTTTGATTTAAATTTAGTACATAGGTTTGGTTTATTAAGTCACACTCTTTGGAATAGATGGCGCCTCATTTCCTAGCTTATCTCCTTAACCCCTCGTGATATGTGGATTTCATCACCGCACACCATAACCTAAGTGAAGTTATGGACACGAGGTTGATGGCGAAGTTTGTAAAGGACTTGAGGGAGTGTAAATTTTTGAAAGATTGGTTGAATGTCGGACATGGTGTCTAGAAACGGGTTATGACTGGTGACAGGTTTTGGATCTAAGAAAGACTAACACCAATAGAGTATATACCATTGATTTGGTTAGCCTCGGGGTGTTTTGTCGAAATTAGTCTTGCCTCTCGCGTTATCTCTATCCTTAACTGGCCATGTTTTTTTATTGAACAAATGCTGATTGATTGAAAGTTTATACTTTATCGCGCGGGTCGCACGTCCATTAAACGATCCAAACACCAAGCTAGTGTACTCTCTTTAAATCTTAGGCGCACTCAATATTTTTAAATAATTATCGTAAATTTTTATATATAATTATTATGGTAATAATAATTTAACAACTGATAGGTTAAAATGGCCCCGTCGGGAAAGAAAAAGGCCTAAAAAGATGCCGAAGATGCTCTACTCCGATGCTTGGCAGAGCAAGTTAGTTAAGAATTAGAGGAGGACAACGTCGCGCCTCCTCCAGACCCTTAAGTTGGTCATTCGACAACGCCTATTGGGGAAATTCCCGCTGCCCCACCTATCCTGACCGGTGATGATGCCCATTCTGGTCCGACGTCCATGGCAGAAAGTGCTCAGCCGTCGTCGGCCTCCTCTGAATCTATCCTCTACAGTGCGCGACACAAGCTCATGAGGGCCCCGACAGACTCTCACCCCAAAAGGACTCGCGGTCTCATCAAAGGCGAAAAATCCGAGAAATTGTTCCAGGCGACCGGGTAAAAGATCTAGTTGCCGTACGACGAATTCACTGATGGCCCTCCCACATCTCAGCTAGCTAGTCTCTCAGCACACAGCATCGGGTCAATTCTTCGCAACAGGGTTCGTAGACTGCCCTTACTTGGAAGGAGTTGCCAGATGAAGAGAAGGCGAAAGTGTTTAAAGAACTTTCGGTACGTAATACGTACAATTTTAAATTTATTTTCTAATAACCAATAAAAATCGTAATTTCATAATATATACGATTATAATTTTATATTTATTTCTTATAGGAACAATATGAGGTGGATCCCACACCGGAGATGCTTAGGCACATCAACCAAACCGCCAACACCATCTATCGTGATTGGAAGTACAAACTTCATAAGTATTATGACGATATTAGCCCCGTGTCTACCCCCGTAGAGCTGCGTGGGTATAGGAAAGATGAGTGGGAGTGGTTGTGTAACCACTTCCAAGAAGAAGAATATAAGGTGATTATTTTTTTATTTAAATTAAGAGAATTGATCATTTTTATTTTAGTTACTTATTAATTTTTTAATGATTTATGTTGTCCAACAGAAATTCTCCAACATCAACAAGACCAACCGAGGGAAGAAGGACAAACATCATACCTCCGGCTCCAAGCAGATGATCCAAATAGCCAAGGAGCACAGAGATAAAGGCTCCAAACACCCTTATCTGAATATTAGCGTCAGTGAGTACGTGACGCCTGGGCTCGAGAATGAAGCGAGTCAATACGGCGTAAGTGATATATATGTGCTTTTAATTAGCGTAGTTATTATTTAATTATTATTTATTAAATTGTCGTACAAATTTATAATTATTCAATTTCTATTATTTTTTTCAGGCGAGGTTGGTAGAACGGGCGCAACAGGAATTGACCAACACGCAGCTTGCACACCCGGATTTGCCGCCGGAAGACCTGTCTCCTCTATCGATGGAGAGCCAAATTGCAATCGCCGATGAGGTATTCGGTCGTAGAACTGGCAATGAGGTTAGGGGAATGGGAAGCAAGGTCCAGCGAGATTTGTCCTCTGACTCATGTACGGGATGTTCGGCGAGGAAAAGTACTCAGGCCGCGGCCGTCCAAGCAGCCTTTGAAAATGCTCGACTCGCATGGGAGGAAAATCAATCTATGCGTCAGAGGCTTGATCAGCAAGAAGCGCAGATAGCCCAACTCGTTGCCCTCATGAAAAATCAAGCTCGACGACAGTGTCAACCTCCTCCGAACCCATACCCCGACGACGACACGGCTGGAGGCGGAGGACTCGGCGGCGCATCTGCTCCTCCAGTATTTTAGTAGTTTGCATGTATTCTAGCTTCGTAGTTTATCATATCATTTTTTCCGGTTACGAACGATTTAATTTCATGAATGTATGTACAATTTTTTATTATTTAAGTAACAATTTATTATTTTAATTAATTTATAAATATTTAATTAGTTAAATGAGAATTTAGTATTTTAATTAAATTACTAATATTTTACTTTAAATTAAAATTTTAATTAAAAAAAATTAAATAATCACTTAGACTAGGGAGACTGTCATATGCGCGGTCTAAGTGTTCACTTAGACGACGGAAATGCACCATATCAGCGGTGCAAGTTCCACTTGGACCGCACACCCCTCCATTTCCGTCATTTAAGTACATGGACGATGGTACTTGGAGGACGTAACCTAGTCCACGGAAGTTCCGTCGTCTAAGTACTTAGACGACGGAAATGCTCACCTAGACGACGGAAACGGTCCGCAAAATCACAATAATTCATATATCAAATTTACAAAATCACATCTCAAATTCACAAATTCACAAATTCACATATCAAATTCACAAATAAATAAATTCACAAAAATTTACAAATTTCCAAAATCACAAAAATTCACAAAATCACAAAAAATCACAAAACGCATATCAAATTCACAAAATCACATCTCAAATTCAAAAATTCAAAAATTCACATATCAAATTCACAAAAATTTCACAAAATTCAAAAAATTCACAAAAATTTACAAAATCACAAAAATTCGCAAAATTCACGTCTCAAATTCACAAAAACACATCTCAAATTCACATAACCCATAATCACATAACCCTAAACAGTCCTAATCTAATCTGAGAGAGAGAGAAAGAGAAAGAGCGCTTATAGGGATGGTCGATGCGTGTGAGCCAAAACAGGAATTAGAGAGTTAAAGCGTAGAGAGTATAGAGTTTGAGAATTAAGAGTGTGAGTACATACTTGATCGTTCATTAAAAGCCGTGGTTTGATATAATCAAGCGACGGCTGGGAGCAAGAGCAACGACGGTGGCATTTCTAGGCGTAAGGAGAGGCGGACCGATTAGGAATTTAGGGTTTGGTTCAGCTGTGTAGCGCGGGCTGGGCAACTTGAGGGTTACCCGGACACTATAGCTGACGACTTTTTTTTTAAGTCATCGACTATAGTATAGCCGACGACACGTGTCACAGTCGTCGGCTATAGTAACTATGGTCGACGACATAAGCCAATGTCATCTGGTAAAGACTCTAAAAAAATTTAAATAATTAGGCTCATGTGAAAATAATTTTCCACAAATACCTGTTTAACTAATTAAAGAACATAATCAGACTAATCGCTATATTCAGAAGTGTGAAAAAACTTTACAAAAACAGACTCATGACCAACAAACATGTTTAACATAAATTTATGTTTAACTAAGGCTCATAATCAGAATCATCACTCGAGTCTTCCTCGGTGTTCGAGCTAATTTCTGGTAATATGTGCCACTCCTCGTTACCGGAGTCTTCGTTATCTTCATTTGGATTAACATCAATAAGACTTACATCTGCTCGAGGAAGTCGAACTACACTACCCGGTCTCACATTATTAAGATGAATTGTAGAGTATTCAGGAATACCAATTGAGTTCGGCTCTTGGTATGCAGTAACTTCATTATATGTGGCATCACCACGTGTAGCAGCACTGTATATGTTTCTAGGAACAACATAGTTGACTATTTTCCATGTGCCTTTGTGCACAAGATCATCAAGATAAAACAGTTTTTTTACCGATGTGGCAAAAATAAAGGGGTCATCTTCATACCATCTTCTAGCAGTATTCATCGAAAAAAGACCATACTGATCGGTCCTTGTGTTCCCAGGGTTAGTATCAAACCATCTACAATTAAACAAGTGCAGTGTCATGCCTTCCCCATAAATTAGTTCAACCACTAAATGGAGAATACCGTAATAGTCAATGTCATTCTGGCTACCACGCACCATTACCTCAGAATTCCTTGTTCTCCATCTGTCGTTTCTATGTTGACGTATAAATTGCATGTCATTGACCTTATACATCGGATAAACTCTTGAAGTTATCAGCTTCATCGCCAAAAGCCTCAATTCGTATGACCAGTGTGGATTACCATCACATTGTAAATGGTTGATCTGGAAAAAAAAATTGCAACCATTAATTTTAAATATGAACATTGAAATTAATTTATATAGATATAGAAGTAAATATATATGTAGACGTACCCAGCCGCCAAAATAGTTTGCAAACTCTCTATTATGGTACTCAAGATCACTGGAAACCGCAGGGTAGTAAAGATGGATGTATTTCCAGTATTGAACTTCTAGATAGTTAATCAATACCCACCAGTGGGCAATGACTAGCTCATATGGTTCCAATTGGTATGACTTTGACAACTGTCCATATACTTCAACATCATTGGAGATGATAGAAAGATTGAACTGTGGTTCATCTACTGACATATGTTGTGGAGGGTCCTCCAACGCTCCCAAATAAACTTGGTATACTTTCGCACTCGTGTGCAAGATATGCTTCAGCTATACACCCTTCACGTGCAGATTTATTAATCACATAGTCTTTATAGTCCCCCGGTTGTCTATCAAATTGCAAAGTGCATGTGATGATTATTGAAAAATATAATTATATAAAAACAGACTAAAAATTCAGATGTTTAATAGTACGTACATTTCCATGGGATACATCCAAGTGTAGTGTACTGGACCAGTAAACAACAATTGTTCGAGAAGATGGATCATCAGGTGAGGCATAATGTAAAAAATAAATTGGGGAAAATATCCTCTCAAATTTGCACATGATAAAAATGATATCCTCTTTCATTGCCCTGAGATCTGATTTTTTTCACTTCTCTAGTGCATAACTTCTGAAAGAATCTTGACAACGCTACTAACGACTCCACCACTTGACATGACAGATATGATCGAATGAAAATAGGGAAGAGACGTTGAAGTAGTATATGGCAGTCATGACTCTTTAATCCGTATATCTTATTTTTTCCAGAAGTTAACATGCTGGCCTATATTTCCTGCATAGCCTGAAGGATACCTAACATTACCCATCCACCTAAAAATTTCATTCTTTTGGTCAAGCTTGGCGGTGTAAGGAGTTTGAGACATTTTTTTTCCCTTCTCTCAACCACAAATATTTTTGGATACCCATTCTTTTTAGATCAATGCGTGCCTTAGGGTCATCTTTAGTTTTCCCCTCATAATTCAGCATTGTGCTCACCATAGTTTTGTACACGTTCTTCTCTATGTGCATGACATCTAGGTAGTGTCTGATCGACAACTTGGAACAGTACGGGAGTTCCTAGAATATACTTTTGTGTATCCAGAATTTATACATGTCGGGTCTGTCAGGTATTGCCGCCACTATATCAAGATGATTGCTGAGCTGCCCAAAATCGTATTCATTCAACACTTCCAAAATTTTCTCCCCCATCCATCTTCTAGGTTGCGCATAAGTTTCTATAGTCTCATCCCCATCAAATGCCTGGTCATTCTCCCGCCATGGGTGATCAAGTCCAAGCCAAATACGGTGATGCATCTACACAATCTTCCAGCAATGAAGTCTGCCGCAATCAGCATATTGTATTCTTTCTTCATGCACATCCATGGAGGAAAGTTGTACGATACCAAAATAACTGGCCATATACTGTATTGAAGACTCATGTTGCCAAAAGGGTTGAATCCGTCAGATGAGATCCCGAGCCAAACATTTCGGACCTCTGATGAAAAATAAGAAAACTCCATAACTATGTGCTTCCAAGCCTCTTCGTCAGCAGGGTGTATAAGGGTATCATCGTCAGGCAAATACCTCTCAGTGTATCATCTCATAGCTTTGGCCTTGTGTGCAGACATGAACAACCGTTCCAACATATCAATCAACGGGAAATACCAAAGTACATTCATAGCTTTCTTATTCCCTGCAGGAGTCAACTTATACCTATATGTGTGACATATCGAACACGCATCAAGGTTTTTAAGATAATTCCTTTCAGCATCTTTATCCTAGAAGAGAACGCAATCATATCTACATGCATATATTTTGATGTAGGTAATGCTAAGATGTTTCAGGATATGTCACACCTTACGATGAGTGGTAGGAAGGCGATAACTAGGGGGCAACATCGAAGCAGTCAACACCAGATAATCATCAACAGCCTTGACACTCAGTTTGTTCTCCACTTTGACATTCATTACTCCCATGATACTTTCAAGAACAGTCTTATTACACCCGTTGTACAACGGGGTCTGTTGGAAGGCAATCAACTTGTTGTACTTGTCAATACCGGCAGTTTTGACAACTCCAAGTAATTGCTGGACTTGCTCAATAGGAGGGAGACCCTCAACGGCGGGAGAGACATCTTGTGCTTGAGTAAATACACCGCTCTCATAAAGAAACACATCGTTGATCAACATCGTTGTTGGATCATTGGATGTACTGTGGCCCTCTCAGAAAATTGCTCATGATCATGCTGACTCGCTGATGATGTTTCACCGTGATAAATCTAACATGTGTACTTATCCCAAAACCAATTTTTCTTCAGGTGCTCCCATACTATATAAATGGAAAAGCGATACAAATCGTTGCGACACTGACATTTCGTATACGGGCAATAATGAATTGTATTCCCGTTAGCATTAGCCTTCACATATTCCACAAACTTCAGATTCCAATGCCATATCTTCAATCCCATTTTGGAAACAAAATCCAACTCTTGTCCATCCTAAAAATTTCAACTGTATATATATACATGCATCAATTAAAAATTCATCATTATATCTATATATATATCGATCTTTAAACTATAAATTACACTAATTCTTCTACTCTTTAATTTTAAACTAACACAAACACACACACACACACACACACACACACACACACACACATATATGCATACTATATATCAACAATTAACATATAATTATATATACATTTTCATTGAATTCAGCTCAAAATCAACAATTAACAATCAACTCTAATAAATCAACACACACACATATATATATATATACGTACCTATATATATAGGGATATTTAGCTTCACGAACTCATTTTGAACAGCTTCAGACAACATCCAACGATTTGAGTGTGTTTTGTATTTTTCTCACCAATTTTTTTTTGAATGATTGAGCTGCTGCCCAAATCTGTAATAAAGAACTATAGCTAACGACCTAATAATGTCGTCGACTATAGTTAAATATGTCATCGACTTTAGTCAAAACTATAGCCGGCGACTTTCCCTTCACAAACACCGACGACTTTTTTGTGTCGTCGGCTATAGTATCCCGAAAACTATAGCCGAAAAACTATTTTTGTCATCGGCTATAGTATAGTATATTATAGCCGACGACATAAAAATTCGTGGGCCTTTTTTTATTCATTTCGTCGGCTATAATACTTATTCTGGTAGTGATAATAATAATTGTCAATAATAATATATAAAATATTATTCAAGAAGAATTAAAATATTTATCTATACTAGTTTGAGACAATAATTTATGTTTGATTGTTGCAATCACGTCTTTGAGCTTGCGGGTCCGTAGTAACTCATTGATATATTCAGCTTGTTGTTGAAGCCAAAATGTTTCAAACTTTTCTAGCATGTCAATGGTTTCTTTAGTTGAAACTTTTAGTAGTTCTACACTCTCGTTCTCCGAATTATCTTCTTCTTTGTTCTTGTCTAATTGCGGTAATAATTTCCTCTTCCGTTAAAGGAGACACAACTTGTTGCTCATTATGATGATGAAGAAATACGTTGATATCTATTAGATTAGTGTAGTGAAGTTGTTGCATCTGACCATTCAATTCTCTTATTAATCTCTCATGCTCCTGATCCACTTCATTTGCAACATGTAAGTCATCGCTTCATTAGTGTAGTGAAGTTGTTGCATTTGACCATGCAATTACTTTTCTAATATTTGTGAACTAATTTATAAGTAAATCTCTATTTAAAAATAACCTCTATATAAGAATAAATTTTAGTAGACCTATGAATGTAGAAATTTTTTGCTGTATATATAAAACTAAATAAAGATTAGATATTGTAAATCCACATTGTTCCTAGCTCTACAAATATTGTAAATACTAAATACACGTGTATGTGCGTACTTAATTCTCCAATTAATCACTTACTGTCGATCATTAATTTCCAATCAAATTTTCTCAACTTCGAAAGCCATTCTTTTACATCTGTTACATATTTTGATTGTGATGGCCAAAAAGCCATCGGTACGTTTGTGGTCTTATTTTCTTTTTGTATTGTAGGAGAATGCAAAGTGTGATGGCGATTGATGAAGGTGACATTGCAACATGTATTTTGATTGATCGACTAGGTTAATAGATCGATCAATACTCATCTGTCACACGTCACAAATGTCTAGCGACGTATACTCATCTTTCACGCATCATAAATGTTGCGCTATTTAGTTACTTTAGCTAATTGAAATTAATTTGACATAATATTTCCGTCCGAACTAAGCACACCTGTTTTAATGATTTTCACGACAGAATGAACTACATACAAAAATTATAATTAATCTTAGAATAATTAGTTATAATGTTTATGAAATGCCTACCAAAATTGATTCAATTTCAAAAGTTGGTTGAGTTTTACCTCTGATTGCGGAGTACACCTAGACAACCAGAAAAAAGAAAAAATTATCCCAAAAAAAACATAAAAATTAATCTTCGTTAAGTCGCAACTTCACTTATGGTCTTCTTACCGGGTTACTTATGCGAACAAATTCATTGTTAAATGCTTCTGTTTAATGGTGACTTTTCTCTTGACTAATTTTCTCTTTAGACAAGAAAATTTTCTATATATACTGAAATAACTCTTTTTCCACCTTCTGAGCGGTAGTCCGCCTCTTAGAAAATCAAATAAGTATGAACAAGTAAGAACAACCCACTTTCTTCCTTCTCCTAGGCAATAGTCCGCCTCTCAGGGAATTTAATGAGTTTTTATGAACATATAAATAACAAGTTGAAAGACTTGTAGTGGGAAGCCATAACTTATTTATTTTAACAAAATTACATACCAAATATCCAGAGTCTCACTCTCTGGTAAACTGCTATAATCTGTTTAGCTACTCATACTAAAATACATACTTGAAAATAGAGAAGCTGAACAATTTTGCTTCGACTCTATCTCTTGACTCACAAACTTGACTCTTAGGCTTTTTATTCTCAGATAGATTTTTTCTATTCTGATATTCGATGCCTAGAACTAAGACTCAAGACTCCTTTTATAGGGAGCGAAACTCAAAATATAATTACAACACACATAATTAATAGTAGTTCTACTAAGGATAGTGACCCCATGCTGATCAGGTTTTTGCTCTCTTCCATTGTCTTCTTTTGGAAAGTTGATTCCTTCACGATAAGAGTTGTTTCCCACCTAAGAAAAAGACAATACGACCTCACATTTCTTTATAGGTCATCATATATTTCTGAGTTTTCCCCAAGATAGGGTTCTTCAAATTCAATTCGTCTTCTTGTTCCATTCTCTTCCATGTCAATATCAACATACATCTTGCAGTGCCTTTCTTTCTTGATCTTTTCGAGCCAATGGGCACACGCAAGGGTGGAATCTATTTCCTTTCTCTTTAGGGCAAAAAAACATATCACTGGTTATGGCCGCTGGGTGGTCATATGAAGTGGAATTATTTCTTCTCCTGATGCAAGAAAAGTAATCTCTTGGTCTTCTTTGATTATTTTCTTGACATATTTTAATGTCATTGCTTTTATCCATGGAATACTAGAATTTGGAGCTCCATTATATCCCACACAAGCTGGTTCTAGATATTAACCTTGGATGATCCTGACATAGTGGTATTGAGAGATATACTTAGTTTCTTCATTGGACCTCTGCACCCATTCTGGATGTGTAGATCTGAATTTAAGTCTAAGAATGCAATTAGTCTTCCTTACATTCTTGACTATATTACAGATGATAGCCGTCAGTCCCTTGAGATCATCATTTATTTTTGTCCACAGATTATGGACAAAGCCATTTTTAATCAGTCACAGTTTATGCTCTTGTGGATGTTCATTTTGAATATTCACCACATATCTTCTAAGGAATGGTCTTAGAACTATGAAAAGTGTATCAGGGAGAACTGGTCTAGGTGAATGTCTTCCAATGTTGTTATGGAATTTGAATCATTCTGTCTCTTTTAATGCATGAATTGATACCTTTGCACTTTCAGGGGTTTTGATGTACAACACAGCTGGTTCATTAACAACACTGTTAATTTTTATTTTGGCTCAGCTCTTCAATTAAGGCATTCATGACCTCTACCATAAGCCTTTTATCTTTCTCCTGGAAGGAAAACCTTAAATTGTCTTGCAAAATCTTTTGGTGAAATGCTAGACTTGGGTTAATCTTGAAACTGATTCCGAGAGGGTATTCAGTTGATAATTGAATATATTTACAAACCCTGTAAGAAAAATTATGCTTTTTGGCAAAGCAGCAGCCTTCAATGGTCTTGATGAGCCTTTACCGTCTACCATTTAAGACGGGCTAGCCAACCATTTCCTTTGGAATTAGTCAGTTAAGGCTGGTATTTTAGGACACAACAAAAAACTCTTAAGAACTTTTTCAATAGACTCCTCTTGTTGTTCAGGTTTTTTTCCTGGCCTTCTACTCCTGGGATTCCAACCTTCATCGTCCTTTTCACTCCATCGGAACATTGCTATTTCTCTTGTCAAAGCGTTTGGAAGATAATTCTTATTACCTGCAATTAATTCAACATAATAACCACATTGATTAAGAAATAATTGTCAATTTGCTAATCCTTCTCTATCAACAATTTTATCAAGTTTGAAATTCTTGAAATTTTTCACTCTGGCGCAATCTGTTCTTACTGTGAATGGTTTTCCTAAAAAGGCGGGAGAATTTTCAATTGTTTTTTTTATTGCTAGAATTTCTTTTTCTCCCGTGAGATAATTCTGTTCTACATAATTGAACTTCTCAATGTAAAACTTTTTAAAAAAATTCTATATTAGTGCCTGACGCTCTTGCAAGCACTACACTTGCCCCAAAAATGTCACTAGCATCTCTCTGAAGAATGATCTCATCATTCTCTTCAGGTTGATGGAGAGAAGGCAAATTTTTGCAAAGCTCTTTAATTTGCCTAACTACATTTTCGTCATCCTCTGTAAATTTCCAAGCTCTCTTTGAGCTCATTTTTTGGGACAATATTGCTGTTAATCCAGCAATTTTGGGAAGGAAGTCTCTTCCATAATTAATGACTCCTAAAAATCTCTGTAGATTTTTAGCGTCAGGGATTCTGCCTGAAAATTTCCAGACCTTTTCTAAAATTTGAGGTTGAAGCTTGATCACCCCATTTTTTATGTTAATTCCTAGGAAGTCAATTTCATCTAGGACAAGAAAGACTTTCTTTTCTCCTAGAATGATTCTATATTGAACTACGATCTTGACTACCTCATAGAGATGATTCATGTGTTCTTCTTTAGTTTTTGAGAAGACTAATATATCATCAATATAGACGACAGAAAAGTCTGCAATCTACTTGAATATGTTGTCCATTTTTCTCTGAAAAATGGATGGAGCTTATTTTAGCCCAAAAATTCATTGCTAGCCATTCGTAGTGTCTCTATGGAGTTTCGAAGGCTGTAAGGGGAATGCTGTCAGGATGCATTCTGACTTGCCAGAATCCTGATTTTGCATCAACTTTTGAAAACACTTTGACTCCTCTGAGCCTATTGATTAGCACTCTTGCATGTGTAATTTGATAACCGTCTTTTATGGTTTTATTATTGACATATCTATAGTGTATCACCATTCTTGCTTTTTTGCGTGATTCTTGACATAAAATGTTGGGACGTGATGATGACTATTTGATGGTATTATCAATCCATTTTCCACAAGATCAGCTATGCCTTTCCTGAATTCTTTATGATATTCTTCCTTGTACTGAGGGATTGCTATTACGTGACTGATGGAATTCATGTCATATAGCTTGAGATCACAGAACACTGGGTCTTTTTCCCAAAATGTTAGAGGATTGATGTCAATATTTTATTTTAGCATTTCCTTGATCTCTCCAAGGGTATACATCTTCTGTTTATCAAGCTTAGCCTTCAAGTGCTTGAAATTATGCTCTTTTATGAAGGTTGCTTCAGCTGTCTCTTCATCTTCTTCTTTGTCTTCTGATAATTCTTCAACATGCAACTCTTCTTATTGCTTCTGATGGTTATCAGCAAGATTATAAGATACATAGTAATGTTACTTATCTTGGTCATGAAACGGTGCAATGGTATGATCTTCATTCTCAAGCCTTGTTTTCATGCAAGGCTTCTTGGAGTTCTTCGCTTTCTTCTTGAGGGTTTTTTCTTATTTACACTTGTCACAATCCCTTTTGGAAATGTTGTAGACCGAGTGTACTTTGAGTTGGATTGTAGTAGGAGCATTACATGGAGCATTAGGATGTTTAAATTTTTTGTTGCCATGAAACTTACAGAACTTCATACTATCAAAGTCGTCCTCTTTCTCTGACGATTCCTCAATAAGAAACTCTTCTTGTTGCTTGTATTACAATATCGTTTCGTATTTTGGCGTGTATCCACCACTATTCTACTGCGACCTCTGATATTACATTATAAATTCTGGACCAACCATACTTTTTGCTTGTTTTAGTCGCTCCGTCCAGAAGATCTTGTCATTGTCCAGAAGATCTTGTCATTATTTTTGAAGCCTAATAAGTTTGCTTTTGGCTTCTGGATGAATAATTATTGTCAATCAGTATATCTGAGTCTTGACTTTCCGATTGCCAAAACTCTTTAATTACAAAGGTTCCTCCTCCAATCGAGTTTTAAACCTTTTTGGCAACTGTATTCATGAAGATTTATCTTCCTTCTACAATTTTTTCGATTGCATATCTTTTTGGATTGGTAATCCAGAGTTCTTCAGGTATAACAAACTTTTTTGCTAGGCTGAAACCAAAACCATTATCTACATATGCATGTAAATGATACTTCTTGTCTCCTGAAAATTTTAATCCAATTTCCATGTAGTTGTTGAACTTACTCGTAGAAGCACTTGCTGCTTTGCACAAATTTTGTTTCGAAGAACCATCTTCTTCTACTATTTTTGTGAAAGGACTTCATTTCTCTTCTTTACATTTCGGGCTTTCTGCAGATACTACTTCTTCTTTCTCAGTAGTAGTATCTACTTTCATCTTCAGAATAGACTACCTCGTAACCCTTCATATTGGCCATCTCTATGACCTCTTCATATTCTCTCAGAAGAGCTTTTGAACTTCACTTATTCTTCTTAGGGCATTCGTTAGCATAGTGCCCTTCTACCTTGCATAACCAACATATACATTTTTTTTTTCTGTTTCTTGAGAGAATCTTTTCATTTTAAAGAATCTCTTTCTTAATTGAGTTATGTTTTTCGCTTCTGTAATTTGAGCTTTTCTTGAATCTCCAATTCTTTCTTTCGTCTCCTTTCAAATGTTTATGGAAGTGCTTCCTCTTAGTTTTCTGCTTATGTTCATTGCATCCCCAGTTGGTTGGGCTATCGACGATTTTAGTGCAAAAATTGTCAGATCATTTAAGCTCCTTCTTTACAGTTTTTGCTTTTATGTTGGCTTTGCATTGTTCTCACATCAGCTACCTTACTGTTTCTGCAACTCCCCCTACTGAAAAACTTTCTAGGGGTTTTTTTTCTATATTTTTTCTCATTGCTGTCCTCCAAGGTTCATGAAGCTTTCTATGTAAGAGATGTATTAGATCGTTGTTTTCCAGCTCTCCTATTATGCAATAGGATTTTTGGAATTCATTTAGATATTCCTCGAAATACTTCATATTGCATATTTTGAAAACATATATGTTAGTTTTTTCTAATTCTTTAGCTTTGTCCCCAACATATGAGATATCTCCACAAATTGGAGTTGCAAAGGTGTATGGAGATTTATCACTTTTGATTTTCTCCAACCACTTTTGTGACCTGGAAGTTTGTTTGAAAGCCAAATAGATTTTTTGCCATCCCTGTGAGGGTTGATTCATATATTAGTTGCAGGTCTGGTGTTTCAAACTCCATAAGTAGTACATGTTTCCATAACTAGGCTAGAAGCCCACTCATCTATGGCTTTCTTTTTGTCTAGAAATTTGTTTAGATCGAGCCATGCACCAAATTGCGTATTCGACACTTTTGGTGTACTGTCATGTGGAATGAATTTATGAGAACTTATTTATTCTTTCTTTCCAATAGGACTTTTATGTTTGGAATTCTTGGATCTCTATCAACCTTGATGATAGTGATTCCTGAAGACTCTCCTTCTTCCATTTTTACTTCTTGATAAGGAAAAATATTTCTTTCCTTTTTGAATGTGAAACTTTCGATCTCTTTGAACAATTGTTCCAGGCGAGATGGATCTTTGCAGCTTTTTGCTTCTTCATCGAGCTCAAAGAGCCTTTCTAATTTTTGTGTTTCAGATTTTAGCATGCATTTCTAATTCAGTATCTAAATCTTCTTCCATCTCTGGGTTGGTTTCTTCCCTGATTGAAATTCTAGTACTTCTAGTACCTTTTTCTCTAGAAGAGTTGCATCTTCCGAGTGATCTAGAGCTTTCACCTCTTAGGCTTTTGAGGGATACATCATTGTTTTTGTGTCTTTCGAATTTTAAGTTGACGTCTTCAGTTCTTCTATTCTCATAAATTGTTGCTCTTACGCTTTCTGGATTTTTTTTGGGCCAGACAATTTCCCTTCCAGTGCAAATGTTACTTCACCCCATATAACCTTATGGATTTGTTCCGAATGATTTTTTGGATTTGTGAGGAATCCAGTAGTAAAACCAGAAATGTTTGTTATTTTGGTCTTTAGTTCTACTGTTGTGCTCATCAATTTATAATAAACCCTATAAACCACAGCAAGCTTTTGCATGCGTCTTTTATTGAAGTGTCATCTATTTTGACTCTCTGTTGTAAACAATGAGCTACATCAGTTAGGTTAGTTGAAAAGTTTGGAAAGCAGTTGAAATATACAATTTGGTTGCACACCAATGCTTGGAGGGTTCCCAATAAACTTTTTTGAAAATCAATCAGTCTATTTTCTTGTAAGACACATAAGACTGAACAATTTATGCATTCTCTAGCAAGTAGTTTTATGCCAACTTGGACTGCTCCAATGTGCATAAATTTGAAGTTTCATTTTTTGGCTTTAGAAACTTCTTCACGCATTACCAGGAGGAGATCTATCTCTCCTGTGGTTGCCAGAGTGGTGAACTCAAGTACTTTGAACTGATGGCTATCCAACATGTCAAAATTTCCTCTTTTGTAATTTCGATTGAATTCAAACTTTGGAATTGAAGAATTTCTAATATTTTCTTCAATTTCATTAAATTCAAATTCTTCAGAATTGACTAATTGTACCGCCTTTTTTTTCTTCAAAGATGCTAAACATATTCATGTTACGAACATCTTCAGTTTTGGATTCTAGAAATCTTATACTTGGCAGATTTGTTGTTGAATCCAAGAGAAAAGATATTGGTGAAGGGTTCCCCCTTGGAACCTCTAATGGTTTAAAGTCATTAGTTTTTCTTATGACTGTTTGAGGTGGACTTTCTCTTGACGTTTTGTGTTTTTCAGGCTATCCTTTGAACATAGTCAAGAGTCTTCATCTGTTGAAGATTTAGTCCATCAATTTTACTATTAACCTTTCTTAATAGTTCTTTCTTGTTTTTGGGTGATTTTGGATATAATCCATTTTAGTTTTCAATTTCTGTAATTGGTTACTAATCACCGGAAGTATCTCTAGATATTCTCTGTTTCTAGAGATTTCTGTTAGAGACTCTTGATGTGTTGCATCAAT
This sequence comes from Geum urbanum, assembly GCA_946800695.1. Classification (NCBI taxonomy): domain Eukaryota; kingdom Viridiplantae; phylum Streptophyta; class Magnoliopsida; order Rosales; family Rosaceae; genus Geum; species Geum urbanum. The sequence goes on along the minus strand of OX327007.1, from coordinate 39,648,423 downwards.
CATCTTTAAAAGAGAGTCTAGTTTTTCTATTATTTTCTCAGAATTTGTTCCCATTTGTGGGAATCTGTTGAGCTATAGCAAGCTCTGACACTAGTAATTCTGTGGATCTAACCAAAGCTCAGATAGATAATCGATGTAAAAGTTGTTCGAATCTAGCTTTATCTCTTTGACAAGCAACTAAATAAATTTGTTGTACAACAATTTTTCTTTCGATTCTTGCTCTATCTTGAAGAGGAATTTCTCTTCTTACTTTTTCTAAAAGTCTAATTTTTTGTTTGTAGTTGTCAATAAAGTCTCGAATCAATTTAAGATTTTTACTTAATTTGCGAGTGACTTGGCAATGAAACTTTTTTATAGTAAGAGATAACTGTTTACTTTCGAGTATCGAGGATAGATCTTTAGCTGCAAGTGTTAGAATAAGCAAATTATGAGCCCAATACGCTTTTAAAAACACATGGGTAAAATAAGAGTACACCTCACTACTATTCACTAGAGACTTGATGATCTTTTTTTCTTTTTGCACATTTCTGCACAGCACACCGCAGAACTACTCCTGGTTGTGATAGGTAAATAGAACTAGCTTATTGCAGATTCGTGGTCCAAGGCTAGCTCCAAGTAGGGAGCCAAAAAAGTTATGAAAATTATCACCACCAGAGTCTGAACTTTTGCAAAGTCTTCAATGTGTTGCTCACACTTTGAAAACTATCAAAGTGATGCCCAAAGTTCTACAACATCATTTTTGTGATGTCTAGATTCATTTTCCGTCACCGCTCCATTTATGTTGATGACGTGCTAAATTTCAATTATCACCATCAGGGTATGAAGTTTTACAAAGTCGTCAATGTGAGGCCCACACATTAAAAACTATCAAAGTGATGCCAAGAGTCTCAAAACTATATCTGCATGGTGCCTACACCCATTTTCTGTCACATAGTCGTCTATGTCGTTGACGTGACAATTTTTTTTCAAAACAAATAAGAAAAGACTTTAATACCCTTAATATATTATTTTATGATGCCTACACCCATTTTCCGTCACATAGTCGTCTATGTCGCTGACGTGACAATTTTTTTTCAAAACAAATAAGAAAATACTTTAATACCCTTAGGCTCACACATTAAAAACTATCAAAGTGATGCCAAGAGTCTCAAAACTATATCTACATGGTGCCTACACCCATTTTTCGTCACATAGTCGTCTATGTCGCTGACGTGATAATTTTTTTTCAAAACAAATAAGAAAAGACTTTAATACCCTTAATATATTGTTTTATGATGCCTATACCTATTTTCCGTCACATAATCGTCTATATCGCTGACGTGATATTGTTTTTCAAAACAAATAAGAAAAGACTTTAATACCCTTAATATATTGTTTTATTCTTTTTTTACTCTCTCTCTCTCTCTCTCTCTCTCTCTCTCTCTCTCTCTCTCTCTCTCCCCGATTCAACGAGAGATCGCGACTCGCCTCTATCGAGCCCGAGCCTACTGTTACATAACTGATCTACCTCATCCTCGTTCAACCTCCACCTTGGCACCGTCAGTTTCCACCTCGGCAACTACGACGTTGACGCCTTCAACCAGATACTTATCGAGGAAACTAATTAACCGAATTGCTTAAGAAAACTCGTCGGGATCTAACTCCGCCGCTTAAGGTTCTCTTCTCATCCATACCTCGACATGCACGCCAACAATGATGGTCCTTTACTCAGCAGCGACAATATACTTGCTCTAACTTTTTTTACCTTTATTTCGCTCCAATTCAGTCGGGCTCAGATTTGGTTAGCAAAAGAATACGATAATATGATCTCAAGTACTATTCCGACGAGCCCGCAACAAATGAAATAGATCTGTAGATCCTTTTGGGTCATTATGTGATGTAGCAAAAGAATATGACATATGGGTTCATGTGGATGCTGCCTATGCTGGTAGTGCTTGCATTTGTCCAGAGTTCCGCCATTTCCTCGACGACATTGAAGGTGCAAATTCTTTTAGTTTCAGACCGCATAAATGGTTATTCATTAGTGTTGAATATTGTTGCCTTTGGGTTAAGAGTAGAAGTGTATTCACAAATTCATTGTCCACAAATCCGGAGATTTTAAGGAACAAAGCAGTGAGTCAAAGCAAGTGGTGGACTATAAGGATTGGCTTATAACACTAACTCGGGGGTTATCAATGAGTAGTGTTGGGTCTCTGAACTGGTCTCGAGAGAGAGAGAAATAAAAGAAAAAAAATTAAAAGAAATATTAAGAGTATTATTGACCCAACACTGTTTTTCAAAAAAAAAAAATAGTGACAAGACAATAATACCTTTAATTGTCACGTCAGCGATATAGCCGACAATGTGACGAAAAATAGGTCTAGACATCACGTAGATATAGTTTTGAGACTGTGGGCACCACTTTGATAGTTTTCAAAGTGTGGACATCACAAAGACGATTTTACAAAAGTTTAGACTCTAGTAGTGATAATTAGAATTTGTCACGTCATCAACATAAACGGATCCGTGACGGAAAATGACTCCAGACATCATGAAAATGTTGTTTTAAAACTCTGGGCATCACTTTGATAATTTTTAAAGTGTGGGCATCACATTGAGGACTTTGCAAAAGTTCAGACTCTAGTGGTTAATTTTTCTAAAAAGTTACGAGACACAGGAAAGCGCAATTTTGTGATAGTGAACGGTAAAAGATGACCTTGTACCTAACAATGCACTAAAGGGTATAAACATGGACATCGATTTGATAGGTACGTATTCCGTATCCATTTTCTGTATAAATCATATGTACGTAACCCGAGCATTTTCCGTACTTATAACTCATTTCAACATGAATTTCCTAGGTAATTCGAAAACTCGATCATGAGGGAATACTAAATTTAGGAAAGTAAAACAGGGAAATAAGAGCATTTTAGGACAGTTGGTATTAAGATTTGTTTTCTTCCTTATAATATTGTCCTCCAACCCGTCTTCTGAAGTAGAGGGAGGGTACGTTAGTTGCTTTAGCCATGTATAAAACATGGAGATTTTAATGGCATGCATGGCCTCAGTTTTCAATAGGATCCGTTTGTTTTTGTTTTGTTTTTGTTTTTTAGAGTAAACAAACAAATTTATTCATAATGAATCAAAGGTTTACAACTATAAGGCCAAAGAAGCCTCTCTATATGAGGAGGTGGGGAGTTGTCCCACAAGAGAGCTGAGAATGCATGCAAGAGAGTGCAATCCCATTAGACTGACGAAAAATATGAGCTAGTTTTGATACCAAATTACCTACATTTTCCAGTACGTACGATAAAGAAGGAATCAATTACCTACATATGAGAATCAAGATTAGATTTCGTCCAGACATAATAATGGGAAAAAAGAGGAAGATTTATCGAGGCTTGAAAAAGATATTAATGGATTTGAGTGCAAACCATGGGAAGAAAGGTACTCACAGAGAGGTTGGTAGCAGTTTAGAGGCCTCATCTTGCAAGATTTTCCATGCTGCAGTCACATGCCTCTCCTCAGTCAATGGAGCTCCTACTGCAAACCGTAATATGTACTTGCCCGATAGTACCTGTATAATAGTCTCAGTACGTAGTATTCCAGTGCTATAATAAGCTTTGAAGAAGAATCACGAAATACACTGTCAACTAATGTGCTTGAAGGTGCTTCATAGTGAGTTTACCGTGTGAGAAATGAAAATCTTCCCCGTTGAATTTACAGCATCTAGAAGGTCATGGTTCAATTTGCTTGCACAAGCCTCATCACCATGAGGGGGCAGAAGGCGGAAACAAACTAATGAATAAATTCGAGGAGTAACAATCTGCCAATTGTGGTGAATTATCAGCAAGCAACATCCTTGGAGGAGTCACACTAGTTAAGCATGGAAGTTTACTCAAATGCCACTCAACTTATAACATTATATACTAATGAAACAAAATATATAACTCGGCGGAGAATATTATTACCTCAAATCTAGGGTCTTGAGCAGCAAGCTCTTCAAAGTTCTTGGCTAAAGTGATATGGTTTCTTATGTAGGCCTGTAAGTTTTCCAAACCATATAGTCGTAACACCATCCATAGCTTCAATGATCTGGATGAAACAGTCAGATAAATAAGATCTGTTACACTTGGTAGATTTGGAAACAGAAACATCATCACAATTCACAAGTTACAAAAATCTCCGGAAAGCTGCTGAGAGATCACTGTATTCTAAAAAGAGAGAGACAAGCTTTTATAACTCTTAAATTTGGAGTCAATCTCACTAGTTTGTGTGCAGACATATATTCAAAGGCATACCTAAAGCGACGTCCAAGTGGAACTTGCCAATCTTTGTAATCCACAACCATGTTTGCTTGAGATGCCTGCAGTATCAACAACATTATGTAGCTTATAAATAGCGTGGTAGAGACAAAAATCGAAAGACAATCAACTAATTTTTAGGTCTTAACCTGGAAGCATCAACGAAAGCATCATTATTATCCTTATATTGGTCATTTGTATTTATAAGTTAAATAACTAATAGAAGAAAAATTATCCATATGCGACTAACAAGGTGTGTTTTCTTCAGGTTGCATCTCCCAAAAGATAATAATATAAATAACAAATTAACCTTGTTTTTCAGGAACTCAGGATTTGTAGACAGAGACTGGATCAAAGAATTCCTATCCTGTAATTGGAAAATGGGTATCCACTGTAATAATAGGCCAAAATAACTGACAGATAAAGAAAGAACAAAAGGTAGGACATAAAGAATCCTTCTTGCCATGATGCATATGGATCAGACGAGCAATGGAATTAATGACAAACAAAAACATAATAGGCAAACCAAAATGTTCACAACTAGACAGATGGTATACCTTTATCCAGAGGACTGAACAATCAAAATTCGTGAGAAACCATTTATGTGCATTCATGTTAAATGAGTCTGCTTCTTCAACACCATCAATGTAGTGGCGGTATTCTGGACATATACAGGCACTACCAGCATATGCAGCATCCACATGGAACCACATTTCATTGCTCTGCGAAAAATGAAAACCAATACTGTTTTTCCCAAGTATTCAATAATTACATTGTGTTTGATTACAAGGAGACCTGACTTTGAACTCCAAAAGAGTAAACATATGTAATATATTCTTAGCAGGAAGTTGGGAATGAGCACACAAGAGATACTTTTTAAGATTAAGGGGTTTGCAAAAAATGGGATGGTGATGCAGAACAAAAACGAGATATCTGTATAGATCATTTAATTGAATTGTTACCTTAGCAATCTTTCCCAATTCTCCCAAAGGATCAACTGCTGTGGATGAAGTAGTGCCAACCTGTAAATACAAATGCGAAGTTTCTGAAGTTGAGATAACAAGGTAGAACCAGTTTGTAGTTTTGAAAAGCATAGGTATGATCACGAACAAAATGGTAATTAACAAACTAGTATAAAACGCATTTATTTCTTACTGTTCCACATAAGAAAAAAGGAATTAAACCACTGCTAATGTCTTTTGAAATTGCTTCATTTAGTACACCAGGAGAAAGAGCATAACTTGTAGTTGAGTCAGTACTCAGCATCCTGCAATTCTCAGGATGGATTCCAGCTATCTGCACTTACACAACAAATCTATGTAAACCGAAATGCATATGATATACAGTTACCTCTAAAAGAATATTATAGTTATATATTTGATTAAAAATGCAAACAACAAGTATGGATTAACGTGTACAGGTGCAAAAATATAAAAGAAATAAAGGAATGTCTGCAGAGTGTATGGCACCATGTTAGTACTGTCTACAAATGTAATCTACTGAGAATTATCATCACTAGCTACCCATCTAATGAGAAGTATAAACACTAAAAAGAATAAAAATTGAACAATAAAGAGAATATAATGCAGCTCACTAGGAACATACCTGACAGGCTTTTTGCAAAGCTGAATGTGTTTGGTCAGATGCATAAACAACAAGCTTCTCAAGAGCATTTTTCCCTACTCTTCTCAGAAACTTATCACGAGCAGCCAACATTACAACTAGAACTGCTTCACTTGCAGTGCCTTGTATCACACCACCACCTTCTCCTGCAACAACATTTCCAATTTTAAGTCCAAAAGCTTGATGCAATTGCATTACTGTCAAATAGTGATATAAAGCCTCACCAGATGAAAGAAATTCGTTTGGAAGTTTGATCAATTTGGCAAGCCAATCAAGAACAATCATTTCGAGTTCCGTTGCTGCAGGAGAAGTTATCCAACTAAAACCCACAATGTTAAGACCAGCACTAAGCATCTCTCCCAAAAATCCAGCAATGCTGCTATTAGAAGGGTAATAAGCAAAGTAATTTGGGCTCTGCCAATGAGTCACCCCTGGTAATATCTTAGCCTGAATGTCTGCATCACATCAGAGAATCAAACTTTGACCAAGCAACCAAAAACAAGTGGTATACACAAAATCTACAGTTCCCTAAAAATGCTACTGTTTCAACAAGTAGGCAGCATATTCTAGATAATGACAATCAATTGAGAAATTTCACCATCAAAAATATGTTGCAAAGGCTCGGGGTGTGTAGGTGCGCAATCCGGCAAAAGATCACGAAGATATCCAGGCTGCACAATGTGATTATTAGGTCATACTAATAAGTTAAACGGGCAAACACTACTTTTGAAATAAACTCACAGACCCACTTCCGGTTTTGATGATTGATAAAGTTTCCCAGTGATTATAAACAATTGGAATCCTATTTTATGATAATAAGTAAGAAACATATGGTAATGTAACCTGAACTTGGCTGAGAACAGGAAAGTTCTCAATGGTTTTGTAGTAATCAGCAATGAAATCCACCATCTTGTGAGCGTTCTCTCTGAGCTGCTCAGCATCCATTGGCTTCAACCCATCCTCCCTGTTCCCAAGTACCCAAATGCCCACAAAGTATGAAATAAAGTTTCAGTCTTTCTGGTAAATTGATCACATAATAAAAGTTGTATATAAGCAAACTGAGATTCAGCTTAGAGAGACTGTGACTTACATCTTCTTGGTCTGGGTTTCCAATGAACCACTAAACTAAACTAAACTGGAAGTCTGACTGGAACAAATGAAAGATTGAAATGAGTGACTGCGGCAAAGTTAGAATAGATTTGTCCTCTGCTGTGGACCATCTGTAACCGCGAATCAAATATTCCTACTGGCATGGTGTCACTAAAATATTGAACTTCCTGTTATACCCTTCTTCTTGAAATAAGGTTAAACGTACACTTGGTCTTCCATCATCAAAATCACAAAAGCTAAAGCCATGGCTGTAGGGTTATTGTGCAGAACAAACCAAAGGTAAATTGTGCTCTTGGTCTTCGTAATGCTCTGATTCACAGTGTTATAGTATGGGATGAACATGCATGTAGTAGTGCTAGGGTTATTTAGGCTTTGATCTCGTGAAGCTTTCGAGCTTAATTACTCTTTTCAAAGATGGATGATTGCTAATGGATTGTGGATCGAGTAGAGCTAATTCAAATTGACAACGTGAGATAGAAATAAAGGACACTGAAAAAATGTAACCCAGAAAACAATGGAGATCAAGCGATATGATATATATGCCTTGATACTCAGAGGTGCTTCCTACTATTTCTTTATATTAATCCCGTTGACTTTAGATACTTGTAAGAGGAAGTTTCCTCTTCAACTCATTTTAAGAATGTCAATGTTGAATTTGGTCGTGTTTGGTAGATAGCTACGTACTCCATTGACTTAGTATCATTTATCAAATCTCTTCCCCAAGCCTATTTGTTTGCAGGAGAGTTTGCTTTAATTTGTTAATGGCTACTACGACAAATGCTTCTTCCTCCTCCTCTCACCAGTGTCACTACCATGCCTTTTTGAGTTTCAGGGGTGAAGATACGTGCAAGGGATTTAGTGATCATCTCTACTGGGCCTTGGAATTGGCAGGAATCCACACTTTTAGAGATGATGAGATCAAGAGAGGAGCAAATATCGATGCAGAGCTGCACAAAGCTATACACAAGTCACAGGTATCTGTAATTGTCTTGTCCAAGGGCTATGCTTCTTCAAGATGGTGCTTGGATGAACTCGCCAAGATCATGGAGCATAACAAGACGGATGGACATATGGTCGTGCCAGTTTTCTATAAGGTGGATCCATCTCATGTCAGGAAGCAGACTCACAGTTTGGCGCAAGCATTTGCCAAGCATGAACAGCTTTTCAAGGAGGCAATTGTTACAATATGGAGACAAGCTCTTAGAGATGTTGCGGATCTGGGTGGAATGGTTTTGGGAGATCAGTAAGTTATTTCATTCTCTAAATATTCTATCATGGACTTAAATATAGAATTTCTAGCTAGTTGCTTTTCTTGACAATCATATGCAATTTGAGAATGTTAAACACAAAAAATACCAAGTTGTTAGGAGTGTCTGCTTAAGATATCCAGATTTTGGTCTTTGATTTTATTCTCATTCATGTATCTGCACACATATAGTATCCAGCTTTAGATATCATATATTACCATACACTACAGTGTCATTAGATTATGGATCAACAATTTGTGCACACCTAGCTATCTCTTAAAGATATCTGTTCTGTTTATTTTTCTGCTTCAAATAGTTTGATACCTACATTTAGTAGGGTTGAGTCCCAGCTTATCCAAAATGTCGTGGAGGAGATAGTAAAGAAACTGAATCCCATGGCATTAAATGTTGCTCCCTATGCTGTTGGAGTGGATGATCGTGTGGAAGCCATAAACTTATGGTTAAGAGATGGATCAAATGATGTTGGTTTAGGTGGGATCTATGGGATGGGTGGAATTGGTAAGACCACAATTGCGAAAGCTGCTTATAACTTGAACTTAGATAGCTCTGAAGCAAGCAGCTTTCTTGCAGACATTAGAGTGACCTCAGAACAACCTAATGGCATGATTCACTTGCAAAGGAAACTTTTATCAGATATCCAGAAGGGGAAGTCAAAGAAAATATACTCTGTTGATGAAGGAATAAGCAAGATCAAGCTTGTGGTCGGTTGCCAAAGAGTTCTTATTGTTCTTGATGATGTGAACGACTTGAACCAATTCAATGCAATTATTGGAATACGAGAATGGTTTCATCCGGGAAGTAAGATTATCATTACAACTCGACATGAACATATGCTGAAGGCTGTTGGGGTATCTAAGATGTTCTTGATTCAAGAATTGGATGAGCATGAATCACTTGAGCTTCTCAGTTGGCATGCCTTCAAACAAGCTCATCCTAGCAAAAGCTACATGGAGCTTTCAATAAATTTAGTAAAACACTGTGGAGGGATTCCTTTAGCTCTTCAAGTTCTGGGATCAACTTTGATTGGAGAAAGTTTAGATGTATGGAAAAGTGCATTAGAGAAGTTACTTGTGATTCCGATGGCAAACTTCAAAAAGTTCTTAGAATAAGCTTTGATTCTCTACAAGATGATCATGACAGAAACTTATTCCTTCATATATCATGCTTCTTCATAGGAAAGAGGAAAGATTTTACAGTCTCAATACTGGACTATCTTGATTTTTTCACAAGGATTGGGATCCAAAATCTTGTAAATAGATGTCTATTGCATATTAGTTACGACAAAAAGTTGGTTATGCATCGATTGCTTGTTGACATGGCAAAGGAAATAATTCGCGAAGAGTCACCTGAGAACCGTAGTAGAGTATATCACAAAGATGCATCTAGTATTTTGGAAAGCTTAATGGTAAGAAAGTCTCTTCAGATGAACTTGTCCCTAACTGTATTGCTTATTTGAACTAGTTATTTACCTATTGTTCTAATTTGTTGGCAGGGTACGGAAACTATCAAGGGTCTCAGGCTCAACCTTCCTATGTTAATGGAAGGTGTGTCATCCAAATGCATACTTAGAAGTGACAAAAAGCGATGTCATGCTGATGAATATGATGGAAATTGTTTAAGAAGGCGTCGGCTTAGTTTCTTATCGTGGAAGCCAGTTTACCTCTCCTCAACTCATCTAGCTCCTGCAACAAAGGAGGCAGACTTCACAACAAAGGCATTTAATAGTATGCACAATCTTGAAATTCTCCTGCTCAGTAATGTAAATCTCAGTGGTGGCTATGGAGATTTTCCCAAAAAGTTAACATGGTTATCTTGGCAAGGTTTCCCTTTAAAATCAATACCGGCAAAGTTTTATTTGGGAAATGTTGTGGTTCTTGAGTTACAAAATAGCAGCCTGCAACTTGCGTGGAAGGGAACCAAGGTATTTGATTAAATTTCTCTCATTCACTCCTAGAAACTTATATATTAATGTTATCTGTATATACATTTTCAAGAAACTAAATGATTTTTTCCTTTGGATCAGCTTCTTCCTTGTTTGAAAATCCTTGATCTCAGTCATTCGCATGGCCTTCTTAGAACCCCAGACTTCTCCGGATTGCCTAATAACCTTGAGAGATTACTTCTTAAAGGTTGCCATAGTATTAAAGAGATCGATGAATCCATTGAAGATCTAAAGAAACTTGTTATCTTGAATTTAGAAGACTGCAAACACCTCGTGATGCTTCCAAAAAGAATTTTCATGCTGAGATCTCTGCAAGAGCTTATCCTTTCTGGTTGCTCAAAGCTTTTTTTTCATGGAAATGCATCTGCCACTAATCTGTCGCAGTCTACAGTGAATGATGCCAAAAAGCTTGGTTTTTTCTCAAAGATATCTTGGCAATCAATGTGGTCATGGTTATCACCAAGAACAAATAATCTTCAATCAACTTCTTTTTCATCGGCAAACCTACCACATTGTCTACGCAGGTTAACTCTGGCTTACTGCAATATTTCTGAGATTTCCTATGATCTTACAATGCTATCCTCGTTGAAGTATTTGAATCTACGTGGGAACCCAATATTGTGCTTACCAGAAAACACGAGGAGTCTTACTACACTTGAGACGCTTAATTTAGAGGATTGCACAAAGCTGGAAACACTGCCAGAGCTCCCACCAGGTTTAAGGTTTCTGGTTGCATATCATTGTACATCCTTGAGATACGTAGCAGAATTACCATACAAGTCAAGGTTATTGAGACCCACCTTTTCACATTGCAATGAGTTGGTTGAAGTTGAAAGACTATTCAAATATCAAACCGCTGAGAGATGTTGACATAGAAATGATCAAGAAGATGTGCTTATACGATCTTGAATCTAGTGGAAGCACTCAGGTGGTCGAGATGGCCAATTGCTTGACAAATACAACCAAGACAGGTCCCCTCCAGGTTCTCTCTCTCTCTCTCTCTCTCTCTCTCTCTCTCTCTCTCTCTCTGTCTCTCTCTCTCTCTCTGATAGACCTGCATATTTGTTGTTATGTTTACATTGTTTTGATATTTAGTTCAGTTGTTTAACATATTATCTCCGGCCATGTAACAGGGGCTGTATGGATGTGGCATATTCAGCATTTTTATTCCTGGTAGCACGGTTCCAGATTGGTATAGCTACAAGAGCATGGGTAAACTCAGGTTGTCTATTAGTGTGCCTTCCAAATGTGATCATAAGATCCGGGGCTTAAATTTATGTGTTGCATATACAGGACACCCAGATAGGAAACCTTCTGCTTTTTATAGTTCAATCAGCCTGAAAGTCAGTAATGAGACCAAGGGTTTTATGTGGGCCTATTGCCCGGTGACTATTGGTTCTCCGATAAAGAATGTAGACATCTTATGGCTAAGCCATTGGCCATTTGGGGAAGATGATCTCGAGGATGGGGAAGAATTGTGCGTGTCTGTTGTGCAGGGATACATAAATTTGATAAAGGAGTTTGCTTTCCAGCTTGTTTATGAGCGGGAAAATATGAGCAGTACTTGTAACACTGAAGATTTTACTGTCCATCAGGTAGCAGAAGCCCCTTATTGGAGTCAGGATGATGTTGGAGATGTGTCGGTATCAGCATCGAAGTATCAAATGTGGGCAGGCAAGTACTTCCTTTGTAATCATAGGTTTGATGCTTATCAAAATCAGTTTCGTTGGAGCCAGAGGAATCCAGCTCTTCTTGATTTTTCATATGAGTCAGATGGTCCGTACAACCTTTTGTGTGAGCACCGAGATATTTCTGATGAGGACTGTGTAGAAAGTTAGTTATTGCTTGATCAGTTTCTTTTGTGTTTCAATTTGTGCATTCCATGGAAGATTGAGTATGTGCAAGTTTGCTTGTGGTGTTTCTGGATTCGACTGAGATCAGGGTTCTATACCTATTTAAACATTTATCGGTTAGAGGTGGATACTGTAACAACTGAACAGAGAAATTCTCAGATGGCCAGTTACGTAGTGATCGTCAATGAAATCAACTGTCTTGACTTCACGATTTCGTAGAGGAAGCTTCCTCTTCAATCCTCTTATGCAAGTGTGTAGCTAATTTTGACTTCCATTTATATTTTTCTCATCCACTCTCCCAAAAGCACCATACTGTTTTCGTTTGTCAGAGATGAATCACCTTAATCCTCTCAATGGCTGGTGCCCTGGACGCTACTTCCCGCTCTTACTGGTGTTGCTATCATGTCTTTTTGAGTTTCAGGGGTGAACATACACGTATGAGCAGGATACAATGATGGCGTTACAACTCAGCATAAAGCCCCTTATTGGAGCTACAATATTGCTAATGGAAATGGATCAAATGTGGATTTGCAATTATATGCACAACAATGACATACATCAATTTCATATCTAGATTTTTCTTATGAGCCGAAGGATCGTTTGAGCGGATTATGCGCCTGGTCCTTAAGTTACTTTTGGTACCCATTTTCTATTGCAAACCTCAGATGCCGAATAGATTTTTTAGTCAACTATATTTAAGGACAATATGGAGGTGTGACATATACGTAAAGACAAGGAGAAAGGAATTATTTAGACATGTCGCCATGTGGCAGTTGTCATTTTACTATTTTATCTTCTTTGTTTTCTTATGTATTTGATGCTTTTTTTTATTTTTTTTCATATATTTTTTTGTTTCTATTCAATTTATTTTCTGTTCATTTTTGTTTCTTTCAAATTTCTTTTTTTTTAAAGCGGTAATCTTAGTTCAATCTAGTCCAAATTTTTTTACCACTTTCTAAAGAAAGTTTATCACTTTTTAATGCATTCAATAGAATTTTGACTCTTTATTTTTAATAAAAGTGATGAAAATTCAATAGTACATTCAAAAAAAATTCTCAGAAACGTAGTTCCATAAAAGTGCAATAGTTGTTCCCGAAAATCCATTAGCAGTTTTCAAATTGAAAATGTAGTAATAGTCCTTGAAAATGTAGTAGTAGCCCAACGAAATTTCGATGACGATTTAGTAGCAATTTGAAATGCATTCAGTAGCAGCTCGACTAAACTTCAATTGCACTTTGAGGACAATTCAGTAGCAGCTCTCGAAAAACAATTCAATAGCACTTTGAGAATGGTTCAATATTAGTTGGACGAAACTTCAGTAGCAACTAGATGAACGATCAGTACTATTTCAAGAACAATTCAATAGCAGCGAGACGAATCTTTAGTAGCACTACAAAATATCTAGTATCAATTTCCAACAATGGTTTCTTGGGGGATGTACTGTAAACCCACTTCTCTACCACTTCCCAATATTTATCAGTAGTAATCCCCCACCAAACAGAATAGCAAATTCTGAAATTAATAGTCCAGAAAATACAGTAGCAGTCACAAGTAACGCTAGTACTAAAAATTCAAAACATAGAATTCATAATGTGGATATGCAATATGTATACAGAATTTTTCGAGTAACCAATTCAGAGCATTGTAACAAAAAAGTTCAGAAAAACTAAGATGATAAAAAAAAAAACTAAGACATCGTCTAAACGGCCTGCTATTGAAGAAAAACAATGACTGTTACTGTAAGACATCTTCTGAACGACTCCTGCTACTGAAGAAAAAGTAAGGAATGCTACTGGACACTACCAGAAAACTGCATTTAGGTGACGAAACCTTAATAGTTTCATCGCCAAAGTGAGACTTGGCCGACAAAATCATTTTCGTGGGCCAAAGTACATTTTTCGTCATCGCCTAGGTATTTTTTTAGACGACTGTTCACACAAGTCGTCGCCTAAGTGTGAACTTAGGAGACAAAAAAAATGTTGTTTTGTCGCCTAAGATGCACACTTAGACGACGGCCATTTGTTGTCGTCGTCTAAGTGTGTCATCTAAGTATTACACACTTAGACGACGATACACATTTTATCGCCTACGTGAACTCTTAGAAGACGACTTGAGCCATTTGTCGCTTAATTGACCACATAGGCGACGAAACTGTTTATGTCGCCTAAGTGATAACCTAGGCGACGAAACATGAAACTTAGGCGACGAAATGTTTCATCGTCCATGATAAGTCAATTATTAGATCTCTCGATCAGATTTCCTTATCTCCTCATCACTTCTTAATCTCTCTCTCCCTCTCAGCTAGCTCTCTCTCCTAAAAAAAACCCATCGCCAGCGGCTCGCTCTGAATAATATCCGGAAAAAAATCATCAAAACTCGATTTTTCAACTCCCGGAGTTCTAGTTTTACCCACTTATCTCCTTATCGGTGAAGGTATTAACTCGTTTCTCTCGATTAATTTTTTTTAATCTAATATCATACGTAGTTACGTATGGTGATTGATTTTTCCGGCGAATATATAGTATTTTCCGGCGACCTTAGCATTACTTCCATTGTTGTATTGCATTGTTAAGCTAATTGTAAGTTATATTCTAATTGGTTAATTAATTAATTGGTATATATGTTTTAATTTGATTAATTAGTTAATTAAAATGCATGTGCTAGGTACGTAATATATAATATATATATATATGTTAGAATAACTAGTTAAAATATACATATATAATTAATGCATGTATTTATATAAAGTTAATAATATAATATATATATATATATAATTAGTATATATATTAGCTACATTAATTATAGTATAAGATTAATTAATTCATTACAAATACGTGCTATGTGCGATGCATTTGATAATATATATATAAAGTATATTAGATTAATGAATTATTGGATGAAAAATTACATAATTAATAGATTATTTTATTATACTTAAGCAGAAATATAGATAAAAGTTGGATACAGTTGGCGAACAGAAGTGATGTGCTGTATATAGACGACATCAGAGACTTTGTGAAATTTGCGACAGAAAATGCTCAGGGAAAGAAGCTTTTCAGGTGTCCGTGCAGAAAATGTCTCAACCATTAGTTTGTTTCTTCTAACGTTATGGCTCAATACCTGTATGAGCACTGTATGATGTAGAGTTACACTACATGGAGCAAGCACAGTGAAGTAGTAGACTTCAGCTCAAGACCAAACTTCAGCTCATGGTATAATTACCATGGTGCCTCATCCAGCGGTAGCAGCGGCCCTGCTTGGAACCCAACTATGAATTTGGTCCATGATGCTTTTCGGGAATTTAGTCATGGTGGACACCAACACCAAGAGGGAGGTTACGATACCACTCATGATGACACATTCCTTACTACCAGCATTGCTAGTGACACTACAGAGATGGATAGGTAAAACAAGATGTTACTCAAAGCCCAGGCCCCGGTGTACCCTAGATGTCCAGAGAATGTGTTGCAATATATAATGGAGGAAATTCAGATAAAAGTGAAGAATAAAATGTCAGACAGTGCTTTTGACGAAATACAGGAGCATATATGTAAGTTTCTACCTGATCATCACAAACTTCCGGAATGTTATTATAAGGTTAGAAAGATCTTGAGCAGCCTTGGCCTAAAGTACAGGAAAATTGACGCCTGCATAAATGATTGTGTGCTGTTTTACAAAGAGTATGAACATTTGGACTACTGTCTCATATGCAACCAGTGCAGATATCAAAACCAGAATGGGAGGAGTTTGAAGAAGAAAATTCCTATGAAGGTACTTCACTATTTTCCGTTGATTTCCATATTGCAGCATCTATATATGTCTCTATACACAGTAGAGGCAATGCGATGGTACGCAGAACAGTGAATAGATGACGATGTGCTCCAACACGCAGCAGATGAAAAGGCTTTTAAACATTTCGACAGGGAATTCGAAGACATTGCAGCAGAGGTTCGAAATTTTAGACTCGGCCTACTTACAGATGGATTCAATCCTTGGGGTAGTAACAGCGCTGCCGTCAGCACTTGGCCAGTTATTCTCATGTCGTACAACCTACCCCCGTGGATGTGCATGAACAAGGAATTTAATTTCCTTACTCTACTCATTCCAGGTCCTAAATCTCCAAGAAATTGTTTAGATGTCTACATCAGACCATTGATCGACGAGCTCAAACTGTTGTGGAAACATGAATTTCTAATTTATGACAAGTTCACTAACATGATGTTCATGATAAGAGCAACCGTCATGTAGATAATCAGCAATGTTCCTACATATAGGATGTTGGCATCTTGCACACCAGAGGATACAATGGTTTCCCTGTCTGTTTGGACGACATCAACTTCAATTGGCACCCGAGGAAGGTATGTTACTTGGGTCACTATAGATGGCTTCCTCACGATCATCTGTGGAGTCAGGATGAGGCTTATTTCGACGAGACGGTAAAGAATAATCCTAAACCCTAAGAGTGATCTGGAGAAGAGATTTTAGAGAGGTTGAACAACTTCTATTTTGGTGTGTTGACCAACGAAAAAGAAGTGAAGAGACTCAATCCATACCCTCCTCACGATCTCAACTATTGGCATCACAAGAATATTTTCTTTGAACTACCCTACTGGTCCAAGTTGAAACTCTGGAACAACTTTGATGTCATGCACATAGAAAAGAATGTGTGTGACAGCGTGGTGGGAACAATTTTGGGTATTAAGTTGAAGACCAAAGATACTCCCAAAGTGCGCAAAGATCTGGAATCTCTGAATTTACGCCGTCACTTGTGGTTAAGAAGGGATAGAAGAGGAGTGTACAACAAGATATCAGATGCACCTTACACAATGAAGCCGACACAAAAGGGTTATGCATCCAGCTGGTTCAAGACTGTCTGTTATCCGTCTACTTATGCAGCAAATATTATAGGAGCAATTGACGAGGTGCAGCACAAGTTTATTGGTCTAAAGACTCATGACTATCACTTTATGCTGCAACGTCTGATCTCAGTGGTAATTCAACCATATTTGCCTCATGACATTGTCGAACCAATAATAGCATTATGTAGATGGTGGCCGAGGTTATGCGCCAGAGAGTTGCAGAAGACATATGTCCTCGAACTTCAATATGAAATAGTGCACATCCTTTGCAAATTAGAAATGATTTTTTGCCCTGCTTTCTTTTACATCATGATTTACCTCATGATCCACCTACCTCAACAGATGCTTATTTCTAATCCGGTCCACTATACTTGGATGTATCCTCAATAAATGTACGTACAATTATTTTTAACGGTTGTTCATCATTTTTACACTTCATTTTTTTGTGTTTCTACTATTCTTCAAATTATTAATTGTATGATTTTGCAGACAACTTGGACAGTATAAGGGATTTGTGAAAAATAAATCTGCCCCAGATGGCTTCATAGCAGAGACATACTTAATACATGAGTGTGTTACCCACTGCAATAGGTACCTTAAGGACCCAGTCCAGGCCAATCCAAATGTCCGCCACTATCTTTCAGTCGTCACAAATGTTGTATGACCGTTTAAAGGAGTATTAAAGGAAATATCAACTAAAGAAGAACTTGAATAAGCGCATTGGGTAGTATTGCGAGACTGTGATGGGGTCGACCATTACATGAAGTACTACAGGGAGTACATTCAAACGATTAAACCGGATAAGACTCCGGCTTGGGTTGAAAAGATGGTTAAGAAGAAGTTCCCTGATTATTTCCGACAATGGGTATGTATTTTTAATTATTTTAAAACTATTTTGTCATATATAGTACGTATGGCATTTGTTGTTTGTTTATGCAAAGTGTTTTGCCTTAGTTTGCGTATGCAGGTTTTTGGCTTTCTTTATTTTTAGGGGAAACTATGTCAAATTTTATGTAAAAATTAAATTACACATTCATATATATTCTTCACATTTTTGTAGATGGATGATCTACAAAAATCCGATAACCACGAGAGGTGGTGGTTGTGGAAAAAGCATATGTTGGCCCATAAGCTAGTTAAGCACTATATTTACACCGGCTATTTTGTGAACAGTGTAAAGTTTCATTCATTGGCTTGAGATGAAGGAAGAAGTACACAAAACAGTGGGATCGCAGTAGGGGAAGGTGATGTTGTCTATTATGGAGTTCTTGAACATGTCGTTGAGCTGCTATACAGGAATGATATCAGTGTTTTTCTGTTCAAATGCAAATGGTTCAAGCGTACCAAGGAAGATATGAGACTTTTATTAGTCGATACAAACTCAAGCTGGTATGAGGATGAGTCATTCGCTCTTGTCACCTTAGTTAGACATGTGTTCTATCTGAATGATCTGAAAGCTGGTGAAGGCTGGAAAACAGTAAATCCGAGGAATATGGAGTGCAACTATACTTGATGGTTTGTCGGCGACTAATATTGAAGCTTATAGAGACAATGCATATCAAGAGCCTTATACTTCAGTCATCTCTGACGTAATGGAACTGTTCGGCATAACGAACGCTTACCCCCAATTGATGGCACCACAGATCTTACTCCAGAGGAGATTAGAGAGTTAGCGCAGAATGCTCCAGAAGTCGAGGAGCCTGAGGACGACGACGACGTCGAATACAATTAAGACAATGTAGAGTATGATGATTAGGAGCAATCATATGATAGTTAGGAGGATGATGAGGATGATGAGGATTGATATGAGGCTAGATTAGTAGTTAATTATATCAGATGAATAAAATTAAAATTATGAATCGGAAGAACGAAAATGGAATTAGAAAGGCCAGATAGTGATGCTTAAAATAAAATTACATTTGGAATCAGAAAAAAAATAAAAGTAAATAAAATTTACTCTTGGCCGGTGGAACAGCTTCTATTTCGTCGTCTAAGGTTCACTACCTAGACGACGCTAACAACATATTCGTCGTCTAGGTGAACCCTAACCCTAAATCTAAACCCTAACAGTAATCCCTTTACCCTAAACTCCAAAACCTTACGTGACAAAACTAAACGATTCGTCGTCTAAGTGCGTACTTAGGCGACGAATCCACTCGTTTCGTCGCCTAAGTGAGTTTTTAGGCGACGAATCCACTTGTTTCGTCGTCTAAGGCCAATTTTTTTTTTGCAGTTCATTATTTCCGTCAAATTTTTCGGGTCCCATCTAAAAACTACTTGGGCAACGAAAAATTTATTTTTGTCATCGCCTAAGTCAATTGATATATCCCAAAAACTAGATCAACTTCGATCCAGTTCTCTCATTCTCTCTCTCTCTCTCTCTCTCTCTCTCTCTCTCTCTCTCTCTCTCTCTCTCTCTCTCTCTCTCTCTCTCTCTCTCTCTCTCTCTCTCTCCCCTTCCTCCGCCGCCTACCTCGCCACCTACCTAGCCAAAGCCCCCCTGGTCGGATTCTCTCTCTTTGTCTCTCTCCTCCTCGCCGAACTATCTTTCTCTCCTCCCCGCCGAACGCTCTCTCTCTTCTCTCCTCTCCCGACAGATGCTTTCTCTCTCCTCTCCTCTCCCCTCTACCGTCGAACCCATCGATAGATCTCTCATCTCCCCATTTATATATATATATATATACTAATTAGATTAATGGTTATATATATTTGATTAATGGTCATATATATAGAGTAATGGTTATATATATTAGTTAGATTAATGGTTATATATATTTGATATAAAAAATTGTTTAATTATATATAGTATATTTGGATTAATATATTATATTTGAGTATATTTGGATTAATATATTATATTTAAATTAATTTGGGTATATTGAATTTGGATTAATTTAATTGGATATATAAAATGTATTTTGATTAATTTGGGTATATAATGATATATATAATATTAATCGATTAATTTGGGTATATTATATTTATTAATATAAGTTTTGATAGATTGAATAAATTTGGCTATATTTAGATAATTTTGAAAAATATTGTGAAATTTGGATACATTGGATATATTTGTGAACTTTGAATTTTTGGATAAATTTGATGAAATTTGGAAATATTTGGATGAATTATGCCTAGGTATTTCATTTATTCAACTTAGTTATGACTACATGGAAGAGGCGCACGGCTGCGGAAAAAGAGGCCGTACGTGAAGCCATTGCGCAAGCAATAGGTTGGAGGCAGGATTTGAAGAAAACCGTTACAAATTCTCTGCATCAATATTTGGCGCAGCGACAGGCCAAATCCCTCATGCTTCATGTGAGAAGGCCTCAACCTTTACGGACGGGGCCCATCGAGTGCGCCGTCAGACGGTCCGGATGAGTCAGTCGATGACTCGATTTTGTACAACGCCCGACGTAAGGTCAGGAGGCAACCATCAGACGCGCCTACTAAAAGGACTCGAGGACTTGGAAAGAGCATCAAAGGCGAGCGCATAGTGAAGTCGACAGGGAAGAAGATCGACCTCCCGTACAATAATTTCACACGAGGCCCTCCGACCACGCAGTTTGGGAGTCAGACCTCGCACTCCATCGGCTCAATCATACGGAACAACATCTGTATGGTTGCCTCTTCATGGAACGAGCTGCCCCGATTTGAAAAGTTGAGGGTGTACCGCGAACTATCGGTGATACTGTTTATTATTATTTTTTAAGTAATTACAAAACATAAATGCATTATTTCTATAATTAATTTTAATTTATATTTCTAGACACATTTTGAAATCTCCGGCTCAGCGGAGATGATGGAGGATATAGAAGAGACTGGAAGTACGACCTCCACAAGTACTACCAGCGACACGGCGCCTCGCCTCCACCTATGGAGGTCCGGAACAACAGAAAAGATGAGTGGCAATAGTTGGTCGGACACTTTCAATCCGACAAGTGTAAGGTTCGTCTTCATTTTCTTTAATGTAATGAAAATTGCATAATTTATTATTTTTAACCATTATTTTATTATTTAATTATCTTTGTTGAGTACGTAGCAGACAAGATCGAAGGCCAACAAGGAAAATCGGGACAAGATTATCAAACACCATGTATCGGGCTCGCGAAACTTCATTAACATCGCGAAGGAGCACAAAGATGCGAGTTCGAAGCATTCCTTCTTGGATGTCAGCGTCCAAGCTTATGTGAAGCCCGGGGTCGTCAATGAAGCGAGTCAACAAGGTGTAAGTAACTCACATTTCTAAAATCAATTGAATTTACTCGTACTTTCAAAGCATATCAAGATTTAGTATAACATTAATTATATTTTGAAGAAATTGAATTATGATTAGTGCATGATTTAGTTAGGTTGTACTGTTGGAATATGATTTTGAACTTTTTGGTTATGTTTTAGTTTAGTTAGTTAAATTATAATTTTCAACTTGAGAAATCCGGATAGGAATCGATGTCCATGGTGTAATTGTAGTGTTGTAATTGGTTATTTGAAGTGTAATCTTGTCTGCGGGTTTTTTGGTTTTCGACAAATTTTAGGGAAAATTACGCCAAATTTTTGTTAAAAATTAATATTATATTTATGTACTCTTCACTTGATTAATTTCAGGACAGGTTGATACAAATGACTGGGGAGGAATTGGCTACGACCCGGCTAGCCAACCTGGAGATGACGCTTAAACAGGTGCCTCCCCTGTCAATGGAGAGTTAGATCGCTATTGTCGATGTTGTTTACAGCCGCCGACTTGGAAAGGAGGTTCGTAGGTTTGGACGGACGGTGCAGAGAGATTTGTCCGCTTCATCTGCTTCGTCAACTCGGCACGATAGGGAAGATACCGAGGCGCTCCGAGCCGACCTTCGATTGGAACAGGAGTCGGATGATCGTGCCTAGGAGCATTTGAGGTCGGTGGAGGCGCGATTTGTCCCTCACAACCGTAAGATGGCAGTCTTCTACGAGGCATGCAGGTAAATGAGGTTGTCCATTCCTGATTTTGATGACGAGTATGGTCTCCCCCCCCCCCAGACCCACTTTTGGCCCCAACGAAGATGATCCGAGCGGCGACGGGATAATTGGCAACTTGTCTACCCTCGGTTTAGTTTCGTAGTTTTTTTTGTTATTTAATTATTATTTCTATCGATGTACGTACGCTTTTTTATATTTAATAAATATTTAATGGATATTTTATTAATTTAATTAATAGATTTTTATATATTTTAAATTTATTTATTAATTCAGATAAAAAATATAAATTAAAAAAAATCAACTTGGGCGACGAACACTCTGCATTTCGTCGTCCAAGTGAATTACAAAGACGACAGACCGTTCGTCGCCTAAGTGTACACTTAGACGACGAACAGTTTCGTAGCCTAAGTGGTCATACCTACACAACGACACACATGTCGTCGTGTAGGTGCACAACTTAGACGATGACCAATTATCGTCGTCTAAGTGCTCTCACTTACACGACGAAATCAAGTCGTCGTCTAAGTAGCAACACTTAGACGACGACTCTAGATGTTAGTCACCTAAAATGATTCTTAGACGACGACCATTGTCTTTGTTTAGTGGAAGATTGTTTCAACGTCTAAGTGATTAGACGATGAACCATCTTCCATCGCCTAAGAATCCATCGCCTAAGAAGCTTCTTAGGCGACGAAACAAAAAATTTCGTCGCCTAAGTACTTGGGCTATGATTGTTACACGATGAACTTGAGGCGAAGAAATCTTCGTCGCTTAAGTACCTGGCCAACGAAAAATACCACTTAGGTAACGAAGCATTTTCGTCGCCTAAATGTATTTTTCTAGTAATGGGAGCCACGAATTGATCTGCGAATTTCAGATCATCACGATCAAATTTAAACACGAAAACTCAAACGCATAGAATCAAATCTATCACACTTTCACTAAGCACAATCCATACATAAAAAAACACGACTAAAACTTATACAATTCATTCAATCACAATCAGTAAGACCAACTAAAACCATACCTAACGCAATTGAAATTTTCAAAATCAAAATATGTTGATTGCTCGATTCACAAACTATGACTCGTAGATCTAAATAGACAGAGAGATAAACACGAAAATGACCTGGGTTTTTGGCGGCAAAAGCCGCCCGATCGTCGACGAGCTTAAATGGATTTTTGAGCCCGATCTGCTACTACACTGTTTGCTCGCGGCGCGAGGAGCGACGACGATCTGCCACTACACACTGCTATTATGTGTTCTTTGTTTCTGTTTGGAGAGAGAGAGTTTCGGTTAGAGTTTTACAAGTATATAGAGGGGTATAAATGACATTTTAATCGGTTTGATGGGTTGGATTCATTACTATTATGTTTTGGGTTTTGTGTCCAGTTATTTGTTCTCTAAATTTTAGGTTAGTTGGTTTATTAACAATATTTGAATGTTCCTTATTCTTATATTTTTTTTCTAAAGATTTTTCTGTGCGTTTTCTTTTCGTTAACTAAAGAATAGTGTGGATTCTGTCACTTTCTTTCTCCACTAAACTATGTCTCCCCGTACTAATCTTGGCTTCAACACTCCAATCGATCAGGGAGTTCCATCTTTAATATTATCATAATTATGAATCATTGGTAATCTAGTGTTGGTTGATTGCTAGTGTTGAATTTTATATTTTAATTGATCCATTCACATTAATTTATTATACAGTCACAAGCAGCATACCCTGTTTCATCTTTCATTCATTTGCAAAAGAGCTTAATCTTCTCAATGGCTGATGCCCGAGATACTACGTCCTGCTCTTATCGATGTCGGTATCATGTCTTCGTGAGTTTCAGGAGTGAAGATACGCACAAGGGCTTTACTGATCATCTCTATCGAGCTTTGGAGTTGGCGGGAATTCACACTTCTATAGATGGCAAGGAAATCAAGAGAGGAGAAAATATTGCTGATGAGCTACAAAAAGCTATACAAGAGTCACACATAGCCATAATGGTGTTTTCGAATGAGTACGCTTCCTCAAGGTCGTGTTTGGACGAGCTTGCCAAGATCATGGAACGTAACAGGACTGATGCCAATTTTCTACAAGGTGGATCCATCTACTATTAGGTGGCAGACTGGGAGTTCTGCTGAAGCATTTGCCAAGCATGAGAAGCGATTAGCGGAGGAGAAGCACAAGGTGGACGACTGGAGAAAAGCTCTTAAAGATGTTGCTGATCTAGGAGGGATGGTGTTAGAGTAGAGTTCTGGCAGGGATAATTCATTTGTTTTATTTATCCCAATATGAGATTAATATAGATGTACAATTGGTATCCTAATAGGAAAGGATATTTACATTCTCATTCCATAATTACATTCCCGTTTCATCTATACAACTTTAATTCTAATTACAAGAGAATATTTTCAGTAATTCTTTTCAACACTCCCCCTCAAGTTGGAGCATAGATGTCAATTATGTCCAACTTGTCAATCCATTCAATAAATGCGTGATGTGGCAACCCTTTAGTGAGCATGTCTGTCAACTGTTCTCCAGATGTTACATATGGGAAGCAAATATTCCTTTTATCAAGATGGTCCCTTATGAAGTGCCAATCAATCTCCACATGCTTGGTTCTATCTTGTTGAACAGGATTATGAGCAATTGAAATTGCAGCAGTGTTGCCACAATGTAGATCCATGGCTTTATGGAGCTTGAAACCCAGCTCCTTCAATACATTTCGAATCCATAGTAGTTCACACACTCCATTTATCATTCCTCGGTATTCAGCTTCAGCACTAGAACGGGCAATCACATTTTGTTTCTTACTATGCCAGGTTACTAAGCTTCCTCCAATAAATGTAAAGTACCCAGATGTAGATGCCCTATTTGTGTTGTCATCTGCCCAGTCTGCATCAGAATAGCCTGTGACACCAAACTCTCCATTCTTGGAAAACAGTAGACCTTTTCCAGGTGAAAACTTTAAGTACCTAAGTATTCGCATCACAACCTCCATATGTTCTTCACTCGGATCATGCATGAACTGACTGACAACACTTACAACATATGCAATATCTGAACGAGTATGTGAAAGTTAAATTAGTCTCCCTACTAATCCTTGATACCTGCCTTTGTTCGTCGGCACCTAACCAGGATACAACTCCAGTTTGTGATTCATCTCAATAGGAGTTTTAGCAGGTTTGCAATCCAACATTCCTGTTTCGGTAAGAAGGTCAAGCACATACTTCCGTTGAGATAGTGTGACTCCCACTTTGGATCTAGCAACTTCAATGCCCAAGAAATATTTCGGGGAACCCAAATCCTTCATCTCAAATTCCTGGAATAACCATCTTCTCAAGTTTTCCATCTCAGTTGGATCATCACCTGTAATAATTATATCATCAACATATACAATTAGAGCAGTAATCTTACCACCCTTGCGTTTAATGAACAAGGTATGATCAGAATTGCTCTGTCGATATCCAAACTTCTTCATTGTTCCAAAAATCTCCCAAACCACGCTCTAAGAGATTGCTTCAGCCCATACAACGACTTCTGTAATCTACAGGCTTTTCCAACATCACATGGTTTACAGTAGGAAGAATATCCATGTAGACCTCTTCTTCTAAGTCTCTATTTAGGAATGCATTCTTCACATCAAATTGATGCAAAGGCCAATCATGTCTAGCTGCTAAAGCTATAAGTATGCGTACAGTGCTAATCTTTGCCACCGGAGCAAATGTCTCTTGATAATCTACTCCATATAGTTGAGTGTAGCCTTTTGCAACTAGACGAGCTTTATACCAATTAATGTTTCCATCGGCCTTTAGTTTTACAGCATATACTCATCTACATCCAACTGTCTTCTTTCCCAGTAGAGCAGGAAAAAGCTCCCACGTTCTGTTTCTCTGTAGGTCTTCTAGTTCTTCATTCATCGCTTGCTTCCACTTTAAATCCGCCAAGGCATCCTGCACATTACTGGGAATAGCTACTGTAGATAATTGATTAATAGCAAGTGCATGTGATCCAGACAACCTATGGTGGGATACAAAGTTGGCAATAGAATATTTGTTTTTCGCTTCTATGGTTGGTTCATATTGTCTCTTTGGAACCCCTTTTGTTTCTCGTTGTGACCTCCTAGGCACACTAACTTCTATACTACCCAATTCATTTGTATCAGTACGTACCTTAGGAAAGACACTCTAGGAAGGCTCTTCAGTTGTAGGAGTAGAAGGGGGGTCTTCATGAGTTTGGAGTTCAAATGGTGATGTTTTAGCTTCAAGCCTCGATCCATCGCACATGTCCTTCGATCCATCGAAGGCTCTTCTCGGGTCCGTTACGTGTGCAGTCCTCAATGGATCGATAATTTCCTTCGATCCATCGAAGGATACTCTCGGGTTCATCCCTTCAGCTTTCGATGGATAGAGAGTTTCCTTCGACCCATTGAAGGATGCTCTCAGGTTCATTCCTCCTGCTTTCGATGGATCGAGAGTTTCCTTCGATCCATCGAAGGATGCTCTCAGGTTTCCAGCTTCAAAGCGTCCCTCCAAGTTTTCCACTTGTTTAAATTTGGGTAGATTCAGAGGGTTTCCATCACATACATTGTTCTCCCCATGAAGGGGAGTCGTTGAATCTCCCCCTGAGTAATATGATTCAGACTCACGGAAAGAAACATCCAGAGATACATGGATCTTGTTCAAAACTAGATCATAGCAACGGTAGCCTTTCTGGAATTCAGCATATCCAAGAAACACGCATTTCACAACACGCGGATCAAGCTTCCCACGCAACTCCTTATTGATGTGAACATACACAGTGCAGCCAAAGACACGGGGTTCGAGATTAGGCAAAGATGGTGCTTGCAACAGATCATGCAATTTCTGATATGGGTTCTAGAACTCAATTACACGAGAAGGGGTGTGATTGATTAAATATGCAGCAAAACACACAGCTTCTCCCCATAAAATTGTAGGAACATGCATACCAAATAGGGAAGCACGTATTACCTCCATCAATTGTCAGTTTTTGCATTCAGCTAATCCATTCTGTCGAGGAGTATAGGTAATGGAAGTTTGATGCCGAATCTCATGAACACCTAAATATGCTGACATATCTCCATTCACATATTCTCCACCATTGTCAAATTGGAGGACTCGAATTTGCTGTTGATATTGATGGGTCACCATCTTGTGGAATTCAACAAATCGAGGATAGACTTCACTTTTGTACTTCAGTAAGGAGACCCACGTCATTCGAGTGCATTCATCAATGAAAGTCACAAAATAGCGAAAGCTAGAGAGGGAAGAAATTTTAGCAGGACCCCAAACATCCGAATGAATTTTCATGAAGGGAATAGAACTTTTATTCAAACTGGGAGAATACGTAACGCGATGGCTCTTTGCCAGTTCATATACATCACATTTAAAGTCGGATTCATCAACAACAGAAAACAAATGAGGGTGCAACTTTCTAAGGTATCCAAAATTCAAATGGCCTAAGCGACGATGCCATAACCACACTGCGTCCTTGGCTTTATTCAGGCTACTAATACTGTTTACTTGACTAGTCGGTGGTCAGTCACTGCTTGTCAACTCCAAATAGTACAACTTCCCCCTTCTAACACCATAACCAAGAGTCCTCATTATCAGAATGTCCTGAAGGCAGAAATCAGAATAAAAAGTTACAGAACAAGAAAGTGCCCTAGTAATTTGACTAACGGATAAGAGGTTGTAAGCAAGAGAGGGAACAACAAGAACAGAATCAAGAGTGAGGTCAGAGGAGAGTTGAACCGATCCTTCTCCAAGAACAGGAAAAGAGGAACCATCAGCAGTAGACTCAACATGTTCAGGAGAGTTATTAATGCTATCAACTATACTAGGAGTATTTGTCATATGATCAGTAGCACCTGTATCAATTATCCAAGATCTATTCGCAGAAAATGTGGTAAGAGTGGATGCCTTACCCCAGTTACCTATTTCAACAATCAGTGCGGTCGGTTGAGAAGGTGATTCAGTGGTGGTGACGGCCACTGTGGACTTGCGAGGTTTCTTAGTAAAATCTCACCATTCAGGATAGCCAATAAGTTCATAGCACCGTGCTTTAGAATGACCGACCTCTTTACAGTGAGCACATGTAAAATAAGGGTTTTTGGGAGGAGGCTTTCCACCAGAACGAGGAGAGTCAGAGAAGCCAGGAGGAGGACCAGGGCGGCGTTGGGAGGAAGCAACATTAACTGAGGAAGTGGCCAAGATAGAGCCGTCATGCAGAGAAGGTTGCGCGATTGGTGTGAAATCGTCGAACTTGAGCTTAGGTCTGATCAAGATCCAACTTCTGTTCTCTCTGCAACAATTCTTCACAGACTTGGCTGAATTCAGCATCAAGTCTCATTAAAAACATGTATACCCGTTGGCGGGTCATGGAAGAGGATTCATTCACCCCCCCCCCCCCCCCCCCCCATTAACAATTTCTTGGGAGTGCATCATGTGGTGATCCATTTCATCGAGCCATTCAACAAGCTCATTATAGTATGTGAAAATGGGTATTCCATTTTGGTTCGTTGTGTAGCATAAACGATGAAGCTCAAAAATTCGGTCTCATCAGAGTCATCATAGTGTGTGCGATATAGGGCATCCCAAATTGTTTTGGCGGTGAGCAATCGAATATACCTTTTTCGGATTCCAGGAGACATATTCTCCATGAGCCAACACTTCACCCTTCCATTGTCGATCATCCATGTGGAATATTCAGTAGAGGTGGCGGCAGGAGGGTCTTTGAGGATGAGATCCAGTTTGTTCCGACCTTCAAGTCGGATTTTCATATACCCAGACCAACTAGAGTAGTTGGTTTCAGTAAGAAGTTCGCCGATGGAAAAAACAGTGGAATCTTGGATGGTGTTGTGGAAGTGGTTGTGAACAGGTTGTATGATTGCTTCATTGTTGGGGATAATTGCTCCATCATTCACGTTTGCCATTGCTTCACGGTTCGCAGAAGTTCGCAGTTGCAGAGTTCGAGATTCAGATGCAGCGGAAAAAAAGATGATGAGAATTCGGGATTTCGATTTCAAGAGTATTCAGAGTTTTGTGCTCTGATATCAAGTAGAGTTCTGGTTTCAGGGATAATTCATTTGTTTCATTTATCCCAATACGGGGTTAATATAGATGTATAATTGGTATCCTAATAGGAAAGAATATTTACATTCTCATTCCATAATTATATTCCCGTTTCATCTATACAACTTTAATTCTAATTAAAAGAGAATATCAAGAGAATATTTTCAGTAATTCTTTTAGGAGATCTGTATGTATCACTTCCCAACTCTTTACAGACTTTAATTTCAGATCGTGTACCCTTTTTTTTCACAAGCACATGCAATTTCATGATCTTATGTAAAAAGACTGCTAGCTGCATTTCATTATCAGAAGAATACCAGTAAGTATTAATTAAATGGATTGGAGTGGAAGCATTCCGGAATTGTTGGAATATGGTTTTGTTCTTCTTTCAACTTTCATGTATCAGTGTATCACACATCATTTACTTGTTGAAAAAGTTACTTACTATGATGGTTTATGAATAGCTGATGCATTTTTCGTTAAAAAATTAATAACGTTATATTATTGCGCTCTAAATATTATGAAGGTTTTATATCACAATGTCGTAGGTACGAGTCACATCTTATCAATAACATTATTGATGAGATCGAAAAGAAATTGGATCCGATCACATTAAATGTTGCACCCTTTGCTGTTGGAATAGCTGCTCGTGTGGATGACCTAAACTCGTGGTTAAGAGATGGATCTGATGATGTCGGTGTTGCTGGCATTTGGGGATGGGTGGAATTGGCAAGACCACCATTGCCAAAGTTGCTTATAACATGAACCTGGATAGATTTGAAGGAAGCAGCTTTCTTGCAGACATTAGAGCAACTTCAGAACAACCTAATGGTGTGGTTCACTTACAAAGGAAACTTATTTCAGAAATCCAAAAGGGAAAAACAAGGAAAATATAGAATGTGGAGGAAGGAATGAGCAAGATCAAGCATATTGTATGCTGCAAAATAGTTCTTGTTGTTTTTGATGATGTTAATGACCTTGACCAATTGAGTGAAATTCTGGGTATGCGAGAGTGGTTTCATCCCGGAAGTAGGATTATCATAAAAACTAGACAGAAACACTTGTTGAAGGCTAGTAGGGTCTCTAAAATGTTCGTCATTCAACAATTAGATGAGCACGAATCACTTGAGCTTTTCAGTTGGCATGCCTTTAGACAAGCTGAGTCTATCAAAAGTCACATGGAGCTTTCAACACTCGTGGTACAACACTGCGAAGGGCTTCCGTTGGCTCTTCAAGTTCTGGGATCTTCTTTATTTGGAAATAGTGTTGATGTCTGGCAAAGTGCATTAGAGAAGTTAGTTGTGATTCCTGATGGGAAAACTGAAAAAGTTCTTAGATTAAGCTATGACTCTCTACAGGATGACCATGAAAAAAGTTTATTCCTTCATGGAGCATCTTTCTTCATAGGTAAGGAGATTAGCTTTACAGTTACAGTACTAGACAACCTTGGATTTTTTACAAGGATCGGAGTTCAGAGTTTAGTTGATAGATGTCTACTGCAAATTAAGGACGACAAGTTGGTCATGCATCAGTTAATCAGAGACATGGGAAAACGAATAATACGCGAAGAATCACCTGACCCTGGGAAACGTAGTAAAGTGGTGCATAGAGATGCATATGATATTTTGCAAAGCTTATCTGTAAGATTCATTCTCTTATTCATCATTATACTGTATATACATGTGTACCAAACTACGTACTTTATATTTACGCAAACTTCTGATTTGTAAGCAGGGCAGGGAAACCATAAATGGACTCTTGCTCAACCTTTCTGTGCCAATGGAAGGTATATACCTTCCGATGCAATTCTTAGAAGGTGGAGGAATATGTTGGAAATTGTTCGAGACGGCGTCTGCTTAGTTTCTTCACATGGAAATCAGTCCATGATTCCTCAAAAAAATTAGCATCTATATCAAGTGAGGTGGACTTCAAAGCAGAGGCATTCAGAAGAATGGTGCATCTTCAACTTCTCATACTCAGTGATGTAAAACTCACTGGTGGCTACGGAGATTTCCCGAAGAAGCTAATATGGTTGTCCTGGCAAGGGTTTCCCATGAGATCAATACCATCTGATTTTGGTTTGGGAAATCTAGTTGCCCTTGAGTTGCAGCATAGCAGCCTGCAATCATTATGGAAAGGAAGCAAGGTATGTTAGTCTTTCTTTCTTTCTTTCTCTTGTCACAAACTTGGGGATCATTTAATTCTCTTGTTGATTACTTCTCTTTGAAACAGTTTCTTCCGAGATTAAAAATCCTTGATCTCAGTCATTCGCATGATCTTGTTAGAGCTCCTGAATTTTTCGGACTCCCTAACCTCGAAAGATTGATTCTTAGAGACTGCATAAATATCATCGAGGTTCATGAATCCACTGGAGTACTTCAGAAACTTGCTTTATTGAATTTGGAAGACTGCAAAAATCTCAAGAAGCTTCCGAGAAGTATTAGCCTGTTGATCTCTCTTCAGGAGCTAATCGTTTCTGGTTGGTCAAACCTTTGTGGCGCTAGAGATTCAAAGATGGTTTGCACTCAAATAAACCCTGGCGATCAATCTGTTCATGGTTGTCACCACGAAAAAGTCTTGGAGCAACGGGCAACTTCTCATTGGCGAATTTGCCGCAGTCTTTAGGAAGCTTAAATCTGGTTGGTTGTAATCTACCAGGGATTTCTGATGATCTTCTCATTTTATCCTCGTTGAAGCATTTGGATATAAGTGGCAACCCAATTCTGAGTCAACCGGAGAACATGAAGAGTCTTATTAAGCTTGAGAGTTTTGTTTAGGGATTGCAAAAGGCTCAAAATGCTTCCGGAGCTCCCACCAAATCTAAGTAGATTGCAGGCAGAACGCCATGGTTGAAAATGTTTGACAGTTGTAGATATTTGGGATTCCCTGTATAATTATAATTGATCTGTTCATTATTGTAGATATTTTTTTCTATTAGGAATCTATCATGTAAAGTGTATATATACCCATTTTTGGGATTGAATGAAATAAGAATTTCTACCCTAAACACTACTGCATATACTTTTCTACTTGGTATCAGAGCCAACCCTGTCGACCTACCGACAAAACCTTATTTTTTGTCACCCACTACACTTTATTTCCGCTGCCATGGCTGAAGGATCCGACTCTGCTGTGATTTCTTCTCCTCTATATCCACCTACATCTACATCCATCCACTACCATCAAGAAAATTCCTCTTTTCCCATTGGAGTTCTCTTGAACGATACCAATTACTCTACTTGGGCTCCTACTATGCAGATGCGCACTGGAGGCCGAAATAAACTTGGTTTTCTTACCGGGGCTTCCATTGCTCCACCTACAGACTCGCCTGAGTATACTGCTTGGGCAACCGATAACGAGAAGGTTAAAAGTTGGTTGATTGACAATATGTCCCCAAGCATCGTTCGGCGCTATCTTCGTATCAAGACCGCGGCCGATATTTGGAAGGCTCTTCACCTTACATACTATGACGATCAAGATTTTACTCGGATCTACGAGTTACACCGCCAAACAAGGTAGGCGACCTCTCTCTGTATTTTACAACGAGTTGATTGCTTGGCTTGAGGAACTGGATCAACGTGTGACCTCATTTTCTGACACTGTGGCTGCCATTGTTCAAGACAACAACTACTCATCCATGCTTCAAGTTCACATGTTTTTGGGTGCCTTAGACCCAGAATTTGATCAAATTCGGGAGAGCTTCTTCGGAGAGAGGAGCTATTGAGTCTTGACAAAGCATATTTTCATGTTCGTTGAGCTCACACCGATCGGCTGACACACTCTACTGTCTCTCGTCAGCCTGCCGTTATGACAACCACTGCCGCTGCCGCCGGCGCACCTCCACCACTGCCAGTCCCCGCTCCCGGTGCTCAGGCTGTCGTCGCTCAACGACAGTCCATCTCCTCCTCCACTTCCTCTCGACTGGTCCGTCCTCCAAATCCATTTGCAAGTTCTATTTGTCCCCTATGCAAGGACAAAGGACATTCACCGGACAACTGCTTTGCTGCTATTGGATACCTGGATTGGTGGGGCAATCGTCCCAAAAAGACTCTCTCTTCCTCCAAAACTGTCTCGGCTCACATAGTTCAGTCCAAGGTTCTAAAAGGCACTAGGCGAAATTAGACGGTGGAGCTACTACCTAGCGCCTAGGCGTTTAGGCGGAGTTTAATCGGTAATTAAGCAGTAATTAGGCAGATTATTTTTTATACATATTTAATTAATTATATATTAATATGGTATATTGTAATTTGAAACATAAAGTAAAAATTATAAAGAAATATTATAAAAAATCTAAACTAAGTTTATAAAGAAATACAATTAACCATCCATCTCAATTTTTTGAAATAGATGCGCATAAACAGGAATCCCAGGAATATAAAATTATCTATTTCGAAGCTGATAATTCACAAATCACAGTACATTATAAGTTTATGACAATGAAACTTACATTATAAACTTGCAACCATGGAAACCATTCAAACATAAAGCTTCACAGAATCAACCATGAATTTTTCACGGAATCAAGTTTTGCTTGTGTGATGGCCATAGACACTATGCTCATGCCCACATTTATTCATATCAAATTATCAACATATAACAAACAAGGATGAATCTTGTTTCCCAACTCAGGTTTGTCTCGAAACGTACCAATTGATGTTTAAGAAAGGATTTAGAGGAAGAGGGGATCATAAGGGAGAGAAGTGAGAAGAGAAACTCACCGAAGGTGGACGGCGAGCGGGCGCAGCGGCGGTGGACGACAAGTGGCGGCGACGGCGGTGATCAGCGAGCGACGTCCAAGTCGCGGCGTTTGCAGAGGGAGAGAGACGACATTTCGCAAAAGAAATTGGATTGAATTTTTTGTTTAAAATTTCTTCCTTTGCGATGTACCTCTTAATTTATAAAATAAATATTAAAAAAAAATGCCTAGGCGGCGCTTTTCTGCCGATTAGTCGTTAGTCGCCCGCCTAATTGCCGATTAGTCGGTTCCCGGTTAACTACCCCGCCCAGAACTAAAATTAGGCCATAACATGGTTTTTTCCAATTAGTTGGTGCCTAAGCGGTCGTTTTTTAGAGTAGTGGTTCAATCATGTATGTCTGGTAAGTCATCTCTTGCTACATCTTGTGGGAATAATGCCTGGATAATTGACACTGGTGCATCAGATCATATGACTAATACCCCTAGCCTAGTTCAATCTCTTCATCCCTTTGTTTTACCTAGTGCCTCTACTGCAAATGGTTCTCCTTCTTCTGTTGTTGGTGAAGGCTCTATTACTCTCTCTCCTACCCTCACTATTGATTTTGTCTTAGTAGTCCCCGCTCTAGCATATAATCTTTTATTTGTTAGCCAAATTACCATGACCCTTTCTTGTTCTGTCACGTTTTATCCCAATTATTGTGTTTTTCAGGACATCCTAACACGGCAGATTCTTGGTTATGGTACTAGACGGGGGAAGCTATACTATCTTGATTTGACATCTCATGGAGAGCAGCAGTTAAGTCAAGCCAACAGTGTTAGCAATCTAAATAAAGCCAAGGAGACTGTTTGGTTATGACATCGTCGTTTGGGTCATCTTTCTTTTGGTTATCTTAGGAGATTACAACCCGACCTGTTTTCGGGTGTTGATGAGTCTGACTTTAAGTGTGATATTTGTGAACTGGCCAAGAGCCACCGTGTTTCCTACTCTCCAAGTTTGAATAAATGCTCTATTCCCTTTATGAATATTCATTCTGATGTTTGGGGTCCTGTTCGCATCCCTACACCCACTGGGGCTCGTTACTTTGTTACTTTTATTGATGAATGCATTAGGATGACATGGGTGTCGTTATTGACAAGCAAGAGCGATGTCTTCTCTCGCTTCACTGAGTTTCATAAGATGGTCATGACACAGTTCCAGCAGCCTATTCGTGTTCTTCAATCTGACAATGGAGGAGAGTATGTTAATGACCCCATGACTTCCTATCTGGCTTCTCATGGGATCCGTCTTCAAACTTTTGTTGCTTATACTCCTCAGCTGAATAGTTTGGCTGAACGTATGAACCGAACATTACTTGAGGTTGTTCGTGCCTCATTGTTTGGCATGAATGTCCCTCGATCTTATTGGGGCGCTGCTGTTACCTCTGCTGCTTACCTGATCAACCGTACTCTCTCTCATGTTATTGATTTCCAAAGTCCACTCCAGAAGCTGCAGGAATTGTTGAATGTTCCTTCCCTACCTAACCTTGAGCCTCGCGTGTTTGGTTGCACGATTTATGTCCATGTTCATAAAAAATTACGTGGCAAGCTTGACCCTTGTGCTTTGAAATGCATCTTCAATGGCTATGCTGATTTTCAGAAAGGGTATAGGTGTTATGATCCCCTCACTAAGAAGACTCATGTGTCTCTTGATGTCTTTTTCCATGAGTATGAACCTTTCTACTCAGGGAGAGTTTCAGAGTCTTCCCTTCAGGAGGAGAACGGTTGTGAAGGTAATACTCTTACTTTACCAGAATTCGATGAATTGCAACAATTGGAGATGTGTTTTGGCGAATAGGGAACTTCTGGAAGAACTGGACCGACAATTTTCAACCAGTCGAGAAAAATGGCTCGATCGGTCGAAAATGGTACCCTGGAAAGGCAGATCGACATCATCGACCGGTCGAGTAAGGATCCTCAACTCGTCAAATTTGGTACATCGGAGGAACACATTGACATCATCGACCAGTCGAATGAGGATTCTCGACTGGTTGAAAATCTTATGCCAAACGAACAGCTTGACCTCATCCACCAGTCGAGAGATATGGCTCGACCCGTCGAAAACTGTGCTGACAAAGAATTTTCTTCTTCTTCGTGTTTACAACATCAAGATAGTACTGCGACTACTGCCCCCTCGTCTACATTACCAGCCGAGATCTCCGTTCAGGGTGCTTCTTTTGAGGTACGTAAATCTAACCGAATTACCAAAGGGATTCCTAAACCTCAATATGAACCTAATATAGATGCAAAAATCAAGTACCCTATTGCCAACTATATCTCTCACCATAGATTGTCTAAAGCTCATGCACTAGTTGTCAGTCAATTATCTTCAGTATCTATTCCTAACAATGTACAAGATGTTTTAACAGATTCAAAGTGGAAACAAGCTATGAATGAGGAGTTAGACGCATTGCAGAAGAATGAAACATGGGATATGGTCCCTATGCCACCAGGTAAGAAGGCGGTTAGATGT
Organism: Geum urbanum; assembly: GCA_946800695.1. Taxonomy (NCBI): domain Eukaryota; kingdom Viridiplantae; phylum Streptophyta; class Magnoliopsida; order Rosales; family Rosaceae; genus Geum; species Geum urbanum. Next base: position 39,612,234 of record OX327007.1, on the reverse strand, counting down.
CGCTGGGTATTCACTGTGAAGCTCAAAGCTGATGGAAGTATTGATTGTTACAAAGCTAGATTGGTTGCCAAAGGCTATACTCAGAAATATGGAGTTGATTACCAGGAAACTTTTGTGCCGATTGCTAAGATCAATATTGTAACAATCCTGGTTGCTCTTGCAACTCGCTATAATTGGCTTCTTCATCAATTCGATGTGAAAAATGCTTTTTTAAACGGTGACTTAGAAGAAGAAGTGTACATGGATGCTTCACCAGGTGTTCGATGTAAACCAGGTGATGAATGAAAAGTGTGTTATCTTAAGAAGTCTTTATATGGCTTAAAACAATCACATAGAGCATGGTTTGGCCAGTTCTCAAAAGCAATGAAGAAATTTGGGTATCGCCAATGTAATTTTGACCACACCTTATTTGTCAAGCGCAAGGATGGTAAGACGACTGCCTTAATTGTGTATGTTGATGATATAGTGGTTACAGGAGATGATCCATGTGAAATGACAAGTCTTCAAGAACGTTTATCGCTGGAATTCGATATGAAGGACCTTGGTGAGCTAAAATACTTCTTGGGAATTGAGGTTGCAAAGTCCAAACAAGGGATCACATTGTCCTAACAGAAGTATATTCTAGATCTCCTTGCTGAGACATGGTTGCTGGATTGTAAACCTGCTGCTACTCCTATTGAGCAAAAAACTACAAGTTGACTTCTCCCTGACTAAGCTCCAACAAACAAGAGCAGATACCAGCGTCTGGTTGGAAGACTTATTTATTTATCACATACTATGTCTGATATTGCATATGTTGTTAGTATGGTGAGTCAATTCATGCATAATCCTGGAAAAGAACACATGAGTGTTGTAATACGCATTCTCAGATATTTGAAAGGCACACCAGGTAAAGGTCTTCTGTTTGCAAAAGATACTAGTGAGATGCATGTTTCGGATTATAGTGATGCAGACTGGGCCGGAGATCACACCAATAGGGCATCTACATCTGGTTACTTTACTTTTGTCGGTGAATGTCTTGTAACTTGGCGTAGTAAAAAACAGAACGTGATTGCCCATTCTAGTGCAGAAGCAGAATACCGAGGAATGGTGAATGGTGTGTGTGAATTTCTATGGATCAAGAATGTGTTGAAGGAATTAGGGTTTAAGCTTCAAAAACCTATGGATTTACATTGTGGCAATACAGCTGCCATCGAGATTGTTCACAACCCGGTACAGCATGATAGAACTAAGCATGTGGAGGTGGATATACATTTTCTAAGAGGTAACATTGACAAAGAAATTGTTCGTTTTCCTTTTGTGTCGACCACGGAACAGGTTGCCGATATGCTTACAAAATGTTTGTCTTGTGAGGCCTTTAATAAATGGTTGGACAAGTTGGGCATTATCGACATCTACGCGCAAACTTGAGGGGAAGTGTTGACAGTTGTAGATATTTGGAATTCTCAATGTAATTATAATTGATCTGTTCATTATTGTAGATATCTTTTCCTATTAAGAATCTATCATATAAAGTGTATATATACCCTTTTTTGAGACTGAATGAAAAAAAAAATTCTACCCTGAACACTACTGCATATATTTTTCTACCGAAAAAGGTAACAAACTTACCAAACGTGTTCAAGGCCCTGATGCCATTCTTTATATGTTGCAAAGAATTAACTGACTTTCAGAGTTTATTTACTATAATGCCGTTGAGAGCGGTTGGCATAGAAATGATCAAGAATATGGGTCTGTACAAGTTGGAATACCACTGAAAGCATTGAAGTTGAAATGGACAATTTCTCGACTGAAACAACCCTTCTTGGGTCCCCTCCAGGTTCTCTCTAGCTCTCTCTATTTCATATTCATAATAGTTATGACTGTGACATGTACCTACAGGTAGTTAGTTCACTTCGTAATGTTGAATGTATGATCTTCATGAAACAGGGATTATATGAATGTGGTATATTCAGCATCTTCCTTGAGGGAAGCACAATTCCAGATTGGTACAACATCAGGAGCGCCGGCAACTCTGTGTTATCTGTTATTGTATCTTCACATCCTAAGCTTAAGATCCGAGGCTTCAACGTATGCGTTGTATATGGACTAGGCGAATACAAGAAATATACTCATTCCCAATACCTCAAAGTCAGTAATGAGACCAAGGGTCTTATGTGGACGTACTGCCCGATCAGTATGGGTGTCCCTAGAAAGGATGGACTGATGTTGTGGCTAAGTCACTGGCTGTTTGAGAACCATGAACTAGAGAGTGGGGATGAAGTGCGTGTCACGGTTCATATCGGATCATTCTTGGAGTTTCCTGATGGTCAAGACGTTCTTCCGACAAAGGAATTTGGAATCCAAATTGTGTATGACCAATCCAATGGTGAAGCGTTCACCGTACAACAACATGAAGTGCCTTACTGGAGCTACGATAATGCGATGATCGTGAATAGATCATCGTCGGCATCAAAGTATCAAATGTGGCAGGACAAATATTTTCTTTGTCATCATTTTCATTATGCGCATTAAATTCATTTTAGGAGGTGCGAAGAGAATCCAGCTCATCTTGATTTCTCATACGAGCCGAAAGACAGTGGGATGAGCGAGTATTACCATAATTTATTCAAGCATGCTATCTTACCTCAACAAAATCTAGAGTATGTATAACTGTTCTGTGTATCTCGGATTGACCTCCATTACCATTCATGATTGTGGGAAATAAAGTTGTCATATATATTGTTACATCTGTCTGTGTTTCTTGGAATAATAGAGGTAATATTTCATTTGTGGGTTGATGTAATCAAAATTGGTTGTTTTCTAATGCTTTCTTGGAAGATTACTTGTACAGGTAGTTTTCATTTTTCCAAATTTTTGTGCTGGTAAGGATGGTCTACACCAAGTTGTCCCGCAACGCTAATGGTGTGGCAAACCTTGGTATCCAGATGATAGGTTTTTACAGATGGACAGATGTGTCACCACCACTGTTCTTAAAAAGTTTAGAAGACCACTTAGGCACTAGAGGGTAAGCAACTTTGGAGATTTAGGTGGTACCTAAACCCCGCTTAAGTGTTCGAAGATACACTCACCGTATAAAATCGTCTAGCGTTACTTAGACTCATGGTCACCACCATCTCTAGTTAGTGTCGTAAGAAATGATGATTGTGCTGGTCTTCAATGCCAGTTTTTTGTTGTTAATCTTTTTGTTAGTAGGCTTCTCTGTCATCTTTCTCTGCATATGAACGGTTGAGTATTTTAAAAAAAAATTAAAAGAAAAAGAAAAACACAAAGTACAGTATATGACTGTAAAAATAATATTTTCATGTGAGTGAGCTAGGGAACGTGCCTGACGCGCGGGCCATCATTCTAAAATTCTATACCCATAATGTCCCTGCAAGTTGAGCATGCAATTTTGAAACTAACCCTTTGTCCTCCTCCCCCCCCCCCCCCCGGCAATTGGTCGGGCCGTAAACGAACAGTATAGGGCGGTCCTGCCCAAATACTGCTCGAAAATGAAAGGTAGGCTAGGGTTTCTGTAGGTGGTTGAGTAGCTCGTCTGGCGGCGCGCCTCGACTATGTTGGCTTCCGGACGGGCGAGTTTTGGTTCAGCCATCGTGGAGTGACCGAGATATCATTGGGGTTCCAACGAGTTCAAAGAGGGCGGCGGGTTTTCGGTGAGATGATTCGGGCTCGAGACTGCGTTCGTCGGTCGGTGCTCGGATTGCCTCTGTCAGCTGATGATGTGTATTGGCAGATCTTGAAGACGCATGGGGGACGACTTGTGTAGAGCTGGGTGCTCGGACTATAGCATATCTACTTCTACTTTAGATCTGCTCGGGACTTGGGTATTTTGGTTTCCTTACGGGTCGAATCCGGCCCTACGAAGGTGGACGGAGTATAGCACTGGCATCGGTACTTCAATCGATGGACGACATACTCGGGTCAAAGTCTCTTCCTGGAGCTGCTGGCTGCTGTGGGAACTGGACCTGGGCTTAGTTGGGCCTGGGGATTAGCCTTAGGCCGAAGTGTCTTTAGTCTTCTTTTGTTAAGAATAAATTTGTTGAGAAGTTGTTTTGTTGAGAATTTGTGTTACGTAAGTAACCCAAGCTGTCTGTGTTTGTGAGAGAATTTTTAGGGCACATGATTAGATAGGATGTGGGTTTTTAGTTTTTTTTCTGTCATTTTCCTATTTTTAGTTCCGTCTAGTTATGTTATGATAAGTTTGTGTCGAACATGTTCTAGTATAGGTTAATGTAGGGAGTTCATTCGGAAAGACCGGTAATTGGCGATTCTCCTTGTAATTTATCAGTTCTATCTTTCATCTAAAAAAAATCAAAATAATTAAAAAGAAAAGGCCAGTGTTTTTGGGCCTGGGCTGGGTAGACCGACCCTGAACCATGAACCGTTTCTCTCTCTTTCAAATCATCCATGGCGGTAGAGCTCCGTCAGAATTTATAGTACAGTCTAGAGTCGCCAACAACAAAATCCAACTGCAGTAGAAAACATGGCGGACGACGAGGCCGAGATCTACGACGGAATCAGAGCCGAGTTCCCTCTCACTTTCGGTAAGCAATCCAAATCTCAAACCTCCCTCGAAACCATTCACAATACGACACGTCGTAAACAGACCCTTTCACAACAACAACCACCACCCTCCTCCTCCTACTCCTCCGCCGACCCCGCCAACCTCCCTTCTCTTTCCTCCTCCTCCAAAACTTGGCTCGATTCTCTCCGCACCTCCAAAACCCCAAACCCTAACGACTCCGCCGCCAACTTAATTGGACCGCCGCGTCCACCGCAATCTAATTCGGCTTCCGTCGACGAGGATGATGATGGTAGTGTGCTCATCGGACCGCCTCCTCCGCCGCGGTCCGGTGCCGCCGAGACCGACGACGAGGATGATGCCCCTATTGGACCGCCGCCGCCGCCTCCGGGAGGTTTCGGTATGGACGATTCGGACCCTGATTCGGATGCGGAACCGGAGAACACGTTTCGGATACCGCTGAGCAATGAGATTGTGCTCAAGGGCCACACCAAGGTCGTCTCAGCCCTCGCGATTGATCACACTGGCTCTAGAGTCATCTCCGGCAGCTACGACTATACGGTGAGAATGTTCGATTTCCAAGGAATGAACGCAAAGCTGCAATCTTTCCGGCAGCTGGAGCCGTCGGAAGGTCATCAAGTTCGGACTTTAAGCTGGAGCCCCACCGCAGACCGGTTCCTCTGCGTCACCGGCTCGGCTCAGGCCAAGGTGAGTAGTTCTCAGCTAATACATTGTCTTGTTGATGTGTGCATTGTTATTGTGTATATGGAGGTTGGGGTTATTTGCTCTTTTGTTAAATATGGTTTGTGTGCATTTTTCAGATTTATGATCGTGATGGACTCACTCTAGGAGAGTTTGTGAAAGGAGACATGTATATTCGTGATCTCAAGAATACCAAGGGGCATATTACTGGATTGACCTGTGGAGAGTGGCATCCGAGAGAGAAAGATACCATCTTGACATCGTCCGAGGATGGGTCTCTGCGTATTTGGGATGTCAATGACTTCAAAAGTCAGAAACAGGTAACATTACTTTGGGTTTGGGTTTTAGTGTATGTGATTTCTGATGTGGAGTTTGTTTTTCATTTAGGGTTGAGAATGCTTATTAGGGAACATTGAGTGTTCAACTAAGTCATGCAAAATTTTGATGAATCAGGTAATCAAGCCAAAACTTGCAAGGGTGGGGAGAGTTCCGGTCACCACTTGTGCTTGGGATCGCGAAGGAAAACGAATTGCAGGTGGTATAGGAGATGGTTCTATACAGGTACGTATCTTCTGAATATCTTACTTAAATAACCTCTTTTGGTTTACATTGATTGCCTAGTGAATACTCTACTCTTGTGTGTCGTTGTATACTCACGTGACTTAATCATTGTCTCAGACTTGGATCAAGAATGGATGGGGAAGCAGACCAGACATTCACGTTCAGAAAGCTCATTCAGATGATATTACTGGGCTTAAGTTTTCTATGGATGGAAGAATCTTACTCTCAAGAAGCTGTGATGGCACTCTGAAGGTAATTAATATGAGGATAATATAATGCTGTCCATTGCTGGACTGAGATTGTGCCTCTTTGGGATGCTCTCCGGTGGCGAATTCACCTTCTAATGTTTATGTTATGTACCAGGTTTGGGATTTGCGACAGATGAAAGATCCTCTTAAGGTGTTTGGAGATCTCCCAAACAATTATGCACAAACCAATGTTGCATTAAGTCCTGATGATCAACTTTTTCTGACTGGTACGTCTATTGAAAGGGAGAGCACTACTGGAGGCTTACTATGCTGCTTTGATCGAGCAAAACTTGAACTTGTTTCAAAAGTTGGGATATCCGCTATTTGTAGTGTTGTGCAATGTGCCTGGCACCCAAAACTTAATCAGGTAAGACTCATTGATAGCAGGTACATATATTACTGGTGCAATGTGCCTGGCACCTAAACCTGTGGAGGGTTGTATATTACTGGTACATATATGATTGGTCTATTGAGAAGCGTGTTTTCTGATTTTTGAAAATACCTAAACCTAACATGCTTTTCTTTTTTAAGATATTCGCAACAGCTGGAGATAAAAGAGAAGGTGGAACTCATGTATTATATGATCCAACCATTAGTGAAAGAGGAGCTCTTGTTTGTGTTGCGCGTGCCCCTAGGAAAAAATCTGTTGATGATTTTGTGGCAAGCCCAGTCATACACAACCCTCATTCTCTACCTCTGTTTAGAGATCAGCCAAGCCGTAAGCGCGAGCGAGAGAAAACATTGAAGGATCCAATTAAATCCCATAAGCCTGACCTTCCCATGACAGGACCAGGGTTTGGTGGAAGAGTTGGCGTGAGTAAAGGAAGCTTATTGACCCAGTACCTAATGAAGGTAAAAATACTTGCCCAATTGAAGTTACCTTTACTTTTCAAAATTTATATATTTAAGAAATTGAGATACTCTCCCTTTTGTCCCATTGCAGCAAGGTGGCATGATCAAGGAGACATGGATGGACGAAGATCCTAGAGAAGCCATACTGAAGTATGCAGATGTGGCAGCAAAAGATCCAAAGTACATTGCTCCAGCTTATGCAGAAACCCAACCCGAGACAGTTTTTGCGAAATCGGACTCTGAGGATGAAGAGAAATGATTGATTATGGTTCCCATAGTAGCCATTACTTGATTGAGACTATCGCTTGACCAATGATGAAATCAAAGGCTACATGCCAAGGACTTGGCGTCAACAGGAACAATGTGATGCTTCGAATCCAACGCTTGAAGGAAAATGCTTATACTTTGGTAGTTGGTAGATTGTAATTTGACATGTTGAATACGAGATAACAGTGGATGTGGCAGTCCTTCGAGATTAGACCATACAGTGTAAATGGTGGTGGATGAGAAGAGGGTATTACCGTATTAGGTACTGCCAGATACATTTGTGTAAGCTGTGAAAACTGATACGTAAACCCAGGCCTGTTCAATTTTCATGTCTCCATTAAGGTCCGCCCTTTCATTAACACTGCAAATCCTGGAGACCTGCAATGCATGTTAAGGAAAATCGCATCTTTCTAATGACAAAAAGGAACAAGGGTAAAAAAAAAACCAGAAAATAAACCTAAACCGTGAACAAAACGGTATCAGTACAATGGTTTATCTAATCATATTTACAAAGATCTCGAGGAACTTGATATGGATCCATCATATCAGGCAACTATGGGGATTTTGATACTTCTTCTGTAGGCAAATCAATAGACTGGTGTGAAGATTGATTTGCAATTACGACTACAAAAATACAACACTGTTACGGAAGTATTTGCCACAAGCTTTCTTAGTAGATGGCACAGGTTCATGGCGACTCCTAAACCATTGGATCTGACAAAATTCCTTCAATAGTCACAAGGAGAGAAGCCATTACTCGTTCACTTTAAACCACCAGTCCCTTATGATTGATAAAAACATCATTCGCTAGCAGTGGCCCCCTCAGTTACAAAAGTAGTTCAACAGCAGCTTACTCTTCACTTGTAATTGGGTTTAAGTCTCACCTTAAGGGTTAATTCCCGTTCTCTAAGCTCGACAAACGGGAGTCGGATAAAACTGTGAACATCTGTGTGTCTACCAACAACTGCACAAATCAAAATGGCAAAGCAAATTCAAGACGGTGAAAGAGTGGCTTTATAAACCAATTGAGCAAAGATGATGAATCATATACCCTACTTTGGAAAGAATTGCAGGTTACCTTGATAAATGGCCGGTCCTTACTAGGAAAGGAATCAATGAAGCTATCTTTAAGAAGTAAGGAAACCTGAAAACACAAAAAAAAAGTTTACATGTTACACAAACTGTGAACTTTACATAAGCATAATAAACCAAGGTGTGAGTTTCTCTACCCTGTCATTGTTGGACTGTACACTTGTTATAGTGTAGGAGCTTAGCTCTGAACAAAGCGACTCAATGTAGTCCTTCATAACTTTCAGAAACTGGAGTGCAGCTTCAGCCTGCATATATATTGCACATCAGCATCTTCCGAAATATGCAGAGATTGATAAATAACTCCTTTAATCTCAAACACAGTGTTTGATAAATAAATGTCACAAACTCTTTAGCATAATCACAGTTTCCTTTCGGGAATGATTCTAAGCACGTACAATACGTCCATCCAATTAAGAATTATAGTTTCCATGTGTAAAATCCACAGACACAAGTAAATGCAAGTACTGAAGTAAAACCTGCACTTTGTTGCACCTATATACAGGATGCTTTTTAGCAAATGAACCTTCTCGTGACAGCTTAGAGTGGATAGGCGCAAGTGCAAGGGCAAGATCTCTATATCGAGGAAGTATTGGTAAGTGATGAGGGAGTTTCACCTGCATCACCCAAAATGTACAATTTTGCTCAAATGAGTAAGTCCAGGCAATAACAGAACAACTTAACACATATAGCACAGATGAACAAAATAATAAAATAATTATGTTTCCATCATAGCTCCAAGGAATACTAACGACTTTTCACTTTATTGCTGTGGACATAACTGTTCTGCTGTTCCATTTGACAAGATGAAAACATGGACGCAAGTAAAGAAAAAGAAAAAAGGTACCTGATCCTTAAGGACATTAACTAGAACAGGATCTGATGTTTTCTTCTTCAGATCTGCAGGAACTTGTTCTATCCCAGCCTGCATAATGACAAGGACAATATAGTAACATCAAAACAGAGGGACCTTTTCATTACAAGTTTCCTGGAGCATAGAGTTACATATATATATATGGCAACTGGCAGCACAATAGATACTAAAATTTAATCCCAAAGACTCCTTCCAAGGCTTAACATAACCACCATTTAAATTCTTGCAAGCATGCTCAGCAAGTAACACTAAATATACTCAGTAACAGGTCATAGTCATCGCATATGCAATAGATAAAACAAACTTCTCGGTATTGAAAAAAACTGTATTTTCTTTATAGGGAAAGACTTTACTGCCTGAGGAAGTATTATCAACAGTCGGGATAAAAACGAACATGTTTGAAGCTTTACATTAGCGTAGTTTAGTACCTCCTGGAAGCTAGTGCAATGAATACACATACACAATTATAATACATACCAATGAAAGTAGAAAAAATACTTACAATAAAAGGAACTGGGGCATCAAGAAATTCCAGCATTTTCCCTGGTAGAACCTAAACAATATTGAAGAAACTTAGAGAACAGCATTAGAGAGATATATAAGAATAGTACTAGAAAACGAAACAAGATCAAAGACCAAACTGTGATTTTTTAACCTTTACATGCAAAAGCAAAGGGTAAAAGTGAAATTATTCAAATATGGTTCTCTATCTTATAAAAACTGCAAATGTTTATGTTATCAAATTTTGAAGAGATTCCAGACTTAGCAACTTGAACTTAATTGCACCGAGTTTTTAGCTATTTATCAAAAGTTCCACTGAAGAACAATAGTAATGGAACTCGGCTAGAAGAAGATAGACAACCTCTCCTTAAACCAATTAAAACACACAGATAGAGTCTAATAAATTTCAGGATATCAACAACATATGGCTAGCTACCAACAGCATATAACCAACGATATACGATCAACTTACAGGAAGCATTAAACTCTGCCATTGAAATGGACGAATCATGGGAATGAGAGATAATACTGTTGCCGATAGCACACCCTGCATTGGTTCAAGTGTCAAATGGTCAAAATCTGAAAATTAAACAAAAAGAAAAAAAAGTATTGCAAGCAAATTACTGATCTCAGAAATCACATTAGTAGATTTGACTTACCAGATTGGGGCACACTAATACCACTTGCTTTTCCAGTAATACTCCTGCTACCAACGCCAAAATCTAGAAAAATCACGATTCCATTAGACTAAAGGCATTAGTAACTAAATTTCATCCGACAGTTTACTACTTTAGGGTGTGGGGAGGCGAACAAATTATATTATTCCCCATCAAAAGTCTTTGACATACAAGTCACCATTATGATAGTATGCTCTTTTGGAAAACGTGAATTAATAGCTACCAAGTCAAACCTTTTCATTGTCTCACATGATCAGAAAAATAAATAATATAGTTGAATGATTTCAAATAGCAGCATGAAGTTGAACAGTTGAACTTACAGTTTCAACTGAGAGAACTCGGCAAATTGTAGCAGTTGTCCACAATGATAGGGAAAGAGCTTCCTCAGCAGCAGCCAACTTTGCATCAACCTTTAATGTTGTCAAATAATGTTGAGAAAATAATTCAATATAAATGAAAAATAAGCGACAACGAAGAGCAATGAAAGCATACCCCAGGATCTCCAAATGAATCTAAGCCGTGTTCATCAAAACCAAGGGCAGCAATTGAAGCTCGCCTATACTGGATACCCTGTAGGTGTTCAAGAGGTTGAAAAACTAATTCGCTTCCTCGTTCAGGAAGAGGTAGAGCATGAAAACCACATACAATCTGGAGCAAATCGTTTTTATTCTCCTACAAAAGACAGTAAACAAAACAACCATCAAATGCAAATCAAAATATCACCTACACAAACATTAACTGCTGAATCGACAACATTGATAAACTCACCCTAGCCCATGCCATTATTATATCATCACTAAACCCTTTCTCACAACCTGAGGAAAGGTCATCATCCTCATCCTCTGACATGCTTCTAGCTGGACTGCCACAGAAAACAATAGTTTACTGAAGTCGTACTTGGATGCTAACCAGGTTGAGAAACATTTTAAATCATTTAAGATACTAAAAAAATACTTAACAGATACATCAGAGTAGCTACGACGTTTCAACTACCTTATCTCAATCACAGCATATACACAAAGATTGAACTGAAATATGTGCTACTATATTATTCTTAACATTAAATTGAGAAACAAAAATATAATTTAACCACCTATTTAATACCTGAATAGAGATTCAGAACTCCCAAGACGCTCTAATGTGTGATTTCTAGAGGAAAGGGAAGTTCCAACTTCTGGAGAAGTATGACCAGTTCTAGAAGAAGATGAAAAGTGTATGCATCATACTCTATTAGATAATTTATGTAGCATAAACTTTCATACCAACTAGTAAGATATCCTATATTTACCACCTAAATAGAGATTCAGAACTCCCAAGACTCTCGCGTGAGATATGGCCATTTACATAGCCTCCATATATTCTTTCCGAAGGCTCTGAACGAGTCTCTGATGAAACAAAGTCATCAAAACATTGTGAATCCTTTCTTCCGTCCTTATCTGAATAGGGTGCTTGACTAAACTCTGAAGCCTCGCTAGCACAAGCACTTTCCGGGGACTCAGGTTCCCATATCTTGAGTGAAGAAGTTGGAGTCTCATCATCAGGTATAGTTCCTGCTGCAACAGCTGTAAGGGCTATTGCACTGTCAACAGGGATTGCAGATTGCATCCAGTTTTCAGTGGAGTTCTCATTAGAACTGATCTCATCATCTACTTTGGCCATTGAAGGGACATATTCATTGAGGTTCATGCTACTTGCAAATTGCGTTATACGATTCAGGCGCTCCTGTTGAAGAATACTGCATTCAAGTAAAATACAGTAAATCACGTTCAATATTAATATAATTTTAAGAAAACACGATTTTGAAATGTCTCTTAGAGCTACAAGTTACCTGACATGTGAAACTACATCTTACCTGTTCAACATCTCATAATGTAACTCAAAAAAAGGATATTTGGATAACAAACAGTAGCAACGAGGTGCAGAAACCAAAAAACGGAAGAGTCCTCCAGACAAATGAGGAAGAGGTGATGAAATGCCTAGGATAGCAGGAGGCCTCTGAACTATTTCCGTCACATGTAAGCAAACACCATACAGTGTTGCATTATCTGCTACCTGATCAAGGGCACAAGAACTTTTCAGTAACCACGACTGCTATAAAATATATGAACAGAACACAGAAAGCATGAAGATGGTACAAATCTTCAAAACAGGAAAGATAAATGCATGGTTATACCTTGAGTGAAAAAACAAATGCTAAATCATCTTTTCCTAAATGCTCCTGCCGAGAATACCAAATAAGTGGAGTGTTAAATTGTATCTTAAATATGGTACATAACTAATCAGCAACTATTTAGACAAAAGCTAGTCATGAATTGCAAAAACAATTTGTGAGGCTCTTACTGGATACGACTTACAATGATTTTCTTGCACGCTATATGATTGATATTACTTAAGACCCACTTCAAGGCAAGATCAACTTTTCTCAAGTTAAAATAATAATGGCATCAAGGAAATCAACCACAACACTATTGCGGTCTCACTTTTGGCAAGATAAGATAGCTTCAGTAACTTGACAGATTAAGCATTTATAGTTCATGATGTTTAACACTCTAACTGAAGTCTCATATTTCTCTTTTCCCAAATTCATTATTTTAAAAGAAGCAGGTACATTTCTCTGTTTCAAATATGTTTGCTACTCCACGTGAAGGATGAAGTGCAAGTCCAAAGAGGTGCTAGCTTGTATACATTGGCCGCTAATACCCTAGAATCCAGGCTTTTGACATTGTGTCATCTACTGGATGCAAAAGAGGTCTTGTGTTGATATATGTCAAAAAAGAGGAAGGCGAAGAAGAAACATAACTATTGAAAAGGCTAAAACTCTTCCCTCCTTGGCGTATGTATGCCTATAAATATCATATAATTCTGCTCCTTCATAAAACCTCATACCCTACCTCAATAATATTACTAATAAACACCATTTACTTCAACATAAAACAAAGAGAACTTGATGAGATATGTACCATAAATAGGTTAGTTCATATGTAATACCTGTCCATAAACAACTTGATTAAGGTCACTTAATGATGGTGTCTTCTCCATTAAACGTGCCTGTATCATGAAAATTGACACAGGGGATCACACAACATTATACAGGTATAACAGATGTGTTGAATGATTTAAAGATTGATGGGAGAATTTAGTATCCCAGTAGAAAAGGCATATCAAACCTTAACACCTCCAGGAAAACAAAAGGAAGCTAAATCTTTCATTCGCGTTGCTAACCGTTTGCCGGGAGGATATTTAAAAAGTATCTGGGGATCCAAAAAAAAATTAAAGAAAAGGTGACAAAATATGTAAAATGTGAAAAACATACAAATTGACAGAAACGGATCGAAGTATCGTTTTATCTTTCATTTTTTTTTCTTCTGATTTTTCCTTTTTCAAGCTAGCTCCAATGTCTTTCCATTGAAAAGAGTAAAACTATATCTACAAACACGAATCATCATGGAGAGTGCATGGTCCAAGAATTAGAGTTCGGGAAAAAAAAAATATTGACAGCAAGATTTGGGAATTTACAGCATATTGACAACTCTATCGTATACACTGCTGACATTGAACTAGAGTTCGCATGAAATACAAAAACAAAGAGGGATGCTGGAAACTTCTAAAGCATGCATTCAACCTGAGGTTCTAATGTTGGAGTTGGAGGTCCCTTCTGCCGCAGCAATTTCATGTCAGTAATTCCCGAGTTTATCATGTCCATCTCCCATCTCTTTCTTTTAGCAAATGCATCTTCCGCCAATGCAAGATTTGTATCTGGATGAAGCCCCGCAATAATAAAATGCTCAAAGAGTGAAGTTGCCTCCTTAAAATTTAATTGACCCTAGAATGGCATCATAATAAACTTTAGCTAAGAACTTTAAACATAATAAGACTCTAAGTAATCAAATTTGAGGTAGTGTAGTGGATGACGGGGGGTTTCGAAGATTAGCTCTGTATGCAAAGCTGCATTTAATCAGTTCATTATATAATGAACACTTTCTGAGGTCTGTATAGCCAAATTATATCAAATATCACTTTGACTGAGAAAAGTAAGAACTTAATATCTGAATATGAGCGGTGGGAAACTGATGTTTCCTCTGAACAAAATAATAGCTTAAACAATATAACTAGCATAATACGATAATTATAAAATCTATAGTTGCTATAACTTGACAGCATGAAACCCACAAATACGTACAGCTCTTCTTTTGGTGTGTAGTTCCTAAATACGTAACACTATACTAAACAAACCAAGAGACCATACAAGGCACACACAATGATCCCCTTTCGGAAATGAAAAGAATCCAGATAGACAGTAGAAATTAAGCTCGACAAAGTCAAGAAAATAATAAGAGCACCTTTGGTTTGGAGTGAAGGCGATACCACTGGCGTTTCTGGTTTGCCAAAACCTCAGGATTGAAATTCAACCGGCAACCATCATGTGAATTGTTCCCCCATTTCCAAGCCTTATGCATCTGAGTTTTCAACTTCTGTAGGCTGTTATTGCGCCTGTGCCATGTGGTCACAACTTCACTTTGGGCCCTCCTATGTCCCGGTGCCAATGGCGGCATACTCGGACTAGCCACATTATTGATGGTCTCTCCCACCACTCTCAATGCCTCCTCAGAGACTTGCTGCAAAACCTGAATAGGCGACAACGCCCCCGCTTCGTATTCATCAGCCGCTTCCCTTCCATCCATTTCAAACACTTGACTCATCTATGTAAAAATGCTCAGATCACCCTAAATCAATGCATTGCTTTACACAAACCCATATAAACCCCCCAAATTCAAAATCACATAAAATTAAAAAATTTGAAATGGGTTTTCTTCTTGAATTTGGTTGAATCAGGATTATACAAAAAACCAAATCACATGAACCTTTACTATAACCGAAACCCTGAAAATTAACACACAATGAAAGAGAATTGAGCAACAGAGCATAAATGTCAATCTTGTACAGCATAAACGTAATGATGCAGTTTATGATTCGTAACGGCAATAGAACAGATTGAAATAACAGCCGCATGCATAGAAATCAATATCAATGTGTCATTACAAATGTTGAAAATGAAACAAGGCAAGGGATTTGAGGATTTACTAGTACCTGTTGGTGATTTTTTTCTTGAGATGAAAGAAAAGAGGAATGTGCTTGAGAATGTGAGAGAGAGAGAGAGAGAGAGAGAGAGAGAGAGAATATTTAGAGTTGCTAAAAATAAGGAGACTATGGATTTACAATGAGGAGTATGGTCATGGTTTTGAACGACGAAAGACCATTCTCGGGTGGAAACGACGAGTTTTACATTATTATCAGGGGCCTCCTTGTGTTTGGAGATAATATCATTTAAACCCCTAAATTTATGGTTTGCTCACGGATTTAAGAAAATTCTTGTTCATTTTTAATTTATAACTCTTATGTATTGAATGAGAAAATAGATGCGCAGAATGTATGATTTTAAATGATTTTAAATGAGTATTACAATCTGTTATAATCAATATCCTTATAAATCAAATATTGAGATAATATCTACTTCTATGCTAATTAGAACAAGACACACATCAGGATACCAAGAATATTATTTCATTTAACACTCCCCATTGTGTCGCGATCCTAATGGATGATGCATAACCTGTTGTCTTGCTAAAAACATTATTAAGCAAACAAAAAACTTCTTGGGTAAAAATAAAAGTTTGGTATAAGGAAAAAAAAGTACAATACATCAACTACATAAGCGATCACATGTGATATAGACTTCCACTGGTATCTACGAAATGAACTTCCCCTAATCAGTAATTCAATCTTAGAGTTCAGATAACATTCGCATTCCAATGTCTCTCACATGCTTCACAAATGTAGATTTTGGTAATGACTTGGTAAACAAGTCTGCGACATTATCCACCGAACCAATCTGATTCGCACAAATATTCAATAATCGTTGTTATTGTTGATTGTATGAGTACTTTAGAGACATGGGTTTAGTATGATCACCCTTAATATAACCGAACTTCATTTGTTCAATGCAAACTGTATTATCCTCAAGAATACAAATTGGTGTTGTCGTAGTAGATAGTAATCTACTAAACCCTTGAATATGGTGTATTACTATCCTAAACCAAACATACATTTTAACCGTTTCATGCAAAGCTATAATTTCATAATGATTCGAGGAAATAGAAACAAGGGTTTGATTTTGTTGATCTCCAAGAAATCATCGTGTTCTCCATGGTGAATACATAACCTGTTTGAGAATATCCTTTATGTGGGTCAGAGAGATATCCAACATCAGTAAAACCAATCAAAATATTACATGGTGTCTCTGAGTAAGGGACAACACTAAGTTGAGATACATGCAGTTCTCGCAGCTGAAAGGGATTTCGACGGGTCAAAGCTTTTACTCTACGGATCGAATGATGGCTTCGGGTCGATCCATGGTGCATTCTTCGATGGGTCGAGAAATCCTCTCGACGGGTTGATTGACATCTTTGGGTCCATCCAAGGTGAAATTTTCGACGGGTCAAAAATTCCTAGACCTGCATGCTGTGATTCAACCACTCTTTTCTGGGAATTTCAAGTCTCTTTATGTTTTCTTTGTAGGGAAAGAACATGCTCAAATCAGTGGATCCCTTCAAATACCTGAAGTTATGAATAACGTACTTTATTTCAATGACTTTGTGTATGTGCAAACCGAGAAGGTAATGTCTATATGCGTATACCAAGCTATATATAACTAAGCTTCAACTGCACTAAGATATGAAATATCAGCTCCAAAAGTTCATCACCATCATCTTTTCAGATGAAACAGATCATTTTTGGGCTCCAAACTGCAAACAACCATTAGTGTGCTAAGAGGGTGTGTTTTATCCATTGTCTGACTTGGATATAAGCATACTAGTGAATAAGTATTCCACCAACTTGATGCACCATCTCTAAAACCAAGACAAAATCAGGTCATACCAAGGTCTATCATCTCAAACAACTTGTTCGTTTACCGAACACGCATGAGCATAACTTATCATTATTGTATCCCTTCCTAATCAAGTAGTCACTTAGAGTAGTGAATGTCGCAATTTGATCACATGTGCACTCTTTGGTTTAGAGTTGCTTGGATGGGGTATAATCATGTCAACCGGCATTCTCATGTATATTTTTGAATCAAGATCCCTATAGAGATATATTGTAACCACATCCTTAAGCTGCATACTCATTATTTTTAAACACTACCAAACTGATAAGGTAGCGAAAAATAATGATGTCCATAACCAGAGAATACATCTCCTCATGATCAATACTAGGGCATTGAGAAAATCCTTACGCCACAAGTTCTTCTCATGTGCTTCCAAATAAAGAATCTTTTGTGTATAATTGACTTACCATTCGGTGGTTATATCACTACCATACCAAAAAATTTCTATTTGTAAGAGAGTTTAGTTCAACCTAGATTGTAACTTTCTATATCGGTCAATCCACTCTACATTGACAATCCACAACTAAGCAAAGTTCCACTTCATCGTCGTCAATTCATGAGCGACGGAATATGTAAACGCATCATCAACGAGCATGGAAGAGTCATCCTTAATACTGCTAGAATTTGTTTAACTTGGTGAGATTTCTTTGTTTACTGGCATCGTCATTGACCCTGAGGCGTCCCCCAGTGTTTTTCAATATCGACTTCTAGACACAATTGCAGTAAAAAACAATCTCATGTGTCGATGATGAACAGTTGTGTCTTGATGACTTGCCTTTTTCACCGGAAACTTATAAGTGGATTTTGACCGACGATACACCTCCACTATGGGCAGGAGAAATGCTACCTTACCCAGGTGTTGCATTAACTTGTCCAGTTTCAGATATTCAACTCATCGTGTTGATAACGTGTTGAAGGAGAAAATAGGTACTCAAAAGATATGATCTTAAATGGTACTTTATTTATTGATAGAAGTTCTTAAATATGCATTACAATTTGTTACAATCAATATCCCTATAAATCAGGGATTGAGATAATATATACTTCTATGCTAATTAGGACAAGACACATACCGGGATACCAGAAATATTATTTCCTTAAACATCATGCTATTGTTATAATGTTTACTTATATATAGTTTTTTTTAGGGGAAATACGAGTGTCATTATATTGATAAAGAAGTGAACAAAGTTACAACAAACGCCCATAAGACACGAGAGAAGAGACTACTACTAAGCTAATCTAAATAATTTAAACTTTCTCACGAACAATTGTTTTGGAATCAGAGCACAAAAGTAACCAGGATATGTCATCATCAAAGACTAAAATCAACACAGATAGACCAAGGTAATGTTCTCTTAACAAGCAGGTAGAACCTACTGCTGAGATGCAACATGAGCCAACATCTCTCTACTCGAAGCCCAGGCTCCGGGGTCCCAGATCCTAATCCAAATTAGACCAGAAGCTATCACCAAACCTAAAAATAGACCAAAACCAACCCTAGAAAAAGAGTTGGACCAGGTCCATGCAGGATTGGTGACTAGGGATGGGGCCCAAGCAGAAACCCTATGCCCAATACCATTTTGGGAGGAGTTGTCTTGCACTAGAGTAGTGACGCGACACACCGTTAGCACCAAGCGACCGGCCGACGAAGATGAAGTTGACAACAATCAACATTCCACCGGTGGATCGTGCCACCTCCCTTCAAATAACAAAGGATGAACTTGCAGTACAACCAAGTCCGAACCAGAAGACACTGCAGTCGGCAGTAGCAAATGTGGTCGACTAAAACCAGGGACTCTGCATAATGCCACTACGAGATTGAAGCCACCACAATCTCAAACTAGATGCACCGTTAAGGGATGCCTAATTGAATCTTCTCGACCAACAGTGGATCAACGACTCGAGGAGGAATAGACGCCATGCTCGAAAGTGATCTTGAGAGGGCAACAAATAGAAGGTTGAGCTACCACGCGAGAGGGCATCTGAGAGATGCTGCTGGTAGCGAGGAAAACACGACCTAAAGGTATATATTGTTTTTACTTAGATATAGTTCATTTGACACGTATTTTATAAAATAAACAATAAGCTACACTTAATTACAACGAGTCTCAAAATATCATGAGTAAAAACAAATATTGAAGTGATGAGTACTTGTATTTAAAGTTTATGTACATATTTTCATCGTTTTTCATTTGTCACATTATGGGATCCAACAGTGATTTATAAACCAAATTTGAATTTTCTTTTAAATTTTAAATCAATGATCTCTTTGGAACGCTAACGATTTCAGATAAACATGATTCTAGTAAGTTATAGTCTTGATGCTTTACTCCATGAATGATTGTGTGTAGTAGATGATTTAAGTTTAAAATCTTATGTCCGACCCAACAGAATAACAAAGTGTCACATTTTATAATTAATATTTTAGTTATGTATCAGTAATATGACTCGTGATTCCCTTTTTTTTCACACAGGAGGAGCCAAACGTTCAATCAAAACTCACAAGGAACAATTAGGCGACATGTGACAAAGCGAAGGACTGTTCTGATATTTCTTGTAAATAAAAGACCTCGAGTAACTTCCAATACACGAGAGAGAGAAAATTTTGACTTTTCTAAACTACACGTGTCGCACGTAGAAACTCCCACAGCAAGACCTGACCGACAAAGAGTTCAATGCTGACACTGTGAAAGCCGTTTCGTGCTGACGCTAATCACTCCGAAAAGCCTGACCGTCCATCCACATGCACTGAACTCAATCTGATAACTTGTAGGCGGGAAATAATCCTACGTCGCACGTGCTTCTATTATAGAACTCTGTGCTTTTGTTTTCTGTTTGAATTAAAAATTGATTTTCGCGAGCATAGTGGGAGACGTAGAGATTCCCGTAACTGTAAGTTTAATTAAAGTTTTGACCAGAACAAAAATAAAAGTTTAATTAATGTATTTCGCAAATCTAGTTTTTTTATTTATAAAAAAGCAGCAATTCCGGGCAATAAGCCTATTACGGTAGACCCAGTAGCACGAATCGAAACACATTTGATTTTTTTTAAAAGACGGTGCAAAAACACTCAAATTTTAAGCAATGAGAGTGTTAAATTAATAAGAAAGGATATAAGACTTAATTTTTGAATTACAATAAGCACACATTTGGAGGTAAGTGCTTAACCACGCGTGATAGAAAAAATATTGGGGGTAAGACCCATGGCCAGACGGTAAGGTGTTCGGGTAGGGTGTAGCCGGACGGGCTCTGTCCCGACACGGTAGGGTGTTTGGTATTGTCGATCCGTTTTCAGCAAGCTATAGTGCAGCTTTGGGCTCAAATTGGTGATGTTGGGTTCAGTCTCTGACACGGGTGTGTTCCAACGGTGGTTGGCATCATGGTTGTCAGGTCTGTGGTCGAGACAGCTACAGCCAAAGTCAATGCTCTCGAGGAACTCATATCTAGGTTGTTTGGATCGGGTTTCATCGGGGTTCGTCGTTGCCTCTCGTGGCTGGTACGTGCATGATCCAAGGCCAGGAACGAGTGCCACGGTGGTCAACGTGCACGTGGGAGGGCAGCCGTGGCGGGTAAAAGTGTGGAGTCGGAGGTTGGTTAAAGGTACGGGTTTTGGGTCCGGTTTGCACCTGTGATTGGTAGGTCGGGTCACAGTTGGGCCCAAATCATTTTAATTTGTTATATTTTTGTTTATTTATTTTTTGTTGCAAATAAATTCTCATTTAGTGAGGTATGTCGGGTGATTTAGATTATTTGTCTATGTGTGCACATTTTGTGCTTTGTTGATCCTAAGTTGAGGGTGAACTGCTTTCAAATGGTTGCTCCCACCTAGTGGTCGGATGAGAGAAAGTGTCGACATTTTTCGTCAACAGGTTGAGAAAGTTGTTTCAGACCGATTATTGATGCATCGCTTTTACTAAAGAAGTTTCATTATTCTAGTTCCGGGAAAGTTGTTCGTTCTTTCCAATCTATCTCTAATATCAAGAAACCTATAGGACAATCGTTGAGGAGTTGGTCTCTGTTATGTGGTGTGTGGTAATTTACATAGTGTTCATATGATGTCTTATTATTATTCGAAATATTCTATGTGAGCTTATTGTAATATGGAGTCCAGGTTTATGTCCCCCTATGTATTCTACAATCTCATTAATCGAGGCTTGAGGGATGTCGCATCGCCCTTATTTTAAAATATAATAATAAGCACACATCTTGAATAATAACAAGATCGAACACCTTGAATAATAACAAGATACTCTATGAAAACTATGTAAACAAACACGCACGAAATAACAGAGAACAACTCATTAACGGTCATTCTATCTGTTTTTAAGTAATGACAACAAATCGAAAAGGTCAAACAGCTTCTTCGGTGAAAGCAATGCATCAGTACCCGGTCTGGAACAACTTCCTCAATATGATGCTGACATACGTTGATATTTTCTCTCATTCGACCACTAGGTGGGAGCAACTATTTGATCAAAGCACGCCACCAGCCTAGGGTCAACAAAGCACAAAGAGCGCACACATGGACATATCTCCTAGACCGCCCGACATATCTTGCTAAACAAGGATTTATTTTTAACATACAATTAATAGATAAGAAGCATAAACTAAAAAGCACAAAACAATGTAGAACTAGGGTTAAGTCTCAAGCCCACTCACGATTTGGCCCAACATCAATAGTAGCGGTGCAATCCCATCGAAATTGCTTGTGATCCGATGCCACCACCATCATCATTTCAACTGCCTTTCAAACCTTCCCTCCCACCCCCGAGATCCCATTCCACTGTCTTGGGCAACCCGGCCTTACCCCAAGAGAAGTAGTGCACCATCAAATTTTGTCCAAATTCGTCAGAAACAAAATCGATGATGCTAGAACGACGCATGCTTAGCGATTACTCACCATCAACACAGACCCTAAGAGACAGCCCAAGCCCCCACTTCACAACCACATCTCCAACCCCACTGTTCCTCATTCCATTATGTCTGAACAACACGTACACTGCACCTCACCACAGCCTGTCGTAACCCGACCCTCTACACCGGAACAAACCATCATGTCAGGACAAGATCGCCCATCTAGTTGCACCCGCTCCCCAGCGACGTGGTCAACAGTCGACACTCATGAGGCGAGCCGCCAGACGAACTTGAACTTCAAGATATGGAGACAAACTTTTTTTAGTGTACGAGGCGTGTTCTACAACTAGTGTTTTTTAAATGATGCATGTATGAGTGCATAGTTTTACATATTTTGATCTTGAAGAACAAACCTGTGGTGTTTAGTTTCATACATAGTAACAATTTGATATGATATAATTTTTAGTTTCAATAGGATCATGATGTGACGAGAGCATCTACAACGGTGCTTGATTTCAGATAAAGTAGTCACGGATCCCACCGGGCAAGAGCAGCTGGCTAAAAATGGTGCAACGGTGATGGAGAGTAGCCACAACCGCTTGTTGACGGAACTCGCAAGCAACAACACAAGCAAGAATTGCTCTTTCGAGAGGAGCTATTACCTTGGTGGAGCCCACATATATGGGTGACGCCAGGGTGCGTCCTTTTTTTTCTTTTATCTTTAAGGCCAGTGTATTACACGCACCACTGGCACCAGTAAAGAGTAAACTTCTTTTACGGTCGAATGAAGGACGAATGACACCTTGCCACGTAGCAAGGCTGTCTGGAAAAACTCCCCACCGACCAAATCGATCTGGGCCATCAGATTTTTTTTTTGAAAAATCAATCCTACGGCTCATCTTAAACCAAACATTACGTTTTTAAAAAATTAAAATTGACAAATAAATATCTAAAAATCATAATAAATAGTTCGAGTGTCCCAAAAATTATACGAAAATTTCTACGAGTTCGCAATAAAATACTCTACAACTCTTATGAAGTAAGTATAGTTATCTTTATGTATAAAAAATAATTGATTTTAAAAGCTCGTATTTACAACAAATTCGTCATCAAAGCTAATCACGTAACGACAAAATTCATAAATACGTGTCGTCTAGTTATTGATCGAATATCTTACCAAGAATTACAAAATATAAAAAATTCAAATCTATGAATAGCAATAGGAGGCACTATTTTTGAACCGTTGCATAAAAAGAAGGTGATACAACTCCTATTCACTGAATAGTGACTGCACCTCCCATTTGAGGATGTGCTACATCGGTGTGCATGCTCATAGGCCTTACCAGCATAATGTGAGGTCAATGCAAAATATTTCTATATATGTAAATTAAATCACGTGACATGTTTATCTATATTATTATTAAAGAAAGAGTCATTGTCAATCATAACTAATTTTTATTATTAAAAAAATTTCAACAACTTTTAATTTCAAAGGATAAAATAATAAATGAAAAAAATTATAATATTTAAAAGAAAATGAAGAAATATAAACAAGATTGATTGACCCTTAATTTTCTCACATCCCAAGCCTATATTCTAGGGAGTAACTTACTCCAAAAATGAAATCTCCACCCTCTGCACATGACACCTATTTCCATTCACAGATTGCAAACCCAGATTTTCTCTCGGATAACTATCTTTTTTCAGCCAAAAACAAAACCTTTTCTTTCTCGATTACTATGTACCTTCAAACTTGCAATTAGGTTTTTCAATCATGCATGCATGCACATCTTGTGTGCTATTTGTCTAGTTTATTATAAAGAAGTACAATAAACTAGAGATCGAAATTTCACCTAGTGCTAAGGACCTCACATCTCATTCAACTTAGTTAGAACAATAAAACCAAAACACAATCTTGATTGATCCAACGTCGTGCACATAGTATCTGTCCTAGTACTTGCCCCGATTAAAAGTTAGAACTGGTTCCTTCTTCAGTATGCCTATCTAATTAAGTTTAGTTCCTCGTTTTCATCTAAGAAAGCCCATAGGTAGACGACTTCACCAACTCGAAACTGCTCAGCTTGTACAACACTCGACCAGTCATCTGTCAAAAGACAGTACTCTCCAAATTTGTCGCAACCCCTCAACAAATGCAATTGAGTTCTAGGAAAATGGCTTGATAAGAACCACACATCTTGAAGTTGATATTGAGGAAAATTTAGTTCTATGCAACATATCGACTTGCGACACCGATTGTTGAGACTGAACCTAAATCGATCGATCACGTCTTCTTTGGATAACCGTTTTATAGTAATCAAATCAAGATGTTCGGTAGGATTAAGGCATCACATGTCGACTCTTCTTTTAGTTCAACATGCATATTCCCCTCCTCCATCGCCAAAAATCTGGCCAAAAATCTGGATGTATAGCTACCGTTCTTCTTCTGTGACTTCTTTTTAGCTGTGAAATACAATGCGAAACACTTGATTTGTGTGATGTATAAGTAATTTGAATGGATAAATCTGGAAATATTGACTGGTTAGGTACTTTGTAAGATCCATACATTCCTAGCCTGATTCTTACATTCAAAGACCAATATTTTTTGTCGACCAATTAAGTTGTTTCTCGATCGTATGTCGAGTGCTTGGATTCTCTGCTTGGCATTCCCATGCTAGGTTGAAGTTCTCTCTCTCTTTCAAATATTTTAGCTCAGACCGAAATATCGACCGAATACAGGAAGTGCTGTAAATGGGAAATGGTCACATTTTTGAGTGTAGTGTTAATTTGAGTAGATTCAACTTGAATGTTGATGTGAGAACCTTTGTAAAAGTTCATACGGGAAATAGTAATACGATAATTTGATATCATTACTTACACAGTTACACATGTGTGCATACGTTATAACGTACTACATGCGTCACTTCCATCTACACAAAGTAAACAATTAACAAGTAACAAGAACATACTGTACATGTACAGCATATCACCATCCTCCTTTAGTTTCCAACTTTCCGGTTCACCTGATCAAACAGAACATCATCTCACTCCATTTATGTATATCACACCCAACCCTGAAATTGCAGGAATTCTGAATTGCAATTTGCAAGCAACAAATCCAGCAAAATGTTTAGGTCATCTCAGAGTGCTAAAAGTTATATTTTTCAAAATTATAGCTACTAATTCAATAGAGTAGCTAAAACTAAGTCAAATATGACTTTGAACTAAATTCACAAGTTATATTTAATTACAAAAGAGGAGATAAAATAGCTTAAAAATTAAATCTTCCACCATCTAAAAAGTGGTCCACCATTCAAGAAGTGATCCAACCTTTCAAGTATTTAAAATAACTTAACTAAAGCTACAATTACTAAAGTTGAAGTGAAAAACATGTGACCTATATCTAACTTTTTAGTTAGAAATATCTATAGATTTAGCATTACCGTCGGAGATGCTAACAGCAACCTAATACAAATCCTAAATTTTCAATTTTCAAAACGTCAACAGTGTTTTCTCAGTGCCACTGCCACATAGTTAGAGGTAGTTAAGCTTTAGGGAGTGTTAGTCTTCAATTTTATGTTGAAGAGAAAAACAGCATGGAAATAAGGTGTTCCCAAACCTCAGGGATCGGTTCATCAAGTGAATCGATGGACGCAACTGAGACTCCTCCCTCAGATGAGAATTGACAGCAGATGTTCTATGGTAAGTAGGAAAAGATAAGGACTAATGAGGTGGGCTCACCTTGTATATAACCTAAACTCACCTTCACTTCAGCTGACTATACATCATTGTGTACATAATGTCATAATGCTCTACCAACCATAAGCAATGATCAAATTAGACATTCAACAATTGATCAAACAAGTCTCCACAACTAGAGCTTTCCCCTCCCAACTTAACCATTATCCAATTCGAACCCAGATTTGAGTTTGGAAATCTCAAAAATCTAAAGCATAGCAAACGAGAAATATCTCCATTGCAATTAGCACAGCTAAATAATCAAAAGTTGTTTTTTTTTTATCTCTTCAACAGCGTAATACAAAGGCAAATAGCACACAGCAGAATTATTACCTAAGCAGTCAGAGTTGGAATCATCCCAGCTTCTCTAGCATAAGCAAATATCCCTCCAGCTCTGATCACCGGTCCAGCATCCCCAATCGGCTTCAGCACATACTCCTTCCCAGTCGTGTGATTAATCAGACGGCTCTCGCTTAGCTCGATACTCACAGCATCGCCGGTACTGCACTCCTCGCAAAGCCTCGTCTCCGATTCCAGCGGGTACACCTCGCCTGTGGCGACAGAGTTCCTGAAGAAGATGCGCGCGTATGACTCCGCCACCACCGCCGCCACGCCCGC
Source organism: Geum urbanum (assembly GCA_946800695.1). NCBI lineage: Eukaryota > Viridiplantae > Streptophyta > Magnoliopsida > Rosales > Rosaceae > Geum > Geum urbanum. The sequence continues at coordinate 39,585,782 of OX327007.1, read as the reverse complement.
GGCGCCGAGAGCCACCGGCGCGTGTTCGCGGGAGGAGCCGCAGCCGAAGTTTGCGCCGCCGATGATGATGGAGAACTTGGACTTGGTTTCGTTGGGGTCGACGAAGCGCGTGGAGTAAGACGACGGGAGGCCGCAAAGCGCGTAGGAGCCGAGCTTCTCGTACTCCGAGGGGTTGGAAGGGACGAGGGTTAAGTACTCGGCGGGGATGATCTGGTCCGTGTCCATGTTGTCGCCGACGACGTAGCAGAGGCCGTGAAATGTCGTGGCGGGAGTGGTGGTGGAAGCGGGGGAGGAAGCGCTTGTGGAGAATTTGGCGCGTGAGTGAATGTTTTGAGTACGGGATTGGGCGATTAGCGATTTGGCAGGGACGGGAGACGAGGTGGTTGGGAATTTGAGGAAGGTTTGGGAAGAGAGAGAAGGGGAGTAGGGTTTGAGAGAGGCGGAGGTAGCGGTGGCGGTGAAGCTAGGGTTTTGAGAGACGGAGAGTGAAGCCGCCATCGAGGATTTCAGTAGTGGAAAGAAAATGGAGGCGGCTGCTCGAGCAAGTCAAATGAGAGCAAAATTCGTACTGGCAGCGCTTTTGTTTTTCGATGATAAAAGAACAGAGGTGTGTCTATTCACGCCCGAAGATTTTTTTATTTGATGTTTGTTGCTATGTGCCATCAATCCGAGCCTAGATTTTTTGGGCAAGTTGCTATTTCTATGTCAAGTACTATTTTTCTGATCGATCAAGTGGCTAACTAGAGGACAATCTGAGATTATACTTTGTCTTAAGGATGATAATTAAAAATGGTGAAGCCGATCAATGCATTCTTTTTATTTTAGTTTCTTCGGTTTAGTTACAATTTGAATCGGAAAGAAGATCTCTGAGCATTTGTTCATGTTATTATCAGTCGTTGGAGTTGTGATCATAATTGAATTGGTCTGTAAGATTGGGAAGTATGAGTGCTAGCTAGTTAAGCACTTGAATGGAGAAGAATATGTCATGGATAAAGGGAGACCGAGAGAGTTGCAGGTAGATGACGAGTAAAAGGATAGGAAAAATAGTGTTGTGATAAACTTTTATTTTTTTTATTGTATAAGGGTGAAAAAGGAATTAAAATTGTTCAAAAAAATGAGGAGGTTCAAATAACAAAATAGGAGGTGTGAATAATACACTAAAGAACAAACAAAACAAAAAACTACAAGAGAAAAGCCCCACGATCACCACTCAGATCAAACTGAAAGACTTGATTGACAGAAGGCGGGATAACTAGAACACCAAAGCATTATCGACGAACAAGAATATCCAACTTCGCCAAACTATTAACAAGAAAATTTGCTTATCAATAAATATGATTAAACATAGTTCCAGGAAAAAATTTCACCAAACAATGAATTGCATTAATGCAAAGGGAATGATGCATTTTTTTTTTCGTATTGTGTTTCCTTTGGAAGGTATACTAGTATAGAACTCTCAAATTTGATATACAATACCAAGGATGTTAGTTGTTGAATGTTGAAGAGTGACATCTTGGTTTGTCACTTGGTGGATGTCTTAGCAAGATCGCCAAGATGTGATGCTTTCCAAGAGTTCTGATTTGGAATATAAAAAGAAAACACAAGGAGAAAAGAGAGGTATAGAGAATATTGATTAATTACAAACTCATAATGATATGTCTATTTATCTGAGCTATTGATCATCTTTAAATCTAATGGCTCAGCTTGGATATAAACGTCTTGCGTAAAATCTATGATACTATTGAACTTAACCCATAAAAAATAATACAAATTGTTTGGACCTTTTGGGCTGGTGTAACTAAAAATGGCTCCTCAAAGACTTATTAGGCCCAGTCCATATTTCCAAAATAATATTATAATAGCCCCCCCATCTGCTCTCTCTCCTCTGGCGTCATCAGAGGTAAAGTGGTGACTCCGACTCCGACACCTCCTTCACACACTCAGACTTCTCCGCCAAAAAGTCATAAAACCCTAACCGAATTCCTCTTTCTTCATCATCGTTTTCACCTTCATATCGAACTCCCGTTCTTCCAAGAACCGCCATGCCGGCTCTCTGAAACCCTAACTTAACCCAATTTTCGTTTCCTCTTTCGGCGATGCAGTCGGGTCCCTTCGACATCAGCTCCGACGAGGAGCCGGCTCACAAAACCGACGGCGAGGACGAAAGCGTCGACTGGCTCTCCAACCTCATCGACCGCGCCGAAAAAGGCTCCGCCGGCGGCGGCGACGACGACGTTCTTGTGGTCATCGGCGAGGTCAACAGCGGTGGGATGACGAAGTCAACGAAATCGACGGTCAAGGATGTGAACGACGACGATGATTGTGTGGTGCTGGATGGTGATCCGGATAAGGCAGTGTCGGTTGTGGACGAGTCGGCCGAGTCTGACGAGTTGACTGTAGTTGGTGAGAAGGGCCAGGTATGTTAAGTTAGAAACTCTTCTCTTTTTTGAATTGTTGACTATTTTATTTGTAATTTTGGCTTTTTTGTACTGTCTAGTAGAGGTTAGAGATACAAAATTGAATGCTTGGTGGGAGTTTTTTTTAATGTGAATAACTGTTTGGAAATGAGGAATTGATTACATTTTTCAGGAAAGTTGAGTTTCAAGTTTTGACATGAAGTATTTTCCAAGTTTAGGATATATAGGGATTGTTGGCATATGAAGGAACACTATTAGTGTAATGATCATTTTTCCCTTTCTGGGTTTACTCTTTTTATTGTATTAAAGTGAAGCTGTTACCGTACCCAACGATTAAGTAGCCAGTATAATAACGTCTCATAATCATGGCGATATGCCGATATGGATAGTGTCACTGTCTTTTAACAAGTCGGTGAAGATTGGGTGTTATAATCATAGCAAGCGAAATGGCTCATAATGTTACCCCAAATCAGGTTGTTAGTTGGAAATGCATAGTTCTGCCTCATGCTAAATTCTTGCAGGATTTCAGCTCCAATGTTTGAGATGGCAAAAAACATTGCATGGACCTTGGGCTAGCTACTTCAGCTGCCGGGTTACAGATAACTCCTGTTTTACATGGAGTGACAAGTAGCAACCTGATCTGGGGTCCATGGGAGGTATCATCACATGAGTTGTTTTCTTATTTCTGATACCAGTTCTTATAGTAATTTTTTTTATTCTACTCTTAGAAAGGCATTGTGCAACATATTTAGCTTGCTCCAATCGTCATACAAACAACATAGATGTCTCTGAAATTGAACTTTCTCAGTTGGGCTTTTGATTTTCTATAGATTATGGGATTTATTGGCTTAAGTTGGCTCTATGTCATTTGTTTGTTTGGCGACTTATTCTCTTGATGCACACAATCTTAGTACCATACTGTCAAACCTTTTAGTTTTGAATTGATTTGAAAGAAGTTGTATCATTTTATTTCTTTGGGCTGTCTTTTATTCATGTAACTTTTGTTGTTACAGATAGCCTGCAGAGACTACCCTCATTCACGACATCTCTGTGCCAAATTCCCTTTCAGTTCTACTCCACATGAGAGGCACTGTGAACTTGTAAGTTAACTCTTATTAGCCATTAGTTTGTAAAATATTTCATCATATGCTATGTATTTTGTAAAGGATAACAACTAACTACTCTTCAATTTTTTTTTCTTTGCTGAATTGCAGTGTCACTGTTATGTCTGTGATTCTTTGGCACCATGTGTACATTGGGGTATTGGTGACTCCCAAATTGGCCATTGTCATGCCACGGAGAAGGTAGAGATGTGGAAAATCATGAGGAGAAATTTTAAGATGGGGAGAAGTGCTTCTATGCCAGCTATAAAAGTATCTTTGGCTTTGCCTCAACTTAGTCAAGCTCCACCTCTTGATATAATCAGACTGGCACCTAATTCTATTCCGCAGACTCAGGTGACGGGGCCAGCACTGACCCGTACGTACTCTTCAGTCAACCGTACTATGCCAGGACCCACCTCTATGCCACTGAATCAGGTTCCCAGGTCAACTCTGGTCCATGCTGTACCCTCAGCGAACCTTACACATGCTAGTGTTAGAAATCCAGGAAGAAGTCACCAGTCAGTGCCTTTGTTCAACAATGGAATCCGACCCTCTTCTGTTCAACCATTGCCAGCTTCACAGCAGTTCCCTAGTAATGTTGTTAGAAGTAGTAGAGCTCAGAATATTGGTAATGCAGGCCTCTGTTGTACCGCTTCACCGACAATGTTCAAAAGAGTTGGGCCTGTGCGGGGTCCCTTTCCGAAGAACCAAACTGGATATGGCCGGCCATATAACAGTAGTTGTGTTTATCCTTATCAGTATGGTTTGATTAATAACAGCGGTAGTCCCAATTCATCACAATATGGCAGATATCCCACCCCCATGGCTCCATTAAATGACGGCATTCCTTGCAGTTGGCAGGACATTCATTCCAGCTTGAATCAGACCCCCCCCCAACCCGTGGGCAGTACCATTGTTGGAAGTGCATTGCCATCCCAGGCCCCAACATACAATCAGCCTATCACTCAGTTGGCTCATAGCCAAAATGTCTATCAGCAAGGAAATCAAAGTCAAAATGATGGCCAAAATTTCTGTCAGTATGGGATTCAAAGTCAATGTGCAAGCCCAGATGTCTCCCTGCATGGCGTAGGTGCAAGTGCTGTGGATTTGGGGTTTGCAGATTGCAGTTACGGTTGGATGAACAATTCCAGTCAAACCATTCAGCAACCTCCGATTGAAAATTCTCAAGTTCAGAGCACAGATTCTTTAAATGGGCCACCTCCGGTCAAGGAACCTGATTTTCAGTCCAACGGCTCCCCTAATCTCAAGGGTTTGGAGAGTGAATTTGATAACTGGCTACTGGACAATCAGCCAGTTCTACCGGCACCCAATGATTCTGTGGCAGCTCAATTGGATCTCTTGTCTCCTGGGCCTCTACAGGCAGACGCCGGGATGCTTCTGTTTGACTTTGAAACCTCTTTCAACAGTCTCACTCAGGTGTAAGCCGTTAGTCAGTCACTCCTTTGTGCTTTTCTAAGCATATGAAGCTTGCAGAGCTTTAGCAACTCTTACCTTTTTGTGGTTTAGAATAGAAGGAAGCAAGTTTAACCCAATTGAAGGTCAAGTGAAATAGTAGAGGGAGTAAGGAGGAGCTATGGTAGCAATGTATAGTTCTTTTGAAGAGCCAGTGTACAAAGTATCCCTAGGTTTGGAGATGCAATGCTGTATAGGGAGCCTCGTTGTCTATTATCCAATTTTATTTATTAGTATTCTTCTATTCTGAATCTCTTTTGTTTTGGCTGGAACGGCGGCAACTCAAGTCATTGCAGCTGCTTAAGTAGCGCCGTACTTCGTTACTTTCGTATACAGGATTGTTGTGGTTACAGAAGTTCTCAATTAAAAGAGCAAAATGATTTAGCACCTTCTCAGTTCTCAAAGCGGTTCTAATATCCCCAAAACTTCATAAGTATCCATTACAGTGCTCTCAAAGTTGTTCTCCTTGGGCACAAGATGTATAAATTCTGGTTTGATAGGAGTGCTTATGCAGTGCTCATTTTACGATACTGGAGAAGAGTTTAGTCCAGGTTCAACGGTTGATGGCTTATCTTAACAAGGATTGGATGGCTTGTTAGAATTTTGTTTATAGGGATAGCAATTAGAAAATATTGTCACAAACTCAGAATACTATTTTTGGTGTGAAGCCGGCGAAGAAACAGAGCTAAACCCATGAGGACCTCCGACATCATGCATCTGCTCTTGAAACCTCTCAGGCCATCAGAGACGCATGACATTTCTTTTTGCATGCTCGAGTTATTGCCTTATTGGTACTGGAAGTCTATGTTCCTTTATTGTTTTGTTATTATTTTCTCGAAACATCATTCGTTTCGTTGAACGAACCAAAATTGTTTAATACAAAAAAAAAATTATTCTGATGATTTCAACATTGGACGTATAACGGTATATAATTTACGAGGTTATACGTCTAATGTTTACGTCATAAAGTTTCTCAAATGTCAGATATGTCTCACTTAAATAGAGTGTCAGTGCTGTATAAGTTACACGTTTAAATTGTTGGCTCTATTTATTTCTACCAACTTGTTTAATAAAAAAATTAGGGACATATTCTTATTTCTTTACATCGTTGGATTTGCACAAAATTAAGAGACAAAAAGAAAAAGAAAAAAAAGTGATGTATATATGTTCATCTAGACATTCTCAGAAACCTTGTGTCTCTTGACAGTTTTTGAGTGTTTTTTTCACCCAAAGTCGCTAGCTGGTCAGAAGAAGTACAAAGTAGAATAGAAGAAGCAGAACAATGGCACTATGGATGGAGAAAGGCTCCGAGCCCCAAACTGAAAGCGAAAGAGCCGACCTTGACGCCATCGCAGCTCTCAAAGAATCTACTGCCATTGAACTCAAGGTTCTCTCTATTAGTGACTAAACTTGTTCATGGGCTATGTTCTTTGCTCTTAAAAGTTAAAACTTTACTGGGTTTTGTAGGAGAAAGGCAACGAGTATGTGAAGAAGGGTAAGAAGCACTACAATGATGCCGTAGATTGCTACACAAGGGCCATCAATAACCAAGCTTTGAGCGACTCCGAGACTTCTATACTGTTTTCTAATAGGGCCCATGTCAATTTTCTGCTCGGGAATTACAGACGTGCTCTGACGGATGCTGAGGAAGCAATTCGGCTCAGTTCCACTAATATCAAGGTAGTATTTTGTGCTCAGCTGGGATTTGTTTGTAAAGATTGAATTTTTATGTTACTTGGTGTGTTGAGAAAATTGGCTGGTAATTACTTGGTTTGATTAGGCATTGTACCGAGCTGCGAAAGCTTCGTTGTCATTAAATTTGTTGGATGGGTCGATTGGACATTGCAAAACTGGGCTTAGACATGACCCGAGTAATGAGGAGCTAAAGAAGCTAGTAGGGCAGGTTGAGTCGAAGAAGAAGGAACTTGAAGAGCGTGAGGCTCAGGTCTCCAAGGCTCTTTCGGAGGCTAAGGTGTGATTTTATACTGGTGGGAATGATACAGTTCATTGTGTGTTTGTGGTGATTGTTGTTTTAGCTGTTTTTTGTTGTTACTTTGTTGAGTAGGACATTGTTTCTGCGATGGAAAAGAGGGGCTTGAAGTTTGGAAAGCCAATGTACCAAGAACTTACTGGGTCCAGGAAGCCGGTATTGGACAAGAATAGTATTCTTCATTGGCCGGTTCTTCTTTTGTATCCAGAGGTTATGTCCAGTGACTTCATTGAGGACTTCTGCGAGACTGAAATGTTTTCGGCTCATCTTGACATGATATCCTTCTTTTAAATCGTGTTGCTGTATTATAAATTTGTAATTATCAGTGATTTGAAATAGATGTACATTTTGTTGTTTCCTGAACTCCCAAACATGTTCTCAGAAAGCTCCCCGCCTTTACCATGGGATAACGAACACAATTATGATCGTAATTCTGTAGAGCTATACTATGAAGTAAGTCATTTTAGTTTTATGTGATTTTGTTGCTTTACACTTTCCTTAGATATAACTTTATGTTTACTCAAATTAGAAGGAAGTAGATTCTTCAATAATTATAATTTTGTTGCAAATGCATAATATTGAGTTCTACAGCACATGGCATTTTTTGTTAGCGATGTTCTTCCTTTTCCAGATTTTTTAAGAATAATTATCTATTTCAACTCAACAGCTTGACCAAATCAACTGCATAAAATGATGATACCCTAGTTAACCAACGCTAGGGTGGTGCCTTCTCTTTATTGCATGTTCTTCAGTGGACTGTGGTATGCATGTTGGGTATGATATTGTGATTAGCATATAGGTTTCTCTTTCCAACGGTCAGGACATGAGTTCACAGCTCACTTGTTGAAATACATCAGTTCTTGAAGTAGAGATGCATCTCTTTTGTATTTCACTGTAATGAGTTAAGTGCAAATTCTAATACTAGGTCTTTGTGGGGATTTCTGTGGAGTATGTGTATTAGAAAACTTGTATAGACTAGTTCTCTTATTTTCCTATTCTTTGGAGCTCTGTTTGGGTGCATCTCCAAGTACGCCAATTACTGGTTTTCTGTATCTATAAAGTGGCTGTAGTTGTGCATTGTTTCTAATTCTTCCACCCTTGGATAACCAGGCTAAATCAGGAGTTCCGCTGTCAAAGAGAAAAATTCTTCATTGCCTCTTACAGGGGACTGCAGCATCCAATCTTGAAAGCACTGTTGATGAAGAAAAGGATGCACCTGAAAATTCTAACTATGGGAAGTCAGAAGGTAGGCTGCCTTCAAACTACTCTCTCTCTCTCTCTCTCTCTCTCTCTCTCTCTCTCTCTCTCTCTCATCTTCAAGTGACATATTGATATATGTTTTTTTTTCTTTTTTATATCTCTGTTACCTTTAATGAGCAATATATTGATATGCATTTGAGCATTGAGCTGCGCTAGAAATGCTTCCTGGTGCACTAAAGTGGAACAAAAAATACCCATAGGATTATATTGTATGCACGGTTAAGCTATGAAAGCCTATAGGTCTGGAGGATAGAGCTTGTCCTATTTTACATGATCACTGCTGTAGAGTTCTTACAGTATATAACTTTTGTATGGCTTATTATATACATTTCACATCTGCCATTTAACTTTAGTCTCTGCCCTATCTCTTGGGCATGGTCTTTTGAGTTTTGGATTGTACGTATACATGCTAAAGTCAGAGAACAAACACTAGGTTGTTCGTTTTGGGGGGGGTCCTTGAGCTTTTTTAACATAGATACCAAATGGACTAGGTTGTGATCATTTTACAACACGAAAATGATACTGCCACACCTAATTGAATGTGGACTATACAATGTCAAATTACTCATCCCATTACAGAGAGCTGACAGTTATCTCTTACTTTGTGTGTGCATCTTCATTTGTTCTGTTACCAACTAAATTATGTATGTGACTTATCAATTTGTTAACTGTAACTTATAAACATTCAAGGTGTTTTGTTTAGCTTTATATGCACTGATTAGAAATAAAATGATCCTCCCTAGATTTTACTTTGTTCTAAAAGGTTGGGCTAACTTTCTTGTTTTCTGATATACCTCAGGGAAAGGTTCCTCTAAATGGGTCAAAGTGAATGAGAAAAGAACACTCTTTGATATCCTGAAAGATGCCAACATTGTTATTCCAGGGATCCCAGGTGTGTATTTATCAGTTACTTTCATGGTAAAAAACACTACGATAATTCGTTCATTTCCTCACCACAGTTTTTTGCCTTGTGTGTATGCAGTATTTTCTGTGGTTTCTAAAAGATCCAGCTTCTATAAAGATTTCAAAGCTGGGAACTGGGCTCTTCCAGAGTAGGTGCATTTTCAAAGTCACTGAGTTGCTGGTTTAATTGTCTCCCAAATGAGTCAAAGAGCGACATGGTAGCTCTGTATTGCTAGGAGTTTCATAGTTCGACTAGACGAAGGAGATTCGACTAGTTGAATGGTTGTCCCGACTAGTCAAAAATGTTTTTGTCTCTAAAAATTGTAAGTTGTTGTCCTTCAAATTAATCTTCAAAAAACACACGTTTCTCCTCCTCACTTTGAGTTGTAGTAGGAGAGAAATAACACAAGTTTTCACTGAAGGTGACAACCATAGTGACATAGAGTCATACATTGAGATGGATGATAGTAGCACTTGTATCCTTTCTAATGGGAGGCATAACCAAAAAACACACACATGAGAGAATGAGCATCCAAATTTGATCTCTGATTCTTGTGTAGACGAATATATTCCGCACAACCAAAAACATGAGCAAGAAGTTTGTTAAGAGATGGAATGACAACATGTTCAGACAATACCTCAAATAAAACATGATTATGAAGAGATGAAGATAGTAGGCGGTTGATGAGATGAGAGGCACAGAGTACAACTTTTCCCCAAATGTACTTTTGACATGTTGGCGCTTAGTAAGAGAGCTCTTCCCATGTTCAAGAAATGACGGTTATTTCTTTCAGATACTCTAATCTACTCCGGTGTCTGAGGACAAGCAATATGATGAACAATTTCATGTTGCTAAAAATAGCCTCAAAAAGAGTGATTGACAAAGTCCCCTCCATTATCAGATCGAAATACTTTCACACAAGCATTATACGGAGTTCGAATAAGGCTATGAAATGCAGTAAATACAAAAATTATTGCATCCTTCTTTTTCATCAACACAACCCATGCCAATCTTGTAATAAAGTCATCAACGAACAAAACAAAGTATCTCATTCCTGTCAAGGTAAGAATTTTTTAAGGCCTCCAGACATCAGAATTAGGAGTCACCATTTGGCCCATAGGTCCAAAAAACTTGTGGTCGGCTCGAGGCCCGAAAAGTCCAATCTCGACCCGACTCGAATTTAGGCCTAAAAAAGGCCGGCCCTATGGGTACAAAGTCGGACCCAGGGCAAGGTCCAAAATCTCAGCCCGACCCATAGGGCCAAGCTCGTATAGCCCATCAATTATATATATTATAGATTTTTTTATTAATATAAACTTCTAAACTCTCTAATTTACCTTAATATTATTCATTCATATACTAATTATCAATTTATTTAGGCTTATATACTATTTATCGTATATAATTGTTGATATATTTAATAGTTAAACACTATTAATTTTTAAGTTTTTTTACTTGACAAAAAAAAGCTCGATAAAGCCCGGGCCCAAAAACCTAGTGGACGGCCCGTGAGTTTCAAATTTTGAAAAAACCCGGCCCTGATTTTGGAGATGTTATGCTAAAGCCCGGCCCGGCCCATTACTGAGCCCTAATCAGAATAAATCAACTCTAATGGTGTTGAACTAGAATGAGAATTAGGAGAGTCGCTGGACTTATGACTTTTAACAAAAATACAAGTTTCACAATGGAGGCTAGACTATTTTATTCCCAAAAACAGAGATGACATAAACTTCTTCATAACACCAAATGACGGATGACCTAACCAGCGATGTCATAACCAAATTACGCTCATTCGATCAGAATTCAATGTCAAGGCAACAAGTCTTGATGGCGTTTGTGTATCCTCATTGTACATGCAATTCAAATGAAACAGTTTTCCCTTCTGATCTCCCTTGTCTATTATTGCCTGAGTGCATAGATCCTGAAACACCATACATATAGGATAAAACATAACATAGCATTTGTTTTGGGAATTCAATTTAGATATCGACAATAAATGATGAGACAGAGAGAGATCGAATATAAAGAACATTATGTAACACAATAGATGGAGTAACTTGAATTGGCCCAATACCTAAGACCGGAAAAGACACACCATTTGTATTAGATACTTCAAATATATGGGATGTATTCGAAAACAGAGATTTATCGAAGGTAATATGATTAGACGTATCAGAATCAATATCCATGTATCTACCAGTAAAGTTAGAAACTTTCAATGCAATACTAATTTTACCTTGATGTTTCTTAGTTATAGAAACATTACACTCCATGTGGTCTTGACTTCACCATATCATAGAAAACAGGTTCTTCAAACAAAGAAATATCTAAAGTCATGATTTTTTTTTTCACAAGTGAACAAAACAAGAAACAAAGAGCAGATCAAGGAATCAGTCTGACATAATAGATTTCGACAGGTCGAGAAGTTTTTTTTTCGACACATCCAACAAAACAGGAAATAACGATTCTGACAAAGAGCAAGAACATATTCACAATGGAAACAAAGGCAAGTCTTCAAAATTTCCAGGATCAAACATATGCACCGATGCCAAGTCAAAAAGAACACAAGATATGAGGAATTTTCTGATATATTGATCATTCCTGAATTGGGACATATTCAAGACTATACAAGACTACTCACATTCTTACAATGAAACAATTTACACCTACTTAATCCTCTTAATATTTCTAAGAGTACGCATGACTCACTCCAACAAGAATTATTTAGGGATGCTCGAGTCTTAAAAGAGCGAAAACTTTGTCAATATAAAGCAAACCAAGGTAAGTATAAAGCAACAAGTCAACAACATCTACTCTCTTTTTTAACATCAGTTTGAATCACAAAAAGAAAGTGCCATTCAGAGCAAAACTTTGAGTAGGCCCTTCTATGCACATACCAGAGAGAAGTTCTTGAGTAAGGCCGCCCTAAATGAGTTTCATACACCCAGCCAATAAAAGTGGCCATAAAGGGTATTTTTAAATTTTTGCAGGGCATTAGCAGGGATAATCAAGGTAGAAGATTTTGAATATTTGACTTGTGGTTGGCTGGGTCTTATGGCCTTACCACATCATCTTCCCTACCCAATGACACACTCCCTTAATGCATTAAATCAACTTTCATTTCCAGCAACAAGAGAGCATACAATATAAATTACATGTTACATAGTAGAGAACTAGACATATATTTTGAATACAAGTTGTCCTGCCTAGGGGCCATCATGGGCTGGGCTGGGTTAGGCTAGCCTCGGGCCTAAATTTAAGGTTTAGGGTTGGACTGGACTTGGTCAACGGTCAACCATAATGAGGCTGGGCCGGGATGGGCCGATGCCACAATTTTGAAGTCGTAGTCCGCCCATTAAGGCTAGGCTAATGAGGCTAAAGAGTCTGAGTCGGACTGACCTCTATGGGCAGGGCCAAGATGGGCTTAAACTGAAAAAAATTAATATATAAAAAATTTAATGTATTGTTATTACTGATGTATGATATTTATTTTAAATATATGTTTTTGTGTGAAGAAAACATTGAGGAAAATAAGAGGAGAAAATGAAAGTATTAAGAAAAAATATGATAATAATCATAAATTATATTATATTTTCTAATAAAAATGACCAAAATGAGCGGGGAGGCTTGATATCTAGGCTTTTGAAGTGATATAAATATATTTATATATTAATTACTTTCTTTATTTAAAAAGAGTCTGGACTTGACGAGGCTTATGAGGTAGAGGCTGGACTAGGCCGAAGAGGCTCAAATAGGCTAGGCTGAGCTTCAAATGTAGAGCCCAGACTCTACCTTAATTCAAAAGAGGTTAGGCCGACCCGGCCTCGATTAAGGTTAAGCTGGGCTTTGACCCTAAAGACTGGACGACCCAGAACGAGACTCGAGGCCGAAGGGCCAAATGATGAGACCTAATCCTGCCCTTTGTTGCACCCTACTTTAATTTCTGCACCAATAGTGAGGTGACTGTGGTCTCTAATTTGAATAAATCTGCTTTTCCTGTAATCATTTTTTCATATTGCTCTAGGCATTTAGTGGTCCTCTCATATTATAAATGACAAATGATAAGGCGGCTTTCATAGAAAAAACGTAAATATTAGAGAAGGATCATCCGATCATGTACTAATAAAAAATTGAATTATGGGTTTATGCACACAGATGCAAACTTATGAAAAGTATTAGAAATCAGATAGTAAAAGACCATATAGAGAAATAAAAAAAAAAAAAAAAAAATAGAACATCCGCGCGCAGCTTGTGCATGCCATCGAATTTTATGGAACATGCCTAAAAAATGTGAAGGCCACTCTCAATGCTCTAAATCTCCAAGTTATTACATATGTACTATGGATATGTGATGCCTAATGAAGTAATGATGTAATCTCTCTCGAAGCTCGAAACCAACTGATAAATGTTTTCCTTGTGCAAATCTCTTTCCTTGCTGAATATTTGTCACAATGCCATTGCTGATGTACGTATGTGTCTGTATGTGTGTGCATTCTGCTGATATGCAATCTGGTTAGTTCAGATGCATCTGAAGCATGAATACATTTAGCTTTTGCTTGTTTATCATCTATCTGTCGTATTTACAAGTACATTGATCGATATGTTAGTTATAAGAGAAACAATAAGGATGGTGATCAGAAGCAACAATTTTTATATATGCACCTACGTTATTGTTTCATGTTTATGTTAAACAGATCTAGGAAGATCTGAATTCCAAGAAAAGGAATCGTGTGATTATCTTATATATGATTTTCAAAGATACAAACCCCCGTATAATGATGGGATAAGATACAACAATTCTATATTTTAAAGTTCGAAGTAATGCAATAAAATCCACAGATAATCAGCTAATTCAGTGAAACCAGTACCATAATTCACCTTGAAATGCATATCTAATAACTTATCAAATCTTCTTTTTTGCTAAGTATCCCTGTCCCAGATTTTGTATTAACTTATTTTTCATTATGATTCATCTGAAATCACCATTTCTCCAGCACATAACGACAAAAAAAATCCGGATGCATTACTACCTCTAGAACCCTCCTTTATTTCATGAAATTGTATTCGCAACAGATTAGAATCAAAATGGATTTTGTCTCATGAACATGTAGCACAATTGGCAATTCTTAAAATTTTGCATAATACTAGAAACGTCAAAGAAAAATCTGTAGCATTTGACGCAACATCGAATTTTCCATAAAAAAGAAAGAAAGATACGCACTGAATTGATGAGACATCCATTTGCTTACTTTATATTGAGCATCTTCAGGGCTAGAACAAACCAAAAAGGTTATTCTTTCACACTCTTCTTCTCTAGTGTGCAATAGTTTCTTCTTTTCTTTCTCGCCATGACGAGAAGGAAGGTAAAAATGGCATACATTACTAATGACAGTGCTCGAAAAGCAACTTTCAAGAAAAGGAAGAAGGGTCTTATGAAGAAGGTTAGTGAACTCACTACTCTTTGTGATATTGATGCATGTGCTATTATCTACAGCCCCTATGATTCCCAGCCAGAACTCTGGCCTTCTCCCTTGGGAGTCCAACGAGTGCTCTTACAGTTCAAGATCATGCCTGAAATGGAGCAGAGCAAGAAGATGGTGAATCAGGAGACTTTCCTGAGGCAAAGAATCTCCAAGGCTCAGGAACAGCTCAAGAAACAAAAGAAGGATAACCGCGAGAAGAAGATGACTCGCGTGATGTTTCAAAGCCTTACTGGAAAGTCCCTCCAAGGCTTGACAATGACTGACCTAAATGATCTTGGCCTGGTCGTTGATCAGCATCTGAAGGAGATACATCTGAGGATGAGAGGTCTCGAGAAGGAGGTTGTGAAGAGCCAGAAACAGGTGGAGGAAGCTCATGTGGGACCAGCTGAAGTGGATCACAGAATGGCTGCAGTGAAATGTGGTGGAGAGGGCAATACCAGCAACATGGCCATGAAAAGTGATGAAGAGGACAGCAGCATGCAACATATAGCTTATGATGACATGCACAACATGGAGGCAATGCAGCTTCAGATGATGCAGATAGCAGCGCAAAAACAGCATAACTCGTTGTTCATGGACATGCTAAATGCGCCGCTGCAACCACCACCACATCCGGATCATAATCAGCATATGGAGTTTACTGGAGAGGATGTGATGCTTCCATATGGGGATCATAACCGCAGAATTATTTGGCCTAATCCTCCTCATGCTGGCAACTTGAACTTTCCTTGAACAATCTACTTAACCTACTTACTCGGTTCAAATTCTGCAGTTTTCTTGTGTCCTTGCTTTGATTGTGTTTTTTACTTTGTTGAACTTCTGTATTCCCTGAAAATAAAAATATTATGATGTGTAATTTGAAAAATGGAAAGAAAAACAATTAGTAACTCGATGATACTGTGTCCCTCTTTTTCTTTTCTTTTTTGTTTTCTTTTTCACTCTCTTATCTGAAGGTTGCAGCTAATCCTCTGTTTAAAGCTATGTAAGAAGCTTCTCGGATCCTTTCCAAAAAAAAAAAAAAACCTTCTCGGACAGGTAAGTGGTAACGAGATATTGAATTACGACCAACTAGAAAGCACATATAATAATCATTTACTGTAAAGATGCAAAAGCCTCTTTCAATATCAATATGAAGCAAACCAGTCTGTAGTCGTACTTTTAAAAAGCAACATCTCAAGTTATTTTTGAACATCAGTTTAAAATAAAACGCAAGTTTCATCAAGTCCGAAGCTTGGAGCAGGCTCTCTTATGCTTCTGTAGAAAGCACACATCGAAGGCATCCCCCTTCATGCATCAAATCAAAGGCCTTGTTAATCTCCCTAAGGGTCAAAGTGTGGGTGATGTACTCATCAACTTTGATTTCCTACAACAAGAGAGAGCATAGTGTCATAAACTATATGCTAGTCACAAAAGAACTCACAATGTGGAATAATTGTTCAAAGCAGATTTACCTTCTTCAAGTACTTCTCAACAAGCCAAGGCACCTGTGAGCGGCTCTTGAAACCACCAAAGGCTGTTCCCTTCCACGAACGACCAGTTACTAGCTGGAAAGGACGAGTAGATATCTCCTGCCCTGATGCTGCAACACCCACAATAACTGATGTCCCCCAGCCCTGCAAATTTTTTAGAGTGAACCATTACATGTGTTTTATAGACAATAATTCAAGCCACCATTCAAAACAGCACTGACCTTGTGGCAGCACTCCAGGGCAGCCCTCATCACAGAGACATTTCCAATGCACTCAAAACTATAATCAACACCACCATCAGTGAGATCAACTAGAACCTGTTGAATTGGCTTCTCATGGTCCTTTGGATTGACAAATTCAGTAACTCCGAAGTTCTTTGCTGCAAACGATACATGTAAACTTCAAAACTTTCACCAAACCATTACCAAATGAACTTCAGAAACTTGTAGCGGGACGAGACATTAATAACACAAGCTGAAGAACCATTGATAAGGAATTTTTCTGCCCTTTGGACCTTAGTCCCTTCAACTTAGTAGAAGCCAATCAGTTCCTTTATACCAACTTTGCTGAAAAGTGTGGATGAGCAGAGGCTTTCTAACTATCGAATAGGCATACAAGAAAATACACAAATCACTATATACTGTACAGTGTTTGTATGTGAAACAACTTCGGATTTACCTACATCAAACTTCTTGCTATCTATGTCTATACCAATTATGCGTGATGCACCAGCTGTTTTGGCACCCTCGGCAACCTGTCAAGTCGTGACAACCAGTCACCCCTTAAAATTCAAAACTCAGCATAACATTACCAAATTTAAGGTTGCATCGAAACTTACTGCAAGACCAACAGTTCCAAGGCCAAAGATAGCAACAATTGAGCCTGCCTCTACTTTTGCTGTGTTCCAAACAGCTCCAAGACCTGTAATTACATACATATGAGTAATCACAATAGAAGAAAAACAGACATTTTACATATATTGTTCATAGAAAAGGCCAAAATGTCAAAACATATATTGTATCAAGCCAAAACAGGTTTGATTAGTGGAGAAAAGCATAACATTGTATGAATATACAGTGATAGAGAATTTAGACACAAATTGAATTCATATGTACGATTTTATACTTGAAAAGTTCTATTATCCATACCAGTAGGAACACCACATCCCAGTAGGCAGACTTTCTCCAAAGGAGCTTTTGGATCAATCTTTGCAACACTAACATCATGAACAACAGTGTACTGGCTAAATGTTGAGGTTCCCATAAAATGGTAGATAGGCTTCCCATTGATAGAGAAACGGCTCTTACGATCACTCATCATGACTCCAACCCCAGTGGCCGCACGTACCTTTCCACAGAGATTCGTCTTCCCTGATTTGCAGAACTTGCATTCTCCACATTCTGCCTGGTAGCAAGGAATGACATGGTCTCCTGGCTGAACTTCAGTAACACCTTCACCAACACTCTCAACAATCCTGCATCAAGTTGAAGTGGCCCCATTTTAAAATCAATAAGAACAATGAAAACAAGTTATATGTGATATAGTTACACATAAAAAACATACCCTGCAGCCTCGTGACCAAGAATACAAGGGAATAGACCTTCAGGGTCCTACAAAGCAAACGAGGTGTATTCAGTGTATATTTCCCGCTACATAAAGTTGGAAATCAATCAGAATACTTCTCACTCTCAAGCTAGGCTCATGCAACAACACCATTACTTTCGCAAATGCAGAATGGAACGTATAAGCGATAATGCTGCCTTACAGATTGTTTTGATTTTGAGTCTCATTCGTGATAGAATATAACCCGAGTTCCTTTAGTAGAACATAACCTAAGTTCCCTTGATTCATATTAGCAGACACACATTTTTATTTTTATTTTGCTTCTGCAAATCAAGATCACTTACTGTTGTCTTAGACATGCAATTTAGAGTAAAATTCTGCTGAACCTGCTAATATATTTTACCAATTAAGGCGGTAAAAATTCACAGAGATGATTGATTTATACCTTGCCGCCCCAGGTGTAAGCATCGGTGTGGCAGAGAGCGGTGTAGAGAATCTTGACGCGGACCTCACCGGCCTGCGGCGGAGCGACTTGAACGTCTTCGATCAGCAAGGGCTTGTTGGGTTCCCAGGCCACCGCCGCTGAGAGACCAACGCCAATTTCAATCAGAGATATTCACAACCTATCGAACTCAAAACACAGAGAGAGAGAGAGCGAGTACCTTTGCAGGTGATGATTTGACCTTGAGTAGCCATGGATTTGACTCGAAACTGAAACCACAGAGAGCAGCTGCGGAAAACGAGAGAGATAAAAGAGAAAAAAATGAGCGACTCTGTGTGTGGACTGTGAAAATGGACAAAAACAATTCCACCCGTTTTGGGTCGGGTCATGGGCCCAGAATTCTAAGATGACAACACTAGGCCCATATCAGCATAACCAAAAGGTCCAGATGGTTACGGGCGTTCTGAGCTGCTTAAAGTTGCTTTCGGCACAAACCTACAATTTGTTTCAAGGTCTTAATGACTTAGTTAATGGCTTCCCTCGAGGTTTTTCTTTAAAAACAAAAACAAAACAAAGTTATATTTAACTTTTGTTTAAAGGCATTCCTCCCTAAAACAAATTTCTATTAGAACCTTCAGATTTGCTCATTTCACCTCCATTTCAATTTATACCACTAAAGTTCATTTCTTACCCCAAAATATAATTAGATTAGTAACTACAGTAGAAACGGAAAGGAGCACTAAAGTTGAGCAATATAAGTAGAGTTCATATTTTCTTCTTCAGCTAAACAAATCATCATGATTGAATTGTATCTATAAGAGGTTGTATGAAAAATTGGAATTGGCGAACCGGTAACTCGATCATTGCTTGCAAACGATGAGAGTAAATATTGGATAGAGTGAGACTGAAAATTATCTGAATATATATCGAGCTCTCAATATATTATATGTAATTAAACTGTTCTAAATTTCATTTCACAATGCAACAAATCTGGCAACCATACGTTGTAGTTCATACTCGGAGCTGGGAATCAACCAAGCTTAGAATATTATTGAAAAAACTGAGTCACACAGCAGGCAAACGCAAGCAGCAACCCACACCAAGAACAAGAAATAAAAAATTGAAGCAACAATGCTCAATGCTAGGCAACAATAACTACATAAATAACTCATAAGGCTACATAACAAAAAAGGTACATTTACATGTATAAATCTATACTCGAGTCTAATTTTTGGGCCTCTCTATCTTAGGAGCTTCAGGTACAGGTCCTTTGGGACTATACCGAGGGTCAATACTGGTTCCAACCTATGCAGCTTTGCTTCTATACTAAGTAAAAGATTAATTCGCAGAAAAGGATAAACACATAAGAGTATTGTTGTCGTTGTTTTTTTGTTCTTTTTGAAGGAAGAGCATTGGTGTTTTGGTTTAGATGTTTAGGTCATAGGATTTTCCCTTCATTTGTTGTTTGTGTAAAGGGTTTAGGGGTAAATTTGGATTTAAAAGAAAATAAATGTGTAAGGAGGTCAAATGACCAAAAGTGGAGGTGCCAATTGATTTTTTTTCTATTTTTTTATTACAATGATAGCAGTACGGGTGGGACTATGGAACATTATAACCAAAAATCGAAAAAAAATCGGGCCGAAACCAAGCCGCGGCCGAAAAAATCGAAATAGAAAAAAAAATCAAAACTAGTTGTTCAATTTCGATTTGTAATTTCAAAAAATCGAACCAAACCGAACCGGAAAGCCGAAGTATGCAAAATTTATGTCGTTTTGGGTATTTTGTAATATATTATATATATATATACAAAATCATAAACTCCTAATTTATTTATACACAATCCTCGTCAAGTTCTCTCATATAAACGAGTCAGTGTTAGGTGACTCAAAATTATTTTTTCAAACAACTTTTTAGTTATTTTTTGAAAAATTTATTTTAATACATAATGTATAAAACCGAAAAAATCCAGAGAAAAACCTAAACCGAACTGACTAGTTGCGATTTTTCTTTTAAAAAATAAAAAACTAAACCGAATCGAATCAAACCAAAAAATATTTTAGTTTTAAACAGGCTTTCTGCAATTGCTGCCAAAACGGAGTAGTTCATCAACCAACCATTACGAATCTATTTCGTCAGCAATCTTCCACTGTCGAGAAGGCTGGTGACCGTGCTTTCATAAAAGTACCATTGGGTGGTGGTTCCTCTCTCGGAGTTCGAGTTACTCCGTTACTTTCTTTTCTTTTGAACCCCAAACAAAAAATAGATCTCGCCATAAGCTTGACTAAGAGTTCCGAATCGAAAACTCTTAAGTTTTGGGTTTAACTAAAAACTGAACCATTCGGACCGATTCTCACCCTTAGATAGCAGGTTTATGGGCTGAGATGATTTAAACTTGGGTAGTAAAGGGGAAGATACTGTCTTCGCCACTTCAACTAACCACAAATGCTCAAGTTAATTTTACTTTGAATTAACAAGACTTATTAGGATGCTTTAAGAGTTAAAAAGAGCACCTTCATTTTGGCTCTAGCTTTAACTATGTTAGAACAAGTGATGAAGATGTACTGGCTTTGCTAGTGATTTCTTTTTTGGTGATGAAATGAATTTTGTTCAATAAACCATGTTACGAGCGAAAGAATTAAAACGGGTCCAAAGAAATAAACCGACAAACAAAAACAAACATTCCTACAGGTTTCATCCACGATGCAAATCTACACGGACAAGGATGGCCCAAAAACGTCACCAGATCGGCCAACAAAATCTTGAAGTCTGTACATATACCTACTTAATCACCTCATTATGTAAGTGCTTAACTAATGAGGTCCGAACAACTAAGCCTTACCACCAACACTAAAGCATAGACCACCTAGAAAGCAACAAGTTTAATGACCAGCTTGAATTTTGATTCAGAGCCAGTTCCGACCACGCGCCTGAATGAGATGCTGTTAGAGAATACTTCAACAAAAGGGTAAGGACATTGATCCCACATCGAAGAAGTGGTAAATTCCCTAACCTCAACAACCTTTATAAGCCTGGCAGTTCAATATTAATGGTACGCATTCATTACTCTTTTACTTTGTTACTCTGTTAAGATTATATCTCGAGACTAACTTAGGCATCGAAGGGTTGAAGGCCGGAACGCCCGGTCTCTCCTTAACAGTTATCCTTCTTAGCAGCACGAGCGACTGATAAGAGTGAGCGTAAAGTGGTAGCAAAAGCAAATATTGAAAGTGAATTCCTAGAATGATCATCGAAAGCAAAGAGCCAAAATGAAGAGCGGGATCGAAAGAGTGAATCATCAGTAATTATCCCCATTTCAATACCAAAAGCTCTGAGCAGCTTTGGGTATAAACATTGACGCCGTCTGTGGGAACCAACACATGATTTTTTCTTTCTTTCCAACCACGAAGCAATCAGCAAAAGCAAGTCACGAGTCATGGATACGTTCCTCACTCTCCACATGACACCAAACACGTAATAAGATATTCTCCACCTAACCCCGGGCACGAACGAGACTATAGAAGAGCCCACGCTGGTGCAACGAACGGGCAAGCAACACGTCACGACGGAACAAAGAGTGGCAACGGAAGTTGAAAGGCACGCCAGCGAAATGGAGCACAAGTACAAGCTGGTAATGTGAAAGTGCATAGAGATTGAGAGGGTGAGGGAATTCGAGCATCAACGGTACATGTAGATCGAGTCCAGATTAAAGGCAGTTAAGGAAAGACAGCTAATCTCGGAATCTAAGGGGGACTCGTGGAGCGAGCAACCTCGCCACATACCTAATGCGAGAAGGGAGGTGATCATCCGTTCGCCCTTATGACCAGAGCATTTGCAGAATGCAGGACCACCTCATATGCCCATACAACTACAGCGCAACCTTAAGCCCAAGCTAGTCAATGTTGCCAATACACCAACAGGACCTCCAAGGATGCCACCTCAGCATAATGTCACTCTAGAACAGCATTGCTGAGACACGGAGGTTTTGGTGAGAATTATTGGACTGGAGGTCATGATATGCCAATTATCATAGCCCAAGGAAAGTTACCTTAGCCGTACGCTCCCGGCGGTTTGCGTCGAGCCATTTTTGGCCGACATTATGGCTCGAGGCCGACACCCACTAGCGAAGGTGAAAATTAAGCGGTACAAGGGGAAGACAGACCCATCCCTACACACTGACGTGTTTGTATCAGCCATAACAGAAAAGGGCTATGATGACACAATACACTGTTACCTATTCATGGAAAGTCTGTTAGGCGACGCATTGAGTTGGTTTTTCAACCTCCCTCTGAGATCCATAAGCTCCTTCTCGGAACTTGTTAGGGCATTTTTGAAACATTACATCACAACGACAAGCAGGACGCTGACGTACAATTAGCTACAGGCAGTGTGACAGGAACCAACAGAAGGTCTATCTACCTTCATTTCTCGTTAGAACATAGCCATAACGCATTGTCGGAACATCACTAGCGAATTGGCATTCTGTGTACTCCGGAACACACTTCAGTCAGGCTTGCTAACGTGGAAGCTCAATCAAAACCCTGCACTTACATACGACGAATTGCTCAACCGCGTAACATAGTATGCACAACTGGAATTACAAACTTTTGGTATCAACCTGACACCAACGCAACAGGTAAACACATTTTCTAATACAGTGACTCCTAGTGTGCAGGACCCGGTACTAACACCAATGCCAGCCTCAGCCCCATTGCCGGCATGCCGAGATGCAGAGCCTCGAGAGCACTCCCGATGGGATAGCCACAGAGAAAACCGCGGATCCCGCCATCACCGAAAGTTCTACTGTAGCTGAAGTAGTTACAACAGTAGCGACAAAAGGCGGCAGGAGGATCAAAATGATCAGCCAATGGATGTAGTCGCAACCTGGCCCTGGTACAAGAAGCAGGTGTTCAGCGTCCTTAACTCCAAATATGTGAATATCCTGGATGACAATCCGAACCTATTCCCTTTACCACTAAGGACGCAACACATATTAGCCCTCCGAAATATGAGAAAATTGTGCAAATTCCACAACACTGAATCTCATAACACCGAAAAATGCTACAACATAAAGGAGATGGTAGAAGGATACCTCAAGAAGAGCAAGCTAGAAAAATACAAGGTCGGGGGCGAAGCCTAGCTGGCAAGGGTAGTAGCACACTGTTGGAAAAAAAAATACCCCTACACACTTTATGCACTAAGGACTAGCCCACAAGTATCTAGAGTATTTCCACCCACAAGTATACGGGGTCAAGTTATAGTATTTATAAGAAGTAGAGTGTCGAACCCATGAGGATTGACCACTATAACTCCTTAACTTGACTCGATTAAGTACTCAAATTACAGATTAACTAGACACTAACTTGATACTAAACTAGAGTGAAATGCGAAAATGTGTATCTCACACTACTAAGTCCTTTGGTGCCCTAGCATTTCAAGGGGTGATTAGACTGCAGTAAGTAATTATACAATTTGATTGGTTGATTAAACTAAAACACGGAAACTAAAATAGCAACGAATTCAATATAAAAAGAATGGTTGACGAGGGAAATCCCTGCTAACCATTTGATGCTCAACAATGTCCCGATTTATGAAGTTATTAAAGTTCGTTCACACAAGTTGATGTCTAAATCGTGACCTTGTAAGTCACGTTTGGTTTTGAACCCAAGATCCTAGGTCATTTTGGACTCTAGACAACTTGAACCCAACATTGAAGCATTTAGTGAATAGGGACCAAGACCTAAACCATTTCGAGCTCACATATTAACCGCATGTCATGTGAGTGAAGTAAACAAGCATATAATGTGATACATGTAGAAGGTTACCCTTTCCGAACCTCTATTGGAGAATCTGAGAGAAAGTCTAAGTGAATCCCCAACTCGCACCTATTGAGTTACGAGTTAAAAGATTCTACTAGTAGCCACAATAACCTTTTCGGTTCAATGTGTGTTTGACAAAAGTCCCTCAAGTCTATTGAGACTTAAAGAAGCTCTAGTCCTTGCTTAGTGCTAAGGAAACCAAACCTTAAGGCGAACCCTCTAGGAATATACCCTAATCTAGTTTACATGCTCATCTGGCCTTAATTGAGAGCTACTTCAAATAAGGTCCCATTTTTAGTCTCTTCGCATATATATTAACTTAGCTAGGGTCAACACATGCATAAGTGAAACTAATCATGAAGATCAAATATATAAACATCCACAAACACAAAGTAGCTCATTTACAAACACAACTTCACAAAATATACACTAAAATCATAAATCATACATAAATCAAGGCATCATTTGTTCACATCACATGGCTAGGGTTCAAACCCTAACCTCACAAATAGACTACTTACTATTCATAACTACAATCAAGTTTAGATACAAGTATAAGAGTCAACAAGTGCAAAAAATAACCGAAGAGTCCCTTAAGGAAAGATCTTCAAGCTCCTTCTAGTTCATTCTTCACTTCTTAGCTCCAAATGCACCCAAACTTGTATAAGAGGTAAGGAATACCCTTAGAACCCTAAGAGGAAAATTATAAGAGGGATTAATTCTCACCTCTTTAAGCTCTAGAAATCCCACCAAACCTTAAGAGATAAAGATTAGAGGAGGAAATGAGGGATGGTGGTGAGGGGGAGTGGAAGAGGTTCAGCCAAGGCTTGCAAGGCTAGGTCTCTTGGATTTTTAGAGGGTTGGAAGAGAAGAAGAGAGGAAGATAAATCTAGCTTATCTCTAAAGAATCCAACTAAGAACTCTATAAAGAAGCTAGAGAGAAAACTAGAGAGAAGAGACCTCCAAATTAGGAAAAATAAGTAAAATGAAGTGTGGTGTTGTGGGTAGGAGAGGGGAGCTCGACCTTAGCTAAGGAGATGAGATATTTTGGTGTTTGAAATTCAAAAGTAGATGCTAAGACCTGATCCTAAATTTTAGACTTTTAGTTGGTTCTAATGTGTGACTCACCTCAAGTCATGTGACTTGCATATGCATCAATCTTCTCAAAATATCTCCCAAGTGAGCTTAGGTCTTGAGGCATTGGCCCAACTTGACTTAACTTTGCCATTGACCGACGAAGACTTTCCAAAGTTGACTGTTGACCGGCCAGAGTTGACTGTTGACCGACTGTTGACTTTTTGTCATTTTCTCGATTTTGCTCCATCTTCTCCAAGGGCTTAGGAAACTTGCTTGGGTTCTCCAAATAGTGATTAGTTTCCATCTTTAAGCACATTTCCATGCCAACTCTCAATTTTCTAGCATAATAAGGAAACATAATAAAAATGATGCTTTATTGATAAAGGGCAAGCAATAAGCATGGAGTTAGGAACATAATTATTGCGTAATTATGGACCTAACACACACATCAGAAGGATCAATGGAATTACTGACGGAAGATCTAAGGCAGAGAGGAAGCTTGAGCGAGCGATATTCAGCCTACAACAGGGACAAACAAAGATAGCGAAGCCAAGATAGGATTCGGTTATCTTCCATGAATCCGAGGAGCGTGATAGGCCACTCGTATCCGAGGACTACCCATTCCTCATCTATGCAAAAATTGACATGTGCATAGATGTGCATCCGAGGCCACATGTGCAATGTAGAGAGAGTATTGATCGACACCAGTTCTGCTGTCAATGTCATGTTCTTGCCAGCGTATCAGGCACTCGAGCGACTCGGGTCGAAACTGAAACAGAACCATGAGCCCCTCGTAAGTTTCTCAGGGGACAGGGTCCAACCCTTGGGAAGAAATTACCTATGACTGGCGGTAGGCCATGAAGACTGTTACGCAGAAGCCCCCATGGAGTTCCTTATCGTAGACACACCTTCATACTACAACGCCATCATCTGATGCAACAAGCTTAGCTGAATACATGCCATTATCTCATAATGGATGCTCTTGATGAAGTTTCCTACCCCCTCTGGCATATGCTTGATCCATGAACAACTCCAACACTCCTAGGTGCAAGCTCATTGGCCACATACCCGGGGAGGGAGGTATGTCTCTTAACGACGAGTCCATGATCCCAGGTGCCCGATGACCCCAAAGAGAGACCATTAACGACGAAGCCCATGGACGAGGAATCCACAAAGGTCATCTGAATATCAGAGGAGCATCCGGAAAGAATAATCCAAATATTGGCAAATTTGGATCCAGAAAATCGAGATCGGACTTGTCATTATCCTCAAGGAATGCAGTGACGTCTTCGCATGGTCTTACGCCGACATGCCAAGCATCTCCACCGAAATCATCTCTTAAAAGCTTAGCATCTCCCCGGATGTGGTACCAAGAAAAAAAAAATGGAGAGCATACAGCGAGGAGCAGCATGCAACAATCCGGGAAGAGGTACAAAACTCCTTGACATAGGCTTCATACGACAAGTGCATTACCCCGAATGGGTATCTAACGTCGTCATAGTTAAGAAGAGCAACAGAAAATAGAGGATGTGCATTGACTACACCAAACTAAACAAGGCCTGCCCAAAGGATTCTTTTCCACTACCCCGGATAGACCAACTCTTGGATGCTACGAGTGGTCATGAGCTTCTATCTACAATGGATTTTTACTCAAGCTACAACCATATCAAGATATATATGATGGATGCAGAGGCCACATGTTTCACAACAGACAAGAGACTATATTGTTACAACTTAATGTCGTTTGGGATGAAGAATGTCAGTGCAACTTACCAACGATTCGTGACAGAGTTGCTGGGACCCCTCAAAGGAATTACGGTAACAGTCTACATAGACGACCTCGTGGTTAAAATGAGATCACGTAAAGGACCTAAAGGCAGTATTTGACATTCTCACCAAGAGCAAAATGAGACTAAACCCCTCTAATTGCATCTTTGGAGTCTCGACAGCCAAATTTTCTTGAGTACATGGTAAACCAGAGGGGCATTAAGGCCAATCCTCAACACCAAGGCCCCAACAACAGAAAAATATCTGCAGACTCTAATGAGGAAGTTGGCATCACTTTCACAGTTCATATCCTGCTACATATACAAGTGTCACCCATCATTTAAAACCATCTGCACAACGAACAAGAAAACCGTCAAGTGGACTGATAAGTGCACAGCGGCACTCGCCTGAATCAAGCAAAACCTCACCTATATTCCATTTTTGTCAGCCCCAATACCAAGTGAAATTTTGTTCATTTACTTAGCTATTTCACTCACAACAGTCAGTTCCGCCCTGGTAAGGCGGGATGCGGATATAGAGTTGCCCGTGTTTTACAGAGGAAAGGGAATGGACAAGCCTGAAACAAGATACCCGGCCTTGGAGCAATTGGCCTTGGCACTCGTAGTTTCGGCAAGACAAATAAGACCATATTTCCAATCCCATACCATACATGTTCTGATGGATCAACCGTTTCGCCAAAGTGTTAGAAAGCCTAGACCACTCGGGCAGATTAGCCAAGTAGGTGATCAAGCTCAATGAGTTCGACATCAAATACCAACCAAGAATAGACACCAAGGTCCAAGCGGTAGCCGACTTCATCGCATAGCTCACTCCAATGATGGAAAAGGAACTAATTGCGGTCATACAAGAAGCCGATCAAGCTGACATTACCCTGACAGAGGTCACCATCTTGAAACCACCGATAAAGCTATCCACATGGAACCTCTACGTAGACGGATCGCGAATCTCTGACGCAGCATGGGCGGCAGCAATCTTGATTAGCCCAGAGAAAATCTATGCTGAATATGCTCTCTGATTCTCATTCCCAGCCTTTAACAACTAGGCACTGATCGCCGGCTTATAGCTCGCGAGTGAATCCGGAGCCAAAAACGTAAACATATTCAGTGATTCCCAACTGATGGTAAGCCAGGTTACATGGGACTTTGAAGCCAAAAGAACGCAAATGTCAGCATATCTCGAGTACGTGAAACCAATTTTAAATAAATTTTCTTTATATAACATAACCCACATCCCTAGGGGGCAAAACGCAAAGGCGGGGCGGATGCCCTAGCAAGGTTGGCAACAGTGCCAGTGCACACGACAAGGGAACAAACCATGGTGGAGACACTGGTGAAACCTAGCATCTCCAAGAATTACTTAGAAGTGTTTACACTGGTGTTAACCGCTCTACCACCAGCAAAGGACTGGAGGAAGAAGTTGATCGAGTACATACTCGACGGAACGTTGCCAACAAACCGGGTCAAGCCGAGGAAGCTAATTTGGGGAGCAGCATTCTACAACATGCATGAAGGCAAGTTATACATAAGCAAGAAGGGATTCTCCATGGTTAAATGTGTTACGCGAGAGGAATGGCGAAAAATCATAGAGGACATGCACGAAAGCAATTACGGGAACCACGGAGTACCAAGAACCATAATCCATAAATTTTTACGTTACGGGTTCTACTAGAAGAAAATACAGATGAACGCAAGGGAGATATCAGACTGATGTGATATGTGCACCAAATATGCACCCACGATCCATGCCCCGACAGCTCCAATGTCAATCATGGGCAGCCCTATTCCGTTCGCTCTGTGGGAACTTGACCTTATTGAACCACATAAGGCATCCACATGCCAATTCAAGTATATCGTAGTCTGAATAGACTACCGCACTAAATACATAGAAGCTGGACCACTAGTACTTATCACAACTCAGAAGATCATCAACTTCCTTTGGAGAAACATCTATTGTCGATACCGAACACCACTCACAATCATCACGGACAACGGAACACAATTCAACAATGACGAAATGAAGAAATTCACAAGTGACATGGGGACTCGCTTACTATTTGCTTCAGTAGCTTATCCCAAAACCAACGGTCAAGTGGAAGTATCGAATAAGAAGATCAAGAATGCACTCAAGAAAAGGATGGAAGGCTATAGCCACAAGTGGGCGGAAGGTCTGTACGAGGTACTCTGGTACATCAGAACAACACCGACGGAGGCAATGGGAGTGGCACCGTTCTCCCTCGTTTTTAGAGTGGAAGTGGTACCCCTCGAAATCATGCACTGAAGCCCCCATTTTGAAGGATTCGGCGAAGACATAAATGAAAAAGGATTGGATATAGTGAATACCTTATAGGAGAAATAAGAGGATGAAACCTGAGTTAAACTCCTGGCAAACAAGCAATTGGTTACGTGACACTACAAACCGAGTCAAGGCACGAAAGCTTCTAATGGGAGACCTGGAATGGAGAGAAGTCATCCCAAAATCAAAGGGACTCATGCCAAAATGGGAAGGTCTATTTAAAATCATCGAGAGAGTAGGGCCAACAACATTTTACCTCACAGACAAATACGGAAACAAGGTATCGCGAACATGGAATGCGGAACACCTTAGATATTGCAATCAATGAATAGGGTCTACGTTACGGAATTACATTTCGATCTGAGACTCAAACATCATAAAATTTTGTACCATGTTAAACCCAATTATTTTGTGTCGCTGCTTCTAGCGCAATCAATGAAATGAGAATTCTTCCCACCTTTGCTTGTCGAAACATAATGTATTTTGCATACAACTACTCTGTATGTACATTTGAATTTAAATTACTTAGGTGTTAAATTAAAACGGGGCAAGCAAACGAATTCCCTTCACACTTTTCATTGATCAGCAGAAAGCACTGACACTTAGAATTTTTTTGCAAAAAAGTTCACCTTTCCATTTCCTCTCAAAGCAATCCGAAAGAGTAGCGTTTCCGATCAGGACTATGACCAAGCGACACTGTACCAACCAGAATACAAAAAGCCTAACAGAAGAAAGGACAAAAGCATTTTAAAAAACAACAGAAAAAAACATAACTGTCCAACAAAAGCAAAATAGTTACATGAGAAAGTACACAAGGCCCTAGAAATTATACTCGTTCCTCACCTGCGAGAGACGGTATCCTGGTGTTCCTTATAGCTAGCAGCGAGAGACGATGCCACCTCATTTTGGACTTGGCGATTGAGGTTGGAGGTGAGAGACCTGTGAGGAGTCAGAGGATGCTCGTCATTGGGAATCAAGCTTTGCTCGACACCCTGATTGAAGTCCTCAACGGCGTCGAAGAGCTCAGTTTCATGACGGGACTTGATCTCCTTTATCTGATCCCGGAGCAAGGTTACTTGGCTCATAGCCCGCTCGCATTCCGTGCAGCTCATCTAAGATCACCCTGGACCCATTCAAGCTCAGATTCCAGATCTGACACCCACACCCGCTTGCGAGACTCGGTTAAGAAGGAGTTCGCCAGGCTAAGTTTGCCCTGAAGCTTTTCACACCCCTGCGAAAGCTGAAGCCACTCCTCGTTGGAGTTCACCAGCTATTTCTCTTTCTCGGCAAGCTCCCCAGCCACCCGAGCCAGTTCAGCAAAAGACCTAGCCCTCTCCCATTGATGATCGCACATAAGATGATGAGAAGTGGTTATCCTCCAAATACATTCATCCACGCCAGTAGCAATATCTGTCACGGTATGTACCTTGGGCGGAAGCATAGAAAAAATCTTAACAGAGTAAGGAGGAGGAGCCGACCAACCAGCAGAGTTGAGGATGTCATATGTTGTTTCCTGCTCAAACATGAGCCTCGGGAGCGACTCCGGAATAATCTCATCATGCTCGCCCGACTCAGAGCCTTCATCATCCAAGTCCATGTGAACCCAATAGGGATGAACAATCTCGCCACTCGAGCGGATAATGTTGTAGCCTAGCTCGCCGGCAACAGTGACTATATCAACCTCATTAGAAGCAGTTGATCGGGGAACCTTCCTATGTCAAATGCCAGTATCTATAGCCTTACGCTTCTCACGTTCAATGGTCGGTCAAAGTGGAGCAGTAGAATAGGAGGAAGCTTTTTGCTTCCCAACAGTGACCTCTACCCCTATCTGATCCGTCTCCATAATCAACAGAGGCGAGATGTCTAGTGGCATAGTCAGAGTCACGTTGGTCTCATTCTGGACGTCAAAGTCAATCAGCTGCGCCTCAGCGGCTTTCATGGAGAAACTAGTGATCAGATCATCGATGTCGTCAAAACTATTCATCTTTTAGGAGAGGCGAGTATTGGCAATATTCACTGCAATCAAACATCATATGTAAGTAACAGCACCCACAGCACATCCCTCCAAAGAGCATAAGTAAAACTATAAGAAACCAAGGCACCATACCAGGAGCTTCTGTGAGACCTTCTCGGCGAAGATAGGCATAATCGTTCAAGAGATAGACGTGGCAGAATTTCTCCAAAAAACCCTTCTCAATATGATGGCAGCGGCGACGTTCGGTGACACAAAGGCAATACTAGTGATTAACTGCAACACAACAAAGTGTTAGTAAAACAGAAAAAATATATGGAGGACGCAGAGACAATTTTCGTACGTAAAGAAACCCTAGCCCATCTCTAGCCATAAACATATTTGGCACTTTAGGTCCCGGCACCTCGGCCACGGGTCTCGCCCTCGGCAATAAAATAAGTTTCACGCCAATTGGTGTTGGTCGTGGGGATATTTTTAATAAACAAAATGTCTCATTCGTACGTCTCACTACGAGACGTAATGTACTACCACAATCCTTCTTCGTTGAGTACTGCATTTCAAAGTAGTGCAAAACTTCATTCTTAGTAGGGAAGCCGAGTTCGGCA
This sequence comes from Geum urbanum, assembly GCA_946800695.1. NCBI lineage: Eukaryota > Viridiplantae > Streptophyta > Magnoliopsida > Rosales > Rosaceae > Geum > Geum urbanum. The sequence continues at coordinate 39,554,128 of OX327007.1, read as the reverse complement.
GCATGTCACAAAACATACATCGCATTCAAAATCTGTAGCATGATGAGAGTAACTTGACCAATGGCACAGTGCAACGAACCAAAAATATATTGATGAAAGGGACGAAGCGAAAGGTGAAGACCGAGCTTTAGATTGCGTTAGTCTTACGGCGATACGCCCCTCCCTTGGCTTGGAGAATTGTTCGCCTTTACCCAATTGTTTAAGCAGAATTGAAGGCGGTATCCAAAAATTGGCCTGCATCGCCTCCATGGCAGTAAAAGACATGATTTCTTAGGCTCCTTCACCTCCTCTGTATCGCTGAGCTGCCAGTTTCTAGGAATGGCCATCGCTAGCATCCTTCAGGCCGGAGGAGCACCTCTCACTGGCGAAGCGAATTTTGTCCCAGAGGTTGACGGGATCTCGTCAATCTCTCCATGACCTTGTTGGAAGGATGCCATGCTACCTGTGAAATGTTTACAAATAAGATTAGCCCAAGGTTTTCCCATATCAACTTCCTAATCCATAAACGATTTCTTAAGAAACATATTTGGTCCCCCCAACTCCGGAACAGGTTTTCTCATGTTTACAAACATAGTACTAGATGAAGCAGTGTGTGACGACCCGGACCAGAATCAGAAGTATAATCAGCTTGATTCGTGACTTACTGCTTAATCGCGGACTTTCGACTGATTATTGAGTTGCCAGCTTTGATAACGACTTAATTATTGGCCGAGAATTGGAGCTGGGTCTCTTCTCGAGAGTCGTTTTACGTCTGATTTCGAGTTCGTGGGCGGTTTCGGATCTTTATTTGGACGACCGAGGAATTAGTTATGAATATTTGAAGTTTCGACGGAAACGGATTAATATGGCGAGCTACTTCGCGACTAAATTATCGAACGAGAATTTGGCTTCGGCTCCTTCACGAAAGTTGTTCAGAATTTAATTTCGAGTTCGTAGGAACTTCCAGAGTATGATTTTGAGTTGCGAAGAATTAGTTGCGAATATTTCCGTTGTTGTTTGTTTAGTCGAAATTAAATGTGTGTTGCTTTAAAGGGTTGACTTTTTATCTGTTTGGCCGATATGTTTGACTTTGGGTGATTATTGAAGAACATGTTGAGACGAGTTCGTGGCCACGAGAATTATCAGAATCGGAGATACGACGCGGGAGTTACGTGTGTTTGAAGTTTATCGAAATACGAATTTTGGGATTTCCATTTTGGAAAAGTGTATATATTGTGACTTTCCCCTTTGGGAAAGTCAAACCTGGCATTTATGTCTTTGACCATGTTGACTTGGTTGACCGATGGAGGAGGTAAGGTGTTCGACGGTGGCTCACGGCTTCCATGGAGGCGAGGGGTTTCCGGCCACCCCGTGGCTTGATTCTGGTCGCGTTCTCCTCAGCTCGACCTTGCGAGTCTAGCTCCGGTCTCATTTTCCGGCATGGTCCACGGTGGAGGAAGAATTTCAGGCGAGAAAATGGAGGAAAACTTTGTGATTCGGGTTCTTGGATTCGGACCGATTCGAGCTGAATTTTTTTAGTGGGCTTTGTAGCTCTCACCCTCTTGAAGCTACCATGTAAGTTTGAAGCTCTAATTTTGCTTGAGTTTGGAGAATTTTGGGATTGAAAATTTGTGTACAATTTGGTGTATCATGAAATTGGATGTGTTAGAGTGAGAATTGAACTTCGGTGCAGTTGACAAAGTTGCTCAGTAGACGATTTGGAGTGAAATAGGGGTGGCTCCGCCGTGAAATTTCACGTCCGGCGGCGGCGCCGCCGCCGTGGACGGCGGTCAACGGTCAAAGTTTGACTTTTTGGACTTTCGGCAAGTTGCATGTCATTTGACTCGAAATCGTGCTCCGATCGCAGTGGGGGGGTTCGTTTCTCGATTCGAGCATCTGAAAGTAAAGCGAGGTATTGAGGTGTTATATGTGGATTTTCGACGATTCGTCGGCTTTGAGTTATGTGTTTCCGGGAACGGTGGTTTCTCGTGATTTGTCTTGCATTGTCGAGATATGATTTTGAGATATGGATTTTGTGAATATTCAGGTGTTCGTGATCGTTCGTTTGGCGATGAACTTTTCGCCGGATCACGGGTTAACGCGATACGCGTTACGCCAGTCTGTGAGTGGACAATTCCTTTTCACGGATTGTTTGCGTGTCGTTTATATGATTTTATGAACTTGAGCATGCAGCATGATGATGATTTACGGGCATGAGATTTCATACGAGATTATATTATATATGAACATGTGTTTACGATTATACATATACGGATATACGTATACGAATATACATACATTTATATGTTGTTTCATGCATTTGCATCGAACTGTTTATTTTCACAGAGTACAGTCTTGGTTACGTTGTTGTATCGATACACTTTGCCTCTCGGCTGATCCCCGATGGTAGGCTGCCAGGAGGGACGTCGTCATCCCGACCTGACCGGTGAGGGGCGTTTCCCCGGAACCGAGGCCATTTCTGGCTTAGAATCACGGGGACCAAGGACCTCGTGATTCGGACTGTACTAGCACGGTGTGTGTCCATGAGTGACCCCGTGGGATTTATACTTGCATGCTCAGTACGCTGGAGGATTATGGTTTTACCTCGTGTACTTATTGTTTTTATTTACCTGGACTCGCATATGTTATTTTAAACATATATTTAACTGGTGAAAGACATTTATTTTCATCCACTCACTCTAACGTGTTTTATGTCTTTCCCCTGGGCTTTTCGTTTTCCGTGCCCTGCAGTTCAGGCTCTGGTGTCGCACGTCGTGGTCGGAGGCATAATGCTCGAGCTACTTTGTTTCATCCAGTAGGTTTATTGTTCTACCTACTGTGGTATGCGTATACGATTATATATTAGATGTCGCTCTGACCTTTCTGTGGTATATGTTATACGATTTTACCCGGATTTCAGTAAAGTATATATTATATGTATTGTTTACTTTACTGTTGATATATTGAGAAATCCGGATGGAATTGGTGCCCACGGTTTGCTTTTTGTGGCATAGGATGAAGTGTATTTTCCGCGTGCAGGTAATGGTAATTCCACGGTAGTAACGAAAATCTGCCCAAATTTCGAAATTTTTTTGTTGGTTCGTGTTTTCGGAAGGGTTTGATTCTGATTTAGGAAGCTAAATCGGGGTTGGGTCCTTTCACAGTGGTTCTAATATTCTCAACCAACGCCTTCATCACTCCGGAACATCAGTTGACCCACACCAATGGGAAGGAAACCTATACCTAGCGTAATCACACCAGCGGAAAACGACACAAGGAATGAGGGAAGGAGAATCTACTATGCAACTGGGCCCGGGGACAAGACCCAATCCCAAAAGAAGCATAACAGACAAAACTAAAAGGCCCAATTCAGATCAACTAAAGATTCAACATTTGACATTCAGCAACGGCAAAGATAGCTCCGGCCACCACAAACTGCAGAGGTACCAAGAAGCAAAACCGCATTTATACCAAGGAACACAAAAAAATGACAACCTCTACCCAGCACATTCCAAACATATGCAAGACCCATAAAAGCAGAATCCTAAACAAGTACAAACGAAACAAATAACAGCAAATCCAAAAGAAAATAAACCATAGACTCAAAACTTATTATATTGAAAGGGCCAGAGATGATCAAGCAAGTCGAAATGGAGTAAAAGCTCAGACGACTGGTCACGGGGCAATGACGAGCAAGGTTTTCTTTCTCTGTTTCAGCAAAACACTTGGATAAAAATGCAAAGTGTAGGAAAATGGCTGAATCCAGGGTTTAAATATCAACCCAAATGAACAATCACAACCGTCTAAAGCGACACGTCGGTTCGCCGAATTTAAACACTTGAAAGGTGATGTCATCACTTCAGAAGAGTGTGGAGCATGAAACAATACGTATTGTTTCATTTCAGAGACACCACTTTCAAGAAAAATGATCACGTCATTTCCCTACGAAGGGACGTTTAGGAAACCCGATGTACCCTAGGTCGCCATAAGGCAGGAAAAGATTTGGCAGCTTTTAATGCAGGCAACAAGTGAATTCATCTTCTACACACGAGTACACCACCGAGAGAAGAAGGACTGAGCAAAGATCGGTTCGGCTAGTAAACATGGGGACTTGCGCGTCGCGCGGCGAAACACAAAGCATCCAGGTAAACAAATTTGTTTAACCAAGGATAGCTCAGTTTCATTAAGTAGCTGACCGGAAAGATACACCTGCATGTACACAAATACTTTATTTCCGGAAAATAGATGAAAGTTGCACGAAGGCCTAGAACTCGAGGACTCAGGGGTTACTGATAAAGAGTTTCCACCTACGATAGTGCCACTACCGTTGTAGCGATCAGCGACCGGTAGGGAGGACCGAGTGTAGCATACCAAAGAGTATGTCGCTACAATCAATGCAAGCTAAGCCACCACTTGCACCCCCTTTATTGGAAAGATACGAGGGAGTACGCTATTAACCGGGAAGGGCTTCATTGGGAGTGGGAGTGCTGGGTTCCGTTACTTGGAGGAACCCTGAAATAACGTCATGACTCATTCGAAAATATTTATAAAATTTTATTTTTGATTAAAAAAATTTCAACATCCACTGGTACTTGCGAGAATGCGTCATAGCGAAGCAGAATCATGAGTAACTTACCATGGTTACCAATGTTACATATTCGAGAGACAATGAACTAGCTACTTATTGTTCTCACCAAAACTAACCACACTTACGAGAATCATCTTTACATTTTTGTAACATATACATAGGACATCAACGAAACAACCTTGGCCGGTGAGTCGGGAGACTATACGGCCCATAACCGGTATTAGAGGAATAAAGGTGTTAAGCACGCATGTATGGTTTGCCGGTATCTGATTTCGCAACTCCCCAACCAATATTGATCTCCTTAGCTGAGCAAGTTGGGGGATTTGTACATATACCTACTTAATCACCTCATTACGTACGTGCTTAACCAATGAGGTCTGCACAACTAAGTCTCACCGCCAACACCAAAGCATAGACCACCCAAAAAGCAACAAGTTCAATGACCAGTCTGAATCCTGATTCGAAGCCAGTTCCACCCACACGCTTGAATGAGATACCGTCAGAGAACACTTCAACAAAAGGGTAAGGACATTGATCCCACATCGAAGAAGTGGTAAGGGACCTAACCTCAACCACATTTATAAGCCTGGAAGTTCAGCATTAATGGTATGCATTCATTACTCTTTTACGTTGTTACTCTGTTAAGATTATATCTCGTTACTAACTTAGACATCGGAGGGTTGAAGGTCGTCTCTCCTTAACGGTTGTCCTTCTTAACAACATGAGCGACTGATAAGAGCGAGCGTAAAGTGGTAGCAAAAACAAACATCGAAAGTAAATTCCGAGAATGATCATCGAAAGAAAGAGCCAAAGAAAAAAGAGGGATCGGAAGAGTGAATCATCAATAATTATCCGTGTTTCAATACCAAAAGCTGTTAGCAGTTTTAGGTATTAACAAAGTCCAACCATAACGATCTCGTGCAAGAACAGCAAAACATAACCCAGTTAAAGATCTCCATATCAGCTTTGCTAGTGTGTACTTAAATATCTCTTCGGTACTTAAAACGTTTCATGACTGGAAACAAACTGAGTCTAGATCAACTCCTTATGTGATGAGTCCAATAATTCATATACCGTGAGATGGTGTTGATCAATCTCCCTATCAGCTTTGCTAGTGAATTTGAATGTACAATGATAATGATGTGTACTTAAATAGTTCTTCAGTACTTAAAACGTTTCATGACCGGAAACAAACTAAGTCTAGATCAACTCCTTATGTGATGAGTCCAATAATTCATATACCATGAGATGGTGTTGATCAATCTCCCTATCAGCTTTGCTAGTGAATTTGAATGTACAATGATAATGATGTGTACTTAAATAGTTCTTCAGTACTTAAAACGTTTCATGACTAGAAACAAACTAAGCCTAGATCAATTGTGATGAGTCCAATAATTCATATACCGTGAGATGGTGTTGATCCGATCAAGATGCTTCCGGACTTGGAATCACGCATGATCACACCTTATATTTCTTAAAAGCAATCAAAACGTGCATTAACCATCAAGTGTTAAGACAAGGTATAAAATGTGCAGCTACCCCATGAGTCAAACTAAAGCTATATATATCTGTATGAATGAGACAAGTTCTGCAATTTTATTTTGAACTTTAGCTCGGAGCCAACAACCTTACATGATTTTGATAATCAGCATGGTGTTGTTCTTATATTAATTCATAAGGGGCAGCCAAGGTTGAACAGAACCCTTGGCTCGATCATGGCTGACTGCATATAAACAAGGCCCGACAAATGTGGATTCATGATTCACATGCATTGTTGTTAGGATTGTATGTTTTTAAAACGACTTCTACATGTAAGAGGTGAAACGTATATGAAAAATTTGAAACCCTGTTCCCTATCACTACAGAAGATGAAGACGTCTTCTAAATTGTCTCGTCAACTAATAGTACATTCTCGTCACAAGTTAAAATGTATGTAATCGAAAGAAGAAGAAAAAACGAAATTGCTTGAAATCCATTGAATTGCGATGATATTGGTCAAATATAAAATATAGTCAACTCAATTTTCAAATCTGAATTCGAGTTTTGACAAATGTAACTTGACATAATCAATAAATTTGTTTTTAGTTCATATATCGATAAAATTATGTGATATTTACCTATAGAACGTAGTATTATGTTATTGAATGTATGTTACCCTTATAATTGATCAAAGATACCAATTTCTACAAAACAAAACTAACAAAAAAAAGTTTGAAAATACGTATAAAGAATAAAAAGGATTACACTTTTTGAAGAGAAGTCCAAGTACTTTTGTGATCGAATATTTTGAAGTATTTTGGTTGTCGTCCTGATCCTCGTGTAAGAAAGAGGATGAAGATATTAGATGATGATGCGGCAATATGGCATGGAGGTCAAAGCGAAAACGATCTGACAAGAGTTATGTCGGTATCTTCCAGATTTACGATTCCGGATTTCCGGTCAAACTGCGATGAGAACCATCCACTCATCAACTGCCACGTATCCCCTCCCTGTCTGTTAGATTTTCAGTCAATTTGGACCAGTTAACGGATCTTTATATTACATTTTACCTTTCAAATGCATATTTTTTTCGGGAAACATGAAGAAGTAGGTACAAATTTAATCATAATTGTGTATTAAGGCAACGTAAGAAATAAGTCATAGTCTAAATAACTTAAGTGATCGGAATCACCTAGCATACTAAAATATTTGTATCCTAGTGATAAGCACAATAATCAATAACCAATGAAGCAGCGGAACCTGTGACAATAAGCAATACATACCCAAAGTCTAACTCTTTACAAACAAACAAAAAAAAACCACTCAAGAAAACAACCCATTATTGTTACAAAGCACAATACCCAGATCCCAAAGTTGAATCCAAAGAATTCCTAGAGACCAACCCAACCAAACATCTAAAATTGCACTCTCCACAAACAACTAGAAAGACTAACCCATGCACAATCCAACAAACAAGGTCAAGCTTCCAGTAGTAGTCCTAAGATTAGGCCCAAACATTCGAAGCCCAAAGTTGGTGAGACGCCATCCTGACCTAGCAGCCTCCCCGCTAGCCAGAACTCTGGCGAAGGCCACCAATCTGTACCATAACGTCGATACGCGGACGCCTCGGATTCGCTTCAAATGAGGCTGACCGGTGCCTCCACAAGACAAGGACGTGACAAGAGATCCAACAAGATTCACCGACACGCCCCACTCAACTACTGCAAGGCTTCATCGTTCAGTCCCAACACCGACGCAAGAAAGGTTCCCGATCAAGATGTCGGCCCCAATCACAGGCAGCACTATTGTCGCCTGATCATGAATCCGGCATCCAATCCATCTTCGTTGTTGCTCTAAAACACAACGAACCGTGACAAAGAAATCACCACATCCTAGACCATGGCAACGACCCTCACCCAACTGCAAACAAGCACGCATGGCATCCAATCTCTTCAGCCATGTCCTACCAGGCCGGACAGATCCACCAACCGCGAACCCCCTCATCTGACCACCGACAACCTCCATTGACAGAAGAGTCAAGGCCTCAAGGACCGAAGAGGTCCACAATGCAGAGCACCACAATAGCGACAGAAATAGAGAGGAGAGGCAACAAAAATTGATCCCCATGTGCCCGACGTAGGAGAAGGTGTCGCTGGATGATCTGATCGATGATGAGAAGATCCATTATGGAGGTCGCCGAAGAAGCGCCTCCCTAAAAAACCTAACCCTAGCAGAGCAAAGTTTTTAGTCTTCTATCTTTTTTTCCTTGACGAAAAGAATATATTATTAAAGACTTTCTAGGCCAGAATAGTACACAGAAAGAACTCTGACGTGTACCCTACACTAAAAAATGTAGCAAGAAACAAAACAAAGCAAGTACTACTCATTTAAAACGCTAAGCTCGAAAAAAGGTCAAGCTTACTTGCATCTTTCTGATCACGAAAGACATGGAGAGATATAGATGAACATACCCCTAAGCACACAATTATAGTGAGTATGTCATCCTCAATGAAATCCGCAATCCAAAGAAAGATGCAAATAAGCCCGGCACAACTAGTGCCTCAAACCATCTTCTCTTTGCCCTTAGTATTAGGGCAGGAAGTCTTAACCGGATATGATAGACACAGAGGGGTCTTATCAATCTCTTTATCTTGCTCCCCGAAGTCGTTGGAGCTTCCTTTGGCTTGTTTTTCGATCCAAGAGGACAACTAGGGCCTCGCTTCCTTTAAACAACCACTTCATCAGGTGTTTCCACACAAGCAATGGATGCAGCACTCAAACGATCCGGGAAAGAAGGGACTTTCAATATTTTTGTCTCACCATGTAAAATAAAAGTTGCTGCTGGATTGAGTTTAAGTTTTTTAGGCGAGATTTTTGTACCTTCGACTCTAGTACGTTTGCGGACTACCCCCTTGGGACCAGAAGCCACCGCAATATCCCCTTCCTCCATAGCAATACTCTTAGGATGCCGGATGATGATAGGCCCGACACGATGAACTTTCTCCGTTACCTGTGGCTGAAAGGCAACCAAATCACTCTCACTTGAAGTCTGAAGCTCTGCCGACAATTCACTCTAGGTTTTTGGAGTATTGGCTCCAAACTGAAAGTCACCGGAAGGAGTTTTAAGTCTCAGCGCTTCCAGGAAACCAAAACCAAGTTGAATACTCGAGTTGAGTTAAGAAGTCTGGACCAAAGCTGAGTCTGATCTCACCGCCTTTGCCCTCATTGTTGGCTGTGATTCCCTGGTAGAAGGATTGGCAGTTCTTGTGGTCACTACCTATGGCCGAAAAACACCCCATTCAAGCACTAAACACTGCCTTGTAGGATGAAACCCCAACCCGCATCGCGAACACCTTCCAACTAGGTTTTCATAGAAGAACTTCAACTTTACCTTCACTCCAGGGGCCATGATCATCTCATTCTCAAATATAATTGGTTCCTAGAGCAAATGAGCTATCCGAACCCTAAAAACTCTCTTCTTCCGAGCCGTAGTATCAAACTCCTTGAAAGAACCCACCACAGAAGCAAATTCTTTTAGGTTGTCATCCAAATTATAGAGATGAGGGATTCTTGTAATCCTTACCCAGTAAAACAAGTGATCGAGATACAGGGTCTCAAGTGGTGATTTCTTGTAGTGCCAGGGACCTCATCTGAGAACTTTTTTCTTATCTCGATTCCCATCAAAGATGAAAAAGAAGAGACCATCTCACATCTCCTGAGTGCGGAGATTACCTTCAAGCAACCACACACATTGAAACTGTGCTTTGAAATCCAGGAAATCGATTGGTTTGGCAGAAAAAACCTTGCTGAGTAGGAAGGCTTTGGAAACAGTGGGTAGGGACCCTCCCACTCGACGTGGCAGATCCACGGGCGGAGCCCTTAGGGTCAGAGCCGAAGAGAATGAGGCCGCGGCAGTATCTATGGAGTCGGACATGATGGAGTGACGTCGGAAATCATCAAGAGAGACGATACTAAGGCTAGACAGTAGCGATGCCAGTACTTCTCCGAGGCTAGAGAACTAGGATTTTTTCTGAGAGCTATCTTGTTTTTTTTCTAGAGCTATCTTGTTTTGTTTTTTTGTCTTCTATCAGTTGTCGTTGTTGCCAACAATCAATTCTTATGATTTTGGTTTTGGTTTTTCACAAATATAGCTTAAATTCATACTTAAAAAAACGCAACACCAGTATTTTTTTTCATCATTTATCCTACTCTTATTAAATTTTGTTCAATAATAGAATAGTGATTTGGAATTAATATTTTAAGTGATTTATAGTATTTTATTATTTTTATTTTTATTTTTATATAAAATTTACAACACCGCTGATGTACACTTCCTTAAAATCCTTTCATACAATTTAACAAGTGACATACCACATGAAAATTTTATGGTATATTTATTATGTTACTTAAGGAGCCAACTAATACTATTTAAAAAAATTATGATTCGTGATTTAAAACAGAAATTATCAAAAATAAGAATAACTTAACACAAAAATATAGCGTTAACTTGCGTGAATATAATCTTCTGCTTCACAACAATCCACACTTTAGTTATAATGGAAAAACAGAGAGGCAAACCCTAGCTATTTTCTCTCGTAGAAACATTGTGGTGCCAACGTACGTCGTTCCTCCCATTCCCGATCTCGTCTCGATGTCGAACTCCTTCGATCAAGTCGTGGCTTCCTTCACCTCAGCGCCAGCCCTAGGCGTCATCCCAATCGGTATTAGTCGACGTCTAAACAACACCATTGCCTATGCTTCTCAATTCTTCATGGCCGGAAAGGTCCTTGCAAAGGTTGTGGACCTTAGAGAATTCAAGTCCCAATTCTGACTGGTTTGGTTCCTTGAAGGTTCGTTCCAAGTTCAAGAAAGGTTGAATGGGGTGCTGTTGTTCACCTTCGACTGTAAGCGTGAAAAAAAAAAGAGTTTTACGTGGAGGTCCTTAGTACTACAAGAAAGCTCCTCTAGTGATTATCGATTGTGATGGTGCGGCTCCAATTGCAGAACTTCGCTTTGATTCTTTGTTTTTCTGGGTGCGAATCTCCAATATCTCGCATTTGTTCGACAAAGATGAGAATGTACCAGTATTTGCTGAGGAAGCAGGAGAGTATATGAAGATGGATCCCCTTGCTTGCAAGAAGGGTATCATTAGGGTTAGGGTGTCTCGCCTTGTGTCTGCACCGATCCTTTTCAAGAAATAGATGACGCTAGCCCTAGGTATTACTGAGACTATTGATTTCTTTTTTGAGAATTTGAATGGCCATTATGTTTGGTGTGGCTTGGTGTATCATGCTTTAGGAAAGTATTCAGTGGAACCTCCTAGGAATTCCTCTTTGAATCCGGCTTCAGCTGTTGGAAGTTCCTCAGTTTCGGCGGAGACAACGTCAATCTTTGGGGATTTCAGCAATGTTGGAGGCGGTGAGAGGCATTCAACGAAATAGGTGCCAGAGATAGCAAGGGCTATAGTGCCTCGTGTTAGCCCTAAGATCAGTATTGGTTATAGTTTTTGTGAGGCACTGGGACTTGGTGTCAAAGATGGTGATTTCAGGTTTGGGGTTAACACTCCAAGCTTATGGAAGAATCATGTCATACCTCCTTCTCCTCCTGCAGAGGGAAGTGTGAGAAAGAGAGTAGGGCATGTGGTTATTCGTAGGCCTTCTGGGGTTGCTATAGAGGTTTCGAATTCCACTGGTAGAGCTGTAGCTGGATTCAAATGCAATAGAGCTTCTGATTCAAAGATATCTCCGCATGACCTAAAGCTTAATCTAGTTGCGGCCATCATTGTCCATGGGGAGCCTAAGCGGTTGAAGGTTCCTTCGTTTCAGGAAAGGATCAATCCTGCTTCCTTTGATTTGTCTGAGACACCAGATGATATAGTGGTGTAGAAGAAACAGGGTCCAGGACGTTCGTTGGGATCCAAGAACAAACCAAATGTGCAAGAGTGTAAGATTCAACTAGTGATAGTGATAAAGCTACTAAGAAGAAAAAAAAAAGCAATGTTGTGGACTCTCCACTCAGGTTGACGTATTCGATAATGACTCATCGCCCTACCGTGTCGAGCAAGGAGAAGATTATGTAGACACTTGTTTAGTGTCGGCTTATTTGCATCTTTTATGAGCTGCAAGATTCATGAAAGAGGACATATCTACCACAATTGCGTGCTCATGAGTATGTTCATCTTTTATTATCTATGTTTTTTCGTTAGCCCATGAAAGATGCAAATAAGCTCGACGTCGTTTGAGCTTAATTTTTTTTAAAGATTAATAGTTGCTCTGATTAGTTATTCTTGTTTAGGTAGAGTTTTGAATTGCTTATCAAGTGTGTATGTACTATTCATGTCGAGAAGGTTTTTAATGATATTTTATTTTCATCAAAAAAAACTTGCATAAATATAAGTGTTATACATGACGAGAAGGTCTTTAACAATATCTTTTTTTTACACAAAAAGAACTTAGATAAATTTAAGTGTTATAATAATATCTTCTTTTTGTAAAAGAAAACTTGCCTGAATATAAGTGCTTTTTCGGGAAAACTACAAAATAGTGGTTTTAACAAATGCAAAATGATGCATGTGAATTTTATCACAAAAAGGTAAATGCACTTGATGAGGAGTGAGTGAGGGAGAGAGAGAGAGGGAGAGCCAGAGGGTAAGCTAGCTGTCCTTCTCTTCGGGCTCTTCCTTAAGCTTGCTCCATATATTAAGCTTCCTTATCCTCCCTCCACCTTCTCTTTCTCTGTAAAAAGATTCCACTTGGATCTCCTTCTCCCAACATCAATCCCACACATCTCTTGTAGCCAGTCATAAACATAAACATATAACCAAGGCACATACTATTCCCATACAACTTTTTGTTGTTGGTAAACATGGCTGCAGAATATGCCTGCTCATCATCATCATCTTCCTCAAACCTAAAAATTACAGTTGAAAGAAACCCTTCAGAGTCTCGCTTAACTGAATTGGACATCAAGTGCTGGCCCAAGTGAGTCTCTCTCTCTCTCTCTCTCTCTCTCTCTCTCTCTCTCTCTCTCTCTCTCTCTCTCTCTCTCTCTCCATGAGTTGGTTATGTTTACTGGTTTAATATATATGACGACGGATCATGCATCGATCACTCCAGATGGGGTTGTTCTCCGGGGAAGTACCAGCTCAAGTTCGATGCGGAGGAGACGTGTTATTTACTAAAGGGAAGAGTGAAGGTCTACCCGAAAGGGTCATCATCGGAGGAGTACGTCGAGTTCGGAGCCGGCGACCTAGTTACCATTCCAAAGGGACTCAGTTGCACTTGGGATGTATCTATTGCTGTTGATAAACATTATAAATTCGAATCCTCATAATCCCTTCTTCAATTTGTGTATATATACATCATCATCATCATCATCATCTTCCATTATTCTTCCATCTCGCTCTCTCTCATTTAGTTTTACAGTTTTACTTATTCGATCTTCTCTTTTTAGTGAAATCGATCTCTGTTCTTTTTTGGTACTAGTCAAAGAAAGGGAATACACTTTGGCCGGTCAATGCATGTCCCATTTCCAACTAATCCTGATGTTAATCTTTCAATGCACCTTTGACTGGTCAATCTGGATTTTTTTTCTTTCTAATTTCGCTAAATTCCGATAGGAAAATTCTTTTTTTTTTTTTTTGTATGTAAGCCAATTTGGACACATTACATGCTTTATAATTAAATTTTTCCTTCAATTTTGGAATGAGCTAGTTAGCCAGTAGATACTTAATATTACCATAGCACAGTAACAGTACGCATTCAGTTACACAGTTTGAAACTTCGAAAATTCTACTGTCAGACTAATTGATGTAATTATCGTAATATACCAGTTCTCTTGGACGATAGCTGTGAACTATTTTAGAAGGTATAGAAAGCAAAGCTATGACAAAAAAAAAGTGCAATATTAGAGTAAATTTCAAATGTAGCTACAGTGCTCTCCACCATCAAAATTTGAGAACTATAGTTAGGAAAACGAGAGAACCGGGCTTGGTCAATTTATTTATTTTAGTTATCACATAATAAATACTGTTTTGAGATGAAAGGAATATTTGTACCCATGACAACATGTCACACGTGTGTGATTTTGGTTTGGAAGTATCAGGGCATCTGCAGCGGGGAGGGACGGCGAGGACGTCCGGGGGGGTGGCCCGCATGGCGAGGACGTCCGGGGGGGTGGCCCGCATGGCGAGGACGTCCGGGGAGGGAAGGAGGTGCAACGGGAGGGAAACGGGGAGGCGACCGACGGTTGACCACGAGGACGACCTCGCCGGCGTCCTCGTTTGAGGAAGAAGGAGAGGACGTTCCGCCTGGTGGGCCCCACGCACGTGGGTGATGCCAGGCTGACGCCTTTTTTTTTAACCCGGCGCGTGTAATACACGCGCCGGGTAAAAGGTAAAAAAAAAAATTACAAACCAATGGGATTGCGCCACATGGCACGTCCAGAGCTGATCTGCATTCAACGGCTAACTTGATCTCATCCGTCCATTTTGAACGGATCTAAACAAATCCAACGGCCTGCATTTAAATGCAACGGCCAGATCAGAATATTTTGAATAAATTGCAAAAAAAACCCAAAAAAATTGCAATTAAATCCCCAAAAATTTGCAAATGAGCCCCTACATTTTTTCTATAAATACTACCTTCATTTCATTCATTTCTCACACCATTTCATTCACAACAAATTCATTCTCTCCCTCTCTCCATCTCTCCATCTCTCCTCGGAATTCATTTTTTTAGTCGGAAATAATGGCTACAAATTGGCTTCTTTCGGAAGATGTACAATTGAGCATCTCTTATTGTCGTTTTAGCGTTGATTCCATCACCGGAAATCGACAAAAGGTGGAAAAATTGTGGGAAAAGGTTTATGGCGATTTTAAGGCGAATTTGGAGCTAGGTTATGGTGAATCGATGCCGGAAGCTAGGACCCAAAACGCATTATCCTCTCGTTTCGCAAAGTTGAAGCCAAATTTGAAACTTTGGGGAAGTGCTCTTTCTTTCGCACGAAGGAATGCATCTTCCGGCTCCAACATTCACGATGAGGTAATGTTTTTGATCTCCAATATTTATTTCATTTTTTACCATATTGTTTCAACTTATGTTCATGAAATACATGTTATTTATTTTATGATATTTATGAATTACAAGTTATTTATTTCATGTTATTATTATTAATTTTTAGATGAGATGTGCTCAATCATTTTATGTGGCAAAAAAAAGAAAGAGTTTAAAGACTTTGCTTGTTGGGAAGTAGTGAAGAATCATCCTTACTTCATCCATGTCGAGGCTAGTACACCTCCGGCTTCTTTATCATCTACTCCGTCTTACTCATCACCACATCCCGCAAGCTCAATGCCTCCCACCGTCAACTTGGAGGAGGATGATGCATTTGTCACACCAATGAGCAACCAAGCTCCTTCTTCTCCGGAGCGTCCTATGGGAGTGAAAGCGGCCAAGGAAGCGAAAAAAAAAAGGGAAAAATGGTATGAAGCAATCAAATGAAAGAGCCGAGGCTTTGAATAGGATTGCGGCAAATCAAGAATCTTATGGTCGCAATCAAATGGAAAGTGATGCAATTGAGGTTTCCCTTATGCGAGAGCAAATCGCCCTTCAAAAGAAAGACATCGAATTGAGGGTTTTGGCAGAGGAAACTCGGATTATGTCAATGGATACCGAGAGCATGACTCTTAAATCCAAGAGGTATTTCACAAAGAGAAAAGCAGAAATCCTTTCTCAATTGGATGGGGTTGAAGAAGAAGGTAGCAAAGAAGGCTATTCCAATTGTTATCGCCCCCTTTTTCCAAGCACTTAAATTATTGTTTATGTAATTTAAATTATGTACTTTAAATAGTTTAATTTATGCACTTTAAATTATGTACTAGGTAGTTTAATTTATTCACTTTAAATTATGTACTATGTAGTTTAATTTATGCACTTTAAATAATCAATGTAGTTTCCCTTTTACAAAAACAAAATTGCTCTTTCTTTATTTTCACCAAGTTCCCACACATAACAAAATATTGAAACACACATAATAGAAATACGTAATTCAAACTCACAACAATGCAATTAAAACAACATATTTTATAGTTGTTCCCCGGTCTCAAGAAACCATTTGTGCTTAACTAAGTCCTTCTGAAGCTCTCCATGGATGTAAGCAGATTGGAGATCTACAATACGGTCATTAAACCGTTGTTCATTTTATCCATCTCTTCCAACCGGCTCGAAAGGAATTCGGTTCCCCCCTTCATCCATTGGCCCATCATAAGCTGTAAATGCGGTAGCTGGGTTTTGGAGATCTTCTTCGTCGTTCTCCTGAAACTCATCCTCCACGAATTCCTCCTCAACGATCATGTTGTGCATTATGATGCACGCCAACATGATGTTTTTTAACGTCGAAAGGCAGTGACACCGAGCTGCATGACGAATTATCCCCTAACGAGCTTGTAAGATGCCAAAGCACCTCTCCACATCCTTGCGGTACGACTCTTGCTTCCTCGCAAAAAGCTTTTGTGGAAGATCTTGAGGATTCGAAATTGTTTTGACAAACGAGGAGTACCTCGGATATATCCCGTCAGCAAGGTAATAAGTGTTACGGTATGTCATACCGTTCACTTTATAAGTCACAGCCGGACTTCTTCCAGCAAGCAGAGCATCGAAGACATCTAATTGGTAGAGCACGTTGATATCATTTTGAGCTCCTGGTACCCCGAAGAAACTGTGCCAGATCCACGTGTCATATGAGGCCACTGCCTCTAAGATGATAGTTGGACGACCCTTCCTCCCTGAGTACGCCCCGGACCAAGCAGTTGGGCAGTTCTTCCACTCCCAATGCATACAATCAATGCTTCCTATCATACAAGGAAATCCTCGATGTCTAGCCCTTCTTAGAAGTCGAGTGATGTCTGTCTGATCTGGAGCACGGAGGTAACGGGTACCATAAAGCTCTACCACTTGGGTGCACCACTTCTTCATGCACTCCAGAGTTGTTGATTCCCCCATCCTTGTGATTTCGGCACACTGGTCAGCAGCTAAGCCGTATGCCAACATCCGGAGAGCACCGGTCATCTTTTGTTGGGGAAGTAGTCCGACCATTCCAGTGGCGTCGGCTCTTTGATGCCAAAATGGGTCGTTGTTGCAGAGGTCCGTCATTATACGGTTGAATGTATTTCGGCTCATTCGGAACCGTCGACGAAAGTCATGGTCGGTGAAGACTGAGCGTTCGATGAAGTAATCTTCCATAAGATTTTGGCCCCTGGACTCCCTCATCCTTGGTTGATTTGGAAGGCGGCGTGGTGGTGGTTCATCATCAAAAGTTGCATCAACGGCCACCGCGTCGATCACGAATTGATTGGCAATTTCTGCATTTCGCCGGCGTTGTTGTCGCCTCCTATTGAAAAAGGTACCGAAACCCATGGGATTCATCTTGATGAAACCAAAATGTGAATAAGTGTTTATGGTGGCTTAGATACGAGTAGAACTACAAGTGATACGTAGTTGGTATGAGTCTACCTCTCCTATAGCTCTTTCTTTTATAGCCATCTTGAAAAATCAGATTTTTTAAGATAACGACACGTGTCGACTGTCGATTGGTTCAAAATCTTACCGGATATCTCCATCAATAATTTTGCCGACACCGACACGTAGACATTACACGTGTTTCATTCTCATTGGTTTGTAATCTTACCGAAAATCTTACCGAATATCTTCAATCAATAATTTTGCCGACACCGCCACGTAGACATGACACGTGTCTCAAAATTACTGGTCGAAAATCTTATCGGAAATCCGCTACCAATTATATGATCCGGAATGACACGTGTCGGCATCTTATTTTGTGAAAGTATTATTCGGCATTAAATGTAAAATATTTTAAATATTAATGAATAGTAATAGGAAGTCCTATTTTGGAAACTGTTGCACGAAAAACAGGAATAGGACTTCCTATTTTGAGGAATTCCTCAAATGAGTGAGGAATTCCTCAAAATAGGACTTCCTCACCAAAAAAACCGATGCACATGCTCTCAGGTAGAGGATTTCTTATTTGGGTGAAAGGAGGAAAGTACCATTTCAAAGGACCAAATGTTTGTCCGGATAAAATTGGAACCTGGGCTTTGGATGGATGCCCATCCTCATCTTTTGTCTTGTTAGCTGGAATATGCTATTTCAACTGTGCTCCACAAATCACAGATTCATTTCAATCCAGCTGACCCAGCCACACCTCCCAACCATTTTCTGCTCGCATCGGTCGATTCTATAATTCCATTGTTCCAGAAGAAAAAGTAATATCTGATTTCTGTGCTACATACTGGATAAATGTATTAAGATCTGCAGTTCAGAACTCATTATGTTCGAGATGAACGGTCAACTGGAGACACGAGCACTGCAAAGATTAAAAGAAATTCCTACTGTACATACGTATTGGAATGATCACCGAAAAGTATGCCGCTTTCCGAAACCGAAAATAAAAATGACATTTTTCTACATGAAGAAAGAGAGAAACGGAGTTGATTCAAATGTTATGAACATTTATGATCACATTTTTTCCTTCTTTTTCATTTTGCAACCAAACATCGTTTTAACTTATATGTACATGAATTGAACATGTCCCTTGTCATCAGCCATACATAAACACCGATGGAGATGTTGATTCACCTCCATAGGATCCCCAGTCTTTATAGGATCCTATTCGCATCATCCTGCTTACACTTCCAATTGCATGTTCTTTTTCATATGTGCAGATAACTGCAGAAGCTCTTTGGAATGTGCTTTCCAATATCTACATTGCACTGGATTCTTCAAGCACCATTTCTCCACAAGTTCCAACACTGAAACAGAAACAATAGTTAGACATGAATAGAATAATCACAGCATAAAAGGTGTACATTGCTCCATGAAATAGAGATTGCACCAAATTATTACAAACAAAATCACAGTTGGTAAAATTGTAGTTCATAACTAGTGAAAGTATCATAAGCATTTAAGTCTGAGAGCTGAAAAAGAAACGGACGCTTACAAGCCACACACCCTCAACTTTTCCCCGACTACTAAATGTTCCAATAATTACAAATTTATCCAAGTGCACAACAACTTTTCCCAATCCTGCCATTGACCCCATCTCAATCAAAATAATAGACTTGCATCCAACATATTTACTAAATGTCCTCAGCAGCAATGGGCCCGAGGATATTCTCATCTCTCGGCCTTTTTTACACCAACTGTGGATGAGTATGCGGTAGAAAAAGGAAAAAGGGTATTAAGTTGACAAAGATGGGGACACTGGCAAAATTAGAAAAAGTTGGTGTGATTAGGTACAATTGATAAGAATTTGACAAATGGGGGAACCTATGGGTTATTATGGCCATCAAGCAATCAGATAAGTATGCAAATGTTTGAGACAGAAGTATATATACATGTCACTAAGAAATAAGTAGGGACTTGAAGTTTCAACAAATACTCATACACCAAGTTCTGACTCAGAAATCTCACCAAGAACCATATAACTGAAGAATGTAGAAAACCCTTGCTCACTATACCAGGACAGCTACATTTTCCTCCGTAAAGCAACTTCCACCATGAACATTATCAAACTGGAGGACTCTAAGTTTCCCTTCCTGCAATTTATACCATTTTAGCATTGCAAATCAAAGGGGGAGAGGGAGAGGGAAAGATGAAACCTTTATATAGGAACCATGGAAGATAGTAGGCTTATAATTGCATCATTTATGGGGAATCAAAAGCACACCTTGGTTCCATAAGCCAGACCACCACCAGGAAACGGATGAAAGCAAGCAACATTAACCTCATCCTCTGCACTAGGAAGTACTCTAACAAGTTCCATATCTGTGACTCTGTAGACCTAAATTAAGAAAGAAATTATGATAAGTGACATTATAAAAGTCTTATACAGGTAGTATAACTGGCTGCTTTTGTACTTTCTAGGATCTTGCTGAAAAATGTCTAGGATATGCTGAAACATTACTAAGTCAACAAAAGAGGCGTGAGCTGTTTTTATATTTTCTACAAAGTGCCAGAGTAGCAACCTTGAAAGTTTCCACGAAATATCTACTGATATTGATATTAATCCTTTGGTTTAAACAAAGTCCTATAAAAACTATCTTCAAAAAGTATTTGTCCTATTAAGAAATAATTTGTCAACACAGAGCAACTTTTCTAAACTGAACCTACTCATTGTACAAAATACTGTCTATAATTAATCAGCACAAATAAAAAGAATGAAGGAACCAGTCAGTTTTAGAGCATGGAAAGATTATGGAAGTACCTCAAGGACAGTGTAAATAGGTACAGTCGTCTTGCCATCAATGACAATACTTTTAAGCAGAGAACCATGGCGTCGACCATAGGCAATTAATATATGCTCAGATGTGGGTGAGAACTGCAGGAACAACATCAAATATAGAGGCTCGGTTCAAAACAAAAGGAATCTTCTAAGCATATTGAGAACGTAAGTAATTGTAGTTACAAAATTAGTTCCACGATGTTAAATTTTCATTCAAACTAATATATGTAATTGACGTGAATACCGATGAATTGTGCGCCAACTGCATCAACAAATGATTAGACACAAGAAAAAATAGACACCCAACTTAAAACCAGCAGATTTGATCATAAATGACTACCATAAAGAGGTCTTTATAGAAGGACAAAAAAAAATCTTAGTCGACAATGAATCTAAGGCAATAGTACAAGGACCATATATACAAACATGATTGAAATCCGTTTCAAGAAAACTAACCTGTATCGAAGTCAAACAATGAGCAGCTCTAATAGCCCGGGACGCAAGTATTGAACCAAACCTGCATCAGAAAATGAACAACATATAAAGAAACTATAGAATATCGATAACAGGTTCCCCAAAAGATAAGAAAAAGTTGAGAACAACGAGATGAGGGAATGGAGCTTTACGTTGCCTTCTCAAGCGAGTATACACGCAGCTCATACATGATTTGATGTGCTGAGATTGGATGCCGAGTTGGGGATGTTGCAATTCCAGAATCTTGATGGACTACACTTTGTAGTCCATATTCGATTTCCATATCAGGAAGCATGCATGCAACACATGTAGCTAAGAATCTCCCACAAGGAGAGAAATGAGTACCCATTTCACTGCAACAAAAAAAAAGGAAAAAAAAAACCTTAAAGGAGTTGTATCATAAACATTATAGTAAAATGTCATGCATGTCCAATTACCTGCACAGAACAGCATGGGGAATGTTTAAACAGCATCGTTCATCATTCAGTGGAGCAGAAGGATTTTTTATGTCGTGTGCCCATATTCTCAGCTTCACAGTACAAGGTAACTCTTGAGCCGTTGTAGCAGCCAGTGATGTAGTAATTTCAGACGGCATTCTACTAATATTTGGCTGCGCTACATTCCCATCATGCAGGGAGTTTAAGGGAGCAGCACTATACTCCGATTCAGGGACTGAGGAACGAAAATAACCAGCTCTTCCAGAAATCCCAGTGAGGTTTCCACGCATTGCCAAAGGTGCTGTTGGAGGTGGCCCTAAATTTGGAGCATTATGTTGTGCTAAAGTGTCGGGCCCACCACCACTAAAAGGATTACTGGCTTGGCCGGTTAACCATCCTTGGAGAAAAGGAAGCTCCCAAAATGCTGCATCTCTATAAGGAAATATATTACGAAGTTGCCGAGGTTCAGCAAAATGAAGAGGATCCGTAATTTCTTCGGGCAGTCTACTAATATCCATATCTACACTTGTAGAGTTTTCATGCTGGCTTGCCCCTCTAGCCGGTATCTCATCGGCCTCCATAGCATCACTGAGTTGAGGAACAGTTGTAAATGCCGGAAAAGCATCCATTTGAGAAGCTGTGTTATCATTCAACTCTGTTGCATTTGCATCTGCTTCGAATTGCGGTAAGGCAGAAGTGACTTGCATGTTACTTGAACCAACATGCCTTTCACGATGCCTTTCCATTCTCGGATTTACAAATGGTGAAAATGAAGGCAAGGATATTTGTTGCAATTCAGCAGCCAAATTAAGGTGTCTACTAGATTGAACATTTGCAACAAATACAGCAGGAGAAGGATATTGCATGTAGCCAGAAGATGTTGCTGGTGTCATCAAGGTATCTGAAGAGTCAAGATCATTGACCTGCATATCAGTTTAATAATGTAACCTATATGATACATGACTTTGAATAATTGATTATAACAGTTTAAAATATTCACCTCAGCTGTTAGAAGAAATGGAGCAGCTTGGGGGTGAAAATGCACTGCTCTAAGTGAACGCGATGTTTTTAATACAACGTCTGGAGATGAATGCTCCTTTTTGTAGTTCCATATATGTACCTGAGAGAGAAGAATAAATAAAAATGTTATTTAAGTAAAACAAGCTCATAACTCATTTTAGAGAGTTATATAATATACTAGAGCTCCATGATAAAAAGAACTAGCACCTTGTGTCCTGATGCAACAACTAGGAGTTCCCCTGTGGCATGGAAGGCCATGGATGCAATAGGTCGATCTGAGATCAAAATTAACACAATAAGGAAATACTTAATTTCAAGGAAGGGTTACAAAGTGCCCCCCAAAAATGTGGCTATTGATTGAAAGAGATATTAAGGTTTGAAATTACAGAAATCACGTGATCCTATACACTCTGATGTATTCAGATTCCATAAGCGAACTTCGTGATCTAAACCCCCACTAGCAATTATTTCCGGTTGCGAAGGGTGGAACCTCACCTGGAAGAGTTATTAGTTAGCTACAAAATTTTACTACAAAATGATAATCAGAATAATATATCATATCTGTAGTTATCACAAAAACATGAAAGATTCATTATAAAGACAAGCAGAACTCAAACTTGTGTTTCACTATTGATAGAGTTCATATTCATCAAGCCCTAAACAGGAATTACCATGCTACAGCTAGTAATAAACTCTTAGTAAATTTTTTGACCCGTCAAGTCATATGTCAAATGCTTATTAACCAGAATATAAGTTTACTCTGTGTATCTGAATTTTCAGGTATGTTGATTTTCGTTTAAATTTATAACAATACTGTAAGAAACCTTAACTTGTGATGAAGGACTACAGTGAACTGATGCATGTAACAAAATACGGCTAATAGCATAACTGTAATCAGCAATAAATATTTGTCTGCAACCATATTAGTCAAGCTTACCACCCAGGGTGTCCTCCTATGGCCACTCAAAACCTTTAAGCACCTTCCAGTTTGGCAATCAAGTATTTTAACTGTGTGGTCACCACTGCAAGCATAATAAGATAGGAAAGAGCATATTCAGGTATAAGCTATTGTTTGACATTTCCAAATTGAAAGAACTTTTAAACAGGTATTACTGTATTAGTAAACTCACTGTGTAGATGCGACTGTTCTTCCATCGGGACTAAATGCAGCTGCAATGGTTGATCTTGGAGGTGGCACTAAATTACAATACTTGGCTGACAAATGACGTAGTGACTCTGCTTCAACCCTGAAAGATCAATATATATATATATATTTAGTTAATAAATTAGCATCTTTCATAGCCTATATGGCACATACATAGCATGTCACTCCTAAACCTTACAACTCCTTCAGAAATATAAAGGTATATCAATCAAAAGCTAGAAAGAACTGTTGGTACCATGAATGAAGTCCACGCTTAGCATCTCTTGTTGCTTGTACCTTAGGACCAGTGGAAGAGGAACCGCCTATCACTTTAGGAGTTCCTCTCCACCGTTTTTTAGAGGCCTGTTTTGTTCGAGGAGAAATTTCTCTTTGTATGATCAAGCCAACCACATTTCTGCCACGGAATATAAAAGATACATTGAGAAATTCACACAACAAAAACATCTCTAATACTGAAAGCTATACAAAGTCCAAGAGATCTAAAGAATTGATCCTTTATGTGTATGATCTGAACCTGGGACTTTTCTAAGTACTTAAAAGCGATCTAATCACACTCACACATTTCTAATAAACCAACAGTAACTCGAAACTACATCATGATAGTATGGAAACTCATAACTGCTCCGGATCCAAATCCACGAAGCTCATGTGCAGTCATAAACACCAAACTTAAGCTAAGAAAAAGCTCATGAGCTGAAGCATCAACCTATGCTCTCAACTGATTATAGCTGGAGAAAACTAAACTAAGCTGCAGCAGAAGCATCAACCTATGCTCTTAGAATCCGAAATCGAATGAAATCTAGCCAATTCAAGAATTACATAGGTCGAATTAGAAGCAAAATCCAGATAAAACTAAAACTAGGCGCGAAAAAAGATAAAGAGAATTCCGGAAGTCTGACCTGCGGTGGTGATTAACAGACGGCGAGGCACACTGATCGGAAGGTCCCGTCATCATAAGATCGGACTTCATCGAGTTTTGCCGGAAGTGATAGAACTCGAGAGAGATAGAGAATATGTAAGGCTAACCGTGGAGACTCGATATTTCGGCGGCTTTTGAAATTGTGAGGAGTGATGTGATGTGAAATCTGTAATCCAGGGAAGCAGAGGCGCTCTCTCTCTCTCTCTCTCTCTCTCTCTGCGTAGAAGAGAGAAACAGACAGGGTCTCGCTCGCTCGCTCTCTCCCCCTGTGGTCTTTCTCGAATGCCTATTTTACCAAATTGCCCCTTTTGTATCTTCCGCCGTCCATCACAGTTTTTGGACGGCTGAGGATATTACACCTCGTTGCTATATATATATATGTATGTATATAACCTTGTTGCTTTGCTATTTGGATTGTTCTCAACTGTGGTCACTTTGATCCTATACTCATGATTTTCAGAAGCAAATTGAACTATTTTCATAGGTGTTGGACTAGGACTCACAGTGTATGACTGACTATGAACCAGACATAGACTGTATCAGCAGATCACATTCAACAAGAAAACAAAGAACATGCCCAAACAAGTTGCACACATAGTGAAACATGTACACTACAAATTTGCAACCTAAATTTCACCAAAGTTCAAATGTCCCAACTAACTTTGGTGTTTAAAGAGTCACTCACAACAAGCTGCGAATAGGTAAAGACTAAAGAGTAAGAGATAGTTCTCGAATCAAGAGCTCACAAAGTACTGAGATTCAACTCATCCAATTCACATCCAACTTACTAGCACATGCTATAGACAGCTAAAGCCAAGAAGGAATAAGTGATCTGGAATGGCACTCTGTCAAAAATTTCAAAGCAAATAACACAAATTTACAAACTCATTAATGAATATGTAACTGAGGAGAACAAAAACTATATATACAGACTCTGAAACTGGGAGGTGACCATTCAACTAGGTATCCCAGGTTGAGTCTTTTTGGATCGACTGGATCCCCATATTCGGATAGTATGATCATCACTGGCTGATGCCAGCATCTGAGGTCTCCAAAGATTCCAACTCACACAGTTCACAGTCATTGCATGCCCGCATAAAATCTCGATTGGCCTAGACTTACGCCGGTTCCAAATGTAGACCTATATCAGATAATAGATTTAACTTGAATGAGGGCTGATTTGGTTGACTGGAACAATAATGATAGGAAATACACGAGCAGAGAAAAGTTTTGTCGAGATTGAGAAACTAGCATACCTGTGAGTTCTCACTACCACTGGCAATAAATGTACTATTCACTCCACCAAAGCAGGAGCGTATTACGTACTTGCTCTGCTTGTGTCCCATATACTTCAGTGGCTTTTCCAGTTTCCCAGCAACATCCCACAGATGAATTTCCTGGCTGTTTAGGTTGACGATAAAGAACTTACTATCTCTAGAAATTGAAAGGGATGTGATAGAATGGTCTTCAGATATAACTCGCTCAGCATTTGTTCCCACATTCAAAATCCGAATTTCTTTATCAGAGAAAATGCTGATAAGGTTTTCCCCATCTGGTGTCACAGCAAGATCTAAAATCTTGGGCATCCTCATACCTCTCCATGCTTTTAACTCATTCCCATCACAGTCCCACATGTAGATGCCTTTTTCGGGGTCAGAACTGCCACACACAAGTCGCTTCGAGTCGGGAAACCAAGCACATGAGCTGACAATGAAGCCATGATCCCCAAATGTATGCTTGCATGTACCTGTTTCCACATCCCATAGCTTGAGGACCTCTCCATTTCCACACGTAAGCAATTTTGTGTCATCGGGGCTCCATGCTACAAAAGACACTGGATTAGAGTGGCTCTGTAGCGAATGTTTTAATATAACCATATCATCTTCCAGCACCTGGCACAGAAAGGTAGAATTGATGTCAGAAACACTTGAACATTAGCTTCTTCAACCACCTGAACGTTATGATTAGATTCCACAAGTTTGGTTTTACAGCTAAAACTTTATGTTTTATAGAGATATAATAAATGATATCCATGCATCAGGATCCTATTCCTATATGACATGTGTATCTTGTGTGCATTGGTACGTGAAATAACAAAGGAATTACGTCTTTTAGCAACAACACAGTTTGACTATCCTATTCCTATAGGACATGTATCTTCTAATGCATATCTCTGACCTAAATAGGACAATTTATTTATTTCCTCACACTATTGGTGGATTCTAGAATCAGAAATTACGAATGAATTCAAAAGATTTGCTGATCTTCTTTTCTAAATGTGCAATAGTTCTCAACCAACAGATATATATATATATATTTCATTCTGTATTGTGAGTTAAACATTCTTCAATAGAAATTTCTATACCATTAATTGTAGACTAGATCCATAATTTCTTATTCCTACAGAGTGCAGACTAGTATTCCACTAAATAAGTACAGTCCCAGCTATATAGGTTAACATAGTATCAAAATTGCACTATATTGGTAACTGGAATAAGCTTTTAATACAAATCCCACCATACAATGCAATTCTACCTTCCATATGATGGCTGTGCAGTCGCTTGAGGAAGAAGCTAAGTACTCCCCATTGTATGAAAATTGTACAAACCAAACTTCGTTCTTATGTTCAGTCAAAATCTGCAGCAGTAACAAAAGTGTGTTTCATTTGTATCTTTCCAATAAAGATACAAGTGAGCAAGTAAATGAAGATTAATGTTCTTTTGAAGACGGAAGAACAGAGAGCATTTCACACCTGTACAGTCTCAGTAGGGATCTGATCCCTACCGCACAAATGGTCTGCATAAAGTGAAACTGCATCCGAAAAATTATGATACATACATGAGTCGATCTGGGTCAGAACAGTAGTTTCAACCAGATGTTCCAATCTACGTGCTGGAATTGTAATTGGTGGAGGAAGCAATTTCTCCAATTCTTGCAATAGATTCATTCGCAATTCGTAAACCTCTTTGTTGTCTGTCTTACCCTGCTCCATATCCTTGGAGAAAAGAATACTTTGAGCAAGGTTGTGAACCTTATCTCTGCGGACCTGTAATGCTGAAACCTGTTTCTGCAGAATGTCTAAAGCCAATATGTCATTCCCTCCGTTCAAATACTCTAAAAGGGACTGTTTGAGTACTAAAAACAAAGCAGCAGCTCTTGTGTCATCAGCCAAGTCCTTAATGGCATTAACTATATCAATACAAGCATTCCAATTCCCACTTAATATCTTTGATTCCACCATTTGAAATTCGTCCGATTGATACGCAATCCCAGATTCCAACTCCAAGCACGAAGCAGACTTCCCATATCCCATCGAATATAGGCATTGAATTATTATTCTCACAAACTCATGCTTCTTGATTAGGCCTTTTGCCCCAAGCCTAAGCGAATCCTCCATCAACATCAAATTTGGCTACAGTGTCATTAACTTTCTAGCCTTAAAAGAAAAACTCAAATTTGCAAATCTCTTCCACCAGCTATTAGACACCAATTACAAATAAGTTTTCTGCCAAATGTAGAATAGTATTTTTCCAGTTAAAATCGTATTCCAAAGATAAAGAAACAAATAATGAAATAATTCAACTTTACAGCTATGACACCTCAATACCTAATAAAAATGAATACTTTGCATAACAAGCCAAAGTTCCCTAAAACCCTAAACCTCAAATCCTCTATTCAAGCCAGAAAAGCAGAGTCAAAACTCCAACTCCATCGAATACACACCAATACAACACAAGATTCAAAAACACAATGCCCAGAAGTACTCGTGTGAAAAATGAAGCGACCATACAAACACATAGCCCTCAGTAAACAAATAAGCAATAGAGACCTAATGTCGCAAGCATCATACAACTGCAAGTAACCTGCTCAGTACTTAAAATCTCGAAATGGAATTGAAACAAGATTCAGAGCAATAAGATAAGACAATATAAGACGACACCCCACAAGAGCTCAAAACCAAAGTTTCTAGCTTTTATAGCAAAAAAATGAATATTGAGAAGGAAATGAACGAACCCAGAAAAGCTTGGAGTTCAATAAGCAATAAACAGCAGATTTTTATAACAACACCCCAATAAACAGAGAGAGATAAGGGAAAGAGCGAAATGACTGACCAGGTTATGTAGAGACGATTATCAATTGGTTGTTGGAGATTGGAGATTTTACTGATGGATGAGAGAAGAAGAGTAGTGATGAACTCGAAATAACCTAGTAAAGTAACAGAGTCAATGAGAATCACAGAAGAAGAACAGAGCTAGATCTAATGCGAGTTATGTGACACATACGCCGCCGTTTTAAGAAAAGCAAGCCATCTTCCTATCTAAATCCAGTCGTGCACGACGTCGTTTCTGTAATCACACAGATTCAAAAGCTGTTGAAAATGTCTAAATGTGAAAATGACTCGAATGTAAACCCAACGGTTCTTGAATTGTTATTTGGATTAATTACAAAATATCCCTAGATTATGAGGTCACTTTCAATTTTATACTCAAGTATAATATTTTTGCATTTTCGTACCCCACATTTACTTCCATCAACAAATAGATACATCATTGTTAACTCTCTCCGTTATCTGGCAGAATGTACGAGGGCAATTTTGTCCATTCACAAGTGTAAGCTTAATAGCATAATTGAATTTGTTATAAGAGCAAGTTCGCCTGTTAGGTCACGGGGTTCGGGTCGCTGGAGTAATAGGGCAATAAGTCAGTGACGTGTCATTCACTTCTTGATAGTTGCTTACATCCGTTGCGTCAGGGTCTGGGTCAAAATTTTATTTTTATTTAATTTTTATTAATCATTTAAAATAATGTAGAAGTATATACAGTCATCAAACATCACTCTGATAACGTGGAAGTATATACGATCAAGATTAAGAGCGTCATGTAGCAATTGGGTCAGGTTAAGAGGCTAGAAGTGCCCTAGGGATTGACTCAAGAGAGTTCTTGCCCAGACAAGAAAACACCATTGGAGTATTGATTTTTTACCTTTTTTTTTCCTTTTTGGGACTACATCTACATGACAACTAAGCAAAACACCCCCCAATGAACTTGCTCTAAAAGAGCCATTTTCAAAGCTCGAGCTCCCAACCTCTCTCTCCATTTAAAGGAAAAAGTAAAGCTCCGTCCACTGGGTCACAGGATCACCAAAGTATTAGATGTGTTTGTGTTTTAATATATCATAAGACGGTTAACATTTGTAGACTACAACATTGATGGATAATTAACTTATTTGTCACTAAGTATATACTTTTAGATAATAGTGCACAAAATAATTTCAATGAAAATAATAGAAGGTTAATTAATTTTATAGTTTTTTGTTGTTCATTGTAATGACTTAAAGAAATTTTAATTGCTTTTGAGATTTTATATTTTATGTAATTTTTTCTAAAATATATATCATTTTATTCTATCAAAAGATTATAATATTAAAAATGAAAAAGAAATACAAGTATCGTAAGATTATCTTCTATTACTAAACTATTTATTTATATTTATATTTATATATATTGTTATAATGTATTCAAACAATTCTTGTAAAATCATATCATGCTGCAAATTCTTATAAAATATAAAATTAAATAATATATATCTTCCAGTATAGAACAAAATAAATTGATATTCCCTAACCCACTACAGTGAGTGAAAAATTATACACTCCTAAATGGTAATTAAAAAATATAATCAACCTTCAAATTTGGTTAAAAGTAAACAAAGTTGACGTTAAATACGTAGAACCGTCATGTATCTAACTAAAAGTTTATGGCCCAGTGGTTGGGACTTAGTGTCATACATCTTTGGAGGTCGGTTGTTCGAGACTCAGTGATGGTTTTTTGTTTCATTCTCCATGATGGTTGTTTAATGATGGACGGAAATACCCTTGTAAAATAGGTCATGTCAGCAGATAATAAAGGGAGTTGACGGTTTTAAGTACTTATTTGTTAACAGAATCAAAGATGGGTATGAAAATGCAAAAAAAATGATGCTTGGGTATGAAATTGAAAGTGACCCCATAGTTAGGGGGTCATTTGTAATTAATCATTGTTATTTTAGAGGGAAAATAACATTTTTTAGCTCCAACAACTCTTTTAAATCATCTTGTATCCTATAGAAAATGGAAAAACAAGATGGAGAATTCATATATCTATAGAATTCTCAAAACTTGTATATTCATCATAAACTCTCTAAAATTTATTGCTCACCTACTATAATTCACTCTCTCTTATAAAAAAGATCAAGGTTAAAGGGATCTTTTGTGATGGAGTTGGGGTGGCATGAGACTGCAAGTTGAGTCTGATCAGGTTCTAGCTTTTCGCGAGGCTGTCATCAAGGTAAGTCGAGCAAATTCCGGTTGTTGGAGATTGTTGGAAGCTGAAGGTTGAGGCTGCTCGGAGTCGGCGGTGTGAGGTCTTTGATGATTTCAATAGTGGCTTGTCGGGATCGAGGATTGTGCAGAGGTCCCGTGTTGCACCAAGAGTTAGCGGTGGTGACGTCAAGTTGGTGGCTGCGATACGAGCTGCTTCTTATGGTTGGGGCTCACATGTTCCAATTTGGGTTGCTAGGCCTAAACTTAGAGTTGTTGGGTCTGCTGACATTTGGGACTCAAGTGGGCTGTTCTCTGGGCTAATTGCATGTGGTGATTCGGTAACTTTGCTGATTTTAATGCTTATAGTTTATTTGCGTCTCATATGGATTGCGAGATTCATTAGGGTTGACATATCTACCATAATTGCGTGCTTAGGGGCATTGTTATCTCTACTTATATGTAATTTCCACAATCCTGATGTGATGCAAGTAAACTTACATTTGTTGAGCTTTATGAATTTAAAGTTTAGTGCTAGCAATTGTACTAGTGTAGCACATAAATTTGTTTATGATCGTGACATTCATCATGAATGATCTACATCCGCTCCAGAGCCTGTTCTGGATGCCACGGATTACGATCATAGCTGTATTAGTTAATAAAAATATCTTCCGGCCTCCAGAAGGTTGTTTTCCTCAAGAAAAAAAAAAGATCAAGTTTTAACATAGATTTTGAGTTTGATATATAATATTTATATGGATTCATTGAATTATACAAGAAAGTATTTAATTTTATATTATAGAATAGAAGACCTGTTGGAGTCAGACTCATTTTATTTTATAAATTTTGTGTTTTTATCTTGTATAATAGAGAATTTTTACATGAGCGGGTGGGGATGCTCTAATAGTTTTTCTATTGGGACCTCCAAAAATGCTAACTAGACCTTCACTTATTTTCTAATATTGAATTACACTATCAACCTTATATGAAATAACTAATACAAACATAAACTTAAAAAACCCAAATTTTTCTTAAAATCTCTCTAATAAATTGAAAAATTAAAAATTAAATAAGCTTTCTTTCAGAATATGTCCTTCAAACAATATTCTAAGATCATATAATATACTTGAATAGGGTTTTTCTCTCTGCCTCTTCTCTTTAGCGATGGTGTCGATTATTTTCTTTAGTCATCGTTCGGTGGTGACCCGGACCTGGGTTGGTCGTCGACCACATCTTGATTTCGTTGTTTGCTACCGGACGAGGAGGTTTGCATTGGTGGTTTCGATTTTGGGGTCTGAGTTTTTGGTGATTACAGGGTGGTTCTGGTGACTTTCTGGTGGCATGGTGATTCTTGGGTAGCCTGCAATGGTCGGGTTTGATTGGCTGTCTTAGTGCTCTGTTGCGGAGGTCGAGAGGGTTTAGATTGGATCTTACCAAGGTTTGTGGTGTTGCGGGTAGAATTCGTCGGCAGTGACTTCGGTGTTCGTCGATTCTGGTCTTGAGGTGGTTGGGGCGGTGTTTTTGACTGGGATTTGCGGCTGTGGGGGCTTTGTTTTATGGTATAGGGATGGTGGGTGGTTATGGCAAGTTGCAGGTCGATGTTATGAGCGACAGTGGGCTGGTTGTGGCTGGAAGTGATCCTATTGGGCCAAGAATTTTGGTCTTTTGATTGGGCTATCGTGTATGGGTTCTTTTGGGCTAAGGCTTGTTCTGTTAGCCAAGTTTATATTTTAGTTTATCTAATTCAATTATGTCCTTTAGTTTTAGGACTCTAGTTAGGTACTTTGTGTACTGTGGGCTTATTTGCGTCTTTCTTAGTTGGCATAATTCATTGGTTTTTGACATACCTACCACAATCGAATGCCTATGGGTATGTCAATGCTTGTTTTCATGTTTTACAACTTCTTTTTAAGACACAAGTAAGCTCGACGAATGTTGGAGTTAGTGTATGTAAATATATGTCTAAAAAAAATCATATTATATAGTACGAAACATGGAGGAATTGAACCAGGTAATATAAATCTTTCAAAGGCACTCGAGGCATCAGTTATTAGTCCTAATCAAATGGATAACCTTAATTTAACACTATTGATGATGATTAATTATACATCCCATGATAGATGATATATATTTTTTGAAATAAATGATGATAGATGATAAAGTCGTGAGATTAGTCAAACTGCGGTAAGCGTGACATGTGAACCCCCAGTATAACCGATATTGTCCTAACTTGAATCATTTTTAAGGTGTTGAGTTTTATCCAAAATGTCTCGGTTAATATTGGGTATAGTCTATTTACTTATAAGTCATCTTTTATTTGTCACTTTTCAAATGTGGGATATTTCCTCTTCAACACGCCTCCTCACGTGTGAGCTTAAGTAGGCTTGCACGTGCAACAGTTGATCCTCTCTGTCAAAATGAGAACGGATCGTCAAATACTCTCGGATGGAACGAGAACGAGTCGATAGATCCGGCATTAGCAACCTCTCTTGAAGCTGAAGCAGACACATGATAGGTAGGGCAGACAGAAGGTGGACAAGGAATCTTAGCTCTAATACCAAATCAAACAGAACACAAGTGTTGAAGAATTTTTCTGATGTATTGATCAATTCCAAATTGGGTATATATACAAGCATACTTACAATTCTAGACGGAAACCTAATCAATTACATAACCCTACTTAATTACAGACTATACACCTCCTAAATATACAAAGAGTGTGACTTACTCTAACACTCCTCTTCAAGTTAGAGCATACGAGTCTCGAATGCCCAACTTGTCAAGTGAGTCATTGAAGGTCCTGGACGAAACAACTTTAGTAAGGATGTCAGCTAATTGCTCATCTGAATGAACAAATGGAAATGAGATAATACGAGCATTTAACTTCTCCTTGATGAAGTGTCTATCAATCTCTACACGCTTCGTCTGATCATGTTGAACAAGGTTATGGGTAATTTCAACTGCAGCAGTGTTGTCACAATAAAGAGGCATTAATTATTTATGCTTGAAACCCAAATCCCTTAGCAAATACTTCAGCGACAATAACTCACAAACTTATTGAGCCATACCTCTATACTTAGCTTATGCACTAGAATGAACCACTACATTCTGCTTCTTGCTCCTTCAAGTAACTAGATTTCCACCAACAAACATGAAGTAGCCGGAAGTAGAACGTTTGTCAGTGATGTTCCCTACTCAATCTACATTAGTGGAACAACTAGTCTCTAAATCTTCATGCTTGCGAAACACAAGGCCTTTACGAGGAGAAAACTTCAGGTACTCTAAAATCCTTATCACAACATTCATATGATCTTCACTAGGATTATGCATATACTGACTCACCACAGTAACAACATAAGCAAGATCAGGTCAAGTGTATGACAAGTAAATTAATCTTCCAACTAACCTATGGTACTTGGACTTGTCTATCTAAATTTGATCAGGATACTCTGTGCAATCCAATGATTCTGTTCAATGGGCGTATCAACTGGTTTACAGTCAAGCATACCAGTTTCTGCCAACAAATCTAGAACATACTTCTTTTGACTCAACATAATACAATTTTTATCTCGGGCTACCTCAATTCCCAATAAATACTTCAACTTCCCAAAATCCTTCATCTCAAATTCAGAATATAATTGAACTTGTAACCTCTTGATTTCATCAAAGTCATCACCTATCACAACCATGTCATCCACATAAATGATCAAACCAGTTAGCTTAACCTATCGATGCTTTAGGAATAAGATGTGATCAGAATTGCTCTATTTATACCCAATCTTCTTCATTAGCTATGAACCTTCCAAACTAAGTTCTTAGAGATTGTTTCAATCCATACAAAGACTTATTCAATTTGTGCACTACCTTTTCACCTGTAGAAGTACTATCCTGGAGGAAGATCCATGTAAATTTTTTCACTCACCTCCATGAAGAAAGACATTATTCACATCAAACTATTGCAATGGCTAATCCAGATCAGCTGCCAAAGACATCAGGACTCAAATAGTATTAATCTTTGTCATTGATGTAAACATCTCATCATAATACACTCCATATTTATTAGTGTATCATTTTGCAACCAACCTCGCATTATACCTGTCAACTGAGCCATCTACATTATGCTTCATAGTATAAACTCATCTACACTCAACAGTTTTCTTTCCAGGTGGTAATGGTACCAAGTCCCAAGTATCATTCTTGTTAAGAGCATCCATCTCAACCGCTATTGTCTTGGCCTACTTCTCCTCCCTGATTACATCCTGCACTTTACTAGGAAGAGATACAGCAGATAACTGATTCACAAAGACTACATAGAGTTTAGACAATCTATGGTTGACACATATTTAGCTACATGATACTCGACTTTAGTTCACAAGAGAGGTTCATATTTTTTTGAATGTTGACCATGGATTGACCTAGCAGTCAAGACTCTTCCAGGGACATTAGAACTAGACAAAGGAACACTACTACATACATCAAGTGATGACATGCCAGGAAAAATCGTTGATTGAGCAGGAGAGACTGAACTTGCATGTACATCTTCAACAACTGGTGGTTGATTACTGACTAGTTCTCCTCTTTTCAACGTGTCAGACACTTGTTCAACATGTTGAAGACTTTCAGGACTCAAAACAGACCCATCAACTTGGGTATTTTCAACGGTTCGAGCCACATCTTTGACCCGTCGAGACACTACTTCGAGATGACCTAGGGTGCTACCGTTGACGGGTCGAAACTCCTCATTGACGGGTCGAAGGTCAGCTACGGGTTGGTTCTGGACACCATTTTCAACGGGTCGAGGTCCATTCTTGACGGGTCAAAAATCACTTCCGGTTGGGACACTTTCAACTGTAATATTGACTTCCGGTTCTCCAAATTGGTCCTCATAAAACATATTTTTCTTTTCCTCACTAAGAGTTGTGGAATGATATAAATGACACAAGTCTTCACTAAATGTGACATCCATAGTGATATAGAACTTCTGAGATGAAGGATGGTAGCACTTGTATGTTTTCTGGTGAGTACCATAGCCAACAAATACACACTTAAGAGCACAAGCCTCCAACTTAGATCTCTAATTCTTATGGAGATGAACATATGTCATACAACCAAAGACGCGAGTGAGAAGTTTGTTGAGAGACGAGATGACAACATGACGAGACAGTACCTGAAATGGAATCTGATTCTAAATAGTTGTTTATGGTAAGCGATTAATGAGATGAGAGTCATACAATACAAATTCTTCCCAAAGATATTTTATTATGTTGGCACTGAGTAAGAGAGCTTTTCCCATATCTAGAAAATAACGATTCTTTCTCTCAAAAACTTCATTCTGCTCCGGTGTCTGCGGACAAGTAGTCTGGTGAACAATTATATACTTCTGAAAATAATCTTGGAAAGAATGATTGAGAAACTTCCATCCATTGTCTAACCAAAATACTTTCACACAATCATCATACTGTGTTTGAATCAGATTATGAAACGCAATAAAGGTAGAAAACACAACATCCTTCTTTTTTAGCAATACAATCCATGTCAGTCTTGTAAAATCATCGATGAACATAACAAAATATCTCATTCCTGTCAGGGTTGGATTCTTCGATGGCCCCAAAACATCATAATGAATCAACTCAAATGGTGCTGAATTAGAATGAGAACTAGAAGAGTACATGGACTTATGATTTTTAGTGAACACACAGGTTTTACAATGAAGACTAGATTCTTTTATTCCGAGAAATAAGGATGGCATATACTTCTTCATAACACCAAATGACGGATGACCCAACTGGCGATGCCATAACTAAATTTCTTTAACTCTATCAGAATTCAATATCAAAGCAATATGTCTCGATGGCGCTTGTGTCTCCCCGCTATATATGCAATCTAAGTGAAACACAAGAGATGGAGTAACTTGGATTGACCTAATACCTAACACTGAGAATGACACACCATTTGCATTAGACACTTCAGGTACGAGAGAAGGTAACTGACTCAAAAATAAGGACTTATCAAAGGTCATATGATCAGACGTACCAGAATTAATTATCCATGTATCACCACCAGTAAAGTCAGAAACTTTCAAAGCAATACCAATTTTACCTAATTGAGAAACATTACCCTTCATGTGGTCTTGACTCTCCATGCCATAGAAAACAGATTCCTCAAACAACGAAATATCCAAAGCCATGACAAATTATTCACGAGTGAACAAGACAAGCAACAAACAGATCAAAAAATTGACGGGTCTTTTTATCAGGACATGGATTTCAGGACAAGACGATCTTGATCAAGGAACAAGAGCAGATCTTTAAACAAATTCAAGTAATTGATTAGATCACCAAGAAAAACAGTCAGACATAACAGATTTTGATGGGTCAAAGAATCTTTTTCGTCGAACAGGTCAGGACATGATGATTTCGTCAAGAAACGAGAACAGATTTGTAGCAGAAATAGGTCAGATCAGGTCAGATCTTCAAGATTTCCAAGATCAAAATCTATACTCTGATGCCAAGTCAAACTGCTGCAAGCATGGTATGTGAACCCCCAATATAACTGATATTGTCCTAATTTGAACCACTTTTAAAGTGTTGAGTTTATCCAAAAGGCCTCGGTTAATACTGGGTGTAGTCCATTCACTTATAAGTCATCTTTTATTTGTCACTTTTCAGATGTGGGATCTTTCCTCTCCAACAAGATTTGGGACTCCAACATGCATATGTTGATATGCACATGTTCAAGGAATATGAGAATAGCTTAGAGAGAAGGGAGGATGAAACGTCTACTTTAAATTACGAATGAAAGACATCTTGAAGCAATTTAAGACCGTTTGTATTGATCAATATCGATAAAAAATTTAGATTAGTTTTACCGAACTTTTTTTAATCCGATAAAAAAATGGGAGGTAGAGTGAGAAATAAGAGGTGTAGTGAGTAGTTGAAGGTTTACATATATATTACAAGGATAAAATAGAAATTTAATGGGAGGTGTAGTGAGCAATTTTATGTAATCAAAATAAAAGTGGAGGTATGGAGAGTATGGAGGTATAGTGAGCAAATTTGAAGGTCCAAATAGAAATTCTCATTCTTAATTCCAAAACTTTACTCCAACCAAAACTAATACTAGTTCCGTTCTTCCGCATTTTTTTCACAATCACAAGAATGTAATAATTTTTATTAATTTTCAATATAACTTGCATCATAAACGAGGATATTCCATATAATGTCATGAGTTTGAGCTAACTAACAATGACTAGTCATAAACTCATAATATCATCTATAATAAAATAAATGGCTGAAATAGTTACTCAAATATGATAAGTTATACACTTTGATCATTTAAGTATGTCATATATGAATTTGTGAGCTAAACTTTAATGATCGAAATGAAATCACAAGGTAAAATTCGGTGAAGTGATATATGTCATTCTTGAATGACCAAAAACGTATAACGTGTCATATTTGAGCGAGTATTTCAACCATTTTCTCTATATCATGAGAAGCTTGAGCCATCCAACAATGATTATTTCTAATATCATAACTAAACGAGTCGTATGAGCTACCAGTGGCAGATCCAAAAAAAAAAATTAGGTAGGGCAAGACTAAATAAAAATAAAAAATTACAATAAAAAAATGTTAGCAAAACATTGATAACTTCATTTGAAAAACAACGTGAAAATGCAAGTAAACATATCAATAAAAATTCTACATAAACATGAAAAATCGAGTAAACAAATTTTATGAATTTGTGTTATTAGTCGTCAAATTTTGAATTGACAAATAACTTGCTAATGCTAATCTAAAAAGAAAAAAGAGAACTATAATTGTAATTTTAATTCAAATGAAGACATAGGTCAATACATTAATTGCCTAATTAATAAATATAGGACATACACTACCAGAAAGATCACTATAGCTGACGACAATAAGTTGTCGGCCTGTTAACAAAAGTCGTCGACTATAACATCATCAGAAAAAGACCGTCGGTGATATTATAGCCGACGACAATATAAGGTAGTCATCAGCTATAGGTCAACCTATAGCCGACGACGCACACGTCGTTGGGAATAGTTTAGACTATTCCCGATGATAAAGTTGTCGGTGAAACCCACCCCCGTGGTCAAAATGTTGACTGATCTAGACTATAGCCAACAACATGTTCGATGAATATCGCCGACTATGGTGGAAGAACATCGTCAGTTATAATTTGAATGTCGTCGGCTATAGTCTTCCGAAATGTCAGTTTCTGGTAAACTATAGCACACGACATAAGTTCATGTCGTCGGCTAT
The DNA here is from genome assembly GCA_946800695.1 of Geum urbanum. Classification (NCBI taxonomy): domain Eukaryota; kingdom Viridiplantae; phylum Streptophyta; class Magnoliopsida; order Rosales; family Rosaceae; genus Geum; species Geum urbanum. The sequence goes on along the minus strand of OX327007.1, from coordinate 39,515,187 downwards.
AGTTGGTGAATTTAAAAAAAAAACTGCAGATTCTGAATTTTGTACCCAGAACCTGCAATTGGAAAATACAACACATTTTGTCCAACAACGTACACATCCATATAAATAAAAACACACCTATACTAACAGAATATATATTGTTGATGTAATCACTGCCTTGGTTTTGTTGCGGCTGTGGTTGCGGTTGTGGAGCACTAAAAATGTTCGGAGGTGGGGTGGGATCTAAATTCCAGCAGCCTGAAACTGTGTAAAACATTGCTCCATATATGCCTCCATAGATGTCTGCTGCTCGACTAATCTCTGCTGCTCGTTTAATCTCGCATTCTGTAATGCAATCGCCTGCTGCATCTCCTCCATCTGTCTTCATTGCTCCTCAATCTCCCTTATCTGCCTCTGAAGCTGTTCTTGTAACTCAGAGTTCCCGGAACTTCCGAATCCGCGGGAGAATTTGGGAGTCGTCTTCAACACCCCTTGACCCCTCTTGCTCAGACCCCTGCAGTAGAAGGTGTTCTTTCTTGGAGGGATCGCGGTTGCCATGATCCTCGCTGCTACAGTCTGATTAGATGGATCAATCTGAGAGACGAACTGGGAGAGCTCCTCATCCTGGGAGTCAAGATATAACTCTCTCTCTACCCGAGTCAACACATTTGGCATCACCTTCTGCACTCTCGCCTAACTGACACGGAAATATGAATAACGTAGTATTAAACATACAAAAAATTCAGAGAAAAAACATATATTAGCAAATATGTTAATTAATTTATGAGGGCTCAATACTTACAGCATCTTCGGGGCACTACGGATACGCGTGCTGCGTAGTATACACCAACGCGGAGACTTCTGGGTGTTTGGCAGCTTCCTCCATCCAATCCGAATATGATCTAGAACCGGCATGATGGTTCTTGGTGTTCATTAACCGGTTCCTGAAGTTTGTTTCCGAAATTACCTTGTTGGATAAACATACATCAAAAAATTATTAGATAACTATTTTCATATAATACGATACAACACAAATATACTCAGGTTGCATGCCTGTATCGGGGGTTCTTGAAGTGGGCTATAAGCCATTGCCACTCGTACTCCTTAAACTGGAACTCGCTAGGGGTACCATCTCTGTTGTCGCCGTGCTTGGTCCAGTGCTTTTGGAGCTCGATCTTCCACTCCTGTACCTATATTAATGCAACGCAAATGTTAGAAATTAACAACACTTGATCAACAAAATCTAACTCGATATAACTCGAATCATGTCACCTGCCCCTTGCACCTCATCTGCCCACGTGAGTTTGAACTCGTTTTCCACGTGAAACCACCTCTGCAATGTAAATATAAATGTTAAAAATTATATATTTCTTCGAACTTGATTAATAAGTGGAAAAAATACATAATGAATATACAATATAACTCACCGACAATGCATTATTCACTTCCATCTTCACGTAGTACGGCATGGAATTCCAATCTGGCCACAACATTAGGACTCTATCCCGTATGATGCTTCCTACCATGTCGGCGTACTTTCACGTAATCGTTCCCTCGATCACCTCACCTCCCTTCCTGATCTTAATGACCAGTTTTCCATTCTTGGTCACTTCATCAAGAAGCTTTCCGACAACAGTGCCTCTGGTCTTTCTTTCTTTGAGTCCAACAATGATTTCGCCTAAGACATGGATAAAAATACGAAAACATAAGCACCCAATTTAATTGATATATTAATAATTTTTGAAATTAAATAATCAAGGTTGTTAACTAATATTTACCTGATTCGTCTGTCTGTTGTCCCTTAATCCTCACACTCCAGAGAGGTGTCTCGAACGGTACATACACGTACGCTTGGTTCACCGTAAGAAAATGTTGTTGTCTTAGAATAAGTCTCCCCATGTCATCAACGACAGGTATGGTAGGTATCTCGTCGTGCAAGAAAAGGGTAGACGATATACATAATCGTACCCTGGCCGTGGAGGAACTACTTAAAGCACATGCCTCAGATGATCGAAGGGCCTGAGCCGTAGTGGGAGTAGGCTCCGGCGGGGGAATGTGCCTCATATAGACCGATTATTGAGATGTGTCACCCATTGAGGGCGTGCGGTTGTCCTCATAGAGCCTTCTCGCCTTGAAGGGTTGGTGGGCCACTAATTTCGGCTGCGGCGTCGCCCCATGACCAAGTAGTTGAATGTGGCGAGAGGTGGCAGGGCCGCTATAAGTGTTGCCGATAGTGGCAGACCCGGAATGACTAGCACTAGTCCTATTTCCACATTTGGATCTCGACTCGGATCCAGACGAATTTTTTTTCCCAAACAAATTTTTCATGGTTCCTAATCAAATTCACATAACATAATCAACGCGGTCATTTAATCCAATTTTTCGTCACTATTCAATTAGCAAAACTCAATTCAATTCATCAAAAACTAAATATTATAACCAAAACAATAACCTATCAAATTAACAAAATTCTCAAATCATAATCAACACGTACGGTCATTTAATCATAATCTAACATGGTCATTGCATCCCTAGTATAATCCATACATAACCAAAAACTATCCTAACATAATCCTAGCATCCAAAATAGTTTCGTAATCATCAACAACACAACATCATCTAATTCAAAAACGTGAAATCAACCAACCACATTCACATTCACATTCATAACCAGCCAACATTAGCACAACAACAACAGATGCAAAACAGCTTCTTTACCATCTAATTCTAATAGCTTCATCATTTAATTAAAAACATGCTTCTTCATCATCTAATTCAATAACAAAACATCTAATTCACATTCACATTCACATCTAACAAATTAAACCTAATGGCATTCACATTCACAACCAATGTAGCCCTAATATGCTAAGAAACCAAACCCTTATTTAAATAAATAAATAAAAAACCTAATTTGAAATTCGAAGGAGAGAGAGAGAGAGAGAGAGAAAGAGAGAGAGGGAGGAAGAGGGCTCTGGGCGACGGCGGTGCTCCCGGCAGTGAGAGAGACAAAGACACAGAGAGAGAGAGAGAGAACCTGTTGGTTTGGGGTGTTTTAGAGAGAGAGAGAGAGAGAGAGAGAGAGAGAGAGAGAGGTTGGTCGGTGGGTTGGGCTGTAGGCGGCGGCGGTGACGGCGAAGAGGTTGAGGCGTGCGATGAAAGGACCCAACCCCGATTTAGTTTCCTAAACCGGAATCAAACCCCTTCTGAAAACACAAACTTTCAAAAACCATAGAAATTTCGGCAGAGTTTCACTATATCGCGGAATTACCATTAACCTGCACCCGAAACCACACTTCATCCTATGCCACAAAGCCAAACCGTGGGCACCAATCTCATCCGAATTTCTCAAAACTATATCATAATGTAAAGTAATAAATAAAACTATGACTTTACAGAATTCCGGGAAAAAACATATGAAAATATAAACATCAGAGTATTCAGAGCGACCTCCAGTATATACATATATACACAACAGTAGGCCAAATAAGAAACCTACTGAAAAAGGAAAAATGGCTCAAATATTATGCCTCCAACCTCGACGTGCGACACCTGAATCCAAACTACAATCTGGGCATAGAAAACGAAGAGCTCAGGGAAAGACATATAAACTATTAGAGTGAGTGGACGAAAATAAATGTCTTTCGCGAATAATATATATGATAAAAACATATGCGAGTCTAAATGCATGAAAATAATATGGTACACGAGGAAGACTCTAATTCCTCACGCGTACAGAGCATGCATCGAAAATCTCGCGGGGTCACTCATGAGCACATCCGCGTTAGTACAATCTGAATCATGGGATCCCAGACCTACACGTGATTCAAGCCAAAAAGGCCTCAGGTCAAAGGTCTGCCCCCCTCGGTAAAGGCCTCGGGTCAGGGGTCACAGCCTCCCCTGGTGAACATCCTCGGGGATCAGCCGGGATGCAAGTGTATCGATACAACCACATATACTAAAACTGTACTCTGTGTAAACCAAATCATAAATAGTTTCATGCAAATGTAGTGAGCATAATGTAAATGCATATTTGTAATATATAATTATGAAAGTATATTCGTCGATGCATATTCGTAAATGCATAATCGTAAAATACATGCTCATATAAATCATAATCTCATATGCATGCACATGCTCGTAAAACGTAATATAAAGACTCGCAACCAATCAGTGAAAAGAAATGTCTACTCACAGACTAGCACGAAGCAAAACACGTTAATCCTGCGATCCGGCGGAAAATCCCTCGCCAAACAAACGATCACGATCTCCTGAATAATCATAAATACCACTGTTCAAAATCACAATTCAAAACCCTGAACTACATCTTGAGAACCAACCATTCCCGGAAACATATAACTCAATATCGACGAAATCGTAAAAAATCTAATAAACACACTATAAAAACTTGCCACAAATTTGGATGCTCAATTCAAAATATAAACCTCACCACTATGATCGGTGCGCGATTCCGAGTAAAACGACATAAAACTCGTCGAAAATCACCTCGGCCGGAAAATCGCCGCGCACGGCGGCGCGCCGGGCCGCCGCCGCTGCCACCGCTGCCGGGAAATTCTATCGGCCCAGAAAATTTCAACCTACACATGGATTTGAAGATCTCAACATTTCCAACAACTTTCTAGTTCAAAGTTAAGCCTAATTTTGACCGTAAAAGGTCCAAATCTCATCTTGAAGTTGAAAACCCTCGCCGGAATTCATTAACTCCGATCTCCTCCGTCCGGCCATGGCAAGGTGCAAGACCATTTCTAAAAGCTTTCTCTCCCCAAGGGCTAAAAAACCCCTAAAAATTCAACCCCCAACTCGGCCGCCTCCGCCGCCACCATCGCCGCCGAACCTCGCCGGAATACCACAGAAATTTCCAAACTTTGACAAGCCATAACTTCTTCATCCGGCAACCAAATTGAGTGAATGACCTATCAAAAGAACGAGGAGCTCAAGCCCGACAACTTTCATGAAATAACCACAGCCAAAAGACGCTGTAAAGGCACATCGAAGGCAAACAAAACTCAGCCTGAAATGGGTCAGTTTTGACCCACGGGTCAACATGGTCAACAGGCAAGATTTTCATTTTGGGAAACTTTCCAAAATCATCACGTATTTCTTTCCGTATATATACCGTACACGTATCGTCCAAATCGTATCGAAACCAAACTGATAAACACGACTAAATCCAATGGTCGAAAATATTCATAACTTATTCATCGTAACTCGAAATAATCTTCCAAAAATTCTCACGAGGTCGAAATTAAATTCTCTAGAACTTTCGTGAATGATATAAAATCAAATTCTTGCCCAATAATTTAGTCGTTAACAAGCCCGCCATATCAACCAATTACGACAAAATCGCGACTAATCACGAAACTCGCAAATCAAGCCGATAAACATACCATTTCTGGTTCGGGTTGTCACATGTGACAGTGAACGACATCCATCGGCCGGAGAAATCATGATTTAGGGTTTTTTTGGGCGTTTTGGTTCGGTGGGTGGCGCGGGCTGGGAATTATATCTGAAAACTCATCGGCTATAATAAACTCGACGACATTCATGGTAATTATCGTCGGCTATAGTATAGCCGACGACTTTACTTATATTGTCGGCTATAGTTTGTATAACAGACGACATCAGTCTATGTCGTCGGCTATAATGTTAATTTTTTTTTTTACAAAATAGGCTCATGTCGAAACACATTTACCACAAATACTTGTTTAACTAACTAAAGAACATAGTTAGAATCATCGCTATATTTAGATGTATGAAAATACTTTAAAAAATTTGTTTCATGACCAACAAATATACACGTTTAACACAAATACGTTTTTAAACTAAGGCTCATAATCAGAATCATCGCTTGAGTCTGACTCTGTGTCCGAGTTAATTTCTGCTAAGATGTGCCGCTCTTCGTCAACTTCATTTGGATTAACATCAAGAATTTTTCTCTCGAGTAATTAGAACCACTCTACCCTGGATCACATTATTAAGGCGAATTGTAGAGGATTCAGGAATACCAATTACGTTCGGCTCTTGGTATGCAGTAACTTCTTCATTATCTGTGGTCTCACCAAATGTAGCAGCATTGTATATATTTCTATGAACAACATGGTTAACTACTTTTCACGCGCCTTTGTGCACAAGATTATCAAGATAAAATACTTATTTTACCGTTGTGGAAAAAACAAAAAGGTCATCATCATACCAGCTTATAGCATTATTCACCGAAAATATTTCGTACTGATCGGTCATTGTGTTCTCCGAGCTAGTATCAAATCATCTACACTTAAATAAGTGCACTTTCATGACTTCCCCATAAATTAGTGCAATCGCTGAATGGAGAACACCGTAATAGTGAACACCATTCTGCCCACCATGCACCATTACCCCAGAATTTTGTGTTCTCAGTCTGTCGTCCCTATGTTGACATATAAATTTTACGTCATTGACCTTACACATCGGGTAAACATTTGAAGTTACCGGTTTCATCGCCAAGAACCTCAATGCGTGTGACCGTTGTGGGTAACCATCATTTTGTACAAGGTTCATCTGGAAAAAACCATTCACTTTAAATATGAACTTTGATATTAATTTATATATATATATAAGTAAATATATATACACACACACACACTTACCCATTTGCCAAAATAGTTTACAAACGTCTTGTTGTGGTACTCAACATTACTGGCAATAGAAGGGTGGTGAAGATGGATGTCTTTCCAGTACTGAACTTTTGGACAGTTAATCAGTACCCACCAGTGGGCAATAGCTAACTTATATGGTTCCAACTTGTACAAGTTTGGCAACTTTCCATATACTTCAACATCATTGGAGATGATAGAAAGGTTGAACTCAGGTTCATCTACCAGTATATGTTGTGGAGGGTCCTCGAGCTCTCTCAAATACAACTTGGTGTACGTTACGCACTCGTGCGCAAGATATACTTCAGCGATACACTCTTTGGGTGAGGATTTATTCTTCACATAGTCTTTGTAGTCTCCCAATTGTCTATTAAGTTGCAAAGTGCACGTTATGATTATTGAAAAATAAGTATTAATTTATATATAAAAACATAGCCAAATTCAAAAGTTGAATTATATATACCTTTCTATGGGATACATTCAAGTGTAGTGTACCGGAGCGGTAAGCAATAATTGTTTGGAAAGATGGATCATCAAGTGAGGCATGATGTCTAAAAAAAATTGGGGAAAATATCCTCTCAAATTTGCACAAGATAGAAATGATGTCCTGTAGCATTTCCCACAAGTCTGATTTTTTCACTTCTCTGGTACATAACTTCTGAAGGAATCTTAACAACGCCACTAACGGCTCCACCACCTCTTTGGGCAGGTACCCTCGAATGAAAACAGGGAAGAGGCGTTGAAGCAGTACATGACAGTCATGACTCTTTAATTCATACATCTTATTGTCCCGAAAGTTAACACACCGGCCTATATTTCTTGCATAGCCATAAAGATACCTGACATTACCCATCCAACCAAAAATTTCATTCTTCTGGTCATGCTTGACGGTGTAAGGCGCTTGAGACAATTTTTTCTTCCCTTCTCTCAACCACAAATTTTTTCGCAGTCCCATTCTTTTCAGATCAATGCATGCCTTAGAGCCGTCTTTAGTTTTCCCCTCCCAATTCAGAACTGTGCCCACCACACTTTCGCACATATTCTTCTCTATGTGCATGATCGACAACTTGGGCCAGTACGAGAGTTCCCAGAATATGCTTTTGTGTGTCCAGAATTTATACCTGTCGGGTTTGTCATGTATTGATGCAACTATGTCAGAATGATTGCTCAGCTGCCCAAAATTGTATTCATTCAGCACTTCCAAAATTTCATCCCCCGTTCATCTCCTGGGTTGCACACATATTTCTAAAGTCCCATCAAATGCCTCATTATCCTCCCGAAATGGGTTATTATGTGGAAGCCAACAATGGTGACGCATCTGGACAATCTTCCTGCAATGAGGTCTACAGCACTCGACAATCATACACTCTAAACAAGCCTGGTATCCCCTTGTAACATTGTCTGACAACATCCCGCGGGGAGGAAAATCACTGATGGTGCAAACAAGCATGACACGCATCTTGAACATTTCGTTTTTGTACTTGTCATAAGTAGCATGACCAAATTCAGTCAGGTACTTAAGCTCCTCAATCAAGGGTCTTAAATACACATCGAGACACTTTCCTGGATAACCCGGCCCTAGAATTAACAGAGTGAGCATATTGTATTCCTTCTTTATGCACATCCATGGAGGAAGGTTGTACGGTACGAAAATAATTGGCCATATACTGTATTGAAGACTCATGTTGCCAAAAGGGTTGAATCCGTCAGATGAGAGCCTGAGCCAAACATTTCGAACCTCTAATGCAAAATGAGAAAACTCCCTGACCATGTACTTCCAAGCTTCTCCGTCAGCAGGGTGTATAAGGGTATCATCGTCAGTTAAATTTCTCTCGGCCCACCATCTCATAGCTTCAGCTATGTGTGCACACATGAACAACCGTTCCAGCCTATCAACCAGCGGAAAATACCGAAGTATCTTCACAACTTTATTATTCCTTGTAGGAGTCAACTTATACCTATTTATACTGCATACCAAACATGCATCAAGGTATTCAAGATCATTCCCGTAAGCATATTTACCCCAGAAGAGAACGCAATCATATCTACATGCATGGATTTTGATGTAGGAAAGCCCAAGATCTTTCAAAATATGTTGCACTTTACGATGAGTGGTAGGAAAGCGATAACCGGAGGGGGGGGGCAACATCGAAGCAGTCCATTTCAGCCAATCATCAACAGCCTTGACACTCATTTTGTTCTCCACTTTGAGTTTCATTACTCCCATGACACTTTCAAGAACAGTCTTATTACACCAGTTGTATAACGAGGTCTGTTGCATGGCAATCATGTTGTTGTGCTTGTCCATACTGGTAGTGTTGACAGCTCTAGGTAATTGTTGGACCGACTCAATATGAGGGAATCCCCCAACGGCGGGAGGGATATCTGGTGCTTGAAAAAATACACCACTCTCATAAGGAAACACATCGTTAATCAACCTCGTTGTTGGATCATTGGATGTACTGGTCATCTCAGAAAATTGCCCATGATTATGTTGATCCGTTGATGATGTTTTACCGTGATAAATCCAACATGTGTACTTATCCCAAAACCTATTTTTCTTCAGGTGCTTTAATACTTTATCAATGGGAAAACGAAATCGCTCGCTGCGACACTGACATTGCATACGCGGGCAATAATGAATTGGCATCCCTCCTAAATTAGCCTTCACATATTCCACAAATCTCGTAATTCCACGGTAATATCTTACATCCCATCTTTGAAGGCACATCAAACTCTTATCCATCCTGAAAATTTCAACAGTATATAAATATATATATATACATGCACTAATTAATTAAAAATTCATCATTATATCTATATATATGGATCTTTAAATTAACTACAAATTACATAATTTAATTATTCTACTCCCTAATTACAAATTTACACATATATACATGTACATATCAACAATTAACATATATATACATATCAAAAATCAACAATCAACAATTAAAAATTTACATATATACACATCAACAATTAATCAAATATATATATATATTAAATTAACACATACATATCAACAATTTTACATATAATTATATATATACATATTTTCATCGAATTCAACTCAACTCAACTCAAAATCAACAATCAATTACTCAAAATCAACAATTATATATCAACTCTAAATTAACACACACACACATATATATACGTACCTATATATAGCTTCACCAACCTATTTTGGACAGCTTCTGACAACACCCAACGATTTCAGAGCGTTTTGATTTTTTCTCACCGAATTTTTTTTGAATGATTGAGCTGTCGCGAATCAGATCTGATATAAGAACTATAGCCAATGACATTAATGAGTCGTTGGCTATAGTTGAAAATTGTCGTCGGTGTTTGTCAAAAACTATAGCCAATGACGGTCCCGTAACAAACACCGACGACGTTTTCTCGATCGTCGGCTATAGTACTATGCTCGACGACCGGAAACTATGCCCGACAAACTGTTTTTGTCGTCGGGTATACTAGACTATCTCGACGACATCAAAAGTCGTCGGCCTATTTTTCCTCATTTCGTCGGCTATAGTACTTATTCTAGTAGTGATAGTCCAAAATTGTAATTTGCAAAAAGTATAGTGAGTAGACACAAGTGAGCAGGGAGACCTAAGCACAAGAAGCTACACACGCGGACGTTTTCAGAAGAGGAGGGATAACTCCAGAAAGATAGCAACCAAACTATAGACCAAAACGATGTCATTGGACTTGAGCTACAAAAATTCTTTTCAATCAAAATGACATCGCTATGCCTTCTACTGTATTCATCTTCTTCCAGCCATTTTTGCCTACAATTTTTGCAATAGCCATGTTTGCCTTACATTCTGCCTTTTTTTGCCCAAAATAACCATACCTAGCCTTTATTAAGAAAACCAAACTCAAAAATTTAGATTTGCCAGTGTAGCTACTATATCACCTCCGTGCAATTTATGAGCAATATTTAAATAGTTTTTGGAACCAAGTATACTTTTAACATCTAATCGATCATTTATAGAAGCTTGAATTGCTTTAACTGCTTGTACGTAATTGTTGATGATGCATATCAGAACGAGAAAAAGATTAGTTGCAAAGCAAAGATTAAAATATTGGTGTATCTATTATTTTTATTTTTTAAATATCAAAAATATGTATTTCTTTTTATTTTTTTAAATGGTGCTAGTAAGTCTTTTCTAAAATATTGAATATAAAGTTTAAATAGATACTATCACCACCTTCATCTACAATTCTAGATCTATAGAAGAAAAAAACTCTCGGTGAAATGATGCACGTTGGACAACTAAAGTACACTACTCATACTGTTTTTCCTATAAGGAGATGGTAAAGAAGAATTCAACTGAATGACTGATCATGTACTTATATAGTTATGTTGAATCATGTTTTGGTGGTCAATGAGTTATGTGGTCAGTTGTGATCAACTGCCGTTAGATCTGCATCCAATGGTAAGTAATTAAAAAATAGTTAGAAAATAATTTAATATCATTTGTTGGATGCAGATGTAACGGTAATTGACTACGACTGATCACAAACTCAGTAATTGACTACGATTGATCACAAACTCATTGATCACCAGAACATGACTGATGTTATATATCTACATTTATTATATCCATAAGCAATTTAATCATATATGCCTGAACTGATAGAATCTAGATTGTTTTTATTCAGTCATACATATTAGGGTCAATTTGATGATAAATTTAAGTCGATGAGTTCATCTATTATTAGGCATGTATCAATCATCATTCGAATATTCTTTGAGAGGAATACTCATTTACTTATTCTTTGGATAACCATCGAAATTCGTCAAATTTTACAAAAATATCGTCAAAATATTGGAGATGTATATGAAATATTCTAAATATTAGGGATCCTTGATGATTGAAAGAAATATTGCATTTACGGGAGAAAATAAGAAACATATCAAAGAATATATTGAATATATAGCAAAAAAAATTAATTTGAGAGATTTCATAAACCACTCTTCCAACATTTGCTTCTTTTTTTTTTGAAGGATCCAACATTTACTTATTGAATAATTAAATGATGTGAATGCTTCACCAAAACAGTTCACTAGCCTATTTTGAAATTCAAAATTAATTGTTTAATTCTGCAAATATATTTGTTCCAAACTAAATTTAGATACGATGATTTAGCCACTTAAGCCCTTGACCACATTTGTTTGTCTATATTCAAAAATATTCTCTATCCTACCTGAAAACCCGAAAACACTAATTTAATATTAACGTTTAGCATGTAACCATAAAAGAAAAAAATTAACGTTTAGCACAAACAGAATAAAATAAAACTAGAAAATATCCACATTCGTTGTGTGGGGAACAAGGAAAATAGGCTTTAGGAGAGTAAAAATATGTTTATAGCAATTATTTTTTCTGAGTTTTTAAATAAAAATTAGGACTAAACATGGGCAATTCTTTTGAAGGGGAAAATATGAACATTTTTGGTCATATTTTAGTGAGGTAAATGACACCAAAGAGAACGCTTGACTTTATTAATAGAAACTAAAAAAATTCACCCGTATGAGTGTGGTATGGAGGTGAGAAAAAAATATGAAGAAAATTATGAATATTTATGTTTCAATTTCTATGTTTTATTATGAATTTACAATATGATTACTTTTATTTGTGATTACTTTTTATTATTATTAAGAATATTTTTGTGAGCTTCAAATTTATTGACAAAATCTAGGGGTCATCATTTGGCCCGTGGGTCTCGTGGGCCGGTGGAGGCCCGCAAGCCCGTGGGCTAAAAGCCCGGCCCGGCCCGCAAAAAAGCCCGCAAAAGCCCGCCAAGGTGGTTGGTGGGCCGACCATGGTTTAGAGATCTAAAGCCTGGCCCGGCCCGCGGGCCCGGCCCGCCAAAAGCCCGGCAAGGCCCGTTAGGCCCGGCCCGTCAAAGCCCGTTAGGCCCGGCCCGTCAAAGCCCGCACACATATTGACATATATCATTAAATCATTTAATGAATTTTAATCATTATACAATTTATACCTAGTTAAAGTTTACCTACACACATATTGACATATATATATATATGATATAGTGACTAGTAGTGTAATAGACTAATACTATATAGATATATATTTTATATTTGTGTATATATATTAATATATTACATATACATGTATAGATTGAATATTCGAATTCCATATATAATTAAATTTGTGTATCTATTTTACTATTAAGTCATTATTTAAAGTTTAGCATAAGTTAGGGTTTAGGTTTAGGGTAAATTAGGGTTTAGGAGATTAAGATTTATGGTAAGTTAAGGTTTAGGAATTTGAGGTTTAGGGTAAGTTAGGGTTCCGGTTCTAGGATTTTATTGTAATTTTTTTAGGGTTTAGGGTTTGGGGTTTAGGGTTTAGGTTTTAGGGTTTAGGGTTTAGGTCCAAAATTTATAAAAATTAGGGACGGCCTACTTAGAATATTATGAACAACCAATCCAACAGTCAATTTTTTATATATATAAGATAGTAGTACATATATCATTATACCTACACTTATATATATAATACAGTGACTAGTACTATATATATATATTTTTTATATTTGTGTATGTCTATATTAATATATTACATATACATATATTGATCAAATATTGGAATTCCATATATAGTTATATTTGTGTATCTATTTTACTATTAAATCATTGTTTAGAGTTTAGGATAATTAAGTTAGGGTTTAGGTTTAAGGTAAGTTAGGGTTTAGGGGATTGAGATTTAGGGTAAGTTAAGGTTTAGGAATTTTGAGATTTAGAGTAAGTTAGATTTTAGGTTTTAGGAATTTTGAGGTTTAGAGTAAGTTAGGGTTTAGGGGTTAGGGGTTAGGGTTTAGGGTTTAGGGTTTAGGGTTTCATTGTAATTTTTTTTATCGATTTACACAGTAAAAGTGTAAAACAGTAAATATAATAGATGGTTCAGATTAGATCTTGTAATTTTTCAATGGTGAGAGTTTAATTGAGAGTGTGAAATGACATCGATACCCTTCTCTTATATATTGCTTATTTTTCCATGGAGAAACTAGATAAATTAAATTTTTATGTCAATTTTTTTTACCACTATGAGATAGATATGTAATTTACAAGAATGTGTGTTAAAATTTTGATCTTAAAAAATTCCTTTAGGGATGGGTAATTTACATTTTAGTTGTAAGGGTATTACGGTCACATTTAGCGAAACTCATAGATGTAGGTCTAAATCAAGTCCAAAATTTATAAATTTTTAACGGCATGCTTAGAATATTATGAACAACCAATCTGATAGTCAGTTTTGTAAAATGATGATACATGATCGATTACGTTTCACAAAGGTCTTTCAACCCATATAACCAAGGAATAAAGGTATGAACATTAGTGTGCATGTAGAGAATTCAAGCAATATAAGAATTAAAAATGTTTTAACAATAAAGAATGCCATATATAACAGTTCACATTGTAATAAAAGACACCGTACGTAAAAATTAGCCTAATCGAAGTACGTTTGGATCCCAGTCAATACAATTAAACAAAATTTGTGAAAACACTAAAATACACTTATCTTATTTTCCTTATTTTCCTATGGGGGGAGTAGATAAATCAATTTTTTATGTCAATTTTTTTGACACTATGAGATAGATATGTATTCCATAAGAATATGTGTCCAAAATTTGATGTTAAAAAATTATTTTCGGGAGGGGTAATTTCCGTTTTAGTTGTAAGAGTACTATGGTCACATTTGGCGAAATACATGGATCGATGTCTAAATCAAGTCCAAAATTTATAAAATTTTAAAGGCATGGTTATAATATTCTAACCAATCAATCTAACGGTCAATTTTATACAATAATTAAACATGTCCGATTAAGTTTCACAAAAGTATTTCATTCCATATAACAAATGAACAAACTTAAGAACATTAATATACATATGGAGAATTCAAGCAATATAAGAATTAAATATGTTTTAATAATAAACGAGGACATGTAGAAAACTTCATCTTATATTGATAAACATCGTACGTAAATTTAGACTCGTCGGAGTACGTTTAAACCCCGGTGCATGGATGAAGGTTACATTTATTTTGAAATGTCTTAATTTTTTAATAATTAAAGCCCGATAGGCCCGGCCCGTAAAAGCCCGCAAAAGCCCGCAAATCCCGCTTGAATGGGCCGGGCCCGGATCCTTATATAAAAGATAAAGTCCGGCCCGGCCCGGCCCGCAAATATTAAAATATTATTGAGGCCCGGCCCGGCCCGACCCGTGTCGGCTATACATGGGCCGGGCCGGGCTTTTTGCCGACCCCTAACAAAATCCATGACACAATTTTTTTTTATTATTATAGTAAAGATATACAGACCGGGATACAAAATGGGTCCCTTCTCTATTCCCACGCGATAACCCTCAGCGCGTGGATCACAAACCCACCATCATCAATTACCTAAAAACCCAGTAGAGCGGTCTCCCTGGAGCAGTTATTGGGTCGGGCGGCCGTAGACTTTTTCTATACGACCCATGCAATAGCAGAGGCTATGAAGAATAGATTTGGAATTTCTTAGGGCTTTAGCAGGGGCAATCTGGGTAGAAGGTTTTGGATGTTTGGTTTTTGATAGGCTGGGTCGTATGACCTTGCCACGTGGGTTTCCCTACCAAATAACTGCTCGTCTCGCTGGAGGTTTACTCAACTAGTAGACTAGACTAGTCTCTATACTACTACTACTCAAACGCAGCAGACAGAGACAAGCAGCAGACAGAGACAAGCAGCAATAAAGTCCCTTCACCTCACTCACTCACTCACTCACTCCTCTCTCTCTCTCTCTCTCTCTCTCTCTCTCTCTCTCTCCCATTCTTCTTCTTCTTCTTCCTCCTTGTTTTTTTTCCTTACTCAAGATCTCTCGTGTTCTCCTTCTCTCTCTAGAAACGGCGGCATTTTCTCTCTCTAGAATCGAAACGCGTGTAGATCTTCCGCCGCGTTTCATGGATCTGTAATGTCCGCGGCTTTCTTCTTCTTCTTCTTCTTATTCACTCTCTCTCTCTCCTAGGGTTTAAGTCGCCGCCGCCGCCGAGCTTCTCTCTGGTTCTTCTGAAGCTTTTCAAAACCACACAATGATAGGCGGAAAATGCGACGGAGAGGCTCGCCGCCGGCCGCCTAGTTACCGACACTGTAGGAGTTTCCGGCTAGTTTCCGTCCGCGTTCTCCGGTTCTGAGAATGATTGTTGTGGATTTCTGTTTTGGTGAGAGAGACAATGCGGACTCCAATTCTGCTGCTTCTTCCTCTTCTTCTTCTTCTCCAGCTCAACTTGGTTCTCTACTGCTCAGGTATTTTATTTTTCTATTTTTTTATCGACTTAATTCCAATTCAATTTTATTATTTAATTCGATTTAGGTTGAATACTTTAGTTTGAATGTTTGGCTGGTAGAAATTTGTGAATTTTATATTGCACAGTGACTGTAGTTCAGTTAGCTCATAACGTCTCTGAAGAAGACTAATTTACCTTTTATCTTTCATATATAATTTCAGGCCAATTGTCATTAACTCGTTTTCAAGTTTCGAATCAACCGTTATCTTTGAGAGATTTCTCACTCGAACACGGTAAGTTTACTTGCCAGGCTCTCCATTAATTTGATCAATTTTCGGTTAACAGTTCACCGCATTGTCATTGAGATGTAAACAAACTAGTTCATCTTTGGCAATGCTACTAATACACTAGAACTTTCTGTGTTAAAAATCAATAGTGGGAATCGTAGCTGGAGATGTTCAGCTATGCTTCCTCATTCGGCTACAGTCTACCTCTTTTCATAGCTCTGGGTTATAATTCTGACATATTTTTGACATATATGTTTGTATATTTGTATTACGATTTGCAGCAAGGTCAATCTTGAGGAGATTGTCATTTGCTTCTTCAAGACCATTTAAAAGACGAAGGACCAAGCCTTCTTCAGTTCCCCTTGCACCTGCACCTGCACCTTCTCCAGTTAATCTAGGTACACATTTATGCATCCTCTTCGAAATTATTTTATGCAGATATTCCAGTTTTCGTGGTCTTACACTTACCATAACATCTTCGTCTCAGGTCCCAGCATTGCCCCTGCACCACGGCTACATCATCATCGTCGTCATGGAAAAGGAAGACCCCATGCTGTTACTCCAGCCCCTGCAAAGGACCCAGGTAATAATATGGGGTCTGAGATTTGATTACATCTACTACATCAGGGACTCAATCACTACATCACAAGTTGAGATGATTTTTAAATCAAATTGTTTGATTTATGTTTTCCCTTGGATGGACGAGAGCTATTGGTTTGACCAGTTAAATGCCAGGTTGTTATTCTTCGGAATATAAAAGATCACTAAAAAGTTACAACCACTCATCTGCTGATGCAATTGTTTAATATGCTCTAATTTGTTTTTCACAATAAAATAGTGAAAAAGAGATAACGTTATGTAATATTACTCGGGTCATGATGGCTTTGAGACTTGGCTTGACCTTCCCCCATCATGGGTTGGATGAGCCGGTCCAACTACTGCTAAAAAGTGGAACTCAGATTCTTTTATATCTAAAGATACTTATTGGTTAACTAGTGTGAAAAAAGCCTTTAATCTCAGTTATTGTTTCTCTTGGGAGTGGCTTCTTAGTTTACTTTTGTCCTGGTAATTTTGGCAGGTTGTGATCAAATGTGCGTGGATCCACTTACTGCTTCTCCATTTGGTTCACCTTGTGGTTGTGTATTTCCTATGAAAGTCAAGCTTTTACTGGACATAGCGCCTTATTCTATTTTTCCAGTAACAAGTGAGCTAGAGATTGAAATTGCTGAAGGCACGTATATGACACAAAGTCAAGTTATAATAATGGGTGCAAGTGCTGATAGTCAAAATCAAGGAAAGACAGTGGTGGATATCAACTTGGTTCCTTTAGGGGAGAAGTTTGATAATACCACAGCAAAAATAACATATGACAGATTCAAGCAAAAGAAAGTGCCTCTCAACATGACTCTTTTCGGCAATTACAAAGTGTTGTCCATTAGTTACCCAGGTACTAACCTCCACTCTCCTATGCTTTGGCTTACCATTTCACTATTAATTGTTGTTGAGACCAAGATTTTTATTGTCAGGAATACCTTCGTCACCACCATATGATGGGAATGGTCCAACTGTAAGTCCTTCAAATTTTCCTATCTCTGCTGATATGCCCAGAAAGAACCAGAAGATGAATATCAGAACCATTGCAATTATTGCCCTCTCTGCCTTTGTTCTTCTATTGGTTATCCTTGGAGCAATCTCGATATTTATAAAATGGAGAAAAGTAGGAAGGCCATCTAGTGCTGTTGGTCCTGCACGTGAATCGTCTATGCACAAAAAATCTGGTAAGTATGTTTTTTTTCAGTGTTCAGATCAGAGTTACCGGGATCTTGGTCACTCTTTAACATCATCATTATGTTTGGATTTACTTTGTGGGTAGGGGGACCAATACTCTCCTCTGCATTTGTAAGCAGTCCATTAGGAGTATGCTTAGTAAAAAACTTTTGTTGAGAATGTTGTTTTCATTGTTTTACTGCTCACTTGCATTGAATCTATATCAATTAAATTACAGATGTACATGCATATAAATGTGCACAGAACAATTTTCCAATTATACTGTTGTACGTCATTAAACTTTTGATGTCTGGGCATGTTTGAATAGATAAATTTCTAATGTACCTGTACTTACAGAAGCTTGAAGCACAGAAATTAATAACATTAATATCTAGCTTTTTTCAATCTTAAATTCTTAATCTTTCTCATTTCTCTTCCCGATAAGTCAAAGTATCTTGGCAAAACCATTGAAAAACTTGATTACCAAAGTACGTTGACTTGACACATGCAAACTAGATCAGTTATCCAGGTCAGGATCTGGTTCTCTTGTTCAGATTTGTAGAATGTGTTTGAAGAAAATGCTATTCTAATCCATGATTATCCCCATTGTGCTTGCTGTAAATTTGGTACTCGTGTATGAAACAATAACTCGGTTCTGTCTCAAGTGTATCGTACACTGATTGATTGCTCTGTGTCTTATTCAGGCATTGGGTCTATGCTATCAAGTAGCATTGCAAGCTCGACTTCAGTGTCCCTAATGTCGACCATGGCCACCAGTATTCTCTCTGTTAAAACATTCCCACGTTCTGAGCTTGAGAAAGCGACAAATAAGTTCAGCTCTCAAAGGGTATTAGGAGAAGGAGGATTTGGACGTGTTTACCATGGAATTATGGAAGATGGAACTGAAGTTGCAGTCAAAGTGCTTACAAGGGATAATAACCAAAATGGAGACCGTGAATTCATTGCTGAAGTTGAGATGCTAAGCCGATTACACCACCGTAATCTTGTGAAACTGATTGGTATATGTATTGAAGGGCATGCACGCAGCCTGGTGTATGAGCTTATTCGCAATGGCAGTGTTGAGTCCCACTTGCATGGTATGTTATTTTTCAGCTTTGGTCTCTTTCGTGGCTCGATTTTTTTTTTGCTGATTGTGAAGACTCATTTAACTCTTAATATTTATCTAAAGCAACTGAACAAACTATTCGATTTCCCACTATTCAAGAACTTTAAGTTTTTTCGTTTGCTTTGTTGGCAATGATATAGCTGAAACTTACATGTTTGCATATTATGATTGTTTTTTCAGGCGTTGACAAGAAAAATGGACCCCTTGACTGGGACGCACGGATGAAGATTGCCCTTGGGGCAGCAAGAGGATTAGCTTATCTGCATGAAGATTCTAATCCCCGTGTCATTCACAGAGATTTCAAGGCTAGTAATGTTTTGCTGGAAGATGACTTCACTCCCAAGGTCTCTGATTTTGGATTGGCTAGGGAAGCTACTGAAGGAAGTCATCACATCTCTACTAGGGTCATGGGAACTTTTGGGTAATCACATGTCTACTACTATAACAAAATTTGACAAATCATTTTGAACATCAGTTACTAATATTTTGGTCAATTGCAGACCCCTTGTTTGCTAAACTATGCCACACAGTTAATGAATTGGGAATATTAATTACTGATAAATGATTTATAATCTAGTATTTGTCTTTTTGAGTACCACATGTGACCAAATGATGGATTAGCCTTTTGCTTCAGTAGTTTTTTGCAAGAGCAACATTTTAATTCTTCTCTTGACCAAAGTTAATGGATTTACAGGTACGTTGCCCCAGAATATGCCATGACAGGCCACTTACTAGTCAAAAGTGATGTTTATAGTTATGGAGTTGTGCTACTGGAACTTCTGTCTGGAAGAAAACCGGTTGACATGTCCCACCCTCAAGGCCAAGAGAATTTGGTAACTTGGGCAAGGCCGCTGCTAACCAGCAGAGAAGGTCTGCAGCAGTTGGTGGATCCTGCCTTGGCTGGAACCTATGACTTTGATGACATGGCTAAAGTGGCAGCCATTGCTTCCATGTGCGTTCACCCTGAAGTGACTCACAGGCCTTTTATGGGTGAAGTTGTGCAGGCTCTAAAGCTGATATACAATGATACTGACGAGACTGGTGGGGACTGCCATAGTCAAAAGGAGTCTTCTGTGCCGGACTCCTTTAAATGCGATCTTGCCCCTTCTGATAGCAGTTGGTGGAATGCCGGTGGACTCACTCCCCGATTAAACTATGGGCAAGCCTCGTCCTTCATTACAATGGAGTATAGCTCTGGGACGCTTGAAAACATGGAAAACAGAGCGTTTTCAACTTCAAGTTTTGTCGGGAATGAGGTTTCTTTACCAATTAGACACGGTAATAGGTCAGGCCCTTTAAAAACCATCCGAAGCAAGCCGTCCTTCTACACAGCAAGAGGAAGTATGAGTGAGCACGGAGGGCTGCTCGGAAAGCGTGCTTGGAATGATGGGTTCTGGGTTTGAAGTTTGTTAATTTTTCTTTTTTTGAATTTGTACAGCTCAAAAAGGACTGCGGCTTTTCGAGTATAGCCCTGGGTGTAGTTTAGATGTTGAAACTCTTGACTGCCCGAGTCCCATGTTGAAGGATGAGTAAGAAATAGGGGAGAGGACAATGGCTTCTAATTTTGGAGGAAGTTAGATTCATTTACATACGATTTGGGATGGAAGTTGTAAGTTGAATACTACATGTGTATTATGCCCCCCAAGGGTTCAGTGCCTCATTGATGCAGCTAATTACCTTTACTAAACTTGCGAGTGTGGAAGTCTTCTTTTTGTTTGCTTGTCCCCGAGTATAAGTACATATCAGACGGACCATGTCAGGAATTGTCAACATTCAGCCAATGTAATGAAAAGTTTGATGATGATGCCGTTTGATAAATCGGGTGCCTTTGTCTATAACGCATTACACGCATGCATGAATTGGGTTTATTTTTATGCCTTGGATTGGATCGGGGTGTCTTTGATGTCTTTCTTAATTCACATCGATTGAATTTGCGTAACTTTCGATATTTGAAACATTTACCAAATTTCATGCAAAGCATCATAACTGAAAATATCATAATAAATAGTGATTTTAATTTAGAGAAAACGACATAGAAAGACATTTGCAGTATATAATTGATAAAAAAACCAGAATCTCTCTCTGGAGAGAGAGAGAATATAGTAGCAGCCCTTTTTCGTCGTCGTTGAGCTCCGTCTAGCCCCGCTGCCGTCCTCTTCCTCGAGCTCCTACAACAGCTGTGACACGACTCCTCCTCGATCTCCAATGACATGCAAAGCTTCGCCAACGGCGTTCAGCCTTGCACCGCCGGATCTCCTCCCTCAGTTGCCATTAAATAGTAGCAGTAGCGCCGTGAGCTCCTAACAACCTCCACCTCGCCGTCATAGACTCAAGGGTCGCAACCTCCACATTTTCTCTCTCTCTCTCTCTCTCTCTCTCTCTCTCTCTCTCTCTCTCTCGCCGATCGAGGAGCCTCTTGGTATTTGTCAATAGCATTGTTTCAAATTTTTCGTAGTAGTGTTGTATTTTTCAGTAGCACTCTTTCGAATTTTTCAGTAGCAGTGTTGTATTTCAGTAGCACTAATTCGAATTTTTAATAGCAGTGTTGTATTTTGCAGCAGTACCATTCTTAAGATTTATTTGTGTCATTGTTGTTTCTTCTTGACACAATTTCAAACTATCATTTTCTATTGTGTTTTCATGTTGTTTTCCTCTCTTTCGTGTTTTTGAAGACTGTTAGATTGCCATTAATAAATGACATATAGATCGTAGACTACTTAGAAATTGTGTTTGTTGAAGTTGACAAATTGAAATGTTAATTGATATTATTGTTTTTGTGTTGTTTGGAAGTGCTATTGTATTTGCTACAGTTGTTATTGTGTTTTATGTTGAGAAAAACCGAGATTTTGTTGTACTGATACTGCAAAAGTAGTGCTACTTTATTTAGATATTGCTATTTTTGAGCTATTACTGCATTTTTCGAGCTAATGCTACTTTTTTCAAAGTTGATATTGAAATTGATACTGTATTTTTCAAGCTGATATTGCATTTTTTAAAGCTCATACTGCATTTTCGAAGTTGATATTGCATTTTTCAAAGCTGATACTGCATTTTTCGAAGCTGATACTGCATTTTTCTACGCTGATACTACTTTTTTCAAAGATGATACTGAAATTGATATTGTATTTTGAAGCTAATGTTGCATTTTTCAAAGTTAATACTACATTTTTGAATTTGATATTGCATTTTTTGAAGATGATACTACTTTTTTCAAAGTTTATACTAATCATTATCAATTGTGTTATTGAATTTGTATTGGCAGCTACTGTGTGCATTTTTTAAGCTGATATTGCATGTAGTGTTGATGCTACTTTTTTTTTGAAGCTAATACTGTATTTTTGAAGTTAATAATGCTTTTTTTGAAGCATATACTGAATTGTTATCAATTGTACTATTGAATGTGTAGCGGCTGCTACTAAATTTGTAATGAAACGGTTGCCGAGATTATATTGAAATTGTTACTGAATTTATATCGGGAACTGATACTGAATTTTTATCGGGGACTAAATTTGTATGAATGAAAGTTCTTTTGAATAGGTGTATAAGGGGCTATTGATCACTTCTCCAACACTTTGATCATTCGCATTTAATAACATTTACCACAGTAGTAGTGTTTTTTAAAATTTAGAAGTATCAATATCACAATCGATATGAATACAATAAAACTGCGAGAACAAACAATTCAGTAGCAGTTCAACTACACAATTCAATACCACATTCTAAAATTCAAAGAACACTATCTGTCGCAAAAAAATCAATACAATAGCACCATTAGATTTTGAGCATATCCAAACAACATACTGAAGCACATTTTTGTTTTCAGTCAAGTATAGTAACACATTTTCAAAGACAATATCCTAAATACATGCACGATTTTCATGCAAGATTAACATGACAAACTGTAATTTTCTTGACAAGAGTAGGAACACCAATCACTGTCTATTAGTAAAAATATCATGCACAGGCAAATCAGATATGCTGTTACTGTATTTCAAACTGAGTATGTGATGGTATCTTCTTTCTCAATTGAGTATGTGATCAATGCCTTCACAACTTGGCGAAATCTTCTCCTATATGTAAGAAATTTTGAGATGTTTTTACTCAGTCCAATCATTCTACAAATACAAACACGAATACTCCGGTCATAAAAATATGCTTGATTCATAAAAAAGAGGTATGTTCAGTGATGAAATTGGAGAAGAGGTACAACTTCTATATCTTCTATTAATGCCTTGGATTTGAGCTGCTCTAAGAGCATTTTCAGGTACTGAACAATAATTTTGCCCAACAATTAATGCAGCAATGTATCAACAAGAATTTGAAACACCATAGCAACAATTGAAAATATGTGCAGCACCAACTTTTGTAATAGGTATTAGCAACAAATTCTAAAGTTGAATGAAAACAGTATCAGCTTCAGAAATGGTAACCATATATTAGTAACAGTATCATCAACAATTTGAGCATGTATCAACAACAATTTGAAACACCGTAGCAACAATTGAAAATATGTGCAGCACCAACTTTTGTAACAGGTATTAGCAAAAAAATTTAAAGTTCAATGAAAACAGTATCAGCTTCAGAAATGGTAACCATCTATTAGAAACAATATCAGCTTCAAAAATTGTACATTTAAGAGAAAAAACACACAAAATTCACCCTTTATACTATAAAAAAAACACAAATATGCTACTGCGATAAAAAAATGCATCTACTACTAAAAAGATAAAATTGCTACATCATTTACACTGATAGTAGCAGCTAACTATCAAATCTATGTCAAATACAAACAAAACATCACATTATACCATCACAGCATCAATGAATTCGTTAAAATTAATACAAACCAAAGAGCAAAACATCAGGTAGCAGTGACCACAAACCAAATCAAATTCGCAAATAAGCAAATCACAATCTAATCCAATAATAGTGGCAGAGGCACAAGCGCAGTCGAAGGTGGATTCTCAATCTTTTCTAGCCCCTTTGCATCATCAATCGATTGTGCATAGTAATTTACACCTCCAGTTTGTACTGCTACTGTGAAATCAAATAACACTGTTACAAAAAATCAACAACCTATAATACCTTTCTAGCCTTTTATGTGAATTCGAAAAACGTTGCTACTGAAAATATCAAAATAATACAACACTGCTACTAAAAAAATCAAATAATACGACATTGCTACTGAAAAATCAAATAACACTACAACTGAAGAACAACTTAACACTGCTACTGAAAATCACACATTACCTGCTACTGTAAACACATTTATGTTCAACCACTGCAAATATATAATTAAACTAAAAGGCTAAATTATATGTTAGTAATTGATACAAAAACCAAATCATAGTGTTCCTAGAACAACAAATGCCTCATATGGTGAAAAGCTCAATAAAAGCTTCCTGGTAGTGCTGCTACTGAAATCTTATCAACGAAAAATAATCAATGAATGTTGAATGCTAGACAGTCATATATACCAAATGAATGCCAAAAATTCTACAAAAAATTCACAAACTTCACCAAAATTCATAAACAAATATGCTCAAATCCTACTTTTTGAAAGGAAAAAAATATAGAAAATATGCTCAAATACAAAGACCAACTGATAGAGTTCGTCGAGGCAAAGCAGAGGCAAGCTGCTTTGCCAATGTGAACTGCCCTTGTTTGAGATTTTGAAACTTAGAGCAAATTTGATCGCAAAGATCATCGAATTTGGTTGACATCATCAAAGGGATAAGAAGACCCTCCCTGCCATATACAATCTTTGCAAGCTTTGAAAGAAAAGCTATCACTACACAAAAACACCAACACAAAAATGAAAATAAAATAAGAAGTTGATACTGGAAAACAAAATTAAAACAGAAACTACAACTAAAGATCACAATTATAAAAACAACTATAAATCAAGACACAAAAGTACTAAAATCAAGAAACTATTTCTAAAAACTAAGATGTCTGCTACTTAAAAGTGAGACAATATAATAAGTTGTTGATACTAATTTATTTTAAAACAGCATGTCGCTGCACCGCAAGCCACACCTCTCTATCAACATTTTCAACAATCTATTTCAACAATTTCTATTGAGTTTTAAGAAAATCTTCTTCCTCTAAAACACAACAACATTAATTAATTGATTTCTACTAAAAAATTCAGGTACCTGCTACTTAAAAAAGCACACACATCTGTTACTAAAATATTTTGCAAATGCTACTGAAAAAATAGTCACTATTATTGAAAATCACAAAAACGAACCACCTCATACTACAAAACACAAAAATGTCTGTTACTGAAAATAAAAAACACAGTTGATACTACTTTTAAAACTAAAAATACAAAACACATCTAAAAAAAGCAGCGGGCTGTTGCACCGCAAGCCACACCTCTCTATCAACATTTTCAACAATCTATTTCAACAATTTCTAGTGTGTTTTTGGAAAATCTTCATCCTCTCTGATTATGATACTGAAAACACAACTACATTAATTAACTTCTACTGAAAAATTCAGGTACTTGCTACTTAAAAAAAGCACACACATCTGTTACTAAATATTTTACAAATACTACTGAAAAATAGTCACTATTACTGAAAATTATAAAAATGAACCGCCTGATACTACAAAACTCAAAAATGACTGTTACTGAAAACAAAAAAATAACTGATACTAAAAAAACATCAATTAACAATCATACATTAAACACATACAACAACAAAAACATCACTGATACTGAAAACCTACAACTAAGCACAAAAGCAACTACAAAATAGAGCATTCATACTGAAGCTCTTATGGTTCAAAGATTTCTGGTTCAAATCTCTTCTGTTTTTCGCCTAAAACTTTAAAAATATAACAACAATCACATAATTTGCTTTGAAAATAACAAACATAACCTTCGATCAAGCTCATACTGCAGTAATTATATATAAAAACACATGATCTGATACTAAAAAACATAAAACATACTTGAAACTAAAAAAACACATCAACAAAGTCGAGAAGCCTCACCGAGAATTGCTGATTTGAGATTCAGAGATGGAATGCTTCAAACTCGAGCAACTGCTACTTCAAAATCACAGATTCATATATCTTCACTAAAAAACCCAGAAAATGTTCAAAAATCAAGCTTCAATCATCGAATAAACATCCAACATGGAGAAGAATCGAGCAGCGAATCAAACTTTAGAAACGAAAACGCTGATGCTGAATCGAAGAAGATCAAATTGAGGCAGTAACGATCAGAGCTCTAATCGTTAGCTACCCAGAATTATGTTTTTTTTTCTTCAGAAAAAAGGGTTTATATGAGAGAGGCCCGGGAGTAAATTTGAAAATTTGTCTGTGACACATGTCAACTACAGATTAAAGTGACCTGATTGGTAATATATTGTTCTTGATTGTCCAAATTAAGGGACCATGTCCTAATATGTATTTGACTCCTCATATGTGTCATTTAGAATAGTTTTTTATTTAATTTATTAAGTATAAAAAATAAACTAAATAAAAGAAAATGACATAGAAGGACAATTATATTATCAATATTACAAAAAACCCACCCCCACTAGTATTTGGACAACTCAGGGCACGGACCCAAAGCTCGAAACGAAGTATTAGAAACTCAACCCATTAAAACTTACAAAATGACAATTTTGCCCCAATATTAATTTATGCCTCTCTCTCTCTCTCTCTCTCTCTCTCTCTCTCTCTCTCTCTCTCTCTCCAAAGAAAGATGCAGTAGAGCAACCACTGTGTTAAGACCTCGCCGCCGCATCGAACCTCACCGTTGCGCGACTCTGCTCCCAAGTTCAAGCCCTGCGCCTCTCCTCTGCTCCATTGACCCACTGCTCGGTCTCTCAACGCCACACAAGCCTCTTCTCTGCCACCTCCTGATGACGACGTCGTCGGCTCCTCGCCGTCGCGGCCTCCGTGGTTCGCATTGGCCTTCAGCTCTAGCGCGGATCTCCCTTGCAGCAAGGCACACCGCCATGCCTCCATCTCTGGCACTTTGGTCGCTCCTAGCTCTGGCATCCTCGGCCTCCGAGCATCCATTGCGGCATTTGCGACAGTGGTGACATCCTCGCCCTCCGTTCAGCCTCAAATCGTAGCGCAAGCTCTGCTCGACCTCGTCGTCGCACCGCTTACAACCCTAGAACTTGCGCACCACCTTCAAACCACCCTCGGCCTCCTTGGCCATCATAGACGACGCCGCTCTCCTCCCTCTCCATCGCGTCAGCTCAAAGGTTGACACATTGCTATTACTTTTTTCAACCAAAATAAATTTTGCTCCTACGTTGAAATTTGTTGAATTTTGTAACTAATTTATTGAAATCTGCTACTTGTGTTTTGGATTGAGTTGTTTGTCACACATTTGAGGGTCAGGGAATGTATATTATTGCGAATTGAAGGTTGGATCTGTGTGGGTTGTTGGGAATGCAGATTGTCTATAGCTTCTCTTGTTCAGTAGCAGTACATCAAATGCCATTTTTGTGTTTTGACCCTGTAGTTGTTATAGTCTTGTTAAATAGTAATATAATGTTTATCGCAGGTGAAGTACTTTTGCTATATACAATGGAACTTGAACAATTTGGTACGGAATTTTTGCTGCATTTGAATGAATGATTTCACAACGATGTTGTGTAAATAGTGTAGGTTCAAATGAAGTATGAGGTTTTGCTCATCATCATATGCTGGGATTGAAATGCAAATATGGTGATGGGACTGGCTTATTTGTTTATTGTATGAGAAAATTTTACTGTGTTGAACTTTCATTAACATTTCGCAACGTTTTTGTAGTGTTTGTTTTGGCATGGCTGTAGATGAGGCGCCGAGTTTTTGACGGTGAAATCCTAGCTCGTTAGAGCTGCAGTACTGCATTGGTTTCGACAAGGAAAATAAAAACCTACCACACATCTGATTTCACTTGATTACAGTAGCAATACTTTTGTTTTGCTCAATTTTTTATTAGCATAGTGGGATGCATCATTATAGCAGTACAGAATTGAAATTAGTTCTTGTCATGTTTATAAGAATTTAGAGATTGTGAAGCTCTAGTGAAGCTAAACAAGATCTGTCCTAGTTTTCCCGATTAATTACATCAACTGTAATTGCATCTGTTTTTTGTATGAGTATTGGCAAAACGTATATTAATATAATTGATTGATATCATGAGTTATAGTCGAGCTCCGTTGAGATTTATATTAAACACCTGGAAATGAGAATTTAAAGAATCACCATGCTTACTGCTATCATTTTTTTTGTTTTCTTTCTAAATTAGTGTTACTGTTTTGCTTTTTATTTTACATTGGTTTTGACGTGGTGGTTAGAATTTTTTTTAAGTTGTTGCTATTGTGTTTTTCAAGCACCTAAATTCCATTTTTGAAGACTTTGTAACTAAATCGTTAATTGAGTTGCTACTGTATTGTTTGTGGAGCTGTTATTGAAGTTTCGTTAAACAGTTACAAAATTATTCTCGAAGTGGTACTGAATTGGTCTTTATGTTGCTACTAAATCATTAGTTGAGCTTGTATTGTATTGTTCATCGAGCTGCAACTGAATCATTCTAAAATTGCTATTGAATAGTTTATTGTGTTGCTATTAGATCATTAGATGAGCTACTACTAGTGATTATCGAGCTGCTACTGTATTATACGTACACATTTACTGAAAGAAAAAAACACTGCTACTAAAAAGTATCCTGCTACTGAATTTTGAGCGAGCTGATACTAAATCATTATTCGCTACTAATTCAGTGTTGTCAAGTTGTTACTCCATATTTTTGTTGGAATTTTTATCATATTTATATCAAGATTGATACTCATTTTTTTTGTACACTGCTACTTAAGTGAAGTCCTATCGTTTGTAAAGAATCAAAATGAATTATTTGTCAAACTACTAAATCATTAGCCAAACTGCTACTACATTGCTCTTTACCATATAACACATAACTCCTATACGTATACTGATACTAAAAGATAATGCACGTTACCAGTCATACGAGAATGCAAATATATACTAAATCTCTATACGCACACTTCTACTGGAAAAAAAAATGCACAAGAGGTGCTACTAAAAAAATCAGTAGCACCTCAGCTATGATCTATTCACTTCTAGAATAATTCAGTAGAGCTAGTGATCAACAAAGTTCTATGTTTTTTTTTCTGTATCATTAATCATTTCCAATATAAGATCAGTACCGCTTATATACATATTCAAAAGAACTTTCATTCATACAAATTTAGTATCAGTCCCAGATAAAAATTCAGTATCAGTCCCCAATATAAATTCAATAACAATTTCAATACAATCTCGGAAACAGTTTCATTACAAATTTAGTAGCAACCGCTACACATTCAATAGTACAATTGATAAAAATTTAGTATATGCTTCAAAAAATGCAGTATCAACTTCAAAAATACAGTATCAACTTCAAAAAAAGTAGCATCAACACTACATGCAATATCAGCTTCAAAAATGCACACAGTAGCTGCCGATACAAATTCAATAACACAATTGATAATAATTAGTATCAACTTTGAAAAAAGTAGTATCAGCTCCTAAAAATGCAATATCAGCTTCGAAAATGTAGTATCAGCTTTGAAAAGTGCTACATCAGATTAAAAAATACAGTATCAATTTTAGTATCAACTTTGAAAAAAGTAGTATCAACTTCGAAAAATGTAGTATCAGCTTCGAAAATGAAGTATCAGTTTTGAAAAATGCAATATCAATTTCAGTATCAACTTTGAAAAAAGTAGTATCAGCTTCGAAAAATGCAGTATCAGCTTCGAAAATGCAGTATCAGCTTCGAAGAGAATGCATGTTGCTACTCGTACGAGAATGACACCTAATACTGAAAGAGAATGCATGTTGCTAGCCGAGCGAGGATGCATATTGCTACTAAATCCTAGAACCCTAAACCCCAAAAACCTATACCCTAAAATCCCAGCACATAAATCAATATTGAAAGAGGATTTACGTTGCTACTCCTACGAGAATACACATTGCTACTAAACACTAAACCCTAAAACTCTAAACCTAAAACCATATACCTAAAACCCTATACCTTATAACCCATATATGCACATGAATATTGAAAGAAAAAAATGTATTCACTTCTTCGTACGAGACTGCACATTACTACTAAACCCTATTACCCTTATACGCACACTAATGAAGAAAGAGAATACACTTTATTATTTGAAAAAAAATGAAAACCGATACTAAAGAGAATGAAAACCCTTATACCCTAAAACCCATAACCCATATACGTTAAGACTCCAATACGGGCTGGTACTAAAAGAGAATGCATATTGCTACTGGAAATATGATACGCATTGCTCCTAAAAAAGAATGCAGATCACTACTCAACAAAGAATGAACATTGATACTGCATATATTGAAACACAATAACACTTATTGCAATTTGTACTTTCCTACTCCTATGCTACTAAAATAAATCAATAGCAAGTAACACTTCGTACAACTTCAAAATAGCTTAATCTAAAGTTCTAAACCGGCTATGCTACTACAAGATTTGTATAGCCCCAGCACAAAACTAGACACATGCAATGGTCCAAACTACATTAACAATTAAGAAATGCATAGCAGTATTCGAATGCCCACAATAAAATACTTTAGTAACACATTAATATTTCAAATTGGTGCAGCAATACCTTGAATGATGCAAAATCACTTATCTAAAACTGTAGTAGCATCTTCACATACAATTATATTCACACTTTCATAAACACATAAGTAGTAGCAATGAAACTCGATGAAAACCTTGTAGTAGCAGTGTAGTAGTATACAAGCTGCCTCAAACATAGGCAGCAATCCTAGAAATTATATCAAGGCATATTTATTTCTTCTGAGACATATTCAGTATCAAGTATCATCCGTAGCACCTATACTCTAAATCACTATAGAATTTTTGATGGAAATTTTGTAATATTTCCGTTCCTTACATTCAATAACACATATTTAAACATTTTTAATAGCAATCTTAAAAAAAATTAGTATCACTTTCGAACTTGAAGAAAATATGCAGTAGCAGCACTGCCTAGTTATGTAGTAGCAAATATTAATCAGATGTTGCACCATGGGCAGCCCCATATTTGTTTAGCATATTGTATAAGATTTTTGTTTTTATTTATAAAATTTTGTCATTTATTGTTCAAATTGAGAGATGTTGTTATAATAGACGGATATGTAGATATATTTGACTCTTGATATCTATCGTTTAGTCTAATATGCTAAACAAATAAAATTCCGGACGACAGGAGACGCAAATAGTACATCGGGGAATTAGCTGCTGCTCTCCACGCGCCCCATTGTTGGTATAATAAAAGATGATGCTCTCTCTTTCTCCAGTGACTAAGTCCACCGCTCTCTTCGTCAGGTCGAAAATGTCGTCGTCGTCCAATCCGCTTCCGCCTCTCCCCGAAAACCGCCTAGTGGTGCCTCCTTCTTCTTCTCTCCCTGATTCAGACCAGTCTTGAATTAGTTGTAATTCGTTTGAATGATGAAGACTAAATAAATGTAAATGTGTTGCAGCTGGGCATGGGCGGCATGGGCCTCGATTTCTTGGCCGCAGTCTCGTCTTATCCCAAGCCCGACGATAAGATCAGAACCACTAGCCTACAGGTAACCCCCTCCCCTCTTCACTTGTGTTGACTCTTTTTTTCCTTTTTTAGGCGTTGACTTGGCTCAGTTCCCTCACTCTACGGTAAACGTGACTGGTGACTTTTCAAGGTTCAAGGAGGTGGAAATGCTAGTAATGCTTTAACTTGTGTTGCTCGTTTGGGGTTGAATCCCAGGGTTATTTCCAAGGTACTCTTCTCTACTGCATACTCTTTTTCAGTGCTGTGTGTGTTCAAATGTTTTGAGTTTTGATTTTTAAGAATTGGGAAATTGCAGGTTGCGGATGATACACAAGGTAGGGGCATACTGGAGGAGCTACAATCCGACGGCTTAGATACTTCTTTTGTTGTGGTGAGCACTGTCTCTGTGTTTGGTTTCGGCAGCTATTGTGTTTGTATGGGATATGGCGAAATACACTTGATCAATGATCTTTAAATCTGAATTTATGCTGTCGGTGTTTTTTGGATTCAAATTTTTTCAGGTTGCCGAGGAGGGTAATTCACCTTTTACCTACATTATTGTTGACAACGAAACGTGAGGACCTTGGCTTACTACTCTCTCCTCTTGCTGTATCACACAGATTGTCATTGTTGCTGTTATTGAGTCCGGTCCATTGCTGATATCAGTGTAATATCTCATAAGGTTACATTGGAGTTCTCAAGTTTTCGCCATGTAACATTTTTCAGGAATACTCGTACTTGTATTCATACTCCGGGATATCCTCCTATGATACCCGAGGACATATCATTTTCAAGTTTGTCATCTGCATTGGATGGAGCAAGACTTGCTTATTTTGATGGACGCTTACATGAAACTGCAATACTTGTTGCACAGGAGGTAACTGTTATGTTCATGTTTTTGTTTTTACCATCTAGCTTCTTGCTATCTGGCTTAACGTTAGACGTTTTTTTATGAGATTGCTAGAGAATAAAAAGCATAGTTTAATTCTTGCAGGCTTCTCGCCGGAACATACCTATATTAATTGATGCTGAAAGGATAAGAGAAGGTTTGGATGATCTTCTAAACTTGGCTGACTATGCCATATGCTCAGCAAAGTTTCCAAAGGCAAGTCTATTGTTCTTCTGGTATATACTTTTTTCTTTTTTTTTCTTTGTCAAACAGATTTCATCATTTCAACCGCCCAAGGAACTTATTTTTTTTGGAAATTCTTATGTGTTTTTCTAGAGCATTACTTTCCTATACCATCTGCTTTCATTATCTGATGTAACCATCATAGTGGGTATATTGCACTCAAGACCTATACTTGATTTTACATGTAGCTTGATCCTCTTTAACCCTTCATCGTGTTGTGGGTTACAGAAATGGACAGAAGCAGATACTTTTCCAAGTGCTCTTGTTTCAATGCTTTTGAGATTGCCAAAGATAAAATTTGCTATTGTAACCTTGGGCGAGGATGGATGCATAATGCTTGAGAGAAGTTTAGAAGGTATTTATGTGAATGCCCATGCTTCTCTGAAATGGAAAACAGTTTGAAACGTAGGGTGATAAACTTTGACCTTGAATGCTGTATATAGTCTTTTTATTTTGATTATAAAAGTTAACAGGAATTCATTGAATTTATGTGTCAGCAGAGGCTTCTCAGACGGAAGAAATGGACGTGGACAGCTCATATGAAGTGCTGAAACAGAGAAAGGATGACAGCATAACCATTCCAACATATGTTTCATCAGTAAGCCACTTTCTAATGCTCTTAAAGTAGACTATTTATGGCTTTGGGGAACTTTAATCAAAGCAGCCTGGGAAAGGCATTGTTCTGCAGTCACCATAAGAACAAGTTACAGCTCAAGAGAATGAGATCATAAGTTAATTGCTTCAATAATTGAAATAAATTATGATATAGGAAATTAAGCCTCTGGCACCACATTATTGAAGAATTCTGAACTTATCTTGTACAGTTCTGTTACATTGGTGCATGCAACTGTCTGACTGCAAACCAAAAGAAAAATAGGAGCTGATGAATTGTATACGAATTTTTCTCTTATAATTTTATAGACTAGCTGGGGAATTTGTGAATAAGCAAAATTTGGACACAGAAATATACTAGATCATTACTTGCATCTTCCAGGTCCACAAGCATACTTGAGACACTGAACATAATATGATTATGTGCAGTATACATATAAATTATATATGCTGTCCTTTTATATCCTCTCAGCCAGTGACAAATTTGAGAGCCAGCGGAATAGGGACAGTGTGTGGAAGGTTGTTCCTGGGAACAGCTGAGAAAATACCACCGTCAGAACTTGTCGATACAACGGGTGCTGGAGATAGTTTTATTGGAGCAGTGATTTATGGTATGTCTGTCGTTATTTAGCATTGATTAAACTTATTGTTAAATACTTGTCGATACAGCGTATGTGTGTTTTTCTGATATATGTACTATTCAAAAGAATTTTTGCTATGCTGTTATTTTTGTAGAAGATGGATCACTCTAATTAAATCTTGCTTCTGTAGAATATGCTTGGTTAAGCATGACTGAGTCACTAGATAAAGCTGATCGTAGTCTTGGTGTAAATCATGTGGGTTTGGGATAAATCAAGTCTCTGGATGTAATCCTTTAATAAAAATGTTAAAAGACCTCTTTGATTTTATAGAGTTGAAATTTGCAGCAAATCTAACGTTTCACCATTGTTTTCACTATTATTAGTTCAGAATGGTTTTGATTCATCTTTCCTTAAACATCATTGCTGCTATCTCTCGTGTCTTTAACACTGATTTATTAATTTGTTTGTTGCAGCTGTTTGCACCGACATGCCACCGGAAAAAATGCTCCCTTTCGCTGCTCAAGTGGTAAGTAGACATTTTCCTGCAAGTGGCCAGCAGTAGAACCGAAGGCATAGTTGTATGTGGTATGATTTTGTAGCAAAATTATTCCTGACCTCTATACGATGCCAATAACAGGCGGCTATCTGCTGTAGAGGTTTGGGAGCACGAACTAGTCTTCCACAGCGTACAGATCCGCGGTTGGCATCATTTCTTTCTTAAGGTTTCCAAGATGTAGGACTTGAGGTAAAACACTGGTAACTCTAATTTGGAAACCTTAGACCTAGAACTTGTGATCGTTCCTCCCACGAGTTACAAATTTGTATATTATGTGTCTCCACATAGCCCTTGTGAAACAGAAGGTTCGATAATGCAGTTTGTAATTTTGTGTAGTTACCCAACTTCAGTAAATTCCTTTCTAAGATTTCGAGCTTTACTGCACTCCAGGTCTTTTACGTGGATAAAGCAATCGAAGAAATTATCGTGATGAAAAAAAGTGTCGATTGATTCTCGTAGATTTTAAATCAGAAAATCAAACTCTGATAACCTAGATCAGTGTGCATTCTCATAGATGATGTGACCACTGAAGGAGCACCGTTGGATCTCTTTAATTGAGATTCAACGGTCAAAGCAATTCAAGATGACCCGTTTGTCGGTTATCCGGGTTATATTTTGACCCGAGTTGAGTGGAACCCAACAGGCCCAGGTCAGTTATATGGTTTAAATAGGAAAAAGTAGAGAAGAATACTCGCCGGGCTTTGGTAGCACACGACCCACATCAGTTGTGGTTTACTTTTAGTATAGTTTCATATAGAAAAAGGCTGCTGGACTTGGTTAGCGCAAGTCTGTAACCAAGCGGGAACATGAATGGCCTTTCACTCGCTCACTGTTAGTTTCCGGAGAGTGGATTAGAACCCTGGACGGTGCCCTTCCCAAAAGTCCCTGACCTTCCCCCACCCACCAAATCTTTTTTCTCCTAAGATTTTGCTCTTGATGACTCTTTGTGATTGTTACTTATCGTCGATGAATGTTGAGAAAACCCTCCACCGATACCATTGTATCTTATGCTCCTCTGCCAATTCATCAAACTGTGAGCACTGTTCACATTGCTTGAGCAAGAATCCCACTCTAGTATACTTTCACAAAAATGACTGCAGTCATTCAGATATGCAGGATTTAATTTCGCCGAAGGAAATAAGAATTACCAATTTTAAATAAAAGAAAGGATACTACTTTTTTACATTAGCCCTTGAACCACCATCCTCAAATATACTAAAACCTACATCTGAATTAAATACCTAATTAACCTCCTACATAGTTGATACTTCATAGACATTACATCCCAAATAGCTAAACGACTAAAACAAGAAGCCAATATCCTACATGCCAAACACAAAAGGACTTCCCACTGTGTCCAAAAGTTCTAGGTTAACTGCTAAATATGATATTCATGAGAAGCTCTTCAGTCTAAAACCCTAATGTGATGGTCAAGCAGAAGATGATTCAACTGTCTACAACAAACTATCGGCCCTAGAAGGCAGCCTCCTGAAGAAGCTCAAAGGCAGTGGAGGCAGCTTGCTCCTGAATCTCGGCGGCCTCAGAGCATATAACCCCACCAAAACCACCACCAACCTAATTGGGACAGCATAGAACACAACAGCAGCTATCAGGCAGAAAATCACAAACAAGAATGTGGCCCTGGGGTCTCTCCAGCTTAGCAATGCTTGAAATCTTTCACCTTGAGTAGCCAAATCACCAACAACAGTCTGAATCCTCCCCGCCACGCTCCTGAGCCGGTCATACCTCATCCTAACTAGCTCTGCACTCCTACTGCTTGGGAATGTGTCGAACTCCTCATCCAACTCATCAGCAAAAGCACTATCGGCATGGGAAAGATTAGTGTCCATGAAACATGGGTGGCGAGGGCGGCACCTAAACCGCCACATTCCCACAAAAGCCATATGCAACAAGAGCATAGGAACTATGAGCTCTGGATATGCAACCAATAAGAGGAAAGTTGCAACAAACAAGGCAGAGCAGATAGGCTTCTGCCAACTGCGCATCAACTCCACAAACCTTCCGAAAGCAACAACCCCTGATAGAACATTCACTAGCCTAAAGAAGTTGGCTTTGCTCCTTCTCATGCTCCACATGTTCGAGTCATGATCAAGCATGTACTCCACAACCTCTCTCCCCAATGGTGGCTCTGTCCTGCTAAGCCTTGATGCCACCACATTCATAGCCTGGTATCTCAGATTGTCCAGTTGATTGACAGTCAAAGGCTGCACAAAATGCATCTTGGGAAGCAGTGGCATAGTGTACATGTTCAACATGTTAGCCATATTGGCACAAGAAAATCTGACCGCCAAATGAAGCTCACCCATTTTTTTAACACCAGAAGGGTGCAACATCAACAAAGGATACGAGTGAGTGTAAACTCGATCAGACTCAAGTGTAGACAAACAAATTCTAACCTTCCCAATGCGCACATCGCGAACTCCAGCATTTGTAGCAGTGTTCTTGTCAATTCGGGAATTATCAAACACCCCAATGGTAACAACTGTGCATGGATCAAACACTTCCCAAGTGTACTGCTCATTCCACTTAGGCGACAAGCTGTCCACAACTGTTCGAGTTCGGACCCATTTCTGTCCATACTTTGCAACACAATAAGCATCGCTGCACCCTCCTTTCCCTTCCTTGATCTTCACTGGCATAAGCCCTGTGGCTCCCAAAATACCGATTTCAAGCACACCAATGTGAGGCTTCCAAAGCCTCTTGTCAGTCGGCTTAAGATCACTGCTATACATTGTGGCCTCATCAAGCACGTGATAGCCTCCGTCAAGTGAAACCCTCAAATGAATTCTAGACCCAAACCTTGTCATCACTTTGAACTCCCCAGCTGCATTGGCGAAATGGCTACTGTTGTCAAGGTTGAACCACCTCGAAACAACCGGCTTGTCATCCGTCCGCCTCTCAATAGCTCCCACTGGAATCACCACCCTCCCGGCCATCTCATCCCTCCCCGGCCCAACCCTATCCTCCACACAAAGCATCAAGTAGTCCTCCAAAGGCTCAGCCACCACAAACATCATCTCCTCATTCCACAGAGGATTAAACAAGCTCCTCACACTGCTAGGTTGAGCAATCCTGGTCCTCAACACCTGATTCCCCACCTGAAGCTTCGCGGAAAGCTCCGGAAACCTCATCATTCCAGACCCTTTCTCCCCAGGAACAATGTCCTGAGCCTCAATCACATTAACCCTCAAATACCACAGCCTCGGTGTCAAGTACACCTTAGACTTAATCGAACCAAGGCCATCGAAATTCACATTGGCAGCCTTGGAATGCCAAGCCTCGGCAAATGCCTCATCCGCCTGAGTCCCAAACCAAATCGAAATCATCACCTCCCCCGATTTCGACTTGTCACCCTTCTTATCCTCCATCCTATACCACTGTGGCGCCAACTGACTATCCGGCGGAACCCTCCTCGGAACCTCGTTCAAATCAAACCAAACCTTCCCCAAATAGTCCTCTCTATTCCCTTCCTTCACAAAAACCTCCACCACTGAAGACTGTATGCAATCTTTAGAGAAAGCAAACACCTGACCCCACTCCACATTGTTCAAACTCATCCTCTTCGTTATCCCTCTGTAGTTTCCCAACTTCACTTCCGCCACAACCTCACCTCCACCAAAGACAGAAATATCTCTCGCTTTCACCACTTTCACATATAAATACTGCATTTGCTCAACAAGGTCGTAAGTAGAGCTACTCTTGTCCTTTTTAAACGACTCACCTCCGAGCTGCGGCCGCGTCTCCTTCAGCAAAAACTCCGTCAACCCACCACCACCGGAATACACTCCTCCACCGCCTGAAGAAGCAGAAACCGGGCCGGTATTGATCAAAATGGGTTTCACCATCACGCCTTGGTTATTCCCCACCGGCGGCTTTGAGTGGTTGTTGTTGTTGTTGCTGTGCTGAGTCGGCTTGCTCTCTTGAACGTGCTGAGTGTTGTGCGACTGCGACGACATGACCGAGTTTTGACCCGGAAGCTTCTTGGTCTTCTGGGCCTTGTGGCTTTGAGTGGTGGTTGTCGTTGTTGTTACATTATCTCCATTAGTATTCTTGACCTCTTCTTGAGAAGAGAGATAAAGCTTCAAGCTGATCTCCCCTCTGATGTGAGAGAACAAGCTTCTCTTGTCAAGTGTGTAGAGCTGAGGAATCTCCTCGCCTTCTTTGACAATGTTGGAGCCGGAGACTCTGACTTTACCTAGGAAGCTGCCGCTGCTGCCGGAGCGGCGCTCGTTGAAGATGTTGACCTCGATGGCTCTGTAAGGAAGGTTGGCGACGTCCTTGACGTTGAAGACGAGCTTCTCGTTCCAGACCGGGTTGAGGTCTTTGTATTTGACTTGGGTACGGAGGCGTTGGTTTTCGAACTCGATTTCGACGAATGGGGACGACGAGCCTTCTCCGTCTTTTGGCATGAGGTTGTGGGCCGCCACCACCTCCACCACCAGGCATTGTTCTTTGCCGGTGACGTCGCTAACGGTCATGGCTTCTTAACCTTCTTTGTTGTTGAAGAACAGAGAGAGAGAGAGAGAGAGAGAGAGAGAGAGAGAGAGAGAGAGAGAGAGAGAGAGAGAGAGAGAGAGAGTGTGTTATGGGGGTACAGAATGGGGACAAATATGGAGGCTGTGAAATATTAAAGGCGGAGATATGACTTGTGCGAATCAGGAGAGCGTGCAGCTCAGCTCAGTCGTTATTTTGTTATTCCGACACACAACCAGAGAGAAAGAGAGAGAGAGAGAGTGGCTAGTTCACTGAGCTGAATCGGTAGTACTAGTAGAATGAAGACAGTCAAACACCCCCACTCGGGTTTCCCCACGCGTCACTTGACGCCCCAGTGGCATATTGGATATAGTGGGACCAGTCGAATTAAGTTTTTAACGTTAACCGTGACATGGATTTTGAATATTACTGTGCCATAATCATCATCATAGTAATTAAATGGCTTCAGCGGTCAAAATGCTTTGGTAGGTGAATTTCTTCACAGTAATTACCACAATGGGGAAATTTATTAATTACTACTGGTTCAGAAGATGGAGTGGTGGAACCGAATTAATCAGATGACCCGAAGAGATTTGAATGAGAAGCGGGTCGGGTTGGCCAAAATAAGACGAAAAGAGGCGAAATGTTGTGTCAGAAAAGGCTGAGGTAAACAAGGGAGAGCGTGCTTGGGAGTAGTCCGACTGTAATTTAATAAGGATTTTAAAATAGCGAGAAGTTGTGCCACAACGGTGCAACACCAAAACCGGTCTCCAAGTCCGAGGTTTCTGAACTTAGTTGCTTTTGTCCTTTCGTTTACATCCAAAACAATAATAATATTATTTTTTTATTGAGAATTTGTGTTGGCTGGCGCGTGTGACACGGTCCCCGGTGGCGGTGTTGCGAACCGGTCCGGTGGATGCGAGCTTAGCTTAATTAGCTCCATGGCTGTTTCTGGGGTGGGTCCCGGGTTTTCACAGCGTTTCGAGCGCGTGGTCATTAACAAACGTGCTTTTGTTTTTGTAAGATTTTTAAATAGCGTTTTGGTCTTGGTTCTGGTACGGTCTGGTCTGGTCTGGTCTGGTCCAGGGAAGAAAAGCATCCCAAAAAAATGGGATTTTGGTTAGGGCTAAACGTTCGTCAATCTCGAAGGTTAGCGAGGGAGTGTGATACGTGGTGCTGCACTGCCGAAATGTTTTCTGATTTGGGGGCTTGATTTGGATTATGGAGTAGTGATGATGATACATATTATTTTGGACTTTGTGTTGTATCACTTACCGTTAGAAATCGGTTATGTACTTTAGGGTTTCGGTTATATGAATATTGAAGAGGTTTTAGAGTTTCCTCCGTCGGGTTCGGATGAAGGCAATTTTGATTGTTTGAAAATTAAAATTGGTATGTTTTTATACATTACACCTCATTCTCTACCTTATGTTTGTAATTCCGATACAACTTTCAAATCTTGTGTTGTTTATACGTTGAATTTTGTTCGTATAAACATAAACTTCATTTGAGATCTCATGAGGTAGAACATATAACATTGAAGATTGAACAATAGCTTGAACGTAGGAATGGTAAGACCGATAAAGTGCAGGTTCGGCAAACGGTGTGTGATTTGGACGAATAATACATTTTCGAAAAGGGAACGACGAGATAAACTAGCTTGCTCCATGGGGGTTATGCTTCTTTTCGCTATCCGAGGTCGTTTGGGTCTCGAAAATCATGTTTTAGTGTGTTTGAACCTTTTTAAGATTTTATTTAGGAAATAATATATATGTGATACCTAAAACTTACCATGTCTTATCAATTTGACACCTAAACTTTCACAAATATCAATTGCATATCTGAACTTTCAAAACTGTATTTACATGAAGGGTAAACAAGTAATTTTAAATATAATTTTATTTTTACTTTAAATTTAAAAAAGAAGAAGAAAGAATTATATATATATTTAATTATTTTTTACCATTTCATATGGCACATTTTTTTGAGTTGTATGAGGATCAAACCTCCGATTTTTTAGCAAGACACTCAATTCCTTACCACATGACTACCAAGAGATCTTGCCAACATACCATACATATTTATACAGTGGTCAGGTAAAAGCAATGACCCAAACCCGACTCTTCGTCGTCTACCCCAACCTCAGACCCATCTCGTCTTGCCACCCCAATCCACCTCGTCTTGCCACCCCGAACCCACCTTCGCCTCGCCCATCCAATTTCCCAAACTCCAGACCCGAACCCACCCACCTAACACTTAACCCACCTCGCCTTTCCACTCCCCAGACGTCGAATCGTCGTCTCTTGGTCAAGCAGTGTCGGTGATCAGACCCGACTCCCCAGACTCTCCTTGGCGGCATCGGGTTGGGTTTAACCATCCGAGTTGGCTATTACCTAACCAAATCCAGTCAAGTTGGTATTTGGTCAGTCAATTTTTTTTTCATTAAAAGAAACAATGAAAATAAAATAAAATGGATTGAGATAGAAGGGACAAATTGGAATTTTAACATTTATTTTAAAATTTTAGTTTGTCACTTCATAAAAATGACGAATATAGATGAAAAATGTGTTCTAAGTACTACTAAAATAAGGTTTCGAAAGTCCATGTATGCACTTGATATTTGTGAAAGTTCAGGTATCAAATTGATAGGGCCTTGTAAGTTCGGGTATCACAGATTTTTTTTTCTTCCTTTTATTTATTTTGGATCTTATTTTATCTTGACCGTGGACTTGAGTAGGCCTTTGTTGGCACCTTAGAGTTTTGTTTCAATATTTAAGTGCCTCTTTACAGTCGCTAAACTCATGTTTTTCATATTATTAATAAAAAAAAAAGAGTTTTTCTCAAATTATGGTGTATTTCAGTTTATCTTGATTCTTTATAGGTTTAACTGTTTATTAACCTATATACTATGTTGTGTCATCTTAGTTAATAAATAAGATTTTTATTCTACGCCTATATTTTTAAGATGTAAAATTACATATATAATTACACGTAATTATATCTGAGAATCATAGTGGTCTCGTTCTAAAAGAGATGCTCTGGTTCTTCTTCTTTTTTGGTCTAAAGAAACATTCATTGAAAAGGCCAGAGCCTAAAAACAGACACAGAAAGGGAAAAGAAGAAAAACTGGAAAGCAAGTAACATTGAAACACAACAGCTTCAATGGTTCCTCAGGACTCCTGAGTAATACAAAAAAAAATGTAAGGAGGTACCGGGAGTTCATCACTCCTTAAGACATGTGAATGAAAAGATGGGGGCACATGAACCCACACACTCTTACACAATCTAGATTTACTATGCTTCGCGAGTGCATCAACAACTCGGTTTTCATTTCTTGGTATTCACTTCCAAGTCACACACCTCAACAAGTTCTTGATATGATGAAATTCCACCAAGAAGGGATAGCACCTCTAATTTACCTCCCCGAGGGGCTTCCTCATGTTTTTAATCAACACCTTTGAGTCTAACTCCACTTCAATCAGAAGTTTAATACCTTCTACTAAGGATGCTGCTTCCACCTCTATGGGAGTTGCTGCGTTGATACAGTTAGAAGTACCACCAATGAAATTTCTACTTTGATCTCTAATCACTGCTCATATACCTCCCCAGAGACGATCATTGTCCCAGGCTTCGTCTATATTCAACTTAAAACAAAAGCTATTAGGACTCCAAGAGACTCTGTCAGAGTCCCTATCACCCCCTGGCCTAGCTCTCTTCATAGACTCCAGAGCATTATGGAGCTCATAACTCATCAAACTTTTCCTATTAATGACCCCTCTTAGGTCTAAGCTCTCACCCCTGTAAACATGTGAACATCTAGATTTCCACACTTCCCACATGATATTGCATATCTCAACAAATATCTCTCTTTTATCAACTCCCCCTGAAATAGCCTCATTTGTCCTCAACAACCACTCATCAATCATTGTAACCCTATCAATCCCAAACAATTTTCGACCAAGAGAACTCCCAAACCACATGTGATGTATCCAAGGGCATAACAATAGACAATGTTCCATTGATTCTTCATAACCACCACGGATCGGGCACATATGGGACTTGAAAATTTTCCTCATAAAAAGGTTGAGCAAACAAGGAACAGCCTTGGAAAATACCTTTCACATAAAGTGCTTGATTTTTGGGACAATCTTAGCATTCTACTCAACCTTCCAGATTCTATCATCCATTAAATAAGAGCTCGAGGAGAATGGTAAAGGAATATTAGGCTGAAAAATTAATTTGTAACCAGGTCTGACAGAGTAATTACCTGAGTTCTCCACAGGCTAGATAATCTTATCCTTGGCCCTCACATCCCAATCTTTGTTGCTTTAATAACCTCAGCTTCCTCCACAGGGATAAATGACACAATATGATCAATCTTCTATTCTTTTGTATTCACATCCATAATTTCCTTAGCCAATAGTGGAGTGAATCTATTTGAAGTTGTTATTGGATGAACCATCCCATCCTCAATCCTATGAACCCATCTGTCCTTCCAAACGTT
This sequence comes from Geum urbanum, assembly GCA_946800695.1. Classification (NCBI taxonomy): domain Eukaryota; kingdom Viridiplantae; phylum Streptophyta; class Magnoliopsida; order Rosales; family Rosaceae; genus Geum; species Geum urbanum. Next base: position 39,471,602 of record OX327007.1, on the reverse strand, counting down.
GACCACCCGACCATCATTAACTTGCCATCTAGAATGCTTTTCAATGACCCCTCTCCCTTTTAAAAGAATACTCCAGGCCCATGAGGCATAAACACACTTCTCAGCTTAAAGGAAAGACCTATCATGAAAGTATCATGCCTTCAGAATACGTACCCATAAGGACTGTGGATTCCTCAATACTCTCTAGCACTGCTTGGCCAACAAATCCATATTATATGACTCTAAATCCCTAAAAACAAGACCTCCCTTACCCTTGAAAAGGCATAATTTATTCCAGGCAAGCCAGTGAATTTTGTATGAGTTCTCATTCTTCCTTTACCAAAATGAGGCTATATCAAAATTCACCACTTTACAAAGGGACTTAGGGAGTTTGAAAATTGACATCGTTTAGGCTGGAATAGCAGTGGCTATAGCTTTTATCATAACTTCTTTTCCTGCTTGTGAGAGATACTATGCATTCCATCCATCAAGTTTAGCTCTCACACGGTCTCTAACATAAGGCAAGGCATCAACTTTTGATCTACCCCAATATGTAAGCTAGCCCAGGAAGATCCCAGGGGCTATAGACGCCTCCACATCCAAAATCTCAGCAACCTCTTCCTTAACACACAATGGGGTATTTGTAGAAAATAAAAGTGTAGATTTCAAAGTGTTAACTTCCCGACTTGATGATCTGCAATACTCATCCATAATTTCCTTGAAGACCTTACAATTCTTCCTCAAAGCTCTTATAAAGAAGAGCAAGTCATCCACAAAGAAGATATACGAGAGACTGAGAGAACTTCACTTACCAAAAAAAAAAAAATAATAAGGAGACAGGGGGTCTCCCTACTGCAATCCTCTAGTTGGTTTAAATTCTTGCCCAACCTTCCCATTGATTTGAATAGAGAAGGAGACCGAAGACATGCACTTTATCACCATAGAGATCCAGACTTCATGAAACCCCATTCTACACATCACAGATTCCAGGAAGTCTCATTCGATACGATCATACTCCTTGTTCATATCCACCTTCATCCCTAATTCAACCTCTTTGTAGTTCCTTCTCAACTTCAAATAGTGGAGCCTTATGAACTGTAATAATACTATCTTGGATCTGACGTCCTGGCATAAAAGCATTTTGTTAATCCGAGATTATATGGGGCAGAATCACTTTCAATCTATTTCCTAAGATCTTTGAAAGAATCTTGTAGGCATTACTACATAGGTTAATAGGCCTAAACTGGGAAACTAACTCCGGATTCAAGACTTTGGAAATGAGGGTAATAACTGTTTTATTTAGTGGCTCCAAGGACTCACCAGAGGCATGAAAGAATGATGTTGCACCCTTCACAGACCCTTCAACAATTCCCAAGTACTTGTCATAGAACGGCCCAGGGAAGCCATCTACAGCCGGTGCTTTCCACTTATTCATCTGCCTAACAAACTTCAAAATCTCATCATCACTGAAGCTTACAATCAAAGCTGCATTCTGGTCCACCGTGACCACTTTATAAACTTTCTCCAAAGCTCTCTCCCAGCTCCTTAATCCCATAGTAATGAAGTGATCTTTATAGAATTGTTCAAACCTGGCTCAAATATCCACCTCCGCCGTAATGAAAACTTCATTCCCCAGAGCTAGTTTGCTAATTCTATTTCTTTGACTTCTGTTAATTGTGGACAAATGAATTTTTTTTGAATTTCTATCCCCCAAAGCAAGCCAGAGGATGCAGGATCTCTACTTCCAATAATTCTCCTCCAAACTTCACACCTTATCCATCTTCTGTAGCACCTCATTTTCCCTGTCTCTATCTACGGTTCCTGAGGATTGAACTATGACCAGTTCCGAGTTAAGCTTCTCAATGATTTTCCTGTTGTTTGGAATTTTTTCTACTCCACTTCTGGATTGCAGTTCTATAATTATCTAGATTCAGAATCCAGCCAACATATGGATTCAGAATTAAGGATATACATATCTCGGACTACTTCCTCACACTCTGTATCCTCCAACCACACTTCCTCCATTATGAATTATCAAGCCCCATTTGTTACATCAACCACCGGGTGAACAATTATTAGACTATGGTATGATCCTACCCTGGACTCGTGATAAACCTTGGTGTCGGGCCAGGTTGTCATCCACTCCCAATTAGCAAGGGCTCTATCTAACCTGATCCTGATCATCTCAGTATCCACTCTCTTGTTATCCCATGTGAAAGGTTGACTAATACAACCCAAATCAACCAGCTGAGACATATCCATGAAGTCTCTAAGATAACATTGTTGATTCCACCCCCTAGGAACACCTCTCATCTTCTCCTCATTACTGAAATAATCATTGAAGTCTCCCAAGAAAATCTAGGGGATATCATTTCCTGACTTCAATTGACCTATAGACTTTTAAAATTTTGCCTTTTCAATTCTATATGAAGGGGCATAGAACCATGTAGCCCTAAACCTGGCACCATCGGACTTGCAGGTGATAATAGTATCAATAAAGTGTTTAGATTTATCCAACACCTTAACCTCCATCTCAGGTCTCCACCAAAGAGCCAAACCACCTACACACTTCACTGGATTAACACAAAGGCCCTTATAGTAGCCAAGATGTCTTCGAATCTTATTAACTCTATACTTCGAATTCTTGGTCTCGCAAAGAAATACCACATAAGGGGAAACTCTCTGGAAAATATCGCCCAACTTTTGAATTGTCAAGGGTTATCCCAGGCCTTGACAGTTCCAAGAGGCTAGTCGTATCATGGCGACCATGTGGCTATAGGCCAACCACCACCGCCTTGGAAACAGGATTGCCCTTCCAAATCATCATCCACCCCATTGTTCTTCCTGTTACTAGTACCTCCCAATAGTATACAATCACTACCCTCCGAAGATAGACTCACACCATCTTCACCAGTATCAGACATATATATTCCCAAATTCAAATCTAAAGGAATATGCATAGCCTTTTGATTCACTTTCCTTTCGTTTTGTGGGTTGTGCCGACCACTTTGTTTCTCTGTGGGTTTAGTGGTGCAACTAGCCCTCCCCTGGATATAGGACCACGAGTTGTTCTCTGAAACCACACCTCCTAAAACTGGTTAGACGGCTCTGAATTTTGGGGATGACTCCTGGTTTCCTCAACTGAGGTCTGAAGTAAGTCTTTTGAGGCTAACCTTTTTCAAAAACTCGCCCTTGATCTGAAAAGAACTCTCCTAATTTTGAGTCGCGGCACATCACCCTCGTCCTCACGACCACGACATACGGAAGGATCACAACTTGATTGAACAGGCACCACATACTCACATGGGGAATATAGAACAACTTCATTTCCAAAGGAGCATGGAGCTTTCTCTTTTGAAATATCAGAGCAAGCCCGAATTAATGGGCTGGGGCTTTGTTTCTTATGGCCCAAGACCAGACTAGTGGACACCTCCTCAAGGGCTTTGAGATCCCTACCCGCATCAATAACTAAGGCAGCCTTGACTTGTCTTTGGTTTGAACTGCCTAGGTAGCCCTCCACAAGGTTGGGCTCACCCTCTAAACTAAAGCTGGGCTTCCTCATATAGATCGTATCAAGCCCAACACCCAAATTTCAATCACTCTCTTTACATGTCTCTACTGCAGCTTCCTTCCACTTTCGCTTCCATTTTGTATGTGTATTCTTCAAGACAATCTCCCCCTTTAAGCAATATGGACTTGGGATAGGATTCAAACTCAAGGGTTTTGACCTGTCACTCTCCCTCCATTGCCTTTTCACTTCAGAGTGGATCACCTCTCCCAAGGAGTCTAATGTGACTGCACCCGAGCTCTCGTCCCCCTCAGCCGCCTTAGTGTTGGTGCTATCACTCGTAATTATCACATGCCCCTCTGCTTTTTTGTGTCCATTTGAAGCCCTAGTTTTAGGGTTAGGGCTGCTGCCGCCCACCCTCCTCTTTCCTCGCCTTTGAGCTCCATTGGTATTCCCAATCCCACTGGTGAGGGCATGAAGCTTCCGGTAGCTAAGGACATTCCTCGCCTTCTCTTGAGGAGGAGCGTAAGGGCTCCTGCAGGTAACCTACGGGCCATACCAAATCGATTCCAATTTGTTGTCCACCGGATCCACCTTCCCCTCGTGCTTGCATACAGACATAACATGGCCCAGTCTATCACACCTCCAACACATATTGCCTAGGCCCTCATATCTGTATTGAACCCTAAACCTCTCAGAAACAGAAGTTGGGATCCAAAACCCCACCGGAAGTGGTTTGTGGGCATCCAAACATAATTTAACTCGTAAAAAACCATCACTAAAGCATCCTCTAGCGAGATCTTCTCCACATCCAGTACCTCGCCAATTTCATCCCCGATTCGCTTTGCATTCTGCATATTTGTCTTACCCCTTGGTAGACCACTAATCTGGATCCAAGAGATAACCCAGTAGTGAGGAGCATCATTAACAGTCCATTCGGGTTGCCAAGGAAGGACCGTAAAGTGGTAATTCTCAACATGCCAGGGACCTCCATCTAGCACCAAACTAGCAGCTGGTTTCTCCATTTTGATTGTGAACACGTTTCGCTTTTGGTGAATAATTTGTAATTTACCAAATCCACGCCAAGCGCTCTTGAGAGCACCTTTGATTCCCTCAATGTTAGGAACAACATCCGCTACCCCTGCACCCATGAGAACTACCGGGTGGTCGACATCGTCATCAAAGGTAAGGGTATCTTCCAGAAGATCAGCAAGGTGATTGTGAGAAGCCATCACGCCACACACCTACCACACAGGTAGAGCAAGAACAGTAAAAAACTGTAAGCTACGAGCAACGTTAGAGAAATCTCTAGAAACTTCCAAAAGCCAGAGAGCAATAATTGGTCGCACTAAAGGAGCCAAAACAAACTGAGGACAGAAATGACTGAATAATTCAAGGAAGCAGGAGGAGAAAAAGTAAAAATTACTCCAAGGAACTCGTCACGTGGGAGCGAAAAGGAACTCCAACGGACATAAGCACTCTAGAGAGAAGGAGGAGCTTTTCACTCTAGAAATCATACTCCCCGGACCCTGTTCCTACTACTCATCGCTGCTCTTTCGGGATCTCATTACAAAGATAAAAACTTTTTAAGAGATGCTCTAATTCATGTAGTCATGTTTCAGAATGGTCTCCATTTCTAACATCTACAGACTACAGATATTTACAATTTACAAAAACTGCATGCATGTGGATAAATATCTCACATGCACCAACTCCCTTTCTTGTCTTTCTAGCTGGAAAAGAATTTGGATACCGGAACCGGTCACTGGTGGGCACAATGTTTCCTCCGGCCCCACCAGAATCTCAGAGAATAAGAGAGATAGGAAGCCTCTTTTGCCATGGAATACAAAATTAATGTACAAGCAGCCAGCTAGCTAGCTAGCAAGCAAAATAATTCAAGAGAACAGACAAAGCTAGCTGTGTATATTAGAGGGCACCATACGCAGAGAGAGAGAGAGAGAAGAAAACAACCGAAATCTTGAAGCAAGCAAGCACATGACCCATCTCTGTCTGCTCGACCAGAAAGCCGAAAGATGAACCAAGAATTGCTGTGTACAAGTTTTCGGCCTTCTGAATTGAAGCTAGCTAGCTAACGTACTGTACAGATTTGATATGTCACTGCGCCGCGCCCCTTCCCCCTTTTCGTGCTAAGCACGAGTGGCCATTTATTTTATACACGTCTTCCCGTTCTCCATGCCCGGCAGGCAGCAGCAACGACAACACTAGATATATCTTTTGTGTAGGACTGCACGATTGTCTAGCATGTAAAATCTAATCTATTATTTTTCTATATAGCCTTTCTGAGCGAAGGTTGTCACAAAAATGAGACTTGGTGACACTTTATTTTATTTTTATTTTTGTGTGAATCTCCTTCATCAAAACAAAATATGACGCTTGTGCAAACCAGCCCATACTGAGGGCACGAAAGGCGGAAAGAGAGAACTTCCACGACCATAAGGCCCAAACACTGAACTAAGTAAAACCCAATTAAGTGTCGAACCGAACCAAATCGGCCCATATTTGTTCAGCCCAGATAGCCCCACACCCGGACGATAAACACGGAAGAGGAAGTGAGAGAAGAAAGGTAGCGAGGGCCAGGTTTCTTCCTTTCTTATGTTCATAGCTCAACTCTAATATCCATCCAGGGTTTTAGAGAATCGTATTACAAAAAACCCTAACCTTAACTGGTCCGATCAATCATGGGTACAATATTAATCTTTTCTTCTTCATATGTCTGTGTGATTCTTGAGTAGGTTTGGTTTAGTTAGTTGACTTGTGAATTTTTCAGGGTCGTACAAGTGTGCACTGGAGCTATGGAAGAGAAAGCAAGCAGATTTGATTAGGGTTTTGCCAAACATCTCTAGGGCTTTTCATACTCAACAGCCCAACACAAATCAGGTACATTATATTTACAAATATATTTTTTGCTTCACCAGTAAAAGCCTTGATCGGACCTGATTTCACCTCTTTTGGTACTGTGCAGCTTCTGGAAGTGGTGAAATCAGGTGCGGCAAGGCAGTCTACAGTTCACTCCAACTATTTGAGCAGGGTGAGGTAATTGTGAGATATTGGGTTTCTTCATTCTGTGGCTTTTGCACATTGCACGCTGAATTTTGTTTTTGTTTGCTTTTCAATTCTGTCTGCAGGGAATAGTTGGAGCTGATGGTTAGTGACTCGTATTGTCTACTATGTTTATGCTTATTGCTTAGGCCAAGTAGGCAAGAATTATTAGACAGTAGACACTTTGTGTTTTTGTTTCTATTAAATGAAAGAAAAGAAATCCTTGTGTTCTGATTTAGGATATGCGGGAGCGTGGTGTTGGCCGGCTAGGGCGTAACTATTATGCATTTTATCTAGGTGGTAGGTTCTGTAAAAATCAGTTTTTCTCGAACTATTGGGTAAGATGGGATTGCTTTAGGGGTTTAGTAACTCTATCTATCTATCTATCTATCTATCTATCCATCTATCTATCCATCTATCCATCTATCTGTCTGTCTGTCTGTGAAGTGTTAAGTAACTCATTCATTTCACTTTTGAGATAATTAATCCAGTAAACCTTGTTGATTTTTAGTCACTACTGCCTTGATTTAAGATTTTCACTGGGATTGATGCGCAAGGATAGCTATCGGTTTCGGAAATGGACCTATGGATCAAATAGAAAATTAAGCATTTGTATCATTTATTGTTCTGTTAATTGTAGTTTATTTCATGCTCATCATGTTTGGCAGGAATTCACGTTTTGTCTGGAAGAAAGTGTACTAGAGAATTAATGTCATGGGCACCGTTTAAATGTACGAGAGACTATGGAGCAAACAATGTTGTTCCTCGCTTTTGTAGAACCATGTCTTCTGAAGCTTCAAAGAAACCACGCAAAAATCCATCTGAGGTTAGAGTTTGTGACTTAAATTTCTACAAGTCATGTCCATATGATACTATCTTTGTGATTTTCAAGAGCTTATTAAACCCATAAAAACATCTCTCTTTTTTTATTGATCTGTAGTTCATGAGATTGGAGCTATTACACTTTGGTATATACAGTAGAATTTAAGGTTGGAAAAAAAGTTGAGCAAATTCTAGTTGTCTCATTGAGAACGAGGAAAACAGACTAGTTCGTGTTAATTCATCTGATAAAATTTGTAATTCCTTCATTCTGCTTGGGATTCCAAGATTCCATGTGAATGTTTCTAATGAAATATTAAGATCCTCAATAAAGACATTTTGTTCTTTGCATGAAGATGATGTTCTCTCAAGATACTTCTGCTGAACTTAACAATTATACTTCTATGGTCTTAATCTGTCAACTATTTCCTTTGCAGACTAAGAAAGATATTTCTACCGTAGAGGACCCTTTTGATGATGCTCCTACGTACAATATCCCTCAGAAACCAATGACATTTGTTGAGGGGGCATCCTATAGTTTTTTCATTCTCTTAGGGTTTGGATTTGCTGGCTTGGCAGCATATTCCGTTTTGAAGGAGCTTGTTATTCAACCAAAAGAGTAAGTGAACAGCATGATTTTAATTTTAATTTTGTACTGCAAAAGTGACATGGTTTTGGTTGCTGATTATTTCCCTGAAATATCACCGTAATTTTAACAACATGGTCATTCACAGGTACAAAATCTTTAATAAGGCTCTGAAAAGGATTCAAGATGATGCTCAGGTTAGTAAATCTTCTTGTCCTCCAAATTTATGGACAACTTATCTTTTCGGATTTAAGATAATGTCCAACGAGTATGTTGCACCTATTTATTTGTTCTGGTCTGTTGCTTGTGCCTTCTTATAGGATTGGCAATTTTCTTTTAGACATTACTTGCATTATTTGTACCTTCTGTGGGTAGGCAGAAGCCTCAAAACAAAACCAGGCATAGAAGAATCGTAAACTATACTACCAGTTAAAACAAAAGGTGCCGGAAGTTCATTAAGCACATGTGTGATGTTAAAAGCTAATAGTAACTACCTAATAAATGAGCTACATACTTGACATAGTGATCAACTGATCATCCAAATGAAATGTACTTAAACCTCATGTCATTCTGATATAACACTGCTTCTCTGTGATTCTCATTTAATTATATATGGTCCGGTGCTATTATGGCATTGGAAAATATGATTGGCATGCTGGCTTACTTGGATCAATGTTGCCACATAATATTGTACTAAAAAAAATAGCAAAGAAAAGCCCCAAATTTTGAAAGAGAAAAAATGGAAGGCCGAAATTGAAAAGAAGACAAAAAAGAACTGCAAAGAAAAAAGCCCTAAAATTCAAAAGAGAAAAATGAGGCTTGGATTCAAAAGAAGACATAGTCGTTGCAATACTGTGTCTCATATCTTGTTACTTTGATTCTGTTTTAATAGGTTAGAATGAGGATTGGATACCCTATTAAAGGATATGGTCAAGAAAGTAGAAATCGTGCTGCTCGACAACGGATACCAAACAAAATGTGGACTGATGAAGATGGTCTAGAGCATGTAGAGGTGATGGCCTGACAGCATACCTGTGTTTGTCATTTGCAATACAAATTTGAATGCAGTCTTCCATTTGGAGTTCTGTTATTTTAAATATCTGTATTTAAGTTATTAAATTGCTATATCTGGACTACATTGCTAATCTGTTCTTCTATCAAGTACAGGTCAATTTCTACGTTCGTGGTCCTCACGGAGCTGGTAAAGTGTACACCGAGATGTTCAAAGACCAAGACAAGAGGTGGAAGTACACATATCTGATTGTTGAAACAACATCACCTTCCCAATCACGGCTGATCCTAGAGTCCTATCTGCCAGAGTACAAGCCAGTTCTCTAGTCCCAACGTTAACAAGGTGTAACCAAAATCCATAAAGTTTAGCCCTGTTAGTAATCTCTTATCTCTTTTTAATTTCCCCCCAATTATCCTGGAAAAGTGCTAAGTTTTGGATTTCGCTTTTCGAATCATCCTCGTTTATCAACTCACATGAGAAATTTGAAGAGTTTTTGATACACATTGAGTATTGTTCGAAGTGGATGGCTTTTGCAATTAGGGAAAGTGCTTCTTTGCTGTTTTAAGCAGGGAAACGTTGAAATGCTTTTGTTCCATCCTAGGCAATTTTCATTACAAGTTACACAATCATACGATATCCCTCGGGACATTCTAGGCCTAAAAATGTAATCTGGTCCATATCATCATTGGCATGTTTATATCAACGTCTGTTTTATTAATTCAATATTGAAAAAGGTTTAAATGTGACAGCAATCTCCATTTTGATCCCGTGAGTCGTGGCGGTTGCATGCACTTTTGTTCGGGAAAGTGCCGGTAATGACGGCCGTGATTGCACCGCTGCGAGCTCGTCTGATCTCCACCGTTTACTTGCTTGACCCCATAACATAGATACAACGACTCGCTTGCACGTCCAAAACAAACTCGAAACAATTGGGAGCCCACGCGCGGCGCTAGAACGTGCCTATGACTGGACCTTCGTGTGCCGCACGCGCTCTAGTGTCGTTTTGGTGGAACTGTGTTGAAACTATATAAACAGAAGGGGTCGGTTCCGACAACCTAGATTCGGTGGGGCTTACGTGGCCTCTCGTTATTGGTTGTCATATTTTAACCATTTTGCGGCGTGTTGTAATTTCTCGGAGAAAATTTTGATGTCTCTCTAAAAAATTTGACTCGTGGATCCCAGATGCTGAATCGCTCACGCCAAAGTTGTCCGTTTATTCTTTTCCTCTCACCGTTAATTTGTGAAACTTCATCTGTTCGATAAAGACCGAAAAGTAGCCAGTACCCGCCAGCACCATGTCCAGCCCTGTTATCCAATTTATCCAATTCAATGGGCTATGAATTTATTTTCCAGCAGGCAGACGATTGTAGATAATAATCAGATATTTCATTATTAGATAAATCAGCTAACTAAGTTAACGATGAACATGGGAGGGGTTTACTAAAAGACCCAAATCTCTCCGTCATGAAACCCTTTCACAAGAAAAAAACCAGAATTTAAAACCATGAATTCAAGAATTTCAAGTATATGGGAAAAACCACGTCGAGTTTGACCAAATTTCCCCCTGTGCCTTAGTCCATAATTGCTCCACCCAGATGCTTGACGAGCTTGGGCTGAATCAAAACTAAATTCTACAGAGATGCACCCTCTTCCCCACTTTTTCAATCCTCCATATTACCCACCTCGCCGTTTGGCGAAACCGGGGTAGATATTGATTCTGTTGATGCCGCGCTATCAAGATCGAGCAGAAGAATTGGTTCACAAGGAGTTGAAGGTGCATTTCAAAATCTTTGGGATATTGATTGGTATTAATCCTACATCATGGACAAGGAAGGAGTACTGGACTCAGTAGATTGAGGTGGTGAGGAGGGACAGAGTCAGGATTCTCGGTTAAGGGGAACCTAAATGAAAAATTTTAAAAATAGTCTCAGTTAGGGTAATCAATTCGATCTTAATCTGTATATTTTGCCAAAACATTCTTAATGTGTTATTTTTGGTTTGATAAAGCATCACAATTACTCGCAGCCTGATTATGAGTAATATTTGATCCTCCAAAATATGATATTAGCGTTTGCTTCTTCATCCGATTACTGAATCCATGACCAGCATCAACAAAAGTTTCACCATCACCTTATTCTCCAATAGCTGGTTTGAAAAGATAACAACATAAACAAAAAACAACATCCTCTTTAATACTGTACTTTAACCAATATGAAAATTAATTAAACCAATCACGAATAAACCTTCTTTTCTTCGTTTTTTTCTCTAAATTTCGTGAAAGGAAAAGTATGATGTTTAGGTCAACAAGGGCCTTGTTGTAGATAATATCTTCGAACTTCTTCTTGAATGTTAGGATGATAACTTGAAATTGGCGGGCATTCAGCGGGATCCGATGAATACTTTTCTGTAATATCTTCAGCACGAAACTTTTTAATGTTGTTACTATTCTTCTTTTGAATTTTCGTATGTGGTTGCTCATCTGATGTTGGAGTAGAAAAAAAAAAGATTTATTTTTTGAAGTATCTCTCCATATCTAATAAACTTAATAAAAATGATTGTATTTTAATCTCAGGTAGAGTTTTTATAAAAAAAAATACCATAAAATCTTAAACCTGGTAAGAGATTAAATCTTAATTGACCTAATATTTAGACTTCATTATTAAAATAATATATAATAATATTCTTACAAAGTCGTCAGATTTGAATTAATTATATACTCGTACGCGTCATTAGATATACTTTAAATAAATTATAATATTTATATTATATAATAATATAATATATTTTTCACAAAAATCAGGTTCACCCTAGTCCCATTTGCCTCCCGTCACTGAGGGGAGAGATGGTTGCCCAGAATTCCCAGAAATGTAGCAGAGAGAGATAAAGACAGCAAAGCTTAGACGGCAAATTTTTGGCGTGAGTGATTCAGCAATAGGGATCCACGTATCGGCTTTTTATAGGCACAAAAATTTCTTCGGGAGGAATGTGATTTGGATTGGATTTATCTGTGTATTTTCATATTTACCCAGGGAAGGGGCATGTAATTACGAAGTTGGCCATTCAGGAATCGTCTTATCGTATACGCAATAATAATAATAATTTATCCACTAAAATATTGTCCCGCATTTTGCATTTACACTGATGCACGTCGTATAAAGACTTTACCGAGTCCTTCCTTTAATTTCATTACAGTACCATGACAAAATCGTGTATGAGAAATGGTAGTTACCATGTTAGGTTTGCGTTGTCATCAAGCAATAAAGAAAACAAGAAATAGTTATGATTAGGGATTGACCTTAGAGGAATGATTTCGATTACTGAATCTTCTCTTCAAAGTTAGAAACTACTCAATTCTTTTTCGTATTGAACACACAATTTCTTTATTATTTTAATTATATTTAAGGAGATTTATTTTCTATAATTCTCGGTGTGTGCCTTATTCGACTTAGATACGGATAATATTATATATATTAGAGAATATATGTTTTATAGACAATTATTGTAACAGATTGTACCAGCTTATATATAAGACATTTTATTAATAAGAAATGTTACAATTTTCAGGTTACTCTTAAACACGTTATCAGCAGCTTTCTGGGTTGATAGTCATCACCACCAAAAGAAAAAATCCTGACCTTCACCAAAGGCCTCCACCGTCGGCAGCTTTAGTCACCGCTGACCACCACCATTGGCCTCTCTCTTTCGGTGCTCCTCACACAAGCACAAGTTCCTCGAATCTTCCTACGTCGTCAAGATCGCTCGACTTTCGAAGAATCGTTTCAGACGATCTCACATCTCAAATCGATCAACAGTTGTACTGGTCATACAGAACATAACACCAATCGAGATAAATTTTCGACACCGTACATCTATAGATCTAGGAATCAAACTTAATTTCTGCAACACCCTAAATCTAGGTTGATGATAATTGTGATATGAGTTGTTTATATTTACCCTAGTTCATATGGACCTTTATCCATAGAGTATAAGTGACGATCCTAGGGGAGTCTCGGTTTAGAAAATAAAAGAAAAGGGAAATCGATGATATGTGACGGTTAGTCACGATTGCTAGGTATGGTTGTTGCCACCGTTTATAATCTATTTTTGTGACCATATGTCATGGATCACTTTCTTATTCATTGAAACTTGAAGTTTTGTGATCGTAGTTTTCGATTGTTACTAATAAAACATCTTTATGTGTTTTTGTATATGAGTTTGAATGAGCTAGCAAGGACGGAATTCGACATCCTTGACCTTCAAGGCAAGGAATACCAATGTTGGGTCTCTGATGTGGAAAATACATTCATCGGAAAGAGACTGACCAACACCATCAAACCCGTTGGGCCTGGACAGAATTTACTGCCACCCACAGAAGAATCAAAAGCTCAAGCCCTCATGTTTTTGAGGCGTCACATTCATCAAAATATCAAGAATCATTATCTAAACAAGACAGATCTCATAGAATTGTAGGACGTTTTGAAACAGCGCTTCAATAATGTGCATGATACACAGCTTTCTGAGTTGATTGCGAGATGGGAAAACACCAGACTTTTGGATTTCTCAAAATCCAAGATTATAATCAAGAAATTCTTGATCTGTAATCAGAGTTGAGTTTCTGTGGGGTGCAGAAGACCGAGCAAGTCGTTGAACACCTTCCCTACATCTATGAGCATCCTTACTCATTAGTACCGGATTGAGTACGATCAGGGGAGAATTACTACATTCAGCGATCTCATCAATAACCTTGGGAAAAAAGAGATGCATCATGAGATTATCCTAAATAATAACTCAAGACCAGTTAGTACTAAGAAGCCTGAGAGTTACCAAATTAGAGGAAAGACCCGTAAAGATAAGAAGGTTGCTCGTTCAGAACCTTATACTCGTGGTGGACAAGCTCCACATGGGGGTAGAGGAGGGTGTGGGCGTGGCCAATGCCGCAGCCAAAATCTGACTTGGCATAGAGATTAGAATGTCAACTCCAACAAGAACCAGGCTGGTTCAGTTTCTGATGGTCAACGGTCTCAACATTCTGGAAGATACACTTGTTTTACTGTGGTTCAAATAAGCACATGCACAAGCAGTGTTGTGCTAGTAGAGAAATCTAGAACATCTACAAGAGGCACAACAGTATTTGGCTCAATAGTCAAACTATGTTGGAGATTTAGAGATGAAGGTTGACACCAATCTCGTTCTTGCAGAAGACAAGGAAAAGAAGCTTGCTACTCCAGATTTTGTTTAAGCCTTTGTAAAAGGCGGTGTCTCTATAATTTTTTCAAGTTTTGGTTTTGCTTTTGGCTTACTTTTCGGTCAAGATTGTTAAGACATTTGTCTTGTTTTTGAATAAGAACATCTATGATGTAATTGTTATTTGTTAACAGTAATGACCAATTTTCTCTATTTTTGGTATATGAAAGTGTTGAGAATGTTACTTTCATACCAATACAATGTATGGTTCGATATTTATATTTACATATAATATGACGACACATTGATTCAGTAAAAATGAGACTAAAAAAGATGATGTTGTTGTACCCAGGTCACATTCGATCCATCGAAGGCCCCCCTCGGGTTGTTATCTGTAATTTTCGATCCACCAAAATTTTGTACTCAAAACACCTTCGATCCATCGAAGGTGATCCTCAGATCCCCATTATGCGTTTTCGATCCATCGAGAATATTACTCGATTCATCGAAGTGGTGTCTCGAGTCAGGTTCTTCGATCCATCAAAGATTCTCTTCGACCCATCGAAAATCAGTATCGAAAAATCAAAATTTATTTTGGGTTTCTTCGATCCATTGAGGACTTGTTCTTCGACCCATCGAAGGTATCCCACAGGTAGGATTGTGTGATTTTCGATCCATAAAAAATCCTGTACTTCGACCCATCGAAGGTTCTGCCTAGATAATGGTGCTTTAGTTGTGTTTATACATCGGTTTTATTGGAAAATGTTGGAACCTTGATTTCAGCACCAGATGTGATTTTACATTAGTTTTATGTCATGTCATGTTAGCACTCAACAAGGGTCATACCCTTATTCAAATATTGAAGTGTCTACTTAAAGTGTATGCCTGGTCTTAAGTACAAAGACTTACTTATTTACATTTATTTTATAGATTTCTCAAGGCGAGATTGAGTGTCTAGTAGATAGTGGTATTACCCATACCATTATGCGGAATAGGCAACTGTTTGTGGATCTTTTTTCATACAATTCCTTAGTGACTACCATGATTGGTGCATCGCTCGTTATACAAGGGCGTGGTTCAGCAGAGTTTCTGCTGCCTCATGATACAAAATTATATATCACGGATACCTTATACGTGCCAAAGGCCAATCGAATATTGCTAAGTTTCAAGAATATTCGTGCCAACGATTTTCACTTGGAAACATATTGTGAGAATCAAACAGAACTATTGTGTATCACCTCTGTTGAATGTGGCCGCAAGCGCGTTATAGAGAATTTTTCGGCTATTAGTAGTGGTTTATATCTCACTACAGTTAGGATAATTGAATCCAATGTCGTGACTCACGACTACGTGTGATTCAGATTCTTATAAGCTTTGGCATTTTTGACTGGGACACCCAGGTTGTGATATGATTATCAAAATCTTAAAGAATACTCATAGTCATCCGCTCTTCAGAGCGAATAAGCATGTTGGAATACCTATTTCCATCAGTTTAGATGGTGAGGATGAGACTACTCCTCTCAATCTTGGCTCTGTCTCCAAGACGAGTGCACAACCTTCCTGGCAAAATGCTGTTGTGGGGTCGTGCGTTATCCCATCGGATTCATATGTTGCAATCTCTGATGCACATCGCTCGTTCTGCAAAGCTTGTTCTTTAGTAAAGTTAAAGGCACGTCCTTCTTTTGTTGTTGCTAATACCGACAATATTCCATTCTTACAAAGAATCCAAGGTGATATTTGTGGACCTATCAAACTCGAATGCGGACCATTTAAATATTTCATGGTTTTGGTAGATGCATCAATGCGATGGCCACATGTTGCTTTGCTATCCTCATGGAATGCTGCGTTTGCAAAACTTCTGGATCAAATCATTAAGCTCCGAGCTCACCACTCGGTTCATCCAATCAAGTCTATTCGATTGGATAATACCGGAGAGTTTACATCAAAATATTTTGATGATTACTGCATGTTAGTTCAGATTGAAGTTGAACATCCCATTCCTCATGTTCATTCTCAGAACGGTTTAACAAAGGCTCACATCAAGCGATTACAGCTTGTGTCTAAAACTTTAGTAATGCATATAAATTTACCGATCTCTACGTGGGGATATGCAGTGTTGCACACACCTATGCTTCTTCATTTTTGACATGTAGTCAGCCAACCATTCAGTGCATACCAGTTGGTAACTGGATATGAGTATGATATTTCATATTTGAGCAATTTTGGTTGCGCGGTATAAGTGCCAATTGTTCCTCCACAACGTATTAAAATGGGTCCTTAAAGAAGATTAAACATTTATGTTGGCTATGATTCTCCAACGATAGTCCACTATTTTGAACCTTCGATTAGAAATCTCTTTACTGCTAGATTTGCAGATTGTCACTTCGATGAGACATATTTCCCACCGTTAGGGGGAGATAGGAATTGTTCTATTCAAATTGAACGTCAGAAATTAACGTGGTTTAATCCCACTGTGTCTCATCATGATCCTCGCACGTCTCAGAGTGAGACGAAAGTGCAAAGAATACTTGATCTTCAGCAAGTAGCAGACTCTATGCATGACTCATTTGCTGATATTGCTAAAGTGATGAGATCGAAAATACCTACTGCAAATGTTCCTGTAAGGTTGAAAATCCCGAAAAAGGGATTTGTTAGTGGAAACACCGGGCAAGGAGGTGTTTCTCCTACTCATGTGGAAGGTGTTACATCAGCCTCGGCTCCCACCAGGAAAAGGGGGAGACCAAGAAAATTCACAGATGAGCCGCCGATTAAAAGGCAAGCCATCGAGGTACAAAAAGATCCATTCATCATCAACATTGTGAATCCTTCACATTAGATTGTCTTTTACTACAGTTATGTCCTTGAATCGTAATTGACATGTCTGGGGGACGCTCTAGAACCTCTTGTGATGTCAGAGAACAAAGAAATCTCGCTCAGAATAAATGATGCGCGTGTTCTTATGGATAGATCTCACATATTAGTTGATGATGTGTTTGCTGATTCCGTCGCTCAGGATATTATTGACGACGATGAAGTGGAACCTCGCTCTTTTGTTGATGTCAACGTAAAGAAGATTGGCCGAAATGGAAGGTATCAATCTAGGCTGAACTAGACTCTCTGAATAAAAGACAAGTTTTCGGTCCGGTTGTGCTATGCCCACCGAATGTTAAGCCGGTTTGATATAAATGGGTCTTTGTTTGAAAATGTAATGAGAAGAATGATGTTTTGCGTTATAAATCTAGACTTGTAGCACAGGGTTTCTCTCAGCGCCCTGGAATTGATTATGAGGAGACGTATTCTCCTTTTATGGACGTCATCACTTTCCGCTACTTGATAAGCTTGGTAGTGTCCGAAAAGCTTAACATGCAGCTTATGGATGTGGTTACTACATATCTCTATGAAGATCTTGATTCATAGATATACATGAGTGTGCTAGATGACATTGATATACCCAAATCAAGTAACTCTAAACCATAGAGTGCTCATGTTATCAAATTGAGACGTTCACTATATGGATTGAAGCAATCCGGTAGGATGTGGTATACAGGCCTTAGTGACTACTTGATTGGGAATGGATACAATAATGATAAGTTATGCCCTTGCGTGTTCATTAAAAGAACAAGTTCAGGATTTGCTTTAGTAGCAGTCTATGTTGATGATATGAACATCATCAGAACTCTTAATGAGATCAATGAGACGGTTAGTTACTTGAAAGCTGAGTTTGAGAGGAAAGACCTTGATAAGACTCGATTTTGTCTCGGATTAGAGCTAGAACATCGAGTTGGTGGAATACTTATTCACTAGTCTGCTTATGTCCAAAAGATGCTTATGCGATTTAACATGGACAAAACACACCAATGGTTGTTCGCAGTTTGGACCCCAAGAAAGATCCATTTCGTCCGTTAGATTGATGACGAGGAGATCTTTGGAGCTGAAATTTCATATCTTAGTGCTATAAGAGCTTTGTTGTATTTTGTTCAATGCACACGTCTAGATATTGCCTTCTTAGTGAACTTGTTGGTTAGATTTAGCTCTGCACCTACGCAACATCATTGGAATGGAGTCAAACAAATCTTCAGGTACTTGAAGGGTTCCATTGACATGAGCTTATTGTTCCCTTATAAAGAATATAGAGAAAAACATGAAATTCTCGGAAAAGAGAATTTTGAATCTCAGCAAGCAGATTCCAGGTCCTTCGATGGGTCGAAGGTTTCTTCAACTCATCGAAGGATGCTCCCTGGACGGACCAAGATACTGCCTTCGATCCATCGAAGGAGTTGTTTGATCCATCTAAAGGTGGACTTGTTGTGAGCAGCTTTACTGTTGTCTCCTATTCCGAGACATCAGTTGATTTGTTGGTTGGATTTGCTGATGCTGGGTACCTCTCTGACCCACACAAAGGTCGTTCACAGACCGGTTATGTTTTCACTATGGGAAACACGACGATCTCTTGAAGATCAACTGAGCAAACCCTTGTTGCTACTTCCTCGAATCATTCAGAAATTATTGTTTTGCATGAAGCTGTTAGAGAATGTGTCTGACTTAGGTCAATCTTAGATCATATTCGAGGGTCTAGTGGATTGTCATATACTATGACAGCTCCCACTTGCATCTTTAAGGATAATGCATCATGCATTGAACATATGAAGTTATGTTACTTTAAGAGTGACAATACAAAACATATATAGCTGAAGTTCTTCTTTAATTAGTAACAACAATAGCCGTTGAATATCCATGTGAGTCAGGTTGGTTCGGTTGATAATGCTGCGAACTTGTTTACCAAGTTACTACCTAAATCTACATTTGTGAAACATGTGAGAAGTATTGGTATGCACAGATTATCGGAACTCCATGACTAAGCTTATAGTCGGGGGGAGTTACATTTCTGTAGACATCAGGGGGAGCCTACGTCACATGTAATAACTTTTGTTGTTGATGCGTTGTACTCTTTTTTTCTTAGACAGAGCTTTTATTTTACTCATGAGATTTTTGTTTGCTTGGCGAGATTTTTAGTGAGGCAACAAGTCATGCATCATTCTTGAGGTCATCGAAACAAGGGGGAGTGTTTAAGGAGATTTATTCTCTATAATTCTCAGTGTGTGTCTTGTCCTACTTAGATATGGATTAGATTAGATAGATATCAGAGAATTCCTATTTTATATGGACAGTTATTGTACCAGATTGTATCAGCCTATATACAACGCATTTTATCAATGAGAAATGTTATAGTTTTCAGTTTACTCTTGAACAAATTGAACATACTAAATCATCATTTATTGTGTCACATGTTGAGAAATATATCTAGTGTTAATGACGAGTAGACTTAAACGTTATGTTTGCATAAAAATAACTGTATTGCAGTTACTTTTGTTCGACCGAGATGAAAATTTTATACAATTAAACCCCTAATATACGAGAATACACTATGAAATCAAATAAAACTAAAGTCGATTAAACCGACTGACATTTGTTGCCTTCAATTTGGTCGATCAAATGAAAAGTGATGGTGCCTATAACACTTTATCTATGTGTACTACAAAATGGATCATTTTACTCTTGCCCGCAACGTTGCATTTGCTCTAATGAAACAACGAGTACACCTCAAGGTGTCCTACACAAATGTGCAACTTTTTTATCTGCGTGCACTAAACACGACCATTATTCATAAAAATTGTCTACACTCACCACAACGCAATATTTTCCATAAAAATATCATAAACAATCAGAACTGTTCTCCTGGGTAATAGATTTTGAGGAATGAAATGGGATGGTGAACGACAACCGTCTATTTCTTAAGGAATGAAATAAACGGCTGAGATAAAAGCTCAACCTCTCTCTCTCTCTCTCTCTCCGATCAGAGATCACAACTCAATCGTACTTTGAAGCATGTGTGGCTTAGTCGAAAGAGAGAGAGATTTTAATCTCAGCCATTCTTTAAGAAATATTCACCATCCCATTTCATTCCTCCAAAATCAATTACGCAGTAGATCCATAAATAAATAGTGTTTCTTATGCTCATATAGGTTATACAACCTATGCCACCAAGCGCTCATGCGTGAGCCGGCCATCGAAACCAAAACCGGAGCCATCAACTCATTACCGAAAGAGCAAGCAAGCTTAGTTAGTTTGTGGCTTGAGAGCTTCCCTCTCCCACATTGCTAAAAATGTAAAGGAGGAGACACTCCTTATCTATAAAAGGAGGCCCATTTCCTACTTAAAAAGATATCTCTTCTACACCTAATACTTGGGCTTGAAATATACTCAAGTCTGAGACCCATAGTGAAGCCCAATGAGGCATAAGTGGAGTAGCCAATTGGTGAACAATTATAAACATTTGTCTTATTTACTTATCATCTTTACTTATTGTTACTTAGTCACTTTCGTTCCATATCTTGAATATTAATTATTCTCGATATGAACATCTTACATTAGCAATGTATACTCAAATCACTATTATATTGAGGAGTTTGTGACGTGTGGAAGTTAAAAGAGTACCAAAGAATCTATTGGCATCTTCCAAGTTGCCAAGTCCAAAATATGTCTGTTCTAAAATCTCCTTATACAAGATAACAAATGAAAGTTGTTCCTATTTTATGTGTTTTTTTTGCAAACAAAAAAACATTGTAATAGACCTCTTATAGCTACTTCGAAAGGAAGGAACAAAAACAACGAACAAGAACAAGTCGAAAAGAAACAACAAATGTGAACCTGTGGTGTGTACTTAGAGAGTTGAGCTTTAGAGAGAGACTTGGACTGAAGTTTTACCGCCTCTGCAATTCGATTTTAAGGTCAAAAGAGTTCGGACAAGACCGTGTCTTTGAAGCCGTATACATCCGAAAAGATGAGGGTATTTCCGGAAACGGCGGCTTCCATATTGGCGTTTTTGGTTTCAATTCTTAATACGCGCAATTTATGCTAATAGAGAGGTTTAGGAAAAGAAAAAGAGAAAGAAGACCAAAGTCCAAGCAAGCAAGGCTGGATAGAGAAGCAGTAAAACCAAGCAATTGAGAAGAAGAAGAAGAACCAACATCCTGGGAGGGAGGCTTAATCTCCCTTCTTCACTTGTTGTTTTTTTTGTAGGGTTTAAGCTTCTCTCGTTTCTCGATCGAATTCTTTTTTTTTTTTTGGGTGCTGGTTTCCCATTTGTTATTTTTTGGATTTGGTTTGAAGAAATACGAGTAAAGATTGAAGCTTTAGGAGAGGGAGGGGCAACGGTTGAAGCTTTGAAGGGTTTTGGGGATTAAATTGGATGGTATTTATTGGAGTAGATCCAGAAGCAAAACCCAGTCTCTGATCCGATCAGTTCTCGGCTTCAATGGTATTGGTTTGTTTTATTTTGTTTTTTTATTGAAGTTTTGGGTTGTGTGTAAAGTATCGAGCTTGTGTATGGTGAATGCTGCTTTTTGATGATTGTCAATGGTTCAAGGACTGATCTATGTTTGGGATGAAGCCGAAAGAGATATTTGATCAAGTTTTGGACTATAGTTGACATGAATTAGATTTTACAACTCAATGTGATTAGTATTTTTGGTATCGGTTTTAGAAAAAAATTGACTCATGGGTTGAATGGTTCAGCCCCCCATATGCTGAAAATGTGGTTAGTAGGAACACTTGGCTTTGATTCATGACACCAACTAAATTAGTGAGGGAGTTGGAATTGGATGCCTGGGTTTGAATTTAATGGCATGGTTGTTTTTTAGATTGAGTTTGTTCTTTCAAAATTTCAAGTCCATGGTTTATTATTTTTTTGGTTACAAAAGTCCATGGTTTATTATGTGCTGCAAATTTAGCTAATTCTATTGCCGTGTTTGAACTTGTTGGCATGGTGGATATAATCTTTTGATACGTACTCCTTAACCATACAAGTTGTTTATGTGTACTTTTGTTAATTAACGCAATGGGTGTATGATTTTTACATTACCTAATGCTTTGGGATTGGGCTTGTTTGTACTTGCTAGGGAGTATATGCTGATTCTCTGCTTAATGCTGTACAAAGATAAAAGTCAATACTGAAAACAGAAATTAAGCTGTCGTTAACTTTGCAATTGCCACCGACACTGATGTCCATTTGTCTTCAAATATTCATTGGAAGCTTCTTACTTCACTATGAGCCCTCTCTTTATATAATAGTCGACAACAAACAAATTAGTACAATTTCATATGTTCACTGCTGGAAATCTTTGCTTGTCAGGCTGCCACTATAACTCCTGTGGTTGGATCTCTTGTCTGGGTGGAGGATTCAGAAGAAGCATGGCTAGATGGTGAAATCACAGAGGTTAAAGGTGAAGAGATCAAGGTCCTCTGCACTTCAGGGAAGACGGTGAGTGCATTTTGGGTCACTCCGCGATGTATTTCTGCATGCCAACTTGCTCTCTGCTGAAGCAGAACTATGTTGTGTGTGATCTTTCTTCAGATACTTGCTATAACTGGGGATTTTTTACTTACGTTTCCCAAATTTTTTGTGTGAAATTGCAGGTTGTTGCTAAAATTTCCAATGCTTATCCCAAAGATCCTGAAGCTCCACCATGTGGAGTGGATGATATGACAAAGTTAGCCTATTTGCATGAGCCAGGAGTTCTGGATAATTTAAAATCAAGATATGATATAAACGAAATATATGTAAGTAAGCATTATAAAAAACTTCCATCTAAATGTTTCTGAACAGTCAGGTTTTGTGAATCACCTGCATTAGTCATGTGATCCTTCTTGACAGTCATTACTTTGTAATATGCAGGGTCTGATTATCTTTCTTATTTGTGTTTATTATATGAAAGGGTAATTATCTAACATGCTGTAAATGGATTTTCAGACTTACACAGGGAACATATTGATTGCTGTCAACCCTTTTATGAGATTACCACATCTTTATAATAGCCATATGATGGCACAATATAAAGGAGCAGCCTTTGGTGAGCTGAGTCCCCATCCCTTTGCTGTTGCAGATGCTGCTTATAGGTAGGTTGTATCTCATTGCAACTTGATTATCTGATATCTGGTTCTCTCTTCTTGTAAAATGACGTAAAATTTCACTCATTTGGTCAGACTTATGATTAACGATGGAGTAAGTCAGGCAATATTGGTTAGTGGTGAAAGTGGGGCTGGCAAAACAGAAAGCACTAAATTGCTTATGCAGTATCTCGCTTACATGGGAGGGAGAGCTGTTGCTGAAGGGAGGACTGTTGAACAGCAAGTCTTGGAGGTATGAAGGGTTTAGAACCTCATTTTGTGTTGCCAAATGAGCTGAGAAGCCAGAAAGATTGTACACTTTACAATGCTCATCGGTTGACAACTATTTTCTTTCTAATCTTGAAGTTGTGAAGCTCATCTGTATGACATGAATTTCTTTTGGTTTTGTTTCATTTTCAGTCCAATCCTGTTTTGGAAGCATTTGGTAATGCAAAAACTGTTAGAAACAATAATTCCAGGTATGAGAATCTTTATGTAGAACATTCCCTCACATCATAATGCTATACATGTTTTATTGGGCTATGCATTTAAGTCATGGTGTGATCTTGTGGTTGCTACAGTCGTTTTGGTAAGTTTGTGGAGATTCAGTTTGATCAGAGTGGGAGAATCTCAGGAGCTGCTATAAGAACTTATTTGCTTGAAAGATCACGTGTTTGTCAGGTCTCCGATCCTGAGAGAAACTATCATTGTTTCTACATGCTTTGTGCTGCTCCACCAGAGGTAATGAATCTGGCTTCTACAACTAGACTACCTTTATAGGAGGAAACATATCAACTCGAAGCAAGTACATTGACTTTCTATGTTTACTGGTATGTATGAAGGGTTCCTTCCTTTCTTAGAACGTAGTATCTGGCATTTTTGTCATTTGCAGGATGTTAAGAGGTACAAATTGGGACACTCAAGAACATTTCATTATTTGAATCAATCAAATTGCCATGAGCTGGATGGACTTAATGATGCTGAAGAATACAAGGCCACACGGAAGGCGATGGATACTGTAGGAATAAGTAACGATGAACAGGTATTAATCTCAGGAGTAGCTTCAAGTGATAACATGCCTCACTAATAGCCTGAATTTTGATGTTAATTTTACTGTATTTAGGAAGCAATATTTCGAGTTGTGGCAGCAGTCCTGCATCTCGGAAATATTGATTTTACAAAGGGAAAGGAAATGGACTCGTCCATGCCAAAAGATGAAAAATCCTGGTTCCACCTGAAAACTGTTGCTGAGCTTCTAATGTATATATGCTATCCCATTTGTGTACAATGATCTTAGTTTGGCTCTTCATGTGATTCAATAAGCAAATGAAATGCAAGAACATTTTTTCAGGTGTGATGTTAAGGCACTGGAAGATTCTCTTTGCAAACGTGTTATTGTAACTCGTGATGAAACGATCACAAAGTGGCTGGATCCTGAAGCTGCGGCTATGAGTAGAGATGCTCTGGCTAAAGTTGTTTACTCCAGATTGTTTGATTGGTAAGTTTTTTGTGTAAAGATAGCTTGATATAAATTATTTAAGTTTGAGCATCCATGATTTTCTTTTGTACTTGGTTCAGTTTGGAACTATAATTGAAGTTGTACTTTTTCTTTTGCTTGATCTCTCTGTTTGTACAGGCTTGTAGACAAGATTAACAATTCAATTGGTCAGGACCCCAACTCAAAGGTTTTAATTGGAGTTCTGGACATTTATGGATTTGAGAGTTTCAAGACTAACAGGTGCTTAAGTAGTATGCCTTCTGTTTTCATAGCTAAAATGAATATTTGTGTCAAGAGACGGAACATTCCCCTGATCCTGGTAAGGGCATGTGCCTTATATGCAAAATGGTTTGGTCATGCCTCATCACTCTCCACAAAACTACTCGTATAAAGTCACTACTTATGGTTATACTGCTCCACTAGAAACATTATTCCCCCCTGCCCATACTTCTTGAGGATTGTAATTACCAGTATTACAATATAGTTTTTGAAATTTATGTATGAATGTTCTTTTGACTGTGATGGCCTGCGGTTGACTGAAAGATTGCAGTATGATATCAATAGTCTGGCCCTATTGTCTGAGGAGTTACAAGATGCATGATAAAAATTTGATCAACATTTTTAATTACTATGTGGTGACCCCATTTATTTTGTTCGATACCTAATTACTTATGGTTTTGCAGTTTTGAGCAGTTTTGTATCAATCTGACAAATGAGAAGCTTCAGCAACATTTCAATCAGGTTTGATTATGCATGGAATTTATGTGCTTCAGTTACTTGGAATATCTTCAGTACGTTTATATCGTTTGTATTGGCTGTTTGGCAGCACGTTTTTAAAATGGAGCAAGAAGAATATACAAAGGAAGAAATTGATTGGAGTTACATTGATTTTGTCGACAATCAAGACATCCTAGATTTAATTGAAAAGGTTTGTACTGTCCAGATATGCACGAGTCCTTAACAACTTTCCTTTATGATATTTGATTTGATAATTTTCATTGTTTTAGGAACTTTTATCTTCCCCTTTGTTTCACTGTTAAACAGTGAATCAGTACTTTCGAGTAAATATGGATACTTTCTTCTCATGATTCTATGTTACTAAAGGTATTTCACATGTTTTATGATCTGATTGCAGAAACCTGGTGGCATAATTGCTCTTCTAGATGAAGCTTGGTAAGTGTACTACTTCAGACCTCCCATTGTTACATTGACACTTTTGCTGCTGAGATAGCTATCATATTTTGCAGTATGTTTCCAAGATCGACACATGAAACATTTGCCCAAAAGTTGTATCAGACATTCAAAAATCATCAACGGTTCAGTAAACCAAAATTGTCTCGTACTGACTTCACAATTGGCCATTATGCTGGAGATGTAAGTGTACCTTGCTTGCCTGAGTCTTTTGAAAACTGGTAGCCTGAGTATGTTTTATGCATTACTCAGAAGACTCGGTTAGTGATATTGTTTGATATAATTTTCAGGTTACTTATCAAACAGAATTGTTTCTGGACAAGAACAAGGACTATGTGGTTGCTGAACATCAGGCACTTTTGTGTGCGTCAGAATGTTCCTTCGTCTCGGGCTTGTTTGCATCTTTAGTCGAGGATTCATCCAAATCGTCAAAGTTCTCTTCCATCGGTTCTCGATTTAAGGTGGTATTTTAATAATTATTTGTAGGTAAGTAAGTTGTTTCTCTGTTTAGTCCCATTGGTTTTGATGCTCTTTTTGTACCTTTTGCAGCAACAATTGCAGCAATTGCTTGAAACGCTCAGTCACACAGAGCCACATTATATTCGTTGTGTAAAACCCAACAACGTCCTTAAGCCTGCAATCTTTGAGAACAAGAATGTTTTACAACAACTACGGTGTGGGGTAAGGGGATTATCTTCAGATTCCTTTGCTCACATGCTTTAATTCTCTGCACTTACCTACTGTGTCAATTCAGGGTGTTATGGAGGCTATTAGGATAAGTTGTGCTGGATATCCTACCAGAAAAGCTTTTGCTGAATTTTTAGACCGATTTGGCCTTCTTGCACCTGAAGTTTTGGATGGAAGGTACTTTACTTTTCTTCTCTTTATCTTAGCTGGACTTGGTAATAGGTTAGATTTTGGTGTCTTATCATCAGTGGTACCAACTCTTTTCTTCTTTCACTAATACTGTTCTATTGTAGTACTGATGAGATCAATGCTTGCAAGAGACTTTTAGAGAAGGTGGCCTTAGAAGGCTATCAGGTAATTTTGTTTGTAATGAATTCTTTCTTCTCAGTTTGGTATTCATTAACAGTCCTTCAGTGTTCCATTGTAGTTGAATGTATGTCCAGTTTGATATTCATTAACTTCGGTTTTGTTATCAAGTTTTCTGAATCGATCTTGATTTTTCCATGTTTCAGATTGGTAAGACAAAGGTCTTTCTTAGAGCTGGGCAAATGGCTGAACTGGATACTCGAAGAATTGAGGTTTTAGGACGATCTGCTAGTATCATTCAAAGGAAGGTTCGTTCTTATTTGGCTCGAAGAAGTTATGCCATGGTTCGTCGTTCTGCAATATGCCTTCAGTCGGCTTGCAGAGGTACATTTCTTTTAGATTATTGTTGGTTTTGGGTTATATCACTCTGCCTCTTTCACATGTTCTGAGATTTTAACATGATTGTGCGACTTGGTTGGATTGATTGTAGGACAACTTGCTCGACAAGTTTATGAGGGGTTGCGGAGAGAAGCGTCCAGTTTGATGATTCAAAGGCATCTGCGGATGTATCTTGCTAGGAAAGCTTACAAAGAGTTGCATTCATCTGCTGTATCTATTCAGACAGGCATGCGGGGTTTAATTGCTCGTAACGAGTTACGATTCAGAAGGCAAACTAGAGCAGCAATTATTATCCAGGTAAAATTCCACTAATAGAATAGATAATTGGATTCCACAAGCAACTCTGAAGGAGCTTTCCTCAGAAGTTTAGAATTATTTTGGTAACTGCAGAGCCAAAGTCGCACGTTTTTGGCACATTTGCGTTATACGAGGACAAAGAAAGCTGCAATTACCACACAGTGTGCATGGAGGGGAAGAGTTGCTCGTCTAGAACTTAGAAAGCTTAAGATGGTAAGATTCTTTATTTTCTTCTCAGATTTTCTTTTCTAAAGCTCTGTTCAATTGCATTAGTGATGTTACACTAGAGGTTAATATTTGGAAACTCAAAGTGGTGGAAGTAACAGTTAGAATTCTCTGTCCTCATACTTCCTATTTGGATCTTCAAAAGTTTCCCAACTACTATCTAAAACATTATTTATTAAGCCAAGAACTCTAAGAACAGATTTTCCAGTAATGCTCATACAGTGAATTCTTGCATATTGGTTTGTTTCAAGGACAGAAATTGGTGGTTGACATGTTAGCTACTCCAAACATAGTGTTGCTTTTAACTGCTTGTTATGTTTATTCAGTAATGTAAATTTTCTGAAGGAGAAAAGCTATGGAGGTTATCTATTTTTATTTTTAGTCACATACATCTTTGACAATCCATTTATACAGGCTGCGAAGGAAACAGGAGCTCTTCAAGCTGCCAAAAACAAATTGGAAAAACAAGTCGAGGAATTGACATGGAGATTACAACTGGAGAAGCGCATGAGGGTATGGTCATATGCTTATTGAAAGTTGTGATACTAGACATGCAACTACCCAGATGTTCCTTAGCACCATAAAGTCTCTTAATCTTTTGTTATTAGTATTGTTCTTGCTTTATGTTATTTAACTAACGATAACCTGTGAAATAGTGTGCTGTTACCTGCTCATAGATTTTTTTTGGTTTTGTTGAAGTGTCCTGTAAAACGACCTTATCTCTTAAGTTCCATAATCTACGTGTACTTGCATGGAAATTTATAAGAATAGAACTTGTGCGATAGTTGCCAAAACTCAGTTTGAGTAATTATTGGTGTGGTAAGGGATGGAATAATTGGCATGGGAAGGAAATACTAGTTTTCACCGTTAACAGACCAAGGTGAGCCAAATCAGGAGAACATGGGAAAATAAACTAATTACTAAAATAAACTTCTGAGCATGTCCAGGCCAGGCCACTATTATTCAGCAATTGAACTCGGTATATGTTTATGCTTTGGCCTGATGGAGCAGTGGTCACTGGCCCTTGTTGTTTATCCCCTCCGAGTGTTATTCATGTCACCTCTTTCAATTATATATATATATATTTTTTTTTATTTGTCATTTTACTTCTTGAGCACTACTGATTTGCTAACAAAGTTTTTTGCCCCACTGTTTTGTGGGCATCAATATATCTGGCTTGTGGAATGGGGCACATCAAACAAAGATTCTGGACAAATGGACTATTGCTATACGAGGTTTCATTTTCATCAAGTTGTTTTTTTGGTTTTTTCCTAATATTTTCAATATATGCTGCTTGTAGGCTGACTTGGAAGAAGCTAAAACACAAGAAAATGAAAAACTCAAGTCAGCGTTGCAAGAGATGCAAGTTCAATTCAAAGAAACGAAGGTGATGTTTGAGAAGGAACGTGAGGCTGCAAGAAGAGCAGAAGAGAAAGTCCCAATTATACAAGAGGTTCCAGTTGTTGATCATGCCATGATGGAGAAGCTCACGAATGAAAATGAAAAACTTAAGGTAAGGTGGTGAAGCTAGCATCTACAATTGGTCTGTTCACTGAATTTTTTTAATGATGATTGTACATTTAGTTCTGGATGATGAACTCATGCATTCCTGTTTTCTGCTGATGTGATCTTTAACTTTACATTCATATGTGCTGATGTGTTGCTCCTTTGATATATTTGCAGGCTTTGGTGAATTCACTGGAAAAGAAAATTGATGATACAGAGAAAAAATACGAAGAGGCGAGCAAAATCAGTGAAGAAAGGTTGAAGCAGGCTTTGGATGCGGAATCAAAAATAGTTCATTTAAAGACTACCATGCAAAGGTTATATATCGTTGACCTTCCTTTCTGTGACAAGGCAGACACTAGGCTTGAATTTTTAGTCTTGTCTGAAGGAATCGGGAGTTTGTTACATATTTGAATTCAAAATGCTAGTAGCCATCCTCTCTCCGTCTCTTTTTCTTTACCAGCAATCTGTGTCATAGAGATTGACATTGTTTTCATTTGTAGGATTCAAGAAAAATTTTCAGACATTGAATCTGAAAACCAAGCCCTTCGTTACCACCAATCCGTACAAAGTACGCCTGTTAAAAGAGCATCAGAGCATCCTCCTATACCCTCAAGTCCAGAAACTCCAGTACTCTCTCTCTCTCTCTCTATATATATATATATATCTATATATCTATCTATCTATCACGTGGTTATATATTCTCCATGCACGTGCACTCACACACTCTCTCTCTCTCTCTCTACTCACTTTTGCCATTTTATTGAATTAATGTTTTGCTTTTTGCAGAGGTTGCAAAATGGTCACCATGCTGGTGAAGAAGACGGAACCAATGTAATTACTGTTATTCATTTGCGTCAATCTACATTGATCTCTTTAGTAGTTTCTGGAATTTGAAGGAGTTGTTATTTCAGGAGTCACAGAGTGCAACACCGTTAAAGAAGTTTGGCACAGAAGCTGATAGCAAGTTAAGAAGATCCGTTGTTGAACGGCAACATGTAAGTAGTATCAGAATATTTTCATCTGCTTGTTCCTTTCCCCCATCCCCACCACACACAACTTTTCATCTCTCTCATTTCTCTTTCATTTATTTATCTATCGTAGAGTATGCATCCTGTTACAATGGTGTGGGTTGTCCCAAGTGATACTTTTGGGCAGTGGTTAAAGTTACACTGCTACATAGTTCATGTGCACCGAATATGCTCTGTGCTCTAGCTGCTGTTTTCCCTTTAAACCTCATGTTTTTTTTATAGTATATGGGCTCTGTTTGACGCGGTGACTTGTACTTTTTCCACAGGAGAGTGTCGATGCTCTTATCAACTGTGTTGTAAAAAACATAGGATTCAGTCAGGGAAAGCCTGTTGCAGCATTTACAATTTACAAATGTCTACTTCAGTGGAAATCTTTTGAGGCTGAAAGAACTAGTGTATTTGATCGTCTCATCCAGATGATTGGTTCTCAAATTGAGGTACTGTAGCTCAATCATTTTGTTGTCTGTATTTGTGATACAGATTCAACAAAAAGTCTACTAACATTGGTCGTACGTCATCATTGTCACCAGAACCAAGAAAACAATGATCACATGGCTTACTGGTTATCAAATACGTCTGCACTATTGTTCTTGCTCCAACGAAGTCTGAAGGCAGCTGGTGCAACATCCAGAAAACCTCCTGCCCCGACATCTCTCTTTGGGAGGATGACTATGGTATGGAAACTTTTCTCAATCTGTTATATTTTTCCTCTTTTTCTCTTCTCAACTCAATATATTTGGAGAAGCGTTGTTATATCAAACTTATCACAGATGTCATTCCTGTTCTTACAAGTAAGGTTGATTGCAGGGTTTTCGCTCATCCCCTTCTTCGGCAAATCTTCCTGCTCCTTCACTTGAGGTAGTGCGCCAGGTGGAGGCTAAGTACCCAGCATTACTTTTCAAGCAGCAGCTTACAGCCTATGTGGAGAAAATATATGGCATCATTCGAGACAACTTGAAAAAGGAGCTATCATCATTGATTTCTTTGTGCATTCAGGTATATTGATGGAATCTTATGATAACTCTTTATCTGATTGAAATCATTAATTAAACGCCTAATCCTACCAAAGTGAGTTGTGACGGTGACTTTTGATTGCTAATGTGATTCCTGAGGCTCCTTCACGATCCTTTTAAATGATTATTTGTTGATTTCATTTAAATTTTCTGGAAACCTTTCTGTTCTTAAATTTTCTTTTTCTTTATGTTGCTATATTAATGGTACAGGCTCCGAGAACGGCAAAGGGTGTACTAAGATCTGGGAAGTCCTTTGGTAAAGATTCTCCTGCAAGTCACTGGCAGAGCATTATTGATAGCCTTAGCACTTTCCTGAGTACACTGAAAGAAAACTTTGTAAGAAAATCATAATACTCTTGTTTGGCTATACTTCATCGATTATAGATGATGGAATATATTGTCTGTATTGTGTCTTATTCATTTGTTCATCTCAAGGCGTATGACTTATTATTTACTGGGGTTGCAGGTGCCTCCTATTCTTGTCAAGGAGATTTACACTCAGACTTTCTCATTTATTAATGTGCAACTCTTTAATAGGTAATAACACTTCTATCTATTAGAACCTCTGTTTGTTTAGCCAAAATAATGCTCAAGTATACTGAAGCATGCTTTACTTTTGCAGTCTTCTTCTGCGCCGTGAATGCTGTACATTCAGTAATGGTGAGTATGTGAAATCTGGATTGGCTGAGTTGGAGCTATGGTGTTGCCAAGCGAAAGAAGAGGTATTGTCTTCTATTTAACTTGTTCTACCTAAGTGTGCTATAGATACCGTGCCAAACCACATGTTATCAAATGTTTGGTGTTTTCTGACACTCTTAACATGCAGTATGCAGGGTCATCTTGGGATGAACTTAAGCACATAAGACAAGCTGTTGGTTTCCTGGTATGGTTTGTGTAACAGTACATATATTTGTGTTAAATTGAGGTCAAATATTTGAACATGTAGCCAATGCTGCCAAGTCATTATTTTGCATGGACATATGGACAATCTTTCAACTCTGGCTTCTTATTTGTAAAAGAATTAACATAAAATGTCAAATCACGGATTTGATTACATTCACTAACAAGATACTGCCAACTGCATAAATGTTATTCGTGTCTGATTTACATTTTGCCTTTCATCAGCATGTCAGGCCTGTTATTCCTAGTTCTTACTGAATGTGGTCTAGATTAAAGCTCACTATATTAGTTATGATGTACAGGTCATTCATCAGAAGTACCGGATATCATATGATGAAATTACGAATGATCTGTGCCCTGTGAGTCCTCTCTCTCTGTCTCTCTCTCTCTCTCTCTCTCTCTCACACACACACACACACACACACACACTATGTTGATGTTATAGATATCTCTTTAAGGAGCAGACTTACAAAATTTTAGTCAATTTGGTAATCGTTTGGTCATCCAAAATGGTGAAACATTACGAACAAATAAGGAGCGTTAGATAAATGCTGACGATATATAAATGGAAAATCAAATGGCCAAACGATTTTCGATTGGACTCAAATTTTGTAGGTGACTTAGTTGAAGTAGTATCCATAGCATGAGTGGTCTTGATTGTCAATCAAGATTTGATGTTTAAGTAAGGTAAAACGGAAAAATCTGTACCGTGTGGATGTCCTTAGCTGAAAATGACTGTATGTCTAAACGATATCCGATGAAGTTGAAATTTTGCATGCTCGATCCTTGCATATGTATCTAAAAGATGATTGAGTTCAATCATCGAATTATGTTGTCGATTTTGTATAAAATGAAACTTCATATTGAAGTTTCAGTGTGAAGCTTCGCACTTGATGAGAACTATATATATTCTCCATGCACGTGCACTCACACTTGCACTGACACAACCAACAATCTCTTTCTGTCCCTCTGTTTTCTCACAAATTAATGGCTCGACTTGTTCAGATCCTGAGTGTTCAGCAACTGTATCGAATATGCACTCTCTACTTTGATGACAACTACAATACCCGAAGTGTATCTCCAGATGTAAGTTTGTTTAAGAATTAACATCCTACATTCTTGGTTTAGGTAATTGGATGCATTTAGTTGTTCAGTGAATCCGGTTCTTAACAGTTGGCATTGTTACCATTTCTCAGGTCATATCCAGTATGAGAGTACTCATGACTGAGGACTCTAACAACGCTGTCAGCAACTCATTTTTGTTGGATGATAATTCCAGGTGGGGTTTTTTCTATCTTGATTAAGTGAAATTTCTAATGAGATTTTTATTTGTTATACCGTTGGTCAAATTTTTATATTCCCAGTTTTAATCTGAAGATAATTGATTACTAATACATGGTTTTTGTACAGCATTCCTTTCTCGGTTGAAGATCTCTCTACTTCCCTACAAGAGAAGGATTTCACTGATGTCAAACCAGCCGACGAACTTCTTGAGAATCCCGCCTTCGAATTTTTACACGAGTAAGGCCAAGGAAGCTTCAAATATTTTTTTTGTTTATTCTTCAAAAAGTTAGGCAGTCATTCAGATTATATTGCATTTGTTGTTGTAAATCTTGTTTGTTTTCTCTGTTTATCCGGTTTTGTATCCATGCCCATTTTGTTTATTCTTTCATTGTGGCATTCAAATTGTGTAGTCCTCATCATTATAAGGGGCAAACAACACGTAGAAGTAGGTGTGCATTTTTTTCCCTTCGTCTTGTTTTGTCTGCCATTTTGTGCAGCAAGATAATAGGAAGTATTAGTAGACAAATGTCAGGGTGGCTGAGCTATTGCTATCTCCACCAATTTTCACTGTACAAAAAGAAAGTATATATATGCAATATCATATATAATTTTTTGATTTTCTGGGCTCAGTTTCTAGACAAGACCGATTATCATTTGCAATTTTGTTCAGTTTGAATCTTCGCTTATTTATACGCGTTGAAACTGAAATGAATGAAAGGTTGAAACAAAGTACAGGTTTAGCCTATTCCCCATCTTTGCTAGTTTGGCATGCCCTAAATTTGTGGCTATGGTCATGGTAAACTTTCTCAAGTATAGGATGACCAGTTTTTGAATGCTGTGTTTGTTTGGCTTAAGAGAGATTTATGAAGTTTGGGCGATGCTACTGAGAAGAACTCGATAGTTCAATCATGTTAGCAGCATTTATTTATGCTCAAGAAGAGAAACAATTACTCATTGTGGGCTGCTTCTTTGGTATGTGGGCTGGCATCTCAATTATGGCTCCTCTATTGTGTAATTCTTTCTTTTCGCAAGCATAAAAAAAATGCTGTTGAAAATGAAGCCAAGAGTGAACTAGTGTGTAACGCATGGATTACTGTTTTAGACCAATTAGAAGGGTGTAATGCTTCTGGCTTTACACCAATTCCAGTGGCTTTAAGAAATGGTAGACTAGAGCAAATTAAACGCACAACCAAACCTTACTATGTTGTTAGTTTTGTACTACTGCTGTCAGACGATTGCTATTTTGTGAACCCTAGCTTGAAGGCATCAGTTATAACAAGTCCTAGGAGGACTGGGAGAAGTTGCTTACTTTGTAGGCCAAAGTTTGTGATAGATAAGCCATGGAAGTTGAGTATGACATTCCAGGGTACGTAGTAATCTTGATCAGTTGCGCGCATTGATCACTGTCTTCGTTTCATCATTCCATTTTCCACACTGTTTTGCCAGTTTGTATAACCGAATCCGTGTTAGCATCGAACAAGTTGATGAAATATCTACTATGGATTGGATCATGCATACGACGAATATTGACTTCCTAAACAATAATTGAGCGAGGCCACATACATTGAAGTTGAAATTCAAAGAACGTACAATTTGCTATATGAGCACAAATTCTATTTCCCCTTGCCATGAGGAATTCACATGGGACAGGCAAAATCCCTTCACACAATTCACAAGGGAAGCTTCACTATTTCTGTTCTCCACCACAAGAAAGTCCCAAGCCCTCAATTAGGGCCTGGACCATATCTTCAAGGACCCTACTGGACCATTTTTAGTTAAAACCCTAAATTTCAAACCAGTCCAACTGTACTGAAAAATAATTCATCTAAGCTATTTCGAAATACAGCTTGCAAAAATAGTATGCCTTGCAAATTGGGATATTGGACCCTATCCACAATATATGTCAAATTTGTCCATGTGGTATTCCTGAAGGTTCACCTGACCAAACCAATGTAACAGTCTGGTATTGGTCCATGCATGGTAATTGCTCAAGGTCCCATCGAGTTTCTTTATCTAATCTCTCCTCTTGCCACTTGGAAATTAGACAAAACCACAACATCACGCTAAGCATGCAACGAACGAAATTCCATCTGATAGTGTTGGGTCCATTTCTCAGGCTGTTACGTACAAAATTTAACTATTTTTAGTTCTAGTTCTATATTCCAAATTAAAGTTCACAAATATCTTCTCACAAGACAAGCCCCTCTCATGTTCGGATCATTAGAGCAACTCCAGCAGATTCCCTATGAATCATTTTTAGCTAAAATATAAAGATTTTCTCTTAAAATTCACTCCAGCAGCTCCCCTATCTTATTAGCTAATTTAGGGATTCCTTATATTTCATGTTTTCATCCCCTATTCTTATACCGAAAACATAAATTATAGGTAACGAAATATTCAATATTGTAATTAATACTTTCCTTCTAGATTGTAAATATAATTAATAATTATATTAATAAATAAATATTTTATTATCAACCAATCAAAACTAAGCATGTGTTTAAATCTAACTACATTTTAAGTGATATTGTTGGAGTAAATTTATACAAGTGATTAGCTAAAATAGGTTTCGGCTTTATTTTTGAACAAAATAAGCAAACTTTCTGTGATATTGTTAGAGTTGCTCTTAATAACTAGAACTGGGAAATTTTGTTTGGATTCTATTAAGAAGCTAGAGCAATAATCGTATTATATAATTCAATTGATTAAATGAATAAGATGTCAAGCTCTTTAACCTCGATTTGTGGATTTGTGGTTCAGTGGATAGATCGACTCCCAGTACAAAAATGTAAAGATGTGAACCCTCGTTATATGCGCACGTTCGAACACTGGTGGCGACATCATGTATTAATTGAATTAGAGATGAGGCCGGTAGAAAACTACAAAAGTGGACATGCCTGTCACTACCAGAAGAAGTACTATATCCGACGAGGTCCTCAAAGAACGACCGACGAGAAGGGATCTCGTCGGTTATAGTAAACTATAACCGACGACAGGATAATCTCGTCGGTTATAGTTTTTTGACCGTCGAGATTTTCTTGTCGTCGGTTATAGTCGCCGGAAACTCGTCGGTCATAGTTTTCGATTATGTCCGACGATTTTTTTTATTATTACCAACGATTTTTTCATATCGTCGGTTATAGTTTCTTATTTCAGATCTGGGCAGCAGCTCGATCTGTCATTCAAAAATTTTTCCATTTTTTTATGAAAATGCTCTGAAATCGATCTTTGGGTGATGTCGAGAATGAGTTCGTGATGATTCATGCGCATTATATATATATAGGTACGTCGTGCTTAATTAATATATATATGTGTTGTCCATGCATGTATTAATGCTTAATTTGTTGAATATATAGATCGATCGATATTAATTGATTCTTGAGTTTGAGTAATTGATCGATGGTTGATTTTGAGTACGTACGCGTGATTGATCGTAAATATATATTAATTGTTGTTAATTTTAATTTGATTATTGTGAATATATATATGTAGCAATAACTAGCTAGCTAGGTAGGGTGATTAATTTATTTAATTAATATATTGCATTATATATATTGTGATTATTATATATATAGGATTAAATGTACACTAGCTAGCTAGCTAGTACGTACGTGCATGATTAACGTTATATATATATATATTTAGATTTTTGTGATCGATTATATATATATAGTTATGGTGTACGTGTGTGTATATATATATATTAAAATTATGGGAATTAAAATAATAAATATTTATATCTAGCTATGAAATTTGAATTAATAAGATCATGGGTATATATACATGCAGTTATAATTTTCAGGATGGACAAGAGTTGGATATGTCTTCCAAGATGGGATGTAAGATATCACCGTGGAATTAGAAGTTTTGTAGAATATGTGAAGGTTAATTGTGGAGGGATGACAATTCATTATTGTCCGTGTACGAAATGTCAGTGTCGCAGCGAGCGATATCGTTTTCACATCGATAAAGTATTGGAGCACTTGAAGAAAAACGGGTTTTGGGATAAGTACACATGTTGGATTTATCACGGTGAGAGCTCAACAGTTGGTCAACATGATCACGGACAATTTTTTGAGAGTGGCAGTACATCCAATGATCCAACAACAAGGTTGATCAACGATATGTTTCCTCATGAGAGCGGTATATTTGCTCAAGCACCGGATATCGATATCCCTCCCGCCGTTGGAGACTTCCCTTATATTGAGCCAGTCCAGCAATTACCTACAACTGTCAACACTGCTGGTATGGACAAGTACAACAACCTCATTGCCTTCCAACAGACCCTATTGTACAACGGATGTAATAAGACTGTTCTCGAAAGTGTTATGGGAGTAATGAAGCTCAAAGTGGAGAACAAAATGAGTGTGAAGGCTGTTGATGATTGGCTGAAGTGGTCTGGTTCGTTGTTGCCCCCCAGTCATCGTCTTCCTACCACTCATCGTAAGGTGCAACAGATCCTTAAACATCTTGGACTTTCCTACATCAAAATCCATGCTTGTAGATATGATTGTGTTCTCTTCTGGGGTGAAGATGCTTATGGGAATGATCTTGAATCTCTTGATGAATGCCCGGTATGTGGTACGGATATGTATAAGTTGACTCCTGCCGGAAACAAGAAAGCTGTGAAGATACTTCGGTATTTTCCCCTGATAGATAGGCTAGAACGGTTGTTCATGTCTGCACACACGGCTGAAGCTATGAGATGGTGGGCCGAGAGGAATTTTCCCGACGGTGATACGCTTATACACCCTGCTGACGGAGAGGCTTGGAAGCACATGGTGAAGGAGTTTTCTTATTTTGCATCAGAGGTTCGAAATGTTTGGCTGGGGCTTTCATCTGACGGATTTAACCCTTTTGGCAACATGAGTCTTCAATACAGTATATGGCCAGTTATTTTGGTACCGTACAACCTTCCTCCATGGATGTGCATGAAGAAAGAATACAATATGCTCACTATGATCATTCCAGGGCCGGGTTATCCAGGAAAGTGTCTCGATGTGTATCTGAGACCCTTGATTGAGGAGCTTAAGTACTTGAGTGAGCATGGTCATCCCACTTATGACAAGTTCAAAAATGAGATGTTCCAGATGCATGTCATGCTTGTTGGCACCATTAGCGATTTTCCTGCACGCGGGATGTTGTCGGGCAACGTTACCAGGGGATATAGGGCTTGTCCAGAGTGCATGACGGTTGAGTGTTGCAGACCTCATTGCAGGAAGATTGTACAGATGCGACATCGTTGTTGGCTTCCACATGATCACCCATTTCGGGAGGATATGGAGGCATTTGATGGGAATGTGGAAACAGGTGAGCAGCCGAGGAGATGGACGGGGGATGAAATCTTAGAAGTGCTAAATGAATACGATTTTGGGCAGCTAAGTAATCATCCTGAGATAGTGGCGTCAATTCCTGACAAACCCGACGGGTATAAATTCTGGACACACAAAAGTATTTTTTGGGAACTTCCTTATTGGTCCAAGTTGCTGATCAGAGACTACTTAGATGTCATGCACATAGAGAAAAATTTGTGCGAGAGTGTGGTTGGCACAATGTTGAATTGGGAGGGAAAAACTAAAGACAGCCCGAAGGCACGCATTGATCTTAAAAGGATGGGACTGCGAAAACATTTGTGGTTGAGATATGGGAAGAAAAAAATGCCACAAGCTCCTTATACAGTGAAGCCTGCCCAGAAGAGTGAAATTTTTGGCTGGATGGGTAATGTCAGGTATCCTTCAGGCTATGCCGGAAATATAAGTCGATGTGTTAACTTTAAAGACAACAAGATGTACGGACTAAAGAGTCATGACTGTCATATACTGCTCCAACGCCTCTTCCCTGTTTTCATTCGAGGGTACCTGCCCAAAGAGGTGGTGGAGCCATTAGTGGCTTTGTCAAGATTCTTTCAGAAGTTATGCACGAGAGAAGTGAAGAAATCGGACTTGTTGGAAATGCAACAGGACATCATTTTTATCATGTGCAAATTCGAAAGGATATTTCCTCCAAACTTTTTCGACATCATGCCTCACCTGATGCTCCATCTTCCGGAACAATTGTTGCTTACTGGTCCAGTACACTACACATGGATGTATCCTATGGAAAGGTACGTAATGCATCTCTGAATCTGGCTATATATATGTCGATCTTTAATATTATTTATTCACTTATATATTGTTGCGATAAGCATAACATGCTCGATCTGTAATTACCAATTTACAGACAATTAGGGGACTATAAAGACTATGTGATGAACAAATCTGCACCCGAAGGGTGTATCGCTGAAGCATATATTGCGCATGAGTGCGTAACGTACACCAAGTTGTATTTGGGAGCGTTGGAGGACCCTCCACAACATATGCCCGTAGATGGAGGGCAGTTCAACCTTTCAATCATCTCCGATGATGTTGAAGTTTCTGGAAAGTTGCCCAACTCGTACAAGTTGGAACCTTATGAGCTAGTCATTGCCCATTGGTCGGTATTGATTAACTGTCCAGAAGTTCAATATTGGAAAAATTTGCACCTTTACTGCCCTGCTATTTCCGGTGATGTTGAGTACCACAAAA
Source organism: Geum urbanum (assembly GCA_946800695.1). Classification (NCBI taxonomy): domain Eukaryota; kingdom Viridiplantae; phylum Streptophyta; class Magnoliopsida; order Rosales; family Rosaceae; genus Geum; species Geum urbanum. The sequence continues at coordinate 39,431,608 of OX327007.1, read as the reverse complement.
AGACGTTCGCAAACTATTTTGGCAACTAGGTAAGTTGATACTTAATTGACCTGTATATGATCGATGTTAAGTGCATGTCTCGCATCCTATTTATAGTTAAGTTAATAAATGATTATTTTCAGATGAATCATGTACAAGATGATGGTATCCCTCAGTGGTCACACGAATTGAGGCTCTTGGCGCAGAAACCGGTAACTTCCAGAGTTTATCCTATGTGTAAGGTAAATGGCGTGCTATTTATTTGTGAACATAGAGATGTCAGACGAAAAACACAGAATTCTGGGGTAATGGTGCATGGTGGGCAGAATGGAGTTGACTATTACGGTGTTCTCCATTCAGTTGTCGAATTAATATATGGGGAAGGCATGACCGTGCACTTGTTTAAGTGTAGATGGTTTGATACCGACCCTCAGAACACAATGACCGATCAATACTGCCACAAGCTGGTATGAAGATGATCCGTTTGTGTTGGCCACGGCGGTGAAACAATTGTTCTATCTTGATGATCTTGTGCATAAAGGCGCGTGGAAAGTGGTTAACTATGTTCTTCCACGAAACATATACAGTGCCTCAACCCTTGGTACTGTGACCTCGGATAATGAAGAAGTCAGTGCATACCAAGAGGCGAACGCAACTGGTATTCCTGAAACCTCAACAATTCGCCTTAATAATGTGAGACAGGGCAGTGTGGTATGAATTCCTCAACCGAATCTTCTTGATGTTAATCAAAATGAAGACAATGAAGACTCAAGTGACGAGGACATACACATCTTACCTGAAATTAACTCGGAAACAGAGTCAGACTCAAGCGATGATTCTGATTATGCGCCTTAATTAGTGTATATATATATGTATGTTATTTTGACTTAGAACGTGCAATGTAAAATGAATTTTATTCATATTATGGACAAAATTGTGTCGATCGATGAAATTGCTATATATATATCGATCCCCATCATAAATGAGAGAGATCGAGAGATCGATCGGAAAAAAAATACAACCGATCGATTAATAATATCGTATTATTAAATAATAATTTTAATATTTCGTATTAACTATTAATAATTTCGTATTAACTATTAATAAATATATATATTAATACACTACATATTTAATTAGTTTACCGGCATAAATGAAAAATAAATAGCAGAACTATATCCGACGATATGCATAAGTAATATCGTCGGATATAGTTGAACCGAAACTATATCCGACGACATGCATATGAAATCTCGTCGGATATAGTTTCGGTTCAACTATATCCGACGATATTACTTATCTCGTCGGATATAGTTCTGTTTAATTGACGGATCTGGGTACGTTTTGGGGCAGAAACGAAACTGCCCCAAACCGGAACAGCCGCCTCCGATCGAAAATCTCCGTTTCCTTCGTGCTACAAGCAACCAATCGAAGCTCAAGTGGTATTCCATCGATCCTCAAGCCAAATCCCTCGTCGATTAGTGAAAAAACAGGTTTGAAATCCCTAATTTCAAATTTTTGAATTTTTTTAATTTAGGTTAGATTTGAAGTTGTGGAATGTGTTGATCGATAATGTGGATGCATGTATATGTATAGTTGTGGAATCTGTTAATTTAATGAATGTATTGATATATATTATAATAATTTTGAATTTTAGGTTGAATTTCGGTTAAATTTAGGTTAAATTTGGATTTGGAATTTTTTGATCAATTATATTGGATTATATTGGATTTTTGATGGAATATATTGGATTTTTTGTTAAATTGGTTAAATTTGGATTTAGAATTTTTGGTTAAATTTGATTAAATTTTTGGTTAATTGGATTTGGAATTATTGTTGAATTTGGATTATTGGAATTATTGATATATATATTGGAATATATATAGTTAAATTATTGGATTATATATATATGCATGTATTGGATGAATTATATTGGATTATATATATTGTAATTATTGTGGATTATATATATATATATTGTAATTATTGTGGATTTTATGGAATTATTGTTGATTTTTGTGGAATATTTATATATTGGAATATATATTGGATTATTTTTGGATGAATTAGGAATTATTTTGAATTTTTATAATTTTATAGCAACGATGAATTTGTTTAATTGCGGACCTTCCCGAGAGGCCGGGTCGAGTTCGAGGGGGAAGTCCAGAGGGAGAGGGAGATCGGGACGTGGGGATGAGGGCTCGGGACCTAGGGATGAGGGCACCGGAAGTCGGTTCGCATCAGGATCCACCAGCGTCCCCAACACTTACAGTCTTCCGCAGACCTCTCGACATCGTACATTGATGGGCGCGGGACAACCTCAGCAGCATCAGCTCGAGCCTGCTCGATCCTCAGGCGCGAGGAGGGTTCATCAGGTCAGTCGCACGCCGGAAACGGATAGTGCGACTCAATCCTCGGTCCGAATGCCGGACATTCATCGCGAGGACCCTTCCCCCGTCATCCACCAGACAGCTCCTTATTCTTCCGAGGAGGCTGGTGGATCCACTCAGTCCTCGGCGAGGATGCGACTATGCCCGCCGCCTACATTATTCTTACCGTTGGAAATCCCGACGATACCTCACGTCGATTCCGACGGGATGCCTATTCCGGGACTGCTAGGGTTCATTACCCCGGAGCAGGCATATGCGTATATACCCTTCCCGGCACCTCTCTGGAGTGCGAGGATTCCGGGACAACGCACCGACGAATCAGGTAAATATTAATTAGTGATATCTTTTTACTCCCTAATATTTAAATTCAATTAGGTGTTGATGTTTAAAAAATCGTCTACATATATATGTGATAGGCGAGATCGTGCCCGGTGCCAAACAGAAGAGAACCAGAGGCCCCGTCGTCGGCAAGTTACTAGACGAAGCCATTCAGGCTAGCGGTGGTGGCCAACTTATGATTCCGACCGGGGATAGAGGGCAGGTGATCGAGGGAAAGGTCACTCGAAAGTACGCGGGGATGGCGGGCAGCCTCATACGGGATAGAGCCCCAATGTTGTGGCAAGATTGGAATTCAGTGCAGCAAGCCGTCAAACATCAGCTGAATAATGCGTTGTCGGTGAGTTGAATTGTATATTCATTATGAAAATTTTTAATAATAAATTTTTAATATTATTGATATATATATAAATATATGCATTGCAGAGGTGGTTCCGTGTGGATGAAGACATTAGACCCACGTGGGCGGATGAAGTGCATGGGAGCAGGTTTGCAGACAGCCATTTGTTTCAATTTTTTCGTTTCTTTTGATTATGTTCATACAATGTTGTTAGTTACTAACGCTTGATTTTATGGGTATATATAGGTATAAGGAGTGGAAGGCCGAGCTGAAGAAGCATTGGAAAAAGTATGGGGATGATCGTGAGGGTACCCCTAGCGAGTTTCGTTATAGGGAGTACGAGTGGCGATGGCTTGTGGTTCACTTCAACAACCCAAAATTGAAGGTACGCAACCTTCAATCGATTTAATTTTTGTTTTATCGTACTTCCCTTAAATTATTTGGCTAATGAGTGTTTTTTTTATGTTGAATTAATCGCGCAGGCTCTTTCTGAAGTCAACACAAGGAACCGGGCCAAAAACACCAAAAATCATCATGCCGGTACCAGATCATACTCGGGTTGGATCGAGGAGGCGGCCAACCACCCAGAAGAGGATCCCCTTGTCTATACGATGCAGCACGCGTATCCGCAGTCCCCCTAATATGCTGTAAGTGTCCTTATAACAAAATAAACTTATTTCTTATTTATTTAGATTGTTTTTTTAATTAATATTTTATTGTTCTTTGTCAATTAGGCGAGAATTCAGGAGGCGATTCCAGAGGTGTTGACTCAAGTGGCGAGAGAGCTCTATCCCAACACCCCCGATGCGGAACTCCCAATTGATCAGATTGATCGATCTGATCCGATCGTCAGGGCCAGGATTATGTCAACTGCGATCCCTCCAGGGAAGAACACATTCTACTGCAGGGGTTCCGAAAAATGGGGTCAAGGGCTGCTGAAGCATACCCCTGAATTCTCTTGCGGATCGGGATCATCATCATCTTCGAGGACTAATGAGCTACACGACCAGCTTCATAGGCAATCAATTGAGATGGAAGCTCAACGGCGTCGGATAGAGGAGATGGAGAAAGCGCAAGCTGCAGAGCAGAATCGGTTGGCCGAACAACAGCAGCAAATGGGGACATGGATGCAGCATTATTATGCACAGTTGCAAGCATCTGGAATCCAGATAGCTCCCCCGCCCATTTTCGGTGCGCCACAGCCTCAGCCGCAGCCGCAGCCTCAGCCAGACCGGGACCAACCAACTTTCTCCAATCCGTTTGACCACATAGACTTAGAACCAGGACCCCCTAGGTGTTGAACAATTGTCGGTTTAATTTTTATTTTCATTATTTACTACGCATATGTATACAGATTTGAACGATTTCGGTTTTAATTTATTAATTTATTTATTTACTACGTACTATAGTTTCAATGGTTGTTGATTTTCAATTTGAACAATATATAGATAGCGTGATTTTTTGTGAATGCAGGTTTTGGGATAAAACCCAAAACCTGCAAAAAAAATTAAATATTTTTAACTATAACCGACGATATGTGTCAACATCGTCGGTTATAGTTTAAACTATGACCGACGATAAACTATCGTCGGATTTAGTGTCTCTATTTTCCAACGATAACCCTAAATCATCGTCGGATATAGTATTACCGACGGTTTATTACCGACGATACTATATCCGACGATGTGTCGTCGGATATAGGTATGACCGACGATAAACGGAAACAGACCGACGACACCAAGTCGTCGGTCATAGTAATTCTTCCGGTAGTGTGTTATCAAACCTTAGCTTGTGCAATTAATTGAGTACGTCCTTAGGACTAGAAAACCTTTGGAATAACGTGTTTACAATCGTGGCGGCGGATTCAAGATTGAATTGTTATTCGGGTTAATTATAATTAGATAATATTTTGTGCAGTACACGATTTTTTTAAAAGATTTTTATCATTTCATCATGACAGTTGAATTGTAACATAGTAAACTAAGAAAACATAATAGAATCTTACAAACACAACAAACCAAAGTTCTAAACTTTAAACTTGAAAGGACTATAATAGCAAAGCAAATACCGAAAACTAGGATAAAAAATCAAAGATAAATATTTTAGACAAGCATTGAATCTTTAATTTTGAGAAAAATTTGTGTATTTTGGTGAGAGAGAAGAAATAAGCGGTAGCTTAAAAAGAACAAGTGTGTTACGAAGACACAAAAATCAACGAAGTGAATTAATGAATAAAATTCTTGCATTAAATTTTATTTTTATTTTTTAAACTTGAAGCATGTATTAGCTAGTGGTTTACAACGTCAAAGAAAAGATTTCAAGCACTTCCATTACTTACGAGTTTTACTAGCGTACGAGGTTTACTTTTATTGGTACATACTATATATATACAAGTTAATTAGAGGGTCCTTCTATTAATGTATATCTTTTTTGGGGTCATTTTCAAGTATAGGGCATTACACAAATTTTTCGATCATATTTCAACATCTCCACCGTCCAATTATTAGGTCTATATGAGTAGATTATTCTTGTAAATTTTCAGCCAAAATAGTGATCGTTAAGGTATCAAACTATATTAAATCAAGGGACGGACCAAATATGTCAAACTCGAACCGTTCATATTTATAAACTTTAATTGCAGTTTTGAATACCTTAACGATCACAATTTTGGCTAAAAATTTACAAACTTGATCTACACATTAGGACTTAAGATTTGAACGGTAAAGATGATATAATATGATCAAAAAGTTGGTGTAATATCCTATACCTGAAAATGACAAAAAAAAGTATACCTTAATAGAATCATGCGGCTACATACAATATGCATAAGTTAATCTATCCAATTATGGGTTGACTATCTACATTTGGAAATAACTCAAATAAGCTTCTCGAAAGTAACAAGTAACAATAAGGGTTACTAATTAGTAACTCCTTTGTGCCCTAAACCCTAATCTTTCCCTAAAGCTAGCTAACTACGTACAGCGCTTTTGGCCATATATACTATACTCATGCTTTGAAACAAACAAAAGAATTAGCTGGCTGCAGTGGTCGATCATTGTCAGAAGGCTCGCAATCATGCATAATCGTATCCTAAAATTTTCTTGGTAAGGGATCGAACGAAGACGATGGAGATTATTAGAGAAGTCCAAATTGGTCACTTTCATTATCACATGGCACATCAAAATTCATCCAAGTTGAATCTAGGCCTCTAGTTTTAGATCATGAGATCATTCCCTTCATATGCATGGTCTTATCATATTTAGATCATACATGCACGTTTCAGAGTTTGTGGACATGATCGATTCCGAATCTCCGATGGAGTGATCAGTGTTCTGAATAAGGGAGAAGTAGTTATCATGCATATATATGTACTAGCGGCCGAGAAAAGAGCAAACGGAACGTACGTACATTTCCAATTAGTACTTATAATGGTCTCAAAACCCCCAACCGTACGTCGGATTTGGTAAACTCCTACCTTCAGTTCGTATATCATGTTAATAAGCATGCTTAATTACCGTTGGTCGACTTAAATCTAGGGCTAGCTCAAGATGACATGGTAATAGAAGTCATAAAACACGTCACTAGCTATCACATTCAGCACAAGATCGTTGAAGTTTTGCGATTGACGTCTCACGTATATACTCCGACCTCTTTGTCATTGTCACGAGTAAACGTTGCGGATTATGTACTAATTAGCAGTATAAGCCTCTCAAGCGGCTCATATATATATATATATATATATATATATATATACACACACACACACCATGCATCTTTTTGGCCATACCTACTTGGATTAGTCTAGTTAATTGTATCCTAAAGAACAATGCTTTGCACTAGCCTAGCTACCAACATCACAGCAAATAATTAAGAGAATGATAGAAAACAAAGAAAATCCAAACGCAGTAATTCGGTTCAGTCAATGGTGCTAGCTCAAATTCTGTCAATTACTAAATTGGTATATGTAGCACAATCATATGTAGCACAGTCATGATAGTTGGTCAAGAAAATCAAAGACTATAGGTGTGAGTTTATGATCATGTATCTGTTGCACATGATGGTTTGGTAAATGGAATTTCTATCAGTTGCTAATTAAAATTGTGATTTGACTAAATTCTCACTAACGGTCTAATTGAGGTCGTATTATTCGAACATCGTAGCTATAATCGGCTGTTCCATGTGGTTCCATGTGTTTTGAGCAAGATTCCAGATCTCCCTGGTATATATAGCCAGTCAAACCTCCATCACCATTAATTCATGACGCAATGCTAATCCCCATCCATCCCTCCTCTCTTATCGTTAATGGTCGACACACGTTCTTGTTTGCTTTGGTCATGTTCTTAGTAATTACTTAATTAATTAATTAATTAATTAACTACAAGTCCTAAGCTAGCTACGAGGGAAATAAGTAATGTTGCTGCTATATACATATAATAATTAGGCTGGCAGTTAATGTAGTTACGACGTTAATTAGTTAGGTCGACTGTTCAGCAGCTTAAACGATCAATCACTTTCAAAGCAAAACCAAAGTATTCAAAGACAGACTTGCCGACTTCGATCAACTGGGATGATTATGAAAGGTCTCCCACAGTAGATTGGCCGACTTCTGATCTTGATCGAGATCTAATTTATTTAATTTTGCTATCGATCTGTTTTGCACTATGAATTGTTCTACGCAGACCCAAAAATCATCCATCCAAAATCTTAAATATCTAAATTAAATTTCGTGTTTAACAGATAAGTATGTTCAGTGAAGTCAGTGAAAACTTCGGTGGAGGACAGATCTGTTGCCCTAACAAGATAATGTATATGGATCAACTTCTATTATCTGAGTAAGTCTCCATTTGATCATTTATAAATTGACTTCTTTAAAATTGAGAAGAAAACTAAGGTATATATTGGTTGCAGATTTGGTTTGCAATATTATTAAACAAATGATTGACTTTTTGAAAAACCCTAGTGACTTTGTTATCTTCTGTTTTTTTCTTCTTTATTTTAAAGTGTGTTGATTTGCCAAATGGGGCAAATATTCGGGTCATACCCAACACCCAGTTGCGTAGAATAGTTATTAGGATCACGCGTCACATCACATGCAAATGGAACTAGAGATGACACTAAGCTAAACCCTAGACCATTAAACCTTTGGACGGTTGTGACAATTTCTGAAGCGACGATCATACTCCACAGAGTTTCAACGCCGGTCGACACAACTCAGATAATGCCTCGTGTTATGTTGTGGAGAGTTGTGCGTGCTGCTTATACCCTAAGTATGAAACATTCAAAATATATGAATTTAATTTGTTAAAATTTTCTTCTACATACTGCAGACTGCATGCAATAGCTTTAATTAGGTAGGTTAATTGGTAAGTCACATACACGTTCGACACAAAATGTTTGAGAAAACTAATATTTGAGAACTTGGGTAAGTGAGAACACATATTTATATTATGTTTAAGTTAACTTATGAATCATGTGAGGACTGAGGAGTCCTACTTGTTGTATCTACCAGCTTTGGAAGAATCGAAGAGCTAGCTACAATGGACTAGTGCAGACGTCAATGGATGAGTTGACGTGTATACATACATGAATCTGATTGCACTTAAAACAACCACGTAGACAACAACATGCATATCATTGAACTGCGAACTACGACTATATATACTTCGGCCATGCCAGCTTGGTTTCTTGAGCTACAACACCTCGAGATTCTTACACAAAATTTAGATTGGATCATATTCCTTGTAATTCTCTTCTGCACTCTTACATCCAATTTGTTTAACATTAATCGTATTGGGAAACAAACAGACCAGCTTATCAGTGACGGAGCTATACAAATGGGGTCAGTAGGGTTCCAAGTCTCTTTGTTCTCTAATAAATATTTACAGTGTCATATATAAGTATAAATATTTGAGTAATTTATTGGTGAAGCTAATGAATTATTCACGTGAGGGATTGAGTTTGATTTCCCATCATGTCAAGTATCAAATTTGTAGTATTTTTTTTGTTCTTTTCAGTTTGTTGACCAAAAATTTCATATGCTTTTCAATTTTTTTTAACCATAATTGACATGTTTTTTTCCAGATTTTTTTTTCTTATTTTTTTGTTCAGTTATTTTGTTTATTTCAAATTTTCACCAACAAGAATAACATGTTTTTATTCTCTGTTTTTTGTTATTTTTCAAATTTCGTATAAAAAAAATTTAGACCCCTTAATATTATATTCTGACTCCGTCTCTGCAGCTTATAATACCCTCAATTATATGATCGAGAGTATACTCGAAGAAGGAAAACAGAGTTTGTAGGTCCAGAACAGTTAAGTGCTTGCATATGTGAGTATCTGCAATACATGCACCATCGATCGCGTAGCTCGTCAATATCTTTTTTCATTATTTTGCCAAAGCACATGTAAGCATATGAAGTGAAAACCACAATTTGACCGAATAAAAATCCCAATGAGCGGGCAAATTAATATTTGAAAGTCTAGGCGTTTGGAACTGTTTGTATTGGACATATCATACTTAATTACATGATATGATTCAACCTCAAATTTGACTATCCATGCATGAATTTGCCAATAAAAATGCTAATAAATATTAGCACCACAATGTGGAAAGGATATTTACAATAACTACGTATACATATCAATAATATTGACTTCTTGACGCTAGCAGTTAGATCATATGTTGAATAATTGTCAAAACCATGTGACATATAAATTTAGAACTTAGTGTAGATGACCTAGAAAACACCTTCAAACACATCTCATTAAGAATTACCACATGTTCTCCTTCTCTTCTATATTCTAATCAAAACGCTCTCACCTGAACTCACTCTCACTCCCTCAATTAATGACTTGGGAGACTCAATCTATGCATGGATTTTGAGGCCGGGTTTGTGGTATACTGGTATAACAATTGAAGGGGGCGGCACCTAGGATAAAGGGCAGGCCATATTAATAGAAAATAAAAATACACCAATATATAGTTTTTATATGAAAAATATTTCTCTTAAAATATAAAAGTCCAATGACACATGCTATGGTATGGTTGCGCCAGGTGCAATGATCTAACATGGCATTTGGATGACTAAGTAGAGAGATAACTTGTCACTCAATTCATTCAAACTGTTTTACCGACCCTCATCAACCAAAATTATTATAAGAAGGATCCACCCGATTTAGTTGTCTAAATTGAAATTAAGTCCTAATGATTATTAACAACTAAACATGCCAATCAACAGAAAAATTGAAGGGAAAATCTAAAATTTTAGGCGAAAGAATCATAAATTCGGGAAATTAGTTTTTAGAACAAATCATAACGTACAACCCAATACTTGGAACATGAAACTGTTGATGACACCAGAGCATCTAGACTCACTAAGCTATCTATGCTGACTACGATATTAGGTCGAAGGATCAATCATGGATCCTACGGCGGGTACTGTTATGCCTTGATCTGTGTGTGCGTTCGACCTCAGCTAAGACTTTGCAACCTGGGCATTGGAAACCGAAGGACTCAGGGAAAGACATATAAAATAGGAAAATCATTAGAGTGAGTGGATGAAAAAAAAATATTCGTAAGAAATCATAAAACTTACTTTATGCATTTCTACCGTAATCATATAGTAGAAAAAAAATATATAGCGAGTCTAAGAAAAACATATATATCATAAGTGTAGAGGCGTGCATAACGTGATCTCAGGTCGGGTGTTTGTCATGACCTTCCCGGAGCACCTCGGTGATCAACCAATGCGCCATATGCATCGATACATCATGCATGAATATAACGTGCATAAAAACATGAAATCGTATCATAGATACCTTCGTGAATAAACATACATACATATATACATACATACATACATACATACATACATACTTGCTTGTTTAAGAAATCATACACGTAAAATTGGACTCCCTAAAAGATAGTGATAAATAAATGTCCACTCACCTGCATCGTCATTAAACAACTAGCTCGATCGTTGATCTATACTCTCGTAAATTATACTCGGTGCTCCTAGACCAAATTGACGTCCACATCTATTAATAAAACTTCATTCATATCCCTAACGTGAATATAGAAATTTGAAATCTAATGCCAATCGAGAACTCACATTATTTCTAAAAGTTATCACCTACATGATTCGTCCTTAGATATGCTGAGTCGCGCCTTGATTCCAGAAGTAAATTTTTAGTCGCGACAAATCTCGATAAACGTGACGTGTGATGCTTAGCTCGTTAATTAATGCGTTTAACGATAATTAACTCTCTAAATTAGATTCAGGTCGTTATAGTTTACCCCCCCCCCCCAATAAAAATTTCATCCTCGAAATTTAAATCTCAAAAGGCGAGGAAGCAAAGATAGACATGCAGCTTAAAGATTATCGTGCCCTCCGATACTTCATACTTCCTCACAACACCAACACTATCATAATGATAAACTGCAAGGATACGACACTGACTTCTCGTCATGAGAAAGACATCAAGCTCTGAAGTGTTAACATATAAAAGCAATATGCTATGGGATTTCAACATTTACTAACTGCGTACTCTGAGTCGCTCAAATGTTACACTCTTAGGTTCCAAAAACTTGTGAATCTTTTGTGCTGCCTGAAACCTACCACTTTCGACCATAAATGAAAATGTTGAAACTTCCACCTATTTAAGATATAGAAATATTTTCTTCCTATAGCAGCATAGCAAAATTTGTTACGACGACGAACATTACGATAACCATTTTCATAAAACGAGGTATTCACAAAGAGTTCTGTCATGTCTAAAACATCACTACTGCACACAAAATAAATTAAACAATCAACTTTTGACTTATTGTAAAGTTTCGTAAAGTTTGCATTTAATCGTGGATGCAAGGCATTCAGTCTTAGACTAGAGGACGCTTCCACATCCTACACTCGAGCTTTCAGGAACGAGTTGATTAGAAAACCACCGACTTCACCAAGTCAAAAGGAGAATACTTTACTGCTCATTCTTAAATCAATATCTTCTGAGTCTCCACTACACGCATGCTAAGTTTGGTGTGCCAGGAATTCCATTGGCATAACCCATATGTTATCATATTTAGGGTGCTACTCGCCTTGATAGGTATAATGAAAGGTCCGCGCAAAATCTTGGATGACATAATCATAATATGTATCTTGCACAACATTGGTTGCTAATTAGAGATCACTTGACCGCATTCCAAACTCTTTCCACATTCAAATGCACATAACGAAGTAAATTCAATAACCCTAAACCGAGAGAATTCTACCAAAAACCCGACATGACCTATTTGTTTATGATCGAACCCATGCCACTACCTGCAAATCCGACACATATCTCTAATACAATATCAACAAAATCCACAACAACAAAAATTCAATTGTCCAAAATAATCCATAAGAGTACAATAAGTATGATATATTACATAGCAGTAATAACAACCTTATCTGCTCAAAAGTTCAACATGAAGAAATGACCCCAGACGTGTCGATTCACCCTCATCTTGAATAATCGAATTGCTGCTATTCGACATAATTAATTAAAGATAAATGTATGCAATGCTTGAAAAGATAAATATACTTCAACTACACCTGATGAGATTCGAAAACTGTTATGGTTAAATACGGTAGTCTTGATGGAAAATGAACCATAGGTATAAGCAAGTGTACCCTAAATACTTCATATACTTTTTGGTTTCAGAGAGTTTTACATGCATCAAAAATGAAACAAAACTAATTGATGTGACCAAAATCGAGGATAAATTTCTCAGTTAAAGCAGGTGAATCTCCTCGATGAACAAGATTGAGGTACTTAAGGTAACCAAAAAGGAAAGAACAAAAGAAAATGAATGGAACCAATAGAAAAATTCAACTGGAATGTAACATAATTAGCGCAAACTACACACGACTGCCCCACCAAAATGGTTATGTGCGACAATCCTAAGGCATGTTCTAGGGTCTTGATGTAGCTATGCTGGTACAACAATGGATCTTGACATCTACGAAAATTATACATTCAGAATCGGGGAGGTCGGTGAATAATCTTGAAGATGCACATTGTTGAGTGTACAACATGGCAAGATAGAACTACGTAGATTTGAATGATCACAAAATATCAAGGCGAAACAAATTAACAACCACCGAATTCATCAAAGCTAAAAGGAACGAGAACAAAACACTTTAATTGAGAACGCATGAACATAGTGACCATGCTAATCATCTTTGTATCATTCCAATTTTATCATGTCTTCGAAGGGACCCCACAAACAACAGAATACTCTAAATAGTTCCTCAAGTGAGGCACAAGAAACTGGAGTGTTGAACGTGAAATAACAATTGAAAATGCTAGATATAACACATGAAGCTTGTAACCGAATGTAATTATAGAGATGCATGGCTAAGCATGAAAAAAGAGAGAAGTTTTGATTACCATGACTCATTGACATCAGTATGAATTTTCAGATTTCTTGTCGTATCGCGGCTCCTAAAAAAATGAAATCGTGTCATAGAGGCCTCTGTGAATACCGTAAACATATCATAGCATACTATATATATAACACACACACACACACACACACACACACACACACACACACACACACACACACACACACACACACACACACACACACACACACACACACACACACACACACACACACACACACACACACACCACTACAAGAAAACAGCACTTAGACGACGGAAACAATAATTCTCCGTCGTCCAAGTGACACTTGGACCACGGAGTCTTCTCCGTCGTCTAAGTGTCACTTGGACGACGGAGAATACCATCTCCGTCGTCCAAGTGGTCACCTGGAGGACGGAGAAGACTCCGAGGTCCAGGTGGCCACCTGGACGACGGAGAATACCATCTCCGTCGTCCAGGTGACCACCTGGACCTCAGAGTCTTCTCCGTCCTCCAGGTGACCACTTGGACGACGGAGATGGTATTCTCCGTCGTCCAGGTGGCCACCTGGACCTCGGAGTCTTCTCCATTCTCCAGGTGACCACTTGGACGACGGAGATGGTATTATCCGTCGTCCAGGTGACCACCTGGACCTCGGAGTCTTCTCCGTCCTCCAGGTTACCACTTGGACGACGGATATGGTATTCTCCGTCGTCCAGGTGATTACCTGGAGGACGGACCGACACACCGTCGTCCGAGTTCACAAAACGTACTTCCACTTAGACGACGTACCGACACCTCCGTCGTCTAAGTGAAGCATTATATAAGCCCACTGCCGGCCAAACTGATCAAATTCATTCCTAGCTAGCCTCGATCTCTTCATGATCGATTCCATTTGAAGAATAATTGAAGGAGAAGGGAGAATGAGAAGCTAGCTAGGGAGCTCGAGCTAGCTAGGTAGCTTAAGCTAGCTAGGCCGAGAAGAATCAGGATCGATAAGGGATCTCCGCTGACTAGCTAGTTAGCTTAATTAACGTAAAGATATCGAGAAGGCCAGCAGGTACGTACGTACGCAGTTAAAATTTGCTTAATTAATATGTATTTAGTGAAAATGTACGTACATATATATATACATGCAAGGATGTTAGCTGATGTTAGCTATATATATATATATATGTACAAATCGATTAAATTACGTACATACGTACGTAATTGATGGATCGATATGTAAATCGAGTACGTATAATTAAGCGTAAATTAATGGACAAATATATATATATATATATATATGTAATAATTAATTAAGTATAATATTTTGTAGCAGTATGGACAAGAGTTGGATGAAGTTGAAGAATAGATGTGATGTCCGGTATATGGATGGAATTAGCGAATTTGTGAATTTTGCGATAGAACATGGTCAGGGAAAGAAACGTTTCAGGTGTCCGTGTCAGAAATGTCTTAATTGTCAGTATGCGGAGGTTAATGTTATGGTGCAACACTTGTACGAAAATGGTATGATGTGGAGTTACACTACATGGAGCGAGCATGGTGAATATGTAGAGTTCAGCGCAGCAGACTTCAGCTCAGGGTACAGTTACCATGGTGCCTCATCCAGCGGCAGTGGTGCCGGACCCCCAGCTTGCAACCCAACTGCAGATTTGGTCCATGATGCGTTTCCAGGATGTAGTCATGGCGGACACCAACAACAAGACGGAGGTTACAGTACCACCAATGAGCATGATGACACATTCCCCGCAGCTAGCTTGGCCACTGACACAAGTGAGATGGAAAAGTACAACCGGATGCTACTTGAAGCGCAGACCCCGGTGTTCCCTGGATGTCGAGAGAATGTGTTGCAATATGTGATGGAGCAAATGAAGATAAAAGTGAAGCACAAAATGTCAGTGAGTGCTTTTGACGAAATTCAGGAGCAAATATGTAAGTTGCTTCCTGATGATCACAATCTTCCTAAATCTCATTATAAGGTTAGAAATATCCTGAGCAGCCTCGGCCTAAAGTACAGGATAATTGACGCATGTCCGAATGATTGTGTGCTATTTTACAAAGAGTATAAAGAGTTGGACTATTGTCCCGTATGTGGCCAGTGCAGATTCCAGTTGAATAGGAAGAGTTCGAAAAAGAGAATTCCTGTGAAAGTTGTTCGATATTTTCCCTTGATTCCCAGATTGCAGCGCCTGTACATGTCGCTACACACAGCAGAGGCGATGCGATGGTACGCAGAAAAGCGAATAGATGACGATGTCCTGCGACACGCCGCGGATGGGGAGGGTTTCAAACATTTCGACAGAGAATTTGGAGACTTTGCTTCAGAGGTTAGAAATGTTAGACTCGGCCTATCTACAGACGGATTCAATCCTTGGGGAAGTAATAGCTCCGCCGTCAGCACTTGGCCAGTTATTCTGATGCCATACAACTTGCCTCCGTGGATGTGCATGAACAAGGAATTTAATTTCCTTACCGTACTAATTCCAGGTCCTAAATCTCCATCGAAGTGCTTAGATGTCTACCTCAGACCTTTGATCGACGAGCTGAAACTGTTGTGGGAAAATGGAGTCCCAACTTATGACAAATTCACTGACACGATGTTCACGATGAGGGCTGCTGTAATGTGGACGATCAGCGATTTTCCAGCTTATGGGATGTTGGCAGCCTGCAGGACAAAAGGATATAATGGATGTCCTATATGTTTGGACGACGTGAACTCTAGTTGGCACGCGGGGAAGGTGTGTTACTTGGGTCACCGTAGATGGCTTCCTCACGACCACCCGTGGCGACAGGATGAAGCTCATTTCGACGGTACGGTAGAGAACAATCCTAAACCCCGTAGTTGGTCGGGCGAAGAGATTTTAGAGAGGTTGAGCTATTTCGACTTTGGTGTGTTGAGCAATGACGCGGATGTAAAGAAATGCAATCCAATTCCTCCACATGATCTGAGCTATTGGGATCACAAGAGTATATTCTTTGAACTCCCTTACTGGTCGAAGTTGAAGCTGAGGAACAACTTGGACGCGATGCACATAGAAAAGAATGTGTGCGACAGCGTGGTGGGAACAATTCTCGGTATTAAGTTCAAGACTAAAGATACTCCCAAAGCGCGCAAAGATTTGGAATCAATGAATCTACGTCGTCCCTTATGGTTGAGGAGGGATAGGAAATGAGTGTACAACAAGATGCCAGATGCACCTTACACAGTGAAGCCGACACTTAGACGTTCTGTATTTCACTGGTTTAAGGGCGTTCGTTATCCGGCTACGTATGCAGCTACTATAACTGGAGCAGTGGACGAGGTGCAACACAAGTTTGTTGGTCTAAAGACACATGACTATCACGTTATGCTGCAACGTCTGATTCCAGAGGTAATTCGACCATACTTGCCTCGGGACGTCGTAGAACCAATAGTGGCATTGTGCAGGTGGTGGCAGAGGTTATGCGCCAGAGAATTAAAGAAGTCAGATGTGGTGGAATTGCAACAACAAATTGTGCACATCATTTGCAAACTAGAGAGGATTTTTCCCCCTGCTTTCTTTGACATCATGATTCACCTAATGATCCACCTGCCCGAGCAGGTGCTCATTTCTGGTCCGGTCCAGTACACTTGGATATATCCTCAAGAAAGGTACGTACAACTAATTAATTAATTTGTTCCACTGGAGATTATATATATACTAGCCAGCTAGCTATATGTACTTATGTAATGTGTACGTTTGATTTTGTAGACAGCTTGGACAGTATAAGTCATTCGTCAAAAACAGGTCGGCCCCGGATGGCTCCATAGCAGAGACATACCTAATGCATGAGTGTGTTACTTACTGCAACAGGTACCTCAAAGATCCACCCCCTCCCAGTACTGCCTCCGATCGCAGTGCCCGCATCAATCTTTCTGTCGTCACCAATGTCGTCCGACCGTTTAGAGGAGTATTAAAAGAATCGTTAACACGGGAAGAACTTATTGAGGCACATTGGGTAGTGTTGCGAGACTGTGATGAAGTTGAGCCGTACATGATGTCATACAGGGAGAGGCTTCAGGCATTAAATCAAAACAAGAGTTCGGCGTGGATTGAGAAAATGGTTAAGAAGAAGTTTCCTGATTATTTCTTCCAATGGGTACGTACGTACGACTCGGTATTAATTATTTAAATACATATTGCTCATGTTTGTAGAAAGTAAACCATTATATTAATTTGGCCTTTTTCGCAGATGATTGATCTGCAAAAATCTGATAACCACGGAGGGTGGTGGTCATGGCCAAAGCACTTGCTAGCAGGGAAGCCGGTTAAACACTATATTTATCCCGGATGTTTTGTGAACGGTGTAAAGTTCCATTCATTGGCCCGAGACGAAGGAAGAAGAACACAAAACAGTGGGGTAGCCGTTGGGAAAGACAATGATCTATATTACGGGGCTATTGTATACGTGGTTCAGCTATGTTACGGGAATGATGTCAACGTTTTCCTATTCAAGTGCAGATGGTTCAAGCGTACAAAGGAAGACCTGGGACTATTATCTGTCGATACAAACTCGCACTGGTATGAGGATGAGCCTTTCGCTCTCGCCACCTTAGTTCGGCAGGTGTTCTATCTCGACGATCCGAAAGCCGGTGAAGGGTGGAAAATAGTGAACCATATCTCTCACCGAGGAATATGGAATACAGAGACAATTGAAGGGACACCGGCGACGACTGAAGATGCTGCTGAACCAGAAAGAGACATTCCTGCCTATCAAGAGCCTAATATTTCTATGGTCCGCTCCGATATAATGGACCTGGTTCAAGAGGGTGAACGGTTACCCATGCCTGATGGTTGTACAGATCTAACTGAAGATGTGATTATCCATGAGGTAGATGAAGAAGACGAGCAGGAAGAGGACGCAGACGAGGACTCAGGTTATTCGTCGGACGATGTTGAGTACGATGACGAGGATGAGCCGTCGACTAACGGGGATGAGGACGATGATGATTATGACGAAGAGTACGGTCATACGACGAGGGAGATTAATTGGTAATTAATTACTGTAATTATTGTAATATATATATATATATATGATCGATGCTGGTTTACGGTAAGAAATTAATCCGAATTATATATCCTGGACAACGGAGAAATTAATTGCAGATTAATTGGCGCCAAATCTCAATCTCATATAAAACCCTAGCTAAATCCTGTACCCTAAATCTAGCAGTTCGGATCGATCGATCAATTTTTTAATTATATTTTTGAATCAGAATAATTGAACGCACACACAAATGACCGGGGACGACCTAAACCGTAAACCCTAAGGCCCTAACCCCTGAATTCGGGGTTTTTACACCTGGACGACGGAGATGACGTTCTCCGTCGTCCAGGTACACACTAGGACGATGGAGAATGACCGTTTCCGTCGTCCAGGTACACACTAGGACGACGGAGATGGTCATTTTCCGTCGTCCAAGTTCACAAACCCTAAACCCTAAACAGTAGGGCCCTAACCCTGAATTCAGGGTCTATACACCTGGACGACGGAGAATGACGTTCTCCGTCGTCCAGTTCAGAACCTGGACGACGGATAACTTCATATCCGTCGTCCAGGTGA
Organism: Geum urbanum; assembly: GCA_946800695.1. Lineage (NCBI taxonomy): Eukaryota > Viridiplantae > Streptophyta > Magnoliopsida > Rosales > Rosaceae > Geum > Geum urbanum. The sequence goes on along the minus strand of OX327007.1, from coordinate 39,412,570 downwards.
TTACCTGAACGACGGAAACGGTCATTTCCGTCGTCCAGGTGCAGATATCGTAATTTTTTCTAAGACAACGACCATCTAGACCTTCTTCCAATGCAAAGTCTTTTCATCAAGACTTTAGAGTAAACAATTCTTGGTGTGTGAGCTTCGACGGTTCGAAAATCGGAGTTGCGAAATGCCTTGTATCCACGTTTCCGGTTTGTGAAATTATCGGTTTTGCGGTTGACTGTGCCGATCAAACCCTTCCCGAACTTATTATTTTATGGTCCTTTGAAGACAATTATATATTATGTTACGACGAACATATCCAACGGTTGTTTTGTCCAAATTCAATTTCGTTAATACTCTGCTGCAAATGAGCGTCTACTCATGAACACTTAAGTCGTAAAGATTAGTCGATACTTAACATGTTTCAATACGTAAAATTAATCGGCGGTTCAAATTTAACTGTTCATATATACGATGCGTTCATCGATATTGTACGACTATTTCACCCGAATGACAGATCACTAAATTCCTAACGAATTATTTTTAAAATTTTTTTTTACGTAATTTGAACCTGGACGACGGAGATGGTCATTTTCCGTCGTCCAGGTTAACACCTGGACGACGGAAAATGACCATCTCCGTCGTCCAGGTTCAAAAATCATGGCGGTTCAAATAATTTTTTGTTTATTTTTTTCGTGTAATTTTCACTTGGACGACGGAAACTGACCATCTCCGTCGTCCAAGTCCAAAATTATGGCGGTTCAATTTACCGCTTCCGTTTTCGGTACCGCTTAAATTTTCACTTAGACGACGGAGAATTCATTCTCCGTCGTCTAAGTCCAAAATCATGGCGGTTCAAAATGTCCCGCCGATTAATTACGCGCCGATTGAAAATTTTTAAACCGCCACCTAGACGACGGAAAACACTATTTCCGTCGTCCAGGTGGACTTAGACGACGGAGAATAGTGCTCCGTCGTCTAAGTGCAACTCTATAAATAGAGTTGCACCCCCCCTCATTTTCTCATCATTCCATCTCCTCCTCTCCCTCTCCTCTCCTCTCCTCCGGCGATCCTCCTCCGGCGACGCTCCGACGACATTTTTTCCGGCGTGGTTCAGCTATCCTCTCCGACAACTCAAGTCCGGCGAAATTCCCGTAAACTCCGCTTCGGTACATTTCTATTTTTCCCTTATTTAAATAATTTTCATTTTATTAATTAATTAAATTCTAAATATAATTAATTAGTAGAAATTAATTTAGTAATTAATTTTAAATATTTAATAAATGATTAATTGTTGTTATTTATTAATTAAATCATAATTATTGTTATTGTTTCCTAATTAAATGAATAATTGTAAATTTGTTGTTATTAAATAAATAAATAAATAATTATTGTTATTAATTAATTAAATAAATAATTATTGTTATTAATTAATTAAATGGTTAATTATTGCATGCTAAATGGAAAATAAATTATTGCATTTAATTACGTGTATTTTTTAGTAAATTAATTAGTAGTACGTGTTCGATTTAAATTTAGTACATAGGCTTGGTGTAATTAAGTCGCACTCTTTGGAATAGATGGCGCCTCTTTTCCTTGCTTATTTCCTTAACCCCTCGTGATGTGTGGATTTCATCACCGCACACCATAACCTAAGTGAAGTTATGGACACGAGGTTGAGGGCGGAGTTTGCAAAGGACTTGAGGGAGTGTAAATTTTCGAAAAATTGGCCGAATGTCGGACATGGTGTCTAGAAACGGGTTATGACTGGTGACAGGATTTGGACTAAGAAAGACTTTTGTCGAAATTAGTCCTGCCTCTCGCGTTATCTCTATCCCTAACTGGCCATGTTTTTCGATTTAACCAAGGCTGATTAATTGAAAATTTACACTTTATCGCGCGGGTCGCACGTCCATTGAACGACCGAAAATGCCAAGCTAGTGTACTCTATTTAAATCTTAAACGTACTTAATTAATTAGCGTAAATTTTTAAGTTGTAATTATTATGGTAAGTAGGTATTTTAACGCATCAATCTTAGGTTTAAATGGCTCCGCCAAAGACGACATCCGGCAAGAAGAAAGCCCAAGCAGAGGCAGAAGATGCCATGCTCCGCCGCTTGGCGGACCAAGTCGGTTGGGAATTACCACCGGAGGGCAACGACGCTCTCAATCCGGACGGATCATCTGGTCCGTCCGTAGCGCCCTCTGGGGAAATTCCCGCTCCCCCTTTCATCTCGAGCGGTGATGACGTCGACCTCTTTTCAACTCCGACGCCCGGTACCGGTTCAACGGCAAGTACTCAGGCGTCCTCGACCGCCGAATCAATCATGTACAGCGCCCGCCGTAGGCAAAGGAGGGCCCCCACTGACCCGGAACCGAAAAGGACTCGGGGTCTCGTTAAAGGGGGAAAAGCGGAGCGTATTTGCAAGGCGACCGGTAAAAAGATCGACTTGCCGTACGACGAATTCACCGGTGGCCCTCCCACAGCTCAGCTAGCAAGTCTCTCGGCGCATGGGATAGGGTCAATCATCCGTAACCGGGTTCGTATCACTGCCCCTACTTGGAAGGAGGCGCCGGATCATGAGAAGGCGAAAGTCTTCAAAGATCTTTCGGTACGTAATACGTTCAATTTAGTTATTATATAATATTGTTAATCTCTGCCTAAAATTTCATAATATATACGATTATAATTTTCTATTTATTTTTCATAGGAACAATTTGACGTGGATCCGACACCGGCTATGTTGAGGCATATCAATCAAACCGCCAACTCCATCTACAAAGATTGGAAGTACAGGCTCCATAAGTACTTCAAAGATGTCGGTCCCGTGCCTCCCCCGGTAGAGCTGCAAGGGGAGAGAGAAGATGAGTGGGAGTGGTTGGGTAACCACTTTGCCGATGAACAATTTAAGGTATTAATTTAATTTTTTTATTTCAATTAAATTAATTGAATTATTTAAATTGTAGTTATTCATTTTTTAATGATTTAATTATGTTGTGTAACAGAAATTCTCCGGTGTCAACAAAGCCAACCGGGGGAAGAAGGAGAAACACCATACTACCGGCGCCAAGCAGTTCATTCAAATTGCCAAGGAGCACAATGATAAGGGTTCCAAACACCCTTTTATTGATGCAAGCGTAAGCGCGTACGTGACGCCAGGACTCGATAATGAAGCGAGTCAATGCGGGGTAACTGATATGCATGTATATATATATATGTGCTTTTAATTATAGTAATTATTATTTAAATATGATTACAAAATTATAATAAATTAATTATAATTTTGTAGGCAAGGGCGATAGAGCGTGCGCATGAAGAGTTGGCCAACACTCAGCTTGCGTTCCCAGATGTGCCGCCGGAAGACCTGCCTCCTCTATCCTTAGAGAGCCAAATTGCAATCGCGGATGAGGTCTACGGTCGTAGAGCTGGCAAGGAGGTTAGGCACTTTGGGCCTAGGGTGGTACGAGATTTGTCGACGACCTCCGGCTCATCATCTACGGGAGGTTCGAGGCAGCGGAGAATCAGTCAAGCTGCGGCCGTCGAAGCAGCCATTCAAGAGGCTCGACTGGCACGAGAGGAGAATCGACGGACACAAGAGCAGAATGAGTCAATGCGGCAAAGACTTGACGAACAACAAGCACAAATAGCCCAACTCATCGCGCTCATGAACCAAAATCGAGAAGTATGTCAACCTCCTCCGAACCCACACCCCGACGACAACGACCCGGCTGGAGGCGGAGGACTTGGCCCCGCATCTGCTCCTCCAGTGTATTAGCTAGCACGTAGTATATTATCTCGTTTCTTTCCGCATTCCGAACAATATTTTAATTTTTAATTTATGGGTTTTTTCGTATGTACAAATTAATTTACTTTGATTATTTAATAATTATATATATAAGTTATTAATTTTAATATTCAAAATTTAGTTTATTTATTTAATATTAGCATTTTTCATTATTTAAATTAAAATAATAATAAATTAAATTAATAATATTTAATTTCAATTTATTTTTAAAAAAAAATTAAATATTCACTTGGACGACGGAGATTATGTTCTCCGTCGTCCAGGTGAAACCCTAAACCCATAACCCCTAAACCCTAACCCCTAACCCCTAAACCCTAAACCCTAAACCCTGTTGTTCTCCGTGGCCCAGGTGTTCACCTGGACGACGGAGACTTAGTGTTTCCGTCGTCCAGGTGAACACCTGGGCCACGGACATTGCTACCATTATCCGTGGCCCAGGTGTTCACCTGGACGACGGAGACTTAGTGTTTCCGTCGTCCAGGTGAACACCTGGGCCACGGATAATGTCCGAGGTCCAAGTTCACTTGGACGACAGAAACACTAAGTCTCCGTCGTCCAGGTGCTTGGACGACAGCACTTGGAGCACGGACCTTGGACGACGGAGTTTCCGTCGTCCAAGTACTTAGATGACGGAAAACTGAACTTAGACGACGGAAATGGTCCGTGGTCTAAGTGCAGTTTTCTTGTAGTGCACACACACACACACACACACACACACACACACACACACACACACACACTTGCTTGTTTAAGAAATCATAAATTGGACACGCTAAAACACAGTGAAAAATAAATGTCCACTCACCTGGATCATTAGTAAATAGCTAGCTCGTTGATCCATACTCTCGTAAATTATACTCGATGGTGCTGGACCAAATTGACATCTACATCTATTAATAAAAGTCCAGTCATAACGCTAACGTGGATATAGAAATTCGGAACATAATGATGATCGAGAACTCATATTATTTCCAAAAATTATCACCCACATGATTCGTCCTTAGATATACTGAGTCGCGCCTTGATTCCAGACGTCATAGTCCACCAGTACTATATTTCGACTCGGCACGCGACAACGATCGTGACGGCGCGTAGAGTTGCCCGATTCCTATGAATGAGCCAAAAACATTACATACATCTAACAAGTTAGCGAATCTACCCAAATATTTTTACAGATCGGCATAGGAACTTCCTGTGAAAAAGCACACTTTCTGCTTACTGAGGCTCTGCTGCGCACGGCAGGCGGCGGCTCAAGGCCGAACTGCACCAATGCCTACAATTGATATATCAACGGAAAGCTCACATAAAACCCAACAACATTTACTAAAGCCACTAAGTCCAACTCAAAAAGAATAGGCCGAAAATGCTGGAAATCTCGTCGGAATTTCAAATGGCCGACCAGCCTCGACGGCGCACGTCATGACCCAAGACTGGTGTCAATCAACTCCTTGGAGGGTGGGGATGAAAACCCCTAAGGTCTTGCCGTCCATCGCCGAACGAATCACCGCCGCCGATGATGTGAAATCTGAGACCTTCTCGGCTTTGATTCTCACAGATTAGGTGTTACATGGCTGATTAAGAGGCATAAGAAGGTTTGGAAATGAATAAATGAGTCATTTCGAGGTGGTACGACGAGTAGAGACGGCCGGACGAAGAAGATCCGACCGGAACAATAATCTGGGTCTCGCCTTCGGGTCCTAACCGAGTCGCGCGAGATTGCATCTACCCCCACCGGATAGAAATTTTGAATTTATACCCCCCTAGGGTTAAAATAATCAACGACCATATTAAACAATCATCTGATCTGGCGGCCAAGATTAAACCACCACTAGTAGATTTTCAATTAATCACATAAATACTTCAAACTTCAAAAATTCATAAAAGTTAGTTTGGACCTTCAAAAAATCTAATAAAAATACGCACGAACTACAACTTTCGTGAAGAAAGTAAGTCCAAAATCTTAACCTATAAAAAGTCAAGTTTTAGTTGCGACGAATCTCGATAAACATGACATGTGATACTTAGCTCGTTAATTAACACGATTAACGATGATTAACTCAATAATTTAGATTCGGGTCATTACAGGAATGCTCTTCGATCTCGTTGTTTATATTTTTCAGTTTTTCTTGGTGAAGGAACAATGATATCGCGTCCGGGATTAATGAGCTCACCCACATTCCAAGCTCAATGATTCAGTTTAGACTTACACATAGACCATGTTCTCACACCATGTGAGTAAACAACTACAAAATTGGCATGGGATTTTAGCTAGCTTACCAAGTGATCACTATATATTTTGATTAGGTTAATCCATAATTTAGGGTACACTCCAGATATTATTGAAGCCTTTCAAGTGGTTATTATACCGAAATCGGGTAGCACATGCTACACACTAATCCTTTGTTTTACTCATCTAGCTACAATGATCTAAAAGCTAGTACTTGGGTTCCTCAGTTATATAGGATACTACTAGAACAGCCTAGTTCCACAATGAAATCTTATGGTACGGGGTTATATGTACCTAACACCATACAGTAGGCATAAGACTATTTTCGTGAGTTTAGCATTGTATACATTATTGTTTAAACGAAAACTCCGTACTTTATCGGAAAAAAACTCTGTATAATATGTGACCGAAACAAAAAAATAAAAACAGTTTTTTAATATGGATGCGTCTATTCACATCTTTTTTATACTATTTAAATTCTCTTTAAAATTTTTGTCTATTAGATTCCAATTTTAGTCATTCTTGTACTTTCTCTTGTCTTTGAACCTCTTTCCCCAATTATTTTCGTCACCACTCACCATACAACACTATCTATTAGCTCCTCCATCATCCTTGTTTAATGTGCTTTGATCGAGATTTCAGTATCAGACCTCTCACATGGAAGCTAATTCAAATAATCAAGGTAGGTTTGGCCATAAAAATAAATCTTGCAAATTATGAACCGATATTCAAGACAATCCACAAATTATATACTTAAGTGTAGCTCATCTCCCAAATTATGAACCGATATTCTAAAAATTCCAGGAAATTATAAACTAGAATATTAATTAAACCCTAACCCAGTCTAAACTTTTGTGCTTCGTTACAATTACAATCGACCAACTATTTTACGATTTCGAAGGCAACTATGAGATTGAAAGGAAGGAAACAATGAAATAAATGAGATGTAAAGAAAGTAGTGTTACTCTGCCTAAACATTTTCCCACATTCACATCTCCTTCATAAACTCTCCTATTCATTTCTATACATTTGCTTCAGGGAGTCCAGGTCAAGGCTCGGTCATCGGATCTGGGTTTATATGGATTCTTATTGATTTTTTTTTAATTATAAAAAGGTGAAAATAGAATTAAAATTGTTCAAAAACTCAGGGAGATCTAATTAGCAAAATAGAAGGTGTGAATAGACGCACCTTTGTAATATATATGAGATGGATAATTAATTATAGCAAATTACACTAAAAGACAATTTAGATGAGCCAAATACATTTAAGGATAAAGCTCCTTAATTTGGACAATAAGGACAAAATATTATAAATAAGGATAAGTTGTTTGTACGCTGCCATGTGGTAGGTATAAATTTACTTTTATATTATACCATGCTTTGTCTTTTTGTGTGTATTTAATTATTTTAATATTTGTTTTACCCAAAAAATACTTAAAATTATTTTAATATTTTTTATTCAAATTCTTTTCTTTTCAATATTTTTCGGTTTGAAATTTTTTTCATTCAATTTGTTTTCTATTAAATTTTTTTCTTCCTTTAATAAACAATGATAAAAATTAGAAAGCACATATACAAAGAATTTATTAAACCTGAAGTTCACATTCGGTAGCATTATCATTAAAGATTCATTATTGATTCAACACAAATTTCATAGCAATTTCATTACGAATTCACTATAAGTTCCAATACAAATCGAGTAACAATTTCGATAAAAACATAGTACCAATTTTGATATACATTTCATAAAATTTTCCAACCCGATAACATAGTAGCAGTCCTCGAACAAAAATGCACCAGTAATCCCAAAAATACAGTAGCAATCCTTGGACCGAAAAATGTAGTAGTAGTTCTAATTAAATATGTCGTAGCAGTCCTCGAATAGAAAATACAGTAATAGTCCTCAAACTGAAAATGTAGTAGTAGTCCCAAAAAATATAGTAACAGTCCTCAAACGCATTAACAATCTCGTAAACACTGCTACTGAATTTTTTTTTTTAAAAAAACACTGCTACAGAAACATCGAAAACACTGCTACTAATTTTTTTTTAAAACACTGTTACTAAAAATTTAGAAAATACGACATTGCTACAGATTTTTTTTATAAAAAAAACGCTGCTACTGAAAATTAAAAAAAACACTACTATTGAAAATTAAAAAAAATACGACACTGCTACAGAAACATCAAAAACACTGCTACTATAAATTTTAAAAAACACTGCTACTAAAATTTTAAAAATACGACACTGATACAGAAACATCGAAAATACTGCTACTGAAAAATAAAATAATAATGCGACTGAAGAATTAAATAACAGTGTTACTGAAAAATATGACACTGCCACTGCTACTAAAAAAATATATGACTGCTACTGAAAATTAACAACCAAATTATGAATATGGTTGTTACTGGAAAATTCTAAAAAACATAATAATCTACTCGATAAAATAAAAAAAAAACTACTCTTGTGCTATTGTTAGTCACAAAAATGTCACAAACAGACAAGATCGTCCTAATCGATCCAAACAAAGCAACAAAACTAAAAAAAATCCATAAAATTTCAGAAAATTCACAAAAATATATCAAAGCAAAAATGGTACTTGTATGACTAAGCAAGCTTAGCCGAGCCCGAGCTATATATGAGGCCAGCGACTCTGAGACTGAGGTGAGCAGACGATGGTGTCTTCGACAACGATAGAGGCAGACAGGCAACGGGGAAGAGGCTGCATCTGGTCGAGCTTCATGAGATCGTGAATGAGGGTGGAACGACGCACAAGGTTTGGAGACTAGGCGGTGATGATGGTTTGTGATGGGTGATGATAGTGACGAATAAGAGTAGAAGTCGCGAGGAGAGGTGTTGAGGCTGACGACGGATGAAAGTGGAGCGAAGGCACGACGACAGTTCGAGGTCGAGCAGTAGCTAGCGAGGCGGAGAGAAGCTGGGGAGTTGAGGCCGAAGCCGAGGGTGGCTTTGGAGGTGGCGCTTAGGGCTGAAGAGCGGCGGCGGTGAGCATGGAATCTAGGCCGTGCTGTTTAGACGCGAACAACACTACTATTGTTGAGAGAGAGAGAGAGAGAGAGAGAGAGAGAGAGAGAGAGAGAGAGAGAGAGAGAGAGAGAGAGAGAGAGAGAGAGAGTATTGTTGTAAATTATAATTTGTGTAGTAGGGTTTTTAATATAAATAGAAGGGAAAAAATGTATTTTTCCTCATTTTAATGGATCAGGCCAGTGTTACTACAATTTTGAGTTTGGATCCGTGTCCTTAATTGTCTAAATTATGTTGTGGTTGAATTTTTTGTATTTAACAAACTTATCTTATGTTTGACTATTTTTTTCTAAATTAATTATACCTATAACTATGCAGCTACATTTTCTTTTTTCCCTAGAATCTTCACCACTTAACCTCAAAGTTATTCTAATTTGACCATTCAAAGCAGAATTATAAGAAAAGAACTATATGCATCACCATTTTGTTTATAATTTTGTCATCTTGCTTCCCATGTTAAAACAAGATATTAGGAATCATTTGAATGAATTAAATTGAACTTAACAACATGCAATTTTATGTAAACAAACTTCCATTCAGATCAATTAAGAACCATAACATTTAATGCACTGAAAAAAATACGTACTTATATTTATGTTTGACTGAATAGAATGTCATGAAGTTTGCCATTGACCAGAATCTTAATAGCTAAAAAAACTTGAGCATTAATCTCTTGGTACCAAAATCATACCTATCATAATTTATGTTTTACTAAGATTTTATGCTTGGATTTTATATCTACATCATATCCAAACACATGGAAGATATATTCCTTCTAGAGTTATTCGTTTTTTTTGCTTCTATATCTATATCAGCGAGGAATTTAGTGAACCACATGATAGAGGAGCGGGAGAATTAGTTTTGAAACGAGGATCTTTCATAATCTTTCTAATGTTCTTATGTGTATGTATATATATTGATTCAGATTTTGGTTTTGTTTTATTTTCATTGTGCATGTCATGTCAGGGATTTTGATGCTCTCTGTATCAGCGGTTTGGGATTACAATTCAGAAGTAGGAAACATTTGGAGCCGTTGGTTTTTGAGAGTTTATTTTGTGAGGCAGGGGATTCATCCTAACGTTGTTTAAATGATTGGGTGGGTCGGCTACTCGATTAATTTTTTCCCCTAATCAATAATTGAGAGTTTTAAAAGTGGTTGTTGTGAATGAAATGAGTGTATATATATAGAGAGAGAGGCTATCATCATACTTATAAATATAGAAACCTCCTATAATTTTTGGATCTTTCATAATCATTAATTGGACCTAACTCTACCTTTTAAAGTTTCTATCATAAATTTCTTTCAAATTGTACAGAAAGAACTATTCTTTGATTTTGAGATGCTTTTCCTTCTCTTGTTGACCAAGAAAGAATTTTGTGGACTGCCAAATTCGGTAGGAAAGGCTGATCGAATTAGTATGGAAACTTAGAGGAAGATGCTCTATATGAACCTTTCTAGATTCACTATAAAAATATTAGTCTAATCACTACAAAGTGAATGAGCGATAAATCGAGTTGGTAAAGATTTCATGTGCGTAATCTTTTTCGAGCTCCGCTCATATAGAGTTGATCCCTGATAATGCTGGTTGGAGTTAAAATCCAAATATATTTTTGGTGGTCAATGAAAAAAAGAGGTAATGATAAAACTTCTAACACAAATCAGTTTCCAAGTGTAATTAGTAAAGAATGCAAATGGATAACCAATTCTTGCATAAGCTCTGTTCCTTTGAAAATTAAAGCAGAAATCTTTGTAGCAGAATTGAAATACTGGTTTTACGGGAAAGCCTGCTACATAACTCATTGCATTATGACATTTTCACCCTCCCATCATCATTGAGACTCGAATATTCATACTTGACTGGTACTCTCAACAAGTATGCGGACACCCTGTAAATGATATCTACTATTGTACGGAACATCAAATTAACATCGCACATCACAACTTTATTTCCGGAATCTTTGTTTCACCGCATTTTAGGAGAAGCTAAATTTTAAGCTGACACTTAATTCAAGCAGAATCTCAATAAATTAACTACAAATTAAACATTCGTCTGACAAGTTTTTACTGATCGACCTACTCGATCTCAAATATTGGTATGTTGTCCTTAGAGCATCTGCATCGGTCGATATTTTTGGTCGAAATTGAAATTCCTTTCGCTGGGTCCTACCGAAAATCGGAATTTCTTGTCGAAAAATCAATGCAGCTGTGCAAATGAGGGTTGGCGACCCATCGTTGACAGAGAGGAATTCCTCTTAGCCAATTGGAAATTGATTGTGGAGGAGAACATTTCCCTTGGAGGACCCCACGCACGTGGGTTGACATCGGGCTACTTTAGTTTTTTTTTTCATCTTGGCGTGTGTAATACATGTGCCGTAAAAAGATAATTTTTTTCAACCGGTGTATTAGGCTCCAATGACAGCCCGCCACGTGGCGAGGTTGTCTGCCACTCTCAATCCAACGGCTCTCTTGATCTGGGCCATCCATTTTGAATCAAATTTTCAATCCAATAGCTCAGATTCAAATAAAACGGTTATTTTAGGTTAATAACGGGCTGATTTCCATTTTTTGCTTAGAATACCTTACAAAATTGCAAAAAAATCCCAAAATATTTGAAATACCCTATACCATTTTTCTATAAATACTGCCTTCAATTTCCTAAACACCTCACACCAATTTGTGCACAACAAATTTATCATCCTTCTCCCTCTCTTCTCTCAATTCTTTTAGTTTTTGCAAAAAATGTCTTCCAATTGGCTTCTTTCAAAAGATGTACAATTGTGCATATATTATTGTCGTCAAAGCGTGAACCCTATCTCCGACAACAAACAAAAGGTCGACAAATTGTGGGAAAAAATTTATGCCGATTACCAACAAAATTAGGAGATGGCTCATGGTGAATCGAGGGCAGAGCCTAGGACCCAAAATGCACTTACTTCTCGTTTTACTAAGTTGAAGCCAAACTTAACACAATGGGAAACTTTGCTTGCATTCACAAAAAAAATCCGAAATCCGGCGAAAATTTGCAAGATGAAGTAAGGATTTATTTATGTTGGTCTTCTCAATTTGATTTGATTTTATGAAATAAAAAATGTCAAGTCCATTTTATTTGATATTATTGGGACATATCAATTCTTTATATTTTTTTGTAGTTAAGGAAAACTCAAACACTTTATGTGACAAAAAAGAAGAAAGAGTTTACAAACTTTGAGTGTTGGGAAGCGGTCAAGAATCATCCTTTTTTTAGACCCATCGAAACTAGTACTCCACATTCTTACCATTCCAACTTCAAAACTACTACTCCCGTTAGTGAAGTGCCTCCTACCGTCAACTTGGATGAGGATGAAGTGATTTCAACACCACAAAGTAACCTTGAAGGTACCTCGAGTCCGGCTAGACCTTAAGGAATGAAGGCGGCCAAGGAAGCAAAAAGAAGGAGAAAAAAGGTCATGACACCTACAAATGAGGTTAGAGATGAGACTTTAAAAAGTATTGTGACTAATCGAATTTTTTTTCGCCGATTGGGAAAATGCAAGTGATGAAAAGCAAGGAATCATTTGATGAGAAAAACTACAAATTGAGGGCCTTAGAGGAAGAAACAAAGATGATATAAATGAAGTTGGAGGCTATGAGCCCAATGTCAATGAGGTACTTCACGAACAAGAAAGCGGAAATCCTTAAGCAAGTAGATGACAATGAAGAAGAAGATGGCGATCCACTTGATTTGAGTGATTAGTTTAGTTTGTTTTAAGAAGAAATCCATGTTTGGCATGTCATTATGTATTTTAAATTTTCAAGAAATAAAGACGCACTTTATTTATTTAGATAAACTTCAAACACATTACATTAAAACATAATAAATTGTACTCAAACAACATAAAATGCAAACACACAAAATTAAATCACACAAAAAAGTACACACACAAAAGGCAAACACACAAAATTAAAACATGTTATTTAGAGTTGTTCACCAGTTTCAAGAAACCAGTTGTGCTTTACTAGGTCTTTTTGAACCTCTCCATGGAAATAAAATGATAGGAGATTGACGAGACAGATGCTAAACTGTTGTTGGTTTGATTTCTTCCAACTGGCTCAAAATAAAGTCGGTTACCATATTGATCCACCGGCCCATCATAAACTGAAAGCACCACCTGAGTTTTATAGATCTTCTTCTTCGTTCTCCTGAAAATTATCCTCCACAAATTCTTCCTCAACAATCCTACTGTACATTATGATTCAAGCCAACATGATCATTTTCAATGTCGATGTGTGATGACATATGGTTGAATTACGAATATTTGCTTAACAAGATTACAAGATGCCAAAGCACATCTCCACATCTTTGCGATATGCCTCTTATTTCTATATGAACATCTTATGTTGTAGATTTTGGGGATTGAAAATTGTTTTGACAAACGAGGAGTATCTCGGGTATATTCCATCAGCTAGATAATAAGTGTTGTGGTACATCATACTGTTGACTTTATAAGTTGATTGCGGCCTTCTTCTGGCAAGGAGCACATTGAAGATATTCGAGTGATTAAGCACACTAATATCATTTCGTGCTCCAGGCACCCCGAAGAAGCCGTGCCACATCCATGCATCCTATGACGCTACCACCTCTAAGATTACGGTGGAACAAGCCTGCCACCCTGAGTATGACCCTTGCAAGAATGTTGGGAAGTTCTTCCATTTCCAGTGTATGTAGTCGATGCTTCCGATCATACCAGGAAATCCCTCTTCCTTGCCCTTTTTAAAAGTCGAATGATGTCTGTTGCATCTGGAGCGTGGAGGTAACGGTATTTATAAAGCAAGTATACTTGTGTGCACCACTTCTTCATACATTCCAGTGTTGTTGATTCCTCCATCCTTGTGATTTCGGTACACTGATTTGTAGCTGCACCGTACGCTAACATTCGTAGAGCACTGATCATCTTTTGTTAGGGAAGAAGTCCTTGCAATCCAGTGATATATGCTCTTTGATGCCAAGATGGGTCGTAGTTGCAGAGTTTTGTCATGATCTAGTTGAACAAGTTCGTGCTCATTCCAAACCTCAGGCGAAAATCTTGCTCGTTGAAAACAGGGCGTTCGATGAAGTAATCTTCCATTAGATTCTGTCCCCTTGCTTCTCTCAGCCTTAGTTTGTCTGGACGGCGGCGGCGAGGTGGCTCATCATCAAACTCTACAAATACCATGACCACATCAGTGATGAAGGGATTACTAATTGCGACAGCTTGCTGATGTTGTTGTCGCCTACTTTTGGAAGAGTCATTGGAATTGAAAGGATTCATCTTACTTCTGAGGGAATGTTAAGAAGTGTTTGAAGAAATGTGTTTACAGGTAGAATATCAAGTGACTTGTAAATGATGTGAGTATACAATGAGCCATAGATCATACTTTTATAGAAAATTTCATGTAATCTGATGTTTGAATATGAATACACGTGTCACATCCTCATTGGTCGAAAATCTTACCGAAAATCATCATCAATAATTTAGACAACAACGACACGTGGATGTGACAAGTGTTACATCATGACTGGTCAAAAATCTTCATCAATAATTTAGACGATAACAATACGTGGAAGTGATAGGTGTCACATTATAACCGGTCAAAAATCTTATCGAAAATTTGGATCAATAATTACACTACCATAATACACAACTTAGGCGAAGAAATCATTAATGATTGGTCGGCTAAGTACCACTTGGATGATGAAATTATATTTCGTCGCCCAAGACAAAAAATTCGTCGTTTAAGTAAAATTTTGACGACGAAAAAAAAACGTTGATTAAGAGAGAGAAAATTCGTCGTCTAAGTGTTGCGTAGACGACGAAACAAAAAGCATCGCCTTAGAGAGAAAAATTCGTCATCTAAGTAATTCTTAGACGACGAAATAAAAAAATGTTGCCTAGGTTGTAAAAAATTTCGTCCAAGTAAACTAAAAATGACAAAAATATTTTGTCACCGTAGTAATAGATCATAGACGAAGAAATGTTACAATTTCGTCGTTTAAGTTCATACCCTAACACTAACCCCTAAACCCTGGCCCGTAAACACTTAGACGACGAATTTTCTCAAATTCGTCGTCTTAGTCCATACCCTAACACTAACCCTAAAACCTAACCCCGAACCATGAACCCTTACCCATAAACCCTTAGACGACAAATTATACCCATTTCGTCGTCTAACATGAATTTCATTGCCTCCGATCAAAGAGCATGACCATGTATACCAACTTAAAATGAATATTTTTTTCGACGAGGGCATAGAGTAAATAATTCTTGGAATGTGAATGTCGACAATTAGAAAATCGGAGTTACGAAGATTCGTATATCAACGTTTCTGTTTCGTTGAAATTTCAGTTTTGTGGTTGACTATGCTGATCAAACCCTTAAGAAACTTCATATTTACTGAAAATTCGTCCACTTACATATTATGTTGTGATGAATATATCTAACGATTGTTTTTTCCAAATTCAATTTCGTTAATATTGATGTAGAATGAATATAGACATACGAATACTTAAGTCATACAATATTAGTAGATATATAACAAGTTTTTATTTATAGATCAACTTTTTATGTAAAATTGTAATTAATTTCTATCTAGTTGATAAATTATTTTTTTACGACAAGACAAACACCCGTAACTTCATAAACAGGTTTATGCATTATTTTTACGATCAATTCCATCTTTTAATTATTTTTGGATAATCACAAAATTCAATCGATCGAACCCTAAACTAATCCGCACTACAACATTCTTACCCATTGCCGGCGACTTTTATGTCGCCGGCAATGTTTTTGGACATTACCGGCGATTTTTGCCGGAAAAATCGCCGGTAATGTCTTTTTTTTTATTTTTTTTAACATTACCGGCGACTTAAATGTAAGTCGCCGGTAATGTCTTGCCGGAAAAGACATTGCCGGCGACTTATATTTATGTCGCCGGTAATGTAAAAAAAAAAAAAAAGACATTACCGGCGACTTCATTTATGTCGCCGGTAATGTCTTTTTTTTTTTTTTTTTTACATTACCATCGAGACATTGCCGGCGACGGACATTACCGGCGATTTTTTGTCGCCGGTAATGTAAAAAAAAAAAAAAAAGACATTACCGGCGATTTTTCCGGCAAAAATCGCCGGTAATGTCCAAAAACATTGCCGACGACTTACAAGTCACCGGCAATGAGTCAATTTCCAGTAGTGCCCACTTGGGTTGAATTTTCTTCGATCTACAATATTGTATAAATGTAATTGTTACATCTTACGGTTGATTTTTGATTATTTTTAAGCAATTACTCAAAATTAATTTTTCAGATATTTTTTTAAAAAATAATTAAAAAATTCATAGTTTCGTCTCTTAATTGAATTTTTATTTTATTTTTAAAATATCTGAAAATTATTTTTTTCCACCAAAAATTTTAGACAAATTTAAAACACTTGGGCAATGAAACTATATTTTTTCATCGCCTAAGTGAATTTTTATATTTTTTTTAAGAATATTTGATAATCAATTGTTACGGCCTAATTTTTGGAAAAAATTCAAAAAACTTGAACAACGAAATAATTAGGTTTCATTGAAATCCTTTAGCACTACAAGAAAAACGGACTTAGACCACGGAGCATTTCCGTCGTCTAAGTGACGTTTTCCGTCGTCTAAGTACTTAGACGACGCAATCTCCGTCGTCCAAGGTCCGTGCTCCAAGTGTTGTCGTCCAAGTACTTAGACGACGGAGAATAATCTATCCGTCGTCCAAGTTCACTTGGACCCCTGACGTTCTCCGAGGCCCAGGTAAACACCTGGACGACGGAGAACTAAGTCTCCGTCGTCTAGGTATTTATATCATTCTCCGTGGCCCAGGTAGTCACTTGGAAGACGGAGAACTAAGTCTCCGTCGTCCAGGTATTTACCTGGGCCTCGGAGAACTTATCATTCTCCGTGGCCCAGGTAGTCACTTGGACGACGGAGACTTAGTTCTCCGTCGTCCAAGTGACTTTTTAATTTAAAAATAAATAAATTGTAATTAAATATTATTAATTTAATTTATTATTAATTGAATTTAAATAATGAAAACTGCTAAAATTAATTAAATAAACTAAATTTTGAATATTACTTAATTATTAAATAATTAAAATTAATTTGTACATACATGAATAATCGAAAAAACCCATAAATTAAAAATTAAAATATTGTTCGGAATGCGGAAAGAAACGAGATAATAAACTACTAGCTAGCTAATACACTAGAGGAGCAGATGCGCCGCCAAGTCATTCACCTCCAGCCGTGTCGTTGTCATCGGGGTGTGGGTTCAGAGGAGGTTGACATACTTCTCGATTTTGTTGCATGAGGGCGATGAGTTGGGCTATTTGTGCTTGTTGTTCGTCAAGTCTTTGCCGCATGGATTGATTCTCCTCTCGTGCCAGTCGAGCCTCTTGAATGGCTGCTTCGACGGCCGCAGCCTGAGTCCTTCTCCGCTGACCCAAACCTCCCGTAGATGATGAGTCGGAGGTCGTCGACAAATCTCGTACCACCCTAGGCCCGAAGTGCCTAACCTCCTTGCCAGCTCTACGACCGTAGACCTCATCCGTGATTGCAATTTGGCTCTCTAAGGATAGAGGAGGCAGGTCTTCCGGCGGCACATCTGGGAACGCAAGCTGAGTGTTAGCCAACTCTTCTTGCGCACGCTCTATCACCATTGCCTACAAAAGAATAATTAATTTATTATAATGAAATAATATTTAAATAATAATTACTATAATTAAAAGCACACATATATATATATATCACTTACGCCGCATTGACTCGTTTCATTATCGAGCCCAGGCGTCACGTACGCGCTTATGCTTGCATCAAGATAAGGGTGTTTGGAGCCCTTATCCTTGTGCTCCTTGGCTATTTGAATGAACTGCTTGGCGCCGGTAGTATGATGTTTGTCCTTCTTCCCCCGGTTGGCTTTGTTGACACCGGAGAATTGTTACACAACATAATTAAATCATTAAAAAATTAATAACTAAAATTTAAATAATTCAATTATCTTAATTGAAATAAAAAAAGTAAATTAACACCTTAAAGGAGTCATCGGCAAAGTGGTTACACAACCACTCCCACTCATCTTCTCTATCCCCACACAGCTCTACGGGGGGAGGCGAGGGACCGTAAGTTTGGAAGTACTGATGGAGTCTGTACTTCCAATCTTTGTAGATAGAGTTGGCGGTTTGGTTGATATGCCTCAACATCGCCGGCGTCGGATCCACCACAAATTGTTCCTATCAAAAATAAATAGAAAATTATAATCGTATATATTATGAAATTATAACTAATATTAACAATATTATATAATAACTATATTGGACGTATTACGTACCGAAAGATCTTTAAAGACTTTTGCCTTCTCATTATCCGGCGCCTCCTTCCAAGTAGGGGCAGTGAGACGAACTCGGCTATGGACGATTGACCCTATGCTATGCGCCGAGAGACTTGCTAGCTGAGCTGTGGGAGGGCCACCGGTGAATTCGTCGTAGGGCAAGTCGATCTTTTTCCTGGTCGCCTTGCAAATTTTCTCCGCTTTGCCCCCTTTAACGAGACCCCGAGTCCTTTTCGGTTCCGGGTCAGTGGGGGCCCTCCTTTGCTTACGGCGGGCGCTGTACATGATTGATTCCGCGGTCGAGGACGCCTGAGTACTTACCGTTGAACCGGTACCGGGCGTCGGAGTTGAAAAAGGGTCGACGTCATCACCGCTGGAGATAAATGGGGCAGCCGGAATTTCCCCAACAGGCGCCGCCTCCGAACCAGATGAAGGGTCCGGATTGAGGGCGTCGTTGCCCTCCTGTTGAACCCAACCGACTTGGTCCGCCAACATTCGGAGCATGGCATCTTCTGCCTCCTGTTGCGCTTTCTTCTTTAGCCATTTAAACCTAGGAGTACGTTGTTAAAATACTTACTTACCATAATAATTATAAGTGCAAAATTTACGCTAATTAAGTACGGTTAAGATTTAAATAGATCGAGTACACAAGCTTGGCTTTTTCGGTCGTTCAATGGACGTGCGACCCGCGCGATAAAGTGTAAATTTTTAATTAATCAGCCTTGGTTAAATCGAAAAACATGGCCAGTTAGGGATAGAGATAATGCGAGAGGCAGGACTAATTTCGACAAAAATCTTTCTTAGTCCAAATCCTGTCACCAGTCATAACCCGTTTCTAGACACCATGTCCGACATTCGGCCAATTTTTCGAAAATTTACACTCCCTCAAGTCCTTTGCAAACTCCGCCCTCAACTTCGTGTCCATAACTTCACTTAGGTTATGGTGTGCGGTGATGAAATCCACACATCACGAGGGGTTAAGGAGATAAGCTAGGAAAAGAGGCGCCATCTATTCCAAAGAGTGCGACTTAATAAACCAAGCCTATGTACTAAATTTAAATCGAAGACATACTACCATGCAATTTACTAGAAAATACACGTAATTATCAATTAATTAAAACAATAATGAAAATAATGAATTATTATTTATCATGCATTTAATAATAATTATTCATTTACCAATATAATTAATTATTATTAACAATTATTATTATTACTATTATTTAATTTTAATTAATAATTATTCATTACCAAATAATTAACAACTAATAATGATTACTAAATAATAATAATAACAAAAAAATAATTATAATTACAACCATTTATTATTTAAAACTAATAAATTAAAACTATTTAGAAATTAAATAATTAATTAAATAAAAAAAATGTTAAAGAGTTAAAAAATAGAATTATTACCTCGTCGGAATTTCGCCGGAATATCGGAAGAGTAGAGTCGTCGGAGAGGGAGAACCATGCCGGAAATTTGGTCGTCGGAGCGTCGCCGGAGGAGGATCGCCGGAGGAGAGGAGAGGAGAGGAGGAGAGGAGAGGAGATGGAATGAGAAAAGGAGGGGGGGTGCTGTTCTATTCATTCTTCGTCGTCTAAGTTCACTTGGACGACGGAAACAGTGTTTTCCGTCGTCTAAGTCGCGGTTTCAAAAAATTTCAAGCGGCGCCAATTAATCGGCGGGACGTTTTGAACCGCCATGTTTTTGGACTTAGACGACGGAGTCTCCGTCGTCTAAGTGAAAATTCAAGCGGTCCCAAAAACGGAAGCGGTAAATTGAACCGCCATAATTTTGGACTTGGACGACGGAGAATGACCATCTTCGTCGTCTAAGTGAAAATTACATGGAAAAAATAAAAAAAAATAAATTCGAACCGCCATGGTAATTTGAACCTGGACGACGGAGAATGGCCATCTCCGTCGTCCAGGTTCAAATTACGTTAAAAAAAATTTAAAAAATAATTCGCTAGGAATTTAGCGATCTATCATTCGAGTGAAATAGTCGTCCAATATCGATGAAGAAATCGTATATATGAACAGTTAAATTTGAACCGACGAATAATTTTTCGTTTTGAAAGTTGTTAAGTATATCGACTAATCCTTACGACTTAAGTGTTCATGAGTAGAGGCTCATTTGCAGCAGAGTATTAACGAAATTGAATTTGGACAAAACAACCGTTGGATATGTTTGTCGTAACATAATATATAATTGTCTTCAAAGGACCATAAAATAATAAGTTCGGGAAGGGTTTCATTGGCACAGTCAACCGCAAAACTGAGAATTTAACAAACCGGAAACGTGGATACAAGGCATTTCGCAACTCCGATTTTTGAACCGTCGAAGCTCACACACTAAGAATTGTTTACTCTAAAGTCTTGACGAGGAGAATATGCATTG
Organism: Geum urbanum; assembly: GCA_946800695.1. NCBI lineage: Eukaryota > Viridiplantae > Streptophyta > Magnoliopsida > Rosales > Rosaceae > Geum > Geum urbanum. Next base: position 39,391,734 of record OX327007.1, on the reverse strand, counting down.
GAAGAAGGTCTAGATGGTCGTTGTCTTAGAAAAATTTACGATATCTGCACCTGGACGACGGATATGAGCTTTTCCGTCGTCCAGGTACTAACCTAGACGACGGAAAATCTCATCTCCGTCGTCCAGGTGTATAGACCCTGAATTCAGGGGTTAGGGGTCCTTAGGGTATAGGTTATAGGGTTTAACACTTGAACGACGGAGAAGGTCATTATCCGTCGTTCAGGTACACACTTGGACGACGGAGAATGACCTTCTCTGTCGTCCAAGTTCTAAACCCCGAATTCAGGGGTTAGGGCCTTAGAGTTTACGGTTTAGGTCGTCCCCGGTCATTTGTGTGTCCGTTCAATTATTCTGATTCAAAAATATAATTAAAAAATTGATCGATCCATCCGATCTGCTAGATTTAGGGTCCAGGATTTAGGGTTTTATATGAGATTGAGATTTGGCGGGGCGCCAAAGGTGAAAATGGCGGGGGACCTAATATAAACGTCGACGGAATATCTCATCTCCGTCGTCCAGGTGTATAGACCCTGAATTCAGGTGTCCGTTCAATTATTTTGAATAAAAAAAAATTAAATAAATGATCGATCGATCCGATTTGCTAGATTTAGGGTCGAGGATTTAGGGAGATAGCCAAAATACCCAAAGGCGACAACCTGCAATTAATTTCTCCGTTGTCTAGGATATATAATTCGGATTAATTAATTACCGTAAACCTGCATCGATCATATATTACAATAATTACAATAATTAATTACCAATTAATAATCCTCGTCGTATGACCGTACTCTTCGTCATAATCGTCATCGTCCTCATCCCCGTTAGACGACAGCTCATCCTCGTCATCGTACTCAACATCGTCCGACGAATAACCTGAGTCCTCGTCCGCGTCCTCTTCCTGCTCGTCTTCTTCATCTACCTCATCGATAATCTCATCTTCAGTTAGATCTGTACAACCATCAGACATGGGTAATCGTTCACCATCTTGAACCAGGTCCATTATATTGGAGCGGATGACAGAAATATTAGGCTCTTGATAGGCAGGAATGTCTCTTTCTGGTTCAGCAGCATCTTCAGTCGTCGCCGGTGTCCCTTCAATTGTCTCTGTATTCCATATTTCTCGGTGAGAGATATGGTTCACTATTTTCCACCCTTCACCGGCTTTCGGATCGTCGAGATAGAACACCTGCCGAACTAAGGTGGCGAGAGCGAAAGGCTCATCCTCATACCAGCTAGAGTTTGTATCAACTGATAATAGTCCCAGGTCTTCCTTTGTATGCTTGAACTATCTGCACTTGAATAGGAAAACGTTGACATCATTCCCGTAACATAGCTGAACCACATATACAATAGCCCCGTAATATAGATCATTGTCTTTCCCAACCGCTACCCCACTGTTTTGTGTTCTTCTTCCTCCGTCTTGGTGTTAGTGTCCACAATGACTACATCCCGGAAACGCATCATGGACCAAATCTGCAGTTGGGTTGCAAGCTGGGGGTCCGCCACCACTCCCGCTGGATGAGGCAACATGGTAACTGTACCCTGAGCTGAAGTCTGCTGCGCTGAACTCTACTGCTTCACCATGCTCACTCCATGTAGTGTAACTCCACATCATACCATTTTTGTACAGGTGTTGCATCATAACATTAACCTCCACATACTGATAATTAAGACATTTCTGACACGGACACCTGAAACGTTTCTTTCCCTGACCATGTTCTATCGCAAAATTCACAAATTCGCTAATTCCATCCATATACCGGACATCACATCTATTCTTCAACTTCATCCAACTCTTGTCCATACTGCTACAAAATATTATAATTAATTAATTATTACATATATATATATATTAGTCCATTAATTTACGCTTAATTATACGTACTCGATCTACATCGATCCATCAATTACGTACGTACGTAATTTAATCTGTATATATAGCTAACAACCATGCATGTATGTATGTACGTTTTCACTAAATATATATTAAGCAAATTTTAACTGCGTACGTACCTGCTGGCCTTCTCGATATCTGTTAATTAAGCTAGCTAGCTAGTCAGCGGAGATCCCTTATCGGCCTGATCCTTCTCGGCCTTCTCCCTTCTCCGATCCTTCTCCTTCTCCCTTCTCCTTCAATTCTTCTTCGAATGGAATGAAGAGATCGGATGGAATGAAGAGAGTTTGGCATCGGGCTTATATAATGCTTCACTTAGACGACGGAGGTGTCGGTATGTCGTCTAAGTGGAAGTTACTCGAACCACGGCGTGTCGGTCCGTGGTCCAGGTGATCACCTGGAGGACGGAGAAGACTCCGAGGTCCAGGTGTCCACCTGGACGACGGATATGGTATTCTCCGTCGTCCAGGTGATCACCTGGAGGACGGAGAAGACTCCGAGGTCCAGGTGATAACCTGGACGACGGAGAATACCGTCTCCGTCGTCCAGGTGGACACCTGGACCTTGGAGTCTTCTCCGTCCTCCAGGTGATCACCTGGACGACGGAGAAGGTATTATCCGTCGTTCAGGTTGTACTTGGACGGCGGAGACTTCTCCGTCGTCCAAGTGTCACTTGGACCACGGAACAATTACGTTTCCGTGGTCGAAGTGCTGTTTTCTTGTAGTGTAGGTGACGAAATATGTAAAATTTTGTTGTCAAGGCATCAAAGTTGGCAGAATTTTTTTCTACCAAAATTTTGGTGAAAAAAAAAAACTTGGACGATGAAACTTGAAAGTTTTGTCGTCTAAGACTTAAAAGTTGGTGTTTTTTTTTTTAAAAAAATCGAAATACTTAGATGATGAATTCTTATTTATTTCGTCGTCTAACTTGAAAAATTGTTTCCGCTAAATATTTTGGCAAAAATTCTAAATAACTTAGACGACAAAACTTTTTAGTTTCGTCGCCTAAGTCGTCGATCGGCTATAAAACACAGCCGATCCACCCATATTTTTCAATCTCTCATCTCTCTCTCTCTCTCTCTCTCTCTCTCTCTCTCTCTCTCTCTCTCTCTCTCTCTCTCTCTCTCTCTCTCTCTCTCTCTCTCTCTCTCTCAAACATTCATCACCATCACCACCAAACACCACCACCACCATGATACTACCACACGCCAGCACCAGCACCGCACCATCACCACCTCAACACCACGACACCACGACCACCACCACCACCACCTCGACACTGCCACCACCACCGGCCACCTTGGCACCCCCACCACAACCACCACACAAAACACCACCCATTTAAACATCACCACGACCTCGGTACCACCACCATCATTTAAATTAATAATTATCATTTAATTAATTAATTAATCAATTAATTATTATTTTATGATTTTTTCAATAATTTTTTTCTAAAAAATGCAACACTTAGACGACGAAACTTACAAATTTTGTCGTCTGAGATGAACAACTTATGTGACGAAATTGTATTTAATGAATTTTTTTATAAAAAAAACAACACTTCGGCGACGAAACTTAGGCGACGAAACTAGTATAAGGTCAAACGACAAAAAATTTCATCGTATTTGTTCATTATTTTTCGTCGTCTATAACCCCAAACGACAAATTCTGTTTCGTCGTCTTAGTGTAATCTTAGATAATGAAACTTATTTTTTTCGTCATCTAAGTATTTGGGCGATGAATCTTAGACAACAAAGCGTTAAATTTTCATCGTCTACGTACGTATCTAGAAGACAAAAAATTATACTTAGAAGACGAAAATGCTTCGTCGTCTAAGTCATGTATGGTAGTGTTAAGACTATAATGGCACATGTAGTCTTATTTTTGGATAAAAGTATTACCAAAAAAATAAAAATTTATAATTAATAAATAGTAATAAATTTTTTTATTTTTTGCACAATTATAAAAAAATATGAATAAATTTTTTTATTCGATAAATAATAATTACACTTTCTAAATTAAAAATTTCTATATCAATAAGAATTTCTGAACGGTGCGGATGTTCTTACATATATATAAAGGTTGATGTGAGCTACCCTAATTAAATCCATGCGTGGATGATGTATCTCCACCTGTATTAGGCTATTAGATGGCCACCGCCATTCCCATTCCCAAAACCAACTTTGCTAGCTGCTTGGTGATGATCAATGAAGTTGTGGCATAACCATAGCTTCCATAGCAATTCTAGCTAAACTACCAATTAACAAACAGCCAGTGATATGATTTTGCTTTTCTTCGAAGCACTTTCTTTACGCGTGACTGAAAATTCTCATCATAATCTATTTAACAAACCACAAAAGCACTTTGTTTCACAACTAATCATCGATCTACTAAAGAAAGATATTATTCCTCCATATTCCAATATTCAAAACACGGTTGCCCTAGCTAAGCTTCGTTCTCAGCAAGTGTAGCGCCGTCCATAGAATATTAAAGCTAACCAAGCTCATGCATGCACATATCGATAAAAGAAACAAACCCTAGCTAACCATACAACTTACGATCTTTCTATGAAGGGAGAAGAAAAAGGAAGCAAGAGAAACTGGGAAAGAGAGATGATCAGAATATATTAAGGAGGAGCTAGAAAACAATTCCTCCCCATCATTCTAAAAGTGAAAGTGCGACGTCCTACTAATTAAGTTGGCAGACTTGCAGTGGAGCATTGCAAGGCTGTTAGAATAGCTAGGGGATAACAGAGAAAAACGCAAGCCTATCATCATATCAAATACTATCGTATTATTATTAGAGCATCTCTCATACTAGATTAAAAAATTAAATTTAGTTTATGATTATTTTTATTATAAGCTAAATTTAAATTTTCAAGGGAAAAAGTTTAACCGAAACAATTTTGTAAGTCAAATTTGACCTTCCATTTTTATAGGTTAAAGCTAAATAATATTTTATTCAATTTTTTTTTCCAAATTTGTCATTTTACCTACCATCTTATTTCATTTTATATTCTTTTTAAATTTGAACTAATTTTTTTAATCTTTCACAACTACATAACTAAAAACTCGTTTCTATTTTTTTTACCATTGCGAAGATCTCGACAAGACCTTTCATGTAACCCCCATATTTAATATATTTAGATAAAATCATATACTTGATTAATTGTTAAATTAAAAAAGTATATAACTTATTCATGAAAAGAGTTACATTACTTATTAAAACATAAACAACACAAAATGTTAAACTTAACAAAATTACAACATAACGAAATAACTAACATAAAACGCTAGACTTATTAAAAACACATTATTTTAATTTCAATAAAAAAACCCATATTGTAAGAACCATCAATAGTAATTCGGTATTCCACCGCTTTCATTACGGGGCTCCTCCATGTCCATCGCTTATTCCAAACTATACATGATCCACAAGGTCGGAAGAAAACTTTGTTCACTACAAAGCAAGAATCATATAGGAAGGACGTGAAACGTGCATTTGGAGTTCTTCAATCACGTTGGGCAATTATTAAAGGACCAGCACGATTTTGGGATAAACGTATCTTACATGATATAATGACATGCATCATAATGCACAACGTGATTATCGAGGATGATCGAGATTTATCGGCTCCGAATAGAGAATTTAATGAAGCACCCGCCCCTACTGTTGAGATGGTGGCCGATGAAACAACAAGATTTAATCAATTTCTTGATCGCCATAGAAAAATTAAAGATAAGAAAGCTCATTATGAATTTCGAGATGTTTTGATTGAACATATTTGGCAGTGTCATGGAGAACATAAGTTTAAAATCGTGATTGTTAAATGTTTATTTTTGTTTTCAAATAAAGTTAGTGTTGTATTTTTTAAAATTTTTGTTGGTTGTATCTTTTAATTATCATATATTGAAGGAATAAGATCTATGTAAGTCCTTCTCAATATTTGTAGTTTTAATTTATTTTTAATATTATATATATGAGAAAAGAAAAAAATATGCATAGAAATATAACATTACATTTATATGACAAAAGAATTAGAAATGGCTTTACCTTGAGATTTAACTTAAGATGGGAGTGTTTTTTAGAGTCAAAATGCTATAAATTTGGCTGAGAATTTAGCTTACGGTGGGAGACTTTGATAGGTACGGTTAAAAAAAGATTAATTCTACAGAATATTCTTGTTTTTAAAGTAAAATTTGGCTAAGGATTTAGCCTACCATGGGAGATGCTCTTAGAGTCAAAAAGCTAAATTTAGCTAAGGATTTAGCTTACGGTGGGAGAATTTGATAGACTAAAAGAAGATTCTACAGAATATTCTTGTTTTTAAGCCAAATTTGACGAAAAATTTAGCCAACCATAAGAGATGTTCTTATGCATGAAATTATCCCATTGGGATATGTATATCCCTTTTGTATGTTTGCATTTGGAGCTTTCAGGTTCGGTTCGAGCTAGCTATCTGCGGATTTAAAAATGGCAACTAGGGTTTAGCAGTAACTTGGTAGAGTCGGGGATGATGGTGCTGATGATGATAGTACTCATTCTCACAGAAATTAAAACCAGTGTGCTATATAATAAGCGAAAAACCCTAGCTAGAAAGGCCAAACTTATACCTCCCAAAAAACTTTCGTGAAAAGCAGATACCTCTCATGGAATTCTAGGTTTCCTGCACATGCTCCCCTCTTCTCTCCACGAAGTGTGTGTGATATTTTCTTTGATTTTCACACTGATCATATATATCGATCAGAGCTTAGCTAGCTGGGTGCGTGGCGTGGGGTACAGATCGACCATGGAAGTTTTTCCAACTCAAAACCGTCATGCATTGCGCCCAAAGCTAAATTCCCTCGAACCTTAACGGGTGGTGATTCGTGGCCTGGTTAATCCCGGTCGTTGTTGTAAACTTATTACATATTGCATGTATACGTACATCCGACTGTATACTACGTCAACAGTATAGCAATCCTCACTCACATGAGCCACATCTTATGTACAGAAAAATCCAATAATATGATTATTTTCTATTTGGGAGTTGAAATTGACATTCTGTTTACAAACACTCATCTTTTTCATCTTTGACATTAAGAAAAAATAAATTAAAATTACACAAAAAAAGGGGTGTATGTGTTTGTAAAATATAAATTGTCAATTTCACCTCCATTATGAAATTTAAATAAATCAACACTTAAACACGAATTATTGTTTTTGAATATGAACTTGCTTCTAGCTATAGGACGTGTGTGAATAGTTGATTTGAACGTTTTTTTTAATTCAACTAAATTTGATACCGAAAGTAGATTCCAACACCTCATTTTCACAAACTTCCGCGTATGTACTATGATTGCATGAACGAAACTATAGATTTCATTAAATAACATATTCTATCTAGCTAACCTAGATTAGTGCTTTGAATCTAGCTAGCTGGCTGGTGAGGTGTTCATACAATTTTAATCTCCCAAAAGTAAGTAATTTCTTTATTGCTTACAGCGTACTCGACTAATTCTATATTCATCGGGTAGCTGACCTTCAATCGATCCTAGGTAGCTAGTTATCATAGTAAAAGCTAAAGATAAATGAAAGTAAAAAGGTAACAAATGTACGTGTTTTCTACCTATCAATGTAGGTTCTTTTCGTTTGCTCCCAACGGAAACCTTTTTTTTTTGTACAGAAAAAAGAGAAGAAAAACTACAAAGAGGAGCCTCTTGGGCATCCTAGACTAAGGTTGTCAAAGAGCAGGGACGGAGCCAGAATTTTTGGTTAAGGGGGCCTAAAAATGAAAATCTTAAAAAATAGTCTCGGTTAGGGTAGTTAATTCGATTTTGATCTGTATATTTTGTCAAAACAGTCTTAATGTGTTGTTTTTGGTTTGATAAAGCATTACAATTACTCGCAACCTGATTATGAGTAATATTTGATCCTCCAAAATGCGATATTAGCGTTTGCTTTTTCTTCCAATTACTGAATCCATGACCAGCACCTACAAAAGTTTCACCACCACTTTGTTCTCTAATAGCTGGTTTGAAAAGATAACAACATAAATAAAATACACCATTCTCTTTAATACTGTACTCTAACCAATATGAAAATTCAATAAACCAATCACGGATAAATTTTTTTTTCCCCAAATTCCGTGAAAGGAAAAGTATGATGTTTAGGTCGACAATGGTCTTGTTGTAGATAATATTTTCGAACATCTTCTTGAATGTTAGGATGATAACTTGAAATTGGTGGACGTTTAGCGGGATTCGATGGATACTTTTCTGTAATATCTCCAGCACGAAACTTTTTCATATTGTTACTATTCTTCTTTTGAATTTCGTAGGTAGTTGCTCATCTGATGTTGGAGTAGATGAAGAGAATTTTTTTTTGAAGTATCTCTCCATATCTAATGAACTTAATAAAAATGATTGTATTTTAATCTCAGGAACGGTAGAGCTTTTAAAAAGAAAAAAAGACCATAAAATCTTAAACCTGGTAAGAAATTAAATCCTAATTGACCTAATATTTGGACTTCATTATTGAATAATACATAATAATATTCTTACAAAGTCGGCAACTTGAATTAGTCATGCACTCATATGCGTTTAGATATACTTCAAATAAATTATAATATTTATATTATATAATAATAATAATTAATAATAATAATAGTATATTAATTTTTTTTCCACATAAACTTAGGGAGGCCAGGCCCACCCTGGCCCCCTCTTGCCTTCGCCCCTGCAAAAGAGGGCAATCTTACCTCATCCGGTGATAAATTGTTGTGCCACATTCTGTTCTCCAGCACTCTAAGTCCGAGTTGAGCAAATTTAAATCTTGAACACATGAAGGATATAACTGAATTTTGGGGGAAGGTTGTGCCTATATTGTAAGGTATACCAAACAATTTCTTATTTTCTTGCCAGATAAAAGATAGATTTCTACATTTCCAATAATGTGCATCTTCAAATTGCGAAAAATATTTCAATCAAGTTCATATAATGCATGTTAATTGTTATGTTTTTGAGACAATTTCATAAACATGAACTGGATTCACTTAAAAATTTAGTCAATATAATGAACAATTTCATGCATGTTTATAAAGTCAATGTAAATGGATAATTTTTGTGATAATTATATGTCATTTTATGAACTTGCATATAATGAAATTGTTCGTTTGACATTGACTTATAAACATGCATATGAATTTGTTACACTAAGAAATCACGTAAATTGGGATACAGTTTGTGCATGTGGACCAAGTTCATGGTGAATCGGCTTCAATTTTAGCGTTTATGTTACATGAATGGTGAATAATTATTATAATTTTTTAAAATTTTGTCTTTATTAACGGTGAACCGGATTCACTTAAATTTTTTTTCCGTAAATTGGGGGAGGATAGACCTATCAACGCTTACTTCCTTGATTCCTTTGAAAAAGAAAAAGGAAAAAAAAAATCAACGCTTACTTCATTGCAACCTGTTGGAATTGCGTTTGACACGTGTGGGTCCAACAAGGATGCTAGAGTGGTGCGGGAACGGGTGGCGGGATGGGCACTGTGGACCGGAACCAGCTTTGCAAGTCGCAATCCCTATGCATGGAGCTGTGGAGGCTTCTTCCTCCCAAAGGGGTCCAGGGGCTCCGATGTGATATTCCGGATTGCAACTTGGTTCATCTTCTCCACGTGGGCCGTAAGTCCGACTTCATCACTCCTGCCACATATGCATCCCAATGAAAGATTTGTTAGTTTTTTCTTATATTTTATAAATGAGATCAAGCCTTGATGACTTGTTCCAAAAAAAACATGAAGGTAAAAAAATCAGTTTAGGATGACTTGTCACTTTCTCAAAATCTCAATTCCCTATTTTTTGCTGGTAAAGTTTCCTTTTTTTTTCTTTACAACTAAGACATCTGTCAACCATATTTGACAAAGCTTCTTAGAATGTCGCAATTGTTATGGCAGTTACTGATAAGAGTAAGATCACTTTTTGGGCCGTGAGACTTGATGATGTATATAACATGTGCTATGTAGTACGACAGCCGCTCCTCGTCAAAAAGAAAAGTGATCATAAGACCTTCACTAGAACAATTGTGCGAGTTGCGGATTTGAAGCGTCGTCTTTTCATTTGGAATCAAGGTGAGTGTTTTCTTTTTAGTTTCGCTTAGAAGCATAGAGAAATAATATTGTAGGGAGGCCATGGTTTTATGGTAAAATCAATTTAGTCATGGTGGATTATGATCGATGGTCGCGCAGTCTTGAGGTTATTCTACTTTCTAGATTTTTAGTTTGGGTAGAGATAATCAGCCTTCCACCATAAATTGTCTAATCCATCTACTGGAGGACTGATCGTTGAAACCGTTGATAAAACAAATGACCTATGGCACGTTTACTTAATGTGAACGTCAATGAACTGTGAAAAAATGATTCCGAAATAAGAGAATTTTGTGTTCAGTAATGCATAATGAACAAGAGCCCTAGAGAATGTTTAGCCAATTCTCTGATGGTTAAGAGTGAAATGTTTAAGATGAAGGGAAGTGTGGAAGTCTTGCACGGTGAGGCTAGCTCAGGCAGTGTTAGACAACACGAGGATGGTTCTACAGAGGTTTTGGATCTAGGGCGTCACTAGATTAGGGTACTTTGGTACCTCACATTATCTCCTATCCGTGATTTTTTTCTTGATTCAGTCTAGTCACTTGAAGGCCGGAGCTAAAGAGGGTAGCTTTACAAAGCTTACATTGCCACTTTAAGGTAGCTTAAGCATTTGTCAATTTTGTCGTTGTTCATTGAAATAAGTAATATTTGAAATTTTATCTTATCAATATCATTTATATTTGAAATAACTAGATGATTGTTTTAGACTCTTTTGCTCTCTTTCCATGTCAATGTGGAGATCTTTGTTTGCAATTTTTAAGGACACATTTGAACTTTTTATATGACAAGATCGAAAAGGGTAACAAAACAAAGAACATAGTTCACGAGATTTTTCTTCATTTTTTTTCACGTAGTTCACACAGTTAGTTGCATATTGTTGTTTCTGTTGAAGGATAGATGAATACACAATAACTGAAATTGTAAACTGTATCTTTATTCATTGATAAGATGTTTTAAATACATGCATTACAGTTAATGTTCCCGAATAATCAGGGATTGTTAGAATCTCTGTTATAATCTAATTAGGACAAGACACACACTGGAAGATACAAAGTATAATTTTCTTAAACACTCATCTTTGTGTCGAGATCCTAATGTATGAAGCATAACTTGTTGTCTCACTAAAAACCTTGCTAAGTAAATAAAAACCTTATGCATAAAAGTGCAAAACAAAAATTTGGTCGAAGGAAAAAAGAGTATAATGCATCAACTACAGATGATAATACATGTGATGAAGACTCCCCCTGATGTCTACCAAAAATGACTCCCCCCAATTGTTAACTCAATCTCGGAGTTCAGATAAGCGTCGCATGCCAATGCATTTCATATGTTTCTCATAAGTAGATTTTGGAAGTGACTTGGTAAAAAGTCCGCAACATTATACGCATAACCAATCTGGCTCACATGTATATTTAAGAACTGTTGTTATTGCTGATTGTAGAAGAACTTCGGCGAAATGTGTTTTGTATTGCCATCTTTAATGAAACCCAACCTCTTTTGCTTAATACAAGCTACATTATCCTCGAAAATGCTGGTTGGTGCAGTCGTAATAGATCACTACAACATTTTTACACATTGCCGGCGACTTTTAAGTCGCCGGTAATGTCCAAAAACAAGGCCGGCGATTTTTGGACATTACCGGCGACTTAAGTCGCCGGTAATGTAATTTTTTTTTTTTTTTTTTACATTGCCGGCGACATGAATTTATGTCGCCGGTAATGTCTCGAAGCTAAAGACATTGCCGGCGACATAAATTCATGTCGCCGGTAATGTAAAAAAAAAAAAAAAAAAAGACATTACCGGCGACATAAATAAAGTCGCCGGTAATGTCTTTTTTTTTTTTTTTTTTTACATTACCATCGAGGGATTGCCGGCGACGGACATTACCGGCGACAAAAATCGCCGGTAATGTTAAAAAAAAAAAAAAAAAGACATTACCGGCGATTTTCCGGCGAAAATCGCCGGCAATGTCTCCAAATGTTGTAGTGGATGGTAATCCACTAGACCCTCGAATATGGTGTATTACTAACCGAAGCCAAACACACTCTTTAACAGCTTCATGCAGAGCTATGACCTCAGAATGATTCGAGGAAGTATGTAGCAACAAGGGTTTGCTTTGTAGATCTCTAAGAAATCGACGTGCACCCAATGGTGAAAACATAATATATTTGAGAACGTCATCTATGCGAGTTAGAGAGATACTTAGCAGCTGCAAATCCTACCAACACATTATTCGGGTCTCTTGATGAGATTATTGAGATAGTTAGCTACTTGAAATCTGAGTTTGAGATGAAAGACCTTGGAGGTACTTGATTAATGCTCATCTAACGCGTGATTTAGGCAGTCAAGCAATCGTGACATTTGAAGAGAGCTGCGCAGGGCACGTAGTCGCCGGTGACGGTGGTGATCGGTGATCGGGAAGGTAGGGTTTAAGGGTTTTTTCTTATCTTTGTGGTGATTACTGACTATCAACTCAGAGCGTGTTGATAATGTGTTGAAGGATAAATGAATACAATAACTGAAACTGTAAAGTGTAAACGTACCGTATATTTATTCATTAATGAGAGGTTTTAAATACATATATTAAAATAAATACAATCCACTGAATAATTACTAGAATCTCTATTCTAAACACATACTGAAAGATACGAAGAATAATTTTCTTAAACAGTTTATAGTTTAGTACAAACATTTTTTTACCTAAACGAATAAGACTGCGGCGTTTGAAATCTTCATTTCAAACATGGCATAAATATGAGCGCGACGAAATCGAATTTCAATTTACGATATATTCTCTCTTATGTCAATTTCTTAAGTCCATTCAATTAAATGCATACCTCCAAGGATGATTGTAGCGTATTCCTACCATTACTTATTCCCTACATAGGCATCAGCTGATTCATAAATCCCTCAGAAACAAAACAAAGAAAGAGAACATTAAAAACCCCTTTGTATTGCGGTAGTGAAATCTTTCCTAAGAAAAGAATAATATCAATAAATTAATTGCCAAAAAATATGCTTAAGCCTCTGAATATTCTAATCCAAGTGTAATGTAGTAAGATCTAATAATATAATGTTGGAAAATATTGAGTATTATTAAAAGAAAAAACAAAAGGCAGCCCAAGACCCTTCTTATGCATGATTTGGATTTTCTGAGTCCCTCTCAACGAGCATTAAACTCGCCACACTAGTATGATAGGATCACATGCATCCTTGTTCTATATAAACACCCTCATCCCTCGTCTCCCTCCAAACCAAACCAAACTCAACAATTAATCATCTACTTCTCTCTAGCCAACAAACCTCTCTCATTTGCAAACTCGATCAACACAAAATATTCTCCCCACCTTCTTATTTCTCCGTCAACAACAACAACAAGAACAACAAACCACCTCTTTGATATTCAACATGGAGAACTTGTTCCGTTTAGTGGATCATGAGGATTTCTCAGCTCGCCGTTGCATCATGGTCAATGGGCCGGTGATAGTAGGAGCCGGCCCGTCTGGTTTGGCAACGGCAGCTTGCCTGAGGGACCAAGGAGTCCCATTCGAAGTCCTCGAAAGAGCCGACTGCATAGCCTCACTATGGCAAAGACGCACGTACGACAGGCTCAAGCTTCATCTCCCCAAGGCATTTTGCCAACTCCCCAAACTCCCATTCCCCGAAGACTTCCCCGAGTACCCAACCAAGCGACAATTCATAAACTACCTCGAGTCATATGCCCAGCACTTCCAAATCAACCCCAAGTTCAACTCCTGCGTCCAGTCCGCCCGCTACGACGAGACCAGCGGCTTCTGGCGTGTCAACACCGTCTCCACTACGAACGGGTCGTCGACCCGCTCGGAAGTCGAGTACATCTGCCGCTGGCTCATAGTCGCCACCGGCGAGAATGCCGAGTGCATCGTCCCCGATATCGACGGAATGAGCGAGTTCGGCGGCGAAGTCGTTCACGCTTGTAAGTACAAGTCCGGCGAGAAGTACAAGGGACAGAAAGTCCTCGTCGTCGGCTGCGGAAACTCCGGCATGGAAGTCTCTCTCGACCTCTGTAACCACAATGCTTCACCTTCCATGGTCGTGAGGAGCCAAGTGCACGTCTTGCCTAGAGAAATCTACGGAAGATCAACATTCGAGTTAGCTGTCTTCTTACTCAAATGGCTACCAGTCTGGTTAGCCGACAAGGTCCTCTTAATCTTCTCATGGTTAATCCTCGGAAGCCTCGAAAAGTACGGGCTCAAAAGGCCCAACATTGGCCCAATGGAGCTCAAGAACACTCAGGGCAAGACACCTGTCCTCGACATCGGAGCACTAGAAAAAATTAAGTCCGGCGGGATCAAAGTCGTCCCGGCTATTAAGAAATTCTCGTACGGACGAGTCGAACTCGTCGACGGTGAGGTACTTGAAATCGACGCAGTGGTATTGGCGACGGGATACCGTAGCAACGTGCCGTCGTGGCTAAAGGAGGGTGAGTTCTTCTCAAAGAGTGGGTTCCCAAAGCAGCCGTTTCCTCACGGCTGGAAAGGGAATGCAGGACTCTACGCGGTGGGGTTCACGAGGAGAGGGCTGTCCGGAGCCTCTTGCGACGCCATGAGAATAGCGCAGGATATTGGGAACGTCTGGAAATGCGAGACCAAACAGAACAAGCAGAAGAGAACTACTGCTGGACACAGACGATGCATTTCCCAGACGTTCTAAAATTTACCTACCCCAACAATCAGATCGGATTAACCATTCATTCATTCAATGATTGACTGCTGACTCCCTCCTCTATCAAATTCATGGCGTGGATTTTTTTTTTTACTGTATATCGTATACAAAAGAAAAGAAACATACAGTTAGTAGTACAAAGGACAGAGCTAGCCCTCTCCAAGGAAAAAAGGCCCGAAAGTTTTGAACAATGTTTTGGGTGTTTCTGTAAAACTGGGATGATGAGGCTTTTTCTTCTTTCCTTATTATTCTTTAGTTCAATGTCATACAGTTTGTTTTTGTACTATAAACCAGTGATCAAGTTCAATGACAAAGTTACTTTGTTAAATTATCTCCCAGTTTCTTGGTAAATACAATCTCTGTTTCAATCATTAAGTTTCTAAGGGTTCCTCACCTGATCTCCTACTCTTATCTACATTTGCAAGTTAATTTCATGTGGAAAGGTTCCCCGGCCTCCCATGAACTAAGAAGTACTCCGGATCATGCATAACCGAAAATAATACATTGGCTCACTCTCATCATCATACCAACAATAACACACGAGATCACATACGAATTAAGTATTTTGAAATAAGCTTAGTGCTACATTACATTAGCTTAATACACCATCTTTCTCCCAATAAAGAAAAAAGTCCACTAATCCAACGCCTGAGGATTGATCGGCAAGTTGATATGAGCATCTATCATCTGACGGTTAGGATCATTAGACAATGCAATTCAACTCCACCACACCCACTACTACCTTTGATTTCTGATCATTCCCCCTCTTTGAGATCAAGAGCCTAACTCCAATTCCAATTCCAATTCCAATAGGAGACACATCACCATTCTCTTTAATACCATTATCTTACGGTTTGACCCTGTTTATACTGAACTAAACTATGTCTATAAGCCTCTGTGGCGTTTGGCTCTTTGCACATAGATGTATCATATATCACAGAGCCGAACTCCATGAGAGAGTTTTACAGTTGAGTCTTATCTGTAAAGCATATCTCAGAAACCTGGATACAGGTCAAATTTTCCGACCGGTAGCTTGTCATGATGCACTTAGTGTGATTAATGGAAGTTAAAGCTAGCTAGTTAAACAGATTGCTATACGTTGTTTATAAGTACTGGTGGTGTATCACACAAGTTAGGTTTTTCGATCATGCCCACATTTGTCATACATACTTGGTCCTTTTTTTAGGTGTGGTTTGAAACCACAAATCTGATGATGATGATGATCACTTTCATTAGGTTAGCTGGAGACTATGACTTTCAAAGTTGTAAAGAAACTATGGCACTAATGTGAATAAGCTCTTTTCTATTTCTACACCTGACAAGAGTCACTAGACTACCCGAAATCAACGCATCCACAGAAACTTGGTATGAAATAGATACCAAACTGTCTCATTTAATTTTCATGCCTTATTTAGTTCTTACACATTCCATGCTTCAAGCATTTCAGTAAAGAAACATATGAACTCCATTAAATGTGACACAAAAAACTCCTATTTACAAGAGATGGATTGACTCCGCTTCATAAACAGAAACATCTCAAACTGTCCTAGGCAATCGAATGCCATGTTCTCTGCATAAAAACAAAATGTGTGATCCAGACTTTGAAAGTGACATGAAGATGGCAGGATCGTTTTTTGCAAACAGCTTCGACCTGTAACTTCCAAAAACACTAGTCAGAAACAAAATATCCGAATGAAATATGTGAAGATAATAGATCAAACAATCCTAGTATTTTAGTGTCTATATCAACCATAAAAACCTATAACATAGATAACATTCATTGTCATTATGTGTTATTTGGATTTAGTTATATGCCTATTACTAAATCAAAATGATCTGCAAAATGAAGTATTTGAAAATCACAGAATCTTATCCATTGAGTCTTCACCTCTCATATATAGACTAGAAGACATCCCACATGAGTACCCATGCTACTCATTAGAATTTTTTCCAAAAGGGTTTTCAACTCAGTCATGCTCCTTTCACTACCACAAGCTCAAATCAGCAACTGGGGTTTCTTCAAAATCATACCAAGAATTCAACATATCAATTTTTAATTTCTTTGTCAATTTAAAATGACACATGGGATGGTCAGATTTTTCATTCCCTCTATCTCCATCTGAAAATGGCCCAATTTCTTCAGCTTCCAGAAATCGTTCTAATATGTACATCAGAAATTTGCTGCTTCCACATGCTGTGTCTACTGCACACTGGGTTTGGTGGCCCTCAAGAGCAGTGGCGGATCCAGAAAAATTTTCTAGGTTGGGCAAGACAAAATATAAGGGAGCATAGAAATTTATTGCAAAAGTAGCGATATATATATGCTAGAGCACAATTAACTGTAAGTTACAAAATCGGTAAATTCATGGAAATTTGTCTACACTATGCTTAAAATCGATAAATAACCCTTCGAACTTGATCACAAATATTAAATAATCCATAATGCGAGCTCAAAATGTAAGATTTGAATAACGACTCATTCAATTAATACAAATACAACAATAACAAGAACATATAAAATACAAATCGATTGACATAAAAAGTTTGATTTTAAAATAAAAAATGAAGTTTGCACACAATATTCATGAATTTGACAATCGAACAGAAAAGGAATTATAATCAAATAGAGCTGCTATAGATCAATCTATTACCTAAACTGATTGATTATAAAAGAAAATGACGTATGCAAGAAAGAAAAGGAAAAGAGTCCAAAAAAGAGAGAGTGCAGCACTGAACAACTGCCACGTGCCCATGTCCACAACAACTAAAAAGTGGAGTAGAGGACCACATCTGTCGTTTATTTAAGTCTATATTAAACTGTTCATCTTCTCCAAACAGTTCTCCGTCTTCTGCCATTTATCTGGATTTTTTCTTCTTTCAAATTTGCCCAAATCAAGAACACCCAACCTATGAAACTAAAGCTAACCTCTAAATTTCAGGTTGGGCAATTGCCCAACCTCACCTATATGTGGATCCGTCCCTGCTCAAGAGCATCTGAAAGCCTGAAAGATCTCTGTCTCAAGCATTCTTAGGTACCAAGGGTATGATAATTTTATTTTAGTATTTAAAAAAAATTTGGTGGTCATCGTAGTAAAATGAGTTATTTTTTAGGTTATTTAGTTGTATTTGAGATAATTATTTTATTTAGAAACTTATTTACAACTTTTAAACCAATTGTTCTCAAAGTTGTAAATTTGATCTAATTAGTTGTAAACATTATAAATAATCCAAAAAAATGTGGTCATTATGGTAATATTATCCTAAATGTTATACATTTTTACTCATGTATATTGTAATTTTGGTTTTAAAAATGATAATAATGATATAACATATCCCTTGAGTATAATAGCTTGTCCCCTCAAAATATAACATATATCAAAACGAAATGCAATATTTTTTTTATTTTTTTCTACAAACTCAATTAGGTAATGAACATATATTTATATCCTGCCGAATGTGTGTTATTGAGCTACTTCTTTCAATCCCTTCCACCAAGAATATTTGTAAACGTTCTCTAATAACACTGATCCCCCTCACTAACTCTAGCTGCCAAGAAATGATTTAGTACATATTTTAAGTACACTTTGGTTGTCTGGTGCAATAGTTGCTGGAATTAATACACATTTTGACAGTAAACATGCTGCCACCAAGATTATATTTCATTTTCATAATTTCTTTCGCAACTTTATACCAAACATCTGTTTTTAAATATCACAGATATCTAACATAAAAGACAGTATAAGAAACATTTGTTTTTAAGAGATCACATACTGCATAGTGCATACCCTTCTGGCCTTCTTTCCAACAATTATACGAAACTTATTTATGCTTTTAACATACGTTTTCCAGTATCAAACTTTCCCTTAAAATCAAGTTCAAAATATCGATATCTGTTCAACTTCTGGTATTGTAAGTTTTTTATTTATTATTAATTAAACTACGTACTCCTCTGATATATACATATCGTGCTTATATCCATCAATGGTGGCTCATGGTTTTCAGGACATTGATTTTGACTAGACCTTTATACGGGTGTCAAGACTTATACTGTTCGATGCAAAAATATCTCCCGCGGAGAGATCTTTCTGCGAAGTAGTCTCTTTCATTTGCTCCAGATAGTTTGACCGCAGATATCGGTTTATCCTGTATGTGGTTCGTATGCTGGCGTGCCACCGTTCTTCAACGGAATATATAATGTAAAGCCGTCTGACTTCTTAATAAGCGATTATGACAAGGAGAGCACCAACCCTGTCTAAATAGGTCATTCTCACCTAGTAACCTAGGACTTTTGATATGTGTCTCTAGCAGAGCCTTCGAAATCGATACCTCACACTCCCTTATCAGTGCAAAGCAGAGCAATCTCTCTGATGATGTGTTGAGAACACTACTTCCTTTGAGTATCCAAACTCTTACTCGATAGGTGACAAGCCCTTCAACCGTCCAGTCGCAATTGCTTCCTTCTGATCGCAATACTCTCACTCGATAGGTGACAAGCACTTTGATCTGCTGGTTGCAAAGAAGATAGAATCTCTTGACGAGATGTCTGTCTAGGTGTACTTGCGTATAGCAAATGTATGTATTTGATCGGGGACCTCTTCCACAAAGCTCTTACTTTCCTTATATAATGCTCAGTAGTTGTCTTTCAATTACTTTGAACTTCTTCTGTTTTTGCTCTTTGAATCTCAATATAACTCTAACACCAGCATACAGGTTTTTAATCCTTTTATAGAACTTCAATGATATCACAACTCTTTTATTAAAGAAACCCATCTGAAGCAGAAAATGTATAATAGACATCTAAGTCGCATGTAATCAGCTAATTAATGAATTATAGTTCTAATCGAACTCTACTTATCACACTTGGCCGCTCGCTAAGCTCTTTATAAAACATGAGCCGCTCGCCAAGACTTCAGCCATTTAAGCCCAATATGAAAATTTTTTTTAGGCCCAAACACATACAACAAACATGGTTTTGAGTGTTGCAAATTTTGTGTTTGTGGGTATGGCAAGAGAAATAAATACTTTAAAGGCACGTAAATGTTTACCTTTCCTTTAGACTTTATTTGCCCCACTACTTAGTGTGCAAGAAGGAATAATCAAATAAGCCTTTAGGATACAATGAAACCTAGCAACTTATTATTCTTGATCGTCGGTTTGCACTAACGAAGATCAACATAACACTCGATTAAAAGTTTTACAAGAGACTCAAGGTTACTAGAAACTAAATCTGCAGAATATAATTTCTAGATTTTCTTCAAAACTAGAAAATAATGGAGAACTTGAGAGAAACTAAAAGAGAGGAAGAGAAATAAAGTTATTTGGTTATTTTAATCTGCAGAGAATCACTCATATTTATAGAAGTGATTATGCATTTTCACCCTTGAAATGTTGCATCTTTTTGGTTATTTTTCAATAGACATGCCTCTTCATTTAGAGTTGCATCTATTTAGTTTATTTCCAATGGATATGTTTCTTCACCAAGAGTTGCATCTATTGATTTTCCATTGGACATGTCTGTTACTTTTCAATAGACAAACCTCTTACTCTCTTTATTTTATATTGTTGAAAATTATTCCAACAATTCTCCACCATTTTCAAAATATAAAAATACTTTAAAAAAAATTTATTTTGAAAACGTTTTGGTAAGTCCTTTGAAAATGTTTTGGAAAATCCTTGAGTAAATTCTCGGAAAACTTAGCACATAAACTAAGGTGTCTTGTGGACTTGAACCTTAGATTAATGAGAACACATCAAAGTTAAATTAAGATGGCTAAATAGCTTTACTTTGAACTTGCTATCTTATTGTGATCTAACCAGACACATTTCACACAATAATTTTTTACTTCTTTCGAGTGTTATAAAAATCGACGCGTGGATTGGTCTTGCGTCTATATCCTTTTCATGAGTGCTCTAGAGACTAGCCCAAGTCGCATAGAAGGCGGCACCACATTCTATACTCGTATAGGTAAGCATGTAGTACCCATATAACTAAAATACTTTCCGTCATACTTATTAAGAGTTGTAATTATACCTCAACATCTATCATTCATTATATGTACCCAAACACTTTAATCTTTGGATGGATATAAACATATAATTTTAGTGAAATTATATGTTTGTTAATTTATTTAAGTGCTTGCAATCATTACATATGATGTACTTTGCTCATTGAACTCAAGGACAAGATGTTTCAAGCGTTGAGTTGAGTTTCCATCTTTGGTGATTAAAAGTTAGGTCTTCCCCATCCCATTTGATGTATCACCCATAAAATCCTTGCATGTTTAAAATATGCAAGTTATTTTGTTAATTAGTTATTAAAGTTACTTATCCATAACTTTAAAGTTCAACGGCTCACATCGTCCCTTTAAATTGTCTTATATAGCTATGTCTCAAAACCAGTATATCCTTCTTACCTTTATATGTCTAGTAAGAAGCCTTTGATAGTTAAGACTATCAAAGAACTAAATATCATATCCTTATTCTTAGGATCTGTCTATCGTTATAACATGTGGATAAATTTTCTTTACACATTAACTAGTATTCCGCCAAACTCATCTCTTCTAGATGATATAAATACTCTTCGTATATATACAAGTATTTCATAGTCCACAAATTATAGACGTATTCAAGCTTAATGCTTGTTAATACTTGCAATGAATATCATGCACAGAAATTTAGGTTTGCATAAACCTTATAATAATCTTGCATTTTCCGATATTCACGAGGCCACTAGTTGACATATCTCAACTAAAATATGCATTTAAATTTTCAATTGAAAACGATGCATAAAGGAGAATTTAATGAAGTGCACATATATAAAATTATATCACTTATATATATAAGCTAGACATACAAATATGAACTCGATATGTATATGCTTTAAAATTAAATGCCATCAATATATCATACGGATTGTATATAACAATGTTGATCTTAATCAACCATTTAATTAAGAGATAACATGCATTTTCTAAATTGAAACCAAAAACATACCAACAACCAAACCAAGTGAATATGCAAAACTAAAATAAATATTTAAAAATATATGTCGTACTTAGTACAAAAAGATCTATCATAATATACATATCAATGTATCATTCTTAGTCACCGAAACATTTGTAAAGTTCATAAATGAACTCCAATTTTCTTCCGAAGTGAATTCACCACTTCAAATACTATTGTTAAAATTTTCTCCTTGGAGTTAAAACTCATTTGTTAGTTTTTGAGAATACAACAATATTTCATGATGTGACCACGTTTCTTGCAATAGAAGTAATTCACTATCTTCTTCTTTGAAGTTTGACTTGAATAATCCATATTCCATCAAATCTATTTTTTTCTATTCTCATGATTGTTTTTGAATTGATCAGATTCACCAACAATCAAATCATTATTAATAGAAAAAGAATCATCGATTTTCTCATCAATGCATCTTCTTTTCTTTTATAAAGAAAATCGTTCAACTTTTTGTAGGTAATTTTGTATTCCTCTTTAAACTGAGATGATGACCCAATTGTTCTATGGTCAAGCCTTCCAACTTATTTATCATACTTCTTTTGAAGTCTTTTCATGAAGAAGGAAGCTTATTCATAATAATAGGAAATACTGATGAGTGAATCCATATGCATATAATGTTGAGTGAACAAGTGATGTATATGAATAATGAATGATTTCATGATATTACTCAATGATAGATCTTGTATCTACTATTTCATATTTAAAATTTTAGAAATTAAAAAGGCCGTACTTGTAGGATCCATAGAAATACATTGCTCCTCCAATGCATCTCATAAGTCCTTCGATGTCTCATTGTCTTTGAAGTTGGAAATTAATTAATCACTTAGAGAATGACATATGTAGTACTTACATTGTTCGTCATCTTGACCCCATTTGTCTCGTACTTTTTTCATGGAAAAGATCTCATCTTCACTTTCTCCGGGTCTTGGTGTTGTAAGCACATATACTATTTTGAGACATGTAAGCATGAGGTGAGTCTTCTTTTGCCATTTTCAAAAATATTCTCCATCAAATCGATCAAGCTTCATTGTAGAAAATTCACTTTTTCTTTCTTTCGAAGTTGCCATTGCAAAAATAAGGTCTAAACATTGTTGAAAATGTGGGTATGACAAGAAAAGAAAATTCTTCAAAGGTACGTAAATGTTTACGCTTTCCTTTCGACTTTATTTGCCCCACTACTTAGTGTGTAAGGGAGAATAATCAAATAACCCTTTAGGATACAATGAAGCCTAGTAACTTGCTATTGTTAATAGTTGGTTTGCACTAATGAAGATCAACATAACACTCGATCAAATGTTTTACAAGAGACTCAAGGTTACTAGAAACTAAATTTGTAGAATATAATTTCTAGTCTTTCTTCAAAACTAGAAAATGATGGAGAACTTGAGAGAAACTAAAAGAGAGAAAGAGAAATAAAGTTATTTGATTATTTTGATATGCAGAGAACCACATTTATTTATAGAAGTGATTATGCTTTTTCACCCTTGAAATGTTGCATCTTTTTCCAATAAACATACGTCTTCATTTAGAGTTGCGTCTATTTAGTTTATTTCCAATGGATATGTCTTCTCACTAAGAGTTGCATCTATTGATTTTTTATTGGACATGTCTGTTACTTTTTTACAGACAAACTTCTTACTCTCTCTATTTTATATTGTTGAAAATTATTCCAACACTGAGTTAGGAGCATGTTTGACACAAGTTCAAACCCATTTAAGTGATTTAACCAAGGCTGCACCCTCTAACTTGGCATCATGAGAGTTGGCAGCCCATCCTTTTCTTTTACTTGTACTCCAATGCGGGTCATGCTTATACTTGAGGTTTTGCTCCAAAGGGGACCTTGTAGTGTTTATACACACTGAAGAAGAATGCAAGTTTGTTAGCAGTCTCCATGCTGAGACAAGTCTAAATCTTTGGAAATTACCATGCAACAAGTACTCCTGCTAATGTAATGAGTGTCCCTGAGGAAATTCAACCAATTCAATGCAGAGTCTCACCATTTTTTAAGTCTTGCATGACTCTGAAGTTTGGCACCAAACAAATATCAGTTCTGGACTTCTGGATCAGCGTAAAGTACAGTATAGTCTTCGGAATTCAACGCCAAAACATATGTGGGAAATAGACACGTTATGTTGTACGTGAAGCAGGTATGGAGGAAGACCTGAGGTCATTAATTCCTAGAAAACTTAATGTGAAATCTTCGGTTTTTCCTGTTTCTCTACTCAATTGCGCCAGCGCCCCAGCTTAAACTTCGCTTATGATGACAAAATTCATTGATTCTTTCCACCATATTGTGACATTGACCCTTTGATTTACTGTGTCAACTTATGTCTGAAGAAGCTGCAGATGTTCAAAGAATGTACATTAGTTATGTTGTGCAAGCATATACAACTGTTCTCTAGTATACAAGATACGATTCGTACTCGAGACTATGGATCTAGAGCTACGAATTAACGTTGATAACACTCATTCCTGATTTAATCAACCTCTTCTTCTTAGTCTGTAACAATTCTCGTAACCTGCTCTGCTTAACACTATAAATAGAACGGTGACTACTGACTACTCCTAGCTTCCAGGAACTTGATTGTGACCACTGACCAGTGACTACACCTGCCTAACTTGTTAGTCTCGTCTAATCTTCATAGAGAGACCAGAGTCCAACAAACCAACACTATGAAATGGGTGTTAGACCATGGAGGGAGGTAAAACAACACAGATGGTTACGAGTCGCGATATATTCATGACCATGTTAGATAGACAACCTCAAAGGGCCTGCTTCAACTCAGGTTGCGACCTCTAACTAGGCACTGTGAGCTGGCATCCCGTCCCTTTGTTTTCCAAGATGGGACATAAAACTGCCATATCTATTGCTCGTTCAACTCCGATATATCATGAGTAAGATTTGTTCCTAGCAAGGAGGACCATGCATGTACATAAACGACGAACTAGTGCAAGTCCATTGCAACCCTAAAACATAGACAAAACTCTGTTCTGATAATTTGTGTTAGGCAAAGCATACAGAGAGTCGAGTCGATGCATTTTACATCTTTGTTCTAAGTGAGCGAGTTTCTAACGGCCAATGCGCCAGTGCCATAGAAAGGCTCAAAACTTTATTTATGGCAAGTTCAGGTCCAGTTTTTAGCAAGTTCTCTGCTAAACCATTATAGCCTACTAGCCTTCGACTCGTCTCTTTCGAACCTAGTTTAGTTATTTCCCACGCCAATAACCTAGTTTCCTATGAAGTATGAACAATTGCATGTTTCGTTTGTTACAGTTCTCATTACCTAAATGAATTGAATTGAAGTGACCCTCGAGGCCTCAGCACAAAACGAGAGTTGATGGATCTAATCATCTAATAATAGCAGAGGCTGAAGAGCAGAGAGAGGGTAAGGCTTAGGTTATGTTTTGGGCCGATCCAAACTTTAAAGCTCTCAATTATGGCGTGGTGGTTGGTTGTGGGCTTGGGCTTTCGTCAGCTTCTGGCTGAGATTTGCTTGGTGGGCCGGACTCTTCGTCAAGGTCGTTATCTTTCTTTGTTTGTGTTGTTAGAGCATCTTTGTTGAGAAGTCTAATTCACTGGTTATTGAAGGAGAAAATAACAGTTATGTTCTAGTGGTCAATGATTTTGTAGTCAGTTGTGACTAATCACCGTTAGATCTGCATCTAACAAATGATATTAATATGTCTTCTAACTGTATTTTAATTAACCACCGTTGGATGCAGATCTAACGATAATTGACAACGATTAATCACTGAATTCATTGACCACTAGAATAAGACTCGATAAAATAGATACACAATCAATGTAGACTGAATCTGTACTTTATTCATTGATAGATGACTTTAAATATAAGCATTACAATTTGTTATAATCAATATCCCTATAAATCAGGGATTACGAGAATATCTACTTCTACTCTAATTAGGACAAGAAACACACCGAGATACCAGGAATATTTCTCCTGGAATACTCCCCCTTGTGTCACGATCCTAATGTACGATGCATAACTTGTTGCCTCACTAAAAATCTTGCCAAGCAAACAAAAACTTCAAGGGTAAAACAAAAGTTTGGTTGAAGGAAAAAAGAGTACAATGCATCAACTACAAAAGCGACTACATGTGATACATGCAGAGAAATAATCTCATAATGGTTCGAGGAAGTAGCAACAAGGATTTTCTTTGTTGATCTCCAAGAAATCGCCATGTTCCCCATGGTGAATACATAGCATGTTTATGAACGTTCTTTATATGGGTCAGAGAGATATCCCCCATCAACAAAAAACCAACCAAGACATCACATGGTGTCTCTGAGTAGGGGACCGCACATAATTGAGGTACAATTTTTGCAGTTGGAACATCCTTCGACAGGTCGAAGAATTTTCTCGACGGGTCGAGAGACACGTTCTAATTGATCTAGGTGATATCATTCGATGGGTCGAGAGATCCACTTGACAGGTCAAAAATTCCAGAATCTGAATGCTGCGATTCAACCATCCCCTTTTCAGGAATTTCAAGTTTCTTTCTATTTTCATTGTGGGGAAAGAACAAGCCCAAGACAATGGAACCCTTCAAGTACCTAAAGATGTGCTTTACACCATTCCAATGACATTGTCTTGGTGCAGAACTAAACCCAGCTAACAAGTTCACAAAGAATGCAATGTCTGGACGAGTGCATTGAGCTAAATACAACAAAGCTCCAATAGCACTAAGGTATGATACCTCAGCTCCCAAAAGTTCATCATCGTCATCTTTCGGACGGTACAGATTTTTATTGGGTTCCAGACTGCAAACAACCATTGGTGTACTAAGAAGGTGTGCTTTGTCCATGTTAAATCACATGAACATCTGTTGGACATAAGCAGACTCGTGAATAAGTATTCCACCAACTCAATGTTCTAGCTCTAAACCAAGACAAAATCGAGTTCTACTAAGCTCTTTCATCTCAAACTCGGATTTCAAGTAGCTAACCGTCTCATTGATTTCATCAAGAGATTCAATTATATGCATATCATTAACATAGGCCGCTACTATCTATAGTTAATCTTGAACTTGTTCTCTTAGTGAACACACATGAGCACAAATCATCGTTCTTGTATCTCTTTCCAATCAAGTAGTCACTTAGACTTGTGTACCACATTTTACCAGATTTTTTCAATCCATATAGTGAACGTCTCAATCTAATCATATGAGCACTTTGTGGTTTAGAGTTACTTGAATAGGCTATAACAACGCCTTCCGGCACTCTCATGTATATCTCTGAATCAAAGTTTCCACAGAGATATGCAGTAACCACATCCATCGACTGCATGTGCAATTTTTTGGACACTACCAAACTGACAAGGTAGCAGAAAGCAATGATGTCTATGACCAGAGAGTATGTCTCATCATAATTAATGCCAGGACGTTGAGAGAATCCTTGCGCCACAAGTCTAGCTTTATACCGCATGACTTCATTCTTCTCATTTTGCTTCCGAAACAAAGACTCATTTAGGTCCTACGAGTTTCACATTCGATGGGCATAACACTACCAGACCGAAAACTTGCCTTTTCTTCAGAGAGTCTAGTTCGGCCTGCATTGCTTCTTTCCACTTTGGCCAATCCACTCTACCCTTACATTCAGCAACCTAGCAAGATTTCACTTCATCGTTGTTAATAATCTCTTGAGTGATGGAATAAGCAAAAGCATCATCAACTACCTTGGATGATCTATCCATAACAATACGTGCATCATTGTTAGTTAGTGAAATTTCACCATTCTCTGCCATCACATATGGATCTGAAGCATCCTCTCGAGATGTCATTTATGATTCTAGAACATAATTATAGTTATGAACAATCTCATGTGTAAGATTCACAACATTGATGATGAACATATCAGTTTGATCCTGGATGACTTGCCTTTTCACCGTTAACTTATATGTGGATTTTCTTGGTCTCCCCCTCTTCATGGTGGGAGTCGAAGCTCATGCCACTTACTCCACATGGGCTTGAGGGACATTTTTCTGCCCGAGAGTGGTGTTATTCTACCCCTTCTTGGGGACTTCCAACCTTGTAGGAACATTTGCAGCATTAATGTCTGATCTCGTCACTTTGGCAATATCAATAAAGAAGTCAGGCATCGAGTCTGCTACTTTATGAAGATCAAGAATCCTTCGCACTTTAATCTCACTTTGAGATGTACGTGGATCCTCTTGAATCAAAGTGGGGGTATATCACATCAATTCTTGACGTTCAACCAGAATGGAACCATTCCTTATTAGGTTCTAGATTGCGAACAACTTATGGTGTGCTACGAGGATGTGCTTTTTTCATGTTAAATGGCATGAGCATATTTTGGACATAAGCAGACTAGTGAATAAGTATTCCACCAACTCGATGTTTCGGCTCTAAACCAAGACAAAATTGAGTCCTATCCAGCTCTTTCATCTCAAACTCGAAATTCAAGTAGCTAATCGTCTCATTAATTTCATCAAGGGACTTAATGATATTCATATCATCAATATAGACCGCTACAATGACAAATTCTGAACTTGTTCTCTTATTGACCATGCATGGGCACAAATCATCGTTCTTGTATCCCTTCCTAATCAAGTAGTCACTTAGACGTATGTACCACATTTTATTAGATTGTTTCAATCCATATAGTGCATGTCTTAATCTAATCATATGAGCACTCTGTGGTTTAGAGTTACTTGAATTGGCTACGACAACGCCTTCCGACACTCCCATGTATATCTTTGAATCAAGGTTTCTATTGAGATATGCTGTAACTACATCTATCTGCTACATGTTCAGTTTTTCGAATGCTACCAAACTGACAAGGTAGCGGAAAGTAATGATGTCCATGACTAAAGAGTATGTTTCATCATAATTAATGCCTGGGCATTGAGAGAATCTTTGCGCTACAAGTCTAGTTTTATACCGCATGACGTCATTCTTCTCATTTTGCTTCCGAACAAAGACTCATTTATGTCATACCGGCTTCACATTTGATGGGCATAACACTACTGGACCAAAAATTTACCTTTTCTTCAGAGCTCCTGAGTGACAGAATAAGAAAAAGTATCATCAACTACCTTGGATGATCTATCCATAACAATGCGTGTATTATTGTTAGTTAGTGAGATTTCACCATTCTTTAACATCACTTATGGGTCTGAAGCATCCTCCCGAGATGTCATTTGTGATTTTAGGACATAACAATAGTAATGATCAATCTCATGTGAAGGATTCATAACATTGGTGATGAAATGTTCATTTTGTGCCTGGATGACCTGCCTTTTCAGCAGTAACTCATCAGTGAATTTTCTTGGTCTCCCTCTTTTCCATGTGGGAGCCGAGGCCGACGCTACTCCTTCTACATAAGTGGGAGGAATGTTTCCCTACTCTAGAGTGGTGTTAAACTGCCCCTTCTCGGGGACTTCCAACCTTGCAAGAATATTTGCAACAGGCATGTCTGATCTCGTCACTTTGGCAATTTTAGTAAAGGTGTCATGCATCGGGTCTGCTACCTTTTGAAGATCAAGGCTACATCGCACTTCAATCTCACTTTGAGATGTGCGTGGATCTTCTTGAAACATAGCGAGAGTATACCACGTTAGTTCCTGACGTTCAACCGAAATGGAGACATTCTTATCTCTTCCTAATGTGGGGAAGTATGTTTTATCAAAGTGACAATCTGCAAATATTGCAGTAAAGAGATCTCATGTCAAAGGTTCTAAGTAATAGACAATTGTTGGAGATTCATAACCAACATAGATGCCTAAATAATGTTGATGACCTATTTTAGTACGTTGTGGAGGCGTGATAGGCACATATACCGCGCAACCAATGATCCGTAGATGTGAAATGTCAGGCTCATACTCAGTTACCAACTGGTACGTACAGAATGGTTGGCGTGCTACGGGTCTCAAGAGAATAAGAATTGCTACATGTAATACTGCATATCCTCAAGCCAATATATACCGGCAAATTTGTATGCATTACCATTTCTCTGGCCACAAACTATAACCGCTTGATTTTTGCCTCTGCTAAGACGTTCTGTGAATGAACATGAGAGACAAGATGTTCAACTTTAATTCCAATTGACATACAATAGTCAACAAAAGTTTTCGATGTAAACTCTTCTGTATTATCCAATCTAATAGACCTGATTGGGTTGTCCAGGTGGTGAGCCTGAAGCTTAATAATTGTTGTTAGGAGTTTTGTAAATACAGCATTCCTTGTGGATAGCAAAGCAACATGTGACAAACACGTTAATACATATATAAGGACCATAAAGTATTTAAATGGTCTGCATTCCGAATTGATAGATCCACAAATATCACCATGGATTTTGTGTACGAATGGTATATTTTTCAGCATTATCAACCACAAAGAAAGGTCCAACATGTAACTTTCCTAATGAACAATCTTTTCAAAATGAGCAATGAGCATCAGAAATTGCCATCAAGGAATCTTGTGGACCAACACTAGGTATCTTACTCATCTTGGAAACCAAGATCGGATGAAGATTGGTAATCTCATCCACCCCATCAAAACCGATGGGTATATCCATGTGCTTCTTTTCTCTAAAAAATGGATGACTATGTGAGTTTTTCAATATTTTGATCATCATATCACGACCAGGATGTCCTAGTCGAAAATGCCAAAGTTGATAAGAGGCTAAGTCACATGTAGTAGTAAGAGTAACTACATTGGATTAAATGATCCTTATCGTAGTAAGATATAAACCACTACGAATGGCTGCTAACAATTCTAAGATGTGCTTTCTACCACACTCCTCAGAGGTTATACATAAGAATTCTTTACCATTCTCATAATGAGTTTCCAAGTGTATACCGTTGGCTCTAATGTCCTTAAAACTTAGCAATGTTCTATTGGCCTTAGGCGCGTACAATGCATCAGTGATATAAATTTTTGTATACCATGTGGTAACAAGAATTGTGCTAAACCACGCCCTTGTATAACCAGCGTTGAACCAATCATGGTAGATACTGATGAATTGTATGACATAAGATCTATAAACAATTGCCTATTCCATTGCATAGTATGAGTAGTACCACTATCTTCTAGACACTCAGTCTCACCTGCAAACATCTACAAAATAATATGAGTTAATAAATCAGTCTTTGGTCTCAAGACATGACGAACACTTTAAGTAAAAACTTAAAGACAACCCTTATAGAGTGCTGATATGGCATGTCAAAACCGATGTAGAAACCACATCAAAAGAACACTAATTCTAGTGACTAGATTATATGGGTTCACCATATGGTTCGACGGGTTGAATGTGATACATCACCATGGTCGATATGTTAGTCAACGGATTGATGGTTGTGCAGCGCCGCGGTCGACATGTCAATTGATGGGTCGACAACTATTGAAATCATGTCCAGAACACCATCATTGATGGGTCGAGAATGTGGCTCGACGGGGCAAAGAAAAATCTAAAATCGATATGAATTTCAATATATTTTTTGACGGGTCGAAAATGTACCTCAACGGGTCGAAAATTGGACAAAATCGAGACAGTAGCTAGCCTTTGACACGTCGAGATGAAGCTTCAACAGGTCAAAGGTGAAATTTTGGTGACCGGAGGATAAAATTTGATGGGTTGAATGAAAACCAAGCAAAATTTTCAACGGGTCAAAAAAGTGACAAAACTGATCAAGTAGCTATCATTTGACAGGTCAAGAGAGAGTCTCGACGGGTCGAAAATACCCTGGATCAAACCATCATCTCTTTTGTCTCATTTTTATAGTATTTGGTATCATAGTGCCATAGACTATTGTATATTTCAAACCATTCATGCATTATGAAGTTAAATAACCATTCTTAACACTTTTATATACCGAAAAGCAGAAATTTTATTACTTTGACAACATCAAAACTTACATCAAAGATTGTCTTATTCAATAACCATAACTAAAAATAGAGTCAAATACAAATCCAAACTTGATTACATAGCATAAACATAGACTAATCAAAATCTGTAGTCTCCAGATTTGCTTTTATGTCATCTGCTACTATAAGATTGGTTTCACCGCAATCTTCCATTTCATAGTCTTCAACAAAGTTGGTCTCATGTGCCAAGTACTGCTTACATCTTTTGTACGCAGTCTGAACATCTTTTCATGCACGACATTGTTTGTGCATGTGTTTGGTAAAAACACACCTATAGCAAAGTGACAAGCGAGAAGTAAAACCATAATATGAATAATTTCCATTGATAGGACCAGAATTGGAGTGATTCTTGTTGGAGTTGTTTTGGCTATTGTCTTGACGAGTCCAAGTCAAGTTCCAACTTTGTCATCCTCTACCACGACCTATGTCACATCCTTTTCTACCACCACGAGTACTGTAAGGCTCATAACGACCGTTCCTCCTATCCTTATGTGCCTTCCCACCAGTGTTGTATGTCTCATGAGATTTCTTTTTACTGGATGGCCTAGCATTGTTGTTGAGAAGTATCTCACGATATCTCTCATTTTTAGCCAGCACATTCATGAGATCACGATCTAATTCTTCCGTGCACTACATATGTGCGATATTCATGTACAAGCTTATCCATGGAAGTAGGGAATGTTCTCAAAGACTTCTCAATCATAGCCTGATCGGTCTTTATCATGCTATGAACTGCAAATTGAGATTGAAGCTCCAACATAACTTGATTAAAACTAATTTTTGAATAATCCAATAACCGGATGGAATCCCGTTTTTCTCGAAGTTCTGGGAGATGTGCGTCATGCACATTATTGAATCTATCTTTTAAAGGCGCTCACAAATCCGCGGGGTCATTCTTTAGAAGATATTGCTTTTTTAGAATTGGAGGAATGTGCTGCCTCAAAAATAGAGTTTTTATCATGAATGGTACCTCATAAATGGGTCATTCATCACTTCAGTGCCTCATTTTTGAAAATTCTCACTTTGGTACCTCACATTCAAATCCATACCTAAGATCAGTACCTGCCATTAGTAAAACTGTTAAATTATTGCAAAAATGTCAATGTTTTAGGAGAAGAAAAAAGAAATAGAAAAAGAATAAGAAAAAAATAGGAATTGAAAATCTACCCCATAAAATTTGACATTTTTTAATAAAAAAATTCAATAAGTTAACGGTGTTACTAATGGCGTGTATTGTCTTTAGGTATGAATTTTAATGTGAGGTACTGAAGTGATGAATGACTCATTTGTGAGGTATCATTGGTGATCATTCCTCTCAAAAACATGAGGGCTTGAGCTTTTTTACTCAATAGAAGCTGGAGTTGTTCTGGATTTGGTGGCACAACGTTTTCACCAGGTGGTGGTGTTGGTTGGATAATATCAGTCAGATTTTTACCGAGAAGAGTGTTCTCAACATCTGATATCCAACGATAATATTATGCTCCTTGTGGATCAAGGATGTCAAACTCAGGCCTAGCCGACTCTGTTGATGTCATCTACAAAAGAGACAAGAGATGTAATTAGTATCGATCAAAAAATCACTATCACTAACATTAGGTTTAGGGAATAAGAACCGTGATCAATGATGTTTGGTCCCAAAAAAATCTATGCAAAAACTGATGACTTCATACCACACCTAGAAACCGTGACTTTCACTATTAGTCACAAATATTGACTTCATTTTTTTCCAATGTGAAATCACAATTAACCGTGATATTCACCAATAATCGTGACTCCCACATGACCGCCACTAATATCAATTTTTTTATCAATATATATTAATTCATAGGAACTAGGGCACAAAAAGTAAATCACGGTATAATAAACCTAAACCTAGACCTAGATCTAGGATGTTGCGGTAATTAAGTTTTGCAACATAATTTCTAAATCGAAGAAGGTAGAGAATTTACCTCGAGGGTATTATGCTTGGAATGAAAGTTGTAAAAAACAAGGAGGAATGGACTAGGTCTGGCCACAAGATCCGAAGATCCGAAGAACCGATCCGAAAGAACCGGTTTTGTATGGTTCGGTTATGGATCTCTAAAAAAAATTATGTTTTTTTAAAATTCAGTTACGGATCCGTAACAGTTAGGGTTTGGTTCTGGATTCTGATATCAAAAAACAGTCAGATCCGAAGGAACCGTTTTATAATTAACACAACCCATATATATAAGCCAAACTATATAAATCTTAAATACCCAAACCCAAGCCGGCCCAACCCATATGCCTACTCTTTTTTTTGTTCTAATTCAATTAATTTCAATTTGTCACAATTTGTTTAGACCTATGAAATTTAATTTGATGACTAATATGATGCAAATATGATCTTGATGAATGACAAGTTGATATATTGATGACCAAATGTGATTTAATATGCAAATTATACGTTTTTATAAAGATAGATTATATATGCAACTATGTCAAACATAAAGTAAGAGAATTTTGAAGTCTAATTTACGAAAATATTATTTATCATTTTTCGGTTCTTTTTTTTCAAACGGATCTTCTACAAGAACCGAGAATTGCTAGAACTGGAATCGGAACCAAACGGTTATATTTCTAAATGGTTCCACTCATGATTATTATAGAACTGAACCGAATGCAAGCAAGTGGTTCTGGATCCGGATCTTAAATTTTTTAACCAGATCCGAACAGAATTCAGGCCTAGAATGAACCACAAAAGATGGTGATAGGCGGTGATGCTCCAACGGTGAATTCCGACGGCGGTGGTGATGTAAGTGTTTAGAGTGTTTTCTGTTTAGGGTTTGAGGTGATGACTATCAACTCAAGAGAATTGCTGATAACGTCTTGAACGAGAAAATAGATACACAATCAATGTAGACTGAAACTGTACTTTATTCATTAATAGATGACCTTAAATATATGCATTACAATCTGTTATAATCAATATCTCTATAAGATTGAGAGAATATCTACTTTTACTCTACTTAGGACAAGATAGACACCGAGATACCAGAAATATTTCTCCTGAAACACTAGTTATATTTTTCAGAAAGCAAAACGTAGCAAAAGTGTAGGAATTGAAGAGAGAGAAAATAACTTTAACTTAAATTCTCTCTTAAAAATATAAATAGGATTTTTTTTAAAAGTTATATTTAGCTTATTTTTAGGGTATATGTTGAAGTATTGTGTTAAAAATGAGCCAAATTTAGTTTTATATTTAAATTAGCAAGACTATTGGGGATGCTCTAAAGTATCGTAATACTAATAAAATTTTGTTAGACCTCTTTTAGCATAGTGATAATCTCAGTACGGCTCAGCTTGAACAGAGAGAAATCCTTTGTAAAAAAGAGGGGCCACACTTGTAAAAAACAAACCCCCTTTTTAATTTGGTGTAGTGTTAATTTGAGTTAGTTCACCTTGAACATAGTTCAGGTGAGAACCTTCCCAATAATCTCTATCTTTTTCGGTATCTTTACTATAATAAAGGGGAGCACACCTCTTTGGTGTCATCGACATACCAAAATGTAAACTTCCTAAAATACCTTTAAATTATATATAATGAATTGTGTGGTGACAAAAAAAATAAAAGGAGGAAGGATGATGTTAGTCAAAGAACTAATTTATCTCATTTCAAAATGTGGAATACAGTTTTATTTGTTGGGACAATTTTTAGAAACACGTGTGTACATACGGATGTTGAGGCTAGTTGTTTGTAATCTGTTGAGTAGAAATGATGATTATGGGAATTTTAAGAGTTTAAGGATTGAAAAATGAAAATAATCTAACGAGAGAATAGATCTAAAATTTCTTAAAGTGAGGGATGCTTCAACAAGAGCATAATAAGTTAACTAGAGGTTAAAGTTGGTTCCTAGAGAGAGGTTTTAAGGAAAGCAATAACTTGTATTGTAGAGAGAAATGAGGGGAGTGGATAGAAATAATTTTTTCTAATAATTTTTATTTTTGATATCATATTATTAATTATTATTATGGTCTTGATAAATTAAATCTAACTAAAACAAAAATAACTCTTCGAGAAGAATGAAAAAAATGGGAAACAAACTCACTTTCTTTAATAAATAAAAGACATTACTTCAGTTTAAGGTTGTAATATTAAGCTTAATTTTTTTCTTAAAGAACAGTACCAAACTTAAATAAATAATTTTTTATTTAAAATTTATGATTTAATCTTGATCATTTATTTTTTTTAACTTCATCGAACATGTATGTTATGCCTAAAATATTACCTGCTACCTATTAACATTATCTCAATCGTATAATTAGAGGCCACCATTCATGTTTGATATTATCTTTCAAACATCTTTTGAAGAAACAGCCTAATGACATAATACCAAACATAGCAATATTAAGAGTTGAGAATACAGCAACAAATTCAAATACATCTTTCCAAAGAAGATCAATCAAATCACTTTCAAATGATGGGACGATTGGTTGCAATAACGATAGACCCCATGGTGTCTGGCTTAGATGAGCTTCAATCAAGCTGGGAATGAAAGTCATGGAAATTGTTGAGTTGACATTCTTCTGCAAACGCTTTGAAAGAGAACTTTTGAGTTTCTTCTTCAATCTCACGCCGCTTGACCTCTTGCATATGAACGCTCCCTCACAGTCGGTGACATGTTTGGCACAAACAAATATGGTTCAGAACTCAATTGCTGCATCGAATACATCAAAGAATAGTCGTCGAACTCGATCACCATGGCCGATTCCGGCTCCGATTCGAGGTCTGATCTCCTCATTACTCTCTCTCTCTCCAACTTAATTTTCTAAAATCGAATTGAATTTGGATTCAAATTGAAATGCAGCTCTGTAGATTACGCTGAGATCATCGTGTGCGAGATGACCTGGAACACCAAGCGCGGAATCCAGGTCTCTTTGTTTTTTATACATTTGCTCGATTCTATTTTTTCTATGTTGATTTTTAAATTATGAATAATCAGTTGAGAGTAGAGATTCTGATATTTATGAAGCTACTGCTAAGAAAAATGTTTTAGAAATTTGTACTTAAATTCTCTTAAATTGTAGTTAGGTACGAATGTATCATCTCTGCATTTTGTAATTATATTCATAGAAATAGCATTGTAGTTTGCTATGGACCGTGAATATTTGTGTTGATTCATTTATTTGGAATAGGGACATCTCGATTCTGAGTTGAATGATGCTAGGAGGCAGCAAGCAGCTGCGGTGAGTTACTAGTTATATGACTAGGAAACTATTTGAGGAACACATGAAGTTCTGAGTCTACATGATTCTTTTGTCTTGTGGTTATTCATTTGCGAAAGTTGATGAAGTCTGAATTTTCTGTGGTTTAGGAATAGTAAATGGAGATTTCTAGAGGGCATGAAAAAGTTGGGTGCTCCTCCACCTAGAAATGTTATAGTGCATCAACGTATTCGTGACATAGGGGTTTTCGAGATATTAATTGATTTTCGAGATATTAATTGATTATGTGAGTTCTTCAAAACTTTGCTTGGTTGTATAATAGGTCTTATCACTCTTATGGGATGATGTTACTCAAGTATATATGTTATATATGTTGTAGGCAACACTACAAGAAAACAGCACTTAGACCACGGAAACGTAACTGTTCCGTGGTCCAAGTGACACCTAGACGACGGAAAAGACTCCGTCGTCCAGGTACCACCTGGACGACGGAGAATATCATCTCCGTCGTCCAGGTGGTCACCTGTACCACGGAGTATTTTCCGAGGTCCAGGTGATAACCTGGACGACGGAGATGATATTCTCCGTCGTCCAGGTGGTCACCTGTACCACGGAGTATTTTCCGAGGTCCAGGTGATAACCTGGACGACGGAGATGATATTCTCCGTCGTCCAGGTGATAACCTGGACCTCAGAGTCTTCTCCGTCGTCCAGGTGATAACCTGGACGACGGATATGGTATTCTCCGTCGTCCAGGTGATTACCTGGAGGACGGACCGACACGCCGTCATCCGAGTTCACAAAACGTACTTCCACTTAGACGACGTACCGACACCTCCGTCGTCTAAGTGAAGCATTATATAAGCCCACTGCCAAACTGATCGAATTCATTCCTAGCTAGCCTCGATCTCTTCATGATTCCATTTGAAGGAGAAGGGAGAAGGAGAAGCTAGGGAGCTCGAGCTAGGTAGCTAGAAGCTAGCTAGGCCGAGAAGAATCAGGATCGATAAGGGATTTCCGCTGACTAGCTAGTTAGCTTAATTAACGTAAAGATATCGAGAAGGCCAGCAGGTACGTACGTACGCAGTTAAAATTTGCTTAATTAATATGTATTTAGAGAAAACGTACGTACATATATATATAGATGCAAGGATGTTAGCTGATGTTAGCTATATATATATGTACAGATCGATTAAATTACGTACATACGTACGTAATTGATGGATCGATATGTAGATGGAGTACGTATAATTAAGCGTAAATTAATGGACAAATATATATATATGTAATAATTAATTAAGTATAATATTTTGTAGCAGTATGGACAAGAGTTGGATGAAGTTGAAGAATAGATGTGATGTCCGGTATATGGATGGAATTAGCGAATTTGTGAATTTTGCGATAGAACATGGTCAGGGAAAGAAACGTTTCAGGTGTCCGTGTCAGAAATGTCTTAATTGTCAGTATGCGGAGGTTAATGTTATGGTGCAACACTTGTACGAAAATGGTATGATGTGGAGTTACACTACATGGAGCGAGCATGGTGAAGCAGTAGAGTTCAGCGCAGCAGACTTCAGCTCAGGGTACAGTTACCATGGTGCCTCATCCAGCGGCAGTGGTGCCGGACCCCCAGCTTGCAACCCAACTGCAGATTTGGTCCATGATGCGTTTCCGGGATGTAGTCATGGCGGACACCAACACCAAGACGGAGGTTACAGTACCACCAATGAGCATGATGACACATTCCCCGCAGCTATTTTGGCCACTGACACCAGTGAGATGGAAAAGTACAATCGGATGCTACTTGAAGCGCAGACCCCGGTGTTCCCTGGATGTCGAGAGAATGTGTTGCAATATGTGATGGAGCAAATGAAGATAAAAGTGAAGCACAAAATGTCAGTGAGTGCTTTTGACGAAATTCAGGAGCAAATATGTAAGTTGCTTCCTGATGATCACAATCTTCCTAAATCTCATTATAAGGTTAGAAATATCCTGAGCAGCCTCGGCCTAAAGTACAGGATAATTGACGCATGTCCGAATGATTGTGTGCTATTTTACAAAGAGTATAAAGAGTTGGACTATTGTCCCGTATGTGGCCAGTGCAGATTCCAGTTGAATAGGAAGAGTTCGAAAAAGAGAATTCCTGTGAAAGTTGTTCGATATTTTCCCTTGATTCCCAGATTGCAGCGCCTGTACATGTCTCTACACACAGCAGAGGCGATGCGATGGTACGCAGAAAAGCGAATAGATGACGATGTCCTGCGACACGCCGCGGATGGGGAGGGTTTCAAACATTTCGACAGAGAATTTGGAGACTTTGCTTCAGAGGTTAGAAATGTTAGACTCGGCCTATCTACAGACGGATTCAATCCTTGGGGAAGTAATAG
Source organism: Geum urbanum (assembly GCA_946800695.1). NCBI lineage: Eukaryota > Viridiplantae > Streptophyta > Magnoliopsida > Rosales > Rosaceae > Geum > Geum urbanum. The sequence goes on along the minus strand of OX327007.1, from coordinate 39,352,512 downwards.
CTCCGCCGTCAGCACTTGGCCAGTTATTCTGATGCCGTACAACTTGCCTCCGTGGATGTGCATGAACAAGGAATTTAATTTCCTTACCGTACTAATTCCAGGTCCTAAATCTCCATCGAAGTGCTTAGATGTCTACCTCAGACCTTTGATCGACGAGCTGAAACTGTTGTGGGAAAATGGAGTCCCAACTTATGACAAATTCACTGACACGATGTTCACGATGAGGGCTGCTGTAATGTGGACGATCAGCGATTTTCCAGCATATGGGATGTTGGCAGCCTGCAGGACGAAAGGATATAATGGATGTCCTATATGTTTGGACGACGTGAACTCTAGTTGGCACGCGGGGAAGGTGTGTTACTTGGGTCACCGTAGATGGCTTCCTCACGACCACCCGTGGCGACAGGATGAAGCTCATTTCGACGGTACGGTAGAGAACAATCCTAAACCCCGTAGTTGGTCTGGCGAAGAGATTTTAGAGAGGTTGAGCTATTTCGACTTTGGTGTGTTGAGCAATGACGCGGATGTAAAGAAATGCAATCCAATTCCTCCACATGATCTGAGCTATTGGGATCACAAGAGTATATTCTTTGAACTCCCTTACTGGTCGAAGTTGAAGCTGAGGAACAACTTGGACGCGATGCACATAGAAAAGAATGTGTGCGACAGCGTGGTGGGAACAATTCTCGGTATTAAGTTCAAGACTAAAGATACTCCCAAAGCGCGCAAAGATTTGGAATCAATGAATCTACGTCGTCCCTTGTGGTTGAGGAGGGATATGAAAGGAGTGTACAACAAGATGCCAGATGCACCTTACACAGTGAAGCTGATGCTTAGACGTTCTGTATTTCACTGGTTTAAGGGCGTTCGTTATCCGGCTACGTATGCAGCTACTATAACTGGAGCAGTGGACGAGGTGCAACACAAGTTTGTTGGTCTAAAGACACATGACTATCACGTTATGCTGCAACGTCTGATTCCAGTGGTAATTCGACCATACTTGCCTCGGGACGTCGTAGAACCAATAATGGCATTGTGCAGGTGGTGGCAGAGGTTATGCGCCAGAGAATTAAAGAAGTCAGATGTGGTGGAATTGCAACAACAAATTGTGCACATCATTTGCAAACTAGAGAGGATTTTCCCCCCTGCTTTCTTTGACATCATGATTCACCTAATGATCCACCTGCCCAAGCAGGTGCTCATTTCTGGTCCGGTCCAGTACACTTGGATGTATCCTCAAGAAAGGTACGTACAACTAATTAATTAATTTGTTCCACTGGAGAATATATATATACTAGCTAGCTAGCTATATGTACTTATGTAATGTGTACGTTTGATTTTGTAGACAGCTTGGACAGTATAAGTCATTCGTCAAAAATAGGTCGGCCCCGGATGGCTCCATAGCAGAGACATACCTAATGCATGAGTGTGTTACTTACTGCAACAGGTACCTCAAAGATCCACCCCCTCCCACTGCCTTCGATCGCAGTGCCCGCATCAATCTTTCTGTCGTCACCAATGTCGTCCGACCGTTTAGAGGAGTATTAAAGGAATCGTTAACACGGGAAGAACTTATTGAGGCACATTGGGTAGTGTTGCGAGACTGTGACGAAGTTGAGCCGTACATGTTGTCATACAGGGAGAGGCTTCAGGCGTTAAATCAAAACAAGAGTTCGGCGTGGATTGAGAAAATGGTTAAGAAGAAGTTTCCTGATTATTTCTTCCAATGGGTACGTACGTACGACTCGGTATTAATTATTTAAATACATATCGCTCATGTTTGTAGAAAGTAAACCCTTATATTAATTTGCCCATTTTCGCAGATGATTGATCTGCAAAAATCTGATAACCACGGAGGGTGGTGGTCATGGCCAAAGCACTTGCTAGCAGGGAAGCCGGTTAAACACTATATTTATCCCGGATGTTTTGTGAACGGTGTAAAGTTCCATTCATTGGCCCGAGACGAAGGAAGAAGAACACAAAACAGTGGGGTAGCCGTTGGGAAAGACAATGATCTATATTACGGGGCTATTGTATACGTGGTTCAGCTATGTTACGGGAATGATGTCAACGTTTTCCTATTCAAGTGCAGATGGTTCAAGCGTACAAAGGAAGACCTGGGACTATTATCAGTCGATACAAACTCGCACTGGTATGAGGATGAGCCTTTCGCTCTCGCCACCTTAGTTCGGCAGGTGTTCTATCTCGACGATCCGAAAGCCGGTGAAGGGTGGAAAATAGTGAACCATATCTCTCACCGAGGAATATGGAATACAGAGACAATTGAAGGGACACCGGCGACGACTGAAGATGCTGCTGAACAAGAAAGAGACATTCCTGCCTATCAAAAGCCTAATATTTCTATGGTCCGCTCCGATATAATGGACCTGGTTCAAGATGGTGAACGATTACCCATGCCTGATGGTTGTACAGATCTAACTGAAGATGAGATTATCGATGAGGTAGATGAAGAAGACGAGCAGGAAGAGGACGCGGACGAGGACTCAGGTTATTCGTCGGACGATGTTGAGTACGATGACGAGGATGAGCCGTCATTGGACGGGGATGAGGACGATGATGATTATGACGAAGAGTACGGTCATACGACGAAGGAGATTAATTGGTAATTAATTACTGTAATTATTGTAATATATATATATATATATATATATGATCGATGCCGGTTTACGATAAGAAATTAATCTGAATTATATATATATCCTGGCCAACGGAGAAATTAATAAATATTGGTGCCAAATCTCAATCTCATATAAAACGTACCCTAGCTAAATCCTTGACCCTAAATCTAGCAGTTCGATCGGATCGATCGATCAATTTTTTAATTATATTTTTGAATCAGAATAATTGAACGGACACGTACACAAATGACCGGGGACGACCTAAACCGTAATCCCTAAGGCCCTAACCCCTGAAATCGGGGTCTATGCACCTGGACGACGGAAAATGGTCATTTATTTAATCCTCTGAAATCCGATTTGCTAAATCTTCGACCCTAAATCTAGCAAATCGGATCGATCGATCATTTATTTAATTTTTTTATGGTCATTCAAAATAATTGAACGGACACCTGAATTCCGTCCACGTTTATATTAGGTCCCCCGCCATATTCACCTTTGGCGCCATATAAAACCCTAAATCTTGGACCCAAAATCTAGCAGATCAGATCGATCGATCAATTTTTTAATTATATTTTTGAATCAGAATAATTGAACGGACACACAAATGACCGGGGACGACCTAAACCGTAAACCCTAAGGCCCTAACCCCTGATTTCGGGGTTTAGAACTTGGACGACGGAGATGGTCATTCTCCGTCGTCCAGGTACACACTAGGACGACGGATATGGTAATTTTCCGTCGTCCAAGTCCACAAACCCTCAACCCTAAACAGTAAGGCCCTAACCCTTGAATTCAGGGTCTATGCACCTGGACGACGGATATGGTAATTTTCCGTCGTCCAAGTTCACAAACCGTAAACCCTAAACAGTAAGGCCCTAACCCCTGAATTCAGGGTCTATGAACCTGGACGACGGAGAACGTCATTATTCGTCGTCCAGGTGATTACCTGGACGACGGAAAATCTCATTTCCGTCGTCCAGGTGCAGATATCGTAATTTTTTCTAAGACAACGACCATCTAGACCTTCTTCCAATGCAAAGTCTTTTCATCAAGACTTTAGAGTAAACAATTCTTGGTGTGTGAGTTTCGACGGTTCGAAAATCGGAGTTGCGAAATGCCTTGTATCCACGTTTCCGGTTTGTGAAATTATCGGTTTTGCGGTTGACTGTGCCGATCAAACCCTTCCCGAACTTATTATTTTATGGTCCTTTGAAGACAATTATATATTATGTTACGACGAACATATCCAATGGTTGTTTTGTCCAAATTCAATTTCGTTAATACTCTGCTGCAAATGAGCGTCTACTCATGAACACTTAAGTCGTAAAGATTAGTCGATACTTAACATGTTTCAATACGTAAAATTAATCGTCGGTTCAAATTTAACTGTTTATATACACGATGCGTTCATCGATATTGTACGACTATTTCACTCGAATGACAGATCGCTAAATTCCTAGCGAATTATTTTTTAAATTTTTTTTTACATAATTTGAACCTGGACGACGGAGATGGTCATTCTCCGTCGTCCAGGTGTTCACATGCACGACGGAGAATGACCATCTCCGTCATCCAGGTCCAATTTTTATGGCGGTTCAATTTACCGCTTCCGTTTTTGGGACCGCTTGAATTTTCACTTAGACGACGGATAATTCATTCTCCGTCGTCTAAGTCCAAAATCATGGCGGTTCAGAACGTCCCACCGATTAATTACGCGCTGATTGAAAATTTTTAAACCGCCACCTGGACGACGGAAAACACTGTTTCCGTCGTCCAGGTGTACTTAGACGACGGAGAATAGTGCTCCGTCGTCTAAGTGAAAGTCTATAAATAGAACAGCACCCCCCTCCTTTTCTCATTCCATCTCCTCTCCTCTCCTCCTCTCCTCTCCTCTCCTCTCCTCCGGCGATCCTCCTCCGGCGACGCTCCGACGACATTATTTCCGCCGTGGTTCCTCTTCTCCGACGACTCAACTCCGCCGATATTCCCGCAAACTCCGGTTCGGTAAATTTCTATTTTTCTCTTATTAAAATAATTTTATTTATTTAATTAATTTAATTCTAAATATAATTAATTTGTAGAATTTAATTGATTAATTAGTTTAAATATTTAATAAATGATTAATTATTGTTATTAATTAATTAAATCATAATTATTGTAATTATTGTAATTATTTATATATTATTAGTTGCATGATTAAATAAATTGACTATTAAATTATTTATTATTAGTTGCATGATAAATAAATATAAATTATTGCATCTAATTAAAGGAATTATTAATTAATATTTACGTTTATTTTCTAGTAAATTAATTAGTAGTACGTGTTCGATTTAAATTTAGTACATAGGCTTGGTAATTATTAAGTCGCACTCTTTGGAATAGATGGCGCCTCTTTTCCTTGCTTATCTCCTTAACCCCTCGTGATGTGTGGATTTCATCACCGCACACCATAACCTAAGTGAAGTTATGGACACGAGGTTGAGGGCGGAGTTTGCAAAGGACTTGAGGGAGTGTAAATTTTCGAAAAATTGGCCGAATGTCGGACATGGTGTCTAGAAACGGGTTATGACTGGTGACAGGATTTGGACTAAGAAAGACTTTTGTCGAAATTAGTCCTGCCTCTCGCGTTATCTCTATCCCTAACTGGCCATGTTTTTCGATTTAACCAAGGCTGATTAATTGAAAATTTACACTTTATCGCGCGGGTCGCACGTCCATTGAACGACCGAAAAAGCCAAGCTAGTGTACTCTATTTAAATCTTAACCGTACTTAATTAGCGTAAATTTTGCACTTGTAATTATAATGATAAGTAGGTATTTTAACAACGTACTCGTAGGTTTAAATGGCTCCGCCAAAGACGACATCCGGCAAGAAGAAAGCCCAACAAGAGGCAGAAGATGCCATGCTCCGCCGCTTGGCGGACCAAGTCGGTTGGGAATTACCACCGGAGGGCAACGACGCTCTCAATCCGGACGGATCATCTGGTCCGTCCGTAGCGCCCTCTGGGGAAATTCCCGCTCCCCCATTCATCTCGAGCGGTGATGACGTCGACCCCTTCCAATCTCCGACGCTCGGTACCCATTCAACGGGAAGTACTCAGGCGTCCTCCACCGCCGAATCAATCATGTACAGCGCCCGCCGTAGGCAAAGGAGGGCCCCCACTGACCCGAAACCGAAAAGGACTCGGGGTCTCGTTAAAGGGGGGAAAGCGGAGCGTATTTGCAAGGCGACCGGCAAAAAGATCGACTTGCCGTACGACGAATTCACCGGTGGCCCTCCCACAGCTCAACTAGCAAGTCTCTCGGCGCATGGGATATGGTCAATCATCCGTAACCGGGTTCGTATCACTGCCCCTACTTGGAAGGAGGCGCCGGATCATGAGAAGGCGAAAGTCTTCAAAGATCTTTCGGTACGTAATACGTTCAATTTAGTTATTATATAATATTGTTAATCTCGGCCTAAAATTTCATAATATATACGATTATAATTTTCTATTTATTTTTCATAGGAACAATTTGACGTGGATCCGACACCGGATATGTTGAGGCATATCAATCAAACCGCCAACTCCATCTACAAAGATTGGAAGTACAGGCTCCATAAGTACTTCAAAGATGTCGGTCCCGTGCCTCCCCCGGTAGAGCTGCAAGGGGAGAGAGAAGATGAGTGGGAGTGGTTGTGTAACCACTTTGCCGATGAACAATTTAAGGTATTAATTTAATTTTTTTATTTCAATTAAAATAATTGAATTATTTAAATTGTAGTTATTCATTTTTTAATGATTTAATTATATTGTGTAACAGAAATTCTCCGGTGTCAACAAAGCCAACCGGGGGAAGAAGGAGAAACACCATACTACCGGCGCCAAGCAGTTCATTCAAATTGCCAAGGAGCACAAGGATAAGGGTTCCAAACACCCTTTTATTGATGCAAGCGTAAGCGCGTACGTGACGCCAGGGCTCGATAATAAAGCGAGTCAATGCGGGGTAAGTGATATATATATATATATGCTTTTAATTATAGTAATTATTATTTAAATATGATTACAAAATTATAATAAATTAATTATAATTTTGTAGGCAAGGGCGATAGAGCGTGCGCATGAAGAGTTGGCCAACACTCAGCTTGCGTTCCCGGATGTGCCGCCGAAAGACCTGCCTCCTCTATCCTTAGAGAGCCAAATTGCAATCGCGGATGAGGTCTACGGTCGTAGAGCTGGCAAGGAGGTTAGGCACTTTGGGCCTAGGGTGGTACGAGATTTGTCGACGACCTCCGGCTCATCATCTACGGGAGGTTCGAGGCAGCGGAGAATGAGTCAAGCTGCGGCCGTCGAAGCAGCCATTCAAGAGGCTCGACTGGCACGAGAGGAGAATCGACTCACACAAGAGCAGAATGAGGCAATGCGGCAAAGACTTGACGAACGACAAGCACAAATAGCCCAACTCATCGCGCTCATGAACCAAAATCGAGAAGTATGTCAACCTCCTCCGAACCCACACCCCGACGACAACGACCCGGCTGGAGGCGGAGGACTCGGCCCCGCATCTGCTCCTCCAGTGTATTAGCTAGCACGTAGTATATTATCTCGTTTCTTTCCGCATTCCGAACAATATTTTAATTTTTAATTTATGGGTTTTTTCGTATGTACAAATTAATTTACTTTGATTATTTAATAATTATATAAGTTATTAATTTTAATATTAAAAATTTAGTTTATTTATTTAATTTTAGCATTTTTCATTATTTAAATTAAAATAATAATAAATTAAATTAATAATTTTTAATTTTTAATTTCAATTTATTTTTTTTTAAAAATAAAATATTCACTTGGACGACGGATATTATGTTCTCCGTCGTCCAGGTGAAACCCTAAACCCCTAACCCCTAACCCCTAAACCCTGTCGTTCTCCGTGGCCCAGGTGTTCACCTGGACGACGGAGACTTTGTGTTTCCGTCGTCCAGGTGAACACCTGGGCCACGGACATTGCTCGTGTGTCCGTGGCCCAGGTTATCACCTGGACGACGGAGACTTAGTGTTTCCGTCGTCCAAGTGTGTACATGGGCCACGGATAATCTCCGAGGTCCAAGTGAACTTGGATCACTAAATCTCCGTCGTCCAGGTGCTTGGACGACAGCACTTGGAGCACGGACCTTGGACGACGGAGTTTCCGTCGTCCAAGTACTTAGACGACGGAAAACTGCACTTAGACGACGGAAATGGTCCGTGGTCTAGGTGCAGTTTTCTTGTAGTGCAATATCGTTGAATAAGTATCAGACTTCAAAGTCTGTGACCAGATTTTGCAAGTAAAGTTACAATATCTCCTGGACTTGTCAAGGGATTGATTTTGCCAATTGTTAAAGTTGCTGAAGAGGATGCAAAAGTGTCGGCTGATCTTCAGCTGTTTCGGTTAGCACTCATGACTTTGATCAACCTTATTCATGTGTCTTTTCTCTACAGTTCTGTTAAAATTTTTTGTTTTGCAAAACTATGTAATGCGACTTTACTTCATTTTATTTTTTGCAATTAATTGATGGTGCTTCTTTGCAGATTCGTGTTTGTGCTTTCCCTACTAGTCGATTGGGTTTGCAAGGAATTGGGATCAGTCCAGACTGTAATCCTGATAATAAGGCAACCCCTCGAGAGGTATGTTTGTACTTCTACTTTTTTGCATTTGCAAGCTTGACTTTCTCTTTGAAGAAAAGATAACGAACCATTGGTTTTATGCCATCCCAACTTTTCAATTGGGCACTTGAGCCAGCAGAAGATGGCGTTCTAGATCGACTTTTTTGCTCTTGGATATAAAGATGCCGCTGTGTGGGCTGAGTCTAACCCAGTTGGCCAAATAGTTGAAGATGATATTCCCTTGGTTGATAGTGGCTTAACTCAGTAAGTGGCATCAGAAGATATCCTAGTTGTTCTTGAAGATGCATAAGATTCTTGGTTACCGTGAATTATATATAGAATCATGTCATGTCATTTGCGCATACAGGTCAGATAAGCTTAAATGTTATAGAATAGTGATATAGTATTGCAGTTGTATAGAAGGTTCGTGCAATAACAATGCTCTGAAATATAGTATTGTAATTGTAAGAGACCTTTGTAATATCATTTAGGGTATTTTTTTCTCACCTTTTCGTAACATTATAGTTTGAAATTCCCTTTAGAAAAGGTAACAAGGGACAAAGTTTTAATTTTTCTTCAGAAATATCCATCTGAACTGCATGGAGCTGTTCATAACTATGTTGCATTCATTTGGACTCATTTCTTCAGCGATCTTACATATGTTGCATAGGCTGATGTTCGTCGGCGTGCACTTTCTGAAATAAGGACATCGAGTCTTTTGGAATTGAATGGTATCAATTCATAGGTACTATTTTTATATCTATCTGGATATAATGGATGTTCTTTGTTCCCCTCATACTAATTTCATATTGTTGCCTTGCTACATGTTGGTTCTGATCTAAGTCTTGCATTATAGTCTGAATGACGTACTAGTAACATGTCATGCATGAGCAAGTTTTGTTGGTTGATCAATTTTAGTTATTTGAACAATTTAGACATTGTTTTCTGTCTTGGTCCCAATTTGTTGAATAGAATGTAGTCTTTGTATATGTCTGGTATTGGTTGAGAGGTTTGGTGTAGTTAAACCAATTAGAAATTGTATCGACTTTGGATTTGTTAACCTTCTCTCCCTCATTTGAGTAGTCGTTGTTTCTCCTGAACTTATAGCATGATTACTATCTGATGGAGACCAAAGTAAGCTTTCCCTTGGATTTTACAAGCACTAAAACTACCATGTTTATTAACAGAATTGTTATCCACTCACTTGCTGGTGAATCTACATTGATCAAGTATTATGGACAAAACTTGTGCTACATTTTTGTTGATAAGAGACAGGTCTTGTAAGAGTATTTGGATTTCCAAAATTTTGAAAGTATGGTTGCTACAAGAGTTAATAATGTATATGTGGATGTTTATAAATCTCATATATGAACTTTTAATTATACATGTCTTATTTACTGTGTGTAGTTCTCCATGATATGATTGTTAGAATCATTATTCATATGACTTATTGCTTGAAATTGTAGATAATTTGTGTATTGTTCAGTGCTCTCTTATACTAACATTGACTAGTTTTATGCAGATGTGTATATTCTGTTTTCCTACTTCTGCAGTCATTCCACTTCATGATCACCCTGGCATGACTGTTTTTAGCAAAGTGGTGTATGGCTCTTTGCATGTGAGAGCTTATGACTGGGTCGAGCCTATTCAGGAAAGAAAGGGATCAAATTACAATCCAGGTGAGCTTTTCCAACGAAATAGCTACTTTTGAATGATTTAGAATTCTTAAAAAAAAAATCTTATTGCTCTCCTGTAGTTCCTTGGGATTTCACATATTGTTCTATGCATACTTTGTTTCTCTGAAGTACACAGTAAGCAATTAATTGCTTTTCAATTCAGTAAAACTGGCAAAGCTGGCAGTTGACAAAGTTGTAACAACACCATATGGGACAGCAGTTTTATACCCAAAGACTTGAGGGAATCTGCATTCTTTCACTGCAGTCACACCGTGTGCTGTTCTTGACATTCTCACTCCTTTCTACAATGAAGACTCAGGCAGAAAATGCACATACTATCATGACTACCCATATACTGCCTTCCGTAAGTAACTTCCGGTTCTTGTATAGTTTGTGTCCTCATTCCAGTGACTAGTAGAAGAATGGACAGCAGTAAAGGTTTGCTTCACATATATTGCAGCTATAGATAGTAAAATAGAAGAGGGAAGTGAAGAGGACTATGCATGGCTTGGTGAGACACAACCTACTATCTATATGCGAGAGGAAAAATACAATGGCCCAACTATTCAGATTTTTAAACTTCCTCGGTCGTCATTGACGATCGTTCAGCCATGCATTATATGGTATTTTAGTCTTTAGTTAGCTTAGGATCCAGCGAAGCATTTTCTTGTACTCAACTGCCAAAGCCTAAACATAGTGAAAGGACCCAACCCCGATTTAGTTTCCTAAACCGGAATCAAACCCCTTCTGAAAACGTGAACTAACAAAAACTATTAAAATTTCGGCAGAGTAACGCTACTAACGCGGAATTGCCATTACCTGCACCCGGAAAATAACACTTCATCCTATGCCACAAAACCCAAACCGTGGGCACCAATCCCATTCGGATTTCTCAATATCATAACAATAACAATAAACATAACTATAATATATAGTATATCCAAGAAAATCCGTATAAAACATGTATCAGTAACGTATCAGAGCGACCTCTAGTGTAAATATATACAAAATATACATTAGTAGGCGAAACAAGAAATCTACTGGAAAACACAGGTAGCTCGAACAACTAGCCTCCAACCACGACGTAAGACTCCAGAATCTGAAATGCAAACTGGGCACGGAAATCGAAAACCCAGGGGAAAGACATGAAAACCGTTAGAGTGAGTGGACGAAAATAAATGTCTTTCGCCAGATGATATATGTTAAAATAACATATGCGAGTCCAAATGAATAAATATAATCAAGTACACGAGGTAAACTCATACTCCTCCAGCGTACTGAGCATGCATAAAAAAGTCTCACGGGGTCACTCATGGACACATCCGTGCTAGTACAGTCCGAATCACAGGATCCCAGACCCACACGTGATTCTAGCCAGAAAGGCCTCAGGTCAGGGTATCTGTTTCCACCCGGAAATACATCGGCACAAGAAACAGAAATCTGTACCCACCCGGAAATACATCGGCACAAGGTACAGTTCCCCCTGGTAGGCACCCTCGGGGATCAGCCGGGATGCAAGTGTATCGATATAACCTCATATACTAAGACTGTACTCTGTGTAAATCAAATCATAAATAGTTTCATGCATACGTATAAAGCATAATATAAATGCATAATCGTAAAACACATGTTCGTATAATTCATAATAACAAACGTATGCTCATGCTCGTAAAACATGTATAAAGACTCGCGATTATCAGTGAAAAGAAATTGTCCACTCACAGGTGAGCAAAACGCGCACTCGCGCTAATCACGTGGTCCGGCGGAAGATCCCTCGCCTGAAGCATGATCTCGATCCCCTGAATAGTCATAAAATATATCTGATCAAAATCATAGCTCACAACACTGTACTTCACCACGGAAACCAACCGTTCCCGAAAACATATAATACTGTACAAAATAATCAACGAAATTCCCGAAATCTCCACTCGAAACCCTCGACTGAAAATCCGATACCCAAATCAATTCGAAAACCTCAAGGCGACGATCAGGGCGTGATTACGAGAAAAATGATATTAAAAACATCGAAATCCAAAAAGTCAACGCCCTTGCCGGAGCGCCGTAGCCGACGGCGGCGCGCCGTCAACGGAGGAATTTCACGGCGAGGAAAACCCAGTTCTCTAGCTCTCCTCAAGCCCAACACAATCTATAACTACCACAAGCATCAATTCTCACTCAATTAAGTAGAAAACAGCTCGAAACCAAACGGAGTAGAACTCCGGCAACCACCACGGGTTCCACCGGAACCTCCACCTCATCCAAAATTACTGACCTAGAAAGCTTCACTGGAGGAAGGGGAGTCGAAACCCCCTCACCCCCGCCACCGTGGCTCGCCGGAGCACCTCCCCCTGTCACCGGCGAAATTCAAGAAACTAACCCGATTCGAACTCAACCAAAACTCAATCAATTTTCACAAACTCAACTACCAATCAACCAAGGAACTCAAGGGAAGTCGAAATATACCCCAAACGTGGCCGGAGGTGGCCGGAAAATCCGGGTCGGCCGGCGAAATTCAACCGGGTCGATATTCCTTCACGGGTCAACGGTCAACGGTCCAACAGTGAAAGTCAACGCTCGGTCAACGCCTCAAACAGTGTTTTCGACAATTTTTCGGCTATTTCCGATATTTATACTTGTGCCTCAGGACGATCGACGGTCCAAAACGGATAACCATTACGATTCGGATAAACACGACACGAACGGATAAACTCGTCGATATTCTAAAACTTCAAATAATCATATTATATTCCTCGGTTATCGGAAAAATCATCCGGAACCGTCCACGAACTCGAAATCGCGTGTACTACAACTCTCGAGAAGAGACTCAACTCAAATTCTCGGCCGATATTTAAGTCGTATACGAAACCGGCAAACCACACAACAATCGATAAACAACGATTACGTACTAACTCGTGGATTACGCTGATTACTCTACTGATTTTAGTTCGGGTCGTCACACATAGTGACAACTGAGATGCTGCAACTCTATACAATAGCTTATTTATAAGCTTTCATGAGATAAATCTTTCTCCGGAGATAGTTGAGTGGCTACTATACTTGATATGAATGTATGCCATGATTTTGATTGCTTGTAGTGTTGCATCTATTTTTTCATTCCATCTTCCTTTTTCAAAAGAATAGCATGGAAGCTACTATAGACAGATAAACTAACGATACAGACACCCAAAAATTATATTTCAGGAAGAGCTCATGCACGCCCTAAATGACCAGTATAGTATGAAAATTAACTATGCCCAACAAATATATAGTAAAGTCTACAGAGTCATTATATTACAATACAACATGAAGTATAAAGTTAAATAGATGAGATGGTCAACAGTCGACAATTCCCATAAAAAAGCTGGATGATGGAAAGCATAACTTCTTTATTGACTGACATAATCTCTGAAGATTTGTGGTGTCTTATTCCTAGAAATTTGGCAAATGGAATTATCCAGTGACATCTCACTCTAAGCTTTATCAAAAATTTCTGCAGATTTACTTAGGAACCGATTTGGACTGAAAGCCAAGTCAACCAAGTGACTGATGATCAACACATTTCAGGCATTTCGAATTTACCGCCTAAGGAGCTCAGAAAGATTCTCCAGCATAACGGACATTACCAAGTTCCTCCTCAATGCACAGAAGCTGAAAGCCAGATGGGACATGTATAACAAGATTAAAGGCCAATATATTTTTAGTTGTTTTGCTTTGAAAATTTTAAGCATCAACTCACTTCCCGATGTAGAAAAGTCATATTACTAAAGAGAAACAAAATGTTCTAAAGTTTACCTGATTGTACTTGGCTAAACGTTAACTTCGGCAAGGAGCTCCTGTCTTGATCTATCCTGTCCGTTTTGTATCTTGAAACATGGTTTGCGGTACGCTCTTTTTTGACTTTATTGAAACTAATCTTTGTCGACTTATATATTAACATAGGTGATTAATTGAATGTTTTACTTTTAGTTTTGGGAAATAACTGTTGAAACCTCTTCTGGCTTAATCAGTAGAGATTGATGCGTACTTCATTGACTATAGGGACACGCTATTATATCTTTGCCAATGCTCTTGAACCACAAGTTCGCTGAAATCTATGAATAATGTTGTTATTAGTAGGAAATACGAACATTTGTCTTTTTGATCTATTTTGATGATCTCCTTTTTGATTCTTTTGTACCAGATATGGGTCATCTTGTATCATAAGAATATCCTATGTGAGCCAACTTTTGATGTGTTATTTGTCTGAGTATTGTAATTTTTGCTCTCGGTAATCATGATGCTTTTTTGGATTGTGGAGAATGATAACTTAACTTCTTATTTGCTTGTTACAAGTTTTGGGGTAGCCATTTTTCAGGGAGGTTATGCTGAATTTTCGGCAAAAATGCTCTCTTAAAGTCAGATACATAACAAACTTATGAATTTATAAATGTAAGATACAGAACGAGCTTGTATCAATGCATAATATTTGAGCTTCTAGTTTTTGGAAAACCATTGTAGCAGTGTGAGTAGAATACAAAAATAAGACATCTCTCTAGGAAAAATACGTCGTTTCTATGTGGCGTCTTTTCAATATACAGTATAATCTTTCTATAACAAACTCTATAAGGCTTGTTAACTGTTGGTAATTCTGGAACGACTCTTATCTCTATCTCATAACACAGAAACGTCACCACAGTTTTATAAAAGGTACATTATGCTCATAGCCAAATATTCATAACCACTACATCGTGTGCGAACTGGTCCACATTAAAACATCATACAGTTTTCGTAAGCCTCACAGACAATGAGACACATAGACAATGAGGCCAACCCTCTTTATGAGAAATCGATACTGAATGCAGGTGTTTAAAAGGGAGCAATCATGTTCTACCTTATATCTAAATATCAATTGGCATAAGATTCACATAAATTAATCTTCACATTGATAAAACAACAGATTCAGGTTGGTGAATTTAGGCTGCCATCATGTAGGAGAATATTTTGAAATAGCCAACCATAAGATACTAATGGAAATAGCCAAGAACTTGACCACCCACATTACATGTAACAGTCTCTTCGTGATCCATGACACCTTCTGGAGTTGTAATCACAACATAACCCCACTGAGAGAAGACAAGAAGTTTAAAACCATTATTCTCTCATGAACAAAAATTAGTCAACACAATTACCGCAAATAGGTGTTACAGTAATGAAAATGGAGAAATGAAGATCAAGCATATTCACAAATCTGTACTCTTTAGACATGAGGGGGTTAATATATACCTAGTGCGTTGGAAGCTTGCGCACTTTATATTCTTTAATTTCTTTTGCCTTAACATCTTGCCTGTATGTAAGAGCTCGACAATCATTAACCCTTCCTTGTAGTTGAACTGTTATCTGTCCCACTTTATGCGGCTCAAAAACTTGAAAATCCCTTATATAACCTGAAAGACAATCACATTACAACAATCAACAATGCAATAAATTTTATTGACAGTCAATATGTGAAGACATTAGTGAAATATGAAAACATGCTTTGGAATCATATTGCACTCTCCTCGCTTCTTACTTCATTTATGTTTAATCATGAGGTGGTTTTTAGCAATAATATTTATCAACTGTTGTAGGCCTCAAATCCAAATTCATACCTACATGAGCTGCATATGTTGCTATCTTTGATTGAAACTAGTCTTGATATATATATATATATATATTTATTAGTAATTATAACGTACAACTTCAAGTCACTATATTTGCAGTGGGAAAAATGAATGGCAGAGTTTGTGTACTAGCTAGGAGTACGTCTGATAAATTAAGAAGGTAGAGAGCTCTAGCTTGTACCTCATTCTTTCGGTCAAGGATCAAGTTCCAGGGGCCTGAAGTACTTCCTATCTATAAGGTAAGTGCCAATGGACATACGTACTGCCCACACATCCATACGCTTTCTTGATACAATCCTACACTAATTAAGCTCCAACACTTTAGCATATGATACTAAAGAACAATAATGCATATATATGATTGAAACGCTAGAATGAATTTTTTTATTTAATACCTTTCAACGTCACCTGGTTTGACTAGGCCAGAGTTAACCCTGAGACAAGGAACTGATGCTGTAGTTTTTATCATTCTTGGGGCCTCCACAATAATAATAGGAGACCCGATTTCGAGCTTGGACTTGTTTACATTTGCAGGCAATTCTGACTCTTTTGATTCACATTTAACATGCAGAGAATTAGATTACGTTTATGTTTATGAGTGCTCACTACAAGAAAAACGCACTTAGACCACGGACCATTTTCGTGGTTTAGGTGCGAATTTCCGTCATCCAAGTACCTAGACTACGGAATCTCCGTCGTCTAGGGTACGTCCTTCAAGTGTCGTCGTCTAGATACTTAGACGACGGAAAAGTCCATTTCCGTCGTCCAAGTCGCCTCCTGGACAATGGAGATATTGCGTCGTCCAAACTTTGATGAGACGACGCAAATGAAAGTTGCGTCGTCCAAGTACAACTTGGACGAGGCAAATATTCTGTGGTCACTTAGGCTAGGGAATTACTGTACGGTCTGAGTGATCACTTAGACCACGGATCGCAAATACTCCGTAGTCTAAGTGACCACTTAGACCACAGATCTCTATATATTCCGTAGTCTAAGTGATCACTTAGACCACACATATGAATATATTTCATAGTCTAAGTGAAGACTTAGACTACAAAAGCGTATATACTTCGTAGTCTAAGTGAATATTTATTTATTTTTTAATTAAAATTTGAATTTAAAGTAAAATATTAATTAATTAATTAAAATACTAATTTTTCATTTAAATAATTAAAATTTGTCCATACATCAAATTAAATCGTTCGGAATCGAAATACGATATCATAAACTACATAGAATGCAAACTACTAAAATACAGGAAGAGCAGACGCGCCACCGAGTCTCTCGCCTCCAGCCGTGTCATTGTGGTCGGGGTATGGGTTCGGAGGAGTTTGACACTATTGTCGAATCTGGTTTTCTATGAGAGCGATGATGTGGGTTATCTGCGTTTGTTAGTCATTAATCCTCTGACGCATAGATTGCGTTTTCTCCCGTGCGAGTCGAGCCTTCTCAAGGGCTACTTGAACCGACGCATCCCGAGCCTATTTCCTCGCCGAACGTCCCGTAGATGAGTCAGAAAACAAATCCTGCTGCACCTTGTGTCCCATCCCCCTAACATCTTTGCCAGCTCGACAACCGTATACCTCATTGGCGATTGCAATTTGGTTCTCCATCAATAGAGGAGGCAAATCTTCCAGCGGCAAATCCGGGTGTGCAAGCTGCGTGTTGGCCAATTCATCCTGCGCCCGTTCTGCCAACCTTGTCTGAAAATAATAATAAAAATTAAATAATTATAATTTTGTACGACATTTTAATAAATAATAATTACGCTAATTAAGAAGAAATATATACGGCACTTATGCCGTATTGACTCTCTTCATTGTCGAGAGCCCAAGCGTCACGTAAGCGGTGATGCTAGCATCCAGATAAGGGTGTTTGGAGCCCTTATCTCTGTGTTCCTTGACGATTTGGATCTTCTGCTCGGCGTCGGAGGTATGATGTTTGTCCTTCTTCTTGCGGTTGGCCTTGTTGATGTTAGAGAATTTCTGTTGGACAACATAAATCATTAATAAATTAATAAATAACTAAAAAAATAATAATTCAATTTCGTCAATTTAAATAAAAAAATAATCACCCGATAATATTTTTCTTCGAAGTGGGTGACCAACCAGTCCCACTCATCTTCTCTATCCCAACGCAGCTCTACGGGGGTAGGCTCTCGGCCGAATTCTTCATAATACTTATGAAGTTTGTACTTCCAATCACGGTAGATGGCATTGGCGGTGCTGTTGATGTGCCTAAGCATCTCCGGTGTGCCATCCACCTCATATTGTTCATATAAGAAAAGAATAAAAAATTATAATCGTATATATTATGAAATTATAATTTTTATTATTTATTAGAAAATAAATTTAAAATTGTACGTATTACGTACTGAAAGTTCTTTAAACACTTTCCCATTCTCCTCGGCCGACGACTCCATCCAGGTAGGCGTAATCATACGAACCTTGTTTCGAAGCATTGAGCCGATGCTGTGTGTGGAGAGACTAGCTAGCTGAGAGGTAGGAGGGTCATCGGTGAAATTGTCGTACGACAACTGGATCTTTTGCCCAGTCACCTTGAACAACTTCTTGGATTTTCCGCCCTTTACGAGTCCTCGAGACATTTGGGTTGAGAGTCTGACGGGGCCCTCCTGACCTTGCGCTGTACGCTGTAGAGGATAGACTCGGAGGAGGCCAACGCCTGAGCACTTTCCTCCTGCGTACTTTCTGACATCGATGTCGGACCAGAAAGGAGCATCATCATCATTGGTCAGGATAGCTGGGGCATCGAGAATTTCCCCAGTTGTCGCTGCCAAAGGACCAGCTGAAGGGTCCAGAGGAGGCGCGACGTTGTCTTCCTTTAACTGCCAACCGACTTCCTCTGCCAAGCGTCAGAGTAGAGCATCTTCCACCTATTTTTGGGCATTTTTCTTATCCCACGGGGCCATTTTAATTTAGGAGTTGTAAAAATATAATTACGATAATAATTATATATAATAATTTACTAGAATTACTAATTTACCATAATTACAATAATTACAATAATTACCATAATTTACCAATGTATTGTTTTTAATAATTCAATAATTTACCATAATTACTAAATTAGGTATAATTATCAATTTATTATTTTTAATAATTAAATAATTTACAATAATAATTACTAAATTACCATAATTATCAATTTATTATTTTTAATAATTAAATAATTTATTATAATAATTACTAAATTACCATAATTACCAATTTATTATTTTTAATAATTCAATAATTTACCATAATTATTACAAATTTACAATAATTACAATAATAATTACAACAATAATTACAATAATATTTATAATTTTCAATAATTACAATAATAATTATCATTTACAATAATTACAATAATTAATTACTAAATAACCATAATTATCATAATTTACAATAATTCCAAAAATTTACTATAATTACCAATTTACCAAATATTATTAACTATTATTACCAATTTACCAATTATCACTAATTTATTATCTTTACTAATTAATTTACCAATTTCCTAATTTATTATTAAACACAAATTAAAAATATAATTATGTTAAAATTTTTAAAAATTACCGGAGAGAGGAGTCGCGGGAGGGAGGGAGTAGCCAGAGAAGGGAGTCGCGAGAGAGTCGCCGGATTTTTGAGAGAGAGTGAGAGTGAGAGAGATGAGAGGAGGAATTGAGAATGGGACGAGGAAAAAGGATCGGATGGGTCCTTTATATAGAGTTTCACTTAGACGATGGAGGTATTTTTTCCGTGGTCTAAGTGCACTTGGACGACGGAAACACCCATTTCCGTCGTCTAGGTGAACCGACTCAATATTTGGAAACGGCACCCAATTAATTTGGCGGGTGGGAGTTAACCGTCTTAATTTTTGAGAACGTTTCAAATTTCACTTAGATGACAGAAATAATCATCTCTGTCGTCCAGGTGAAATTTGATCCGTTCCCCAAAAATTTGGCGATGGAAATTGAACCGTCAAATTTTTCATCCTGGACGACGGAGATGGTCCATCTCCGTTGTCCAGGAGAAATTTCCGTAAAATTAATTTTTAAAAATAATTGGCAAGGAAGTTTCCGATATGTCATTCGAATGAAATAGTCGTAAAATATCGATTAAAGAATCGTATATATAAAAAATTAAATTTAAGACGACGAATAATCTTACGTGTTTAAACTTGTTAAGTATCTACTAATCTGTATAACTTAAGTGTTATTAAGTATATACTCATTGCACATCGATATTAACGAAATTGAATTTGGACAAAACAACTGTTGGATACATTCGCCATTAGACAATATATAAGTAGGATAGTTTTCACAAAATATTAAGTTTGTTAAGGGTTTCATCGGCACAGTCAACCGCAAAACCAAAAGTTTTACAAACCGGAAACGTGGATACACGAAAATTTGTGACGACTCCTATTTTAGAACCATTGATGCTCACACTCCAAGAATTGTTTACTCTATGGTCTTGACAAAAAGAATATGCATTGGGACATGGTCTACATCGTCGTTGTCTTAGATGTGAAATTACGAAATTTTCACTTGGACGATGTAAATACACGTTTGCGTTGTCCAAGTGAAAATTTCAGGGTTTAGGGTTTTAGGGTTTAGGGTAAATTTAGACGACACAAAACAGTATTTGCGTCGTCTAAGTAAAATTTTACAATTAATTTAGGGTTATATATATAATTAATTACTATTGTGTTTAATTACCTTGGTATGGACTACGAAAAGTCGTTTTGTCGTCTTTATTTTAGGGTTTAGGGAAAATGTGATTAATTAATTATGTAATTTTCTTGATCCGATCCGATCCTCGATCCGGTCCAGGATTAATTAATTAATTTTTATTTGTATTTGAATTCCGTCTGTCAAACCGACCTCGCTCTTTAAATAATTTGAAGTTAATTATGTGAAAAAGTTAAAATTAATTAATAAATTAAGTACAAAATTGTAGGGTTTACTTGTACATATGTACATACTCCTCCTCATAATATATATAATTAATCATGCATCATTAATCACGAAAAAAGAGAGTTAATTATAATATTTAATTACCAATTAATATTCCTTGTCGTTATATTGTACTCTTCGTCATAATCATCATCATACTCACCACTGTTATCCGATTGCTCCTCCTCATCATCATACTCAACATCATCCGACGAATATCCTGAGTCCTCGTCCTCGTCCTCATCCTGCGCTTCTTCTTCATCTACCTCATTAATTGCATCAATAATCTCATCTTCAGTTAGATCCGTACAACCATCAGGCATGGGTAAGCGTTCACCAGCTTGAACCAGGTCCATTATGTCGGAGCGGATGACAGAAATATTAGGCTCTTGATATGCAGGAATGTCTCTTTCCGGTTCATCAGCATCTTCAGTCGCCGGCGTCCCTTCAGTTATCGTGGTATTCCCTAATCCTCGATAAGAGATATGGTTCACTATTTTCCACCATTCACCAACTTACAGATCATCAAGATAGAACACCTGCCTAACTAAGGTGGCGAGAGCGAAAGGCTCATCCTCATACCAGCTTGAGTTTGTATCGACTGATAAAAGTCCCAAGTCTTCTTTTGTACGCTTAAACCATTTTCACTTGAATAGGAAAACGTTGACATCATTCCCGTAATATAGCTGAATGACATATACAATAGCCCCGTAATATAGATCATTGTCTTTCCCAACCGCTACCCCACTGTTTTGTGTTCTTCTTCCTTCATCTCGGGCCAATGAATGAAACTTTACACCGTTCACAAAACATCCGGGGTAAATATAGTGTTTAATCGGCTTCCCTGCTAGCAAGTGCTTTGGCCAGGACCACCACCCTTCGTGGTTTTCATATTTTTGAAGATCAATCATCTAGGAAAATGAGAAATATATATATAATTAAAGGGTTTACTTTCTAAAAACATGTATATGAACTAAATACCGAGACATACGTACGTACCCATTGGAAGAAATAATCAGGGAACTTCTTTTTAATCATTTTCTCAAACCACGCCGAACTCTTGTCCGAATTTAACGCCTGAAGCCTCTCCCTGTACCCAATCATATACGGCTTAACTTCATCATAGTCTCACAACACTACCCAATATGCCTCAATAAGTTCTTCTCGTGTTAACGATTCATTTAATACTCCTCTAAACGGTCGTACGACATTTGTGACGACATAAAGATTGATGCGGGCACTAGGATCGGAGGCAGCAGGAAGTGGTGGATCTTTGAGGTACATGTTGCAGTAAGTAACACACTTATGCATTAATTCGTTGTACGTACCTTTCTTGAAGATACATCCAAGTGTACTGGACCGGACCAAAAATGAGCACCTACTCGGGCAGGTGGATCATTAGGTGAATCATGATGTCAAAGAAAGCAGAGGGAAAAATCCTCTCTAGTTTGCAAATGGTGCACAATTTGTTGTTGCAGTTTCACCACATCTGACTTCTTTAATTCTCTGGCGCATAACCTCTGCCACCATGTGCACAATGCCACTATTGGTTCTACGATGTCACAAGGCAAATATGGCCGAATTATGACTGAAATCAGACGTTGCACCATAACGTGATAGTCATGTGTCTTTAGACCAACAAACTTGTGTTGCACCTCGTCCACTGCTCCAATTATAGTAGCTGCATACGTAGACGGATAACGAACGCTCTTAAACCAGTGAAATACATAATGTCTAAGTGTCGGCTTCACTGTGTAAGGTGCAGCTGTCATCTTGTTGTACACGCATCTCCTATCCCTCCTCAACCACAAGGGATGACGTAGATTCATAGATTCCAGATCTTTGCGCATTTTGGGAGTATCTTTAGTCTTGAACTTAATACTGAGAATTGTTCCCACCACGCTGTCGCACACATTCTTTTCTATGTGCATCGCGTCCAAGTTGTTCCTCAGCTTCAACTTCGACCAGTAAGGGAGTTAAAAGAATATACTTTTGTGATGCCAATAGCTGAGATCATGTGGAGGTATTGGATTGCATTTCTGTACATCCTTGTCATTGGTCAACACACCAAAGTCGAAATAGATCAACCTCTCTAAAATCTCTTCGCCCGACCAACTACGGAATTTAGGATTATTCTCTACCGTACCGTTGAAATAAAATTCATCCTGTCACCATAGGTGATCATGAGGAAGCCATCTACGGTGACCCAAGTAACACATTCCCCGCATGCCAACTAGAGTTCACGTCGTCCAAACATCCCATACGCTGGAAAATTGCTGATCGTCCAATACCTCCACATGATCGATACATATATATATATATGCATGCATGTGTTGATTTAATTAGAGTTGAATTGAGATATCGCGTCAATTATTAGTAGTGAATGTGTGTATATATAATACGTAAAATTGTTAGAATTTTCAGGATGGACAAGAGTTGGATGAGCCTCGAAAGATGGGATATGAGATATCACCAGGGAATTAGGAGTTTTGTGAATTTTGTGAAGGCTAATTGTGGAGACACTACACTTCATTATTGCCCGTGTAAAGAATGTAAGTGTCGCAGCGATCGATTTCGTTTTCCCATTGATAAAGTCCAGAAGCACCTGAGTAAATACGGGTTTTAGGATAAGTACACTTGTTGGATTTATCACGGTGAAACATCGTTAGCGGGTCCGCATGATCATGGACAATTTGGTGAGAGGGCCAGTCCACGCTATGATCATGGAGATTTTGTTGAGAGGGGCAGTCCATCCTATGATCCAACATCGATGTTAATCAATGATATGTTTCCTCATGAGAGCGGTGTATTTGCTGATGAAGCACCAAATGTCCCTCCCGTCGTTGAGGGTTTCCCCCATATTGAGCCAGTCGAGCCATTACTTGGAGCTCATGTCAACACAAGCGGTATGGACAAGTACAACAACCTGATTGCATTGCAACAGACTCCGTTGTACGACGGTTGTAGTAAGACTGTTCTTGAAAGTGTGATGGGAGTGATGCAGCTCAAAATGGAGAACAAAATGTCTGTCAAAGCTGTTGATTCTTGGCTGAAGTGGACTACTTCGCTACTGCCACCCGGTCATCGTCTTCCTACCACTCATCATAAGGTGCGACATATCCTGAAAGATCTTGTTCTTTCCTACATCAAAATCCATGCATGCAGATATGATTGTATTCTTTTCTGGGGAAAAGATCTTGAAGACCTTGAAGCCTGCCCGATATGTTTTACAGAAAGGTATAAGTTGACTCCTGCAGGCAACAAGAAAGCTGTGAAGATACTTTGATATTTCCCGCTTATGGATAGGCTGGAGCGGTTGTTCATGTGTGCTTTCACGGCCGAAGCAATGAGATGGTGGGCTGAGAGGAATTTGCCTGACGATGACACCCTTATACACCATTCTGACGGAGAGGCTTGGAAGCACATGGTCAGGGAGTTTGATCATTTTGCAGCAGAGGTCCGAAATGTTTGGCTAGGGCTCTCATCTGACGGATTCAACCCTTTTGGCAACATGAGTCTTCAATACAGTATATGGCCAGTTATTTTGGTACCGTACAACCTTCCACCATGGATGTGCATGAAGAAGGAATACAATATGCTCACTCTGTTAATTCCGGGCCCGGGTTATCCAGGAAAGTGTCTCGATGTGTATTTGAGGCCTTTGATTGAGGAGCTTAAGTACCTGAGTGAGTGTGGCCACCCCACTTACGATAGGTTCAAAAATGAGATGTTCCAGATGCATGCCATGCTTGTTGGCACCATCAGTGATTTTCCTGCCCGCGGTATGTTGTCGGGCAACGTTACCAGGGGTTACAGGGCTTGTTCAGAGTGCATGACGGCTGATTGTTGCAGTCCTCATTGCAGTAAAATTGTTCAGATGCGTCACCGTTGTTGGCTTCCATATGAACACCCATTTAGGCAGGATCTAGACGCGTTTGATGGGACTGTGGAAACAGGTGTGGCACCCAGGCGATGAACAGGGGAAGAAATTTTGGAAGTGTTGAATGAATATGATTTTGGCCAGCTGAGCAATCATCCTGACATAGTGGCGTCAATTCCAGACACTACCTAGATGTCACAAGAGCATATTCTGGGAACTCCCCTACTGGCCCAGGTTGCCTATCAGACTCTACCTAGATGTCATGCACATAGAGAAGAATGTGTGTGAAAGTGTGGGGGGCACAGTTCTTAACTTGGAGGGGAAAACAAAAGACATCCCTAAGGCACGCATTGATCTGAAAGCTATGGGATTGCGGAAACATTTGTGGTTAAGAGATGGTAAGAGAAAAATGCCGCAAGCTCCTTACACCGTAAAGCCGAAGCATAAGCATGAAATTTTTCGGTGGCTGAGTAATGTCAGGTATATATTCTTATGGCTATGCAGGAATTTGACCTTAAATTTTTACCGGATTATGGTTATATGCGAGAAATATAATTGTTGCCTATGGCTATATATATATATATATATATATATATGCAGGTATCCTTATGGCTATGCAGAAAATATAAGCAGGTGTGTTAACTTCCGGGACAATAAGATGTACGGATTAAAGAGTCATGACTGCCATGTACTGCTTCAACGTCTTTTCCCTATTTTCATTCGAGGGTACCTGCCCAAAGAGGTGGTGGAGCCGTTGGTGGCCTTGTCAAGATTCTTTCAGAAGTTATGCACCAGGGAAGTTAAAAAATCAGATCTCAGGGAGATGCAAGATGACATCATTTTGATCATGCATGTGCAAGCTTGAGAGGATATTTCCCCCAAATTTTTTCGACATCATGCCTCACCCGATGATCCATCTTCCCGAACAATTGTTGCTTACCGGTCCCGTACACTACACTTGGATATATCCCATGGAAAGGTACAAATGATTCATACATTTGGTTTGCCTCTGTTTTTATATGAAAATTCTTATTTTTTAAGTAAGTTAACATGCACTTGTTAACTTGTAGACAATTGGGAGCCTACAAGGACTATGTGAAGAATAAATATGCACCTGAAGGGTGTATCGCTGAAGCATATGTTGCGCACGAGTGTGTAACGTACACCAAAGTGTATTTGGGAGCGCTTGAGGACCCCCAACAACAGATGTCGATAGATGAACCCCAGTTCAACCTTTCTATCATCTCCAATGACGTGGTAGTACAGGGAAGTTTGCCAAAGTCGTACAAGTTGGATGGAATTGAGGTAGCCATTGCCCACTGGTCGGTACTGATTAACTGTCAAGAAGTACAATATTGGAAAAACTATCATCTTCACTGCCCTGCTATTGCCGGAAATGTTGATTACCACAATAGGACGTTTGCAAACTACTTTGGTCAATGGGTAAGGGTATATGTGTATATGTCTATTTTTTATATATATCCTTATATAGCATGTGTGTACGTACATGGTTTTGTGGTTTCTAAGTTTTGTAATTCTTGTGTACGTATTTCTTATCGTTTTCAGATGAACCATGTAGCAAATGATGGTTGCCCAGAGTGGTCAAACGAATTGAGGGTCCTGGCGATGAAACCGATAGCTTCAAAAGTTTACTCGATGTGTCAGGTCAATGGCGTGAAATTTATATGTGAAAATCGAGACGACCGACTGAAAACACATAATTGTGGGGTGATGGTCCATAGTGGGCAGGATGGCGTTGACTATTACGGTGTCCTTCATTCAGTTGTTGAACTAATTTATGGGAACCGCATGAAAGTTCACTTGTTCAAGTGTAGATGGTTTGATACTAGCCCGGAGAACACAAGGACCGATCAGTACAGAACATTTTCGGTGAATACTGCTACAAGCTGGTATAAAGAAGACCCTTTCGTTCTTGCCACATCAGTAAAACAAGTGTTTTACCTTGACGATCTTCTGAACAAAGTCCCGTGGAAGGTGGTTAACCATGTTGCTCATAGAAACATATACAGTGCTGCCACACTTGGTGAGACCGCAGATGATGAGGAAGTTACTGCATACCAAGAGCCGAACGCGTTTGACATTCCGGAATCATCTACGATTCGCCTTAATAATGTGAGATCTGGGAGTGTGGTTCGAATTACTGGAGCAGAACTTCTCGATGTTAATCCATATGAAGTTTACGCTGATTCAGATGACGAGGAGCGGCATATATTGCCAGAGGTTACCTATGAAACCGAGTCAGACTCAAGTGATGAAGATGATTACGATTATCATCCTTAGTATGTTAATGATGTACGTATTTTAATTATAGTCGGAAATTATAGTCGGAAATTGTAGTCGAAAATTGTAGTCGGAAATCGTAGTCGGAAATCGTGTCGGAAATCGTAGTTGGAAATTGTAGTCGAAAATTGTAGTCGGAAATTGTACGTAGTCGTAAATCGTGTTGGAAATCGTAGTCGGAAATCGTAGTCGGAAATTGTAGTTGGTAATTGCAGTCGGAAATTGTAGTCGGAAATTATAGTCAGAAATTGTAGTCGGAAATCGTGTTGGAATTCGTAGTCGGAAATCGTAGTCGGATATTCTTCGGGAAATAATGACATTACCAACGAGTTGATAAGCAACTCGTTGGTAATGACATTGCCGACGAGTTCTCAACTCGTTGGTAATGACATTACCAACGAGTTGCAACTAACTCGCCGACAATGTTTACTGAATATGGGCGAACCCAGCTCGAGCTCTCCCTCATTTCTCACTATCTCAAACCCTAAAACTCTTCCTCTCCTCCTCCCAAACTGTTCCGGCCGCCTCCCTCTCCTCAAATCTCTCTTCCTCTCCTCCCCTCTCCCCTCCCCTCACCTCCTCTCCCTTCTCCTCTCTCCACACTAAAAAACCCCATTTCAAATTGAAATTTCCTCTCCTCCCCTCCTCCTCTACCTCCTCCCCTCACCTCCGTCGCCGGAAAATCACCTCGAGCTCCACCATGGCAGGTGCATGCCAGCTCACTCTCTCTCTCTCCCTCTCTCTCTCTCTCAATTTTTATTTATTTTTATGCATATATATATATACGTATGTACGTATGTACGTATGTGGCAATGTATATATATATATATGTATGTGGAAATTAAATTTAATTAGGGTGATTTGGATTAATTTATATGCAATGTATATATATACCGGTAATGTTTGAAAAATGTGGAAAATTAATTAGGGTGCGTGATTTGGATTAATATGTGATGTATATATATGTGAAAATTAAATTTAATTAAGATGCATGATGTATATATATGTGTGAAAAATGTGGAAAATTAATTAGGGTGCGTGATTTGGATTAATATGTGATGTATATATATATGTGAAAATTAAATTTAATTAAGATGCATGATGTATATATATGTGTGAAAAATTTTAAGTCGAAAATGATGTATGTATATATGTTAGTTTAGGTGATATAGTTGTTAATTTAACGTATAATAGGTGAAAAATCGGAATCGGCATTTAACGTGTTTGGATTAAGGTGATATAGTTGTTAATTTAACGTATAAATTAAGGTGAAAAATCGGAATCGGAACGGTTTGGAACCAGAACGGTTTTAAACTGGAACCACGTGGAACCGGAACCGTTTGGAACCGGAACTGTTTGTAACCGAAACCGTTTGAAACCGAACGGTTCCAGTTCCAAACGGTTCCAGGTTCAAACGGTTCCGGTTCCGGTTCCAAACGGTTCCGGTTCCGATTTGTTATAGAACCGAATCCATGACTATTACGGTTTGGAACCAGAACGGTTTTAAACTGGAACCGCGTGGAACCGGAACCGTTTGGAACCGGAACTGTTTGTAACCGGAACCATTTGAAACCGAACGGTTCCAGTTCCAAACAGTTCCAGCTTCACACGGTTCCGGTTCCGGTTCCAAACGGTTCCGGTTTCGATTTTTTATAGAACCGAATCCATGACTATTACAGTGTCCAGGAGGTTTTGCGGAAAATTGGCTTGGAGGCATCAAACGGAGAGGTTCCCGAAATAGTGGAGGGAGCAGTAGTCAAGCTTCCTCCTCAGCCGCAGTCAGCAACACGCGCAGTGGGCCAATGATGAATGCTCGCACACAAGCCTTGCTAGCTGCGCGAGCAGAGGAGGAAGCTGCACGATCCGGAGCCGTGCAACCGGAAGTCCAGCCTCGAGCCTCAGTCAGCAGACACTCAGTCAGCAGACGTCCCTCCGTCAGCAGACCCTCAGACGAGCGACAGTCAACAGGGGCATCAGAAACTCCCTCCATCCGAATGCCCCCTATTAGCCCGGTGTCTACTCCCGTTTCACTGGAATCATCTGAGGCAGATGGTGCTGACGCCTCATCGTCCAGGCCTCGTCTATCTCCGTCGTCCGGTCTCTTCCTGCCCGACGAGATTCCTGTGATCCTTGAATTCGATGATATGGGGATGCCTATTTATGTTGAAGGATGGCCGGAGTTCCTGAGCGTGGAGGAAGCGTACAACTTCATCCCGTTCGACCCCGTGTATCTTTGGAGTGTGAGGTGCACCAACCAACAAACGGACGATGCATGTAAATTTTATTTAACAAGATTGATTACTTAATTATTACTTAAGACTTACGATAGGTTCAATTAATGATATCAATTTGTTGACATTGTATTATTAGGCAATTTCGTTAATGGTACTGGAAAACGGAAAGGGGCTAGAGGCACCTGCACCGGGAAAAGACTTGAGCAGACCACCGAGGGAAGGAAAACGCCCATTAGGGCCAATGAGGATGGCGAGGTGATCGAGGCATTTGACACCACGCGAAAATATGTCAGCATGGCCAGGTCGATCGTGCGGGACAATGTCCCAATGCTTTGGCCAGATTGGGAATCTGTGCCTATCTACGTGAAGATGCAAGTGCATAATGCACCGAGTGTGAGTTAAATCGTATTTTCATTACGTAAATTTTACATTTATTAATTAAGTCCGAATAAATATATAATTTTACAGTTTATATATTCATATTGCAGGTGTGGTTTGACGTGGATGAATGCCTTATTCACATGTGGGTAGAGCGTCAACTACATATGAGGTGATGTGCTTCGAGTTATTTGAGTATATATCGAGTTAGATTTTTGTTTATCAAGTGTTTTAATATCTCTAACTTTTTTTTCCTGGTGTTAATATAGGTATAAAGAGTGGAAGAACGAGCTTTCTTCACATTACACTGTATACAAGGAGCTAGGCCGATGTTCTACCCCTAGCGAATTCCGGTTTAGGGAGTACGAGTGGCTGTGGCTGATAGCCCACTTCAAGCACCCCAAAGCGAAGGTATGCATCCTGAATATATCTTACAAGCATAATGTATCGTATCACATTCAAATAGTTAGTTACTAATTTTTTTACATATGTTTATCAAACAAGGCGATTTCGAAGACGAACCGGGCGAATAGATTGAAAAACACCAGGGCCCATCATGTAGGTTCACTCAACTATTTGGGTTGGTTGAGTAAGGCGCAGCAACAACAAGAAGTGAACCTGTTGGTGTATATTCATCAGAAGTTCTATCCGCAGTGCCCTGAAGAAGCGGTAAGTCTTTCGCCTCTCCATGTGTTAATAAAACTATTTTTCGATATTAATTTATTTTGTTAAATAATACGTTATTCATTTTCGCTTTTCAATTAGGCGAGAGTGGAGGAGGCGACCACAGAAGTGACAATGAATATAGCTCGGAATAACCATCCTGACTGCTCCGAGGAAGAAGTCACCCAGTATGCCTCTCAGATCGATCCGCTTGATCACCTTATAGCGGTTCAGATCATGGAAAAAGCATGCGGGATTGGAAA
Source organism: Geum urbanum (assembly GCA_946800695.1). NCBI lineage: Eukaryota > Viridiplantae > Streptophyta > Magnoliopsida > Rosales > Rosaceae > Geum > Geum urbanum. The sequence continues at coordinate 39,322,252 of OX327007.1, read as the reverse complement.
GAATACCTACTACTGTAGGGGAATGGGCTCGACGGGTGAAGGAGTATTGAAGAACACTTCAGAATACTCTACCGGGTCAAGAAGTTCAACTTCTAGTCGTAATCTCGCAGCGGAGCTTCATAGGACGCAGAGGGAGTTGGAGGAGCAAAGGAGGCAGATGGAGGAGATGAGGCAGATGGCTGAGCAGCAGGCAGTCAGAGATGCCGAGTACCGGGGGATGATCGAGCAACATCGACTCATGGTCCAGCAGCAGACACATATGTTCACCTGGATGCAGACGATGTACGCGGCTCAGACTACCGGACAACCGCTCCCCACACCTCCCTCGGTCCCTGTGTTCCCCAGTTATCCACCACCACCACCGCACCAGTCACCGCCATAGCAAGACCAGGGTAGCCACCAGAGTTCAAATGAGTACATGGATTTCTTCGACCCTGACCCGCAAGTTCCTCGACCCTGACGTGTAGTTGTAGTTAATTTTCGTATCGTTGCTATTTGTACTGTACGTTGGACATTTATGTGTGTACTGTTGAACTTATATGATTATACGGTTTATGTCTTTCAATGCAGGTTCTGGAATTGGGCCCAATCCAGAACCGGCTTTTTTTTTTCAAAATTTTTCCAACCATTGCCGGCGACATGGACCTAAGTCGCCGGCAATGACTTCAAATTCCGGCCACGGCGGCGCTAACATTGCCGGCGACTTGAGTCGCCGGTAATGTCCTACTCATTACCGGCGACGTGAAAATGAGTCGCCGGCAATGCTATCTCCGGCGGACAATTTCCGGCGACGGCATTGCCGGCGACTTGTCGCCAGTAATGACATTTCCGGCGAGAAAAAAAACAAGGCCGGCGACTTAAAGTCGCCGGCAATGGGTCTTAATCCGGTAGTGTCAAAAAGTACTCTAGCCATATCAATCCCACACTTCACTCTCAGTAATTCCTCGAATGACTTCCCACTTTCCTCATGCAATCCTCCTCCAACAACACATGTAGGGTCGAAAAATAAGCACCTACTTTGACAGTTTTGCAGAAAAAAAACAAGCATTTTTAGAAAAAATACTGGGAGTTACTCCCTTAATATTTTCAAAATAAACTTTCTAGATCATAACTAGACATATAGGAATATCTCCTTACAAAATTTTAGAAAATTCGGAGTTCATTTGTCTAGTGAAACAGCCATACAAAGTAGTGTCAGAAAACAGAATTCTGCAGAAAACTGCTGTGAGGAACAATCTTTGGAAAATCATAACAAATTCATTAGAACTCTGATTGTTATGAAACTGGTTTCTAAATGATCATTAAAGAGTATACTTTCATGCTGAAAAATGATAGATCAAATTGAAAAGTAAAGGTGACTCGAAATTCACAGCAAGCCCACTGATCTATGTAGCCATGCCTTTGAGGTATTTTATCGAACACTTCATGCGCAGCAAACAAAACATCACGAAATCTACTTCTAATTGTTCTAGCAGTAGCTTCATAATTTTCAGAGTCTTCACTAATTAATCAAAATTCAGAAGTCAACATAGACAAAACAGAATCGAACAAATGTAGGAGATAACTAACTTACCTATATTCTACGCTCGGTGTTCCAGGCTGTCTCCCGGTGACACACCACCATTGGAGAACGTCGGAGAAGAACTTGGAATTGATCGATCCAGATAGCTTGATCCTTTTAGATGACAAGGTTTTTGATATGTACGGTTATAATGGACAGGCGGTTGATGAGATGGTGCATAGAAAACATCGTGTCATTGATGATGAGTTTAAGTGTGGGAGGGAGAAGCTTGACGTAATGGCGACGGTGGAAAACCAAACTCCATTGTCGTGAGTTTCTTCGGTATCAAAGGAGGAAGAGGAAGAGTAGCTTAACCCATACGGTATACAAGATTACTATATATGGTTGTTGAAGTTACTTTTTAAGGTGTTTATTGATTCATAAGACTACAAACTTGTTTTTTATGTTTTAAATTTCTTATTTATGTTCACTCTCAACCTTAAACTTATAACTTTGGCAAGTTAACAAAACATAGACTTACATTTACTTATTTAGGTTTACATATCACCTTAACTTAAAACATATGTTTACCGTTTAATGGTTAACCTGCAATATCAAAGTACTTTTATAACATGTGTTTAATTACAGATTATGTTAACACATTGAAGTATTGTTCATGAATAAATAAATAGTATAGATAATTTTTTTTCTCTTTTCATCTGTCAGTCACTGACGGTGAATCTCCAACTACCAAACGGTTAAATGTACGGATCCAACGTCAAAAACCCAAAAGAGAACTCAACCAAATGAAGCAAAGGGATTGATCCATAATTTTCCATCAAGTATAAGCAAAAAGCTCCAAGAAAGCTGAGCGAGAAACATTAACAATGGCAGTTGTCTCGTCTAATCTCACATCCGTTTCTCTCAAATCCGCTCGCATTCTTTCTTCCACGAACAACCATTCCTCCCCCCTTTGCTTCGTTTCCCTAACCAACAATCACAGTCACCGCTCAGGCCTCCCATGCTCCTTCAGGATTAATGTCAGGAGACCCATCTCTGTTAAGGCCACGTCTTCTTCGTCGTCCTTCGGTTCTCGGCTCGAAGAGAGCGTTAAGAAGACTGTGGATGAAAACCCAGTTGTGGTCTATTCCAAAACTTGGTGCTCGTGAGTACAATCTTATCAAATCCTTTTTTGTTCATGTTAAAGTTTGTGAATTTGACAGATATGGTGTTGGTTTTGATTTGAAGTTTGGAGCTTTTTGAGGAATCTGAAATGGGGTTTTTGGGTGATTTTGTTTTCAGGTACTCCTCTGAGGTGAAAACCCTGTTCAAAAGGCTTGGTGTGGAGCCGACTGTGATTGAATTGGATGAACTAGGTGCGAGTTCTTAGCTCTCAATTGTTTTATGCAAACAATGTTTTGTTTGTCAAGTCTTTCGTTTGCTATTTAACTGTAATTTTTTGATTGAGTTAGTTGGTGCCTTTGTGGCTACAATAACAATGCATTTTGAATGTCTGGTTGTATTTGTTTGGTGTATGATGCAATTTTTAGACTGTTAAACTGATGATGATTAGAAGTCTAGTTTCATTCCAGCTCTGTTTCATCAGTTTCATTCAGTTGTGCCATTATAATCAATTAAGTTAGTCTAATATTTATTTCTATCTATTTCTTTCTATTATCAGGTCCCCAAGGGCCACAAGTTCAGAAGTTATTGGAGAGGCTTACAGGACAACATACTGTCCCAAACATTTTTATTGGTAAGCAATAATCTTTGTTATGAACTAAAGATGAATTTTTCTTTTCATAAATACAGAAATATGCTTTTGTTTGCTCAAGCAACATGGATCTTTCTCTGGATCATTTATTATATGATTGATTCTAGGGAAAGATCCATGTTTAGGCCATATATATAAATCTTCGTTCTCTTATTTTCTTCTATACTGTAGTTAAACATGATAATTATTGCAATTGTCTATGAACTTATTCCCTTTAGGTGTGGCACTCAGTCGACTGATGAACCTAACCATATCAGCAATATGAACATAAATAAGCAGTTGACTCGTTGGTGAATCATTTAATCAGCAATTTGTTCATATCTAATCTATAACCTTATTCTTGTATATCATATTAAACTGTTCCTGCTAATTTTCTTGTTAGTTTGACAAATCAGTTAAAATGGTGTCTTACTGACTTGCTGAGTTATGTCTTCTCTTAGACTTCTTTTTGTCCTTGTTTATTTTTGTTTTGTATTTGTAAATCTTTTGTCGAAACACCGAATCTAATCCTGCAAGGCTACATACAAAAGTAAATGGAGAATCATTCGTGAACTCTACTCGTGCTCATTGTTTCTCTCTCTCCTTGTGTGGTAGAAGAAAAAGACAGAATATAAATGAAGGACATGTAACATTTTTAATGTAAAGAATAGGCCATATAAATATGGTATTGTTTTTATTGAAAGAAGCTGAATTTGTTATCTTTTGACTTTATTCTATTCCCAGTCTCTAGATTGGCTGCTCACTTGCTCAGATAGACATGCTTCTGTGTTGCTGATTTAAATTCTTCATGAACCAGCAACATTCGACTTCCTGTGATGTTTATGGATAATAGATACTCAAACTCTACCTTTTTGATGGGCAGGGGGGAAGCACATTGGAGGTTGTACAGGTTTGATGCTATTACATTTACAAATTGTAGTCTTTAATACTTTGGTTTACTAGTAATTTTAGTTGAAAGGGAGTGGAAGGCTTGAATTCAACTCCATGTAGCCTAATAATTTCACACATGAATCCCAAATCTCTATCCAATATGTATGTTTGGTATCTGAGATGGAGTCTATTACATGTTATGAAATCTATGCATACTATAAACCGTATGCTTACCTAGCAGAAAGGATTAGAAGAGATTGAAGTGGAACAAAGTGTCAATTTTTTAATGCGTCATGTTGCTCTTGACTTCTGCAGATACTGTGAAGCTACACCGAAAAGGTGAACTTGAACCTCTGCTGGCTGAAGCTAAGGCCAAAAATGCTCAATCTTAGGCCCTATTGAGCATGTTTCATGGAAAGAATACGATTCCTGGGAGCTGTAATTTGAAAGAACAATTGCTAGATATCTAACGTTCACATGTTTCAGCGATTAGAGAAAACATCATGTGGACTGTTAGTAATTTATTTTCACGAAACCTGATGATTAAGGAATTAATGAAGGGTTTGTGAAGCTTATACAGAGTTTCAAAATTAAACTGATGTAATTGAAACAGTTCAATAAAATCATTCCTTGTTTATTGGTTATGTTTCAACCTTTATTCTGATACATGCGCTGTTATTGGGAAGTACATCAAGTGTTTGCTGGCTTGGCAAGAATTTCCCGTAGCCATTTGAAATAAACCAAAAGCTGGGTTTGGTCGGGTTGATTTTCTTCAATCACAGGAACTTCCTTGAAGTTTCTCGCCCATTCATGCAAGCGAGGGAAGCTACTGAGTTCCAGAACTTGTACACCAGCTGCTTCTTCCATACCCCCAAGCCACAGTGCTAACCATCCAAAGGACATGTCTGTCATCCCAATATTATCACCATCAAAAAACTTCTTCCCTTGAAGGCCATGCTCTTCTAAGATCTTCAGACACTCTTGGGCTTCCAGTACTGCTTTCCTTTGCTCTTCTCCAACCTTTCTATAGAAGTCGAAAAAGCTTAACCTCTGAATCACACAAAATAAGCAGTCAGATATAAAGCTCTAGATGAAACACCAAGTCAATCCTGTATAAATAGTACCTTGTCATCTCCAAACTTCGTCCAAAATCGAGCCATGGCCCTCGCACGAGGGTCTGTCGGAAGCAGAGGATTCTGCGGCCACGTCTCTTCAATGTACTCGAGGATGACAGTGGACTCTGCAATCGATTTTTCACCATGAAAAAACACCGGAACCCTCTTATACACTGGGTTATGCTGAAGAAGAAAATCACTCTTGTTGAATATATCTTCCTCTTGATACTCATATTTGACTCCCTTGAGCTTCAGAGCCCAAATTACCCTGTAAACGTATGCACTTGACCAGAATCCTACCACCTTCACCTCCTCCATAGCTGCTCCGTTTCTGTTTCGTCTTCTCAGCCTACTAGTGATATATATAGCTGAAGCCTCAGTGATCACTCTAATAGTCCAATTCCGTGATCTGCTTGGTCTCCAAGCTAGCCATCAGTATTAACAGCAGGCTTTGAAAACACAATTACACAGTTGATCACTTTTATGCGTCGTCTTATTTGACCAAGTAACAGTCATCATAGAACAGAAATTTGAAACTTGAAAACTCGGATAATATATGTGTTTGACCTCCAAAATATCTCTGGCGAGGAGCGCGTAGAGATCTTCTGGCAAACTGTCTTTTTTACTGATTTCCGGATAGTTTGACCACATATATCGATTTAACCTGTATATGCTTCGTGTGCTGGCGTACCACCGTCTCTCAACGGAATATGAAATGTGTAAAGCTGCCTGACTTCTTGATTAAGCAATTAAAACAAGGAGAGCACCAATCTTGCCTGAATGAGTCATTCTCGCCTAATGACCTAGGATTTTGAGTTTTTTTCGTCTCTAGCAGAGCCACAGAAATCAATACCTCACACTACCCTTTACGAGTGCAAAGCAGAGCAACTTCTTTGATGATGTGTCGAGAACATTACTTCCTTGGATATCTGAACTTTCACTTGATATGTGACAAACCCTTCAATCTTCCAGTTGCGTTGCTTCCTTTGATCACGATACTCTCACTCGATTGGTGACAAGCACTTTGATCGTTGCAGAGATAGAATTTTTTACGAGATGTCTAGGTGTTTGCGCATAGCAAATATTTTGTATTTGATTGGGGGCCCTTTCTCAAATGCTCTTACTTTCCTTATATAATGCTCAGTAGTCGTCTTTCAATCCTCTTGAACGTCTTCTGTTCTTTGCATCTCAATATAACTCTAATGTTTTTCAGCACACAGGTCTTATCTTTATTTAGTTTCAATGTTATCACAATTCCTTTCATGAAGGAAACCTAACCGAAGCAGGAAATGTACGATAAACATTAAGCCGCATGGACTAGCTATCTTAATGTTACAGTCCTAAATCGATATGAAAATGAACTTTGCTATTCTACTTGGCCGCTCGCCAAGCTTTATTTTTAACCGGGCCACTCGCCAGGACTTCAGCTCACTTGTGCCGCTCGCCAAGACTTCAGCCTTTCAAGCCTAATATGAAATATTTATTTCAGGCCCAAAAATTGCCCCTAAAGCCTTGAGCTTAAATTACCTATGCAAGCGAAAAGTCTTGAATATTACTCGAATGACGCGCTGTTATTCCAAACGGTAACATCAAACTCAAATGCCACGTTACACAACTCCTCTAAAAAGTTGCGTCACTCGAACGATGTAATATAAAAGCACGAGTCCACATCAACAAAATCTCACTTCCCAACAAAACTCATTCGTTTGCCTTGCTTTCAATCTTTTAGCCTCCTTAACCAAAAGCTAAACTTTCATTCTCGCCGCCGCTCATCTTCTCTGACCAGAAATCATGCCTTCACATAAAGACATCATCATCTCATACTCAGAAATGAATGTTGAGAACTTCTCCAGAAACCTCAAAGCCGTCACTAGACGACCAAATCCATAGGACATTATCTCTCTGAATGTTGACCCAGGTGAAGGCACTGGCCTACTTGGTCCCTTTTTGGAATCTCCAATCAATCCAGAACTTTTTCCTCTTCTCCACCATCCCCTCTGCAATTCAGCCTTAATCTTCCAAGAACATCCAAAGGCAGAACCCAAAGAGTGGACAAACAAAGACACTTTATTTAATTGGAAAGTGACCGTACCCAAATGCAGAAGACCTTGCTTGGTACCGGCTTCGTCGCGGAAAAGATATTGATCGATGGGAAGCGGCTGGCATAACAATCACACATATGGGACACCAGTTCAAGCCTCTACAAATCGACATTCCTCCTACTCTGCTTGGGTTAATCATTTTTGCACAAGAGGAGAAAGACACTGATCAAGGAGGCATAGCCTTCTTAAAATATTGGCTATCTAAGTACATCTTCTGTCCTACTTCCGCCAATGTCAACAAATGCTAGATCAACCTCGCCGAACGCCTCTTCAATCGTGAACAACTGGGCTTAGCTAAATTCGTCCTCGCCTACATCTATTACAGCTTGAGAAGAGTCGTTCTTTCAAAACTCGACCTTAATCAACCAGGACCACTTTGGATGGTAGAGTTCTAGTTTCAGATGTACTTCCCGTTCTTCCACTCTTCTACAGTCCCTTCCTTTGAAGAGGACAAACTTTTGGGCCAAATTTTGGCGACTGCACCTTTTAGGGCCAAAGCATGGTCATATCTAGTCTGCTTCAACTACCTCTACTTGTATAAGGACTTTCCAATCGTAGCAGTTGAAGTAATTTTGAATCGCCATCATCCCAGCAGCCTTGCGAGTGGATTTATGCCCTCGCTAAAGCAAGATGGCTATGCAAGGAAGCTCTTTCTTCAAAGTCACACATGCAAGGACCTGCCAGTCTCTGATTCTTTAAGCCCTGGATATGAGCTCTATGCTTCAAATCATTTTTCAAGAAAAATTGGGCTTCTCCAAGATGCCCTCATGCCCCTCGTTTATTCTTTGAACAAATACAACCTTTGGCGAAGGTCAGCTCATCCTTCCACACTTGATCTACAGGATGTCCATTTTGGCTTTCCGACCGTGATAATCTCTGATTTGTCGAAGCCACTTGTAATTTCTAAATCGGTCACCGAGACATACCTGGTATGGCGTTCCCAGCTTTGGGAAAGCTACAAAGGAAAGGACTGCTTTCTCTTTTTGCCAATATCTTATGTAATTTCAGCAAAAGATTCACAAATGAAGAAGATTTGGCAACAATTGGGAAGTTGGACAAAAATACTAGTAAAACTCCCTGGCAATAGGTATACTTCTTCCATTTGACACTGCCACATGCGTTAGCAATTTCTTAATAGTGTTTGACCAAATTCCTCTTTTTTCTAATCAACAGCATGCCATGGACACAGACGTAGTTGTTAGCTCGCAAGTCCTTAAGAATAAAAGGTCCAACACTTATGGGCAATCAGTAAGTATCAAACATTCTTCACTCATGTTCACTGTTCCTTACTTTCTCACTAACTTTAACTTTTTTTACCAGTCAAAGAAGCGCTCAAGGACCAACTCCACATCTGGAGAAACAACTAGGCCCCGAGGCTCCAAGGCCACTCGCGAAGATGTCTCTCGGTTTCCTTCAACTTTAGAAGCCTTCCCAAGTGGTACCTGGATGGCAACAGAGATCGCAAGCAAAGACAGACAAGTTACGCTTCAAGCCAGCGTTTTCTATGCCTCCTTCGATCAACGAAGTGAGAAAGCATCCGGGGCAAGCACGTGCTCACCATTGGTTTTCACCATTGTGATCTACGCATTTTAGGCGTATTAATTAATATATTTTCTCTACATTTTTACTTTGTTAATTGCATAGTTTTATTAGTTTTGATTCATTTTGTTGTTTTTAGGTTTTTGTCAAAAGAGACGGAGTAAAGAGGTCTACAAGCATTTGAGGCGTGGTAAAATGGAGCAAAAAGAGGAGTAAAGAAATGTTGCCAAAATTCCATGGATCTTGAAGAAGAACAAATGAAAATGATGCAAATAAAAAAGAAGACATTTCTCCTGCGCGATCCAGGAAAACACAACCTTGCCGAATTAATAAAGAACCATTGGGCCAAATTTTTGGAAAATATTCCAAGATGATATAGATATGATTTGAGGCCCAAAATATGTGAAATTAAATGGTATTTTCGGACAAGAAGAATTGGAGAGCAAGAAATCCAAGATTTGATGAGATTGGGATTTCTAATACTTAAAAAGGAAGGAAATCTGAAGTTACAGGACAGTAGACTTCGACAAGCTGTAGAAATCGCATATCAACTCCGATTGAGATGATTAATGAATATATTTTATATCCCTCTGAAAGATCTTTCCAATGCCGCAAGAATCACTAAATTCGAATATGTATAACTCTGGAAAATTGCGTTTGAAGACAGACTGTCAGATTTACCCGGGTACACAAGGAAAGTCTTGTTTTGGTAGGAAAAGACCTAATCTTCTTCTATAAATTGGGGAGCTCGGCCTCAAAGTATATCATCACCTATCTTACGCTCTCACGCTGCCAAAATACTCAAATACTTTCCACCACAAAGATCTCCAAAGTCAAGGCCAACTACACCATCACCACCTCCTAAAACCGATGCCATCTCCATCAAAGGGTCCTCTTGCTCTCGAAGTTTGCAGTGCTATTCACAGAACTAAAAGTGTAAACATGAACTCTTTACTCCGTAGTCTCCTTTGTCTTTGTAATTATTTGTGTAAAAACCCAGTGAATGAATGCTTATTTTGGTTTTATACACTTTATGAATTCCATATGTATTCCATGTGTTTATGAGTCTTAGTTCCTCTTATGTGTTATGTGTTGGGCATAAAGCTTCGGTATGGGTAGAGGTTAGGATCACTAGGATGTTTGTATGCTGTTCATCGCATGTTAGTCCCTACCTTTAGTCATATTGATGATTTAGTTAAGGTGTTTATATGCTGTTCATTGCACTTTAATTAAAAGATAAAGAAAACCATAACATGTAATTGGAATTAGGGTTTGTAGATTTCGAAGATGATGGGAGAATTAGAGCCGTATAATATGCATGTGGGTAGGATGGGATGATCACATATAAATAATTAATTAGGTTTTTATTTATTTTTGTCGAAAATATGGTAAGGGTTTTTGGGATTTTCTTATGTGTTTGCTTGTCTATGAGTTGATGCTTGTTAAACTCCTAGGAATACTTGCTATGTGATTGATGTTTTTAGTAAATAAATTAGCCAATTAAAAAACCAACTTATAAACCCCCCATACATTTACTTTTGTGTTTACAAACGTTGTCATGCATTAGTACCTTCAATCCCCGGTTAAGAACGATCCCTACTTATCAATGCTACATCTACAAAGAATGGTTTTAAATTGCATACGTGTGAGATATGTGTTGAGTGTCTACTTTGTGTTAATATTTGATGCATGCTTAATTTTACGCGTTATCAATTTTTGACGCCGTTGCCAGGGATTGAAAAATGTATTGTGTGATTTCGTTTGTGTAAATATGTTCATATCGTGTAAATATTATACTTGTGCAAAAAAAATTTATTTTTTGCTTTTTTCGGAACTGTGCATTGATCTGTTTTGTACAATTTATTTGACATAGCTGCATGCATTGAAAAAATCTGAAAATTTTCAGAAGTGTTGTGTATTGTGTGGTGTTTATGCCTGTAAATTTTTATTGTATTCAGACAAGCCAACAATTCTGGAAAAATTTTACAATCTGCTATGTTCAATTTTGTGCGAATCTGGAAATTTACATGTGTTCTTGAGTTCCAAGCATGTTGTAATTTTGTTTTTATTTTTTTTGCAGGTCAAAGAGTCAATTGTATAAGGTCAAATAGTCACTTTTGTTTTTTTGTAAATATATTCATTATTGTTATTGTATAATGTGATTATAATTGTTTTTGTTTTAGTATTAATTTCAATTCGGGACTGTGATATGTGCTATTTTGTGAGATTTATCTGACTTAGTTGCAGGTACGGTCTTGGAAAATTATGAAAATTTACAGAGTTATGTATATATGTGTCTAGTATCCTCTCGTAAAATTTCGTGACATTCCAACGTGTGATTAATTCTGCATAAATTCGGCAAGTAGCTATGTTCAGTTTCTCCGATTTTGTAAAATGTTAAATGATAAGTCTTAGCTATGTTTTTATCACTTGTTATTTAGTTTTTAAGTTGGATTTTGATTGAAAGAGTTTTTGTAATATCGCATTGAACTTTTTCTCTTAGTAAGAAATTTTCGGTTATGGTGACTAGAAGGGTTATGACTCGTGACGGGATTTGGATCTAAGAAAGAGAAAATTCTCAAAATTAGTCCTACCTCTCGCGTTACATCTATCCCAACTGGCCATTTCCAAACTGGCCATTTCCAAACTTGCCCAAAATATGTGCAATTAAATGATATTTTCGGACAAGAAGAATTGGAGAGCAAGAAATCCAAGATTTGATGAGATTTGGATTCCTAATACTTAAAAAGGAAGGAAATCTGAAGTTACAGGACAGTAGACTTCGACAAGCTGTAGAAATCACATATCAACTCCAATTGAGGTGATTAATGAATATATTTTATAGCCCTCAGAAAGATCTTTCCAATGCCATAAGAATCACTAAATTCGGATATGTATAACTCTAGAAAATTGCGTTTGAAGACAGACTGTTAAATTTGCCCGGGTACACAAGGAAAGTCTTGTTTTGGTAGGAAAAGACCTAATCTTCTTCTATAAATTGGAGAGCTCGGGCTCAAAGTAGATCATCACCTATCTTATGCTCTCACGCTGCCAAAATACTCAAATACTTTCCACCACAAAGATCTCCAAAGTCAAGGCCAACTACACCATTCACCTCCTAAAACCGATGCCATCTCCATCAAAGGGTCCTCTTGCTCTTGAAGTTTGCAGTGCTGTTCACGGAACTAAAAGTGTAAACATGAACTCTTTACTCCGTAGTCTCCTTTGTCTTTGTAATTATTTGTGTAAAAACCCAGTGAATGAATGCTTATTTTGGTTTTATACACTTTATGAATTCCATATGTATTCCATGTGTTTATGAGTCTTAGTTCCTCTTATGTGTTATGTGTTGGGCATAAAGCTTCGGTATGGGTAGAGGTTAGGATCACTAGGATGTTTGTATGCTGTTCATCGCATGTTAGTCCCTACCTTTAGTCATATTGATGATTTAGTTAAGGTGTTTATATGCTGTTCATTGCACTTTAATTAAAAAATAAAGAAAACCATAACATGTAATTGGAATTAGGGTTTGTAGATTTCGAAGATGATGGGAGAATTAGAGCCGTATAATATGCATGTGGGTAGGATGGGATGATCACATGTAAATAATTAATTAGGTTTTTATTTATTTTTGTCGAAAATATGGTAAGGGTTTTTGGGATTTTCTTATGTGTTTGCTTATCTATGAGTTGATGCATGTTAAAGTCCTAGGAATACTTGCTATGTGATTGACGTTTTTAGTAAATAAATTAGCCAATTAAAAAACCAACTTATAAACCCCCCATACATTTACTTTTGTGTTTACAAACGTTGTCATGCATTAGTACCCTCAATCCCCGGTTAAGAACGATCCCTACTTATCAATGCTACATCTACAAAGAAGGGTTTTAAATTGCATACGTGTGAGATATGTGTTGAGTGTCTACTTTGTGTTAATATTTGATGCATGTTTTACACGTTATCAATTTTTGGCGTCGTCCAAGGTTCTTCGGAGTGGCAGAAGCTCTACAAGGACGAGGCTCTCGCTAGCTCTTATTCTGATCAACATTTTGATCTTGATCTTATTCTGAAGGCAAACATCAGGCTCCTAAAGGTTTCTCCTGATGACTCCTTAATTGGATACTTAAGCCCAGAGAAATTTTCAAACCTGAGTGATCTTGCATCGTTTGATAAAATCTAGGAAAACATCAGCAAGAGCACTAAGCCTCAGGTGTACCTAGTGAGCTGGAATGATCAATTCTTCATTCTTAAAGCTGAGGCTGAAGCCTATTACATTGTCGACTCACTGGGAGAAAATCTTTTTGAAGGATGCCGCAAAGCCTACATACTGAAGTTCGATGATTCCAGCATAATGCTTGGAAACGAGGACAATGAAACAGGGCTGGAAGTTATAAACAACGGTAAAGAATGCTGTAAAGACTTCATAACAAGGTTCCTAGCTGGAATAATTCAAGGAGAAATTGAGGAAGAAGAAAAGAAAAAGGCAGTTGATCAACTTGTTCTCTTCCGGCGCCTACAGATTGAATTTCAATCTTGTTTCCTTCCTTCCTCCTCTGGCGAGAAAAATAGCTTCCAAAATGACCAAGTCATTTCGGAACAAGACGTTCGGATTTAGCGCTCGCCAGAGCTCCAAGTCATAGTTAAGGAACCACAATAGTTGGTTGAGGTCATTCCAGAGCCAGAGGACCAAGCTCCTCCCTCGCCAGAGTCTCAACTCCAAGTGACTGAAGAACCACAACAATTGGTTTTATTCAAAAACTTGTCCCTTGTCCAGGTAAGACTTCAATTCATTTACTTTGTCTTGTATATAAAAATTCTTTTGATTGAACCTTGACATCTTGTGTTTCCTTCTAGTCTATACCTTCTTCTCTGAATAGCGACCAAATACTTTCTGATTTTCATGCAAATTCAGAGAAAGAGGCAAGCTCGCAAGGCCAACTTCAAAATCCAAAAAACCCTCATTCTCCTGAGCTCTTCATAATGGCCGTTATGGACCAGCCTTCGAGCTCGCTAAATATTATTGATGAAGAACCCAATACTTTTCATAGAGAAACTGCTGCTTTGTCTTCATCAATGGGGAATTCCACTCAAGCACCCAGCCCTCAAGATGAGATTTTAATCTTGCAAGAGCTTTCGACTAGGTTGAGTGCATTGAGCTCCCCTCCGGCTATCAACATTTCCCTTCAGAAGGTCCTTTTTGGCAAACTAGACTCTCCTCAAGACATCAAACAAATTCAAGAATAGGTCAGGAATCTGAAGGCTACTACCCCTGCTGAATTTCTCCAGATCATATCTGTCCTTGAGGAAAAACTACACCAATTCCAAGGTAAATACGAAGCCCAACACCGTCTGAAACTTGAGGCTGATCGCAAGAAGGAGGCGGTGGAAACATTGGCTCGCCAGACACAAAAAGAAAACAAGCGAATCTAGGCTCTCCTGAAAGACACACTATCACAAAAAGAGACTCTGGCAGCCAAAGAAGCTGAATTAGCTACCATCCAAGTTGAAGTGGACCGTCTGCGTACAAATGCTCAATCAAATCAGGCCTCCGTTCGTCAGCTTATGGTCAAAGGAGAGAACCAAGCTCAACTCTTGCAGGATGCAAAAGAAGAAGCCACGAGTGCTCTAGACCTGTATACACAATCTTGGCGAGACTTCAAGCTTGCAAAAATTTCCTTGAGGGAAAGAGCCCTCCTATTATAATTACTGGGCCATAGAGATTAGGCCATTTTTTTCGTATTACGATGACGTTCCAAAAACTATCTTAAGTGTTTTTTTTCATAGCTCATATTTTGGTATTTTATGCTTCCATTGGGCCCTGAATATCCTTCTAAGCCTCAGACTTAGGCCTTCCAAGAATTATGCGAACAATGTTAGGCCCGCTTATAGAACCTAACCGCTTACCTGCCCTAATCATCTGAATTAAATGGACTTTAATTCCAAGCTTGGAATCCGTATCGCATCATTCCAACCGTCAAATCTTCAAAATACGTTTTACCTGCCCAAAAATCTTTCACTCATCACGCCTTCTTCTAGGGGTTGATAAACCTTATCATGGCATAATCTCCAGTAGACGCGTGTCTTCTTTTAACGGGTGCATTTAATCTCGCAAAGCCTTACCGCTATGGTTCGGTATAGTTTCTTTCTATAAAAGGTCTCCTATTCACAGCTTCTAGTCATACCTTCCAAACTTCTTCACGAGATGAACTCCCTTTCTTCATGTTTGCTTTGGCTTTCTTATCTGGAAAATCCTCCAGATAGAACCTCACATATTATAGACTCTAGATAGTGATATCCATGTCCATACCTGGACTAGATAGTGATATCTATGTCCAAGTGTTGCCTTGGCTGACTCACCTGAAGTATCTAAAGGGTGACAAAGCCACAATCCCGAGGGAGAAATCACCTCGTCTTCCTCGTCAGCACCCGCTTAGTTTTCAAATGCATTGAGGCTATAGGTCCTGTGGATGCGGCTGCACTGGAGAGGAAGAGCATGGAGTTCAACCTGGGGAAAGGCAATAAACGCCAAGCCTGCTTCAAATGGTCTTTTGATCTGTTGAACTAGTTTCCTTGGTGTTTCAAATCCTCATTCTTTTGTCTCTTGAGGTCCCTCTTTTCCATGTATGCATATTTGATATGTGAACCCAAGGACTGGCTATCAACTGTTTGAGGATTTGGAAAAATAAACTGTATTTATCTTTCTGTTCTATTGCTGATTGTAGTCTGTTTTCATATGGTATCAGAGCTTAAGGCTACAAAGCCTTTGTAATTTTCTGATTAATGTAATATGTTTCTATTTAAAGAAAAATGTTCCCTTATGCAAAAAATAACTTTTATATTGGTAAACTCAGATGTAGTTTGTACATAACTTGGCCACAGTGGTTGGCGAGCGTGAACTCTTTAATCAGAAAAAATAAATATTTAAAATTTAGCCACAAGTATAGGCTGAAAATACTAAAAATTTGAAGTCTAGCCTCAAGCATAGGCTATCTATATGTAAATAATCTCTATGTGTTGTCCCTTCAGTTCAATCATGCGAGTATCACCAATGAGGATGAATGAACTGGATTAAGCTACTGTTGGCGACTCTTTATACTCCCAGACTGGTAGTATATACTTCTTAAGAAAACGACCATTGATAGGATTAGCATGAATTGTTCCATCTCGATCTCGTAAACGAACAGCTCCTTTACCTAAGAGTCGATCGATAATGTACGGTCTTTCCCACTTTTCTGACCATTTGCCTCGGCCTTCAGTCTTCTCTCTAATGGGCAATATCACTTGCCAAACCAATTCTCCTTCTGCAAAACTCATGCTCCTAATACATTGGTCATAGGCACAAGCCACCTTTCGTTTCTCAGCACAAAGATTATTGTAAGCCTATTTTCTTTTTTCATCTAAGTCTTTATGCTCCTACTACATAGTCTGCACATAATCTTCACCGATCAGATTGTTTTGCTCCATTACCCGTAAGGATCGTACGTTAATCTCTAAAGGCAGACTGCATCGTGGCCAAATATTAATGCATAAGGAGTGGTGCTTGTGGGTGTTCGTTTACTTATTCGATAAGCCCATAAGGTGTTGAATAACTCTTCATGCCACAATCTGGAATTGCTCGCAAGCATTCATTTGAAGATGTGTGTGATGATCTTGTTGCTTGCTTCAGCTTGACCATTGGATTGGGCATAATATGGAGAATAATGTAGAAAATATATTCCAAAATCCTTAATAAGTTCATCTATATCTCCAGACATGAACGCTACCCCTTGGTCTGAAACAAAACTCAGGAATACCAAACCAGTAAATGATATCTTCAAATAAGAACTGACAGATGGCCTTTGCTGATGATACTCTAAGAGGTCAAGCTTCAACCCATTTTGTAAATAAATCAGTAGCCACTATGATGTATTTGTGCCCATCTGATGAATGAGGATGAATCATTCCAATTAAGTCCAGAGCCCATCCTCGAGCTAGTCAATACTTGATTATAGGCTGTAATGGTATTATAGGCATGTGGCTTATTGGACCATGTTTTTGACATTCCTCACAACCTTTAGCGAACGTGATGCAATATTTGAGCATTCCTAACCAATAATAGCCATGTCGTCGTATCAACCATCTCATCTTTGGACCGGCCTGGTGTGCCCATGTTATCCCCAGATGGACTTCCCTCATTAATTGCTTAGCGTCACGTCTGGAGACACATCTTAAGAATATACCTTCCTCTCCTCTTTTATACAACTCATCATCCTTGAGTATATAATTAGGAGCTAAGAAACGAATACGTTGGAGATAAGAAATAATATACTGTCTCCAATCCACATCAATGTGATCGAGTGTAGCAACGTACCACCCATTGTTTTCTTCTTGGAGAGCGATGAAAGATGGCAGGGTTCTTCGTTTAACCTTCAGTATATGTTCACGTATTCCATCTTGCAAGCTCACCCCTGTTGCTAGTTGGGCCAACTCATTTGTTGCATAATTCCTCTCGCGAAGAACATGACTCAACTCAACTTCAGTAAACAACTTGAGTAATTCACAGGCTCATTTAGAATATGGTTCTAATACTGGTCCAGCCTTATCCTTGGTTTCAAGTTGTCTAATGACTAACTGTGAATCTCCATATATATGTACATCTGTGATCTCCATATCTATCAAAAGTTCTAAGCCAATGATAAGTGCCTCATATTCCGCTTGGTTGTTTGTACACCGGAAATCCAACCTGAAAGAAAAAGAAAACGTTTAGCCGCGTGGAGAGACTAATGACACTCCTACCTCAGCCACAGTGCTTGTGCTTGACCCATCAAAGTATAAACACCATGGTGCTAGATCAATACAAGTAAGTTCTAGCTCTGGCTCCTCGCGAACATCCTTCATTGGATGATGAGCCAGAAAATCAGCCACTGCTTGGCCTTTGATTGCTTTCTGGGGAACGTACTGCAAAGAAAACTCTGACAAAGCCAGAGCTCACTTCCTAATCTGTCCCCTAAGTATAGGTCTCGAAAGAATATACTTCACCAAATCGGTTTGTGCTATTATACACGTGGTGAAGGATTACATGTAGTACCTCAATTTGCATCCTGAAAAATACAAAGCTAAGCACAGCTTTTCCATTGGCGAGTATCTTGTTTCACATTCAGTCAAAGTACGACTGAGATAAAAAATAACACGTTCTGTTCCTAATGTGTCATCCTGAGCTAATAGACTCCCAATAGAATGATCAGTAGCTAGATGTACAGCTTGAGAGGAACCTCTGGCCTTGGTGGTACCAAGACTGGCGGGTTTGTTAAATACGATTTGATGGTTTCAAAAGCCTCTAGATGAGTAGGCTCCCATACAAAGTCTTTCTGATTCTGAAGTTTGAGCAAAGTGGAAAAAGGTTGTGTTTTTCCAGAAGCATTGGCAATAAACCGTCGTAAGAAATTGATTTTTCCCAATAGGCGTTGTAGTTCTTTCTTACTCTTTGGCGGGATTGCATTAAGAACCGCTTCTTTCTTGTCATCTAGCATTTCAATCCCACGCTGATGAACCAAGAATTCCTGGAAATCTCTTGCTTGGACCCCAAAAACACATTTAGCTGGATTCATCTTCAACTGATGCTGCATCATCCGGACAAATACTTGTCTCAAGTCTTCAAAGTGGTTAACTTTGCATTTCGTTTTAATTACCACATCGTTGATATAAACCTCCATGGTTTTGCTAATGAGATCATGAAAAATTAAGTTCATTGCTCGCTGGTAGGTTACCCCTGCATTCTTGAGTTCAAACGGCATGTCTACGTACTCAAATACTCCTAAAAAACCTGGGCACCAAAATGCGGTTTTATGTCTGTATGCTTCTACCACTGGTATCTGATGATAACCAGCTGTCCCATCCATGGATGATAACATTTCATGACGAGCCACTGAGTCTACTAACAAATCCGCTACTGGCATTGGGTATGCGTCCTTCGGGGTTACATTGTTCAAGTCTCTGTAGTTAACACAAACTCACATCTTACCATTCTTTTTCTTGACTGGGACTATGTTGGATAGCTACTCATTGTATTTGGCCACTCGTATTATCCCTGACTTGAGCCTTTTTTCTACTTCTTCCTTGACTAGAATTGTTGTTTCTGTATTCATCTGACGCATCTCTTGTTTTACCGGCTTCTTTCCTTCCATGATGGGTAAGTTATGACAAACTAATTTTGGTGACAGTCCTGGCATGTCGTCGTACTTTTCTGCAAAACAATCAGCGTACTCCTATAGTAATCCAATGAGCCTTAGTCGTTCTTCAGGCTCTAGGAAGGTACTTATAGCCACATATATTGGCTCTTCTGAACTCCCAAGATTAACCTTTTCAATGAGATCTTTGACTTTAGGAGGTATATCATCTATGGCTGCTGGTGCTAATTTGATCTCTTCCTCCTCGTCCAATTCGTTCAATACATCCTCATCCACATATTCCAATGCTGCAATCATTGGAACCCTCTCATAGGCTTGACTCTCCATCAAGAAATTGTGAAAGCGTTCGTACAAAGAGTAACAAGCCTCGGTCTCTATACTTGATAGAGACCCACTCATTGAGATGATTTGGATGGTAGTTCAATGGTGTAGGGTCTGCTACTATCAGGATCTGCTTGAATGATACCCTATTGAGCTAGTTCAGAGGCCGTAACACCAACTGGGTGGCCTTTGTTGTCGATGTCACATACCTCTAATGGCCTGAGGTCACTGTTGTAATAACTGGCTTCTAAAGAATTGGCAGACACGGAATACAGACAAGGGTCTACAGCAACAATTTCTGCCTTGCCAAACTCCATATTCCAAAGTAACATCTGTTGGTGAAGGGACGAAGGTACACAATAGCTTCTGTGGATCCAGTCACGCCCAAGAATTGCACTGTATGGAGCTGTGCACTCCGCTGCAAAGAACGTGTATGTACCTGTGGCTGGACCAATGTGTACCTGCGAAAAGACAATTCCCAAAGTCTTAGATATGCTACCCTAAAAGTTTCTGACGTTGAGGGTTGTCTCTTCGATAGTAGACTTGGGGAAGCCTAGTAAGGCCATCGCTTTGACTGTGATGATGTTCACCGCTGCACCGGAATCCACTAAAAACTTATTGATTTGAATTTCTTGGATATTCCCTGTCACATATAATGGTTCCATGTGCATGCCCATGTTCAAGGTAGGCTTTGTGAACATCATTTGTCCCTTGGTTGATGGTGGATCAATCTCTGATTGTTTAGCGAGCGCTGTCTATTCTGCCAATATTGGTTCATCCTCTGGCGCTACCAAATTATTAACATCTTTCCTCAAGACTGGCTGAACTACTGTTGGCTTCTGTGAAGATATGACATATTTAGAAGATAAGACAAACACCATGTTTATATTAGTGTCCACCTCGTCTGCATATTCTTCTATATCTTCTTCCTTATCTTCACCATAGTCCAACAACTCTTCATCGTCTTCGTTATTGTCATTTTCAGGTTTCCCTTCCTCGAGATCCATGTTTGCGATGACCTCAAGGGAACCGACCTGTTGCCTCTGATCCTCAGGTGTAAGATCTATGGTTGTTGGCATGAATATTCCAAAACTTTGTTTTTGGAATGGGGGAAAAGTCTTGTCAAGACTGGCCTTCTTTTGTTCTTCTGTAATTAAAGGCTTCGGTCTCCATTATAGATCTTTAGTCTCGGTTGAAGTGACATTCCCCTTGACATGTTCTCTTTCCTTTTGTGGAGTATCTAGCCTCACTGCTTTCATCGCCCCATTGTCAACACTGAGACGTTGTCTCGCTGATTTACGCTCTGGGACTTCACGATGAACCTCATGAATAGATTCTGATGTCTTGTCTCTGGACCATAATTCTAGGTTACGGTCAAAGACATTTGGTCGTTGTGCTAGCATTTTAGGCTCGCGAGACTTCTTCCCAAAAATCACTAAAGGGTTTACTGCAAGTGCATTCAACCATCTCTGCAGTTTCTCTGGGGAATAGACTGATTCTTCTTCTCTGAGAATGCCCATCTCATAAGCCTCTAATGCTTTTTTGGCTTCTCCAAATCGTCGTTGAAGGCTTTGTCTTCTACTTGGAGTCACCTCGATGGTCTTTCCCTTCTCTTTCACGTATCATACATTCTCCTTAGTAATGTTCCTTGAAGCTGGTAGAACGTATGGCCTGGCGAGCGTGTCAGCCATCTCTGATTTAGACTTCTTTACTTCACTGACATTCTCTGTCGCTCGCGGACGCTTAGGTGCTGGGGAATCCCTTTGTTTTACCTCCCGTGGGCTATGTGGCTGATGATGATCTGGATTTGAAAGTACGTAATTCCGGGAAAACCTTGGCTGCTTCTGCCAATTCTTCATAGGAAATCTTCAGCCCGCTCTTAAGCTTACAGTGAGCACAAAGGGCTATTGGCGACTCTGCTTTTGGATCCACCTTCTCTTTTCCTTTAGCTGATCTCGTTGGTTGTTTCTTAGGTGG
This sequence comes from Geum urbanum, assembly GCA_946800695.1. Classification (NCBI taxonomy): domain Eukaryota; kingdom Viridiplantae; phylum Streptophyta; class Magnoliopsida; order Rosales; family Rosaceae; genus Geum; species Geum urbanum. The sequence goes on along the minus strand of OX327007.1, from coordinate 39,300,887 downwards.
GCTCTCGCCAGTAGTGTGGAGATCGACGGTCTGCTTGCGTTTACTTGGGTTACCCCTAGTCAGTTCTAACATCCCGACCGTCAATGATTCCTCGGCCGCCAGACTTGGCAAGGGCTCGGCATCTATAAGTATTTCTCCTTCGTCAATCTACTTCTAAATTCTAAACATTAAATCATTGCAGTAATTCGTGGAATGGTGACCATATCTGTGATGATATCGGCAGTAAGGTAGACCCCCTACATCTTCAGGATGTGGGTTTGGTGTTCCACTGCTATCCCTGCCTGGAGTAGCTCTTCAAATATCTATTCTCTCCTGGATGCATCATAATTTATCTCATCTCTCCTAGGTCGGACAAATGCAATATTGCGTTTAGGCCTCCGCCTTGATCTTTTCCTTCTTTGTGTGGGCTCAGACGCATTGCAAGAAAGAGATGTTTCTGGGGAAGGCAATGGAGTTTGAGGATGCCATGCTACCATTCCTTCTTGGTAATGTTAACCACTTCACAGTTGATCAAGCCTTGAATTTTATCTTTCAAGGTTGAACATGTTGTGGTTCGATGTCCTAACTTGTTGTGGAACCTACATAAATGGTCACCTGGCCGTTCATACTTCAGATGTTTCAGTTTAAGCACTGGCCAATATATGATAAGCTCCATTTCATGCAGCCTGTCCAAGATCTCTTCCACCTTATCCTGTGGAAAGGTATAACGTGGAAAGATCGATATATCTTTTTCCCCAGTGCGTCCTACACAACTAACGGCTGGCGACCAACCAATATCGATCATATTAACTTGAGGTGTTGGGAAAGGTTTAGAATCGACTAATGCTGCTACCTTGGTCGTTCCCTCTAATTCTAGCCTTCCTTCGTTGATCCACTTCTAAAATTGATCTTTCAGCTTGATACAGTCCTTCGTGATATGATTCCATGCCCCATGGAATTTGCAATACTTTTTACCTTTTTAACTGCTCGGCTGTGGGGAAAGGTCCGAAATCTGTTTTGACAGCTCGCATGTTGTAGAGTTTATGCAGGATCTCATGAGCCATATTGGCATCGTATGTGTATGTTTCGAACTCTGGTTTAGTAAAAGCCACTATCGAAAGCTTAATGGGCCCCTTACTCTTCTAAAGCTTGTGGGGTTTCAAAACCTTGGTTGTCGATAAATCTACTGCTCCCACTTGGTCTCCATCGGAGTCTGAATCCTGGTCATCCATGTCTTCTATATAAGCCAAGGTCTTTGGCTTTGGTCTGTCATAAGACCTAGCAGTGTACGTTCCCTTGGACGCATTTCTTCTGTTGTCTCATTCTTGCATGGTACTGTAAGCTTTAGTTATAGCCGTAATAAGCTCGTTCAAGGAAAAGTACTTACTATTCAAGAACAGTTGGTGGTACGTATCCTCCAAACCATTCTTGGCCATCTCTACTACCTCTTCTTTGCCTAATGGAGTTTTGCATAGATTGTATTCTAACCGAAAACAATGCAGGAAGGTAACTGGACTTTCTTTCGCCGATTGGCTCAAGGAAGCCAGCTTTCCAACATTAGTTTCAGGTCTTGCCGTTCCGAAGTGATCTATGAACAAAGCCTCAATGTCCTTCCACTCGTTGATCAAACCCTTTTCTAATCCCGTATACCATACGAGAGCTGATCCTGACAAAGATGATCCAAAGACTCTCAATTTGAGTCCATCGTTATAGGCAAACTACCCTAACTACAGTGTGAAATACGCTAAATGAGTTGCCGCATTGGAATCATCATCGCCAGAGAAAGTTTGGAAGGTTTGATTTCGGTAGTACCTTGGCCATTGTTAAGCGTCTGGATCGTCTTTCTGCATGGGAGGACATGGTGTCTCATATGATTTATACATCATGGCGAGATGTATGTCACAATCATTCATAAATCTATTTAACCTTTGTTCCCATGCAGGCGGGAAAGACTCTGCTTATCTAGTCTTTCTAGTAAGGTCAGAAACGGATTTGGTTAGAGACGCTATGTCTCTGTATGTCCTTTGAGACAGTGTCACCGCGTGTCGGTGGTATTCATCCAAACTTGCTCCCAAGGTTTGCATGATGTCGATCAGTAATTTGTCCTGACCTTTTGCAAGACTTACTACTTGGGCTCTAATTGCCTCTCGTTCCTCCTGGTCTCTATGGAGTCCTACCCTTAACGCCTAGATTTCGGCTAACGCTGAGTCTACTTTCTCGCCTTGAGTAGTGAGAAGTGTTGCTTGTTGTTCATCTCTTTCACCGAGAGCCGTGTAGTAGTTAGTCTGATGTTCGTCATGCCTAGCGGCGTAGGCTAGGTATTCTGGGAACGTAAGTACCATGATCTCCGCTTCGTTTAAAGATTTAAATGACATGGTCAAGTGATATTCCTTAGCGAAGATAATATCAACCGCTTGATTACTTAGTGAATGACACCTACTAGAAGTGTGCTCACAGTAGACCGGTTGTGGATGTTTACGACACTGATGGTACTGCCTTTTGTAAGGATCCCCTATTGTCGCTTAGAGACACCAAAAAATAGTCCCACTGAGCGTGCCAAAATGTTTGACTCCAAAATATCTCTGGCAAGGAGTGGGTAGAGATCCTCTTGCAAACTGTCTCTTTTACTAATTTCTGGATAGTTTGACCGCAGATATCGGTTTATCCTGTATGTGCTTCGTGTGCTGGCATGCCACCGTCTCTCAACAGAATATGAAATGTGTAAAGCTGCCTGACTTCTTGATAAAGCGATTAAGATAAGGAGAGCACCAACCTTGCCTGAATAGGTCCTTCTCGCCTAGTGACCTAGGACTTTGGGTTTTTTGCGTCTCTAGCAGAGCCACATAAATGGATACCTCACACTACCTTTTACGAGTGCAAAGTAGAGCAACTTCTTTGATGATGTGTCGAGAATACTACTTCCTTGGATATTCGAACTCTCACTATATATGTGACAAGCCCTTCAATCTTCGAGTTGCGTTGCTTCCTTTGATCTCGATACTCTCACTCGATTGGTGACAAGCACTTTGATCATCTGGTTGCAGGGATAGAATCTCTGACGAGATGTCTAGGTGTTTGCGTATAGCAAAGCTTTTGTATTTGATCAGGGACCATTTCTTAAATGCTCTTACTCTCCTTATATAATGCTCAGTAGTCGTCTTTCAATCCTCTTGAACGTCTTCTGCTCTTTGAATCTCAATATAACTCTAATGTCTTCCAGCACACGGGTCTTATCATTATATAGTTTCAATGTTATCACAATTTCTTTCATGAAGGAAACCTAACCGAAGAAGGAAATATACGATAAACATTAAGCCGCATGAATCAACTATCTTAATGTTACAATCCTAAATCGATATGGAAACGAACTCTGTTATTCTACTTAGCCGCTCGCCAAACTTTATTTCTAACCAGGCCGCTCGCCAAGACTTCAGTCTTTCAAGCCCGATATGAAATATCTATTTCAGGCCCAAACAATATGATATGATGCAACTTATAAAGTTATATGTTAATGTACACTAATGCCCAATAGTAGGACACATGTTCTTGGAAAATTATGGAATTTCATACAAACGTACATGTGTTAATTCAAGCGACTAGCTAACTACTATACACTGCCAGAGAAAACAGTATAGCCGATGACTTGCCAGAAAATAGGCCGACGACAAGGGGGGTATAGTATGGTATAGCCGACGAGGTTCTCCAGTCGTCGGTCATGGTACTATAGCCGACGACTTGATTCTAGTCGTCGGCTATAGTAGCCGGAAAATTTTTGGGTATAGTTTGTAACTATTACCGACGAGTATTTTTGACTATAACCGACGACTTTGTAGTATCGTCGGCTATAGGTGTTTATAGATCCAATCTGAGTAGCAGCTCGGTCATTAAAAAAAAATTCTCCCGCGGAAACTGAAAACGCTCTGAAATCATTGGGTGTTGTCGAAAACTGTCCACAATGGGTTCGTGATTCATTATATAGGTACATACGTACATACTATATATATAAGTATATATATGTGTGCATGTGTACGTGTTGATTGTGGTACATATATATATATATATGCATGATGTATATATAGAGTTGAGATATATATATTGTTAATTTTGAATTGATTGTTGAGTTTAAGTGATTCACTACCACATTATAGGGCATTGCCGGCGACTTTAGGTCGCTGACCTTTCTTTTTTTTTTTGCCAGAAATGACTATTACCAGCGACAAGTCGTCTGTAATACTCTCGCCGGAAATTTGGCGTCGGTGAAAGTATTACCGGCGACTTATTTTTCAAGTCGCCGGCAATGCTTAAGGGCATCACCGGCGACTTGAGTCGCTGGCAATACTCAAGGAATCATCGGCGACTTGAGTCACCGGCAATGATGAAGGGCATTACCGGCGACTCAAGTCGCCGGCAATGATTGCTCCGCCGTGGCTGAAAAATGAGGGGTATTTCCGGCGACTTTGGTCCAAGTCACCGGCAATACCAGGAGAAATTTGTCAAAAAAAAGCCGGTTCAGGATTCTGCCCAATTCCAGAACCTGCATTGAAAAACAAAAACCGTACAAATACAAGTTCAACAGTACACACATAATTGTCCAACGTACAGTACAAATAGCAACAATACGAAAATAAACTACAACTACACGTCAGGGTTGAAGAAATCCATGTAATCATTTGAACTCCGGTGGCTACCCTGGTCTTGTTGTGGCGGTGACTGCTGCGGTGGTGGATCACTGTGGAACACAGGGACCGGGGGAGGTGTGGGGACCGGTTGTCTGGTAGTCTGGCACGCGTATATCGTCTGCATCCATGTGAACATTTGTGTCTGCTGCTGGACCATCATTCGGTGTTGCTCGACCAGCACCCGGTGCTCGGCACCTCTGACTGCCTGCTGCTCGGCCAATTGCCGCATCTCCTCCATCTGCCTCCTTTGCTCCTCCAACTCCCTCTGCGTCCTCTTAAGCTCTGCTGCTAGGTTAGAGTTCCTAAAAGTTGAAGTTCTTGACCCGGTAGAGTATTCCGAAGTGTTCTTCAATACTCCTTCGCCCGCCGAGCCCATTCCCCTGTAGTAGTAGGTATTATTTCCAGTCCCGCACGTTTTTTCCATGATCTGAGCCGCTATAGGGCGATCAAGCGGATCGATCTGAGAGGCATATTGGGTCACTTCTTCCTCCGAGCAGTCAGGATGGTTGTTTCGAGCTATATTCATGGTGACTTCTGTGATCGCTTCCTCCACTCTCGCCTAATTGAAAAGTGAATATGAATAACGTATTATTAAACGAGTTAAATTAATAGAGAAAAATAGTTTTATTAACACATGCATATGTGAACTACAAACTAATGAGGCTAAAGACTTACCGCTTCTTCAGGGCACTGCAGATAGAACTTCTGATGAACAAACACCAACGGGTTGACTTCTTGTTGTTGCTGCGCCTTACTCGACCAACCCAAATAGTTGAGTGAACCTGCATGATGGGCCTTGGTGTTTTTCAATCTGTTCTCCCTGTTCGTCTTGGAAATCGCCTTGTTTGATAAACATATGTAAAAAAATTAGTAACTAACTATTTCAATGTGATACGATACATTAGGGTTGTAAAATATATTCAGGATGCATACCTTCGCTTTGGGGTGCTCGAAGTGGGCTACCAGCCATAACCACTCGTACTCCCTAAACCGGAATTCGCTAGGGGTAGAACCTCGGCCTAGCTCCTTATACTGTGTGTAATGTTTTGAAAGCTCGTTCTTCCACTCTTTATACCTATATTAACTCCAGAAAAAAAAAAGTTAGAGATATTAAAACACTTGATAAACAAAAATCTAACTCGATATATACTCAAATAACTCGAATCACATCACCTGATATGTAGTTGACGCTCTACCCACGTGTGAATAAGGCATTCATCCACGTCAAACCACACCTGCAAGATGAATATATAAACGGTAAAATTATATATTTATTCGGACTTAATTAATAAATGTAAAATTTACGTAATGAAAATACGATTTAACTCACACTCAGTGCATTATACACTTGCATCTTTACGTTGAGAGGCACAGATTCCCAATCTGGCCAAAGCATTGGGACCTTGACCCGCACGACGGCCCCGGCCATGCTGGCATACTTTCGTGTGGTGTCAAATGTCTCGATCACCTCACCATGCATGCTCATTGGCCCTAATGAGCGTTTTCCTTCCCCCGGTGGCCTGCTCAAGTCTCTTCCCGGTGCAGGTGCCTCTAGTTTTTAGTTTTCCAGTGCCATTAACGAAATTGCCTAATAATACAATGTCAACAAATTGATATCATTAATTGAACCTATCGTAAGGCTTAAGTAATAATTGTTGTAATCAATCTTGTTAAATAAAATTTACCTGCATCGTCTGTTTGCTGGTTGGTGCACCTCGCACTCCAAAGATACACGGGGTCGAACGGGATGAAGTTGTACGCTTCCTCCACGCTCAGGAACTCCTGCCGTCCTTCAATATAAATAGGCCTCCCCCTATCATCGAATTCACGGATCACATGAATCTCGTCGGGCAGGAAAAGACCGGACGACGGAGATAGACGAGGCCTGGACGATGAGGCTCCAGCACCATCTGCCTCAGATGATTCCCGTGAAACGGGAGTAGGCACTGGGCCAATAGGGGGCATTCGGATGGAGGGAGTTTCTGATGCCCCCGTTGATTGTCGCTCGTCTGTGGGTCTGCTGATTGAGGGTCTGCTGACTAAGCGTCTGCTGACTGAGGCTCGAGGCTGGACTGGGGGTTGCACAGATCCGGATCGTGCAGCTTCCTCCTCTCCTTGCGCAGCTAGCAACATTTGTGTACGAGCATTCATAATTGGCCCACTGCGCGTGTTGCTGACTGCGGCTGAGGAACCTTGACTGCTGCTCCCTCCACTATTTCTAGTCCCTCTCCATTTGATGCCTCCAAGCCAATTTGCCGCAAAACCTCCTGCATATCCAACAATTAGTCCTGGATTCGGTTCTATGAAAATTTAGGATGGAACCGTTTGGAACCGGAACCGTTCGGACCAGGAACCGTTTGCAACCGGAACCGTTCGGTTCCGATTCCGGTTGTAGCGGTTATAGGTTCCAAACGGTTCCGGTTCCAAACGGTTCCGGTTACAAACGGTTTGAACCCACAACCATTCGGAACCGGAACCGTTCGGTTCTATGTAAAACCGTTTGGAACTCGTTGGTAATAGTATTGCCCACGAGTTGATAAGCAACTCGTTGGTAATACTATTACCAACGAGTTGATAACTCGTGGGTAATACTATTACCAACGAGTTATCTACTCGTTGGTAATGATAGTGATTCCCGACCAATTTCCAACCAATTTCCGACCATAATTTCCGACTATAATTTCCGACTATAATTTTCGACTAGAATTTCTGACTATATATATATAATTTCCGACTAGAATGTACGATCGATCTCGACTAGAATAAATACGACTATATATAATTTCCGACTATAATTTACGACTAGAATTTTTGACTAGAATTTTTGACTAGAATTTCCGACTAGAATTTCCGACTATATATAATTTATGACTTTAAATATATACATGCACATTTATATAACAAACATACATGCACGTTTATAAGTACTAAAATTAAATAAGTACATCATTAATTAACGTACTAAGGATGATAATCATAATCATCTTCATCACTTGAGTCTGAATCGGTTTCATAGGTATCCTCTGACAATATGTGTCGCTCCTCGTCATCTAAATAAGCGTCAACTTCATTTGGATTAACGTCGAGAAGTTCTGCTCCAGTAATTCGAACCACACTCCCAGATCTCACATTATTAAGGCGAATCGTAGATGATTCCGGAATGTCAAAAGCGTTCGTCTCTTGGTATGCAGTAACTTCTTCATCATCTACGATCTCACCAAGTGTGACAGCACTGTATATGTTTCTATGAGCAACATGGTTTACCACCTTCCACGGGACTTTGTTCAGAAGATCATCAAGGTAAAACATTTGTTTTACTGATGTGGCAAGAACGAAAGGGTCTTCTTTATACCAGCTTGTAGCAGTATTCACCGAAAATATTCCATACTGATTGGTCCTTGTGTTCTCCGGGCTAGTATCAAACCATCTACACTTGAACAAGTGCACTTTCATGCGGTTCCCATAAATTAGTTCAACAACTGAATGAAGGACACCGTAATAGTCAACGCCATCCTGCCCACTACAGACCATCACCCCACAATTCTGTGTTTTCAGTCGGTCGTCTCGATTTTCACATATAAATTTCACGCCATTGACCTGACACATCGAGTAAACTTTTGAAGCTATCGGTTTCATCGCCAAGACCCTCAATTCGTTTGACCACTCTGGGCAGCCATCATTTGCTACATGGTTCATCTGAAAACGATAAGAAACCAAGTACACCATAAATTATGAACATAGAAAAAGAAAACCATGTACACACATGCTATATAAGGATATAAAAAATAGATATATACACATATACCCTTACCCATTGACCAAAGTAGTTTGCAAACATCCTGTTGTGGTAATCAACATTTCCGGCAATAGCAAGGCAATGAAGATGATAGTTTTTCCAATATTGTACTTCTGGACAGTTAATCAGAACCGACCAGTGGGCAATGGCTACCTCATTTCTATCCAACTTGTACGACTTTGGCAAGCTTCCATGTACTACCACGTCATTGGAGATGATAGAAAGGTTGAACTGAGGTTCATCTATCGGCATCTGTTGTTGGGGGTCCTCCAGCGCTCCCAAATACACGTTGGTGTACGTTACACACTCGTGCGCAAGATATGCTTCAGCGATACACCCTTCAAATGCAGATTTATTCTTCACATAGTCCTTGTAGGCTCCCAATTGTCTACAAGTTAACAAGTGCATGTTATGGTACTTAAAAAATAAGAATTTACATATAAAAACAGAGGCAAACCAAATGTATGAATCATTTGTACCTTTCCATGGGATACATCCAAGTGTAGTGTACGGGACCGGTGAACAACAATTGTTCGGGAAGATGGATCATCAGGTGAGGCATGATGTCGAAAAAATTTGGGGGAAATATCCTCTCAAGCTTGCACATGATAAAAATGATGTCATCTTGCATCTCCCTGAGATCTGATTTTTTAACTTCCCTGGTGCATAACTTCTGAAAGAATCATGACAAGGCCACCAACGGCTCCACCACCTCTTTGGGCAGGTACCCTCGAATGAAAATAGGGAAAAGGCGTTGAAGCAGTACATGGCAGTCATGACTCTTTAATCCGTACATCTTATTGTCCCGGAAGTTAACACACATGCTTATATTTCTTGCATAGCCATAAGGATACCTGCATATATATATATATATAGCCATAGGCAACAATTATATTTCTCGCATATAACCATATATAAGTAAAAATTTAAGGCCAATTTCCTGCATAGCCTTAAGAATATATACCTGACATTACTCAGCCACCCAAAAATTTCATGCTTATGTTTCGGCTTGACGGTGTAAGGAGCTTGCGGCATTTTTCTCTTACCATCTCTTAACCACAAATGTTTCCGCAGTCCCATAGCTTTCAGATCAATGTGTGCCTTAGGGATGTCTTTTGTTTTCCCCTCCAAATTAAGAACTGTGCCCACCACACTTTCACACACATTCTTCTCTATGTGCATGACATCTAGGTAGTGTCTGATAGGCAACCTGGGCCAGTAGGGAAGTTTCCAGAATATGCTCTCGTGTGTCCAAAACTTATACCTTTCAGGCTTCTCTGGAATTGACGCCACTATCTCAGGATGATTGCTCAGTTGGCCAAAATTATATTCATTCAACACTTCCAAAATTTCATCCCCTGTCCATCGCCTGGGTGCCACACTTGTTTCCACTGTCCCATAAAAAGCGTCTTGATCCTGCCTAAATGGGTGATCATATGGAAGCCAACAACGGTGACGCATCTGAACAATTTTACTACAATGAGGACTGCAACAATCAACCGTCATGCACTCTGAACAAGCCCTGTAACCCCTGGTAACGTTGCCCGACAATATACCACGGGCAGAAAAATCACTGATGGTGCCAACAAGCATAGCATGCATCTAGAACATCTCATTTTTGAACCTATCGTAAGTGGGGTGGCCACACTCACTTAGGTACTTCAGCTCCGCAATCAAAGGCCTCAAATACACATCGAGACACTTTCCTGGATAACCCGGGCCCGGAATTAACAGAGTCAGCATATTGTATTCCTTCTTCATGCACATCCATGGTGGAAGGTTGTACGGTACCAAAATAACTGGCCATATACTGTATTGAAGACTCATGTTTCCAAAAGGGTTGAATCCGTCAGATGAGAGCCCTAGCCAAACATTTCGGACCTCTGCTGTAAAATGATCAAACTCCCTGACCATGTGCTTCCAAGCCTCTCCGTCGAAAGGGTGTATAAGGGTGTCATCGTCAGGCAAATTCCTCTCAGCCCACCATCTCATAACTTCGGCCGTGAAAGCACACATGAACAACTGTTCCAGCCTATCAATAAGCGGGAAATATCGAAGTATCTTCACAGCTTTCTTGTTTCCTGCAGGGGTTAACTTATACCTTTCTGTAAAACATACCGGGTAGGCTTCAAGGTCTTCAAGATCTTTTCCCCAGAAGAGAATACAATCATATCTACATGCATGGATTTTGATGTAGGAAAGCCCAAGATCATTCAGGATATGTCGCACCTTATGATGAGTGGTAGGAAGACGATGACCGGGTGGCAGTAGCGAAGCAGTCCACTTCAGCCAAGAATCAACAGCTTTGACAGACATTTTGTTCTCCATTTTGAGCTGCATCACTCCCATGACACTTTCAAGAACAATCTTACTACAACCGTCGTACAACGGAGTCTGTTGCAATGCAATCAGGTTGTTGTACTTGTCCATACCGCTTGTGTTGACATGAGCTCCAGGTAATGGCTCGACTGGCTCAATATGGGGGAAACCCTGCACGACGGGAGGGACATTTGGTGCTTGATCAGCAAATACACCGCTCTCATGAGGAAACATATTATTGATTAACATCGATGTTGGATCATAAGATGGACTGGCCCTCTCAGCAAAATGTCCATGATCATAGGATGAACTGGCCCTCTCACCAAATTGTCCATGATCATGCGGACCCGCTAACGATGTTTCACCGTGATAAATCCAACAAGTGTATTTATCCCAAAACCCGTATTTACTCAGGTGCTTCTGGACTTTATCAATGGGAAAACTAAATTGATCGCTGCGACACTTACATTCTTTACACGAGCAATAATGAAGTGTAGCGTCTCCACAATTAGCCTTCACAAAATCCACAAAACTCCTAATTCCATGATGATATCTCACATCCCATCTTTCGAGGCTCATCCAACTCTTGTCCATCCTGAAAATTCTAACATTACGTATTATAAATATATATATACACATTCATTACTAATTAATTAATAAATCATCATTAATTACATTCGAATTCATCCGATTAATTAACAAAAGTTGACACATGCATGCATATAAATTAAAAAAATATATATATATACCAACAATTCACAATTACAAATTAACATGCCTGTATATATATAGACATATTAACAATTAATATACCATCAATAATTTTATATACATACATATATATACACAAATTAACATATTTTCATCGAAATAATCTCAAATCAACTCAAAATCAACAGTCAATCACTCGAAATTAACAATATATCGACTCTATTTGCATATCAAACCAATAATCGATATCTCAACTCTAAATCAACACATGCATGCATATATATATATATATATATATATATATCGATCTAATTAAATCAACACACACATATATATACATACGTATATACGTACCTATATATATATAGCTACGTATATAGCTTCCCGAGCGGGTTTTCGACGCCTTTTGACAATACCTAAGGATTTCAGAGCGTTTTCCTTGTTTCGATTTCACCGGATTTTTCTATATCCAAATGAATGAGCTGCTGCGATTTGGATCTGATATAAGAGGTATTGCCGGCAAAATTCCGGCCAAAAATCGCCGGAAATTGTGGAAACTTATTGCCGGCGACTTTCTCCGTCGCCGGCAATAATTTTTCACCATTGCCGGCAATTTTCTGGCCGAAATTTCGCCGGCAATGGTTGAGAGATTATTGTCGGCGACGGAGAAGGTCGCCGGCAATAATTTTGAGCATTGTCGGCGACATTCCGGACTTTTTGTCGGCGACGGAGCAAGTCGCCGACAATAATGAGCATTGCCGGCGACTTGCCCGGTCGCCGGCCTTTTTTTTTGAAATATCGCTGGTAATGGTACTTAATGTGGTAGTGATTGATGGCTGATTTTGAGTGATTGATAGTTTATTTGTAGTAATTGTCGTTGATTATTGTGAATATAGGGTGATTTATTTGATTATTGTGATTATTAATTATAGGGTTAATTGTGATTATTATGGTTATATTAATATATATTGTGATTATTGTGTGTTTCGGTTAATTGTGATTGTAGTATGGTTATTATTTAGATTTTTGTGATTATAGTTAGGGTATATATATTAAAATTATGGGAATTGTATGTGCGTGTAATCATATATATATATATTAATTGATTGATTGTTGATTTAATTTGAGTTAAATTAGACGAAAATAAATATATGATCGAATAATTAGAGATCGAGTAGAATATATAATTAGACAAAAATAAGTTTTATATATGAATATAAATTAGACAAAATATATATATGTTCATTTGCAATTAGGGATCGATCAAGTAGCACTACCACATTTACTACTATTGCCGGCGACAAGGGAAAAAAGAAGGTCGGCGACGGAGTAAGTCGCCGGCAATAATGAGCATTGCCGGCGATATGGACCATCGCCGGCAATGAGTTTCAAAAGTCGCCGGAAATGGTCCAAAGTATTGCCGGCGACCTTCTCCGTCGCCGGTAATAATCTCTCCACTATTGCCGGCGACGGAGAAAGTCGCCGGCAATAAGTTTCCACAATTTCCGGCGATTTTGGCCAGAATTTCACCGGCAATAACTCCATTTCCCCGGCTATACCTCTTATATCAGATCCAGATCGCAGCAGCTCATTCATTTGGATATAGAAAAATCCGGTGAAATCGAAAGAAGGAAAACGCTCTGAAATCCTTGGGTATTATCAAAAGGCGTCGAAAACCCGCTCGGGAAGCTATATACGTAGCTATATATATATATAGGTACATATATACGTATGTATATATATGTGTGTGTTGATTTAATTAGATCGATATATATATATATGCATGCATGTGTTGATTTAGAGTTGAGATATCGATTATTGGTTTGATATGCAAATAGAGTCGATATATTGTTGATTTCGAGTGATTGACTGTTGATTTTGAGTTGATTTGAGATTATTTCGATGAAAATATGTTAATTTGTGTATATATATGTATGTATATAAAATTATTGATGGTAATATGCACCAGGGAAGTTAAAAAATCAGATCTCAGGGAGATGCAAGATGACATCATTTTTATCATGTGCAAGCTTGAGAGGATATTTCCCCCAAATTTTTTCGACATCATGCCTCACCTGATGATCCATCTTCCCGAATAATTGTTGCTTACCGGTCCCGTACACTACACTTGGATGTATCCCATGGAAAGGTACAAATGATTCATACATTTGGTTTGCCTCTGTTTTTATATGTAAATTCTTATTTTTTAAGTATCATAACATGCACTTGTTAACTTGTAGACAATTGGGAGCCTACAAGGACTATGTGAAGAATAAATATGCACCTGAAGGGTGTATCGCTGAAGCATATATTGCGCACGAGTGTGTAACATACACCAACTTGTATTTGGGAGCGCTGGAGGACCCCCAACAACAGATGCCGATAGATGAACCCCAGTTCAACCTTTCTATCATCTCCAATGACGTGGTAATACACGGAAGCTTGCCAAAGTCGTACAAGTTGGATGGAAATGAGGTAGCCATTGCCCACTAGTCGGTACTGATTAACTGTCTAGAAGTACAATATTGGAAAAACTATCATCTTCACTGCCCTGCTATTGCCGGAAATGTTGATTACCACAATAGGACGTTTGCAAACTACTTTGGTCAATGGGTAAGGGTATATGTGTGTATATCTATTTTTTAGCTCCTTATATAGCATGTGTGTACGTGGTTTTCTTTTTCTATGTTCATAATCTATGGTGTACCTGGTTTCTCATCTTTTTCAGATGAACCGTGTAGCAAATGATGGTTGCCCACAGTGGTCAAACGAATTGAGGGTCTTGGCGATGAAACCGATAGCTTCAAAAGTTTACTCGATGTGTCAGGTCAATGGCGTGAAATTTATATGTAAAAATCGAGACGACCGACTGAAAACACAGAATTGTGGGGTGATGGTCCATAGTGGGCAGGATGGCGTTGACTATTACGGTGTCCTTCATTCAGTTGTTGAACTAATTTATGGGAACCGCATGAAAGTGCACTTGTTCAAGTGTAGATGGTTTGATACTAGCCCGGAGAACACAAGGACCGATCAGTACGAAATATTTTCGGTGAATACTGCTACAAGCTGGTATAAAGAAGACCCTTTCGTTCTTGTCACATTAGTAAAACAAGTGTTTTACCTTGATGATCTTCTGAACAAAGTCCCGTGGAAGGTGGTTAACCATATTGCTCATAGAAACATACACTACCAAGTGTTTTAAGTCGCCTGCAATGTTTTTTAACATTACCAACGATTTTTTAACATTGCCGGCGACTTAAGTCGCCGGTAATGTCTTTTTTTTTTTTTTTTTAGACATTGCCGGTGACATAAATGTATGTCGCCGGCAATGTCTCGATGGTAATGACATTGCCGGCGACTTAATTTATGTCGCCAGTAATGTCTTTTTTTTTTTTTTTTTACATTACCGGCGACAAAAATGTATGTCGCCGGCAATGTCTTTTCCGGCAAGACATTACCGGCGACTTACATTTATGTCGCCGGTAATGTTAAAAAAAAAAAAAAAAGACATTACCGGCGATTTTTCCGGCAAAAATCGCCGGTAATGTCCAAAAACATTGCCGGCGACATAAAAGTCGCCGGCAATGGGAAGAAATATTGTAGTGATATACAGTGCTACCACACTTGGTGAGACCGCAGATGATGAAGAAGTTACTGCATACCAAGAGCCGAACGCTTTTGACATTCCGGAATCCACTTCGATTCGCCTTAATAATGTGAGATCTGGGAGTGTGGTTCGAATTACTGGAGCAGAACTTCTCGATGTTAATCCAAATGAAGTTGACGCTGATTCAGATGACGAGGAGTGGCACATATTGCCAGAGGTTACCTATGAAACCGAGTCAGACTCAAGTGATGAAGATGATTATGATTATCATCCTTAGTACGTTAATGATGTACGTATTTATAGTCGTAAATTGGCTTGGAGGTAAATTCTAGTCGTAAATTATAGTCGGAAATTCTAGTCGGAAATTCTAGTCGGAAATTATAGTCGGAAATTATAGTCGGAAATTGTAGTCGAAAATTATAGTATGTCGTAAATTATAGTCGAAAATTCTAGTCAAAAATTATAGTCGTACATTATAGTCGGAAATTATATATAGTCGTAAATTATAGTCGGAAATTCGATATTTCGTATTTATAGTACGTCGTAAATTATAGTCGGAAATTAGAGTCGGAAATTATAGTCGTAAATTGGCCAGAAATTGGTCGGAAATTGGCCCGAAATTGGTCGAAAATTGGTCAGAAATTGGTCGTAAATTGGTCGGAATTGGTCGGGAATCACTATCATTACCAACGAGTTGCTTATCAACTCGTGGGCAATACTATTACCAACGAGTTAACTCGTTGGTAATAGTATTGCCCACGAGTTAACTCGTAACTCGCCGGCAATACTTCGTTATTTCCCAGGAGAGGCAGCTCGAGCTGCCTCACTTCTTCACCCCATCTCTTCCTTGAAAACCCTAAAACCCCATCTCTTCCTCTCCTCCCCTCTCCCCTCCCCTCCTCCCCTGTCCCCTCTCCACACAAAAACCCAAAATCTCCCATAAACCCAAAAACCCCAAATCTCCCCTACCTCTCCTCCCCTCCTCCTCTCCTCCTCCCCTCCTCCTCTACCTCCTCCCCTCACCTCTGCCGCCGGAATCAGATCTCGACCATGACAAGTCCTCTCTCTCTCTCTCTCTCTCTCACTCTCTCTCTCTCTCTCTCTCTCTCTCTATTTTTGTTTTTTTTATAATTATGTGTATATATGCATTTTAATTATATTTGATTTAATTAACTTGATTAATTAAGTTTTGGGTTTTGAGTTAATTTTTGATAATTATTAGGCAAGTGTATGTATGTATATATGTATAAAATATTTAGGTAATTTAAGGTGATTTAATTGGATTAATTGATATAGTTGATAATTATATTGTATTTTTAAGGTGTTGCATGGGCAAATTAAGGTGATTTGGATTAATTGATATAGGTAATTAAGGTAATTTAAGGTGTTGGGCAAATTAAGGTGATTTGGATTAATTGATATAGTTGATAATTTAAGATATATTTTTTAACTTAATTAATTGGTTAAATAAGCATTTGGGTAATATTTAATTGATATTTTGATAATTATATTTGTAATGATCGATATGATATGATGCAATTTAATTTAATGTTTTATATGATATCATAAGCATTTGGCCTATGAAATTTAATTTAATGTTTGATATGATGCAAACGGTTCCAAACGGTTCTGGTTCCGAACGGTTCCGGTTCAAAACGGTTCCGGTTCCGAACGGTTCCGGTTCCAAACGGTTATCGGTTCCAACAATTAGTCCAGGTTTCAGTTCTATTTAAAACCGGAACCGTTTGGAACCGGAACCGTTTGGAACCGGAACCATTTGGAACCAGAACCGTTTTGAACCGGAACCGTTTTGAATCGGAACTGTTCGGAACCGGAACCGTTTGGAACCGGAACCATTCGGTTCCGGTTCAGGTTCTAGCGGTTATCGGTTCAAAACGGTTCCGGTTTCGAACGGTTCCGGTTCCAAATGGTTCCGGTTCCGAACGGTTCCAGTTCCTTAATTTTCATAGAACCGAA
Source organism: Geum urbanum (assembly GCA_946800695.1). Taxonomy (NCBI): domain Eukaryota; kingdom Viridiplantae; phylum Streptophyta; class Magnoliopsida; order Rosales; family Rosaceae; genus Geum; species Geum urbanum. Next base: position 39,283,816 of record OX327007.1, on the reverse strand, counting down.
TCCAGGACTAATTGTTGGAACCGATAGGAGGTTTGGCGGCAAATTGACTTGGAGGCATCAAACGGAGAGGGACTAGAAACAGTGGAGGGAGCAGCAGTCAAGGTTCCTCAGCCGCAGTCAGCAACACGCACAGTGGCCCAATTATGAATGCTCGCACACAAATGTTGCTAGCTGATCGAGGAGAGGAGGAAGCTGCACGATCCGGATCCGTGCAACCCCCAGTCCAGCCTCGAGCCTCAGTCAGCAGACGCTTAGTCAGCCTCAGTCAGCAGACCCACAAACGAGCGACAGTCAACGAGGGCATCAGAAACTCCCTCCATCCGAATGCCCCCTATTGGCCCCGTGCCTACTCCCGTTTCACGGGAATCATCTGAGGCAGATGGTGCTGGCGCCTCATCGTCCAAACCTAGTCTATCTCCACTGTCCGGTCTCTTCCTGCCCGATGAGATTCCTGTGATCCCTGAATTCGATGATAGGGGAGGCCTATTTATATTGAAGGACGGCCGGAGTTTCTGAACGTGGAGGAAGCGTACAACTTCATCCCGTTCGACCCCGTGTATCTTTGGAGTGCGAGGTGCAACAACCAGCAAACGGACGATGCAGGTAAATTTTATTTAACAAGATTGATTACTTAAGACTTACGATATGTTCAATTAATAATATCAATTTGTTGACATTGTATTATTAGGCAATTTCGTTAATGGCACTGGAAAACGAAAGATTAGAGGCCCCTGCACCGGGAAGAATCTTGAGCAGGCCACCGGGGGAAGGAAAACGCTCATTAGGGCCAATGAGCATGGTGAGGTGATCGAGACATTTGACACCACGCGAAAGTATGCCAGCATGGCCGGGGTCGTCGTGCGGGACAAGGTCCCAATGCTGTGGCCAGATTGGGAATCTGTGTCTCTCTACGTGAAGATGCAAGTGCATAATGCACTGAGTGTGAGTTAAATCATATTTTCATTACGTAAATTTTACATTTATTAATTAAGTCCGAATAAATATATAACTTTACCGTTTATATATTCATCTTGCAGGTGTGGATTGACGTGGATGAATGCTTTATTCACACGTGGGTAGAGCGTCAACTACATATCAAGTGATGTGATTCGAGTTATTTGAGTAATATCGAGTTAGATTTTTGTTTATCAAGTGTTTTAATATCTCTAACTTTTTTTCTTCTGGTGTTAATATAGGTATAAAAAGTGGAAGAACGAGCTTTCAAAACATTACACACAGTACAAGGAGCTAGGCCGAGGTTCTACCCCTAGCGGGTTTAGGGAGTACGAGTGGTTGTGGCTGGCACTTCGAGCACCCCAAAGCGAAGGTATGCATCCTGAATATATTTTACAACCCTAATGTATCGTATCACATTGAAATAGTTAGTTACTAATTTTTTTACATATGTTTATCAAACAAGGCGATTTCCAAGACGAACAGGGATAACAGATTGAAAAACACCAAGGCCCATCATGCAGGTTCACTCAACTATTTGGGTTGGTCGAGTAAGGCGCAGCAATAGCAAGAAGTCAACCCGTTGGTGTTTATTCATCAGAAGTTCTATCTGCAGTGCCCTGAAGAAGCGGTAAGTCTTTAGCCTCATTATTTTGTACTTCACATATGCATGTGTTAATAAAACTATTTTTCTCTATTAATTTATTTTGTTTAATAATACGTTATTCATATTCGTTTTTCAATTAGGCGAGATTGGAGGATCCGATCACAGAAGTCACCATGAATATAGCTCGAAACAACCATCCTGACTGCTCGGAGGAAGAAGTGACCTAGTATGCCTCTCAGATCGATCCGCTTCATCGCCCTATAGCGGCTCAGATCATGAAAAAATTGTGCGGGACTGGAAAGAATACCTACTACTGCAGGGGAATGGGCTCGGCGGGCGAAGGAGTATTGAAGAACACTTCGGAATACTCTACCGGGTCAAGAACTTCAACTTCTAGGAACTCTAACCTAGTAGCGGAGCTTCAGAGGACGTAGAGGGAATTGGAGGAGCAAAGGAGGCAGATGGAGGATATGCGGCAATTGGCCGAGCAGCAGGCAGTCAGAGATGCCGAGTACCGGGTGATGGCCGAGCAACACCGAATGATGGTCCAGCAGCAGACACAAATGTTCACATGGATGCAGACGATGTACGCGTGCCAGACTACCAGACAACCGATCCCCACACCTCCCCCGGTCCATGTGTTCCATAGTAATCCACCACCGCAGCAGTCACCGCCACAGCAAGACCAGGGTAGCCACCGGAGTTCAAATGATTACGTCCACATGGATTTCCTCGACCCTTAGTGTAGTTGTAGTTTATTTCCGTATTGTTGCTGTTTGTACTGTACGTTGCAAAATTATGTGTGTACTGTTGAACTTGTATTTGTATGGTTTCTGTTTTTCAGTGCAAGTTCTGGAATTGGGCCCAATCCAGAACCGGCTTTTTTTTGACAAATTTCTCCGGGTATTGCCGGCGACTTGGACCAAAGTCGCCGGCAATACCCCTCATTTTCTGGCCACGGCGGAGGGGCATTACCGGCGACTTGAGTCGCCGGCAATGCTCAATCATTGCCGGCGACCCAAAAAGAAAGGCTGGCGAATTTAAGTCACCGGCAATACCCTAAAATGTTGTAGTGTAGAATAATTAAATTATGTCACCGGCGCCAAATTTCCGGCGAGAGTATTACCGGCGACTTAAAAAGAAAGGCTGGCGAATTTAAGTCACCGGCAATACCCTAAAATGTTGTAGTGTAGAATAATTAAATTATGTAATTTATAGTTTAAATATCGATATATATATATAATGATGAATTTTTAATTAATTAGATCATGGGTATATATACAGCTATAATTTTCAGGATGGACAAGAGTTGGATATGTCTTTCAAGATGGGATATAAGATATCACCGTGGAATTATGAGTTTTGTGGAATATATGAAGGTTGATTGTGGAGGGATGGCAATTCATTATTGTCCGTGTATGAAATGTCAGTGTCGCAGCGAGCGATATCGTTTTCACATTGATAAAGTATTGGAGCACTTGAAGAAAAACGGGTTTTCGGATAAGTACACATGTTGGATTTATCATGGTCAGAGCTCATTAGTTGGTTAGCATGATCAGGGAATTTTTTTGAGAGTGCCAGTACATCCAATGATCTAACAACAAGGTTGATCAACAATATGTTTCCTCATGAGAGCGGTGTATTTGCTCAAGCACCAGATATCCCTCCTGCCGTTAGGGGTTTTCCCTTATATTGAGCCAGTCCAGCAATTACCTATAGCTTTCAACACTGCTGGTATGGACAAGTACAACAACCTCATTGCCTTCCAACAGACCCCGTTGTACAACGAGTGTAATAAGACTGTTCTTGAAAGTGTTATGGGAGTAACGAAGCTCGAAGTGGAGAAAAAAATGAGTGTGAAGGCTGTTGATGATTGGCTGAAATGGTATGGTTCGTTGTTGCCCCCCAGTCATCGCCTTCGTACCACTCATCGTAAGGTGCGACAGATCCTGAAACATCTTGGCCTTTCCTACATCAAAATCCATGCTTGTAGATATGATTGCATTATGTTCTGTGGTGAAGATGCTTATGGAAATGATCTTGAATCCCTTGATGGTTGCCCAGTATGTGGTACATATAGGTATAAGTTGACTCCTGCTGGAAACAAGAAAGCTGTGAAGATACTTCGGTATTTTCCGCTGATAGATAGGCTAGAACAGTTGTTCATGTGTGCACACACAGCTGAAGCTATGAGATGGTGGGCCGAGAGGAATTTGCCCGACGGTGATACCTTTATACCATACTGACGGAAAGGCTTAGAAGCACATGGTGAGGGAGTTTTCTTATTTTGCATCAGAGGTTCGAAATGTTTGGCTGGGGCCTTCATCTAACTGATTCAACCCTTTTGGCAACATGAATCTTCAATACAATATATGGCAGTTATTTTGGTACCGCACAACCTTCCTCCATGGATGTGCATGAAGAAAGAATACAATATGCTCACTATAATAATACCAGGGCCGGGTTATCCAGGAAAGTGTCTCTATGTGTATTTGAGATCCTTGATTGAGGAGCTTAAGTACCTGAGTGAGCATGATCATCTCACTTATGACAAGTTCAAAAATGAGATGTTCCAGATGCATGTCATGCTTGTTGGCACTATTAGCGATCTTCCTGTACGCGGGACGTTGTCGGGTAACATTACCAAGGGATACAGGGATTGTTTAGAGTGCATGACTGTTGAGTGTTGCAGACCTCATTGCAAGAAGATTGTACAGATGCGTCATCGTTGTTGGCTTCTACATAATCACCCATTTTGGGAGGATATGGAGGCATTTGATGGGACTGTGGAAACAGGTGAGCGGCCGAGGAGATGAACGGGGGATGAAATATTAGAAGTACTAAATGAATACTGAAAGGACCCAACCCCAATTTATCAAACCCCTTCTGAAAACACGAACCAACAAAAACCATAAAAATTTCGGCAGAGTAACGCTACTAACGCGGAATTGCCTTTACCTGCACCTGGAAAATAATACTTCATCCTATGCCACAAAAGCCAAACCGTGGGCACCAATCCCATCCGGATTTCTCAATATCATAACAATAGAAATAAACAGTAAACATAACTGTATAATATAGAAAATCCGGGAAAAACCATATAAAAACATGTATCAGTATCGTATCAGAGCGACCTCTAGTGTATATATACAAAATATACAATAGTAGGCGAAACAAGGAACCTACTGGAAAAGACAGGTAGCTCGAACAACTAGCCTCCGACCGCGACATGAGACACCAGAATCCGAACTACAAACAGGGCATGAAAACCAAAAGGCCCAGGGGAAAGGCAATAAAACATTAGAGTGAGTGGACGAAAATAAACATATGTCTTTCACCAATTTCATATACAATAAACAAGTATAGCGAGTTCGGAAAATATATATGGAGGTGCCAGGCGAATCTCTCAAGCTCGACGGTGATAGGCCAGAGGAATCTCTCAACCCCGGCGGCATAACAGGAGAATCTCTCAACCCTGCCCAGAGGAATCTCTCAACTCTGGTCAGACTACCGGTGATCAGCCGAGTAGCCGAAGCATTGATGCAAGTAATGCCATCACCATAAAAATATAAAATAATACCTCCAAAAATAATAAATAATCTCAACATCATATATATATAAATACGAAAAATTACGAAAAATCACGAACTCGCAACGACTGTGAAAATATAAAAGTGTCCACTCACAGATAGGCAAAGCGCGCACTCGCGCTAATCACGTGGCCCGACGGAAGATCTCTTGCCTGAAGCACGATCTCGATTCCCTGAATAATCATAAAATATATCTGATCAAAATCACAATTCACAACACTGTACCACACCTTGGAAACCAACCGTTCCCAGAAATATATAACACGGTGCAAAATAATCGACGAAATTCCCGAAATCTCCACTCAAAAACCTCGACTAAAAATCCGATACCTAAATCAACTCAAAAACCTCAAGGCGACGATCGGGTCGCGAATACGAGCGAAACGACATATAACTCGACACATTTCCAAAAAAGTCAATGGTCGTCGGAGCTCCGCCGTTGACCGTCGCCGCCGCCCGCGGCCAAGCTCACCGAAGCTTCATCTCGACGAGTACAACACATCTCTCAACTGTGACAAGGATCAATTCCAGTGGGATTGGCCAGAAATCAGCTCGAAACCCACGGGTTTCCTCTACCACCGGCGATCTCCGATCTCCTCCGTTCTCCGTCCACGGTGCACGGCGGCCTTCGAGACCACTCCCAAAAGAACCGGCGTGGCCCCACGAGTAGAAACCCCTAACTCTCCGGCCACCACTGTAGCCGGAGCACCTCTATCCACAAAACCCAAAACCGGCCGGAATTCCACCGTTTACAAATCAACAATTCTCCCTCAATTCTCAACCAAATCAAGAATTTCCAGGTTCTAAACAGCTTAGAATCACAAGGAGAACATTTTACCTTCTAAAGTCGTGGCCTGAAATGGCCGGAATCGGCAGGTCCGCCGGAGAATCCAAACGGTCCGAAAATTCCTCCACGGTCAACGGTCAACAGCTCGGTCAACGCCGGTCAAACTTCCCGAACAGTGTTTTTCAACAATTTTCGACTATTTTCGATATTTATCCTCGCGTCTCGGGACGATCGACGGTCCAAAACGGATAACTAATACGATTCGGATAAACTCGATACGAACAGATAAACTCGACAAGATTCTGAAACTTCAAATAATCATATTATATTCCTCGATCGTCTAAATAATCATTCGGAACCGCCTACGAACTCGAAATCACATATACTACAACTCTCGAGAAGAGACTCAACTTAATTTCTCGGCCAATAATTAAGTCGTGATTAAAACCGGTAAATCAACCAATTTACGGAAAACAGTGATTACGCATAATCTCGTGAATTAAGTCGTTTACTTAACTGATTCTATTCCAGGTCGTCACAAATACGATTTTGGGCAGCTCAGCAATCATTCTGAGATAGTAGCGTCAATACCTGACAAACCCGACAGGTATAAATTCTGGACACACAAAAGTATTTTTTGGAAACTTCCGTATTGGTCCAAGTTGCTGATCAGACACTACTTAGATGTCATGCACATAGAGAAAACTATGTGCGAGAGTGTGGTCGGCACAGTGTTGAATTGGGAGGGAAAAACTAAAGATGGCCCGAAGGCACGCACTGATATGAAAAGAATCGGACTGCGAAAACATTTGTGGTTGAGAGATGGGAAGAAAAAAATGCCTTAAGCTCCTTATACCGTCAAGCCTGCCCTGAAGAATGAAAATTTTGGCTAGATGGGTAATGTCAGTTATCCTTCCGGCTATGTAGGAAATACTTCTTCAATGCCTCTTCCCTGTTTTCATTCGAGGGTACCTGCCCAAAGAGGTGGTGGAGCTGTTAGTGGCTTTCTCAAGATTCTTCCAGAAGTTATGCACGAGAGAAGTGAAGAAATCGGACATGTGGGAAATACAACAGGACATCATTTTTATCATGTGCAAATTGGAAAGGAGATTTCCTCCAAAAAATTTCGACATCATGCCTCACCTGATGCTCCATCTTCCAGAACAATTGTTGCTTACCAGTCCAGTACACTACACATGGATGTATCCCATCGAAAGGTACGTAAGGCATCTCTGAATCTGGCTATGTCTTTAATATTATGTATTCACTTATTTTACAATAATCATATATAACATGATCTTTACCACTTTATAGACAATTAGGGGACTACAAAGACAATGTGATGAACAAATCCGCACATGAAGGGTGTATCGTTGAAGCATATCTTGTGCACGAGTGCGTAACGTACACCAAGTCGTATTTGGGAGCGTTGGAGGACCCTCCACAACATATGTCGGTAGATGAGCCGCAGTTCAACCTTTCAATCATCTCCTATGATGTTGAAGTTTCTGGAAAGTAGCTCAACTCGTACAATCTGGAACCATATGAGTTAGTCATTGCCCACTGGTCGGTATTGATTAACTATCCAGAAGTTCAATATTGGAAAAATGTGCACTTTTACTGCCTTGCTATTGCCGGTGATGTTGAGTACCACAACAAGACGTTCGCAAACTATTTTGGCAAATGGGTACGTATGTAGATATATTTACTTGTATATGAATTTAAGTGTCTCGTATCCTATTTATAGTTAAGTTAATAAATGATTATTTTCAGATGAACCATGTACAAGATGATGGTATCCCTTAGTGGTCACACGAATTGAAGCTCTTGGCGCAGAAACCGGTAACTTCCAGAGTTTATCAATTTTTTAAGGTAAATGACATGCTATTTATTTGTGAACATAGAGACGTCAGACGAAGAACACAGAATTCTGGGGTAATAGTGCATGGTGGGCAGAATGGAGTTGACTATTACGGTGTTCTCCATTCAGTTGTCGAATTAATTTATGGGGAAGGCATGATAGTGCACTTGTTTAAGGACCGATCGATACGACATATTTTCGGTGAATACTACTACAAGCTAGTATGAAGATAATCCGTTTGTTTTGGCCACGGCGGTGAAACAATTGTTCTATCTTGATGATCTTGTGCATAAAGGCGCGTGGAAAGTAATTAACCATGTTCTTCCAAGAAACATATACAGTGCCTCGACACTTGGTGTGACCTCAGATAATGAATAAGTTAGTGCATACCAAGAGCCGAACGCAATTGGTATTCCTGAATCCTCAACAATTCGTCTTACTAATGTGATACAGGGTAGTGTGATATGAATTCCTCGACCTGAACTTATTGATGTTAATCAAAATGAAGACAATGAAGACTCAAGTGACGAGGACTTACACATCTTACCTGAAATTAACTCGGAAACCGAGTCAGACTCAAGCGATGATTATGATTATGCGTCTTAGTGTACGTATGTTAATTTGAGTATGAACGTGCAATGTAAAATGATGTGTAGGACGATGACTTGAACGTGCAATTTGAGTATGAACGTGCAATGTAAGATGATGTGTAGGACGATGATTTAAAAGTACAATTTGAGTATGAACGTGCAATGAATAATGTCGACATTCGTGATATGTAAAGTAGGAACTTTGTTTAATTAGCCTTTTTTATAAGTAACTAAAAAAACTCATAGCCTTTTTAACTAAATGAGAAAAAAAAACAAAAGCACAGTGAAAGGAAAAAAAAACTATAGCCGACGATATTCATAATAAATATCGTCGGCTATAGTTGTCGGGTTTTAACCCCCAGAACAGCCGTTTTGGACAGATCGAAAATGAAACTGCCCCAATTTTTTTTAAAACTGTCCGGTCCATCTTTGTTGAAGCAGCACCGCCGTCGTTCATCCTGGCCAACCAAGAGCCGCTGTCGTCCTTCGATCTACAACCCAAAAATAGGTTCGATTCCTCTCCCTAAATCTCTAATTTTAATTTTTTTTATTTAGGTTCAATTTATGTTTAATTTGTTGATAATGTGGATGTTTGGATGAGTTGTGTGAATATATATTGGATTATTGTTAATTTTTGGAATTATTGTTGGATTATATATATTGGATATTATTGGAGTATGAATATATATATATATGGGATTGTTGGATTAGGAATTTTTGGAATATAATGGAATTTTTCTGAGTTTTTGTAATTTACTGAAATTTTTATGAATTTTTGTAATTTTTGGATTATTATTATGAGCACATATATATATATGAATTAATTTGGATAATATTTGGTGATTAATTTGAATTAAATCGGTAGATTAATAATTAATTTTGATTTTTAGTAATTTATGATATTAATATGAATTAATTTAATTATGTGAATTAATTTGACTAATGGGAATTAATTTAATTATGTAAATTAATTAATATGTGACTTAATTTAATTATGTGAATTAATTTTTATTATTCTAGATTTATGTAAATTAATTTTATTTATTCTAGATTTATGTGAATTAATTTAGAATTTGGTAGATTAATATATATGAATTAATTTGAATTTTTTGTAATTTATGAAATTATTGAGAGTTAAATATGGAAATATGTGAATTAATATATATGACATCTGGTAGATTAATGTGAATTAATATATGTGACATTTATAGAAACGATGAATTTGTTGAACTGTGGTGCTTCGAGAGGGGGTCGAGGGGGGGGGGGGGGGTCGAGAGGGAGATAAGGACGTAGGGATGAGGGCAGCGGAAGTCAGTCCGTATCCGGATCCGCCAATATCGGCAACACTTACAGCGGTCCTCCCACCTCTCGGCACCGTGCACTTCTAGGTTAGGAACAACCTCAGCAGCAGCAGATCGAGCCTCGCTGACCCTCCAGCACGAGGAGGGTTTATGAGGACAGTCGCATGCCTTCAACGGATAGTACGACTCACTTTTCGGTCCGAATGCCGGACATTCATAGGCCGGAGCCTTCCCCATCCACCGACCAGACTCCTCATTCTTCCGAGGAGGATGGTGGATCGAGTCAGTCCTCGGCCGGGATATGACTATGCCCGCCATCTACCCTATTCTTACCCTTGGAAATCTCGATGATACCCCTCATTGATCCCACGGGAATGCCTATTCCAGGATAGCTAGGGTTCATTACCCCGGACCAGGCATACGTGTATGTACCATTCCCGCAACCTCTCTGGAGTGCGAGGATTCCGGGACAACACACCGACGAATCATGTAAATATTAATTAGTGATATCTTTTTACTTAGTAATATTTAAATTCAATTAGGTGATGATGTTTAAAAAATCGCCTACAAATGTGATAGGCGCGATCGTGCCCGGTAAAAAACATAAGAGGACCAGAGGCCCCATCGTCGGCAAGTTACTGGACAACGCGATTCGGGTTACCGGTGGTGGCCAAGTTATGATTCCGACTGGGGATAGAGGCAAGGTGATCGAGGGAAAGGTCACTCGACAGTACGCAGGGATGGCGGGCAGCATCATACGGGATAGAGTACGTCCCAATGTTGTGGCCAGATTGGAATTCGGTGCCGCAATCCGTCAAATATGAGCTGAATAATGCGTTGTCGGTGAGTAGAATTGTATATTCATTATGTATCTTTTCTATATAAATTTTTTAATATTTATATATATGCATTGCAGAGGTGGTTCTGCGTGGACAACGACATTAAACCTACGTGGGAGGATGAAATGCAAGGGAGCAGATTACGTGATTCATTTGTTTAGATTTTTTTTGTTTGTTTTGATTATGTTCATAAAATGTTGTAAGTTACTAACATTTGTGTTTTATTAATATAGGTACAAGGAGTGGAAGGCCGACCTGAAAAAATATTGGAAAAAGTACGGCAACGATCGTTCGGGTACCCCTAGTGAGTTTCGTTATAGGGAGTACGAGTGGCGATGGCTTGTGGTTCACTTCAACAACCCGAGATTGAAGTTATGCAACCTTCGATCGATTAAATTTTTGTTTTATCGTACTTCCTCCAAATTATTTGGCTAATATTTTTTTGATGTTGGATTAATCGAGTAGGCTATTTCTGAAGTCAACACAAGGAACAGGGCCAAAAACACAAAAAATCATCATGCCGGTTCCAGATCATACTCGGGTTGGATCGAGGAGGCTGTCAACCACCTAGAAGTCCCTCCGCTTGTCTATACGATGTAGCACGCGTATCCGCAGTCCCCCGAAGATGCTGTAAGTGTCCTTATAACAAAATAAACATATTCCTATTTTTTTTATTATTTACATTAATTAACATTTTATTTTTCTTTGTCAATTAGGCGAGAGTTCAGGAGGTGATTCCGGAGGTGTTGACTCAAGTGGCGAGAGAGCGCTATCTCAACACCTACGATGTGGAACTCCCGACTCATCAGATTGATCAATCTGATCCGATCATAGCGGCCAGGATCATGGCAGCCGCGGGCTTGGAAAGTGGGGTCAAGGGCTGCTGTAGAAGACTCCTGAATTCTCTCGTGGATTGGGATATTCGAGGACTAATGAGCTACAGGAGCAGCTTCAGAAGCAAGCGATGGAGATGGAATCTCAACGGCTGCGGATGGAGGAGCTGGAGCGGGCGAGAGCCGCAGAGCAGAATCGGTTGGCCGAGCAGCAGGAGATGATGGGGACATGGATGCAGCACTGTTATGCACAGTTGCAGGCGTCTGGAATCCAGATAGCTGACGAGTAAGCATATGTATATAGATTTGAACGATTTCAATTTTTTATTTTATTTACGTGTATAGTTTCAATATTTTTGGATTTTAAATGTGAACAATATTGATGCTTTTTGGAAATGCAGGTTCTGGGATGAAACCCAGAATCTGCAAAAAAAATTAAAATATCACACACTATAGCCGACGACATACATATGTGTCGTCGGCTATAGTTCCCTCCATAGTCAACCAGTTTGACCAGGGGAGGAAGTATGGCTGACGACTTTGTCGTCGGTTATAGTATGGAACTATAGCCGACGATCTGATTCTGTTGGCTATAGCTCCATACTATAACTGACGACAACCCTATCTTGTTGTCGACTATAGTATTACCGACGGTCCATTATTGACGAGTCTATATTCGACGACTCCTCGTCGGCTATAGCTATAGTCGACGAATTAAGGGGACAGACCGACAACTTCATATCGTCGGCTATAGTGTTTGTGCTGGTAGTGATATGCTTAGAATTATTGTTGGATGGAAAAGATAAGTACTGAAACAATAGTACAACGAAATCAGCCGATTTTTCAAATAGCCAAATATAATTTGAGAAGTACACAGCCTGCTTAAGCTGGTTCTACCGAGCTAGCCAAGTGTCTAAGACTTTGCTGCAGCAGCAGCAAGGATGGTTACTCTTCGACCTTTGAAATAGGTCAACATAGCACTGCGTTCAGGAAGGGTTTGTTTGATTGTGGGCGTCTCCTTGAACCTTTCAATCCACGCATGCAAACGAGGGAATTTTTCGGCTTCCAACAATTTAACCCCTGCTATTTCCTCCATAATTTCAAGCCACCAAGCTAACCACCCAAATTCCAAATCCACCATGCCAATCTCAACTCCACCAAAAAACTGCTTGTCTCCGAGTGCCTGCTCTTCCAAGATTCTCATGACTTCCTGTCCTTCTTTTGTTGCTTTCACTTGTTCTTCTCCCTCAGTTACGAAAAATCTAAAGAGCGATGGACTCTGCATGTGTTGAAAAGGAACATTTACATTAGTTCGAGTTAGATCATATTCGATCTTTCGTTCTATATATGTTGCTGCAAGTTGGTAGCTAGGCTTCTATAAAAATAAAATAAAAAAGGAGCATCACAGGATAACGTAGCAAAAGAATTGCAATGACTATCACCTTATCCTCTCCGAACTTTATCCAGAACCGAGCCAGAGCTCGTTGGTGAGGGTCTGTAGGTAGTAAGGGGTTCTGTGACCATGTTTCTTCGATGTACTCGAGAATCACAAGAGACTCTGCAATTGGTTTTCCAGCGTGCACAAGAACAGGAACCTTCTTATGAACTGGGTTGTACTTTAGAAGACGATCACTCTTTTTCTTCATCACATCCTCTTCTACATAGTCATAGTCTACACCTTTAAGTTTTAGTGCCCAAATAACCCGGTAAACAAATGAACTTGGCCAAAATCCTAACAAAGTAATTTCAACCATGTTTCTTGGTTTGTGTTCTGATCCTGGTTTCCAAATGTATTTATCCCCAACACTCAACTTAGTTATCCTGGGCTTCAAGTGTTTGGTTTGAAAGGATCAGGGACAAATTGGTCTTCTCCATGCTATTGCTGGCTGCACATATCAAAAGTAAGTTGCCAAGCAATTGGAATAGATCTTTCAACAATTTATTAGTCAAGCATATTATACTAATTTCTTCTTCCTTTTCTGCTTAGTCAAGAGTACTTGGCCTATATTCAAACATAAATTTTGATCGTAGCTGGCTAGTGTTCCTTTTACCATTCAAGGTTTGAGTTGACGGTCAACATCTTTGTTAGTCAATCTACTAAAATCAACGTGATGATGTCAATTGTTGAAGACCTATTCATTTTGAGCTTTGCCATCAAACAATTTCCCCATGCCATTAGACCCAACTCATTACAGTTTCAGGTTTTCCTTGAAGTTCTTAGCCAGTTGCAGAACCAGCTGGGAACTCATCTTCATGCATCAGTTGGACACCGGCCACTTCTTCAATAGCTTCAGAAGTGGAGGCCATATATCCGAAGGGTATGTCAACCAAATAATCTCGTCTGCCACAATGCCGCTAATAAGTCCTTCTCTCCCAGACCTTGCTCTTCTAAGTTCTCAAATATCTCCATGACCACAATTTCACAGCCTTCTACTAATTCATTTCGATCGGTCATTACACATCACTAACAAAGCAACAAATATTTAGCAGAAACTTAGTTTAGTCGAAGTGAAAATATTGAACTTTTGAATAAAATAATTTTAAAAAAATAACCCTTTACTTGTTTATTTCTAACTATGATTTTTGCACTTAAAAAATAAAAATAAGCAACATCTCTTATTTTACCAAACACTTATTTTATCAAAATAGCTGACAATAAACTGATTTAATCCCAAAAACTCAACCACAAATGGAGCATTAATAAATTTGAATCTTAACATCCTCAGATAATGATAACAAAAGTGCTTGCCAAATAAGCAAAAGAATGGATCATCATACAATAGACGTTAAAACAAGAAATCCATAGAAAAACTGATGGTTGATGAAGAGAGAAGTAACTTCTTCCTAACAGCAAAATATTGAGATTCTCTGACAGTACACTCATTTGCTTTCAAGTCATACCAATACCACAACATTATATCCACACTAACACTTACTATAGATGTCAGATGTAAGAAAACACTTGGCAATATGATTTAACTATCCAGAATCCAGATGCAAATGTAAGGTGAAAAACAAATAGAGCATTCACATTAAGAGATAGAGACATATAGTCTAACAGGATACTTGCTGTGTTATGCCAACTTACACTTGAGATCAACAAACAAGCACAAAATAGTAGATCAGATTGATAACAGTCCTAATTACCCCTAGTCTTCCATAATATCATTTGCGAGGTTAGACATCCTAAAGATTATATTTCTCACTATTCTGTATATATTTAAAATTGCTGAACTACGTGCACAATCCTCATGTATAAAGGTATCAATATGCATAGCCAACTTCGATATTTCTTCATCACAACTCTGTTCAAAACCTAAACAATACTTGGTTTGGAAAACCACAAGCTCTTTGCATCCCCGCAATATCGCAACAAAACTATCCCGGCCAATACAACAACTCGTCAAAATCAATAGCTTGAGGCCCGGTAACTGGTTCACCATTGTGAACGCATTCACCTCACTGAAAGGAGCACCGTATATCACCAACGCCTTGAAATCTTTGCAGTGAGCCACAATCTGCACAAGGATTCTATCCAAAAGAGTGTAGCACAATGGACTTTCCACTGTCAACAATGACTCGAAATGTTTACTGATCATGTTGTCACCCTGAATTTCTAAAAATTGCTCCACAATGGTGATCAAGTTTGCCCCCAAATGCAAGCATTGCAGAAACTTCCACTTGCAAATCATTTCAGGAATAATCTGAGAGCTCTTGAAAAGCAGTAAATCATTTTTCAACCACAGGGTATGTATCCATAACATATCTAACCACTTGTTCTTCACAGAATTCAGGTAATAAGAGATAAGTAGCCTTTCCATTGCTATGATCAACCACAAACTTTACGAAACTAGTGATCGAGAAACGATTAGCATCAATCCTATATTGCTCTATGAACTTGTCATAAAAGGAACCGAAACTTTGAGGCCCATCAACATCAGAACCAAACAACGGAGAAGTTACGTAGTCTGGAAAGTCCAGGTTTTTCCAAGATAAAGGGTTGAGGGTAATTTTGTACCATGATTTGCAGACGAATGGGATGTGCAGAAGCAGAGACTCCATCCCAACTCTTGAAAACACGTTTGTCAGGCAGTCTGGATCTAGTTCTTCCCATTTTCTTCTTCTTTGCTCAGTCTGTGCTTCTGATTTGCGATTCCTTCGGGTATCTTGAACAACGGCGGCGTCGGCCATTGTTGTCGCTCTCCAACTCTCGCAGTAGGGCTGTGGCCAAACAGTAAAACCCTCAAGATGCCTGGTCTGGACCTCGAATGGTTTTGAAATGACTCTAAAACGAAATCAAATGGGCTACTTATTGGGTCTTATATGTAATTTAATATTGAAGAAACACATAATCTTACGAACAAAACTTATTAAAATTCCAAACTTTAAACCTTTTTTTTAGGAGTCGATTTAAGATCAAATGGTGCGTCTATTTATACTTTCGATGAACATTTTGTCCACTAACTTTTCATTCCTACTCTTATTTTCTTTTAAACTATTTTTTTCAATCATCAATCACTCTTGCTAAAAAAAGTAAAAAATATCCGGTCACCACTCACCAAGAAATACTCTATCACTGTTTTGCCACTGACTATGTTGATTGAAGTTTGATCGAGCTCTTAATGAAAGAAAAAACTTGAATATTTGATTTAGTTATGGAGATAAAATATACATATTTGCAAACTCATCACTACCGGCATAAACACTATACCCGACGACATGGGGAAAAACAGACCGACGAGAACCCTTGTCGTCGGGTATAGTGAACTATAACCGACGACTAGGGTACATCCATTGACGGAGCTATTTGGGGGCCAGGGTGGGCCTGGGCCCCCCCTCAATTTTTGGGAAAAAAAATAGTTTATTAGTATTATAATATAAATATTATAATTTATTTGAAGTATATCTAAACTTCAATTACGTGTATGAGTGTATGATTAATTTAAATTTGACGACTTTATAATAATATTATTATATATTATTTCAATAATGAAGTCCAAATATTAGATCAATTAGGATTTAATCTCTTACCAGGTTTAGGATTTTATGGTATTTTTTTCTTTATAAAAGCTCTACCGTTCCTGAGATTAAAATACAATCATTTTTGTTAAGTTGATTAGATATGGAGAGATACTTCAAAAAACAAATCCTCTTCTTCTACTCCAACATTAGATGAGCAACCACCTACGAAAATTCAAAAGAAGAATAGTAACAATATGAAAAAGTTTTGTGCTAGAGATATGACAGAAAAGTATCCATCGGATCCTGCTAAACGCCCGCCAATTTCAAGTTATCATCCTAACATTCAAGAAGAAGTTCGAAGATATTATCTACAACAAGGCCCTTGTCGACCTAAACATCATACTTTTCCTTTCACGGAATTTGAAGAAAAAAGAAGAAGAAAAGAATGTTTATTTGTGATTTGTTTATTGAATTTTCATATTGGTTAAAGTACAGTATTAAAGAGGATAC
This sequence comes from Geum urbanum, assembly GCA_946800695.1. Taxonomy (NCBI): domain Eukaryota; kingdom Viridiplantae; phylum Streptophyta; class Magnoliopsida; order Rosales; family Rosaceae; genus Geum; species Geum urbanum. The sequence continues at coordinate 39,266,982 of OX327007.1, read as the reverse complement.
TGTATTTTGTTTATGTTGTTATCTTTTCAAACCAGCTATTGGAGAACAAGGCGGTGGTGAAACTTTTGTTGGTGCTGGTCATGGATTCAGTAATTGGAAGAAGAAACAAATGCTAATATCATATTTTGGAGGATCAAATATTAATCATAATCAGGTTGTGAGTAATTGTGATGCTTTATCAAACCAAAAACAAAACATTGAAACTGTTTGGGCAAAATATACAGATCAAAATCGAATTGACTACCCTAACCGAGACTATTTTTTAAGTTTTTCATTTAGGCCCCCCCTAACCGAGAATCCTGGCTCCGTCCCTGGGTACATCGTCGGTTATAGTTTTTTTAACCAACGATGTATTGTTTTCGTCAGTTATAGTAGCCGGAAAATCATCGGGTATAGTTTTCCACTATTACCGACGACTTTTTTTAACTATTACCGACGATTTTTTGGTATCGTCGACTATAGTTTCTTATTTCAGATCTATTCTGGGCAGCAGCTCTATCATTCAAAAAAAATCTCCCGCGAAAACTGAAAATGCTCTGAAATCTTTGGGTGATGTCGAAAACTGTCAAGAATGAGTTCGTGATTCATTATATATAGGTACGTACTTAATATTATATATATATATATATATGCATGTGTGTGTTGATCGATTGTTGATGTTGATGTTGATTTTGAATTGATCGATCGAGTTAATTGATTGTTGAGTTTGAGTAATTGATGGTTGATTTTGAGTACGTGATTGATAGTTGAGTTGGAGTAGTACGTAATTGTTGTGTTGATTATTGTGAATATATATATAGCTAGGGTGATTAATTTATTTAATTGATTATATATTGTGATTATTATAGGATTAATTGTGATTATTAATTATGGGTATAATATATATTGTGATTATTGTGATGTTTCGGTTAATTGTGATTAATTACAGTGTGGTTATATATATATATATTTAGATTTTTGTGATCGATTATATATAGTTAGGATGTACGTGTATATATATATATTAAAATTATGGGAATTATAATAATATATATTTATATTAATTGATTGATCGAATGTTTTGATTTTGATCGAGTTAAATTAGACAAAATTATATATATATGAATAATTATGGATCGAGTAGAATAATTAGACGACTATATATATATGTTCATTTGTAATTAATTAGCTAGCTAGCTAGCTAGTTAGGGATCGAGTAGATCGAATAATTAAATTATGTAATTTATAGTTTGAATATCGATATATATATATATATATATATAGATCGATATATATATATCTAGCTATGAAATTTTAATTAATAAGATCATGGGTATATATATACATGCAGTTATAATTTTCAGGATGAACAAGAGTTGGATGTGTCTTCCAAGATGGGATGTAAGATATCACCGTGGAATTAGAAGTTTTGTAGAATATGTGAAGGTTAATTGTGGAGGGATGACAATTCATTATTGTTCGTGTATGAAATGTCAGTGTCGCAGCGAGCGATATCGTTTTCACATCGATAAAGTATTGGAGCACTTGAAGAAAAACGGGTTTTGGGATAAGTACACATGTTGGATTTATCACGGTGAGAGCTCATCAGTTGGTCAACATGATCACGGACAATTTTTTGAGAGTGGCAGTACATCTAATGATCCAACAACAAGGTTGATCAACGATATGTTTCCTCATGAGAGCGGTATATTTGCTCAAGCACCAGATATTCCTCCCGCCGTTGGAGACTTCCCTCATATTGAGCCAGTCCAGCAATTACCTACAGTTGTCAACACTGCTGGTATGGACAAGTACAACAACCCCATTGCCTTCCAACAGACCCCGTTGTACAACGGTTGTAATAAGACTGTTCTTGAAAGTGTTATGGGAGTAAAGAAGCTCAAAGTGGAGAACAAAATGAGTGTGAAGGCTGTTGATGATTGGCTGAAGTGGTCTAGTTCGTTGTTGCCCCCCGGTCATCGTCTTCCTACCACTCATCGTAAGGTGCGACAGATCCTGAAACATCTTGGCCTTTCCTACATCAAAATCCATGCTTGTAGATATGATTGTGTTCTCTTCTGGGGTGAAGATGCTTATGGGAATGATCTTGAATCCCTTGATGAATGCTCGGTATGTGGTACAGATAGGTATAAGTTGACTCCTGCCGGAAACAAGAAAGCTGTGAAGATACTTCGGTATTTTCCGCTGATAGATAGGCTAGAACGGTTGTTCATGTGTGCACACACGGCTGAAGCTATGAAATGGTGGGCCGAGAGAAATTTGCCCGACGGTGATACGCTTATACACCCTGCTGACGGAGAGGCTTGGAAGCACATGGTGAAGGAGTTTTCTTATTTTGCATCAGAGGTTCGAAATGTTTGGCTGGGGCTTTCATCTGACGGATTCAACCCTTTTGGTAACATGATTCTTCAATACAGTATATGGCCAGTTATTTTGGTACCGTACAACCTTCCTCCATGGATGTACATGAAGAAAGAATACAATATGCTCACTATGATAATTCCAGGGCCGGGTTATCCAGGAAAGTGTCTCGATGTGTATTTGAGACCCTTGATTGCGGAGCTTAAGTACTTGAGTGAGCATGGTCATCCCACTTATGACAAGTTCAAAAATGAGATGTTCCAGATGCATGCCATGCTTGTTGGCACCATCAGTGATTTTCCTGCACGCGGGATGTTATCGGGCAACGTTACCAGGGGATACAGGGCTTGTCCAGAGTACATGACTGTTGAGTGTTGCAGACCTCATTGCAGGAAGATTGTACAGATGCGTCATCGTTGTTGGCTTCCACATGATCACCCATTTCGGGAGGATATGGAGGCATTTGATGAGACTGTGGAAATAGGTGAGCAGTCGAGGAGATGGACGGGGGATGAAATATTGGAAGTGCTAAATGAATACGATTTTGGGCAGCTCAGCAATCATCCTGAGATAGTTGCGTCAATACCTGACAAACCCGACATGTATAAATTCTGGACACACAAAAGTATTTTTTGGGAACTTCCGTATTGGTCCAAGTTGCTGATCAGACACTACTTAGATGTCATGCACATAGAGAAAAATGTGTGCGAGAGTGTAGTCGGCACAGTGTTGAATTGGGAGGGAAAAACTAAAGACGGCCCGAAGGCACGCATTGATCTTAAAAGAATGGGACTGCGAAAACATTTGTGGTTGAGAGATGGGAAGAAAAAAATGCCACAAGCTCCTTATACCGTCAAGCCTGCCCAGAAGAATGAAATTTTTGGCTAGATGGGTAATGTCTGGTATCCTTCAGGCTATGCTGGAAATATAAGTCGATATGTTAACTTCAAAGACAATAAGATGTACGGACTAAATAGTCATGATTGTCATATACTGCTTCAACGCCTCTTCCCTGTTTTCATTCGAGGGTACCTGCTCAAAGAGGTGGTGGAGCCGTTAGTGGCTTTGTCAAGATTCTTTCAAAAGTTATGCACGAGAGAAGTGAAGAAATCGGACTTGTTGGAAATGCAACAGGACATCATTTTTATCATGTGCAAATTTGAAAGGATATTTCCTCCAAACTTTTTCGACATCATGCCTCACCTGATGCTCCATCTTCCGGAACAATTGTTGCTTACTGGTCCTGTACACTACACATGGATGTATCCTATGGAAAGGTACGTAATGCATCTCTGAATCTGGCTATGTCTTTAATATTATGTATTCACTTATTTTATAGTATTCATAACATGCTCTGTAATTACTAATTTTATAGACAATTAGGGGACTACAAAGACTATGTGATGAAAAAATCTACACCCGAAGGGTGTATCGCTGAAGCATATATTGCACACGAGTGCGTAACATACACCAGACTGTATTTGGGAGCGTTCGAGGACCCTCCACAATATATGCCAGTAGATGGAGCACAGTTCAACCTTTCAATCATCTCCGATGATGTTGAACTTTCCAGAAAGTTGCCCAACTCGTACAATTTGGAACCATATGAGCTAGTCATTGCCCACTGGTCGGTATTGATTAACTGTCCAGAAGTTCAATATTGGAAAAATATGCACATTTACTGCCCTGCAATTTCCGGTGATGTTAACTACCACAAGAAGACGTTCGCAAACTATTTTAGCAAATGAGTACGTATATAGCGGTATTGACTTGTATATGAATTTAATTGCATGTCTCATATCATATTTATAGTTAAGTTAATAAATGATTATATTCAGATGAACCATGTACAAGATGATGGTATCCCACAGTGGTCACACGAATTGAGGCTCTTGGCGCAGAAACCGGTAACTTCCAGAGTTTATCCTATGTGTAAGGTAAATGGCGTGCTATTTATTTGTGAACATAGAGATGTCAGACGAAAAACATAGAATTCTGGGGTAATGGTGCATGGTGGGCAGAATAGAGTTGACTATTACGGTGTTCTCCATTCAGTTGTCGAATTAATATATGGGGAAGGCATGACCGTGCACTTGTTTAAGTGTAGATGGTTTGATAACAACCCTCAGAACATAAGGACCGATCAATACGACATTTTTTCGGTGAATACGTACTGCTACAAGCTGGTATGAAGATGATCCGTTTGTTTTGGCCACGGCGGTGAAATAATTGTTCTATCTTGATGATCTTGTGCATAAAGGCGCGTGGAAAGTGGTTAACCATGTTCTTCCAAGAAACATATACAGTGCCTCCACCCTTGGTGTGACCTCGGATAATGAAGAAGTTAGTGCATACCAAGAGCCGAACGCAACTGGTATTCCTGAAACCTCAACAATTCGCCTTAATAATGTGATACAGGGCAGTGTGGTACGAATTTCTCAACCGAATCTTATTGATGTTAATCAAAATGAAGACAATGAAGACTCAAGTGACGAGGGCTTACACATCTTACCTGAAATTAACTCGGAAACCGAGTCAGACTCAAGCGATGATTCTGACTATGCGCCTTAGTGTATGTATGTGTTAATTTGAGTTTGAACGTGCAATGTAAAATGATGTGTATGAAGATGATCGACTTTAACTTAATTGGATCGATGTAATTAATTAAAGTAGATACTTTGTGTAAGGAGCATTTTTTATAAGTTAGGAAAAAATACTCATAGCCTTTTGTATAGATATATAACTAGAGTTCGATCTCTTATTGTTTATAGTGTGAGGAACAAATTGATTAAGCTAAACAATACTTTCATCAAATCGAGTACTACAACTACGAATGGAAACAATTTTATGCAACATCAATTAAAATCATCAATTGTGTCGATTAAATTGCTAAATAGCGATCATGAGAGAGAGAGATCGAGAGAGAGAGAGATTTGAATTAATCGGTAGTTCAACAATATGTTTTATAATTTTTTAAGTTTTTTTTAGATAAAATCAGGTCAATTAAGTTTTTTTGGAAAAATAGAGAACATAAATTGAGCATTTTTTACCATAGTGTAATAAGTTAAATTTAAAAAAAAAATTAATGCCATTTTAATTTAGGCTTTTAAATCATTTTCTTTTTTTTCTTTCTAAAAATTCTTTATCCAAATAGTGACAGAGCCCAAAAAGCCCAAAAGCATAGAAGTGTGTTGGTAATTTCGTATTATTAATTGAGATGCATATGAAAAAAATAAATAAAACAAACTATAACCGACGATATTCATAATAAATATCGTCGGTTATACTATAGCCGACGATAATACTTATATCGTCGGCTATAGTTTCGGGTTATGTCCCAGAACTGCAGCCGTTTTGAGCAGAAACGAAACTGCCCAAAACATTCAACTCCTCCACCGATTGGAATTCAGCCGCCGCCGTCCGTCAAGCAAGAGGAAGGTCGATCATCCTCGATCAAGCTGTCGTCCATCATCAACATAGGAAGATTCTAAAACCAAAAACAGGTTCTAAATCCCTAAATCCCTGATTTCGATTTTTTTTTATTTAGGTTAGATTTTAATTTGTTTAGTTTGTTTATCGATAATGTGGATGTTTGGATGAATTGTGTGAATATATATTGGATTATTCTTGAATTTTGTTGATTGTGGGAATTATTGTTAATTTTTTGGATTTATTGGGTTATATATATATAGAGAGGAGGTTAATTAATTATTGGATTATATATTTGATTGATGGAATTATTGGAATTATTGGATTTTATATATATATTGCATTATATATATATTGGATTTATATATTGGATTTATATATTGGATTATATATATATTGGATTTATGGAATTATTGGATTATATTTTAGATTTATGGAATTATTGGATTATATATATAGAGGAGTTTAATTAATTTTTGGATTATATATATATATATATATATATATTTGGAGTTTAATTATTGGAATTTTTGGATTACGAATTCGAATTTTTGAATGAATTAGGAATTATTGGATTATATATTGGATTTATGGAATTATTGGATTATATATATATAGAGGAGTTTAATTAATTTTTGGATTATATATATATATTTGGAGTTTAATTATTGGAAGTTTTGGAGTTTTTGGTTTACGAATTCGAATTTTTGGATGAATTAGGAATTATTTTGAATTTTTGTAATTTAATGGAATTTTATATGAAGGAATATATAATGAAATTTGTTGAACAATTTGGAAATTTTATGTGAGTGGAAGGATTTTTAATGAATTTTTGTAATTTACTGAATTTTTTTTGAATTGTTGTAATTTGTGGATTATTATTATGAACATATATATATGAATTCATTTGAATTTTTAGTAATCACTACCAGAATAACTGCTTTAGGCAACGATCTCAAATCGTTGCCTAAAGTTATAAAATCGTTGCCTATAAGTATAGGCAACGAAAATTCGTTGCCTATACCGTCGTTGCCTTTTCATCGTTGACTATACTATAGGCAACGAAAAACCAAACCCATCGTTGCCTATAGTTCAGGGTTTAGGGGTTAGGGTTTTCAACTATACGCAACGACATCGTTGCCTATAGTTTCACTATAGGCAACGATTTCTTCGTTGCCTAAAAACCACCGACAGGTCAACTTTGACCACCTTTCAAACTATAGGGAACGACGAACTCGTTGCCTATACTGAAGAATTTCGTTGCCTATAATTAAGAATTTCGTTGCCTATAGTTTGAATTGTTGTATTTCTGGCAAACTATAGGCAACGAAATTGGTCCATTTCGATGCCTATAGTTTGTGTAATTTTTTTAAAAAATACTTGATTTTGGATTGGGCCCAATTCCAGAATCTGCAACATTTACATGAGTTCAAACCACAACAGCATACACATTCCAACCTAAATCAAAAACTAGCTACGTGCTACTGATCAAAGTTAACACAATTGAGGAACTCCTCGTGTGAACCCTCCTGGTGCTGCTGGTCGTCACCCCCGTAAAACTGATGAAGCTGCGGCTGCTCGTCACCCCCGTAAAACTGATGCTGCGGCGGCGGCTGCTCAGCACCCCCAAAAAACTGATGCTGCTGCGGCGGCTGCTGGTGGTCCCCATATAACGGCGGCTGCTGGTGACCCCCAAAATACTGCGGCTGTGTTGTAGGCGTGAACAGATTTGGCTGAGTCTGTGGGTGCGGCTGCGAAGCCCCCCGAGGTTGCTGAGATTGAAAGAATGCCCACATTTGGTCATGCTGCTCCTTCTCACGGGCTCTTTCCTGCTCCATGGCTTCCCTGGCACGCCTCATCTCCTCCAACTCCTCCTGCTGCCTCCGAATCTGCTCCTCCTGCCTCCGAATCTGCTCTTGTACGCCGGACGACCTAGAACTGCTGGACCCGCTGGAGAATTCTGGAGTCATCTTCAAGATTCTATTTCCTCTGTAACCCATCCCCTTGGCCCAAAACTTGTTCTTTCCAACGGGAATCGCATCTGACACGCACCTCGCCGCATTAATGGGCGTCATGTGGTCAACCTGAGATGCATACTGGGTCACCTCCTCCTCCGTGCACCCCTGATGCAGCTCTCGAGCTACTTTAGCACGCACCTTCGGGATCGACTCAACCAATCTCTCCTAATAGACAATGCAAAATCGATGACGCATTAATAATTGAGTAAAATACAAGAATTAATTAAACATGAGATGTATCAAATATGGACAAATATTTATTAGATACTTACAACATATTCAGGGTTGTTCGGATACCCATGTCGGATGGAATACACGAGAGGATCGGTCTGCGGTTCCAACCTTGCCCCACATCGAGTCCATCTCTCATACGTTCGGGAACCGCAATGATGTGGGTTCACGTTCTGCGCTCGGTTTTTAGCATTTTCTTTCGAAATGTGCTTATAGAATAAGAAAATGTGCACAATTATTAGCCAATTATATATATAGCATAAATTAGAGAATATCCTCGCAACATTAATTTTTTTGATTAAAATCCAACCCATTTATTTTTCACATATTTAGTCCTCTGACCTAGAATTGTTTCCTTTAATTTCTAGGTTTTTTCTTGTTATTCTGCAGGGAAATAATTTAATCTTTGTTATTTTTGGTTTTAATTTCTAGCCTCTCAATCACTAATACAGTTCACTATCTTTACTTCGTATAAACAATGTAAGTTGTATAATTTAATTTACCTACACAATATATTAGAGATTTACCTACATATTAAATTAATAACATAGATAGAGATTTACCTACTACCTCTTGCGTATATAAAATAATATATCATAAAATGTAGGTAAATTAATAATAATAATATTAGTTTAGATTTAGGTACGCAAATCAATTCATGTGCATACCACAAGCTTGGGATGCTTCCAGTGGGCTATAAGCCAGTTCCACTCGTACTCCCGGTATCTGAACTCACTTGGAGTGCCATTTCGGCCTTTATCTATGTTCTCCTGCCAGAATGTCTTCAAGTGGGACTTCCACTCTCGATACCTATATTGATGCAACAAAAATATCATATAACCAACACTTTATATTCACAAATCTAACGTATTCAGGATACTTAGCCTTATATAAATCCAAAATCACATCACCTAGACGCGAGCTTTCGTTCACACCACCCCCCGGGCTGCTTCAGCCGATCGTCAATAATAAACCATTGCTGCAATACACGTATACATAATTAGCCTCATAAATATGTATGTTTGGTGGCTTATAATAATAAGAACGTCTATTTTTATGACAAATTAATGTAAATTTAACTCACCGACAGTGCATTATGCACTCGGGCCTTCACTTGAGCATCAACTGAACCCCACGAGTCCCACAACATCGGGACGAAATCACGTATGACAAATCCTGCTTGGCTAGCATACATCCCTTTGTCAGAATACTCGATAGCCGAGCCATCGTCCTCATAATCAATATGAGCCCGATTGTCACCAACTCGATCTTCAATACCCTTCCCGGTTGTGGTACCTCTGCTCGCTTTAGCTTTAGGGTTGACGACGGTGCCTAAGACACGGTACAAAAGAAGGAAATTAAGAAATAGAACCTAATTTAATGTACTATATCTACTAAAAGAACATAAACTTACCATTCTCGTAAGTGAGCTGGCCCTTAACCCTCACACTCAACAGAGGTTGAGAGAATGGCTCATATGTGTATGCTTCCTCAGGCGTCGTGAACGGGTCCTCATCATATATGGCCACGTTGTTAGGGTCGAGCTGAGGTATCTTTGGAATAACCGTAGGGAAGAACAAGTCCCTGGGCGGGCATAAGTGCACAGAATCCGTGCCGGATGCACTGCCGGATGGCCCAGATGATTCGGAATTAGGTTGTGGCGTCGCCGGATTGGGGGGAAGAGGTGGCATACGTGGTGGGTCCTGCTGGTTTGGCCATAGTACCCTCGTACTATTTGGGCGTTCGCTGCTGACTGAGTGACGACCGGATTCCGTGGTGGAGTTTCGGCTGCTGTTGCGGGAGGGTCGTTCATGAGACACCGAGTGACGTGGACCTTGGGGATCCTGGGATGCTGTATATAGTTGGAGGTGACGATTGGAATGTACATAGACGGTCTCAAGACTGTCCGGTACGGTGCTTCCAGAACTCTGACCAACGGACCTAGACCCACTCCTGGGTCCTTGAGGGTTCAACCCAGAGGACATTTGAGGTGTCGCTCCTTGAGGTGACGAGGAGGAAGCTCCTTTCTGTTTTCCACTTTTCTCGGGAATCAATCTTTTGAACACGGACATTTTTATTAATGTCTGCAACAAAATAACATAATGAATAGCTTACAATTGAGGCAACACTAACCTAAATTTAAATTTTGTCTAACTAAAATGAACAACCCAAACTAAAATCACACTTATTCCCAATTCTAATTACCTAAACTAAATAACCAAACTAAAATCACACTTATTCCCAATTCTAATTACATAAACTAAATAACCAAACTAAAATCACACTTATTCCCAATTCTAATTACATAAACTAAATAACCAAACTAAATCCTCTAATCCACAATATAATCCCAACCTAATTAAATCAACAATCCAACATAACATAACCTTACCAAAATCCAACCTAAATAAAACCTAAATTCAACAATACAAACTAAATCACAACACAAATCCAACTAAAATCAACCTAACAAACAACCCAACAGAAATCCAACACAACCTAACCTAAATCACAACACAAATCCAACACAAATCCAACTAAAATCAATCTAAATCACGTTGTTTATATATTCAAGTAAGGAGAGAGGGAGAGAATGCGAACCGTACTATTCGGGCGAGGGAAGAAATCCGGCGAGGTTGCGGCGGCGCTGTTGCGGAGAGAATGCGAACCGTACTGCTGTTGCGGCGGCGCTGGTCGCGACTGGGGGATTTATTCCACCTATTATAGGCAACGAATGGCAGAATCGTTGCTTATACTTTAGGCAACGAGGAGGACTTATAGGCAACGAGTCTATCGTTGCCTTAACTTTAGGCAACGAGAGGTATACTTTAGGCAACGATTTGTGTCGGTGCCTATACTATAGGCAACGAAATAAATATTAAAGGCAACGAAATTATCGTTGCCTATACTATAGGCAACGAAATCAATATTAAAGGCAACGAAATTTTCGTTGCCTATACTATAGGCAACGAAATCAATATTAAAGGCAACGAAATTGTCGTTGCCTATACTATAGGCAACGAAATCATTATTATAGGCAACGAACTTCAATTTATAAGCAACGAAATTCACATGTTTTCCACAACATACATGAAAATAACCGTTAAACTAATCCAGAAAATTACACAAGTAAATTTCAATTCGATCAACACATATATACATTTAGGAGTTAATCAACTCAATACAAGCTCGAAGACTATACTCAATTACATCTCTAACTAAGGCTGATAATCAGAATCTGAATCATCGCTAGAGTCTGACGCGGTTTGATAGTTGAAGTCTGGTAATAGGTGTCGCTCCTCGTCCTCGTCACTCGAGTCTTCATCAAAGTCATTTGGATTAACATTTAGAAGTGCTGCTCCAGAATTTTGAACCACAATACCAGGTCGAACATTATTAAGGCGAATTGTATCGGATTCCGGAATGTCAATTCCATTTCCCTCTTGGTATGCTGCAACTTCTTCGTCATCTTCATTCTCACCAAGTGTGGCAGCACTGTACACATTCCTAGCTTGCACATGGTTTACTACTTTCCACGGGGGTCTGTTCATAAGATCGTCAAGGTAAAACACTTGTTTGACCGATGTGGCAAGAACGAAAGGATCCTCCTCATACCAGCTTGTGGCAGTATTCACGGAAATGTATCCATACTGATCGATGCGAACGTTCTCCGGACGAGTATCAAACCATCTGCACTTAAACAAGTAAATTTTCATGCGCTCACCATACATGAGTTCAACCACTGAATGGAGTACACCGTAGTAGTCAGGGTCGTTATCCCCACCATGCACCATTACCCCACAATTCTGTGTCTTCACCCTGTTGTCTCTTTCTTGACACATAAATTTCACGTCATTGACCCTACACATCGCGTAAACTTTTGATGATATAGGTTTCATAGCCAAGAGCCTCAATGCGTGTGACCATTGTGGGTAACCATCATCTTCTACATAGTTCATCTGAAACAAATAACCGTCAACATTAGATACGACATTTCATATAAATAAGCTAGCGTCACAATTTGATTTTACACGTCATATATATTATGACTAAATGAATATATACTCACCCATGTGCCAAAAAAATTTGCAAAGGTCCGGTTGTGGTACGCAACATCCCCGCGAACCTGTGGACTTCCAAGGTGTGTGTCTTTCCAATATTTAACTTCTTGACAATTAATGAGTACACACCAGTGTGCAATGTCTAACTCATATGGTGTCAACTCCCACGCCCCGTGCAACCTACTCTGTGGGTAAACATCATTAGAGACTACAGAAAGGTTGAACTGGGGTTCATCTACCGACATATTCGAATGTGGGTCCTCAAGCGCTCCCAAATACAGTTTGACGTACGTTACGCACTCGTGCGCAAGATATGCTTCGGCGATACACCTTTCAGGTGCAGATGTATTATGTACATACCCTTTGTAGTCTCCCAGTTGTCTACAAAGATGAAAACAGCTTGTTATTATTGTTGTACGTAGAACAAGAATAAATTAATATATAAAGACTTAATTAGCAAACATCATACAAATGCAAGGTATATACCTCTCCATTGGATACATCCAAGTGTAGTGAACGGGACCGGTGAGCATCAATTGCTCGGGAAGATGCATCATCAAGTGAGGCATGATGTCGAAGAAATTTGGGGGGAAAATCCTCTCCAACTTGCACATGATAAAAATGATGTCCTTTCGCATTTCTTCGAGGTCTGACATTTTCACTTCTCTGGTGCATAACTTTTGAAAGAACCTTGACAGCGCCACTAACGGCTCTACCACCTCATCATCAAAGTACCCTCGAATCATAATAGGGAAGAGGCGTTGAAGTAGTACATGGCAGTCATGACTCTTTAATCCATAAATCTTATTGTCCCTGTAGTTAACACACCGACTTATATTTCCAGCAAACCCATAAGGATACTGGACGTTAGCCATCCACACAAAAATTTCATGCTTCTCGTCACGCGTGACCGTGTAAGGAGCTTGGGGCATCTTTCTCCCCTTCTTTTTCAACCACAGATGTTCCCGCAGTTTCATTTTTTCCAAATCAACGCGAGCTTTAGGGCCATCTTTGGTTTTACCTTGCCAATTTAGAACGGTGCCCACCACACTTTCACACACATTCTTCTCTATGTGCATGACATCTAAATAGTTCCTGATAGGCAACATCCGCCAGTACGGGAGTTCCCAGAAGATGCTCTTGTGTGTCCAGAACTTATACCTGTCGGGTATCTTCGGTATAGTCGCAACAACCTCAGGATGATTGCTCAATGGCCCAAAATTATACTCATTCAGGACTTCTAAGATTTCATCTCCAGTCCATCCCATGGGTTGCAGACCTTCTTCTACAGTGCCGTCAAAAGCCTGGGCGTCCTGGCGAAATGGGTGATGTCGTGGAAGCCAACATCGGTGACGCATATGGACAATCTTCGAGCAATGAGCTTGTACAAACATGGCAGTCATGCACTCTGGACAGGCCCTGTACCCCTTGGTTGGGTTTCCCGACAACATCCCTCGACCTGGAAAATCACTGATTGTGCCCACAAGCATAGCATGCATTCGGAACATCTCATTTTTAAACCTGTCGTAAGTGGGATGACCAACTGTACTCAAGTGCTGAAGCTCCATAATCAATGGCCTCATGTACACATCCAGACACTTTCCTGGATAACCCGGCCCTGGAATTAACAGAGTCAGCATATTATATTCTTTCTTCATGCACATCCACGGAGGAAGGTTGTACGGTACCAATATAACGGGCCATATGCTGTATTTCTGACTCATGTTGCCGAAGGGGTTGAATCCGTCAGTCGATAGCCCCAGCCAAACATTTCGGACTTCAGCTGCAAAATCAGAAAACACATTCACCAGGTGCTTCCAAGCCTGACCATCAGCAGGGTGTCTAAGGATATCATCGTCAGGCGAAGTCCTCTCAGCCCACCATCTCATAGCTTTCGCCGTGAATGCACACATGAACAACCTTTCCAGCCTATCAATAAGTGGGAAATACCGAAGTATCTTCACTGCTTTCTTGTTTCCTGCAGGAGTGTACTTCCACCTTTCCGTACCACACACCGGACAGTAATCAAGCTTTGATAGATCCTTCCCGTCATCGTCTACACCCCAAAAGAGAACGCAATCATACATGCATGCGTGAATCTTGGTGTAGGAAAGTCCAAGATCTTTGAGGACATGTCGTATCTTACGATGAGTGGGGGGAAGACGATGACCGGGGGGCAGCAGATCACCAGTCAACTGAAGCCACCTATCGACCGCTGCCACGGTGCTCTTGGTCTCCACTTTTAGCTGCATCACTGCCATCACACTTTCAAGGACTGTCTTAGGACATCCGTGGTACAACGAAGTTTGATGCATCTGAATCAGGTTGTGGTACTTGTCCATACCACGTGTGTTGACATAAACTCTAGGTAATGGCTGGACTGGCTCAATGTGAGGGAAATTCTCAACTTCTGGAGGAACATATACGGGTGCTTGAGAATCATGAAATGCACCGCTCTCATGAGGAAACATATCGTCGATGAACCTCCTGGTGGGATCATAATTGGATGAACTCGCAGTATCAGCAAATTGTCCATGATCATGCGGATCGGCTGCTGATGCTTCACCGTGATAAATCCAACGGGTGTACTTATTCCAAAATCCGTTTCTATGAAGGTGTCGCTCAACTGTAGCAATGGGACAACGATTGTCGCGACACCGACATTGTTTACATGGACAATAATGCACTGGCAACTCTCCACAATTAGCCGCCACAAATTCCAGAAATCTCCTAATTCCCTGCCCATATCTTGCATCAGTTCTATCCAGCCTCATCCAACTCTTGTCCATCCTGAAATGCACTGGCGATTCCAGAACGTTTCAGATTTTTCCACCAATTTTGATTTGAATCGAATGGAGGAGCTGCTGGCTAGATCTGATATAATAATAATTATAGGCAACGAATTACTATTTCGTTGCCTATATTGTTTTTCGTTGCCTATTAAACTATAGGCAACGATTTTTTCGTTGCCTATAACCATACTTTAGGCAACGATTTGAATAGGCAACGATTTTTTTCGTTGCCTATAAACCAAACATTAGGCAACGATTTGACTTTGAATAGGCAACGATTTTTTTTGTTGCCTATAAACCAAACATTAGGCAACGATTTGACTTCAACAGGCAACGAACTCGTTGCCTATAGTTCACAATACGCAACGAAAACCCTTGTCGTTGCCTATTGTGAACTATAGGCAACGAATTTACCAGCTCGTTGCGCGTTGTTTTAAAATTCGTTGCCTAAAGTGTTTATGTTGGTAGTGAATCGATGAAATTATTGTGAGTTAAATATGAAAATATGTGAATTAATATATTCTGACATTTGGTAAATGAATGTGAATTAACTTTAATTTTATTGTTGATTTTAAAAACTGTATAAAATTGAGTATGTTATGTAACTTTTATAGCAATGATGAATTGGTTGAATTGCGGTGCTTCCCGAGGGGGGTCGAGGGGGAGGTCGAGAGGGAGAGAGAGATCGGAACATGGAGATGAGGGCACCGGAAGTCGGTCCGCATCAGGATCCACCAGCGTCGGCAACACTTACAGCATTCCTCCCACCTCTTGGCACCGTACACTTCTGGGTGAGGGACAACCTCAGCAGCAGCAGGTCGAGCCTGCTCGATCCTCAGGCGCGAGGAGGCTTTATGAGGTCAGTCGCACGCCTTCAACGGATAGTGCGACTCAATTCTCGGTCCGAATGCCGGAGATTCATCGCGAGGACCCTTCCCCATTCACCCACCAGACTCCTCATTCTTCCGAGGAGGCTGGTGGATCGACTCAGTCCTTGGCCAGGATGCGACTATGCCCGCCGTCTACCCTATTCTTACTGTTGGAAATCCAGACGATACCTCTCGTCGATTCCACGGGGATGCCTGTTCCAGGACAGCTAGGGTTCATTACCCCGGACCAGGCATACGCGTATGTACCCTTCCCGGAACCTCTCTGGAGTGTGAGGATTTCGGGACAACGCACCGACGAATCAGGTAAATATTAATTGGTGATATCTTTTTACTTAGTAATATTTAAATTTAATTAGGTGTTGATGTTTAAAAAATCGTCTACATATATATGTGATAGGCGAGATCGTGCCCGGTGACAAACAAAAGAGAACCAGAGGCCCCGTCGTCGGTAAGTTACTGGACGACACCATTCAGGCTAGCGGTGGTGGCCAAGTTATGATTCTGACGGGGGATAGAGGGCAGGTGATCGAGGGAAAGGTCACTCGAAAGTACGCAGGGATGGCGGGCAGCATCATCCGGGATAGAGTCCCAATGTTGTAGCCAGATTGGAATTCAGTGCCGCAATCCGTCAAATATGAGCTGAATAATGCGTTGTCGGTGAGTAGAATTGTATATTCATTATGTATCTTTTCTATATAAATTTTTAATATTATTGATATATATATATGCATTGCAGAGGTGGTTTCGCGTGGACAACGACATTAGACCCACGTGGGCGGATGAAGTGCATGGGAGCAGGTTACTAGATTCATTTGTTTCGATTTTTTCATTTCTTTTGATTATGTTCATAAAATGTTGTAAGTTACTAACGATTGATTTTATTAATATAGGTATAAGGAGTGGAAGGGCGAGCTGAAAAAAACATTGGAAAAAGTACGGCGACGATCGTTCCGGTACCCCTAGCGAGTTTCGTTATAGGGAGTACGAGTGGGGATGACTTGTGGTTCACTTCAACAACCCGAAATTGAAGGTACGCAACCTCCGATCGATTAAATTTTTATTTTACCGTACTTCCATCAAATTATTTGGCTAATATTTTTTTGATGTTAGATTAATCGAGCAGGCTATTTCTGAAGTCAACACAAGGAACTGGGCCAAAAACACAAAAAATCATCATGCCGGTTCCAAATCATACTCGGGTTGGATCGAGGAGGCGGCCAACCACCCAGAAGTCCCTCCGCTTGTCTATACGATGCAGCACGCGTATTCGCAGTCCCCCGAATATGCTGTAAGTGTCCTTATAACAAAATAAATATATTTCTTATTTTTTTAGATTGTTTACATTAATTAATATTTTATTTTTCTTTGTCAATTAGGCAAGAGTTCAGGAGGTGATTCCGGAGGTGTTGACTCAAGTGGCGAGAGAGCGCTATCCCAACACCTCCGATGCGGAACTCCCGATTGATCAGATTGATCAATCTAATCCGATCGTAGCGGCCAGGATTATGTCAACTGCGATCCCTCCCGGGAAGAACACTTTCTACTGCAGGGGTTCCAGAAAGTGGGGTCAAGGGCTGCTGAAGAAGACCCCTGAATTCTCTCGCGGATCGGGATCATCTTCGAAGGCTAATGAGCTACAAGAGCAGCTTCATAGGCAAGCGATTGAGATGGAAGCTCAACGGCGTCGGATGGAGGAGATGGAGCAGGCGCGAGCCGTAGAGCAGAATCGGTTGGCCGAACAGCAGCAGATGATGGGAACATGGATGCAGCACTGTTATGCACAGTTGCATGCATCTGGAATCCAGATAGCTCCCCCGCCCATTTTCGGTGCGCCACAGCCTCAGCCTCAGCCGCAGCCGCAGCCTCAGCCTCAGCCAGACTAAGACCAACCAAGTTTTGACGATCCGTTTGACCACATAGACTTAGGAAACCCGTAGATTTGAACGATTTCGATTTTTTATTTTAATTATTTACTACGTACGCATATGTATATAAATTTGAACGATTTCGGTTTTTTATTTTAATTATTTACTACTATAGTTTCAATAGTTGTTGATTTTCAATTTGAACAATATTGGTGACTTTTTGGGAATGCAGGTTCTGGGATAAAACTCAGAACCTGCAAAAAAAATTAAAATAATATAAACTATACCCGACGATATGAACTAATATCGTCGGCTATAGTTTCCTCCATGGTCAACCAGTTTGACAAGGGGAGGAACTATAACCGACGATGAAGTTGTCGGTTATAGTATGGAACTATAACCGACAACGTAATATCGTTGGCTATAGATCCATACTATAACCGATGACAACCCTAACTTGTCGTCGGTTATAGTATCACCGACGGTGCAACACCGACGATACTATAGCCGACGACTCATCGTCGGCCATAGCCTATAACCGACGATATAATGGGACAGACCGACGACATAGTATCGTCAGCTATAGTAAGAGTTCCGGTAGTGCATGTCTCATATCTTGATCGAACAACCCAGAATGTTTTGGACTAAACAATTAAATCCAGAAACTATCATCCCCATAACCATTTCTCAATGAGAATGAGAAGTTATCATTGGTCCAACCCAAAGATCCTGACCTCTTCAAATCGAAGTTATAATCTCAAATGACTGATTATATGAAACTCAAAGAAATTTTGGATTTGCTCATTACCTATTCATTGTTTTTATCCAATTTCGTTGTTAACATGTACTGCAAAATTTGAGTTCTAAATCTCTAATATTCAATGATGGTAGCTGTTCCGATTGATGTTTATTTTTTAGAAAAAGGGCAAATATGGTCTTAAAAAGTTTCAAACAAATGAAGAGGTGTAAATGTCAAAATCGGAGGTGTGGATAGATACACACTTGATCAAATCCACTATAAACAAAAGTTAATAGTAATACAGGATTTTACCGAATTACCCAGCACAATAAAGAAAAACCTTATGGTACTACTATACTAGAAAAATAATGTCGAACAAATTTCGTAGAGTAGCAAACTAGTAGCACGATGTAACCGTCAAACTTGAGGTGCACCACTCCTTAATTAGCTAAGAACCCCCTCTACATTGAAAAAATGTCTCTCGGCTCCCATGTTGAAGGACGAAAAAAAACCTGAATCGTGGAGACAAATGTCCCCCGACTCCCACTTTGTACACACAGCTAGACTTGTCAATAGGGTGGAGTCGGACTGGATCAACCTAGATCTGAATCCGTTTAAGTAAACAAAAAGTTAGACTCGATCCATCCCATTTATCCGACAGATTTTATACATTACAAGAAAAATGTCCTTAGACGACGGAGACTTTCTCCGCGGTCCAAGTGGCCACTTGGACAATGGACAGACACGCCGTGGTCCGAGTGGCCACTTGGCCGACGGGTTCCTTCTCCGTCGTCCTTGTAAGCACTTGGACCACGGAGAAGTGCCTAATCCGTCGTCTAAGTGACCACTTAGATGACGCACAGACACTCTGTCGTCTAAGTGAAGCATTACATGATGTCTATGCCGAACTCTCTTCCTCTCCGCTCGCTTGTCTCAACTTCATCTCCATGCATATATATGTCGATCGATCATTCAATTCTCTCTCTTGATCGATCAGACTCTCGGTCTGATCCTCACGCATACGTATATGGGGCGCATGCAAATTCTAGCTAGCTAGCACTATATCCGAGCATCGATTCGCCATATATCGGAGAAGACTAAGTACATACGTACGTAGCTAATTTCCCAACACCATTTAATGTTTATATATAATTAATTGTACGTTTGATTGATTGCATTGTTAATATATAATTAGTACGTTCTAATATATATTTATAATTCAGTTAGGTAATTGATTATATTTATATATATTAGTTAATTAATATTGACCAGTACGTAGTACATATATATATATACATGGATGTATATAAATTTGGTTAATATTTAGTTAAAACGTACATGTAGCATGTTTGACTTATTAAAGTAATTAATTGATGTAGATCGAGTACATACATTCACCAATAATTAATAAAGGTAATTATTGACGGTAATTAAGTAATAATTTAATTTAATATATTAAGGTTGTTGAAATTTTGTGTGTGTATATATATATATAATAGTTTCATATATATTTACTAGCTTGAAAATATGTGTATATATATATAGAATAGTTGACTAATATGATAATTAATTATTAAAATTCGTAGAAGTATGGACAAGAGTTGGATGAAGTTGCGGAATAGAAGTGATGTCTGGTATATGGATGGAATTAGCGAATTTGTGAATTTTGCGATAGAACATGGTCAGGGAAAGAAGCGTTTCAGGTGTCCGTGACAAAAATGTCTTAACTGTCAGTATATGGAGGTTAATGTTACGGTGCAACACCTGTACGAAAATGGTATGATGTGGAGTTACACTACGTGAAGCAAGCATGGTGAAGTAGTAGACTTCAGCTCAGGTAACAGTTACCATGGTGCCTCATCCAGCGGCAGTGGTGCCGGCCCCCCTGCTTGGAACCCAATTGCAGATTTGGTTCATGATGCGTTTCCGGGATTTAGTCATGGTGAACAACAACACCAAGAGAGAGGTTACAATACCACTTATGAGCATGATAACACATTCCCCACTGCTAACTTGGCCACTGACACTAGTAAGATGGATAAGTACAACAGGCTACTACTTGAAGCGCAAACTCCAGTGTACCTTGGATGTCGAGAGAATGTGTTGCAATATGTGATGGAGCAAATGAAGATAAAAGTGAAGTACAAAATATTTGTCAGTGCTTTTGACGAAATTCAAGAGCAAATATGTAAGTTGCTTCCCGATGATCACAATCTTCCTAAATCCAATTATAAGGTTAGAAATATCTTGAGCAACCTCGGCCTAAAGTACAGGATAATTGACGCATGTCCAAATGATTGTGTGTTGTTTTACAAAGATTATAAAGATTTAGACTATTGTCCCATATGTGGCCAGTGTAGATATGAGCTGAATAGGAAGAGTTTCAAAAAGAGAATTCATGTGAAAGTTCTTCGATATTTTTTCCCTTGATTCCCAGATTGCAGCGTCAGTACATGTCTCTATACACAGCAGAGGCGATGCGATGGTACGCAGAAAAGTGAATAGATGACGATGCCCTAAGACATGCCGCGGATGGGGAGGCTTTCAAATATTTTAACAGAGAATTTAGAGACTTTGCCGAAGAGGTTAGAAATGTTAGACTCGGACTATCTACAGACAGATTCAATCCTTGGGGTAGTAATAGCTCCGCAGTCAGCACTTTGCCAGTTATTCTGATGCAGTACAACCTGCCTCCGTGGATGTACATAAACAAGGAATTTAATTTCCTTACTCTGCTAATTCCAGGTCCTAAATCTCCGGGGAAGTGCTTAGATGTCTATCTCAGATCTTTGATCGACGAGCTGAAACTGTTGTGGCAAAATGGAGTCTCAACTTATGACAAATTCACTGACACGATGTTCACGATGAGGACTACCGTAATGTGGACGATCAGCGATTTTTTTGCGTATGGGATGTTGGCAGCCTGCAGGACGAAAGGATATAATGGATGTCCTATATGTTAGGACAACGTGAACTTTAGTTGGCATGCGGGGAATGTGTGTTACTTGGGTCACCGTAGATGGCTTCCTCACGACCACCGGTGGCGATAAGATGAAGCTCATTTCAATGGGACGGTTGAGAACAATTCTAAACCCCGTAGTTGGTCAGGCGAAGAGATTTTAGAGAGGTTGAGCTATTTCGACTTTAGTATGTTGACCAATGATGCGGATGTAAAGAAATACAATCCAATACCTCCACATGATCTCAGCTATTGGCATCACAAGAGTATATTCTTTGAACTCCCTTACTGGTCAAAGTTGAAGCTGAGGAACAACTTGAACGCGATGCACATAAAAAAGAATGTGTGCGACAGCGTGGTGGGAACAATTCTCGGTATTAAGTTCAAGACTAAAGATACTCCCAAAGCACGCAAAGATCTGGAATCTATGAATCTACGTCGTCCCTTGTGGTTGTGAAGCCGCTTAGACGTTCTATATTTCACTGGTTTCCAGATGATTCATCTACACAAATCCGAAAACCACGCGAGGGGTCCTGGCTAAAGCACTTGCTAGTGGGGAAGCCCGGGGTAAACACTATATTTACCCCGAATATTTTGTGAACGGTGTAAAGTTCCATTCATTAGCCCGAGATGAAAGAAGAAGAACACAAAACAGTGGGGTAGCGGTTGAGAAAGACAATTATCTATATTACGGGGTTATTGTATATGTCGTTCAGCTATGTTACGGAAATGATGTCAACGTTTTCCTATTTAAATGGTTCAAGCGTACAAAGGAAGACCTGAGACTTTTATCAGTCGATACAAACTCAAGCTAGTATGAGGATGAGCTTTTCGCTCTTGCCACCTTAGTTAGGCAGGTGTTTATCTCGATGATCCAAAAGCTGGTGAATGGTGGAAAATAGTGAACCATATCTCTCATCGAGGAATATGGAATACTACGACAATTGAAGGGACACCAGCGACTGAAGATGCTGATGAACCGAAAAGAGACATTTCTACCTATCAAGAGCCTAATATTTCTGTCATCTACTCCGACATAGTGGACCTGCTTCAAGCTGGTGAATGTTTACCCATGCCTGATGGTTGTACAGATCTAACTGATGATGAGATTATTGATGCAATTAATGAGGTAGATGAAGAAGACGTGCATGATGAGGACGAGGACGAGGACTCAAGTTATTCGTCTGATAATGTTGAGTATGATGAGGAGAATGAGCAATCGGATAACGGGGATGAGGATGATGATGATTATGACGGAGAGTACAATATAACAACGAGAAATATTAATTGGTAATTAATTATTGTAATTATTGTAATGATGCATAATCGATCAATTAGTTAATATATATATTATGAGGTGGAGTACGTACGTATGTACAACTATTAATTTTGTACTTAATTAATTAAATAGCATGGTCGGTTCGACCGACGTAAATTAAAATTAATTAATTAATTAATCTGGATGATCGGATCGATCGATAACTTGATATCGATCTATCCAATCACATTAATTAATTTTCACGACTATTAAAACGGGGACGAAAAAATGACTTTTCGTAGTCCATACTAAGGTAATTAAATACAATACTAATTAATTATACCTATACAAAATCCTAAATACTAAAAATAATACTTAGACGATGCAAAAGAGCCAACCCGTCGTCTAAGTATACCCTAAACCCTAAACCCTAAGGCCCTAACCCTAAATTCAGAAAATTTTCACTTGGATGACGCAAGCACTCGTTTGCGTCGTCTAAGTTAAGATTTCGTAATTTTATCTAAAACAACGACCATCTATACCATGTCCCAATGCATATTCGTTTCGTCGAGACCATAGAGTAAACAATTCTTAGAGTGTGAGTTTCGACGGTTCCAAAATAGGAGTTACGAATTTTCGTGTATCCACGTTTTTGGTTTGTCAAAATTTGGGTTTTACGGTTGACTATGCCGATAAAACCTTTCACGGACTTATTATTTTCTGAAAATTATTCTAATTATCACTACCACGTTTGAAGACATTACCGGCGAGATTTCCAAAAACAAGGCCGGCGACCGGGAAAGTCGCCGGTAATGTTCATCATTACCGGCGACGGAGACCGGCGACTTACTCCGTCGCCGGTAATATCGCCGGAATTTAGCCGGTAATGTTTCAAAACATTACCGGCGACTTCCTCCGTCACCGACAATATCAAGCCAAACATTGCCGGTGAAATTCCGGCCGGAAAATCGCCGGAAATGCGTGGCTCGACATTGCCGGCGACGGAGGAAGTCGCCGGTAATGTTTTGAAACATTACCGGCGAAATTCCGGCGTAAAGTCGCCGGTAATGTCTCCATTTCCGGCGATTTAATGAATCGCCGGCAATGCCTCTTATATTAGATGCAGATCGCAGCAGCTCATTCATTTTGATCGAAAAAAATCCGGTGAAATCGAAAGAAGGAAAACACTCTGAAATCGATCCTTCGGTATTATCAAAATTAAGGCGCGCGTCGAAAACTTGATCACTCGGGAAGCTATATATATATAGGTACGTGTATATATACGTATATGTGTATGTATATATATATATATATATGTGTGTGTTGATCAAATCCAATTCGTGAGATATGAAATGTTGTTGATGTCACCGAAACGAGAAAACTGCTTGTAGTTAATCTTATCTTATGTCTGAATCAACGACTGGTATTATCGTAGTGCTATCGGAGTCAGACTTAAGAGAGCCTTCTACCTAGTCAAATACATTTTGAACTGAAAAAAAGAAGAATACCATCATCGAGTACTGAATCGAATTCAGAGATTAGATCGATATATATATATATATGCATGTGTTGATTTAATTAGAGTTGAATTGAGATATCGCGTCGATTATTAGTAGTGAATGTGTGTGTATATAATACGTAAAATTGTTAGAATTTTCATGATGGACAAGAGTTGGATGAGCCTCGAAAGATGGGATGTCAGATATCACCAGGGAATTAGGAGTTTTGTGAATTTTGTGAAGACTAATTGTGGAGACACTACACTTCATTATTGCCCGCGTAAAGAATGTAAGTGTCACAGCGATCGATTTCGTTTTCCCATTGATAAAGTCCAGAAGCACCTGAGTAAATACGGGTTTTGGGATAAGTACACTTGTTCGATTTATCACGGTGAAACATCGTTAGCGGGTCCGCATGATCATGGACAATTTGGTGAGAGGGCCAGTTCACGCTATGATCATGGACATTTTGCTGAGAGGGGCAGTCCATCCTATGATCCAACATCGATGTTAATCAATGATATGTTTCCTCATGAGAGCGGTGTATTTGCTGATGAAGCACCAAATGTCCCTCCCGTCGTTGAGGGTTTCCCCCATATTGAGCCAGTCGAGCCATTACTTGGAGCTCATGTCAACACAAGCGGTATGGACAAGTACAACAACCTGATTGCATTGCAACAGACTCCGTTGTACGACGGTTGTAGTAAGACTGTTCTTGAAAGTGTGATGGGAGTGATGCAGCTCAAAATGGAAAACAAAATGTCTGTCAAAGCTGTTGATTCTTGGCTGAAGTGGACTGCTTCGCTACTGCCACCCGGTCATCGTCTTCCTACCACTCATCATAAGGTGCGACATATCCTGAAATATCTTGGGCTTTCCTACATCAAAATCCATGCATGCAGATATGATTGTATTCTTTTCTGGGAAAAAGATCTTGAAGACCTTGAAGCCTGACCGGTATGTTTTACAGAAAGGTATAAGTTGACTCTGCGGGCAACAAGAAAGCTGTGAAGATACTTCGATATTTCCCGCTTATGGATAGGCTGGAGCGGTTGTTCATGTGTGCTTTCACGGCCGAAGCAATGAGATGGTGGGCTGAGAGGAATTTGCCTGACGATGACACCCTTATACACCCTTCCGACGGAGAGGCTTGGAAGCACATGGTCAGGGAGTTTGATCATTTTGCAGCAGAGGTCCGAAATGTTTGGCTGGGGCTCTCATCTGACGGATTCATCCCTTTTGGCAACATGAGTCTTCAATACAGTACATGGCCAGTTATTTTGGTACCGTACAACCTTCCACCATAGATGTGCATGAAGAAGGAATACAATATGCTCACTCTGTTAATTCCGGGCCCGGGTTATCCAGGAAAGTGTCTCGATGTGTATTTGAGGCCTTTGATTGAGGAGCTTAAGTACCTGAGTGAGTGTGGCCACCCCACTTACGATAGGTTCAAAAATGAGATGTTCCAGATGCATGCCATGCTTGTTGGCACCATCAGTGATTTTTCTGCCCTCGGTATGTTGTCGGCCAACGTAACCAAGGGTTACAGGGCTTGTTCAGAGTGCATGACGGTTGATTGTTGCAGTCCTCATTGCAGTAAAATTGTTAAGATGCGTCACCGTTGTTGGCTTCCATATGATCACCCATTTAGGCAGGATCCAGACGCGTTTGATGGGACTGTGGAAACAGGTGTGGCACCCAGGCGATGGACAGGGGAAGAAATTTTGGAAGTGTTGAATGAATATGATTTTGGCCAGCTAAGCAATCATCCTGACATAGTGACGTCAATTCCAGACAAGCCCGAAAGGTATAAGTTTTGGACACACAAGAGCATATTTTGGGAACTCCCCTACTGGCCCAGGTTGCCTATCAGACACTACCTAGATGTCATGCACATAGAGAAGAATGTGTGTGAAAGTGTGGTGGGCACAGTTCTTAACTTGGATGGGAAAACAAAAGACATCCCTAAGGCACGCATTGATCTGAAAGCTATGGGACTGCGGAAACATTTGTGGTTAAGAGATGGTAAGAGAAAAATGTCGCAAGCTCCTTACACCGTAAAGCCGAAGGATAAGCATGAAATTTTTCGGTGGTTGAGTAATGTCAGGTATATATTCTTCTGCTATGCAGGAATTTGGCCTTAAATTTTTACCGGATTATGGTTATATGCGAGAACTATAATTGTTGCCTATGGCTATATATATATATATATATATATATATGCAGGTATCCTTATGGCTATGCAGGAAATATAAGCAGGTGTGTTAACTTCCGGGACAATAAGATGTACGGATTAAAGAGTCATGACTGCCATGTACTGCTTCAACGCCTTTTCCCTATTTTCATTCGAGGGTACCTGCCCAAAGAGGTGGTGGAGCCGTTGGTGGCCTTGTCAAGATTCTTTCAGAAGTTATGCACCAGGGAAGTTAAAAAATCAGATCTCAGGGAGATGCAAGATGACATCATTTTTATCATGTGCAAGTTTGAGAGGATATTTTCCCCAAATTTTTTCGACATCATGCCTCACCTGATGATCCATCTTCCCGAACAATTGTTGCTTACCGGTCCCGTACACTACACTTGGATGTATCCCATGGAAAGGTACAAATGATTCATACATTTGGTTTGCCTCTGTTTTTATATGTAAATTCTTATTTTTTACGTAAGTTAACATGCACTTGTGTACTTGTAGACAATTGGGAGCCTACAAGGACTATGTGAAGAATAAATATGCACCAGAAGGGTGTATCGCTGAAACATATGTTGCGCACGAGTGTGTAACGTACACCAAAGTGTATTTGGGAGCGCTTGAGGACCCCCAACAACAGATGCCGATAGATGAACCCCAGTTCAACCTTTCTATCATCTCTAATGATGTGGTAGTACAGGGAAGCTTGCCAAATTCGTACAAGTTGGATGGAAATGAGGTAGCCATTGCCCACTGGTTGGTACTGATTAACTGTGAAGAAGTACAATATTGGAAAAACTATCATCTTCACTGCCCTGCTATTGCCGGAAATGTTGATTACCACAACAGGACGTTTGCAAACTACTTTGGTCAATGGGTAAGGGTATATGTGTATATGTCTATTTTTTATTGTGTGTGTACGTACGTGGTTTTGTGGTTTCTATGTTAATAATTTCTTGTGTGGTTTCTTATCGTTTTCAGATGAACCATGTAGCAAATGATGGTTGCCCAGAGTGGTCAAACGAATTGAGGGTCTTGGCGATGAAACCAATAGCTTCAAAAGTTTACTCGATGTGTCAGGTCAATGGCGTGAAATTTATAAGTCAAAATCGAGACGACCGACTGAAAACACAGAATTGTGGGGTGATGGTCCATGGTGGGTAGGATGGCGTTGACTATTACGGTGTCCTTCATTCAGTTGTTGAACTAATTTATGGGAACCCCATGAAAGTGCACTTGTTCAAGTGTAGATGGTTTGATACTAGCCCGGAGAACACAAGGACCGATCAGTACGAAACATTTTCGGTGAATACTGCTACTAACTGGTATGAAGATGACCCTTTCGTTCTTGCCTCATCAGTAAAACAAGTGTTTTACCTTGACGATCTTCTTAAAAAAGTCCCGTGGAAGGTGGTTAACCATGTTGCTCATAGAAACATATACAGTGCTGCCACACTTGGTGATACCGCAGATGATGAGGAAGTTACTGCATACCAAGAGCCGAACGCTTTTGACATTCCGGAATCATCTACGATTCGCCTTAATAATGTGTGATCTGGGAGTGTGGTTCGAATTACTGGAGCAGAACTTCTCGATGTTAATCCATATGAAGTTGACGCTGATTCAGATGACGAGGAGTGGCACATATTGCCAGAGGTTACCTATGAAACCGAATCAGACTCAAGTGATGAAGATGATTACGATTATCATCCTTAGTACGTTAATGATGTAGTCGGAAATTGTAGTGGGAAATTGTAGTCGGAAATTATAGTCGGAAATCGTAGTCGGAAATCGTGTCGGAAATCGTGTCGGGAAATCGTAGTCGGAAATTGTAGTCGGAAAATGTAGTCGGAAATTGTAGTCGGAAATCGTGTCGGAAATCGTAGTCGGAAAATGTAGTCGGAAATTCTACGTATTCGGAAATCGTGTTGGAAATCGTACGTAGTCGGAAATTGTAGTTGGAAATTGTAGTCGGAAATTGTAATCGGAAATCGTAGTCGGAAATTGTAGTCGGAAATTGTAGTCGGAAATCGTGTTGGAAATCGTAGTCGGAAATCGTAGTCGGATATTCTTCAGGAAATAATGACATTACTAACGAGTTGATAAACTCGTTGGTAATGTCATTACCAACGAGTTTAAGTCGTTGGTAATGTCATTACCAACGAGTTTAAGTCGTTGGTAATGACATTACCAACGAGTTGCAAGTAACTCGCCGGTAATGTCTACTGAATATGGTCGAACCCAGGTCGAGCTCTCCCTCATTTCTCACTATCTCCTCCCCTAAAACACCTCCTCTCCTCCTCCCAAAGTGCTCCGGCCGCCTCCCTCTCCTCCCCTCTCCCCTCCCCTCACCTCCTCTCCCTTCTCCTCTCTCCACACTAAAAAACCCCATTTCAAATTGAAATTTTCTCCCCTCCCCTCCTCCCCTCCTCCTCCCCTCCTCCTCTACCTCCTCCCCTCACCTCCGTCGCCGGAAAATCAACTCGAGCTCCACCATGGCAGGTGCATGCAAGCTCACTCTCTCTCTCTCTCTCCCTCTCTCTCTCTCTCAATTTTTATTTATTTTTGTGCATATATATATACGTATGTACGTATGTGGCAATGTATATATATATGTATGTGGAAATTAAATTTAATTAGGGTGATTTGGATTAATTTATATGCAATGTATATATATACCGGTAATGTTTGAAAAATGTGGAAAATTAATTAGGGTGTGTGATTTGGATGAATATGTGATGTATATATATATATATATGAAAATTTAATTTAATTAAGATGCATGATGTATATATATGTGTGAAAAATGTGGAAAATTAATTAGGGTGCGTGGTTTGGATGAATAAGGCGTAGTCAGAAATTGTAGTCGGAAAATGGTAGTCGGAAAATGTAGTCAGAAATTGTACGTAGTCGGAAAATGTAGTCGGAAAATGTAGTCGAAAAATGTAGTCGGAAATTGTAAGTATTCGGAAAATGTTGTCGGAAAATGTAGTCGGAAATTGTAATCAGAAATTGTAGTCGGAAAATGTAGTCGGAAATTGTACGTAGTCGGAAAATGTAGTAGTCGGAAATTGTAGTAGTCGGAAATTAAGATGCATATCGTGTTGGAAATCGTAGTCGGAAATTGTAGTAGTCGGAAATTAAGATGCATATCGTGTTGGAAATCGTAGTCGGAAATTGTAGTAGTCGGAACGTAGTCGGAAATTGTAGACGGAAATTGTTGTCGGATATTCTTCGAGAAATGTCAACATTACCAACGAGTTGATCTTAAACTCGTTGGTAATGACATTACCAACGAGTTTTAAGTCGTTGGTAATGACATTACCAACGAATTAAACTAACTCGCCGGCAATGTTTAATGGATATGCAAGAACCCAGCTCGAACCCGAGCTTCATTTCTGGTTATCCTCTCCTCCTATCCTCCTCCCAACTCGTTCCGGCCAGATTTGGAGCTCAAAACTCTCCTCCTCTCCTCCCCTCTCCCCTCCCCTCACCTCCTCTCCCTTCTCCTCTCTCCTCACTAAATATCCCGATTTCAAATTGAATTTCCTCTCCTCCCCTCCTCCTCCCCTCCTTCTCTCCTCCTCCCCTCCTCCTCTACCTCCTCCCCTCACCTCCGTCGCCGGAAAAGCAGCTCGAACCCAAGCATGGCAGGTCCTCTCTCTCTCTCTCCCTCTCTCTCTCTCTCTCAATTTTTATTTATTTTTGTGTATGTGTATATATACGTATGTACGTATGTGGGAATGTGTATATATATATATGTATGTGAAAATTAAATTTAATTAGGGTGATATGTTGGAAATTTATATGCAATGTATATATACCGGTAATGTTTGAAAAATGTGGCAAATTAATTAGGGTGTCTGATTTAGATGAATATGTGATGTATATATATATGAAAATTAAATTTAATTAAGATGCATGATGTATATATATGTGTGAAAAATGTGGAAAATTAATTAGGGTGTGTGGTTTGGATGAATATGTGATTTTAAATATATGTGTGAAAATTAAATTAAATTAAGATGCATGATGTATATATATATACACATCAAAAATGTATATAGGTTAATTTAGGTGATATAGTTGTTAATTAATCGTATAAATTAAGGTGGAAAATCGGGATCGGAACGGTTTGGAACCATAACGGTTTTAAACTGGAACCGCGTGGAATCGGAACCATTTAGAACCGGAACCGTTTGGAACCGGAACCGTTTGAAACCGAATGGTTCCAGTTCCAAACGGTTCCGGTTCCGCCTGGTTCCGGTTACATTTGGTTCCGGTTCCGATTTGTTATAGACTCGAATCCTTATGACTATTACGGTGTCCAGGAGGTTTTGCGGCAAATTGGCTTCGGAGAGGTTCCCGAAATAGTGGAGGGAACAGTAGTCAAGCTTCCTCCTCACCCGCAGTTAGCAACACGCGCAGTGGGCCAATGATGAATGCTCGCACGAGAGCCTTGCTAGATGCGCGAGCTGAGGAGGAAGCTGCACGATTAAGAGCCGTGCAACCGGAAGTTGAGCAGACGCTCAATCAGCAGCCGTTCCTCCGGTGGCAGAGCCTCAGACGAGCGACAGTCAACGGGGGCATCAGAAACTCCCTCAATCCGAATGCCCCATATTCGCCCGGTGCCTACTCCCGTTTCACGGGAATCATCTGAGACACATGGTGGTGCTGGTGCTGGTGCCTCATCGTCCAGGCCTCGTCTATCTCCGTCGTCCAGTCTCTTCCTACCCGACGAGATTCTTGTCCCTGAATTCGATGATAGGGGGATGCCTGTTTATGTTGAAGGACGGCCGGAGTTCCTGAGCGTGGAGGAAGCGAATAACTTCCTCCCGTTCGACCCCGTGTATCTTTGGAGTGTGAGGTGCACCAACCAACAAACGGACGATGCAGGTAAATTTTATTTAACATCAGATTAATTACTTAATTATTACTTAAGACTTACGATAGGTTCAATTAATGATATCAATTTGTTGACATTGTATTATTAGGCAATTTCGTTAATGGGACTGGAAAACGGAAAGGGGCTAGAGGCACCTGCACCGGGAAGAGACTTGAGCAAGCCACCAGGGGAAGGAAAACGCCCATAAGGGCCAATGAGGATGGCGAGGTGATCGAGGCATTTGACACCACATGAAAATATGTCAGCATGGCCGGTGCGATCGTGCGGGACAAGGTCCCAATGCTTTGGCCAGATTGGGAATCTGTGCCCATCTACGTGAAGATGCAAGTGCATAATGCACTGAGTGTGAGTCAAATCGTATTTTCATTACGTAAATTTTACATTTATTAATTAAGTCCGAATAAATATAAAATTTTACCTTTTATATATTCATATTGCAGGTGTGGTTTAACGTGGATGAAGTTCTTATTCACACGTGGGTAGAGCGTCAACTACATATGAGGTGATGTGCTTCGAGTTATTTGAGTATATATCGAGTTAGATTTTTGTTTATCAAGTGTTTTAATATCTCTAACTTTTTTCCTTGTTTTAATATAGGTATAAAGAGTGGAAGAACGAGCTTTCTTCCCATTACACTGTATACAAGGAGCTAGGCCGAGGTTCTACCCCTAGCGAATTCCGGTTTAGGGAGTACGAGTGGCTGTGGCTGATAGCCCACTTCGAGCACCCCAACGCTCAGGTATGCATCCTGAATATATCTTACAAGCCTAATGTATCGTATCACATTGAAATAGTTAGTTACTAATTTTTTTTCATATGTTTATCAAACAAGGCGATTTCGAAGACGAACCGGGCGAATAGATTGAAAAACACCAGGGCCCATCATGCAGGTTCACTCAATTATTTGGGTTGGTCGACTAAGGCGCAGCAACAACAAGAAGTGAACCCGTTGGTGTATATTCATCAGAAGTTCTATCCGCAGTGCCCTGACGAAGCGGTAAGTCTTTCGCCTCTCCATGTGTTAATAAAACTATTTTTCGATATTAATTTATTTTATTAGCTAATACGTTATTCATTTTCAATTTTCAATTAGGCGAGAGTGGAGGAGGCGACCGCAGAAGTGACCATAAATATAGCTCGGACTAACCATCCTGACTGCTCCGAGAAAGAAGTCCCACAGTATGCCTCTCAGATCGATCCGCTTGATCGCCCTATAGCGGCTCAGATCATGGCAAAAGCGTGCGGGACTGGAAAGAATACCTACTACTGTAGGGGAATGGGCTCGGCGGGCGAAGGAGTATTGAAGAACACTTCAGAATACTCTACCGGGTCAAGACGTTCAACTTCTAGTCGTAACCTCGCAGTGGAGCTTCAGAGGGAGTTGGAGGAGCAAAAGAGGCACACAGCCGAGCAGCAGGCAATCAGAGATGCCGAGTACCAAAACCTGGTCCAGACTCAGACACAGATGTTCACATGGATGCGGACGATGTACGAGGCTCAGACTACCGGACAACCGTTCCCCACACCTCCTCCGGTCCCTCCGTTCCCTAGTTATCCACCACCACCACCGCACCAGTCAACGCCAGAGCAAGACCAGGGTAGTCACCGGAATTCAAATGAGTACATGGATTACTTCGACCCTGACCCGTAAGTTCCTCGACCCTGACGTGTAGTTGTAGTTTATTTTCGTATCGTCGTTGCTATTTGCACTGTACGTTGGAAATTTATGTGTACTGTTGAACTTGTATGATTGTACGGTTTATGTTTTTCAATGCAGGTTCTGGAATTGGGCCCAATCCAGAACCGTGTTTTTTTTTCAAAATTTTTCCAAGCATTGCCGGCGACATGGACCTAAGTCGCCGACAATGTCTTCAACTTCCGGCCACGGCGGCCCTGACATTGCCGGCCACGGCGTTTCCCGTCGCCGGCAATGCTATCTCCGGCGGAAAATTTCCGGCGACGTCATTGTCGGCGACTTGTCGCCGGTAATGACAATTCCGGGGAAAAAAAAAAACAAGGCCGGCGACTTAAAGTCGCCGGCAATGTCTCTTAATGTGGTAGTGCATGCTTTTTCACTCTCTTAACACCCAGAAGCCAAGCTAAACAATTTCACTACAAGAAAAACGCACTTAGACCACGGAGCATTTCCGTCGTCTAAGTGCGTTTTTCCGTCGTCTAAGTACTTAGACGACGGAGTCTCCGTCCTCCAGGTTCCGTGCTCCAAGTGCTGTCGTCCAGGCACTTGGACGACGGAGAATTTCATCTCCGTCGTTCAAGTGGTTATATAATTTTTTTTTTTTAAAAATTAAATTAATTTTAAAAAAAATTAAATTAATTTTTTAAAAAAATTAAATTAATTTTTAAAAAAATTAAATATTAATAATTTAATTTATTATTAATTGAATTTAAATAATGAAAAATGTTAAAATTAATTAAATAAACTAAATTTGTAATTACTTAATTAAATAATAAAATTAAATTGTACATATATAATCGAAAATCGCATAAAAATTAAAATATTGTTCGAAATGCGGAAAGAAACGATATAATAAACTACAGGCTAAAACACTGGAGGAGCAGATGCGCCGCCGAGTCCCCCGCCTCCAGCCGGGTCGTCGTCGTCGGGGTATGGGTTCGGAAGATGTTGACATTTTCCTCGAGCTTGTTGCATGAGGGCAATGAGTTGGGTTATTTGTGCTTGTTGCTCATCAAGTCTTTGACGCATGGATTGATTTTCCTCTCGTGCAAGTCGAGCCTCTTGAATGGCTGCTTCGACGGCCGCAGCCTGAGTACTTCTCCGCCCTGAACCTCCCGTAGATGATGAGTCGGAGGTCGTCGACAAATCTCGAACCACCTTAGGTCCGAACCCCCTGACCTCCTTGCCAGCTCTTCGACCGTAGACCTCATCCACGATTGCAATTTGGCTCTCCATGGATAGAGGAGGCAGGTCTTCCGGCGGCAAATCTGGGAACGCAAGCTGAGTGTTAGCCAATTCTTCCTGCGCACGCTCTACCACCCTTGCCTACAAAAGAATAATAAATAAATTATAATGAAATAATATTTAAATAATAATTACTACAATTAAAAGCACATATATATATATCACTTACGCCGTATTGACTCGCTTCATTATCGAGCCCAGGCGTCACGTACGCGCTTATGCTAGCATCGAGATAAGGGTGTTTGGAGCCCTTATTCTTGTGCTCCTTGGCTATTTGAATGAGTTGCTTGGCGCCGGAAGTATGGTGTTTGTCCTTCTTCCCCCGGTTGGCTTTGTTGACTTCGGAGAATTTCTGTTAGACAACATAATTAAATCATTAAAAAATTAATAAGTAACTAAAATCAAAATAATTCAATTATCTTAATTGAAATAAAAAAAGTAAACACCTTAAATTCTTGATCTTGAAAGTGGTTACACAACCACTGCCACTCATCTTCTCTATCCCCACGCAGCTCTACGGGGGTAGGCACGGGACCGATATTTTCGAAGTACTGATAAAGCCTGTACTTCCAATCATGGTAGATGTAGTTGGCGGTTTGGTTGATATGCCTCAACATCGCCGGTGTCGGATCCACCTCAAATTGTTCCTATCAGAAATAAATAGAAAATTATAATCGTATATATTATGAAATTATAACTAATATTAACAATATTATATAATAACTAAAATTGTACGTATTACGTACCGAAAGTTCTTTAAAGAGTTTCGCCTTCTCATCATCCGGCACCTCCTTCCAAGTAGGGGCAGTGAGACAAACCCGGCTACGAAGGATTGACCCTATGCTATGCGCCGAGAGACTTGCTAGCTGAGCTGTGGGAGGGCCACCGGTGAAATCGTCATAGGGCAAGTCGATCTTTTTCCCGGTCTCCTTGCAAATTTTCTCTGCTTTGCCGCCTTTAACGAGACCGCGAGACCTTTTTGATTCCGGGTCAGTCGGGGCCCTCCTTTGCTTACGTCGGGCGCTGTACATGATAGATTCGGAGGTCGAGGACGCCTGAGTACTTGCTGTTAAACCGGTACCGGGCGTCGTACTTGAATAGGGGTCGTCATCACCGCTCGAGATAAATGGGGGAGCGGGAATTTTCCCATAGGGCGCTACCGACGGACCAGATGAAGGGTCCGGATTGAGGGCGTCGTTGCCCTCCTGTTCAACCCAACCGACTTGGTTCGCCAAGTGGCAGAGCATAGCATCTTCTGCCTCCTGTTGGGCTTTTTTCTTGCCGGAGGGAGCCATTTAAACCTAGGATTACGTTGTTAAAATACCTGATACACTTGTTAAGTGCGGCTAAGATTTAAATAGAGTACACTAGCTTGGCTTTTCGGGTCGTTCAATGGACGTGCGACCCACGTGATAAAGTGTAAATTTTCAATTAATCAGCCTTGGTTTAATCGAAAAACATGGTCAGTTAGGGATAGAGATAACGAGAGAGGCAGGACTAATTTCGACAAAACACCCCGAGGCTAACCAAATGAATGGTATATACTCTATTGGTGTCGTCTTTCTTAGATCCAAAACCTGTCACCAGTCATAACCTGTTTCTAGACACCATGTCCAACATTCGGCCAATCTTTCAAAAATTTACACTCCCTCAAGTCTTTTGCAAACTCCGCCATCAACCTCGTGTCCATAAATTCACTTAGGTTATGGTGTGCGGTGATGAAATCCACACATCACGAGGGGTTAGGGAGATAAACAAGGAAAAGAGGCGCCATCTATTCCAAAGAGTGCGACTTAATAAACCAAGCATATGTACTAAATTTAAATCAAAGACGTACTACCATGCAATTTAATAGAAAATACACATAATTATCAATTAATAATTTTTAATTACATGCAATAATAATCACAAATTATACTATTAATTAAAACAATAAATAATGACAATAATGAATTATTATTTATCATGCATTTAATAATAATTATTCATTTACGAATATAATTAATTATTATTAACAATAATTAAAAATTAAAAATTACTAATATTTATTATTATTAATTACTAATTATTATAATTACTAATTATTAAAACTATTATAATTACTAATTATTATAATTACAACCATTAATTATTATTTACTTATTAATAATAACATGTAAATAATTATTATAATTACTACTTATTAATAATAACAACTAAATAATTATTATAATTACAACTATTATATATAACAACTAAATAATTATTATAATTACTAATTATTTAAAACTATTTACCAATTAAATAATTACTTAAATAAAAATAATGTTAATTAATTAAAAAATAGAATTATTACCTCGGCGGATAACCGCCGGAATATCGTCGGAGTAGAGTCGTCGGACAGGGGGAATGTGACGACCCGGACCAGAATCAGCAGTTTGATCAGCTATATACGTGAGTTACTGCGTAGTCGCAGCTGTCCGACAGTTATTCGAATCGCCGAACTTGTTAACGACTAAATTATTGGCCGAGAATTGGAGCTGGGTCTCTTCTCGAGAGTCGTTGTACGTGTGATTACGAGTTCGTGGGCAGTTCTGGATCATTATTTGGACGACCGAGGAATTAATTATGAATATTTGAAGTTTCGACGGAAATGGATTTAAATGGCAGGTTTGTTCGCGACTAAATTATTGGACGAGAATTTGGCTTCGGATCCTTCACAAAAGTTGTTCAGAATTTAATTTCGAGTTCGTAGGAACTTCCAGAGCATGATTTTGAGTTACAGAGTTTAAGTTGCGAATTTTGCCGTTTGTTGATTGTTTGGTTGATTTAATTATATGTTGATTGGAACAGTTGAATTTTTATCCGTTTGACCGATGTGTTTGACTTTGGGTGATATTGGAAGAACATGTCGAGTCGAGTTCGTGGCCGCGAGAATTATCGGAATCGGAATTACGACGAGAAAGTTACGCGCGTTTGAAGTTCGTCAAAAAGGATAATTACAAGTTTCCATTTTGGGAAAGGCTATAAATAGAAACCTGCTAATTTGGGCAAGTCAAAGACTTACCATATTGGGGTTTGACCGAGTTGACTCAAGAGAGAAGTTGGCGACGGGATGCACGGCGGCTCGCAGTGGCGATCGATTCCGGCCACCCCGTAGGACGGGGTTGGTCCCATTCGATGCGCCTTGGTCCCTTGAGGGTGACTCCGGCCTCCTTTCACGGCAAGCCTCGCCGGAAATGGAAGAAAAATCCGGCCAAAATGGAGGAAAAACTTGTGAATTCGGGTTCCATGTTTTACACCGATTCGAGCTACAATTTGAAGTGGGCTTTGAAGCTCTCATCACTAGCAAGCTACCATGTAAGTTTGGAGTTCTAATTCATCTTGTGTATGGAGAATTTTGGAATTGAAATTTGTGAACCAATTCGGTTATGCTTGAAATTGACATGGTTAGAGTGAGAATTGGCCTTTATTGCAGTTGACAAAGTTGCTCAGTGGGTGATTTTGAGTGGAATAGGGGTTGCTCCACCGTGAAATTTTCCAGTCAGCGATGGCGCCGCCGTGGGCGGCGGTCAACGGTCAAAGTTTGACTTTTTTTTTACTTTCGACAAGTTGCATGTCATTTGACTCGAAATTGCGCCCCGATCACAGTGGGGTGGTTCGTTTTTCGAGTTGAGCGTCCGAACGTAAAGCGAGGTATTGAGGTGTTATATATGGATTTTCGACGATTCGTCGACTTTGGATTACGTGTTTCCGAGAACGGTGGTTTCTCGTGATTTGGTTTGTATTGTCGAATTATGTTTGTAAGAATTGGACTTTGTGAATATTCAGGGGTTCGTGATCGTTCGTTAGGCGAGGGACTTTCCGCCGGATCACGGGTTAACGCGTATCGCGTTACGCTAGTCTGTGAGTGAACAATTTTATTTTCACGGATTGATTGCGAGTCTTTTATATACGTTTTACGAACTTGAGCATGCAACATGATTATGGTTTTACGAGCATGAGATTTCATACGAGATTATGTTTATTTTGAGCATGTGTTTTACGATTATACGGTTATACTTATATGAATATACGTATACGAGTATACATACACTTATATGTTGTTCATGCATTTGCATCGAATTGTTTATGATTTGATTTACACAGAGTACAGTCTCAGTTACGTTGTTGTATCGATACACTTGCCTCTCGGCTGATCCCCGATGGTAGGCCACCAGGCGGGGCAGTCCCCCGACCTGACCGGCGAGGGGCATACCCCGGAACCGAGGCCTTTCTGGCTATGAATCACGTGGTAGTCAGGAACTCCGTGATTCCGACTGTACTAGCACGGACGTGTCCATGAGTGACCCCGTGAGACTTTCTATGCATGCTCTGTTTACGAGTTGGAGTCAGCGTTTCCTCGTAAACTATTTGATTTGATTTATTTATATTTCGACTCGCATATGTTTTTATAACATATATTACTCGGTGAAAGACATTTATTTTCGTCCACTCACTCTAACAGTTTTCATGTCTTTCCCCTGGGCTTTTCGGTTTCCGTGCCCAGTTTGCAGTTCAGGCTCTGGTGTCGCACGTCGTGGTCGGAGGCATAGTGCTCGAGCAATCTTATTTCATCCAGTAGGTTTATTGTTCTACCTACTGTGGTATGCGTATATGATTATGTATTAGATATCGCTCTGAGCTTTCTGTGGTATATGTTATACGATTTTATACCGGATTTCAGTAAAGTATATATATATTTATTGTTTTACTTTACTGTTGATATATTGAGAAATCCGGATGGGATTGGTGCCCACGGTTTGCTTTTTGTGGAATAGGATGAAGTGTATTTTCTGCGTGCAGGTAATGATAATTCCACGCTAGTAACAAAACTCTGCCCAAATTTCGAAAATTTTTTGTTGGTTCGTGTTTTCGAAGGGGTTTGATTCCGATTTAGGAAGCTAAATCGGGGTTGGGTCCTTTCAGGGAACCACGCCAGAATTTGAGTCGCCGGAGCGTCGCCGGAGGAGGAAGGCCAGAGGAGAGGAGAGGAGGAGAGGAGAGGAGATGGAATGAGAAAATGAGGGGGGGGGACTGTTCTATATATAGGCGTTCACCTAGACGACGGACCGCTGTTTTCCGTCGTCTAAGTGGACTTGGACGATGGAAACGCGCTTTTCCGTCGTCTAAGTGACCGTTTCAAAATTTTGAAACGGCGCCCAATTAATTGGCGGGACATTTGGAACCGCCATAAATTTGAACTTAGACGATGGAGAATCGATTCTCCGTCGTCTAAGTGAAATTTGAAGCGGCACCGAAAATTAAGGCGGCACATCGAACCGCCATAATTTTCAACTTGGACGACGGAGAATGACCATCTCTGTCGTCCAAGTGCAATTTACATTCAAAAAAAAAATTAAAATGAACCGCCATGGTTTTTGGAACCTGGACGATGGAGAATGACCATCTCCGTCGTCCAGGTTCAAATTACATAAAAAAAATTTAAAAATTAATTCGCAAGGAATTTAGCGATCTGTCATTCGAATGAAATAGTCATATAATATCGATGAACGCATCGTATATATGAACAGTTAAATTTGAAACGACGTATAATTTTACGTCTTTAAACTTGTTAAGTATCTACTAATCTTTACGACTTAATGGTTCATAAGTATAGGCTCATTTGCACCAGAGTATTAACGAAATTGAATTTGGACAAAACAACCGTTGGATACGTTCGCCGTAACATAATATATAATTACAATAACTTTCAGAAAATAATAAGTTCGTGAAGGGTTTCATCGGCACAGTCAACCGCAAAACCGAGAATTTCACAAACCGAAAACGTGGATACAAGACATTTCGCAACTCCAATTTTTGAACCGTCGAAGCTCACACACTAAGAATTGTTTACTCTAAAGTCTTGACGAAAAGAATATGCATTGAAAGATGGTCTAGATGGCCATTGTCTTAGAAAAAATTACGAAATCTACACCTGGACGACGGAGAAGCTCATCTCCGTCGTCCAGGTGTAGAGACCCTCAATTCAGGGGTTAGGGGCCTTACTGTTTAGGGTATAGGGTCTCTCAACCTGGACGACGGAGATGAGCTTCTCCGTCGTCCAGGCATCTCCGTCGTCCAGGTTCAGAGACCCTGAATTCAGGGGTTAGGAGGTCTTACTGTTTAGGGTATAGGGTCTCTGAACCTGGACGACGGATATGAGATTCTCCGTCGTCCAGGTTCATAGACGCTAAATTCAGGGGTTAGGGCCTTAGGGTTTAGGGTTTAGGGTGTCCAAGGTCATTTGTGTGTCCGTTCAATTATTCTGATTCAAGTCGATAATTAAAAAAATTATCGATCGATCTGATATGCGACGTTTAGGGTGTAGGGTGTAGGGTTTAGGGTTTAGCTCAAGGTATTTATGTATGAATTTTCCTTCTGGCATGATATATAGATTTAACGCCGTAATTAAAACAACATATACGTAGTTCGTGTCCACAATAATACTATCACATATATGACATAATTAATCAATCATAGAATAATATAGTATAATTTTTGAAACATTTATTTCATTCATCTCTCGCAATAATCATAGGGACCCATAATCCAATTTACACA
Source organism: Geum urbanum (assembly GCA_946800695.1). Lineage (NCBI taxonomy): Eukaryota > Viridiplantae > Streptophyta > Magnoliopsida > Rosales > Rosaceae > Geum > Geum urbanum. The sequence goes on along the minus strand of OX327007.1, from coordinate 39,226,260 downwards.
TAAATATTATTTTAAAACAATTAAACGAATGAAAGATTCTTGAGGAAGCTTCCTGGACATAATAGAAAGCTTTCATCTTTTTGACTATCCAAACCCCAAAATACCCAAAAGGCGAAACCTGGAATTAATTTTTCCGTTGTCCAGAATATATATAATTTGGATTAATTAATTAATTAATTTAATTTAATTTACGTACGTCGGTCGATCCGATCTGATCGAGCATGGACGCGTGTAATTAATTAATTAAATACAAAAATATTAAGATCTACGTACATATATACATTGTCCTCCTTATAATATTTATATTAATTATTGATCAATGATGCATCATATATTACAATAATTACATAAATTATTTATCAATTAATTTTTCTCGTCTTAGTTAAGTAGTCTTCATCATAATCGTCATCATCCTCGTCCCCGGTATCCGATTGCTCATCCTCCTCATCATACTCAACATCGTCCGACGAATAACCTGAGTCCTCGTCCGCGTCCTCATCCTGCTCGTCTTCTTCATCTACCTCATTAATGGCATCGATAATCTCATCTTCAGTTAGATCTGTACAACCATCAGGCATGGGTAACCGTTCACCATCTTGAACCAAGTCCATTATATCGGAGCGGATGACAGAAATATTAGGCTCTTGATAGGCAGGAATGTCTCTTTCTGGTTCAGCAGCATCTTCAGTCGCCAGTGTCCCTTCAATTGTCTCTGTATTCCATATTCCTCGATGAGAGATATGGTTCACTATTTTCCACCCTTCACTGGCTTTCGGATCGTCGAGATAGAACACTTGTCTAACTAAGGTGGCGAGAGCGAAAGGCTCATCCTCATACCAGCTTGAGTTTGTATCGACTCATAATAGTCTCAGGTCTTCCTTTGTACGCTTGAACCATCTGCACTTGAATAGGAAAACGTTGACATCATTCTCGTAACATAGCTGAACCACATTTACAATAGCCCCGTAATATAGATCATTGTCTTTCCCAACCGCTACCCCACTGTTTTGTGTTCTTCTTCCTTCATCACGGGCCAATGAATGGAACTTTACACCGTTCACAAAACATCCGGGATAAATATAGTGTTTAATTGGCTTCCCTGCTAGCAAGTGCTTTGGCCATGACCACCACCCCCCGTGGTTTTCAAATTTTTGCAGATCAATCATCTGCGAAAATGGGCAAATATAAGGGTTTACTTTCTACAAACATGATCGATATGTATATAAATTACTAAATACCGAGACATACGTACGTACCCATTAGAAGAAATAATCGGGAAACTTCTTCTTAACCATTTTCTCAATCCACGCCGAACTCTTGTTTTCATTTAACGCCTGAAGCCTCTCCTTGTATGACATCATGTACGGCTCAACTTCGTCACAGTCTCGCAACACTACCCAATGTGCCTCAATAAGTTCTTCTCGTGTTAACGATTCCTTTAATACTCCCCTAAACGGTCGGACGACATTGGTGACGACAGAAAGATTGATGCGGGCACTGGGATCGGCGGCAGTGGGAGGTGGTGGATCTTTGAGGTACCTATTGCAGTAAGTAACACACTCATGCATTAGGTATGTCTCTGCTACGGAGCCATCCGGGGCCGACCTGTTTTTGACGAATGACTTATACTGTCCAAGCTGTCTACAAAATCAAACGTACAATAAGAATAAGTACATATAGCTAGCTAGTAATCTCCAGTGGAACAAATTATGAATCAAAAAACCTGTATAATTAATTAGTTGTACGTACCTTTCTTGAGGATACATCCAAGTGACTAGACCAGACCAGAAATGAGCACCTGCTCGGGCAGGTGGATCATTAGGTGAATCATGATGTCAAAGAAAGCAGGGGGAAAAATCCTCTCTAGTTTGCAAATGATGTGCACAATTTGTTGTTGCAATTCCACCACATCTAACTTCTTTAATTCTCTGGCGCATAACCTCTGCCACCATCTGCACAATGCCACTATTGGTTCTACGACGTCGCGAGGCAAATATGGTCGAATTACCACTGGAATCAGACGTTGCAGCATAACGTGATAGTCATGTGTCTTTAGACCAACGAACTTGTGTTGCACCTCGTCCACTGCTCCAGTTATAGTAGCTGCATACGTAGCCGGATAACGAACGTCATTAAACCAGTGAAATACAGAACGTTTAAGTGTCGGCTTCACTGTGTAAGGTGCAGCTGGCATCTTGTTGTACACTAATTTCCTATCCTTCCTCAACCACAAGGGACGACGTAGATTCATTGATTCCAGATCTTTCCGCGCTTTTGGAGTATCTTTAGTCTTGAACTTAAAACTGAGAATTGTTCCCACCACGATGTTGCACACATTCTTTTCTATGTGCATCGCGTCCAAGTTGTTCCTCAGCTTCAACTTCGACCAGTAAGGGAGTTCAAAGAATATACTCTTGTGATGCCAATAGCTGAGATCATGTGGAGGAATTGGATTGCATTTCTTTACATCCGCGTCATTGGTCAACCCACCAAAGTCGAAATAGCTTAACCTCTCTAAAATCTCTTCGCCCGACCAACTACGGGGTTTAGGATTGTTCTCTACCGTCCCGTCAAAATGAGCTTCATCTTGTCGCCAGGGGTGGTCGTGAGGAAGCCATCTACGGTGACCCAAGTAACACACATTCCCCGCATGCCAACTAGAGTTCACGTCGTCCAAACATATAGGACATCCATTATATCCTTTTGTCTTCGAGGCTACCAACATCCCATACGCTGGAAAATCGATGATCGTCCACATTACGGGGTTTAGGATTGTTCTCTACCGTCCCGTCAAAATGAGCTTCATCCTGTCGCCAGGGGTGGTCGTGAGGAAGCCATCTACGGTGACCCAAGTAACACACCTTCCCCGCGTGCCAACTAGAGTTCACGTCGTCCAAACATATAGGACATCCATTATATCCTTTTGTCTTCGAGGCTGCCAACATCCCATACGCTGGAAAATCGCTGATCGTCCACATTACAGCAGCCCTCATCGTGAACATCGTGTTAGTGAATTTGTCATAAGTTGAGACTCCATTTTCCCACAACAGTTTCAGCTCGTCGATCAAAGGTCTGAGGTAGACATCTAAGCACTTCCCTGGAGATTTAGGACCTGGAATTAGTACAGTAAGGAAATTAAATTCCTTGTTCATGCACATCCACGGAGGCAAGTTGTACGGCAATAGAATAACTGGCCAAGTGTTGACGGCGGAGCTATTACTTCCCCAAGGATTGAATCCGTCTGTAGATAGGCCGAGTCTAACATTTCTAACATCTGCAGCAAAGTCTCCAAATTCTCTGTCGAAATGTTTGAAACCCTCCCCATCCGCGGCGTGTCGCAGGACATCGTCATCTATTCGCTTTTCTGCGTACCATCGCATCGCCTCTGCTGTGTGTAGAGACATGTACAGGCGCTGCAATCTGGGAATCAAGGGAAAATATCACCTGGAATCTCTTTCACAGGAATTCTCTTTTTCGAACTCTTCCTATTCACCTGGAATCTGCACTGGCCACATACGGGACAATAGTCCAAATCTTTATACTCTTTGTAAAATAGCACACAATCATTCGGACATGCGTCAATTATCCTGTACTTTAGGCCGAGGCTGCTCAAGATATTTCTAACCTTATAATGAGATTTAGGAAGATTGTGATCATCAGGAAGCAACTTACATATTTGCTCCTGAATTTCGTCAAAAGCACTCACTGACATTTTGTGCTTCACTTTTATCTTCATTTGCTCCATCACATATTGCAACACATTCTCTCGACATCCAGGGAACACCGGGGTCTGCGCTTCAAGTAGCATCCGGTTGTACTTATCCATCTCACTAGTGTCAGTCGCCAAGCTAGCAGCAGGGAATGTGTCATCATGCTCATGAGTGGTACTGTAACCTCCGTCTTGGTGTTGGTGTCCACCATGACTAAATCCCGGAAACTCATCATGGACCAAATCTGCAGTTGGGTTGCAAGCTGGGGGTCTGGCACCACTGCTGCTGGATGAGGCACCCTGGTAACTGTATCCTGAGCTGAAGTCTGTTGAGCTGAACTCTACTGCTTCACCATGCTCGCTCCATGTAGTGTAACTCCACATCATACCATTTTCGTACAGGTGTTGCACCATAACATTAACCTCCACATACTGACAATTAAGACATTTCTGGCACGGACACCTGAAACGCTTCTTTCCCTGACCATGTTCTATTGCAAAATTCACAAATTCGCTAATTCCATCCATATACCGGACATCACATCTATTCTTCAACTTCATCCAACTCTTGTCCATACTGCTACAAAATATTATAATTAATTAATTATTACATATATATTAGTCCATTAATTTACGCTTAATTATACGTACTCGATCTACATCCATCAATTACGTAATTTAATATCTGTAGCTAACATCCATGCATGTATATATGTACGTTTTAACTAAATATATATTAAGCAAATTTTAACTGCGTACGTACCTGCTGGCCTGCTTCTCGATATCAGTTAAGCTAGCTAGCTAGTCAGCGGAGATCTTTCTCCTTCTTCTTCGATCATTAAACTTTCCCGCAGGAGAGGAAGAGAGTTTGGCATCGGGCATATATAATGCTTCACTTAGACGACAGAGGTGTCGGTACGTCGTCTAAGTGGACGTTACTCGGACCACGGCGTCTCGGTCCGTTGTCCAGGTTCCCACCTGGACAACGGAGACGTCTCCGAGGTCCAGGTGATCACCTGGACGACGGAGATGAAATTCTCCGTCGTCCAGGTTCTCACCTGGACAACGGAGAAGCCTTCGAGGTCCAGGTGGGAACTTGGACGACGGAGAATACCATCTCCGTCGTCCAGGTGTTACTTGGACGACAGAGAATTCTCCGTCGTCCAAGTGTCACTTGGACCACGGAACAATTACGTTTCCGTGGTCTAAGTGATGTTTTCTTGTAGTGTCTGTTCGAAAAGAGGGACATTACGGCTAAAAGAAACTTTACTTTTTTTAAAACTTACTTGTTGCCCTGAAGCTTTCTCATACAAAGAAAGGATTGCCTTAATCTCAAACACCTCCTTCATCTTTGCCGTAAAAAATAAGAAGGAATCATCGGTGAAAAAAAGGTGACTAATGTTCGGCGCACCTCGGCAAATAGTGACTCCATGCAGTCGTTGGTCATTCTCTGCTCCCAAAATTAACCGCGATAATGCTTCACCACATAACAAGAAAATGTATGGCGAAATAGAGTCCCCTTGCCTTAGGCCTCTAGAGGGTCTCACACAACCAAACACCTCCCCATTAACAGCAAAAGAGTAGGTAACCCTCTGCACACAACCAAGGATCCACTTCCTCCACAACTCACTAAATCACATCTTGGTCATCACAACATCTAAAAATCCCCACTCAACCCAGTCATACGCTTTACTCATGTCGAGCTTGAGCGCCACAAAGCCTACACCACCTCTTCTCCTCCTTTTAAGGAAGTGAGCTACCTCATATGCCGTTAAAGAATTGTTCAATATTAGGCGGCCGGGCACAAATGCGCTTTGAAAGGGACCAATAATCTCATTAAGCAAAGGCTTGAGTCTATTAACAAGCACTTTCGACCCAATTTTAAAGGACATTACATAGACTAATTGGGCGAAGTTGACTCATATACTGGACAATTTTAACTTTTGGCACAAGAGTCACATTGGTATGATTGATTTGAATCAGGAGCACCTCATTCTCAACAAAGCTTTTAACTGCATGAACGACATCTTTCCCAACGATATACCAAAACTTTTGGTAGAAGCAAGGGGAGAACCCGTCAGGCCCCGGAGCCTTAGATGGGTGCATTTGCTTGAGAGCCAAAAACAACTCCTCCTCTGTGATCTCGGCAGTAAGAGACTGGTTCATCTCCTCTATAATGACATTCGGTATGTTACTGGTACATCTCTCTATCTCAGCAGGAATAGATGTTGCAAATATCTTTTCAAAATAAGACACAACCACCTGCTCGATATCCTCCTCTTCTGAACACCACCTTCCCTCTTCATTAAACAACCCCACTAGATGATTCTTCTTTTTTCTGTTCGACGCATTCTGGTGAAAATACTTCGTGTTTTCATCTCCCTCAGTAAGCCAAAAAACCTTCGCGCGTTGACGCCAGAAATCTTGCTCACGTAGTTCAAGCTCCTGGAGTTTCTTCTCCAACATACTCTGCTCGTTTAGAAGAATCCGGGGCCGACTAGGATACGTCAAAGAAGGCCGCCAGCTTCTCCTTAGTCTCCTCTATTTCCTCTTTCAGCTTCCCAAACCGGACTCGACTCCAGTCTAATAAAGCCCTCCTCGTATTACAAATCTTCCAGCAACAATTGCTAAAAGGCTCCAGCCTTTCAGAACTAGACCAACTTCTTTCTATAACCTGCTTGCACTCCTTATCACGAAGCCAATGCTCTTCAAAACGAACTCTTCTCTGTTTCATCCGCCTCCTCTTTTTCCGACGTCTCGACCTAGTACGGATAGTAACCAAAATCGGCAAGTGGTCACTCCTTTCGGGGCGCAGGTAAGACCCTAGAAAGAGGAAAATTCTCAAACCAAGCTTGATTGTCAACGAATCTGTCCAATCGAACCTTGACAAGTTCACCATCCCGCATCCCTCTCCAAGTAAACGCCGGGCCACTAGGTTGTAGATTTTGGAGAGAACATTTCTCAAGAGCTTCTCTAGGCGGTTATCTGGTTTTCACTTCTTCTTCGGCCCCCCTTCCTTCTCGGTAGCCCACATAATCTCATTAAAATCTCCACCAACTAGCCAAGGTAAATTACATTGTGTTGATAAGGTCGTGATTAGATTCCACGTATGGATTCTATCCTCCACTTTAGGTCTGCCATAAATACCCGTAAAACGCCACTTCTTTTTGCTATGAGACTCCTCAACAATTACGTCAATATGATGAGTAGAATAGTGACGTAAAGCATCATCCTTCCACAAAATACAAATTCCGCCCTACCTACTAAAGCCTCCTTTTTTCTTCTCTTTAAAAGTGCAAGAAACTGCAAAACAATGACGCCACCCCAATTTACATTTTATCTCTTCCATCTCATTTGTCGTACACCTTGTTTTGGAAAGAAAAATTAAACCGGGATTAGTTAGGGTTACCAACCCTTTGAGTCCGTCAACTGTCTAAGGGTTCTCGAGTCCTGACAGTTCCAACATAATACATGGCTCTTGATAGGTCGAACCCGGACTCATCGCGGAAGAGTGTTGAGTACACCCCGAACTAAAATCAATATCCAACGAGACACTAGTACTGCACAAGGTTCTAAAAGACGCTAGGCGGAATTAGGCGGTGAAGCTACTGCCTAGCGCCTAAGCGTTTAGGCGGAGTTTAATCGGTAATTAAGCGGTAATTAGGCAGATCATTTTTTATATATATTTAATTAATTATATATTTATATGGTATATTGTAATTTGAAAAATAAAGTAAAAATTATAAAGAAATATCATAAAAATTCTAAATTAAGTTTATAAAGAAATCCAATTAACCATCCATCTCAATTTTTTGAAATAGATGCGCATAAACAGGAATCTCAAAAATATGAAAGTATCTATTTCGAAGCTGATAATTCATCAACACCACCATAACCACTCATTTTCAAACCAGTCGACACTATGCTCTTACCCACATTTAATCATATCAAATTATCAATATATAACAAACAATGATGAATCTTGTTTCCCAACTCAGGTCTGTCTCGAAACGTACCATTTGATGTTTAAGAAAGGATTCAGATGAAGAGGGGATTATAAGGGAGAGAAGTGAGAAGAGAAAATCACCGAAGGTGGACGACGAGCGGGCACAACGGCTGTGGACGGCAAGTAGCGGCGACGGCGGTGATCGGCGAGCGGTGTCCAAGTCGCGGCGTTTGCAGAGGGAGAGAGACGACGTTTCACGAAAGAAATTGGATTAGATTTTCTATTTAGAATTCCTTCCTTTGCGCTGTACCTCTTAATTAAAAAAAAAACTGCCTAGGCGGCGCCTAATTGCCGATTAGTCACTAGTCGCCCGCCTAATTGCCAATTAGTCGATTCCCGCCTAATTATTCCGCCCAGGACTAAAATTAGGCCATAACATAATTTTTTTTCGATTAGTCGACGCCTAGACGGCCGTTTTTTAGAACACTGATACTGCATGCATGCCCGATAGCTTCATGTGTAGTGGAAAGTGCCAGAGTTCTTCTCAGTGGGCTTCGGAACCCTTGGGAGTGGATCAGCCCCCATACCACTCCCCAGTTGCAACTCAGTATCCACATCTAAACTTTCCACGTCATTGATTGCAAGATTCAAATCAGGGACCCCCTTTTCAAATTCCAAAACCGTACTTACACACACCCCAACGTCTCCAATCAGCATTAATCACCATCATTCGCTTCATCAATACAGCCCATGATTGCAGAATCAATTACGCCCGTAACCCCACCCCTTCATCCTCAATTAACTCGGTATGTAAATTCTCCATAATGATTAATTGATTATCTCCACTGGAATCCGAACCCACCATCAATGCATGCATGGAAACCGCCGACACCAAGTCTTCCTCCGCTGACTCCGCCCTACCACCTCCCTGACCCGTCTCCACGCGCCTCCGTTTGCAGTCGGGAACAGTAACCACCATGTCTCCTTGATCCACCTCCATTACATCCTCACCTTCCTCCGCTTCAAACTCCGCTCGTGACCGAACGAATCCCGAAGTCGGAAAGTCAGGGGATCGCATGCGCCAACCTCTCTGCTTCTCCACATGCATGTAACCCAAATCTACGACCACCGCCATAACAAAACTCCTCTTCCTTCTGCTCCTGCTCTTGTTTCCGGATCCACTCCTCCTTCTTCTTCGCATTCAGCAAAACAGAGTACCGCTGCTGCTGAATCAACCCGTTTCCGTAACTCGCAAGTTTTGCCGGTGGGATCCAACATACCACAGAAGTGTGGGAGATGTTCATACTCCAAATCATAAAACTTGCCGACTTCCTCATTCCAGGGTCGAAAAGAAACCCTGGGGCATAGTGGTTCATCGACCTTAAATCCCACTCACACGCAAGTACCGGCCCAAAGAATGGCCTCCCCTGCGCTTCCTCGTTCTAACATACTGCCCCACCACTTTACCAATGCACTCACAGGACTCTCCGAGGAACGAGAGAGAAAGGAACTTTTCTATATTCAATTGACTTTAGTGCGTTTTAGATCCGCCGTTGGTTAGTGTTGAAAACCCAACTATAGAGTAATTATTAGCTTGGTTATGACGTGGACATTATATTTACCATTAGATATCAAGTGAATGGTCTAGATTAGAAGTAAAGGACAGCAAAGCCTGGAGGCTAGCCTAAGGAGAGGATCTGGATCCATCCATCAGTCTAGCTGTTGCTGGCCTTTCCTGAGACACTGCCTCTTGTTTTAAATGATGATCTTCATTCCAAAAAAAATTATAAGTAGGAGAAATGTTCTTCGAGATAATGCAAACAGATAATGTATGTTAATGCTCATTGCTCAATAGTAGGAGAAATGTTCTTCGAGATTGATGGACTATCAAACAGACAATGTATCACTTTCACACAAGAAGAAACAGAAAATTGGATACAATATTTGTTTATTCAAGCGACTATAGCTCAGTTTTATTTTCTTGAAATTATTGATGGATGGAAAAGAAAAATTCTGAAACAAACGTAAATATATCAGCTGACGAGATACTGCTCAAGCTGGTAGTGGCGAGTTAGCTAAGCGTCTAAGATTTTGCTGCAGCAGCAAGGAAGGTTGTTCTTCGGCTTTTGAAATAGGTCAACATTGCACTGTGTTCAGGAAGGGTCTCTTTGATTGTGGGAGTCTCCTTGAACCTTTGAATCCATGCATGTAGACGAGGGAGGCATTGGGCTTCCAAAACCTTAACCCCAGCTACTTCCTCAAAGACTTCCAGCCACCAAGCTATCCACCCAAATTCTAAATCCACCATTCCAATCTCACTTCCACCGAAAAACTGCTTGTCTCCGAGGGCCTGCTCTTCCAAGATTTTCATGAGTTCTTGGGTTTCTTTTGTTGCTTTCACTTGTTCTTCTCCCTCAGTCACGAAAAATGTAAAGAGGGCTAGATTCTGTGTTGCACAGAACATTTACATTAGTTAACTACTTCATTTTACGTTGGTAGACTGTCGAATGTTAACTACTTCTACAAATAAAAGACCATGAGACAAATCAGTGAACTGAATCAATTCACAGGATAATGTAGCAACAATATTTTAGGCCGGGAGTGAGCTAGTGACCATTACCTTATCCTCTCCGAACTTTGTCCAGAACCGGGCCAGAGCTCGTTGGTGAGGGTCTGTAGGAAGTAAGGGGTTCTGTGGCCATGTCTCTTCGATGTACTCGAGAATGACAACAGACTCTGCAATTGGTTTTTCAGCATGCACAAGAACAGGAACCTTCTGATGAACTGGGTTGTACTTTAGAAGACGATCACTCTTTTTCTTTAGCACATCCTCTTCTACATACTCATAGTCTACACCTTTAAGTTTTAGTGCCCAAATAACCCGGTAGATATATATACTAGGCCAAAATCCTAACACCGTAACTTCAGCCATCTTTCTGGTTTGTGTTCTGTTCCTGGTTTCCAGATGTATATATATCAAAAAAATATCCAACTTGGTTATCTTGGGCGTCAAGTTCACGGTTTGTATAGATTAGAGCTCAAAATTGTTCTCGTGCATGCTTTGGTTGACCGCCTACTTTTCAAAAGAAGTTGCCTAGTTTCTGTGATTTATTCTAGTAATCTAAAATCAAGCCCTAATGACAGATTATAATTTACGAGTTTCTATGAAAATTTTAACATAACTTCCCCTATAAAAGAGACACCCAAAAACTTACAGAAAAAACTGACACTTCGCAGATAAACTCACAAACAATACCGTGGACCACCAATGTCCATCCGGATTTCTTAACATAAAACTGAAATCAAAACCTGATACATTATTCAGAATTTGAAAACATACTTCTAGTATATACTGATTCACATACAAACAAACCCAACTCGACTACTATACGAGTGACAACCTATTCAAAAGCCAAAGAACAACCTTCCTTGCTACTGCAGCAAAATCTTAGACGCTTAGCTAACTCGCCACTACCAGCTTGAGCAGTATCTCGTCAGCTGATATATATCACGTTTGTTTCAGAAATTTTCTTCTCCATCCAACAATAATTTCAAGCAAATAAATCTGAGCTATAGTCGCTTGAATAAATCGTACGAGGGATAGCAATATATGAAGCTATCCTGAAGGGCAAATACTTAACGATATAAAGTAAAAGTTTAAGGAAGTAAAGAGACACATAACACCAGGATGTTTTTCTTTAACATAGAAATCCTGCAACAGGGAGAAAACTGTGTACCCCTAACTTTTGAGGGACAAACTTTTTCACTATGTAAAAACACTTCTTACCAGATTTTAGTTCTTAGGATAGAAACTCGTTTGCCTATCCTAACTAATATCACACACTAGTCTAAGAACTACACTCTCATCTCTAAGTGTTTATATATGAAAGTTTCATAAGCTTCTACCCTGGAATTCAACTCCCACAGTTGATTCCCAAGAATACATGTCAAGACACTCCTTACAAAACTATAACTCCGATAATAGCAAGAACAGTGTTATCCTATCACTAGCCTAAGAGCAAATGCACTCATTGCTTGAGCAATTGCTCAAGCAATTCCCCAAACTGCTTTGAGCAGTTTGAAATCACCAAACTGCTTGAGCAGTTCCAAAACAGAATGCACCAGTTCACAAACTGCTAAAGCAGTTACTATTCAGTAATCGAATGAGAGCGTGACACATGTCATCTCCGAATTGTGATTTCGACAAAATAAATATGATGTATTTCTTTGGAAAGTAATTTCATAAAGGAATTGTAATTTTATTTCTCAAAAATTTAAATACATAATAGAAAGATAATGAAAACATAATGGAAATATAAATGATAACATTTATTCTTAATACAATTGCTAAAATTACTCTATAAAGAGTACGCGTGGTTGATAACAATCCGCAAATGTATCATCGGCAGCTTCACCTTCCTTATCTTCTTCTTCCTTAAGGATATCTAGTTTCCTCTTGGTAAAATACCTTTTGGAGATCGGGTCATAGCCTCCAAATTTATTGTCATGATCCTTATTTTTTCCTCTTGTTTCTTGAGTTGGAGCTCACTTGCCGCCCTTGCTTCTTTTCATTGTTGAAGTTGTATATACTCTTTGTAATAATTGAGCCCACTTTCATTATGCATCTTCCTCGCGGAATGCCACGTTGCTTGATCATTTGCCATGGTTTACAAAACCTCAATGCGTTGATCAATATGAGTCTTACCTTGTTTCTTTTGACGCCTTACTTCCTTTGCCACTTTGCATCCCATTGGTCTAACCGGACTCGACGGACCAATGCCAACATAGGCGAGTAGTGCTTCATTCACTTCCTCGTCACCCAAATTTATGATTGGAGATGATTCAGTAACAGAGGGAGTCTCTTCATATGAGCTTACATACGGAGACGGAGTACTTGGTTCAACATCTCGGTAACTTTGGATGGTCCTTAAGAACTTCATAACATTCAAAGTGGGTGAACGGTCTTTCTTAGCCGCATAGTAGTATCATGGCACGATTTTGGTGAATTCGGTGCCGACGGGAGTGGGTTTTGAGCTGTTTTCCGGCGTGTGTGGCCGGAATTGGACTTAGCCACAGTTGAGAGATGAGTTGGACTCGTTGAGGTGAAGCTTCGATGAGCTTAGCCGCCGGAAAATCTCTCCGGTTGACGGCGGCGGTCAACGGCGGAGTTCTATCGACGTGCAACCCCGGAATTCAAACTGCAAACTGGGTAAAGGAAACCGAAAAGCCCAAGGGAAAAGCAAATAAAATCGTTAGAGTGAGTGGACGAAAATAATGGTTTAGGATGGCTGATAGGGTTTGGAACCCTCATATGCATTCTGAAATAGTTGAGTATCAACACATCATTTGAGAGAGAGAGAGAGAGAGAGAGAGAGAGAGAGAGAGAGATTCCCCTGTTATGCTGCTGGGGTTGAGAGATTCCCCTGGCCTATCACCGTCGGGCTTGAGCAATTCGCCTGGCACCTCCATATATACTTTCCGAACTCGCATTGTGGGCTTTGAGCAACAATGGCTTTCACTCACATTCTCTAAGGCCATATTTCTTGGCAACGGCTTAATTGCTATTGTATCTAGGCGCCATATGTGTTCGTATCGGTCTAATTTCATCATCGACTAGTTAAGGGCATCCTAAAGACTGAAAAACTTGAGCTGGGCTACGGGGATGAACTGGACCTCTGAAAAGAACACGTAGCCTCGCTTCTGGGCAGCCTCGCTGACAAGAAAAATGAGGAGGCGGCGAGTCTCTTCGTCGGCTTCGCGGAAGTTTTGGGCCGCTAGGTGTTGCTGTAGGAGCTCCAACGAGTCGGTATTTGAAGACGAAGGAGTGGAGAGTGAGGTGGCGGGTGAGATTGAGTACGTACGCTTTTTTGTGGAAGAGGAGATGAAAAGAGAGTGAAGGTGTGGGAGAGGCGAGCTGCTGGCTACGACGGCGTTGGTGGATTTATTGAGGAAAAGAGTGGCGGTGTCATGATGGTTGAGGAGAGCTTGGTGCTTGAACTTGCTTAATCTAAAAAAATGTAATAAATTAATTAGATTAAAATGACATATAAAAAGTTAATTAAAAATTCACTAAATTAATTAAATAGTAGAAATTAAATAAAAATGAGATGATGAGTATAAGGAGTTACCTCATCCATGTGAGAAGTGCCGCTAGATCTACGCTTACGTGCATCTCGCAAATATTGACCTCATTTTTGAAAAGGTATCTTGAATTTATTGTAGTGAGACGCAAGCGCAATTTGAGACCTAAGCTCCTCTCTAGTTATTTCTCCTTCTGATGGCACCCAATTTTGCATGTAATCGGCGTGAATTTTCTTCCACAATTTATCCTTCCTTTGTTTGTTGTCATTGAATTCATTAATACTATGACGTGCGAAAGAGGTGCACATTTATAAATATTCGGAAGGAAGCTAATGGGTGGCCATTTTTTTCGAAAAAAGACTCAAGAAAATGAGTAGAGATGGAGAAGAGATGGATGGAGATGTGAAATTTGTTGTACACAAATTTGTGTGAGTTGTGAAATAAATGGTGTAGTATTTATAGGAAAATATTATGGGGTGTTATGCAATTTTTTGGGATTTTTTTGTAATTTTTTTAGGATTTTTTTACAAATATTTTGGGTATTCCCGTTTATATCCGTTCTAAAAAATAAGTTACCGTTCTTTTTGAATATCAGCAGTCGGATCAGATTTTGATTTCAAAATCAACGGTCCAGATCAACTGGCCCGTTGGTTTTTTTTTCTGGTTCGGTAAGGCCACGTGTCAGCCCATGATTTGCTGGTAACTTTTTTTTTCACCTTTTATTAGGGCAAGAAAAAAAAACCTACGTCAGTTGACTTCACCCACGTGCCAGTGGGCTTCCCCAGCTGCTCAAGCAGCAGCCCGCCCCGGTTTTGCTCAATCCGGAGCTCGAGCTCGAGCTCGGGTCAACGAGCAGCCCGCCGGATTTTTTTCCCCCGCTGCATTCCGTTTTTCTTCGTGCTCAATCGGTTGCCGGCAGGTCCCACCTTTACTCTAGCAACTCGACGAAAAACAGCTCGCTGGTGTAGTTGCTCTAAGAACTGTACTCTGCCTTATTTCTAAGTATTTTCACATGCGTAGCTAACTAGGGATGAAAAGACACTTTGTGATCCCTATCTAGTCTGCTCACTAGTATGAAACACACTCGGTCTTGTTTCTTCATTTTCTCATACGAAGATATTAGAAGCTTTATTTTCAGAATACAACTATCACAAAGTTGGTTCTTTAGAACACTTATGGGGTTGCTTGCACTACCAATACGATCTCATGGACGTAATATGCAATAAATATGAAAAGAGATTTTGATGCAACTCTAAGTTTTACACTCAACAAGAGGAAGACTTAGATAATGAACACCTAAATAAAAGATTCTAGATCAGTTAGAAACTATGCTATGAAAGTTTCTACATCTTGACAACCTAGCCAAATATCACGCAAAAATAACCAAATGAGTTGATGGGAAGCTTGGTCTTTATATAGGCCAAAGTAAGGGTCTATATTGTATGAACGAAATGTCTCAGCCAAGAATCATAACTTGAAGGCCACACAAAGTCTGTATAAAACGTGGCTTAATCCTAAGCCAAGTACCAAGAGTTTGACCACCACATAAAAAAGATATTTCTCATATATGTCAAACAAGATGACACATAAGGGAGAGGTGGAACCATCTCAGCCAAGTATACAATCTTGAAGAGAACACAAAGTCATTTATGAGGTAAAAGAGAGTTGTGTAAAACGTGGCTCAACTCTTGGCCAAGTGATCAAATTAAACTTGGTGATCACACAAAAGACTCTTTTACTCTATAAATATCTTCCCTAATTCAAGGTAAGTAAAACTTTGTTTTTATGTAAAAACAAAATATTTTACGTATAACAAATGACCAGTGATATGATTTGAAAAATGTTTTACAAACATATATGATACTTTGATAAAACCGAACATATAAACTGTCAAGGCAAAGACTCAGGGATAGAAAATCAGGCATGTATCCTCGGTGAAAAACAATGAAATGCATATGCATGTTTTTACCCGAGTCTAAGAGATTAGCTTGGTTCTTTATCTTGTTCTTCCGCTCTATTCTTTACTTGTATGGATCTCTATCCATGTTTTGTTCATAGATTTCAATTCCATTTTGACTTAAACATATATCATCAAGCGAACCCATAAATTAATTAAAAGAGTTAAAGATAAAAATCAAAGAAAAGAACTAGTAATGCCCGCGCACTACTATGATATCCATACAATTATTTGCATGAAGCCACAAACACAAAAGAACTAAAGAATACTGATGTAATTTACAAAAGTATAAGTCTTAGTATTCTTACTCTAATTGGACCTTCAAATATGCAGTTTAGAATTATTTCAAGAATTGGATCATAATTCATAATGTGTTGGACTGGAAAAGGAAAACAAAACCAGAGAAGAAATAGGAATCCAAACTCACCGGCTTGATAAACTATAATGCTTCCTAGTTGTACCCAGGGGCGGATCCTCCTTGGGGCTAGAGGATCCTTGGGGCTAGAGGGGGCCATGGCCCCTTCAGCAATTTTTACTTTTGCTTCTTGGTATGATTAATTATACATTTATTAGTAATAAATTCAATAAAGATGCACATATTGGTCCCTCCAACATATCTGGTTCTTTGCTCTGATTTTGCCTATGATAATTGCCTTAGTAGATTGAGTTCTTAGTAGAATTCTATACCATATTGATCAAAGAGTTTGATTATTCTTAGCTAACAACTGTTTATTTTTTGTGGTATTGATATTTGAAAGAAACCGTACGGTAGGTTTGTAACTTATGGTTAAGTTAAGAACAATGTGTTCCTTCTTTAATAGAATACATGCAGCTTGAAAATTCCGCTAACATAACATTTTTCAAATGAAAAAAAAAAAACATTGTAAATGTTTTCAGCCCCTCCATAATAAACTTTCAAGTTCCACCACTGGTCGTACCATCCATGTCTAAGAAACCTAGCATGCAAAATTTAGGTACACGGAACCTCGGGTATGCAAGATTTTAAATAGTGGAATCCTAACCTGAATTTCTACCACATTCCAAAGATAATCACATCAGATATGGTTTAGAGCCCAACTTTCACAGTACCCTCAGCTCACGATACAATTCTAACATATATATATTGTCAACAATACAGTAGACCTATCTCAAATTTACTAATACCACAGCTCAATCTCTAATATCAATACAGGGTATTATTCAGTCTCTAACTTAGAACCCAGTTATATAGACCCCTCTTCAAATTAAAAGTACAGAGTTTTCTCCTCGTTTTTCAAATCCTTCTTTTAACTCTATTATCTTTGAAGAAAAATACAGCAAATAAAAAAAGCTTAAGGATCTAACTAATTTATTTGACAACTGAATCTATAATCTCCAAGCAATTTCAAATGCTAAAGCTTACATCTACAACTTCCATTCCATACAAAAGCCAATGCCTTATCTGATTCAAGTTCTTATCAAACTCAATAGTCCCAACGTAAGGAACAGATAAAACATAAACATAAACATAAACTTCAACACTAAATTGGTCGACTATGTACAAACCAGAATCAAATAATTTGGCTATCCTAAATCTACGAAAGTAGACAACTTAATCCTCCAATTTCTTTGAAACAAACCAAATTAAATTTTAACTTTCCAAATTGCCAATTACATCGATAATAGCAAAAAGCCACTACAATCTCAATTATCAAAACTTACAAATTAGTGTTCGACACAGAATTTCACAAACACAAACGGTACAAAACCAATTAATCGTGGAAACTGGACAGAGAAAATCAACGGTTAACACTGCATTGAACCAAAAACTGAATGGTTTTGTAAAGACCCAAAATTTAACGCACGATTTGAAACTGACCCGATCGAAGTGCTTGCTTGGACTAGATTAGAATCGTGATTCTTGCTGGAACAAACGACACCCAAAGCTGAGTCCACTTAAAAACGTAGAAGATAAAACCCAATATTAGCTTTAATGAAAAGACCATTAAGATTCAACCTTTACCAAAAATCAAGATCGTGGATACGAAGCGCAAAAGAAATACTATTGAAAACCAAAATGAGGATCAACAGAGCGAGAGAATGGGAAAAGATGAAGTGTATTTGGAATCAGAGAACATGAGAGATCAAAGAGCTCACCCTAGCAAATTTGTATGTACTGATCGGAAGGGTGCGAAAATCGAAGAGCGCCGAGAGAGAAGAGAGCAGATCAGCGGGAGAAACAACTTGGGTGATGTCTCAGCTTTTTTATCAAGAGCCTAAAAAGAGGATCGAGATAAACAAAGGTTGCTTCTCTTTATCCGACTCTAAAGCGGCCGAGAGAAAAAGATGCTGAAGAGAAAGAGAAGACGAAAATAGAAGAATAAACAGTAAAAGGAATAGTGTAATGATAAACAGTAAAATGAACAATAAAAATGCGATCAACATTGTTATATAGGAAATTGCCAATGGAGAGCGATGTTGCCTTCGATGGTCCGTAAAGCTCTGTTACTAAGTTCGAAGTTATTGTACCAAGGGATAATATTGGATGATTTGGGTACACAACTCTTATGCAGGGTGAACTTAGAATAATGTAGGGTGTAAATAGTCACACTCTAAATTTTGAAATGAAATCAGAATCTAAAAAGTAAAAAGTAAAAAGAAAGAAAATCACTCATAGTGTCTGAATTCTTTCGATCAGGTAAAAAAATGTGTTTGAACTCTCAAAATTATCAAAATAATGCCCGAAATTTTAAAATGTTATATATATGTTGCCTCCATGGAATTTCAGTCACGGCTCAGTGTTTTCTAATTAATGACGTGACACTTTTTTTGAAAAAAAAAAAAGCCAGTTAGGTTCGTCAAGTTTCTCCTCTACTCAGCGCACCTTATCGCATGTGCTTCTCTTTCGAGCGACCTCGACATCGCAAACTCGGCTCGGCCTACCGCGCCTTCTCCACCTAAAGATCTGCTTTGTCTGGGCATAGATCTCCTCCGTCGTTCCAACCACACCTTAGTCTTGAGCTCCACTCCTCCTCACTCCGGCACTCGGGATCCAAATTCTGTAGTAGAATATGCTCTGGTAGATGCACTTCCATGGCAATTTTTTATCGGAAACAATGTACTCTCACTGATGTCGATCTTAACGGCCTCCCTTCTACTTGTCGTGACACCTCAATTTCCCGTAGCATGCCTCCTTACCTTGCTTAGCTACCTGCACCGCCTTCCTCGTTGTTGGGCTTCACGTCACTTCTGCTTAGATCTTGAGCTCGAGCGGTAGAAGAATGCCGAACTCGGTGAGCGTTGATGAGGGGTTGCCTTGGTGATCGTGCAGACTGAGTTTATTGTAAGCTCAATTAAATTTGTAATTAGAAGCCCAATGAAATGATGACACATGGCGAAGTTTGAAAAATAATAATACACAATGAAATTAGAAGGACGTAAAGGTCATTGACCTATTATTTTTTTTCAAAAAAAGTTTCAGGTCATTAATTAGAAAAGACGGAGCTATGACGAAAATTTTACGGAGGCAACCCACATATAGCATTTTAGGAGTTCAGACATCATTTGATATTTTTAAGAATTCAAACACTTTTTTTACATGACCGAAAGAATTCAAGCACCATGGTTGAATTTTTTCCAAGTAAAAATCCCACTCTTTTTCGTTTTATGAGAACCTTGTTACCACAACTCATTCGTTGTGCACGTGCGTGACACCATCCGGTAAGTTTATGAAAAGATTTACAGTATGAGAGTATGCATCATTCTTCTCTGAATACAAAATAATTTGTTATAGAATATTAGATTGAATATGTATTTATGTTCTTATTTGTGGTTGATAATTACATAGAGGATGATATTTGTAACTGTAGAGGTCACCATTTGACCTATAGGCCCAAAAAACTCGTGATCGGCCCGAGGCCTGAAAAGCCCAAACTCAGCTCGGTCTGAATTTATGCCCAAAAAAGTCCGGCCGTATGCCCATAAGGCCGGGGTCGGGCCAAGGTTCAAAGCCCATAGGCCCAAAAAAGGTCGGTCTGTCGAGGCCTGGCCTGCAGAGCCAAGTCTATCAATTGTATATATGATAAATTATTTTATCAATATAAACTTCTAAACTCTTTAATTTACCTTAATATAATTTATTTATATACTAATTACCAATTTTTTAGGCTTATATATATATATATTCTTTAGTGTCTATAATTGTTAATAAACACTATTAATTTTTCAATTTTTTATTTAGTAAAAAAATAAATCAGCCCGGCCCATCCTAAAAGGCTCAATAAGGCCCATAGCCTAAAAACCCCACAGGCACCCATGGGCAACCCGTTGGCTTTAAATTAAAAAAAAAACCAGCTCGGCCCATTGCCGATCTCTATCTGTAAGCACCAGCTTAAGCAATGACATATAGCACAGAGTGGATAGAAATATTGTGTAGTAGAAATAAAGTTTCATGTTCTAGTTTATAACACGCTGTAAACCAGTTCTCTCAATCTTCTAATCTTCTACTGGCCTTCCTACACGCGGATATGCACGTGCGAATTGTCGATGTATTTATTAAAGTTAGATAATTATGCTGTTTTATAAAATAAAATCCAACGCCACTAATTTTTTGGCCTATGACTCTCTCAATCGTATAATAAAAATGCAACAAAAAAACACACAAAAATAAGATATTAAAAAAACAAAAAAAATTGAAATATCAAATGACATTGAGATGTTTGAATATGTTGTTTATAAAATAGAACAAAAAAACATACAATGAAAATACATATATAGACAGAAGATAGATTTTTTTTTTGAAGAGAAGTCATATTGTGACCAAAAAGTATAACTTAACAAATGATAGAACCTTTTGAAAAGAAAAATAAAACGACATTAAATGTTAAATTTATCATTTACATGAATTACATCTCTATTCTTCACCTCTTCAAAAGTCTTGTCATAGTGTCAATTACATCTCTATTCCTCACCTCTTCAGAAGTCTTCTTAGTACACAAATACCCGATTCTCGCATGCCCAACAACTCTTCCTAACCTAGAACCCTTCTAATTCTTATAGACCCTCCTCCTCATCATCAAGATCACTCACCTCAAACATTGTAATCAATACAGGACCTCCTCATCATAAATTATTGTAATGGATGATCGATGTTCTTTTTCAATGATTGTTGGTTTGAGATTTTTCCATTATGACATAGAACAACTTGACTATCAGTTTCTTAATATTGGATCGAGTAGTACGTATAAAATAAAGTCACATGAATTACATGTATGACATATAAAGAATAGTTAATCGATTTTTTTTTTTAAAGATCTCTAAGTTTATCTTATAGTTACATGATGAGATTCTCTTGTGCAGTTGTCCTTGAAAGTAGAATAGCCTATTTGATTAGCGTACGAAGGAACACCTACACCAAAATGCATATAATTATAAAAGTGATTCCATTGCAAAGAAAAATTATGGAAGTGCATGAATTTTTTAAAGGTGGAGAGAGTATAGGTTTCTAATCCATTAGCAGACGATGGTATACTACTCACTGAATCAATATGCATTGCTTTATGTACATGCAACGCAACATTGACGGACTACTACTCCCTATTTGGATTAAAGAAAATTTTAGGAATCTGAGAGAACAAAGTATCTATGCCTCTAAGCACTTCATAAGCTGAAAGTCAAACTTAAAAAGTGTATAATTTTTAACACGGAAAGATTATTACTAGGTTTTAATTCTCTGTTTCCTGCACCACTATAATGCAAAATTTTTACATCGATCTTCACTTCCACAGTAAAGACTTACCTTCACATAAAAAAATAAAAAAGAGTTAAATTTAAATAGCTAAAAGTCAAAGTTATAAAACTACCATCTATGCTGATTGATAAAATAAGTAAAGTAAATTAATCAAAATCAAGAATGTGGCCAGTACCTACAATTACTTACAGAGTTACAGGCTGCAAAATAAGCAAAAGGCATTAGTGAAGTTAATCAAATAGTTTCTCTACATAGTTATAGATCCAGATAATAATAGCAGAGATATTATAAATCAAACCAAAAGTCGAGTAAAAAAATCATAATTCCTATCCTGAAAAGTAGTCCCTATAGCCAAGATCTACTTGGTAGAGTTCCAATACCAAAGTGGTTAGATTATTCAACAGTTGAAATACATCTTACTATTCTTAATTTTGAATGACTACCACAGTATTGATGCATACATTCAATAAAATAGTCTCTATAACGAAAGAAAAATTGAACCCAAATCTGCATATTCCACTCATCTTTAGGTAGTGAGTAATGCACCAAATAGCAAGCAGCTTAAGCATCGGTCATCAGTATTGAAACTTCAAAGTTTGAATGATGAGTTTATCACAGTGTTGAAAAAAAATGTTGTATGATCTAAGAACGACATAGGATATCCTAGTGATAGATTAATTGACTATGTATGACAAAGTGCAGATGACTCATACAGAAAGTATGACAATCAATCTATCTAATGAAAAAATATACTTGGATATACAAAATACCATCACACTGATTGATAAAATAGGATAAGTAAATTAATCAAAATCAAGAATGCGGCTAGTAGCTACAATTACTTATAGAGTTACAGGCTGCAAAACATGGTTCAAAGTTCCTTATGGAGCCATACTCAACTTGGTCTTTTGAACAAAACAATGAAAAATTTTCAAATCTTTGCAAATCAAACCCCATGAAGTTGAAATATATTAAAAACCAACCATGTTTAAGTCATTCTTTAGGAAAAATGTCTTCTGTCACCACCTACGTACTAGTTATTATATTCAATTTAACCCTTTAAGATACTTATTGCAATCAACCTTTTTCCAATTTTAATAAGTGAAAATATCCAGTCATTTATTTGTCTAACCTGGCACTGCAGTTGTCTTGTCCAGTAGTCCATTAGCCTAGTTCCTCATAAATTTCAACACTGCAAATCATACAAAGAAGAAGCCATGAGCAAAACAACTTCTACCAATCAAATGAAAATCATCGATGATACCTTCACTTTGATTGGGATCTTCTTCCTCTTTCTTTCGAATCTCAAATAGCCAAAAACTTATTCAAAGAAAAGTGTCGTACTGCTGAATTGTGAAGTTATCTGTAATTTTTTAGAGTTGTAAACTGCTTGAAACTGCCCACCAATTCCTATATCTATGTTTTATCACATGTTAGACATGTTTGACCTCTTAACAATTATATCAACCATTTATTGTAAATAAGCAACCAATAATATTTGATGGAATCACCAATGTTTGACATTAACTTCTCCTCCATATCAGCTAACTGCCTAATAACCGTAGAAGCCTCATCTGGCTTAATTAATAGAGATATAAGAGCACTATCATTTTGATAGATTTGGATTATTATTATTATTTAATAGATTCGAATTAGGGTAAAGTTTACCCTTCATTCAATTCATCCAAAAAGAACAAACAATAATAAAACAAAAAACAAGTACAAAAAATCTACATTCATGCATCATAATGTTTTAAGTCCTTGAAGCAATAAGCATATCCATCTTCTCCTTGTAATACGCAAACATTTGGTCAGGATCAAGGGGGTTCTTTTTGATAGCCATGTTTTCCTTGAGTTCTTAACCCAATTACGCAAGCCAGGGAACTCATCCCCATTCAACACCTTGACACTAGCCATTTCTTCAATGACACCAAGAGTGGATGCTATAAATCCCAACGCTAAGTCTGCCAGTCCAATCTTAGAGCATATGCACCGGTGGGAGGGCTTTGCTCCTTCTATTTCAGGAGAAGCATGCACTATTTAAGGTGGAACAAATACTATTCATCAAATAGAATGTGCAGTTCTTGTTTTTCACACAGAGTGCCAAAAATAGCACCTCCTACTGTTCATAAATTAATTTTTTAATTAAAATTTTATTCCGATTGATTTTCAACCAATATATAGACGACACGTGTTGTTGTAGTATGAATAATTGAATAAGATTTCGGGTAAGATTTCTGACCAATGACGAGTTGACATGTGTCACACCAACAGAACGTACGTTATCTTATAAATAATTGTACAAAATTTCGATAAGATTTCTAATCAATCACTTGACAACACATGTCATTGCCGTGTGAATAATTGCCGAAGATTTTTGGTGAGATTTCCGACCAACCACGAGTGTCGTCATCATCAGACATCAGATAACCTAAAATCGGTTATAAAATGATCATCTCAGAAAGCTTATATTCTCACACCATCTACAAATTACTGCAATTTCTTCAAAAATTTCTTCACATTCCAGCATCAGTAAGATCGATCATTTTAGTTTAAACATTTTTTTCATGAGGAGACGACAGCAACGCCGGCAAAATACAGAAAATAGTTAACGTCTTCGTCACTGATGCGGTTGTGGTAGCTACAGCGTTCGATGATTAACCACCTCGCCGCCGTCCAAACAAAGAAAGGTTGAGGGTGCAAATGGGATAGAATCTTGTGAAAGATTACTTCATCGAATGCCCGATCTTCAACGAGCAAGCATTTCATCGGAGGTACCGAATGAGTTCGAACTTATTCAACCGTTTATGCACGGAACTCTGCAACAGTGACCCATTTTGGCATCAAAGAGCAGATGTCATTAGATTACAAGGACTTCTTCCACAACAGAAGATGACCGGTGCTCTCCAAATATTGGCGTACGGCGCAGCCGTAGATCAGTGTGCTTAATACACAAGGATGGGTGAATAAACCACTAGAATGCCTGAATAAGTAGTGCACCTAAGTGTATGAGCTTTACGGTGACATTTACCTCCGCATTCCAAATGCAGCTGACATCACTCGACTTCTAAGGAGGGCCAGGCATCGGAGATTTCCAGGTATGATTGGAAGCATCGAATGCATGCACTGGGAATAGAAGAACTATCCAACATCTTGGCAAGGGGCAACTCGGGCCGGTCTAAGTGTCCCACTATTATCTTGGGGGTGGTGGCCTCATATGACACGTGGATATGACATAGCTTCTTTGGGGTACCTGGAGCACATAATGATATCAACGTGCTTCACCAATCGGATATCTTCGATTTGCTCCTTGCTGGAAAAAGGCCGCAAAAGAGTTATAAAGTCAACGATATGACATACCACAACACTTACTATCTGGCTGACAGAATTTATCCGAAGTACTCGTCATTTGTCAAAACTATTTCCAATCCTCAGACTCTACCACAGAAGTTGTTCTCAAAGAAATAAGAGACATACCGCAAAGATGTAGAGAGGTGCTTCGGCATTTTGCAATCTCGTTGGGCATGATTCGTCATGCAGCTCGGTCTCACCACACATGGGTAATAAAAAATATTATGTTGGCTTGCATCATTATGCATAACATGATAGTTGAAGAAGAGTTTGATGAGGTAGAATTTGAGGAGAATGAAGAAGAAGGTCTACAAAACCCATCAAGTGCTTTCGCAAATTATAATGCAGGTCAGTGGATGAACAAAGTAATCGAATTTCTTTTGAGCTAGTTGGAAGGGATGGACTGGATGAACAACGGTTTCGTGACCGTGTTGTCGATCTTCAGTCTTCTTATATCCATGGAGAGCTTTAGAAAGACTTGGTGAAGCACAATTGGTTTCTAGAGACCGGTGAACATATCTAAAAATGTTGTTTGAATTATATGTTTTTGCATCATGTTTGTTTCAATTTGGTGTATCTGAATTTGGTGTGTTTTAATTTGGTGTATTTTAATTTAGATTTCATGTAATGTTATTTAATAACATCTCTAAATAAAAAGTGTATTTTTATTTCTTGAAAATTTAAATTACATAATGACAACCCAAGCCTAGATTTATTACGAAAACCAAACTATTGAAAAAGTGGGCGATAACAATTTGAAAAGGTTCCCTCACTATCTTGTTATTCATTGTCGTCTCCTTCTCCTTGTTTAAGGATTTTCGCTTTCCTCTTCATGAAATACCTCTTTGAATTTTGGGTCATTCTCTCCATATCCATTGTCATGATCCTTGTTTCTTCTTGTAGAGCTCTCAATTTGTAGTCTTTCTCTTGAAGGAGTTGCGCATTGTGTAAAGCAAAATCGTTATCCTCACTTGATTTTTGAGCGGTGGCCCAAATGGCTTGATTGGCTGCAATGGTCTTCAAAGCCTCATCTTGTAGCTCACTTGTAGGAGTCATAATTTTTTTTTTCCTTTTTTTCTTGCTTCTTTTACCGCTTTCACTCCCAGTGGTCTAGGGAGACTCGAAGGACCTTCGCGGATGCTGTTGGTGTTGCAATGACCTCATCCTCATCCAAATTGACGGTGGGAGGCATTTCGCTAACGGGAGGAGTAGTAGCTTCGTAGTTGTAAATACGTGGAGTAGTAGCCGTGGCTTCCCTAAAGAAAGGATGAGTCTTCACCACTTCCCAACATTCAAAATTCGAAAACTCTTTGTTTGTCTTCGACACAAACCACATTTGAGATTTTCTTAACTATAAAAAATAACAAATTTCTGTGTCACAATTTATTTATGTTTAATGGAGATGACAACATTTAGTTCATAAAATCAAAATAATAGACATGAAAAAATTACAAGGACTTACTTAATCTTGTGGAGAGGTGCCGGATAGTGGTGGATTCCTTCGTGCATAACTAAGAGTTTCGCCCCAAAGATTGAAAACCGACTTCAACTTAGTAAGACGAGATGAAATTGCGGTTTGGGTCTTATTTTCCTTGGTTGATTCACCATGACCAATCACCCAATTTCGATATAATTGGCATAGACATTTTCCCACAATTTGTCGACTTTTTGCTTATTACCGGTGATAGGGTCAATGCTAACATGCATATGAGAAATGCACAATTGTAAATCTTCCGAAGCAAGCCAGTTCGACATTTTTTTGGAGAAAATAACACAAATGAATGAGAGAAGAGATGGAAGGAGATGATGAATTTGTTGTGCACAAATTGGTGTGGGAGGTTTGTAAAATTGATGTAGTATTTATAGGAAAATTGTAAGGTGGTGTTTGTAAATTTTTGGAATTTTTTAGAATATTTTTGTTGAAAAAAGTCTTCTTCCTGTTAATTATGCAGGAAAAAAAAAGAGCCGGTGTTTGTAAAAAATAGGAGGTGCCGTTGCCTTTGAATCTGAGCCATCAGATTCAATTTTGTAATTGAAATGGATGACCCAGAGCACTTGACAGTTGGTGGTGTGAATGGATTAGGTCTGCACCACGTGTTGGCTCCTGATTGGCCCAGTCCGCACCATAAAAAAAATTACTTTACTGGAGCGTGTGTTACATGCGCCGTAAAGAAAAAAAAAGTCACGCAAGTTGGCGTCACCCACATGCGTGGGCTCCGCCAAGCTACTCCTCCTCAACGGCGAGCAAGCTTTGCTCGAGCAGCTGCTCGCGAACTCGGTCAACGACCGGTAGTCGGATGCCTTCGTCACCGCTGCACACTTCATTTGCCGTTGCTCGTGCTATTTCCGGCGGGCCACCACCAATTGCTCCTATCTACTACCGCTGCAGATGCTCTTATTGCCACCAATGAAGTCCTTCTCTTCTAGACCCTGCTCTTCCAAGACCTGAAGTATCTCCTTGACCTCTTTCGCGGCTTTCTCTAGTTCATCTCCATCACTCATCACTAGCATAGCAAATGCAAGAGCCTGCCACACAGATGTGAAAATTGAAGTACTAGTAACCAGTAACTATTGAATTAATGAATTATTAATCACAACATGGTAAAATGATCACCTTGTCATCTATAAACTTGGTCCAGAAACGAGCCGAGGCTCTTCCATGAGGGTCTGCAAGACAAGGAATCAATGGAGTTTCAGACCATGTCTCTTCAATGTACTCGAGGACTACGGTGGACTCAGAAATCGGTTTCCCGTTGTATTGTATGAGCAAGTCACTCTTGTTACTCAAATCCTCTTCTATATACTCATGCTTCACACCCTTGAGCTCTAGAGCCCATATTACTCGATAACCATGGGGGCTTGGCCAGGATCCAAACAGCTTAACTTCTTCCATTTCTTCTCATCTTGTGTTCTACCTTAACCTAACTCTGCTTTTATATATACTATATAGGATTATCTGCATGCATATTTGACCTTTCCATTTTGGCATGTTAGAAGCGAGGCTAGGGATTCAAGGGAAGTTGGGTTTTTCTTCGTGGCCTCTTCTTTAACTTTTGACTATCCTCTTGGATGATAGCATCTAGTAGTCCATGCAAGTACTTTTTATTTTTTCTTGGGTCAAAAAGCATAACTTTGTTTGTCAAGCTCGACAACTTGTTAGCCAAGCTCATAACGTGACGACTACTGGTCTTAATTTAATTGACCAAGAGGTTATAAAGACTAGCAAATCCTCAGCAGAACGGTAAGCAAAAACGCATAACCATAGAAATGGAAGAAGTGAAGCTACTGGGAACATGGCCTAGTCCCTTTGTTTACAGAGTCATATGGGCTCTGAAACTAAAGGGTGTCAAGGATGACTATGTAGAACAGGATTTCAGTAACAAGAGTGATTTACTTTTAAAGTACAACCCAGTTCATAAGAAGGTCCCCGTGCTTGTTCATTGTGGAAAACCGATCTCTGAGTCCTCGGTTATTCTCGAATACATAGAGGAGGTGTGGCCAGAGAATCCCTTGCTCCCGGATGACCCTGGTGAGAGAGCCACGGCTCGGTTTTGGACTAAATTTGGAGAGGACAAGGTAAGATATTATGTGTATACATATAAAGCATCGGCAATTTCGATGATCCAATTATTTTGTCAACTTTATGGAAACAAAACTTCACTTTAACTTTTGCAATATGCATGTATGTTTGATGTAAAATTGCAATATGCATGTATGTTTGATGTAAAATTATAAAAACATTAAGCCGCCTCTAGTATCGTTTTACAAAACAGTTTTTAAAAAATTATTTTGTAAAACGAAAATATTGAATTTCGTATTTTTTAGATTTAAAAACGTGTCTAGTAAGTTAAATTACAAAATTATATTTTCAATATAAAAGCAGTAAAATGTGTCTGGTATACTTACGCGAGGTCTACAAAACACAAATTTATATTTGTTCAATTTTAAATTTCAATCAAAATAGATTATATATGTATATTTAAAGGATAAAATTCAATATAAAATTAATCTTAATTTTTTCCTAATATTTTTCAAATTTTATTTTCAAAAAACAGTGAAAACTTCATTATGACGTTTTACAAAACATAGAACATTTTCTATTTTCAGTGTTTTTTGTTTTTGAAAATCATTTTTTAAAAACAGTCTACAAAACACATTGGCATTGCATTTTTGTATTTAGAAAACGAAAAACTGTTTTGTAAAACGTTCCCTTAACTTACCTTAACTTGTTCATCTATTAATTAATTGCATTCAATCTAATTAGATATAAATTAGTGACTGGATATTGGGCCTTGTAGAGTCCAATTTTTATTCAATTTTTTCACACAGTTGGGGAAGAACAAGAGAAGGAAAAGAAAGAGAGCCAAGAAGTGTTGAAGATCATGGAAGAACAAGGGCTTGGTGAGAAGAAATTTTTCGGAGGAGACAAAGTTGGATTGGCAGACTTGGCCTTTGGATGGATAGCCGGTTGGCTTTCAGCGATGGAAGAAGCAGCTGGAATGAAGCTTCTAGAAGCCAACATGTTTCCTAGTTTAGAGAATTGGATCAAGAATTTCAGAGAAGTCCCTGTGATCAAAGACAACAACATTCCTGGTCATGAAGAACTTAAGGGAGAGGTTTGCTCTATCTGCAAGATAGACACTTGCATGAATCAATTGTAGGGCAATTCAACAGTCCATAAAGCCTTTCAATTCTTTTGGCAGAGCAAGCAATAAGTAGATCCAAACGATTGAAACGAATGCATTCCCCTCTTTTCCAGAAAGTGCTTGAATTTTATAGATCTTTAATTTAGACCTTGAATAATGGATATATAGAGAAATGCACTCCTGTAATTTTTGGTGGAAACAAAACAGCTCGCATGATAAACGGTCCAAAAAATACCTAGCTAGCTTGTTTAATACAAATAACAGAATAGGTTAACAGCATAAAAAATATGCTGGAAAATGTTGCCTGTTTTGAGATATCAGGCTAACAAAGTAACAAACAAAGCCCGCATGCATGGTAAGTTTGGTTGCTTATTTCAGTTATTTGTAATAAGTGTAACTGTTTTAGAACTGTTTTCCAAACAGAGAAATATAGTTTCATATCATTTGTATAGCATGGTCAATTGAACATATATCCTAAAAATGGGAAAGGGCTGATTTTGTTGATACGCTATAAAAACCCGCAATGAATTGGTAGCCCTCAATTACCCATCACATTTCATTTCCCACCATTTTTTCTGTTGTTCTTTCCTTTCATCAGCCGAAAATGAAGAGCTCTACTCTTTCTACTTCGAGTTCAAAAAAGCTTTTGGTGAAGTTGGCATTGGTGGTGGTGCTACTCGTACAGCATTCATCGGCTATTAGAATCATCTCACCAAAACCAACTGCTGTCCTACCAACAAGGACCTCTGATGGCTTTTATAACTGTGACTTAATTTCACGATCCAACGAAGCATTACGTTCTCTGTGCATCCACCTCAACCGATTCCAACCCCTTCCGCCATCACCGCCGAGTGTTCATGAGATTGATCCAAGATATTGTATCGAAAAGAGATTGGTTCCTACAGGTCCTAACCCTCCTCACGACTGAATTCAACGCAAATTAGCATAAGATAATCATATCAATGTCCAAGAACCGATCATCTTGCTGGTTGAAGCAAATACTTACTACTTACTACCTAGTAGTAGTTCATTGACATGATATTAGGAACTCAAAACAATAGAAAACAATAGAAAGAATGAAAACGGGAATGCACTTGCTGTCACTCATTGTCTATTGAAAGTACTCAATTTTTATGTGTTACCCAAGTATCCACACAATTTGCGTATGAACTTGCACAAACTTCTGCACCAACAGTAGTAACAATAATCTTAGCAGCACTCAGACCACAGCTGCTTCACAACGCTCACGCAACCCTCTTGAGCTTAACCTTTTGGCAGACGATAGTATTCTAAATGAAATTATGCTCATAGTAACAAAAAACAGGCTAGCGCTGCAGCTGTAAATTACAAATTGAGAGATGAAGCATCTACAGTAACAAATAACTTCACTTCAAGTTTGGCCTCTAGCCAGCCTTAATTAGTAGGCCTTCTACTATACAAATGCTAACCCATTCTTTGAATGAAACCATTTGCACATTTGCAATTAAAATGTGTGCCTGCAGAGCAAAAGTTAGTATTCCTTCGCTTTCCGTCTCAATTCATTAAGCTCCATCTCAATTTCTGAATCCTTGAATGGATATGCCGTGTTGGAACTCGGAGTAACAGTTCTTCCAGGTGGAAGATCTCCTTTCTGTTTAAAACAAAAAAAGGACAGAGAAAAATTCCATAATGAAAACTTGCTTAATGTTTCTTGGTCAACCAAAATAATATACAAGTAGCTACTAATCTAATGTAGCGTACACTTCTTACAGAGCTAGATTGTAGCAAAATAACAGGCATCCATTTGTAGCTTAACTATCATAGATCAATTGCACTATTTTATGAACATATAGCTGTCCTTCAAGATAAGGCATACCTTTGAACTACCAGACAGTTCTCTCTTCAAGTTTGCAAGATCATCGTCAACAGAAGAGCTCTCTAGCATTGCAAACTGCAAATTTGGTACAAGTTTCGAATTAAGTAACCCAGATTAGGCAGATACACCATCGTAACAATCGTCAGTAGAGACCTATTTGCTATTGATTAGGTAGATAAACAGAGCACACCGTAATCATCTACTGAAGAAAACGAAGAGAAACGAACAAAATATTCATCAGATACCAAAGGACATGTCTCTAATTGAAAAAGAGAAAGGTGTCATCTAATGTCGATATTTGGTAGATTCTTTTGTCTTTACTAATTACGAAAAAGCTTTTGAAACAAAGCTGGTAAATTATACTGAATTATCAATATAAATAACTGGTGAATGTCCTACAACTAGTTGACCCCTTTGATCCTATCAACTTCTGGACTTACTCAGCTTAGATATCCAAGAACATGTTTTGTAATAACATACTTGTTTTTAGGGGGAAATAAATCAAACTTTCATCACTTACAGAGATCATGACTTACAATTTATTATGTGTGATCCAAAAGTATTAATACATTGTCTTGACTCAATTTAAACATGAATAGTGTACATGGATAAATCTATATCGATCAGTGTGCCAGCACCCATAATTGGTTGTCCGTATGGGATGCAAGCTACCTATGTAATATGTAATACTATACGTGACAAGAATATGTGCTTGGATATGCTTTAGAAAGCTGAAACCATGCCACTGATTCCAACAGATTATTTATTTCTCTTCTTCAACTAGTGTTATTGTAAGCGTGAATGAGCTATTTTCTCTTCACATTATCCATAAATATCATCATTCAAAATACGATATTCAACAATCAATGCACGGTAGCAGACATGAAAGGGAGATAAAAGGGAAGGTAAGAGAATAAGCCTTTACCTTCCCTTCAAGATCATCTGAAGTTAACTGGCCAATAGCTTCGGCTTGGGATTCCATTGCTAAGACTGACCATATGGAGATGAAATTCAAATTTAGCATCCACCCGAATCTGTATCAACATATATAAACACACACACATACATATATGGATATATAACATACTGATTCGGTGTATATCATACATATATAACATGCAGCATATGTAAATATGTGAATAGTCTTGACCGACTTGTGCAAACACAGGCAAGATAAAAGTAACTTTATTCATGAGCTAAATCAATGACAGCAAGACATTATTAACCCTTTCATTTAGGTCATTAATCAAGAGCAATACAGAAACTTCCCTTCAATTATTAATATCTAGTTCATGCATGCAAAGTTATTCACAGACCAAACGGACACTGCACATAAGTTCAAAAACAGAAATGAGTTTGACAAAATCAGACAGTGATACCATATCGACAACTTCCTTACCTTTCTCCTCCATCTTATCAAAAGCAGAAAGAGCACTACTTGTATTGACATTCCCCACCATCTCACTCACTTTAGTAGCAGTCCTGAAGCAACAGCGTAGTGACCATAAATAGCAACATAAAGAAGATACCAAACACTCAAAATTTTATACAATAAAAAAAGATAATTAATTCTGTAGTAAAGGAAAGTGAACAGAATAATTAATTCTGTAGTAAAGGAAAGTGAACAGACTTTGCAGACTGAGCGCGTGCTTTGAGGGTATCTTTTTTTGACCTCGCCTCTTGTATCTTGCTCTCTAAAAGCTGCATATAATGTATAAAAATAATGAATTATATTCATATCTTCGTAATTATAAAATCAAAATCAGTAAACACCATATTCACCATCCATTCAATCTAAGTTTGTGGGCTCATGAGCAGTTCAGTATTTGACCCAACTTGCAGATACAGCAAGCAATACTAACTGTCGTTATTCTATTTGCAAAGAGAATCTAATTTTAAAAAACTCACAAAAGAGGAACAGCATTATAAATACATAAAATTTCTTGTTTTTCTCGAATTACAAAATTTAGTGAAAGATCTGATAAGACAATCACAGCCTCACAGCCACTTCTAAACCTTTATTCTTTAACAAAGGTTTCTCTTTTGGACTCTTCTTTATACTTCTTTTCTAGCATCATTTCGTTAACTCTCAATCAATGATTTTCAAGTTCACAACCATTTCTGAGACAGCACATAAAATTGTACTTCAATTTAGCCAAAAACAGATAGAAACAAAATGCTACTAGTTGTAATCCATACAACGTATATGAGTTGAAAGCTCCAACCATAAACCTGACTCTGAGACACCATCAGATCAAGCTTTATACTCATAACATGCAGAATACATGGAAATGCATGTGCATGTCAGCATAAATTTCCTGATGAAATGAGACTAGCACGAACCATTTCAATAATACCATATAAATGTGGCAATTAAAGAAGTCAAGGATAAACAAAAAACATTATACACAGTCTACCTTTGTATTAGACACAAGATTATCAACAACCCCTTTTTGTTGATCAAGTTGGGCTCTCATAGAATTAGCATTGTCCTGAAAATAAATAGACACAGAATAATTAATGTCAATGGACCTCTTGGCAGCCGAATATGAGATAAACTTTTTAAACGGAATCATCGGATTCATGCTGAATTCATGAGTTTGGTTTCGACACTTTTAATTGCCCACTTCCGACAAAAGCAAGTTATTCTCACTAAAAAGCAAAATTTCTCAAGAATGAAGACATGGAATAAAAAAAGAGAAAACTTGCGGCAAAAGATTTGCGTCTCTTCAGAGCTTCACGTGCAAGATCCTCCTCCCCTTTCTGGAGAGCTAATTGTGCTTTTTTATACCTATATCAAATAAAGACCATGAATTTACTATCAATCAACAATATTAGGAACATTAGACATCCATCCATGTAAATTACCAGTCCTCAGAAGCTTGTTGTGCAGCTTTGTATTTATTTTCCATTCGTTTTTGAGATGCTAATACCTTCATAGGGAAAAGAAAGGGACCATGATCAATTCTAAACAGTTATAAATAATATTAATATGGAAATGCACTAACAGTCATGAAATATACGAGTATAGACAATGTTCTCTGCAATAACCTCTAATGGTTATGATCAAAAACTAATAAAGGCACATATAAAACGATAATAAAAGTCCGTAATTTAGGGACATAGCATTACTTGTGCTGTGGCCTGTCGCATTTTGGTCAAGTCATCATTCATTTCAAGAACCGCTTGCTCCAAGATCTTCTCAGGATCTTCAAACGAACTTATGACTGCATTCGCATACGACTGCAATCAGTAAAATTTGCATAAGGAAAGGTACAATTCATAACAACAAACACCACATTGTCGCCGCTATACATAAACACAGATAAAGCTATCAATTCAACAGCACTCACCTTGACAACTCTAGCGAACCGGTCGAAAAGGTTCATCCTAACAACAAGAGCACCTCCACGTTGTCTATGCCGCTTACTCGAAGGAGCAACCCTAATCACCTCAACTTTTAAAGCTCCCACTGCAACAAAACTGAATGTCATGACATCTCAAACTCACATCAAAATCACAACAATTCAAAATGCTACGAATTATTCGTAATTGGAGAAAAGAAAAAGAGAGTTAAATAATCGAGGAGGAGGAGGCGCGTACCTCCGCCGTTGAAGAACGACGTCGTTAGAGGTCTTCTGACCATGGAGAGGCTGGTGGAGGAGGAAGAAGAAGAGGCGGTGGGCGCCGACGCCATGGTCAGACCTGTAAAAATCTGAGACTGCGCGGCCATTTTGGTTTTGGGGAAGAAGACAGTGATCAATAAGCGAGAGAGTGTGAGTGAATATGTGGGAGAGAGGAGGAGAGTGATCTTCTTCTTCTTTCCGACGACTTCTTCGACATCGGTCTGGACTCTGGAACCAGTATTGAATTGGGCTTTGTTATCGTAAAGGCCCAATATCGTTTGGGGAAACAGAGTTGTTGGTGATTAAGCTGGAGAGACCCAATTCAAGGGCCACATTCCTGTTTGTGATTTTCTACCTGTTTATGAAACTGTATTATGGTGGGAATTCTTGCTCAAGCAATATGAACAGTATTTCTTGAATTGGTGGAGGGTCTTCTCAAAAGATTTGGTGGGTGGGGGAAGGTCAGGGACTTTTGGGAAGGACACCGTCCAGGGTTCTAATCCACTCTTCGGAAACTAACAGTGAGCGAGTGAAAGGCCATTCATGTTCCCGCTTGGTTACAGACTTGCGCTAACCAAGTCCAGCAGCCTTTTTCTATATGAACTATACTAAAAATAACCCACAACCGATATGGGTCGTGTGCTACCAAAGCCCGGCGAGTATTTTTCTCTACTTTTTCCTATTTAAATCATATAACTAGCCTAGCACTATCAGAATAAGTACTATAACCGACGAAATGAAGAAAATCAGACCGACAGTATAGCCGACGATAAAAATGGTTTGTCGGCTATAGTTTTCAGTCGTCGGCTATAATAGTCGTCGGCTATAATATTATAGCTGACGACACAAAAAAAAGTCATCAGTGTTTGTGAAGGGAAAATCGTCGACTGTAGTTTCGACTAAAGCCGACAACATATTTAGCTATAGCCATCGTCGACTGTAATTCTTTATTACAGGTCTGGGCAGTAGTTCAATCATTCAAAAAAAATCGGTGAGAAAAACACAAAATGCTCTCAAATCGTTTGGTGTTGTCGGAAGTTGTTCAAAATGAGTTCGTGAAGCTATATTCTGCTACATATATATATATACACGTGTGTGTGTGTGTTGATTGTTGATTGTTGATTTTGAGTTGAGTTGAGTTGAATTCAATAAAAATATGTTAATTGTTGATATATAATATGCATATATATGTGTGTGTTAATTTGTAATTAAGGAGTAGAAGAATTAATGTAATTTATAGTTTAAAGATCGATATATATATATAGATATAATGATGAATTTTTAATTGGTGCATGTGTATATATATATACACACACAATTGAAATTTTTAGGATGGACAAGAGTTGGATTTGCCTTCCAAAATGGGATTGAAGATATGGGATTGGAATGTGGAGTTTAGTAGAATATGTGAAGGCTAATGCTAACGGAAAAATAAATCATTATTGCTCGTGTACGAAATATCAGTGTCACAACGATTTGTATTGTTTTTCTATTAATGTAGTATAGGTGCACTTGAAGAAAAACGGGTTTTGAGATAAGTACACATATTAGATTTATCACGGTGAAACATCATCAGCGGGTCAGCATGATCATGTACAATTTCCTGAGAGGGTCAATACGTCCAATGATCCAACAACAAGGTTGATCAACTATGTGTTTATTTATGAAAGAGGTGTATTTTCTCAAGCACAAGATATCTCTCCCGTCATTGAGGGTTTCCATCTTATTGAGTCAGTCCAGCAATTACATAGAGCTGTCAGCACTGCTGGTATTGACAAGTACAACAAGCTTATTACCTTCCAATAGATCCCGTTGTACAACGGCTGTAATAAGACTATTTTTGAAAGTATCATGAGAGTAATGAAGGTTAAAGTGGAAAAAAATTGAGTGTCAAGGTTGTTGATGATTATCTAACGTTGACTGATTCGATGTTGTCCCCTGGTCATCACCTTCCTATCATTCATCGTAAGGTGCGACCTATCCTAAAACATATTGGCCTTACCTACATCAAAATCCATGCATGCAGATATGATTGCGTTCTCTTCTGGAGTAAAGATGCTGAAGGGAATGATCTTGAAAACTTTGATGCATGTCTAGTATGTCACACGGATATGTATAAGTTGACTCCTATAAGGAATAAGAAAGCTATGAAGGTACTTCTGTATTTCTCGTTGATTGATAAACTAGAACGATTGTTCATGTCTGCACACATGGCCAAAACTATGAGATGGCACACTGAGAGGGATTTACCTGACGATGATATCCACTACCGGAAGAATTACTATGACCGACGACTTGGTGTCGTCGGTCTGTTTCCGTTTATCGTCGGTCATACCTATATCCGACGACACATCGTCGGATATAGTATCGTCGGTAATACACCGTCGGTAATACTATATCCGACGATAATTTAGGGTTATCGTTGGAAAATAGATAGACTAAAACCGACGATAATTTATCGTCGGTCATAGTTTAAACTATAACCGACGATGTCATCGTCAGATATAGTTTTCTCCATGGTCAAAATGGTTGACTGTGGAGAAAACTATATCCGACGATATTGACACATGTCGTCGGATATAGTGAAAAATTTAAATTTTTTTTGGCAGGTTTTGGGTTTTATCCCAAACCTGCATTCACAAAAAATCACGCTATCTATATATTGTTCAAATTGAAAATCAACAACCATTGAAACTAGAGTACGTAGTAAATAAATAAATTAATAAATTAAAACCGAAATCGTTCAAATCTGTATACATATGCGTAGTAAATAATGAAAATAAAAATGAAACCGACAATTGTTCAAATGTAGGGGGTCCTGGTCCTAAGTCTATGTGGTCAAACGGATTGGAGAAAGTTGGTTGGTCCTGGTCTGGCTGAGGCTGAGGCTGAGGCTGAGGCTGAGGCTGTGGCTGTGGCTGTGTCTGTGGCGCACCGAAAATGGGCGGGGGGGGGGGGGGGGGGGGGGGAGCTATCTGGATTCCAGATGCTTGCAACTGTGCATAACATTGCTGCATCCATGTCCCCATTTGCAGCTGCTGTTCGGCCAACCGATTCTGCTCTGCAGCCTGCGCTTGCTCCATCTCCTCTATCCGACGCCGTTGAGCTTCCATCTCAATTGATTGCCTATGAAGCCGGTCGTTTAGCTCATTAGTCCTCGAAGATGATGATGATGATCCCGATCCGCGAGAGAATTCAGGGGTCTGCTTCAGCAGCCCTTGACCCCATTTTCCGAAACCCCTGCAGTAGAATGTGTTCTTCCCTGGAGGGATCGCAGTTGACGTAATCCTGGCCCTGACGATCGGATCAGATCGATCAATCTGATCAATCGGGAGTTCCGCATCGGGGGTGTTGGGATAGAGCTCTCTCGCCACTTGAGTCAACACCTCCGGAATAGCCTCCTGAATTCTCGCCTAATTGACAAAGAACAATAAAATATTAATTAAAAAAATAATCTAAAAAAATAAGAAATAAGTTTATTTTGTTATAAGGACACTTACAGCATATTCGGGATTCTGCGGATACGCGTGCTACATCGTATAGACAAGGGGATCATCTTCTGGGTGGTTGGCCGCCTCCTCGATCCAACCTGACTATGATCTGGTACCGGCATGATGATTTGTGGTGTTTTTGGCCCGGTTCCTTGCGTTGACTTCAGAAAGAGCCTGCGCGATTAAGTCAACATAAAAAAAAACACTCATTAGCCAAATAATTTACGGGAAGTACGATAAAACAAAAATTAAATCGATTGAAGGTTGCGTACCTTCAATCGAGGGTTGTTGAAGTGAACCACAAGTCATCGCCACTCGTACTCTCTATAACGAAACTCGCTAGGGGTACCCTCACGATCGTCCCCGTACTTTTTCCAATGCTTCTTCAGCTCAGCCTTCCACTCCTTATACCTATATATACCCATAAAATCAAGCGTTAGTAACTAACAACATTGTATGAACATAATCAAAAGAAACGAAAAAATTGAAACAAATGGTCGTCTGCAAACCTGCTCCCATGCACTTCATCCGCCCACGTGGGTCTAATGTCTTCATCCACGCGGAACCACCTCTGCAATGCATATATTTATATATATATATCAATAATATTAAAAATTTATTATTGAAAATTTTCATAATGAATATACAATTCAACTCACCGACAACGCATTATTCAGCTGATGTTTGACAGTTTGTGGCACTGAATTCCAATCTTGCCACAACATTGGAACTCTATCCCGTATGAGGCTGCCCGCCATCCCCGCGTACTTTCGAGTGACATTTCCCTCGATCACCTGCCATCTATCCCCGGTCGGAATCATAAGTTGGCCACCACCGCTAGCCTGAATGGCTTCGTCCAGTAACTTGCCGACGACGGGGCCTCTGGTTCTCTTCTGTTTGGCACCGGGCACGATCTCGCCTATCACATATATATGTAGACGATTTTTTAAACATCAACACCTAATTGAATTTAAATATTAGGGAGTAAAAAAATATCACTAATTAATATTTACCTGATTCGTCGGTGCGTTGTCCCGGAATCCTTGCACTCCAGAGAGGTGCCGGGAAGGGTATATACGCATATGCCTGCTCCGGGGTAATGAACCCTAGCTGTCCCGGAATAGGCATCCTGTCGGAATCGACGTGAGGTATCGTCGGGATTTCCAACGGTAAGAATAATGTAGGCGGCGGGCATAGTCGCATCCTCGCCGAGGACTGAGTGGATCCACCAGCCTCCTCG
Source organism: Geum urbanum (assembly GCA_946800695.1). Classification (NCBI taxonomy): domain Eukaryota; kingdom Viridiplantae; phylum Streptophyta; class Magnoliopsida; order Rosales; family Rosaceae; genus Geum; species Geum urbanum. Next base: position 39,186,630 of record OX327007.1, on the reverse strand, counting down.
GAAGAATGAGGAGCTGTCTGGTGGATGACGGGGGAACCCTCCTCGCGATGAATGTCCGGCATTCGGACTGAGGATTGAGTCACACAATCCGTTTCCGGCGTGCGACTAACCTGCTGAACCCTCCTCGCGCCTGAGGATCGAGCCGGCTCGAGCTGCTGCTGCTGAGGTTGTCCCTCGCCCATCAGCCGACGGTGTCGAGAGGTCAGCGGAACACTGTAAGTGTTGGGGACACTGGTGGATCCTGATGCGGACCGACTTCCGGTGCCATCAGGATCCCCAGCTCCCGAGCCCTCATCCCCACGTCCCGATCTCCCTCTCCCTCTGGACCTCCCCCTCGAAATACTCGATCGCGACCCGGCCCCTCGAGAAGGTCCGCAATTAAACCATTGCATCGTTGCTATAAAATTATAAAAATTAAAAATAATTCCTATTTCATCCATTAAATTATAAAAATTAAAAATAATTCCATAAAATCCACAATAATTACAATATATATATAATCCAAATATAATTCATCCAATACATATATAATCCAATAATTTAACTATATATATCAATAATTCCAATAATCCAAATTCAACAATTATTCCAAATCCAATTAACCTAAAACTTAATAAAATTTAACCTAAAATTATTCCAAATCCAAATTTAACCTAAAATTCCAATATATTCCAATATATATCAATACATGCATAAAATTCCAATATTTTCCAATATACCAATTTAACCTAAAATTCCCCTATTTTTCAATATACCAATTTAACCTAAAATTCGAATTAATTCCCCTATTTTCCAATATTTGAATTTAACCTAAAATTCTAAATTATTCCAATATATATCAATACATGCATAAAATTAACAAATTCTAGAACTATACATATACATGCATCCACATTATCGATCAACACATTCCACAACTTCAAATCTAACATAAATTAAAAAAAAAATCGAAAATTTGAAATTTGGGATTTCAAACCTGTTTTTTCACTAATCGACGAGGGATTTGGCTTGAGGATCGATGGAATAGCACTTGAGCTTCGATTCCTTGCTTCCAACACGAAAATAATGGAGAATGAGGAGGCGGAGGCGACTGTTCCGGTTTGGGGCAGTTTCGTTTCTGCCCTAAATCGAAACCCAGATCGGGATATAAAACAGACTATATCCGACGAGTTAAGTAATCTCGTCGGATATAGTTGAACCGAAACTATATCCGACGAGATTTCATATGAATGTCGTCGGATATAGTTTCGGTTCAACTATATCCGACGAGATTTCATATGCAACTCGTCGGATATAGTTCCTCTATTTATTTTTCATTTATGCCGGTAATTAAACTAATTAAATATGTAGTGTATTAATATATATATTTATTAATAGTTAATACGAAATTATTAATAATTAATACGAAATATTAAAATTATTATTTAATAATACGTTATTATTAAGCGATCGGTACGTTGTATTTTTTTTCCGATCGATCTCTCGATCTCTCTCATTTATGATGGGGATCGATATATATAGCAATTTCATCGATGGACACAATTTTGTCCATAATATGAATAAAATTCATTTTACATTGTACGTTCTAAGTCGAAATAACATACATATATATATACACTAATTAAGGGGCATAATCAGAATCATCGCTTAAGTCTGACTCTGTTTCCGAGTTACTTTCAGGTAAGATGTGTATGTCCTCGTCACTTGAGTCTTCATTGTCTTCATTTTGATTAACATCAAGAAGATTCGGTTGAGGAATTCGTACCACACTGCCCTGTCTCATATTATTAAGGCGAATTGTTGAGGTTTCAGGAATACCAGTTGCGTTCGGCTCTTGGTATGCACTAACTTCTTCATTATCTGAGGTCACAGTACCAAGGGTGGAGGCACTGTATATGTTTCATGGAAGAACATGGTTAACCACTTTCCACGCGCCTTTATGCACAAGATCATCAAGATAGAACAATTGTTTCACCGCTGTGGCCAACACAAACGGATCATCTTCATACTAGCTTGTGGCAGTATTCACCGAAAAAATCCCGTATTGATGGGTCCTTGTGTTCTGAGGGTCGATATCAAACCATCTACACTTAAACAAGTGCACGGTCATGCCTTCCCCATATATTAATTCGACAACTGAATGGAGAACACCGTAATAGTCAACTCCATTCTGCCCACCATGCACCATTACCCCAGAATTCTGTGTTTTTCGTCTGACATCTCTATGTTCACAAATAAATAGCACGCCATTAACCTTACACATAGGATAAACTCTGGAAGTTATCGGTTTTTGCGCCAAGAGCCTCAATTCGTGTGACCACTGAGGGATACCATCATCTTGTACATGATTCATCTGAAAATAATCATTTATTAAGTACGTATAAATAGGATGCGAGACATGCACTTAACATCGATCATATACAGGTCAATTTAAGTATCAACTTACCCAGTTGCCAAAATAGTTTGCGAACGTCTTGTTGTGGTACTCAACATCACCGGAAATAGCAGGGCAGTAAAGGTGCAAATTTTTCCAATATTGAACTTCTGGACAGTTAATCAATACCGACCAATGGGCAATGACTAGCTCATAAGGTTCCAACTTGTACTAGTTGGGCAACTTTCCAGAAACTTCAACATCATCGGAGATGATCGAAAGGTTGAACTGCCCTCCATCTACGGGCATATGTTGTGGAGGGTCCTCCAACACTCCCAAATACAACTTGGTGTACGTTACGCACTCATGCGCAATATATGCTTCAGCGATACACCCTTCGGGTGCAGATTTGTTCATCACATAGTCTTTGTAGTCCCCCAATTGTCTGTAAATGGGTAATTACAGATCGAGCATGTTATGCTTATTGCAACAATATATAAGTGAATAAATAATATTAAAGATCGACATATATATAGCCAGATTCAGAGATGCATTACGTACCTTTCCATAGGATACATCCATGTGTAGTGTACTGGACCAGTAAGCAACAATTGTTCCGGAAGATGGAGCATCAGGTGAGGCATGATGTCGAAAAAGATTGGAGGAAATATCTTTTCGAATTTGCACATGATAAAAATGATGTCCTGTTGCATTTCCAACAAGTCCGATTTCTTCACTTCTCTCGTGCATAACTTCTGAAAGAATCTTGACAAAGCCACTAACGGCTCCACCACCTCTTTGGGCAGGTACCCTCGAATGAAAACAGGGAAGAGGCGTTGGAGCAGTATATGACAGTCATGACTCTTTAGTCCTTACATCTTGTTGTCTTTGAAGTTAACACATCGACTTATATTTCCGGCATAGCCTGAAGGATACCTGACATTACCCATCCAACCAAAGATTTCACTCTTCTGGGCAGGCTTCACGGTATAAGGAGCTTGTGGCATTTTTTTCTTCCCATCTCTCAACCACAAATGTTTTCGCAGTCCCATCCTTTTAAGATCAATGCGTGCCTTCGGGCCGTCTTTAGTTTTTCCCTCCCAATTCAACACTGTGCCGACCACACTCTCGCACACATTTTTCTCTATGTGCATGACATCTAAGTAGTGTCTGATCAGCAACTTGGACCAATAAGGAAGTTCCCAAAAAATACTTTTGTGTGTCCAGAATTTATACCTGTCGGGTTTGTCAGGTATTGACGCCACTATCTCAGGATGATTGCTTAGCTGCCCAAAATCGTATTCATTTAGCACTTCTAAGATTTTATCCCCCGTCCATCTCCTCGGCTGCTCACCTGTTTCCACAGTCCCATCAAATGCCTCCATATCCTCCCGAAATGGGTGATCATGTGGAAGCCAACAACGATGTCGCATCTGTACAATCTTCCTGCAATGAGGTCTGCAACACTCAACCGTCATGCACTCTGGACAAGCCCTGTATCCCCTGGTAACGTTGCCCGACAACATCCCGCGTGCAGGAAAATCGCTAATGGTGCCAACAAGCATGGCATGCATCTGGAACATCTCATTTTTGAACTTGTCATAAGTGGGATGACCATGCTCACTCAAGTACTTAAGCTCCTCAATCAAGGGTCTCAGATATACATCGAGACACTTTCCTGGATAACCCGGCCCTAGAATGATCATAGTGAGCATATTGTATTCTTTCTTCATGCACATCCATGGAGGAAGGTTGTACGGTACCAAAATAACTGGCCATATACTGTATTGAAGACTCATGTTGCCAAAAGGGTTGAATCCGTCAGATGAAAGCCCCAGCCAAACATTTCGAACCTCTGATGCAAAATAAGAAAACTCCTTCACCATGTGCTTCCAAGCCTCTCCGTCAGCAGGGTGTATAAGCGTATCACCGTCGGGCAAATTCCTCTCGGCCCACCATCTCATAGCTTCAGCCGTGTGTGCAGACATGAACAACCATTCTAGCCTATCTATAAGGGGAAAATACCGAAGTATCTTCACAGCTTTCTTGTTTCCGGCAGGAGTCAACTTATACCTATCTGTACCACATACCGGGCATTCATCAAGGGATTCAAGATCATTCCCATAAGCATCTTCACCCCAGAAGAAAACACAATCATATCTACAAGCATGGATTTTGATGTAGGAAAGGCCAAGATGTTTAAGGATCTGTCGCACCTTACGATGAGTGGTAGGAAGACGATGACCAGGGGGCAACAACGAACCAGACCACTTCAGCCAATCATCAACAGCCTTCACACTCATTTTGTTCTCCACTTTGAGCTTCATTACTCCCATAACACTTTGGAGAACAGTCTTATTACACCTGTTGTACAACGGGGTCTGTTGGAAGGCAATGAGGTTGTTGTACTTGTCCATACCAGCAGTGTTGACAGCTGTAGGTAATTGCTGGACCGGCTCAATATGAGGGAAGTCTTCAACGGCGGGAGGGATATCGATATCCGGTGCGTGAGCAAATATACCGCTCTCATGAGGAAACATATCGTTGATCAACCTTGTTGTTGGATCATTGGATGTACTGCCACTCTCAAAAAATTGTCCGTGATCATGTTGACCAACTGTTGAGCTCTCATCGTGATAAATCCAACATGTGTACTTATCCCAAAACCCGTTTTTCTTCAAGTGCTCCAATACTTTATCGATGTGAAAACGATATCGCTCGCTACGACACTGACATTTCGTACACGGACAATAATGAATTGTCATCCCTCCACAATTAACCTTCACATATTCTACAAAACTTCTAATTCCACGGTGATATCTTACATCCCATCTTGGAAGACATATCCAACTCTTGTCCATCCTGAAAATTATATATATATAATGCAATATATTAATTAAATAAATTAATCACCCTAGCTAGCTAGCTAGTTATTGTTATATATATATATTCACAATAATCAAATTAAAATTAACAACAATTAATATATATATATTTACGATCAATCACACGTACGTACTCAAAATCAACCATCGATCAATTACTCAAACTCCAGAATCAATTAATTAACTCGATCGATCTATATATTCAACCAATTAAGCATTAATATATACATACATGCATATCATGCACAACACATATATATATTAATTAAGCACGACGTACCTATATATATATAATGCGCATGAATCATCATGAACTCATTGTCGACATCACCCAAAGATCGATTTCAGAGCATTTTCAGAAAAAATGGAAAGTTTCTTGAATGACAGATCGAGCTGCTGCCCAGATCTGAAATAAGAAACTATAACCGATGAAATGAAAAACTCGTTGGTAATAGTCAAAAAAAATCGTCGGACATTGTCCAAAACTATGACTGACGAGTTTCCGGCGACTATGACCGACGACAAGAAAATCTCGACGGTCAAAAAACTATAACCGACGAGATAATCATGTCGCCGGTTATAGTTTACTATATCCGACGAGATCCCTTCTCGTCGGTCGTTCTTTGAGGATCTCGTCGGATATAGTACTTCTTCTGGTAGTGATCCTTATACACCCAGCTGACGGAGAGGCTTGAAATCACATGGTTAGGGTGTTTTCTCATTTTGCATCAGAGGTTCAAAATGTTTGGCTCGGACTCTCATCTGACAGATTCAACCCTTTTAGCAGTATGAGTCTTCAATACAATATATGGCCAGTTATTTTGGTACCATATAACCTTCCTACATGGATGTGCATGAAGAAGGAATATAATATGCTGACTATGCTAATTCCAGGGCTGGGTTATCCAGAAGAGTGTCTCGATGTGTATTTGAGACCCTTGATTGAGGAGCTCAAGTACCTAAGTAGCGTTGGCCATCCCACTTATGACAAGTATAAAAATGAGATGTTTCATATGCATGTCATGCTTGTTGGCACCATCAGTGATTTTTCTGCCTGTGGGATGTTGTCGGGCAATGTTATCAGGGGATATAAGGCTTGTCCAGAGTGCATGATTGTTGATTGCTGCAAAAATTTATTGCAGGAAGATTGTGCAGATGCATCACCGTTGTTAGCTTGGACTTGATCACTCATGGTGAGAGGATGACCAGGCATTTGATGGGACTGTAGAAACTGATGTGCAACCCAAGAGATGGACGGGGGAGGAAATTTTGGAAGTGCTGATTGAATACGATTTTGGGCAGCTCAACCTAATATAGTGGCAGCAATACCTGACAGACCCAACAGGTATAAATTCTGGACACACAAAAGTATATTCTGAGAACTTCCGTACTGGTCCAAGTTGTCGATAAGACACTACTTATATATCATGCACATAGAGAAGAATATGTGCAAAAGTGTGGTGGGCACAATACTGAGTTTGGAGGGGAAAAATAAAGACGGTCCTAAGGCACGTATTGATCTAAAAAGAATGAGTATACAAAAATATTTGTGGTTGAGAGAATGGAAGAAAAAAATGCCTCAAACTCCTTACACCGTCAAGCCTGAGCAGAAGAATGAAATTTTTAGGTGGATAAGTAATGTTATGTATCCTTTAGGCTATGCCGAAAATATAGGCAGATGTATTAACTTCCGGGACAATAAGATGTACGGATTAAAGAGTCATGACTGCCATATACTGCTTCAACGTCTCTTCCTTATTTTCATTCGATCATACCTGCCCCATCAGGTGGTGGAGCCATCAGTAGTGTTGTCAAGATTCTTTCAGAAATTATGCACTAAAGAAGTGAAAAAAAATCAGACCTAAGGGCAATGAAAGAGGACATCATTTTTATCATGTGAAAATTTGAAAGGATATTTTCCCCAAAATTTTTTGACATCATGCCTCACCTGATGATCCATCTTCCCGAACAATTGTTGCTTACTGGTCCAGTACACTACACTTAGATGTATCCCATGGAAAGGTACGTATGATTCAACATCTGAATTTTTAGTCTGTTTTTATATAATTATATTTTTAACTAATCATCACATGCACTTTGCAATTTGATATACAACTGGGGAACTACAAAGACTATGTGGCTAATAAATCCGCACTTAAAGGATGTATAGCTAAAGCATATCTTGCGCACGAGTGCGTAACGTATATCAAGTTGTATTTGAGAGCATTGGAGGACCCTCCACAACATATGTCGGTAGATGAACCACAGTTCAATCTTTCCATCCTCTCCAATGATGTTGAAGTATATAGACAGTTGCCAAAGTTGTACCAGTTGGAACCATATGAACTAGTCATTGCCCACTGATGGGTATTGATTAACTGTCCAGAAGTTCAATATTGGAAAAACATCCATCTTTACTGCACTGCAGTTGCCGATGATCTTGAGTACCACAATAGGGAGTTTGTAAACTATTTTGGCGGCTGGGTACGTCTATATATGTATTTACTTCTATATATAAATTAATTTCAATGTTCATATTTAATGTTAATGGTTATCATTTTTTTTCCAGATAAACCATGTACAATGTGATGGTGACCCACACTGGTCACACGAATTGAGGTTTTTCGTGATGAAACCGATAACTTCAAGAGTTTATCAGATGTGTAAGGTCAATGACATGCAATTTATATGTCAACATAGAGACGACAAACAGAGAACACAGAATTCTGGGGTAATGGTGCATGGTGGGCGGAACGGCATTGACTATTACAGTGTTCTCCATTCAGTGGTTGAACTAATTATGGGAAAGGCATGACAGTGCACTTGTTTAAGTGTAGATGGTTTGATACTAACCCTGGAAACACAAGGACTGATTAGTACGATATTTTTTTGGTGAATACTGCTACAAGCTGGTATGAAGATGACCATTTTATTTTTGCCACATCGGTAAAACAAGTGTTTTATCATGATGATCTTGTGCACAAAGGCGCGTGAAAAGTAGTCAACCATGTTGCTCTTAGAAACATATACAGTGCTGCTACACTTGGTGAGACCACAGATAAAGAAGAAGTTACTGCATACTAAGAGCCGAACGTAATTGGTATTCATGAATCCTCTATAATTTGCCTTAATAATGTGACACCGGTAGTGTGGTTCGACTTCTTCGAGCAGATGTAAGTCTTATTGATGTTAATCTAAACCAAGACTCCGGTGACTAGGAGCGGCACATATTACCAAAAATTAGCTCGGACACCGAGGAAGACTGGAGTGATGATTCTGATTATGAGCCTTAGTTAAACATGAATTTGTGTTTAACGTGTTTGTTGATCATGAGTCTGTTTTTGTAAAGTTTTTTCACACTTCTGAATATAGCGATTAGTCTGATTATGTTCTTTAATTAGTTAAACAGGTATTTGTGGGAAACGTGTTTTCACATGAGTCTAATTATTTTTAAAAAAAATTACACTTTACCCGACGACATTGGCTTATGTCGTCGGCCATAATTACTATAGCCGACAACTATGACACGTGTCATCATCTATACTATAGCCGACAACCTTCATGTATAATGTTGTCAGCTATAGTATAGCCGACGACTTTTTTTTAAGTCATCGGCTATGGTTTTCTGGTTTATAACCCCTGAGTTGCCCAGCCTGCGCCGCATAGCCGAACCAAAACCCTAAAAACCTCTAAACCGCCGCCCAGCTCATCGGGAGTCACCAAGCCCACCGTCGCTGCTCGCCCAGCTTGCCTGCCACTGCCACCCAACTGGTCCTCCGTTTCTCTCTCTATCAATTTTCAGGTTCTCTCTCTCTCTCACTCTCTCTCTCTCTCTCACTCTTTCTCTCTCTATAATTTGATTATGTGATTATGAAATGTGATGTTGTGATTATGTGATTGATTATGAAATTTGATTATATATGGGTTATGTGAATTTTATGAATTTTGTGAAATTTATGTGATTTTGTGAATTATATATGGGTTATATATGGATTTTTTGAATTATATATGGTTAGGGTTTGAGATATGAATTATATGGGTGAAATTTGATTATTTATGGGTGAATTATAAATTGGTGAATTATATATGGGTTATATATGGATTTTGTGAATTATATATGGGTGAATTATATATGTTTATGCTTTGAGATGTGAATTATATCGGTGAATTATATATGGATGAAATTTGATTATATATGGGTGAATTATGTATGGGTTATATATGGATTTTGTGAATTATATATGGGTGAATTATATATGTTTAGGGTTTGAGATGTGAATTATATGGGTGAATTTTAGGAATCATAAATTGGTTAAGCCGGAAGAATTTGAAGGGATCTAAGAAAGAAAACGGGTCCAGCGACGATAGTTTCTCGTCCGCCTCTATCAACAACACTTTTAGCGGCCATAAGACTTCTCGACACATTCAACTGCTTCAGCACAGCAGCAAGATGCAGTGGTCCGCCGACCCGCCAGCACGAGGCAGCTCTGGAACGAAGACGGCCCCTCCAAGCCCTCACTGGCCAGCTCAACATGTCTCGTTCTTTCGGGTGTCCGTATGCCACACATTTTCCGGCCAGAGTCTTCTCCCTCTACAACTCAGTCTCCGCATTCCTCTAAGGTTGAGGCTAGTACTTCAGGCAGTTCCTTGGCTGGGTTACGTGGTCCGCCGCCTCACCTCTTCTTGCCCCGGGAGATAGCTTCCATACCTTCTCTTGATGATCGGGGAGTACCTTTTCCAGGACAGCTTGGTTTCACTACCCCGGAAGAAGCATACATCTATATGTCGTTTGGTACACCTCTATATAATGCGAGGGTATAAAAAATATCGACGTCAAAATCGGATAAATATTAACAACCTTGGTTATTTAATTTAAAACTTATTAATAATTTATATATTAAATTGGGTGCTTATGTTTTAATCTGTTTACCTTGTCCTAGCCAAAACAGACGCCGGAGGCAACGAAAAAAAGACTAGAGACCCCGTCACCTGCAAGCTACTTGAGAGGACGATCAGTGACAGTGGGAAAGTAGTCATAGAGACCGGGCAGGATGGATCAATGATTTTGGGAAAGAATGCGCACAGGTACTCCGGTCAAGTAGGAAGTATCATACATGATAGAGTCCCAATTCTGTGGGAAGACTAGTCCTCCATGCCACAGTGTGTGAAGGACATGGTGAATAATGCAATGTCGGTGAGTTAATTGTATATTCATTAATTATGTATGTCTACCCTTATTAATTAAGTCCAAATAAATATATAAATATTATCATTTATATATACATTTGCAGGTGTGGTTTATTGTGCCGGAGGAGCTCAAATGCACGTGGGAAAATGACGTGCAAGGAAAAAGGTGATGGGATCCGACTAATATTTGAATATCGAGTTATATTTTGTTGATCATTTATTGTCAATTTCTAACATTTGTGTTGCATTAATATAGGTACAATGAGTAGAAAAGTGAGCTCAAAAAGCACTTGAAGAACCATGGCAACCTCCGTGGGGGTACCCCTAGCGAATTTATGTATAGGGAGTACGAGTGACACTGGTTTTTGGTCCACTTCAACAACACAAAATTTGAGGTATGCAACATCATATTTGTGTTTAAATACTTGTATCATATTTGACGAAAATAGTTTCCTAATTAATTTTGTTTTGATATATGTTTATCCAACAAAGCCATTTCTGCAATAAATGCGGCAAACTGGGGAAAAAATACGAAGAACCATCATGCCGGTTCTAAATCCTTTGTGGGTTGGATGGAGGAGGCCGCCCAACACCCTGAAGTTCACTCATTAGAGTATACGTTAGAGAAAGCGTATCCTTAGTGCCCCGAAGGTATTGTAAGTCTTATCCCCTTATAATTTAACTATCATATTTGCTTATATATGTATTCTCTCTAAAAAATTTAACGTATGTTTACTATTATGTTATTTTATTTTTCTTGTCAATTAGGCGAGACTACATGAGGTGAATCCGAAGGTGTTGACTCAGATCGTGAGAAAGCAATGGCCTGAAACCCAGGATGAGAACCTCCCACAGGTCATCTCTCAGATTGATCAATCTGACCCGATGGTAGCAGCGAGGATCATGGGTGAGGTTTTCCCACCACGAGGGAACACCTACTACTGCAGGGGTCTAGGACAGAAGGGCCATGGGGTCTTGAAGAACACTACTGATTTCTCAAGCAAGTCAAGAATTTCCAGGGCTTCTCAGCTTCAGAGGCAGGCGACGAAGCATCAGAGGGAGATGGAATAGACTTGAGGACAGATGGAGGAGATGGAGCAGGCGAGATTAGCCAAGCAGACTACGCCGGCTTCTTAGTTTCAGGATTGGACTGCACAGCTTCAGGCTTCTGGAATCCCGGTCTCAGCCCTACCTCTGTTCCCTTTTCCTGCTCCACAACTGCAGGAGGATTCGTAAGCTCCTTGTGGTAACGCCTCTGTTTTCGATCACATAGATTTGGATAACCCTTAGTGTAGGTCTAATATGGGTGAATATGTGTTTTGTTAGTGATGATGTTTTTGTTGGTGAATATGTGTTGTTGGCTATTGTGTAAATAAAATTGTGCAATTGCAGGTTCTGGGAATAAAAATCCAGAATCTGCATTTTTTTTCTTCAGAAATCACCAACTATATCCGACGACATTAGTCCCACTCGTCGGCTAAAGTGTTTAATAAACATTATAGTTTCATACCATAGCCGAAGATTTACAAACTATAGCCGATGACATTATTTGGGACTCGTCGGCTATAGTCTTATTCGGGTCAACCATTTTGACCACCAGGGAAGGTTTTTTCGACGACATTATCGTCGGCAAAAGTTTTAACTTAATGTCGACGGCTTTTTTTTCGTCGGGTATAGTCTAAACTATAGCCGACGACAGCCACAAAAGTCGTTGGCTTTATTTTCACCAATGCCCTTCTCTCGACGAGGCTAAAGCCAACGAACTGTCGTCGGGTATAACTATAGGCGACGACATTGTCTAACAGGCCAATGACTTTTGGTCGTCGTCTATAGTCATTATTCTGGTAGTGTGGGCCTGTTGGGCCCGACTCAACTCGGTTCAAAATATAACCCGAATAACCGACAAACGGGTCATGTTTAATTTCTTTGACCGTTGAATCTCAATTAAAGAGATCCAACGGTGCTCCTTCAGTGGTCACATCATCTATGAGAATGCACACTGATCTAGGTTATCAGAGTTTGATTTTCTGATTTAAAATCTACAAGAATCAATCATCACTCACTTTTTTTCATGACGAAAATTTCTTCGATTGCTTTTTCCACGTAAAAGACCTCGAGTGCAGTAAAGCTCAAAATCTCAGAACGTATAACCTAGAAAGGAATTTACTGAAGTTGGGGAACTACACAAAACTACGAACTGCATTATCGAACATTCTATTTAGACACAAGGGCTATGTGGAGACATATAGTATACAAATTTGTAACTCATGGGAGGAAAGATCACAAGTTCTAGGCCTAAGGTTTCCAAATTAGAGTTTTCAAAATTCAAATCACTAAATTGGTACCTGATAAGTGACAATCCCACACGGAGCTTTCACACGATGGGTAATCTATATAAAATTCGTTTAATATAGACACCAAGTCGTGTGAAAGTTATGCTCGTACGAATCTTTGTATGAAATTTTCTTTCAACTCGGAGCCCAATCACTTTTACAGGAATCTCACACGAATATGCATGTGGATTTTTCTATGAGAGTGGCCCACTATTTGCTTTATGAATTTCATACGGAATTTTGTATACAAATATATTTTGGAGACAATTGTTTTGTTAATCAGCTTTAATATATTCTGTGGCCGAATAATTTTTTCAAGGATGGAATGAGTCTCCATGTTGCCAATCTCTTCAACTGTTTAAATCTCTTACTAACATTTTACCTATTCAAGCATGGACATGATTTTGCATACAGATTCGAAACCCAATTGTTCACTTACACAGTCCAAGTCATGGATTCATGGAAAATTTGTTCATCATGCTCTCTCAAACTTCTTCAATCGAAGAAGGGTCTAAAGAAACTTTGATATGGTCATTTGAAAAAATCTCACAAGAAGTTAAGGGCTAGGTTTCTTGTCCTAATCGAATATTTTTTTGATTTGAGAGTTTTGTTCTCTCTTCATTCATTATGAAGAGAGCGTGTATGGATCTTCATGAAGTTAATTAATTGCTCTCTCTTCATTCATTATGAAGAGATTGTGTCTGACTTTCCAGGCAGTTACTTGGATGAATTCTTCTTGTGGGAGGCAGTTCAATTTGTTTTCCTCTTTAGTCATGGTCACATGGACTAACAAGCATGATTCATAGGGGTTTTCCCACGTCCTTTTTTTCTTGCAAATGTTTTTCTATGATTGTTTATCTTCCTACTTTTTTTTCTACTTCAATCATGAGTGGGCCTCTAATGATTAATTAATTTCACAATATAGGTTTTCTATGTCTGCGCGGAAAGATCTTTCAAGTGTTCCTCATATAAAATTCAAGTCATGTTGTAAAAGACACAGATGGATTGCTCTATTTTGATTTTCGAGGGTGAAGCAATCCCTCAAGATCTCCGTTAATAGAGAATAGAAAGAGAGAGACATGCATGTGGGTTCCAATGGTGGCAATCAACAACTTATCATAATTTGATTCATCAAAGCTGTAGATCAAGTCTTTTGGTATACTGTACGTCTGAGTTTCATATCTATCAATGGAATGATCAGAAGGCTAGCTCTATGTTTGGTGTATATCATTTATTATTTACGGAGTTGTAGTACATCAATTTTGGAGCATTACTAGTCCCATATTCATGCGATGATGCTTATGCCGGATCTCCTCCAGTGGTTATTGAATTTAAAATCTCAACACTCTCTTTTCTCTAGTCTTATCCTTCAATTTGAGTCTTCCGAGTGGCACGTATTACCGAAAGAGATTTTTCAAGGGTTGAGTTCCTCACTACTAACCAACTGTTAAGATGCTGATTATAATATGGAAGATGGACAACCTAGGAATGTCATACATTTGGATGCGAGAGCCAGATTACGTAGTTTGGGATCAAGCTAACCAACATCATCAACCTGTCATGTGCCTTTACTCATGGCAGAGTTGAAGGGATAGAGTAATTCAGTCCTGCAGTCTTCTTCAAATTCACAGATCTATCGACAGAAAATTTTGTAAGGCTAGAGTTCTTTTTAGGCTTGCAGAGAATCTCGTCCCCGAGCTCCGGTGGTTCATGGTGTCATGGCAGAGACGATTTCCAGATGGTTTTCCTTTTTTGGGGTAGTTATTTGTTCAGTCGTTATCTGATGCGTCAAATTTGCTCGTGTCACATATGGGTCAGGCTTCAATTTAATATGGGCTTGTTGGGCCTTATTTGACAGATCATATCTTTCACTTCAGCAGGTGTTTGTTAATTTCCTTTTGCATTGGAATTTCAATACTGTATTTTCCCTCAGCCTTATCCATCAATTCGATATTCCTTCAATCCAAGAGTTTCATCTTTCAGGACAAACCAGTTGGCATGAAATGAAACTCTAGCTAGTTGTTGTGTTTCTTCCTTTCCATCAATCAATTATTATGCATCAGTGAGGAGGCATACAAAGCACGTACGTTGCTGATAGTTATTTCTCTAAAGCAGCAAATTTGCAATGGACTATAACTTCCTTTGAGAACTTTTCACTGAAGACAGCCACATAATTCTAGTACTTCACAGTTAGTCTGGGTCACGATCGAAAGCATCTATAGCCCACATCTAGTTGCGGATTTTTTTTATGTGATTCTGGATGTAATTTGGTTTAGAGCAGCAAATTATTCTTGAAGGTCAAAATCTAGGAGAGTTGCTGCCACCGTATGTATGTCCTGATCAATCATGATGCACTGAATTAAACTGAGAATGGAATCTATCTGAAGGGTGTAGTTTGAAACTATTCTGGTTTTTACCTTAAGAAGGAGTACTACGACATCTTGTCACATCTCTTAATGAGCTTTACATGTTACAGAATGCATAAAAACACCCTGAAAATATACGGTGATATGAATATGTCTCAAAAGCTTTTGTTGGCTCCTTGCATTCACTTTATTCATCTTCAACCTAAAGGTCGACTTTGCTTTGGTGCTCGACGGTGTTTACTTTTTTAACAATATGGTCACTGGTCAGGTTGTTACTTATGGTCTTCGCAAAGTTAAGTGTTTGAAACTTGCTATAATGAAATCAACATGGCTCTTTGTCATGTTATTGAGTTCAGCTTCATCGACATTTTGTCTTACTTCCAGTTTCAGAGTTTGCTGTCATAATTAACAAAATAATGATGGTGGTGAATGAGAAGCTAATTTCAAGAGGTTGAGTGCAATTTTCAGTGTCACTAAATTAGAATTTAATGACATTGTTGGTGATAGTATTTCAATAGCTTGACCAGACCATGACAACCAAGCAAAGCAAATCGGCTTACAAGATCTTTTTCTATTAGACGTCTTTGTGGTTCCAAGACAACGTTCTGATTTTCATACGAGATGCAAATTAGTGTTACTCATTTGTTGGCATGTAGATGAGTCTTATTTGAAGAAGTGAAAATTATTTTCCCTTCTTCCCATTGATTACTTGTATTTTTGTTCCTAGAAGTGTAATCAAGTAGCGTATATTTTAGTTAGAAAGACGCTTATATTTCATGCATTTTTTTTTAAATTGTAATCAAGTAGTTACATGTAATTGTCTCATTTGTATCAATACAATTCGTTTTTTTCTATATAAAAAAAAAGACAATTGTTTTATTAAAACACGTCAAATAATCAGATATTTGAAATGGCGCGCGCGCGCTCTCTCTCTCTCTTCCATCACAGAGTTAGTCTTTATGCACCCTCTGATTCCTCTCTCTCCACACTTCACTCTTTTTTATAAAAAAAAATTACACGTGTCATTACCGGATTGATTTTTAAAGTCAAAATTTAACGAACTTACGATGAGTTCAGGTCACCAGATCCTCGTCTTGGCCCAGATTCATCGGCCACTCTCAGTCGCCGTCGACCGCGCTCCGTCGCGCTTTCTCCCTCCCTTCGGCCTCCTCCCCTCTCTCTCTCCCTCGCTGCGTCGACGACATCGCCTCCGCTGCTCCGATCCCGTTCCCCCTCGCGCGAGTTCTGCTGCATTTCCGGTGGGTCCCTTAGCAGCTGAAGACGACGTGGAACTTAACGCCAAACCAAACAAATCGATCAACCTGGAAATTTACCGCCCACGCGAGGAGCACGGGTGTTTATTCACCCTGTAAA
The DNA here is from genome assembly GCA_946800695.1 of Geum urbanum. Classification (NCBI taxonomy): domain Eukaryota; kingdom Viridiplantae; phylum Streptophyta; class Magnoliopsida; order Rosales; family Rosaceae; genus Geum; species Geum urbanum. The sequence goes on along the minus strand of OX327007.1, from coordinate 39,170,111 downwards.
TTAGGGTTACTAACTTTCTATTATGCCAAATCGAGAATAGATGTCGAGCTCGAAAGAGCTTAAGAGTTTAGGGTTCGAAATCCTCAAATCCAACCTGCCCGGATCCGACATCGACTGGCTCCCGGAGTTCCTCCAGCTCTTATGGCTCGCCGACCGCATCCTCCCTCTTCGTCATCTCGCACTTCCCATTGCCGCTCTCCGAAAACGAAACCGTGATCTCTCCGATTTTCCGGCTGGCCTTCGAGCTCTCCGCTGCCGTTGAGTCTGTGTCGTAGTCGCCGGCGACGTGGCTGCGGTGGCCGAGAATTGCGTTTGGGTGTTCTCGCATGATTCGCAGAGCTCCAAAGGTAGGTTCTTTTCGTTTAGATAGTTATTTAAAATTGAGTAGGACGAATTTGTAGTGTAACTATCTGCAGCTTAAGAGTTTGCTTCTTTTGGTTTGTGAGAAAATGTTTGAGATTTTGAGGCAGTTGAACTCTAAGGAATGGTAGCTATGTAATTTAGGAGATAATCTGAGTTGGGGTTTTGAATTGGCGACAATGCTTCGTTTTGTTTAGATTGATTAGCAACCGTTAATGTGGCATTTGATTTCGATGGGTTTGTGCATGCATTTTAGGTTATTAAGTTTCTGCTTATGGGCTGGAAAACCAAGTGATCAACGCGATATGGTAATTGTTTAATTAAAGTTATTAAACTTTAGATTCCTGCATTGGAAAGTACCATTTTTAACAGACTCTTTTGATAATGCTAGATGAAATAGTGGACACAGCATTCTCCAACTTTTGGAATTGTCAATAGCATTTTTCTGTCCATTTGTGTTTATGATTATGTTTATGTATCCATCTTTAATCGAGTGTGGTTTATGCATGTAGTGTAAGTGTACAATGGTAAACTCTTTAATTATGTAGTTTATATCATTATCTGGGCAGCTTCTTGTTGTTCAAAGCCTTGGCTTGATTATACTAAAGTCGGGCAGCAACATATTGGAAAATGAAATGCTGTAATAAGGCTCTCATCTGGGTTTTCTTTATAATGTTTAATTATTGGTGGAATTCAGGGATTATCTTCTTGGAGTAGAAGAGATTTCAATACCTTCATCGATCAGGCCTGTGAGAAGTATGTGCTGTCAATAGAATGTATTGTGTCCGAGATGGAAAAGAAAACAGAGGTTCGCCGTTGAAAGATATGCAAAGGTGTTCTAACAGAGATACAAGGAATTGAATGGTAAGTTGTGGCCAATCCTCTTGCTATTGTAGCGTCATTACATTAACTGAACTCTGTAGTGTACGGTAAGTTTTATGGTAATGTGTTGGTTTCAAATGATAGACGATTCTAGTTTTTTTGTTTAAAATTTTATGTAAAATGATTCAATGACTCACATGCTACTCAGATAGTGTTAAAAGGCTTCCCCTGTTTTGTGATACATATCTAGAATTCTTTGTTATCTGATCGTCTTTTCCTCTTCTATCCACCCTATCTTATCTGAGTAAGCTAGGTTAGTCTTTTGTTAGTGGCACTGAAACCAAGCTAATGGCCAAGTTGGCTTTCACATCATGGTTTTGAGCTTGCAAAACATTGTGTGTTATAACGTGACTGATGTGGCTTTCACATCATGGTTTTGACCAGCAAGTAGCCATCTATATAGTGTGACTGAATTGAGAAAACTGAAAACATTGTGTGTTATATTGTTTAAAGGCATGATCCAATCTTTGGTTATATTTTTGTACTGGATACACAGTATGTTACACAGTCAAGTTCCTTTCCAGAAATAGTCCTATATATTCTTGTTTGCAGTACCTTTTCCTTGTGTGATTGTGATGTAAGACATGTGATGTCTGCAGGTCATCTGATATAAGCTCTTTTGTTTGTTCAGGTAAAATGTTGTTGAACCACACTCTTGAACTCTGTGTGAAGGCAAAACAGACTGTACTGTCGGATTCATGGTAAAGTGTATGACTCAGAGTTTGTACTGTCGGATTCATGGCATCCAAACTTTTCTTTTCAACTTATTACTTTTAAGGTGATCTTGAACAGTTCCAAACTGAAGTTTCTCCTATACTCTTGTGAATTTGTATGCAGTACTTGGTGTTTGGCTCCATTCTTATATTTGGTGCAATGATAGGTGCAATCACAATTGGACCCATCACTGATTTTCTTGGTCGAAAAGGGGTATGAATTGGAAATTGTTGCCACTTTATTCCACACTTTGAATTAGTACTGTTCCCATTGATGATCACTATCTAACTGTTCTATGCAGTCCTTGAGAATGTCTTGTGCTTTCTGTGTTGCGGGTTGGCTTGCAATTTACTTTGCTGAGGTTCGCCTCTGTATTTTTACATACTAATCAAATCTATTCTTGCACATGCGTGCTTATTGCATGTTCTTCATTTCATTGCCATTCAGAGTCTTATTTGATACGAGGCTTGATCATGAACAATCCGCAAATGCGTGACACATTGACCGGAACCCGGAGCTTGCACATATTCTTAGTAACCCTGGTTTTCTCCGACAGACACTGGAAGTTGTGAGGAATCCTGAACTCATGCGTGAGATGATGCGGAACACTGACAGGGTAACGAGTAATATTGAATCTTCCCCTGAGGGATTTAACATGCTGAGGCGATGTACAGAAATGTTCCAAAGCCATTTTTTGAAGGCTAACAGCCTACCACGATGTCAGGGAATGCGGGGAATGATGCAGATTCAAACGCATTTGCAGCCCACAACAATAGAACCAGCCTACCACGATTCTACCCACTTTGCAAAAGCTAGTTCTCTCAGTGAAGCTAAAGCTAAGCTTATGGGCCTCAAGAGAGTTCCCTGGTTTCCTCACACTGTGAAAGTTGAGAACTTCATCCAATTTGAATGTTGTTTTGTGAATGTTATCTGGATTTTCTCTGTTTTTTTTATAAAGATATGGTCTTCTTCAGTTGAGTGGAAAGATTCGATCTTTTTCAGTTTTGTAACTCAGTTCGGGAGTTTCTCTTTTATAAAAAAATGACAAACATTTAACTTTCACTCAAACATCATGTTAGTCTATTTTGTTTCAAAATTGAATGTTTCTCTTAATTTTTTTCATTTACATCAGTTTTATCCCTCCTTTAGTTTTTCATCTAATGTTACCGTTAAGTAGTGATATGATAGTTGTCACATCAGAAGGGGGTCTTACTATTATAAATAAATTCATATTTTATTCTTTAATTATTATTTTTCAAAAAGATTATTATTTTTATTTCTAATCTCTATTTTCATTTTGATTTTGATTTTTTCTTTCTCTTGCAACCCATGATTGACTACAATATCATTAAAAAAAAGGTAAAACAAAAAAAAAGGAAAAATGTATAAAAAAAGGAGTTGCTAGAGAAAGAAAAAAAAAGACAAAAATTTAACTAAAAAAATTAGACAATTAAAAAACTAGAAATAATTGCAATCTTGTCTTTTTTTTTTCTCTCCCAAAACTCTATGACTAATTGCAATCTTGTATTTTTTTTCTTAAATTTTTTATTATTCTATTATATTTTTTTAATTTTCTTTTTATGAGAGTTCAAAATGAAAAAATAAAAATAAAATACAAAAATAAAAATGAGACGACAAAAATGACATGGTAATTGTCATGTCATCACTTAACGGTCAAATTGGATAAAAAACTGACGGATGGGTAAAACTGATTTGAATTACAAAGATAAAGGGTAAAACATTCAATTTTAAAACAAATGGACTAATATGATATCTGAGCCAAAGTTAAGTTAGGGTGGGGGGTAAACTAAAGTTTGTCTTATAAAAAACTAGAAAACACACACACACCCTATGGGTGTGTAAAAAAAATTACCTGCAATAATCATCGGGGGAGTTTTTGCTTTTTAGTGAAAAATTTAGGAAAAAACTGTTTTTTTTTTGTCTACTCTGTTGAAGAGGAAAATATGATAGACTGAAAATTGTAACTCTTTCATTGATAGAATGTCTTATATATAAGCTGATACAATCTGTTACAATAACTGTCTCTATAAAACAGAGATTCTCTATATCTTTATCGGACTAAATCTTATCTAATTAGGACATGACAAACACCGAAAGTTACGGAGAATAAATGTCACACCCCCAAACCCGGGGCCAATATCATACTGAAATATGATTTTAGGATTTGTGATATGAATAAAAAACCCAAATAATTTCAAAAGTTAAGATGTTTGAATAATACATTTATTGAAAAGTGAAAACATTAATATTACAAGACCAGAGTTTAAAGAAATAATAGTCATTACATTTATTGAAACTAAAAAACAAGTAAAAATAATTTGTTTGTTTAATAGGCGACGCATCCCATTTTTCCCAAACATTCTACTCATCACCTGAAAACATAAAGGTGTAGTATCATGAGTCACATCGACCCAGTAAGTAAAGCTTACAAGCCTATACTAGAATATCTCTAAGAAACATCAAACCAAACAACTAATTCAAAAAGGTGGAATAATCAAAATCGGTTATGTTCTTTCATACTTATACTTGCATCTTTATGATATATACATATAAGTATATATAATATACGTTCTTGCACAAATGCACATCTACACATAAACACGCCAATACCTTTGAAGTGAATTCTTTTGGTTTAACTGGTAATTACTCAAAATCATGTGCTTAGTCTTACAATACCAACACACATGTAAGCCACAACTTTCTAAGGCCACCTGTCAAAGCATGTATATTTTCAGTTTGACAAAATTCATTCCTTAGAGTATAATAGTGCACTATCTGTATGAGACTATGGCTCTTGGCTAACTCCCATAATAACAAAACAATTTACCAACAATTCACTTAAGCACGAGTTAATTCGTACTATGCATTCGACTTCACACCTCAACCATAACGATCACAAACAAGTCTTTAGTTAAGACTATATATATAGATCATAGAGTATATATTTATATCATAACATTATAATAAATATATACGTAATAGAATTCGTAAAGAAAGAATAATCAAACTTAAACGCATTTAGATAGTTAACAATTTTGGTCCAAAAGTTTCATTTGGCGGTAGTCCACACAAAATTCTCCATTTGTACCAGATTATACTTGAAATTAAATAAACGATTAAATAAACTTGAAATGAAATTACAAGGATTGAAATTAGTTAACATCGGTCCAAAAGTTTCATTCAGCGGTAGTCTGCTTGAAATCCTTCATTAGTCCCAAATCAAACATAAGAAGTAAATAATGCGAATAAGTAAATGAACTCAAAGTAAAAATACAGAAGATAAAATTTATTAATCATTGGATCAAAAGTATCATTAGACGGTAGTTCGTCCGAAATCCTCTATTTGACCATTTTTATAATTAATTCAAATTATGTCCAAATTAAAGAAGCACACCATCTCGAAGCGTTTTTCGAGAGGAATCCAATGGAAATAGTCATAAAGTCTGATAGAGATTTCTTAAGTCTAGAAACAAAGATGTTTAACAACTGTAGAAAAATAGTTACGCTTGGTATTAAGTTCATTTGCACGAATTAATTAGGAAGTATTAACCAATGCCTTTCAAATTTTTTAGATTGATAGTGGAACTCCTAAGCTTCATTTATATATAAAGAACACTAAATTTGGTTAAGAAATGAGTGAGATATGAATATTTCAAGTTAAAAACATCTTAAAAGTTTTCGAACAAGATTAAGGAAAAGATTAGCAAAACTTGTTTTAGCCATAACTTTCTCATTACTTAACCTTTTTGAGTGATTCAAAAGCCAAAGTTGAATAACTTTTTGTGTAGAATCTAAATATGTAAAACCATTTGACTAATTAAATTTTTAACAGAAACAAAGTATTAAATTTACACTAAGACTCATTATTTCCCTTTTATTCTTAGCCATGCACTTTGATGTAATCCTAAAGATAAAAAAAAAATATAGGAATAGACTCATGTACTTAGTCAAGAATTGCAGTGGATGAATGAGGTGTTTGATTAAGTCAAGTGACCCTCTTGAAGCAAAGGCAATAGCTACTAAAATGTTTGGAAGAAAGAGTGTTTGGTGTGAGATTTTAAGAGAGTTGCATTGCAACTTTGGGAGGACTTCAAATCTGTACGTAAGAGCAAGGTTGAAGTGGTGCAAAATTAGATTGAACTCAAGAGTGTTTTATATAGGCGTGGGAGGAGACATGGGATATAAATTTACACCTATTTTTATTGACTTTGCAAGGCAAGTTGATAAGGAACTATAGCCTAAATTTCGGGTAAATATCTCACTTGTAAAAGAATAGTAATATCACTACCAGAATAACAGGTATAGGCAACGATTTCAAATCGTTGCCTATAGTCCAAAATTCGTTGCCTATAGTTATAGGCAACGAATTTTCGTTGCCTATACTTTCGTTGCCTATAGTTCGTTGACTATACTATAGGCAACGAAATCAATAACCAATTCGTTGCCTATAGTTCGGGGTTTAGGGGTTAGGGTTTTCAACAATAGGCAACGACCCCAGCTTAATTCGTTGCCTATAGTTTCACTATAGGCAACGACTTCTTCGTTGCCTAAACCCTAAACAGGATGTCACCTTTCAAACTATAGGCAACGACGTCGTTGCCTATAGTTTTGAATTTCGTTGCCTATACTTTTGAATTTCGTTGCCTATACTTTTGAATTTCGTTGCCTATAGTTTGAATTTTTGCATTTCTGGCAAACTATAGGCAACGAAATTGGTCCATTTCGTTGCCTATAGTGTGTGGAATTTTTAAAAAAAATACTTGATTCTGGATTGGGCCCAATTCCAGAATCTGCAACATTTACATGAGTTCAAACCACAACAGCGTACACATTTCAACCGAAATCAAAAACTAGCTACGTGCTACTGATCAAAGTTAACAGAATTGAGGAAGTCCTCGTGTGAACCCTCCTGGTGCTGCTGGTCGTCATCCCCATAAAACTGATGAAGCTGCGGCTGCTGGTCACCCCCGTAAAACTGATGCTGCGGCGGCGGAGGCGGCGGCTGCTCGGCACCCGTCCAAAACTGATGCTGCTGCGGCGGCTGCTGGTGGTCCCCATATAACGGCGGCTGCTGGTGACCCCCAAAATACTGCGGCTGTGTTGTAGGCGTGAACAGATTTGGCTGAGTCTGTGGGTGCGGGTGCGAAGCCTCCCGAGGTTGCTGAGATTGAAAGAATGCCCACATTTGGTCGTGCTGCTCCTTCTCACGGGCTCTTTCCTGCTCCATGGCTTCCCTGGCACGCCTCATCTCCTCCAACTCCTCCTCCTGCCTCCGAATCTCCTCCTGCTGCCTCTGAATCTGCTCTTGTAGGCCGGACGACCTAGAACTGCTGGACCCGCTGGAGAATTCTGGAGTCATCTTCAAGACTCCATTTCCTCTGTAACCCATCCCCTTGGCCCAAAACTTGTTCTTTCCAACGGGAATCGCATCTGACACGCACCTCGCCGCATTAATGGGCGTCATGTGGTCAACCTGAGATGCATACTGGGTCACCTCTTCCTCCGTGCACCCCTGATGCAGCTCTCGAGCTACTTTAGCACGCACCTTTGGGATCGACTCAACCAATCTCTCCTAATAGACAATGCAAAATCGGTGACGCATTAATAATTGAGTAAAATACAAGAATTAATTAAACATGAGATGTATCAAATATGGACAAATATTTATTAGATACTTACAACATATTCAGGGTTGTTCGGATACCCATGTCGGATGGAATACACGAGAGGATCAGTCTCTGGTTCCAACCTTGCCCCACGTCGAGTCCATCTCTCATACGTTCGGGAACCGCAATGATGTGGGTTCACGTTCTGCGCTCGGTTTTTAGCATTTTGTTTCGAAATGTGCTTGTAGAAAAAGAAAATGTGCACAATTATTAGCCAATTATATATATAGCATAAATTAGAGAATATCCTCGCAACATTAATTTTTTTGATTAAAATCCAACCCATTTATTTTTCACATATTTAGTCCTCGGACCTAGAATTGTTTCCTTTAATTTCTAGGTTTTTTCATGTTATTCTGCAGGGAAATAATTTAATCTTTGTTATTTTTTGTTTTAATTTCTAGCATCTCAATCACTAATACAGTTCACTATCTTTACTTCGTATAAACAATGTAAATTGTATAATTTAATTTACCTACACAATATATTAGAGATTTACCTACATATTAAATTAATAACATAGATAGAGATTTACCTACTACCTCTTGCGTATATAAAATAATATATCATAAAATGTAGGTAAATTAATAATAATAATAATATTAGTTTAGATTTAGGTACGCAACATAATTCATGTGCATACCACAAGTTTGGGATGCTTCCAGTGGGCTATAAGCCAGTTCCACTCGTACTCCCGGTATCTGAACTCACTTGGAGTGCCATTTCGGCCTTTATCTATGTTCTCCTCCCAGAACTTCTTCAAGTGAGACTTCCACTCTCGATACCTATATTGATGCAACAAAAATATCATATAACCAACACTTTATATTCACAAATCTAACGTATTCACAAATCATATAAGGATACTTAGCCTTATATAAATCCAAAATCACATCACCTAGACGTGAGCTTTCGTTCACACCACCCCCCGGGCTCCTTCAGCCGATCGTCAATAATAAACCATTGCTGCAATACACGTATACATAATTAGCCTCATAAATATGTATGTTTGGTGCCTTACAATAATATATAAGAACGTCTATTTTTATGACAAATTAATGTAAATTTAACTCACCGACAGTGCATTATGCACTCGGGCCTTCACTTCAGCATCAACTGAACCCCACGAATCCCACAACATCGGGACGAAATCACGTATGACAAATCCTGCTTGGCTAGCATACATCCCTTTGTCAGAATACTCGATAGCCTCCCCATCATCTTCATAATCAATATGAGCCCGATTGTCACCGACTCGATCTTCAATACCCTTCCCGGTTGTGGTACCTCTGCTCTGTTTAGCTTTAGGGTTGACGACGGTGCCTAAGACACGGTACAAAAGAAGGAAATTAAGAAATAGAACCTAATTTAATGTACTGTATCTAGTAAATGAACATAAACTTACCATTCTCGTAAGTGAGCTGACCCTTAACCCTCACACTCAACAGAGGTTGAGAGAACGGCTCATATGTGTATGCTTCCTCAGGCGTCGTGAACGGGTCCTCATCATAGACGGCCACGTTGTTAGGGTCGAGCTGAGGTATCTTCGGAATAACCGTAGGGAAGAACAAGTCCCTTGGCGGGCATAAGTGCACAGAATCCGTGCGGGATGCACTGCCGGATGGCCCAGCTGATCCGGAATTAGGTTGTGGCGTCGCCGCATTGGGAGGAAGAGGTGGCATACGCGGTGGGTCCTGCTGCGAACGCCCAAATAGTACCCTCGTACTATTTGGGCGTTCGCCGCTGACTGAGTGACGACCGGATTCCGTGGTGGAGTTTCGGCTGCTGTTGCGGGAGGGTCGTTCATGAGACACCGAGTGACGTGGACCTTGGGGATCCTGGGATGTGGCAAGAAGTTGGAGATGACGATTGGAATGTACATAGACGGTCTCAAGACTGTCCGGTACGGTGCTTCCAGAACTCCCACCAACGGACCTAGACCCACTCCTGGGTCCTTGAGGGTTCAACCCGGAGGACATTTGAGGTGTCGCTCCTTGAGGTGACGAGGAGGAAGCTCCTTTTTGTTTCCCACTTTTCCCGGGAATCAATCTTTTGAACACGGACATTTTTATTAATGTCTGCAACAAAATAACATAATGAATACCTTACAATTGAGGCAACAATAACCTAAATTTAAATTTTGTCTAACTAAAATGAACAACCCAAACTAACAATCACACTTATTCCCGGCCAATTCTAATTACCTAAACTAAATAACCAAACTAAAATCACACTTAATTATTCCCAATTCTAATTACATAAACTAAATATATATAATCCTAATCCACAATATAATCCACAATATAATCCACAATATAATCCTAATCCACAATCCACAATATAATCCACAATATAATCCTAATCCACAATATAATCCACAATATAATCCACAATATATATAATCCTAATCCACAATCCACAATATAATCCTACTCCACAATATAATCCACAATATAATCCTCTAATCCACAATATAATCCTACTAAAATCAATCTAACAAACAACCCAACACAAATCCAACACAACCTAACCTAAATCACAACACAAATCCATCTAAAATCAACCCAACAAACAACCCAACACAAATCCAACTAAAATCACGTTGTTTATTCAAGTAAGGAGAGAGGGAGAATGTGAACCGTACTTTTCGGGTTGCGGAGAGGGCAGAAATCCGGCGAGGTTTGCGGAGAGAATGCTAGTTGCGGCGGAGCTGTTCGCGAGCTGGAAATATATTCCAGGACTATAGGCAACGAAATGGTGGCATCGTTGCCTATAGTATAGGCAACGAGGAGGACTTATAGGCAACGAATTTTTCGTTGCATATACATTAGGCAACGAAATCAAGACTATAGGCAACGAGGTGTATCGTTGCGTATACTTTAGGCAACGAAATGCACCCTAAAGGCAACGAAGTGTGTCGTTGCTTATACTATAGGCAACGAAATTTTCGTTGCCTATACTATAGGCAACGAAATGCATAACAAAAGCAACGAAATCCATGATAAAGGCAACGACATCAATGTTAAAGGCAACCAAATCAATGTTAAAGGCAACGAACTTCAATTTATAAGCAACGAAATTCACATGTTTTCCACAACATACATGAAAATAACCGTTAAACTAATCCATCAAATTACACAAGTAAACTTCGATTCGATCAACACATATATACATTTAGGAGTTAATCAACTGAATACAAGCTCGAAGACTATACTCAATTACATCTCTAACTAAGGCTGATAATCAGAATCATCGCTAGAGTCTGACGCAGTTTGATAGTTGAAGTCTGGTAATAGGTGTCGCTCCTCGTCCTCGTCACTCGAGTCTTCATCAAAGTCATTTGGATTAACATTTAGAAGTGCTGCTCCAGAATTTTGAACCACAATACCAGGTCGAACATTATAATGGCGAATTGTATCGGATTTCGGAATGTCAATTCCATTTCCCTCTTGGTATGCTGCAACTTCTTCGTCATCTTCATTTTCACCAAGTGTGGCAGCATTGTACACATTCCTAGCTTGCACATGGTTTACTACTTTCCAGGGGGGTCTGTTCATAAGATCGTCAAGGTAAAACACTTGTTTGACCGATGTGGCAAGAACGAAAGGATCCTCCTCATACCAACTTGTGGCAGTATTCACGGAAATGTATCCATATTGATCGATGCGAACGTTCTCCGGACGAGTATCAAACCATCTGCACTTAAACAAGTAAACTTTCATGCGCTCACCATACATGAGTTCAACCACTGAATGGAGTACCCCGTAGTAGTCAGGGTCGTTATCCCCACCATGCACCATTACCCCACAATTCTGTGTCTTCACCCTATTGTCTCTTTCTTGACACATAAATTTCACGTCATTGACCCTACACATCGCGTAAACTTTTGATGATATAAGTTTCATAGCCAAGAGCCTCAATGCGTGTGACCATTGTGGGTAACCATCATCTTCTACATAGTTCATCTGAAATAAATAACCGTCAACATTAGATACGACATTTCATATAAATAACCGTCACAATTTGCTTTTACACGTCATATATATTATGACTAAATGAATATATACTCACCCATGTGCCAAAAAAATTTGCAAAGGTCCGATTGTGGTACGCAACATCCCCGCGAACCTCTGGACTTCCAAGGTGTGTGTCTTTCCAATATTTAACTTCTTTACAATTAATGAGTACACACCAGTGTGCAATGTCTAACTCATATGGTGTCAACTCCCACTCCCCGTGCAACCTACTCTGTGGATAAACATCATTAGAGACTACAGAAAGGTTGAACTGGGGTTCATCTACCGACATATTCGAATGTGGGTCCTCAAGCGCTCCCAAAAACAGTTTGACGTACGTTACGCACTCGTTCGCAAGATATGCTTCGGCGATACACCCTTCAGGTGCAGATGTATTATGTACATACCCTTTGTAGTCTCCCAGTTGTCTACAATGATGAAAACAGCTTGTTATTATTGTTGTACGTAGAACAAGAATAAATTAATATATAAAGACTTAATTAGCAAACATCATACAAATGCGGGGTATATACCTCTCCATTGGATACATCCAAGTGTAGTGAACGGGACCGGTGAGCATCAATTGCTCGGGAAGATGCATCATCAAGTGAGGCATGATGTCGAAGAAATTTGGGGGGAAAATCCTCTCCAACTTGCACATGATAAAAATGATGTCCTTTCGCATTTCTTCGAGGTCTGACATTTTCACTTCTCTGGTGCATAACTTTTGAAAGAACCTTGACAGCGCCACTAACGGCTCTACCACCTCATCATCAAAGTACCCTCGAATCATAATAGGGAAGAGGCGTTGAAGTAGTACATGGCAGTCATGACTCTTTAATCCATAAATCTTATTGTCCCTGTAGTTAACACACCGACTTATATTTCCAGCAAACCCATAAGGATACTGGACGTTAGCCATCCACACAAAAATTTCATGCTTCTCGTCACGCGTGACCGTGTAAGGAGCTTGGGGCATCTTTCTCCCCTTCTTTTTCAACCACAGATGTTCCCGCAGTTTCATTTTTTCCAAATCAACGCGAGCTTTAGGGCCATCTTTGGTTTTACCTTGCCAATTTAGAACGGTGCCCACCACACTTTCACACACATTCTTCTCTATGTGCATGACATCTAGATAGTTCCTGATAGGCAACATCCGCCAGTACGGGAGTTCCCAGAAGATGCTCTTGTGTGTCCAGAACTTATACCTGTCGGGTATCTTCGGTATAGTCGCAACAACCTCAGGATGATTGCTCAATGGCCCAAAATTATACTCATTCAGGACTTCTAAGATTTCATCTCCAGTCCATCCCATGGGTTGCAGACCTTCTTCTACAGTGCCGTCAAAATCCTGGGCGTCCTGGCGAAATGGGTGATGTCGTGGAAGCCAACATCGGTGACGCATATGGACAATCTTCGAGCAATGAGCTTGTCCAAACATGGCAGTCATGCACTCTGGACAGGCCCTGTACCCCTTGGTTGGGTTTCCCGACAACATCCCTCGACCTGGAAAATCACTGATTGTGCCCACAAGCATAGCACGCATTCAGAACATCTCATTTTTAAACCTGTCGTAAGTGGGATGACCAACTGTACTCAACTGCTGAAGCTCTATAATCAATGGCCTCATGTACACATCCAAACACTTTCCTGGATAACCCGGCCCTGGAATCAACAGAGTCAGCATATTATATTCTTTCTTCATGCACATCCACGGAGGAAGGTTGTACGGTACCAATATAACGGGCCATATGCTGTACTTCTGACTCATGTTGCCGAAGGGGTTGAATCCGTCAGTCGATAGCCCCAGCCAAACATTTCGGACTTCAGCTGCAAAATCAGAAAACACATTCACCAGGTGCTTCCAAGCCTGACCATCAGCAGGGTGTCTAAGGATATCATCGTCAGGCAAAGTCCTCTCAGCCCACCATCTCATAGCTTTCGCCGTGAATGCACACATGAACAACCTTTCCAGCCTATCAATAAGTGGGAAATACCGAAGTATCTTCACTGCTTTCTTGTTTCCTGCAGGAGTGTACTTCCACCTTTCCGTACCACACACCGGACAGTATTCAAGCTTCGATAGATCCTTCCCGTCATCGTCTACACCCCAAAAGAGAACGCAATCATACATGCATGCGTGAATCTTGGTGTACGAAAGTCCAAGATCTTTGAGGACATGTCGTATCTTACGATGAGTGGGGGGAAGACGATGACCGGGGGGCAGCAGATCACCAGTCAACTGAAGCCACCTATCGACCGCTGCCACGGTGCTCTTGGTCTCCACTTTTAGCTGCATCACTGCCATCACACTTTCAAGGACTGTCTTAGGACATCCGTGGTACAACGGAGTTTGATGCATCTGAATCAGGTTGTGGTACTTGTCCATACCACGTGTGTTGACATAAACTCTAGGTAATGGCTGGACTGGCTCAATGTGAGGAAAATTCTCAACTTCTGGAGGAACATATACGGGCGCTTCAGAATCATGAAATACACCGCTCTCATGAGGAAACATATCGTCGATGAACCTCCTGGTGGGATCATAATTGGATGACCTCGCAGTATCAGCAAATTGTCCATGATCATGCGGATCGGCTGCTGCTGATGCTTCACCGTGATAAATCCAACGGGTGTACTTATTCCAAAATCCGTTTCTATGAAGGTGTCGCTCAACTGTAGCAATGGGACAACGATTGCCGCGACACCGACATTGTTTACATGGACAATAATGCACTGGCAACTCTCCACAATTAGCCGCCACAAATTCCAGAAATCTCCTAATTCCCTGCCCATATCTTGCATCAGTTCTATCCAGCCTCATCCAACTCTTGTCCATCCTGAAATGTACTGCCGATTCCAAAACGTTTCAGATTTTTCCACCGATTTTGATTTGAATAGCTGCTGGCTAGATCTGATATAATACTAATTATAGGCAACGAAATAGTAATTCGTTGCCTATACTTATTTTTCGTTGCCTATTAACTATAGGCAACGATTTTTTCGTTGCCTATAACCAAACTTTAGGCAACGAAAACTATAGGCAACGATTTTTTTCGTTGGCTATAAAATGGAAAACTATAGGCAACGATTTTTTTCGTTGCCTATAAAATGGACTTTAGGCAACGATTTTATTACTATAGGCAAAGATGTCGTTGCCTATAGTTTACAATAGGCAACGAAAATCCATTTCGTTGCCTATTGTAAACTATAGGCAACGAAATTCCCCCCTCGTTGCGCGTTGTTTTCCATTTCGTTGCCTAAAGTGCTTATGTTGGTAGTGTATGGGTAGAAAATCTGATTAGTTTTGGCCACTTTATAATATATTCAAAAATAGATAATTATATGTACGTAAATTAATGAGTAGAGAAATTAATATAGTTTTACTGATAGATTATAAGCAAGCAAAACATGTAATCTAACAACAATTAGCATAAAGATGACATATAAGCATGACCATGGAAATATTAATGGAAGTCTAAATGGAAGAACACATATGAACAAGGTGAATTTGGTCATTTCACTAAAATTTCATTTCTGAAAATCAGTTATTTGGAATTAGGGTTTCTTACCGTTTCTAACAGGAGTAAAAATATTTTTTATTATTTTTACTAACCTACAAAATGAAATGTTTCACGATTCCAGCTTCGTGGCCTCGAATCCAAGACCAAGGAGTACCTGACTTGAACTTGAGTATCCACTGGACCATTTGCCCTACTCCGTTAATATTTCTCTAACGCTCATTTTTATATATTGTCTTCACTAGAGAATTTCTTACCCCATTTCTAAAGGCTATAAGGTTAAACTAAATTATGGTAATTTCAAGTCATAATAATCTAAATTATATACTAATTTTTGGGGTATTATAATAAATCTCCTTGAACACTCCCAGTTGTGTCAATGGCCTAATGGATGATACAGGACCTGTTACCTCACTAAAAACCTTGTCAAGCAAACAAAAACCTCATGGGTAAAATAAAAGTTTGGTCCAAGGGAAAAAGAGTACAATGCATCAACTACAAAAGCTACTACATGTGACGTAGAATCCCACTGATGTCTCCAGAAATGTAACTCCCCCTGACTGTAAATTTAGTCATGGAGTTCAGATAACCTACGTATACTTATGCGTCTCACATGTTTCACAAATGTAGATTTATGTAGTAACTTGGTAACAAATCCGTAGCATTATCCGTCAAACAAACCTGGTTCACATGGATAATCAATAACCGTTGTTATTGTTGATTGTAAGAGTACTTTGGCGAAATGAATTAAGTATGACACTCTTAATGTAACCCAACTTCATTGATTCAATGCAAACCGCATTATCCTCAAAGATGTAAGTTGGTGCTATCATAGTAGATGGTAATCAACTAGGCCCTCGAATGTGGTGTATTACTGTCCTAAACCAGACACACTCATCAACAGCTTCATAAAACAGCTTCGTCATGTTCCTCATGGTGAATTACATGACCTATTTGGAAAAGTTCTTTATGTGAGTCAAAGAAATACCCAGCATCAGCAACTCCAACCAACACATCAACTGGAGTTTCAGAATAGGGGACTGTAGTAAAACTGCTCGCAGCAGGGGAGGACTTCGACGGGTCGAAGCCATTCATCGATAAGTCAAAAGACCCCTTTGGGTTATTATTGTTCACCGCCTTCGATGGGTCAAAATACCCAGACTTGAATGTTGCGATTCAACCTTTCCTTTTCCAGGATATTCAAGCTTCTCTCTATTTTCTTTGTAGGGAAAGAATAAGTCCAAGTCAATGGTTACCTTCAAGTACTAGAAGGTGTACTATACTCTAACCCAATGACTTTGCATTGGCATATACCGAGAGAGCAATGTCTGGATGTGTGCATTAAGCTATATTTAACCAAGCTTTAACCGCATTAAGATATAGAATCTCAGCTCCAAAAGATCTCTACCATCATCATCCTGATGAAGTTGATCCTTTTGAGTTCCAGACTATAAATAATCATTGGTGTGTTATGTCCATTGCCTGATTTAGACATAAACAAACTGGTGAATAAGAATTCAACCAACTCGATGTACCATCTCAAAACTAAGACTTAATCGAGTCTTACCAAGGTCTATCATCTCAAACAACTTGTTTATCTATTGAACACGCATGTGCATAACTTTTCATTCTTGTATCCCTTCCCAATCAAGTAGTTACTAAGACGTGTATACCGCATCCTACCGGATTGTTTCAATCCATATAGTGAATGTCTTAATCGAATTACATGACCACTCTATGGTTTAGAGTTACTTGATTTGGGTAGAACTATGTCAACCGACACTCTCATATATATATATATCCCTGAATTAAGATCCCCATAGAGATATACTGTAACCACATCCATAAGCTACATTTTCAGTATTTTTGGACACTGCCAAACTGATAAGGTAGCGAAAAGTGATGATGTCCATGACCAGAGAATACATCTCCTCATAATCAATACTAGGGCGTTGAGAAGATTCTTAAGCCATAAGTTCTTGTCATTGTGCTTCTAAACAAAGACTATTTGTGTCTAACCATCTTACCATTCGGTGGTCATAACGCTACCATACCGAAAACTTGCCATTTATAAGAGAGTCTAGTTTAGCCTAGATTGAAAATTTCTATATCGGTCAATCTGCTCTATGTTAACCGTTAATAATATGCAACAAAGCAATGTTCCACTTCATCATCGTCAATTCCTAAGCGACAGAATAAGTAAATGCATCATCAACAAACATGGAAGAACCATCCATAATACCGCTAGCATTTATTTAACTTGGTGAGATTTCTCTATGTACTAACATAGTCATTGACTCTGAGGTGTCCCCATTGTCAATGTCGATTTTTAGACACAATTACAGTCAGAAACAATCTCATGTGTTAATGATGAATGGTTGTGCCTTGATGGCTTGCCTTTTCACCGATAACTCATTAGTGAATTTTGACTGATGCTACACCCCCACTATGGGCAGGAGAAACATTACCTTACCTGAGTGTTGAGTTAACTTGTCCAATATCAGGGACTTTCAACCTTGCAGGATTTGCAGCATATATAACGATATCATCACTATCACGATATCAATAAAGAAGTCAGGCATAGAGTCTGCTACTTTTTGAAGATTAAGAATACATTGCACTTCAATGTCATACTGAGATATGTGGGGATCATGATGAGACATAGTAAGGATGTACAACATCAATTTTCGACGTTTAAACAAAATCAAACCATTTATATCTCCCTCTAATGTCGGGAGGTATGTCTTATCAAAGTGACATTCTGCAAAACATGTAGTAAAGAGATCTCCTGTCAAAGGTTCTTAATAGTGGACAACTGTTGGAGATTCGCAATCAACATAGATGTTTAATCAACGTTGATGACCCATTTTTGTACGTAGTGGAAGTATAGTAAGCACATGTACCGCGCAACCAGAAATGCATAATTGTGAGATATCAGGCTCATATCCAGTTACCAACTAGTATGCACTAAATAGTTGGCAGTTTATGGGTATCAAGTGAATAAGCATAGCCACATGTAATATTGCATATCCCCAAGTAGATACCGACAAATTAGTATGCAATATCATTGCTCTGACCACAAGCTTTAACCGCTTGATTTGTGCCTATGCTAATTCGTTCTATGAATGAACATGGGGAACCAAGATATTCAACAACAATCCCAATCAACATGCAATAATCAACAAAATATTTCGATGTAAGCTCTCCTGTATTAAACCAATCTGGATGACCTGATTGAGTTGTCCGGTTGGTGAGCCCAAAGCTTAATAATATGTGATAGGAGTTTTAAAAATGCATTGTACCATGTGGATTGTAAACATGTGTGACTTATCCGTCGATGCAACAATCAAAAACATATATAACCAGTCCGCATACCGGTTTGATTGATTCACAAATAGATTCTTAGAATTTGTGGAGGAATGAAAGTTGTGTCTGCAAAAAAAGACTGTCATGCATGAAAACAACATTATAGACATAAATAAGCTTTGGAAAATGAGCAATGTGCATCAGATATTGTAACATATAAAAATGGTGGGATAACGCACGACGCCATAACGATACTTTGCCGGAATTGTGTTGCACTCGTCTTGGAGACCGAGCCTGAATCGAGTGGAGTAATCTCAATTCCCCCATGTAAACCGATGGTTTTAGATATTCCCACATGCTTCTTTGATCTTAAGAACAGATGACCATGAAAATTTTTCAATAGCTTGATCATCAAAATGCAAAAGCTTATATGAGGCTAAGTCACACATAGTAATATAAGTGGTTGCATTTGATTCAATGATCCAAATCGTAGTAAGATATAAACCACTACAAATCCTCATAAACCTCTCCAGATTGCACCGTTGACAGCATCCTACAAAGATTTGACACAAAATTTTTTTTACATTCTCACAATATTGTTGCAAGTGAAAACCGTTGACACAAATATTTTTAAATCTGAGTAAGGTTCAAATGACCTTTTAGGCACATATAACACTCAATCTCGCCATCATATATCAATAAAACAACGTCAATCAGTATGTCTTTGAACCCAAGACATGGCGAACACTTTAAGTGAATATTTAAAGATTTCAAATAGTGTAACCCTCGTTGAGTACTGATATGGTATGATAATACCTAAACACAACAGATGTATAACTACATCTGACCGGTCGAAATGACCTTTGTAGATTAAGTCCTATGGCATGAAAAAACTCGATGTAAAAACTACATCTGGTGCTGATATCCAGGTTGGTCGATTTAGACCACATCCTTTTCCAATAAAACCGATTTAAAATACATCTTAAAACACCACATTCGGGTATAGTCTTTGACGGGTCAAAAATAACCTCGATGGTTTGAAGAAAACTCAAAATAAAATTTTGATTTTTCGATACCGGTTTTCGACGAGTCAAAATCTTGTCCAGGAGCACATCTTCGTTGAGTAAAAAATATCTCAACGGGTAGAAGAAAAACCTAAAATCGATATTAATTATACGATATCTTTTTTGAAGGGTCGAGAATGGACCTCGACGGGTCGAAATTGGACAATTTTGGTGACGGAAGCGTCCCTTCGACGAGTCGAAAATAACCTTGACGGTTCAAAGATGCAAATGTAGGAATCCAAGGATAACCTTTGATGGATCGAAAGGTACATGAACCAATCCAAAACGTGGCCTTTGACGGATCGAGAGAAATCTCAACGGGTCAAAGGAGGTCTGAGATAAAAAAACAACATCTTTTTATGTCTTTTTTTTATTGTATCTTTGTGTCATTATGCTATATATAATTATAAACATCAAACCATATACGAAATTTGTAATGAAATAGCATTCTCAACACTTTCATATACCAAAAAACAGAGAAAATTTCATTACTCGTCAACTTTTATAAAAAAAAATATACCAAAGATGTCTTATTCTAGAACCGACTTAAACAAAGTCTCAAAACATGATTAAAATTAAGTAAAAAATAAAGCTAAACTTGATTACATAGCATAGACATCAGCCTAATACATAGACTACTCAAAAATCGCAATCTCTAGACTTGCTTTCGTATTTTATTATTCTATTATAAGATTTGTGTCACCGCAATCTTACATCTCATAGACTTTAGTAAAGTTACGTCTCATGTGTCAGATATTGCTTGTACTTGTTATAGGCATTTTGAATATCCTTGAGTGCATAACATTGTTTGTGCATGTTCTTGGTAGAACCACATCTATAACAAGATGACAAGCGTGAATTAGAAATAGAATTGAAAGAATTTCTTCCATTCCTAGGACTGGAATGATTCCTGTTGGAGTTATGGCTATTGTATTGGTGAGTCCAAGTCAATTTTCGACTATATCCTCTACCATGAACTTTGCCACGTCTTCCTCTTTCACCATGGTTATTGTAAGGCTCAGAACGACTGTTCCTCCTATCCTTACGTGCTTTCCTACCAGAGTTGTACGACTCATGGATATTTTTTAGTACCAGCTGGTCGAGCATTATTGATGAGAAGAATCTCATGAAATTGTTCTTTCTTGGCCAACACATTCATGAGAACACTGAATAATCTAAGTCATCCTTGCGCAAAATCCATGTGATATTGATGCACAAGGTTTTCCATGGATGTAGGAAAGGTGCTTATAGACTTCACAGTCATAACCTGATTGGTCTTTACAATGCCACAAACACTCAACTCCGATTGTAGCTGCAACATAGCTTAATTAAAAGCATTAATACTTGGATAATCCAATAACTTGATTGAATCTCATTTTTCTCGCAGTTCAGAAAGTTGTGCATTATACACATTATTGAACCTATCTTGTAAAGTCACCCACAAAATCGCGGGGTTATATTTTAACAAATATTGTTTCTGTAGAACTGGATGTATATGACGCCTCAAAAACATGAGAGATTGAGCTTCGCAAGCTGGAGTTAGTGACTCACTACCAAGTGGTGGTGATGGTTGGATTGTATCCATCAGATTCATAATGAGAAGCACGTTCTCAACATCTGACACCCAACGATGGTATTCTGCTCCTTAAAGATCAAGGATATAAAATTCAAGTCGTTCCGACTTAATTGATGTCATCTACAAGAGAGACAAGAGATGTAATTGGCTTACCTATCAAAAAACCACAATCGCTAATATCAACATTAGGGAATAAGAAATATGATCAATGATATTTTTGTCATAAATCGATTATCAATAAACAATGGCTCAAAAACCACATCCAGAAACCGTGATGAACCATCACATAGTATCGATTTCTCTTCCTTTTATTTTCTTTTTCTAAACGTGACTCCCCTAGGCCCGTTGCTTATACTCTATGGATATAGGTTCATAGGAACTAGGGCACAAATATTCAATAATCACAATATCAAAATAGCACAATCCTAAGATTTAGGGTTTTGTAGGAAGTAAGTTTTATTCCTAGACAAAACTTACCTCAAGAGTGTTATGCTCGGTATGAAAACTTTATAGTAAAAGTTTGAAGATCACAAAAAGAAATCTGACGACGTGCTATGGCAATGGAATAATTAGGCTCTTTCTTCTTCTTATGGGCAGACTGACCTTTATGCACTCAATCGGCCATAACTTTCTCTAGACACATCTGAGTTAAAATATGAAGGATGTTCTTGATATTAGACATCAGGGGCTTTCCTTACATATGAAGACCTCCTTCTAGTTCATTATGAGCTGCTCGCAATCTTCTGTCAAAGTTGACTGTTCTGAACAGGCGGGATTGTGGCTGGAAAATAAGAGATTCCTGTAGAAGGAGACGTTGATTGGTGGTTGTAAGTAAGATTTGTGATATTAAATTAAATATAATATACGAAATACTAATTAAATAATTAGTAAATTGTAAACATATGAACGAAGAACAAATTTTGGGTAAGAAGATGAACTAAGTTGAGTCACGTGTATCACACGCTTTCCTTAAGAACTTTTATGCCGCCCACATGCTTGTATGGCGTTGTTCTCCCAGGATAAAACAACTTCAAAGTTTTGTACCGCAACATAAGAACTTCTCGTCGAACTGAAGAATACCTTACTCTATCACCGAATTTGCTCGATGTTGAGAGAGGGAAAGAAGTGATCAGAAGAAGAGATTTTTCTCTGATGTGATGAAGAATGAGGGAGGATAGAGCCTCTATTTATACATGAAGGAGATGGAGAATGACATTAATGCCGGCCACCAAAAGGTTATGAGTTACCAGCGGAGAAGTTGAAAGGTCTCGTGGAATGCAAAAAGTTTTTCCTGAGTGTAAAAGGAAACTTGTGCGGCCTGGCCCAAATCGGAACAACATTGGTTTCCACAAGATAGGGGCACACACAAGTCCATATCGCATACTCAATTCAACCAAGATTTGCACCCCAAATAGATAGAATGCTTTATATATAGATTGATACAATCTATTACTGTAATACCCCAAAAAATAGTATAATAGTTTAGATTATTTTATGACTCGTTAAACTTAGAAATCACCATAATTTAGTTTGAACTTAGAGCTTTTAGAAATTCGATAAAAAATTGTCTGGCAAATACAATGTATAAAAACGAGATTTAGAGAAATATTAACGGAGTGGGGCAAATGGTCCAGTGGATATTTAAGTTCAAGTCAGGTACTCCCTGGTCTTGGGTTCGAGGCCACGAGATGGAATCGTGAAACATTCCATTTTATAGGTTAGCAAAAATAATAAAAATATTTTACCCCAGTTAGAAACAGTAAAAAACCCTAATTTCAACTAGCCGATTTTCGGAAATGGAATTTTAGCAAAAGGACCAAATTTTCCTTGTTCGAATCTCTTCTCTAAATCGAACTTTGTATTTTAAGATTACAGTTCATACTTTAGAGGTCATGCTCATATATCAATTTGGTGCTAATTATTATTGGTTGATATATATATTTTTACACTACATTACACTTTATTAGTAAAATCACACATTTTCTTCACACATCACATTACGTATGCATTCACATGCATACATAATCACATTTCAACATTTCAATCAGATTTCCAACCACATTACTACTATTTTTACAAGTGATTTTAACTCTAGAATTAGTAGCCCAACTATTCCATTGTCAACTTGTCTACAAAAGTCTATAAAAATGGTTATGAATTTATTTCTCATGTCTCCTCCCATGTCTATATAAATCACCCTTGAGTTCAATCTGATTTTCGCACCACTTCAATCTTCCCCTTACGTAATGATTTGAAGTCCTCCCAAAATTGCAATACTGCTCCCCTAAAATCCCACACTAAGCTATCTTTCTTCCAAGTACTTTAGTAGTTAATTCATTTGCTTCAAGAGGGTCACTTGATTTAATCAAATACCTCCATCACCTATTGAAATTCTTGAGTAAGTACATGAGTAGATTCCTATAATTCTTTGTCTTTAGGATTACATCAAAGTGCATGGCTAAGAATAAAAGAGAAATAATGAGTCTTAGTGTAATTTAATACTTTCGTTTCTGTTAAAATTTTAATTAGTCAAATATTTTTACATATTTAGATTCTACACACAAATTTATTTAACTTTGGCTTTTGAATCACTCAAAAATGTTAAGTAATGAGAAAGTTATGGCTAAAACAAGTTCTGCTAATCTTTTATTTAATTACGTTCGAAAACTCTTTAGGTGCTCTTAACTTGAAATATTCATATTTCACTCATTTCTTAACCAAATTTAGTGTTCTTTATATCCAAAGAAAGCTTAGGAGTTCAACTATCAAGCTGAAAAGTTTGAAAAACATTGGTTAATACTTACTAACTAATTAATTCGTGCAAATGAGTTTAATACAGAGCATAATTATTTATGGACAATTGCTAAAAATCCTTGTTTCTGGACTTGAGAACTCCTTACCAAACTTTGTGATTATTACCATTGGATTCCTCTCAAAAAAATACTTCGAAATGGTGTACTCACTTCTTTGATTTGAACATAATATGGATTAATTATAAAACGGATCAAATAGAGGATTTCAGACGGACTACCACCGAATGATACTTTTGGTCCAAGGATTAATAATTTTATTTTCTGTATTTTTACTTTGTTTTCATTTACTTACTCGCATTATTTACTTCTTAATTTTGATTTGGGACTAATGGAGGCTTTCGGACGGACTACCGCATAATGAAACTTTTTGACCGATGATAACTAGTTTTTATTTCAAGTTTATCTACTTAATTGCTCTATCTATTTACTTCCAAGTGTCATTCAGAAAAAATGGAGGATTTCGAGCAGACTACAGCCGAATGAAACGTCTAGACCAAAATTGTTAATTAATAAAATATGTTTAAGTTTGATCTTTCTTCCTTTACAAATTCTATTACATATATATTTATTACAAAATTATGATGTAAATATATACTCTATTATCTATATATACATACTCTTAACTAAAGACTTATTTGTAATCGTTATAATTGAAGTATGAAGTCGGGTGTATAGTACGAATTAACTCGTGCTTAAGTGAATTACTGGTAAATTATTTCTTTATTATGGAAGTTAGCCAAAGGCCCTGGTCCCTTACAGATAGTGCACTATTATACTCTAAGGAATGAATTGTGTCAAACCGAGAGTATACATGCTTTGGCAGGTGGCCTTAGAATGTTGTGGCTTTATATGTGTGTTGGTATTGTGAGACTAGGCACATGATTTTTTGAGTAAGTACCAGTTAATTTAAAAGAATTCACTTCGGAAGTATTGGTGTGTTTGTGTGTAGATGTGAAGTTGTGCAAGTACATATATTATGTACATATATGTATATATCACAAAGACGCAAGTATAAGTATAAGAGAGTAACCGGTTTGAATATTTCACCTTTTTGAATTGGTTGTTCGGTTTGATGTTTCTTAGAAATAATTTAGTATATGCTTGTAAGCTGTACTTACTGGGTCAGTGTCACTCATGATACTACATCTTTCTCTTTTCAGGTAATGAGTAGAATGCTTGGGGAAAATAGGATACGTCGCATACTAAATAAACGAATTATTTTCTACTTGCATTTTGAATTGAATAAATGTAATGACTATTATTTTCAAAAACTTCGGTATTGTAATATTAGAATTTTCACTTTTCAATAAATATACTATTCAGACACCTTGATTTTTTTTTAAAATTATTTGGGTTTCTTATTCACATCACAAATCCTTACATTATTTCAGTATAATACTGGCCCCGGATTTGGGGGTGTGACAGTTAAAATAACTGTCCCTATAAAACAGATATTCTTTGTATCTCTATATAGATTAATTTTATCTAATTAAGACAAGACACACATAAAAAGTTATGGAGAATAAATTTCTTTAAACATACCCTAATTTTTTTCTCCTATATTTTTGGTTTGAAGAGATTGCCGGGGCGTGGGAATGAAGTAGTAGTGAAAGAGAAACTCACACTGGACGTGGTGAGAAAAGAAAGTGTTTTCCTTAATTATTTTGCTTTTTACAATTTTAACCATAGCTAACTAACTATACGTATATAATTTTTTTTATCTTTAAGGGGTATTATAGTAAAAAAATATTCCGTTTTGGTTTTGTTTCGATACAACAAAAATTCTGTTTTGGTTGATATATATATTAAAAAATAAAAAATAGAAACCTCTTTGCCTCCGAAACGGCGTCGTTTATTCTAAATCGCCCGCCCCGCAAACAAAGTAACAAAGCAGAAGCAAATGAAATAAGAATGGCTGCCACTTACTTACCAGCTGGTTGTGAGAGGTGGCACAACTCTCATCATCCAAATATGTCCTCCTATGAAAACAGTGTCAAACTCTAAAACAATTAAGCACCAAACGGAGTGTTTGTTTGTCTGTTTTGGCCATGGCTTCTGCTCCCTTAAACCTCCTTAAACCTCTCAACCTTCCTCGTTACAAACTCGGCATCATCGGCAGCAGTAGTGGTCTCACAACGACGCCGTTTCGTTCCACCATTAATGTACGACGACCATTTCTTACTCATCAAACCTCAAAGCTCAGTTCTTCAACCATCAAATGCTCTGCTTCTGATAACCAGAATTCCTCTAATGAAATTAGGCAGGTCACACTTTGCTGTTTCTCCTTCTATATTACTGTATCAGATCTCAAATTTCGAGTGTTAATTGTTTCGTATGACATGATCAAGCTACCACTCAAATCTTAATCCTGTGTTAGATTTCGATATTAGAAACAAAGGAACTTGCTTTATTGCAGTAATGGGTTGGGTTCAAAACTCGAAAATTTATGGCGTCTTTTATGAGTTGTGCTATGATCAACTCATGTTTTACAAATTAAGATTCTTTGTTCTCATACTTGTAATGGGTTGAGTTCAAATAATCAAGTTCTTAGCTTGTTTTAGGAGTTGGGTTCTTTGTAAACATATGCATTGTGCTAAGAATTTCGATGATCAGCTATTTTAGAAAATGAGGCTTCTCGTGATGATCGTAATTTTAGTGGGTTGGGTTTAGATTCTCTTCTCAGCTTCATTGATAGTTGGGTTCTTTTTGAAGCTATGCTTTGTGCTATGAATCCTATGATCAGCTTTTGGTTTAAGAGATGAGGCTTCTTTTGTGATCATAACTGTGCTTGTTCTTCAGTTCCACGGCCAGGATAAGAAGTGAAGTGCTCACGCCTTTTCGCTCAGTTCGGATGTTCTTCTACCTTGCTTTCATTGCAAGTGCTGGTTTAGGAACACTGATAGCAACTACACAGTTAATTGCAGCCTTAACAAACCCATCAAGAGCACTTGATGCTCCTGAAATTGCAAAGGGTCTTGGCATAGACATTGGGGCAATGTCTGTCTTTGCATTCTTGTATTACAGGGAGAACACGGCCAAGAACGCACAGATGGCTAGACTGTCGAGAGAGGAGAACCTTTCAAATCTTAAGCTTCGTGTCGATGAAAAGAGGGTTATTCCTGTTAGCGCTTTGAGAGGGTTTGCTAGGCTTGTAATATGTGCTGGGCCTGCATCATTCATCAATGAATCATTCAAATTCAGCGAACCTTTTACCGAAGGTCTTGTGGAAAGAGGAGTTCTTGTGGTGCCATTTGCTACAGATGGCAATCCACCGAGTTTTGAGTTTGATGAAACTGAAGAGAAAAAAGACTTTACTACAAAGAGGAAGAGACTCTGGCAGCTGAGTCCAGTAATTGTTAGCGAATGGACCAAGTAAGTAAACCATGTTAAAAAATGGAAAAGAATGTTGATTTAGTCAATTTCATTAAGTTGTCACACTAAGCACAGTTTTTTTTCCTGCAAATTGTAGTTGGTTAGATGAACAGAAGAAGCTGGCTGGTGTCTCTTCTGACTCTCCTGTGTAAGTATTTCTCCATCTTAATAATGTCTTTAATTTTCCACAACTTCATACCTCAAAGATTATTTGGTTGTGCATATGCAAATTTGGTTGGCTTTGGTTGGATTCTATAACATGTACACTTGTATTTCCAGCATAAAGTGAATTTAGGTCCACAAACTCTTGCACTCAACTTTGTAAATTCTACAACATATGCTATTGTGTCTCTATGGGAAATCATTTCCTGATAAAGTCTGAATCTTTTATCTGTATAATTGCAGGTATATATCTCTACGTCTAGATGGTCGTGTTCGTGGCAGTGGCGTTGGTTACCCACCATGGAATGCATTTGTTGCACAGTTACCACCTGTGAAGGGAATGTGGTCAGGCCTTCTTGATGGGTTTGACGGAAGAGTTTAAGCAAATATGGGTGCTCAACTACCTAAAAGACATAATCTTGGTGAGAACTACGTTAACAAAGCACAAAATTTAACAGCATTTAGCCATTTACCATCCGTAAAAAATTCACTTGCGTGTAATATCTCATTGTGGCAATTTAGGAGTCTGTAACTCTTGTTAAACATTCTCATGGAACAGGTGCTTGTGGGGAAGAAGGAATAAATGGATCCTCTGTTATATACTTATATTGGATGTTGTCATTCTGTGTTGTTAATCAGGTTTTGATATACATACATGGATCATGAAGAATCAACTGAACTAGGAAGACTTGTATGCATACAAAGTAGCTTCAGCTACATTTGTACCTGTAGATCATCTGCCTGTATAATAGACTTAATTCAAGCCTTGTGTGAGTTAAATATGCATTTCCCAAGGTAACAATCACACTGGTGTCTCCCCCTTGTTTTAAAGTGGTAGCTATAAACTTCAAAATTCAGGAATATACTCTATGAACTATATCTCAATTGGAGTCTTTCGCCATTTGTAGTTGAAACATAACTGAGAAAAGGTGGAGAAATCACAGAGTATGATGCACAATAGAGGAAGAAACAAGGGAGTGATTGATAGAAGGAGAATTAAGATTACAATTTACATTAACTGCTAGGATAATCTCATTTGACTTCTTCAATCTCGTCCAATGCATAGTTATTTGTGGACACGTTTGCGTAGTTCACTTTGTTGAATCGAACCACCACTGGGTAACGGGTGTTTGGGTCCTGTCAAATGAACATGAACAAAGAATTAGAAACCATGGAAAACCCTTTCCATTTTCGGAAATGTAGGATTGAGTTGATATAGGTTATACCTGATCCACAGCTACAACAGATCCAACGCCCTTGAACCAGTAGGACTCCCTCCTAAGAATCTTCACCTGTGAAAGAAAAAACACACATGTTAATAACTTATAAGAAAGAACTTTGATAAACTAGGAGTGACATGAATTATAGTCAATCTCTGATGCAGCTTTATGTTTTCAGTTTGTAATCTTCTGCACATGCAAACTAAAATGAAACGGACCGTCTTAATCTTTTGATCAAGAACATACAATTTTTGCAATTTTAGAATGAATCTTATATATCTCGGTGTATTAACTGATGCTTCTGCAGGGTTTCAGTACTTTTTGTTTGTTGATAGTCATCTGAATCTAGAAACTTAAACTGCTACTATGTGACACAGATATGTTGATAGGTTTTCAACTTTAGGACCTCCTTAAATGTTCTTCTATTAACATGGTAGACAACTATGGAGTTTGTAAAAGAACATGTCTGCCAAACCAAAAACAGTTGAACCAACCTTGGTGCCTCTCTTGGGTCCAATCGGTGGTGGCTTAGGTTTCGTGGCCGCTGCAGCAGCTGGGGCCGCGGTGGCTGCGGCGGGCGCAGCTCCTTCCTCGGCTGCTGCCCTGATCACAAACTTACCGCTGTTTCTAGCGCCGTTGGTGGCGCTCTTAGAAGAGAAGAACAACATACTAGTCCGGCTCGCGGAGCCAACAGTGTTGCCGGTTGCAACATTTGGTGTGACCACAAACCCTGAGGCAGCTGATGCCATGCTGCAGCTAGCCATCTCTCTCCTTTTCTTGCTCTAATGTGTGGGGGAGTGTGGTGTGTTAGAAGGGTTGGTCTTTTTCTCTCTTGTGATGCACTCAAGTGTAGCAAGAATTAGATTAAAGAAAGGACAAGCAATATTGAGAGGCTTTGAATGAATTATCCCAAGTGTTTCTATGCGCCTGGGAACAATTATCTGATCCTTCAACGCGGGAATAAATCCGTTGCAGCCACTAGGGTGGCGACACATGTGCACCATTATCCTTCTTCTATGGATAATGTGATTACAAGTCATCTCCTTTCCCTTGCTGAACCGGGAGCACCGAGTGGACTCCAAAGTCCATAAACGGTCACTTCCCCCCCCCCCCCCCCCCCCCTCCCACTATTTTTCGTGAAAATCTCTATGTATAGTGAACATGTTTTGGGTTTGCAAGGGTTGCCTCTCTAGAGGTCTTAGAGGGGGTGAATAGACATTTTTCACTTTTTCGTTCAAACTGTTGTCGGGATAGTACGATAGAGATCTATCCCAAACACAGAATACGAGTACTGAAAGTAAAAACAGTAAGGAAAAAAAGACACAAGATGTTTTTGATTAGGCAGAAATCCTACAACCAGGATCAAAACTGCGTGCCCCTAACTCTTGAGGGACAAACATTTCCACTATTTTGTAACACACACAATTACAAGTTTCTGGCACTCTGGGGATACATAACCCGTATGCTATCATGACTAGTCTACCCACCAGTACAAACAGAGCTACACTACCTTAATCTATGTGCTTACACTTTGGAAATTATACAGAAGTATCAACTCAGATCTTAACTACACGTAAGTTAAATCTTCTTGATCAACTTCTTGGGTTGGGCATCTCCATACTTCATCTTAATGGAATGCACAATGCACAAATGCATATGAGTTTTGAAAACAGTTTTTATGCTTTAAGAATCCATGTCTATTATGCACATACAGGGCTACCAGAAGACATGGAAGGGGAAGAAAAGAGATAAGAGAAACTACACTCGAAAGTGGTCTCAAAGAATACCAAAACAGAATAACCAAGAACCCCTTAAGTTTTCACTCAACCAACCAAGGATCCAAGACAGCTTGGGACTCCTTATATAGGGCAGGTTATTCAAGGGGTCAAAGACAGCTAATAACCACGTGAAACACAGCAGCCAAGAAGCCTAAATGCAGACCTAAACACTGTCCTTGCAGACCTAAACATGGACCAATGCAGACCTAAAAACAGCAGCTACCGAAGGGACACAACAGGCTAAATCAGCAAGCAAAACCGAGACAGCTTTTAGGTCTTACCTTAAAGGGTTAAGGTTCTCTAAACAATGCAAAAGGGTTCCCATGTACTAGTACTAGAATAGCTACTGCATTGTTCAAGGAAGGAACACGTTTTTGACAGCCCAAAAGTAGACATCAGGAAAAACAGATCCAAAGGCATTTTGACAAACAGAAAAGGACAAACCAGTTTCCTAGGAAACACATGTGAACTTTAATCAACTTCCCTAGGGATCTTCATTAACTAAGTCAGTTTCTTCCTGGGCAAAGATCAACCAGATTAATCACAAGTAAACTGGAATTCTAGAAGTGATTAAAGCCATGAAATATCACACAAGAAAAACGTTCCAGAATGTCTGGGATACATGCTCAGTGTTCTATCCTAGAAGAAAACCATGTAATGCACATGAATGTTATACCTGTTTTCCAAAGAGATAAAGTACGAAATGACACTTAAGTTTTGATGATCTTCCATTGCCGTGTTTTGTCATAGCTCAAGAAATAGCCAACATAAGTGTATGTCTTCAATCTCCCCCTTTGGCATTTCTTGACAAAACACAGTTCTTCAAAGAGTGCATGCAGCACAGTTGTAACACATACAAACATATGCAACAACAAGGATATCTATATCACATAGTATCCTTCCCATAAAGAGATAACCAGTTCAAATAATACTCCCCCTAAACACATGCAGGGGTCAGGATACATAAGACCCATAATATCCTTCCAAAATAGTAACTGGTTCTCCCCAAACAAATACCTGCTGCATAGTTAGAAACACAACCAAAACAGGTATGCCTATAATCTCCCCAACATATAATCCATATCACAATCGTAGAATAACCATATGCATGCATAACAACACATAATAATTATCCGGTTCTCCCCCTTTTTGTCAATAAAGGACAAAGGGGTCAAACAAAAATTAATCACCATAATAATTGTTTGCCACAAAACCATAAAACCATACGATTGTTCAACAGAAAATCCAAAGAAAAGAGACCGAAAGCAACAGAGAGAAAATAGAAAAACGCATGATCAGAGAGTACAGCAGAGAGTCTTCACACTGCATAGCCAGAGCCGTCATACACCACATCCTCGTCATCTGCTCCCATCGCCCCGAGGTGAATGGTGTTGCCAGAGTCTGAAGGAGTAGCGCCGTCTTGCTTGTCCGAGGGAGGGGAGGACACTGTTGGCTCCTGAGCAGGGGCAGACCCAGCTTGACTAGATAGCAACAGTGAAAGCTCGGCCTTGAATGCAGTAAACTGCTCCTTGAGATGAACCTTGATCTCCTGGACAACATCGGATAGCATTGACTTGACAGCAGCTTTCAAGAACTTCTGGTCCATAGGCTCAATGTACTCATTGGACTGATGCACAGATCGGGTGATAGTGATGGCATCGATCGGAAGAAGTTCAGGACCAAGAGCGTCTCCCTGTGTCAGAGGCACACCAGCATCACCACAAAGTTTGGTGATGAGGCAGGGAAAGACCAGAGCCTTACCAAGGGCATTGCGGTGGGAGACACCAGCAGTGTGGATTGCCTGAAACATGAAGTACTCAGCGGGGATGACAGGACGGATGGGGTCATGACTAAGGTATGCCATGAGGACAGCCTGTTTGTGAGGGATTTTGCTGGTTTGAGTAGCAGGATGGAACAGGGAACGCACAAGAAAGCCCAAGGCTTTGAACCATTCTGTCATAAATTTGTTGGAGAGAAAGGTACCGACAACAGGTTCAGGAGGAGGAGATGAGTAGAGTCGCAAGGCAAGGTCTTGAATGGTAAGAGAGGTAGAGTAGTCAGAGTAAGATTTTAGGACACCATCAGAGGTAACTGGAAGGGACAGAGCTTGACGAATCCGAGAGGGAGAAAAGTTTACAGGAACACCACAGACTGTGACACAGATTTGCTGTTTCGAGCGAAGACGGACCTCAGAGGAAAGATCAGAAGGAAAGTTCGCATAGAACTCCTGGACAATCGTGCGATTGTAGCGAGGCAGGGAGGCCAACGCAGTAACCCATCCTAACGAAGACACGAGAGAGAACAGAGCAGGGTGCAAGGAAGCAAAATCAAAAGGACGCTCAGAAACAATGGGACGATGCATAGTGATGTACCCAAACAGACTGAAGGAATCTGTAGCGACGAAGTGAGAGCGAGGAGGGAATGAAGAGGTTTCAGCAGAACGTTTGGAGATAGTAGAGGCAGAGGCTTTCTGGGTGGACTTTACTGGAGGAGAGGCAGTAGGTTTGATTGCTTTCTTGACTGGAGGAGAGACAACAGACTTTTTGGCTTTGGATCTAGTGACCCGAGGTGCAGTCGAGGCAGGAGAGATCTCAGCAGAGGGAGTGGAGGCAGAGCCAGAGGAACAAACAGTAGTTGTTCTCTTTCTTTTTCCTAACGGAACTTGGGGAGAAGCAGAGGGAGGTTCTGCAGCAGGAAGAGAGACGGGAGTAGGATCGACAGCCATTGGAGATGGTAGAGGAGTAGGATGCTGACTAGATGGTATTTCAGGTTGAAGAGAAGACACAAGTTCAGTATCAGCAATATCTCGCAGAGGAGAGATTGGGGGTGAAGCAGCAGAGGCAAGAGGGCCCTGTTTCTTTTTCTTTGAAGCCACCTTCTTGGCTCCAGTGGACTTTGAGATTGGCTTTTTGCGAAGGTAGGTCGAACAAACAGCAGGAGGTTCAGATTTCTCAACAGGGGTAGGAGAGACAGTAGGATTTGGATTTTGTGAAGAATGAGAGGGTGATTTTTGTGGAGGAGCTGGTAGCAAGATGACTTCTTCAGGGATAAAAGGATCGGGGAGAGCCATTAGAAGATGGAAGAAGAAAACTGGTTGTGGAGGAAGAAAGGTTCTTCGATTTCTGACTCTTGTCATGGGAGAGAGAGAGAATTTTAAGGGAAATAGAAAGGAAGTCGAAGTGAAACGCCGAAGGTAGGAGAGTGGAAGCGAATGCAGGGGAATCGAGATCGACGAAGACCAAAGGGACTTCTCCTATTTCTAAGCACAATCATCATAAATTCAAATTAATGCCTTGGAAACATGCATCAAACCTGCTCAAGCACGTAAAGGAAACTGAAACACACCAGCAGACTTTCAATCACGTGTAGTCACTTCAATGCAGAAAGTGCTACAGTGGCCTATCCCTAGGATACCACGTATGTGGTCAATTCGGGATACCTCAAAAGCAGCCAAGCCCTAAATAGCCAAAAGACATGCAAGGTCCACTGGATACATGGGACAACCCTGAGTAATAGGAAGTATCAATGTACTTACCACCAAAATTGAAAGCTCCCCCTCACGTGATGCATAAAACGACACAAAATTTGAAATTCAGAGAGATTTTCAAACTGATCAGCAGAAACCCCTGGGATGGAAACAGTCTATGGAATCCCAGACCACAGAAGAATATTTAAGCATGACTCACAAGAATGTGACAACTAATTTCCATATGTCTTGAATGCTCAAATTTTTCACATGGGTATATGACTAAAAAGCAACATCAATGCAATGTTCCTACAAATCAGACCTTGGAACCTTAAGAGTGTGTGTGTGAGAAGCTCACCTAAGGGAGTACAAATTTGAAGCATCAAATGATTATGAGGACATCAAGAGTAACCAAGTGACTTTGTCACTACCTTTTTAGAGTTCTTGGAAATTCAGCATATCATGGACTTTGTCCCAAACTTGGCCTTTGGCCATTCTCATTTAAGTTCAAAGCAATTTCTCCATTTTCTTTAACTTTTGTCCAAGAGCTCATCTGAGAAATACGTCCTCATAGGTTCATGTAACGGAGTAGTTACCATTATGTCCTGAGCGCAATGCTCGAAAGAATAATGTGTGTTTCAAGGACACTCAGTGGATAACTAGTCAAAACCAATCGAAGGATAGATAACATCTCAGGGATCCCCACTGGTTCCGGTTAAGGTGCACCCAGTAAAAGACTAGCCCATTCCTTTACTTTAATCATTTAACAATAAGCACCAGAATAATATAATTGTTCTTTAGTAACTAGTTCAACTCACTCAATTTTCTAGCTCAAACTTTGTACACCCCACAAGAGTAACCTTTGTGCTCAAGAATTCTTTCTAGTTCCAAGAGTGATTTAGACCACATGCACTAACATTCTTAAAGACATAGATGCATATACACAAGAGAGAAATGCAGCCATTGTCTATCAAGAAACATGAAATAAGAACACAACATTCTAGTTCAAGTTCAGAAATATTTCCAGAGATGCATGCACAGACTCGTATCCCAGAGTATGCCAACACTTATTTTCAGAAAAGTAAAATGCTGAACTTGTAGTCCAAGGAAGAAGTTTAGTTTACCATAAAGACTCATTTCAAATTCTTGCTTCATTAGAGTGACAAACTCCTCAACAAGTTTTTGAGAGGTAGAGCCAAACACCACATCATCTACATAGATTTGAGCAATAATCATATGATGTGAAACATTCTTGACAAACATGGTTTTATCAATAGAACCTCTTACATACCCATGGTCAATCAAGTGTGTAGACAATTTTTCATACCAAGCTCTAGGAGCTTGCTTCAAACCATAAAGGGCTTTGTCTAATCTGTACACATGTTCGGGATAGCAAGAGCTCTGAAATCCCGGAGGCTGTTCCACATAAACTTCTTCTTTCAAAATTCCATTTAGAAATGCACTTTTCACATCCATTTGAAAGAGATCAAATTTAAGAAAACAAGCAATGGCTAAGAGTAACCTAACGGACTCAAGTCTAGCTACGGGGGCAAAGGTTTCATCAAAGTCTATGCCTTCTATTTGTGAATAACCTTGCACAACCAATCTAGCTTTGTTTCTCGTAATAATTCCCTTCTCATCCATTTTATTTTTGAACACCCATTTTGTTCCAATAACATTCTTATCCTTAGGTCTAGGAACTAAGTGCCAAACATTGCTTTTTTCAAACTGATTTAATTCCTCTTGCATAGCCATAATCCATTCTGAATCTTTTAAAGCATCTTTAACATTCTTAGGCTCAACACTAGAAACAAAACCATAACAAGCAATTCGATTGATAGCTAACCTATGCAAAGTATGAAAACTTTTGAGGCTAACGAGATTACTTACAAGTACCTTGGACTTACTTCGGGTTTGCCTTGGTTCATCAACCATGCCAATCACATCCGAAGGAGAGTGATCCTTTTGAACTTGACGTTTCCCAACACGATGAGACTTCTGGATAGTCAGGGTCTGGTCTATCCCGGCTCCTTCAGCCTCAGATTCTGTATCCTGGGATACATCATCAGGTATAGGGTTCTGCTCATCAATAGGAATCTCAGCAGCTTCGAGAGATGTCTCAGTGCTTACATCCTCAACCTGCACATCTCTTGAAGAATGGTTGTGAGAGCATACAAGAGAGTCATTGATGGCAACATTCACCGTTTCTACAACTTTACAAGTTCTCTTGTTATAGACACGATAAGCACGACTGTTCAAGGCATAACCTAGAAAGACACCTCTATCACATTTAGCATCGAACTTGGTCAAATACTCACGATCTCTATAGATAAAACAAGGACTACCAAAAGCCTTTAGATGTGAAATATTTAGTTTCTTGCCTTTCCACAGTTCGTAAGGTGTTTTACTAGTACCCGGTCTAAAAATCACACGATTAAGAGTGTAACAAGCATTAAAGATTGCTTCGGCCTAAAACATGTGAGGTAAGTCAGCAGAGCTAAGCATTACCCTCCCCATCTCAACCAACACTCTATTCTTTCTCTCTACAATCCCATTTTGTTGTGGTGTGATGGGGGCTGAAAACTCATGATGCACACCATTTTCCTCACAATATTCCGCAAACAAAGAATTCTCAAACTCAGTTCCATGGTCTGACCTAATCCTCAAAATGCATTTGCTTTCGGAAAGCTTCTCATTTGAAACACGTTTTTCTAGTTCTAAAAACTTCCCAAAGGTTTGAGTTTTATCACTTAAAAACACAACCCAAGTAAATCTAGAAAAATCATCTACCACAACAAGCACATATTTCTTTCTAGCAATACTTTCAGTTTCAACAGGACCTACTAGATCTAAGTGAAGCAATTCAAGCACATTAGAGGTTGGTTTAGCATTTAAGACAGGATGAGAGGTTCAGGATAGCTTACCCATTTTGCAGTCTCCACACATACCTGTAGCTCTCCCGGACAGTTTGGGCACACCACGAGCTCCATCCTTCGAGGACAGCTTCACCACATCTTGATGGTTGAGATGGCACATCCTCCTATGCCATAGATCTAGCATACTTTCTTGTGTCAAGGATCGGAAGCACATTTCAGGTTCTAGCTTTTTGTTAGCACGGACACAGTAGCAATGATCTCTGGACCTCTCGCCTTTCATCACACATCTTCCTTTCCCATCAAGGACTGTGCACTGAGATGTGTCAAACATCACAGTCTCATATTCGTCGACAATCTGACTTACACTGAGTAAGCAGACTTCCAAACCTGCCACCAACAGAACATTCTTCAAAGCTGGGAGACCAGGAGTGTCAACTGTCCCGCTTCCAATGATCTCTGCCTTGGCACCATCACCAAACATAACATCACCAACTGGATGAGTGTCATCCATGGACGAAAACTATTTTCGTTCTCCTGTCAGGTGCTTCGAACAGCCGCTGTCCATGTACCAAGAATCGGATTTCCTGGTGGAAAGGGCAGTCAATGCAACATTGCAAACAGCTACAACTTCTCTTGCAGCAATGGGTGAGGTTTTCACTCTTGAAAGAAAGCAAATAACTTCTTTTTGTTTTTTCTTGACACCAGGTTCCTTGGGAGGCATGACACTTCTGGTATCCCTGGTTCCACGAACAGATTTTCTGATCCAGTTTGAGGAAACTGGCTTCTTCTTCTGATGCGGGATGGCAAGGGACTGAGCAATCCTGGTTAGTTCATTGAGAGATTTCTGAAAGTGAGCAAGCAGATTGTTGTTCTGTGGGATCTTTGCTGGTGCAGGATTCCTCCTCAGCTTGTAGCAGTTTCGCCGGATATGTCCACTGTTTCCACAGTGAAAGCACTTGATTTGTGGGTTTCTCTTGAGCACAGGTGCTTTGGAAACTTCAGGGACATCAATCTTCAGTTGAGGTGGAGGCTTTTCCAACACCGAGCTTGTGCTTTTTACAAACGTAGTCTTCTCCGAGCTTTTGGGTTTGTCATCATCCTTGAACCCCAAGCCTCTCCTGCTGCCATCCAGCCTTCCCATCCCACAGATTTGGGATAGCTTCTCCGAGCCAATGGAGAACTTTGAGAACTGGTTCCGGGCGTCCAGCAAGGCTTCTTCGAGTTTCAGTTTCTCAGTAGTCAGCACGCTTATGGAAGAAGACTGACGGTCCAGCTCTTCTTTGAGAAAGATCACTTGCTCTTCAAGTTAGGTTTTGGTTGAACTCCATTCTGCTTTCTGGGATAAAAACTCTCCTTGTATCCTGGAATGTGTCTCCTTACTCAATGAAAGCTCATTAGATAGAGCTTCATTTTTAGCAAGCATAGACTTAGAGGCTTTACATAAACGTATATACATGTCATGTCCTTCATCATCAGAATCATTGTCTTCAAGAGACTCATCTAATGTGATGTGGGAGACAAAAGCAACTTTCTCGTCTTCATC
Source organism: Geum urbanum (assembly GCA_946800695.1). NCBI lineage: Eukaryota > Viridiplantae > Streptophyta > Magnoliopsida > Rosales > Rosaceae > Geum > Geum urbanum. The sequence continues at coordinate 39,131,755 of OX327007.1, read as the reverse complement.
AAGATCAGTTTCAAAATTTTCATTAGACTCACTATCACTCCAGGTTGCTTTTAACACTTTGTGAGACTTGTTTCTCCTGTTAGCACAGTCTACAGCTTTATGTCCTACCCCATTGCATTCAAAACATTTCATGTCCATTTTCGGGATAGAAGAGGGTCTGATATCCCGAATTTTCTGAGCAGCCTTATTTCTAAAAGGTTTAGAGCTAGATCCTTTAGACAAGTTCCGGTTAGAGTTGAAACATTTTCTTTTTCTTAAGAATTTCTCAAATTGCTTAGTTAAAAAGGCACATTCATCATTATCATCTTCTTCATCATCAAGTACTTTTTCAACATCAATTTTAACCGAACTTAGAGCAATAGATTTTTCATGCATAGGTCTTTTCTTGAGTGTCTCATAAGTTTTCAAATTTCCAACAAGCTCCTCTAAAGGATAAGTGTCTAGATCATGAGCCTCTTCTATAGCATTCATTTTAGAGTCAAAGAAAGGAGGTAACGCATTTAAGAATTTCCTAACAATTTTCTTTGATTCTATGGCCTCGCCTAAGCTACGACATTGATTTGTGATATTTAGCACACGACCATAGAAATCGTCAATAGACTCTTTGTTACTCATGCACAGACCTTCAAACTCATAAATAAGATGTTGAAGTTTTTGTTGCTTAACACGAGAGTTACCTTCATGAGTGTTGATGAGCACTTCCCATGCCTCCTTAGCAGTAGAGCAATGGATGATCCTTTGACGCTCTGCTTCGGATACGGCATTGAATAGACAACTTAGAGCTTTGATGTTTGCTCTAGCCCAATCCTTGTCGGCTTTCTCCCATTTTGACCTCGGCTTTGAAACCATTTCGGTTGATTCAGCGCCTCTTGGTTTTGTGGGATGTGTCCAGCCTTCCTCTACACTTTGCAACATCATACCATCATCTTGGTAGGAGAGGAAGGCGCTCATCATGATTTTCCATTGAGCGAAATCATGTCCATCGAAAAAGGTGGAACATTTATGGAAGACCCTTTTTCCCGATCCATAACTAACCCCTCAGAGGATCTCACTAGCAAAGGCTAGTAGACGCTCTGATACCACTTAAAGGTCCTAGAGGGGGGGTGAATAGGCCTTTCCCACTTTTTCGTTCAAACTGTTGTCGGGATAGCACGATAGAGATCTATCCCAAACACAGAATACGAGTACTGAAAGTAAAAACAGTAAGGAAAGAAAGACACAAGATGTTTTTGATTACGCAGAAATCCTACAACCAGGATCAAAACTGCGCGCCCCTAACTCTTGAGGGACAAACCTTTCCACTATTTTGTAACACACACAATTACAAGTTTCTGGCACTCTGGGGATACATAACCCGTATGCTATCCTGACTAGTCTACCCACCAGTACAAACAGAGCTACACTACCTTAATCTATGTGCTTACACTTTGGAAATTATACAGAAGTATCAACTCAGATCTTAACTACACGTAAGTTAAATCTTCTTGATCAACTTCTTGGGTTGGGCATCTCCATACTGCATCTTAATGGAATGCACAATGCACAAATGCATATGAGTTTTGAAAACAGTTTTTATGCTTTAAGAATCCATGTCTATTATGCACATATAGGGCTACTAGAAGACATGGAAGGGGAAGAAAAGAGATAAGAGAAACTACACTCGAAAGTGGTCTCAAAGAATACCAAAACAGAATAACCAAGAACCCCTTAAGTTTTCACTCAACCAACCAAGGATCCAAGACAGCTTGGGACTCCTTATATAGGGCAGGTTATTCAAGGGGTCAAAGACAGCTAATAACCACGTGAAACACAGCAGCCAAGAAGCCTAAATGCAGACCTAAACAGTGTCCTTGCAGACCTAAACATGGACCAATGCAGACCTAAAAACAGCAGCTACCGAAGGGACACAACAGGCTAAATCAGCAAGCAAAACCGAGACAGCTTTTAGGTCTTACCTTAAAGGGTTAAGGTTCTCTAAACAATGCAAAAGGGTTCCCATGTACTAGTACTAGAATAGCTACTGCATTGTTCAAGGAAGGAGCACGTTTTTGACAGCCCAAAAGTAGACATCAGGAAAAACAGATCCAAATGCATTTTGACAAACAGAAAAGGACAAACCAGTTTCCTAGGAAACACATGTGAACTTTAATCAACTTCCCTAGAGATCTTCATTAACTAAGTCAGTTTCTTCCTGGTCAAAGATCAACCAGATTAATCACAAGTAAACTGGAATTCTAGAAGTGATTAAAGCCATGAAACATCACACAAGAGAAACGTTCCAGAATGTCTGGGATACATGCTCAGTGTTCTATCCTAGAAGAAAACCATGTAATGCACATGAATGTTATACCTGTTTTCCAAAGAGATAAAGTACGAAATGACACTTAAGCTTTGATGATTGCTGTGATAGCTCAAGAAATAGCCAACATAAGTGTATGCCTTCACTCTCCTACTCTATTATCAAATAATTTTTTCTTAATCAAAATTTTGTTAAAATTCAATTTCAGTTACTTGGTAATTTCTCGATTTCTCTTAGAAAAGTTGTCTGAGGTTTTATCATCAGAGGAGATCACTTAGGAGCTTCTAATTTTAGCTTCGACTAATAAATTGAATCATACTGATGTGCGTAGCTCATGCTCTTTGAGCAGGTCTTATTGCAGCTCTTATACCATGGCTATTCAAAAATCAATGTCGAAGGGGGGCTTTAAGCTTTGACTAGATAGTCCTTTGGTGGAGTAAAATGCTAGTGCGTGACACTTGAAAGTTGGCCAACCAATTCAACATCACCACCTTCCATCATGTTTAGAGAGAAGAGTTCAGTCGTGGCAGCACACTTACCCTTTATCTACTCAAGTTAGAAACATCATTTTTTGAGTGTAGTAAGAAACATCATTACTGAATTTGAATTAGTTGTTACTATATACAAGTGGTTGCTGCTATGATGTTTCTCTGGGGTGAAGTTAGGAACAACGCTAAGAAATGCAGAAAGGAATGCTAAGGCTCAACGTTGGTATATATTTCATTCATACGACACCTTACAAAGAGTTCTGTTCCAATTATATACTGCTGGAGAACCAAAATACATAGAACTCACAAATATGGAAAGTACAATTGTGGCTGGACTACTAGATTATATACAGCTAGAATGGGGATGAGTACTGCCTAAACAGAGAGCTTCAGAACGTGCTTGTTGTACCATATACTAAGTGATCAATGTTCAATGTGACCTCTTCTGATATATGCTTCTTCTTCCCTTTATCTCCTCTTCTAACATTTGCTTGACTAGTTCGTTATGGCTTCCCCCGCTTCCTCAAGACAAATGTCAAATACAAATAAACAACTTCCCGTTCATCTTGTGATGGTGTCATTGGTGTGCTCTGATCTTGGTTCCCATTCATCCTTCGCATTAGCTCCACGTACTCTACTTTTTTCATATACTCGTGCACAAATTCACGCGAGTTCTTCACAAACACCAACTCCATGTCATACTCTTCTGCCAACGATTTGAAGACACCAAAGGGGACTAACCACTCCGGACAATCAACCGCATCTTCCAAATGAAACTCGTACTTGATACCAAACGGGCTTGAAGTCTTTTCTGAAGAAAACTCTTCATCAAAGCGTATCCAGTATACACTATTGCCGAAGCATAAGCTTTTTCCTTGATGAGCTTGAGCTTCTCTGAACCTTTTCATGAGCACATCACCATCTGGCATAGCCCCAATAAAAGTTCCTTCCCGGGTGAAGCAAGGCTGAAACATTAGCCAATGCTCGCCTTGCACGTTCTTCAATGGACCACGAGTAATGCAAAGCGATTTGGCAACTGCAAATATCAAAGGGGGCTTCGTCTGCTAACACTTCATCAAGCCGGGCCTCGAAACAATCTCCAATCATAAGCCGTGCAGGAAATGTCAGGTTTCTATATTGATTGTATCGGGTGCGACAATCTTCAATTGAGCCTTGAGTAATGTCAATGCCAACATAGTATCCGACTGTGGCCTTGTCCCATTTGCCGAGATCACCTCCTTTCCCACATGCAAGATCAAGAACAGCATCTCCTCTGCGAGCGTAGAGGTGAATTAACACGCTCTTGATCCCATTGTTGAGCATTTTCAGATGGAATATAGGACTAGTTTCCCGTTGTTGGAAGGTCTGATTGGTTCTTGAACTATAGTGATCGGCAACTTATCTTGCAATAATTCTTGAATCATCTGCTGGGCTGGGTTTTAGGCGCCGACGAGAAGTGGAATACGATTCTGAGTAGCTCCGTTTCATGGCGGGCGGGCAATGATCAGAAAATCAATAGAAAAGAACGAAAATTGTGTTCTCTCAACCGAGCTGGAGAGCTAAGTTTCATGGAAACGGGTGAGGGTACGCGGAAGCGAAGCCCTATAAAAGTGCAGAAGCGATTTTTAAAAAAAATTAAGGAAAACAAGTATGTGGAGGAACTCTGTAATAAAATAATAAAAATTATTAGAAAATGAGAAAAAATGGCCGATTCAGACATTCTCTTTCCTCAAAAACCAACCATAAGTTTTCCATCCCAAAGAGACACATTTTGTTTTTAAGTTTGTAACAGACCAACGTTTTAGTCATTTTTACGTTATTTGTCACTCTATATCTCCTATGTACTACCTATACTCATTTCACTCTTTCGTTCTCATAACGATACTTCTCTCTCTCTCTCTCTCTCTCTCTCTCTCTCCTTGCCTTTGAAAATCCCTGCCGTCGTATTTCTTCTCGCCGCCATGGTGTTCGCGTCTTGCTGTTGAGTTTGTCGTCTCCGTTTCTGTCCCTGTCTTCGTCGACCGGTCAGTGTTGTTATTGTTCTGCGTAAGAATCTCTCTTAAAAAATTCTGGGTTTTTTATTTTCGTTGGTTCTAACCAATTTGCATATTCCTTTTCGTGGTTCGTTTCTATGCTTTCTGAAGTTTTGAAATGTTTGTTGTTGTTGTTGTTGACATTTTTCTATGGTTTTTAGTTTGATTTTAGGTAATTTTTCACTCTTTTTTTCATGATTTTTTTGTAGAAGGTATGTGATGTAGTGTGTTCAAAAGGCTATTTGTTAGTTGTATTAGTTGTTGTTGTTGTTGTGTTTGTAATAGAAGTCTTTTTTCTGGATATCTTTGAAGTATCTGTTTGAGTATTTGTCTGTGTATCTGTTGAAGTATCTGTCTTGATATCCTTTCAAAAAAAATGAAATGTATGTTGTTGGTGTTGTTGAATTTTTCTAAGGTTTTTTCAATTTGATTTTTGGTTGTTGTACTAGTTTGCTGATGTTGTTGTGTGTGTGATAAAAGGTCTTTTGTCTTGATATCTTTTAAGTATCTGTCTGGGTATCTGTTTCTCTTACTATTGGATATCTGTTTTTGGATATATGACTAACCATATGTTTGTTGATCATTTGTAGTTATTCTATAATTAATGAGGAAACACAATAGAGCACTCCATGAATCAGAGAGTGAATCTGAAAGAAGGCATAATGAGAGATTATCTAGGAAGAGAGTAAAAAAGTGTGTTGAATCTTTAGAATCTGATGTGCTTGCTTCTTCATCTTCTGTTTCTTCCGAGGAGGAGCAGTTTGTTTATAAAAAAATGAGCAAGGGAAGAAGAGTGGCTTTCCCTTCATTTGGTCCTGATGTTTCTGAAGATCATCTTGTGAAGATTATTATGGAAACTCTAAAGAAGGAAAAGCAAAACAAGAAGAAAAAGATGATGATGAAGAGGAAGACTAAGGGTATCAAGAAGCAGGAGATCAAGGGTAAGGGCAAGGCCAAGAAGAAAGTGGAGTTTTCTGAATTAATGTCTGATAGTGATTTAGAGATAGAGAGTGATGATGAAGTAGTTGTTAGACAATAATAAGTAGTGGATAAGTTATTTGAGCCAGAAATTATTTCAGTGGTGGAACGGACCTGGAAATGTCAGTTCCAGTGCTTTTTACAATACTTCCAGAAGTTCATTGTTACTAATTGGAATAAAATCAGCAAGGATGTGAAGAACAGGTTGAAGGATACACCCTTTAATGATGTAATTCGACCATTCATCGATGGTGATATTGATCAACAGGACTGCTTGAAGGAGAATAGGGAGTTTCCGTTCCATCTAACGCGTGTTCACCATATTACTCTTAGTTTTGTCAGATCTATGTTGGGTTTGAGCTATTCTGGAAAACCAATTCCACTGAATGATACGACTATGAGGATTTCAGACTGGTTGTGTAGGTTGTTTGGGGGGAAGGCAATCAACAAGACCAATATTAGCAATATGTTGGAGATAATAATTGCTGACAAACAGAGGGTTGACAACTGTGTTCGTCTTTTGGTTTTGCTTCTTCTGACCTCTGTTCTGCTGCATAATTCCAAAGGAACTTTGGCGATTGGCTTTGCAAGTGCAGTATTGAACGAATGAAGGAATATGCTTGGGCAACTATTTTCTATGACAACTTGTTCAATGCATTGGACATTTATGCAAAGAACTTTGTTTCAGAAGTAGCCATGAAGAGGGAGGGAGCAAAGAAGCTGAAGATGGAGAAGGCAGAGAAGATGAAGGAGGAGAATGAGGAGAATGATGATGACGAGAATGAGGAAAAGTCTGATAGAAGTAATGCAAAAAATATTGATGGTTGTAGCATTATTATTCTGGTAAATTTTCTTGAGTATTTTTCCCTTATTATTTTTTGTATCAGTTTTATCTTGCTTCAATCCTTAACATTTGCAAACCAAGAGCTGACAAGAAGAATTCAAATGTTGGCATGATCAAGTACAGCCTCGGTGATATTTTGGATTATTTCTGAAACATTATAAGCTTGGATATGCTGAGGGTAAGTATTTAGCTGTGTTGTTGTTGTTAATAGCTGTCTGGGTAGCTGTCTTCTGGGTATGTCTAAATAGATGTCTTCTGGATAACTGTCTAAGTTGTTGTCTGAATATCTGTCTAAATAGCTGTCTGGATCTCTTTTTCACAGGCCAATTATTTTTTGCATTCGAGGACCAAGAAAACTAAAATTGACGGTGATATAGTTCATGTCCTGGCAAGTATCAATGATATGGCCCAGGATGATTATGTCGAGTTTGAAGTTGAGTTGAGTGCGAAGAAGATGAGTTAAAGGATAATGAAGAATATCCTGAGAAGTTGCAAGACATTATCAAGCAAAAGGATGAGCATATGGCAATTAAGGATTCCCAATATCAGGAATTGCGCAAAATCAATTTAGTCCATGGTCACGTACTTGGTGTTTTAAAAAAAATATTTCAAGTCTCTGAAGCAAGATAATGCAGATTTGAAAGAAAAGTAATCTGCTTCCAAACATCATCAAATTGTTAAGCTACAAATGGAGGTTGATGTTCAAAAGAAGCAGAAGAAATACATTCAGATGAGAATTGATGTTCTGGACCGGGAGAATGAGTCTTTTAAGAAGCATTTATCAACTACTATACACTCTACGAATGTGATGGCAGTATTGAGGGCAGAGAATATGACTGCGGTGAACAAACTAATGGATGCGAAGAGTCAACTTGCTGCAACTGTCAAAGAGAAAATTGTGCTTGAAACCAAATTAAGTGAGATGAAGGATGCTGCTAAAGCTGTTGCTGGAATTGCTGATGAAGAGAGTTTTACGTTGAAGAAGCAACTCAAGAAAGTACAATTGCAACTTAAGGAAGCTCAAGGGAAGATACAAATTACTACTGAAAAAAATAGTAAGTTGCAGAAGCAAGTTGAAGATGGTCCTAAAGCACTTAAATCATCTCAAGCAGCGAATGAGTAGCTTCAGAGGAGATTGAATGCTTTGCAAAGTCAAAAGGAGAAACTTGAGCTCACCAATTAGTAGCTTCTTGAAGACAATCAGAAGATGAAGAATGTTGCTGCAGTTACAAAGGGACTAGATGGTACCAATTCTGACATTTGAAAACAATAGTTCCCAGTCATTTCATTTTGTATAATTTGCCTTATTTTAAGGAACAGAAGCCCCTACTTTTTGTGGGGTGATTTTCCTTTGTATTTTCCTATAGGTCTGTATGTATGGTATCTGTTTGAGTATTTGTCTTTGTACCTGTGCCTACATCACTTATCTGTCTGTGTATTTGCTTGGGTATCTATCTGTATATCTGTGTTTTTGCTCTGGACATATAGTGTATCTGTCTTTTGTAACTTTTTTCTTTTCATTAATTTTGTTTTTTGTATCTCTGCTAGGAAAATTGTCTAAGGCGAAGAAGACTTCCGGACGAGGAGAGTTTACACCATCTTTCAATATATTTACCTCTACTTCTAGTCCAGTGGGATTGCCTGTTCCTACTGTTGTGTCTCTAGAGGTAGTGGAAATCATGTTGATTCCTCATCCTCCTGTTGGTGGTTCATCTCCTCTGTAAGTCCACACAGATTTAATTCGCAAGCCACTTCTGGGCCAGGTGAGAGACTCAACAGAGAAAATATTTTTATACTCGTATGTTAAGAGTTAAAGGATAAGGCCAGGAAACCCTTTGAGAGGGACGAGATCTACTGGTATCCGGCCGATAATGATGTTAAGGCAAAGCGCCGGACTAGAAGAGGGAACAAAAATGTTGACATGGTGGAGGCAGTGACAAGTGGAGAGTTTGCAATTGTCAAAGTAACTTCACCTTTGGTAGTGAAATTGCTTAGCAAGAACATGAGCGAGCCAAAAATAATCTGTGCGAGTTTGACTGATGAGGAGAATTAGGTTGTACCTTTTGTTGAACGTGATGTTTTTCAGTACATGGGAGAGCGCTACCAAAGTGAGTTGGGGGGGGTATTGGATGAAAACTGACAAAATCAGGTGAGTATCTATTAGTGTATATGTCTGAGTATTTGTTAGCGTATTTGTTAATGTATCTGTATGGTATATGTTTTTTTTATAGTAATGTTTCAGTTTAAATTGTGCTCTGCTGCTGTTTTGGACAGAGATTTATTTTGGAATGGTGTTGCTTCTTTTGAGTTCTTCGATCGAGAAGATTTGGAGTTTATTATTGATGGCAAAGAGATCTCAAACTCAATTTTGGATTGCTATTCCAGTATTCTGAGTGAAGAAATGGATGATATGAGAGATGAACGTTGCTATGCTTTCCACACATGGGCTCATGTAATTCTTCTTTTATGTTTTATTAGTCTATGTGTGTTTAATTTTTGTGTGTTTCCGCAGTCTATTATTTTTAGCCTATGTGTGTCTTTAATTTTTGTGTGTTGCTTTTAACAGATTTCTGGGTCAGATCTCAAAGTAAAGATGATACATGAACATCTTTTTGAGAGGTTGTTCAAGGTTTTGGGAAACAGTGACAAGTTGTTGTTCCCGATTCTTTCTCATAGACATTTCCACCTTCTAGTCTTTGACAAAAGTGTGCTTTGCTAGACTCATTATGACTCACTGAGAAAAAAATGCAAATTCGATAAACAACTCATACTTTTGGGAGGCACTAAAACAGTAATATTTATTCTCACTTTCTACGTTTCTTTTGTTTTTCTTTTCCGGATGTTTAGTATTTACGCTTTACAAAAAGGTTGACAAATTGTGTACTGTATTGATGCAAGTTCGTTTGGTGTCCATGTGGATGGATTCTGTGATGGACATGAGTGACGATATCTTATCACTGAAAGTTAGAATGTTGGTAGATGACTCTCAGAGCACCGACAAGGTACTGATGATGAGGGAAATCTCTATATTAGAGAACGAACGCAAAAGCATTCAGTGAGTCAAAGATCAAAAGGTAGACTTTGACAAAATTCTTGTGCAATCAATCAGCAACAATCCTCAACAACCTCCTGGCCTTGACTATGGAACTATTGTTTGCTACATGATGTATCACATAGCTCTGGGCAAGGAAATAAAGAAAAATCTGAGTCGTGAGGATGTGGCTCGGTTCAAGGCCAGATTGTTGGAATCGTTTATGGATCATGATCTATTATTGGTATCGCGGCACAAAGTAGAATGGAATGAACCAGCTCAGGAACAAGTGTAGGACAGTAACTAATGTGTATATTTTTGTTGTAGTGATCATTCTGTGAACAATCTTGTTAGTTGTAGGTGTCTGTCTTTACAAGTGTTGCATTTTTGGAGAGCATTATAAATGTGATCATATTACTATCTGCTTGAGTATCTGCTTGGGTATCTGTCTGGGTATATACTTGAGTATCTGTCTCCATAATACTATTTGTGTTGCTCTGAAATTTTGAATGAGAGAATCAATGTATTAAGCCTATGAATTAAAGTGTTTGATTTGCACTCTCTGATCCATTGTACAACACAAAACCTACTCTAATCTGTGTGTATAGTTGGTATTGGAACTCAGTTCTTAAACCAACCTAAAGACAGCTACTTAGCCAGCAAATTAGACATCTACTCATGGTAGTTAAGAAACGACATGTCATTTTCTGTCGCGTCTATTCATTTTATTGATTCGTCCTAAATTTATACGAAGACAAAATGTACTATGTAAACTCACTTTTCACTCTCAATTTCTCACTTTCACTTTCAATATCTCCTCTTTCAAATCTATGAAGATGGTTGGTAAGAAGATTGCTAACAAGAAGAGGGAGATTGCATCTCTGAGGCAATCGGCCCGATTGAAACCCCATCGCCCCCAATTTTGGCTCAAGAACAGACTTTTGCCTCTGGTTCCCAAAACCCTAATCCGTGCTACATAGTAGATTCAATTGGGGAATCTGCTGGCCCAATTCGAGAATCGCTTAATGGAGCGAATCATTTTCCTTAAAGCGAACTTGAATAATCACTTTCATTCGATGGAGAAACAGATTCATTCAGTTGGACAGCAATTGGTTGATCTTTCTGTCTTCATCCAGAATGGTGGTGCAGTTCAAGGGTGTAAGGCAGGATGTGGTGGAGGTTGTAGATTAGAGTTTCTTATTTTTAGGGTTTTAGGTTTTGGTGTTTAATGATTGGGATCCATTTTGCTTACTCTAAACCGTTCATTTTTTTGTGGTTAGTTATGGATATTTAGGAGAAAGACTATTTTGTAATGACCTTGTTAATGGTTTTAGATCCCTTTGTGTATTTAAAGGTTGTTGCTTGTAACTGGCTATCTGCTTGAGTATCTGCTTGTGTATCTGCTTTGAGTATCTGTCCGTATAATACTATTTTGTGTTGCTCTGGAATTTTTGAATGATAGAATCAATGCATTAAGCCTATAAATTAAAGTGTTTGATTTGCACTCTCTGATCCATTTTACAACACAAAACCTACCCCAATCCGTGTGTATAGCTGGTATTGGAACTCAATTCATAAACCAACCTAAAGATAGCTACTTACACAGCTACTTAGACAACGATTTAGAAAGCTACCCATGGTAATTGGAAACGACATATCATTTTTTGTCGCGTTTGAATGACAGATACTTGAACAGATACTCTTACAGATACTTGAGTAGATAGACTTTGAAAATGAAAGAATTGATGGACAAAAATAAAACAACACCATCCATTCTTTAAACTAAAATAGATTCATTGATAATATGAAGAAAAAAATACAAAAGTAGAAATTATAAAAATACATAATAAACTATAATGCTTCCTCTACAAAGCTTCATCTTCTTGCTGCTGCTTGCTCCATCAAATTCTGGTGGTGGGGGAGGCAGCATCTAAAAGATTAGGCAAAGAAGGCGGATGATTGTCTCATTATTTTCCTTGATGAGTTTCTTTTTTTCCTTGAGATCCTTGAAGCCATCCTTAAGATTAGTCATTCTAATGGATAATTGTTGGAGCATAGTTGGAGGTGGAGAAGATTCTTCTTTACTGCAATGGTGGTGGCATTTGGTTTCTTTGCCTTCCCTCACCATTTCTTCGATCATCTCTTTAACTGAGTCCTCGGGTTCCTTCTTTAATTTTTTGGACTTGTGGTTCCTGGAGGTTATGCACGATTGTTGGGAGAAATAAAGAGAGATGAAGAGTTTTTTCGTAGAGAGAGAGAGAGAGAGAGAGAGAGAGAGAGAGAGAGAAAGTGTTTGTCTTATCGTAAAAAGAGAAAGAAAAATCAAAAGACGCGGGAATAAACCGTTTCAGCCAGAAAAGACATAGTGGTTCGTTCCCTATAAATAGGATTGGCTTCCCATATTCTCCATAACGTGTTTGTGTTTTATTATCAACTCTTTCTGCTTGAGTCTTCTTCTTCTCTCTAAGTGTTATCAACAGAAAAAACTATGGCTCCAAGAAAGAAGAACCCATACAACTAAGACACCTCCGGTCATTCAAAAGACGATGATTTTTATCCATCAAAGTTGAAATCCTCCTTCTCCTCCTCCTCCTCTGAAGACTCTGTTTCTGACCCTCCTCCTCTTATTGCTCGACCTCAAGTATGTTTTGTTCCTGATGGCACACTTTAAACAATGGTAAAAAAGATAGGTCGTATGAAGCATCGTATGGATACGATGAAGGAGGAAATGGACTTGGTCCTTGCTGAAAAATACCAAACGCTTGATTTTCTTATGGGCATCATATCTCGTCTTACTCCAAGCTTTTGGTTGGGGGGGGGGGAGCAGCAAGAAGGGCAAGATATGAAGTATATGATTTTCTTTTGTTTTTAGTTTGAATTTTGTGTTTTTTATTAGTTGTTGTTTGTAAATGAATCAATATTATTAAGGAAGTTGATGTTTCTGTATCTTTTGTTCTTCATTATTTTTATTTTTTATTTTTGCAATGGATTTGATGAATGAATGTGTGTATGAAGTGATTGAATGATACACCATCATCAGCCAGGTCCAGTCAGATACACAAACAGCTACCCAGACAGAGATCCATGAATTTTTGTGAATCAATTCATTAATCTATGCAATACTATTTCTATATGTTTTGTTATTCGGTTTTATGTTTTGAAATGAAGTTTATGAATGAATAAATGAAGCCACTAAATGATACAACATCATCAGTCTGGTCTAGTCAGATACTCAGAAAAATACTCAGACAGTTTTTCTTGAATTTTATTAAATCAATGTATTAACCTGTGCAATAAAATGCTTATTTTTGCCTTCTTTACGATGCAATATAAAACAAAAAAATAAGACTCAAAAACAAACTCAAATTTGTGTTTGTATTTGCAAGTAACAAATTACATATCTGAAATTCGTATACAGATATCCACATAGGTACTTAGACAGATATCCAGATAGATATTTAAACAGATATTCAAACATTTAGAAAATTATTCTGACAACATCTTTAATAATCCACACGGACTTGTATGTTCAATCGATAGGGTTGTTGCAATTCTTCTGTTGTGACTAGTTTGGTGACATCTTGAGCACTTTGTCGGCATTGTTTATTTTTTGCCCTTCTTCCTCATTCTCTTTGTCTTTGGTCTTCCCGGTTATTTCTTTGTTAATGGAGGCTTCACGTCCAGCCAGTACTGTGACATGTACTGAAGCAATTTTTCAATGTTTGTCACTGGATTGAGTGTGAATGAGTAGACTTGTCTATAATACTAAACTTTGTACAAGTTGTCCATGTAATGGTAAGGTTCTTTACTATCTCTTGAATGATAACAAGGGTATGTGAGCAGGGAAACCTCAGCAACTGCCACTGTCCACATGAGCATGTTTATGTCTCCATGTTGACTGCACTACCGTATTTATCAGCCTGAACTTCATAAACAAGACTATTGGAGTTCATCACTCTCCAATACCTTCCTATATTAAGTATTTCAATGAGTTTCCTTCCATCCTCGGTTCCATTATAGTGTGTCATTTTTCAGATTCTTCTTTTTTTCTTGCAACCCTTTCTGTCACTTTTCTCCTATAAGATGAGTAACAAAAAAAAGGAATGAAACAATACAGTTTACAGATATCCTAGAAATAATATAATGAAACAGGTGTAATGGATTTAAAGGATCCAACCTCGATTTAACTAGTAAATCTAGATTAAGTTCTAACTACTAAAAGAAAATGAGGAAATTCTACCGAAATTTTGGCATAACCTCCCCGTATACTAGAGGATACCAAAAACCTGCATGAAAAGAACACTTCTAACACAAAACCCACAAACCAAACCGTGCGCCACCGATGCTTATCCAGATTTCTCAAACTAACAACTACACATATTACTACAATAGTACTGAATTCAGAAGGATACAAGAAATGAGATGATTATTTGAATACACAACACAAACGAAACCAAAGTAGAATATGGTATTCAGAATGACTTCTAATTTACATATTAAATAGACTAGTAGGCTAAGCTAGAAACCTACTAAAGAAGTAGTGTGACTCGAACTCTAAACCTCCGACAATAACGCCCAACCACAGGACATATACTTCAAACTGGGCAACGAGAAACCGAAAGACTCAAAAAAAGGCATAGAAAATATAAAAACCGTTAGAGTGAGTGGACAAAAAGTAAAAGTTCATATTAAATGAAAAGCATAACTACTGTGCCTTTCACCAAAAAATGTAACATTAAACAGTGTGAGTCTAGAAACACAGACGTTATAAGTGTGTGGTGGCTATGGCTCGAGTCAAGCATCCTCAAGCCACTTAAGAACGACCCGGGACTGGTGTTTGTCATGTCCCTCCCAGGTACGATGTGAATCACGGGTCAGGTGTTTGTCATGGTCCTCTTGGAGTGTCCCGGGGATTAGCCGAGAAGCTAATGCATCGATGCAACATAACATAGACATGGAGTGCGTAAACCATGAGCATAGGTGTCTTCGTGCATATGCATAATCATAAACCTATATTGTAATAGAATTGCATAAATGAAATTATTTATAAATAGACTCGCAAACGACAGTGTAAAGTAAAGTCTCCACTCACAGTAACCAGCTAGCTCTGAAGTTCCGGTAGAAGCTTCTTTGCCCAAATCTCGATCACGGTCTCCTGATAAAAAAAAATATCAAAATCATTCAATATAGAATTTCAATAAAGTATGTGGAACCAGCTTAGAAACTACCCCGAAAACCCACTGACAAAAACTAGATTTCTGCCTCACCGGAGCAACGCCGTAGACGGCGACATTTAATACCTCATTGAAAAGCTGGTGACAAGGCCTATAACATTTATAACTAGGCCGAGGTCCAATTCGGCAACGTTTGGCCAGAATTATCAAAAAAGGCCGGAAAACCTATCCCCGGATACTGCCGCCAGCGGCAGCAATTCGGCCCTCCAAATGCTTATCTTCAAGCCAACCATAACCCTAAACGTACGCACTCCAATTCATCACCAATTCGCTGGAATCGGCGTCTAAACATCACGGTCCTAAAATTGTCCATAAACTCTAAAACGTCGAAACTCCGTCGCCAAGTCACGATGGAACTCAAGACCACCCTCAATACACTCAAAGGAGGGAGAGCTCCACCGCCCTCCGACCTCGACCCCAAAATACGCTGGAGAATCGCTGAGACCGACGACAATTCTCCTCGGGTTAACCGAATTGGGTCACCTTGAAATATCCTACAAACATCACAAATTCTCATAGAAAACAATCAAGGAAGCCAACAGCTTCAATTTCCTACCTTTCTCGATGTCGAAGATGGCAAAAAAACGAGTCGGGTCAAACGGTGGCACGGGTCAAAATTTTCCCAAAAATGATTCGATCCCAAAAGAGAAATGGTAAGGATTTTTCTGAAAATTTGTTATTTATACCCTTAAGCAGCTCAACGAATCAATGACCCAGATTCAATCTTATCACGATCTAACAATCAAGATTAAACCGACCAAAAAATAATTTTCTTTTAATAAATTCTCACATCAACTTTTGGACAGCATAAAAAATAGCTCGTTTATCTAAAAAAATTCTCGAAAATTCCTACGGTCTCGAAAATACTCTACAATTTTCATGAAGAAAGTCAAGTCTAAATCTCACCTAGTGAAAACGTCGTTAATAAACTAATCTGAGATAAAGCTTAATACAAGTTACTAAGTACGTTATTTTAGTTCGGGTCGTTACAATCTACCCCCCTGATAAAAATTTCATCCTTGAAATTTACATACCTGCTAATAGAAGAGACGAGGGTACTGCTCCTGCATCGGCTGCTCAGGTTCCCATGTGGCTTCTTCAATCGCATGATTTCTCTATAAGACTTTTACTAGCGGAATAGTCTTGTTGCGTAGTTCATGCACTCTCTGGTTAAGAATCTGAATTGGCTCCTCCACAAAAGTCAAGTCCTCATTTATAGGGAGTTGGTCTGCGAAAATACCCGGCTAGACCCAAAAAACTTCTGATATCAGTCACACACGTGGGTCTACCCCAATTCAACACCACTTCTATTTTATCCAGATCAACGCTAACTCCTTCAGCTGAAATCACGTGACCCAGAAATTTCACATTATCCAGCCAGAATTCACACTTGCTTAACTTTGTATAGAGCTATGAACCACGCAAAGTTTGCAAAATTACATGTAGATGTTTCTTGTGTTGCCTCACATCCTTGGAATAAATAAAAATATCGTCAATGAACACAATGATAAACTTATCCAAGTATTGTCTAAAAACTCGATTCATGAGGTCCATAAAAGTTGGGGTATTTGTCAAGCCAAAAGGCATGATAAGAAATTTATAATGCCCATAGCGTGACCGAAAACTAGTTTTAGGGACATCTGATTCCCTAATCCGTAGCTGATGGTATCCCAACCTTAGATCAATCTTCGAGAAAACTGTTGCTCCTTTCAGTTGATCGAACAAATCATCAATCCATGGAAAATGATACTTATTATTTATCATGACTTGATTCAACTTCTGATAATCAATGCATAACCTCATCGAACCATCTTTCTTCCTGACAAACAACAGTGGAGCATCCCAAGGTGAAACACTAGGTCGAATTAAACCCTTATCGATCAACTCATGTAGTTGAACCTGCAACACCTTCAACTCTGATGGAGCCATTCGATAGTGTGCTTGGGAAATAGAACCTGTACCTAGAAATAACTCAATGGTGAAGTCAATCTTCCTCAATCGGATCGCCTCGAAATACCATGCAAACATCTCAAATTCTCACAAAAAATAATCAAGGAAGCCAAGAGCTTCAATTTCCTACCTTTCTCAATGTCAGAAATGGCTGGAAAATGGCAATCCGATCGCGTAGGGTCAAACGGCAGCACGGGTAAAAAATTTCCTAAAAACAAATCGAGCTAGAAAACATAAATGATAAGAATTTTTCTGAAAATTTGCTATTCATGCCCTTAAGCAACTGAATGAATCAATGACCCAGATTCAGTCTTAACACGATCTAACGATCGAGATTAAACCGACCTAAAATAATTTCTTTTTAACAAATTCTCACATCAACTTCCGGATAGCATAAAAAATAGATTGCTTATCCGAAAAATTCTCTTAAAATTTCTACGGTCTCACCCTATTAAAACGTCGTTAATAAACCAATTAGTGCGACTAATCTATGATAAATCTTGATACGAGTTACTAAGTACGTTATTTTGGTTCGGGTTGTTACATGGATGACCTGATTTCATCGACACGATAGAAAACAGGCAGTGCACGAAGATGTAGTATCAAACTATTGAAGCACTCTGAAATGTTATTTGTCATTTCGTCATACCTATCTTTTCCAAAGAATACAACACACCATTTTTCATTTGGGAGATCCTTCAAGAAATCATTGATGGGTCCATATCCACCTTCTAGATTCATCTGGTTAAGAAGGAACTCATATTATCTTCCACTTCTTGCATATGCATATTGCATGAAGAGGTCAGAAATTCTATCCTTCAAGGGTCTTTTGAAGTTGTCTTTGAGGTTAGCAACCAAGTGCCGAAAACAGTAGTCATGCTCATCATTTAGAAACACCGATGGAAGAGAACTCATAATTTCATCAACAAGATCTGAGAGGAATGTTATTTTTCTTCAAGTATTAGTTTCCTGGTTGATGTTGTGTTTATCTATCTCATCTCTTAAGTTCATCAAGAACCACCTCCAATTGCTATCATTTTCGGCATTAACTATTGCAAATGCAATTGGATATAGTCCTTGAAAAATTTAAAATAATAAAGATAATTATATAGTTAATATTGAATGCAGTGCATAAAACAAAGACGATTACCTAGAGAACTATTCACATAGCTATCCAGTCATCCATCCATGCATTACCTTGATCTGCATCTTTTGTAGGCCCCCATGATCTATCCTTTGTATTTGTTCTTCAAGAAAACTTGAATCAACAAACATCATGGGTTTGCAATATTGAAATCCTTGCATGCAAGCACTAAATGACACAAAAGACTATGGAACCTTTGTGTTTCTGGATCAACATTAACAACAACTTTTGAGCCAGGATTTGTTTTCATAATTCATCTTGAAACCAGAGAAGGTTGGTATATGATTCGGCTTCGTTTCCATGCAGTGAAGTCATTGCTAATTTCTTTTCATACCACACCATCTTGTAAGAGATTTTCAGGCTAAAACTCTCTCTTATTTTTGTCTATAAGGCCTTGGCTCCCTTATTAGGATCAACGAGCAGTTTGTCCTTAACGACTAAGATGAGTATTGAAGAAATGATAAGTTTCAACTATAGAAAATAATTGACACAAAGAAAGAACTCTTGAGGCAGATATTTCAACAGCTAATTATGTTAGAAAAAGTCTCATACCTGACAATAGAAGATCTCATCATCTCACCGGTTTGTTTTTGCACCTTCTCTTTGCATGTATATATGTTTATTGTTGATTTTAGTGATGTAAAATGATCCATTCGCCCGATATAATTTTGCCTTCACAAACCATTGACATTTATCGTGCCCTTTGTACTTGCAATGTACACTTACACATGTCGACTCATTCTTCACATATATAAAGTTGAATCCACTTTCAATTGAGAACTTTATGAGTTTCAGTCTTAATTCAGTCACACCACCTAAGAATTTCTACCTCTTTTCTTGTATCAGTTTTGCCCATAGTTTTGTCATGTAATCCTTTGTCTCCTCTTCTTAAAAGCATCCAAAACCAACATCAGCAACATTACTAATTTTCATGTAGTCATCCATCTGCACATTATGCTATGAGTTTTCATTCTGCGTGCAACAAACTAATTTGTTGGAACTCACATTTGTAGTTTGCTGGAAAGAGGAAAATTATACATGTTTAGCTTGACAAAATATGCAAACAGATATTCAAATGAGTTTTTGATGTTCTACCTCATTCATGTCATTGACTCTGATCTCAATATATTTTGAATTGAGCCTTTAGAGAGAAAGCATTATCAAAAACACATCATGATCTGTTTCCAGAAAAATTTGTTCATCATCTGGTGGGATACAATACTTGTACGTCAAGTTTGAGTTGTGGAGTGATTTGAATCGTTTACGGACAGTATCCACAATGTCAGTAAGTGTGATATCAATACTTAAAATATCCATCATACCTTCTCGACCATGAATATATTTCACAATGATTGAAGATGGTGTTGTTGTCATTGAATATACTGCAGAAAAACATTAAAAAGTTGTTAAAGAGTTGAAGAAACGCATGTAACAGCTTTGGTTAACTAACAATTAAGTCTGATACTTCCAACATATAGGTTATCAGAATAATTAGACAAATAGATAAACTAACAAATATCCAAACAAATCTTCAAAACCAATATTAGATCCAGACCTAATTAAGTAGATTTCGATCTCGCAATGATTATAGTTTGAGGAGCAAATTTATTAAGGTAATCAATACTTTCATGAAATCGAGTAATACAACTACGAACCGAAACAGTTTCGTGCAACATCATTTGAAATCATCTATCATATATAAAACAGAGTGAAATTGGATGTACAACAAAATTTAACATATGAAATCAATCAAATAATCAATTGTGTCGAATAAATTTTTATATAGAAATCAAGAGAGAGAGAGAGAGAGAGAGATAACTTGGGAATGAAAGGGCAAACCCAGAAGGTTAAAATTGTGTTTTATAACTTTTTGGGTTTTTTTTTTTTTGAAAAAATAATGTCAATTGGGTTCTTTTGGAAAAATAGTAGCAATGAGTTGGACATTTTTTACCATGGTGTAAATAAGTTAATTTTTTTTGGAATGCAAATGTATTTTTAGGTTTTTAAATAATTTCCCTTTTTTGGAAATGAAAATGAGGATTACGTTTGCTAGAGGTAATATGCATGGAAGGGAATTGTTCAACTGGAACATTTGTTAGAGGTTAAAGGCACACGGGTGTCTCTCCGTATATTGACTATATTCACAATAGTTTATAGTAAAATTTTGATAAATAAAAATTTAATAAAGTAATAATCTCGCTAAAGTAATATTTTTTCTCGGTTTTGACTCGAAACCAGTTCATATTACTAGTAATCTCGCTAAATGCATAAGATAATAATATATTTTTTTTAATTTTTGTAAGTCCCTTAAAATATATAAAGTAATAATTCATTGAAAAACATATTAAATTTGTTATTATAAATTAAAGATTTACATAAAAACTAAATTTTTCAGCTACAAATTTAAATTTTCTCTATCAGTTAACCTATTTCTTAAAAGAAGACTTTATTGTAGCATTTTTCTTCTTCACATTTAGACCAATTTTAACTTCGTTCTTGATTTTTTACAATGCATTCACCACATTTAGTAAAAAAAAAATTCATTTTGTAGCAAAAAGTTATTCAAGATAGTAAACTTGTAATGAACTTGGAGTTTAAGTAAAGAATACATAAATTGATCGACAAGGAATAAGAAATAAAAAAAATTATTAATAAATAAACTTTAACTAGGAAATATAAAAAATTATCGATAAAATAAAAAATTATTCATTTATCGATAAAATAATAATTTCGTTAAAATGATAATTTTTTCGATCCCAAAATTATTCATTTATAGAGGTTTTACTGTATATAATTTTTATTTGTTCGACGGTTAATTTACTCAAAAATCAAAATTTTCTATGAGAATATTGGTATATTTCGAATTGAATTGTGAATACTTCTTTACAATTTGTTCATGGATCGACAGTGGCCCTAGGGATCATCATTTAGCTTTATTCAATAAGTGGCCAAGAGAAAGTTCTCTGTCTCGGTTACTTGGGCATAAAGTCTCGATCGAATTATGGACTTTGACAATTAGTATCGTGCATGATGAAGATTTTCAATTTGTTTTTACTTAACTTGGGAGACACGTATTGTGCAGTGTGATCTTTTTTCCAAAAAGAAGATTTCATTAAAATCTTCTTGGTTAGAATAGTACATACACGGTTGACAAACAACTTTAACTCTAAATAAGAGAATAATAACTAATCAGTAACAAATACTACTCTTTACAACGTTAAAACTCGACAAAATCTAGCTTACTTGTCTCGCAAGTGAAACACAAGAATCATAAGAAAATAAATTTACATAACCTTGAGCACTCAATTGTGGTAGTTATGTCCACCTTAATGAGACTCGTATTCCACAAGCAATATAATTAACCTGAATGCACAATCTCCAGTGTATTTACAGGTAACCTGGACCACCTGAATCTCATACTCTAAGAGCGCAGGAGGAATTCCGGAGGAATTCCTCGATTCTGTGGTGGGCTCCATGGCTGGGAGAGGATTTCTGGAGGAAGAGGTTGTGCAGCGGGGGAGAGGGGGAAGGGAGACCGGGCTTTGACGGAAAGGAATTCCTCTCGGAATTCCGATTTGAGGAACCGGGAGAGGAATTCCTCCCTGACGTCAGCACGCGCGTGGCTGACGTCAGGCGGGAAAGTATTTTTTTTTAAATCCGGCGCGTGTGGTACACGCGCCCGGTAAAAAAAAAATTTAACTGATTTACTCAGCCAATGACAGCCCGCCACGTGGCAGGCTGTCTGCTGAGTTAATCCATCAACGGTAGCCTTGATCTGGACGGCCCAAATTCAAACCAAAGTTGATCGGACGGCTCCAATTCAATCACAACGGCTACTGATTTTTCTGAAAAATTCAGAACGGAAACTACCCAAAAAAATTCCTAAAAAATCCTAAAAAATCCCAAAAAATCCCAAAATATTTCTTAAAACCCCCTACTATTTTCCTATAAATATTAGGTATTTTTTCTAAACACTTCACACTCATTTGTGCACTCCACCTATTATCCTCCTCCTCCCTCTCTTCCCTCTCTCTCTCACAAAATCTTTGATTTTTTTCCAAAAAATGTCCACAAATTGGCTCATTTCCGAAGATGTACAATTGTGCATATCATATTGTCGCTATAGTGTGTGCCCTATCTCCGGCAACAAGCAAAAAATCGACAAATTGTGGGAAAAAATCTATGCCGATTACCAACAAAATTGGGTGATGGGTCAAGGTGAAGTGAGAGCGGAACCGAGGACCCAAAAGGCACTTACCTCTCGTTTTGCTAAGTTGAAGCCAAACTTGTCACAATGGAAAGCGGCGCTTGCATACGCAAGAAGGAATCCGGAATCCGGCGGAAATTTGCATGATGAGGTAAGAATTTATTTATGTTGCTCCTCTTAATTTGAATTAATTTAGTGAAATAAAAAATGTGACCTATATTTTCGTAGTGGAATAAAAAATGTGACCTATATTAATTTTTATTTTTGTAGTTAAGGAAAGCTCAAACGTGGTATGTGGGGAAACAAAAAAAAGAGTTTACGCACTTTGCGTGTTGGGAAATGGTGAAGGATCATCCTACTTTTAGAGTTGTTGAAACTAGCACTCCACCATCTTACAATTCCTATGTCGAAGTTACGCCTACCTCAAATGTAGTGTCTCCTATGGTCAACTTGGATGAAGATGAAGTGATTCCACCATCACAAAGCAACGTTGGAGGTACCTCGAGTCCGCCTAGACCTCAAGGAGTGAAGGCGGCGAAGGAGGCAAAAAGAAAGGGAAAGAAGGCCATGACACCTACGAATGAGCTTCGAGATGAGACTTTAAAGAACATCGCAGCTAATCAAAAGATGTTCGCCGAATGGCAAAGGGCAACCGAAGAATCTCAGAGAATGCTTGATGAGAAAAACTACAAATTGAGGGAACGAGAAGAAGAAACAAGGATCATGACAATGAATTTCGAGGCTATGACTCCAAATTCAAAGAAGTACTTCATGAAGCGGAAATCAGAGATCCTTCAGCAAGTAGATGACGATGAAGGAGAAGTCGGCGATGCTAGTTTTACCGGTTGTTATCGTCCCCGCAACCTTGATTTTAGTGATTAGTTTTGTAATTTCAATTCATGTAATTTCAATTTCTTTAATTTCAATTCATGTAATTTCAATTCATGTAATTTCAATTCATGTAATTTCAATTTCAAGAAATAAACACGCACTTTATTTATTTAGATCGAGCTTCAAATTTAAATTCATTGATTATTAAGGGAAACACACATACAAAAGGGAAACACACAAATTGCAAACACACATATCTAGCGCACATTAATTAGAGATGTTCACCGGTTTCAAGAAACCAGTTGTGCTTCACTAAGTCCTTTTGAAGTTCACCATGGAGATAAACTGATTGTAAACCGATGAGCCGGTCGCTAAACCGTTGATGATGCTGATCTCTTCCCACTGGCTCAAATGGAATTCGGTGACCATTTTCATCCACCGGCCCATCATATAGTGTGGAAGCAGTCACTAGGTTTTGTAAATCTTCTTCCTCATTCTCCTCAAAATCGTCTTCCACAAATTCTTCCTCGACAATCATGTTATGCATTATGATGCAAGCCAACATGATCATTTTTAATATCGATTTGTGATGACACATGGCTGAGTGACGAATGATAGCCCAACGAGATTGTAAGATGCCAAAGCACATCTCCATATCTTTACGATATGCCTCTTGTTTCCTTGCGAACAGCTTCTGTGGTTGATCTTGCGGATTGGATATTGTCTTAACGAACGAGGAATACCTGGGATATATTCCATCAGCTAGATAATAAGTATGGTGGTAAGTCATACCATGGACTTGATACGTCGATTGCGGGCTTCTTCCGGCAAGGAGTTCATCGAAGACATCAGAGGAGTTGAGCACATTAATATCATTTTGTGCTCCAGGCGTCCCAAAGAAGCTGTGCCATATCCACGTGTCATATGAGGCCACCGCCTCTAAGATTTTTGTCGGACGAGCCTTCCGCCCCGAGTATGACCCTTGCCAAGCTGTTGGGCAATTCTTCCATTCCCAGTGCATGCAGTCGATGCTTTCGATCATACCAGGAAATCCCCGTTGCCTCGCCCTTTTTAGAAGTCGAGTTATGTCAGCCGCATTCGGAGCGCGGAGGTAACGATCTTGGTAAAGCAAGACCACCTGTGTGCACCACTTCTTCATGCATTCGAGTGTTGTTGACTCCCCCATCCTGGTGTATTCAGTACACTGATCTGCGGCTGCGCCGTACGCCAACATTCGTAGAGCACCTGTCATCTTTTGCTCGGGGAGGAGTCCTTGCAATCCAATGGCATCTTCTCTTTGATGCCAAAACGGGTCGTGGTTACAGAGATCTGTCTTGATCCGGTTGAACAAGTGTGTGCTCATTCGAAACCTCCGGCGAAAATCCTGCTCGTGGAAAACAGGGTGTTCCACGAAGTAATCGTCCAGCAGATTCTGACCCCTTGGTTCCCTTTGCCTTTGTACGTTTGGACAGCGGCGACGAGGTGGCTCATCATCAAACGAGGCAACTACCATGGCGGCATCAACGATGAAGGAATTCATAATTGCGGTAGCTTGCCGACGTTGTTGACGCCTCCTCCTCCTTGACTCATCGTAATCGTTAGGATCCATCTTCTGTATGAGAGAAAGTGAAGAAGTGTGTTTACGGGTGTTGTGAGGTTTCAAGGCAAGGAGGCATGGTTACAGATTTTATAGCAAAATTGGCTAATCTGATGTTGAACGACGGGTACACATGTCACATCCTGATTTGTCGGAAATCTCACCGGAAATCTTCATCAATAATTTAGCCGACATTGACACGTGGATGAGTACACGTGTCACATCCTGATTTGTCGAAAATCTCACCGGAAATCTTCATCAATAATTTAGCCGACATTGACACATGGATGTGACACGTGTCGCATCCTGATTTGTCGGAAATCTCACCGGAAGTCTTCATCAATAATTTAGCCGACAGTGACACATGTCACAATATGAGTCGTCGGAAATCTTACCGAAAATTTAGTTCAATAATGTACATGATAATGACATGTGTCGCCTAGTTATTGGATAAACATATTACAAATAATTAATCAAAACTTTATTTTATGATTATGAATAGTAATAGGAATTCCTATTTGTTGCACGGCTGAGCAAAAAAGCTGAATAGGAAATCCTATTTGCTGAATAGTAACAGGAATTCCTGAAATAGGAATTAGGAACCCTGAAATAGGAATTTATGGGTGCGGATGCTCTAAGATCAACTGGATCCCAAATTTCAATCTTAAATAACTCCTTCACAAGCCTCAGGTCCAGACCCATCTTAGGAGGCCCAAGAAAAATCAAGACTCGAGGTTTAACCCATTGAAACCCCAAACTTCTCAATGTACCAACACTAGGCCCAAAAGCCAGTTCAGGCCCAACAACCCACGCTGCCCCAACAAACTCACCTTCTCCCAAACATAGTCGCCGCCCAGCCGAGTCGTCTTTCCCGAGCCACCTACGTCGGTCAGCCAGCCAGTCTTGGCTTGTGGCCGCGAACCCAATCTTCCGGTCACCACCATCAAAGTCGACAGGTCTACCGGCGTACCACCTACGTTGAGCATGGTTTGAGGCCGCAAACCAAATCTGTAGTTCGCCACCCCCAGAGTCGATGTCCACCGCCTTACCACCTAATACGTGCCGTAGACAGACCCGAGACCGACAGTTCTCGACACCAAACGCCGGCGACCAACCTTACTGCGCTAACACTCGTTTCCACCCAACTCGGCTTGAGTCATCCACGCCGCCAGCCCGTCGTTGTCCTTCGTCTCGTGAAGTCGACCACCCCTTCATCCTCAAGAGCCTTCACGTCCCCCAAAAGCCACTTCAGTCTTCGCCCGAGTCGGCAGTTCACAGAAGACCGATCCAAACCCAACACTAGAGGAGCCTCGGGGAGAAACAGACGTGAGGTTAACCAGCCTCCTTTGAGAAGAGGAGAAAATGACGCCAAACGAGGAGAGAAACGGCGTTGCAAATATAGCGCGAGAAGATAGCAAGATCGCCGCCACCACCGTGCACGATAAAACCCTAGAGGAGCCATTCACATTTCCGTGGAGTGTGATCTTTTTTTGCATAGTTTGTTTAGACTGTAATTTTTTTACTGCCGTGTCCTTCAAAGAGTATTCATAGTTTTCGTAATCGTTTTCTTTTAATTAACTTTACCTTACACGAAGTAACGAATGGAAAGTGAAATTCATTGGAATAATACGTGCCGTTTTGGCGCCTAAATGCCGATCTCTCTCTCTTTTTTCTCTACAGATCGACCGCCATTGAACTGAGAATTTCAAACTCAAACGTAGGTTCACCAGCCGATCGATCAGACTTGTCAAATCCACACCATCATAAAATCATCAAATGAAGCGCAAAGCTTCCGAACGCAACCCCAAACCCCCATGGCAGGTCCACTCGTCTTTACACCGCCCCCGTCGGAGCTCCGACCCCCCAAAATCCACAGGTTCTACTCAAAAACCCTAGAATTACAAAATCTCCAATCACTTGCTCAAACCGAAACAAATGCTCCATTTTTCAATTGCAGAGATCCCTAAATCCACGAATCACGGTGTTGATAATCGCAGACCGCAAAGAAGTCAATCTGGTAACTTTCTTTTTACTCAATGCTCAGACTACTGTAGGTAAATAAGCTCTTTTCAAAAAAAAATAATAATAAGCTTCGGCTAGTTCTTAATTGAAGCAAGTTATATTGAAAAAACAGCCGAGAATGCCAAGACTTCCGAGTACGCATTCTTCAAGAAATTGAAGGAAAACGCAATCCACGACCATCGATCTTGTTCTCAGCAGAAAGAGGCGTGTCAAACAACGAATCCAAAGCCTAGGGAGATCTCCAGAGGTAATTTTGTAAACAAAAAAAATATGACAGTTGACTCTGCCCACCAGCTGTATGACGAAATGCCTACTTTGTAGGGAGGAGCAACATTATCCAGAACAAGAGCCGCGGCCTTAGGTCCTCGGTGCTCGACAAAGATTCCACGCCGGATAGGCTTGGATCATCACTTCCGCTACCTGGTAGTGCATCAAGAACAACGGGTATTCGTTGAGAGGATGCATACTTAAACTTTGTTTGCGTATACGAACTGCATATGTGTAATCTGCAAAGTGTTTGCTGGATAGAATAATAGAGCTTATCAGCTTATGTTGTGAACTAGTGATTTACATATCGATGGTGGTTGTATATATTATGGTAAGCTTGAGTCTGTGAAAGTTTGTCCTTGTAGCTACTAGATAATCAAGTCTGTCATTTCTCTTTGTACGATTGAATAGGACGAGAGCTTGTGTGGCATTGGAGGATTCACACAGGAAACGGCATTGTATGGTAGAGGAATGTAAAAGTACCGTGAAACCTAATGGTAAATTTGCAGATTAACCCTCTGTACTAAGCTTCATTTTGGGGCGTGGAGATGGAGGGAAAGGAAATATGAATGAATGTTGCGGAAAGCTTTATGTCGACTTTCCTAGTTTTGTTTCTGTATTTCTGTTTCTGGATGGGTAGTCTAGATTATTGAACACTTTACCAGACTTATATATGCAGTGCAGTTTTGATGATACTGTTGAGTTATTCTGAATCGCATGTAGGAAAAGGAATAGATTCTGAAGAGACGGAAACTCAATACTGGCACACAGATGTATTTGATAGGAAGAGACAGAAATTACTTCACTGGGTCAGAGAAACCTCATTTTCTGAGATCGATGGTCTCTGTTCAAACAGGTGAGAGACAAAAATAGTCAACATGGTTTTGTCTTTACTCTGTACCTCTTATCAAATAAGTCAATATTGTTGCAGGAGAAAATATAATATACAGAAAATAGTTGCTCTTCTTATTGATAGAATGCCTTAAATATAGGACGATACAATCTGTTACAATAACTATTCTAATATAACAGGGATTCTTTGTATCTATCTAATCAATATCTGTATCTAACTAGAACAAGACACACATTAGGATTAATGGAGAATAAATCTTCTTAAACACTCCCCTTTATGTCAATGGTCATAAGAATGATGCATGACTTGTTGTCTCATTAAAAACCTCACCAAGCAAATAAAAACCCCATGGGTAAAACAAAAGCCTGGTCTAAGGAAAAAAGAATATAACGCACCAAATACTAAAGCTACTACATATGATGTAGACTCCCTCTAATGTCTACAGAAATGTAACTCCCCCTAACTGTAAACTCAATCTAGGAGTTCTGATAACTTACGCATATCAATGTCTCTCACATGTTTCACAAAAGTAAATTTAGGAAGTGACTTGTAAACAAGTCCGCAGCATTATCAACAGAACCAAACCGGTTCACATTGATAATCAATAGCTGCTGCTATTGCTGATTGTAGGAATACTTTAGCGAAAAGAACTAAGTATGACACCCTTAATGGAACTATACTTCATTGACTCAATGCAAAATGCTTTATCCTCAAAGATGCAAGTTGATGTTGTAATAGTAGATAATAATCCACTAGATCCTCGAATGTGGTGTATTATTGTCTTATACCAGACACACCCATCAACAGTTTTATAGAAAACTTTAATCTTTAGAATAATTCGAGGCAATAGCAACAAGGGTTTACTTAATTGTTCTCCAAAGAACTACTATGTTTCCCATGATGAATAACATGTATGGGAACATCCTATATATGGGTCAGAGAGGTACCCAATGTCAGCAAATCTAACCAACACATTAACTAGTGTTTCGGAACAGGGGATAGCATGAAAACTTGTCCGAAATAAGACGGATTTTCGACGGGTTGAGAGAATCCCTCGTCGGGTCGATGAAGTCACTCTGGTCGATCCGGGGTGCATTTTCAACGGGTCCAGGAAAATCCTCGACGGGTCGAAATTCCCAGAATGCGTTTCAACTTTCTCTTTTCTGAGAATTTCATCCTTCTCTTTGTATTCCTTGTAAGGGAAGAATAGGCCCAAGTCAATGGATCACTTCAAGTCCATGAAGATTTGTTTTTCTTCATTCCAATGACTTTGCGTTGGCGTATACTGAGAAGGCATGCATGTCTGGATATGTATACTGAAATAAATTCAATCAAGTTCTAATCGTACTAAGATATAGAATCTCTGCTCCAAAAGTTTCTCATCATCATCTTTTCAGATAAAATTGATCCTTTTAGTTTCCAGACTACAAACAACCATTGGTGTACTAATAGGGTCTGCTTTGTTCATAGCCTGATTAGACATAAGCAAACTGGTGAATAAGAATTCAACCAACTCGATGTACCGTCTCTAAACCAAGACTTAATCGAGTTACCAAGGTCTATCATCTCAAAAAATTTGTTCATATACTGAACACACACGGGCGTAACTTTTCATTCTTATATCCCTTCCTAATCAAGTAGTCACTAAGACGTGTATACCACATCCAACCGGATTATTCTAATCCTTATAGTGAGCGTCTCAATCTAATCACATGAGAACTCCATGGTTCATAGTTACTTGATTTGGGTAGAACTAAGCCATTCAGCACTGTCATGTATATCTCTGAATTAAGATCCCCGATGAGATATACAGTAAACACATCTATAAGCTGCATACTCAGTATTTTGGACACTACCGAACTGATAAGGTAGCGGAAAGTAATGATGTCTATGATCAGAGAATGCATCTCTTCATAATCAATACTAGGGAATTGAGAGAATCCTTGCACCACAAGTTTTTCTCATTGTGCTCCCAAACAAGACTCATTTGTGTCTAACCGACATATCATTCGATGGTTATATTACTACCATACCGAAAACTTGCCATTTGTAAGAGAGTCTAGTTCAGCCTAGATTGCAATTTTCCATATCGATCAATTTTGTTCTACATTAACCGTTGACAATCTACAACAGAGCAATGTTCCACTTCATCGTCATCAATTACTGAGCGACGGAATAAGTAAACACATCATCAAAGAACATGGAAGAACAATCTATAATAACGCTAGCATTTGTTTCACTTTGTGAAAATTTGTTTATTGACATCGTCATTGACTCTGAGGCGTCCCCCAGTGTATATCAATGTCGACTATTAGACATGATTGTAGTCAGAAACAATCTCATGTGTTGATGATGAATGGTTGTGCCTTGATGGTTTGCCTTTTCACTGGCAACTCATCAGTGGATTTTGATCGACGCTACACCCCCATTATGGGTAGGAGAAAACACTACATTGCCCGGGTGCTGCGTTTAACTTGTCCAATATTAGGGACTTTCAACTTTGCAGGATTTGCAGCATGTATAAACGATCTCGTCACTCTCATGATATTAGTAAAGAAGTCAGACAGTGAATCTGCTACTTTCTGAAGATCAAGAATACATTGCACTTCAATCTCAAACTGAGATGTGCGGGGATCATGATGAGACATAATGGGGATATACCACGTCAATTTCCAACGTTAATCCAGAATGAAACCATTCCTATCTCCCCCTAACGACGGGAAGTATGCCTCATCACAGTGACTATCTGCAAAACTAGCAGTAAAGAAATCTTTTGTCAGAGGTTCTTAATAGCGGACAAACGTTGGTGAACCAACATAGATGCTTAATCATCGTTGATGACCCATTTGCATACGCAGTGGAAGCGTAATAGGCACATGTATCGTGCAACCAGAGATGTGTAGATG
This sequence comes from Geum urbanum, assembly GCA_946800695.1. Classification (NCBI taxonomy): domain Eukaryota; kingdom Viridiplantae; phylum Streptophyta; class Magnoliopsida; order Rosales; family Rosaceae; genus Geum; species Geum urbanum. The sequence goes on along the minus strand of OX327007.1, from coordinate 39,101,071 downwards.
TGAGATATCAGGCTCATATCCGGTAAATTAACATACATTACAATAGTTCTGGCCACAAGCTTGAACCGCTTGATTTGTGCCTCTGCTTAACCCGTTCTTAGGAAAGAACATGGGGAACCAGGATATTCAACAACAATCTCAATCAATATGCAATAATCAACAAGGTATGTCGATGTAAACTCTCGTATATTAAACCAATCTGAATGACCAAATTGAAACGTTTGGGTGGTGAGCCCGAAGCTGAATAATATATGCTAGGAGTTTTGAGATGCAGCGTAGCATGTGGATTTCAAAGACGTGTGACTGATGCGTCGATGCAGCAATCAAAACCATAGATAAATAGTCCGCATATTGGTTTGATTGATCCACAAATAGATTCTTGAAATCTATAGAGAAAGAAAGATGCGTCATTAACCAAATATTGTCATGCGTGTAAACAGTATTACAGCATTACAAACATAATCAAGCTTTGCCAAACGAGCAATGTGCATCAAAGATCACACCATATGAATCTTGTGGGATAACGCACAACGCCTCAACAGTATTTTGCCTGGATGATGCTGCACTCGTCTTGGAGACCGAGCCTGAACCGAGTGGAGTAATCTCAGTTTCGCCATCTAATTTAAATATTCCCGCATGCTTCTTTGTTCTTAAGAACAGATGACCATGATAATTTCTTAATAGGTTGATCATCAAAGTTCAAAAGCTTATATGAGCCTAAGTCACGCATAGTAATATAAGTGATTGCATTGGATTCAACGATCCAACCCGTAGTAAGATATAAACAACTACAATGCCTCATAAACTTCTCCAGATTGCGCCATTGACAGCAATCTACGGAGACTTAGACACAAAACTCTCTTTCATTCTCACAATGTTAAGTGAAGAACGTTGGCACAAAAGTTTTCAAATTTGAGTAAGGTTCGAATGATAACACTCAATCTCGCCATCATATATCAACCAATCAATGTCGATAAAACAGTCTTTGAATCTAAGACATGGCGAACACTTTAAGTGAATACTTAAAGATTTCAAAAGGATTTAACCATTGTTGAGTGCTGATATGGTATTATAATACCTAAATACAACCGATGTATAGCAACATCATATCGATCAAGAAGACCGTTGCATTTGAAGTTTCAATAGTATGACATAAACGGATCTAACACCACTTCTAGTGCTGAAAGCTAGGTTGGTTGATGTTTTCCAATAAAACCGATGTATAAACAACATCATAAGCCAATGAAACGGATGAAAAACTCATTTAAAAACATCATATTCAGATTAGATCTTCGACGGGTCGAAGAAAGGCCTCGACCAGTCGAGAAAACCCAAAATGAACTTGTGATTTTCCGATACTAGAACTTCGACTGGTCGAGAAAATTTTCGACGGGTCGAAAATGGACCAATTTTGGGACAGGGTCATGGCATCGACCGGTCGAAAATTGTTCAGTTCAATTTTTCAACGGGTCGAATTTGGACCAAAGTTGAACAAAAGCGTGGCGTCGATCGGTCGAAAATTGTTCAGTTTAATTTCTCGATGGGTCGAATTTGAGCCACTTTCGAACAGAAGCGTTGCGGGGACCGGTCGAAAATTGTTTAGTTTAATTTTTCGACGGGTCGAAGCTGCTTTGTGGATTGCTTCAATTTTTTCGACGTTTTTTTTTTGTCAAAATGGTATCTTGGCTTGCTTTTTTCCATATGTGTAAATATCGAACCATACATAAGAATCGCATGGAATAGAACATTCTCAACACTTTCATATACCGAAAAATAGAGAAATATTCATTATACTGCCAACAAATAACAGTTATATCATGGATGTTCTTATTTCAAAATCGACTAAAACATAGTCTCAAAACATGACTAAAACCAAGTCAAAAATAAAACGAAATTGGATTGCATAATAAAGACATGAGTCTAATACATAGACTACTCAACAATCGAAGTCACCAGACCTGCTTTTGTATTGTCTACTATAATAAGATTTGCTACAGGGCAATCTTCCATCTCATAAACTTCAGTGAATGAAGTCTCTTGTGCCAGATATTTCTTGCACTTCTTGTAGGCATGTTGAAGATCTTTGGGTGCACAACTCACATTTTTTGTTTTGTGTGCATGTGCTTGGTAAAACCATATCTATAGCAAGATGACAAGCACAATAGTAGAAGTAGAATGTGAAAAATTCTCATCAATCCTAGAACTGGAATTGGAATGATTCATATTGGAGTAAAGGCTATTGTCATGATGAGTCTAAGTCAAGTTTTGACTATATTCTCTACCACGAACATTGTCATGTCCTTCTCTTCCATCATGGTTATTGTAAGGCTCAGAAAGACTGTTTATTTTTGTTTATCCTTACGTGTCTTCCCACCAATGAGATAGGAAGTGTACTAATAGACTTCTCGACCATAGCCTGATCAGTCTTTATAATGCCACAAATGCTCAACTCTGATTGAAGCTCTAACATTGCTTGATCAAAAGCAAAAATATTTGGATAATCCAATAACCGAATGAAATCTCATCCTTTTCGCAATTCATACAGTTGTGCAAGATGCACATTGTTGAATTTTGGTTTGTAAAGTCACTCACAAAACTATGAGGTCATTCTTGTACAAATACTGTTTCTTTATAACTTGATGTATATGACGCCTCAAAAATATGAGGGCTTGAGTTTTGCGAACTAGAGTTGGTGGCTTAGTACCAGGTGGTAGTAATAGTTTGATTGTAATCGTCAGATTCATACCGAGAAGCGTATACGAAATATCTGACATCCAACGATGGTATTCTGCTCCTTGAAGATCAAGGATATCAAATTCAAGCTTTATCGGCTCAAATAATGTCATCTACAAGAGAGAGACGAGATGTTGATTAGTATCGATCGAAAACTACGATCACTAATAACAAGTTTCAATGAATAAGAACGTGATCCATGATATATGGTCACAAAAATCGATTATAAACGGTGGCAAGAACTTGTGACAACCCGAACCAGAAATGGTAGTTAATCGGCTTAATTCGCGAGATTCACGTATAATCGTAGTTTGTCGTAATTAATCGATTTGGCGGTCTTGTTTGCAACTAAATTATCGGGCGAGAATTTGGCATAAGTTCCTTCACGAGAGTTCTAGAGTTTATGATTTCGAGCTCGTAGGAAAACACCGAGGATTTTTTCCGATGTCCGATGAATATGTTATGAATATTTCCGACCGTTGGATTTAATCATGTTTATCCGTTTAGATTCGATTCATTTTCGACCGCTGATCGTTTTGGTCGCGAGTATAAATGTCTAAATGGTCGTAAAATTGTCGAAAAGTCACATTTGGGCCGAGTTGACCAAAATTGGACTATTGACCAAGTTTGACCCGCGTTGACCGAAGAGGAATTCCACCGCCGTTGACCACTGATCGACCTTCCGATTTCGGCCACTTCAGACCTCAAGCTTGGTATGGTTAGCTTCCTCTCATGATTTCCTATTGTTTTGAACTTGGTTTGAGTTGATTTGGTTGAATTTGAAGGAGAACCGATTCGGTTAAGTTTTGGGTTTTTGCCGGAATCGGGTGGGCTTTTTCAGCCACTTTTGGGGTCGATAGGGTTGGGGGTTTTGCTCCCCTCGACCCATAGATGCTTTTGGGTGAAAGAATTTTGGAATTGGAGGCCGTTTGAAGCCCGCCGGAATCAATGGAGTTTCGAACTTTCGGGCTTGATTCCGGCCGGTGGGTTTTGAATTGGAGGTTGGTGTAGAAGGAAAAGTTGTTAGGCTTGAGGAGTAGATGTGATCTGGAAATTTTCACCGAAATTGGCCACCGTTGACGTCGCGCCGCCGCCGCCAACGACGGTCAACGGCGGAGCTCCGGCGATGTTGACTTTTTGAAATTTTGGGAAGATTCATACAGTTTTTCTCGTAATCGCGCCCCGATCGTAGTCTTGAGGTTATGGAGTTGATTTGGGTGGTGGATTTTGTGTCGAGGGATAAGTAGTGTATTTATAGGATTTTCGACGATTTCGTTTTTATTCGAGTTATATGTTTCCAGAAATGATTGGTTTCCAAGGTGTGGTTCAGATTTTTGAATTATGATTTTGATCAATGGTATTTGTGATTATTCAGGAGATCGGGATCGTACGGTTGGCGAGGGAACTTCCGCCAGGTCACGGGATTAGCGCGTTTTCGCATTGTGCTTGTCTATAAGTGGACATTTCTTTTCACTATTGGTTGCGAGTCTTTTATATACATTTTTACGAGCATGAGCATGCAGTTATGATTACGAATTATACGAGCATGTGTTTTATGATTATGCAATTACGAATATGCTTTTATAATTATGCATTACGAGTTTGCTTTTACATTACGCTTTCTGCATTTGCATGGAAACTTTTATGATTTGGTTTACACAGAGTACAGTCCCAGTAGTAGTTGTATCGATACACTTAGCATCTCGGCTGATCCCCAAGGATGTTTACCGGGAGGGACTGTTACCCTGACCCGAGGTCTCTACCGGGGGGGAGCAGATACCCTGACCCGAGGCCCTTTCTGGCTGTAATCACGTGAGGATCAGGGATCCCGTGATTCAGACTGTACTAGCGTGGATGTGTCCATGTGTGACCCCGCAGGATTTTCGATGCATGCTCTATACGCGTGAGGAGTTAAAGTCTCCCTCGTGTACCATATGATTTTTATGCATCTAGACTCGCATATGTTTTATAAACATATATATTTATTCGGCGAAAGACATTTATTTTCGTCCACTCACTCTAACAGTTTTTATGTCTTTCCCTGGGCTCTTTGTTTTCAATGCCCAGTTTGCAATTTGGATTCAGGTGTCGCACGTCGAGGTTGAAGACTTAGTATTCGAGCTACTTTTCCTTCTTAGTAGGTTTCTAGTTTGGTCTACTGTTGTGTATATATGTAAATACTAGAGGTCGCTCTGAATACTATTATGTTTATATTTTCACATGATTTTCCCGGATTTCTATAAAGCTACAGTTTTGTTTATTGCTTTACGTTATGATATATTTTTGAGAAATCCGAATGGGATTGGTGCAAACGGTTTGGCTTTTGTGGCATAGGATGAAGTGTATTTTTCGCTGCAGGTTAATGGTAACATACGTGATATAGTGGAACTCTGCCAAAAATTTTATGATTTTTGAAAATTCATATTTTCAGAAGGGATCTGATTCTGGTTTAGGAAACTAAATCGGAGTCGGGTCCTTTCCGAACCACTCCCAGCAACTGTGACTAACTGTCACATAATATCGATTTTCAATCATGACTAATTGTGACTAACTATCACACACGATTATAACCCCACTTTGTTGATGAATATCAATGTAGAGGAACATGATGTTTTATTAGAAACGATTGAGGGCTACGATCATGAAACTTTCAAGTTTCCAAAAACGTGATCCATGATGCATAGTCATAAAATCGATTATAAAACGGTGGTAAAAACCACACCCAGCGACCGTGACAAATTGTCACATAGAATCGATTTCTATTTTCTTTTCTTTTCCAAACCGTGACTCCCCCAGGACCGTCACGTATACTCTATGGATATATGTCCATAGGAACTAGTGTAAAAACATGTAATATTCAACAACTCATATTACAATTATCATCAACTTAGATCTATGGTTTTGTGGTAAGTAAGTTTGCTAAATCTAGAGATTGACGGTTTAGAAAAGTTTACCTCGAGGGTGTTATGCTCGGTATGAAAACTTCGCTGTGAAAGAAGTTTGAAGAGAGGGAACATGTCCACGAAAATTCCAGCAGAAGGAGGATTTCTTCTTCTTTTCTTCTTTTCGGGCAAACTGACATTCGTGCACTCAAATGGCTATAACTTTCTCTAGACATCTCCGAATTGAGATTTTCTTGATGTTCTGGAAACTAGACATTTGGGGATTTCCGTGCATATGAAGATCGACCTCTAGATCGTCTTGTACTTCTCGCAATCTTCTGTCGAAGTTGGAAGAAATGCACAAGCTCGATTTTGGCTGAAGAATAGGAAAGAGGCCAACAGTGGTTTGCGGTGGTTTTTTTTTTATAACTTTTTCGATTATATGGTTTTTTTTCTTATCTGTGGTGTTTGCTATTAACTTTGGGAGTCATGCTGATAACGTGTTGCAGGAGAAAGTAGAATAGACAGAAAGTAGTTGTTATTCTCATTGATAGAATGCCTTAAATATAGGCTGATACAATCTTTTATAATAACTATCCCGATATAACAGAGATTCTTTGTATCTAACTAGGACAAAATACACATCAAAATTAATGGAGAATAAATCTTCTTAAACAGATATGTATTTTCTCAGGTACAATATTATTTCTGTGCTCCCTAAGAGCAATGGGAACAAAGTACTTGTGGGCCTTAACTTTTTTACATTGTATCTACACTTGGTCTTGGTTTTGGGTTAGTGAAATATTTCCATATCCATTGCAGAACTCTACAAATCCAAAGTTAATGCAAGTGGTGACCGATGACAAGTCTATGCCACTTCCATCTTTTGAGTCGGATATTCATTTCAAGGAACTTCAATGGACACCTGGTACAAATAGTATGGAACTTGGTTGTGACCGTTATTTGGGTGATGCTATATCTTGTTGGTCAACGACATCAAGAGAGATGGTTTCCTGTTCCTATCCTCCAACTGGTGAGGCTTACAAGAACCATCTTCAGTACACAGTGTGGGAACCTGACACTGATTTTCTAGGACAAAGTGCAACATCTCATGCAAATAGTGATTCAAATTCCATTCTCTCATTCAAAGATTATGAGCTGGTGACATCCAGCCATGTCGAAGACTTTGATATATTCAATCAGCCAAATAAGTATTTGGTTGGAAGAGAGTCATGCACACCTATGCTGGGATGAGATTTTGATATGACAGATGAAGAAAGACGATTATCTAAATTTTCAAGATACAGGACTGATTTTGAACTACTAGGAGGTAGTGAAATTGCGTGTAGTATGAGAGATTCAGATTTCGTTCTTCCAGTGAAAGACTTTAGAATGTGGTCACTGAACCATTGCAAAGAGTTGGATGTATTCTGTCAGACAAATGACTCCATGGTTGGACAAAATCTATGTGCTGCTATGCTGGGTTGGGATGATAATAGCATAAGTGATGAGAGAAACTTATCTAGCTTATCAAGATATAGAGCTGACTCTGAACTACTGGGAGGTCATGCAATTTCATGCGCTATGACAGATGTAAATTCTGTTCTCCCAGTCGAAGAATATGGATTCATGGCTTCTAGCCATGTCGAAGATCTAGATGGTCTCTGTCAGCCGAACCAAAGGGAACCTTGCACTCTAATGCTGGGTTGGGACTTTGATTGCACAAATGAAGAAAGGAACCCGACTAACCTACCAAGATATAGAGATAAACACTCATCTGCATTCTTAGGCAGCGATCACAGCCATGTGGGTGTCGATAGACAGTGTCTTGGAGGCGAGTACGATCTGCAATCAGAGTTTCGCCATATCGAGATCCCATTGGCCTTATCACGCATACCAACCTTTCTAAATCAAGCTGAATGTTGAATTAATGACACAGCATGGACAGCATGGACAGGAGCCACAGCCTTCTTATCTCTGCAAAATGACCACTGGTTTACGGGGAAGATTAATAATGAGGGCATCCTTATCCTAATGCAGAATCTCTCCTTCAACTAAGTGATAGCTTCACCGAGCAGTATTATCATGCTATAAATTTTCCAGGAGAGGGATGTAGCTCTTCCCATCTTCTTACTTACGACGATAAGAAAGACGGGTGCCTGGATGACTCCAGTCATAAAAGAACCTTTACTCATTGTACTGAAGATAATGTTAACATCCACGAGAGCTCAGCCCTTTGCCTTCGAATGTCAATGGACAGAGAAAAGGCATGGCCCTTGGCGATCGATATTGATAAGTCGAACTGGGATGGAAGCAAAAGGGAATTCAGTTTAAATGAATGGGGTGGCTTGGTTACATTATAAAGTTCTGCCTTTTGGACTTGTGATGAATTGATCAACAGTAAGCAATGTAGGTTGAGCTTGTGCTTCTTCCACTGTGCTACACACATCCAGCCATGGTTCTTGCTATGTCTACCGTTTTCTGCAGTGCATCTTTTTGATGAATTTTCTGTAGTGCATTGCTAACCTATCTGACATGCTTGCAATCTACATGGAACTGATAAGGTCTCGCTTTGGTTGTACAGCTATACTAATCAGATCCACCTAGCCAAAATCATGGGAATGTTATACACTATACCAACATTCTAAAAGATGTGATAGGTGAGTACGGTGCAAATAGTTTTGTCATCAAAACTCACTACGTATGTTATTGCTTGACATCTAATTTTTTCTTCGAAGAGTATTATCTTCATTGCGTCTACTTACCTTGGCCGGAACAGATTGTCAAACTTGCATTGAAGGGAGTTGGGTATTTCATTACCAGGTAATACAAGTTTCAAAGTAGTTGAAGAGAGGGTAACTGTTTTTTTGTTGACATCTCTTGTGACTTAAAGCTCGCAAGAAAATTCATGCCGTTGTGGAGTGGAGGACCCCTGGATTAGCATACAAGTCATTCATGCCTTCGTTGACAGGTTACAACCGAAAAGGATATGTTGACGGTTTGTTAATTGATGATCAATTTCGTAATCTAATTCTTGCTCGAGCTAGCTCTTTCTAGATCTTCTCTAGCATTCTGCATTTATCATTTCATGCATCTCATAGAGTAGTAGAGTACTATGTGTCGCGGAATAAGTCATGATATAAAATAGTTGTTTTTACAGAGAGAAAATTGCTGAAATAGTCACTCAAGTTGATACATTATACACTTTGATTGGTCAAGTATAACATAATTTATTTTAGTTACTCAAGTTTACTTCTAAATTTTACTTTGATCATTGGCTGGAATTTTCATTGAAAAATCTCAAATTTTGTAAACCGGAATTTTCACCAAATTCAAACTTACAAACTTTAAAGAGTAAGAGGTGCTATGAGTACTTCCCATTATGATTTTCCCTTTCTTTCAAAAGTAGCATTTGACACGTTAATACATGCAAGCTTATTATAGCCCAAACTCGAAACTTAATTTGTCCTCTTCAATCTTCACAACCACTTCCACACTCATCAAATTGGAAGAACCATGTAATTATGAAAGTTGGAAATGCAACTTTTTCCTTCGATCGCTCAGAATTTATATGGGGGTTGGTAAGCAATCTGTCGTTTTACCTGCTTTGATAAGTTTTAAACGCAGCAATACTCTGCTAGAACGATTCAAAAGAATCGGTGAGGAGGACTTGAGCAAATGGAAACAAACTGGGGAGTCATTTTCATATGCATGTACACCCTATATGCTTCACATTTGACAAAACCATCCAAGATTTGAGGGCCCTCCCAGATTTTTTGCCGGATCAAATTACTCGCTAATGACTGCACACTAGTTTTTGTTAAGCAAAAGATGTGGACGATTGTGCTCGATTATCTCTCGTTCCCGCTCTCCTCACTTCATTCTGCTCCCTAGCTGAAGTTTCGTTTGGTCGAAAGATTTAAAGGGGAAAAAGAATATAAAATCACCCTTTCAAAAAAAATATATATAAAATCAAGCATTTATACAAATTCTTATCTATGTAATGACTTCGAAAATGAAGTGCTTTCCGGAAAAAAAAATTAAAATATAAAGAACAAGCAATTTGTAAGGGAAAACGGCTATCAATGTTGTATTAATTTGATCCCAAATTCAGATCACCCTATATATTAATGTTTAATGAAATTTAATTTTAATTATGTAATTGTAACCAAGTCACGGTCCAAGACCTAGGGTTTTTAATAGGGAGTTGATAAGTCTAGTACTATACAACGTTAAGGACCTGGGATTTTTGTTTCTCTCTACATTTTCTCTCTAGCGGCGGCTTCTACTTTTTTTCTTTCGTTCTCGTCCGGTGGCGACCCGGACCTGGGTTGGTCGTCCACCACACCCTGGTTTGGTTGTGTTGCTGCCGAACAAGGAGGTTGGCCTTAGTGGTTTTGATTTTGGGGTCCGAGTTTCTGGTGTGTACAGGTTTGTTCTGGTGACTTTATGGTGTCATGGTGGTTTTTTGGGTGGCCTACAATGGTCGGGCTAGATTGGCTGTCTTGGTGTTCTGTTGTGGAGGTCAACAGGGTTTGGTTGGATCCTACCAAGGTTGTGGTGTTGCGGGTGGAGTTCGTCGGCATTGGCTTCACTCGTCGATTCTAGTCTTGAGTTGAATGGTGTGGTCTTTTGACTGGGATTTGCGATTGTGGCGGCTGTTCTTGGCAATATAATGATGGTGGGTGGTGATGGCAGATAGGCCTGTCAATGGGGCGGATCCGGACCGGATCAACTTAGATTCGGATCCATTTAAAGAGAGAAAAATTTAGACCCGCCCCGCTCCGTTTATCCGGCGGATCTTTAATAATCAAATTCGGATCCGGATCCGACAGATCAACGAATCAACGGAGTGGATCCGGACCCGTTTATCAATATACTAATTACTAAATTTATTTCTTTTATCAATATGTTAATTATTACCAATATGACATATAATCTCTTTACATAAACAAAATGTTTCATTAAAACAAAGTAGAGAGCCCCCAAAAAAACTCCATTTACATCGAGGAACTTGATGAGAAACAAATTATTTTGGGTTTTTAATCTTTTAATATATAAATAATTTTATATAACTTTGTTAAAAATATTTATATTTTATTTTTTTAAAAGAGAGTTTTTTGATTAAAAATATTTTATATATGTAAATAAAAGTAAATTATATAATAAGTTTAAAAAATATAAACGGGGTGAATCATAAACGGGTCGAATAGCTTGTGATCCGGATCCGATCCGTTAAATAAACGGGTCCGGGTCACAAACGGATCATTGGGTCTAAAAATTAGATTCATATCCGCTTAATATGTACGGGTCTGGAGCAGGTCCTGATCAAAACCCGTCCCATTGACAGGCCTAATGGCAAGTTGTAGGTCGATGCTAAGAACGACAGTGGGATGGTTGTGGTTGAATGTGAGTCTGTTAGGCCATGAATTTGGGTCCTTTAATTGGGTTGCCGTGTATAGGTTGTTACGGTTTTTTTTTTAAGTTGTTATTTTTTTTTAAGTTTGTTTGTGTCTGTGTTGAGAGTTGTTTTTGTGCTAAGATGTTGTGACGGTTGGAGCTTGATTAGGAGTGGGACACCAAATATAATTTTATTTAGTCTGGAGGATTGGAATCCTCAATCATCTTATTCTCTTTGTCAAACTCCTTGCGTTGAGCGGAACAGATTCTAGTGTAGTTTACTATAAAAAATTGTTTATATCGTACTGATAATCAGACAGTTTCTTATAAATTATCAACTCTTAGTATATTCTATTTTTATCTCAAAAAAAAACCGAGTCACGGTCCTCTCAAATTATAGGCATGCAAAAGATTTTCAAAGAAGAACAATAGTACGTATACTTATATATCTATATACTTATTTCTTTTTCAACTTGTAAGATTATCTGATCCAACTACGTGACTTAATTCTTTCATACTTTATTCAAAGATGTAGCTGAAACATATTTTAGCAAAGCACTTTGTGAAAATTTACTGTGACGTAACTAAATTCAGCTATATGTGGACAAATACTGAAGACTTGGCTATAATTTACTCCAATAATTTTATTTACACTGTGCTTGATTCGTTTAACGGCTATATGTTTCTACTCATTCCAGTCATAAGTCTTCTATCAGTTCTATGCATGTGATGATGACAGGAGTGAAATGGTCAAAGTGGTAAAGTAATCTACTTTCACACTGACGCTGAAAGTTCGAAGTTCCACCAGTGATTAAGCATTCTTGTAGAGTTGTAGGCATTAAACATTAGTATATTACTGTATAAATTAGTTGTTAGCTTTATTAACATTTAGTGTAATATATTTGCCTCGAATCATATTTGGATATATGGCTCTCGCTCCTATTCTCTCCCTCCTAAGGTCTAGGTCAGGGCTGGAGCCACAAAAAAATGTATCAAGGAAGAGCAGACCAAATGGTTAAATTTTGCTCTTTTGATTAAATTAACACATGGTATTTTAATTTATGAAATTCATCAACACTCATTTAGTTTATAAAATATACTTGAAAATTTATTTACCATTTTCTGTTAAAAAATTAGCATTACACTCTAAACAAGATCGATAATGAAAGGCAATATGCAAATCGAATTGATATAGATTGATTGAAAAAATATGAAATCGATAAGTAATCAATGAAATTATTCTACCACTAAATCATTTTACTATTTTCCAATGAATTATTTGAATAGAGTATTTACAAAATGAATTATTCTTTTGAGTAAACTATGACATTTGATCGAGTTTGTAAGAGTGAGGAAAGAAGAACAAACATAACTAGAAAGAAACCAAAACAATTTAAATATGTATTTCATAATACGATTAGATTACGCAAAAATTAATAATTGAAAACTTTGAGATTGGGATTGGAAGAAATCTCACTATATTAATGGATATTTTAAAATTTTGAATTTGAAAAACAAATATATGTATATATCCAAATAGAATATATTTAAAACACATCTACTTAATTTTTTTATTGTTCAAATTCAAGGGAGGGTAACTGCCAGTTCTCTTTGGTTTAGGCATGAGCATCTTTCAGCGTTTCTCACTTCTAGTAGCACCATCTCGACGCCATTTCCTGGTGTAGCACCCTGGCCTTCACTTTGTCGGTCGTTTTCGTACATTCTCGGGCGTGGCACTCTTCATGCTTCTGACCTTAATTTGTCGTTCCATGGAGGCTCTATGAACGTTGGAGTACGAGGACGCGATCTTCGCCCGGCTAGGGCGAGGCTTAAGGTGTTATTGCGGGTTGAGCAGTGGCAGCGGAGGAAATTTTCAGGGGGCTGGGAGTGGACAATGGGGTCGTGGTTGACTCTTCACATGGCAGCTCGGGTTCAATCACCAGATTGGCGTTCCCGGACGGTATTATAGACAAGGGAGATCTAGCCAGCGGCGGAACATGCTTGTTCATGTGGCAGGATAGTTGTGCGAAGGTATAGCGGTCGACGGCGAAGTGTAGTCACTGTGCGAAGAGGTGAACTCGGTCAACAGTTTAGATTGACCAAGCTAGGTTGTGGGCCTAAGCCAATGGTTATGGCCCAAAATCCTATATGGGCCCTCTTCATTAGGCCAAAACTAAGGGCTTGGTCAAGAGGCTTTTTGATTAGGCTGCTAAGTTAGGCTTCATGCCGAATTTGGAAACTGGGTGAGATCTCAATCCAGACTTGGATTCTAGCTCAAATGCTCATTTCGTACTGGCTATGATTCTTTACAATAGCCTCCCACTTCCCTTTGGATGGTTGTTATTCTTCATCTTATCGGGTTGGACATGGAGCAACTACTTGATTTTGGTTACAGTTCTCGCGGTAGCCTCCCACTTCCCGTCCTACATAATATGGGTTGGTCTGGAGTCACTATCTCCTACGATTACATTTACATTCACATTTACACTGCCTATCAGATTTATAGTGCAGTTTTAAGTGCCCCTCTACATCATCTCCTAGTTTCTTTCGGTTACAATTACTTACGTCGCTTGTGTGCATTGATCTATCTTTTTTGCTTTCAGTCCTGTGATTATTTACACCGTTTCATGTTTTTAGTTGTACTTTTTGATTGATTTTTCAATAGATTGATGCTCGTTTACCCTCAAATAAAAAAAGTATTTAGTGTAATATGGTTAGATATGGAGTTTCTTTCCCTCTTAATTTGGTGAGTTTGTCCTACGAAGCACAAAATTGTGAGTTTGGTCATGTTTCACGTACCGGAAGCGAGGACGGGGACGAAGCGCGATAGAATCACACAGAATCGCGTTTCATTTTGAACTTGTTTGGAAACGTAATGGAAACGCTCGTTTCCATATTGGAAACGTGAACTTACAACGGAAGCGCAAAATTAACATGCATCGATCTTTGAAACAATTAAACATACTCTATCTCTATGTCTTCGATATCCCTCAACAACATTGTTCATACTCCAATTGCTGATTTGAGTGATTTCCATTGTTAAAACAACTCTGAGATCGAAGGGTGTGGTATATTCATTGACTCAGTAAATCAAGGTGTGGAGATACTGATTTTGGTGGCCGATCATGAAACCATAATCTCCTGTGTACCACGCAAATCAGAGAAGCTTGATTAGAAGAGGAGTGGGGGAGCTAATCATTATGGTTTTTGGTGTGGAGGAAATAATAGATTGAGGAGAGGATAAAACATACGTGGTCAAGTTAGAGTGTAAGACTCTAGTCAAAGTAAAAGAAATAGTTTTTCTTTTATGCAAGAGGCGACACCAGTTCTGGAAGCGGTGGCAGTTGGTGGTGGAAATAGCATGTTCTTTGAGATTATGTATGCTAGCCACGTGGTGCCCATGCAGGGGCCTCGGGTAGCACCTATAGAACATGTGCCCAACATGCAGGACAACCCTCTCTTTTGGGGTCCACTAACCTTGTCTGATTCTTTGCAGATTACTGAGTTGCTAGATAGCGGTATTGCATGGCCAATAAGAGTGCCCTCTAAAGCCCTACTGGGTAAAGGAGACACCTTAAAGGCTCTAGTGTCTTATGTCAGATTGGACCGACGACGTTCCCCCCTGTGGCCCAAAGGACAGGCTCCCCCCATGCAGATGGGGCATCTTCACTGAGGAAGGCAAGATCTCCCCGACCAGATGGGCCATCTTCCCTGAACAGGTCTGTTCGAGAGGAAACACCTCTATCGGGAGTGAGTAATGCAAGTGGAGGCACCAAATGGGCACACAAGCTCAAGTCGCCTCAAAAGAAGGTTGTTATGGATCTAGCGACACTCGCAAAGCTACAAGCGATCAAACGCCGGATGACTTGAAGAAAAAACACTTTCGTGTTTCTAAATGTTTCGCTTCCAAGTACCCATACCTGATTCCATGCAGCTTATGTTACGTCAAGTGAGACATTCTTATCAGGCACGGAGCTAAGGGAGCGCTAGGGTGTGTTGCAACACCCCCAAGTTTTTTTACCCAAAAAAGTTAATACATATATACACAAAAAAACAAATATATATATATAAACCAAAAACGACGATCTCAGTCTTTCTTGTTCGTTTTCATCTCAGTTTGGCAGTCTCTCCCTTCTCGATCTATGCAGTTCTTCTTATGCATCTCCGCTTAGAGCTCGCTCTCCAGTCTCCACAACTTTTTTCTATGTCCAACATGTTTTACTTGTCGGATTAGCAAGATTCAATTATATGCTGATGCCACTAGCTATTTGAATCACAATTAAAAGAGTATAAATAACCAAAGTCCATTCAACACAATACCAGGTTAGTTCATTTCTTCTAAGATAGAACTTTTTTACTATAGTTTATACTAAAAGAAGCAAAACTACATGTATATTAACATTGCATGGGGACAGTAATACTTTGGTGCCATTATTAGTTTAATCACTAGCAATTATGTGTTAGGTTCATCTTTTCTGTCTTCACTCTTGCTATAAAACAGAAAAACAACAACAAATCTTCCTACAGTACTCTATCCTATTTTCTAAATTGGACAAATTCACCTAAGTAATTTAAAATTTTAATGTTTGATATCAAGTATCTGAATATTTAAGTGATTAAATAAGTAGAGAAATTGCATGGGCATTAGATATGTGAGTAGGTAGGTGTGGATGATGTATTGGGTCTCAAGGACTTCATATATTATCTCACAAATCTTGGACTTTTATATTTATGACAAAAATAAAACCTTAAAATTGCAAAGTCATGCATGAGCATGAGCATTATTTATAAGCATATATTACTGATTAATTTAGATAAAAGTATGGCTTTCGAATGATTTGATAATAAAATACGAAAAATTATATGTCCAATAACTAGTTGCGTTTTGTTTAAATGTTTGCGAGTACTCATGATGTCTTCCAATATAGATCCATAATCGATCGATTACGTGCAAATATTATTCACGCTCTAACCAAAAATGCGTTATGTCGAATGGTGTGCAGATGTATGCGAGGAAAGAAATAACATAAAAATAAGTTAGGGATGATTATGGGTTGGGTTGAGTTGGGTCGGCATCGGCCCTTAATTTAAAGCTTAGGGCTGAGTTGAACTGTGTTTGGTCAAAAATCACAGAGAACCAGGCCAGGCCGGATCATTGCCACAATTCGAAAGTCCTAACCTGCTCATTAAGGGTAAACCAAAGAGGATAAAGAGGTCTGGCCGGATCAAGATGAGCCTTAAATTAAAAAAATATATATTTAAAAGGTTTGAGATATTGTAATTCGTAATTTATGATATTTATTTTGAAAATATATCTGAAGTTGAGAAGAATGAGTAGAATAAAAGAAAAATTATGAAGAAAATAAGAAAATATAATAATAATCATATAACATTTTTTTTAATAAAATGACCAAATGAACCGGACTTTCGAGACTAAAATGGATCGAATTATGTTTAACCTCTAAGACTCAAAAAATTCAGACTAAACTTCACTTATATGACTCAAATTCTATCTTAATTTTAATAAGATTAGATTAACTCGCTCTAACCAAGGAGTAAAATATCGGGTATCGAGGATATATCGACAGTCCAAAATTTGGATATATCGACGGAAATATCGACGAAATATCGATCTACTGAAAATTCTGACGGAAATGACGGAAACTAATAAAAATATATGGAAATTTGTAATGAAACTTTTGGAGGTTGTTATATGATCAATTACCTACCTTATGTAAAAAGAAAATATTGATCAAACATCAAAACATATGAATTTGCTATATTACTATATGAATTAGTATGTGTTAAGTGCTGATAACTATTAAAATATAATTTAATAGTTCTATTTTTATTTTTTTGATGGCTAAACTTTAATGGGAGGCTAGACCATCACATTTTTGTACAATATGTTACACATCACACATTATAAAATCAAATATATAAATACTTCAAAACCACATAGAGGACCTATGGGGTTCGAAATTCACACTATTTTCCTCATCTCTCTGTGCAGAATCATGTGTGTATTGTGAAGAGTACTCATTAAATGATTGCTCTCCCATGTAATTCTGCACATATTGACTTACATGCCAACCATATGGGTCAGGGGGCGGTCTTTGAAGATTTTGGAGCTTATAGTATGAACCAGGCATTGCTCGACTTTCTTCATTGCTATCATCATTTGAGGCATTTGTTTGTGATTGTAACGATGAGTTATCACTTGTTGGAAGACCATAAGGCATGATATATGAAGGATAAGACATTGCAAAATTTTGACAAGCTTTTAATTTTGTTAAATTAAAAAAGTTACTGAAAATTTCAAAAATTTCGGTAAATATCGGAAAATATCGGAAAATATCGGAAATATCGGGGATATATCGGAAATATCGGAAAATTTCGAAAAATTTCGGAAAATTTGGAGATATATTCACGGATTTTTCAGGTAAGTTCAAAATATCGAAATATCGGCGAAATATCGCCGATAATATCGATTTTGCATTCCTTGGCCCTAACATACATGAGGTCGGATCCGGAATTCCGGCCTCATAGACCGAACGGAGTAAAACGACAGATTATTTGTTTATTACTCGACATTGCTATGAAACCAGATATATATATTTGTCTAGCGAAGGATAGAATCCAAACTTGTTATGATGGAGGGCATTGTTCGATGATGACAGGAAAAGCAATAAAGTTATCAGAATCTCTCGAATGATCAATATCATCATTTGGACAAAAGTACTTTTATCTTATTTTTAAAGTAGAATCTGCGTTTTGCTATCTCGACCAACAAAAACAAACAATCTACTGGATATGTTTCAACCTGGCAAGTACTAAAGTACATCTACGGTAAGGGCAAGCTCTATCTAGTGTATTTATATTGTATAATTATGTACAATATATTAATATTTTTTTTTCCGTGTTCTTCTTAAGACGTAAATAATATGATGAATGTTAGACTTAATACGCATAAAGAATAGTGATATGTTTTGACTTTTATCATCTCTAATTCTATTAATATTTAGTAGTAGGTCAGAATTTTTCTGGTTTGCACCAGAGAAAGATCTGAAAAATAAGTTCATTACTGCAAGAGAGGAGATTGCCCATTTTTTCACAGGTGATTGTGTCAAACAAATTAACGACCGTTTTAGGTTACATTTCTAATAACACAACCATGGTAAAAATTGAGTCTGAGCTACATTATACAGTAAAATAATATAATGTTCCTCATAAACGGGGGGGGCAAGGAGACGGTAAATATTTCAGAGTACAAGGACGTAAAAAGAAAAAGAAGCATTTTCCTTATTATCCTCAGTTTCCCATTTCCTTTTCATCCTCACCCGTCTCTCTCTCTCTCTCTCTCTCTCTCTCTCTCTCACAAATCGGAACACAAATGAACTAATTTTCGAGTCCAGAGTCCAGACAACCAACTCACCCAGACCTCTCACAGTCGGTGGAGAAGAAGAAGCAGCTCAGCCTCAGCCAAATCCATTCTCACACGCTTTTACCGCCGACAAGTGGATCTACTCCTCCGCCACGTCATACGTCTCCGTCTCCATGTCTTCGCCGGAGTGACACTCTCCGACCACCTCACCTGGTATTCTCTCAAAAATGCAGCGTTGAAATGGATTGCTCGCTGCTAAGTTTTCCTCGAATCTACAGCTTTTTTGTTTCTGGCCCAAATATTCTCTCCGCTCCCCTTTGCTTAATCCTAGCTCAATCATCTCCTTTTATTTCTTCAAGTTTTTCTTCATAATTAAAAACCAAACAAAACTTTTGGGTGTGATTGGAACTCATCACACTAAAGTCTGAGACCATTTTTGTTTTTGAATCGAATAATATCTATCATGTAATTGGTCGGAGCTCTTCTTCTGCAGCAGACCCAGAAATTAATTTGTATCCATTGTCTCTCAAACCAACGCCTTCTTCTTGTTTGAGAATCTGCAGCTCAAGTTCTCGGCTTGGAGAGGTCTCTATGCTCTGGTTTGAGCTGGAATAGTTATATCATACTGATGAATTGGTAGTAGCATGAGTTTTGTTTTTGTTTAATTAGCTGTCGTTTTTGTGTAAGACTGTTGTTGTATACTTGTTTGACTGGTGATTTCTTATGTTGGATTTAAGAAATGAAAGGGTTTGAAAGCGATTGCTTTTCTGGGATTTAATGTAATGAAATTGTGTATGTGATGATCTCACAGGGACTGAAGAAATGAAGGGAATGCAGAGCAACAAAGCTCACTGCAGCGATAAGCCCTTCCCGGGATGCCTGGGGAGAATGGTCAACCTCTTTGATATGAGTACTGGGGTTTCTAGAAACAAGCTGCTCACCGACAAGCCCCACCGTGATGGTAATTCTTTTGTAGAATAGTAATCATTGAAAGAGAAGAAAAATATTTAGAGTTGTTTTTGAACTTGAAGCTCTTAAATTGAAGGTGTAAGAAAGTCCCCGCTGGGGTTTTGGACAAAATCATTAACTTACTGTTGAATTTCAAGTTTTGGTGGAGGTCTTTTCATTCTATTGCCTATCTCATCATTCTACACATTTTTGAAAGTTCAATTGTACACATCATTGTACACATTTTTGAAAAGTTCAATTGTCAAACTCCTTGCAATTTTTATTTTTAGTATTCATTAGTGATCATTTGAACTCTACCGTTTACTTCCTTTGGTATAAATAGTCAAAAACAGTACTGAGACTTTGATTTTGTGTAGGCTCTTCACTCTCGAGGAGTCAATCAGATTTGCCAGCGATGCTGGGTTCTCCCTTTGGGGATCAAATAGAGGACAAAGTGGTAAGTTTGCAGGATATTTCTTTAACTAATAAAATTGTAGCCCAGTGCTCACTGTGGAAACATTTTACACGTCTCTCTTTCTCATTAGGTTATAATATATTTCATTTCCAGATTTTTTTGTCCGACTGTATCGGCACTTTCTCAACTTGTATCTGTTCATGTGATCTTCAGATTGTTTCAGAGTTGAGGAGAAGTTCTTCAAATAGTAAAGTAAATGGAACACCCATAAAAATGCTGTTAGACCAAGAAATGTCAAAAGAAGTGGAAACTAAGAAGCCTCCACCCAATGTTGTTGCCAAGTTGATGGGTCTTGATGCTTTCCCACGACAACAGCCAGATTCAGCTGTGCAGAGAAGTAATGTAAACAGTTATATGCAATGTACTAATAATCATTCCAGTATACTAGTGGGATGTTGGCAGCAAGATGGGTTTTTGGACAAGAATATGCAGCATGATTTTCATCAGTGTCGAGAGCAGAGTGAGTACAAAGATGTTTATGAAGTCTGGCAGCAACCTCAAAAGACAAGTTATGGAAGAAATAAATCACCACAGAAGGGAAGCTATAATGAAAAGTTCAATGAGAAGCAGATGGATCTTGTTCGTCAGAAATTCATGGAAGCTAAACGCTTGGCTACGGATGAGAATCATCGCCACTCCAAAGAATTTCATGATGCACTTGAAGTATTAAGTTCCAATAAAGATTTGTTGCTGAAGTTTCTGCAAGAACCAAATTCCTTGTTTTCTCAACAACTGTATGAAATTCAATCTCTTCCTCCACCTAATGAGACAAAGCGGATCACTGTTCTCAGACCTTCAAAGATGGTTCCTAACGACAATTTTCCGGGATCAGGGAATAAGAGCGATAAACAGAAAAGGAAATCATCTCAGGTATGCCAAGCAGCGTGGGAGAGCCATCATGTATGTGCTCCTAATATTGCCGATCAGAAAGTTGATGAATACTCTGCTCCACAAACTCGAATAGTGGTGTTGAGGCCTACTCCTGGGAAGACTCAAGACATCAAGGCCGTGGTTTCTTCGCCTACGTCATCACCAAGATTGCATGGGGAAAACTTCTATGAGGAGCATGAAGATGGTGAGGTGCGAGATACAAGAGGAGGTGAGGAGGGAATCACACAGTCTATGCGTGACAACACAATGGGCCATCGGAGGGATGAAACTTTGCTTTCCTCTGTTTTTTCAAATGGTTATACTGGAGATGAGAGTTCTTTTCACAAATCAGAAATTGAATATGCAGCTGGTATCCTCAGTGAGTCAGAAGTCATGTCACCATCTTCTAGGCATTCGTGGGATTACATTAATAGGTTTGGTAGTCCTTTTTCTTCTTCTTCCTTCAGCCGCATATCATGTTCTCCGGAGTCATCTGTTTGCAGAGAAGCCAAGAAGCGACTTTCTGAAAGATGGGCCTTGATGTCATTAAATGGACATTCTCAGGAGCAAAGACATGCCAGAAGGAGCTCTAGTACGTTAGGTGAGATGCTTGCTCTATCAGAGGTCAAGAAGTCAACATGTGAGGATGAGATTAGTCACAATGAACTAGAACGAAGGGAATCGGTATCATGCTTTGTTAGTGATTCAAGTAAGGAAGGGCAGGTTGATTCCCCCCTAAGTCTTTTGAGATCAAAATCTCTCCCTGTATCTTCTGCGACATTTGGCAACCAAGTCAATATTGAAGCTTCAGAACCCGAGGCTGGGAAGATAGATGTTTCCAAAGAGCTAAGTAAGGTGAAGAGCACAAAGTCATCGTTGAAAGGGAAGGTCTCAAGTTTATTTTTCTCTAAAAATAAGAAATCAAATAAAGAGAAATCTGATGCACCTCGAGCTACAAATGAATCCCAATCTTCCCATTCTGGACTATTAAATTCTGGTGTTCGTCCTGGTATCATTGGTGATGATGCATCTCAGTGTACCAATGATGGTGGTTTTGAAGGGTGTTTCTCTCCTTCTTTGTTTGGTTCTTCGGGAAAACATTCTCCAGATGTAACAAACAAGGAGCAAAAACAAGGGGCAGCTCCATGGGAGGTAAACTCTTTTTTCATCAGTTTGTTTTCCCTTTATCTTTACGTACTATAATAGTTTAATAGACTGCATTCTAATGGAAACAAAATTGATATTAAATAATTGTGTAAAATAAAGAGTTAGTTCTGAGGATGAGACTGCTTAACCTGTCTTGGATTGCTCCTTTGTGTATGGAACCACAGTATGTGATCAGTATTAAATAATGGAGAAAAGGGCACTATGATCTATTCACCTATTAGATTATCTCTTACCTTTGGTAATAAACCATCCATTCACCTTTCACCATAGTTATCGCTTATTTTGGTTACTTAATTGTGTATTTCATAAGTTTTTAGAAGGTGGTTAGTTTAACTGCATGGGTTAAATGCATCAACCTCCAAACAGTTTAGGGTTAATGATACCAAAAATGAAATTATTGGGCCTGGAAATCATAAGAGGTGTGTTGTTGGTATGTTGAGCCAAGTGCATGCATTATACATGTGAGTGATAGTTTGTAAATCCAGGCTATTCAGTCTGTTGTCAGTGACTGCTTTGCATGCATCTAGCTCGGCACTGCATATATTTCTTCCCTTTTATTCGTTGTCTTTTAATTTTCCATATTTTTGGATTGTCGAGAATTTAATGACAATTTCATTATGCCTCATTGTAATCCACAGGCAGGGTTGTCTTTGGCAAGGCCTGTGGCTTCTGGAAATGTTGGCGAGAATCCGGACCAGCCAAGTCCAATATCAGTTCTAGAACCACCATTTGTAGAGGATGACAGTACGATTCAGGAATTTTCTAAGTTTTTGAAGTCAGACCACCTAGGTAATTGTCCTATTTTAAGTGGTGTATTTTTTTACTTCCTCCATAACCAAGGGTTTTTATATATTATAACAGGAAGACATCTCAAGTCTAACTTGATTGACAAATCACCGCCAATAGGATCAATTGCTCGTACACTGTCATGGGATGAATCTTGTGCAGAGACGACCACCCCATATGGTCCATATCTATTAAAATCACCTTCAGTATCCACGAGCACCGAGGAAGAAGAACAGGACTGGCGTGCCATTGTCCAGACTCTTTTATCAGCAGCCGGCCTCGATGGTGAGCTGCAGTGCGATTCGTTTTTCGGTAAATGGCATTCACTTGAAAGTCCTTTGGATCCATCTCTCCGGGACAAGTATGCCAACCCGAATGACAAAGAACCTTTGCATGAGGCAAAAAGAAGGAAATGGAGATCAAGTCGGAAGCTTGTATTCGATTGTGTTAATGCTGCCCTGGTGGACATCACAGGTTACGGGTCATCAGACAGCGGCAGTGCAAGGGTTGTCTCTTGCAGCGGGGCACACGATAGGACCTCAGAGGGCGACTCTCCCCTATTGGCTGACCGTGTGTGGGACCGAGTGAAGGAATGGTTCTTGACCGAGGTGAGGTGTGTTTCGGAGGATGGTAGGGACAGCAACAGCCAGGTGGTGGAGATTGTGGTGAAGAAGGAGGTTGTGGGGAAAGTGTGGCCTGAGCAATTGGGACTTGAAATTGATATTGTAGGGAAGGAAATAGAGGGGAAGTTGCTGCAAGAGCTTGTGGAGGAAGCTGTGGTTGATTTGACAGGGAGGATATGAAAACCAACCATTTCATGATGATGGGGGGCTTTGATTTCTTCTTCTTCTCCCCCTATTAAATTTTATTGTAACTCTATTATTTGTGCATTTGATTTTCAACGATGATAGTAGTCCCTCCCCTACCCCCCTTAATTGTTTAATCCCACAAACTACTCGGATGTAATCATTAATTTGATCATTCCTGTCCTTTATGTTAATACAATATACCGGGTGTATAATAATGTTACTTCCTCGGCTGATTTCGTGTCTCGTTGGGATGTTTACTCTTGTTTTTGTAACCCAGTACTGTAGGATGTAACCCAGTACTGTAGGATGTTTCTTAAAAGTTGACAACGGAATCTAGGCTTATTTTTGGGGTACAATGCTGGCTGACTGTCGTAGTGCGGTTACTGCTCACAGATTACTTGGAAAAACTACTTGCTTAATTACTTATTTCTCGAAAGGATGACCTGAATCCAACATCCAACAGTTAATGTAGAATGGCACCAAAATTATTCTTTTCGGTTCATTCTGGTCCCAAGCAGTGCTTCTGTGGTAGCCCCTCTGTTAAAACTAGAGGCCAGCAAAGAGAAACATTTATAACTGGCTTTCAGTATTTGGTTGGCGAATGCTCTCATCTTGGTATGATATTCTTTCATGTACACATGGAATGATGGAATGTCAATCCCAAAAGCCAACGCTGGCCCCTCGAGTATTAATGTGATGTATTAGTTTCATCCTTGAAGGAGTTGAAGCTCTTTGACTTGTTTTGATGAATGAAACTGACAAATGCGCATGAGCACCACACAATATTAGTTGGACTTCTTGTGACATGGAGTAGGTAGAGTTTTGTTTCTGGGTTTTTTTTTTGACCTGAAGATAACATGCATTAAGAAGAAAGAGCGCCATCAAGGCCAGGCCCTTAATGGATAAAACGAATTACATCAGAAGTTAAAATAGAAGCAAAAGAGGGAGGATGATTGGTGCTCCAATCATCATGACACAACCTCTTGGATGATTTGTTTCTGGATACTTGAATAGTTGAAGCACTATTGGTTAGAAAGCGAGCAAGTATAAATACACGAATGAAATAATATAACGAGAAGGTTAACTTCTGACGAATTCATTGAATTTCAACGTGCACGTTATCAATCATGCATGATGTATGTGTCATCTCACCAAATGTTTGGTAACTAATGACAAGGCGCATTAACATTTCTCAAAGATACCCTATTTACAACCTGGATATATCAATGTAGTAAGATAAATAGAGGTTATCGAACAAGAGGAATTGGTGAAACTAAATCCTAACAAACTACTATGCTGACAGACTCGACTACAGTACACTAATGATAACGCGAGCCTAAGCTAGACAGACTCAAATGCTACGAAACTTTGACACAATGAACTAGACACAGTGGCGGACTACCACACAAAATTTGAGAATATTCGGAGTTGATTTGGTTACCGAAATAAATCGGCTAAGCTACAGCTAATGCAGAAAGTAAATGCTGAAGGTAAATATGCTAATGAATGCAAATGGATTTAAACTATATGATTAAAGAGTTAAGAGGAATGCAATCCACCACCGCCATTCCATCTATCTAACACATACTTAACCTAATGCACATATCCAATGAATGGAAGTTCCCAGGAAGAGTTGATCGTTACAACCACATCCTATTACTTAATCCTTATGCCTATGTAGGTTTGTCATGAACCTCCCCTACATCTATCCCTCTATGAACCCATAGTCATGGACCCCAAGGTTTACAAAGAAGAAAACATTAAGTTCTAGAAAAGGTTTGAGAAGCTATAAGGGTTCACAAGTACACTATGGGCGTGTCTCGCTAGACCTATGGATTTCAATCTCCCGACGGTAAAATCGGCGTATCACTATAGAGAATCCGGTGGAAAAAATTATCTTCAGTCGCCCATATCTCATGAAACTAGAATCCTAGCATGCATACTGAGTTGGCCACCAAAGCAAACATACAAGAATTCATACGGTGAATCATTCAGAGAAAGAAACCTCATTCATAAAATATGCAAAACTAGATTAAAGTGTATGTATTAAAAAGACTTCATGTACGGGGCTTCAAGCAGCCCCTTAACAAAGGAAAATTAGCTACTCATAATCTTAAATAATAACATCAAAGAATTCATGAAAGAATAATTTAAATTATGAGGAAAGAAGAACTCTTGGCAACGTCGTAATTGTGCTCGCTTGAATCCTCTGTTTTGTCTCTTCTCAATCTCCTTGCAAGCCAGCCGTATGTCCCCCCTCTTCTCGCTAAACATATATATATATATATATATATATATATAAGCATGCAACTTGGTTACCAAGCTAGCCCACGTGCAAGACTTCCACTCAAATTAGACTTCTTTATTTATTTTACTATTAGTCTCCAAGTCCAAGTCCACTTCTACTTCTCACCAACTTTGCTCGCCAAGCCATATATATAAATAAGCTCCTCTTTCAAATCCACTTCTACTTCTAGCTGAACACACACACACACACACACACACACACACACACACACACACACACACACACACACACACACACACACACACACACATATATATATAACTAGCAATAGCTAGTGATCACGTGCCAAGCATATCCAATTGCAATCATTAAGCCCATCTTCACTTGCATAAATTCCCTCGCCAAAGACATGCATATATAAATATATATATATATGTCTCATTTCGCTCTTAAACTCCCTCGTCAGGCAATTCCTCGCCAAGCAGCTTCAAAATTTATTATTTAATCTCATTTTGTCCATTAATCTCCAAAACACCTAAAGACAAATAAACATAATTAATTCACTCGATTAATAACAATAAACTAAATATAGGGAACAAATTAAATACCGAATAGACGCATAAATATGCGACTATCAAAATACCCCACACTTAGACATTGCTAGTCCTCGAGCAATACACTAGACTAAGACTCTAAAAAGACTAAAAGACTCTAACTACATGATTCTAACACCCTTAACAAATTGTCTCAGCAATCTTCCACAATTGTAACACCAAGATTAGAATGACTCCAAATTTATATACCGTAAAGTTTCGAAAGTTAATTTCAATGCATGACACACATGTAATATGTAGGACGAAGACATAATCATGGTGAATGTAAAGCTGTAGCATGCAACAAACTTGTCAAGATTCAACCTCACTGGTATATGCTCTCAAAAGTGTTGCTCTCAAAGTATGTCTAAGGTATTCACTCAACTCAATTACTTGCCAAATGGACCACACCATAAGCTTACACTTGTGACTAATCTCCACAGATCAAAGGCTGCCATCTTGAGGATCAAAAGGACTTCATGGGTTGTAATGGGGCTTGGCTCATAGGTTAAAGAATAAATGGATAAGGAATTCAAATATAATTCTAGAACCCAGTAGAGCACCAAATAAGAGACTTCTTCAAACTTTACAATCATGAATTTTCTCACTTTTGTGGCCGATTTTCATCTTGTTGGGTCTTCACATCATTGTTTTTATCAACAGTTAACTCGGGTGTCAAGCTAGACATCACATTTTTTTCTTTTCTTTTCATTCCTTTTTTTTTTGAAACACTAGCTTGATACCCCACACTTAATTCTTTGCATCACTTTTCGACATTGTCGCCGTCTTCACATATCTGTCTCATGTATAGCTCTACCAAGTTCTAGAACAAGGGTAAAGATATAACTATTCTAAGGTTTAAGGTCAGAGATATGTAGGTGATGACATAAAGTTTAAACATGTAGGCTCAAAGTGGTTAACTAAGGAGTGCACATCTTGTGTACACAAAATTAGGACACAGGCTTATATGGCAATGGTGGTGTCCCCTAAATGCATTTATCACTTCCTCAATCAAAACATGTATTGACTATAAGCTTTGAAAAGCACAAGAGCAAGTTCTAGTAATATCTAGAGTCCATTAACTTAATCTGTGGCAAGCAATTGACACTCAATAAAGAAAACATGTGTATTCACATATAGGCTCAATCGCTCACAGGTTAAATGAATCTCAACAAAGTTTTAGCATGCCAAAAATCTATACCATGTTAACTCATTTCTACATCCACTACACATTCGCAAATGCACCATATATCAAGATTAACCAAAGAAACTTAAATAACATGATCATCTTTCAGTCACAATTACGGAAGATATAATCACATCATGGACTAGTTAAGGGCACCTAAGACACAAAATAAAAGACTCTTTTTATGTTTTTCTTGACACTTTTTACTTTTGTATTTGGTTTTTCAAATAAGTCACTAAAATACCCAAGGAAAATAAAGAAAAACTCAAAAATTCCAATCTCTGGCGAGCAGCTCGCCAGACTCTGTGTACTGCGCAACAATTCTCGCCAAAATTTTAAAAAATTAATCACTCATCATAATGGGCTGAAATTTTGTGAGCACTAACTAGACACAGGTACAAACCTTCAAGAAAAATTTCAGAAAATTACGAGACCCCTAGCTATAGAAAACTGCCGAAAACTGCCGCTATAGAAAATTACTAGACCCCTAGCTATAGAAAATTTCATAATGACACGATACAGGTTATTGCTCAGTACCGAAAACTGCCGTTCGCATGACTCAGCTCCACTCGCAAGAATTATATAGAATTAATGACAGAGTGGAA
Organism: Geum urbanum; assembly: GCA_946800695.1. Taxonomy (NCBI): domain Eukaryota; kingdom Viridiplantae; phylum Streptophyta; class Magnoliopsida; order Rosales; family Rosaceae; genus Geum; species Geum urbanum. Next base: position 39,072,985 of record OX327007.1, on the reverse strand, counting down.
TGAGCTGAAATTTAGAGAGAATAAACTGGATGCCTTTAAATACATTCCCTAAAAATTTCAAAAATTTACAAGACCTCTAGATATGTCAAACAAATCACACAAAACATCAAACTGCACAGTATCGAAAAACGAAGCTCGCCAGAGACTCATTCCCCTCGCAAGAATTTTACAGAATTTATCATACATTGTAATGAGCTGAAATTTTAAGAGCACAAATTAGACACATGTAAAAACATCCTCTAAAAATGTCAGAAATTTACGAGACCTCAAACTATGTCAAAAAATTGACACGAAACAGCATACTGTACAGTACCGAAATAACGAAAAAATTATACATAGACGCTAAGGATATGATATAAACTCCACCCCACACTTGAAATTTGCATTGTCCTCAATGTAAAACAAAACTAAAACATACAATACATCAAACAAGTAGGGAATGAGACACATAACACATCACAAATCACACTATTCATGGAGAAAAATAAAGCAAAGGAGAAAGAGAGAGAGTTAAGAATTTCAAATCTGGTTTTCCACGCTTCTCCATCAACATGGGTTACCTCCCAAGTAGCGCTAAGTTTAACGTCTTCAGCCAGACAGTGCACACCAATTTCAATCCTCTGGTGTAGGATCTTGAAGAGGAATCTTTTCCACGTCTCGCACTTGAGACGGCTCATAGAATGGCTTGAGTCTATGTCTGTTCACCTTAAATGTCTTCCCTGTTTTTAAACTTACAATTTCTATGGCACCATGAGTAAAAACATTAGTGATAACATAAGGTTCAGTCCATCTACTTTTTAGCTTACCTGGAAACAAGCGTAGACGACTACTGAAGAGTAAAACTTTTTGACCAACAACAAACTCTTTTCTCTTAATATTCCGGTCATGAAAAGCTTTAGTCTTTTCCTTGTAAATCCTGCTGGACTCATAGGCATTGTGCCTAATCTCATCAAGCTCATTTAGCTGCAACTTCCTATGCAAACCCACATCATCTATGTCAAAATTGAACTTCTTGACAGCCCAATATGCCTTGTGTTCCAATTCCACTGGAAGATGGCAAGCTTTTCCATACACCAACCTATAAGGAGACATTCCAATAGGTGTCTTATATGCTGTCCTGTAAGCCCACAACGCTTCATCAAGGCGTTGACTCCAATCTTTCCGGGCAGGCCCGACTGTCTTCTCAAGGATTTGCTTGATCTCCCTATTCGACACTTCTACCTGCCCGCTGGTTTGAGGATGATAAGGTGTAGCTACCTTATGTGTTACACTGTACTTACGGAGCAAAGCATTAAAGGTTCTATTGCAAAAATGAGATCCTTCATCGCTGATAATGCATCTAGGTGTTCCAAATCTAGCAAAAATTTCTTTCATAAAACAAAGAACAACCTTAGCATCGTTAGTGCGGGTGGCTTTAGCTTCCACCCAACATAATCCACAGCGAGAAGAATATACAAATAACCTTGAGAATTAGGGAATGGTCCCATGAAATCAATACCCCACACATTAAATATTTCAACAACAAGAACAGGGTGTTGAGGCATTTGGTCTCTTGGGCCAATGTTACCTGTCATTTGGCATCTCTCACATGATTTGTACATGACGTGGGCGTCATGAAACAAAGTTGGCGAATAAAATCCACTCTCAAGCACTTTGAGAGCAATCTTCTTACCTCCAAAGTGTCCACCACTTGCATGTGAGTGACAAAAAGATAGAATAGATTGAAATTCAGACTCAGGTACACACCTGCGGATGATGGCATCCGTACAATGTTTCCAGAGGTATGGCTCATCCCATACGTAATACCTTGCTTCCTTGACCAGTTTGTCTTTCTGAGCTCTGCTGAAATTGGGTGGAAAGTACTTACTCACCTTGTAGTTAACAATATCAGCATACCATGGCACCAAATCTTGGAGAACAAGGAGATGTTCATCCGGAAAACTATCTCTGAGAGGAAGATTATCCTCTTCTGCGTTGAAACCATGTGTGAGTCTACTCAAGTGATCCGCCACCACATTTTCAGAACCCTTCTTGTCCTTGATCTCAATATCAAACTCCTGAAGTAAGAGCATCCATCGAATCAACATGGGCTTGGCATTCTGTTTAGTCATCAAATATCTCAAAGCAGCATGGTCAAAAAATATGATAACTTTAGTTCCCAATAAATAAGATCTAAACTTTTCAAGAGCAAACACCACTGCTAAGAGCTCATTCTCAGTAGTTGAATAGTTCAACTGTGCATCATTTAAAGTACGGGAGGCATAATAGATGACATGTGGGAGTCTTTGTGGGCGTTGACCAAGAACAGCGCCAACAGCATAGTCTGAAGCATCACACATGAGCTCAAATGGTAGACTCAAATCCGGTGCTTGAATGATGGGAGCTGTAGTGAGCAACTCCTTGAGCTTATTGAATACTTGCAAGCACTCATCGGTGAAGTTGAAAGCTACATCTTTCTGGAGCAATGCACATAATGGTCTGGATATCTTGGAGAAATCCTTGATAAACCTGCGATAAAATCCTGCATGTCCAAGAAAAGATCTCACCTCCTTCACAGTGGAAGGAGAGGGTAAGGTACGCACAATATCAACCTTAGCTTTATCAACCTCTATACCTCTAGCTGAAATAACATGTCCCAAAACTATACTCTGCTCCACCATAAAGTGGCACTTTTCCCAATTAAGTACAAGGTTAGTTTCTACACAACGCTCTAAAACCATAGCTAGATTATGAAGACATGTGTCAAAAGAATCACCGAAAACAGAGAAATCATCCATAAATACCTCAATGATCTTTTCAACCATGTCTGAGAAAATACTTACCATGCACCTCTAAAATGTGGCAGGTGCGTTGCATAAACCAAACGGCATCCTCCTATAAGCAAAAGTGCCATAGGGACATGTGAATGTGGTCTTCTCTTGATCATCCTTATGTATGGCTATCTGGTTGTATCCTGAATAACCATCTAAAAAACAGTAGTATTCATGACCTGCCAACCTTTCCAACATCTGATCAATGAATGGGAGGGGAAAGTAATCTTTTCTTGTGGTTACATTGAGCTTGCGGTAGTTAATACACACTCTCCATCCCGTTTGGACTCTTTGAGGCACCAACACGTTCTCATCGTTCTTTACCACTGTGATTCCTGAACGTTTGGGCATAACCTGCACAGGACTAATCCATTTGCTGTCAGAAATAGCATAAATGATACCTGCATCTCGAAGCTTGATGACTTCTTTCTTGACAACTTCCATCATGGGAGGATTGAGACGACGTTGAGCTTCCCTTGTTGGTTTAGCTCCCTCCTCCAGATGGATCCTGTGGGTACACAATGTTGGGCAGATGCCCTTGATATCGACTACTGTCCATCCAATGGCGGCCTTGCACTCCCTAAGTACATTCAGTAACTTCTCCTCTTGTAACGTTGAGAGCTTGGAAGAGATGATGACTGGAAATGTATCATCCTTCCCTAGGAAAGCATACTTTAAATGCTCGGGAAGAAGTTTCAACTCTAAAGTGGGTGCCACCTGTATAGACGGAACAAGAACGTCATCTGAAATTGGAAGAGAAATGGGTTTAGAATATTTACCTTTCATAATTGGCAGGGATTCAAGTGTTTCTTTCATAGCATAATACTCCTCTTTCATTTCAAGATCCTCAGCCGAAGCTAACTCAAAAATAGGTTCAAATTTCTTCTTCTCGCCAAGCTTCAGACCTGGAACATCTTCTTTTCCGGATACCTCTATGACCTTCCTCAAAGGATCCTCCTCCAATGAATAGTGAATAAATTCCTGCACAAAACTCTCAAAAAAGTGTCAATTGAACAACATGAATAAGCATCATCACTATTCGGATGTTTGAGAGCTTCATAAATATTGAAGTGGATTTTTTCCTCAGCTACTTCCATACTCAATGATCCATCAAAACAATCTATCTTTGTACGCGCTGTTCTCAAGAACGGTCTCCCAAGAATCAATGGTATTTCTGATGGCATTAGCTTATGCTCCATCTCCAGCACAAAGAAATCTGCTGGGAATATCAAATCTCCCACCTGCACCAAAACATCCTCAATAATACCTTGAGGGTAACAGTTAGACCGATCAGCAAGTTTAATGGTGACACCTGTGGGAATAAGTTCTCCCATTTTCAACCTGTTATAAGCAGTGTATGGCATTAGATTAATGGAAGCACCTAAATTAAGTAAAGCACCCGCAAACCTGTGATCACCAATGGTACATGGGATCGTAAAACGTCCTAGATCACCTAACTTAGGTGGAAGCTTTCTTTGAAGCACTGCAGATACTCTCTCTCCTAAAGCCACAGTGTCAGTTCCATAGAATTTTCTCTTTGTTGTGCACAAATCTTTCAGGAACTTTGCATTCTGTGGTATCTGCTTGATCACATCCAGCAAAGGGATGTTGACTCCTACCTTTCTAAACACATCCAAGATCTCCTTCTCTTTTTCAACCTTCACCCGCTTCTTCAACCTGCTAGGAAAAGGTAAGTTAGGAATAATAGAAGGAAAAGGAGTAGAGGATACCTGGCCTGATTTTTGATTTGTCAGTTTTTCTGTTTCAGGTGCATTTTCGATGGCTCGAATTGGGGTTCCTGCAGAATCTTTAGACGGCTTGTCCAACGGCTTGTAAGGGACAAGTTGTTCAAGCACGGGCTCCTCCCACTTTCTCTTTGTTGACTCGGGCAGTTCTTCCAACACCTTCCCACTCTTCAGGGTCATGGCATGAGCTTCATATTTTGTGTTGGGATTTGGAAGAGTGTTACTAGGAAGACTTCCTTCCTTGACTTGAGCCATTGTTTGCTACATTTGGCTCATTTGTCTCTCAAGCAAGTCAATTTCTTTTCCTTGATGTAGAGCTGTAGCCTTGAGTTCTTGAGTTGTGGCCTTAATGTCTTGGCGAAAGGCACTACTCTCCTCTCGTTCCTTTTTGTTGTCAAACATCATTTATTGCATCAGGGCTTCCAAGGTAGAATTTTCTGATGATGTTTGAGCTTGTGCTTGTTGTTGCTGAGGCATACGCCTTTGGCCAAACTGCTGCCCATCTCCTGTAGGCTGCCTCTGTTGAAATCCAGGTGGAACAATAGGAGGATTGAGCACATTATTGCTCCTATAGCTCAACAGGTCTTTATTTCCACCATATGTGTTGGGTTGTCTTTGGAAGTAATTTGCTTCTTCCTCTTGATCAACTTCTTTATCTGCTCTAAACTTGGGACAATCATCTGCTAGATGGCTTGTAGCTGAACATAAAGTCCACACAACCTGAGCTGCAGCAACTGTCGTCTTCTTGCTCACTTTCAGACTACTCGCAATCAGAGCAATATCATTCTCCATAGAGCTTAATCTTTTTTCCATGGCTCCATCGATTGCAACTGCATTGAGAGACCTTCTACTTGCTCCCATGGATCTATCCCTTGACTGAAATTGCCTTGGATTTTCTGCTTGATTCTCAACAACTTCCTTGGCTTCAACTCCAGTCATATTCCACCAATTTCCCCCACAAGCTGAATCAAGCTTTGACCTGTTGAAAGAATCAAGTCCTTCATAGAAGAACTCCATTTGAGTGTTGAGGTCAAACTTATTATGAGGGCATTGTCGAAGAAGACTCTTAAACAGGCTCCAGGCTTCATGTAATTCATCATTGTCTTTCTGCCTGAATGTGCTAATTTGCTTCTTCAAGTTCTTGGTGCGTGAAGCAGAGTAGAACTTTTTCATAAATGCAGAGCACATCTTCTCCCATGTATCCATAGATAAAGGAGCTAAATAATTATACCATGCTTTTGCTTGCTCCTTCAAAGAGAACGAAAATAAGAGGAGTTTCATAGTATCCTCTTCCACATTAGTCGATCTCTGGATTCTGCACAATGCTGTAAACTTATTGAGATGGTCCTGAGGGTCTTTAGAAGGCGTTCCTCTGAAGTGTGGCAGATTCGATATAAGTGATGGGGGAATAGAATAAGCCCCCAGATTCTCTGGTAGTACAATCGGTGAATCTGCTGCACCTGTGCCCTGTCTAAAGGACTCTCTCAGCTTGGTTGCATTTGCCATTCTTTTTGGTGATGGTGGTGGTGTTGGAATACTCTGTTCTTCCTCAAAATCAGATCCTGTATCAGAATGTATTTCTTGCTCAGGTTGACCACCACTGATCACGTTCATGGACCGTTGTCCCTGCTGCTTCCTGTTTTGCCTTGCTGAGCGTTCAATCTCTGGATCAAGTAATAATGGCTCAGTGCTTCTTGTGTGCCTAGTACGCATACACAATGCTCCTGCACATAGAAGAGACAGTAAGACTCAAAAGAAAAATAAAAGAAAAGAAAACAAAACTGAAAATTAAAGACTCTATTAGGACTTAGAATTAAGCAGATTCCCCGGCAACGGCGCCAAAAATTTGACAAGGCGGATTAACACCTCTCAAAGATACCCTATTCACAACCTGGATATATCAATGTAGTAAGATAAATAGGGGTTATCGAACACAAGGAATTGGTGAAACTAAATCTTAACAAACTACTATGCTGACAGACTCGACTACAGTACACTAATGATAACGCGAGCCTAAGCTAGACAGACTCAAATACTACGAAACTTTGAAAAAATAAACTAGACACAGTGGAGGACTACCACACAAAATTTGAGGGTATTCGGAGTTGATTTGGTTACCGAAATAAATCGGCTAAGCTACAGCTAATGCAGAAAGTAAATGCTGAAGGTAAATATGCTAATGAATGCAAATGGATTTAAACTATATGATTAAAGAGTTAAGAGGAATGCAATCCATCACCGTCATTCCATCTATCTAACACATACTTAACCTAATGCACATATCCAATGAATGGAAGTTCCCAGGAAGAGTTGATCGTTACAACCACATCCTATTACCTAATCCTTATGCCTATGTAGGTTTGTCATGGACCTCCCCTACATCTATCCCTCTATGAATCCATAGTCATGGACCCCAAGGTTTACAAAGAAGAAAGCATTAAGTTCTAGAAAAGGTTTGAGAAGCTACAAGGGTTCACAAGTACACTATGGGCGTGTCTCGCTAGACCTATGGATTTCAATCTCCCGACGGTAAAATTGGCGTATCACTATAGAGAATCCGGTGGAAGAAATTATCTTCAGTCGCCCATATCTCATGAAACTAGAATCCTAGCATGCATACTGAGTTGGCCACCAAAGCAAACATACAAGAATTCATACGGTGAATCATTCAGAGAAAGAAACCTCATTTATAAAATATGCAAAACTAGATTAAAGTGTATGTATTAAAACGACTTCATGTACGGGGCTTCAAGCAGCCCCTTAACAAAGGAAAATTAGCTACTCATAATCTTAAATAATAACATCAAAGAATTCATGAAAGAATAATTTAAATTATGAGGAAAGAAGAACTCTTGGCGACGTCGTAATTGTGCTCGCTTGAATCCTCTGTTTTGTCTCTTCTCAATCTCCTTGCAAGCCAGCCGTATGTCCCCCCTCTTCTCGCTAAACATATATATATAAGCATGCAACTTGGTTACCAAGCTAGCCCACGTGCAAGACTTTCACTCAAATTAGACTTCTTTCTTTATTTTACTATTAGTCTCCAAGTCCAAGTCCAAGTCCAAGTTCACTTCTACTTCTCACCAACTTTGCTCGCCAAGCCATATATATAAATAAGCTCCTCTTTCAAATCCACTTCTACTTCTAGCTGAACACACACACACACACACACACACACACATATATATATATATATATATAACTAGCAATAGCTAGTGATCACGTGCCAAGCATATCCAATTGCAATCATTAAGCCCATCTTCACTTGCATAAATTCCCTCGCCAAAATATATAAATATATATATGTCTCATTTCGCTCTTAAACTCCCTCACCAGGCAATTCCTCGCCAAGTAGCTTCAAAATATATTATTTAATCTCATTTTCTCCATTAATCTCCAAAATCCCTAAAAACAAATAAACATAATTAATTCACTCGATTAATAACAATAAACTAAATTTAGGGAACAAATTAAATACCGAATAGACGTATAAATATGCGACTATCAACGAACACCACCCTAGCTAGCAAATAACAAGTTGTTTACATATATATTTTCTAAGCCTTGTTGCCCTGGGGAGCAGAAATATTGTGAATTCGCACAAGACGCGGTGAAATTTCGATCAGACTCGATAAGAGACAAGTAAGCTAGCCAGGACCAAAAGGAATCGAATATGTCTTTTTTCTCAACTGGGGTTATTTTAAGGTGATCGATGAGCATCTATTTTTGCTTCTGTTGCTGGCACTGGCAGAAACAAGAAATTACATATTTACTTAAATCGCAATAAAGTCAGGTACCAAATTGTCATAAGATATATAAGTTGGGAATCCTCACAGTCGGATCCCTCTGAGATCGATCCATAGTTTTGCCGAGGCAATTAACAACTACGTACTCTGCAGCTAGGTATATTGCTGAGGCAATTAACAGCTACGTAGCTAATGACAAAGATTTTGCACCAGGTGCTTCATCATATATATATATGATCAATGTAATTAATCCAGTTAATCTCTTTCACCAAACCTTCAAATACCAACCAGCTAGCTTATGGAGCGTAGCACAGTAGCACTGACCACCTAAGAGATCTCGTGACTAGCTTATTTACTGGAGCTGCTGATCGAGCATCATTTATTCATCATCTATGGAATCATCAAGTGTAACAATTATTATTACAGTCATAAAGAACGTACTCGAAGGCTGAAAATTAGAAGCCATATACAGATGAGATATACGTACTAGGACCAGCAAAGAGAATGAATGAGATATCGATCACTTGCACCTTTGCATGCATGACATAATTAAGTGTCATGTGCCCGACCTTTTTGCTCCTTTGCTTTGCTCTTTATCACTGTCATGTCATAAGCTGAGAACTTCTACCATGCATGGTCCATTGGTCCCGGAGCAATGTGTAATGATCCGATCGTGTTCTTCGACCATTTGGATTTCTACGTTATGGTTAACTTCCACTATTGAATGCCCAACATTGTCATAAAACGTTGTGGCGCAAAAACATCAACCACCCTAAGAGTCTAATTTTGTTGGACTTGCCACGAGGCAGGGATAATGGAACCACCTGAAGGAAAGTGGCTCGTATTAGGTATTACAACCCATAGGAACTCACGAGTTTTCTGTAAACGGATGCACAAACATTGGACGCCCCCAGGATGGCGACTATAAATAGGGAACGGAAGAAAAAAAATTAGTAGATATAGGTCATGGTACTTCAGATTCTGGCCAACTTCAATTCTTTCAGGAACGGTTCTGTTATTTTGAAACTTTACAATAAACTGAGTACGATGGATTGTCACAAACAATGTACATAAATCACAAAGCTCTGTACTTTTTCCATTAGTAACATAACATCTCATACCAGACACATTTCCCTCACCGATTGATACAAGAGAAACAAGGTGCAAGCAGACTTTTGGAGACTTGTATATATGCACCTCCACCTTGTCCAGTGTTTGATCCAGGATTTAGAAACCAGGGGCCGATGATGTATATTCAATATCTATGGAAAACCTTTATTCATCTTCACTGACTCCTTGATGCATTTTGATTCACAGAACTACTGTATTGACCATCAGAGCCCAATCCATTCTGCAATAACATAAGAATCACGATTAAAAGATTTCGCATTGTTTCACATGGTTTATATAACAGATTCAGACTTGGACCACATGTGTGTGTATCACATAGCAGTGAAGAGTGAACTGACGGCAGCGGAACTCTACCAAAATTTTGTTCTTATCAGTTTATCTGAACTTTAATAAGCCATATGGACTATGAGCCTAAATGTATATAAATGCTCTGATAAAGAACATATTAAAATAAGCAAACACTTGTAATCAGATATCAGCCAAGCAGGATAAATGTAGTTTATAATTTGAAATTTCAAAACCTGCCCCAACTCTCCCTCTCTTCCAAGCAGTATACATGTGAGATAGCATCACACTTTGATTACATCTTCAACTGTAACTAACAATACAATCACACAACAGCAGCAGCAAACATTCAAGTTGAATCACTTAATTCATACATGTTTGACCATTTAAACTACTTAATTCATACATGTTTGACCATTTAAACTCAAATGCCACAAATTACAATAGTATGAGGGGTTAACAACATTCATCAAACCTAGAATTTTGTTGGTGACTTGAAAATATATCAGGCTAACTGTACATGTGCTGCAAGTTTGATATTCACTGGTATATACATATATTAAATAACCTTAAAAATTTCAAAGAAACAAAAAAAATGTGTTTAACTAATAATAAAGAAAATAATAAAGATCACCATACCTTAAAATAAGGATAAAATTGGGTTGATTCTCTTATTTTAGATGGCACTGAAGATCCAGGCTTGACCATCATCAATGGTGCTATAGTGTTCAAGGCCTTCAAAACTTTGTTAAAGTTTTGACTTGTACAAAAATGTGAACGATGATACCTTGTGCAAACATTGCAAAATCGATCATTGTGGCCCACAACGAGTAAAAATGTTGATACCATCTCTTCAACACATATATACCTTGTATCCTCCAAATGTGTTCTCTCCCGAATAATAGCACATAACTTTTGAAACACATCCGGATACATTCTATGTAACTCCCGAAAGCTTTCTGGATCACCATTCAACATTTCATATACATAATCACGTCCTTTGTTGGTAATTGGTCGTCGTTTTAGAGGACGCTCTATAGGTCGGGACACCATGATCTCTCTTATAACACTCATTATTGTTTGAGCAGCCATCAATAAGTATCTAATCATTTCTTCTTCTTCTTCTTTCCTTTTAACTACTCCTACTTCTTCTTCCTTCCTTTTAACTACTCCTACTTCTTCATTCTCATCCATTGTTGAAAATGAGGTAATTTACTGCATTATTAGAACACGTTTAACACTCAAAAGTGGACAAAATTAAATATTTAAAGTAAAACACAATAACTTCATGCATAATTAATCCAAAGAAACATCCCAAGTATCAATAAAAAAAGAGAGTTGCGATCTTATAATAATTCAACAAAAATACTTAGCAAGCCAAATATAATGGAAATTGTCAAATTAGCTAGCAAAACACGAGATACTCAAGCAAACAAATGTAACTTAAATATGATCTAGTCCACGCATTTTAAAGTGAATCCATTTGTATCGCTCATCGAGAGACATTTTCATAAACACATCTTTTTTCCCTTGGGTATCGAACAACTCCACCGCCTTGAATTGGGTTTCCTCTTCCATGTTTGGAATCTCCTTTATAGCATCCCAAATTGTATATTCCTTTTCGTTTTCTCTTTTTTGTAGTAGGCTATAAATTCTTTCAAAACTTGTTGAAATCTTGTCAAGCTTATCCACTAATACTCCCCCTTCAAACTCATTTCTACTTCTTTTTTTTGGAGAGACTCTCAGTGTAGGAACCTCTAAAGTCTCGGAGGTTTGAAGTGGAGATGTGAAGTGAGGCAATGGATTATTTTGACTAGGTTGCATAAATACCCCCGCATCCAAATCATAACCAAGATCCTCTATGCGCACATTTTCATTGTTTTCAACATCAAATGTTCTTGCATCGGTAACGCTATCCAACCCAATTGATTTTTTTCCAATGGCTACACCATTCCCAATAGAAATTTCCAAACTCTCATAATCTTCAAATGTTTCATACCGTATAGAGATATCCTTTGGATGTGCCTAGCAAAATATGAATTTTTTAATACTATTATTATATTATTTATTGCAAGTAAAAACGATCTAAATTTTTTTTATATTAAAAAAATAAAGACGCACCTTAAAGTAATCCTCCCATACTTCATTTGGAGCCATGAATTTTTTTGTAGTGGAGTCGAAACCAAAACCGGAGCTAAAACGCATAAATTTTGAGTAAGAAGTCCATCGATTTTAAACCATTTTAAATGACTTTCATAATCAGATAGTGTTTTTTGACATACAAGCTTTGCATTAAGAACCGGAAGTATCCTGGTTTCCACGGTCTCTTTCAAAAAGATGCCACTATTATCAAGTCATCCCCGACTAGCGCCATCAACCATAAGTTATAGCAATAAATCACTTTCTTCCTTTGTCCACGCCACATAGTTTCTTCCTTTAGAGGTATTTTTTTATGAATGACCATCACCCATTATACTACTATAGTAATCATAAAAAAAATGTAGATTAATGTTTATATTATTTTCTATTCATGTAACAATGATGATAATCAAACATAAAAAATGAAGAGAGCAAAACAGTTGAATTATAAATATAACAGTGATATGAAATTCATAACTAATTCTAGCACACTCATTTTTAAGTAATTCAAATTCTGGTATATTCATCAATATGTCCTCTACAACTCTCTTATGTAGCTAATAACTTCAAAATCCTAACATATAATGCACGTATATATCAAGCAAGAGGACAATCAGAAAACTGAAATGTATATATATGTCATATGTGTTACCGTAAAAGTCATAACTAATTATACAAAACTCATTTTCAAGTAATTCAAATTCTGATATATTTATCAATATGTCCTCTACAACTCTTATGAAGAAGACAACTTCAAAATCCTAACATATAATGTACGTATATATCAAGCAAGAGGACAATCAGAAAACTGAAATGTATATATATGTCATATGTGTTACCGTAAAAGTCATAACTAATTCTACAGAACTCATTTTCAAGTAATTAAAATTTTAGTATATTCATCAATATGTCCTCTACAACTCTTATGAAGAAAACAACTTCAAAATCCTAACATATAATGCACGTATATATCAAGTAAGAGGACAATTAGAAAACTGAAATTTATATATATGTCATATGTGTTACCGTAAAAGTCATAACTAATTATACAGAATTCATTTTCAAGTAATTCAAATTCTGGTATATTCATCAATATATCCTCTACAATTATTATGGATAAAATAACTTCAAAATCCTAACATATAATGCACGTATATATCAAGCAAGAGGACAATCAGAAAACTGAAATGTATATATATGTCATATGTGTTACCATAAAAGTCATAACTAATTATATAAAAATCATTTTCAAGTAATTAAAATTCAGGTATATTCATAAATATGTTCTCTACAACTCTTATGAAGAAGATAACTTCAAAATCTTAAAATATAATGTACGTATATATCAAGCAAGGGGACAATCAGAAAACTGAAATGTATATATATATCATATGTGTTACCGTAAAAGTCATAACTAATTCTAAAAAATTCATTTTCAAGTAATTCAAATTCTGATATATTCACCAATGTCTTCTACAACTCTTATGAAAAAGACAACTTCAAAATCCTAACATATAATGCACGTATATATCAAGCAAGAGGACAATCAGAAAACTGAAATGTATATATATGTCATATGTGTTACCATAAAAGTCATAACTAATTCTGCAAAACTCATTTTAAAGTAATTCAAATTCTGGTATATTCATCAATATGTACTCTACAACTCTTATGAAGAAGACAACTTCAAAATCCTAACATATAATGCACATATATATCAAGCAAGAGGACAATCAGAAGACGAAATATATTTATCAAGAAATAACTCTCACCTTCAGAAGCTTTTGATTAAAACCACGTGATTTTTCATCTAAACACTTCACGTATCGTTTGTCAAGTCTGCAAAATATGCATAATAAAGTTAGCTATACGTTATGCCGGAAACAAAGAATTGAAATATTCAAGTCTGCATAACCATTAGTTATTTAGTTAGCTATACATAGATAACAAACCCACCCAAAAATGTATAGCTATATATAACAAGTAATCATTAGTTATCAGACTTTGGTTTTCAATTTGTTCTTGTGTAAAACGTTTTCTACTGATCTAGAAAGAACATGCCAACTCAATTACCAAATCTTGCCATGGCTAGGAATTGAAGCCTCCGAATTGGCTTTGGCCACCCACGACTTTTCCAAAACAAACTAGAAGAATAATGACGTGAAAACCAATACCAAGGTAGCTAGTGATCTAAACCAAAATTCTATGATAAATGACATGAGTAACATACATATATATGAACGTGAAAACCAGTACCAAGGTAGCTAATGAATACATATATAGCTAGGTGCGATGAAAGTCTGAATCGATGCATACATATATAAATTCTGATGTAACTACCCAAAAATGTGTGATGAAAGTCTGAATCGATGCATATACATATATATCGATGCTAGAAAGAGTAACATGTGGAGGACCCATAACTAGCTAGCTAGGTTGGTGAAAACCCAAGTTGATCTTTATATGACAGAATCGAATCAACTCCTCCTCCGAGGCTTATGCAGCAAACCCACCTAGAACATATAACCATTCGAAATACAAGTATACAAGTAATCAAACTACAAACCCTAACAAGTGAATACGATAAGGTACGATCACCACACTATCAGAGAAGATCGATTACCTTGGTCAATCAAAAGAAGGTAGAAGAATGTCCTTCATAGTCATTGTGTTATCTGTTCATCTTCTGATAAAGAAAAAGAAGAATAAGTGAAAATCTGGTGAGTAGGAGAGGAGATTTCTTAGAAGGGTTGGTATTTATAGTAGAACCTCAAAATCCTTCAAAATCAAGGATTTATAAAAACTCATTCAAATTCATGGATTGTTTTAATACCAAAAGATTTAAAAGGATTGTTTAAAAATCAAATTGAATACATCAGAATTTATAAGAATTTTTTTAAATCCTGATTGAATACATCAGGATTTTTATGGATTCTTGAAATTCTTAAAAATCCTTTAAAATCAGGGATTGAATACACCCCCCTTAGAAAAGGATTGTGATTTTGAATCAGTTCAAAGCCCCAAACTTGAGAAAAGGGGAAGGGAAAATCACCAACGGTAAGAATGAGGTTGACGTTGGAAATTGAAGCAGAAGAGTCGGGAATTGGGTTTCTGTTTTCATTCATGCGGTAAATTTAACCAACTTCACAACTTTTGGATGCGGTGGCGCAATCGTAAACTTTTGCGCTTGGAAACTTTTTCATTATACCCTTCGCATACACACATGTTGACTTGATTAGGTTTTTAAACCTACCCGAACTTTTAAGGCAGAGAGAGACACATGAACCAGAGCGCTAGAGAGAGAGAGAGAGAGAGAGAGAGAGAGAGAGAGAGAGAGAGAGAGAGAGAGAGAGAGAGAGAGAGAGAGCACGATTGTAGGAATAGTGGGATCGAGTCCATGGCGAGATTTGAAGCTGATGAAATCGACTCAAGATTCATATCAGTGCCGACAAGCAAGTAAATTGGTCGTAGTTTTAGTTTCATTCCAGAAGAGTATCACTTTATCACTTCGCCTTTATCGTCAATTGTAAAGCAAGTCTAGATCCATCTCCAATCCATTTGTGTTTTGATATGAAATTTAAAATTTCAAAGCTATTGATTGTTTTCATTTTGGGTTTGGGTGTTTGGCCTTGGTTTTGTCATCGTTCTCTATGCACTTTGATTGTTTTCATTGTTTTCTTGTGTTGAATTTACGCCAGAGTCTAACAAACATGCAGCCTAAATTAACATGTCTACCAAGTGTTCGATGAAATGCATAACTAAGAGAAATCATGGCTGAAGTTACTTGTTAAGTTTGCATTTTCCAGCATGCATAGTTATTCGTGTGGGAACATTGGTTGTGGTTACATGACGGGCAGGTACATGCGCGCCTTTGCTCACTTTCAATATGTCTTTGGATACTTGTGTTGTTGTGTTTGCTTGCACTTAAACATATTACTAATGTTGGCTAATAATGTTAGTGTTAGCTTTCAAATATACTAGTGTCGTTACCAATGTGTTTTATTTTACAGTCTCTCTTTGATTTGCATATTACTAGCAATAGAATCAATTTTGTATGTCAAGTGCACCTATAACAACCAAACAATCATGTTTTTCCTTACGTCTAACTTATTATTTTGTTGCTTTGTGTGTTATTATGTGCTTGATGTTGTTGGTTCTTGTTTCATGACAGAGAATTTGATGTATTATGTAATAGTACTACCTGTGTTGAGTGAACATACTACTACTAGTCTCTAAACATACTGATTCGTTGTTATGTAAGTTTCCTCAGTGCTTTGTTGCACTGAAACATACTACATCTATTGACTAAACATACTAGTAACGACTATTAAATATACTAGTTCAATTATGTGAGCAATTTTTCTTTGATTTACAGATAAGTAGTCAATGAATTAAAATTGTATGTATTGAATGATGTCGTATATGAAGCTCTCACTGTGAAGCCACCTTTGACGACAATCTCATTCGGGGGTCCAATGACTAGCTCGTATGAAGTATTCTATTGAATGTGAGAAGACAAGGCTCACCAGATGTGGTCAGTGTGGTGAGGTTTAAAGGCACAAGAAGAAAACTTGCATGAAAGCGCTTAGCAACTAAAACCTGAAGATGTAGTATATTTACTTGTGTCTGGTAGTATACTTGTTATTCACATGTAATATGTTTAAACTGAAGAGCCATACGTATTTCTGGGACATGACCAGACTATTTACAAAACAATTCTAGTATTTTTGTCAACCTTAAGTAGTATATTCTTGTTCTTTACTTATTTTACACATTCATTTAATGTTACCGAAGTTGATTGAAGATGTTATACATTTATTAGTCACAAACAGTGTGTTTGTTAGTCACAAATAATATGTTTAACCTGAAGGGTTGTACATTTACCTGAGACATGTCAAGTTTATTTACATCTTGACTAACATAATTTTTATTGATATCAATCTTGACTAACATTAAGTCGAATTATTAAGTCGCATTAGATATCAAATTTGACTAACATTATATGGCATTAATGTATCCTCACATTACCGAGGATCAGTACTTAGAAACATTTAAAAATACTACTACTATTTAACAAATACACTATTACATCACAACAAACATACTACTGGTATTTCAGAAACACACTACAACATAAGCAAACACTACAGATATAATGCTAGCTGCTTCTTGAGCTTCTTTTTCAACTTTGTTGCCTCTTTCTTGCACTCTGAATGCTAGCTGTCTTTGTTCGTCGTCTTCATTTTCTTTGTTTTTAGACTTTCGATCATTTAAAAGGCAAGTAAACATACTATTGCAGTTCGCTAAACATACTACTATAACAACCAGATTGGATTGATTGATTTTGATTAAAATCAAATTTAAATAAGATCGGGAATCATGATACTTGATTTATTCTGATTGAAATCAAGTATTAAATTAATTATTTATTTTCTTAAAATATTAGTCAATCAACTAAAGCTGATTGATTTAATGAAATAAGGAAATCACTTGATTCCATGTCATAAATATATTGCCAAATTGAGTGGAGCTCAACCACTATAAATATGTCTTTATAGAGCAACGAGAGAGAACTTTAAGATGCACAAGCAAAGTCACTATGTCGCTCTGAAGTCTCAAGCACTCGAAGAACCATCAAGCTTTTCAAGGAGAACCGTTGAGCTTCCAAGTAACCAAGTTCTTCATCAAACACAAGTCCAAGTTCATCGCTAGATTCAAGAATAAGTGTCAATCACTCTTGAGTCGAATGTATCGTTGGAGATAGAATCAGAGGACTACATACAAAGATTGGAACTCGCAAATTTACAAATCAATAAAATAATTTTGTTGTTGTTGTACACGTGTTCTTGTTTGATTCGTCGCAGGAAATTCTTGTCTACGATTTGAAACACGTGAAACACAATAATAAAATGCTCTGCGGCAGTTACCAAAAAAACAAAGGAGTTGAATACAGGTTTTCCAGTGTGGGTTTGTTCGGCGGCGCGTCTGGTTGGCGTGGTCGTCTGATGGGTTATGGTGGCTCTCTTGGGCCGAGTGTGCATGGGTTGTAGTCTCAATCTCAGTAGGTGTGGAGATTTGAGAGTAGAGGCAAGTAGGTTCGTGGTTGGCAGTTCTAGGATCATACATGGGCAGGATCTATTGTGTTCTTTGGCTATTATGATCAGATCGAATCGAGGTTTGCAGGGGTTGACGGTGAGCGGCGTCGCACGAAAGATCGAGAGGGCAACATCACGAAGATGTTAGAGTCTGTTGTTCGATTGTGTCTAGTTTGGTTTGCGAGCAAAAGTGGAGCAGGAATTGGAGCATTCGTGAGAGATGGCTAGAAATACTCCATCGTGGCGTCGTGGTGGTAGCGGGGCATTGTGGTAGGTTCATGTGCGACGGTGCGATTTGCAGCAGTTTCGGTGTTGGTGGCTGAGGCGTGATAGAGGAGATCTGGTATGATCTAGATTGTGGGCCTTAGTGGGCTTTACTTTTCTCTAATAAGGATCTGCGTTTGGGTTCAATTAGTGGGCTTGACCTGGACCATGTGTTTTATTGTTTTAAGTTGTTTACAGGTTTTAGTTATGGCCTTTGTTAGGACTGGAATAAGTCCTTGCTTTAGGGAGATAGGGCAAGTCGGGCTTTTATGCCTTGGTGTGCATCTTTGATGCCTTGTCTACTGTAGTGAGGTGGTGGTTAGTTAAATGGACGCACCCTCCTAGAAGTAGAATGAAACTTAGTGTTGACGACTCGGTAGTCGTTCGACAACGTAGTAGGGAAACTGGTCGATTGGTAATGATGCATCGGCTTTGCGTTATCTTTTCATTACTATGCCACAATTATTGTAAAGATGATAGAGTTGTTTTTGTCGCACTCTGCTAATTGGTGTGTTGTTGAATACATAGGTGCCACGAGTATTCTTGTTATTATTCGAGGCGCTTTGTTTGTGCTCATTGTAGTACAAAGTTTATGTTTGATGTCCCCCGAGTATGTATTCATTGATTTTATTTATAAAAATTTAAAAGTCACCGCACCGCCCTTGTTTCAAAAAACAAAAAGAAAAAAACTCGCAAAAAACTCCCATAAATTGCGAACGGGGTCTGTGTTTGTGGGAAGTTTAAGACCAATCTATAATTTGGGCCTGTTTGATGAGCCGGGATGGGCTAACGGGATTCTGAGTTCCCGTAGAGTTCAAGAATTAAGACGAATCCATTATCGCTAAACTAAAAGAGTAAAGACGAAAAACAAAGCAAAGGCGAATTCGTTTGGGAAGGAAAGTTAATAGGCCGGTTCTCAATCTTTGGTAACTTTGTTGTAGCTGCTTCTCCAAACCACCGCCGAGACCTGAGCGAACCAGAAATTCCATCTCTGATCTCTCTCTGCATAGAGGCCATCAGAACCGAACTGCTTCGCGGTAAATTCACTTCAAAATTGATATGCATTTTGCAGGAGATGACCTGTTACCGATTCCCCACCAGCTTCCTCCCAACGTCATCGATGCTCTAGTTCTTCAGTTACCTCCGTTGGCCTTACAGAAGCTTCAAACCGCACTGTAAGTACTACTCTAGAATCGTAATTTTGATTTTTATTGAGTTTCAAATTTTGCTTCTGAGTTCCTTAAGAGTCATGTGGTTTCGTTCAGGCCATTTGATGACGGAGAAGACGACGAGTTTGCTGACAAGTGCATCGGAGATGGTAGGAAACGTGGGAGGTCTACAAGGTTGAGTGTATACGCTTATAGTCATTTTAATTTGGTTCATGATTTGGTTGAGTGTACTTATAAGTAAAACAGCTATGTAATTGGCTTAAATGTGTTTCAGGCATTCGAATTTTGACAAGGCGTGGGGAAATTTCTACAAATTTCGGTGGCAGGACACTGGCAATAAGAGTAAAGTCACTGAACCGCCTGATTGGCAGCAGAAGTATTGGGAAACACATCTACAGACGTGTGTTTCTAAATAATTTTTTAACTCTTATCAATGACAGAAAATGGATTGGTTAACTTTGTTCATGGACGATTTGACAGTTGTCTTGATGAAGCAGCAGAGATAGCTTCTCTCCCCTCATTTAAAGGGTGCCTTGGTGAAATTAGAATTCCAGGTACTGGCTACTAGGTAGCTTGTTTTTAATAGAATATGAAGCTATCTAGCAGAATGATCAGTTCAGTTTGAGCATCTGTCTTCTTTTGCATCTTCACCTACTTGTGTTGAACAACATGTGTTTATTATGTTATATATGTTTTAGAAGGTGTTTTCTATTCAGGATGTTTGATAATGTGTCTGGTTTTGCTTTCATTGACAATCTTGCTAATCTGGTATGTAATTTATCTGATGTCTTTTCTTTTCTTTTATACAGACTCTATATTGTGATGGATAGGCTGTGAGGGTGACTTGGTTAATTCCACTCACGGTTATTCCACACTATCTCACCATTTCCAACACTATGGTTATTTGTCCCGGTAAGCATGTTTTTGGATGAGAGCATAGTCGCAAGGCCTTCCAAGAATGGAGGACTGATTGAATATGCTAAATATAAGCTCTCATCCATCTGCCTCTTTACACTTGAGTGTTCTTTTCTTTATGCAAGCTTATGTTATTATATTGTCTTCTTATGCACATCTTTGAGGCTTCAAAATGTTCTATGCAATTCTGAAATGACTGTAAGTTAAAGATTTCAGTTTAGTTGGCAACTACAATTTACTGTCTGGAGAACACTATATAAATATCTGAAATAGAAAGCTGTTCTTACTAGTTTCCCAGTATCAAAGTCTATACATCTATTGTCAAAGACGTGGAATGATTAATGTTTCAGGATGGAGATATGCATCTCTCTCTCTCTCTCGCTCTCTCTCTCTCTCTCTCTCTCTCTCTCTCTCTCTCTCTCTCTCTCTCTCTCTCTCTCTCTCTCTCTCTCTCTCTCTCTCCCTCCCACCAAACTACCCACACACATTCACGGCATCAATAAGTGACCAATTTGGCCCCAAACATGTAACGTTAATGAAAAGATAGTAGAATTGTGTGTATTTTAATTTTATTTATATTTATTTTTTTCAGCAGGTGTTTTATGTAGTTCACCTAATTTAGTTGTAACAGAGGCTTATGTATGCGGGCTTATACTCTTATACACTTGTTTAACTTAATGGGAGAGATTAGTTTACTCACAATCTTAATACAATCTGTTGCAGTACTTTTTGAAAAACAGCAAATTGGGGGGCTTGGAACTGAGGTGGATAAGATCTAAGGAGCATGTAAGCTCATTTATCTTTGAAATTTCAATTAAAAGGCTACAAGTGGACATGTTTCTTTTCCAATGACAGACTACTCCCCCAAGAAAGAAAGTAACTGTTTTTAAGAATTTGAATAAATATATGTGGTGGATCAATCAAATGCCTGATGCCATATACATTTCTACAGATTACTGCATTATGCAAGCTTCTGAACCAGAACAGTGAGAGTTTAACGCCTTGAATTTGCTCACTGTACAGTTTCTTCAGCTTCGATCACAGCACTATTTTGCTCACTACCCGCAAATAGTTTGCAAATGATAAGAAACTTTCAGTCAACTCAACAAACTTTGTTGGAACTAACCCATCTTTCATACCTGTTGAGCTCATATCGTTTTTATCTTCAAGAAGGTATGTCTTTTCAGGCCTTGACCAACTTTTTTATTGGCTGGTGGAATTGGGTATGCTAAAAAGATTGGGAAACATAAAAGTACCTCATAAGATGGGAATATGTGTTTGTATTCGTGCTATGCATAATAAACAAATGTCTTGTTGCATAGCTGAAATTTGAATTGTTCATATTACCGATAAAGTTCACCTTACTATGATTCCATCCACAGATTTCTTTTGCATCTGTTTCAAGGGGTGATTAAGACTAGTTGGAAAGACACATGCACAGAATAAAACAAGCTAGTAATCTTGGCCTACTATAGCTATATTATAGTTTTTCAATATAAATCTGTGGGAATTATTTGCATCTTGATTAATGATCTCATTGCTCCAATGCCTTTGTTCCTGCTCCTGAGAACTTAACTTGCTCCAGGTCCTTGTATTCTTTGAATCTGTCCTACACTCACCTTGGCCAGAATTTTGCAGAAGTGGTATATGGTCCACTATTGAATGCTTCGTCCAATCTATCCATCCTTGACCTTTCAGAAAACAATGTATGCACTTTGAAGTTCTCTTATTATCTTAATATGATCTTTTTGCTATAAGTAATGTGAAGATGATACAAAACCATGCAGATATCAGGCTGGCTTTCTGCACTCTACAGAAGATCACCTAGTAACCCTCAAACATCTTGAGGAGTTGGAAAGTCATTGCAATCATTACTAGTGATCAATTTAAGGTCCCAATTTGCAGTTACTTTTGCAAACTAATTGAACTTTTGTTTCTGGAAGTCATATAAAAAAAATACTATATCGATCAGTGAACTCCAATTGGTGTTTAAATACATGCTTAACATCAATTATACTTGGGATCAGTGAACAAAAATGCAGTAGCAGTCCCAAAAATACAGTAGCAGTCCTCGGACCGACAATGTAATAGTAGTTCCAAAAATTTAGTAGCAGTCTTCGAACCGAAAATACAGTAGCAGTTCCAAAAACGTAGTAGCAATCCTCAAATCGAAAATGTAGTAGCAGTTCCAAAAACATAGTAGTAGTTCTCAAACGCATTAACAGTCTCGAAAACACTGCTTCTGAAAATTCAAAAAATACGACACTGTTACAGAAACATAGAAAACACTACTACTGATTTTTTTTTTAAAAAAAACAATGCTACTGAAAATTTAAAAAATATGACACTGCTACAGAAACATCGAAAACACTGATACTAAAAATTAAAAAAAAACACTGCTATTGAAAATTAAAAAAATACGACACTGCTACAGAAATATCGAAAACACTGCTACTGAAAAATAAAATAATAATGCTATTGAAGAATTAAATAAGAGTGCTACTAAAAAATGACACTGCTATTGAAAATTAAAAAAAATACTGCTACTAAAAATTAAAAAAAAACAACATTGTTATTGAAAAATTGAAAACATTGCTACTAAAAAATAAAATAATAATGCTACTGAAGAATTAAATAACAATGCTACTAAAAAATGACACTGCTATTGAAAATTCAAAAAAAATACTGCTACTAAAATTAAAAAAAGGCGACACTGTTATTGAAAAATCGAAAACGTTGCTACTAAAAAATAAAATAATAATGCCACTGAAGAATTAAATAACAGTGCTACTGAAAAAACACAGAACACGACCTGAGGAAAATTGTGATGCTCACATAGACAAAACCTACAACTATCAGTTTAATGCCACTGAAAAAACCATCAATATTATGCTACTGCAAAAATCATAAACCATCACTACGAAATCATGAAATACACAAATGGACAAACTCAAATCTGTCTGTGTTCATCGGCGAGAAAGGTTGCAGTAGCGACGTGGGCTTGTGAGACGTGGGGCCGAGGAAGGTTCCAGAGATGAGAGTGTAGGGTCGACGGAGTGCGGACGCCGGATCTGGGAAGATGCAAGGGCGAGCCACGACGAAGACGACGAACTTGCGGCGGCAGGCGGGAGAGTGAGCGGGATTGCAGAAAGGGATCGAGGAGCGGCGACAAGGTGCGGCGGCCGAACGCGGAAGTCGAGACGTCAAGCCTTGACAACGTGGTGGGACGGCGGCGGCGTGAGGCGTCGACGACGCGCGGTTGAAGCTGCTACTGTATTTTGGTTATCTCCAGGAGTGAGAGAGAGCCAAGGACAAGGCTGAGTAGAGGTCGACGACGTTGGGAGGCGGCTTAATGAGGGCAAGGGCGGAAGCCAGAGACGGAAGCCGAGAAGAGATGTCACGACTGCTACTGTGTATTTGCGAGAGAGAGAGAGAGAGAGAGAGAGAGAGAGAGAGAGAGGGGGGGGGGCCAAGGGCGGAGGCCAGAGACGGAAGCCGAGAAGAGATGTCACGACTGCTACTGTGTATTTGAGAGAGAGAGAGAGATGTGTTTCTAATTTGAGGTAGGATTTTTAATATATATGGAGGGGTAGTTGAGTTTAAATCAAGTTGTAGTTGAGTTATGAGTAATATTATTTTTTATCTTGTCCTTGACTGTCATTCTCTATAAAAAAAATAAAGCATGCTCATTGAAAATGTTACTAACTTCATGTTCGTTGACACTAGTACTAACACTAGCATTAGAATTAACTGGAGGAGTATCTGCGTTAGCCATATTCATTAACAAAATTCTAATCAATAACTGTGTAGCATCACTTCATCACAATATCACAAATTCTAACGTCACAACATCAGTACATCACATTATCACTAACATTAGTAACATCTCTAACATCTAATCATCAAAGAGTCAGTGAGTTACGAACACATATTTCAATTACGTCAAGAATTGAAAGCAAATCAGCCTAATCAATTTGATAACATTATAACAAGAACTAATGAAGCTCAATTAAAAGTTTAAAGCAAGTAATCAACCTAGGACAAGAATGACAACATACAGGGTGGGTGAAATCAGTGCACCAGGGGTGGCAAGGAGAGAGCGAAGAAGCTTCGGGATCGAGAGAGTGAGAGAGCCACGGAGAAGAAGACGACGGAGGAGAGAGCCACAGAGAGGATGAGCAGATGAGGGCGAAGTCGCGACCAGAGGTAGATGGCGGAGGAGAGAAGATGAGTCGAGGAGCTCGCGACCAGATCGAAAAAGATGGCGTCGGGAGATTAGGTTTCCTATTTTCAATTTTCTTATTTTTCTTATTTGCTGATTTTTTATTACTGTAAATTGACAACTTTACCCCACGTATCTTGAGAAATTACAGGCTTACGTATCCACTTTACGATATGTACGTATCCAATTTGTATCAGAATTCAAATACCGTATTCTAACATAATACCGATATCGGTATCCGATATGCGGTACCACCCCTAAATGTCGCTTCTGTGCTTCCTAGCTGATTCTGCATATGTTGCAAATCTTGAAATCTGAAGTAATTTTATTGTTTAGGTACTCTTAGACGTTTGGACTTGAGGGGAAATACTTGGGACTATAAACCAGAGTACGACTCTGTGATTGCCGACCTCTTTTGTGATGGAAAGCTCAATTTGATTATTCCGTCACTTACTCAAGCTGCACTTTATGACGCTGATCCCTAGATGGTCGGCTTGATGCATATGTTCAACTATAGGTATGCATACTTATTTGTTCAAATTTCCACACTTCCATACAACTTTGTGTATTTGCTGGGCAACAATTTATGCAGGTATAAGTCTCTTAGGGCATCTCTAATCATGAAGTCTTATAATGGAGTCTTATTCATATTTTGAGACCTCATTTATATACTATTCATATAACACTTCAACCATCTCCAATGGTAGGGTTTTAAGTCAAAGTCTTAACTTTATATATTTAATTTTTTTTTATTTTGTGTTGTAATTAATAATAATTTATATTTATAAACTATTCTTGTACATGATAAATAAATATTATTTTTTTTAAAAAAATGAATTTTGTCCACTTGCATATTTTCTCTCCAATTTCATCTTTTTCCGCGTCTTCTCTCCACTCTCGTCTCTTCTCGGGTCTTCTCCCTCCAATTTCTCTCCCCTCTGCCAAGTGGCCCCAGCCCAAAATTATAAGACCAAGTCTCATATGAAGTCTCATAATAAGACTTGGGATGAGACCGAGTCTTATAAATATAAGGTTTAAGACTTCACAAAACTACCATTGGAGCCCAATTTTTTTTAGTACCCCAAAAGTATAGGGTTTAGGACCTCCTATTGGAGATGCCCTTATTGAATGCAAATTGTGTATATTGTCTGCCAACTTTAGGTAGCAAATAGCTGTACGCTTCAGTGGTTGGCTCTTGCCAGTGATATGTATTGGTTTGATTTGTTTCTTAATTTCCCATTGTGGCATTCGTTCCTCAATACAAAGTTGAGTATAATTTTGGAAATAATGCTCCTCAACTTGATTAAGATAATAAAATGTTTTGCCCCCATTTTCTGCGGAGCACTGTTTCTCTGATCCCCGGTGGCTGGTGTTATTACCGCACTTCAAGAGTACAACTGCTTTGGGTACAAGTCTGGCCTTGTAGTCCTTTGCTTTACTGGATTTCTTTGTTTCCTCCATGGCTCTGTCACCTCTTACGTAGCTACTAAAATCTCAATTTAGATATGGTAATTAACTTCTGAGATGGTCATGGATCAAAGAAGTATGAGAGTATGAGACCAACACCAATTTCACAGATGGATATATCAAGGAAAAACAGTTGTCTCGTTGTACTCTGATAAGTCAATACTTGATCCTGAGGCAACTTGTGATTTGTGGTTTTCATAGTTCGTATGCGCTGTAGCGCTAGCCGAATCGGTCCCTGAAAATTGAACCAGTAACGGAAAAGGAAGCAGAAGTTAGTATATGAGGTGATAGCTCTCTTTCTCTCCATTGGTGCAAATGCTGAGAAAGTAAGAAACATATTCATGTTCTTGCTATTATAGTTTAAGCTCACTGATGCTTACCCAACAACTCTAAATTAGCCGAGCTGTAAATGTCGGACTCTATAAAACACACTGCAGCCTCCCCGCTTCAGTATTTTAGACTAATAGAATGTGTGTGGCTAACCTAACGTGGTGAAGGCAGCAAAAGGTGTGAAAGTGGGACCACTCTTATTCTTCGCATTGATCTCTGTCCGAAAGGGTTGTTGGCTTGGCTTTGTCATGAAGTTGGGCGATTTTTGTTTTCTTTTCTTATATTGGGGTCAGTTTCAATCTCACCTCCCCCTTTATAACTTATCCTTTCCTAATCCCTCGTTTCATTGATAATGATGGTGATGCCTTTGAGTGGCCTGTGAGCAAACTTGTTCCGTTACTAATGTCTGGTTAAACTTATAATCAGTTTTGGTTGGATGAAGTCTCGTTATCATAATTTACGAGACTTAAAGTAGCCAAACTTGGTCCGAATCGATATGAGTGATAATATGTCATGTATTTTATGTGTTGTCAAATTTGAGTCGCCGGAATATGGACAAGAATATTCTTCTCAATGTGATATTTATAAGACAAAAGAATGTGCAGCGTCGGTCTGCTCCATTGAATATTTCCTCGTTTTGGAAGTGCATTAAGGTTTGTACTTCTGGCTACCACCTTTCCTTCCTTCAGATTTGGGCATGCAGTGATTGAGAAATGCAGTATTTGCTGATAAATTAAGGCGACTAGGGGAGTGAAGATGCTGAACGTCATTCTCAAGCTGGGCCAGAGTCTCATTGTGTAAAACCCTATATTTCAAATACCTTAAAAATTAGATAATTAGCCAACTTCAAAGTTCAAAGTAAGCATTATACAGTAACAATTTTCACATTATACTGTATGTTTTGAACATATTTAGGATATGGGTTATGAGTTATCATTGCAACTTTGCAAATCAATTACACATTTGAGGTTCAATTATTATGAACTTTTATTTTGGACTTAAATTATTATGAACTCTTATGTGTTGCCTATGATAAAAGAATGTCGTAATTGAAAGACAAACAAAGTTGGTATCCATTATTGCCGGTACTTATAACACAGTAACTTTTTTACATTTTTTTCCTTCATCAGATTGTTCTTGCCCGGTATATTTCAAAACTTTCAAAATTGTCAAAATACCTCCGAAACTTGGCTACAACTGTTAATTTATATCATAAACTATCAATTGCAAACTTTTTCTTCCTCATTTTGAAAACAACTGCCAATTTGCACTCTCTCCGTCAATTTCGACGGATTCCATCCAAATATAATCACGTGTCATGCTGGGTATAATTGTATTTTCATATTTTCAAATTGTATTTTACACACTTTAATTTTTTTGAGTATTTTCTATTTTTTAATAAAAAAAATTTGTGCTCTAAAACTTCACCTTGAATATTTTAAGGTTTTTTGTTATTTTAGACATACAAGCAGACAAGTAATGAGCCAACGAGCAATAAAATATTGAATATTTATGGAATAATAAATAAACTGTGTTCTAAATTTAGTGATTTTCTTTTTAATCATAGAATATATCTTTGGAAAATTGATTCATAACTATTGAATTTTAATTTAATAAATAATATTAAAATTTAAATATACAAAAATACATTTATGCCCATCATGTGCATGACATATGATCACATTTGGATGAAATCCGTAAAAATTGACAGATGGGGTGTAAATCGACATATGTTTCCAAGTTGATGAGACAAAAGTTTGCAATTGAAAGTTTAGAGGGTAAATTGACAATTACAGCCAAGTTTAGGAGACATTTAAGCTATTAAGCCTAAAAACTTCCAAGGCCTTTGTGACTCTTGACTCTTGACTGAGTTTCATTAAAAAAGCTCAGATTGCCAACATAGCAGCCAAATCATTGACTCATTGACTTATAATCAAGCAAACAGTATTAACGTTTTTTTGGCCCTAAACAATTTTTAATTATTTAGTTGATATTAAAACCCACGAGAGTCGATTCCTACGACCCACGTATATAATTGTTCCTAAATTTGCAAGAAAATCTAAAGCCAGTGAGAATCCTGATCAAATAAGATATATGTGACCAATTAGATTTGATATTCATGATGCGCTGAATGTTTTAGATTTCCTGCTTGGTATAAAGTTATGATTGGATTGCGAACGCATTAATATAAATATAAGGATTCAAGGGGAATTCTAAACATCTACACACATACACAAATTTGCTCTCGGCAAACAAGCTCTCTCTTACGAGAAACAATCGACAACGGTGAACAACAAGTTTTCACCATACAGGGCATGACAAATTTGGTAGTTTACTCTTGTTAGATAATGACGATCAAAGAAGGTTTCACCAGACAGGGTGTGAAGGTTTTGGTGGTTTATGAAGTCACAACAAACCCGTGTTCTGAACACACCCTAAGAAGATTGCTCTGCTTTGTACTGGACAAGGTGTACAAAGTATCAATTTTTGTGGCTCTGCAACGAGACATAAACTCATGTCCTAACCCGTTAGGCACAAATCCTAGGTCACCTAGGAAAAAAGAACTCATCGGGCGAGGTTGGTGCTCTCCTCGCTCCTATCGCTTGTGTAGAAGCAAATCCAGCGCCGCAACGCAAATCAACAATTTGCCTTCGGCAGTGGCACGCCAAGCACGTATAAAAAAGACAATTTGTGATTACCTAATACATCTCTGCTGAAAAATCGAGTCAAACATTTTGGCACGCCCAGTGAGAGAGAGGTTTTAGTGTCTCGTGGCAAACAATAGATGATCCTTACCGTAAGGGTTACCCTAGTTGCATTAAGAACCGGTTACCGGAGTTCCGAGAGCCTAATTTAGAGCATTGTCGCAAGTTATCGGACACACAAGTCCAAGAGAAATTCGGTGCACTACAAATAACAATGACCTTAAAACCGAAGACTGCATCGGAGATCAAAGCACTTGACTCCGCGGGCCACAAGGAGTATGCAATCCAGCGAGACCAACATCTTAATGGGCAGTTGGCCGAACTCGTGAAGAAAGTCACGGCTAGTGACAAGACTATAGAGCGGTTTTGTGACAAGGTCGGGAACATGCATAAAAGTTTGGATAATAACCGCAAAGAGAGGGTCGCCTAACAACATCATCTCGAGGAGGCCAGAACAACTTGGTCGCGAAGGTATCCACCATCGGCGAGCTGATGGAGTAGAACCTCAGAGACATAAACAATTCCATAGCTGACATAGCTGGGAAGAAGGATCTTGTCAATTAAGAGTTTCCATCTCCAGTAGATTGGGAAAAGAAGGTGCTTGACATCATTGAGCAAAGACTTCCCGATGGACCAAAGCCGTCGGGCAGATATACTAACTCTTTCCCTTTCGATTCCGAGTGGGCTTGGCCAAAGGGATACAAGCCGATTAACTTCATCCACTTCAGCGACAACGGAACTGAGAGTGCCGCAATGCACATAGCTTGTTTCAAACTTCAATGTGGACCTTGGGGGAAATGATGCGCTCAAGTTTAGAGTTTTTGGTTCATCTCTCTTCGGACCAGCTTTGATATGGTACACGGGTCTACGACCCAACTCAGCCCCATATTGGACAACAATGGAGAGGTTGTTCGTTAACCAATTCGGGGAACTTGAACCAGAAGTAAATGTCCCAACTTTGTGCCAAATGGTACAATAACCTTATGAATCACCAGTGACCTATTTGCATCGGTTTAGAGCATACTATACCAAGAGTAAGACATCCTTGACAATGGCAGAGATTGCGTACATCACCATTTGGGGACTTGAAGATCAGCTACACAGCAAGTTCGAAGGTACTAGATTTGAATCTTTGAACGATCTGATTGATGCCATATCCAAGGCATACAATGTCGTTCAGGAGAAGGACAATAAACATAATACTTCAAATGGTACTTATGCCCCAAAAGCATCGTACACTCATGAGAAGCATAAGTCAATCGTGGTGGCCTACTCGGAGGAAACAACAGCAAAAAGTTCTGACTCTGAGGAAGGTGACGTCTTGGCAATAGAGTTGATTGCTCGAAACACTGTGAAGTCTAAAAAGGTGCAACCCAGCAAAGGGGTAATTGAGATTTCGATAAGTGCTTTCACTAAACCAGAGTTCGAGACTTATACGTATGACGCCAACCTAACTTATGAGATCCTGGATGATTTGATCGAAAATCAGATGACGAAGACTGACTTCGGACATTTCCCAACCACTAAGCAGCATAAGAGGAAGAAATATGGCAAGTTCCATAACATGTGGAATCATACTACCAAGGATTGCGTCAAGTTAAATTATGCTATTCAGAAGTGGATTAATGACAGCAAGCTCGTTGTTGACTCAACCCCCACACTAGCTTTGGTGGATGTCCAAGCTTTCGCTGACCACACTAGCTAAATTATGCTAGATGAGCCGACCGATCTTCTTAACCTCAATCTTAGTGTGCTCATACTCTGCCGAGGCTTTGGTACTTTCGACATAAACTGCTTGGTGAGTGAGATGATCTCATCAAGAGAGTCTATACATGAGGTGCTTAGCTTCAACATCTCAACGACCTCATCCCAGACCGGTTTGAAGTTAGCCCGCATTTGAGCTACTTCTACCTGCAGCTTAGCAATTTTTGCTACCTTCTAGGCAATGGCATCATTCTGGTCTGAGACTTGCTTAAAGTAAGCCATGAGCTTGTCGTGGTTAGCATGCCAAGTCTGAGTTTTAGTTAGCCAATCACACTTGATGGTACTCGTTCGCTGGCTCATCCAATCTTTTTGCTCCTTGAGTTTAGCAAGTTTACAGAGTTCGGGCTCCAATGCAGTTAGGATAGAAGAAAGGGAAGACACGGCTATTCTTTACAAAATCTTGAGATTTTGCAAAACCCTATCAATGACGTGAGGTGCCTCGAAGTCTATATCTTGAAGGTCTCAAAGGGAGGCCTTGGCAGCAATTATAGTAGTTGGGTTGTTTTTGGCAAAAACAACTTTCTCATATTGATGAATGAAAGCTTGCATATTCTTTATGCTAGGTGACTCCGTAGAATCAGCTTGTTCCTGGGCAACATCGAAAGAGGCGGATGAGCTCGGGAGCCCTAAGGAATAGGCTTGAAGGGCACCTCGATCAAAGGTAGTGGTTGCCTCCCCTAAGGCTGCCATGAGGGGATGGTCCTTATCCTGTGACAGGTGATCAAGGCGGAGGGGCGTCAAACTCTGAGCAGTTAGTAACCAAATGTGAGAGGCAATAAGAAATACTTACCAAGCTTGACTCGGTAGCTGCAGTTGTTAGCTCTTCAGCCGCTCTTGCAACTAGAATGTTGCCGAGGATGTTCGCTAAGATAAGGCTCATCTGGGGCGAGGAATATGAAGTGGCTGTCTCCTAGGCGGAGGACTTCAAGTCCTGTTAAATGCATAAAGCCGTCAGTGGTAGCTATGATGATCGAGTAATCTAATTCCTTAAAAATACCTACTGTTGTGTCAAGATGTGACTCGTGCCCCGCTGGGATGTCTCTCGTTGGATTCGATGTTTCAGCTATGTCAACGACTTCATTAGTTTGGACTTCCCCTTCAAATGAGAGGTTAGCATAATGGTCCACCTTAGGGAAGAGCTCACTGAAAAAAGTGACATTCTGCATCAACAAAGCTTAGTAAGGAAATGTAGTAAGTCAACAAGTAATTCTTAGAGCAGGAAGAATGATACCTCTGTATGTGGCGAAACCGTTGAAGTTGAGGAAGGTTCACTCGTTTTAGCCTCAATGTCTCCGACCCTATCCTTGCTTACCATGGGTGACTAAGGAGTGATGAGTGTTACTTCACTGAAGTGCGTCGGTTGTCAACATTGATCACTCCAGTGTGGTGTCCTTTCTTCTTCCTCGGAAAGGTTATGGTGAGAGGAACCGGTGTCCAGGCAAAGGCGGAGGCTAGAAATTGTCACGTCATCAGAGTCAATGATAGCTCGTCGCTTTCCCTGACGATGCTGCAATGGAATAATGAATATGAGTAACTGAACATTTGATGTGCTAGCTTAGTTAATGCAAAAAAATGGAAAGTGTCTTACTAAGTTGGCTTCTTCTTCTTCCTCTTTGCTCAATGCACCGTAGGTTTGGGTATTGCCGCTTGATTCCACTTATTTGGATGAAGGGAAGGTTTCTTTTGCCCCGAGGGGCTGACATCAGCACTTGCTGCAACGGTCGTCTTTTTAGCAGCGTGATAAAAGCACAGGAAGTAAGTATCATGCTTATCTAGGGCTAGTGGAATATAAAGAGAGAAGATGTGTTCCAGAAGGTACCATTGGGTTTCCATGAATGGTTGGTTTCTGCCGCAAGGTAGCGAAAGGATTGCCTTCATCTCCCTTGAGGGTTTCCTTGTCCGCTTCAGAAGTGAACAAGGCTGAGAAATCTCTAAAGATCCTCATAATAATTGCGGCAGGGATTGGCTCTTCAACGCTTCAAATTTTTGGGTAATCCAGAGGTGGTAGGACTTAGTGACCTCAAAAGAGGGCAACAAAATGCGTCCCACATAGGCTACAACAGTGCAAGAGATGATGGGGAATTCGAATGTCTCATCTACTTTCTCGTTTTCATCAGAAACTGCACTTGACCTCCAGGGTTGTACTTGTTCTTTGACCCAAGTAGGGGAATAGGGACACCTTACGCCAGATCAAACTGACGAGCAAAATGGTTAGGAGCATAGAGTTCATACCCTGAAGCAGTTTCTCAGACCTTCAAGTCCGTGCAACTGGTATTGAGGATGAACAACGACCTAGCTTCTAAGGATTGTAAAGGAGATAAGCAGAATCCACAAGTTAGCTCCTGTGGAAGTTGTCTGCCGAGGATGACGCATGTCATTTTTCAGGAAATTGGTCTAATGAATAGAAGAAATTGAAGTAGGTAAGGTAGGTGAGGGAGTTGAAGTTAGTGGGCTTAACAAGAGTCTGCCACAGGAGCCAGTTTTCTTCAAACGACCTTACTTTTGGATTGCGAAAGATTGGAAAGTAGGTTTGAAGCCACAATTCCATTATCCACAGTGGGCCAGTGACCTTATACTTAAGAAGCTCTAAAGAGATCCACGCCATGCTTTGGTAGAGATAGGCGATGACAGATTGAGCAAGACCAATCTTGTTCCCATTATACATGGTTTCCGCTATCTTGGACCAACTTGATATAATCTTTTCTGATGAGGTGCAGAAGACAAATTTGTAGAGCCAGTACTCTAGGAAGGCAATATCGCATTTGTGACCATCCACATTCTTATACTAGTTACGTCAGGCAGTATAAGAGCGATCATGAGCCTTGTAGTCAGGGCAAGCTTTGAGATCATATGAGACATGATCTAAGTCACCGTGAGAGTATGAGGTGTTGGTGACAGGAAATCTGATGATCGAGACTAAATCCAGTAGAGTAATGCTCATTTCCCTGCATAGAAATTTAACAGTGTTGCTACTCGGGTCCCAGAAACACATGGTGGCGATGAGTGACGCTTTATTCCCGCCAGTGGGGAGAGAAAAGCATAACTTTAACAAGGGAATAATTCTGACTTTTTCCCATCTGATAGCG
The DNA here is from genome assembly GCA_946800695.1 of Geum urbanum. Classification (NCBI taxonomy): domain Eukaryota; kingdom Viridiplantae; phylum Streptophyta; class Magnoliopsida; order Rosales; family Rosaceae; genus Geum; species Geum urbanum. The sequence goes on along the minus strand of OX327007.1, from coordinate 39,039,112 downwards.
TCTGTCTTGCCACGAGCTTTATACCACTTGAGGCCATCCTCATGGATGGTGGGCCACTTTTCCAATTTGCAGTCGGTGTTTTTATAGTTCCAAGCCAGTGGCGAGGCTCCACCTTGTATAAAAATGAGCGGTTTGGAGGCACACAAGGGCCCGAAGGGTTTTGAGCAGATCTGGATGGATGGGTGATTTGACCAGGGGGTTCAAGAAAAGTAGTGTCATTATCCTCTAGATAAAACAAAATGTATGCACCTGGACTTCTTCATTCGATCACGGTGTGTGCCCGCTTCGCAAATTTCTGGGAGTTGTCTTCATTAAGGGCTGGGTCAAGTATGATTTTGTGAGAGGCCATTTTGGGTTTTGGATTGAAAGTCTGAAGTTTCGTAAGGAAGTTTTGAATTTGCATTATGTCATAAGGTGCGACTTTTCAGAAGAGTACTTGAAAAGCCTAAGCGAAGCTAGTGTTACCGTTGAAATGGGGGACTAACACGTCATATCGACAAAAGACCTCTTCGATTACGTCTCGGCCTGACCTCGAGGTTTAGGGGGAAATGTTTGAGCCATAAATAATGTTTTAATTATTTAGTTGATATTAAAGCCCACAAGAGTCGATTCTTGCGACCCGCATATATAATTGTTCCTGAATCTAGAAGGAAATCTAAAATCAGCGAAAATCCTGATCAAATAAGGAATACGTGACCAATTAGATTTGAAATTCATGATGCGCCGAATATTTTAGATTTCCTGCTTGGTATAAAGTTACGATCGGATTGTGAACGCATTAATATAAATAGAAGGATTCAAGGAGAATTCTGGACCTCTACACACATAAGCAAATTTGCTCTCGGCAAACAAGTTTTATCTTACGAGAAACAATCGACATTGACGAACTATGAATTTTCACCAGATATGGCGTGACAAATCAGCGGTTTACTCTTGTCAGACGACGATGATCAAAGGAGGTTTCACTAGACAGGGTGTGAAAATTTCGGCGGTTTACGAAGTCACAACAAATTTATGTTCTCAACACACGCCGAGAAGATTTCTCTGCTTTGTACCAGACAGGGTGTACAAAATATCAATTTTCGTGGCTCTGCAGCGAGATATGAACTCAAGTCCTAACCCATTAGGCATAAGTCCTAGGTCACCCAGGCAAAAAGAACTCATTGGGCAATGTTGGTGCTTTCCTCGCTCCAATCGCTTGTGTAGAAGGAAATCCAGCGGCGCAACGCAAATCAACATTCTGCCTTCGATAGTGACACGCCAATCACGTATAAAAGAGACAGTTTGTAATTACCTAATACATCTCTGGAAATCGAGCCAAACAATGTTTACACCAGCTTGTTTGAAAACAAGATATAAGTGATTTATATTTTTTCCTTCTCTCATTTGTTTAATGCATACATTGAACAACTTCTTGTTATTTAAAAAATATTTGATTACACGAAATATTTACTATCTCATCCCCGTGGTACTAATTTCTCTCTTTCAGTCAAACTAATCGGATTTCGTGTAGTCTTTGATGCATCACCCTTTAAGGTTGTCAAATGTGCTTAAGTATCAACACTTAATCGTTTACTAGTTAATACATTTTTCGAATGTCAAATCCCATTATGTTACGAAGGGAGGATTTAAAGTCACGGAAAATATGTCGAATATGTTTTTCATGAATTGATTAAGATACGAGTAAGCTTGACGGCTTGACCTATGTCGAGCTTATCATTTTTAAAGAGTAATACTAGTTCTGATTTGTTTTCTTTCTCTTGATAGAGATAGGGTGCCAGTCAGAGATTTTCTTTATACTATTCATACTTTTTTGTTTGAAAGAAACAACTCATATTAATCAATTAAAGCATAACGTCTTTGGAGATTTCATATGAAAAATAAACAACCGAAAGGAAACTAATGCAACATTGCAATAAAATAAAATAACTAGAAGCAAAACAACTATACCGAATATGGACATGACAAGATGCAGTAGCGTTAACGATTGGATGTCGACCACTTACCAAAATGTAAGCCTGGGACTTTGGAACCAGGAACCACAAAACCGATTTGAATCGAATCAGAACCGGACGATTCGGTTCAATTCCAAAATTTTAAATTATATATTTTGTCAAGAACTCGGACGGTTTGATTCGGTTCCGGTTCCTTGTTTTCATTTTGTAAGGAACTGTCGAGAACAGTATGTAGTCCATATTTTAACTAAATATTAAAATTATATATGAAAGATTTGTTATTTTGTTTGTCACTCAAATCACTAAGTTGATGATTATGAGTCATATATTGGGTATGTCATTTATTATTTTATTTATGTCACTCACATTACTTATTCGGTGATCATCATATCATGGGTCAACCATCTTTTATAAAGTTTTATGATATTTTTATTTTTTTATGTCACTCAATATTAGAACTATGAAATATATTTGTTTGTTAATGTTAATCAGTAAATATAATTTGATGAGTATAAACTTATATAGAGTAGAAACAATAATCACGGATTTTAGTTTGGTTCAAAATTGAGGAACTGTGGAACCAAATCGGTTCCAAACAGTTCTATTTTTCAAATATAAGATACGGAACCGTATATACATCAAACTGTTCAGTTCCAATTTCTGAAAATTATGATTGAAAACGAACCTTCCCATGCCTACCAAAATATAGTCGGTAGTATAATCACTCACACATATTTTATGAAAATAAATTCATCGAATAAAGTCTAATCTTCTACCATAAAGACCGAAATTCATTAAAACCTGGATACTTTTTTGTTAAAAAAATCACCGAATTAATTGCCCATTATCATAACAATATGATATGATAGAGGAGGAGCTTCTCCCCGAGTGTTAATTAACTTTCCTAGTAAAAGGAAAAACATGCCAGAACCCTTTACGAGGCTATGTATCTAAGATGACATGAACTTATTGCAAATAATAAACAACACAACGAACTGTACAATAATAAACAACACATCGAACTATACAATAATAATTGACATACACCTTGGAATTTGATTATAGCCCACTAAAATAAATACCATCGTTTTAAAAGTAAAAAAAAAAAACACAATAATAGAACTGAGAGTGTTGAGTGTAATAACGGCCAAGAACCAAAGTAACACCACAGTGATAGAACCGTAAATAAAAGAGCCATCAGGGGTAAAGGTCTAAATTTCCCCTCAACCACATACACAAGTTGATTCATTTCATCCTTCTCCTGCAAGTAGCAAAAAGCCAAACTGCCCTCTCTCTCTCCCCTTCCCTCTCAACTTTCTCTCTCTAGAAATCTACAGCACTAAACTCGAGCCTCGCCTCGCTTCACGGAGAAGAGAAGAGTAGAGTCTCTCTCTCTGAAATTGAGCATCACTCATCTTCTAGATTCTCGCTCACGCCGCACATTTCTGATTCTCAGTCTCAGTCTCTCAGTCGCACTCAAGTCTCGCAGAGTCGTCCAATCTTATGCCCTAGTTTCCCATCCCCTGAAATTCCGCCAGATCCGAGCCCGGCCGCAGCAGATCACAGCCCGATGGAAGAAGCGCTTGAACTCGCACGCGCCAAGGACACCAAGGAGCGCATGGCCGGAGTGGAGCGTCTCCACCAGCTTCTAGAAGCTTCCAGGAAGAGCCTGAGTTCCGCCGAGGTCACATCGCTCGTCGATTGCTGCATGGATCTTCTCAAGGACAACAACTTCAAAGTCTCCCAGGGCGCGTTACAGGCACTCGCCTCCGCCGCCGTACTCTCCGGCGACCACCTCAAGCTCCACTTCAATGCGCTCGTCCCCGCCGTCGTCGAGCGACTCGGCGATGCCAAGCAACCTGTTCGCGACGCCGCCAGGAGGCTCCTGCTTACTCTCATGGAGGTTTGTGCTACTTTGTTCCCGCTTTTGCCCCTAGCATTTTGGTCTATTTACTTTAAATGTACTTGCTGCGTGATGAATTTGACTAGTTACGAAGGCACTGAGCTCTCTGATAATAGACATGCTAGAAATGATAATGTTTTCTTATCTTAATTACTTTGAGAATGCCTAATGTCATTGAGTCTGGAATGATTTGGTCTGTTTTGTACTCGTTAGGATAGAGTTGTTGTTTTTTGGGTGGATTGAGATCACATTGCTGTAGTATCTGATTTTCGTCGGCAATTGAAGTCCAACAAAGTCATATCAGTGGCAATTCTGCTGCTAGAACTGGAATGTCAAATACATTTTAATTTTTCTCTTAGTTCTGATTGGACTAGGCAAGCAGTTTAGTTGTATTACGATTTACGACACTAACATTATATTCAATCTAAGGGTAGTAGAAGCAAGCAGTTTTCATACATCTTTCTGATAAGTCTTAAAATAGTTGCCAACATTATTACGAATAGGTGCTCCACTAAGAGATATGAAGTCTCAAAAGTCATATTCCTTCTGCTGCAGGTTTCTTCACCAACCCTCATTGTTGAAAGAGCAGGTTCTTATGCTTGGACTCACAGAAGCTGGAGAGTTCGAGAAGAATTTGCACGAACAGTCACCTCAGCAATTGGACTTTTTGCATCAACCGAACTTCCTCTTCAGCGAACTATACTTCCTCCAGTATGTTTACTCTGCTTCTATGAATAAGAGAGATGTCTCCTAGATATAATAAGAATCATCTAAATTTTTCGCTGTCTCTTGAATATCAGATTCTGCAGATGTTAAGTGATTCAAATCCTGGTGTTAGGGACACAGCTATATTGTGTATTGAGGTCTGTGCTACTGGACTTATACGTCATACTTGATATACCATAGTAATACGATTTCACTTAGGCTACAACCTCATCCTGTGAATCTCTATTCCAAAACTCCTTCATGGAGCTGGATTTCTGATGTAATAATTGTACTATCTTTCTTTTTTCAATTACCAGGAAATGTATACGCAGGCAGGGACTCAGTTCCGTGAAGAACTTCAGCGGCACCATCTTCCTATGTCTATGGTGAATATCTAATTTTGGAACTGAGAGATATTGACGTCTAATTGCTAGTTACCTTCCCATATGTACTTTAGTAATCAGTACTCCAATTATTATCCATGGTCGTGTCTTCTGAATGCTATAAGATGCCGATTGCTTAAGTTGTTTCATTATAGTCTATTCAATGTGCAATGCAGGTAAAGGATATTAATGCTAGGCTAGAGAGGATTGAACCAAAGAATCGCTCAGATGGACTTACTGCAGTAGAAATGAAGCCCCTTAATCATAATCCAAAGAGAAGTAGTCCAAAGGCTAAGAGTTCTTCGCGGGAGGTTTCGCTCTTTGGAGGTGAGGATGCTGTCTTGTTCAACTCTGGGGAGGTTGTGAGGTTAAATGCTACATTAGAAGGATTAGTTGACCTAGTACACATATATGTGATATAACCTAGTATGCTTTGTCCTTAATTTTATTTGTGAAAGACAGTTGATTATTCTTCGTTCACATTATGATGGAAGAGTACTTTTTAGTTTATTATTTTATTAATCTTGTCTTTATATCTTTACTACATATATGATGCAAAATTATTTCTTGGTGACTATAATTGATTATAGTAAGTTTATAAAATTGCCTATAAATTCTGATTCCCATATTATACAAATGTTATAAGCGCAATGATTTGACTTCTGTAATTAAAGATTATTGAATAGGTAAGATTGATTTGTTTTGTTCACTTCCATTTAATTGTTATTCTCTGTCTATGCAGCTGAACCTGATCCTACTGTAAAATCTGCTGAGCCTATTAAAGTATATTCAGAAAAGGAACTGATAAGAGAAGTGGAGAAACTTGCTTCTATCCTTGTACCTGAGAAAGACTGGTCAATTCGGATTGCTGCAATGCAGAGAATAGAAGGGCTTGTATGTGGAGGTATGTAGCTACTTGTCAAATTCATCCTACATTTTATATTTGTGGATGCATGAAAGTTAGTTTGAGTTATTCTGCTTCAAGTTTCTGTGGTTTTTTGTAAGTCTGAAGCATTTCATTTTACCTTTAAAAGTGTGGTGTATGTTTAATTTAAAAATGTTTAATTTAAAAGGTTCAGGTGCTGTTCTTGAAAATGCTAGACACGTTTATGGTTGTGACCTAATTGTGATGTTTTAAAAGTGACCTCACTTTCCACAACACCTCTAACTCTGCTTCTTTGAAGTAGTCAAGGCATGTAGCTAGAATAGATGTAGTGTTTCTGATGTATATTAGTCGACTAATCACTTCCTATCAGGTGCTGCTGATTATCAAAGTTTTCGTGGACTCTTGAAGCAACTTGTTGGTCCTCTAAGCACACAATTATCTGATCGAAGGTCTAGCATAGTGAAGCAGGTGTGGTAGTATACTCTTGTATTTTACAGGGCATATCTATAGATCTCTCTGTGCCTAGAGGGTCCAAATACAATTGTACATAATCAGTTGAGCAACATCTGGCTTTATTTTCTGAGAAGTTTACTGTAGTGCTATCTCGTGCAGTTTTTTTGCAGTTTTCATTGTAAGTTATGGATCTATAGTTCTTGAAAGATATAAGTTGCGGTACTTTCGATGGCACTAATTCATGTTGTCTTTTCTGTAATATGTTATGTTTATTCATATAGCACAAGAGCTATGTAGAAATTATAGCATCAAGGATTCTAATTACTGTTTTTGTTTTAAATTTATAATTATTTCTTTGTTTCTTTTGTCAGGCTTGCCATCTGTTAAACTTTTTGTCAAAGGAGCTATTGGGAGATTTTGAGGCATATGCAGAAATTTTCATTCCAGTAAGTTGACATGTTTCTTGTAAAAAAAAAGATCATTTAAGTGGTCACCAATAAAAAAATCTCCAACTGATAAAACGGTACTCTAATAATATTATATGTAACCAGGTTCTTTTCAAGCTGGTAGTGATCACTGTACTTGTAATTGCAGAGTCTGCAGATAACTGCATAAAAACGGTAATTCCAGTTCTATTGGTTTTTTGTACATGCTTTTCTGTAATTCTGTTATGTTTTAAAATAATATTCTTTTTCCCTAAAGAGTCTTTTGCGCATAACTTTTTGCTACCCAGATGTTGCGTAATTGTAAAGTGGCTCGTGTGCTTCCTCGTATTGCTGATTGTGCAAAGAATGACCGAAATGCAATACTTCGTGCTAGGTATATTTCTGACACCAATTTATATTAAGGGCAGTATGTGTTTAGTTTTGTTTGAGTCACTATCATATCTTGTGCTGTAGGTGCTGTGACTATGCACTGTTGATACTAGAGTATTGGGCCGATGAACCTGAAATACAGAGAGCAGCGGATTTGTATGAAGATCTAGTAAGATGTTGTGTTGGAGATGCAATGAGTGAGGTAATCATATATTGTATCTTCCAACTTCTTGGAATGTTCTTTAATGTTATGAATTACATTATTGACCATCATTTTAAATCTGACAGGTGCGTTCAACTGCAAGAATGTGCTATAGAATGTTCTCAAAGACTTGGCCAGAGCGTTCCCGGCGACTATTTTCACAATTCGATCCTGTTATTCAAAGGGTATGTTCTTTTCTTCATCTGAATGAGGATGTACTTGTGTTTTATACAGCGTCTTTGTTTGATGTAAAGAAATTCATTTGAGGTTGATTTGGTTGTATGCTATATTTAATTTCTTTGTTTGATGTCAAAAATATTTGCACAGTTAATTAATGAAGAGGATGGGGGGATACACAGGCGACATGCTTCTCCTTCTGTTCGTGATAGGGGTGCACCAAACTCATTCACTCCCCAGCCATCTGCTTCAAATTTACCTGGATATGGAACTTCTGCTATTGTTGCAATGGATAGAAGTGCAAGTTTATCTTCCGGGACTTCTTTCTCTTCAGGTCTTCATCTGTCACAAGGAAAGTCACTTGGTAAAGGTACTGAGCGCAGTCTTGAGAGTGTGTTGCATGCAAGTAAACAGAAGGTCAGTGCAATTGAAAGCATGCTTAGAGGTTTGGATCTATCTGACAGACATAATTCTTCAACTCTGCGGTCGTCTAGTCTGGATCTAGGTACCTAATATCTTTCGCCTTAATATAATGTGTTCCAGTGTGGATACTCATTAACAAGCTATGTAAATTGTCAGAATCTTATTTATTTGTGAGCGGCTAAATTGTTCTCTCTTTTTTCCCTAGTGCAGGAGTTGACCCTCCATCATCTCGTGATCCACCATTCCCTGCTGCAGTCTCAGCTTCTAATCATTTTGCACATTCTTTAATGACAGATTCCACTACCTCCAGTAACAAAGGTAGTAACCGCAATGGTGGATTGGTATTGTCTGACATCATTACTCAAATTCAAGCATCCAAAGATTCTGCTAAGTCATCATATCGCAGTAATCTATCAGCTGAAGCAGCGCCAACTGTATCTTCACATACCATAAAGAGGGCTTCTGAGAGAATTAATGAGAGGGGTTTCATTGAAGAGAATAATGTCAGTAGGGAGGCTAGGCGCACTATGAGCCATCAAACTGATAGGCACCATCTAGATACATCTCAAAGGGATGGAAACTTTAGGGATTCGCATAATAATCACATCCCCAATTTTCAAAGGCCGCTTCTAAGAAAGAATGTGACAGGAAGGATATCTGCTGCCAGAAGGAGAAGTTTTGATGATAGCCAGCTCTCACTTGGGGAGATGGCCAATTTCGTGGAAGGTCCAACATCACTAAATGATGCTCTGAGTGAGGGATTGAGTCCATCTTCAGACTGGTCTGCTAGGGTAGCTGCATTTAATTATCTTCGGTCTTTGTTGCAGCAAGGCTCAAAAGGAATTCAAGAAGTGATTCAGAATTTTGAGAAAGTAATGAAGTTGTTTTTCCAACACTTGGATGATCCACACCATAAAGTTGCACAAGCAGCTCTTTCAACACTTGCAGATGTTATTCCATCTTGCCGTAAGCCCTTTGAAAGTTACATGGAAAGGATTCTGCCTCATGTTTTCTCACGGCTAATTGACCCAAAGGAGTTGGTTAGGCAACCTTGCTCAACAACATTGGATATTGTTGGTAAAACTTATGGTGTAGACTCCCTCTTACCTGCTCTGCTCCGTTCACTTGATGAACAACGGTCACCAAAGGCTAAATTAGCTGTTATTGAATTTTCTATCGGGTCATTTAACAAGCATTCTGTGAATACTGAAGGTTCTGGTAATAGTGGCATCTTAAAACTGTGGCTTTCCAAGTTGACACCACTGGTCCATGATAAAAATACTAAGCTAAAGGAGGCAGCAATTACATGCATAATTTCTGTGTATTCCCACTTTGATTCAACATCTGTCTTGAATTTTATTCTTAGCTTGTCAGTTGAAGATCAAAATTCTTTGAGAAGAGCTCTGAAACAATTTACTCCCCGCATTGAAGTGGACCTCATGAACTTTCTTCAAAACAAGAAAGAGCGACAACGCAAATCTTCTTATGATCCTTCTGATACAGTTGGAACATCTTCTGAAGAAGGATATGTTAGTGCCTCGAAGAAGAGTCATTTCATTGGGAGGTACTCTGCTGGTTCAGTTGATAGTGATGGTGGCAGGAAGTGGGGTTCAACCCAAGAAACAGCCTTGGTCACCAGCTCTGTTCGACATGCAACTTCCAATGAAACAGGGGAAAATCTGTATCATAATTTTGAGACTGGTTCTAACATTGATGTGCACAACTCAAAGTCTAAGGATCTGACATACACAAACAGTGCCATGAGTCAGAACTCAGGTTCCTGGACTAGTCATCTGGACAATGTCGATGGTAGAGTACATTTGGACGGTTTGCCAACTCCTCGTCTAGACTTTAATGGGCATTTGAACTTGGACAATATCGGGGTTACTGATAGCATTGGGAATAGTGAAGCTCCCACTACCTTAGACTCAAATCACTATGAACATGATGCTTCGAAGGCTAACTCTATGCCAGACTCAGGTCCCAGCATTCCTCAGATACTCCACCTGGTGAGTTCTTTGACATGATACCTCAGTTCTTTCATTTTTTTTTTCTTTTGGAACTGTTGGCTCTAATCAATTTGTAATTTCATTATCAGTCTCTTGTTATAAATCTGTTTAGTTGTCCGAACTATAGTTCTCAAGCTATATCAAGATAATTTCACTAGCTGTTTATTTCTCTTACAATTGATTGTAGTGACAAGAAAACCAATTATTATATTTGAAACTTTCAAGAGCATTCTTGCATATGTGTACCCATATAATATGTTTCCTTTCTGTTTCTAGATTAGCACTGGAACTGAGGAAAGCACTGCAGAAACTAAGCGTGGCGCACTTCAACAGCTTATCGAAGCTTCTGTAGCTAATGACCACTCTATTTGGACCAAGGTTTGTCACTCAATCATTAGCACACGCTTGATCAATGCATGTGTATTTGTGCATGATTCTAAATTCTTTGTATAACTATTATGACATGTATTGGAGAAAAGAAAGGGGGTAGGTAGGTCGAGATGAATTAAAAAAAATGCAAAATAGGCTTTTGTTAGGATGTTGTTGAAAAGAACCATGGAGAATGTTGAAAAGAGATCACTAGTTCTCCATGTCCCAAACATGGCATACACGGAAAGCTATCCCTTGTATATCATTTTATATTTCAATTTCTATCATAAAAAGTTGTGAATTGTTGGGTTCTATAATTTGGTTAAGAAATGATATGATGGTTAGGATATTGGCTCAACAGTTGATATAAAAGTAAAGTTTGGCTTGAATATGATGACTTCATGGACTCGTGGGTGAGAACGGCCCATTAGACGGGTTGACAACATAAAGAAGTCAATTGGGTGAGGAGTGATGAATATTGTTGTTGCACTAGGGACTCAAATGATATAGGTACATGTTTGTGTTCTAAATCTGAAGATATTTGGTGTATGAAATAGTGCTCTGTATCTTATGTTCGTGATTATTTTGCCGTATATGTGCAGTACTTCAATCAGATTCTGACAGTTGTACTTGAGGTATTGGATGATTTTGACTCCTCTATTCGGGAACTGTCTCTTTCACTGATTATTGAAATGCTTAAGAACCAGGTATGGTTTCATTATTGCATGATGTGAAATCAAAATTTAGTCCCCCATGTTTGTATTGCTAATACTTTATTCCTATGTTTCTAGAAAAATGCAATGGAAGATTCTGTTGAGATTGTAATTGAGAAGCTGCTGCATGTTACAAAGGATGTAGTTCCCCAAGTAATTTCCAATCAATCTCATCTCACCATTCTCTATGTATGTTCTTCATGTCTTTAACTAAGTTTAATTTGTGCAGGTTTCAAATGAATCAGAGCACTGCTTGAGTGTTGTTTTGTCGCAGTATGATCCATTCGGATGCTTAAGTGTAAGTTTTGATGAGACCCGTCTCTTTCAGTTTCCAACCCAAAACAACCTCCTGGGCTTTCAAAAAAGAGGGGGAAACGGGGAAAGAAGAGAGGGTGAGGAAAGAACAAGTATGTACTGATGTGTATGTTGTCAATTGTTGGTCATGCAGGTTATTATTCCTTTACTGGTAACTGAAGATGAGAAGACTCTTGTTACTTGCATAAACAGTTTGACAAAGGTATTAAACTTCTACCTATTCAATACGTATGAATTCCTTGACTCAATGTTGCTCAGTACGTAAGCTCTTTGCTCTCTTCAGCTTGTAGGGCGGCTTTCACAAGAGGAACTAATGACTCATCTACCGTCATTTTTGCCTGCATTGTTTGAAGCATTTGGAAACCAGAGTGCTGATGTTCGCAAGGTAAGGTTTAATGTTGAGACTGAACCCCATCAACAGTTGCAGGATTATATACCTCTACTTGTACTATGTACTGCCATTGTTCACTTTACTAAGACATGTTTCTTTAGTTTTTATTTTTTTGTGTCGGTCTGCACTAGTCTAATCCATGTTGTGCTGTGTGCAGACTGTTGTCTTCTGTTTAGTTGATATATATATCATGCTTGGAAAAGCATTCTTGCCATATCTGGAGGGGCTCAACAGCACACAGTTACGGCTGGTGACCATTTATGCTAATCGAATTTCACAGGCAAGGACAGGCACAGTGATAGACACTAACCATGATTAGGGGTTCACTTCGGTAGGAATTGTGGGTTTGGTTGTTACCAAGTTCATCTATTGTGTATTTTGTATATTGTGTGAATACATTTTGGCCTTTGTATTCATTTTTGTTTTGGGGGGTTTTACATGTTTGATAATCTTAATTCTTTTTCAATTGGTGTGTCTGGTTTGGAGGTAGAGTGCATTTTATGGGAAACATTTAGTGTTACAGTTCACACATTGTAATCTAGAGTTCCCAAACAGCATTTATATATAAAAGAAAGGTTTTGCATCACCGATCTGAGTGATTACATTTTGAGCTTCATATTGGAAAGTCGAGTGCGTAATTGGCATATTTTTAATGTCATATTTGTATGGTGTAATTGGCATGGAGCTTTTCATCAATTAAAGGACAAGGATATGGACTTGCACGTTATGTGATATTCCGGTGTAACAGTTATTTTCCAAGAAACACCTTTGCCCACCGGTTCACAAGTAACACATTTAGGCAAAACCGCAGAAGTTTACACCAGTAGAAAAACCACCTTTTCCAACTGAAAACTCGTTGATGTAGTATATTCCCAGCGATGCCGAGGCAGAAACATGAGCATTTCATGGTCCATTTTGACCTCAAATTTCACTAATATCCAATTTTTCTTGTAAGAGAAGGTAAGAAAACTCTGAATATGGTCACTTGTGCAACACTGCAAAATACTCTCTTCCAGCCTAGCAAATGAAAATGAGTTGAAAGAAGCTTCTTGCTCATATGCTCAAAGCAGAGACCTGCACATCAGCAAAAATGGTCGAAAACTGACCTCATTTAGCAAGCATATCACGTGATGAGTTCACAAGATAGTCATTTAAGCTTCTGTTTACATGCAATTAAGATTCACCTAACAAATTAAATATCAGAATTTAGCTCAACTATCGTCATATCTTCATGCTTTTCTTGTCACTGCCTGCACTTTTAGCACAGAGGAAATGGTAGAAAAAACTCAAATGTTTTCTACAGTGGTGTATTTAAGAATATCTCTGAGATACAATCTTTACGATCAATTTAGAACCTCAAATTCTGTAGTGAATCCTTACTTCCCCAACCTTCATGCTAAGGTATGTAAATTTTTCTTCAACTGTTGTTTCTTTGCAAGCTTTTACCGTAAGCGAGAACCATATCGAGTATTATTTATCCTTTGTTGTTAGTTGAAACATTGCTCTTTTGTGACTTGTATTTAGTTTGTTTCACTTCTCTCTTTGACGTCCATCACCGAAGCCATTTCTTAATTACTTCCTTGAAAGAATGGCGGCAATAATTGCTAATGGTAACATGTCGAACGAGAAGGTGGTAATGCTGGGACTAGGCCAGCTATGAGGTGTTGGAGAAACAAGCTTACTGTCCTTCTCATTGACGAATCTGAAAACCACAGACTTCGTTCTAGGGACGGCTTATCTTACAGCTTATGGTGCTGAAACTCAATCTGTGAGCAATGGAAGAGCTGCACTGCAGCTTGTCTTCTCTGGTGCAAGTTTTAGTTTGATCCTCATTGACATGCATATGCGACGCATGAGTGGTGCTAAGGTTATATACACATCTAATTTCCACTTTCCTCATTTTGGGAAATAGTATTACTAGTCTGTTATGCAAGCTTGCATGTAATGAAATGTTTTTTGTACTTGATTAAGTAGTGGCTCACCTCTTATGATATAGATAGTGATGTTTGACATGTTAATGACAGTGTGTAAGGCACCTGAGAACAGTGGGTGTGAGGTCCCCAGTGCTCGGAATGACATCTTTTTGTAGAGAAAGAGAGGAACAGGCATTTCTGGCGGCATTCCAAAGCCGTTTAGTCCTAACAACTTTCTTCAAGTCCTGGAAGCGCTGGACAACAATCAGGGATGATATACCAGTGCTGCTAAATCTGAAATCGACCACTCTTTTATAGTTTTAATTATGTCATCGTGTTGGTTGTTATGCCCTCGTGGTTTCTTTTATAAGATCAATGAAATGAAGTTACTTTGTATTATTCTAGCAGTTTGATTGTGTTAGTTGTTGAGCCTTGTAGTTGTCCAGTACTTTAACCATTCCATTGTTGGCCTCTTTTTTTTGGGTGAAACTGCTACCTGATATACAAAATGAAACACTGTGTACAAAACTCTCTGTAGCTACCACCGGTGAAAAGCCATATAGATAGTGATACATCTGCGTAAGACATATGTTTCCAATGATATTGCTAATTCTGAGGGAATATTGTGGCTCCTAATGACTGTTGGTACAAGTGCAATGCGTGAATTGAAATTTACAGTGTAAGATACCAGCATTCCTCTTTCGAACTATTCCAGTGTATAGATAGCTTGTGCAGGTTTCTGATATAAGCAATCTGTCTAACATTATAGTTGATTTTCTTTTTGTGAGGAACATAGTTAAAATTACTATATGTTGTAAACTCCAACTTCTGACTTTATGTATATATGTTGTACATGCAAGATGATAAGAGAAAAGCACAACATTTCTTTGAATCTATATAATAATTAAAGACAACGATCATAAAAGGTTCTGTCAAACATAAATATCAGCTTTTAAGTTTCATTCTTTTCTTAGTCACTTCTGAACAATTTCATTTACGCTGGTTATTTGTTAACAAATGTTACTGAGTTCATGAAACGTTACTGACATTAATCATGTAAACCATCAAGTACAACTGAATTCTATACGCAAGCGCGAGCATCATTGAGTGATTGATCACCTTCACATGATAAATACACGACGGTTTTGTTTTGGAGCTGTCAAGTTGCGTAGATTCCATTAAATCTGAAAAAATCACCTCAAAAAAGAAATAAAAGAAGCACGAATCTCGGTTTTCATATTTCTTTTATTACTCTCTGCGCTTTTAGCCCACAGGAAGTGCAGCACACTGGAAATGGTAGAAAACAGTTTTCTGTAATCTCTATATAAGCATCTCTAAGAGCCATTGCCTCAATCATCTTAGAGCTTCAAGTGTTTGCTCTAGAACTTCCTTATAAGGTATCTCTTCCCTAGCTAGTAGTTAAACAGCATTTCATATTTCTAGTTTTTCACCTTGACTATATTGTAATAAATATACATTCTAATTCCATTTTTCCCCTCTCTTTAATGTTGCATGCATCATTTCAACAGTTTTCTTACATACCAAAGTTGCCTTTGGTATAAAAATCTTTAACACATATGAGCTACCATTACTTTCCTCAAAAAAAAGAAAAAAAAAAGAGCTACTATTACTTGACACCCCTGAGTTTGATAATGCTTTCTTTTGTTCATGTATAGAGAAACCTTTATTTCTTCCTTGGAAGATGGCTCAAGCAAATGCTAATGGTAACCTTGCTGGAGGTGATGGTACCATACCTCAAATGTCTTGGAAGAAAAACTTGAGAGCACTGATAGTGGAGGCATCATCCACCTGCAGACTTCTTGGGCAGGCATACTTCACCGCCTACGGTGTCAGAACTGCGGTTGTGGACAGAGGAGACGCCGCTCTTAATCTGATTTACAGAGGATATACTTATGATCTCATAATGATTGGCATGCATTTGGGCGACATGAATCCGCAGGTTACATGTCCCCATCTGTTTTTCTTTGTCATCACTTTATAAATAGAGAATCTAGAAACCATGAAATGGGTAGATTATATATTGGATCCCCATTATAAGAAGTTAAGAACTTCAACAAATATTTTCTCATCGAAGATTGGCAAGAATGGAACTGATCAAGGCTATATTTTTTTTTTTGAAAGGGATCAAGGCTATATATACACATGTAGTTTTCACTGTGCTCATTTTATCAACATACAAAAGAACTTGATACTATCTGATAATTAGACGTTGATGTTCATTAATTCTATACACAAGCAATCTGCAATCATATTAAACATTACTTCATCGCTGATATATATATATAGATTTTTAAATGCGGACGTCTGTATGGTGCGGATGGGAAGAATTTGATTATTTTGATCATCTCACATTTGATTTCAACAATTTAAACTATTGATGTTATAGATATCCCTTTAAGGAGTATACATACAAAATTTCAGCCAATTTGGTAATCGTTTGGTCATCCAAAATGGTGAAATATTACGAATAAATAAGGAGTGTCAGATAAATACTGACGATATATAAATGGTGAATCAAATGACCAAATTTTTTCCGATTGGACTCAAATTTTGTAGGTGACTTAGTTGAAGTAGTATTTATAGCATGAGTGGTCTTGATTGCCAAGATTTGATGTTTATCCTCACCGTGCGTTGTTATATGTATATAATAGATATATTATGCATGGTGCGGATATTATATATATATATATATATCAAAAATTACATATAAGGTCATTTACATAAGATCTATACTAGATTAGGTCACTCAACATTTTTATTCCAAATCTGATCAACCTCCTAACAAACATAACCTTAAAATTAATAATATTTATGACCATGCATTCCTTCTATATCAGACCAAACTTTCTTACCCATTTCACAATTCAATCGAGACCAAGTCTCTCTCTCCTCCCATCTCTCTCCAAAACTCTAACTTCCATCGCAACCGCTCCTCTTCGCTTCATTGCTGCCACCAGTTTCTCTAGCTATCCTCACTGCTGCTGCTAGCCCTCCTTGGTCTCCCTCGCTGCCGCAGCTTTCCATCGTTGCACCCTCACCACCACGAGCTCTCCCTCGTCATCGCACTCCACCAATAGCTTGCTGCCTCACTCCTTCTCCCTCAAGTCGTCGCTCCCTCATCGTTGTCTCTCCACTCCACTGTCGAAGCACCTTGCTATCGAACGTCCGACTATCGCCTCTCTCTCTCTCTCACTAGATTCGTCGCCTCTCTCTCTCCCATCGCCACGAACCTCCACATTCAACAAAATTAGTGTGCTTATCTATGACCTTAGGTACTTCTCTACTTCATATATGCATGAATTTTTGTTGTTCTATGTTTTATGCATGAAGATATGTGGAAGTGTGGTTGAAGAGGGCGTTGAATATATGTTTGTATGCATAAAGTCATATTTTTAGATGAGAATGATGCTAGTAATGTGGTTGATGGTATCCAGTAGTGTTTTTGTAAGCATGAAGTAGCATTTTTAGATGTAATGATAGTAGTAGTGTATTTGATGATCTCTAGTAGTGCTTTTATATGAATGAAGTAGTATGTTTAACTGTGACGATGGTACTAATGTGTTTGATGATCTCTGATAGTGGTTTTGTATGAATGAAGTAATATGTTTAACTGTGATGATGGTAGTAGTGGGTTTGATGTTCTATAATAGTGCTTGAGTAGTATGTTTAATGGTCTGTGGTAGTGTTTGTACCTCTATAGTAGTGTGATTGAGTAGTATGTTTAATAGTATGTGGTAGTGTGTTTGATTGTCTAAGGTAGTATTTTGATGGTCTATTTTTTTGTTTGGCAGAAATGGAAGAAACGAAAAAGGAATCCGGTCTAGCCGGAACAAGTAAAAGGAAGTCACATTCTTCATTGATCAAAGCTGTGAAGAACAAACAAAGGAAGAAGACGACCAGGGACGTGCATTTCGACTACATAACAAGAAGAAGGCAACCAAAAGTTTCAAGTCCATGTAATGTAGTGTTAGTGTTTCCATTGCGATATAGTAGTGTGTACGTGAAACAACAGTAGTATATTTTGAAGTAGTGATCTAATGTGTTGAAAGATTGTAGCGTATTTTTATTAGATAGAAGTAGAGCTTTCTGCTGTGATGTAGTAGTGTGTACTAGAAACTACAGTAGTATGTTTAACATCGAGGAATTACATTGAATGTGTTGAAGTAGTGATCCAGTACGCTGAAACATTGTAGTAGTGCTTTCTTTTGTGACGCAGTGATGTGTGTGAGAAACAACAGTAGTGTTCGTTTTTAGTGTTTATCAAATAGTAGTATTTTCGTTGTGGTGTAGTAGTGTGTACGAGAAATAACATTAGTGCGCTTAACAATGAGGAAGTACATAGAATGTTTTGAAGTATTGATCTACTGCTGAAATATTGTAGTGTATTTATCAAACAGAAGTAGTGATTTCTGCTGTGATGTAGTAGTATGTACTAAAAACAACGATAATGTTTATTTTTAGTGTTTATCAAATAGTAGTGTTTCTGTTGTGATGTAGTAGTAGTGTGCGAGAAATAACATTAGTCTTTGTTTATGTATCAAATAGTAGTGTTTTCGTTGTGACGTAATAGTATGTATGAGAAACATCAGTAGTATATTTAACAACGAGGAACTACACTGAATGTTTTTTGAAGTAGTGATCTAATGTGTTGATACATTGTAGTGTGTTTATCAGCAAACATAGTTTATTCAGCAACTATCACAGATTTTTGAAAACACTACTACAAGTTGTTGCAAACACTACTCTGCTGGAACTTGAAGACACCAACAGAGTAAAAAAAGACATGACATAACAGTTTTATCATAATACTATCGCAGTGTCATCATGAAACTACCACAGATTGTTGCAAACACTACTCTGCTGGAACTTGATGACCTCTAACTAAAAGTTTGATGAGTGCACTACTATTGTTGTTGGATAACACTACTGTAATTAGTCTCAGACACTACAAGTAACCGAAAAACACACACTCTGCCCACAATCCTTGACCACAATATCCACAAAGGCTACATCAAGTTTGATCATAGTCTTCATCATCAACTTCAAGTCTTTATCACCGGATAACATTCAATTTGGATAACGTGGTAATGAGAAACCAAGAAGAAATGAATCTGGACTCAAACCAGGAAAACGTGACGACACCTCCATCACCACATCAAAGAAATCTATAATAAGGGTAAGGAAGAACATGATTGTCTGGTTGTTGTAGGTGCACTTCGCATACAACTCTGATTCCATAGCTACTTATCTGCAAATCAAAGAGAAACTGCTCACTATGTAGAAATAGTATGCTTAATAGTCATCAATAGTACAGTCAACATAGGTAGTACTGTTACATGTACAACATAATGGAAACTTAGTAAACATTAAACTAATATTCTCAGAGCCTTGCAGTAGTGTGCTCAGTCAACACAGGTAGTACTGTTACATGTACAATATAATGGAAACTTACAGAACAACAAACTAGTCTTCTTAGAGGCTTGCAGTAGTGTACTCAGTCAACACAGGTAGTACTGTTACATGTACACAACAGAATGAAAACTTACAGAACAACAAACTAGTATTCTCAGAGGCTTGCAGTAATATGTTTAGTCAACACAGATAATACTGTTATATCTGATACTTTATACTAATTGTCTCAAAACACAAATCAACAACATCAAGCACATAAATCACATCAACAACCATACAATAGTATCACTATGATGCATTGATCCATCATAAACAATACCATAACATGAAATCAACAAAATCGAAAAACTGAAATTCGAATCGAAATGCGAGACCGAATTTCAAAATCATAGCTCAAACAAAGCAACATCAAACAACAAAAAACATAAAACATCTACAAAAATGAAGAATCAAAGCCTCACCTGTATACTCTCGCCGGAATCCATCGAAAACAATAGCATAATTTGAATTCAACAAAATAGAAATTCAAAATTCACAATGGAAATTTGAAATCGAAATCGAATTTGAACTGAAGAAATTCAAAGAGAAAACAAATATGTATAGAAAGGAGAAATTGGAGTTCACCGTTGTCGCCTCTCTCCTAAATCTCGGCGTCCTCTCTCTCTCTCTCTCTCTCTCTCCCTCTCTCTGTTTGTGTACGTACACTAAGATTTTCATTCAACATAAATAATAACAAAGGGTAAAATTGGATATTCCTGGAAAAAATAAAAATCAAAGTGACATTATATGAGATAAAAAAGATTAATGACCTTATTGGAAAAATAAAGGCTCTAGAGACCTTGTGTGTAATTTGTTAATATATATTTCCTATATAACAAACTTGAGTTTTACTGTACAAACCACTATTCACTATTCATCATCACGCACAACTCACGACATTTTCCTTATCAGTCTCATCTTCTCTTCTTCTCTTCTTAACCACAAATTGCTATCACCCAGATTCGAGTTTCCGAAATTACAGACAACTCAACAAGATAGAGAGAAGAGTACATAATCTTTATCGGTTGGCCTGGGACGTGACAGAGCATCAGCTTGAGATCACTTTTGTTTGCTTTGGCAAGGTCCATGAATCTCAGGTATAGCTTTTTGCGACGCCTAATTGCATCAGATATAAGCATTGTGCAGCTCATTGTTTTCTTAAAAGGTTTCATCTTCTTCTATGATTCTAGAATCAAAATGCATATTAAAACGTTAATTGATCCGAAAGATTTACATATAATCATATGCCTGCTTTGTTTTGATGTCTTGGATCATAAAGTATTGAGCATTGACGTGTTCTGTTTGTCGAAATTCAATCTAATTGAGTAGGCTTATTGGGTATGCTGATTCTTGATTTCCATGTTGAAATGGATTGAATGTGAGAGGTGTCGAAGATTATATTTTATGAAAAGCTAATGAACTAATATGGTTCATGAATGGGAGTTTCCATTCTTGATCATCTTATGTATATCACAACCTTCCTATCATGATTTTTTTAATTTGGGGATATAGGTATGCTGTATTATATGTAGTTTAAAATTTGGGGCTTTGAGATGATTTAACCCAAGCCACTAGGTTCACTTTTAATTAGGTAAAATTATACCCTTAGCATATCATCCTCATGACTTCTCAAACCCTCATCTTCAATGTGTGTTTGGTTTTAATATGCTTCTGTGTTCTCATCTCCATCTTAGAAGAGTTCTTAGGTGGTTTTCTCTACACAAGTCGAAGAAGCTTTAATTTTATGAGTTTAGGGAACTGATCAAGAATAATTTTGAGGCTTAATTCTCTATGTCTGTAGACGTGCTAGGATTAGTTATCAATTCCTCAATATATGAGCTTGAGGAAACATCTCTTTCTATGATCTAAATCATCTAAGTTGCAATTGATTGGAATATTGTCATTCGTGCGTAAGTATTGATTAGGTCCTGCTTACGAATTTCCAAGCTAGGGTTCATGATTAATTAGGTTCTACTTGGAATCTTTTATTTTATTGTATAATAGGCACACTTGTTGTTCTTTGTTTGATGAAAAATTGATAATTGCAACGTTCTGAGTTTGATTTGTTTAAAAGGATCTTAATGATAGAATTCTGAATGGAAGAAAATAATGCTTTTTTAGTTAGTTTAATTGGTTTGATTGAGATTATACATGTCTTTCAATCTATTTCGTCATCTGTAACCAAAGACTTTCCATGATTTCCATTCAGATATAGTCATTAGTCATTCTACTATCCTTACATTCTTAGCACCTTCTTTAAATGTCTTGAAAACCATTTCTTTTGAGTTCTGCAGAGAATGCATGACGAATATATGGTAAACAGAGTTTAGAGATCTTTATCTTTGTGACGATGACTTCAGTGTGTAGCACTTTGATTACCAAATAACTCAACCATCAAAATTAGTCACCTGATGAGATGTGAAAATGAGATGTGGGATAATTTATTAATCTCAGTTTCCACATCTCATCTTGCAATAACAAAATGAGATGCACATATGCTACATCTCCCTAGCATATTCAATTCATGAAGTGGCTTTATAGTGTCCTTTCTGAAATATCAGTCTTAAAAGCATACCTAAGCACTTTCAGTTTCTGCTATTCAATTCATGAAGTGAGTTCTCTATTTCAGATAAGTTTGGCTTTTGTTGTTGTTGTTAGGTTAGTCTATTAATGATACTGTGTTGCAATATGTTTTGTATTTGTATGGTGACTCAATATTTTGAAGCCTGAACTGAGTAATGGAGAAGAAAAACATGCTCATTTGTGTAGTCTCTTTTTGTAATCTGATATGAATGCATAGTAAGAAAGAAGCAAGCAATGGTCTTGAATATTTTTCTCCAAATCTATTTCGTTTGTGTTCGATTGATTAGTTGGATGTCTTTTTCGATATGTCTGATTGATCGTTACCCTCTCTCCCTCGGCTCTAACTTCCCTTTTTATCTGATACATCAACGTCTCCTATCTCTAATCTGTTGCGATGAGGAAGCAGCTGGACCAGCCCATAAGGGCAAATCCAAATGGCGATGGATGTTTGGGAGGTGAACTGCAAATATTATGATTAAGATGTATATCATCAATAATTTGTAAGACTATGCTCTTACTATCTTGGTAAGCTTCGTTCTTCCCCAAATTCAGTTTCTTGATCAACCAATTTTAGGCTAATCATTCCACAATTCGATTTTGTTGTTGTCAATATATCTTCATTTGATTGATATTATGTCGCTGTATGAATTGGAGCAGCAACAAAGATCTGCGATGAGTTAAGACAAATAAAATTGGTGGTGTGAAGGTTAGCCAAACTCTACTTTTCACCTATTCATTCTTTTTCCGTTTAAAACAAACCTTATGTTCATGAATTAGGCTTCGTTCGTTTTGAGAATTTGCAATCAAACGTATCCTTGGCCTTGACTTGATTGGGCGAATAGAATCATCACACATAGGTGGGTCAACTTTCAAAGACTCATTTTTGTAATACATTCATGTGCAGCTTCATGATGATATATGCTGTTGCAAATTTTTGTGATTGTAGTATTTGGATCCAAACCAATGTTGATAGCTGAGGAACGACGGAGAATCCGACATTGCATAAGGGATTATGTGCTTTTACATCATCCCTTAATTATATCAGTAACACCTATAATCATTTCAGTCACACAGCTGCATTTTGATGTGTGTAGATTAATTTATTAAGTATCAAAATACACTATATAGGTTAATTTTTTGTACAGTTAACATTGTAATCAGGAATTACACTTGATCTGGACGTTAATTGTTGTCTTTATATTTATGTGCCAAGTACAGTATGTAAGTTAACTTCTTATACAGCTAACTTTGTGATCAGGCATCTATGCTTGATCGGGATATTAGTTGCTATTTGTATAATTATGCTACAATACATTACTTCATCTATGTTATAGATTTAGGAATGCAATCTGATCAACGTAGCTTAAATGATATATGATAGTTTGTTTATCAATGTATAATGATATATGTACTAACCTATGAACAAAAATCAATTTACTTGGTCACCGTTCTTTTTCTTTGGATCTCCCTTCGTCATCACCTGCGCCTAGGCGTGGACATCTACTGTAGTATATATTAACTTTGTGATCGATGTCTATGACAGTGTGCTAGGCGACTTAGGACAATGGGAGTAGAGAGCAAGCTGCTTGGAATGTCAAGTTCCTATAGAGAAGGTCAGCGACAAGAGTTTCTGGAAGCTGGGAGAAATGGCTTTATTCAGATTCCTTTTCATCCTGACAACTTTGTTCCAATCCTGCAAGAGCTGGACAACAACTAAGCTATATATGATGAAAAACCATGCTAGCTAGCTGCATCAAACTGAAATAATGAACTCCCTTATTTAGTTCTTTTTGTTATGCTCTTAGTGCTCTTTGTAATCCTTGCTATAAGATAATATATGAATAAAATGGAGTTATCCTCTTTATGTTCCAATTTAATTTCCTTTCTTTTGTCATCTTTTCATGAAATTTGTTATAAGCCAGAAATAATATGTACACCGCTATAATGCTGGCCTCTTACTGTGAACAGTTACTATTCTCCCCAGGAACTGTAAGCCCTTACCTGCGGTACTGTTTATTTGGTGGAGAATGAACTTCAAGATTTGCTCTACCGCCGAATCTATATGCCCTCGCAATTTTACTAAAAAAGTTCAGAGTACAAGTTATGATTTTTATTTTTTTTAAAAAAAATTCAGTGATACAGGTGTTGCATGAGATAAGTAGTAGCATAGCTTACTTTTGTTTAGCAGTAAACCATTTTGGACCTTCTGATGCAATCATACAAACACTTTCACCATCTGCAAGACTTTCGAACAATCACGCCAAAATCTCTTGAGGGCATCTCCAATGGGGAAGTGTTATAATGAGGTATCATATCTATTATGAGACCTCATTTAGACACTATTTATATCAGACTTCAATCATCTCCAATGGTAGGGGTTTTAACTCAAAGTTTTAACTTTATATATTTGATTTTTCTTTATTTTGTATTGTAATTAATAAAAATTTATATTTGTAAACTATTATTATACATGGTAAATTAATATTATATTTATTTTTATTTATTTTTTTCGTCACTTTTCTGACCGTTATATATAAAATCGGAGTTAGTTTAAATAAGAACCGTCGATTAATTTCAAACCTATATCTTGAACCGTCAGATATAGGTTCATTATTAGAGCCGTTGGTTCAAACCTAGATCAGAAATTAGTTTAGAAAAATATAAAAATAAAATATCTGGGAGTTTAATTAGAGCCGTTGGTTTCAAAGGGCGGGTGATATCAGCCGTCCATTATTAATGACCGTTGGGAGCAAAGAGAGAGTCACGTGTGCAGGTCCCACGTCATTTCAGCCCACCCTCACTTTCTCTTCCTTCTCGCGCGTTGCTCCTCTCTCCCCAGCCATTTCGTCGTTTTGCGCGAGTCTTCTTTCTCACCTCTCTCCTCATCAGTCCACTCTCTCTCCTCTGCGCACGCGGGCCCTAACCAACATATATAGCACACGTCTCAAAAGAAGTCTTAAAATGAGACTTCGGATGAGACCAAGTCTCATCATTATAGGGTTTGATACTTCTACTTTCTACTATTGGACCTCCCATTTGTTAATACCCCCAAAATTATAGGGTTTGATACTCTCCATTGGAGAAGCCCTGAGATACACGTTCTTTCCTTTCTAATGATACCATATGAATGTAGTTAATGCTGATGGCACCTAAACATGGATCCATTCTTTCCTAACTATCCCTTATTATGTGTATAATGAGGCATGAGTTTTGTTTTTGGGTGCCTACTTAATGACCAGCTGGCTGAGATGTGCAAGTCTTTTTCAGATTTCCTTCCTAAAGCCTAAATACAAAAAGCTTGATATGTCATTTTCACCATTTACAGGCCAAACAACAAAATCAGAAATTAGTTCATCGTATCTCTTCCCCCAGCTTCTTTATAATGATGAAAAAGAATCATGTTGCAGCCTCCAGGAAATTCTCTGACCATTAACATTTAGTTAAATAACTTACTTGATAATAATACAATGTGCTGCGGCCACTCACCTACTAAAAATTAACACTGTTGATATGCTAATTGATTTCATAAACAGGTTATCAGGAAAGGTAAATATGTTTGAACTATGGAAGTTATGTGTGGTGTTGGATCACATGGAATTCTTTCTTTCTGGCTGAGAATTTGGGTTATCAGATTATGCCAAAATTAACTTTGAGGCTATTGAATGAGAAAGGAGAGGGGTGGTGAAGAAAAAGTGAAAGTAGCTAGACATAAGTGTGCAATGATCTTTTACCATTGAGAGTGTCACTTTCAGAATTTCCCATTATGCAAAGATGCTTGGAAATAATGCAGAAGCGTCTGATTTTTGCCACGTATCGACAAATTAGGCAAAGATCATCTCTGTTAGATTCTTAGATCTCTAACTAAATCTAAGTGATACTCTATGTATTTCCAAATTTCACTTTAGCTTTTTTTACATTTTCATTTTGGTAGGGGATCCTCTTTCCCGTTGCTATTGGTGCTCTTTAAATAGAGTCCAATTCAACCATTGGAAAATCAGAATACTTCTTTGCCTTCAAATCATATACAGCACCAGAAGCAGAAGCCTCCTCGATCTTTAGTCCTCGATTCATTCAGCATTTTCAAGCAAGGTACCGATTAAACCTTCGTTTCTTTTCTTGTATAGCCAAGACGAATATGTAACCAACCTTTATACAAGGTCTTGAATAAATTTTGATCCTTTTGCTAAAAAAATCTTATAGCCAAGCATGTTTACATATACAAAATCAAATAAAAGATTCAATATTTTTGTCACATTTCATATTTCTGTCATTCTAACAATGGTTGTTTTTATGTTTCTAGGAGAACAAGTTTGGAACCGCTTCTGATAACAGAATGTGGAAGAGCAGAAATGCAAATGAGGATTTAGCCAAGATCAACAGCTTTGGTTGTAGATGATAGCAGGATCATCCAAAGTATTCATCACAAGCTCTTGAACAATCTTGGCATCGAAACCCAAGTAGCAGGTAACGGAAAAGAAGCCATCGATATCCATTGCTCTGGGAAACGGTTTGATCTTATACTGATGGACTTGGACATGCCTATCATGAACGGCATTGAGGTAAATATTGAAGCTCAAATTGAGTTTCTAATGAAATACTCACTTGCTAATGTTGCATACCTAATTTGGACTTTCGGCATTCTTTTGTACACTAGGACACAAGGATGCTGCGCGCAATGGCGATCCGGAGTATAATTGCTGGTATATCATCACATTCTAACAGTGAAGAAAAACAAAAGTTTGTAGAGGCAGGATTAGATGATTACCAAGAGAAGCCCTTGACCATCTCTAAGCTGACATCCATACTCCAGAAAATCAGTAACAGCTAGTTCTTATTGAATATGGACAGTGGACTACTACTAGAGATAAAGAATGTCTGTTTCTCTTGTAATCCGCCTCTGACTATCAACCTTGAGTTGTCAGAAAATTATATTAATGAAAATAAGAAAGTTAGATCACGACTTTATGGGGTTGCATTTGTTTTTGCAATTATCTATATTGTGTGTAATTTTGTGAGAATGGAAAAGTCCTGCAATGCTTACAAGTTATATAAGACTGTTGGTAACACAAACTGTCCAAGACTACTACAAATGTAGAGCTCACCATTGGTGATTGAATAATGAACACTCACTAGTAACATGAATCCCCCCAAAACTTATACATACAACAAAATATGGCCGATATTTTCATGCATAATTTAAGACATTAAGCGGTAACGCCTAATTTTGAGACCAAAAGTAAATTTAGAGACTTGAGTCATAATTTTAAGGTACAGTTTGAGTGAACCTGATTCACTTTGAACTAGCCTAAATCTCACCGTCTAAATGACATAAACAATTGATAATTCTAGTTACTTTAAAAAAAAATTGTCTTAGTTCTCGGTAAACCTGGTTCATATGAGAACTTCTTGTAATGGTGAACACATTTTATTTGTAATTTTCAAGGAAAAGCAGGATTATTTATGCTTTTTATGTCATCTAATTGCTTGTTTTGCCAAATGGATCGGCCTTTAAAGCCCACAGCCCAAAAACCCACCGAAGAGAGATAAGTGTCCCGTCCGCGGCTTTCGGTAGTTTTTTTGTAACTGGATTCTGCCTCAACTCCCAAAAGGCCAAAACCCTAAACCCTACTTGCAAACCAATAGACCTTTCTCTGCTCCCACATTTTATACCCTGTTCCTCCTTTCTTCTCTCAAAATCCGATTCGTTCTTACCCAGTAGACCATACTTTCTCTCTCTTAGTTCTCCTGCAACCTTTATCACTATGTATCGCTTCGCCACTAACCTCGCCTCCAAAGCCAGGTATGCATTTTTATCCAAAGATTCAACTTGGTTTCAAAAGTCACTTCCTTTGATCCAATTCTCATCTGGGTCTCACTCGTTTTTCATCGCTTTATGATTTGCAGGTTGGCCAAGAACAGTACCCAGCAGGTACTTGACCTTAACTTGTTCTTGTGAGATTTTGAAAGTTGGGATTTTTGTTTAGTTGAGTTTTGATGTGGGAGCTTTTTGAATGTTTAGATTGGCAGTAGAATAAGTTGGAGTAGGAACTATGCGGCCAAAGAGATAAAGTTCGGCGTGGAAGCCCGATCATTAATGCTTAGGGGTGTTGAAGAGCTCGCAGATGCTGTTAAAGTCACAATGGGCCCAAAAGTGAGTTATTTTTAAATTGCTATTAGTTTGAATTTGATGCTTTGCCCAAGTCATAATGATCTTTGTGTATTAGTTTGATATAGTATGTATTAGTTTGATCCCTTAGTTTATGCTTAGGCCTAGACTTTCCGAAGTGCTTGATATTGTATTAAGCTGTTTCTTCTCTTTGGTATTTCATATAATTGGAAGTGGGATTGTAGTACTTCAATTCTATTACACCAATGGGGAGTCTTGGAGGGTTGTTTTGTTATGGTGGTTTTTGATGATTGATTCTTCCTTAGGGACGCAATGTTGTTCTGGAGCAAAGTTATGGTTCCCCGAAAGTGACAAAGGATGGTGTCACTGTAGCAAAAAGTATTGAATTCAAAGACAAAGTCAAGAATATTGGTGCTAGTCTAGTGAAGCAGGTGGCAAATGCTACGAATGATGCTGCAGGTGATGGTAAGAATTTCATATAGTACCGAATATTCTGAAGTTATGAATGATCATGAGGACGTTGATATGAAGGTTTTATTTGTGTTTGCAGGTACCACTTGTGCTACAGTTCTCGCCCGTGCGATATTTACTGAAGGATGCAAGTCGGTGGCAGCTGGTATGAATGCCATGGACCTAAGACGAGGAATCACAATGGCAGTTGATTGTGTTGTGACAAATTTGAAGAGTAGGGCTCGGATGATCAGCACATCAGAAGAAATTGCACAGGTCTGCTTTGTTTTTATTTGATAAAAGAAAAGGAACAATGAGAATGGATGACAGACTTAATTTACTGTTTTGTTCGTATGAATGTTTTGTGAATAGGTTGGCACTATATCAGCTAATGGTGACAGAGAAATTGGTGAGCTAATAGCCAAGGCTATGGAGAAAGTTGGGAAAGAAGGTGTTATTACCATATCTGTAAGTTGGTTCCCGAACTTTCCTTCAGCTCCTATAACTTTCTGTGAAGAGTTATGTTTATATGTTGTGGCAACAGTCCTCTTTGCATTCTTACACCTGTCTAAATAAAAGGATTTCTGTTTGTTTCAATTAATGCAGGATGGGAAAACACTGGATAATGAATTGGAGGTTGTTGAAGGAATGAAACTGGATAGGGGTTACATATCACCTTACTTTATCACCAATCAGAAGAATCAAAAATGTGTAAGCATTTCAATGTCATTTTGCCTTTGTTTTGTTACAAGTAACCAATGTTATATGCTCTTGAATTATATGTTGAACTGTACCATGGGGTTTGACTCTTTGCTTTTATGTAACAGGAATTAGATGATCCGCTAGTCTTGATCTACGAGAAGAAAATCTCAAATCTAAATGCTGTAGTAAAAATATTAGAGCTGGCATTGAAGGTAAGTGTTTCTAGAATTATTGAAGCCTACTGATCATGCTTCTCCAAGAACTCAACTGATTTGTGTGGCTTTGCAGAAACAAAGGCCGCTCCTGATTGTTGCTGAAGATTTTGAAAGTGAAGCACTTGCTACACTCATTTTAAACAAGCTTCGTGCTGGAATTAAGGTAATCCTTGTTTTTCCATCATATGTTGCTTGTGCTCACTCTTTTTTGACTTCTGATGTGAAGTCATTTACGTGATTCCATGAATTTCTATTACATTGAAGGTATGTGCGATTAAAGCCCCTGGATTTGGAGAAAACAGGAAGGCAAATCTACAGGACCTAGCCATTCTTACTGGAGGAGAGGTAGGTCCATTCTGTAGTTTTCATTGCCTTGTACACTTGACATGGTTGCAGTTCTGAGACATTGAGCTTTTCATCTTTATTTCGTTGTAGGTGATAACTGAGGAACTTGGTCTTAACCTTGAAAAAGTGACACCAGAGATGCTTGGTACATGCAAAAGGGTGAGGGAGACAACTTCTATTTTTGTTACTCTAGTGTGCATAACTTCAGTTTCATAGTCAAAGAATATGTTCCTAGCTGTGAGGCATTTCAAACTATGGTTCTAATCAATCGAAATATTGGCCAATGTTAAGTTTTTTTTTTAACATTTTGGAAATGATTATGTTTCTAATCTGCTGAAATGTGAGCCATGATTATTTATGTTAAATTGTTGAATTGCTGTTTGGCTTATTACTGACTTGCATACATGGTTTGGAGTTGTAGATTACTGTTTCCAAGGATGATACCGTTATCCTTGATGGGGCTGGTGACAAGAAAGCTATTGAAGAAAGATGTGAACAGGTTCATATCGGTTCTTTCTTGTATAATTCCTAGACAACTAATCTGGGCTTCAATTGTGTTTGATAACCTGATACGTGGACTGTGATTCATTTTGACAGCTGAGATCCTCAATTGAACTGAGCACTTCTGATTACGACAAGGAGAAACTACAAGAGAGGCTAGCAAAGATTTCTGGTGGCGTCGCTGTTTTAAAGGTATGATGATCATGTCTATTGATGTCACGGTGATGAGGCATACTGGCAGTAACTCTTGAAATGTTATTTCGGCTGATGCCTGTTTTTGTAGATTGGTGGAGCTAGCGAAACAGAAGTTAGTGAGAAAAAGGACAGAGTTACTGATGCTCTAAATGCAACTAAGGCTGCTGTAGAGGAAGGGATTGTGCCCGGTAAGTTGTCTTTTAGACAATGTGTTTTTTTCTAGGTCAACTCGTATCTTACTAAGAGCTTTCTCCCTTTGCAGGTGGTGGTGCTGCACTTCTGTATGCCTCCAAAGAGCTGGACAAGTTGCAAACTGCAAATTTTGATCAAAAGATCGGTGTGCAAATTATTCAGAATGCTCTTAAGGTTGGCAACTCTTGTCATCACTTTGGGTTTTGGTCTGCAATACTGCAAAAAAAAAAAAATGAATTTCTTTACTTTTACTCAATTAGTATCTCATTGATTATTTGCTGGATTGTCTTACAAGTAGTAATAGCTAGCACATTCTCATCAGTTATTTGCTCGTTTGTTATAAGCCTGTATTATGTACTCATTTTGTTTACCTCTTCTCTAGATGCCTGTGTCCACTATTGCTTCTAATGCTGGAGTTGAAGGCGCAGTTGTTGTTGGCAAATTATTGGAGCAGGACAATCCTGATCTTGGATATGATGCAGCGAAAGGTTTGTAAACTTCAGTACCCACAAATAGGATTATAAATGTTTCAGGCGTAGGTCTTTGCCTTGTGAAACTCAGATGGTGATTTTTTCTCATGCAGGTGAATATGTAGACATGATAAAGGCAGGGATCATCGATCCCTTAAAGGTCATCAGAACTGCCTTGGTAGATGCTGCAAGGTATTTAATCTGCCATATAAGCCTAATGCTTTCAATGACTCGTCATTTAAACTTTACGTTATCCTGAATCCAAGCAACTGAAAATGTTTAACTTGTGCAGTGTCTCCTCGTTAATGACTACCACCGAGGCTGTTGTTGTCTCGCTTCCAGAGAAGGAAAGTACTGCAGGAGCACCTGGCATGGGAGGAGGAATGGGAGGCATGGATTACTAAGAGTAGATCAATCAGTGCTAGGTTTACTGAAGGCTCTTCTGTCCTTAATGGGCACCAGTCCTAAAAGTATATCCTATGTAAGCCGAGTCGTCCCTGATTTCCTTTTATTCCGATGGTGTCGTTGGACGCTGAAGATGAATGTAATCATAGTGAGATGAGGTTTTGATGTGCAGGACGATGTAGTCTCTGGTGTACTAATTATTCCAGTGAAAAAAAAAGGGATTTTGTTCTTATAGAGAGTTTATATTCCCAGGCTTAGGGTTTAGGGTGAACAACAGTTGAAACACAGAAATAATTTGTTTGAGAACCAATTTGAAAACTCATCATTTATTCCAATTTTGTTGATTAGTTCTGACTTTGAGGACAATAAGTTGTCACTTTTTTGTGTAAATAAAGATTGTTTGTAAAACCCTAAAACACTAATCTCCCACTGCCGGCAGCCCCTCCTTCACCACCGATCACCACCAATTGGAGTCTTCTTCTCCCAGAATCTCTTATTTTCTGACCACAATCGTGCCTATGCATAACAGTCACTTTCAACAGAGGATTGCGAGCATCACAGGATGAACCAGAGGGAGATTTTTATATGCACGGAAAGTCCTAGATGTCTAGTTTCCAAAACATCATTCAGATTACAATTCAGATGTGTCTAGAGAAAGTTATGGCCGATTGAGTGCACGAATGTCAGTCTGCCCAAAAAGAAGAAAAGAAGAAGAAAAAAACCTAATTCTTCCATTGCTGGAGCACGTTGCCGGATTTCTTTTTGTGATCTTCAAACTTTTACTATAAAGTTTTCATACCGAGCATAACACCCTCGAGGTAAATTTTCTAAACCGTCAATCTATAGATCTAGGAATAAAACTTACTTCCTGCAAAACCCTAGATCTTAGGATTGTGCTATTTTGATATTGTGATTATTGAATATTTGTGCCCTAGTTCTTATGGATCTATATCTATAGAGTATAAGTGAAGGTCCTGGAAGAGTCACAGTTTAGAAAAAGAAAAGAAACGAAAGAGAAATCAATATTATATATGTGATGGTTCATCACGGTGTTTGAGTGTGGTTTTGAGCCACCGTTTATTGACAATCGATTTTTGTGACCAAACATCATTGATCATGGTTCTTATTCCCTAAAATTGATATCAGTGATCGTGGTTTTTCGATCAGTAAACTAATTACATCTCTTGTCTCTCTTGTAAATGACATCAATTAAGCCGAAAGGGCCTTAATTTGATATCTTTGATCTTCAAGGAGCAGATTATTATCGTTGGGTGTCAGATGTTGAGAACGCGTTTCTCATTATGAATCTGACGGATACAATCCAACCACCACCACCACCACCACCTGGTACCGAGCCACAAACTCCAGCTTGCAAAGCTCAAGCCCTCATGTTTTTGAGGCGTCATATACATCCACTTCTAAAGAAACAATATTTGTTAAACAATAACCCCGTGATTTTGTGGGTGACTTTACAAGATTGGTTCAATAATGTGCATAATGCACAACTTCCTGAACTACGAGAAAAATGGGATTCAATCCAGTTATTAGATTATCCAAGTATTACTGCTTTTAATCAAGTTATGTTGGAGCTACAATTGGAGTTGAGTATTTGTGGCATTGTAAAGACCGATCAGGCTATGACCAAGAAGTCTTTAAGCACCTTTCCTACCTCCATAAAAAATCTTGCGCATCCATATCGAATGAATTTTGTGCAATGACGACTTAGATTATTCAGTGATCTCATTAATGTGCTGGCCAAGAAAGATCTCTTTCATAAGATTCTTCTCATCAATAATGCTCAGCCAGCTTATACTAAAAATATCCATGAGTCATACAACATTGGTGGGAAGGCACATAAGGGTAGGAGGAACGATTGTTCCGAGCCTTACAATAACCACGGTGGAAGAGGAGAACGTGACAAAGTTCGTGGTAGAGGATATAGTGGAGACTTAACTTGGACTCACCATGACAATAACCACAACTCCAAAAGAAATCATTCTGGTCCTAGGAATGGAAGAAATTCTTACAATTCTGCTTCTAATTCGCGCTTGTCATTTTGCTATAAATGTGGTTCTACAAAGCACATACACAAACAATGTTATGCACCCAAGGATATTCAAAATGCCTATAAGAAGTGGAAGCAATATCTGGCACATGAGACTTAATTTCACTAAAGTCTATGAGATGGAAGATTGCCTTGAAGCAAATCTTATAATAGCAGACAATACGAAAGCAAGTCTGGAGACTGCGATTTTTGAGTAGTCTATGTATTAGGTTCATGTCATTGCTATGCAATCAAGTTTAGTGTTTTTTTTTTACTTGGATTTAGTCATGGTTTGAGACTTTGTTTTAGTCGGTTATGGAATAACACATCTATGATCTAATTTTTAAAGTTGGCAATTAATAAAATTTTCTCTATTTTTGATATATGAAAGTGTTGAGAATGTTATTTTTTTTATACCAATTCAGTGTATAGTTTGATGTTTACATTAACATATGGCATATTGACACAACGATATAGTAAAAACGAGACACAAAGAAGATGATGTTATTTTGAACTCGGGGAGCCTTCGATCCATCGAAGCACTCCCACGGGTCGGTTTGTGACATCTTTGATCCATCAAAAATGTGTACTTCGATCCATCAAAGGCTATCCACATGTCCTTATGTTTCATTTTTTGATCCATCGAAGAAGTGTCACAGGTCAAGTTCTTTGATCCATCGAAGCTTTTCTTCGACCCATCGAAAATAGGTATCGAAAAATTAAAATTTATTTTGGGTTTCTTCGATCCATCGAGGAATTGTTCTTCGATCCATCGAAGGTATCCCATGGGTAGGTTTCTGAAATTTTCGATCCATCCAAAATCTTGTACTTCTATCCATCGAAAGTTATACCCAGATTATAGTGTTTTTGATGTATTTTACATTGATTTTATTGAAAAAGAATGAGAATTTTTTTGACCAATCTGGATTTCAGCATTGGATGTGGTTTTACATCGGTTTTTGTCATGCCATAAAATTTAATATACAATGGTAATTTTTGACCGGTAAGATGTTGTTATATATCGTTGTGTTTAAGTATTATCATACCATATCAGCACTCAACAAGTATTCACTTTGTCTTGGGTTCAAAAACAGATTGATTGACATTATTTTGTTTATATGATGGCGAGATTGAGTGTTCTATGCACCTAAAAGGCCATTCGAACCTTACTCAAATTTGAAAATTTTATGCCAATGGTTTTCTGTGACGACCCAGAACAGAAACAGTATGATAAATCAGCTTAATCTACGAGGTTGCGCGTAGTCGCAGAGTTACGACAGTAGTTTGAATCGCCGGACTTGTTAACGACTAAATTATTGGCCGAGAATTGGAGCTGGATCTCTTCTCGAGAGTCGTTGTACGTGTGATTTCGAGTTCGTAGGCGGTTCCGGATCGTTATTTGGACGACCGAGGAATAAATGATGAATATTTGAAGTTTCAACGTAATCGGATTTAAATAGTGATTCTCTTAGCGACTAAATTACCGGACGAGAATTTGGTTTCGGCTTCTTCACGGAAGTTGTTGAGCATTTAATTTCGAGCTTGTGGAAACTTCCGGAGCATTATTCCGAGTTACGAAGATTAAGTTGTGAATATTTCCGACTGTTGATTATTTAGTCGATTAAAGTTTGTGTTTCGGTGAACAGTTGACTTTTTATCCGATTTGTCGAAGTGTTTGACTTCGGGTGATAATTCAAGAATATGTCGAGTCGAGTTTGTTGCCGCAAGAATTATCGGAATCGGAATTACGACGCGAAAGTTACGTGTATTTGAAGTTTGTCGAAAAAGATAATTACGAAGTTTTCATTTTGGGAAGGCCTATAAATAGAAGGTTGCTATTTCGGGCAAGTCAACAGTTGCCATTAATATGCTTGACCGAGTTGACCGAGTCAACTCGGTGGAGGAGAAACTCACGACGGGAAGCCACGGCCTCCACGGCGGCGTGGTGCTTCCGGCCACCCCACGGTGCGGCACCGGTCCCATTCGACTCGCTGTGATGTCCCCTATCTCGTGCCGGTCACCGTCGACGGCGAGGCTCACCGGAGAGAGAGAATTTTTCGGCCAAAATTGGTGGTTTTTGAGTGAATTCGGGTTGCATAATTCCGGCCATGTTGAGCTTAATCAAGTAGTGGGCTTTGAAGCTCTCCTCACCATGATTCTAACCATGTAAGTATGGAGTTCTAATTCGATTTGTGCTTGGAGAATTTTGGATTTGAAATTTTGGAAACAATTCGGTTTATCACGAAATTGGACTAGTTAGAGTGTGAATTGGCCTTTGTTACAGTTGTGAAAGTTGCTCAGTGGGTGATTTTGCATGGAATAGGGGTTGCTCCGCCGGGAAAAGTTCAGGTTGGTGGTGGCGCCGCTGGCGGCGGTCAACGGTCAAACTTTGACTTTTTGGGGTTTTCGACAAGTTGCATGTCATTTCACTCGAAATCGCGTCCCGATCGCAGTGGGGAGGTTCGTTTTTCGAATTGAGCATCCGAAAGTACAGCGAGATATTGAGATGTGAATATCGGATTTTCGACAGTTTGTTGTAATTGAATCGCGTGTTTCCGAGAACGGTGGTTTCTCGTGATTTGTCTTGAATTGTCGAGTTATGATTTTGAGAAATGGATTTTGTGATTATTCAGGGGTTCCTGATCGTTCGTTTGGCGAGGGACTTTCCGCCGGATCACGGGTTAACGCAAAATGCGTTACGCTAGTCTGTGAGTGGACAATTTCTTTTCACGGATTGATTGCGAGTCTTTTATATATGATTTACGAACTTGAGCATGCAGATTGATTATGATTTTACGAACATGTGTTTTACGATTATACATATACGGATATGCGTATACGAGTATATATATATATTATGTTTTATGCATGCGCAAGGAAATGATTTATGATTTGGTTTACACAGAGTACAGTCTCAGTTACGTTGTTGTATCGATACACACTGGTTTCTCGGCTGATCCCCGAGTACGCTCCGGGGGGGGGGGACAGATTTCCTGACCCGAGGCCTTTCTGGCTAGGAATCACGTGTGGGTCTGGGATCCCGTGGTTCAGACTGTGCTATCGCGTGGTAGTCCATGAGAGATTCCGCGATGTATTTACGTTGCATGCTCTATATGCGTGAGGAGTTAGAGTCTCTCTCGTGTACCCGGACGCGTGAGGAGTTAGAGTCTCCCTCGTGTACCATTTCCTTTATTTATGCATTTGCATTTAGACTCGCATATGTTTTTATAACATATATATTAGGTGGTGAAAGACATTTATTTTCGTCCACTCACTCTAACAGTTTTCATGTCTTTCCCTTGGGATTTTCGGTTTCCGTGCCCAGTTTGCAGTTCGGATTCTGGTGTCGCACGTCGTGGTCGGAGGCATAGTGCTCGAGCTACCTTGTTTCTTCCAGTAGGTTTATTGTTCTACCTACTGTGGTATACTTATATGATTATACATTAGAGGTCGCTCTGAGTATTCTGTTGTATATATTATATGATTTTACTCCGGATTTCAGTAAAGTACAGATATATTTATTATTTTACATTACTGTTGATATATTGAGAAATCTGGATGGGATTGGTGCCCACGGTTTGATTTTTGTGGCATAGGATGAAGTGTATTTTCCACGTGCAGGTAATGGTAATTCCACGTTAGTAACGAAACTCTGCCGAAATTTTGATGGTTTTTGTTGGTTCGTATTTTCAGAAGGGGTTTGATTCCAGTTTAGGCAACTAAATCGGGGTTGGGTCCTTTCATTTTCACTTGAAACAATATTGTGAGAATGGAAAAGAGTTTTGTGCAAATCTCCGTTGGATGCTGCCAACGGCGCAATATGGGAAGGTTTATGAGAATTTGTAGTAGTTTATATCTTACTATGGTTTGGATAATTGAATCGAATGCAGTCACTTATATTACTATGTGTGACTTAGCCTCATATGAGCTTTTGCGTTTTGATGATTAAGCTATTGAGAAACTCTCATGGTCATCTATTCTTAAGAGCAAAGAAGCGTGTGGAAAAATCTAAAACCATCGGTTTAGATGGGGGAACTGAGATTATTCCACTCGGTTCAGGCTTGGTCTCCAAGACGAGTGTAGCACAATCCCAAAAAAGTATTGATGTGGCGTCATGCGTTATCCCACCAGATTCATATGTTGCAATCTCTGATGTACATTGCTCATTTTTCAAAGCTTATTTATGTCTATAATGCTATTTACATGCATGGCGATCTTTTGTTGTAGACACAACTTCCATTCCTCCACAAATTCTAAGAACATATTTGTGGATCAATCAAACCAGTTTGTGGAATATTTATATATGGTTTTGATTGATGCATGGATGCATAGGTCACACGTCCTTGCAATCTACATGATACGCTACATTTGCAAAACTCGTAGCTCAAATTATTAAACTTCGGGCTCACTACCTGAACAATTCAATCATGTCAATTAGATTGGATAATGCAAGAGAGTTTACATAAACAAAAATATTTTGTTGATTATTGCATGTTGATTGAGATTGTTGTTGAATATCTCGGTTCCCCATGTTATTCATATAACGATTTAAAAGAGACACAGATCAAGCGGTTAAAGCTTGTGGCCAGAGCAATGGTTACGCATACTAATTTGCCGGTAACTACTTGATGATATGAAATATTACATGCAACTATATGTATTCGCTTGATGCCCATAAATCGCCAACCATTTAGTGAGTGCCGGCTTGTAACTGGATATGAGCCTAATATCTCACATCTACACATCTCTGGTTGCGCGCGGTACATGTGCCTACTACGCTTTCACTGCGTACAAAAATGGATCATCAATGATGATTATGCATATTTATGTTCGTTATGATTCTCCAACGATTGTCCACTATTAAGAACATTTGACAGGAGATCTCTTTAATGCTAGTTTTGTAGATAGTCACTGTAATAAGACATAATTTCTGCCGTTAGGGGGAGATAGAAATGGTTCTATTCTAGTTAAACATCTGGAATTAACGTGGTATGTCACCATTATATCTCATCATGATCCCCGTACATCTCAGTGTGAGATTGAAGTGCAATGTCCTCTTGATCTTCAGAAAGTAGCACATTCAATGTTTGACTTCTTTGCTGATATCATGAAAGTGACGAGATTAGTTATATATGCTGCAAATCCTGCAAGGTTGAAAGTCCGGTTAACGCAACACACGGGAAAAGTAACGTTTCTCCTACCCATAATAGGGGTGTAGCATCAGACAAAATCCACTGATGAGTTGTCGGTGAAAAGGCAAGCCATCAACGCACAACCGTTCATCATCAATACATGAGATTATTTCTGATTGCAATTGTGTCTAGAAATTGACATTGAAAAATACTGAGGGATGCCTCAGAGTCAATGGCGATGTCAACAAAAAATGAAATCTCACAAAGTTAAATAAATGCTAGTGGTATTCTGGATGGTTTATCCAAGTTCGTTAATGATGCATTACTTAATCCATCGCTTAAGAATTAACAACGATGAAGTGGAACATTGCTCTGTTGCGGATTTGCAATGGTTAATATAGAGAAAATTGACCGATATGAAAAGTTGCAATCTAGGCTGAACTAGACTCTCTTACAAATGGCAAGTTTTCAGTATGGTAGTGATATAACCATCGAATGGTAACCGGTTAGACACAAATGAGTTTTTGTTTGGAAGCGCAATGAGAAAAACTTATGGCGCAATAATCTTCTCAATGCCCTAGTATTCATTATGAGGAGATGTATTCTCCGGTCACGGACATCATCACTTTCTGCAACCTTATTAATTTGGTAGTGTCTAAAAATACTGAGTATGCAACTTATAGATGTGTTTATATATATCTCGATGAGGATCTTGATGTAGAGATATACATGAGAGTGTCGGTTGGCATGGTTCTACCCAATTCAAGTAACTATAAACCACACAGTAACTACTTGATTGGGAAGTGATACAAGAATGAAAAGTTATGCCCATGTGTGTTCAGTAGATGAACGAGTTATTTGAGATGATAGACCATGGTAGGACTCGATTAAGTCTTGGTTTTGAGATGGTACATCGAGTTGGTTGAATTATTATTCACTAGTCTGCTTATGTCTAAATTAGGAAATAGACAAAGCACACCCTATTAACATACAAATGGCTGTTCGCAGTCTGGAACCTAAAAGAATATATCAATTTCATCAAGATGATGATGGTAAAGATATTTTGGAGCTGAGATTCTATATCTTGGTACGGTTAACGCTTGGTCAAATATAGCTTGGTGCACATATCCAGACTTGCGTTCTCGGTATACGCCAACGCAAAGTCATTGGAATGGATTATAGTACACCTTCTGGTACTTGAAGGTAACCGATGACTTGGGCTTGTCTTTCCTTACAAAGAATACAGAGAGAAACATGACATTTTTGGGAAAGGGATGTTGAATCGCACATGCAGATTCCAGGGCCTTCAATCTATCGCAGGAGTTGTTCGATCCATCAAACGTTGGATCTGTTGCGAGCAATTTTACTGCAGTCTCCTATTCTGAAACATTGGTTGATGTGTTGGTTAGTTTTTTTTTATGTTGGGTACCTCTCTGACCTACATAAAGGATGTTCCCATACTGGTTGTATATTCACCATGGGGGAACATGGCGATTTCTTGGAGAATAACAAAATAAACTCTGTTTGCTACTTCCTCGAACTATTCTAAGATTAAAAGGTTTGTATGAAACGGTTGATGAGTGTGCCTGGTTTAGGACGGTAATACACCACATTCAAAGGTCTAGTGGATTACCATCTACTACAACAGTACCAACTTGCATCTTTGAGGATAATGTTGTTTGTATTAAACAAATAAAGTTGAGTTGCATTAAGGGTGTCATACTTAATTCATTTTGCCAAAATACTCCTACAATCAGCAATAGCAGCAGTTATTGATTATCTATGTGAACCGGGTTGGTTCAGCGAATAATGTTGCAGACTTGTTTACCAAGTCACTACCTAAATCTACATTTGTGAAACATGTGAGACGCATTAGTATGCGTAGGTTATCTGAACTCCATGATTGAGTTTACAGTCAGGGGGAGTTACATTTCTGTAGACATCAAGGGGAGTCTACATCACATGTAGTCACTTATCACTACCAGATTTTATACTATACCCGACGAAACCAGAAAAAATAGCCCGACGACAAATCTTGTCGTCGGTTATAGGTACACCTTATACCCGACGACTTTTTTGCCACAATGTCCGACGAATTTTGAACTATAGAAGACGACTGAGTACGTCGTCGACTATAGTTCTTATTTCAGATTTATTTCACAGCAGCTCGGTCATTCAAAAATGATTCGGTGAGAAAAACTCAAAGCGCTCTGAAATCGTTGGGTGTTGTCGGAAGCTGTACAAGAGAGGTTTGTGAAGCTATATAGCTAGCTACCTACAAACATATATGTTGATTAATTAATATATGTAGATTTTGAGTTGCATTGATTAATGTTGATGTAGAGTTGAATTGATTGTTGATTTTGAGTAATATATTGATATATTGTTGATTTTGAGTTGAGTTGAATTTGACGAAAATATGTATATATATAATTATATGTAAATTTATTGATTAATTTTTGATATGTATATATATAGTTGTATATATGTAAATTTTGTAATTGTTGATTATTGATATATATGTACGTATGCATATATATATGTACGTTGATATATATGAACGATATATATCAATATATATGTTTGTAATTAGGGAGTACGTACGTAAAAGATCGAATTAAATTATATAATTTATAGTTTAATTAATTAGATATCGATATATATAATGATGAATTTTAAATTAATTAGTACATGTGTGTATATATGTATATTGCTGGAATTTTCATGATGGAAAATAGTTGGATGAGCCTTGAAAGATGAGATGTAAGATATCACTATGGAATTAGGAGTTTTGTGGAATATGTGAAGGCTAATTGTGGAGGGATGCCAATTCATTATTGCCTGTGTAATAATTGTCAGTGTCGCAGCGACCGATTTCATTTTCTTATTGAAAAAGTATTGGAGCACCTGAAGAAATACGGGTTTTGGGATAAGTATACATGTTGGATTTATCATAGTGAAAAGTCATCAGTGGGTCTGCATGATCATGGTCAATTTGTTGAGAGTTCCAGTACATCCAATGACCCAACAACGAGGTTGATCAACGATGTGTTTCCTTATGAGAGCGGTGTATTTGCTCAAGCACAAGATCCTCCCGCCGTTGGGGGCTTCCCTCATATTAAGCCACTTCAGCAATAACCTAGAGTTGTCAACACTGCCGGTATGGACAAGTACAACAATTTGATAACATTGCAACAGACTCCGTTGTACAACGGGTGTAATAAGACTGTTCTTGAAAGTGTCATGGGAGTGATGAAGCTCAAAGTGGAGAACAAAATGAGAGTCAAGGCTGTTGATGATTAGCTACAGTGGACTCCTTCGATGCTGCCCCCCTCGGTCATTGCCTTCCTACAACTCATCGTAAGGTACGACATATCCTGAAAGATCTTGGGATTTCATACATCAAAATTCATGCATGCAGATATGATTGCGTTCTCTTTTGGGGTGAAGACGCTTACGGGAATAATCTTGAAAGCCTTGATGCTTGCACGGTCTGTGGTACAAATAGGTATAAGTTGACTCTTACAGGGAATAAGAAATCTGTGAAGATACTTTGATATTTTTCACTGGTTGATAGGCTAGAACGGTTGTTCATGTGTGCACACACAGTTGAAGCTATGAGATGGTGGGCTGAGAGGAATTTGCCTAACGATGATACCCTTATACACCCTGCTGACAGAGATGCTCGGAAGCACATGGTGATGAAGTTTTCTCATTTTGCATCAGAGGTCCGAAATGTTTGGCTCGGGCTCTCATCTGACAGATTCAACCCTTTTGGTAACATGAGTCTTCAATACAGTATATGGCCAGTTATTTTGGTACCATACAACCTTCCTCCATGGATGTGCATGGAGAAGGAATACAATATGCTCACTCTTTTGATTCCAAGGCCGGGTTATCCAGGAAAATGTCTCGATGTGTATTTGAGACCCTTGATTGAGGAGCTTAAGAACCTGGGTGAATTTGGTCATGCCACTTATGATAAGTACAAAAACGAGATGTTCCAAATGCGAGGTATGCTTGTTGGCACCATTAGTGATTTTCTTTCCCGCGGGATGTTGTCGGGCAACGTTACCAGGGGATACATGATTTGTTCAGAGTGCATGAATGCTGAGTGCTGAGTGCTGCAGATCTCAATGCTGGAAGATTATCCAGACGCGTCACCATTGTTGGTTTCCCCATGATCACCTATTTCGGTAGGATAATGAGGCATTTGATGGAACCGTATAAACGTGTGTGCAACCCAGAAGGTGGACGAGAGCCAAAATTTTAGGAGTGCTGAATGAATATGATTTTGGGCCGCTGAACAATCATCCCAAAATAGTGGCGTCGATACCTGACAGACCCGACAGGTACAAATTTTGGACACACAAAAGCATATTCTGGGAACTCTCGTACTGGCCTAAGTTACCGGTCAGGCACTACCTAAATGTTATGCAAATAGAGAAGAATGTGTGCGAAAGTGTGGTGGGGAAAATGCTGAATTGGGAGGGGAAAACTAAAGACAGCCCTAAGACACACACTGATCTGAAAAGAATGGGATTGCGGAAACATTTGTGGTTGAGAGAAGGGAGGAAAAAAATGGCTCAAGCTCCTTACACTGTGAAGCCTGACCAGAAGAATAAAATTTTTGGTTGGATGGATAATGTCAGGTATCCTTATGGCTATGCAAGAAATATAGGCCGGTGTGTTAATTTCCGGGACAATAAGATATATGAATTAAAGAGTCACGACTGCCATGTACTACTTCAACGCCTCTTCCATGTTTTCATTCGAGGGTACCTGTTCAAAGAGGTGGTGGAGCCGTTAGTGGTGTTGTCAAGATTCTTTCAAAAACTATGCACCAGAGAAGTGAAGCGGTCAGACTTGTGGGAAATACAACAGGACATCATTTTTATCCTGTGCAAATTTGAGAGGATATTTCCCCAATTTTTTTTTACATCATGCCTCACCTGATGATCCATCCACCCGAACAATTGATGCTTACCGGTCCTGTACACTACACTTGGATGTATCCCATGGAAAGGTATATACGAT
Organism: Geum urbanum; assembly: GCA_946800695.1. Taxonomy (NCBI): domain Eukaryota; kingdom Viridiplantae; phylum Streptophyta; class Magnoliopsida; order Rosales; family Rosaceae; genus Geum; species Geum urbanum. Next base: position 38,995,630 of record OX327007.1, on the reverse strand, counting down.
TCGATATTTTTGTACTGGCTATGTTTTTATATATTAATACTTATTTAAGTATAATTGTAACATGCACTTTTCAACTTGATAGACAACTGGGAGACCACAAAGACTATGTAAAGAATAAATCTGCACCTGAAGGGTGTATCGCTGAAGCATATCTTGCACACGAGTGCGTAATGTACATCAAGTTGTATTTGAGAGCTGTAGAGGACCCTCCACAGCATATGCCGGTAGATCAACCCCAGTTAAACTTTTCTATCATCTCCAATGATGTTGAACTATATGGAAATTTGCCAAAATTGTACAGGTTGGAACCATATGAGTTAGTCATTGCCCACTGGTGGGTACTGATTAACTGTCCAGAAATTAAATACTGGAAAGACATTCATCTTCAACACCCTTCTATTGCTGGTAATGTTGAGTACCACAACAAGACGTTTGCAAACTATTTTGGAAAAACGTTTGGTGGAAAACGACTCCCGTAGTCTCTCACCAGTTGGAATCTTTCAGGACCTCCCATCTACATGAGCAGCTCTAGAGGCAGACGAAGGAGCAACATAGACATATGGATGAGTAAGGGAGACGGATAGAGGAGATGGAGCAGGCGATTTCATTACAAAATGTAAGATTCGCCAAGCAGCAGAGATTAGCCTAGCAGCATGCATCTATGGCGGAATGGTGGTAGCAGTGTATGCCACAGTTTTAGGCTGCTGGAATCCAGATCCCGCCCCTACCTTTGAACGTTTTCGATGCTCCACAACCGCATCTGCAGCCACCAGAGGATCAGCGCGACCAGGGGAGTCACCACTCTGATTATTTACACAACATAGATTTTGATCAGTCTTAGTGTAGTTGTCTTTTCTTTGTATGGATGCATACGTTGTTGGATAATATATGTTGTTGGAAAAATATGTGTTGTATTCTGCAATTGCAGGTTCTGGAATTGGGCCCAATCAAAAATCTATCTTTTTAAAAAAAAAATGCACCAACTATAGCAGACGACATGGTCCATGTCGTCTGCTATAGTATTTCCAGAATATTCCAAAACACACTATAATCGACGACAACGTCGACGGCTATGCTGTAAGTTATTACTGATGACTTTTTGTCGTCGGTTATAATCCCAAACTATAACCGACGACTGCCCTAACTGGTCGTCGGCTATAGTATAACCGACGGTGTATTCCCGACGACGGTATGACCGACGACACATCGTCAGTTATACCTATAACTGATGAGTTAATTTAACAGGCCGACGACTTCACGTCGTCGGCTATAGTAGAATTTCTAGTAGTGTACGTAGTTGATGCGTTGTACTCTTTTTCCCTTAGACCAAACTTTTGTTTTACCCATGAGGTTTTTGTTTGCTTAGCAAGGTTTTTAGTGAGGTAACAAGTTATGCATCATTCTTCAGGTCATCGATACAATGAGGAGTGTTTAAAGAGATTTATTCTTTGTAACTACCGGTGTGTATCTTGTCCTAATTAAATATAATTTAGTATAGATAGAGATACAGAGAATCTCTGTTTTATAAGGACAATTATTGTAACAGATTGTATCAGCCTATATATAAGGTATTCTCTCAATAAAACAGCTACGATTTTCAGTTTACATATTTTTCCTCTCAAATAAAGACAACTTATTAACCTTAATTCATAATTTTCAAATTGTCCTTCACTTACAAAACAAAAATTATATTCATTCTTCTATTTTGACTTATGATACTTCGTTTACATATTGCTCTAAGAGAATCCCCAATAAAAATTCTATTTTAAAAATAAAGTTATAATTTGACTAAATATTAAAAAAAGTTGGCTCCAACAGATTTCCTAAACAAAAGTTAAATATAACTTCTAGCTAAATTCTCTTATAATATTTGTCAAAAAATTTAACCAAAAGTTTTCATCTCCCGCGTCTACTTTTCAATTTTTTCCCTTTTTTTTTAGCTTGCATAACATTTAAAATAGCAATACTATTGGAGAAAACTAAAAAAACAAATGCAATTCAATTTGACTTTTAGATAAATATAACTTCCAAATTTGTCAATACTATTAGAGATACTCTTATATTTTTGAATGATTGTTACTCTAAATTTGCAATTTGGGTTGAAGACTTGTGATGATATGTAGACATATTGCTATTTATATTTGGTGAATATATATATTAGTAATTTACTTAAAGCTCATTCAAACAACACCAATGAGAACTAGCAACATTCTTATTCCATTTTCTTATGAATGGTAAATAAAAATGTATGAGAATGATTTATTTCCTTACTAATTCTTTATAATACTCATTGATTTTAATTCTTATTCACGAATTAATTTATTTTGGATAAATAAATAAGTCTTTACTTTTTTATTTTCTTATTGCTTATGATGTACTTGCGTATGTCAGTTTAATTATCTATGAGGATCCTCTCTCTGATGCACCTGCACATCCATTTACCTATTTCTTCTGTTTTTTCGACGAATGTATACCATTTTCTTATTCTCTCTCTCTATATATATATTAATTAAGAGAGATGGCCTTGGTACAGTTACGAGAAGAAGTTAATGTCAAACATTCATAATGCCTACGTATAAGTACCCTTTTATTTCTCTAACTCGACAACTAGATAATTTAACGAGACATGGATATAAGAGTAAATAGAGAGCAAGTAATCAGAGACGGTTTCTCTCTTAACGGGGGAATAAAAAACAGTTTTGCAGATTTTAATCAATCGCTTAACAATAGAACACCTCCTCTTCCAATGAAGATTTGTCGGAGCGAGGCGGGGGGGAAGGGCGGATGATAGCAGCGATGGTGAGCTGCACCAACAATATCGGTGTCTCGACCCTATTACTACCGTACCTACCTCTTGAGGTCTGGTTGTGGTTTGTTGGTACTGGTGTTATTAAAGATTTTTGGGATTCACTCATTTTGATTCAACTAGCGGGTAATTGTTTATTTATCTCGAGTTACTCCTCCGATTTGATTAATTATAGTTTGGTGAATTTGTTTCAGCAGGTTAACGACTAAATTGGTGGGTTGTTTTGTTAATATTGACAATTTCGTGAAGTTGTATTGATAAAATGTAAGTCTCGGATTGATAAGTTTTTTATGCGACTCTTTGGTATCAACTACAATAATCATGTGAATATTACTATTACTACTTAGTTTATTAAGGATAGTCGATACTGCCTCCTCTTCCCATTGTTTCAATTTGCTTCACTTGACTACTAGGATACTAGGACATTGGGATGGTGTGGTGGTGTTTCAATCTGTAGGTCACGAAAATTAGTACATGCTGTTGTAAGGTGTGTTGTTGTGATGTTCGAGTTCTTCACTTGAGAATTTTAATAAGTTTTAGTTGGGTTTTCCACTAGCATGAAGATTGTCAATTTTTTATTAAATATATAAAGCCTTACTCTTGGTTTTCGATTACACAGAAGCACAACAAGCACACAAAGAATAAGCCAAGAAGAAAATCGAAGTAGAATCGGAGTTTGCTTCTAACTTTGTAGATTGATGTGAACAGTGATCTTCAGGCAGCAACTATTTTAAATAAGCGAAAAGAAGATAATGACTTCTTCCTACTCAGTCGAAATGTGCATGTAGTTTTTATTTATTTTATTTTATCGATGATTCATGTTGCAGAGTTGCATAAACTGGAGAAGATAAATGTCTAATACTTTGTGTAATAGATTTGATACATTTGATGACAAAGAATATGCCTTTGTATGTTCTATTAATGACAAATGATCTTACCATTGTTCATAAAAAGAAGGGTGCGTGCACCTTTTAAAAATAAATCCATTATATCCTAAAAGTCTTAATGCATACATGCTGAAAAACAATTTCACAACCAACGCAGAGCAGAATAATAAAATAACTATGATGTTTATACAAATGCAAAGAATACAATGGAAACGAGAGAAGAAGTCAAATTAAATAGAAAATATTTGATCTATTTTTAAATTTTTTACTGCTTGATATATTGAATAGGAAATATGTGGAGACAATGATTGTGAAAAAAAATAGCAAGGATCTGGAAATAGATAGAAGACATAACAGTACACTTTCAGTAAGTAGAACACGATTTCACCTTGGACACGCTACATTTGCATGCTTTTAGAGCTTACATACTTTTGATGTAATTCTCTATGAAAAATGAGTATAGTTGAATTATATATTGTGTAAAACAATATTACTAACAAATATGTACGCGTGAGCGTGACGTTATTTTGTATTCACGTATGTGCGTGCAGAGAAACTAGTATATATAATGGATAGAGCAATCTTGTTGCTCGTCACAATTATGAGGGATACAATGTTTTCATTCGTTTATAAATGGGGCAGGTTTGCCGGGTTATCTCCAAAAACAAATGTTGGAGTATATATATATTTTTTGTGTATGCAAATTATAGGAAAAAGAGATTTAATCAGAGGCCTGTATTGATTGACGTTTCTGTGTTGGAATGGAGCCAGCACTTCAAGGCAGGGCAGAGGCGAATGTCTCGTTGGCCTCTCCCTCTCCCTCTCCCTCTCCCTCTCCCTGTTGCTCTATCTGGCTCCTCCCTCCTTCAAGCGGCCGAGCCAAACTCGGGCACTGATTTCATAACATTACATTACAGGTGAATTAGAAATAAAGAAGCGGATCGAATCCCAGAAGACTCCAAACGTTGGAGAGCAAATTGGACGCAATTTGGCATTGACTTGAATGTGGCTGATGAACAAAACTGGAAATTAAGGCAGCAGTGCACATGGGGTTCGGGGTCCTATATGTGTGTGTATATATATATATCTAATGTTCGGTTGCAGAGTTTTGGATTTTCTCGAGTTCCCAGGATGCAAATACGATGCATCCAAAAAGAAAAATGAAAGAAAAAAAAACGTTTTTCTGGGGAGCTTTATCTCATTGGCAGTGGAAAGCAGCTATCAGTCTTGCAATAAAACCTATGTTCTGTAGTTGTGCTGGCGTACACAGTAGTAAAGTGCCATATCGATCTAGACAATTAAGCTACGTATATTACATATGAACGCAGCAGCAAGTACGTGGAGCTAGCCAGAATACGTAGTACATGTCTCTCTTTGGTGCCTTCTATCATCCCAAAGTATTAATCTTCATGAAGAACAATTTTCATAGTATTTACTTATATCACTAGTTCAGAACTGCGAACTGATTTTAAAAATATCGATGAATAATTATGTGTCTTGAACTTGAATTGCGAAAGTATGAAACAAATTTTATAGTCACTCTCCAACTAAAAGAACCAAATACAATATTTATGAGCTTTTCAGTCGGTCAATATTCGATATATTTTTTGAGAAACAATCGTTATAACTAATAAATTAGCACAAGTTACTAGGAGTAGTGTCGATGAGTTATGGATTACGGAGACATCTTGAATTATTCAAGATGTTCTCTATAAGAATCTATATCAAACTTTTATTATTATCTGATGTATAGGTTTTATGTCCCTCTCGGTACAAACTTATGTATTAGACGTGAGGATGAGTCTCCTAACAGTACACTAAGCTCAGACTCAAACTTCGTCTATTTTAAAAAAAAAATGAACCAAAGACAATTTTATTTTTACTCTATTAATTTTCTTATAATTTTTATATACATCTTCATTTTAGAATAATTCATGCGACTTTTGTTTGACACCGTTCTGAGCCTTTCAGGCTGCGTCTGTAGCCAAAAAAAATGTTTACACCATCTAACACAACACAAAATCATATTTCACTTGCACTACTGCACATTTCGCTTAGAACTTGCATGTCGAAGGATTCCTTTTCGATCACAACACTAAATCCTACGACAATCTTTCTTGAAAAATCTAAATATGTGCCCCATAAGATTCATTCGTAAAATAGTAAGTTTATAGATACGTACGTATGTACTACTACTAAAGGCATGTGAATCCTAGTATCCTACTCGGGAGAAAATTACGAGTCATTCGTAGTGAGTCGTTGTAGACAACACATATGAAGAAGGATGTGTTTATTGACTCTTATCCAAGGTTCTAAAAATCGCTAGGCAACATTAATCGGTGAAGGTACATTCTAGGGCCTAGGCGGCTAAACGTGGATAAATCGAAATTAGACGTTTTCTAGGCGGTATTAATTCAATATATATATATATATATTTATTTATATATGTGAAATAATGAATATTTAAAACATTTTTATAATCAAATTAACAATAAATATAGTCTAAAATGTCATAATATGATTAATATCCCCACCAAAATATAATAAAGTAATAATTTTAAAGCTCAAATGAAATAAGTAACACAATCACATAACACAATCACATATATCCATCAAAAGTAAAGACATAACAAAATAAAATCAAACCCCATAATTTTCATCCACATTGTCACCCTTGAAATCAAAGTCATAATCTACAACATCATCGGTCTCATCATCCGATGTAAATCCTTCATCATCGAGTTCTCTTACTCCAACATTACGAGAACTTCTCCTAAGCTCTTGAATACCTTCTTCATCCCAAGTAATATCAGAATCCACATCATCATCACCTCCTTCAACAAGCCATCCTTGAGCTTCATTTGGATCCTTATCAACAAGTGGATCTTTCACACTTTTCCTTTTATTGCTAATCTTAGCATTAAATTGCACATAAACCAAATTGCTCACTCTTGTTGCATCCAATCTATACCTTTTTTTTGTATGCACCTACATCCAATCAAATATAGCACCAACTATTTTAGCTAACCATAACTAAAAACAGTAGCTAAAAACAGCTCCAAAACACAGTAGCAAACAATCTCCAATTTCATAAAAAACAGTAACTAAAAACAGTTTCAAAAACAATAGTTAAGAGCCTCCAATTTCTCCAAAAACAGTAGCTCCAAAAACTACAACTAATTCAAATATAACATCCTAATATTGAGTACTTACTCCTTCAAAAACACTCCAATTTCTCTCACACCCGGAAGAGCTAGTGGTCAATGAGAGGATCCTTATAGCCATCCTTTGCAGTTTTGGAACATGATTTCCATAAGTAGCCCACCAATCAACTAAATAAGGAAAAAGTCCATAATTAATTGAGAACGTCTAAAGATGATAAAAAAAATATAACTAGCAAATTGTAAAAGTTCATACCGGGATCAAAATTGGACTTAGAACATGTGATCAAGGCATAAAGTCTTCCAAAATTACCTTCTTTCTTTTTGTACATCTTAAACTCTTCACAAGTTATGTGGCTTTGCATTTCAACATCATCTGGAAAGAATCTCTCCACACAATCAAGAAATCCGGTCATGACATATTGATTCAAACTTATACTCTCATCTTGGTAGAAGTAAAATGGGTTCAAGAGATATGCGGTCAAATGCAATTGACTATCGAGTCTACCACTTATTTTTTTCTCAATGATATCCAAGATAGGATGATATGTAACTTCCACACCGTTGAATGCTTTCTTGATCCCTTCTTTAGCTTGTTCAAGTTCTCCATGCAACCATCCCATGGACGGTTTGTCTCCATCAACCATTCGAAGAACCTTAAACAAAGGACCAAATATGTTCAAGCAAAGTGAAACCCCACTCCAAAAGCTATTACTCAACATAGAGTTAAATGTCGCTTGACCCTTTAACGTCTTGGATTGTTTCAAGTCACCCCAATCATCACTAGCGACCATAGTCCTCAACTCACTTCTCTTATCATTCAAGCTTTGCAATGTTAGAAAACTTGTTGCAAATCTTGTGACTCCCGGCCTCACCAAGTCTCCTTTCCCCGTATTCTTTCTCATCAATGCCAAAGTCTTATGATGTGCATAAATGAAAACGGTGAAAGCTTTTGCCTTGTCGATCACAACCTTGAACTTCGGTTCATTGCCAATATCCTTGAGCATTAGATTAATTGTGTGAGCCGCACATGAAGTCCAATATATACTTGGTCTTTTCAACTTCAACAAATCCGTCGCCGCCATATTGTTACTTGCATTATCCGTAACCACTTGAACCACCTTTTCTTCGCCAATATCTTCAATGCATTTGTCGACGTACTCGAAGATATACTTTCCGGTGTGTGCATCCTCTGAACATTCTTTAGAGGAAAGAAAAGTAGTGCCTTCTTTACAATTGACACACAAATTCATGATACTTCTTCTCTTTTGGTCGGACCATGCATCCGTCATAATTGAACAACCATGTCTAGCCCACTCCTCTTCTTGATTCTTAAGAGACTTCTTTGTTCTCTCAACTTCTTCCTTCAATAAAGGCTCTCTCAATAGGTATTGGCTTGGTGGTTTATACCCCGGTCCAAATTGACCAACCGCCTCTAAAAATCTTAAAAAACTATCACAATCAATTGCATGAAAAGGAATCTTGGCTTCATAAATCCATCTAGCCAAATATTGATGCACACTATGTGTTCTTTCTTTTGAAATTGCATCATGAATATTTTGTTGTCGCATACTTTTCCTTTTTTCTATAGCGGGTTCCAGATTAATTTTGGATACAAACTTATCCATCGGACCAAGATGATGTGGTCCTTTTCTTGCCCCTTGAATCTCTACTTCCTGTTCGTCGATGACTTGAACTTCTTGTCTTACTTCACTTTGATGAGTGTATTTTTGCCTCTTTCTTTGTTTTGGCGCGGATAACGCCTCTATATATTTCTTCTTGTCATCCGGAGTAGCATTGGGACACCCCCTTACATTTGGTGAATTACCGGCAATATGTTGTTTTACTCTATATACTCCCCCAGTCATGAGTTTTCCGCACAACTTACACTTTGTTTTATCCGCATCTTTACTATCCCTCAATTCACCATACAACCATCCTATATCTTCGGAGTTACGTTTCAAAGGCATCGTCGATTCCGCACTGCTTGGATTCGATGCCGCACATGATCCAGACGTTGGATTACTACTAGGAGTGCTTGCCATTTTTCCTGCAACATTCACAAATAAAAATGCAATAATTAATGGCAAAGCATGCAACGCTAACTCTCTTGAAATTAGCTAGACTAGAGTGTCTGAATGATGAAGAAACATCAATACAGGGTCAACATGGATACAAACTAATTACAGTCTTTTGACTCCTTTCTAAACTGGAACAAGCCAACATTGACTGAAAGATGAAGAACAACATAAATGTACATGATACATGCTTCTAAGGAGTATACGGAAGCCAGCTAGCTAAATTGATACTTAAGGCTAACCTTTATGGGAATAATGGTTTGTAGGTCGCAGGGGAACAAGGCAGATAGGCAAAGGCCAGAGCAACAAGCCCAAAATGACTGAATAGTTGGTCTCATACATCTCTGTGTCTACAATTTACATCCATCTCTGTTGCAAACGAGAACCTACTTTTTGGTCTACTATGTCTGTTATCATGGATATCGATTTGTCAAGATCATGAAGGTGTTGATCAATACCAACTTGTCTACAATATTGATTACACTACTACTCCACAGAGCCACCATTTTCACATACATTTCATGTCGGTACTGCTCGAACGTACGTAGCATCAATTTATCCATACTGTAAATGGAAAATGGCCTAGATTGATGAAGGCATGAAGCCACTGCATCAATGGACAATGCAACAGACTATTCTCCAGAAAACTATAACAACAGAATTCTCAGACTCGAGTCACTCGACTATAATAACAATGGCTCATAGGATACCAACTGTGATGGACTGCACACTTAAGATTCCAAAGCAGGAAGACTAACTTAGCAACGTTATTTCCATATTGGAATTAACATGCCCCTATATAATTATGTACACAAATGCATCTCAAATAAAGAGTGATTGTGTTTTGAAGATGTGTTTGTTTGCTTAAGTATACGTCTCATCGTGACTGACTGGCAACATTTAATTAAGCTAACATGCATGATATAGTCGAATTGAACCTTGAACTTAATTCTCAGACTCGAGTCACTCCAGTATAATAACAGTGGCTCATAGGATACCAACTGTCATGGACTGCACACTTAAGCTTCCAAAGCAGGAAGCTTATCTTGTAGAGTTGTAGCATACATATTCATACAATCCATAAAAACAGGGCATACGAAATTGCTATACAATATTTTCTATACAATTTCATACAACCTATTGAACCCAGTACCTGACAGAGAGATTTGATGAGGATGAGATCAATGGTGAAACTGTCGAGGAGCGGAGACGCGCCACGGAGGAGAAGCAATGAGGCACAACCGCACAACAGAGGAGAAGATGAGATGAAGCAAAGGCTATAAAGGAGAAGCGGAGCAGAGGCGGAGTGCGGCAGGTGGAGCTCAAAGAGCCGTTGAGGGCAAAGCTTGAAGGAGAGGCGCAGAGAGCCGGGAGAGGTGAAGAGGGACTGAAAGAGGACTGAGGAGATAGCTTTTTAGGTTAAAATTGGGTCTTCAAATTTTTTTCTTCCTCCCAGAGTCGCCCAACGACGCCCAGGCCCGCCCAGAGTTGCCCAACGGCGCCCAGAAGCCCAAAACGTGGAAACTCACGATTATAGGCCTTATTCCCTCATTTTGGCTCGCCTAGCGCCTAGGCGTCGCCTAGCTCGCCTTTTAGAACACTGCTCTTATCCCCATGTTCACTTCGTCCCACGGCAACAAACTAACTTTGATCGATCACAAACTTATTTTGAGCACATATCGATCATATGCGACAACCAAATCTTGAAATTAGGTCGATACTAAAATTTATTTAAGAAAATAATATTCTTGATATCTTGATATATATTTTGTTCTAATTAAAATTAAAATAAATATTCTCTAAATCTTTGATTTATAGAGAGATCGATTGTAGCAGATTGTAATGCATATTTAAGGTCATTTATCAATGAATAAAATACAGTCTCAAATCATATCTTTTGTGTATCTATTTTCTCCTTTAACACGTTATCAACAGCTCTTGAGTTGATAGTCATCACGTACTACCTAAAGAAAAATATACTAACCCCGAAACACTACAAACTCCATCGTTGATCACCATCACCGCTAGAATTCTTTCCCACCGCTGGAGCACGTCACCGGAGTTCGTGGTGCTTTTTCTTCAAAAAAATTTAAATTTCATACTAAGCGTAACACTATCAAGGTAAATTTCCTACATTTTTTGATTTAAAATTAGGTTACAAAACTTAATTACCGCAACATCTAGGTCTAGATTTAGGTTGAATTTTCATACTATGATTTATTTTTTATGCCCTAGTTCCTATAGATTAATACATGAAAAGTTGGTCATTGGGGGGGGGGGGGGGGGTTCACGGTTATTGGTGAACATCATAGTTAATTGTGATTTCACATTGAAAAAAATAGAAGTCGATATTTTGTGGCTATTTGTGAGAGTCACGGTTTTCTGGGGTGTGGCATGAAGTCACTGGTTTTTGCATCGATTTTTGTGACAATACATCATTGATCATGTTTCTTATTCCCTAGAATTGATATTAGTGATCGTGGATATTACGATCGAAAACTAATTACATCTCTTATCTTTTATAGATGAATGAGCTGACAAAGCCTGATTTTGACATCCATTATGTTAGAGGCTTCGCGTACATCTCAAAGTAATATTGAAGTGCGAAGGATTCTTGATCTTCAGAAAGTAGCAGACTCTATGCCTGATTCCTTTACTGATAATGCCAAAACAACGAGATCAGACATAACTCAAATTACTAAAAAGAAGCATTGGAAACGTTCCTCCTGCTCGTGTGGAGGGAGTAGCATTGGTCTCGGCCCCTACTAGGAAGAGGAGGAGACCAAGAAAATCCACAGATGAGCTGCCGATGAAAAGGCAGCCAATCCATGCACAAATAGTTCATTTCATCATCAACATTGTGAATCCCACACATGAGATTGTTTCTTACTATAGTTATGTCCTAGATTCACAAATAATATCTCTGGAGGACGCTTCAGATCCATATGTGATAGCAGAGAATAGTGAAATTAATCCCACTAACTAACAATGTTGCGCGCATTATTATGGATAAATCATCCAAGGTAGTTGATGATGCTTTTGTTTATTCTGTCGCTTAGGATATTATTGAAAACGATGAAGTGGAACCTTGCTCGGTTGATGAATCTTAGCGGAGAATGGATTGGCCTAAGTGGAAAGAAGCAATGCATGCCGAACTAGACTCTCTGAAGAAGAAGCAAGTTTTCAGTCCGGTAGTTCCATGCCCACCTAATGTGAAGTCGGTAGAACATAAATGGGTATTTGTTCGAAATCTTAGTGAGAATAATGAATTCATGTGGTATAAAGTTAGACTTATGACGTAAGGATTCTCTCAATGCCCTGACATTGATTATGAAAAGAAATACTCTCCGGTTATGGACATCATTAATTTTCGCTACCTTGTCAGTTTGGTAGTGTCCGAAAAACTGAACATGCAGCTAATGAATGTAGTGACAACATATCTCTATGGAAACCTTGACTTAGAGATATACATGAAAGTGTCAGAAGGCGTGGTCATATCCAATTCAAGTAACTCTACACCACGGAGTGCTCATGTGATTAGATTGAAGTGCTCACTATATGGATTGAAACAATCCGGTAGGATGTGGTATACACACATAAGTGACTACTTGATTGGGAAATGATACAAGAATGATGATTTGTGCCCATGTGTGTTCATTAAGAGAATAAGTTAATGATTTTCTATAGTAGCGGTCTATGTTGATGATATGAATATCATTGAGTCTCTTAATGAAAACAATGAGAAGGTTACCTACTTGAAATCCAAGTTAGAGATGGAAGACCTTGGTAGAACTCGATTTTGTCTTAGTTTGGAGTTAGAACATCGAGTTAGTGGAATACTTATTCATCAGTCTGCTTATGTCCAAAAAATACTCAAGGGATTTAACATGGACAAAGCACACCCTCTTAGCACACCAATGGTCCTTCGAAGACTAGAACCCAATAGGGGTCCGTACCATCCGAAAGATGATGATGCTGAACTTTTAAGAGATGAGGTACCATACCTCAGTGCTATTGAAACTTTGTTGTATTTAGCTCAATGCACAAAACCAAATATTGCATTCTCGGTGAACTTGTTAACTCGGTGTAGTTCTGCGCCAACACAACATCATTAGACTGGTGTAACACTGTTCTAAAAAATGAACTAGGCGGTCGCCTAAGTGATAGGCGGTCCCATCATTGAATTTTGCCTCAAATCGGATAAAAAATAATTTCCCCCTTCTAGGCGGTTCTCGCTTAGGTTGGTGCTCTCCTCGTTCCAATCGCTTACTTGTGCAAAAATGTTGGCTTGATTTACTCCAATCAGATTGTCGTGACTAGAAAATCACAAACTGTCTCTTTTCTCTGTCTTGGGTGTGCTTACTTGGTGTGCCACTACTGAAGGTGGAATGTAGTTGTGTATTACTCCACATTGTCTTTGTTTCCTTGCAAGCGATTGGAACAAGGAGATCACCAACCTCGCTCGTTGAATTCTACTTGCCTAAGTTGTTTCAAGATTTAGGTTTTATGTCTCTTTAGTGAGCCACAAAGGATCAATAATTTACACACTGTGTGAGTATAAAACAGAACAATCTTAAGGGTGAGTGTTGAGAACACATGAGGGTGACTTTGTAAACCATTGAAATCTTGATGCTTCTTCGGGTGAACCGGACTCATATGATTGCCGTCGTCGTTAGTTGTAGCAAGAGTGAACCTTTGAATCTCCACGCTCTGTCGGGTGAACCAGATTCTAAGCTCGCTGTCGCTAGTTGTTTACTCGCTGAGAGAGTAGAATTTACTTGTGTGCAAATTTGTGTATGTGTGTAAAGGTTCTTTAAATCTTCTCTAATTTGTCTATTTATAGAGGTTGATGTTCTACTTCCCTGTATCGCTCAAGGAAACATTAAATATTAGGAAACAAAGATACTAGTTTGAATCTTTCCCGATCTTACTTAGGAATCTTGCACACAAATGTGCTTTCCAGATTCACAACATTCTTGGGCCGCTGGTGCCGGCCAGTTGATTCTTAGTCCAAAATGTACAATAAATAGTTATATTTATTTTGGACTCAAACACTAGCTGGTTCTTCTTCTTTTTTTAAAGTTTAATTTTTTTTATTGGCGATCCCATTTTTTTTTCTTCAGACATATAAAAGCTTAAAATTTAGGGATCTAGCCTAAAATACCCAAATTGACTCGCGACACAGTGCGTTTGAAGTCTTACCTTGTGACAGACAATCATATCGAAACTTAGCTCGATCTCCTCACTTTGTAGCCTTTTATTGTGTTATGGTTTGTATTGTGTGGATAGATGGATTGTAAAGACTATAAAGTCTTAATATTGTATCGTGTAACTTATAATAAAGACTCGATGACATATTTTTTATTTAGTTATTGTGACTATAATTATGTCTAATTTGGCTTTATAAGGATCTTTATTATATATATATATATCAATTAATATATATTTAATACAAACCGCTTAGAGTCCGATTAATCCCCGCATAGACGCTAAAAGGTACCCTCACCGTCTAGGGCCGCCTAGAATTTTTTAGAACCTTGGGTGTAAAGTACATATTCAGGTACTTGAAGGGTTCCATTGATTTGGGCTTGTTATTTCCCTACAAATAATATAAAGAGAAACTTGAAATTCCCCAAAAAGCAGATGGTTGAATCGCAGCATGTAGATCTTTGAACTTTCAACTTGTCGAATGATGCACCTTGGATCGACCAAAAGCTACCATTTGACCGGTCAAGTGAAATCTTTGACCCGTCGAATTCATCTCTAGCTGCGAGCATTGTTTATCAATTCAGTACGGTCCCCTACTCAGAGACACCTTGTGATGTCTTGGTTGATTTTGCTGATGTTGGGTATCTCTCTGACTCACATAAAATACGTTCCCAAATAGGTTATGTATTCACCATGGGGAGCACGACAATTTCTTGGAGATCAACAAAACAAACCATTGTTGCTACTTTCTCAAATCATTCGGAGATCATTGCTTTACATGAAGCAGTTGAGGAATGTGTTTGGCTTAAGTCAATCATACACCACATTCGAGGATTTAGTGGATTACCATCACTACCACATATTGACACATTGCCGGCGACTTTAAGTCGCCGGCAATGTTTTTGGACATTACCGGCGATTTTTGCCGGAAAAATCGCCGGTAATGTCTTTTTTTTTTTTTACATTACCGGCGACAAAAATCGCCGGTAATGTCCGTCGCCGGCAATGTCTCGATGGTAATGTAAAAAAAAAAAAAAGACATTACCGGCGACTTCATTCATAAATGTATGTCGCCGGCAATGTCTTTTTTTTTTACATTACCATCGAGACATTGCCGGCGACGGACATTACCGGCGACAAAAATCGCCGGTAATGTAAAAAAAAAAAGAAGACATTATCGGCGATTTTTCCGGCAAAAATCGCCGGTAATGTCCAAAAACATTGCCGGCGACTTAAAGTCGCCGGCAATGTGTCAATATGTGGTAGTGCATCTTGTATCTTTGAAAACAATGCAGCTTGCATTGAGCAAATAAAGTTGAGATATATTATGGGTGATCACACGAAACACATTTCGTCGAAGTTTTTCTTCAATCAGCAACAACAACAACTATTGAACATTCAGGTGAATCAAGTTTGTTTGGCTGATAATGTTATAGACTTGTTTACCAAGTCATTGCCTAAATCTACATTTGTAAAGCATGTGAGACGCATTGGAATGCGAAGATTGTCTGAACTCTAAGATTGAGTTACTGATCAGGGGGAGTTAATTTCGTAGACATCAGAGGGAGTCTACATCCCATGTGCTTGATTTTGTAGTTGATGCGTTGTACTATTTTTTCCTTAGACCAAGCTTTTATTTTTTCCCAAGAGGTTTATTGTTTGCTTGGCAAAGTTTTTATTGAGGCAACAGGTTATGCATCATCCATTAGGATCGTGACACAATGGGAGGGTGTTTAAGGAAATAATATGCATAGTATCTCTGTGTGTCATGTCCTAATTAGAATAGAAATAAATATTCTCTCAATCCCTGGTTTATAGGAAGATTGATTATAAAAGATTGTAATGTTTATTTACAGTCATCTATCAATAAATAAAGTATAATTTCAGATTATATATTTTGCGTATCTATTTTCTCATTCAACAAAACTATATATATAAAATATTTTGTTCTATTAAGTGTTTTAAAGGCTTTTGTATGAATTGAAATGCTTGAACTCTCATTAATAATGTAGTGTCTTGCAAGTTTTTATCTTCGTAATTTAAATATATAATCTGGAGCTACACGTCTGTCGTTTATTAGCTAATAGTACGTGAAGAAATACAGTGTATGTTATGTTCATTTTTAATTTGAAAATTGAAACTGTATATATCTATGCGGTCAAGCTCGCGTTACATGCAGAATATATAAAATATTTTATTTTACACCTAAATAATGTACAATATATCAACTCTATATGTATTATTCAAGTTGAATTCGGTTTGAATATAGTAATACATGGGGTGTTAAAAAAAAGGGGGAGGATGCTGATTTTGTTCTCCACGTACTTTTGATCGTTACGGTTTTATTGGCATTTAGAGAGTTTTTTTAATGTTATGGACAACAATTTTGATGATTAATGAGATCTGACCACAATTTCAATGTCATTTTCCAAATAAAGTGCTGAAGCCAACAATTCAATACTATGACCATTTCTATCATTGTCTCTGCACAAGCTTGCCTTCCTCATATAGAATTGAAATTAGAGTCAGTTGAGAGCATTCGCACCGGTAATTTAGAATAGAAGGAGCAATTTGAGGAGGAGCAGGCACTGTTTGAGGTGGAGCAGTCACTGTTCATCGAATAGGAGGTGCAGAAGCTGTTTTTCGCGCAGCGGTGTAAAAAAATAGCACGTGCTATTACTGTTCATAAATTAAATTTGAATTTTTTTTAAAATATTTTTCAACCAATCCATAAACGACACGTGTCGTTGTCGTGTATGAATAATTGAATTAGATTTCGGGTAAGATTTCTGATGAATGACGAGTTGACACGTGTCACGCCGACAGAAGGTTATCGGGTAAATAATTGTACAAAATTTCCGATAAGATTTTCAACCAATCACGAGGCAACACGTGTCATGTCCACTGTTCATGATCGGCTCTAATAATTGTATAAGATTCTCGGAGAGATTTCCGACTAATTGAAAGCCGACACGTGTCATCAGCTTATCTAATCACTTCATCTACACTCGGCTATATATTTGTTGATCGGTGCTCATCGTTCATTCACACCAAAACCAACCATATATTCCACATTCCGATAAGATGAATCCTTTTAGTTTTGAGAATTTTTTTCGGAGGAGGCGACAGCAACGTCGGTGAAATGCCGAAATTGCTAATGCTTTCATCACTGAAGCGGTCGTGGTCGATGCAATGTTCGATGACGAACCACCTCGCCGCCAACCAAATGAAGAAAGAATGAGGGAGTCAAGGGGACATAATCTGATGGAGGATTACTTCATCGAACGCCCCGTCTTCAACGAACAAGCCTTTCGTCGAAGGTATCGAATGAGTACCAATTTATTCAACCGTATAATGACGGATCTCTGCAACCACGACCAATTTTGGCACCAAAGAGCTGACGCAGTCGGATTGGTTGGACTTCTTCCACAACAAAAGATGACAGGCGCTCTTCGTATGTTGGCGTACGGCGCAGCCGCAGATCAGTGTGCTGAAATAACAAGGATGGGTGAATCCACAACACTACAATGCATGAAGAAGTGGTGTATGCATATCTACGAGCTTTACGGTGACCTCTATCTCCGCGCTCCAAATGCCACAGACTTATCCCAACTTCTAAAGAGAGCAAGGCATCGCGGATTTCCTGGTATGATCGGAAGCATTGACTGCATGCACTGTGAGTGGAAGAACTGCCCCACAGCTTGGCAAGGAGCATTCTCGGGCCGAAAGAAGCGTCCAACTATTATTTTAGAGGCGGTGGCCTCATATGACACGTGGATATGGCACAGCTTCTTTGGGGTACCCGGATCACAAAATGACATCAACGTGCTCCACCAATCGGACATATTTGATTCGCTCCTTGCCGGAAACAGTCCGAGTGCAACCTATAAAGTCAACGGTATGACTTACCACAATACTTACTAACTAGCTGACGGTATATATCCCAGGTACTCCTCGTTTGTGAAAACAATCTCCAATCCCCAAGAGCTTCCATAGAAACTGTTTGCCAAGAAACAAGAGGTATGTCGCAAAGATGTAGAGAGGTGTTTTGGAATTTTGCAATCTCGTTGGGGAATTATTCGGCATGCAGCTAGGTGTCATCACCAATCGACATTGAAGAGCATCATGTTGGCTTGCATTATAATGCATAACATGATTGTCGAAGAAGAATTTGTGGAGGAGGAGTTCGAGGAGTTGGAAGAAGAAGATCTTCAAAACCCATCAACTGCTTTCAATGTTTATGATGGGCCAGTAGATGAACAAGGTAATCGTATTCCTTTTGAGCCTGTTGGAAGGGATGCACAAAATGAACAACGATTTGCCGACCGTGTTGTAGATCTCCAATCTGCGTACATCCATGGAGAGTTGCAAAAGGACTTAGTTAAGCATAACTGGTATCTAGAGACCGGCGAACGACTTTAAATGATGTGGGTGTGTAATTTTAATTAACCTGGTTTGCAACATGTTTGCTTTATTTGTTTTTCCTTTTAGTTGTTTGAGTGATGTGTGTTTGATTTTAAGTCATTATGTGTTGTTGTACTGTGCGTGAGCTTTGATGGAATAAAAAAAGTGCGTTTTTATTACTTGGAAATTTAAAGTACATAATTTCAATCAAACCCTAGAATTATTGGAAATTTAAAGTACATAATTTCATAATGGAAAAACAAATACCAAACTACTGAAACAGTGGGCGATAACAATTTGAAAATGTTTCATCGCTACCATCTCCTTCCTCTTCCTCCATTTTCTTTAGGATACTCTCTTTTTTCTTCGAAAAATACCTCTTCGATTTTGGGGTCATAGCATCCGTATCCATTGCCATTATCCTTGAATCCTCCGCTTCGGCCCTCAATTTGTAGTCCTTCTCCTTAAGGGCGAGTTGTTTTTGGTACAAAGCTAGTTCAGTGGCATCACTTTCTTTTTGCCCGGCGAGATGCATTCTTTGATTTTCCATCATGCTTTTCAAAACCTCATCTCTTACCTCATTTGAAGATGAGCATGCTCTTTTCCCCTTTCTTTTGGCTTCCTTGGCCGCCTTCACTCCGATTGGTCTAACCGGACTAGAGTACACTTTTTCTTCATTGCTTTGTGGTGTTGCAATGACTTCATCATCCTCCACGTCGACGGGGGGAGGCATTGATGTAAAAGGAGGAGTAGTTGCGGAGTTGGAATATGAAGGAGGTGGTATAGTACGTTCGACGACCCGAAAATTTGGATGGTTTTTCATCACTTCCCAACAATCAAACTTGGTAAACTGTTTCTTTTTTTGTGCCACGTACCATGATTGAGCTTTTCTTATCTAAGGTGCCAAAAATTTGTATGTCAAAATAATATCTAGGAAATGGAGATGTCAACATTGATTAAAATAAATGTAATAGATGAGCTTTACGACAAAATTATTAACACTTACCTCATCTTGCAAATTTGAGCCGGATTGTACATTCCTTCGTGCATATGCAAGAGCGGCACCCCAAGTTCTAAAACTCGGCTTCAACTTTGTAAAACGAGAAGAAACCGCGGTTTGGGTCCTAGGCTCTGGCCTTGATTCACCATGCGCAAGCTCCCAATTTTCCTTATTATCGGCATAGACTTTTTCCCACAATTTTTCGGACTTTTGAGAGTTGCCGGTAATTGGGCAAACGCTAATGCGACAATAAGAAATACAAAGTTGCAAATCTTCGGAATCAAGCCAATTGGACATTTTGTGAGGAGGATGAAGGAGAAGAGGAAGGAGAGGATAAATTTGTGTGAGATGTGAATGAAATTGATGTAGTATTTATAGAGAAATACTATGGTGTTATTTGCAATTTTTTAGAATTTTTAGGGATTTTTTTGCAATTTTTTAGGGGTTATTTTGCAAAATGGCAGAAAAAATCAGAAAAATCAGAAAAAAATCAGGTTACCGTTTCGGTTGAATCTGGACCGTCCGATCAGATTTTTTGATTTGAAATGGACGGTCCAGATCAATCTGACCGTTACTTTTTTTTTACCCGGGCTGCCACGTGTCAGCTTCTTATTGGTTAGGTAATTTTTTTTTTACTTTTACTGGCGAGTGGATGACACGCGCCAAGGTGAAAAAAATTAACCCCTGCTGACGTCACCCACGCGCGTGGATGACGTCAGCAGCTGCTCGAGCAATAGAACGAGCAGCAGCTGCTCGTGCAGCTGCTCGTCCTCTCCGTCAACGAGCGGTCGCCGCGAGCTTCTCTCCCCGGTGCACGTCTTCTTTGGAGCTGCTCGTGCTGCCGGTGCCGGGGCCCGCCGAAATCGGCCTGCTCGAGCTGCTCGAGCTGGAAGCGGTGCAGCTGCTCTGAGTGCTGGGTAGATGTACATTGTAGCTTACCAGAACTTACGTCGGGTGAGATTTTCAAGATTAAAAGAAAATTATTATCTCCCAATTAAAAGTAAATAATTCAGTCTATTATATATAATTGAAAAGTAAAAATACTACTATTGTTTATGGAAGAAAAAACGTACCAACTCATTTTATCTACACATATACTCAAGTACTAATTCAAACTCTAAGTGATAACTGTTAAGTTTTTAAGTTATCTTCAAAGTTTCAGTCGCAACAGTCGTACGTTTCAACTAATTATATTCTAAAAATTTATTTATCATATATTAATTTTTTCATTTAAAATCTTTAGTTTTATAGATTAATGCTTGAACAAAAAAATGATCTCGTCTCTCAAGATTCACAAAAAAATTTCTTAAAACCAAGTCTTAGTAATGATTTCCTCCTGCATTGCAGTCGGTAGAGTGTGGTGCACAAGTGAGCTGTTTGCAGGTCTGAAACATATAAAATGTGCATTGAGTACTAGAAGACCTAACAAATAAGAATGAAGTATTATTGGCGAGTAGCACGTATAACATGAAGCTGTTAATAGATTATAATTCTCTTCTGCTTGATGAATTCATCCATTAGTTTTATTATCTTCCGTGCAAATTCACTACTGAATCATACGGTTCTGATGATTAAACTGATTGAGATGTTTGACCAAATATCCAATAATTTTCTTCCTTAAACAGAACAAGACAAGAAACATAATCCACTTCTCCGGTGCAATATAATCGTAGAAAATCAAGAGAGAACTTCAACGCTTAGAAAGGTATCTATCATTGGTAGTGGTACGGCCGGCATACATATCCGATTAAGGTCTATCAAAATATTTATGTTTTATTGGCGTATGAGGCCGGGTTTAAGTCTTAATAAGAGACGCAACGACAAACTCAGATGGCCTCTCCCGAATGCAGCCAGATTTGGAGAGGCCATGCACATATTATTTAGGAAAAAATTTATTTATGATGTTTGAACTCTTTCGATCAGGTTTAAAAGGTGACCGAACTCTAAAAATTATCAAAATGATGTTCGAACTCTTAAAACGCCATAAGTGTGATGCCCCCATACTTTTTTCATCTATTCACCGTTATTTTTGTTGACGCGGCATTTTTTTGAACAAAAAATTATGTCCAAAGACCTTTATGTCCCTGTAATTTCTATTTTTCTCAATTCTATGATGCCTAAACTCTTTCGGTCAAATCAAAAGGGTGTCCGAATTCTAAAAACTATCAAAATGGTGTCTAGATTCTTAATATAAATTTTTTTATTTCGCATATATTTATATATATACTTCTCTCAGAAAAATCACTTCGCAGTGGGAATCGAGTTGCTTCTGCACTTCAATTTCGGATTGTCTTCCCCAAATTCTCAATTAAAAACCCTAGAGTACCAAAATTGAAGCCACCAATGTATCAATGGAAAGGTGACAATTTCATATGTACTATTCAACTCTCTTTGTGCAACTCAGTTTATTCTTTCGGCCTCCAAGTGGGACTCTAGGTTTTTATTTCTTCTTCTTCTCCGACCTCGCCGCAAGGGTGGTGATAGTAGTTCTCCTCTGCACCTTGCTTCGCCTACCCTGATGCCAACCACGAAATGCCAGAACTCTGCCAGACTCGACTTGCAGTCCCGTGTCACCACCAATTTTATCAACACATGTCAGTCTCTAATTAGACAATCTACAAGACCTTATGGTTCATCATCCCAGAGTTGGTGCCAATTGCTTCTCTTACGGTCAATTTTCTCTAACATTACGCCCCTAAAGTTTATTCCTTTGTATTAAATTCAAGAACCCTAATTTTAGTTTCAGTCAACCCAAAAATCCTGAAAATTGAGCAACCCCCAAAATCCAAAATAAAAATGTGCATCAAAGATCTTCTCAGGTTCATGAAACCCTACATTGAAATCATCCATATCATGAAATATGTCAACAAAAGAGTAAAATTTTCCGCTAGCCACGAGGCCGAGATTCAGAATGAGGCACTGCGAGCTTTGATGCTCGATGGTGAGAAACTAGGTGCGGATCGAGTTCGGGTGACTTAAGAATTGACACTTAACAAAAAGTTCGGGCACCCTTTTGACCTGACCGAAAGAGTCCAGGCATTATAGGTGAATTTTTTCCAAACGAAAAATTTTAAGTTTGGCATAATGACTTATTTACCCTTTAGTTTAAACAAAAAAAATGTCACGTCAACAAAAATAACGGTGAATAGACGAAAAAGGTACGAGGGGTATTACACTTATAGCGTTTTAAGAGTTCAGACATCATTTTGATAATTTTTAAATTTCGGACATTTTTTTGACCTGACCGATATAATTTAGACATGATGGATAAAATTTTCTTATTATTTGAGATCGAAATGGATTTTGTAGGGTTGTCTCAAATCTAAGTCATACTTGTTTTTAATTTGGTGGAATACTGTTGGACTGATTCGAACGATCGAGTGCATCCAAAGATTATTTGAGGGAAACAATGTTACAAAGGAAAGTGCAAAAAGTAGCTGGTCATCGTCGTACTACGTAGTGATTGTCCGTACCTGCATGCTTTGCGCTCGCCTATCATCGATCAACTTCACATTCAATTCAATCCAGTTCTATCGGTTATTTTGAAACGAATTATACATTTTTAAGGAAAGGACGTAAATACGCAGTACGTACGTGTACGTAAATTGCAGAATGGTACAAAGCTCAAACCGTCATCCTCTTTTGTCCAATAGTGTTCTCATTCTCATATGCAAATTATTAAACGAAGAAAGAAGAGGACAATTTCTCAAGTGGGGTGATGTCTTTCAATTCAGACGGAAAAGAAGATTCAATTCTTATCAGTGGGGGGCAGTTATTGCGCGGTTGTGATCGATTTAGCAAGTTTTCCAGGTTTGATCGATTTGAGTTGGAGGTTTTCGTGGCCGCTAAACACAGAACAGAGCCAAAGAGATCGAGAGAGAGAGCGCGCTCGCGCGCTAGGTTTATACAGGAAAAGTTAAAAGCTTGAGTTTGGATTTGGGGGTGGTTATTTATGGGTGTTGCTTAGTTCACCCCACAGTTATGGCATGGTTACGGCACATAGATGGGTTGATAGATATATATATTAGTTATGGAGGGCAGGTCTATACTCGGGGAAGACACAGTGCGGTTCGAGTCACGTCAAAATTTCATTTCGTCTTTTTCTTTCATATTATTCGGAGAGAGAGAGAGAGAGAGAGAGAGAGGGAGAGAGAGAGACCTTATCGTTTAGAGGGAGGACGAACGAGAGTCGGCAGTATTACTAGTAGTAACCGGTAGCTGCGAGAGAGAGAGAGAGAGAGAGAGAGAGAGAGATCAAACAAATATACAAAAACCAATCCAACCTCTTCGAGCTTTTCAGACTCCTGGAAATCAAACCATTATCAGCATCGAAGAAAGATTCGGTCTTCAATATTAAGTCTCTGTCTTGCTCACGCACTCACACTGAGAGTGAGGAGTGTATATACACACACACACACATATATATATATATATATGTTAAGGGAATGAACAGTTTGAATCAGTGGTTGGTTGAAAACAACTGAAAGATGAATCACTGCGTTCCCGATTTCGAAATTGAGGACGATTACTCGATCCGGACTCCTTTTTCAACTCACGCCAGAAAATCCACCGCGTAAGCATATATATATAAACTCACTCGTATATATTATTTCTGATTTCCTTTTCTTTTCAGAGGTTGAATTGCTTGGTTGATTATGGGATTAATTTGGCAAAAATACATGTATATATATATGAGATTAGGCCGGACGACGAGACCATGGAGCTTCTATGGCAGAACGGTGAGGTAGTGATGCAGAGAACGACAGCCCAGAAGAAACCCGAACCTAACCGAACTCAACCCCAACCTGCAGAGAACCAAAACCAAAACCAGCAGCAGCATCTGTTTATGCAAGAAGACGAAATGGCCTCTTGGCTACAGTACCCTCTCGGAGACGACGATACTTTCTGCGCCGACCTTCTTTATGCTGCTGCTGATTCCAACGCAACCACCGCCGCCGGAAATCCTCCACCTATTCATCCGCATCCGCAGCAGAGGAGGACCGACCAGCTCCCGAACTTCCTCCACTTCTCCTCCAGAAACAGCAACAAGCAGCCGCCTCGGCTCGCATCGTCGGAGTCCAAGAGCGTGGTGAGGGAATCGACGGTGGTGGACTCGAGCGACACGCCTCTACTGGCCCCCACCACCTCCTCCAGGCCTAATAACATCAACAACGATGCTGCCGAGACAAGCGGCGGTGGCGGAGGAAGAGGACTCGCACGTGCCACGTCGATCGGCACATCTTCCGGGATAGACGTGAAGACGTGCGACATGTCGTCTCCCGGAGGAGGCACCAGCGCGAGCGGGAGCGCTAGCGGCGAGCAGATATCGTCTCAGAAACAGCCACCGGCGGCGGCGGAGGATCGGAAGCGAAAGGGGAGAGAGACCGACGACGCTGAGTATCAGAGCGAGGTCAATGTTTCACCTGATCCCTTTAATTTAGTGTTAATAAATTTTTAAACTGCGCGCTGATTTAATTTCAATTAATTAAAGAAGCTTAGGTTATCTTAGTGTGTCCGAATATTCTCTCGCACTTTCCCAAGTAGGGGCTAAAGGGGGGATTAGCTGGTCCCGGCTAACATGCGCAGGTGGTGCCTCTCCGCCATCCTAGGAGGCTAGGACTAGTACACTTGCTCTACTCTACTGACTTCACTCCATCTTTAGCCGTACACGTGTTGGGAGTTGGGGACTTTTGTTGTGATTTAGTCATCCTAGCTTGCGCTCACTATCTGCAAGCATACGCATTTTCACTGTTTCTGTTATAACAGAGATTAAATGGTGTTCTTCAACAGGATGTTGAGTTTGAATCTGCGAGTGCAAAGAAGCAAAACCGAGGATCGAGTTCCACCAAGAGATCACGAGCTGCTGAGGTCCACAATCTCTCTGAAAGGGTACGTTTTCTTACATGAATGAGAAAATTGTGGAAGGAAGCAGTTTTTTCAACTTATGTTAATCTATGGTTAGTTTCTGTACCAATGTTGTATTCGATTGTTGTACAGAGGCGTCGAGATAGGATAAACGAGAAGATGAGGGCTTTACAAGAACTCATACCTCGCTGCAACAAGGTTGGCATTCATGTCCAATGAAAACTAAAGTTTTTTTATGCGTCCTAGAACTTGATTTACTTATTAGATGATACTTTTGGAATCTTAGTCACCTTTTAACAGTAATTTTTTTTTCTTTTCTTTTTTTGCTTTTTTTGGTTTGTATATCAGTCAGACAAAGCATCGATGCTGGATGAAGCGATTGAGTACTTGAAATCACTTCAGCTACAAGTACAGGTATGCTCTTGTTTGTTCATGTGCTATGTAATGCTGTAGAACAATAGTCCAGTCTCCAATTAGTTCAATAACAACAGAACTCAAAAAGTGACAAATTAATGGCTCAACCGAATTTGGTTTTTCAACATCTGAGAGTCGAGATACAATAGGAGAGCACATGCATTATTTATGACAAAATCAGTTTGTAACCAATTTCTGCAGATGATGTCCATGGGATGTGGCATGGTCCCTATGATGTTCCCTGGTGTTCAGCCGTATATGGGTATGGGGATGGGGATGGGGATGGGGATGGGGATGGGAATGGGAATGGGAATGGGAATGGGAATGGGAATGGATATGACTCGGCCTGTGATGCCATTTGCAAATGTGTTAGCTGGTTCCGCAGCTGCAGCGGCTATGGGGCCGAGGTTCCCTATGCCAGCATTTCAAATGCAGACTATGCTTCCCAATGATCCTAGCAGAGTCCAACCAACAAATCCGCCTGAACAAATGTTGAACTCACTTGGGACACAGAATCCATCTCAGCCACGAATGCCAAATTTTGCAGATCCTTATCAGCAGTACTTCACTTCCCAACAGATGCAGTTACCACTACAGCAGGTACGAGTATAACATAACATAACATTACCTGCACCAATGAGTCATTACATAGTTTTTGTATGTTTCTCGTCATACAGTGACCTTAGGCCCTTAATGTAGAGAGAAATGTTGTTTAGGAGTCTATAAAGGTTTTAATGTGAACACATTAAAGATATCCTTTACCAGTACATTCTCTTCCTCTAATGTGAAATCAAGTTTTCAGCTGTCTTTACCACAAAAACAAAACATCCTACTCGGGTGCGATTTTTACTTGTATTTATATGTTCATTTCTTATCTCAGAATATGGGCCAGCCAGGCAATAGCAAGGCAAATTCCAGCAGGGGACCTGAGAACCATGAGAGTCATCAATGAGGTATGCCTTTGTCTTCTATCTAATTTCTTTGTTTAAAAGTGGTTGATTTAGTCTACAAGTGGATGATTTAGTCTATAGATGTAATAGGTAGGAAGAATTATATGAAAGTGCAGATGGTAGCTTATTTCAGTCCAGAATGAATCGGTTTGCATTTGCGTCATGTCGAGATACTCCTCAATCCTCTGAAACACCGAGTCTTATCAATGATCTATGTCTTACACATTCGTTCCTTTTAAATTTACTGGGTCGTTCTTATGAGACTGAATTGAGAGTTACATTTCCGTTATTAGAAATTGTCTGCTCATTTTCTTTGGAGATCGAATGGGATTGTAGAAAAGATGTACGTGGATTAAAACAGAAATTGCATTGTAGATGTCCAACACAAAATGTACCTAGAATCCTGGGTCACCTGCCTTTAAGATGTTTGTGCATTGTGTTCGTTATGGTGGTTCGGAGATGTTCTGACAGAAACTGAGATGATATGAAACTGATGGCGAACTCTTTTTGCACTGCAGGTTAAATTTTGGCGGATCAATTACAGAAGGCTCTTGCCGGCCAAGTTTTGTAGTCTTAATGCTCTGAGAGTAGCTTTTTCTTGTCTCGCTAATGCCATTGTAACAAAGCTAACATGTAATTATTATAACCCCATAGGAATATAATATATGGTAATGTTGTTACTCCTAACATGGAACTTGTTCAGTACTTAGAATTTCAGGTATAGATTTACTGATCTCGTATTTCATGGAGTTGCGTATCGCTGTCGCTACACTCCGTGTTTTCCTGTGCTATAGAGGAGATCTTTCTGAGTCATTGCTCTTTGGCTTTCCTGGATTTCGATTGTCGTATAAATGCAAGGAGATGGGTTCTCTCTGTGTCCTGTAGTTTTTAATGTGGTTCGATTATGATATTTGAAACTTCAGCTCTCCTCTGGGAGGAGTTAACTTAAGGAATCCAGTGTGGAGGTGGTGATCAGATGTGAGATGAACGGGGATGAATATTGGAGACTGATCACTGTATAGTATATTCAGTACAATTGAATGTTAGTTTTAGGAAATTGCAAAACTGGAAGCAATCTGAGTGTATTCCATTGATAATTAAAGGCTCATATATTGGAGTTTACAACAGTTGTTTTATGGCAGTTTCTGCCACCACTAACAGTAACTACTTATTGTACTTGTCTACAATAATACAGGAACATTAAATCTAATGTTCTATAACAATGTTGAGCCTTATGAGCCATACTGAGTGAATTACAGCATTGAACCTGGCTTATCATCCACATTCCACACACTAGCAATGTTATCCATATAACTTGACAAAGTTCTCATAAACCTTATCGCTAGTTGACAGTGTTGTGTTTCTCATTCTATAACACATTTCAATTTTGCTGAGCCCAACTTACGCAGCTACACACTACCAAAGAATTAGCAAAGTTAAGTAATACTCTTAGTCGGGGATAGAAGAGGGGTGGACAAACAAAAATCGAATTATAATAATACAGATTGTAACTAAAGTCTTACAAGCAGCAAGTGAAGATCTTTGCATTGTTTGTACATTAACAGTTGGCATACAAAAGATGCAAATGCCCAAGTGCATTTGTGTATGAAGCCTCCAGCCAAGCTATTGCACATGTGACCTTACAGGTCATAAAATCCAAATACTATATTCATATCCCTTCCGCAGATAGATTTGTGCAACAATACAGGAGGCAGCCCTCTACATTCTCATGCAATGACAACATAAGTTTGGTAGATCCAAAGTTGTAGATGATGTAAACTTTTGAAATCTCTCCAAACTTACTCTTATCCAGCAATGACAACCTGTAGTTATGGGTTGATAGTAGCCAAGATCTGAAGACAGAATTATTCAGTGCATTACTGGTACGATAATTTATTCACAAAAGGTTTAAATAGATGATAGAAATCATTAAGTGGCAAGAGAAGGCATCACCTTGTCAGTAAATATCCGAAACACTTCCACATCCATAGCGTTATCAAGTTCCTAATAGCAAGCAAAATACATGATCAGCAAAAATGCAAGCTTGAGAGGTTTTAATCAATTATGTCTAAATGATATATACATTTGAAAAGGACAATACTTTTCTCTGGATCAAAATGTTAATACTCACATTCTCTGCATCTGGGGAACAATCTATACTCTGAATGAGTTTCTGAAGACTTTCATCTTTCAAGGCATCAAGAAGTTCACTGGAAGAAGCTAGAGATAAACAACAGAGTCCAATAATTAGAAAGACAACCTTACCAGTC
Source organism: Geum urbanum (assembly GCA_946800695.1). Classification (NCBI taxonomy): domain Eukaryota; kingdom Viridiplantae; phylum Streptophyta; class Magnoliopsida; order Rosales; family Rosaceae; genus Geum; species Geum urbanum. Next base: position 38,966,587 of record OX327007.1, on the reverse strand, counting down.
CTTGATTCAGAAAAACAATTTTCTTTTTTATCATCAACGATTTCTTCAATGCAGAAATTTTCAATCCCACAAGAAACAGGAGAAATTCCACCATCAACCATGTGGACGTGGGAGAGAAATCTGGAGCTCCGAATGATGCCTTAAAGCAACTTTGATGTAGATTAACCAACAAAGTTCTAAAGTCACGCTGATCACATTCATAGCTTAAATTTGAACTTCCCAAAAAAATTATTTAATGCAGTCATCATTTATAATTTAGAAGACTAGCAATTAAGGTCATAGGATGCACCACAAAAGGGTAATCATTTATATAGCCGGACCTTGGTTCCCTCAAATTTATGTATGCAATAATTCGTGTATACTCCCAAGTCCCAAGCAGGTAATATGCCTACCTATAGCTTCTAGTTGCTGCCTCTCCAGCAATGCACTTGGTTCAGTAACAGTTATTGGCTTTTCCACCATAAAGTCTGGAGCGGTAGCAGCTGAAGAATAACAAATTAGCAAAACAGAACTGTCAAATCCCTCAGACAAAACATCTCATGAAAGCTACCAGGAAAAAAGAAGCTAATCAGCAGGAATGAAAAATGATGACTAACATACAAATTCAGATTTACTTGTTATGAAACTATCTTTACAAAAGCTACGATAACAACCAGATATTAACACATAACTAAACAGTGTCAACATAACTCAAAATGAAAACAGAAGGTTTCTTAGTAATATTAATACTACGATTATGAATAAAAGAAGAGATAAGCAAGCCTCCTATGTCAACAGAACACTTCACTGAAAAAGAAATACAACCTCTACAACTTATACAAACAATAGAAGCGAGGACACATACTCTTATTTTGAAACAACAAAAAAAAAACACTGAACTTTTCTTTGGGCATATGATAGTAGTTTCATAGTGCAAGGTAATCATGGAACGTAACACAAATATTACCTGGTTTTTCCTCAGATTGCGCCGGCAAAACAGATGCGCTTTCTGTTACATCCAATACAATGGCTCACATCAGTAAGAAATCTTTGAAATGAAGGGATTACTCGGATTAGTAATAGCATAGCAAGAACGCAAAAGTTGAAGAGCAATATCTTTACTTCTTACGGAAGTGAGTGTTTTCTGAAGAAGGATAGTAGGCACATATCAAGACATAATCAAACACAGAAAAACTGTAAACACAGCTCAAGAGTATCATCATTAATACTAAATGATAGGTCTCCTGCCCAACATTAATACTAAGCTTATGAACAACAAGTCAACAACAATGGTATCATCATTTCTATATCACAAGAATTCTTCTTTTGTGCTTCATGTAAACCGATTCCAATCCTATATCATTTTATCTTATATTATAGAAGTGGGCATATAAAAGCAGCTTAATCAAGCAAGTTCTTACTTGGGTTTTCATCGGCAGGCACTGACGAAACACACGGGGTTTCTGCAACATTCAACACTCAACAGCCTATTCAGCAATTCAATAAAAAGAATTGGGTAAACTGCAAAAGGAAGAAAGGAAAGTCGAAGTGGCAGCATACCTTTGTGTTTCTTGAAACAGGGAACGGAACAACTGCAAAGCAAACAGTTATGTTTCAAGAATCGGAAACAGTAAGAATCGGAAACACTGAAGGGAGTTGCGTGTGTTGCTTACTAAGGTGCACGGCATGAGGGACACTTGTATTTGGATTGAGATTCGTTGCAGACTTGGCACATTCGAGGACCCATTGCAGCTCGAGTTTGAAGGTATGCGACGAAAGGACCACGGAGTATGATTCTCACACTTCCATTTTTTTCTCACCCCCTTATCCTCACTTTACGTTGAAAAAAAGAGTTTAAAGGGTCGAGTGAGTCGTTTTTGGTATCGATTACCCCGTTAAGCCGATTAATTGAGATTAATATTTTTTATTTATAAAATAATAAAATAATTATTAATATATTAAAATACATATATATAATAATATAAAATATCATTAATTAAAAAATAAAATAATTAAGTCACAAGAAAATGTTATAGAACGTATCCGTCTTTATTAGCTTGATACCTAAATTTTAAAACGTGTCAATCTTATATCTAGATTTCAAAAATCGTATCTTGGTGGTATCCAAATACAATGTTTCATACAACTCAGTCAATTTTGATGACGTGACAAATTTTTTTTTAAATTAGAGATTAAAATATAAATTTGCCCATTTATTTCTATTTTATATATTTTCTATTTTTTAATTTCTAAATTTGGTTGGTCGGATCTGACTTGACTGGAACCGAATCTGCATGTTTGACTCGGTTATGCAATTTTTCTATAATTTTTTTATTTTTTAATTCTGGAAAATGATGTCGATCGATCAGAGAGAGAGACGACGTCGTTGCTCTCGGGTCCGAAGTGAACTAGCAATGGTTCCTCTCTCGGACCGATGGATCTTGAATAGCAATGGTTTATCCACGGGTCTCTTTCCGGCAAACACACACATGCTTGTCATTTCATATCTCGACTTGTGTGGATGGCTAGTGCATGCTTTCCTTGGGTTTTTGTACTGTTTCTCTTTAGCCCACTTGTAACATCAATAGCCTCTTGCCTCTATTGATAACCAATGTACCAAATGAGGCTGCTGGGTTTACATGCAGAGCTGTGTCACCTATATAAGGATTAGGACTTCCTTAGTGAGAGGTTGGTTAAGTGATATTATTTTTGGGTGATTCTTTGAGAGCACAAAGTTGTGTAGTTTTCTCTCTTCTCTTCTCTTACCCTTCTGTGTCTTTACTTGCTCTTTGCTGTGCATATAAGTCATGGATTCTCGATCATAAAAATTGTTTTCAAAACCCATATGCATCATTGCATAAGTGCATCCCATTAAGATAAGTAGGGAGATGCTCAACCCGAAGAAGTAGATCAAGAAGATTTAACTTACAAGTAGTTAAGATCGGAGTTGATGCTTCTAGATACTTTCCAAAGTGTAAACACATAAAGTCAAGTAGTGTAGCTCTGTTTAGAACTGGTAGTCAGACTAGTTAGAATAACATACGGGCTATGTATCCCCAGAGTACAAGAGTCTTGTAATTGTGTGTGTTACTTGATAGTAGAAAGGTTTGTCCCTCAAGAGTTAGGGGCACGCAGTTTTAATCCTGGTTGCATGATTTCTGCGTTAACAAAAACATCTTTGTGTTATTCTTTACTTACTGCTTTTACAGGTCAAACACTCGTATCCTGTAATTCGGGATAGGTTGCAATTATGCTATCCCCGAGTACAGTTTAAACAAAAAAGTGGTAAAATACCTATTCACCCCCCCCCGGACCTTTAATTTATCACGGAGATGGGAGTTCGTAATGAAAGAGACTTTTTCGAGAATCAAATGGAGAAGGGCAGAAGCCTCATCGACAAGTTGTCCAATGTTCGTAGTTGGACTTTGCTCAAGCCTTATTACACCGATCAGCTTGTTAAATTGGGTGCATCTCTTGCCAAGATTATGCAAAAACTGATCGATACTCCAGGGAGTCAGGGATGTGAGAGATATGTCAATTATAAGGTCTTTAGAAAGAAAAATCTCGCGAAATTATGAGCTGCATGATTAGGCACAAACTCAAAATGTAGTTTGTGGTCGCAGCCAAACTGGAACTACAGCACCTGAACGACCATTTTTCGCAATAGGATTGAAGGTTCCTTTAGAGGAATTGAAAAGGAGGCTCCTTAGAGATGATGGAGTTTCCATGCTTTCGATTATTGCTCCTGGAGGGTCCGGGAAATCCACATTGGCCCAAATGTTTTGTCATGATCAAGATGTCAAAGGTATTTAAACCCACTACACATTTATTTCCTATATAACAATTCTGAAGCAAAGGGTGTACTATTCCTAACCCTGTTCATCAGGGCATTTTTGACCGAAGCAAAGGATTCACCCAATCCTCCCTCACCGACTCCTCTCTCAACCTAACCCAGTTCTCCCTCGCTCTCTCACAGCCTCTCCTCTCTCTCGCTCTCCTCTCCTCTCTCAGCCATCTTTCCGATCCAATCTCCTCTCTTCCTCTCTCTCTCTCTCTCTCTCTCTCTCTCTCTCTCTCTCTCTCTCTCTCTCTCTCTCTCGCCATTGCTGTTGTTTGTCAAACTTTCTCTCATCTAATCATAGCTCTCATCTCTCAATCAAACTCTCGGCCTCTCAATCGGCAAGTCGATCGACCTCTCACTGTCGCACCTTCCATTGTCGTTGACCAAGCCTGTGGCTCTCATCTCTCGCTCGGACTCTCAGACTCTTAATCGGCTCAATCGGTGACTGACCCTGTCGCACCTTCCATCGCCGTCGAACTAAGTAAGTTCTGTTTTATCCTTCGCCACTCCAACAGACCCAAACCCAGAAATCCTTTTGATCCCTTGAGTTTATTTTGTAGCTTTTTGGTGTATGTTTGTATTGGGTAGTGATTGAAATCCGTATATGGTTTGGATGGTCCATAGATATTAATGGGAAGTTTTGTTATGGAAAAAAAAATGAAACAGAAAGCTTTGTTTGTTGATGTTGAATTTGGGTTTTTAATGAGGGTACTGTTATATCAACGAAAACTGAGGTTTATGGGTTGTCTTTCGATCCTACTGAAAATGAGTTTGTTTTGGATTGCTCTTTTTTGGCTCTGTTTTTTTCTTCCTATTATGGGAGCTTTGGGGAGTGTTTGGTTGTATGTTTGGCGTAAAGTTCATTTCTTTAGCATTGTGATTATCTGTTTTTGTGCTAGAAATTTGTCATGATGTGGTTAACATAGAACATTTGATTATGTTCAGGATGTCATTTGATGAATTGATAGAATCCAAGCACCCAATTGCGTGGATTGAGTTTGAGAAGGGTTTGATTGATGCGGTATACATGGCATTCATGTTGGAAACTTATGTTTACTGAGATTGTTAAGGTACCAGCTACTATGTATGCTGCTCTATTGAATGCTTTTTGAGATCAAAAATGTTTGGTTCTGATTTTCTAAGAAGCTTTGTTGATTTTCATTTTTGTTTCGATTGTTGGAACTTTTATGTATTTGCAGTCTAGGAAATGAGTATAGGATGCCGAAAGATTGTTTTCCGACCAGTGAAACTTATAAGCTGATTAAAATGATCAGATTTTTAGAGTATCTTATTTAAATAGCTTCATGAAAATAATAGTAGAAAGTGATGTACTTTGGATATTTGTTATATGTTCGCCTCAAACATAATGGTGTGATTGCCGAAGTGGAGAGTGCTTAGAGTGTTATGTTTTCGCCAAAATGATCATTGATTTGTGAGCCAGCCATCTGTTCTAGGATAATAGTCTCATAATCTGCTCAAAGTTATGGGGAAACATTAGTAATGCCCTCTTATGTTTATGATGTTAATACTCCTACTACTAAAATTGAGTCGAATCTTTACTGTTCAGCTTGAGGAATATTCCTCTTCTCTCGCTGTTCACCGGTGTGTTCACACACCTCTTCGCTTTACACCTGGTATGTTGGGAAACGTCAGTTCGGTAAAATTATACTTATGTATAATTTGTGTTTATTTATGTTACGTGCCAATCCAAACAGCTCTCTCTCTCTCTCTCTCTCAGCCTTGGCTCGCTTTCTCTCGCCTCTCTTGATCTGATCAAAGTATTTGAAATAGAAATAGTATGGCATGGATTTGAAATGTTTCTAATTTACTTTGTTGAAGTAGAAATAGTATTTTGCTAATTGTTTTGCTTTCGATCTTTGTTTCTGCTTTCAAATGTATTATCATTATGTATGTTAGCTTGAGTTTGCTTTAAGTGATTATGTAGCTTATGTTATCTCTGTTTGGTTTCTGTGAGAATGTAGACAAAGAATGGAGAGTACTTTAATGACAATTGTTTGAATTTGTTTCACCATTGATGAAACAAAGCTAAACAACCCTATTTTTGTTCTGTGAGTAAATTGAAGGGTAGAAGAAGAGATTGATAGTTTCAGTGTTGTTTTGGTATCTTATTAGACGAGAATCGGTATTGGATAAGGCACAAAATTACATGTTGTCTTTTTCTTTTTCCCCAACTATTTTAGCTCTTTGAAGCAACACTGACCAATTAAACGTTTGTAATTGTAGACTGATGTGTTCTTAGCCCCACAGATTGCTATAGCTACAGCAAGGATCAATATAAACATGGTAAACTCAGTTTCACTTATATATGTATATATACATATTCTTTTCTCAGGATTTGAAAGAATATGTGGCTGCTCTTTTAGTTTTCAGAGATGAGAGCCATGTATTCTCTGTAGATATTATACATATAATTAGCAATTTGTTGTTGTTGGCATGTGTACATATTCGATCAATCATCGTATCTCTTGAGCATTACAATTCAGAAAGCTAGAACAGATGAGATCGATCAAATATACACCAGACCATGCCAGCAGCAACTTTAAAGTTTAAACTACACGCCAGATCACCTTACACATTATAAACGTACACACATATCATATATATATATATAGCTGATTGACTAGAGATGTATAGATATGGCAGGCTGCTATAGTTCTACAGCTACTTTGATGCCTATAATTCAAGTAAAATGATGGGACTGCGAAGACGTGAATGTGCAAAACCATAAATGACGAAGAATGAACGGAATAAAACGATAGATGAGTCTGTGATAGGAATCAAAAACCTCTTGATTACATTTTGTTTGTCCTGTATTCTATTCATTTTCCTTTCATACAGTCATATATACAAAAGGCGAGAGTTACAATTGTATGATCTTCTATTGTTGTCTCCAAAACCTATACTTTAAGGTGTCATTGCTCTCAAGAGATTATTGTTTACTGAAATTTCATTTTTACGTAGACGAAATGATGGTTTCAATTTGAATAGAACTTAAGCATGCATGTCATTTATCCTGTAGAAATGTGTGGGTGTGTTGTGTAGGTTTTTGTGTTTGTGAATATTATTCGGCCTCAATTGGTTATATGTACTGGTGTTTTCTTGCTTTGTTTATAGGATTAGTTTGTGGTTATGTGTTGAAGTTTAAATACAATTACATATATGTCACTTAGCTTAGAACAACGATGATATATATGGGGCTGTATACATGACATAATATAAATCCTCAATTTAGAAACCCAAAGTGACTGAACAATTGTATGATCTTCTGTTGTTGTCTCCAAAACCTATACTTCAAGGTGTCATTGCTCTCAAGAGATTACTGTTTACTGAAATTTCATTTTTACATAGACGAAATGATGGTTTCAATTTGAATAGAACTTAAGCATGCCTGTCATTTATCCTGTAGAAATGTGTGGATGTGCTGTGTAGACTTTTGTGTTTGTGAATATTATTTGGCCTCAATTGGTTATATATACTGGTGTTTTCTTGCTTTGTTTATAGGATTAGTTTGTGGTTATGTGCTGAAACTTAAATACAATTACATATATGTCACTTAGCTTAGAACACCGGTGATATATAGGGGGCTGTATACATGACATAATATAAATCCTCAATTCAGAAACCCAAAGTGATTGAACTCAAACTTAGAAGCTTGCATACCTTCTACCACGTGGGGTGGTATATAATCATATAAGCCACTGTTATTACTATGATCACTTTTGATTGTTCTGTTACTTTTAATATTGGTGCATTTTTTGTTTGAATTTAATGCTGCATAAATATAATTATAATGAGGATTTTAGTATTGGGTTATTGTGATGTTTTCTTATTATGCATGGTTGATAATTGTCATTGTGTTTTCAGGGATGAAGATATGGGTAGCTGAGTGACACAAGGTTTCGCTGGAATGCAGTAGGTACATTCGTCCATCCTTTTTTTGTACAGGCAGTTTTTCATTTTCTCTGGTGTTACTTGCAATTTTTTAATAATGTTTTCGATCATAGATTCTTCTTTGATAACAAGACCACGATATGTATTACGTACATCTCTTCATTACGCTGCACTCATCGGAGTTGCCTCTATTCTAGGCTTATTATATTATCATACCGAACATTCTGATTTCTGTACATTCACCCAAAAGATGTTTTAATAATGATTCTTCTTTGATAACAAACATGTTTCGACACAGATAATATAAAAGGGTATGGTTGATGAGCAAGTATTAGCAAGGAAAATGTAAGAGGCTTGGTGTATCAAAATAACTAACTGTGGTAGCTTTGATTCTACTTTGCTAACAAACATCTTTTGGGCAATGATAAAATAAGCGGGTATATATTAGGATTTAGGAGCAAGCAATAACAAGGGAAATTCCTGGGTGCTAGCTATACTGTAGCCCAGACAGTTTTTGATGGAGGTTGCCATGTACTCGGATATGAAACGATCTATAATGTTAAGTTGACGATGGTGCTGTTTATACAGGCGTTGTAATTGTTAATCACATTTTGTGATTGCTATTGTCTATGCAGGGTCATTCCAAAAGTCTCATGCCTAGAGAGGTAATGGTTGTAAATCGAATTGTTCATGGTTTTTGCAGTCATTGATGTTTCCTTGACTTGATATTTTGATCAATGTTGCTAAGGGGATTTGGGGGAGAAATTTTCAATTTGGATTAATAACAGGTTTTAATTTAGATTAAGACTGGGTTCAGTTGGTTGTTGACTTTTATGGATACTCATGATAGATCTCTGGTGAAATTGTTGGAGAAGAGTAGTTAGAGACATGCATGAGAGGAAAGCTATTATGGCTGAAGAATGTGATGCCTTTATTGCTCTTCCTGGTAATTAGATAGAAAATTCTCTCAAATTTTGGATATACCGAGACGGCCCTAATTGTATAGTTCGTTTGTCATTCTCAGGAGGATATGGAACGATGGAAGAGACGCTGAAGATGATAACATGGGCTCAAATTGGGATTCATAAAAAACCAGTGAGCCATCAATTCCCACAATTGGAAGTACATGAGCTTCCCATCAGTAGGTTTTGTAACTTGATATTACTCCACACAGGTTGGTTTTCTTAATGTGGATGGGTACTACAACTCCCTGCTTTCACTATTTGACAATGGTGTAAACGAAGGATTCATCAAGTCAGGTGCTCGGGATATAGTCGTCTCTGCTCCAATAGCCAAAGAACTTATGATTAAGATGCAGGTATACTAATATCCTAACCTTCTTTCTTCCTGTTGGTATAGTTTTGCCTCAATGACAGACATGTTTCATCAATTTTCTTTTCTTTTCAAGAGTCTAAATAAAAGTTTACGACATGTTTACTTGGCAGCAATATACTCCTTCACTCAACATATTGCCTCTCATGAAAGCTGGAAAGTGCCCAAACTTGCTGCTAATTCTCAAGCTTGAAGCTGCGAAGGCCTAAGGTGAATTAGTTATTGCTGTAGTTTCATCGCAGAATTGATTTCTGATTTGATTCATCAATGCTCGAGTGTCAGGATAAATTCTGATGTGCAGTTAATATGGATCATATCTTAACAATTAATTGTTTGAGAAAAATGTTAAACAATGATGTCAATTTGCATGGATAACTCACGCAAGTCAAGCTGGGAATTAATGATATGTATACTTCTGATTGTATAGGATGTTTTAAAAGGATGTCATCTTATATAACATTTCTTCGACCCTTTCTCTCAATTGGGATCACTGTTTTGGACAAGTATCTACCCAAAATCTGATGCTCTCTCATTTTGCTCTCTTTTGTATTGGGTTGATTCTCTTCTGATTATATAAATTCCTATTCGATGATGTTACTTTTTTCATTTTAAAAAATATATCGAATGAATGTTCAACAATATAAATATAGAAAGTAGAATCTTGCTTATATATGTAGTGCACAGACGCCGTTTTCTTTTATGCTTACATAACCGGAATTCTATTTCAATTGATCATTTGCGCCTAGGAACCATTTGGGTTACCCTTGACAAAGTCAAAAAAAAATGATCATTTGTGCTTCATGCTAATTTTCATTCTGGCACTGACATTTGTAATATGCAACTATATTATATAACCCGCGCAATGCGCGGGCATCCCACCTAGTAATATAACAATCTTGAAGCAAGATGAGCACTGTTGCGAACACTGTTCATTCTATTCAAACCACCTAGTAATATAACAATCTTGAAGCAAGATGAGCACTGTTGCGAACACTGTTCATTCTATTCAAAGCGTGCGATAGGTGCGAGACAACTATTCTGGATAAGATTATCTCCTCAAATTTGGCCATCTCTCTCTCTCTCTCCCTCCCTCCCTCTATTTCACTACCAGAAATGGAGACATTACCGGCGACTTTCCGTCGCCGGCCTTGTCTTTTTTTTCGCCGGAATTGACATTACCGGCGACTTGTCGCCGGCAATGACGTCGCCGGAGATCCCCCGCCGGTGTTGACATTGCCGGCGACGGGAAACTCCGTCGCCGGTGATGTCTCGGACATTACTGGCGACGGCGTCGCTGGCAATGGCAGCGCCGCCGTGGCCGGAATTTGAGACATTGCCGGCGACTCGAGTCCATGTCGCCGGCAATGTGGGGAAAAATTTTGAAAAAAAAACGCGGTTCTGGATTGGGCCCAATTCCATAACCTGCATTGAACCGGATAAACCGTACAATCATACAAGTTCAACAGTACACATAGCAAAGACAGTCATACAAGTTCAACATAAATGTCCAACGTACACTACAAATAGCAACGACGATAAAAAAATTAACTACAACTACAGGTCAGGTCCAGGAACTTGCGGGTCATCAGGGTTGAAGTAATCCATGTACTCATTTGAATTTCGGTGGCTACCTTGGTCTTACTCTGGCGTTGACTGGTGCGGTGGTGGTGGTGGATAGGTAGAGATATGAGGGACCGGGGTAGGTGTGGGGAACGGTTGTCCGGTAGTCTGAGCCTCGTACATCGTCCGCATCCATGTGTACATCTGAGCCTGCACCTGTGTCTGCTGCATTTGGTACTCGGCCATCTGCCTCTTTTGCTCCTCCAACTCCCTCTGCGTCCTATGAAGCTCCGCCGCGAGGTTACGACTAGAAGTTGAACTTCTTGACCCGGTAGAGTATTCTGAAGTGTTCTTCAATAGTCCTTCGCCCGCCGTGCCCATTCCCCTACAGTAGTAGGTATTCTTTCCAGTCCCGCACGCTTTTGCCATGATCCGAGCCGCTATCGGAGGATCAAGCGGATCGATCTGAGAGGCATACTGGGTGACTTCTTCCTCGGAGCAGTCAGGATGGTTAGTCCGAGCTATACTCATGGTCACTTCTGCGGTCGCCTCCTCCACTCTCGACTAATTGAAAAGGGAAAATGAACAACGTATTAGCTAACAAAATCTATTTCCATCTTGAAAAATAGTTTTATTAACACATGGAGAGGCGAAAGACTTACCGCTTCTTCAGGGCACTGCGGGTAGAACTTCTGATGAATATACACCAACGGGTTCAACTCTTGTTGTTGCTGCGCCTTAGTCGACCAACCCATGTAGTTGAGTGAACCTGCATGATGGGCCCTGGTGTTTTTCAATCTATTCGCCCGGTTCGTCTTCGAAATCGCCTTGTTTGATAAACATATGAAAAAAAATTAGTAACTAACTATTTCAATCTGATACGATACATTATGCTTGAAAGATATATTAAGGATGCATACCCGAGCTTTGGGGTGCTCAAAGTGGGCTATCAGCCACAGCCACTCGTACTCCCTAAACCGGAATTCGCTAGGGGTGGAACCTCGGCCTAGCTCCTTGTATACAGTGTAATGGGAAGAAAGCTCGTTCTTCCACTCTTTATACCTATATTAAAACAAGGAAAAAAAGTTAGAGATATTAAAACACTTGATAAACAAAAATCTAACTCGATATATATTCAAATAAGTCGAAGCACATCACCTCATATGTAGTTGACGCTCTACCCACGTGTGAATAAGAACTTCATCCACGTCAAACCACACCTGCAATATGAATATATAAAAGGTAAAATTATATATTTATTCGGACTTAATTAATAAATGTAAAATTTACGTAATGAAAATACGATTTTACTCACACTGAGTGCATTATGCACTTGCATCTTCACGTAGATAGGCACAGATTCCCAATCTAGCCAAAGCATTGGGACCTTGTCCCGCACGATCGCACCGGCCATGCTGACATATTTGCGCGTGGTGTCGAATGCCTCGATCACCTCGCCATCCTCATTGGCCCTTATGGGCGTTTTCCTTCCGCCGGTGGCCTGCTCAAGTCTCTTCCCGGTGCAGGTGCCTCTAGCCCCTTTCCGTTTTCCAGTCCCATTAACGAAATTGCCTAATAATACAATGTCAACAAATTGATATCATTAATTGAACCTATCGCAAGTCTTAAGTAATAATTAAGTAATCAATCTGATGTTAAATAAAATTTACCTGCATCGTCCGTTTGTTGGTTGGTGCACCTCACACTCCAAAGATACACGGGGTCGAACGGGAGGAAGTTATACGCTTCCTCCACGCTCAGGAACTCCGGCCGTCCTTCAATATAAACAGGCATCCCCTTATCATCGAATTCAGGGATGACAGGAATCTCGTCGGGTAGGAAGAGACCGGACGGCGGAGATAGACGAGGCCTGGACGATGAGGCGCCAGCACCACCATGTGTCTCAGATGATTCCCGTGAAACGGGAGTAGGCACCAGGCGAATATGGGGCATTCGGATTGAGGGAGTTTCTGATGCCCCCGTTGACTGTCGCTCTTCTGAGGCTCTGCCACCGGAGGGACGTCTGCTGATTGAGCGTCTGGAGACTGAGGCTCGAGGCTCAACTTCCGGTTGCACGGCTCTTGATCGTGCAGCTTCCTCCTCAGCTCGCGCCTCTAGCAAGGCTCTCGTGCGAGCACTCATCATTGGCCCACTAGGCGTGTTGCTAACTGCGGGCGAGGAGGAAGCTTGACTACTGTTCCCTCCACTATTTCGGGAACCTCTCCGAAGCCAATTAGCCGCAAAACCTCCTGGCATGGACACCGTAATAGTCATGGAAACTGGGGTTCTATAACAAATCGGAACCGGAACGGTTTGGAACCGGAACGGTTTGGAACAGGAACCGTTTGAACCTGGAACCGTTATATTACAAACGGTTCCGGTTACAAACAGTTCCGGTTCGAAACGGTTCCGGTTCCAAACAGTTTCGGTTCTATAACAAATCAGAACCGGAACGGTTTGGAACCGGAACCGTTTGAAACCGGAACTGTTTGTAACCGGAACCGTTTGAAACCGGAACTGTTTGTAACCGGAACCGTTTGTAACATAACGGTTCCGGTTACAAACAGTTCCGGTTCCAAACCGATTCGGTTCTATAACAAATCGGAACCGGAACGGTTTCGAACCGGAACCGTTTGAAACCGGAACCGTTTGAAAACAACTCGGTTCCAGTTATAAACAGTTCCGGTTTCAAACCGTTCCGGTTCCGATTTGTTATGGTTCCAATATATACATGCTATTATACGTTAAATTAACAACTATATCACCTAACTTAACATATATACATACATCATTTCCGGCTTTAAACTTTTCACACATATATACATCAAATATACACTTTGTATACATCGATCATGCATCTTAATTTCACCTTAATTAACACATATATATATATATACATCACATATTAATCCAATTCACCCTAGCTAATTAATTTTCCACATTTTTCAAACATACGTATATATATACATTCCATATATATTAATTAATTTTTCACATATATACATCACATATATTGCTCCTTCACCCCACAATTATCCACATTTTTTTCCCACAATTTTCATACATACCTTAATTACATTTTACAAATAATGTCCACATGCATACATATATACATCCCACAATTATCCCAAATTAATTAATTAAAATACACACAAAAAATATTGTGGAATGAGAGAGAGAGAGAGGGAGAGAGAGAGGGAGAGAGAGAGCTCAAACCTGGCATGGTGGAGCTCGAGCTATACCGTGCCGGCGACGGAGGTGAGGGGAGGAGGAAGAGGAGGAGGGGAGGAGGAGAGAGGGGAGGAGAGAGGGGAGGAGAGGAAGAGAGGGGAGAGGGAAGAGAGAAGAGAGGATTGAGGAGAGGGGAGAGGTGAGAATTTCGGGTTTAGGGAGGGAAGAGGGAAGAGAGAAGAGAAATAGGCCGAAGAGAAATGGGGAGGAGGAGATCGAGCTCGAGCTGCCTATACCGCCACCATTGCCGGCGAGGTAGGTCAACGTCGTGGGTAATGACATTACCAACGACGTACGTCGTGGGTAATGTCATTACCAACGACTTGACTCGTTGGTAATGACATTACCAACGAGTTGATAAGCAACTCGTTGGTAATGACATTACCCACGAGTTGCTAACTCGTTGGTAATGTCATTACCACCGAGTTGCTTATCAACTCGTTGGTAATGTCATTATTTGTCGACTATTATCCGATCGACCATTTTCCGACTACGTATAATTTCCGACTACGGTTCCGATTTCCGACTACGTTCAATTTCCGACTACGGTTCCGATTTCCGACTACGTTCAATTTCCGACTACGGCTCCGATTTCCGACTACGTTCAATTTCCAATTTCCGACTACGTTCAATTTCCGATTTCCGACTACGTTCAATTTCCGACTACGTTCAATTTCCGACTACGGTTCCGATTTCCGACTACGTTCAATTTCCGACTACGGCTCCGATTTCCGACTACGTTCAATTTCCGATTTCCGACTACGTTCAATTTTCGACTACGTTCAATTTCCGACTACGGTTCCGATTTCCGACTACGTTCAATTTCCGACTACGGCTCCGATTTCCGACTACGTTCAATTTCCGATTTCCGACTACGTTCAATTTCCGACTACGTTCAATTTCCGACTACGTTCAATTTCCGACAACGGTTCCGGTTCCGACTACATTCAATTTCTGAGTACATTTTCCGACTACATAATTTCCTTAAACATTTTACTACGTACATTTTACTACGTACATTTGCCGACTACGGTTCCAATTTCGGACTACAATTTCCAACGTACTAAGGATGATAATCGTAATCATCTTCATCACTTGAGTCTGACTCGGTTTCATAGGTAACCTCTGGCAATATGTGCCGCTCCTCGTCATCTGAATCAGCGTCAACTTCATATGGATTAACATCGAGAAGTTCTGCTCCAGTAATTCGAACCACACTCCCAGATCTCACATTATTAAGGCGAATCGTAGATGATTCCGGAATGTCAAAAGCGTTTGGCTCTTGGTATGCAGTAACTTCCTCATCATCTGCGGTATCACCAAGTGTGGCAGCACTGTATATGTTTCTATGAGCAACATGGTTAACCACCTTCCACGGGATTTTGTTAAGAAGATCGTCCAGGTAAAACACTTGTTTTACTGATGAGGCAAGAACGAAAGGGTCATCTTCATACCAGGTAGTAGCAGTATTCACCGAAAATGTTCCGTACTGATCGGTCCTTGTGTTCTCCGGGCTAGTATCAAACCATCTACACTTGAACAAGTGCACTTTCATGCGGTTCCCATAAATTAGTTCAACAACTGAATGAAGGACACCGTAATAGTCAACGCCATCCTGCCCACCATGGACCATCACCCCACAATTCTGTGTTTTCAGTCGGTCGTCTCGATTTTCACATATAAATTTCACGCCATTGACCTGACACATCGAGTAAACTTTTGAAGCAATCGGTTTCATCGCCAGGACCCTCAATTCGTTTGACCACTCTGGGCAACCATCATTTGCTACATGGTTCATCTGAAAACGTCCATATATTAATACGTACAGAAGAAATTATGTCATCTTGAAACCACAAAACCACGTACATACGTACATGCTATATAAGGATATATATAAAAATATACATATACACATATACTTACCCATTGACCAAAGTAGTTTGCAAACGTCTTGTTGTGGTAATCAACATTTCCGGCAATAGCAGGGCAGTGAAGATGATAGTTTTTCCAATATTGTACTTCTTGACAGTTAATCAGTACCGACCAGTGGGCAATGGCTACCTCATTTCCATCCAACTTGTACGACTTTGGCAAGCTTCCCTGTACTACCACGTCACTGGAGATGATAGAAAGGTTGAACTGGGGTTCATCTATCGGCATATGTTGTTGGGGGTCCTCTACATTTTCGAGGTACACTTTGGTGTACGTTACACACTTGTGCGCAACATATGCTTCAGCGATACACCCTTCAGGTGCATATTTATTCTTCACATAGTCCTTGTAGGCTCCCAATTGTCTACAAGTTAACAAGTACATGTTAACTTACTTAACCACAAGAATTTACATATAAAAACATAGGCAAACCAAATTTATGAATCATTTGTACCTTTCCATGGGATACATCCAAGTGTAGTGTACGGGACCAGCAAGCAACAATTGTTCGGGAAGATGGATCATCAGGTGCGGCATTATGTCGAAAAAATTTGGGGGAAATATCCTCTCAAGCTTGCACATGATAAAAATGATGTCATCTTGCATCTCCCTGAGGTCTGCTTTTTTAACTTCCCTGGTGCATAACTTCTGAAAGAATCTTGACAAGGCGACCAACGGCTCCACCACCTCTTTGGGCATGTACCCTCGAATGAAAATAGAGAAAAGGCGTTGAAGCAGTACATGGCAGTCATGACTCTTTAATCCGTACATCTTATTGTCCCGGAAGTTAACACACCTGCTTATATTTCCTGCATAGCCATAAGGATACCTGCATATATATAGATAAAGGCATATATATGCAACCGTTATATTTCTCGCATATAACCATATATACTCCGGTAAAAATTTCCTGCCAAATTCCTACATAGCCATAACAATATATACCTGACATTACTCAGCCACCGAAAAATTTCATGCTTATGCTTCGGCTTTACGGTGTACGGAGCTTGCGGCATTTTTCTCTTACCATCTCTTAACCACAAATGTTTCCGCAGACCCATTGCTTTCATATCAATGCGTGCCTTAGGGATGTCTTTTGTTTTCCCCTCCAAGTTAAGAACTGTGCCCACCACACTTTCACACACATTCTTCTCTATGTGCATGACATCTAGGTAATGTCTGATAGGCAACCTGGGCCAATAGGGGAGTTCCCAGAATATGCTCTTGTGTGTCCAAAACTTATACCTTTCGGGCTTTTCTGGAATTGACGCCACTATGTCAGGATGATTGCTCAGCTGGCCAAAATCATATTCATTCAACACTTCCAAAATTTCTTCCCCTGTCCATCGCCTGGGTGCCACACCTGTTTCCACAATCCCATCAAACGCGTCTGGATCCTGCCTAAATGGGTGATCATATGGAAGCCAACAACGGTGACGCATCTGAACAATTTTACTGCAATGAGGACTGCAACAATCAACCATCATGCACTCTGAACAAGCCCTGTAACCCCTGGTAACGTTGCCCGACAACATACCGCGGGCAGGAAAATCACTGATGGTGCCAACAAGCATGGCATGCATCTGGAACATCTCGTTTTTGAACCTATCGTAAGTGGGGTGGCCACACTCACTCAGGTACTTAAGCTCCTCAATCAAAGGCCTCAAATACACATCGAGACACTTTCCTGGATAACCCAGGCCCAGAATTAACAGAGTGAGCATATTGTATTCCTTCTTCATGCACATCCATGGTGGAAGGTTGTACGGTACCAAAATAACTGGCCATATACTGTATTGAAGACTCATGTTGCCAAAAGGGTTGAATCCGTCAGATGAGAGCCCTAGCCAAACATTTCGGACCTCTGCTGCAAAATGATCAAACTCCCTGACCATGTGCTTCCAAGCCTCTCCGTCGGAAGGGTGTATAAGGGTGTCATCGTCAGGCAAGTTCCTCTCAGCCCACCATCTCATTGCCTCGGCCGTGAAAGCACACATGAACAACCGCTCCAGCCTATCAATAAGCGGGAAATATCGAAGTATCTTCACAGCTTTCTTGTTGCCTGCAGGAGTCAACTTATACCTTTCTGTAAAACATACCGGGCAGGCTTCAAGGTCTTCGAGATCTTTTCCCCAGAAGAGAATACAATCATATCTGCATGCATGGATTTTGATGTAGGAAAGCCCAAGATCTTTCAGGATATGTCGCACCTTATGATGAGTGGTAGGAAGACGATGACCGGGTGGCAGTAGCGAAGCAGTCCACTTCAACCAAGAATCAACAGCTGTGACAGACATTTTGTTCTCCATTTTGAGCTGCATCACTCCCATCACACTTTCAAGAACAGTCTTACTACAACCGTCGTACAACGGAGTTTGTTGCAATGCAATCAGGTTGTTGTACTTGTCCATACCGCTTGTGTTGACATGACCTCCAGGTAATGGTTCGACTGGCTCGATATGGGGGAAACCCTCAACGACGGGAGGGACATTTGGTGCTTCATCAGCAAATACACCGCTCTCATGAGGAAACATATAATTGATTAACATCGATGTTGGATCATAGGATGAACTGCCCCTCTCAGCAAAATCTCCATGATCATAGCGTGGACTGGCCCTCTCACCAAATTGTCCATGATCATGCGGACCCGCTAACGATGTTTCACCGTGATAAATCCAACAAGTGTACTTATCCCAAAACCCGTATTTACTCAGGTGCCTCTGGACTTTATCAATGGGAAATCGAAATCGATCGCTGAAACACTTACATTCTTTACACGGGCAATAATGAAGTGTAGTGTCTCCACAATTAGCCTTCACAAAATCCACAAAACTCCTAATTCCCTCGTGATATCTGACATCCCATCTTTCGAGGCTCATCCAACTCTTGTCCATCCTGAAAATTCTAACAATTTTACCAGGTATTAATTATATATATATACACACATTCACTACTAATAATCGACGTGATATCTCAATTCAACTCTAATTAAATCAACACATGCATGCATATGTATATATATACATCGATCTAATCTCTGAATTCGATTCAGTACGTACTCGATGATAGTATTCTGGTGTTTTTCAATTCAAAACGTATTTGACTGGGTAGGAGGCTCTGTTAAGCCTGGCTCCGATCCGATAACAATACGATAATACCAATCATTGATTCAGACACAAGATTAACTACAAGCTGTTTTCTCGTTTCCGTGACCGTACATCAACAACATTTCATATATATATATATATATATATATATATATATATATCTCACGAATTGGATTTGATCAACACACACACACATATATATATATATACCACATATACGTATATATACACCTACGTACCTATATATATAGCTTCCCGAGTGATCGAGTTTTCGACGCGCGCCTTAATTTTGACAATATACCGAATTATCGATTTCAGAGCGTACGTTTTCCTTCTTTCGATTTCTCTGGATTTTTTTCGCTCAAAATGATTGAATGATCGAGCTGCCCCATCCGGCATCTAATATAAGACACATTGCCGGCGACGGAGTAAGTCGCCGGAAATGAAGACATTACCGGCGACTTTACGCCGGAATCTCGCCGGTAATGTTGCAAAACATTACTGGCGACTCCAACCGTCGCCGGCAATGTCTAGGCACACATTTCCGGCGATTTTCCGGCCGGAATTTCGCCAGAAATGTGTGCCTAGACATTGCCGGCGACGGTTGGAGTCGCCGGTAATGTTTTGCAACATTACCGGCGAGATTCCGGCGACATTACCGGCGACGGGGTAAGTCGCCGGTAATGATGGACATTACCGGCGACTTTTCCGGTCGCCGGCCTTGTTGGCCGGAATCTCGCCGGTAATGATTCCTTTTCTTGTAGTGTTTGACTCTCTCAGACAACCAATTTTCTCTTCTGATTTGCAATCGCTCTCTCTCCTCTCCGAATCTGCCATCTCTCTAGGTCTCACTGATCAAAGTAACAACTCTTTTCGATCTCTGACTCTTTTCGAGTTTCGAAGTTCCGTCGCCCCGTCGCTGATCAACAATCACAGCTGCCTTACTAGAAACAACCAATCTCTGCGCTCACTCACTCTTTTGGTCGATCAACTCCAGCTGTTTGCTGTAATCACTCTTTTCAATTTTGGAGGTCAGGGTTTTCGATTGGTTTCTCATTGAATTTTTCTTTCTCTTTCGATTTATTATATGGTTCTGGTTAGATCATCGATTGGAGTGATACATTGATTTGACACGGGTCTGATATGTGTGTTCTTTATGGCTTTGATTGATCTCTCCATCCCTTTTTTTGTGGTTATGTGATTAATGTATGTGTAGCTTCTTAATTTCTATTTTATTATATTTTCTGATAACTGAAGCAGATTGGTGTTCGATCCATCAGCTAGAAGCCGGCCTCTGAATTCTATTATTCAGGTTTCATTCTAAATCTTGGTACTTTTTTATTTTGGAGTTAGTACTGTTTGGAATGTGCTTCATGTATTTTGTTGTTGTTGAAGGATTGGGCCTTCTGCTGCAAATTCGAGGTGAACCTATAATTGGCTTCAGATTTTAAAAAAATGTAGCAAAGGTTGCTTTCTCTTCTCATGGCATATGATGTTTTGGGTCTCAAGTTATGACTGCTTTATGATCTTCTAAAGTTCTTTGTTTTCGTGTCGATGAAAATTTTGAGCTTGAATTTCTGTTTGTTTTGATTGTATATAAATTTTAATTTTTATTCTGTCATCAGTTTTTTTGGCTGTGTTTATGGACTTTTTTAGCAAAGCTCAAAGCTTTCGTGCATGCATCTTCTGGGTTGTTAAAGTTTTGTTGTTTTTGGATTTTCTTTCAGTTGAAATAGGTGGCTGTTTCAGATTCAAAGGTTCCGCATTTAATGAGGTTTTGAAGCACAAGCAGACCAAAGTTTGTTGGCTTATTATATCTCGGAAGGTTAGATCTTTGTTCATTAGTTTTATCAGATGAATTGATATAGTTCTAAAGTGAAATTTATGGAATGCATGCATCTTATGTTTGTGTAATTGTAGAGAATCAATCAAGTAATTATTTGTAACAGTGCTGAGCTAAGTTGAGCTATGCTGTAGTTGCATAATTTTTTAGTTGATGATATGATGGATTCGAGACAAGCATGTGAAGAGAGCAATGAATGAGATCAATGCAGATACTATATTAAATATTTAAATCTACATACATACATAAAATACATTTACTTTTTCATATATATTCAAATTTTTTTACCTGTTCTCTTCGCGATTAACTTGCTAATATGATTGTTATTCATCTTCTTTATAAAAATATTATACATGGAAACGAGATGTTTTATGTATCGGCTGTTCTATTTTTAGCTGTCAGTGATTTAAGATTTTAAGGAATTGGTGGAGTTCTTGCTGATAGGGTGAATGTTGCGAGTCTTCTCTGGGTTTCTTTATATTGAGTTTGAAATTTCCTTCTTGAAGCTTGCAAATATTTTTTTTTCTAAATCAAGATTATCATTGATGTGGCAGCATTGGATTACAGTTTTCCCTTTGTTTGTGCCAAACATTTCAAGTTTAGTTGCCTTTATGGTTTGCTTGCAAATGTGCATTTGATAAACATTATGTTTACTGTCATTTACAGAATCAGAAAATCGAACAATGCCTTGGTTCTGTTCAGGTGGATAACAATTTTGAAGCAAGGTGTGTATTGTTTTAAACCCTGTTCATGCTGTTCTACGTGTGCCATGCGTGCGACGACTCTGGCTTAGCTAATCTCATCTCAGCCTCACTTTTATCTTGGTCTCACTCATCTTATCCCACCTACTTTCGCTTGCATTCATCCTTACTCTCATCGCAGCCTCACTCACTCATCTCTCCAACACAGTCACAATCGCACACTACACCCTCTACTTGTTTGGATTTCGTTGACGGTCGCCACTTTGATATCGACCTCCGTAGCGGCGACCCATCCTCCCCGATCCCGACTAGGTACAGTCGGGTCTACTCAGCTGTTATCTCTGTTCTGAAATCAGGTATTGATTTCGTTTTAGTGAAAAAAAAGCTTCAGTGTGTCCACTTATCGAGGGATAGTATGTGGTTAACGTTTGTGTGAGCTCTCTGTAAACATGTATTGATGGGATTTGAACTTTGTGCTATTGTCTTGCAGAGATTTAATAAGGAACCCAAAAAAAAAACAGATACAACATCAGGTGATAAACAGAGAGAAGTGAAACGGATTCATCAAATTACAGCCTTCAGGTTTGTCAAATTGAATCCCAATTATACTATTTTCTCAGCAATTTATGTTGAAAGTTTTGAGCCAATATGTTTTGGGTAGGCTTGATTTCTACGGGTAACTATTTTGTTTCCATTATAGCTTCTCAATTGATCAGCTATAGATTTGTGTACACTATAGCGCAAGGATGCTCAACCTTTGCTTTCCACAGTAGTAGTAAACAAATAGATATGAAACTTGAATTATAAATCATGCAAGACAAAAGGGAGGGTAGGCATAATTCATAATTTCACATTTGAAAAAAAAAATTGAAACATACCTTGAAGAAATAGGTTGTTTACTTTGCTAAGAAATGTAACTTTACACAGGCGAGGGAGCAAAAACCTCAATGTGTATCCTAAAGGATATATCTATATGTATATATCTATAGGATATACATCAAGTTCTATATCTATATCGATATGTGTATCATAAATGATATATTTTCACAATCTGTATGTGTAGATTTGTATACTGACCTGTCTTTTCTTTTTCTTTTTGTTCCTAAATAAGTGAATAAGTCTGTTCTATAAGGAATTTGGTGGACTACCACTCTATGTCTTCTTATATAACTTTGGATAATTTTGTTTGAAACCTTGAATACCTATTTGAGTGTCTCAATGATGTATGTATTTATGGGTTCATCAAAAAAATGAAAAAGAATAAGAAAAAAACTTTCATGAAATTTTAACTATCAGAAAGGGTTACAGCAATCTAAGTATAGTAGTTTACAATTATAGGCTTATAGCAAGTGAATATTGATACAATACAAATAGTGGGGTTGAGTACTTATATTGATGGACTGTCGTTTGCATAGAAGCATTGTTTATGAGTATAAGATCCCTAAACAGAATTGGTTTGAAGCAAGCCTATCATCTCTGTAAAGTTACACATTGAGGTTTTTGCTCAATAAGATCTCAGAATAACATTTATATCTATAGGATATACATCGACTTCTATACCAAATTTTATTACTACACATATATTTGCAGTGTGGAGACTTAGATGTGAAAGACCTAAAATTTACTCGGCTGACACTCAACTTCTGCTCTCAAAGAGAGCGGCAGAAAATTATGTCCACAGAAAATGAAGAGAATAAAACTAGAGCATCCTCTTCCTGCACTTACAGATCTAGATATAGAACTCGATCTAGAACCTTGCTAAGCAAACCCCATGTTCTGGACAGCTTATTCTTCCCAAACAAAATCTCCTCTATATATAATCTATATAAAATGCAAAACTAAATCAAACCATCCTCCTGTTTAGTTGAATCTATGATTTGTTAAGTATACTTTGGTTGTTACTTTCGTAAATTACAGCAATCATGTTTGTGGGTTTATGCTAAGTAAATTGAGAGACATCATATGCTAAGATTTTGTAGGTTGAACAATCAATATGCTATGCATATAGCATATAGATTATGATGAACAATCATTGCTGTATATAACTGTTAATTAGGTTTGGAAGGGGTTGATTAGGTAGTTCGTCTCTTCTTTCAAAGTTATAGCTCACAATATCTATAACTGTTGATAAGAGTTCTCGGTACTAAATTTTCTGGGTTGTGATTAAGATGGCCATGGGATCTAGATGCACGTACATGCATGATGGAGATTATTAAGAGCCTTCCTAACCATGCATACTAGCGCAATATTGTGGTGGGAGAACAATAAGACCCACTTTGCATGTGCTTCAATGAGAGCAAAAATGGAGGCCGATTAATTAAGCATGCATATGAATGCGTCATTGAGAGAGAAGTACGTACTGGGAGGATGTGGTCGAAAATGTTGTTGTGGTTTGATATATATTAGGTTCATGGCAGGAAACCACTAAACAAAATTTGGTTATTATTGGTAGCTTGCATATATTAGGTTCATGGCAGGAAACCACATACAAAATTTGATATATATTAGGTTCATGTGCACGCCCTAGAATTAATTTGCAGTTTACTTGCAATATGTGTTTCCAATTGTCTCCCTTTTCAAGGCTAGATGTAGTTAGGAGTTTAGGACTGGCATCAATTGCATGGGGATGTTAGTAGGCCGGCTAGCCAGGATATCGATTTAAGACATTGGTTCAAATCGATGCCAGTATGTATTCGATCTATAGTTTGGCCAGCTAGCTAGCTAAGATTGGCACCATGATAATGCCTACCTGGTTCAAACAAAACATGTTAACTAAGTAAAACAATATATGTTGATCGATTATTACCTAATTGACTCGATCACCATTTTAAAATCCTTTTATGCACACTGCTAATTAAAACAATGACCCTTTGATTTGAAGATAGACATGCATCTGTTATATTAGAGAATTTCAATGACGTACGTTTATATTTCTAGGACAAGTTTGATAAAAGATAAATTGCTTCTTGGTTCGATAAATTTATCAAATTCTATCTGGATATTTCCTTTGCATTGAGAAAGCAAACATCGTTTCAACAAGCATTGTACGTTGGTTTTGGGTGGTGCTGAATTCTTCGTCTCTTCTTTGATAACTCAGTATTGTTATGGATATGAGTACTCAGATTTGGTTTTTCTTTTTATAACTGTTTCGAATTTTGGTTTCAATTTTCAGCTCGCATCTCTCTCTGCTCTCGATGATTTCTGATCTTTGCAATCAAGCCCGATCTCTATTATTGGTCTCCCTCTGTTTACCAAAGTAAGCTTTTTCGATCTCTCGGTATTGATCTCGAGTTGATGTTTGCTTTGTCAATTTCTCGGTGTTGATTTTGGTAGTTGATTGTCACCGAAACTCATTCTGGGTTTTCTAGAATGCAAGTTTTAGTATGCATTTTAAGCTGATCATGTTTATATTATTTTCATTTTGTCCTCATTTCCTGTCACCATAAAAGTCTCTTAGCTTCCATGCTTTTAAATTTATATATCTAGATAATCACCAATTGTTGTTATATCCAGAATGCTTGCATATCCTGTGGTGGAGTATAAGGGCTTGGTTGGTTGAATTAATGGTTATCGATAGTATTGTAACTGTAGGAAAAATTCTCCTATTATGAGTTGAATTAATGCTTTGTGTGTCATCTTAGATGATACAAGTAATAATTGTGTCTGTCTGTAAGGAAAATTCCTCTGAACACATATGTTTTAAAAGGTGGTCACTGTGAGATAGCAATTCAGTCTTGCAAGTAAAAGAAGATAAATTTGATCTTTCTCTCTAGATGAGAAGAACCCATTTGTATAAATTTATAACCTTTATTTGTGCCAGTATACTTTTAGCAGCTATTATGTAAATCTTGCATATTTTCTTCATGAATCTCATAATCTTTCAATAGACATCTCTATTGCCATTATATGTAGTATGTAGTATGATTTGTGGTGATGGATTGATTGATTATATAAAACAACTGCTATGAGCCATATATATATGATCTAGCCGCAAATAGGAAGAAGCTAGCTTAATATATGGATTTAGAAACCCATATATCATATACATATGTGTTTTTGCTCTCGATCCGATAGTTAAAATATTGGCTATGTCCATATTGATCGCCTTTCTGTTATATCACATGGAATTTGCAGTTCAAAAGTTTAAGAGTTTCTGTATCTACAAGTTACCATTCACAACAACATACCGTACTAATAATCACTAAATATCCTCTTACAAGGACCTGAACAGATCATCATGGCCAGTATTATGAGTGTGCTTGAATAACCATGATTTTTTTTCATCTTAGTTTATTTCAGAACCCCTTTGAATAGATTATAGCTTTACTTTTGTTAGCCAAAGAGAAAACAAATAGTATGTTCTACATTTGCTATGCATGATTAGGTGCTTATATACGTAGAAATTCTAAGCCTTTTTCGGTTTATTTTGTTTTTGAATTCTTGATAATTGAGCAAGCTACCTTAGTTTTCTTTTATTCGTTTGAACAACTCTGATGAAAAGCCAGTCACATTTAGATTTGCCTGTGCTTGATATTTTTGTTTTAAATATTTGTAACTGCCTTGAGCCTTTAGCTATGTTAGTGATGCTCTTATCGTGGTATTGTTTCTCGATCTGATGCTTTTTGTTCCTTCAAGTAGTGTTCTTTTCATGTGTAGCATGAATTCCAGCTATTTTATTTTTGGCTTTGCCTTACCTATGGTTGGCAGACCTGAACCGAGTAATTTTGGTCTTCCGGGTACTATTTTCGCTGTGGATTGCATATTATATGTGGCCCTTGGGTTATATCATAAAAAAGAGACTTCGATGAAGATGCCAGCCTTCCTATTCTATTACTTTCAACCGATTTGTATGGAAAGTATTAACCGATTTGTATGTAGCAAAACCGATTTGTGTGCTATATTATAGTAACCCAACCGATTCATCGATATCATGTTAAAGTAATGTCGAATAGTAGCTAAGCCTTATTATAGCATAAAACTTATTTGTATCTTGAGAGATGTTGGGTTTGTGACATTGGCTTTATTTTTATGACAGAGGAATATTGTGGTTTTGTGAATTGGGTTACAAGCCATTCACTTAAAGGTTAGGCCTTTCAAGTTTCTTAGTTTTATGTTGTTCTGATTCATAAATTAAAACTTTTATTGTGTGGTATTTTGATCAATACCATCATTCTGCATTAACCTAGGTTCATGTTGTAGACATGAATCAGATTCACAATTAGGATCAAGTTTATTTTCTGATGAGGAATTGCTATTAACTTAAAGAATCATTAATAGAAAACTTTCTATTGTGTTTTTCTTATGTGTATATCAAATGTTACATTACATATTGATATTTTTTGTTTTTGTCAAGTTTCTTCGGATCTATGTGAATATTAGATTACGTTATCATAATCCATTTTGCTTAGTTACGTAGTGGGGTTGGCATTTGTCGGTCTCTTGGTATGATACAAAAGGAACTGCTGGTGATGTCCTAAGTTTTATCAAAAAAGAAAAATGTGTCGATATATTTTTATTTTGTGTGTTCCTCTACTGTTTCACGGCTTCTTCAACTATGGAATACCTTTGTTTACTTTGTCTAGGCATAAAGGCAAGGAAACATATAGATGATGATGGTGTAGTATCTTCAATGTATAATGCATTCTTTTGTAGATCAATAAGTAGATGAAAGTTTCTCTGTAGTAATGTCATTATCATTCTAATCAATTTTTTTTCGTTCTGGATATGCCGCATCACGTACTCACTCGATCTGTCTCTGTAGGCACTCTGAATCTGTAGCTCTCCTCTCGCAATCGATCAAATCTGTCGTCGACCTGCATGCCCAAGGTACGTTGTTTGACCGGGTCAAAGTCCTTGCTTTCTCTTCAAACGTAGTCACTACTTTCTCTTTGGACCCCAAAGTCGCATGTCGTTTGTGGTATATTTTTTCTGTATTTTGTAATTTTGTCGATTTGGGATCATGGATTTTGAGTTTTATATTCCTGCTTAGTATCAGCCAGTAAAACTCATACTTTTTATATTATTGTAGGCTTTGACACGAAATAAAGTGATTTTAGATTATGAAACTAGATCTCATTTTGTCTGTGATTGTTCCTGCCTCTTCATTCAGCTGCTAAGAGCTTTTTAACCGTTAACCCAATGAAACCACAAACACCATGTAGAAATATATTTTTATTCTATTACCATCATGTGTGTACGAAGGCGTATAAATATAAATCAAAATAACAACAACAATGTAATTTGTTGCGAGTCTTCATAAATAGCTATAGCAATGTAATTTGGTGCCCACATTTTCCTCAACTTTGATAAAGTGACTTAAGTAATTTATGTCAGTTTTGGAAAGAAAATTGATTGTATGATTCATATATGATAGTAGGTAAAAGAAAAACTATTAAGTTGAAATACATATATAGGCAATGCATTGCATCTGCTAATAGTATTTTTCATTTGGGTAGATGTTAAAAGCTAAAGTCATTGTTTGATAGGTAGTGTTGGTGTTGTGCTAGCTACCTTTCCATGATAAAATGCTTTACTAATTAGTTGTGCTTTTATTTAGGTATGGGGCCAAAAAGGGAATCAAGAAAGAGGAAACATTTTTTTCAACCAAATTTTGAACAATCCTCATCACACCATGAGACAATTGTACAGCCACAATATTTTGAAGATGAGGGACCAAGTGAAACAAATCTAGGTATCTCAACCAAGAAGTTGAGCAAGAGAAGTTGTTTCTTTGAGGATCAACAAAATTTTCGAAATGAAGGTATGAGTTCAAAGCCTTTGGAGGAGAGAAGCTACGACAAGAATGATGTTGTTGATGAGAATGCGTCAGGTAGTCATTGAATCTCTATTTCTAATTATAATTATTTTAGGATATTAAATTAGTTTACCAAAAGTTCTCATAAGCATAGCAATAATTGTTTTCAACTTGAAATGCAGTACTTGCTCCAGCTTTCCTTGGTCAGGCATCTTATCAAAGGTAAATGATATATTACATCATCAATTTTTGATTTATAAAATTTTAGTATTTTTTTAACACAATTTGAAATACAGGTGTGATTGTAAATTATAACGACTTTGGAGACGATTCCTACACATGCAATTATTGCGGTGCTTCCTTTTGGTCAGGCGAGGCTTTAAAGAGAAGAATCAAAAATCAATTTGTTTATATGAATTGTTGTGAAAAAGGACAAATAAAACTTCCAATATCAAATCCAACTCCAACTTTTCTTGAACAATTATTGAATCCAAACAATGGTCGTCAAAGTACACTTTTTCGTGAAAATATTCGGGTTTATAATGTCATGTTTGCTTTTACTTCTATGGGTGCAAAAATTGATTACAAGATAAATGATGGAACAGCTCCTTATGTATTCAAAATTTGTGGACAAGTGCATCATTTGATGGGATCAGTGTTACCTTCTGCAAATGAATGTCCTAAGTTTGCTAAATTATATGTTTATGACACGGGAAATGAGATTTTAAATCGCATTAATGCCATTGATCCAGATAATAGAAATCAAAATATTGATGTTGCCATTGTTAAAAAATTAGCAAATATGCTTGACGACATTAATGAATTGGCTAAAAAATTTCGATCAGTGAGAGATCAATTTGAAAATATTTCGTTGCCTAATTGTCATATGACTCTACTTGATTGTCAGTCTACCGATGGTAAGCAATACGAATTACCGAGTGCTTCTGAAATTGCCGGTTTAATTGTTGGTGACATTGGAGAATTTAATTCTAACAGAGATATCATAATTCGATCAGTTGATGGACATTTGAAGCGAATATCAAAGATACATCCAAAATTAATGTCATTGCAATATCCGCTACTGTTTCCATATGGTGAGGATGGATTCAGAACAGATATGTTGTTAGAGTGTACGGAAAGAGAGCGTCAGAGAAAAAGAACAAAATTGACGATGATAAATTTGTCTGTTATCAAATCCATGATCGAGAAAATGATTCAGGCACTTTGCTAAAAGGCGGAAGATTGTTTCAACAATACTTAGTTGATGCATATGCGACAGTTGATGAAAATCGCTTAGAATATATAAGAAATCATCAACCATTATTGAAGTGTGAACAATGGAATCAATTATCTACGTTTGCTTCAAATGGTGTTACTCGATGTTCTGATGTGGGAAAAATAATCTTTCTTCCAGGTACTCACACCGGCAGTCCTAGAGATATGTTAAATAACTATCAAGATGCCATGACAATTTGCAGATATTATGGTAATCTGGATTTATTTATAACTTTCACTTGCAATGTTAAATGGCCGAAAATTGTGAGATATTTTGAAAAAAAAAACCTGGGTACAAAGCGGAAGACAAACCAGATATTGTTTCTCGGATTTTTAAAATTAAATTGGATGATATGATAAAATTCATTAAATTCGGAGAACCTTTTGGAGATATTGATGCACATGTTTGTACAATTGAATTCTAAAAAAGAAGATTGCCACATGCTCATTTATTAATTTGGCTTCAAAGACCATACAAGTGTTACACATCAACAGATATTGATTCTATTATTTCTGCTGAATTACCAGATAAAAACATTTGTCCAGAACTTTTTGAAATAGTTAGTCAATTTATGATACATGGTCCTTGCGGTCAATTAAATTCAAAATCTCCGTGCATGAGAGATGGAAAATGCACAAATCTTTTCCAAAACCATACATTTCTAACACCATTTTTCACGCAATTAAGGTTCCTCACTATAGAAGACGTGATGATGATTCAAAATTTGTAAATAAAAATGGAATTCATATTGGTAATAATTTTGTCGTTCCATATAATCCTATTTTGTTGTTGAGATATAATGCTCACATAAATGTTGAATCATGTTCTCAGTCTATGTTAATAAAATATTTATTTAAATATATAAATAAAGGTCCAGATAGAGCTCAAGTGATGGTTCGTGACAATGTAAATGATGAAATACAAAATTATTTGAATTGTCGATATTTAACTCCTCACGAATCTGTGTAGCGATTGTTTGAATTCTCCATTCATACTAGATATCATGCAGTGCAATACTTAAAAATTTATTTGCCAAACGAGCATAGTGTTTTCTTTTATGAAGGACAATCTATTGAACAAGTTGTAGAAAATCCAGATGCGGAACGTTCAATGCTGACTGCTTGGTTTGATGCAAATACTTTTTATAAGGACGCGGCTAAATTAACTTATGCTCAATTTCCTTCTCAGTTTGTTTGGGACAGTGATAACAAAACATGGTATCCAAGAAAAAGACGATATGACGTTATTGGCAGAATTGCACACGTACCACCACTTGCAGGCGAATTATTTTACCTACGAATGCTACTGAATATTCAAAAAGGATGTCGCAATTTTGATTGGATCAAAACAGTCAATGGAATTACATACGCCACTTTTTAGGAAGCATGTCAAACATTGGGATTGCTAGATGATGATAAAGAATGAAACGATGCACTGGTTGAATCTGGATTTACTGCGACCTCTTCTCAGATTAGACAATTATTTGTTATCATTATTCTTTTTTGTAATGTCTCAATTCCGCGAGCTTTGCTCAATGCACATTGGATGAGCATGTCTGATGATATCTTATACAAAATTCGATCGGAATTCAACATGCCCAACCTTACCATACCTGAGGATGATTTGAAAAATAACGTTTTATATGAAAATGAAAAATTGTTTAGTATGGCATCCAGTTCATTGAAAGAACATCATTTGCCGATGCCAAAAACAGAAAAGATACATGAGTTGAGCAATAAATTAATGAGAGAGGAATTAGATTTTGATTGTGAGACACTTAAACGTGAACATTGTGAATTGATTACTAAATTTAATTTGTGTCAAAAAATTATATACGATTGTGACGACCCGAACCAGAATCTGTTGTGTATTCGGCACGATTCTCGAGATTGAGTTTAGTCGCAGTTTTATGTTGTATAAGTGTTTTGCCGATTCGATTCGCGACTTTGTTTTCGGTCGAGAATTTGAGTTGAGTGTCTTCACGGAAATTGTAGAGTACGTGATTTCGAGCTCGTGGGCGTTTTCGGAAGATTTTTCCGATAACCAAGGAACATTTTATGATTATTCGAAGTTTCGGTTTCCGACGAGTTTATCCGATTGTTTCGAGCTTATTCGAATCATTTCGTATATTCGTTTTGGACCGTCGATCGACCCGAGGCACGAGTATAAATATCAGAATAGTCGAGATTAGTCGTAAAAAAACACTGTTTTATGTTGACCAGACGTTGACTTTCCTAAAATGGAAATCTGACCGTTGACCCGAAGTGGAGAAGTTTTCGTTTTGGTCTTGCCGTTCGACGACCAACTTTCCGGCCACCTCCGGCCACGTGACAGGTATAGCTAGCTTCCCCTTGTAATTTTGAGTGTGATGGTATTTGGATTGAGAGGAATTGATGTCGTTTTGATTGAACCTGAATTGGGTCCGATTCGATGATGTCGCCGTTAATGGTTGGCCGTTTTCCGGCGAGGTTTGGAGGTGGTGGTTAGGGGGGTTAGACTTCCCTTCCTCCTCTGAGTCTCATGGTGTAATTAATCTGGTCTGAGATTGTGTTTTAGGGGTGCTCCGATTAGGTATCCGATTTGAAATTCCGATTTGATTTTTGATGTAATTGATGATGTTAGAGTTGGAATTGGCTTGTGTGTCAGTTATGAAAGTGGTTCGAAATGTCGAGACTTTGTGATCTGGAAGTTCTCCTCTGGTGAATCTCGCCGTTGACGGCGCGCCGCCGCCGCCGCCGGCGGTCAACGGTGGTCAACGGCGGAGGAGTTGACTTTTTTCAGATTTTGATGAAATTAGTGTCGTTTTTCTCGAAATCGCACCCTGGTTATCGTCCAGAGGTTTTCGGGTTGATTTGGTTAGCCGATTTTCAGTCGAGGTTTTTAGTGGGGATTTCGGAATTTCCGTTATACATTTTGTACCGCATTGCATATTTCCGGGAACGGTTGGTTTCCGCGAATCAGTACAGGGTTGTGGACTATGATGTTGATCAGTTATGTTTTTGTGAATATTCAGGAGATCGAGATCGAGATCGGGATCGTGATCGTGCTTCTGGCGAGGGATCTTCCGCCGGACCACGAGATTAGCGCGTGTGCGCGTTTTGCTCACCTGTGAGTGGACAATTTCTTTTCACGGAAATCTTGCGAGTCTTTTATATGATTTACGAACTTGAGCATGCGTATTGAGTTTACGGATTATATGAGCATGTGATTTACGATTATACGATTATACATATACGGATATACGTATACGAATATATATACATTTATATGCTGTTTCATGCATTTGCATCGAACTGTTTATGATTTGGTTTACACAGAGTACAGTCTCAGTTACGTTGTTGTATCGATACACTTTGCCTCTCGGTTGATCCCCGATGGTAGGCCGCCTGGAGGGGCGTTTCCCCAACCAGACCGGTGAGGGGCGTATCCCCGGATCCGAGGCCATTTCTGGCTTAGAATCACGTGTGGGTCTGGGATCCCGTGATTCGGACTGTACTAGCACGGTGTGTGTCCATGAGTGACCCCGTGAGATTTTACTTGCATGCTCAGTACGCTGGAGGATTATGGTTTTACCTCGTGTACTTTGTTATTATTATTTACCTGGACTCGCATATGTTATTTTAAACATATATATCAACTGGTGAAAGACATTTATTTTCGTCCACTCACTCTAACGTGTTTCATGTCTTTCCCCTGGGCTTTTCGGTTTCCGTGCCCAGTTGCAGTTCAGGTTTTGGTGTTTTCACGTCGCGGTTTGGAGGCTAGTGATCAGAGTTACCTGTGCTTTCTAGTAGGTTCTTGTTTCGCCTACTGATGTGTATATTGTATATGTTTTACTTTAGAGGTCGCTCTGATACATTCTGATACTTGTTTATACGGATTTTCTCGGATATATATATATACACTACGTACGGTTTACTGTTTATGATTCATATATTGATGTTGAGAAATCCGGATGGGATTGGTGCCCACAGTTTGGTTTTTGTGGCATAGGACGAAGTGTTATTTTCTGGGTGCAGGTTTATGCAATTCTACGTTAGTAACGAAACTCTGCCGAAATTTCAGAAAATTTTTGTTGGTTCGTATTTTCAGAAGGGGTTCGATTCCGATTTAATCGGGGTTGGGTCCTTTCAACGAAGAAGTGATTGAAGTTGTGGAACAGAAAACTGAAAAATCATTTTTTGTGTATGGTAGTGGCGGAACAGAGAAAACTTTTTTGTGGAATACTATAATTTCTAAACTGAGATCTGAAGGAAAAATTGTTTTGGCCGTTACTTCGTCAGGAATTGCTTCTCTGTTACTTCCAAAAGGTAGAACGGCGCATTCACGTTTTAAAATAAAGCCTGTTATAGAGAAAGATTTAAAATGTTCGATAAACAAGCAAATACATCTTGCAGAATTAATTGAAAATGCACATCTGATCATTTGGGATGAAGCTCCGATGTGCAATAAATGTTGTATGGAATCATTAGATAAAACTCTTCGAGATATTTTGTCAGCAAACTCTGATGATCGAATGACACAAATACCATTTGGAGGCAAAACAATTTTGTTCGGTGGAGATTTTAGACAGATTTTACCAGTTATAGAAGGAGAAAGCAAGAGTGATATTATTGAGGCGTCTTTGAATAATTCATATCTATGGTTATATCTTAAAGTTTTTTATTTAACAGAAAACATGAGATTATCGTCTATCGGATTGACGACCACTGAAAAAGATGAGATTCAAAATTTTGCAGAATGGATGCTACAGATAGGAGAGGGTCGATTACAGTCAAATTTTCCAACAAATGACCTTGATACATCTTGGATTCATATTCCTGAAGATTTACTCACTGATTCAACTTTAGATCCTATCAAATCAATTTTTATGGCTACTTATCCAAATTTTGATTGTAAATACAACGATACATGTTATTTGAGAGAGCGTGCCATCGTCACACCGAGAAATGCAACAGTACATGAAATAAATAAATATGCAATTAATTTGTTGCCTGGTGATAAAAAAAATATATTTTAGTTCTAATTCGATTTCATTCAATTCTGCTACCTATAGTGATAACAGTCTTTTGTATCCTATAGAATTTTTGAATAAACTTGAATTTAGCGGTCTACCATCACACAAACTTATATTGAAGATTGGAATGTCAATTATGTTATTAAGAAATTTAAATCAAATACAGGGGTTGTGCAACGGAACACAGTTGATTATAACTAATTTGTTTGAAAAAATAATAGAGGCAAAAATACTGACAGGGACTAATATTGGGGAAAATGTTTATATTCCAAGGATTGTGTTGATTGCGAATGAAACTAAATGGCCATTCACCTTCAAGAGACGACAGTTTCCTATCAGAGCCTGTTATGCAATGACTATCAACAAAAGTCAGGGTCAATGGCTAAATCAAGTCGGAGTATATTTAACAGGACCAGTTTTTAGTCACGGACAATTATACGTTGCACTATCGAGAGTTATATAAAAAAAAGGCTTAAATATTATGATAAACAACGGTGACAACATACCAAATAATTATACAAAAAATATAGTTTACAAAGATATTTTTATAAAATATATAGTATATATAGCAATAATTAAATCAAATAGGAAGAAAAAGAATGTAAATAAATATAGAACAATTTGTTTTGCTGTAAATGAAGAGTTCTTTAGGATTTGGAAAGGAGATACAATATTTCCTTACTTTTGGTATTTATGTAACTTGCTTGATAGTTTACATAGTAAATTATAGTTTTATTTTATTTTTATGATAATTATGTAGAATCTATTTACAAATCTATTTTTATGTTAAACAACAATTAGGCTTCCAAAAAATTTGTAACACTTTGTCGTAAAACCGCGCCAAGGCGCGGGCAACCACCTAGTATATTACAATTTCAGACATTTAACATCACTACAGTTGTTTCTTGATACAACTTTCTAATATTCTACTTTGGATCAGATATGTTCAACGACAGGATCTTCTTTGCAACTGCCTCGAACAAACCTGACTTAGATGGGTTGAAAACGTCTGTGCAGCAATATCTGAATGGACCCGGGAAAAATGGTGGACTGTTGGTCCTGGATGATGTTTGGCCTGACACATCAAGAACCCTTCTTGAAGAGTTCGAACAACTCAGTGAAGGGTCAACTTATTGGACTCTGGTGACATCAATATTTTCTTTAAAATATGGTTCTCATTATCATTTGGATGAAATGACCGTTGCTCAGGCATTGAATCTTCTGAGAATTTCTACATCCGTGGATCAGTCCTCTCATACTTTAGATAAACTTCAGGAACAGGTGACTAACTTCTAATGTTTCCAATCAAAACTTTGATAGATCGATATATGTTCCTTATGCCTTGCAAAACAGCATTTACATCTTATGATATCATATCTGCAAATTAAATTACATTCATTATCTTCTCTAAAACTAACTATGGCTGGTGACTTTGTCCCACACCTGTGATGAAGCTATTCTGATCGATAAACTTAATTTAGAGAACCTTTCTAACTTCTACAGATAGTAAATTACTGTAAGCTGTCTCCACTTGCCATAACAGTGGTTGGAAAATCACTCTTCAGAGAAAGTATAGAGATTTGGCAAGAAAAAGTATCAGAATTGTCTAAGAATACTATTCTTTATCATGATGAACCGTTGCTCACCAGCCTCCAAAGCAGCTTGAGCTGCTTAGATGTTTTGGATGAGAGTGGGGCTAGCATCAAGGAATGCTTCATTGACCTTGCTTCATTTCCTGAACACCGAAGAATCCCTGCTGGTGTCCTCATTGATATGTGGGCAGAGCTATATGGACTACAAGAAAATTATAAGTCCATTGCAAAACTACAACTCCTGAACAATTGTAGTCTGGCCAATCTTATTATCAATGGGTATGAATAATGCTACTCTGATTCTCTGGTCTAGTATAGATTTTTACCATGTTTTCCTGCATACTCATGAGTCATGACTAGCTAGGATATACATTTCTACTAGCTAGTACATACATGCTGTAGACATTGCTTAATTCCAAGCAACTTGATCATGTGTTGATAATGACCAGTAAGAAGAGCAACAACGTGCATAGCTGTTACAGTGAACAGTTTGTTAGCCAGCATGATATTCTTAGAGAGCTGGCGATGCATCAGATTGGTCAAGACCCCGATGGAGAGAGCAAAAGACTGAATATCAAGATATGTGGAGATGTTCTTCCAAAACAGTGGACAAAAAGGAAGGATAAGCTCAAGGAAACGCGCTTGTTGTCTATATCAACTGGTACACCCTAAGCCACTAGGCCTGATATATATTATATAGTGCTCTTACTGCATTGATTTTTCCCCGCATTCTAGCTTACTCACATGTTGCATTACAATTTTTGGCAGATGGAGAGTTCTCATCAAAATGAGGAAACATGCATCTACCAAAGGCTAAGGTTCTACTCCTGAATTTTCAGACAAAGAACTATACCTTGCCCAACTTCAATGAAAAAATGTCCAAGGCATTGAAGGTTCTTATAGTCAGAAACAATGGTTTAGCACCTGCCGAGTTAAGTAACCTCGAACAATTGTTTTCTTTACCTGAGTTAAAGAGAGTCAGATTGGAGCGCATTTCTTCTGTAAGTGTGGCCAAAAAGAAAAAACTGAAAGTTCTGGAGATGTTATCTTCGTTCCTTAACATGGGCCAAGCCTCTAGCACCAGTTCCATCCAGTTTTCAGAAAATCTGGAGAAGTTATCTTTATTCATGTGTAACATTAGCCAAGCCTCCGGCAACACTTCAATCCAATTTTTTGAGGCGTTCCCAAATCTAGTGGAGATAAACGTTGATTATTGCAACAATTTGGGGGAGCTGCCTGCTGATATCTGTGTTCTAAAGCACCTAAAGAAGCTTATTATAACCTACTGTCGTAAGCTATCTGCCTTGCCTGAAGGGACTGGAAAGCTGATTAGCTTAGAAGTTCCAAGGCTACGGTCTTGCACAAAGCTGGAAGTTTTAGAGAGCTCGATTAAGAACCTCAAGAACTTGACCTTT
Source organism: Geum urbanum (assembly GCA_946800695.1). Classification (NCBI taxonomy): domain Eukaryota; kingdom Viridiplantae; phylum Streptophyta; class Magnoliopsida; order Rosales; family Rosaceae; genus Geum; species Geum urbanum. The sequence continues at coordinate 38,929,095 of OX327007.1, read as the reverse complement.
CTTGACATATCCAATTGCTTCAGCATTAAGGAGTTGCCGGAAGACATTGGAGAAATGAGAGGATTGACGAGGATCGACATGAGACAGTGCTCCAGATTGCAAGAGCTACCCACATCAATCTTGGATCTTGAGAATACGTCGAAGGAAGTGATATGTGATGAAGGGACAGAAGCGCTGTGGGAACCTTTCCCGAATCTAATGAACATGCACTTTAAGGTGGTCAAAAAAGAACTCAACCAATTCGGTTCCACAGTCTTCAATCCTGATTTTGAGAGTTAATAAGGTCCTCAATATTTGTACTCTGGTTCAACGTTTTCATAATAGTGATAATACCAATAAAATAAATCTACAGGTATAAGTCAGCAGGCCTTGTATATCATGTATGTGTAAATGTAGTTGCTAGGAATCCTAGCATAAAGCTGCATGTCATCAGATCATAGCAGTGATGCAGCTGCAATGCAAAATCCAGAATTATATAAGATGTGTCTTTTGAACTCCCAACGACCTTTCCCAAAAAAAATTTCATGCTCTGAAACGAGGAACAAATAATTGTCTAACCATTGCATTCCATCAGGAGAGATTTATATTTTCCAAATTTGAAGTAATAGCACTCAAGGATGCATCATTAAACATTCGAATTCCAATGAACAAGCGCCTTTGGAAACTTTAATGTTCTAATCACCACAAACAGAAGGGTATGTAGATGTATCCTCGAAAGTAAACGGTTCAGGTGATTTCTTCACATGTAAATGCCTTCTGGAACACCTTCCTTCTTTTTGAACATCACCTTCTCCTTGGCCTTCTTGAAGTCTCCATGTGTCACCTAATGCCCCAAAAGCAAATATAGACAACAAGTTAATTCTGATATGAAGGGAAATTAAAATTTAGATATCAAAAAGGTTAAGCTGTCAATCTGACCTTCATACGGCGTTCTCTCAATGCAAGCGGACCCGCTTCAGTGCATATAGCCTTGATATCTGCTCCCGAGAATTCATCCTTAGTCATGATAAACTCTTCCAGGTTGACATCATCAGCCAATGTCAAACTTGATATGTGGATCTACAATGAATAAATCAAACATTGTTTAATTACAGGGGTAAAGAAAAAAAGTTGACAGAATCGTATCACAAACTGCTGCTTCAAGTATTCATGGCTGTCAAAGCGTACCTGGAACATGCGCCTCCTTGTTTTGATATCGGGTAGTGGAAATTCAATTCTGTTTGTTGCAAGAATCACCTTGACATCACCTCTCGAGTCAAACCCATCCAATTGGCTCAGCAATTCCAACATGGTCCTCTGAATCTCACGTTCACCACCAGAATGGGCATCGTACCTAATAATAGAAGTGAACATATGAGCAGCTTATAAGTTCCTGTCATAGACCGTTATATGAGCTATCGGGTCGGCCCATTTTATACATGGAAGCTGATATTCCCACTTCCCGTTCTCTCTAGTTTTACTAATCGCACTCCCTTTCTACTTTTGTGTCGTCGTCGTCATCCCCAGGACAAATTGATGCGAACAGAGACATTGGTGTCAGAGCCGATACCTATACTGGTCTCCATCATCGACGGTAGGCAGGTAGGTAAGGTGGTAGGAGACCCTTTACGAGATTGTTAACATCAGTTTGTTCCTTTCTTTCTTTAGTTCACCATTGGATTAATTGCTCTTTCGACGAAAGTACTCGCTACTAAAAGTGGACTATATATAATTGCCAAGTTGAATCAATCATGAACCTTCGAAAACATAGACAGAGACTTTTCTTTCTTTCTGCTTTTCTTCTTTCGGACTCGTTTTCTGGGTTTCAAATTCAACCTACCATTGACTTAATTGGCATGTCTAATTTCCTCACTAGCTAGTAAAGGTCACTTAGCAATGTGTCTTAAGCTCTTGATCTTAGATCGATGAAGCTGTAGCCTATATGCCATTTAAACCGGTACGTACTGCCACCAGAAGCGATAAGTAGTTTGGATTAAGCTAGCTAATGCACGTACGTCTACATCACTTTAATATATATACACTAGAAATTGTATTCGCGAGTTGCTGCCAAAACTTACTAAAACTAATCAACACCTATGGACCAGAAGTAGATAAACATACTGCTTCCATCTCTCAATCCTTTTCTTCACGTTTTCTTTGATGAAGTCAAAAACTGTTTTCTTAGATCTTTCCCAAAAGGTCGGAAGCCCAAGGTACTTGTCCTGATTGTCACATCCCTATATGCCAATGAGTTCACACATCAATGTCTTCATCTGGTCCATTGTATTGGGAATAAAGAACACACATGACTTCTCGAAATTAATAGTCTGGCCAGAGGCCATGCAGTATTCCCTCAGGATCTTCGAGAATTGATCCATGTCATGGAGAGTAGCTAGCATGGAGAAAATACACCGAGTCATCCGCGAAGTAAAGATGAGATAATATCAGACTCCCCCTAGCTTAACACCTATCAAAACTCCCTCACACATAGCTTTCTTGACCCTAAGAGATGGGACCTCACTTACCAATAAAACAAGATATGGAGATAGGGGATCTCTCTAGCGAAGTCCTCGTTGTGGTGTGAAGAACTTTCCTGGTTTCCCATTGAGGACAATTGAAAAAGATATAGAGGTAATGTGAGAGCAAATTTATCCCACTTCAGCTTAAATCTCCGTGAACCTGCAAAACAAGTCGGAGCATGGTGTGGTACCGTGCTTAGACCCTCCGTCGCTCAAGTTAGTTCTTATCTCAAGAATCGAACAATAAAATTGGCCAGAGTAACGTTACCTTGGACCACGTAGAGATGGTCTATATATAGTGATCGAGTTAGGTCTAAGCATAATCCATATTGAATAAGATTACTTTACTTTCGGATAGGAGGAATCCATTAAGGAATGGATCTCCATATCCAGGGCCAATCATATCTCATGATTACCACAGGCCTTTTGGCACAATCCTACTTTGATTCGTACAAATCTTTCATTTTCCTCCTCAAATTCTGTCAACCTCTCAAGGTCCGATCGAACCGTCCCTTGAGGTCAGACTGCCCTGAGGTTCGATCTTACTTAGGATTATTATGCTCATCCAACATTCTAGAAGACTCTAAATTGTTCTAGAGACTTCTAGAAACCCCCAAATCGTTTATTCTTTGATTAGGCCCACAATCGATCGAGCCCAGGCCCATGTCTGATCTCAACGGACCCCATCCAGAACCGTCATATCCGAACTCGTCTTTCCCCAGGTCGGGTGGCCAAAACTGACTCCCACAGGTAACACAGCTCATCACCAAGTTCACCCATCCCTCGTCAAATCCAAACTCAAGTAGAACCACCCTAAGGAAATCCCATTCGACACAGTCATACGCCTTAGCCATATCCAATTTAATCCCAGCCTCTCGTTCCCCATTGTACCTCTTGAGGTTAAGGTAATGAAATTCCTCATGAGCCAGAAGAATGTTGTCCTGGATTAACCACGTGGGACAAACGCATTATGGTTCCATGATATAAGATCCTGTTGTAGCACTTTGATTCGATTTGCTAACAGCTTCGACATCACCTTATAAGAGTTATTACACAAACTAATAGGACGAAACTGTGATGATAGCTCAAGGTGTGGAACCTTAGGGATTAATGCTATGTGTGTACGATTCAATCTCTTCATGTAAACCCGGTCATCTTGGAAGTCCTGCGAAGTAGAAGTCACAATGTCATTCACCACATCCCAATAATTGTGGTAAAATAGCCCAGGGAAATCATCTGGTCTCGGTGATTTGAGTGCACCCATTTGGAATGCCGCCTCACACACCTCATCAGAAGTAAATATTGCATAAAGGTTGTGATTCATATCCTTTGTCACTCGAGATATCCCAGTAAGTGCATCATCCCAATCACGCTCATCACTGCTAGTGTAAACCTCTATGAAGTGACGTTCAAACTCAGACCTTATCGTAGCATCCCCTTCAATCCATGTGCCACTAGCATCAGTAATCCTTGTGATTCGACTCCTCTAGCTATTGTAGATAGTGGTCAGATGAAAGAATCGAGAATTTTTGTCCCCTGGTTTAAGCCATTGCAGCCTTGACCTCTACTGCCAATATAATTCCTCACGACTCCAAATCTTACCTAGTTTGCAATTGGCAATCAACTTAGCTTCCCTGTTATAGAGACCCAATAGAGTTTGGCCTTGGATTGATTCAATCTCAAGTAGGCAATTTGCAATCTCAGCCTTGTTATTTGGAAATCTACTTCGGCTCCACTCAACGACTTTTGTCCTACAAGAATCCAAATTGGTCTTCCATTTGCGTTGGTTGGTAATGGATCGAGTGCAGTCCCATCCCGCTCTAATAACCTTCCTGCAGTCCTCCTCTTGGGCCCAATAGGCCTCAAACTTAAAGCTCTTCCTTCTCCTACATATTCTAGGAGATGTCTCCACAAGGATAAGACAGTGGTCAACACCTACCCTAGCCAGATGAACAATTCTCATATCAAGCCACCGGAGTAGCCACGCCTCATTAATTAGTACCATGTCTAGGCGCTCTTGGATCACTACTTCCCTATTCTCCATTTTTACCCATGTGTACGGCGAGCCTTCAAAACCACTGTTAATGACAAATTGTCATTGATATATTTCTCGAGTATACTATGGCATGAAGGAATCCATTTTGTTCAAGAAATTTCTCATATGGCTACAACAACTCGTTCAGATCACCCAATACAATCCATTTTACATCCACATCACTCTACGACTTGATCTCCCAAGAGTTCCAGAATTGATCTTTCTCCTCATCATAAGGAGGTCCACAAATGCATGTGAGTTTGTACCATCCTTCAGTACCTATCTTACAAACTTTAACATGAATGAAGTTCTTTGAGTAGTTGATTATCTCCACAGTATATAAGGGATTCCACCATAGGCTCCGTTAGGGGCAGATGTAGCTAGTAGGCTGCTCTGGCTGTAGCCCGATAAGGATTTAGGGCAAAAAGTCACAAAGTATAGGATATTAGTAATTTCACACAAAAATAATATTAAATTAATATATGTATATATTTATATACAGCAAATATCAGCGAGTGTCTGCTTCTTAATTCACGACTACTTAATAATTCAGAGTTCTCGACTATTATTATTTTCAATCTTGCCCATTCAACCTAAACATTGGATTTGAATTGTGAAATGGGTGTGATATTGATTAAATATGTAAGATATTAAGATATTAGAAGTGTGAGGAATTTTGTGTATTGAGCTTATCTTTTTGTTTGCTATGCTTTCCTTTTCTCAATTTTCTATGTTGAAGGTATTATAATGGTAGTCATTTGAGCTACTACATTTGTTTATGACTTAATTACATATGATCTATACTTTAATTTGTTGCATTGTCGTTATTATTTCTTGCTTTTTTGTTGTATGGAGTCGTTGGTTTGGTCTTCTCTATTTTTGTATTCTATAAACAATGTTGTAAGTTTAGGGTACTTCAAGTTCCGATAACTCCAATTCAGTAAGGTATATGAGGCAGCAAATAATCCCTTTCAAAATTAGACATTACAACGATTTAAAACCTTTAAAAAATAAAAAATTGTGCTACGCGCACGATACAGCTCAGTCTACCTGCCCAACCAATACCTCCATCTCTACTCACCGGATCCACATTGAACCCCTCACCAAACCTTGATTGCTTTCTAACTGATCTACGCATTTTATGCTTAATTATTAATGTCTTTCTCTCTGCATTTTGCTTTGTTATGAGCTTAGTAAATATGTTTCTAACTTATTTTATGTTTTTAGGTAGAAAATAAAGGTGGAACAATAAATGAGGCGTTTTTGGGGCTAAAAGCGTGCTAAGGAGAAGGTTCCTAATTCCGAAAAAGAAATAATGAAGACATTTCTCATGCGCGGTCTAGGAAAGCATGTTCTTGCCGAATTCATGGAGGATACTTGGGCCAAAATTGTGGAGACCATTCCAAGATGATATGGATATGATTTAAAGCCCAAAATGCGTGCAATTATATGATATTTTCTGCTAAGGAAGAATTGGAGAGAAAGAAGCCCAAAAGAAGAAGATGGACTGAATTGGAGAGAAATCTGTCGATGCAGATCAGCCCAATTCAACAGGCCACCAAAATCAATTGAAAACGAATTTGGACACATGTGAGGCATGCTTAGCAAGATATGGAAGTCTAGTTTCCAACCCCACTGGAATCATGCCGTTACAATGTGTAGATATTCAGAAATACCGGATTTAGTGGGTACAGGTCATTCTGCCTAACAACCAACTTAAAATGGGCGCTGGAAGCGCGTCAGGAGGAATTATGGCACAAATCATGCATAGCTGGAAAGCCCTGGAAGTCTATTTTCTAGTGCCGAAAGAATCACGCCGTTTGAAGTTTTAAAACGTCCGAAACGTAGCTTTTAATACAGAAGGGTCAGATTTGACAGCTTTCAGAAGGGGGGAAGTTTCCTAATCTTGTTCTATATAAAGGGAAGCTCGACTCTTTCAAAGGGGATCTCTCAATTTACTAACAAAAGCTCTGCCAAAACACTTTCCCTCTCCTCCCAAAGCCGAAGGTCTACAAGGATCCGCCTCCTCCATCATCACAAATCGTTTCCATCACCGACGCAACTCGAAGGCAAATTCCTTGAGGGCTCTGTGCATCCATCTCCATTGAAGGGTCGTCGCATAACTGTTGTAGAGGGCAAATTCCCTTACAAAAAGTGTAACATGATTCCTTCTACTATTTCCTTGTATTTATCTTCGGTTTTTGATGGATTGGATGATTGTATTTTGGTTAAACACTCTTCGAATATGTTGTGTAATCTAACCTTGTGTTTATTTCTTTTAGCAAAGCATGTGTGCTTCATGCATCAACTAAGTCGAAGGCAAATTCCTTGTCAAGTTGATAGCTAGATATGTCATAGGGCAAATTCCCGAAGCATGAAAACGAATCACATGTGAGCTAAAAACTTAGATACTTTTAGGTTGCATATAATATGACTTGGTGTAAAGAGTTGAGTGAAAAATTGAGATGATCACATGTAAATAGTAGATTTAGGTTCTATCTTGTAGGAAAATTAGTAAAAACAAACCTTGCACCCCCATAAACTAAACCTAGCATAGTTATGCATCCACCCTCAATCCCCGGTTAAGAACGATCCCTACTTATCAATGCTACATCAACAAAGAAGGGTTTTAATTGTATTCGTGTTTGATTAAGTGTTTAATTAAATGCTTGAAAAGATGTGAATCACTAACCTTGTCAACAAGTAAACTTCCATTGTGTGTCTCAGATAAGAACACAAAAAATCGGAAGAATGGGTGCGACATGCGGCTCAACGATTGAATTGTCAAGGACTTCCCCTGCCCTTGACAATTCCAGGTGATGTAGCTCATTGTGATTTTGCGGCTATCGTTGGCCAGCCGCCCCTACTATCATTGTTTAGTTTTCCCAAAGTCAGAATGGAAGGTGTTATTCTATTAAGATCGGTGATTAGACATCAACCGATCAAAAGTATGTGACAAAACCCAAGCACCTAGAGGATTGAAGTATATCTAGAAATAAATTTGAACAATTTGATACATTACAGACACCAATGTTTGTATTTATATACTGCATCTAAATTGTATAATCACATGTACGTTACTCAGTTCTTCCTTTATAGTCTCTGGGTGATGATATCTCAAATGCTGCAAAATCAGTATGAATCTGCAATGAGAACTTCAATACATAAGCAAATCGATAATCTAGCATACAGAAGTGAGAACGGGTATAGTTTCATAAACAAAACCTACCTTGTTTCTAACTTTGAAATCCTCCTATGCTATTATTGCTCTACCATGCGTATTCTGCAATTGAATTACATTTCTTAGGTTTGTATCACTCTACCTGTGAACATCAGATTCTCAGATATGTCACATCTATAATTAGGGAGAAGATATCATTGAAGGATAAAACCAAAGAAAAGAAAGTTACTAAGTACTAGTTGATTCAACTGTTCAAATTTAGCTGCTTGCTCCATGCAATGTTTTCGAGCTTCTACGTCTCTCTCTGTCTCTATATTTAATTTTAGCTTACCTCCGAGACTCATAACTACAAAGAATCATATTCGCCACAGCAGAATCATAGTCCACAAAACCTGCAAGTATAATGATAAATTGTACTTCCAGACAATGGTCAACTGTAATCACTAAAGCTAGACCTGATTTAAAATATATCGATGTTCAAATTACAGTAGACAACCAAATGAGAAACGTAGCCCTCATATATATATATATATATCAATATATGAAACCATCATATATTTTGGCTATCAATTCTCCAAAATCGATCGATGATGTAATGCTGGCAACTACAATTCGATCGAAAGGCAATCAACTATTTCAGTAAACATGGAGCTCCCAATCATATATATTAAATTCTTCATAATTTAAAATTCGATTAATTAATAATCTTGTTAAAATAATATTTTTTACCAGTCTCAACTTGGGGACAACGTGCTAAATTAATAATTCGCTAAATTTATAAAATAATCGAGAATTCATACACCACATGCAATATATAAATTAATAATGTCTTAATACATATAATTATTTATTTATTTATGATGACTGCTTGAAGAATGACTCAATTGTGACTTGTTGCTTGTTCAAATTGATGTCACCTTAAATCTCATCTTAGACTTTTCTTAACATGGTAAGAATTTTTTGTGTTGTCTTCTCGATCATAACACATTTAATAATGTATACAAAATAAATATCTTAAACTTTTTTTAATATGGTAAGAATTTTTGGCGTTGTCTTCTCATAGCACATTTAATAATTTATACAAAATAAATTAAAAAATGATGTATATTCAACAAGATTCCGTCAAACTACGGTAAATGTGGCATGTGGACCCTTAATATAACCGATATTGTCCCAACTTGAATCACCTTTAAGGTATTAAGTTTTTTATTCCGAGGAAAACAACCTTCCAGAGAACTGGAAAGTAATTTTATTATTTAATACGACTATAGTAGTAATAAATGGCATCCAGAACAGGTTCTGGAGCGGAGGTGACACATTCATAAAGAACGTCACAGTCATAACTAATGTGTGTTATACTAATACAGTACCTAGCATTATACTTTAAATCCATAAAGCATGACAAATGTAAACATATGTTTATCACAGCTGACTCGCGAGAAACATAGATAACTAGAGATAACCATACCCCGGAGCACGTAATTGTTGTAGGTATGACATCCTTAATGAATCTCGCTATCCACGTGAGATGCACATATGTCATTAACATGAAATTCTAGAATATTCCAAAAACCTCACAAAACAAGTCCCATGTGAAAAACCCACCAGGGCCTCGAATCAGAACATGCCACTGGAACCTTAACTATCCCAGCCCACCAAATCCAGGCCCAAACAACCTGTCCGACATGGAGGCCCAAATTGACCTAACCCAACTCTTGTAAAGCACAAGGCAGAAATGCCTCACCAAAGCCTCGTCGTCTGACCGCCGCCGCCCCACCACCGTCCTAACATCTGGCTTCTCCTTAACCAAAGATGTGCAACCATCATCGACCCCACCTGTAGCCTAGTAGCACCGACGCTCACCCTACCGCCGACCCTAGCTGGAACCAAACCATGCCCCATGAGTAGTATTGATCTCCCGAAGAGCATGAGAGGTTGTCGGAATCACAGAACCCCGATGACCTCCATCAAAGCCAACCAACGTTGCAGAACGATGAAGGCCGATCACCATTCCAACCGAACACACCAACAACTTCGGGAGATCACAAGCTTTCCATATCCTACCCCGATGCCCGTCGCCAGCCACTGCGGTCGCAATTGAAAGCCCTTACTCTGTGTCAATCCGCTTCAGGCGGGCACAAGCAGGACGTAGGCCACGCCTTCCAAGAACTACATTCGAACAACAAGGATTCACCACCCTCATATGCCCCGTTCCAAACGATCCTCACCGAAACACAAGGCTGACTAGCCTCCTAAGAGATGGCATAGTCGCGACATCAATCTGCGACGTCCTGGGAGAGACGCTGGCAAGGACCACCTACGTATAGAGCTTGCGGCTAGGTACGGCCGCCGAAATTGCACGTAGAAACCCTACGCCTTTCATGCTGTTATTAAATTTCATAATATATGTATATGATTGGTCAACATCGGATTAAACCCATTAAGATATTGAGTTTTATCCAAAAAGCCTCTGTTAATATTGGATATATATAGTCTATCCATTTATAAGTCATATTTTACTTGTGACTTTTCTGATGTGTGATTTTTCCTCTCCAACAGGTACAACAATAATAGTTCTATAAATTAATAAGTTAATAATTAACGAATAAATTAATAATTTATCGATTATTTAATATCTCGTTAAATTAATAAATTTTATCAATCTTCGGTACTATTAATTTATAGAAGTTTAACTATATCACTACATTAGTCGACTACATACCAAAAACCCACTACAAATCATTAAAACCCATCCCTCTTTCTTAATCAGAAGTTTAACTACGATAGGAAAGACATACACTTAAATAACCAAGCACAAAGGAAAAGGAAATTGATTAAATATTGGGAATGGTTACTTACCATTGATCGAAGCATGTTCATTAAATCAAATTTGATTTCCCCAAAAACTGTCGATCGTGGGCAGCCGGAGAGCACCCATAAATTCAAGTCGCTAAATACACAGACGTCAATCTCCCGATATTGAAATACACAAACAACACCCAATCTTTGCGGCTCGATCGGCATTCTGCTACTGTACTATAAAATTATGATTCCCTTTAATTTGGCTTGAGATTGAATACAGCATGCTCATTTGAGTTATGACGTATTTCATTGGTGAGAGAGACATTTATTGGTCTGTAAATTATTGTCAAGCTAACAAGTATTTAAATTGAAGCTGCAGTGAAGAAACCTGTGAGTTGTAAAATTGGTATCTGTGTATACGAGGAGAGTTGTTTAAATGATAATTGTGAATGTGTGATGTAAATGGATGCAAGACCCTCATTTCCTATGTAACTTCATAAACAACAAAAACTGCCGAACTGTTGTCAGAAAATAACTTGAAGCTTTCAATCCACCATAGTTTTCATTACTCCATCACCTTCTAGCACATATGTAGCATTTACCTGCATTTTTTTCTACATGAAAAATAACAGTATTGCTTAATGGGAGAAATATGACAATAAATCGATTATAAAATTTGATTATGCTCACTCATATTCTGCTCAACCGAATTCTTTTACTTCATTCATTTGCACAGAACTAACAAACATAGAACAGTGTATGTAATAAAAGTCATATTTCGTATCGTCAATTGTAGTTAAATTGTGAATAATGCAACACAATTTGAACAGGCAAACAATTGAAATCATTCTTTTCAATTTCATTGAACTAATTATAGGGGTGAGATTCGGACAATTTGGTTCAGTTTTTGGTAAAAATTAAAATCAAACCGTAATATTTTTTTTAGTTCAGGTTGGTTCGATTTTTTATTTTTATTTTTTTTAAAAAAATTGTGACTATTCAGTTTTTTTTTAAAGATTTTTTCGGCTTGTTTCGGTTTTTTACATAATACATAAAAATAAATTTTTTAAAAAACTAAATAAAAAGTTTCCTATAAAATACTATTTTTTGAGTCGCATAACATTTTGATTCGTCTCTATGAGAAAATTTGACAAGGATTCATCTCTATTTTTATTTGTATATACTTATATAATATATTATAAAATACCCAAAATAATGTTCTTTTTGACATGCATCGATTTTTCGATTCGGTTCGATTTTTATAAATTAAAAATCAAAATTGAACAAAATATTTCGGTTTGTATCGGGTTCAATTTTTATCGGCCGCAACTCAAATTTTTTTTATAATGTCTCACCCCTACTAATTATGGCTTGGCCAAACCAAATTTATCAAGTAGCGGCAAAACTAAACCAATGAGGAACAAAAAAAAAACCGGCGAGCATAGAGTTAAAGAACAGAGGAAAGACCCAGGCAAGATATTGTGATCAATACCGCAACCCACTGTTAAATACTCAAAATTTAGTTTAATTATTTTTATAGCTTTTTAAAAAAGTCTAGCAAGTCGTCGATTGTCTCCGTTTTACAATTCTACTATACGAGCAAATTCATTTTGCCAAATCATTTCTAGCAATTTCATTCGAGCTTATACGAGCTAAGTTAAATCTGTATCTCAGAGAACCTGGTTTAAATTTATACAGTGTCGTCTGCCAGCTGTCTGATCCGATCATTTACAAGTAATATGAGTTTGCACTAATTAATAGTATGAAAGGATTCAAGTTTATAATAAGTTGTCTGATTTTGCTGCTGTACGTGTTTTTTGTAATTTCCATCCATCCAGGAATGGTTGAGCTTGTTGCAGGGTGTAACGCTCCGATTGACACAACATCAAATTGTTATAGATTACAAAAGAGACTCCGCTTTCATGAATTGTGAGAATTGGTGTTGTTGCCAGCTTCTTCTTCAGTTTTTGGAAGACCCATTCACAACTATCGTCTCATACGTATTTAACATTCTTCCGCGTCAACCTCGTAAGTGGGAGAGCAATTTTTGAAAAACTTTATATGAACCTCCGATAGTATCCAGCAAGCCCAAGAAAGCTTTGTACTTCGGTTGAGGTGGTAGGAGTTTTCCATTCTAAGACGGATTCGATCTTAGCAGGATCTATTGCTATGCCTGATTGAGAGGCTACGTGGCCTAAGAACTTGACTTCATGCTACCAGAAATTGCACTTCTCGAACTTGGCATATAATTGGTGTGATCTAAGAAGATTTAATGTCAGCTCCAAGTGATGTGCATGGTCTGCTTCGGTTTTGGAATAAATTAAGATATCATCAATGAAGGCAATAATAAACTGATCCAAAAATGGGCTGAAGACTTGATTCATTAGGTCCATGAATATGACAGGTGCATTAGTTAATCCAAATGACATTACCAACCACTCATAGTGGCCATACCGCGTTTTGTGGATGTCTTACTTTTTCACTAGGAGTTGATGGTACCCAAAGCGTAAGTCAATCTTTGAGAATATTTGAACACCTCGTAGTTGATCGAACAAATCATCAATTCGAGGTAATATGTACTTGTTCTTAATGGTCACTTTGTTGAGCTACCGATAGTCGATGCATAGTCGGAGAGACCCATATTTCTTCTACACGAATAAAACAGGTGTTCCGCAACTAGAAGAACTTGGGCGGATGAATTCAAGATCGAGTATAACTCCTTAATTTGCACTTGCAACTCCTTCAACTACTTTGGTACTATTCTATGTGGTGTAATAGAAATTGGCTTGGCTTCAGGTATCAAATCGATACTGAACTCAACTTCGTGTTATGGAGGTAAACGAGTTATCTCTTGGAAAACGTTTTTGATAGAATTGACCACAAATATTTGGTCAATTAATGGCTTGGATTTTTCTATCTCCAGAAGGCAAAGAAACTTCTAAGGTAAATATTCACGATGCGAATCACCCTAAATTTTTTGAATGGGTTGGCCTGGAATTCAGAAAGTGATTGTTTTCTTAAAAAAATCTACAATGGCATGATATTTGACTAACCAATCAAATCCTAAAATTATGTCAAAATATCTCATGTATATAACTATAAAATTTGTAGGAGAATCTGCATCTAACACATTTATGAGACATGATTTGTAAACTCTGGATAGAACGGCTGATTCTCTAATGGTGTAATGACCATCAAAAATTCATCTAGTTTGGATGGTACCAAACCCAAACTAGCAAGAAATGTGAAACATATGAAAGAATGAGATGCGCTTGTATCAAACAGTATGCGAGCATGAGTGCTGTATATTATAAGCGTATCTTCCATGACAGGTTTCTCAAAGGTTATAACATTCAGCTGGACAGTGCGAGCTGGTGGATTATTTTCTTTTTTTGGAGCATCGCACTTGTTTGTAAAATGTCTCACCTTACCACAATTGTAGCAAGATCCTGGAAGGCGACATTGCTTTGGACATGAATTAGACATGTGTCTAGTTTCTCCACAATTGTAGCATCAGATTAGTGGTTTCGCTAACTCTTTTCTTTTACTGGCCATTGTTGTCAATTTTTGGAATGCACCCTTTTCTTTCTGTTGTCTCCATGGTTGATCACTTTTTTGGTTCGGCATTGGATGACATCTTTTTTGCGCTCAATTTTTTGTTCTCTCTCCATGTGGTACTTCTGATTCTCTTCCTCTTGAGTTAGTGCTTTGTCCACAGCTTTCGCGTAGGTAATCCCACGTTGAGTGACCAATCTCCTTATGTTGGAGTTCAACCCTCTGATGAAATGCCTTGCTTTCTTATCATCGTGTCTACCATGTGTATAGAAAAACGAGAAAGTTTGGTGAACTTGGTTTCATACTCAAGGACAACCATTCCCCCTTGAGTAAGTAGTATAAATTCAAGCTCTTTCTTGTCTTTCTCAACTTGCGAAAAATAGTTTTCCAGAAATTTTTCCTTAAAGGTTGCCTACTCCATGAGTTCCATTACTACAGGTGGTGTCACACGTTTGATGTATCCCACCAATAACGAGCGTTCGCTTCTAAAAGACAAGTAGTCACTTTCCGTAACTCTACTTGCATGTATTCTAACATTTCAAAAATGGATTTTCAGATTGTAAATACATTCCTCAGCCTCGTGAGGTTTGCCTCCAACGAACATTTTTCACTCTTAAGTTCCTTAGGTGTGACATTAGTCGTCCTAGTCTTTCACCCACTTGATTTGCCATCATCTTTCTTGTGAAGACTTCGACAAAGTCCTCAGCATCGACATGTAAGTTTCTCCTATTAGTCATGGTCATATTTTAAGAGACGAATCTAAAATAGTTAAAATTTATCGAAAATACTTTTTCGTGAAATACCTTGCATTTAACATTAACGTACATTTGAAGTACCAAACAATGTAATGCTAAATATTTTATTTAGCTACTATCCAACTTGGACCATATTAAGGACACAAATGTTGGATTTTGGAGTGCCAACACTTAAACAAAAATTAGGCGTAAAACCAAGAAAAATAGACACATGTGGTCGTATTCTAGAGACAAAGCAAACAATAGTAGTAACTCGTCAACAAAGTTATTCAACAAATCTATAACTCTCCCCCGTTCTTATTAGTCCAATTTAAGTTTTTGAAAACAAAACCTGTCATTTTAGGAACTTTTAGCTTTGATACCAATCTGTGACACCTCCAAATCCGTGGCTAATGTTATATTAAAATATAGTTTTAGGATTTGTGATGTGAATAAGAAACCAAAATAATTTCAAAAGTTAAGATATCTGAATAGTACATTTTATTGAAAAGTGAAAACGATAATATTACAATGCCAAAGTTTTAGAAAATAGTAGTCATTAAATTTATTCAATTTAAAATGCAAGCAGAAAATAATTTTTTTATTTAGTGAACGACGGATCCCATTCCTAAACATCATACTCATCACCTAAAATGAGAAAAGTGTAGTATCATGAGTCGTACTGACCCAGTAAGTACAGTTTACAAGCATATACTTGATTATCTCTTAGAAACATCAAACCAAACAACCAAATCAAAAAGTTAAAATTTTGATTAAGGATTACCGACCTAGTAGGTGATAGAGGTATTTGATTAACTCAAGTGATCCTCTTGAAGCCAAGGAAAGAGCTACTAAAATACTTGGAAGAGAGATTGTTTTGTGTGAGATTTTAAAGTTGCATTGCAACTTTGGGAGGACTTCAAATCTATATGTAATAACAAGATTGAAGTTGTGCAAAATTAAATTACACTCAAGTGTAGTTTATATAGGCATGGGAGGAGACATGAGAATTAAATTTACGCCTATTTATATTGACTTTGATAGGCAAGTTGATAAGGAACTATAGCCTAAATTTAGGGTAAATGTCTCACTTGTAAAAGAAAAGTAATATGGGTGGGAAATGTGATTGGTTTTGGCCACTTGGTAATATATTCAAAAGTATATAATTATATGCAGGTAAAAGTCAAATAATGAGGAAAGAAAATAATGTAAGTTTACCAATTAAAACATGTAATCTAAGAACAATTAGCATTAACGTGATATGACATATAAGCATGTCCATGAAAATATTAATGGTATGTAGGCTCAAATACAAAAATATACGAACAAGATAATTTTGTCGTTTTTGTTAAAATTCCAATTTTCGTAAAATCGACTATTTGGTATTAAGGTCTGTTATCGTTTCTACCTCAAGTAAAAATATTTTTTATTTTTACTATCCTACGGTATGGAATGTTTTACAAATCTAGCTTCGTTGTCTCGAACTCAAAATCAGGGAGTACCTGGCTTGAACTTGAGTATCCACTGGACCATTTGCTTCACTCGGTTAATGTTTCTTTAAAACTCATTTTTATATATTGTCTTCGCTCACCAATTTCTTATCGAATTTCTAAAGGCTCTAAAGTTAAACTAAATTATGGTAATTTCAATATTTAACGTGTCTTAATTATGTATTAATTTTTTGGGTTTATAATACTTCATAAACAAATACAAATCCCAAAATAATTATCATATAGTAGTCCGGTTCAAGCCAAAGTCCGAATAATTGACAAGAGAAAAATCTTACGAACAAGCTAACAAGAGAAGAATTATACAAACAAGCTATACTCGATAAAAAAATCAAGGTAGAAGAAATGAAACGAGTAAACCTATCACATAGATCTAATTCCGTCAATGACCTACTAAATACAAGAAAATGAGAGTCACACCAACATCATTCAATTGTCCCATCTTTGTACACAACACATGCATCCAAATCTGTTGTAGAGGTGAGCTTTCGTCTCCGCTGCTCAATATGGCTGTACCCCACTAGGTGTGAAAACAAATGAAAACATAGGTGTCGACAAGTAAATGAAAAATCATACATATGATCAAATGCTCAAAGCCACAAATCGTAGCAGTGTATAAAATATAGTAGGGCCCATAGAGAAAACTCAAACATGATGATCGGACTCTGCCAACTACCACCTTACCACGATTAATATCATTTACTTGGCGAGGTATAGCGAGAGTGTCTACTCATCACTACGTGAAAAAGTGATTCAGACGACTCTTACGTTTGCTTTGTCTAAGGATGTTCGCACTTGTCGTGTACCACGCAGTCGTCTGTTGAAATGTCATCAAATGACGTTAAACGATATATCGTCTGTTGAAGTTATTACACGATATATTTCGTCTGAATTCACATGACATCATATGTATCATCTCATTGATATCCTTCTTATGACGTCATATCTATTGCCTCAATTTACATTTAGGTTTTGCTTCTTTAAATTATATATATATTGAGAAATTCAATTACACCACATCAAATCTGATAATCCAAAATACATTCACATTGAAGTTACATGATCCAATACATGTATATATAATCAACAAAGCAATTGAATTAAGTAAAGCAAACTAAGCAAAGCAAAATTCACTATATGTAGATTTGTAGGTATTTCCATTCTTGTGCATAATTTCATTCTCTTTGCGGTAAGGATTCGAACGGGCAAGCACCATTTTCTTTTCCTGAAGCCTTTTCTCCTTCTACTCCTGTAATTTAAGAAGCATTCTTAGTTCTATACCCAATGTCTGCGACAATGCTGAAGAACATACACATACATACATATTCTGAAATGAAATCTTGGCTAGTAATCTCTACGAACGTAGAAAAACATATTCTATAGATGAGCTGTATACATCAGCATATTTGCAATTCAAGCATTTTCACTAACATTCAACAGGGAGAGCAAAGTGAGCAATATGCATTTTACAATGTATTGTTAGAAACGAATAACAATACAACAGTTTACAAAAACTATAAGTATCCAGACATGGAAAATAAACCGTACAGTTCTACCAAAGAGGAATAGGCCTTCATTTTCGAGCTTTTATTCTACTACAATTGCAGCTAAAGATAGTGAACACTGAAGAGTACACGAGTAAATTACTTGACCTCTCATCTGCAGCCCACATTCCCTATTGCAATATCTATAACCATCTCAATAGCTCTAACTTTCAGAATTCAAGCACATATCAAATAAACCCAAAATTTTACGGTATAAAAACCCATGATCAAATAGAGCACAAATTTAAACTAGCAAGCGCGCTCTAATCTCAGAAATTAAATTCGAACTTATAAAATTGAAAGCAACACAAAGTTCAAACCTTTAACTTCACAAACAGCGAAATATATATGGGAAATTGAGACCAAATTCAACCTCTTCCATGTACGAGAATTGTTGTGAAGCACTGTAGGTCGTTACAAAGAGCAAGGCATTGCTAGAGCTGGAGGACCAAGGGCAACGGAGGTGCTGCACGGCTGTTGTGTGCTATGCTGTCAGGGAGACTGCAGCGCGAGGCTAGTCGACCTCGACCAAATCTGTGGAGGAGCGATTTTACCTCGTCGGGCAGCGGAAGCTTGAGGAAGCTGAGGGCGATGTCAACGCAGAGATGACAGCTACCACATTTTCTGTCAAGTCCCCATATACAAACTGCACGCAGTATAGTGCATATCAAGAACACATCTTGAACAAGAATCAAAACTCCCTACAAACCCAATCAATCAAGAATCCCTAAATTTTGACGTAAACCAAAATTCTGAATGAGCGAGTCAATCAATAGCTCAATAGTCAATACCAGCCAACAGTTCATAAAACAAGCACACGATACTGAACGGGTGTCACCAAAGAATCAAGCAACCCTAAATTTCAAGCAGAAATGAAAGAATCTGGAACAGGCTCTAGTACCTCTATTGAGGAAACAAATCCCACATGATGAGGATTCCTAGTTATACGGGATTAGATGTATCCTTCTGTATCTTCTAGTTGTTATTAGCAGATATGCTTTACTACATTTAGTCATACAGGTTAGGAAACTAGCTGTATATATATTCTTGTAGTCTGAATATAATTTACTACTGATCACAAGCACTACTATTTTCTTCATGGTATCAGAGCATCGCTCTTGAGACCTAAGAATTTCACACCAAATAATACCCCATGGCTGGAGGGGAAGAACAGAAGTCGAAAGGTACCGACTTTTCGAAGAACTCTACACCATGGGAGAATACAAATCATCCACTCTACATCCATCACTCCGATCAACCAGGAACTTCTTTGGTTGCACACACGCTGATGGAAGACAATTATACTGATTGGGTGTAAGCAATCACAATGGCACTAGAAATCAAGAACAAGAAAGGCTTCATAGATGGAACTCTTACAAGGCCAACTCACAACCCTGAAGAGCAGACTCAATGGGATCGTTGTAACATTCTTGTGAAAGCATGGTTGGTTGCATCGATGTCAAAGGAGATTTCTCGCAGTGTTATTCACTGCAAAGAAGCAAGAGGCGTGTGGCTAGAATTGAAGGAGAGGTTTTCTCAAACCAACACAGTTTCCTTGTTTCAAATCGAGAACGCCATCCATGACTGTGAATAGGGAATCACTTCAGTCACAACATTTTTCACAAAACTCAAAACCTTGTGGGATGAAAAGGATTCCCTGTGTGCTTTTCCTCCCTGCACTTGTGAGGCTGCAACTGAAGTCAAATCGTTTATAGAAACGCAAAAAAACGATGAAGTTCTTAATGGGGCTTAATGAAAATTTTGCACAGGCTCGAAGTAACATCATCGGCATGGATCCCTTACCAACCTTGAACAAGGCATATGTCGCAATCTTGCGCCATGAAAAGCAGTCTGAAGCTTCCATGGCAAAGACGATCCCGTCATCAAAGGCATCCACCTTCTCTGTGAAGAAGAATACACGTGACCTTTCTACTACTGATGGAGAGACAAAGTACTGTGAGAAGTGTAATATGCACAATCACAACACCAAGAATTGTAGGGCACATCTCAAGTGCACCTACTGTAGTAATAATGGTCACACTTATGACTATTGTCGCCGGCGTAAAAGGGTTATGGGAGAAGGACAAGGCAGCAACTCAAGAGCCAATCACGTGGGCTCATCAAGTGAAGCCAAGGAAGGTGCTGCAGACTTCCCATTATCACAAGAAGAGTGTCAACAAATGATGGGGTTGCTAAGCAAGATTAAAATGGCTGCAAACAATAACGTTGATCGGAAACAACTCTTGGAGATGTTGAAATCTACACACGAGACTTCGGCTAACCATGTTGGTAATGTCCCTTATTTTAATGAATTCTCAGGTAAAACCTCCTGCCATCCTCGAAATAACCAAAGTGAGATATGGATATTAGACAGTGGAGCCAGCGACCATATAGTGTGTAATTCATCTTGTCTCACAACCCTCAAACCTGTCTATAACCGTACAGTACGGTTACCTAATAATGCCATTTTACCAGTCTCTCATGTTGGCTCAGTATCATTCACCTCACATTTTATCCTTCAAAACATGCTCTGTGTCCCATTGTTTCATTTGAACCTCATCTCAATCAGCAAACTTGTATTGGATTCTTTTTATATCACCATATTTATAAAACGAGTTTGTTTCATACAGGACCTTCAATCGGGGAGGATGATTGGGACGGGAGCTGAAAGGGAAGGACTTTACTGTCTTGATATGCCTAAGGAAGCAACGTGCAATGTGGTGAGGAACAATACATATGACTTGTGGCATCAGCGACTTGGACACCCATCTAGCAAAGCATCATCACTATTTCCCTTTTTGCAAAATAAGATTTGTGATTCGAGTCATTGTACGGCCTGTCTTCTAGCTAAGCAAACCAGAAGATCTTTTCCCTCAAGTATTTCATCAAGCACTTCTTGTTTTGACTTAATTCATGTTGACATATGGGGTGGTTATCGTGTTCGTTCTCTTTCTGGGGCACAATATTTCTTAACCATTGTTGATGATCACTCTAGGAGTACTTGGACCTATCTCATGCGTCATAAGTCTGAAGCTAGAGCTCTACTCATTTATTTCATTAATTTAGTCGAAACTCAGTTTGGGAAAAGGGTCAAAGTGGTTAGAAGTGATAACGGTCTAGAGTTCCAGTGTGCTGAATTTTACTCATCTAAAGGTATTTTACATCAAACAAGTTGCATTAATACGCCTCAACAGAACGGTATTGTAGAGCGTAAACATCGGCACTTGTTAAACATGTCTCGTGCACTTCTTTTCCAATCACACTTGCCTAAACAATTTTGGGGGGATGCAATCCTTACAGCTGCATATTTAACTAATAGGACACCCACACCTCTCTTGCAAGGCAAAACACCATTTGAAGCATTGTTTCACAAAGAACCCAATTATTCTCAACTTCGTGTTTTCGGTTGTAGGTGTTTTGTGTCCACTCATCCTCTACACCCAAGTAAGT
Organism: Geum urbanum; assembly: GCA_946800695.1. Taxonomy (NCBI): domain Eukaryota; kingdom Viridiplantae; phylum Streptophyta; class Magnoliopsida; order Rosales; family Rosaceae; genus Geum; species Geum urbanum. The sequence continues at coordinate 38,907,788 of OX327007.1, read as the reverse complement.
TCGATCCTCGTTCGGTTGAATGTGTTTTTATTGGTTACCCTCATGGTCAAAAAGGTTATAGAGTTTATAGTTTACGAGATAAGAAAGTCTTGGTATCTCGTGATGTAATATTTTTTGAAACTGAATTTCCTTACCAAAATAGGAGTCCTACTAATTCTCAACCATCAAATCTTTTATTTCCTCCCTCTTCTGGCTCACCTAAAATAGATGACGATCACCCCTCAAATCTCTCCACATCACCAATTAATTCTGATTTCCAGTCTTCCGCTGACCATATATCACCCTCTCCTTCAACCACATCAGACCCACCTCACTCTATATCACCTCCTTCCTCACCAGACCACTCCATCTCTGAATCACCAGTCCCTACACAACAGCTACGTCGCTCCACTCGTGACACCAAACTCCCGACCACATTGCATGACTTCCATGTTGAGGCAGCCTTGCCTTCACGCCCCATTGTTCCGTTGTCCTCCTCGAATGAAGCTACTGTTCTTCAAGGTACTCCCCATTCTATTACTAATGTCTTATCTTATGATAAACTCTCTCCTTCCCATAAAGCCTTTACTATTAACATTAGTCTCGAAAAGGAACCACAAACTTTTTCTCAGGCTATACTTGAACCTCGGTGGAGAGAGGCCATGAACAAGGAGATTCAGGCACTCCAAGACAATGGAACATGGAGTTTGGTTCCTCTGCCCCTTCACAAGAAACCAATTGGGTGTAGATGGGTTTACAAGATCAAATACAACCCGGATGGCACGGTGGAACGTTACAAAGCTCGTTTAGTAGCAAAAGGATACAACCAAGTTGCCGGTATTGATTATTGAGAAACTTTTGCCCCAGTGGCCAAGTTAACCACTGTCCGTGTTCTTCTCAGTCTTGCTGCTTTGCAGGGTTGGCATCTTCACCAATTGGACGTCAACAATACATTTCTTAATGGTGATTTATATGAGGAGGTGTATATGAAGCTCCCTTCTGGTTTTGGACGAAAGGGGGAGAATCGAGTTTGTAAGCTTCATAAATCCCTCTATGGACTCAAACAAGCATCTAGACAGTGGTTCTTAAAGCTTGCTGGAGCTCTCAAAGATGGCGGGTTCATTCAATCATGGTCAGACTACTGGTTATTCGCCCGAAACTGTCAAGGCAGATTCACAGTTCTCTTAGTATATGTTGATGACGTTATAGTGGCGGGAAACAACTTACAAGATATTCTGGCAACAAAAGAGTTTCTTGCAAGTCACTTTAAACTCAAGGACATGGGGAAATTAAGGTACTTCCTTGGCATCGAAGTAGCACGGTCTAAACGGGGTATTGTGTTAAGCCAAAGAAAATATGCACTTGAAGTTCTTGAAGATGCAGGTTTTCTAGGAGCCAAGCCATCACGGTTTCCTATTGATCAAAACATAATACTACGAAAAGATCAAGGTGTTGAGCTCAAGGATGCATCTCAGTACCGTAGGTTGATTGGGAGATTCATATATCTCACAATAACAAGACCAGATCTTGTATACGTTGTCCATATTCTAAGTCAATTCATGGATAAGCCTCGACAACCTCATCTTGATGCGGCTTACCAAGTTTTGAGGTATTTGAAGCAAACGCCAGGACAAGGGATACTGCTGCTATCTACAGGGCCATTGAGACTTAAGGCTTACTGTGATGCAGATTGGGCACGTTGCAAAGACACTCAGAGATCAACTACTGGTTATTGCATTTTTCTGGGAGATTCACCTATTTCATGGAAATCAAAGAAGTAAGGCACAGTATCACGTTCCAGTGCAGAGGCAAAATACAGATCTATGGCCACTACTTGTTGTGAGATTTCATGGATTCAGAGTTTATTGAGAGATTTAAATGTTAAGCATACAGATGCAGTAAAGCTCTTTTGTGATAATCAAGCAGCAATTCATATAGCATCGAATCCAGTGTTTCACGAACAAACAAAGCATATTGAAATCGATTGCCATGTGATTCGCGAAAAGGTGCAAAGAGGACTTGTTGAGACTATCCATGTCAGAACGCAAGAACAGTCAGCCGACTTATTTACCAAGCCATTGAAGCAGTTTTCTGTCCTCTTGAACAAGATAGGTGTAATTAACATACACTCTATCTTGAGGGGGAGTATTGAGGAAACAAATCCCACATGATGAGGATTCCTAGTTATACGAGATTAGATGTATCCTTCTGTATCTTCTAGTTGTTATTAACAGATATACTTTACTACATTTAGTCATACAGGTTAGGAAACTAGCGGTATATATATTCTTGTAGTCTGAATACAATTTACTACTGATCACAAGCACTACTATTTTCTTCAACCTCAACGAAGCAGTCTTGGAAAAAGAGGCGTAGCAACTGAGTTGACGTTTCTGTGCTGCGAGTAAATCCGATTAATCTTGAACCTCACCACCGTCTCCGCCTGAGGACACGTGTCCTTGTAGAAATCATACTCCTGACTGATGTAGCACCTGGCTCCGGAGCTGCGGTAGGTGGTTTGGCAGCGTGCGTCGTCGCTCGGAGGTGCGGGAGCTTCTTAGCAGTTGGGAGACGCAGAGGGGCGCGCAACGCCCAGGAGGCCGAGCCAGGTGCTACAGCGGGGAGAGACGCGCGAGGTCGAGCTGAGACGGAGCGACGCAAACCGCAGATGGAGAGCGTGGGCGTCGGTGATGCAAGGCGGCAGAGCGAGGGGTGGTCGGCGTCGGCGTCGGGGATTTGTGTTGGCTGCTGCTGTATGTTTTTGTAGGCCCGGGCAAAAATCATTTTACAAGCGAGAACCGCACTACATCGATCTAAAAAAATAAAACGGGAGTGTAAGTTCACCGATGAACTGTACCGCTACCGAATTAAGGAAGTGGTTGCGGGTTGAGCAACTAAATCGCCGAATATACCGCACTGCACCGCATTTAATTTATATATATAAAATATTTTTTCATTATGTTTATATTTTATTAGTATATTTAATAGGGGTTATGCATATCTACCTCTACCTAATTTTGATTTTAACTTCTTCTTTTTTGAAAGTGAGAATATGAAAAATCTGACAAAAAATCCTAATAATATATAAATATCGAAACTATTAAACCCTCTGGTCACTTTTTTTTCTTCACAATTCTAGGGTTTAGAAAATAAATATAAAAGACGCTTTGCTCACTTCTCCATTTTCACCACGACTGAGTTAGTGATTATATAATATTTAAATTGTTGATATTCTTAGACATTAATTATGTAATATTTATATTTTTAAATTTACTTGTTATTTCAAAATTACTAAAAATATGGGTTAAATACCGAAACTGTATCGCTCTGCACCGAAGATGTGGTGCACCGAAATGTGGGTGCACCGAATAAGTAAAGCGGTTATGGTTTGTATTTTTAGCAAACCGCAACAAAGTGGGGTGGTTGCGGTTTGAGTTTCAAACCGTACCGACTTAACCCGCACCCACCCTATATTTTTGGTTCTAGCAACAGATAGAGAGGTGCGGCTCCCCAAAGGTAGTGTGGAAAAAAAGTCTGAGGAATACGTGTTTTAAGTTTTAGGGTTAGACTCCAAACACACGTGTCAACAAAATAATTAAAGTCAAAAGTAAAGTTTTCCAAGACAACAGATATCTGTCGTTGAATATGGACAAAACCTACTAACAAAAACATCTCTACAACCTTATCTTTTCAACGACAAATATATGTCCTTGTAATAATGCCTGATTCTCATAAAAAACACTCTAAATTTAAATTTACTCATACAACATATTTATGTCGTGGTTCAAAGACGCTGAATCGAAAGTTGAAATCATTGATAAAGCATGCCTTTAGACGAAAGATGTGACCCTAACTGTCGATGATTACATGCTGTAAATTACAATGATATATATATATATTGCATTTGTCACCGTTCGCCTGTTGTCTGAAGCACTTTTTCACGTAGTGCGTGCCATATCACATAGAAGCACTGCCACACCTCAAAGGATGCCAGACACTCTTTTGTTCATACAGCTATTCTGTAGGTTTAGGGGATTGAAACTTAGGGAAGTCGCTATGTTTCTCTCACTCTCATGTCATCAAACGAAAAATCATATGCATTAATTAAGAAAATACGTTCTTTTATAGAACCACTAACTAAGGCAAGTTCAGAGTCTCCTACTTAAAACATCGTTGCTTTGACATCCACTCACTTTCTTAGGCAAACACCACCATATTTCACACCTCAGATAACTGAAGTCCTAGTCCGATATACTTAAGTGTTATTAAATAACTTCATAATCGATTACACAATATCACCAAAGCTATGTCAAACAAGATTTTCGAAAAGATACCAACTTATTCTTCGAAACCATCGTCTAACCATTTATTGAAAGTAGTAATTAGAGCATGAAGAAGAGCAAAATTCTTCCATTACAGAGCTCTTCAAGATAATCTCTGAGGTCTAGCAAACTGTGATTATTTAAAGACTATAGCTACACTCTACAGATTAATCAACTCAAACGAGTTTGAAACCAAATCAAAGAGGAAATGAGAACTCTATCTCCTAGTTAGATTCAACCATCGATTGTCCTTCACGGACAAACAAGTATTGAAAAGAAGTAGATTATTCTTCTCAAACTCTGGAACTGTCATTGTCTCAGAGTTCCAATATTATGTGCGGTATCTTTAGAATCACCGAATGGAGTACACACTCATGAATTTTATTTTTCTTCTCCAATGTTGATAAGTTTCATGAAATTAATATTGTATTTTTTTTCTTCTATTTTCTGCGACCAACTTGTCCTTAGATGATGAAGACGACATTGTGAGATTGATCACTGCCAATTGGAGTTTGAGAGAGATTGAAGTCTGTGAACTGAATGAAACAGGTTCCAACAATTAGTGAGTTTAATGATCTTTATTTATTAATATGAACCTGGATGGAGACTTAGTAACTTTTTTAATAGCATTGTCGTATCACTACGTGTCTATGTATATATTCTTCATATTCTTTTTAATATGAGTTTAAGGTAGTTTGTAAAATGTAAGTCCAAAACCTATTTTATTCAAACTAGTCCAAATATTCTAGCTTGAGCAAATTGAGAAAAATCCCATATTCATTTCTAATGGTGCTACTGCCGGATTACAAACCCAACAAAAAAGAAGAAGCCCTTTCTAACTTTTTTTGGCCCCTCCGAAATTTTGGACCAAGTTCCGCCACTGTTGGCAACTATAGATGTTCTTTCCCCACTTAGATTTTGCATCTCATATACAGCTCATGGTTCTTGATTTAATTCCAAATATGATCCATTGTTCTTTAGTTGATGGCAAACTCTGCACTATTACCTAAGTTGTATGCATGCATCCAATAGTACGTAGAGCATTCGAGCTTGTTTAGAATAGAACCACAGTCGGAATGGACGGAAAAGTACCATTGATGCCGCCACAAACAATGACTGCAACGAAGAACGATGACAACGAGTAACACAAAATCATCAATCTTGATCGAATTCAAAAATCGATTATACCAACATGCAAAGCTTGAAGAGTAGATTACGTCTTTTACCTCATGCAAAGTAAATCGCCGCCAATCTACTCATTTTATGCGCAATAATTATTGTATAAATCTTTACATTTGACTATGTTATAAACTAAGTATTATTAAATCTAAGTTATTTTATTATTTTTAAGAATTAATCAAAAGAGACGGAGTAAAAGAGTATACAAGAGCACAAAATGCAGCAAAAACCAAAAGAATAAATTCGGCCAAGAAAAATCTGTTAAGAAAATATAGAAGAAAAATGAAACATTGTTTGACTTGGAAAATCTATCCCATGTTGACTAGGAATGAGAAGCTTCCGAAAGATTCTTGGAGGAAGATCAAAGCAAGAATGGCGGAATTAATTAGAATACCATTGTAGAAGCCCAAATATCAAGTCAAGACTTGTCAAACACGGAGGCGTATTTTTGGAAGGACAAGGATTCCTAAATCCTAGAGGAATGAGCTAGGAAATGCACAAAGAAAATGAAAGAATAATCTGCCTGTGCAAGACAACCAAATTCGACGGACAGTTGGGAACAATTCAGGAGAAGTAAGGAAACGATCGACCTATAGTTGGAAAGTACTTTAAGTCTCCTTTCCAAGAGCCAAAAATCGTAATTTTTGGAGATATGTAGCTCACGGAATGTTCAATTTAGTGAAGAAATGTCAGATCAGCCGAGTTTCACAAGGAATCTTATTTCTCTTAGAAGAAGACCACTATCATCACATGTATAAAGGAGGGCTCGACGTCATTGAAGATCATCTCTCATTCTAGTTTTCTTGCCTTCCCAAAGTATATACAAAACCTCCTCCACCAAAGATTTCCAAGCCAAGCCGACTACACCATCTCTACCTCCCCGAAATTCTTTCCATTCCTTTTATATACGCAACATGGGACCTTTATTCCGTGTTCCCTTTAGAAGAAGTGTAGCATTCCACTTGGCATTTGCAGTGTTGTCACAGAACAAAAAGTGTAAACATGGAACCTTTACTCCATAGTCCTTCTTGTTTTTGTTTTTCTTTGTGTGAAAAATTGGATATTACATGTTTGTTTTGGTTTTATACAATTTTTAAATTCCATATATCTTCCATATGTTTATGAGTTTTTCTTCTTGATTGCATGCTGTGTGTAAAACTTAATGCTTCGGTTTAGGTCTAGATGATATGCTTAGTCCCTCTTCTTCATTTAAATCGATGTCCATGTGATTAGGGTGTTTAGATTATATCATTGTACTTTAATTCAACTATCATAACATGCAATTGGAATAAGGACTTGTGAATTTCATAGATAATGGCATAAGATAATAGGTATAATCGCATGAAGTAACTATGATGAGTTGATCACATGTGAATAGAAATTATGTTTATTTTTGTCATAAACTTGATTTAGAGTCATAGGGGTCTTTTGTGTGTTTGCTTGTCTATGAGTTATCCATGTTAAGGTCCTATAATTCTTTGTTATGTTATGATGTTTTTAGGTAGAAAATTTAGGTAATTAATCAACTTGTAAATCCCTCACTTTCTTATACAATTTTTGCATGCACCCTTCAATCTCCGGTTAGAATGATCTTTACTAATCAATGGTACATCTACAAAATAGGGTTTTTGATTGTGCATTTAGATTATGTATTAAGTGTTTAATTTAATGTTTAGTTTTAGCGTATCAGTCGCTGGAGAGCACAGAGAAACCGTCAGAGCTATTGGCCTTCAATTATACCGACTCATTCAATAAATAGATGAAATGGGGCTAGAAGTAGAATCAAGCTAGAAAACGATGGAAAGAGGACCAATGTGTTGCCAAGTCATAGCCAAAAAGGAGAATTCCAGTCGGGTCCGATTGTGGGTCGTCAGGTCTCCAAACTGGGTCTCTAGCTCTCAAAGCCAACTCATTTACTCTATATCTCAATCAAAGAACATCACCCATAACCCATATGAAGAGAATTTAATTGAAGGAAATGACATGAAAACAAGTTAGAGTCCATTTGATACTTTACTGAAAAGTTGAAAACTAAACAGTCATCACGTTTGTGAAGAACTCAAACATGATTCCACCGTCGGATCATCACGAAATTTGACTATTATAACGAAGACACAATTCCAAGCAACGTTTGTGAAGAACTCAAAGTCAAAAAGTAACCTATCATGTCGATTTCGGCCCTGGAATGCAACTGATGGAAATAGTGTTTAAAACGAGAAGAGAGTTGCTCAGTAGGGTCAGCTCACTTTTGGTTCTTCCAGCTCAATCTATGCTTGAAATACACATATATCCAACGGTCCAGATTGTCCAACAAATAATATTTTTATTTAATGTATTTTCTTTTATTTTCAATCTTTCGAAAATTCGAAGTAAATAACTAATGCTTCCGAAAAACTCTACAAAAATTACCATAAACTCGTGACGATGCGTACCTATTTGTCGAACCTTTAAACCAATGATTTATCTTCCTCGAAATTTCATAGAATTTCCTCGAACATATTTTGTAATCACTAAAATTACAAGTCAAGTGTCGTGTTAATCTTCTAAATTATTTCCGGGGTCTCACAGAGGGGTTGTTGTAGGACTAGCCTTTTCTTTGCTGTACGAAAGCGTTTGGACACTTGTCAACAAGTCTGAGCAATTTAAGCCCCTCCTCCAAGAGCTCATTGACAAACTGGACTAATTAAAACCTCTGATCACAGAGATAGGAGTTCGTAACGGGGAGCTGTATTGCCCAAATGAAAGAGACTATTTTGAGAAAATGGAGAAGCAAATGGAGAAGGGTAGAAGGCTCGTCGTCAAGTTGTCCAAGGTTCGTAGTTGGAATTTGCTTAAGCCTTATTACACTGATTAGCTCATTGAATTGGATAGGTCTCTCAACGACATCATCGACATGTTGACGGCTCAAGGAGTAAAGGATGGGAAAGATATGTTGTTCATGTTGAGGTCTGTAGAGAAAAACAATTCCTAACAAAATGATGAGATCGATGCATGATCAGGTTATTCAGGTAAAAACTCAAAATGTAATTTGTGGTGGCAACCAAACTAGAACTACAGCACGTAAACCACCATCTTTCCCAATTGGATTGGATGTTCCTTTAGAGGAATTGAAGATGGAGCTTCTCAAGGATGGTGGAGTTTCGATGCTTTCGGTCACTGCTCCTGGAGGGCCCGGGAAATCCCCATTGGCCAAGATGTTTTGTCATGATCAGGATGTCAAAGGTCTATACCGAGTCTACACTTTTTAGAACGTCAGTAATTTGACATCATTAGAATTGTTGCTTTATTTGTATATCTTATTATAATTTTCTCATATTCGATCTATTTTGGATCAGCTATCTTCGGCAAGAAGATCTTCTTTGCAACTGTTTCAAACAAACCAGACTTAGATTGGCTGAAAACGTCTGTTCAACAATTTCTAAACGAAGCAGAAGATAATGCTGCATTGTTGGTCCTGGATGATGTTTGGCCCGACGCATCAGAAAGCCTTCTTGAAGAGTTCTACCAAGTACCAACTCGGTGAAGGGTCAAGTTACAAAATTCTGGTGAAATCAAGGGATTTTCCAACATATGGTTCTCATTATCATTTAAAAGCTTTGACAGATGTTGACGTAATGACTCTCCTACAAAATTCTACATCCCTGCATCAGACCAATCCTACTTTACTTGAACTTCAGAAACAGGTGACTAACTTCGTATGTTTTGATTCAGAACTTCGATAGCTATGTTACTTATGCCTCACAAAACGGCATTTACATCGATCTTATTATAAAGAACATATATGCAAAAACTAACCTTGGAATAGGAATAAAAAGATGTACTATATATGGCTGGTATTAGGAGAGTGTCCCAACTATGATGAAGCAATTTTGATAACTTGGAGAACTTTCTAATTTCAGCAGATAATAAAGTACTGTAAGATGTCTCCAGTTGCCATCTGGCCAATCTTGTGGTCACTAGGTATGGATAATGCTTGTACCATCTTTTCATGCATATAACTAAATTCTATTAAGACATACATGCATGTTGAAGAGATTTCTTCTAAGCAACTTGCTTATGTTTTGATGATACCAGTAGGGAGAGCAAGAATGTGGATAACTGTTACAGTGAACAGTTTATTAGCTAGCATGATATGCTTAAAGAGCTGGCAATGCATCAGCTTTGGCAAGACCCTGTTGGAGAGAGCAAAAGACTGAATATCGACATATGTGGAGATGTTCTTCCAAAACGGTGCAGTAAAGAAGGATAAGCTCAAGGAAATGCGCTTATTGTCTATATCAACTGGTATACACCAAGGCCTGATATATATAGTGCTCTCACTGCAGTGATTTTTCAGCGTACTCTTACTCGCATGTATATTTCAAATTTTGGCAGATAAAATGTTCTCATCAAAATGGCGACACATGCATCTGTCAATAAGAAAAAGAAAAAGCTAAAAAAGAAAAAGAAAGAGTCAGATTAGAGCGCATTTCTTCTTTAAGTGTGGCCAAAAAGAGAGAGCTAAAAAACCTGGAGAAGAAGGCTTTATTCATGTGCAGCATTGGCCAAGCCTCCCATCCAATTTTTACTTGGGGACTCGAATACAGTAAAATTTCTAGAAATAAATAATTTTGGGACACGAAAAAATTATTATTTTAGTGAATTTATTACTTTATCGATAAATGAATAATTTATTAATCTATCGAGATTCTTATATATTTTCTAGATAATTAAAATGCATGATGATGATCATGATTCAGATGACAATTATGCTACACCAATAGTTTTTCAAGAAAAGGCATTTGAGGTAGTAATTACCTTGAATAAACTTTTGCTACAAAATAATAAGAATTTACCAAATATGACGAACATATCGCAAAAGATTAAGGACAAACTTATATTTGGTCTATATGCAAAGAAGAAACAATTCAAGCTACAATAGTTTTTTTTCAAGAAATAGTTGAAATGATGTAAAAAATAGAAATTTTCAGCTGAAAATTACACTTTTAAATATATTTTCTGAATTTTAATATTTTTTTAAATATTTTTTAATTAAATTATTATTTTATATATTCGTAGGGACCTAAAGAAATTAAAGAAAATTTATTATCTTATATATTTAGCGAGATTACTAGTAATATGAACAGGTCCCAAATTGGGACAGAAAAAAAAATTATTTTAGTGAAATTCTTACTTTATCGAATATTCATTTATCGAGATTTTATTGTATTGTAATGATATGGAGGGACTGCATGCCGATATCTGTGCTCTTAAACGCCCAAACGCCTAAAGAAGCTTGTTATCACCGTCATAAGCTATCTGCCTTGCCTGAAGATATTGGAAATCTGATCAACTTAGAAGTTCTAAGGCTACGGTCTTGCACATCGCTGGATCTTTTGCCGGGCTCGATTAATAACCTCACGAACTTGATCTTCCTCGACATATCCGATTGCTTCAGCATCAAGGAATTGCCAAAAGACATTGGTCAGATGAGAGGATTAAGGAAGATCGACATGAGACGGTGCATCAGATTGCAAAAGCTACCTGCATCAATCTTAGATCTCGAAAACTACCATGGATAAATGTCATACGTGATGAGGAGACAGAACTATGGGAACCTTTCCCGATGCTAAACTTTCGTTTCAGTGGTTAAAAAGAATACAACCTCGTTTGGCTCCTATCTTGATTTTGAAAGTTGGAGGTTTCTCAATTTTGACGTTTTCATAATACTACTTCGGTAAATTTACTCATGATTCATGAAGCTTCTTACTATACCATTTACATCCTGTTGCTATCATAAACCTACATGACAACAAATCATAGCAGTGATGCAGCTACAAGGCAACAATCCAGAATTATAGATGTCTTCTTAACTCGCAATGACCTTTCCCAAAAAGATTTTCATGCTCTGAAACCAGGAATGAGCAATTGTCTAATCATTGCATTCCATAAGGAGAGATTTATATTTTTCAAATTTGAAGTAACAACACTCAAGGATGCATCATTAAACATTCGAATTCAAACGAACAAGCAACTTTGGATACTTTAGTATTCTAATCACCACAAACAGAAGGGTATGTAGATGTATCCTAGAAAGTAAATGGTCCAGGTGATTTCTTCACATGTAAAGGCCTTCTGGAACACCTTCCTTCTTTTTGAACATCACCTTCTCCTTGGCCTTCTTGAAGTCTCCATGAGTCACCTAATGCCCCAAAAGCAAATATAGACAACAAGTTAATTCTGATATGAAGAGAAATTAAAGTTCAGATATCAAAAAGGTTAAGCTGTCAATCTGACCTTCATACGGCGTTCTCTCAATGCAAGCAGACCCGCTTCAGTGCATATAGCCTTAATATCTGCTCCAGAGAATTCATCCTTGGTCATGACAAACTCTTCCAGGTTGACATCATCAGCCAATGTCATCCTTGATGTGTGGATCTACAATGAATAAATCAAACCATGTTTAATTACAGGGGTACAAAAAAACAGTTGATAGAATTGTATCACAAATTGCTGCTTTAAAGTATACATGGTTGTCAGTTTTCAAGCCTACCTGGAAGATGCGCCTCCTTGTTTTGATATCGGGAAGTGGAAATTCTATTTTCCTATCAATTCGTCCTGGTCGAAGCAAGGCTGGGTCAAGACTTTCAATTCTGTTTGTTGCAAGAATCACCTTGACATCACCTCTCGAGTCAAACCCATCCAATTGGTTCAGTAATTCCAACATGGTCCTCTGAATTTCACGTTCACCACCAGAATGGGCATCATACCTACAGACATATAACTAAAGTCTTAAACATGTGATTATCACTATTATGCAATTCTCTGACCAATGATCAGTGGCTTACCTCTTAGTACCAACTGCATCAATTTCATCAATGAAGACAATTGATGGTGAGAGATCATCAGCAACCCTAAAGAGCTCCCTGACCAACTTTGGACCATCTCCCAAGTACTTTTGAATCAATTCACTGCCAACAACACGTAAGAAGGTAGCTGATGTGGAGTTCGCCACAGCCTGAAAATGACGATATGCAAGTTGAGGCTACATCACTGCAAAATAAGCATCTAAGTGCAGAAAATTTCATACAAAGAATTATGACTATATATATACACACATATGTATAGCTGAGGCAGTAAATTCCTCAACTACATGCACAGATTTCCAAACAAATGCTATACTAAGGTAAAAACTACGTGTGTGCACATGAGCAGGCATTGCAGACAATATGGGTGAGCCGACAAACACACATGCACATGGAAACCAGTAACAGAAATTGAGTCCTTGCTCAGTATATGAGAAACTAGTGAATCTACAACAAATTCAGAGACCATTCAGAATGAGCACAGTACTTTGGTGAAATTTGACAACACAAATGACAGCCAGGGATTTTACTGCATATAGAAACCAAAGATGACGGACAACTGGAAGACTCAGCAACTCCAGTCATTCATGCAGATCATGAAAGAAAATAATAAACTCTTATTCCAAGCAGAGTTACCCTATAGCTATATGCCAGCCAGATGGTTATTATGGCAAACAAAAGTGAATTTGCATGCTACTGATACATGAAACAAAATTGACTTCAATACCTTTGCTAGCAAGGTCTTTCCGGTTCCGGGCTCTCCATACAATATGACTCCCTTGGGAGGCCTGATACCAATATCTTCATAAAGTTCGGGATGCGTTAGCGGGAGCTCAACTGCTTCTTTGATCTCCTGTATTTGGGCATCAAGTCCACCAATGTCAGCATATGACTCTAGCGGAGCTTTTTCAACCTTCATTACTGACACCATTGGATCTACTTCATCTTGCAGAAGTCCAACAACAGATAACACCTGACAAGGATTTATGAATAATAAACAACCCAGTCAAACCAAAACATACGTAGATGAATTATAGAAAAAGAGTTTAAAACAGACGATACTACAAAAAAGAAACATGTGTGTTTGATAGCTTGATTTATAACCCCTAGTAGAACCATCAATGTAGTAATTTCTTATTTAGCTGCAGAATAATTACTACATCATGATTCAAATGCACAGCTTCAGGTAGCAACTATAAAGGGAATTGACATTTTATCTCAATTCACCATGACTATTTTAAGAACACAGTAATGGAAACTCAAGATTCTAGACATAGCAGCAAGATTGAAGTGTCACGGTATAAGTATCATCAAGACAAAAAAATTCAATTCAAGCTTAACGCAGTCAATTCGATTCACAATGTCATGCAGTTCCCTAAGCAACTACTATACAGTGACCTATATATCGAGTAGAATCCTTAATCTCTTTCTCTGCTAGGTAACTTTAGTTCTGAACATGATGAATGTAATCAAATTACTAAAATCTCATTGCTCCTCAAATCAAATCAAACTCAACAACAAGACCATTACATCCCCAAACACTTCTTAAGCTAACAAACATGCCAAATAAGACTTACCCAGCTCAATATTCAACAAATTAACCTAACCCTAAACATTCACAATCAAAGCACACAAAAACAAGCATCAAGAGGCATACACAATCAAAACCCTAAGAGCCCAAAATCCTTATTTTTACCTTATTGTGCATCAGAATGGCACACCCAGGCTCCAACTGGTCCTTATCCACAAACGACAAGATCCCGACGTAGTACTCCGGCCCCACCGACGACGAGACAATCGCGTGGTTCTCGTCGATAAGCTCCTCGAGATTCCCAACGCTCATCGGCGAGCCACGTAGATCGTCGACCTTGGATCTGTCCTCCTCAGCCTTCTCCTCCTGAGGCTTCAGTCGCTCCTGGTTCGTCACGAACTCTTCCTCCATAAGCAAGTAGTCCTTAATCCTCTCAAGTTTCAGCAGCCGGAGCTTACACTTCGTCAGAGGCGTCACCGTCGGCAGCCTCGCCGCCGCCTCCGGCCCCTTCTGCTTTCGCTGCTTCCGTCCGACTCGGGCAGGCGCCGCCGGTGGCTCGTACTTCTTGTCCTTCTTGTCGTTGCCGTCAGGTTTGCGGTCGCCCGGTAGACCCTGCCGGTTTAAACCGCCCGGAGTTCCTTGACCCATTTCGGTATTGAAATTCTAATCTCAGGTAGAGATAGAGAGAGTGTGTGTGTAAGCCTTTGGGGCTATGGAGAATTGTCTTTCTGAACAAGTTAACAATTGCTGTGGGAGTGAAGATGCGCATTTATAGAGGAAGGGCTATTGGGCCAAGTCGTGCTCTGGAGCTTTTTGATGGGCTTTAGCACACCAAAGGTCCATGCTTCAGAGGAAGTAAATAAGCACCGATAGATACCAAAGTCCAAAAACAAAGCATGAAACGATACTGAAAAGTAAAAACAAATAGATCCAAATCTGGATTTCGGCTATGCCCGTACCTAAATTTAGGGATGGCAACAGGTCCCGTTAGGCCTCAATATTTGGTCTTTGGACCTTGAGTTCATTCTGGTCTATCTAGTCTTTAAGGCTGAAGTCTAGCCCAGTTTTAATTTAGGGCGGCTCGACCCAATTTCTTTTGAAACAAAATAAGGTTTGGGCTATATATTTGAAACACAACTCAATCTCTCAACCAAGCCTATTTGAATGTCTTCGGCCTATCCCAGCTTCGGCCTCATAAGCCTCGTCCAACCCGGCTTCTTTTTAAATAAAAAAATTAATTAATGTATAAATATATTTATATCTAAAGACCTAGAAACCAAGCATAGCCCGATTCATTTTAACTTTTTATTAGAAAAATAATATAATTTATGATTATTGTGATGTTTTTTTTTCTAATTTCTTTCGATTTTTCTTCTTATTCTCCTTAATGTTCTCTCCATACAAATATATATATATTCAAAATAAATATCATACATAAATAATAGCAATACATTAAACTTTTTATATATTATTATTTTTTCAATTCAAGGCCTATCTTGGCCCGGCCCATAAAGGCCGACCCCGACCCAGCTTCTTTAGCATTATTGGCCTAGCCTTAATGAGTAGGCTAGGCCTTCTAAATTGTGGCATCGGCCCCGCCCGACCTCTTTATGTTTGACTGTTGACCAAGCACAGTCCAGCCCGACCAGCCCTAAGACTTAAATTTATAGTCGATACCGACTCGGCCTAGCCCATGATGAGCCCCTAGGTTGGATCAGGTATTGAGTATCTAAACTCAAAATCAACCTAACTAATCAAACCTGAATGTATGATATTATAAAAGTTTGCGTTTAATTTTTTTAATGATTGTATCATAAAAAAGAAAACCTATATTTGAACAAAAATTCATGATCATAGGTAACGTAACTTTAATCTTACTCAGTACTTCTAGTCAAATGTAACTTCCTACATTGTAATTCAAGTTTAAAAGAAAATATGCAATTGCAAAAATAAATAAACTAATTCAGAAATTATCCGATTGACTAGTTAGTTTGATTGGAGCTCTCAAAAGTAAAATCATCTATGAAGGGTGGTCCTTTAGGATTAAATACAAAAGGGAGTTCAAGCGTAAAATTTTCAAAAATGATTTTGAGGGAAATACTTTTTGGATTCGGCTCCTCTAAAGTTAGAGAGCCGTCAAGTTCTGTAAAGTTCATAAAATCTCAATGTTCCAACTAATCAATCCTATGACTAAACTAGTGCCACATGGGTTTGACTCTAAAATTGACCAACCCCGTTAACCTTCGGCGTCAACGAGGGACAGATGCAAACATGCTCGCTCGCTCTCTCTCTCTCTCTCTCTCTCTCTCTCTCTCTCTCTCTCTCTCTCTCTCTCTCTCTCTCTCTCTCTCTCTCTGTGTGTTTAATCTCTCATCTCTAGCGTTGTGCAGAATTTCCTTTGATTGCATTAATCCACACTCAACAGTCAACACCAAGTTTCTGATCTGGTTTATGTACTGAGATTTCTAATCAAGGGGGCGTGTTTTCTCACCTCCCCTATAGGGGGTTATATTCACCTCCCCCTTCTCTTGGTGCCACCTATTGAATATCCTAATCAATGTTAACTCATGGTTAACCTTATTTGTTTACTTTCATTTAATTAATTATATACAGTTATACACTTTAAGTCCATATAACCCTGGCCAGAGCCCAGAGCCTCTACTCATCTTTAAATTGTTGTCGGAGGACTCAGAGCTACTATGGAGTCATCTTCTCTTTACTACCTTCATTGGTGAGCAAAAATGCTCCCGCTAATCAAAGAACCTAGTCAAATCTATCGATATAAATACTTCCCAAATCTCAAACCTATGTTCTGGATAAATAAAAATACACACGTAATATAATGATTGTCATTTAGAAAGATAAGCAATTGTTAGACCATACAAGAATTCTATCAATAGATTCAACCGATTAGCTATAAACAAATTAAGAACCCCATCTATACAAACTCTCACAATTCACGAACTGATAACCATTTTTTTGTTAGAGCAAAGCCCTGATTAACGACTGTTAAATTCAACATTTACTGAAATTCCAAAAGTACCACTATTAATGTGGTGGCAAATGTTTACACCGTTGGATTAGTTGAAACATTGAGATTTTATGAACTTTATAGAACTTCACGGCACTCTAACTTTAACCGGAGCCATATTTTTTTATATTAAATGAGCATGGTGAATAAGTTTTGTTCGATCATTTTGGTTGTGTTTTTAGATGGAAGAAAGATGACTGAGTTAGAAATGATCCTTGTGCTTGCAACACAAAAAATGCGAGAGATGCGAGAAACATAAAGGATAAACCAGATGATACAACGTAAAAATGTGTAAAATATGATCAAGTTTTTTTCATGTGATTGGAGCCTAATACGAAAATTACAGTATTGATCATTTTAGAACATTTTCGACAGTAATACTAATCTGTCGTTGTCCATTTTTGCATGAGGCGGTATTACACCCTTTCGCAAATCATACAAGTAGATTCCATTTTCATTCGATCCCACTTGCAGTCTCGGTTTGTTCCAAAACCACAACTGTTGACTAAAGTTTGATTTCGTTTGCTGAAAACCACTGCGTGTAGATTTTCGCCGCTCCAACTCCTCCAAGGCACGCTGCAAATGTAAATGGGTACTTCAATGATGTGTGTATCAAATGCCAATGAAACTCCCGATTCACTAAGATATTTTGAAGTCCCAAATCATCATTACTGGAGTGGCAATGAGCATGAAGAACTTCATTAATTTTGAAGCCATTGATGATATGTATTGTGTATATGGGAAGGGGGGCGGGGGATAACTAAGGCGAGCAGTAGCAAAGACATGTTAATATGGCTTCATTTGCTTGGATGGAATTTGTTGGGTGTGTAGTATTTCTGATTCCTACAGGGGATTTTAAATGAGCAGCGTTGAACAGATTGTACTTCTTCACATTAAAATGGATATGAAATTATGAATGCATATACGTTTTTTTTTTATCAAAGGGAAGATATTCTAATATATTACAATATTCCAAAAATCTATAAAGGAAAGTTATCTTTTTTTGAGTAAATGAAAGATAAGGCCAGTTTTGAAAGATTTTTCCCATTAAGGTGGATACTCGAGCAATGAGCGCTCAACCAGGAATCCTCAGAAGATGAACCAGAAACACCACCTCTTGCGAGGGGCGTGAGACATAGGACCAGTGGAGAAGGCAGAAACAGCAAGGTTATGTCAAGGAGGACATCATATAACAGTTGGGGAGAAAAGCTTCTTCAATTTTTTGAAGATGTAAAAGGAAACAAGCCTTGTAATATTACAGCCGAGATAGCGTGAGGTGTCACCGATTCACCATTCACTGAAGAAATACTAAGCGTGGAGAAGCCCCGAAGGTTCACAACCCCAGGCTTTTCCAAATATCATGGAAGGACAGACCCGGCAGACCACATCAAACAATACGCTGAAGCTATGAGAATCGAGACAAAAGATGAGCTCTTACAGTGCAAGCTCTTTCCTGCCAGCCTAAGCGGCTCGACATCAAAATGGTTTAGGGAGTTAAAGCCCTGGTTCATTTCCAACTTCGAAGAAGTAACCAGGGACTTCACATCTCAATATTATTGTAGCAGAAGTTAAAAGAACGATGTAGTAGCTCTCTTCAAGTGTAAGCAAAAAGTTGGGGAAAATTTGGAGAAATACTTTGATCGTTTCAAGACCATAATGATGAGTTTCAACTGTGATCCCATGGATGCGGCAACCGCTCTTCATGATGGATTGTTGGAGGGTTCCTTGTTTAGAGCCTTGTGAGGAATTAGCCCCGACACATTGATGATGTCTTAGAAAGGGTCGAGGGAGAAATCCAACTAAAGAGAATGAAGGATGCAAGAGGAGGGTTGGTCACAGCCAACATTGAATCTTCATAGCTGAAAATGGAAGACCAGTCAAGGGAAAACTGAAGGTAGAGAGACCGCATCAACATTAATAGAAGGCCTCAACCTACCTCGACAAAAGGAACTTGGTTTACCAGCAGCCCCACAAAAATCTTCCAGGCCCATAAGCATGAAGGAATCTTCAGGAAGCGTACATCCACACAACCACAATCCCAGGACAAGAGGGAGGCATTGCATTATTGCGACTTCCACAAATCCTATGGGTATAGTCTGGGAAGATGTCAAGCATTGAGGCCAACAATTTTTGAATTAATGGAGGGAGGAAAATTGTTAGAGTATCGGGTGGGGTCTGAACAAAACGAAGCTGAAAAAAAATTAAATAACGAGCCAACCGTTTAAGTCATTGCAACAATTTATGGGCGCTTGACCAGAAAAAAAGAAGACAAAGTGCGCATGAGGTCCGAAACTCGTGAGGCGGAGAAGATTAGGAGGTTGTGTCAAATAGAACGGATGGTTGATGCTAATGGTACAAGCATGGAAGAACCAATTATCACATTTTCAAAATAAGATGCTGAGGGAATCCAATTCCCACATAGGGATGCCCTGGTCATTTTGACCAAGATAATAAATGCCTTGGTGAAAAGGGTGCTGGTTGATGCGGGAAGCAGCGTTGACGTGATTTTCCTAGACGCCTTCCAGAAACTCGGGGTGAACCAATAGCTAGTGAAGAAAAGTAGGACCCCGTTGAATGTATTCGAGGGGACGGAGACGTGACCTGTGGAAGAAGTTTCACTGCCCATGACAACTAGGAGTAAAACGATCGAGGTAAACTTCTTCATCATCAATAGAGTGTCAGCATATAATGTGATATTGGGAAGGGAGGGGGGGCTGCACCAAATGGAGGCTGAAGCCTCCATACGATATCAAGTGCTGAAGTTTATCTCCAAGGATGGGAAGAGTGTTGAGTCGGTGCGAGGAGATCAAATCATGTCTAAGAATCTATATCATGGCCATCAAGAAGAAGTTCTTTCCAACAATTTTTGAAGGGGAAACTTTGACCCTTGAAGGAAAGGTCCTAGAAGATTAGTAATTAATGGAGGACCCACCAGAAGATACAGAACCAGAGCAACCACCAGAATCAATGATACTTGAGCCACTCCAAACTTTGTACCTTGATGAAGAACAAACCAAACCAATTCTGGTGGGGACCCTCCAAAGCTGGGAAGCAACAACAAAGCTGATAGAATTCTTGAAAGCAAATTAGGATGTCTTCACTTGGACACACACCGACATGCCTGGAATTGAACCTAAAATCGCATGTCATAAGCTTAACACAGATCCCAGCTCCCCTATCAGCAAAAACAAGGCAATTTGCCCCCGAGCGAAATCAAATTATAAGTGACGAGGTAGACATGCTTCTTGAGACAAGCTTTATTTGTGAAGTTTGGTGTCCAACTTGGATATCAAACGTGGTGGTTGTGAAAAAGAACGACAAATGAAGAGTATGTGTCGATTTTACGAATATTAACAAGGCTTGTCAGAAAGAGTGTTCTCCTCTCCCCAAGATCGACCAAATGGTAGATGCGACGGCAGGATACGAGAAGTTGTCATTCCTTGATGCCTACTCAGGGTACAACCAAATACCACTTGCAGAAGAAGATCAGATCAAGACAACCTTCGTATCCAAACAAGGGTTATATTGTTACACAGTGATGCCTTTTGGGCTGAAGAACGCAGGGGCAACATACCAACGCCTTATCAATGCAATGTTTAAAGACATGTTGGGAAAAAACTATGGAGGCATACATTGACGATATGGTGGTGAAGAGAAAATATCGAGGAGACCATGTGTGGCACTTGCATGAAACATTTGGCATACTTCGGAAGTACGTTATGAAATTAAACCCCTTGAAGTGTGTTTTCGCAGTATCATCTGGGGAGTTCCTAGGATATATCATAAATAAGCGGGGCATTGAGCCCAATCTAGAGAAGGGGGAGGTCTCATAGAATCAATGGACCATTTTGAAGGGATTACGTACAATTGATGAAACCATATTCAAGGCAGGGGTTGAAGGAATCATTTAGCCATCGGCCAAAGGGACTTTGTCGAGGGGACAAGAAGTGGGATGAAAAAAATGACGAGGCCTTGTAAGGGTCGACGAATCTGGGGGAACGTCGGATGAGGAGGCCTCACGGAGGGGATTTGTAGGCTTGGTATTTCTAACTCTTGCAATTTTGGTCTTCTTTGCCATCTTTGGGGGGTCATTGAGAATGGTGATCACGGTGCGAGGTGCGTTTTCTTCGACCCTTTCAGGGCATGTAGATTCTTTTAGGGGCTTATCTTTAGAGTTAGGGGTTAAAGGAAGATCGGAGTTTTCTTCGATTGACAACTAAAATAGTTCTTCAAACTTCTCATGAAGAGTGAAAGATTTTTCAAGAGCAAGGAGTTGTTGAACAAGACCCAAACCTGAATGAGGTTTGGTGTATGGCCCATGATATTTTGACAGCAACGCGTAAGGATGTTTAGAGACCATCTCTTTGAAAAGTTTCTTGGCACCGAATAATTCTACATGCCAACAAGGCCTTATAATGTGCTCTTCCAGCCAATCTAACCTCTCTTAGGAAGGGTTGAAAGTCTTCACGTCGACCGGGAAAGCTATGAAGTAAAATTCAAAGGGGTTAGAAAATTATAGGGGGCATGAGCATGCAAGAAAATGAAGGGGTTAACAAATATATTGATACCTAGTTGATCCCGGAAGCTTGAAGGGATAAAAATTTTAGCGTCACGGATGTCGGGTATCATCCACTCCCCTTCAATCAACAAGACATGTTTCTTCCATTCCGGGTAGTTGTTTTGTTTGCCTACTAAGAACTTACTTTTTTTGTGAGGGGTGAAATTCTAATACCCCTTAGAATTGGAAATAGTGGCGATGGAATGGACCGAGAAAAAATCATTAAGGCCTAAAGAAATTCCCCACTTGTAGACCATAACACAAAATGTCGAGAGATGAAGGTAGGCATTGAGATTAAGTTGCATATGCATGTTTTCATCTGATTAATCATTGGCGCTCTTCGGGATGGCTCAAATAGTGATATTTGGATGATTGAATTTGTCCCTAGCATGCTTGAGTTGGAGAGGAAAAGGTTGCCAAATTTCAAGTTGTTCAATCTCAGATCTCTTCCGCCTTTAAAGAATGTTTTCCGGTTCTAGGCTGTCTTCAAGAGATGGTGGTCTAGATCTCCCATGGATTGGCATAGCTTGAGAACAGAGGATGAGAATTTTCAATGATAGAGGATGAACCAGTAGAGGAAGAAATTGAAATGGAGGCACAATGTAGAAGATGAAGAGAGGAAGAAAGAAAAGAAAGTGTAAGGAGGAGACACAGTTTCTAAGTAAAAAAAAGTAAAAAAAAAAGGGAAAGAGATCTCTCGGCTTGTGAAGAAAGACATACATGGAAAGAGATTTCAAAAAAAGGGAAAGAGAGAAAAAGGTGATTTGTTCAAGAAAGGAAAGAAATTCAAAAAAAGAGAGAAAAGTTTGAAAGTGATGGGAGATGATTTTATTGACCAAAGAAAAAAAATGGAGAAAGAAATTGGGGATTTGATCGAGATAGAGGAAAAGGAAAAGTGTGGTTCAAAAGTGAGAAGGAATTGAAAGAACCAATATTTAAAGATAAGAGGAGATGAGTTGTCGATTGTATAGAAAAAGATAATGAAGAGGAGAAAAGGAGTGGTCCCAAGAAAATTACTGAAATGTTTGGTATACGGTTTAGGAAGGAAAAGAGTAGAGAAGAGACAAAATGAACGATAAATGATGGCAATTTATGATCATTGTTAAGAGAGAAGTGTTAGGAAATGGTATTCTTGAAGATTGAAGCGATATGCGGAGAAAAGTTGTGACAATTGAAAAGTGACGTAATAAGATCAATGGCGTTGGGAAAGTATGTGGAAAGCCGATATGTAGAAATTTATTCCTAGAGGCTGAAAGGGCCTCAAAAAATAAATTTAGGGGCATTGTGAGGGTTGAAATTTTTAGGCCCTCGTCAGGACTAAGGTCCGAATTATTCGAGCCCCTATTTTGTAGGGGTGAGGGTCAAACTTTGATTTAGTCTGGTCAAATTGGGTTTGAATTATTATGTGCAGGGATAAATGCTCATAGTGGAAGATTGGAAGCCCATTCGTGAGGTAACAGATTACGGGGGTCATGGAAAGTTGAGAGCCCATTAGTGATGCGGAAGATTATGGGGGACGTGCAATTGAGGGTCTGCCAGCCCATGAGCAAAGAAGAGATAGTGGCTGAATAATGCGCCACCTCTGTAAGTGTTTGTTTATTATAAATATTTGACTATACTTGAGTTTTAGATATCGACATTGGAGAGTTCACTTTACGATTACAATTGAGAGATAAAATTCACTGGTGCACATTACTCATTGAGGCATCAAAGTCTTTTTTGCAGGTATGCCCATTGATATGCTCACAAAGAATCAATCCTCCAATTCAAAGCCCAACATAAGGTTTGATCCAGAAATCTTGTGGGTCAAAGAAGTCGACGAAGAACTTTTTTGCATCGTTAGTGCGCCAAAAGATTTTGTACAACTAAGATGAGTCTTTTATTCGACTATTTCTATTTAGCCCTCGTTTGTTACAATCATCGATCTTTATGTGTGTTTTGTAGTACATTCCTTCTTAATAACTAGTATCTTCATGTTACTACATTAATATGCTCTTTGAAAGCGTAGTACGCCCATAATTTTCTTGTTGTAATACCTGCAGCCAAAGATCTATTCTCAATACTCGAAGGTAAGCAATTATTTTTTACTATTAAAATTTTTCACTTTCTAAAACTATGTGAATTAAGCGAGAAACTTAAATTAATTCGAGAGTTTATTTCTAATTCGAAAAAAAAAGCTTAAATTTTTTGAAAGACTAAGATTATTAGTTCGTCCCCAAAACCAGGCAAAAGTTGATATTCAAATTGCTAGACAACAATCTTTTCTTGCTGCTTGTTTACGTGATAAAGCTAAAGCTGAACTTCATTTACAAAGATTGTCTTCTTGAACTTGTTGGTTAGATCCGCATTCTTACTAGCATCAAAGCTTGTAACAGCCCAACAAATTCCCAAAAATGGGAACAACTTCTGAGAAAATAATAGAGAAACTAGATTATCTATTAGAATTGACTGATGTAACGCATCAAGAGCCTTTAACAGAAATCTCCAGAAACAAAGAATATTTGAAGATACTTCCGGTGATTAGTAACCAATTACAGAAACTAAAAACTAAAATAGATTATATCCAAAATCACCCGGAAAACAAGAAAGAACTATTAACAAAGGTTAATAGTAGAATCGAGAAACTAAATTTTCAACGGATGAAGATCTTTGACTATGTTCAAAGGAGAGCCCAAGAATATAAGAAGTCAAGAGACAATCTACCTCGAAAAGTCATAAAGAAAACCAATGACTTTAAACCATTAGAGGTTCCAAGAGGGAACCCTTCACCAAACATATTTTTTTTTGGATTCAACAACAAATCTGTCAATTATCATATTTCCAGAATCCAAAACTGAAGATATTCGTAATATAAATATGTTGAGCATCTTTGAAAATAAAAAAGTAGTACAGCTGCTCAATTCTGAAGAATTTGAATTCAGTGAATTTGAAGAAAATGTTCGAAATTTGTCAATTCCAAAATTTGAATTCAATCAAATTTATAAAAGAAGAAATTTTGACATGTTGGATAGCAATCAGTTCAGAATCCTTGAATTCATCACTCTAGCAAGATGGTCTTCCCATGCTAATGCAAAATATAACCAGATCATATCTTCATATAATGCATATACATACCTTAGATGGAAACAAAAGTGTTTCATCACTCACAATCTCTTTCATAAATCGCATTATATAATAACCGCTCTCAACTCCACCAGGTTGTTTAAGGATCCCTTGTAAATCAAAATGATTGAATTAGGATATTAAATGTCATAACTACCTCATCCACCACGTAAGTCAAGCAACCAAATTGACCTATATAAGACTTACAGATAATCGTTTCACTTTCGACACTTTCTCAACCCTTCCAGTTTCAGCATTGAATGTTTTAACCGCACTACACAATACATTCAGATAATCAAATTCTATATATAATAATCACATGTTGGTCACACACATACAACGCTGCAAAAGAGAGCTTACTCAGTCAAAATGTCCTCCCATTATCAATAATGTAATTGTTTAGGTATCAAGTCCAATATGTAGATTTCATTTTCCCAAAGCACGGTCAGTATCCAATGGTCCCTACATAATCGCCTTCCTTAAAGGCTCCCTCACACATATTAACAGTTTCAAATCCAATTTTAGGGGTTTTAGGCTTTCCTAAACCACTAGGTATGTTACCATAGGAAGACAGTGTAGGTTCTCCATGCCACATCCAGTTTGTGTAGCTCAAACTAAATCCACAATGAAAAAATAACCCATGATTGATAAAGTAATCTAGGGTTCCATACCAAAACCAATTTGTGATAGTTGGAGTAGCCCAAATCCTTATAAATTCACAGGCAAGGTCTCAATTCCTAAATGTGAGATTCATATCTCAACACGTCCTCGTACTTGTGGTGTCATCTCAAGCCAAATACGTGGACAACATTTGGGTGATGTGAAGTTCGTGTGGCTGTTACAGGTTTACACGGGCATATGTAACCTGCTCTGATACCATAATAAAGTAATCTAAGGTTCTATACCAAAACCAATTGACAATGGTTGGAATATCCCAAATCCGTATAAACTCACAAGCAAGGCCCTAATTTTCTAATGTGGGATTCATATCTCAACATTGATCACTTTAACTGACAGCTGCTTAAAATTGACACATTTTGAACAAGGATAACGAACTTTCTTGGAATTAGAAGCATTTTCTTTAGCGAAAGCCAAAAAGTTTTCAACACCCACTGAATACTTTAAATAATCATTATCTTCCTTAATCCATGATTTATCCATTGCAGAACAAACAAATTTGAGAAAACTGAAGACAACACATCAATCAACAAACAAGATTTATTCAATCACATATCATGCACACACTGAAAACCATCCACATCATACACAAACTAAAAACCATATATAGGCACATGAAAAACGTGTTAGAGATCAAAGATATCTAACTTGATTTATGAAAGCAACAAGAAGGAAAACCCTTAACTTCTAGCTTTACAAATAATCCTTCAAACCTGCACCCGAAACACCTTGAAGCTGTAAAGTAAACAAACAAAAATAAGCTTACAATCCAGCCAAATCAATCCCACAATACAACATGATAAATAACGAATTTGGAAACAGTAAACTTGTACAAGCTTAAGCCACAATTTTCGAATTCAGCTTGAGTTTGATTCCACAATTTCAAAACTAAGACATGTATTATTAGTCTAATCTTTTAGCAAAGGCAACATCTAGTCTATTCATATGAACCAGTTACATGTCTCAGTTCCACATCAAAGTCTCTCAGTCCAAAACACCAGTAAAAATTCATTAACTAATTTTCGGATCAATTTTCTAATAAACACAGTGGAAGAAGCAAAGAAAGAGCTCTGATAGAAGTAACTATCAAAACAATAAACTTGTACAAAATTTAGCTTCTGTATGATTCCACAATTTCAAAACTAAGACATATATTGTCAGTCTAATGTTTTAGCATGTCTCAAACAAAGGCAACATCCAGTTCGGTTACTCATATGAACAAGTTACATGTATCAAATTTTTCAGAATTCATATTTCATAGTTTATAATATGCACATGAAGCTATTACAGTACTTAGAACAAAACCTAATTTAGAGCCAACCCAGTACCTAAATCTAATGACACTTTCAAAACCATTAAAAACACAGCCCATGTAATAACAAGCTTTATCGGATCAAGATGAGGAACCCAAAAACCCTAATCTGGAAGAGGAACGAAGGTCTCACCTTCGAGATATAGACAAATCAAATTTAGATTTCAGGTTTGGCCTAGTTGAGAAGTGGGTTCGGCCGAGTTGAGAGCGACGATGGAAGCTTCTACATAAATGGATGATGGAGAGCAGCTTCGTGATCGGAGGCGAGGGACATCGTGGTCAGAGGCGTAGATCGGTGTAGTTGTCAGAGGTAGAGAAAAAAGGTGGTGGTCGGCGAGCTGAGGAAGGTTTTTTCGAGTGTTTTTTGAGGATGGGTGTTTTTGTTCCAAGTCTTTTGAGCTGAGTTACATTAAGTTGAAAAAAAACCCAAGTGTTTTGGTGGGAATGAAAAAATCATTTCCCCCCATCAAATTAAACACTTAATTTTTTTTGCGCTTTTCAAAAATTAGGAGTTAGATACTAGACATCAGTCCAATATAACAAGCGATGTAAAAAAGCGATGTCTCAAAACTATTTTACATTGGACGAATTTCCAACTGATGTTAATTGTGTCATGTCTAAGAGCATTTTTCTAGTGGTGATATATGGTATGTTTGAACATTTGTTTGAATTAATCTCAAGTGTATTATATGAATATGATTATTTATAAGAATTTGCTATGCGTATGTGCAAGAGTTTCTATGCGATGTTCTCTTCTCATTCAAGTATTTTATTCTTTTATCTATACTATAATAGAGGGAACCTCTTGTTAAAGGAAAAAATCAAGTCAAGTATTGACATTGAAGTATTTAGAGATATTGGTGCATCAAGGATCTGCTCAATTCAATATTGGAGCATTCAATGGGATTGACTGTATTATATTGATAACTTACTTAGAATAGCTCATTCACGTTTGTATATATCAGTAGCATCTTGTACAATTGTAATCATCTAATTCAATTCAGACAAGGACCATTTTGTTCATGGTATCAGAGCACCAATTCTGGTGTCTCTAGCCTAACACCTTCTGCCATAAACAAAGAACCCAAATACCTTATCACCACATCAACAACATGGTTGAAACAAACAACAAGGCCAAAGGCACAGAGAAAAAGGAAGCAATGATACCTGATCCTCTAATCTTGCACCATTCAGACACACCGAGACTTATTTTGGTTAACACACTACTGGATGGACATAACGATGGAGAATGGAGTCGCTCCATGCTTCCAACCTCAGTGCCAAAAACAAGATTGGGCTGATTGACAGAACTGTGAATGCCCCACCTATGATCGATGTGAGATTCCCCTTGTGAAAACGCTACAACGATTTGGTGTTAACCTGGATCCTTCATCCCACCCAGCCCAACATAGGTCGCAGCCTCATCTACATTGACATGACAACAACTGTTTGGAATGATCATCGTGACAGATTCTCTCAAGGAGATGATTCGAGAATTTATCAAATCCAACAAGAAATTGTAGAATGTTATCAAGGCCAGGAATCAATTTCTGCATACTACACCAAACTCAAGGCCCTTTAGGATGAATTAGCCTCTTATCAGGAAACCATCATATGTACATGTGTGGGTTTGAGGCATCTTGTCGACCGAGAAGAAAAGGAGAGGGTTATGCAGTTCTTGACCGGGTTAAATGATTCTCACTACACTGTTCGTGGTTCAATCTTGATGATGAATCATCTTTCAGAATCTAGGAGAGCCCATGGCCTGATTCTCCAGCACGAGAGACAAGTGGAAGTTGCTGACCATTGAGAAAATCCACCGCTTTCTTATGCGATGCAAGTTGGGCCCTCCTCAACAACACCATCCTCTTCTACCTATTGCAAAAAACTCCAGTGCACTTATTGCGAGCAGGAGGGTCATTTGGTTGACAAATGCTACTATCTCTAAGGGTTTCCTGTAGGCTACAAATGGCATGGGAAGAATGTGAAGCCAAAAAACAAAAAGCATGATGCAAATATTGTTGAGCTAAAGAAGGAACTCATCAAAGAAGGCCCTACGTTCACAGCTGAAGAATACAATCAACTCATGGCTCTACTTTGTGATAAGAATGGTAATGATCAACCACTTGCAAACGCGACAAGTATATTCACACCCAACTGCAATGTTATAAAACACAATTCACATACAACTTTATATTGGATTGTGGATAGTGGAGCAACATACCATGTATCACATCTCTCACCCACTTATAATGCTACCAAGGCATCACATGTTTTTATTAGTTTAGCTAATGGAGGGCAAGCTAAGATTGAAAGTATTGGGTCCGTTAAATTATATCAAGAGTTGTAGGGAGTCCTACATGTGCCTAAGTTTTGTGTAAACTTGATATTTGTGAGCAAGTAGACCCAAGCCTCGAGATGTATAGTAACATTTTATCCAAATTTTTGTGTTGTGCAGGACGTAGAAACGAAGATGACGATTAGCCTGGACAAACATTTTAATGGACTCTACTACCTCACACCAACCCAAAATCCTCATCTTGCAAACCATATTACCCGCACCTTTGATCTTTGACTCCGACGTCTTGGGCATCCATCTTCCGCACCTCTTCAATTCCTATCTCAATCTATTCTTGAAATTACATTTAGTCCCAAGTATGTTTTTGATGTTTATTCTTTAGCAAAACAAACTCGTTTATCTTTTTCTTCCAATTCAATAAAAATAGTTGCACATTTTGATTTAATTTATTGTGATATTTAGGAACCACACAAAACTCACACACATTCTGGGGCTCGTTATTTTCTCACAATTGTTGATAATTTTACTCATATTACCTGGTTCATCTTATGAGTTCTAAATCCAACACTCAAACTTTGTTGAAATCCTTCTTTTCTTGGGTCAAAACACAATTTAGTTGCCACATTAAAATTGTTCGTGCTGACAATGGGGTAAATTTACATTGATGTGTACTCTTTTTTTTATGATCATGACACTATTTTTCAGAATACTTGTGTTTACATTCTTCAACAAAATAGGATAGTGAAACGTAAATATTGTCATCTTTTGAATGTCCCTCGTGCACTTCATTTCCAAGCTAATTTATCATTGAAATTTGGGCGAGAGTGTACAAACCGCTTGCTATCTCATAAACCGCCTTACTACACCACTATTTCTCTCATAAATCCCCTTATGAACTCTTCCATGGAACATCAGCCAATTACTCACATCTTCGAGTTTTGGATATTTATGTTATGCCACAAATCTCACTCCTACTTATAAGTTTGACTCTCACGAGCGTCGTTGTCTTTTTGATGGGGTATCCGCTTGGTGAAAAGGGTTACCGTCTCTATGATCTTGAAAATAAAAAAAATCTTTTCCTCTGGGGATGTTGTTTTTCACTGGAACACACTTCCTCTCACTACATTCCCAATTGAAAACCAAGAAAACTCCCCTGTATTACCTACCCCTACTCTTGACGTCACACTCACTCATTATTTACCGACCCACTTAACAGTCTAAGATGCCAACGTATTACCTCATCAAATAGACCAACTAATCTGATAACCTTCCAGCCCAATGTGACAGATTCCTCTTCTTCTATTCCTTTGCAGCCACCAGACAAAACACTTTTCTCACCGTCAATTAACAACCCCGTCTCTACAGAACCATTGCCAATTTGCCACCATCTCCTACTTCACACCCTCAATCTACACCACCTGCATCGTCGACGCCTCCTCCACCTCTTCCCCGATCAACTCGAGCCTCTCATCCTGCATCATACCTTCGCCAATACCAGACCCACCATGTTGTCCTCCTTGGTTCTGATGCCTCTTCTTCCACATCTGGTGGCACCAGATATCCATTACAGAGGTATGTTTCATACTCTGATTTGTCTCTGAGTTATTGCTTGTTTGTGCACAATATATCTCAGTTAGTCGAACCATCAACATATGAACATGCTAGTACTAATCCCCAATGGGTTAAAGCAATAAAATCTAAGATAAAGGCTCTTGAAGACAATAATACGTGGTCCTTAACTCCTCTACCTCCGGGTCACCATTCTATTAGTTGTAAGTGCGTCTTCAAGATCAAAGACCATGCTAATGGCACCATAGAGCGTTATAAAGCTTGACTTGTTGCCAAGGGTTTCACTCAACAAGAAGGCGTTGATTACAAGGATATTTTTTCTCCAACTGCAAAACTCATCACTGTTCGCTACACCAAATGGATGTGCCAAATGCTTTCCTCCACGGTGATCTCATTGAGGAAGTGAATATGTTGCCTCCTCCTAATTACCATCAACAGGAGGAGAACATGGTTTGTCAACTACATAAATCACTATATAGACTCAAACAACCTTCATGCAGTTGGTTTCAACGGTTTCATATGTTATCCTAAGAATTGGCTTCCAACAATCTCGTGCTGATTACTCTCTGTTTACGAAGGTTCGTGAATACTCAATTACTGTGGTATTGCTTTACGTTGATGACATGATTATAACAGGGAATAATGAGAAGGTATTTTATGATCTCAATAAGTTTTAAACAGATGCTTTAAGATTAAAGATCTTGGGCCACCTAAGTATTTTCTTGGTCTTGAAGTAGCATGTTCAACTAGAATTACAATTTGTCAACGGAAATATATGTTGGACATATTAGAGGAAGCCAAATTACTTGGAGTAAAGCATGCAAAGGTTCCGATGGAACCCGATTTAGTGTTTATTAAGAAAGGGAGTGAAGCTCTCAAGGACCCATCTCGTTACCGAAGATTGATTAGGAAGTTGATCTATCTCACCATCACGAGGCCAGAAATTACATATGTTGTAAACACACTCAGTCAACTCATGCAAGAACCGAAATTACACCATTTGAAGACAGCACACTGTCTTCTTCACTACCTCAAGGCAGTCCTGGGACAAGGTTTGCTATTTCCCGCACAGAGCCCATCTTTTTTGATTAGATATTGTGATATTGACTAGGCAAGGTGCCCATTTACACACCGATCAATAACAGGTTATTGCATATTTCTTGGCAAATCTCTTGTGTCATGGAAGAGTAAGAAGTAAGCTACAGTATCAAGATCCTCAGCTGAAGCAGAGTATCAATCTATGGCTACAACTATTTGTGAACTCACTTGGTTGATATATTTGTTAAGAGACTTACAAGCAAGACTGTTTTGTGATAATGAAGCAGCCCTTCACATTGCAGCAAATCTAGTTTTCATGAATGAACGAAGCACATTGAGTTAGACTGTCACATTGGTTGTGAAAGAATTCAAAGAGGCCAGGTCAAGACATCTTATGTACAAACTGGAAATCAGATAGCAAATTTGTTTACAAAGCCCCTACGAGCACCAGCATTTCAAACACATCTCAATAAGTTGGGTGTAATCGACATACACACTCTAACTTGAGGGAGAGTGTTGAAGGAAAGAATCGAGTCAAGTATTGACATTGAAGTATTTGGAGATATTGGTGCATCAAAGGATCTGCTCAATTCAATACTGGAGCATTTAGTGGGATCGAGATTATATTGTATTGATAACTTACTTAGAATAGCTCATTCACGTTGGATCGAGATTGTAGTATATTGATAACTTACTTAGAATAGCTCATTCACGTTTTGTATATATCAGTAGCATGTTGTACAGTTGTAATCATCTAATTCAATATTGACAAGCACTATTTTGTTCACTGGAAGTTTTGGTGCATCCTACACATCAAATTTCAGGTTTCCAAAATTGTCTTAAATAATCATAAATAAAAGATAATAAAAATGACTGTTCTGTAAGTTCAGGAAAAAAAGTGAAAAATAAAAGAATATTATCACTAACTACGCCTGTTTTTTCTCCCACTTCACACCTGTATGGGTGGAAAGTTTTCTAGTAAATGATAAGTTAAACAATTGTATTTGTTAAAAATATGAAGCACTACCAGAATAAGTACTATAGTCGAAGACTTTTGAAAAAACAGGCCGACGAATGTTCAAGTCGTCCGGTATAGGTCAATATACTCGACGCCACCATTAAGTTGTCGGGTATAGTCAAAACAATACCCGACGACGGCTATAGTCATCGGCTATGATACCATAGCCGATGACTGCCCTCAAAGTCGTCGGGTATGATTATGAAACTATACCCGACGACCTATGAAGTCGTTGGGTATAGTTTGACTGTACTATACTTGACGACTTTAATGAAGTCGTCGAGCATAGTTCCTTTTATACATATCTGGGCAGCAACTCGACCATTGGAAAAGAAATCGCCCAAAAAATTCTAAAACGCTCTTAAATCGTGGGTGTCGTCAGAAGCTGTCCAAAAAGAGTTCGTGATACTCTTCCGCTATACATATAGGTATGTATGTATATATGTGTGTTAATATTGTTAATTTATAGTTGATTAATGTTGATTATATATATATGAATGAATGTGAAGATTTGGGGATAATTATTGTGTTTTAGTTGAGTTGAGTTGATTTTGAGTGAATTGTTGATATATATATATATGTATGTGTGTTAATTTGCAATTAAGAATATATAGAAGAATTAATGTAATTAATTTGAGTTGTTAATTTGTGTTGATATTGTTGATGTTGAGGTGATTAATGCTGATTGAGTTGTTTTTTAGTTAAGTTGAGTTGAATTTGAGTTGATCGAATTCAATGAAATTATGATGTGTGTGTGTGTGTGTGTGTGTGTGTGTGTGTTAATTTGTAATTAAGAATAGAAGAATTAATGTAATTAATTTGTAGGTTAAAGAGATTTATAGATATAATGTTGAATTTTTAATTAGTGCATGTATATATTAATTTATGTATATACAGTAGGAATTTTGAGGATGGACAAGAGTTGGATTTTCCTTCCAAAATGGGATTGAAGATACGGCAATAGAGTGTGAAATTTTGTAAAATATGTGAAGTGTAATGCGAAGGAAAATACAATTCATTATTGCTCGTGTACGCAATGTCAGTGTCGCAGTGATTTGGTTCGTTTTCCCATTGATATAGTATGGGAGCACCCGAAGAAAAACGGGTTTTGGGATAAATACACATGTTGGATTTATCATGATGAAACATCATCAGCGGGTTAGCATGATCATGGGCAATTTTCTGAGAGGACCAGGACATCCAATAATCCAACAACGAGGTTGCTCAATGATGTGTTTCCTTATGAGAGTGGTGTATATGCTCAAGTACAAGATATCTCTGCCGACGTTGAGGGCTTTCCTTTTATCGATCGAGCCAGTCTAGCAACTACCCAGAGTTTTCAACACTACCAGTATTGACAAGTACAACAAGCTGATTGCCTTCCAACAGACCCGTTGTATAACGGGTGTAACAAGACAGTTCTTGAAATGGTTATCGGAATAATGAAGATCAAAGTGGAGAACAAATTGAGTGTCAAGGCTATTGATGCTTATCTGGAGTTGATAGCTTCGGTGCTGCCCCCTGGTCATCATATGCCTACCACTCGTCGTAAGGTGCGACATATCCTGAAACATCTTGATCTTACATACATCAAAATCCACGCATGCAGCTATGATTACATTCTGTTCTAGGGTGAAGATGCTAAAGGGAATGATCTTGAAAACCTTGATGCATGTCCGGTATGTCACATTGATAGGTATAAGTTGACTCCTGCAAGGAATAAGAAAGCTGTAAAGGTACTTAGATATTTCCCGCTGATTGATAGGCTAGAACGGTTGTTCATGTCTACAAACACGGCAAAAGCTATAAGATGGCATGCGGAAAAGGATTTGCCTGACGATGATACCCTCATACACCTTGTAGACGAAGAAGCTTGGAAGCACATGGTTAGGGAGTTTTCTCATTTTGCATCAGAGGTCCGAAATGTTTGGCTGGGGCTTTCATCTGATGGATTCAACCCTTTTGGCAATATGAGTCTTCAATACAGTATATGCCAGTTGTTTTGGTACCGTACAACCTTCCTCCATGGATGTGCATGAAGAAGGAATACAATATACTGACTATGTTAATTCCAGAGCCGGGTTATGCAGGAAAGTGTCTCGATGTGTATATGAGACCCTTGATTGAGGAGCTTAAGTACTTGAGTAACGTTGGTCATCCTACTTATGACAAGTACAAAAATGAGATGTTCCAGATGCATGCCATGCTTGTTGGCACCATCAATGATTTTTCTGCCCGCGGGATGTTGTTGGGCAACATTACTAGGGGATACAGGGCTTGTCCATAGTGCATGAGTGTTGATTGCAGCAGCCTTCATTGCAGGAAGATTGTCCAGATGCGTCACCATTGTTGGCTTCCATATGATCACCCATTTCGGGAGGAAAAGAAGACATTTGATGAGACTATAAGTGTGCAACCCAGGAGATGGACGGGGGATGAAATTTTGGAAGTGCTGAATGAATACAATTTTGGGCAGCTCAGCCATTATCCCGATGTAGTGGCAGCAATACCTTCAAGATAAAACCAATAACTTCAAGAGTGTATTCGATGTGTAATGTCAATGGCGTGCAATTTATATGTCAACATAGAGACGACAAACGCAGAACACAAAATTCTGGGGTAATGGTGCATGGTGGGCAGAATAACATTGACTATTACAGTGTTCTCCATTCAGTGGTTAAATTGATTTATGGGGAAGGCATGACCGTGCACTTGTTTAAGTGTAGATGTTTTGATACTAACCTTGAGAACACAAGGACCAATAAATACAGGATTTTTTCGGTGAATACTGCTACAAGCTGGTATGATGATGACCCTTTTGTTTTTGCCACATCGGTAAAACAAGTGTTTTATCTAGATGATCTTATGCACAAAGGGGCGTGGAAAGTAGTCAACCATGTTGTTCCTAGAAACATATACAGTGCTACTACACAACGATATTGAAGAAGTGACTGTATACCAAGAGCCGAATGCAATTGGTATTCCTGAATCCTTTATAATTCACCTAAATAATGTGAGACCCGGTAGTGTGGTTCGACTTCCGCGGGCGGATGTAAGTCTTATTGATGTCCTTCCAAACGAAGACAATAAAGACTCTAGTGACGAGGAACGACACATATTACTGGAAATTAACTCCGACACCGATCCAGACTCAAGTGATGATTCTGATTATTTGCCTTAGTTAAACATGAATGTACGTTTGTTAATTAATTAAATGTGTGGGTTGATCATGAGGATGTCATCGAAATGTTTGCTTCATTTATGTTATACTATTAGGTAAACAGGTGTTACTGCAAAACAGGTGATTTTTGCCAAAGAGGCATGCATTTTAAATTTTTTTACATACTATACCCGACGACTTGCACAAAATTCGTCGGGTAAAATTAATTTTTTTTTAAAAAAAAAGTATACCCGACGACTTAATGAATAACGTCGGTTATACTATAACCAATGACATTCATTAGTCGTCGGGTATAGTCAAACGTTATAACCAGAAAGCCCAGCCCGAGACCACACTTCTTTGGCCTCTCCTCCTCTCCCCCAAATAGTCCCAAACCCCCCAAATCCCTCCCCAAACATCCCAAATCGCCGAAAAAGCCTCCAAATCAAATCAATCTCTCCAAAACAGGTTCTTTCTCTCTCTCTCTCTCTCTCTCTCTCTCTCTCTCTCTCATTTTCCCCTAAATTTTAGGGTTTCTACTATTTAGGGATTTTAGTTTGATCTAGATCGGATTATGTGAATGTGTATGAGTTTTGATTATGAGTTATGAATTTTGTCATTAGGTTATTAGATTAGGTTAATTGAATTTGTGTATGAAATTTGTGATTGGATTATTAATTTTTTGTATGGAATTTGTGATTGGGTTATTGAATTTGTGAATGGAATTTGTGATTGGGTTAACTGAATTTGTGAATTTTATGGAATTTTTGATATATGAAATATCTGATTATTTTGAGGGAATATTGTGTGAATTTTATGGAATTTGTGATATATGGAATATGTAATTATTTTGATGGAATATTATGTGATTTTTTGTGAATATATGAAATATGTGATTTATGTATGAATTTTGTGGATTTTGAGATTTATGTATGGAATTTGTGAATTTTGTGATTTATGTATGAATTTTGTGAATTTTGTGATTTAGGTATGAATTTGTGGTGTGAAATTTTGTGATTTATGTATGGTTTAATTTAAATAGGGTTTAATTAATTATGGTTTAAATAATTAGAGATTATGAATTGGTTAAGTCGAAAGAGTTCGAAGGACTTTATCAAAAGAACCGGGTCTAGCGGCGATAGTTCCTCGGCCGCCTCTATAAGTAACACTTATAGCGACCCGAGGACCTCTCGACACCTTCAATTTCTTCAGTAGCCGCAACAAGATGTAGGGGCCCGCCGACCCACCTGCACAAGGCCGCTTTTCAACGAAAGCGCCACTCCCTCGCCATAGCCGGCCGCCTCTATGGGTCCCGTACATTCTGGTGTCCGTATGCCTCCCATCTCCCAGCCAACAGCGCCTACTCCCTTGTTGCAGCCATCGGCCTCTAATGCGGGTCCTTTAGATAGTTCTTCTACAGGGACATGTGGTGGTCCATCACCGCACCTCTTCATGTCCGATACGATACCATCCATACCTGCGCTCGATGATCGGGGAGTGCCTATTCCAAGATAGATTGGTTACACTATCCCGGAAGAGGCATACTTCTATGTGCCATTTGATACACCTCTGTATAGTGCGAGGGTATCAAATACATCGACGTCCGAATCGGGTAAATATTACCAAACTTAGTATTTAATTTAAAACTCATTAATACATAATGAATATACCGCTTAAGTGGTTATGATGAATTTTTTTTCCCTTTTGTTAGCCGACACCGACACTGGAGGTAATGTAAAAAAGAATACTATAGGCACAGTCAGCGGCAAGCTACTTAACAAGGCGGTCAAGGAAAATGAGAAAGTGGTAATACAGACCAATTCGAATGGAGACGTGATAGTGGAAAAGAATACGTGGAAGTAAGCCGGCATGGTAGGGAGTATAATATGGGATAAAGTGCCGGTTTTATGGGGAGAGTGGTCATCCGTGCCACAATGTGTGAAGGACTGTGTGAACAATGCATTGTCGATAAGTTAATTATATATTCATTATGTATAATTATCCTTTATATATTAATTGTGTATGTCTACCATTTATATATTTATTTATATATACATTGCAGCTGTGGTTTATTGTGCCAGAGGAGCTCAAATACACGTGGGCTGATGAGGTGCAAGGAAGAAGGTGATGATATATGGTGTTAAATTTTAGACATTTTGTTGATCATTATATGTCAATTTACTCACTCATACCTCCCATATATAGGTACAAGGAGTGGAAGAGTGAGCTCAAAAAGCACTGAAAGAAGCACAGCAACCTCCGTGGGGTACCCTTATGGAGTTTATGTATAGGGAGTATGAGTGGTAGTGGCTCGTAGTCCACTTCAACACCCCAAAGGTCGAGGTATGCAATAGTACATCGTTTATGCTTACTTGTATCGTATTTGGCGAAAATAGTTTCCTAATTAATTTTTTTTCACATATGTTCATCCAATCAGCCTATTTCTGCAATAAATATAGCAAACCGGTCAAAAAACACGAAGAACCATCGATCATGGCGGTTCGAGATCCTTTGTGGATTGGATGGAAGAGGCCGCCCAACACCCTGAAGTCCCTCCTTTTGAGTATACGTTACAGAAAGCGTATCTTTAATGCCCTGAAGATATTGTAAGTATTATGCCCTTATAACTTAATTAACATATTTGCTTATATATCTCTAAAAAAAATTTACGTATGTTTACTGGTCCAATTTTTTTTCCTTGTCAATTAGGCGAGTGCAAGATCGAGGTGACTCCGAAGGTGTTGACTCAGATCGTGAGAGAGCAATGGCTTGAGACCTAGAATGCGGACCTCCCCAGGACATCTCTCAGATTGATCAACCTGACCCGCTTGTAGCGGCGAGGATCATGGGTGAGATTTTTCCACCACGGGGAAGCGGCTAGTATTGCAAGGGTCTGGAAAAAAAGGGGGACAGGTCTTGAAGAACACTACCGGATTCTCACACAGGTCGGTAAGTTCGAAGTCTTCTCATCTACAGGAATAACTCCAAAGGGTGACGACAGAGCACCAGAGGCAGGCAACAGAGCATCAAAGGGTGTTGGAAGAGATTAAAAGGCGGGTGGAGGAGATGGAGAGGGCGAGATTATCCGAGAAGTCTACGATGGCTTCATGGTTTCAAGATTAGACTGCACAGCTCTAGTCATCTGGATTCCCGGTCCCGGCTCCACTTGTGTTCCATTTTCCTGCCATGCGGTCTTAGGAGGATCCTGAAGACCCTGATATTAATGTCGATGTTTTCAATAACATCAATTTGG
Organism: Geum urbanum; assembly: GCA_946800695.1. NCBI lineage: Eukaryota > Viridiplantae > Streptophyta > Magnoliopsida > Rosales > Rosaceae > Geum > Geum urbanum. The sequence goes on along the minus strand of OX327007.1, from coordinate 38,868,914 downwards.
ATCATCCATAGTGTAGGTGTATAATATGTGTGAATTTGTGTTTTGTTAGTGAATTTGTAATGTGTTTTGCAACTTCGATCAATAATATTATGTAATTGTAGGTTTGAGGATTAGAATTGTACATTTTCGGGTATTTTTTTCCTGAAATTTTATACTATAGCCGATGACACTATTCAAAGTCATTGGTTATGGTAAATACTATAGCTGACGACTTGGTGTCCTGGTCGTCAGCTATAGTAGCCCTCCGGTCAACGCCTGTTGTTGACTGGTCGTCGGGTATAGTCAGGACTATACCCGACGAATCACCTTCTGGTCGTCGACCATAGTTTTGTCGATGGCCTTTTGTCGTTGACCATAGACGACGGCCGGTCGTCGGCTATAGTCCCTGTTTTTGTAGTGATGTTATAATTAGCATGGACTTACAAATTCAAACTACGTACAGTAAATAGAAAACAAGTCTTTTGCCGCTTAAAGTCCAATTTAGCTGGACTAGACAAAATACACACACACGCGCGCATTATGTTTGTGCCTATTATATATATTTTTGGACAAAGTTCAGTTTACCCCTCTTAATTTTGGGTCAGACATCAAGTTAGTCATTTTGTTTCAAAGTTGAATGTTTTACCCTTAATCTTTCTAACTCACATCAATCTTACGACTACGTTAGCTTTCCATCTAATTTGACCGTACGTTAAGTGATGACATAACAATTGTCACGTCAGCATGTGGGTCCCATTACAAAAATAAATTCATATTTTATTTTCTTAAATTTATTTTATTTCATTAATTTATAATCTTTAATTTTCATTTTGATATTCTCATTTTTATTTTTGTCTTTTATCTTTATTTTTTTCATTTTGATCTCTCATAAAAAGAAGAAAAATAAAGGATTAATAAAAAAATGTAAAAAAACGAGATATATTGCAATTAGTCGCATGATTGCGAGCGAGAAAAAAAAACAAGATCATAATTATTTTTTCTATTTTTTTAAATGTTATAATTAGAAATAATTGTCCTAGCCTCTTGTCTTTTTTTCTCTCTCGTAATTGCAATCTCGTCTTTTTTTAAATGTAATTTTGATTCTTTTATATTTTTAGTTCTTTTTTATGAGAGATCAAAATGAAAAAATAAAGATGAAAGACAAAAATAAAAATGAGACGATCCAAATGAAAATTAAAGATTAGAAATAAAATAAAATAAATTTAAAATAATAATAAAATATTAAAATGAGAATTTATTTTTGGTAATGGGACCCACTTGTTGACGTGACAATTACTATGTCATCACTTAATAGTCAAATTGGATGAAAAACTAATGGAGTGATAATGTTGAAGTGAGTTAGAAAGATTAAAGGTAAAACATTCAATTTTGAAATAAAAAGGACTAACATGATGTCTGACCTAAAATTAAGAGGAAAACTAAATTTGGTCATATTTTTTTTAAGTAATTGAACAAACAGAAAAAGAAAGAAGAAGGGAAAGTATAATTGTGTTTAATTATTGTAGAAACTAAAAGATTTATTTACGGTAATTAAATAGGTAGTTATTGAAAAAGTGAGAGAGAAAAACTTGGGGAAAATGGTGGAAATATATATACGGAGAGGTAGGTTTTTTTAAAGGATATACACAGATCTAGGTAATTAGCGAGAGAAAAAAATAGAGAGAATTATGGATATTTTTACTTTTTATTTTTTTCTTTCAGTTTGCTGTTTACGATTATACCCTAAATATATTTGGTTGAACCTAAACAAAAATGACAAAATGGGAAGTTTTGGACAATGTTGAGAAACAAAGTGACTTTATTTAAAAGATAGTAAGATAAGATGCATGTGTACATTTTATCATATACAAAAGGGAAAAAGGAAAATGACTTGGGCCTCATTTATATGCAGTATGGATTTAGAATTCAAAACTCAGGTGATATCAATATACGATTCATACGGTATAAATAAAAAATTAAAAAATATATACATGTATATAAATAAGTTGTAAATGAAAAGAGGTACTCGACACAGTAGACATTATCACATTACAAACAAAGTAGGACATCATCTGAATTGCACTCGATAATCACTTCACAGACTCAAAACAATCGATCACTCCCTTCGAATCAATGCCTTCTACATACACGTTTTTCAATATAGGGCATCATAAAACTTGAAAGTGAACCATCTTCCATCTTCTTTTTAAACCTAATCTTTAAAATAGTTGCAGTTGAAACAGGAAAACACGATGAACATGATACTTCCGTTAAAAAATCTGTCATACCTCTGTCTCGTTGATGACGTGGCCTAGTTGTTGATTTCAATTTAAGGGTATATTGATCATTTCTCTATCTCTCAATCATTAAATCTCAACCGCTTATCTTGAATAAAAAGTGAGCTTACGATAAACTCAAAGTATTAGAAATATCTCTCTCTCTCTCTCTCTCTCTCTCTCTCTCTCTCTCTCTCTCTCTCTCTCTCTCTCTCTCTCTCTCTCTCTCTCTCTCTCTCTCTCTCTCTCTCTCTCTCTCTCTCTCTCGATCTCGACAAAGACCAAAATCAGTAACGATAGAGCACAACGACCCCGCTTCTCCCCCGATGACGAGTGGATCACCTCTGTAGATGTCTCCGGCACTGTTCAAATCTGGGGACCCACAACGACTTCGTTCTGAAGAACGAGTTTAAGGTACTCTCGGGTCAGAGCAGCCAACGCCGTATAAGACCACATCGACCTCACACTCTCGTTATCCGTCATCTGCCTCTTTCTCGTAATTGTTTCTAGATCGCCGACCCCTCGTGCCTCGCCTCACCTCACGAGTGCTACTCGTCTGCCTCTCCCTCCCTGCCACCAATCACAGCCGCAAGACACACGACCTCCCCGCTTCGACAAGCTCTTCACCTCCCTCGGTCTCCCCCATATCGTAGCCTCTCCCTTGGTCTCCTCGTCGTAAGTCGTCGGCGCAGCGGCTCTGACGGCGGTGGTGGCGGAGTCATTAACACTCATCTTCTTCAGGAACTTCATGGCTACCAGCGAGGTACCCATTGAAATCAAAGATGAGACTCTGCAAGGAGTGCAATACCGACGATGTTGTGAGCATTGAGCTAAGCGATGTTGTCGCCTTGGTTGAGCTGCCCGCCGCTCAAACAAGTTAATCCCAGTTAGGGATTAGTTAGGGATTAAGCAGGGGTAGTTAGGTCATTTCTAAGTTTTTTTGTCACAAAAAAATTCACGTCATGAAATAGACGGGTCGTTAACGAAAAACTGGACGGAAGTATCATGTTCATCGTGTTTTCAAAATTCAAGTACCATATTGATAGTTTTGAGAGTTCGAGTACTAAACTTATATACCCGTGAGAGTTCTGTAGGAAAAATAGTGATATTAAACTAAAAAAAATACTAATTAATTAATTAATTACTAAAATACAAATGAACAAACGAAGAACAAATTCTTGAAGAAAATGAACTAAGTTGAGTCACATGTATCACCCGCTCTCCTTAAGAACTTTTACGCCGCTTACGGGCTTGTATGGTGTTGTTCTCCCAGGATAAAACAACTTCAAAGTTTTGTACCGCAGTACAAGAACTTCTCGTTAAACTGAATAGTACCTTACTCTATCACCGAAATTCTTTGGGAGAGAAGAGATCAGAAGAGGAGAGAAGATTGATTCTGATGGGATCGATTGAATCCATGAATTGAGAAGAAGAATGTCGTTTTATATAGGCTTCATTGGGGACAAGAAACTTATTGTCGAGTTAATACCAAAACCGTTTCTGGTCATTAAACTCACCATCAATTGGCAGTTACAAGATATTTAATTTGCCGTCAAAAATGTTTACGAACGGTTACAAAATAATTTATTTAGTAGGCTTCAATTGTATATCATAACTAACATTTATGAGCAGTTACAAAACTGTTACAAATCATTTAGTTCGTTGTTCAATTGCTTGCCATTACTAAGGTTTATTAGCCGTCATAAACAATTTGATTGGCAATTCGAAAACCTTTAGCTTGCTTTGGGTGATAATTTCTCATTCATCAATTTAACCATTTGAACAAGTAAATATCTTAATTTAATTGCCTCAAAATGGTTAGTTAAAATAGTGTTAAAACACCTATTTTTCCAACAATTCCCCACATGAATGAAATTAGTGACCAAAGACTCGACGAACTTGGTGATAGATTCTACGGTTGAAAACCTGCATATGATAGGTAGGGGTTAACCCTTTGAACCTTCCCTTGTGAAAGCATGCTTACTTTACTAACTAAATAGTAGACGCGATGTCTTTGAACTGTTCACCATTTGTGTAAATGATGACATACTTCACACAGGTATCTTTCTGATACTTTCAGTTCTCACTGTTGTGTCAGTTTTGGCCCTGAACATGCGCCTGGTTTTGTAAGAGCTTAACAAGAATTGTGCCCTGAACAATTCCCTTAGAAGCGGCTCTACTTCCCTCTTACATATGTGATTTCTTAATTAAGAGTAACCCGTATTACTCTGCTCAGATTTTTGACGCATAAGAATCAATAAAAGCTTTGAGGTTAACCTCGTTCCTTAAGGGCATCACTGTTTTCATCATAGGAATGGACTTGGAGAAAATCCCCATAGTGATCCGACACGATCTCTACAATTTAGTTGTCCCTTTTGAACCTAGATCTTGGGATCTCCAGTCAGCTAGGTTGAGCTAGGTTGGGTGTCCACTGTAAAGACTTTAACCCATGGGCTTTAGTCGCATTCCCCTCGATGAATTATCAACCAACTCTCAATTTAACCCTTTGTTTAACGGATCCGCTTTGTTATCTTTTGTCTTCACATAGTCAATGAAGATGACACCAGTAAAGAGTAGTTGTTAGATGGTATTATGTCTTCTACAAATATGTCTTGACTTACCATTGTACATATTGTTTTGTGCCCTGCCAATTGCAGATTGACTATCGCATTGTATGCAAACTGCAGGCACATGTTTCGTCCATTTTAGAGTATTCTCTATGAATTGGCATAGCCATCCAGCCTCTTCCCCACATTTTTCTAGGGCAACAAACTTAGATTTCATCGTAGATCTGGTTATAATAGTTTGTTTTGAGGATTTCCAAGACACTACTGCACCCCCAGTGTAAATACATACCCACTAGTAGACTTTAAGTCTTTCATGTCAGAAATCCAGTTTGCATCGCTGTACCTTTCTAGGACAGCTGGATATCTGGTATAGTGCAGCCCATAGGTATAAGTATACCTTAAGTACTTGAGTACTCTTGCAATTGCTTGCCAATGCATTCCTCCAGAATTACTTGTGTACCCGCTTGGCTTATTCATAGCATAAGCCAAGTATAGTATGGTCTTGTACAACTTGTTAAGTACATTAGGCATCCAATGACTCTAGAGTATTCTAATTGAAAAACATTCTCTCATTTATTCTTCGAAAGATGAAGAGTCATGTTAATCGGAGTTCTGGCAATTCCAAAATTCTCCTTGTCACATTTCTAATGATATTCTCCACATAATGTAACTAACTTGATATCATCCCTTTTAACATTCTTGTGATGTTTTCTAAGGATTCAAATGCTTTTGCATTCCCAAATGTATTTCACAACACAACTCCAAAGGCAACCACTTCCTTAAGGCAAAATTATTTTTGTTCAGTAACCAATTCCTTAAGCCAACACCCTTCCGTTAGGCAACCATTTCCTTAAGAAACCACATTAGTCAATATCACATATAAAAGTTCTTAAGATTGTAGGAAAAAATAGTGATATTAAACTAAAAAAAATACTAATTAATTAATTAATTAGTAAAATACAAATGAACGAACGAAGAACAAATTCTTGAAGAAGATGAACTAAGTTGAGTCACGTGTATCACACGCTCTCCTTAAGAACTTTTACGCCGCCCACGGGTTTGTATGACGTTGTTTTCTCAGGATAAAACAACGTACTTCAAAGTTTTGTACTGCAGCATAAGAACTTCTCCGCAAACTGAATAGTACTTTACTCTATCACCGGAATTCTTTGGGAGAGAAGAGATCAAAAGAGGAGAGGAGATTGATTCTGATGGGATCGATTGAATCCATGAAATGAGAAGAAGAATGTCGCTTTATATAGACTTCATTGGGGACAAGCCACTTATTGTCGAGCTAATACCAAAACTGTTTCTGGTCATTAAACTCGCCATCAATTGGCGGTTACAAGATATTTAATTTGCCGTCAATAATGTTTATGAACGGTTACAAAACAATCCATTTAGTAGGTTTCAATTGTATATCATAACTAAGGTTTATGAACGGTTACAAAACCGTTACAAACCATTTAGTTCGTTATTAAATTGCTTGTCATTACTAAGGTTTATTAGCCGTCATAAACAACTTAATTGACAATTCGAAAACCTTTAGTTTGTTTTGAGTGATAATTTCTCATTCACTCATTTAACTATTTGAACAAGTAAATATCTTAATTTAATTGCCTCAAAATTATTAGTTAAAATAGTATTAAAACGCCTATTTTCCCAGCAAGTTCAAGTACCTCAGATGAATTTTTTCCATTAAAAAAATGTCTACTTGATACTTGTAATGCTCTCCGTAATCTCATCAAAGCTATTATCTCAAATGTTGAATGTTGAAGTCGTGGGGATAAAATTTCTGGGCGAATTTGCAAATCTTATCCAGGTCAAATTACTCAAATGCTTTATGTATAAATACTGCATATACTACGTACGTAAAGATACTGTATCATTTATATGCTCTTTACTGCATGTATCTTGGGCAAGATCGATGGTAGCTAGCTTCCTTCTTTCTGGATCTCAGGCATTTACCGTTCCATTAAATTGATCGAGCTCGCCACCAACCAAAGCTAACCAAGTCCTCCCAATCAATACATCTATCTGCATTATTTCTCTTTTCACCAGACGCATTAAATCTGTCACACATTATTCGTTCCATTTGAGTCTAGCTACTATAGCAAGAGTAGTTACTCCCACAACTTAATTATTGTAACTGTTTATAGGGATTTATAGCAGATACGTACATATATGTTTGACTATGAAAGACTAAACCACGGAATGGCCATGGAAATGACACCTTTGAACGTTTCTTTCCATCTATCTTGATTTAGCTGTTTAATTTTTCTAACTATAACTGTTATAGCTAGCCAGTACTTAGTTTCCCTACAAATATTACATTTTAAATAGCTAAACGGTCGATCAGAAAAATGAAGACGTGAGAGTGACTAATTTCTTTAGAAAATAGGAGTCTTGTAATTGTTAGTCATAGTGTGGATGATTTCGATCAGTAGTAGAGCTAGGCTCGATCATGTAACCTAGCTATATGGCATTTTGCATGACTAGCTAGTTAGACATGTTTAGTCCAATTTGCCCAATCAAAGCTTGATTTTATATATAAATGTTTCAGATCACCTTGACACTTATACCCCAAGCTAGCTTGGTGGTGGCAATGTCAATCAAAACATTCAAATATAATTGGACAATCTATAATGCATTAATTAATGCAATTTGAGTATGAACGTGCAATTTGAGTATGATGTGTATGACGATGACTTGAAAGTGTAATTTGAGTATGAACGTGCAATTAATGAATAATGTCGTCATTCGTGATATGTAAAGTAGGAACTTTGTTTAATGAACATTTTTTTAAATAACTTCAAAAAACTCATAGCCTTTTTTAATTACTAAATGAGGAAAAACAAAAGCAAATTAAGTGAAAGGGGGAAAAAAATAAGTATAGCGGACGATATTCATAATAAATATCGTCGGCTATAATATAGCCGACGACTATACTTATGTCGTCGGCTACAATTGTCGGGTTATATCCCCCAGAACAGCCGTTTTGGGCAAAAACGAAACTGCTATTTTTTTGCAACCTATCTGATCGAGAAGGAGCGCCACCGTCGACCTAGTCATTGCCGTCGTTCATCCTAGCCACCGTTAGAGCCGCCATCGTTCATCCTACAACCCAAAAACAGGTTCCTCTCCCTAAATCCCTAAATCCCCAATTTTTTTTTATTTAGGTTCAATTTATGTTTAGTTTGTTGATAATGTGGATGTGTGGATGAGTTGTGTGAATATATATTGGATTATTGTTGAATTTTGAAATTATTGTTGAATTTTTTGGATTTTTGGAATTATTGGATTACATATTGGATATTAATTATTGGATTATATATTGGATATTATTGGATTATGAAAATATATATATATATATATATATATATATATGAGATTGTTGGATTAGGAATTTTTGGATTAGGAATTATTTTGAATTTTTGTAATTTAATGAAATTTTATATGAAGGAATATATAATAAAATTTTTGGAATATAATGGAAATTTTATGAGAGTGCAAGGATTTTTTTAGGAATTTTTGTAATTTACTGAAATTTTTATGAATATTTGTAATTTTTGGATTATTATTATGAACATATATATATATGAATTAATTTGGATAATATTTGGTGTTAATATGAATTAAATTGGTAGATTAATAATAATTTTGATTTATTCTAGATTTATGTGAATTAATTTTATTTATTCTAGATTTATGTGAATTAATTTAGAATTTGGTAGATTAATATATATGAATTAATTTGATTTTTTTTGTAATTTATGGAATTATTGTGAGTTAAATATGAAAATATGTGAATTAATAGATTCTCACATTTTTGGTTGATTAATGTGAAATAATTTTAATTTTGGTAGATAAATTTTAAAAACTATATAAAATTGAGTATGTTACGTAATTTTTATAAAAACGATGAATTGGTTGAACTGCGGTGCTTCGCGAAGGAGATCGAGGGGGTCGCTGGGGTGGGGTCGAGAGGGAGATCGGGACGTGGGGATGAGGGCAGCGGAATTCAATCCGCATCCGAATCCATCAGTATTGGCAACACTTACAGCGTTCCTCCCACCTCTCGGCACCGTACACTTCTAGGTCAGAGACAATCTCAGCAGCAGCAGGTCGAGCCTCGCCGACCCTCCAGCACGAGGAGGCTTTATGAGGACAGTCGCATGCCTTCAACGGATAGTGCGACTCAATCCTCGGTCCGAATGCCTGACATTCATCGGCGAGAGCCTTCCCCATCCACCGACCAGACTCCTCATTCTTCCGAGGAGGCTGGTGGATCGACTCAGTCCTCGAACAGGATACGACTATGCCCGCCGTCTACCCTATTCTTACCCTTGGAAATCCCGACGACACCCCTCGTCGATCCTACGGGAATGCCTGTTCCAGAACAGCTAGGGTTCATTACTCCGGACCAGGCATACGCGTATGTACCCTTCCCGCAACCTCTCTGGAATGTTAGGATTCCGGGACAACACACCGACAAATTAGGTAAATATTAATTAGTGATATCATTTTACTTAGTAATATTTAAATTCAATTAGGTGTTGATGTTTAAAAAATCATCTACAAATGTGATAGGCGCGATCGTGCCCGGTGAAAAACAGAAGAGGGCCAGAGGCCTCGTCGTCGGCAAGTTACTGGACGACGCGATTCGGGTTACCGGTGGTGGCCAAGTTATGATTCCGACCGGGGATGGAGGCGAGGTGATCGAGGGAAAGATCACTCGACAGTACGTAGGGATGGCGGGCAACATCATATGGGATAAAGTCCTAATGTTGTGGCCAGATTGGAATTCGGTGCCGCAATCCGTCAAATATGAGCTGAATAATGCGTTGTCGGTGAGTAGAATTGTATGTTCATTATGTATATTTTCTATATAAATTTTTAATATTTATATATATATGAATTGCAGAGGTGGTTCCGCGTGGACAACGACATTAGACCCACGTGGGCGGATGAAGTGCAAGGGAGCAGGTTACGTGATTCATTTGTTTAAATTTTTTCGTTTGTTTTGATTATGTTCATAAAATATTGTAAGTTACTAACATTTTTGTTTTATTAATATAGGTACAAGGAATGGAAGGGCGAGCTGAAAAAATATTGGAAAAAATACGGCGATGATCGTTCGGATACACCTAGCGAGTTTCGTTATAGGGAGTACGAGTGGCGATGGCTTGTGGTTCACTTCAACAACCCGAGATTGAAGGTACACAACCTTCGATCCATTAAATTTTTGTTTTATCGTACTTCCCCCAAATTATTTTGCTAATATTTTTTTGATGTTGGATTAATCGAGCAGGCTATTTCTGAAGTCAACACAAGGAACCGGGCCAAAAACACAAAAAATCATCATGTCGGTTCCAGATCATACTTGGGTTGGATCGAGGAGGCGGTCAACCACCGAGAAGTCCCTCCGCTTGTCTATATAATGCAGCACGCGTATTCGCAATCCACCGAAGATGATGTAAGTGTCCTTATAACAAAATAAACATAATTCTTATTTTTTAAGATTGTTTACATTAATTAACATTTTATTTTTCTTTGTCAATTAGGCGAGAGTTCAGGAGGTGATTCCGGAGGTGTTGACCCAAGTGGCGAGAGAGCGCTATCCCAACACCCCCGATGCAGAACTCCCGACTGATCAGATTGATCAATCTGATCCGATCATAGCGGCCAGGATTATGGCAGCCGCGATCCCTCCAGGGAAGAACACTTTCTATTGCAGAGGGCTCGGAAAGTGGGGTCAAGGGCTGCTGAAGAAGACTCCTGAGTTCTCTGGCGGATCAGGATCTTCGAGGACTAATGAGCTACAGGAGCAGCTTCAGAGGCAAGCGATGGAGATGGAATCTCAACAGCTACGGATAGAGGAGCTGGAGCGGGCGAGAGCCGCCGAGCAGGAGGCGCGAGCTGCAGAGCAGAATCAGTTAACTGAGCAGCAGCAGATAATGACGTGGGGACATGGATGCAGCACTGTTATGCACATTTGCACGCGTCTGGAATCCAGATAGCTCCCCTGCCAATTTTCAGTCATCACAGCCACAGCCGCAGCCGCGGACGCCGGACCAGGACCAACGAGCCAATAGTGATCCGTTTGACCACATTTACTTAGGAAACCCGTAGTACGCATATGTATATAGATTTGAACGATTTTGATTTTTTATTTTATTTACGTGTATAGTTTCAATATTTTTGGATTTTAAATGTGAACAATATTAGTGGCTTTTTGGAAATGCAGGTTCTGGGATGAAACCCAGAACCTGCAAAAAAAATTAAAATAACACACACTATAACCGACGATATACACATATATCGTCAGATATAGTTTCCTCCATAGTCAACTAGTTTGACCAAGGGAGGAGGTATGGCCGACGACTAAGTCGTCGGTTATAGTATGGAGCTATAGTCGATGACCTTATCTCGTTGACTATAGATCCATACTATAACTGACGATAACCCTATCTTGTCATCGGTTATAACTAGCTATAGCCGACGATATTTGGGAACAGGCCAACGACTTCATGTCATCGGCTAGTGTTTCCGCTGGTAGTGTTAGGCAACGGAAACAGTCATTTGCGTCATTCAAGTGTAATTTTCATTTTTTTTTCAAAATTAATTTTCCAAAACTAATTTTCAGAAGTTTATAACAAAATAAATAAACTTAGGCGATGAAAAAATTCATTTGCGTCGTCCAAGTGTAATTTTAATTTTTTTCAATATTAATTTTCCAGATATTTTTATAAAAAATTTAATTTATAAACTTAGACCATTGCGTCGTCTAAGTCCAAAATTTGGCGATTTTTAACAAAATTGAAATGACTTCGCGGACTGAATTTACTGTTTTCGTCGTCTAAGTCGAAATTTTTGGGTATTTCAAAAAATCGAAATTACTTAGGCGATGGAATTGACTGTTTCCATCGTCTAAGTTGAAATTTTTGGCAGTTTTTTGTGAGCCAAATTTTTTCGGCAAAAAATCAAAACACTTAGGTGACGCAAATTGTTGGTTTCGTTGTCTAAGTGAATGCCTATAAAATCAAATTTAGCCACCATTTTTCACAATCTCTCTATCTCTCAAACCATTCACACACACTCTCTCAAACCTTCTTCTCTTCATCACCATCATCACCACACACACTACCACCACGACCACACCACGCCGCCGCCACCACCACGGTACCACCAACAACACTTCGACTACTGGAAATGGACTCATTGCCGGCGACTTACAAGTCGCCGGCAATGTTTTTGGACATTACCGGCGATTTTTGCCGGAAAAATCGCCGGTAATGTCTTTTTTTTTTTTTACATTACCGGCGATTTTTGTCGCCGGTAATGTCCGTCGCCGGCAATGTCTCGATGGTAATGTAAAAAAAAAAAAAAAAGACATTACCGGCGACATAAATGAAGTCGCCGGTAATGTCTTTTTTTTTTTTTTTTACATTACCGGCGACATAAATATAAGTCGCCGGCAATGTCTTTTCCGGCAAGACATTACCGGCGACTTAAAATGTAAGTCGCCGGTAATGTTAAAAAAAAAAAAAAACATTACCGGCGATTTTTCCGGCAAAATTGCCGGTAATGTCCAAAAACATTGCCGGCGACATAAAAGTCGCCGGCAATGGGTAAGAATGTTGTAGTAATTCGGCACCAACACCACCACACCACGCCGCCGCTACCACCACACCACGCCGCCGCTACCACCACCTCGGCACCACCACCACACCAATATAATTAGTTTAGGTTAATTTAATTTATTAACTAATTATATAATGATTTTGTATTTAAATACAAAATAATTTAAATATTAATGATTTTTATAATAATCGAAATTTTATCATACAAAAATTTAAATAAAAAATTCATTAAATGCTAATGATTTAATTAGCATTTGATGTTTTTTTAACACAATCAACCACTTAGACGATGGAAAACTATAATTCCGTCGTTTAAGTTGCTAAACCTTAAACGACACAATATATTTGCATCGGGTATAGTACTGCAACGACACTTTTTTTGTCAGTCAGTTTCACCGTTTGCGTCGTCAAAGTAGTTAGATGACGCAAACATATTGTGTCGTTGCAGTGTGAACTACAGCTACAACGTGCTACTTTTGTGTCGGTTAAGTAGTTCTCCGACGATAGTAACCCGACGGATCTACGCCGACGCCATTACTATTGAGGAAGTACTTAGCCGACACAAAAACTCACTTAGCCGACGCTATTGGTGTGTCGGCTAACTGAGGTTTTCTGGTAGTGTTAAGAAACAGTGCTAATACCGTACGTAGTACGTACTACAAACACCAGACATGCATTTCTTCATAATAGATAGCACTACTGCACTAGATCTGTCTCATAGTCTCTCATAACATGCACAACCAACTTAATTTAACTGCCAAACATGACTTGAACTAAAAATGAAGTAGATAGAGATCGAGCTAGGTACGTAATGATTGAACACAGATCCTACATGACCAGCTTTCAAGGGTGAGGAATAAGACCGCTTCCGCCACCAAGACCTCCCAAGCTAGGTAGTCCTCCACTACTGCCTCCGAAGCTGGGTAGTCCTCCTGTACTGCCGCCCAAGCCAGGTAGTCCTCCGCTGCTGCCGCCCAAGCCGGGTAGTCCTCCGGTACTGCCTCCAAAGCTGGGTAGTCCTCCAGTACTGCCGCCGAAGCTGGGTAGTCCTCCAGTACTGCCGCCCAAGTCGGGTAGTCCTCCACCAGCACTGCCTAGTCCTCCAAATCCTCCGATACCAGCACCACTGCCAACTCCGCCAGCGTCCCCACCGATTCCGGCCATGCCACCGCCGAACGGGAGACCGTTGTTACCGATTCCAGAGATTCCACCGGCGCCGGCGACGATGTTCTTCTCATCCTTGAGACCAGCATCGTTGGGCATAGGCACATTCCTAGCCACTGTAGTGTGCACTGCAGCTAGGGCAACGAGAACCAGCATAATGCACAACCTCGCCATTTCTCTCTCAAGCTCTCTCTCTCTTTCTCTCTCCTTCTCTCTCTCTTTCTCTCTCGCTGAGTTCAGTGATGGACTATGAGCGAGGCCAGGGCTGGTTTATAAAGGCGAAGAGAGAGGTTGGGGGCAGTTGTGTGAGTAAATAAGGGTTTAATGGTATTCGTACGGAGCTACCTGTCGATCTGCTAAATCTTCATTATCAATACAGAGATTAAAGCCAAGAGAGCTTCGTTAGCTAGGTCTAAACCGGATCCTCAACTTCAGAATCTGGTTTAGCTTAAGTATGGCCAGCTGCTACGGACTCTGCATTGAAGGCTACGTTAAACCCCAAGCCAGAGATGCAGTACCCTCCAGACAATTCAAATACAAATACAATTTCATTTTCATTTTCATTTTCGTGCTGGTCGATTATGTGTAAGATCATTACAATGGTGTTCAGAGGTCCATGTTCGTGTTGCAGGGAAGACAGCTAGCTTGCTGACTGAAGAGGACGAAATGTGGACTCATGAGGGCTTCAAGTATAAATACGTACATGTAAGAGCGTACAATGTATATTTACTAGTATTGCTGGCTAGCTAGCTTGAAGTTGATCGAAGAGTTGGAGATGGCATGGGGATCCCGTAGGAAGTTATTGCTATTGCTGAAATATATATAATGCATTGTAGGTTAGCTAGAGAGGTTTTCGCTGGCACTAGCTTTTACTATGAAAGCTTGCTAACTAATTTTTCCTAGCTAGTGAATTTCTCAGCTACTTACTTTCTATTATCAATTACATCCAAGCAAAGTTGATTATAGTCAATAAACATATCCCAGCTGTGCATTCACGGATCAAAGTATATATATGTCTTTTTGCTTCCCGGATCGAGCTCCTCTACAGAGAGAAGTCGTCTAATTATCATGAACGAAATTTTGCTTGGGTTGAGTTTTTTTGGCCTAGTTCTCGTGGGCTGTGCATTTAGAGTTTTCTAGGTTTTTTTAATTTTTTTTTATAAACTTGTTTTCTTATTGTTTAAGGATCTAGTATAGAGATACGTACTGTGTGGTGACTCGGGTTATTTTTTTTAAATGGCGTGATCTACTGGTATTGGTATACTTACAATAGTCGTGTGCTCAGGGCTATACCAAATCCGTTTGTCATGTCTCTCATGGTCTTCTTAAATGCAAATAAGCTTGAGATTCTTGAGCTTAATGAATAGTGATAGTCGTCGATTTTTGCCGACTTTGTCTGTACTATTCAAACTTGTAGGTCTTAATGAAATCTATCTCGCTTGTAGGCGTATTTGGTTTGATGTAAAGAAAATGTAATTTCAGATACAAAAAGATTGAACCAAAATATTTTCCGACTCTGCTCCGTAAAATGTTAACATGTAATTGAACCAAGATTACAACAATGTCAATGAAGTATTATCAATACTATAACAAGTTCGTCGATTCAGTAATTGTTACTGATGGAATAAACTTGCAAGTAGAAATAACTCATTATACAACTTACAACTATGAGGATTATATTAATTGTTGATATAGTTGTAAATAAGTTGATGTATTAATTAATGTTATAGTACGTTGTAATTAATTAATGTATGACATATATATGTCAACACACACTTTCCTATATGTAAACCATAAGACTTAACAAAATTTGACCATAATTGTATCATACTTGTGGGTCACAAAATGCGTTTTAGAAGAGATTTTACACCTAATTATTTCGTTTACTTGTTCGATTATATGATCATGTTGTACGAGAAATTCTACAAAATTCACTGGCATGCAAGTTCATTTTCATGAACAAAGTGATAAGGCACATGAGTAGAAAAGTTGGTGCAAAATTTAACTTTAATATTTGTGGGTTGCACACCAAAGGTGCACTAATGTAGTAATGTTGTGCGTAATGGAATTTTCATACGTAGAGATATATCTATTCTTGATCCAATATCCGGGTTTGTACCCGAATCAGCAGGTAACTATAGGCCCAGTAAGCTGAGCGCAATAGGCCTAATTGATTTCCACTGAAGATCTGGCTAAAGGTTTCTCGATTTCCCCTACTTTCCTCTATTTGTCTTTTTTCCCCCTGGGAAACAAATTAATAAGACATAATACTTCGATCCAATAGAAGCGCGCAAGTCTCGGCGAACGTCCATGGATCGATATCTTCGATCTGTAGTACGTACGTACGTATACGTAAAGTATGTATCTAATTTAATTCGAGGGTTTACAGCTAGGAATACGTACGTTGTAGTTATTTAATTTGTTAAATGTCAAAACTTAAAAGGCGTATATGCGAAGTTCATGGGTCAGCTAATTTGTCAAGCGATCGTGGGACGCAATGTTTGACATCACCCTGCCAGAAGATAACAGTACGTGTTCATCGTCATGTGGGATATATAGTTTTCCATGCAATGAGGGATGTGGCTAGCTAGTGGTCTTATATAAAATGAAAGGCGCTCTACAATATATAGTGGCAGATGTTTATATATGTACGTATCTCATGTCATACTGTACATACATATAGGAGATAGATTATACGTGTCAAATTTTTTGTATGCATGTCTTGCCTTCACTTTCTCATATAGGTAGTACACTACTACTCTAGTACATTTTGGTACGTTCTATTGTGAGTGGAGTATTTTGTGAGGATCTTCTTTTCTTATCTCATCTTTTTATGACTTTTAATAGTTTCAAATTTCAAACATAGGGTTTCCCAAACATAATTGCGAATGACTAAAGATTAATTCTTCTTTGAAGTAGGACTTACGGTAATCTTTGAGTCTCGATTGATGGAATGGTGGAATACCGGAGGGGACATAAAGTCTAAACCCCATGAGAAGAGAAACACTTGAAATACTACTAGGAGACTCGACTAAAACATTGTATCCTAAACTGCATAATTTAACAAAGAGTACAATATTGGCTACTCCAAATGCTTTACAATAAAGGCGATACAGAAATGGAAAGAGAACATGACTAAGGTGACACATCAATTCACTTGTAACAATTTTCCACCTATGTTGTCGACAAGAAGTACTGTCGGCACTACATCTCATCATGTCACTAGGGGGAAGTGCCCACGCGAAGAACCAGCAAACGCCCCGACTCAGAGCAGACAAGGCACCAAAACTGCACAATCCGGGACAAAAACCACTTCGATCTGCCTACCACAAACACATGTAGGTTTATTTTCGTCAAAACTAATAAAGACAAAAAATAAAAATGACTAAATTTAGAATTAGTAAATTTGAGCCAAGCCCAAAAATTGAGCCCAAACTCAAATCATTATTAGGGCAAATCAGAGAAGCATTCAGCCCAAACACTAGGCTCAACACTGGCAGAGTCCTCTGCCATTGTGCCGTCGTTCCAGCCGCAACCGAGCCGCTGACCACCAACCACGAGATGCCTTGAAGGAAAGAAAATGTTCAATACCAGAAGGAGATGTAGATCATGAGAGACAAGCCCGTCACACCCAACTTGCACCAACCTACCCTTCAGATCATGGAATAGATCTGCAAACTCCATCAAAAGCTCACCATAACACACACCACTACTCATTTCGATCACAGACTCCAGAGTAGCCCCACGTAACGAAACCACCACGCCAACCCCGAACCCGATGCCAAAGATCGAATCTCTTTCGATTGCCCGACACCTCAGATCTCTAAACTTGAAATCGAGGCAACCTCTATCACGATTAGACAACACCATTGAAGACACCGCTCCACTCGCTCCGTCCGGCTGCACCCGCACACGTCGGCAAGGCTTAAGCTAGTGCCAGCTGTAGGGCCGCCGAATGAGACAAAATTTGAGAGAGAGAGAGAGAGAGAGAGAGAGAGAGAGAGAGAGAGAGAGAGAGAGAGAGAGAGAGAGAGAGAGTTTTTCTATCGCGCGTGCGGCGCGTGCGTGACTTATACCAGTTCCTTCGGTTTGTTTTGCTATTTTCTCCAATCTGACTAAAGATTAATTTCATGCCAACAAAATATGGGACATGTTATGTACATTTTTAAAAACCGGATTAAATACGACATAGTAAAGATGAATATAACATTTCTATCGAAAAAAGTTGAATATATATAACATTCATATATATGTTAATATACATGATTAAGATCGACCGTTATTTTATAATTTGATCACCAGCTAGAAGGCAAAATAGGAAGTTAAAAAAGAAAGAAAGCAAAATAGGAATAGATCCTAGAATCAGTTTTTTTCATTTTCGCTGGGGATGGAAAAATTAGATTAAACAACAGACAGTTCTTTTTGACAATCAGTGTCAGCTAATTTAATAGATTTATAGATGTAATCTGGCGACAGAGAAAATTATTCATCTTCTTCGATCTTTAATTAGGTCATAAATGACCTATATGCATCTCTTTCGCAATACAAGATTTTGATCATTCTATGAGGTAATTCTTTTTTTTTTGAAGTTCACCACGGAAACCGGATGAGATAGTATCTCACTATGATCTACAGATCTGAATAGTAATAAAATTGGCAAAAATTAGTAATTATTACTGTTTTTTAAGTACGTTAAGCTCAACAATAATCAAGTTTACTTATATCTTAAAAAAATCAGAAGAAAAATCATAAATAAAAATAACTTACCCATAAACACTTAATGATAATTAAAATACAAATAGGCCATTATATAATTAAACTGCTTAGTCACTCCCGTTTGACTTTTAATTTAATGGAGGAACACAAATGAAAGATTAAGTAAAGCTTGGTAGATGATCAGGAGAAAAAGAAATTCGTAACACAACCCTAATTAATTAAAATTAACATTTCTATTTGTCCGAATAATTCTTTTCTGAAAATAGCTCGTATATGGACCAGAGCGAATGTGAGTGTAACAAAGAAAAAGTGGTTTTAGGGCGCGCACAAGGGGAATCGTAGTATTAGGGCAAAGCGACTTAATTTGTACGGAAGGAAGAGTACTGCCCGTAACAATCGTGACGAATGGCTTCAACCCACCGCTTTCGGGCGTCAGATCACATACGCGGCATCACTGACACGTCTGTCAGGAACTCCGAAGCATTTTGACGCGTGGAAATGTAGCATCAAACGAGAGGGAGAGGGGTACGTCAGAAATGCATGGACGCGTAGCGGCATCTGGTGAGTTCCCGCCGCTTCCACAGCGAATCCAGACAAAGCTTAGTATGTGAGCCTTAACCAATAGGTTTTTAGCTATACGGGGCTATACCAACACCACTCGGTCAATCTTTGTTTGCTTTCTTAATTTATCTGCTGCATTTTCGCATATGATCGAAGTGAGACGACACTCAAGTGACTTAACCAAGCGTACGTTTGGATGTTTAATTTGCCCCTAGCCTTTCGGTGAAGGAGATCGGCGGACTACGAAGTTTGAGAGGAATTTTCCATTTTTTGTGAAAATTTTTTTTTTGCCCTGTGAGAAAATAATCTGCATTTTTCAGAATTTCTATTCTGTACCCTATAGAAGATCGAATATTTAATCGGTTATTCACTTATTCCAGAGCAAAAGAGCCTTTGGCTGACATTGTATGAAAGAGCTGGATTATTTAGTGGTCGTTAACGGACCGAGTCGGGTTTTTATGGGTCAAGTTTTGTGAGGTTTCGGTCGGGTCAGGCTGAATTTTTGAGAAAATTAAATAATTATTAGTCAGGTTGGGCTTTACGCACATTCATAAAGTTTAACCCTAACTCATTGATTCGGGTCGGGCTGAGCCGGCACAATTGTTTTATACATAAAAAACAAGTCCGAATATATGTAATTGTTTTCTACATAAAAAATAAGTCAAACTCACTAGTCACAAAAAAAAAACTAACTAATTTATACCAATATATATCCTATACCAAAGCCAAATATAACTTTTAGTTAAATCCTTTGTCAAATTTAGCAAGAATGGAGAGAGAAGATAACTGATAGTTAAACTTTTTCCTCTAATATTTTCCTCTCTTCATAGTGATTTATTTTGATTTGACAGAAAAATATCTAGAACTAGACTGTTGGAATAAAGTTAAAAAATATGGTGGTTATATTTAGCTTTGTGATAAATTTGACTAGAAAATATGATTACTCTTGGGGACGCTCTTAGATCAATACCCAAAAATCAACTCAAAAACCATATAGCATTTTCATAACAATGAATACAATTTTTCTTTATATATATGAAACTAAATTTATTCATTAAGGCCAATTAAGTAGCCAAATGAGAATCTAAAAGTAAATATAATTATCCAACTAAGAATTTATTCATTAACATCGTAGCTTGATTGTTTCCTTATCTGATTACAAACTTGTTCATATAAATACAAATTATAATCCATGTATTAAATTTAATAAATTAAAATACAATGCGGACTTTCAGACAGGGCTTGAGACAATAAGCCCAAGTGCAACCTAGGGCCCGACAAGACGGGCCTATTGCAGACTTTTTTGGGCCGGGCTGAGCTAGGGCTTCTTGGGTATTGCAAACCTCCATGGCCCACGGGCCAAAAAGATGAGGCTTATTATTATTGTCATTAACTTTTTGTAAGGTTTAATTGCTAATTTGCTATTCTAAGAATGATCCTTGTGCCAATTTGCTACCCTAGAAATTTTTTCTGCCAATTTGCTACCGTAGGTTTTGAAAACTAGCTAATTTGCTATCTATACATCGAATTAGACAAAAAATTTAGCCAATTTGCTACCCTAGGTTTAGTTTTTTTGTTTTTCATTTTTTTTCGTTCAAATAAATAGAATAGAGGATTTAGAGTATCAATGTGCTCTCAATGTTTATGATTTGATGAATAAATCGATGAAATTCAAGTAATTAGACAACAAGGTAGTCATTTTTTTTTAGAAAAGACAACAATGTAGAAAGTTGGCAAGTTTATAAATTCTAGAGTAACAAATTGACAAAAAAAATTCCTAGAGTAACAAATTGACACTGAGATGATTACTAGAATAATAAATTGACAATTAAGTCTTGTTGTAATTAGCAACGTACTACAAATTAGCACAAATCTATATGTACGTACATGAAAGATAAATCAACACAATTTTTTCTGAAAAATCTCAGACCTTGTGCGACCATGCAAATGTTGGTAGATTCGAAATTTTAAATTTCTCTTGACAATCAAATCGGTAACACTATATAAAGTGATCAATCTCCATAATTTCACATATTTTGTTTGGCTCGATTTTTCAACAGAGATGTATTAGGTAATCACAAATTATCTCTTTTATAAGTGTTTAGCGTGTCACTGTCGAAGGCGAAATGTTGATTTACATTGTGCCGCTGGATTTGCTTCTACACAAGCAATTGAAGCAAGGAGAGCACCAGCCTCGCTTGATGAATTCTTTCTGCCTAGATGCCGTAGGACTTGAGTTCGTGTCTCGCTATAGAGCCACAAAAATTGATACTTTGTATACCATGTCTGATACAAAGCAGAGCAATCTTCTTGGCGTATGTTGAGAACACAAGTTTGTTGTGACTTTGTAAACCGCCAAAATCTTCATGCCCTGTCTGATCGACATCGTCTGACAAAAGTAAACCATCGAATTTATCACGCCCCGTCTGGTGAAAACTCATAGTTCGCCGTTGTCGATTGTTTCTCGTAAGAAAGAGAAAGTTTGTTTGCCGAGAACAAATTTGTGTATGTGTGCAGAGGTCCATAATTATCCTTCAATCCTTCTATTTATACTAGCGTGTTCACTGATCATAACTCTATATCAAGTAGGATATATAAAATCCTCAGTGCATCATGATTATCTAATGTAATCGGTCACATATTTCTTATTTGATAAATATTCTCGCTAGCTTTAAATTTCCTTCCAGATTCAGGAACAATTATATGTGCGGGCTGAAGGAATCGACTCTCGTGGGCTTGAATGTCAACCAAATAACTTAAACATTATTTTGGGGCCAAACATATTCAAATTCATTTGATAGAACTAGTTATACACATTTACCAATTATCAATGTACTGTTTAAAGAAATAATATTCCTGGTATCTTGGTGTGTGTCTTGTCCTAATTAGCATAGAAGTAGATATTCTTTCAATCCCTGATTTATAGGGATATTGATTGTAACAGATTGTAATGCCTATTTAGGGTCATCTTTCAATGAATAAAGCACAGTTTCAGATCATATATTCTGTATATCTATTTTCTCCTTGAATATGTTATCAACAATTTTTGAGTTGATAGCGATCACTACTGCCGAATTCCACCGCCAATTCACTGTCGGATTCCGCCGTCCATCACCGAAGCTCTCTACCGTCGCCAGATTTTGTGATTTCTTCAAAATTTTTACAAAGTGTTCACACCGAGCACGTACAACACCTTAGAGGTAAATTTTCTAACTATCTTCAATTTAGAATTTAGGTTGCAAAACTTAATTACCATAACACCCTAGATCTAAGTCTAGATTTAGGTTTATTATACCTTGATTTACTTTTTATGCTCTAGGTCCTATGGATTAATACATGTTTATAAAAAAAATTAATATTAGTGACAGTCTTGGCCGGAGGAGTCATGGATATTGGTGAATATCACGGTTAATTGTGATTTCACATTAAAAAAAGCTAGGGAAGTCGATATTTGTGATTAATTGTGAAAGTCATAGTTTTATGAGTGTGGTATATATGAAGTCACCAGTTTTGCATCGATTTTTGTGACCAAACATCATTGATCACGGTTCTTATTCCTTAAAATTGATATTAGTGATCGTGGTTATTTGATCGGTACTAATTACATCTCTTGTCTCTTTTGTAGATGATGTCAATAGAGCCAGCTAGGCTTAAGTTTGACATCCTTTATTCACAAAGAGCAGAATACCACCATAGGGTATTATATGTTGAGAACACGCTTCTTGGTAAAAATTTGACTGATACTATCCAACCAACACCACCACCTGGTGAAAATGTTGTGCCACCAACTCTAACTATTTTCGAGTTAAAATGCTAAAGCCCTCATATTTTTGAGGTGACATACTCATCCAGTTCTGAAAAAATAGTATCTTCTAAAGAATGACCTCACGGATTTGTGGGAGACTTTAAAAGACAGATTCAATAATGTGGATGATGCACAACTTCCAAAACTGCAAGAAAAATGAGATTGAATCCGGTTATTGAATTATCAAAAGGTCAAGTTGGCCGTTTATGGCGTGGTAAAGACTGATCAAGTTATGATCGAGAAGTCTTTGAGCACATTCTCTATTTCTATGGATACGCTTGCACATCAATATCGCATTGATGTCAAGCATGGAATAATTAGATCATTCAGTGATCTCATGAATGTGCTGACTAAAAAGGAGAGATATCGTGAGATACTTCTCAATAACAATGCTAGATCATCTAGTACAAAGAAAGCTCTTGAGACATACAACACTTGTGGGAAGACACGTAAGGATAAGAGGAATGTTCGTTCTGAGCCTTATAGTACTCGAGGCGGTAGAGGAGGATGTGGCAGAGGAGGAAAAAGTTGGAACTTGACTTGGACTAGCCAAGACAATAACTCAAACAATTCCAACAAGAATAACTCAAATTCTAGTCCTTGGAATGGAAGTTCTTTAAATTCTGCTTCTACTTCTCACTTGTCACCTTTTTATAGATGTGATTCAACCAAGCATATGCACAAACAATGTTGTGCACCTAAGGATGTTCAGAATGCTTATAAAAGGTGTAAGCAGTACTTGGCGCATGAGACCAACTATGCTGAAAACTATGAGATTAAAGGTAGTGGTTAAACCAATCTTATTGTAGTAGATGACACAAAAGAAAATCTGGAGACTACGAATTTTGATTAGTCTATGTTCTGCTATGTAATCAAGTTTAGATTTCTTTTGACTTTGTGTTTAGTCATAGTTATTGAATAAGACAATCTTTGATGTAAGTTTTGATGTTGACAAAATAATAAAATTTCTTCCTTTCGGTATTTGAAAGTGTTAAGAATGGTTATTTAACTTCATAATGCATTAATGGTTCAAAATATATAATAGTCTATGACACTATAACACCAAAATTACTATAAAAATGAGACAAAAATAGAGGATAGTTTGATCCTGGGAATTTCGACCCCTTGAGATTTTCTCTTGACCTGTCAAAGAACACATACTGGATTGATTTTGACACTTTTTTGTCCCGTCAAAAATTATTGCATGGTTCTCATACGACTTGTCGAATTTTGTCCTCTGGTCACCAAATTGCACTTTCGACCCACCCGTCAATAATTTTCTCAACATGTCAAACGCATGTTACTGTCTCAAAAAATTTCCAACTTTCGACCTGCTGAAAATTCCCTTAGACCCGTCGAAAAACGATATCAGAAAATCAAAGTTTATATGAGTTTTCTTCGACCCCTCGAAGATTATTCTCCACCCGTCGAAGATGGTCTCCTGGACATGATGAATTCATGATTCGACTTGTCGAGTGGTTTTTCTCTACCCGTAGAAATCCTTACCCAGGATTGGTGTATGTGATGTGTTTTTACATCATTTTTATTATGCCATATCAGCACACTATAAGGGTCACAACCCTTTGGAAAATCTTTAAGTTCTTCCTTAAAGCGTTCGCCATGTCTTGAGATCAAAGTCTAATTAACTCACATTCTCTTGTAGATGTTTGAATGCGAGATTGAGTGTCTAGCAAATAGTGGTACTACTCATACTATACTGCAGAATAGACAATTGTTAATGGATCGTGTGCCATACAATTCATCAGTAACTACCATGATTGGTTCGGCGCCAGTTATACAAGGGTGTGGTTCTACACAATTCTTGCTACCACATGGTACAAAAATTTATATCACTGATGCATTGTACACGCCTAAGACCAATCAAACATTGTTAAGTTTTAAGGACATTAAAGCCAACAATTTACACTTGGAAACTCATTGTAAGAATCGTAAAGAATTCTTATGTATAACCTCTGAGGAGTCAGGTAGAAACCACATCTTAGAAAAGTTAGCGGTAATTCGTAGTAGTTTATATCTTACTACGATTAGGATAATTGAATCTAATGCAGTCACTCTTACTACTACATATGACTCAGTTTCTTATCAGCTTTGGCATTTTCGACTGGAACATCGAGGTCGTGATCAAAATAGCATGTGGAAATACCCATCGGTTTTGATGGGGTGGATGAGATTAACAATCTTCATCCGGTCTCGGTCTCTAAGATGAGTAAGACACCTAGTGTTAGTCCACAAGATTCCTTCGTGGAAATTTCTGATTCTCATCGCTCATTTTGTAAAGGTTGTTCATTAGCAAAGTTATAGGTTAGACCTTCCTTTGCGATTGATAACACTGAAAATATACCATTCTAAAGAGAATCCATAGTGATATTTATGGATCTATCAAACCGGAATGCTGGCCATTTAAATATTTTATGGTTTGGCAGATGCATCAATGCGTTGGTTGAACGTTGCTTTGCTATCCATAAGGAATGTTGCATTTGCAAAACTTCTAGCACAGACTATTAAGCTTCGGGTTCACCACCCGAACAACCCAATCAGGTATATTAGATTGGATAATGCAGGAGAATTCACATCAAAGAATTTTGATGACTACTGTATGTCAATTGGGATTGAAGTTGAGCATCCCGTCCCTCATGTTCATTCACAGAATAGTTTAGCAGAGACACAAATCAAGTGGTTATAGCTTGTGGCTAGAGCAATGGTTATGCATACTAATTTTTTGGTATTTGTGTAATATCTCATCCCGGGAATTTCCTTTTTATGATTTATTTAAGGTTAACCGAGGAAGGAGGTACTTAATTTTTACCGTCGGTAAATATTGAGATTTTTTTTAGTTGACTTTTTATCAGTATGTCAAAATTGGCTGACTTCGGGGGAAGTTGTAGAAATTGTCAAGACGAGTCTGTTGACGCGAAGAATGCTGAAAACAGAGTTACTACAAGAAAGTTATAATCATCAGTAGTTTATCGGAAATGTGATAGTCACAAATGTACGAGTATAATAGGACTTTCTATCTCAGGAAATTATCTTGAGGAAATTCTTAGAATTTACTGAGACGAGCTCGTGGCCACATTAAGTGTTAAAATTGGAGTTGTGATGAAGAAATTGTGGTCAACGAAAGTTTTTTTTCTTCGATTTTACGGAATCAGTTAGTTGCAACTCGCTCCTATAAATAGGACTTTACAAAAAAGAAAAGTCAGACTTGTGATTTCGGGGCAACCAACGTTGACCTGTGTTGACTAAGCTTGCTGACTAAAAATCACTGCTGAATCACCAGCCGGCGGTGCAACCGCCACTGTTTAGGGCCACTTTCTGGTCAGAATTGGAAGCCCTCGATGCTTGGATCCTTTCCATGCCTTTATTTTGAGGAATTGAAGTTGGAATTGAGAGGAGTAGACAAGGTAGTTTTAAGGTTTCAGGTTGATTTTGGTGTCGTCATCGGTGAGGTTTCCGGCGACAATTCTTACATCAAATGATTGGGTTTTGTGTGTAGATTGTGTTTATGTATTATTTTGGTGATTTACAGGTCGAATTGTAGGGATTCGAATCGAACCTGATTCAATTTTCATCGCAGTCATTTGGCGTCATCGTTGCGATGGTTGCCAGCGGTTGTGGCCATCGTGGATAGAGGAGTTTTGCTTCCATCTATCTCCTGAATCGATTGGTATATGCCTCGAGCCACGAGTTGGCTCGATGGCGGAGGTCAGCACCGGAGAGATTTTCGGGCCGTGGGTTTTCGAGCCTGATTTCGGCCAAACAAGATGGAATTGGGTATAGGTCTTTTAGGAGAAAACGTTGGGCTTGACGAGTGGAAGATATAAAGATGTGTCAAACTCCATCATCGGCTGTGGTCCCTGGTGGCGCGTCTGGCCGAAATTTGTTTTGAATTGTTTCAAGTTTATATCGTTGGATTCGTTTCAACGCTGTGAGTTTATTGGTGAGGATATTAAATGCATTGGACTTACTTTGGTGTGGACTTGAATTAATTGGATATTAATTAAATGATTTTACACATATATCGAACGGTTTAGTCAATAGTCGATTCAACTTAGAGTCGCGTAACATTTGAGGAATACGTTGCGACTTTAAAACGTATTTAGGAATTGGAATTGAGAATTATATTGAAAGCTCGTCATTAGTTTGGGAAGCACGTTATTCGAGAATGCGAGGTTCTCGAAAAAATTTCTCATTGGTTAACAAGCTTAGTTATTCATTATGAATTCAGGCGATTTGTTATTAAGTAATGATTGTTGTTTCAAGGACGACGTATTAGTAGCCAGTTACAGATGTTTAAAAAAGCTGACAGATAGGCTTTGGCTTGATACAAATTATGGCACAGTATTGTGAGTAGACTTTTTATTTTCACAGTTGTAGCGAATTCATATTTTTATCAGTATGCTATACACTTAATTTTAGAGTTTTTAAATTTTGAGGTTTATTTGTGATGGTTTGTTTAGTTGCATCAATGCTCTAACTATTAGGCTGATCACCGAATAGTTTAGTTAGGGGAGGTTACGTGGCCTCGTCTGACCCCCAAATCGACTCAGGTTAGGTGGCATGGGAACAATCTTGTCGCATATACTTTTCTTACAGTTAGTCGACTCAGGTTAGGTGGTCTGAGCGAGTACTTCCATTTGTATTTTAAATATATGATTTTGAACTCGCATTATTTCACAGAAGTAGTAGAAAGGCATGCAATTGCAGTTTTACATATTACTCAGTTTATGATTTTTGTCCACTCACTCTAACGTTTTATGTTTTTATGCCTTTCCCGGAGCCTTTTATTTTAAATTTCTCAGATTGCAGGTTAGCCGGTTGAAAGTTGTGACCGTCCAGAGTGCGAGACATGACAGTCAACAGCTTATGTTTACTTAGGGTAGGTTCTCAGTCAAAGTTCAGGGTTGCTCGTGTTAGGGTAGATGGTACCGATTAATGGGTGCTAGATACTTTAATACGGGTCCCGCAAGACTTATCCTGAATTACTACGGTAATCTGGGGTGAGTCTTGTCAATCTACTTGGAGATATGCAGACATGCAATAATGCTTATTCGTTTGAGACCCGTAGCACGCCAGTCATTCAGTGTATACCAGTTGGTAACTGAGTATGAGCCTGACATTTCACATCTACACATCTTTGGTTGTACGGTATATGTGCCAAGTATGCCCCCACAATGTACTAAAATGGGTCCTCAACGTCATTTAGGCATTTATGTTGGTTATGAATCTCCAACGGTTGTCCGTTACTTAGAACCTTTGACAAGAGATCTCTTTACTGGAAGATTTGTAGATTGTCATTTTGATGCGTTAGGGGAATATATGAATGCCTCCATTCCGATTGAACATTAGGAATTGACGTAGTATACTCCCACTATGTTTTAAGATGATCCACGCATATCTCAAAATGAGATTGAAGTGAGACATATTCTAGATCTTCAAAAGGTAGCAGACTCGATGCTTGACTCCTTTATTAATATTGCTAAAGTGACGAGATCAGACATACCTACTGCAAATGTTCCTGTAAGGTTGAAAGTTCTCAAGAAGGGGTGGTTTAACACCATACTAGGGAAGGGAAACGTTCCTCTTGCCCATGTGGAAGGAGTAGCATCGGCCTCGGCTCCCACGAGGAATAAGGGGAGACCAAGAAAATCCACAGATGAGCTGTCTATGAAAAGGCAGGCAATCCAAGCACATAATGATCCTTTCATCCTTAATGTTGTGAATCCTTCACATGAGATTGTTCTTGTCTACATTTATGTCCTAGAATCATAAATGGCATCTCTGGAGGACGCTTCAGACCCATTTGTGATGTCAAAAAATGGTGAAATCTCACTACCTAAAAATGATGTGTGCATTGTTATGGATAGATCATCCTAGGTAGTTGATGATGCTTTTGCTTATTCCGTCGCTTAGGAGATTATTGATGACGATGAAGAAGAACCTCGCTCGGTTGCTGAATGTAAGAGGATAGAGAATTGGCCTAAATGGAAAGAGGCAATGCAGGCTGAACTAGACTCTTTGAAGAAAAGATAAGTTTTTGGTTTGGTAGTGCTATGACCACCTAATGTTAAGCCGGTAGGACATAATGGGTCTTTGTTCGAAAGCGTAATAAGAAGAATGAAGCCATGCGTTATAAAGCTATAATTGTGGCGCAAAGATTCTCTCAACGTACTGGCTTTGAATGAGGAGACATACTCTCCAGTCATGGACATTATTACTTTCCGCTACCTTATCAGTTTGGTAGTGTTCGAAAAACTAAACTTGCAGCTGATGGATGTGGTTACAGCATATCTCTAAGGAAACCTTGATTCAGAGATATTTATGAGAGTGGCAGAAGGCCTTGTCATACCCAGTTCAAGTAACTCTAAACCACAGAGTGCTCATATAATAAGATTGAGACGTTCACTATATGTATTGAAATAATTTGGTAGAATGTTATATACACGTCTAAGTGAACAAGATCATGATTTTCCATTGATTGGAAAGGGATACAAGAACGATGATTTGTGCCCATGCATGTTCATTAAGAGAAAAAGTTCAGGTTTTTTCATTATAGCGGTCTATGTTGATGATATGAATATCATTGGGTCTCTTGATGAAATCAATGAGACGGTTAACTACTTGAAATCCGATTTTGAGATGAAAGACCTTGGTAGAACTTGATTTTGTCTTGGTTAAGAGTTGGAATATCGAGTTGTTGGAATACTTATTTACCAGTCTGCCTATGTCCAAAATATGCTTTGGCAATTTAACATGGACAAAACACACCCTCTTAGCACATCAATATCTGTTCGTAGTCTGGAACCCAATAAGGATTCGTACCATCCGAAAGATGATGTTGAGGAACGATTGGGAGCTAAGGTACTATACCTTAGTGCTATTGGAGCTTTGTTGTATTTAGCTCAATGCACTTGTTTAGACATTGCATTTTCTGTGATCTTGTTAGCTCGGTTCAGTTCTGCGCCAACACAATATCATTGGACTGCTGTAAAGCACATCTTCAGGTACTTGAAAGGTTCCATTGACTTGAGTTTGTTCTTTCCCTACAAAGAAAATAGAGAGAAGCTTGAAACTCCCGGAAAATGGATGGTTGAATCGTAGCATACATGTCCTGAGATTTTCGACCTGTCGAATGGATCTTTTTACCAGAAAAAAATTGCAAATTGGACCGACCCGAAGGTGTACATTGACCCGTCGAGAGGATTTCTCCACCCGTCAAAAAATGCATCCTAGATCGACCTGAAGCTATCCTTCGACCCGTCGAGTGAAAGCTTCAACCCGTCAAATTCCCCTCCAGTTACGAGCACTATACCTCAATTCAGTGCGATCTTTACTCAAAGACGTCTTATGATGTCTTTATTGGGTTTGCTGATGTTGGGTATCTCTCGAACCCACATAAATGACTATTCCAAACAAGTTATGTATTCACCATGGGGAACACAAAAATTTCTTGGAGATCAACTAAGCAAACCCTTGTTACTACTTCCTCGAATGATTCTGAGATTATTGCTTTGCATGAAGTGGTTAAAGTGTATGTCTTGCTTAGGTCAGTTATACACCACATTCAAGGGTCTAGTGAATTACCATCGACTACAATAGCACGAACTTGAATATATGAGGACAATGCAGCTTGCATTGAGCAAATGAAGTTGGGATACATAAATGGTGATCACATGAAACACATTTCACCGAAGTTTTTCTTTAATCAGCAACAACATCAACTATTAAACGTTCATGTGAGTCTTGTTCACCAATTCTTTAACAAAATCTACATTTGTGAAGCATGTGAGACGCATTGGAATGCGAAGATTATTTGAACTCCAAGATTCAGTTATTGATCGAGGGTGGGGGGGGGGGGGGGGGAGGGGGGGGGGATGAAGTCTACATCATATGTGGTTGCTTTTGTAGTTGATGTGTTGTACACTTTTTTCTTTTGACCTAACTTTTGTTTTACCCATGAGATTTTTGCTTTGCAAAGTTTTTAGTGAGGCAACAAGTGATGCATCTACATTAGGATCGCAACACAAGGGGGAGTGTTTAAGTAAATAATATTCCTGGTATCTCGTTGTGTGTTTTGTCCTAATTAGCATAGAAGTAGATATTCTCTTAATCTCTAATATATAGGGATATTGATTGTAACGATTGTAACGCTTCTTTAAGGTCATCTATTAATGAAGAAAGCACAGTTTCAACTCATATATTATTTATATCTATTTTTTCCTTGAATATGTACATATTTATGAGAGATCTAAATACTCTTATATTTACAAATTTCAATGTATTATATGTTCTAAAATTTGTAAGTAAATACTATGTTAATGCTAAAACAGATGGCCGACCTCGAATATTAATTTATCTTATTATTCAAAACATGTATTTATAGAAAATCTTTTGAATCTAAATTTGAGTGAAAAACTCTCAAATTTTCTTTGTCATTCATTATTTATGCCATGTTTTTATCAATCAATATTATGTCGCTACTGTAGTAAAACAAATATAGTAATTTGAATTGTACTATCTGCTAATTGGTGCATGCTTGAATGTATATATGTTAGCTAAGAGTAGTCTTGTTATTAATCAAGAGGCTCTAGTTAGTCTCATTGTTGTATGAGGTTTAGGTTTCATATCCTCCCTGGGTATGTATTCAGCAGTTTTATTAATGATTTCTTCGAAAACTTGAGGGTTACCACACTACCCTTATTTCAAAAAAAGAGGATAGTAGGTAACCGCAATCCCTAAACAAAGATTTGATCTAAGTAGCAATTGGCGTGATTTTAGAACACTAGCTATGCTAATTATATTCAAATTATATTATTCATATTTATGACTAGAACAGTTATATTACCTTCTCATAAAAAAATAAAAAAAGAACGGTTACATTTTCTTAAGGGAAAGTAAGATTTCATTGATAGACTATAAAGGCGGAGCAACTCAGCTCACGTTAAGCCTTTCTTTCATCACCATACATAGGTAAACATTTATCTTAGTATAGAATATCCTTACCCTTATTTTGAAGACTTGGTGGAGAATTTTTGAGCTAAGAACATTGAAGATGACGTTTTGATGGAGATTTTGAAGGAAGATATGTGTATGGGGATAGACTTGTTCAACAAGTTTGAGAAAAGTGTTCATTTTCGAAAGAAAAAAAAATGAAGAAAAAATTTCGATCGCAAGAAAGAAGAAAAAAAATGTGAAGCTCTCCGGCAATGTGCTCTAAGTGTTAATGTTTGGATTAATGTCTCCCATACTTGTGGATTTGGAGTTTGCTATGAATTGAAGGCCCAAAAGTAAAAAAATATGGCATTTGTTCTGTTCACAAAGCTCAAGAGAAGTTTAGAATGAAGTCCAGGCTAAAAATGAAAACATTCGGTCCTTGCTCTTAAAGTTTGACGAAGTTGGCATTTTTGAGAAAAAAAGGTGACGAAATTGATGATTACCACATGCCATTTGGTGTAACCCTCTAAGATTCGTAAAAATCTTACTCATTCCCTCAAGGATTCTGTCAATCTCCTTGAGGTCTATATCGTACCTTAGGATTATCACACAATTTTTCGAATATTCTAGAGGCTCATACATCATTCTAGGTAATTTGAGAATCCTCTAGATACATGATTTTTACCCGAAACCTTAATCGCACATGCCCAAGCATAATAATATAATTACCAGGCTTCTACCTTTGGAGGATCTTGAGGGCTCAAAACCCTCAAGCTCTCCGTGGAAAAAATTTACTCCCACTAATACCCCCTCAATAGTATGAGGTACGACACGCGTTGCTCTCTTATTGCTGTCGCCAGACCTTTAACCCTTCATAATTTTAAAACTCCTAAGCTTTCCCATCAATCACCCACTCAAAAACTGAAGCAACTCCTCTGCCTCCACCATAACTCTTCCCACCATCAGACTTCTTCATCATCACGCTCTTTCCCCAACAAACACAACCTTACCCAAAACTCTTCTCATTCAAATCCATTTCTCTCCTCAAAATCCGAATCCACACATCCTTTCTAACGGATACATCCCTTCTTTACACCTTTTCAATCTATATAAATCAATCCCCAACTCTTTTCTATTTTTTTTTCACTTCACCTTCCCAAAAATTCCAAGCTTTTTACAGAACCCAGAATTTTTTGAACCATCAACAAACCAAGATTTCTAAACCCAAGTATTCCAATGACTTCCCCTAAACACACCACCAACACCTCTCCTACGGCCTTTGACGAGGTCGATGAACACATCATCCTCCCTCTTCTAAATACCACAGTCGATGGCGAGGTCGATAGATCCAAGCTGCTTGCCACCGCCATCCCCCTTCGCAAGCTGCTACTGCCCACGGCAATGGGTCCTTCCACCGTGTCGTCCGCTTCTGCCGTTGCTTCTACTGTGGAGTCGAGCAAGGAGAAAGGTCAAGGTCCTCCCTCGCCCGCCACCTTCAAGGTGGACAAAGTTGAGATCGACCAGTCATTCAACTCTTCGTCCGACGCTAATCCTACCAATCTTTCCTTGTAAACATGTTCTATCACCACCAAGACAGCTAGTACCAAGAGGGCATGTGAGGACCTGTATTCGGCGACCATCAAGGTCGACTCCGACGAGGCACTGTCGACTTTCATTCTAACATTCCATCAAGGAGTCAGTGAGAACTTCTGGTTAGCCCTTGCATTATATAAGGTGAAAGTATTAGAGCTTGAGAAAGCTCATGGTTTGGGATTTTTGGTTCATCCGTTCCTGATCATCTTCGGTTTGACCTTCCCAATCTCAGCCTTCATCCGCGATGCCCTGAATTCTACGGGTATGCCATCGAGCAATGGTGCCTAGATTCCTTTAGGATCTTATCTTGCTTTGACTGCCTCAACAGGTGGTTTGACTGCCGCATGAAGCTCTCTGAGTTGTATGTGCTATTCTAAGTCAAGTCCACTCCACTAAACTAGCTCTATCTCAGCCACTAAATCATGTACGCCAAGGAATCCATTATACTTAACCCGTCGTACTCTCCCAAGGACTAGAAAAAGACTCCCATCTTTGTGTTTGAGGATTAGGAAAGGCTTGGTCTCAAAGCCGGCCACAAATTACCCACCGCTATCAACACCACCAAGCTCTTAGAGGAGGTGCTGCGTGCCATCAATTTTTTTCGTGACCTGGTGAACGACGCCCTCTATATCTCCTCGAAGCACCACCAGGTTAGATGGCTCTGGAGTCAGGAATGCCTCTCCTCTACCGTCCTGGAGGGAATCACCCCCCTTTTCCATAATGACTGTACTACCATGCATGAGGTCCCTCAGGCCCTCAAGGTTTACTGAAAATGGGTGTCAGGCTCGACCCCCAAGCCTACTTATGCACCGGCTCTAACTGAGGCAAGGGAAATGGAATCTCCCAAGCCCAAATCTTGATGTCGCTTGGTCAAACAATCCGACATTGAGAAAGGAAAGAAGAAGACTCCCACCCCAGCTGAGAAGCCCATGGACACCATCCTTCAAAACGAGGGGGAGAAGCAAGATGAGCCGCTTTCCCTCATTCAAGAGGAACTGCCGTATGCATCTTCCCCAAGGAAGAAGCTTCACACTGAAGAGCCCATGACACCTCCATAAAACTGTCTTCTCCCTTGGTGAGTTATCACTCCATTCCCTACGCTTTTTTGCTACACATGCTTTTCTTAGGATCGTGTATTATTCTTGGATATGCTTGAAACCTTGTGATATATGTCTATATTACTTTATTTCACAGGTCCGTGAGGTGACCTTATTGAGGGCTCTGACCCCCACCTCCTCCGTGTGCACTTCAAATGTGGGGACAATGAGCATGGGTTTATAGTCAACCCTCCTCGAGATTTGACCGAGCAAGAGATTAAGAAGCTCGAGTGTGGTGTTTACCTCCCCTTAGTCAAGAAGCATACCACCTCCAACCTTTGCTCGGGGCTTGACCATGTTTAGGACTTCGCTTTAAAGAGTAAATTTTCTTTCCTTGTGATTTCTCACTTTCATCGTACTGTAAAAATATTTTGATTCCTAAATTTTTTATGCACACAGGCTGCTGCAACCCTCACTATCCCCCTTGAGACTCTCCCAAGACGTCTGCAAACTGCCCAGAGCAATGTTGTCATAGTCGAGAAGGAGGAAAACCTTTTGAGGGAGAAGGTGTTTGTGTTAGAGGGCCAGGTTGCCAAGTATGGTAGAGATCAGAAGTTCATGATTCTCTAGCTGGATGCCAAAGATAGAACCCTCGGCACCAGGTTGAGATCACCAACCGGAAGGCCGATCTTACCAAGTGCCTTGAGCACAGTTTGGGAATTCAAGCTACTGAGGAGAAAGCTGGGGAGAAGGTGAGGGCCCTTCTAGAGGAACAAGCCAAGGAGATTGCTTTCCTTCGCGAGTTCCACGAGATCAAGTTGGAAAGCCAAAAGGTAGTTTTTGAGAAAGAGAAACAAGAGCTCATCAATGTATATAACCAAGAGACCTCTGATGAGGAGTGAATCCCCCCACTTGTCCTTAGGGGTGTATTTATATAATAGTTCGTAGCACCCCTCTTTTTGCTTTCCTAAACAATATTGTACATCGTACTTGCTTCAATCATACCCCAACCTAGTAACTTATTGTAAAACTTGGTAACTTATCGTGTATTCATCATTCTTGGCATACTTTTGCTTGTAGTAGCATTCTATTTTAACGATCTTACTTTCATACTTGGCTTATCTGAACCTTGGGGTATGCTTCTGAGTGGTTGTGGCCTCAACTCGACTCTTGAACCCCTTGTCTTGTACTAAATTTGCTCACGGAT
The DNA here is from genome assembly GCA_946800695.1 of Geum urbanum. Classification (NCBI taxonomy): domain Eukaryota; kingdom Viridiplantae; phylum Streptophyta; class Magnoliopsida; order Rosales; family Rosaceae; genus Geum; species Geum urbanum. The sequence goes on along the minus strand of OX327007.1, from coordinate 38,833,414 downwards.
GAGGCTTATGGAGAGCCTCCATAACCTTAAGGTCTCCAAGGGATGCTCGTAATTTTGAGACTGTACCTTATCAAAAGACTTGCATGTTTGGTTTTAGCCTTGTACAAAGGACTACCGTACTTTGGAACCTTCCCTCAACCGGGTTTTTTCGTCTAAGGGAGTATCAACCTTGAGGAACCTTTCATGTTATCACTAAGACCACATGAAGCCTACCCCCAGGTTAATCTCAACCTTAGAAAACATGTCTCGAGTGTTTCAATGGGGCCCCATGCTCTCCACGTAAAACATTTTCGGTTTATTCTCTAGGGCGTCACCATATGAATACGCTTGAGACTTAAATGCCCAAAGTTCCAATATTTGGCTAAGTTTTCCCTTAGTTGGATATTGATTTATTCTCATCATCCGTACCGAGCTTACTGATTGTCATCCCGTAAGCGTATGAGCTTATGGGTTTTTCTCTGAGTGTTTTGACCTAACCATAAGGAACTCCCTTGATACCCCCAGCTCTCCCTCCTTTAGCACCATTGAAGTCTAGATAAGGTTAGTGGGTTGTATGAGGGGATTTTTGTTCATAGGGTCCAACGTTGTCTGCCCCCTCAAGCTCAAAGTGCTCACAGACACCAAGTCCTACGAGATTGAATAAACAAGCATATCGTAAACAACACAATGTAAAGCAATTTACTGAAATAGAAGCTTCTATTGCATAATTATATAATCGTACAAATGTTATCGTATAAGCAAGAAAGTTTTTGACATGTCTCATTAAACCTGCCAACTCGTAAAACAATCTTACTAAAAACCGAGCTGGTTAGGAAGAGTACATTCCCCTTCTAGACACTTTCCCACTTCTTCTTTAGCTCATCAATCATGTCCCATATGATACTCCTTGTGGTGGATAACATTCCACCTCTTGTCAACCAATGCTCCCTTCCTGAGATTCTTCAGCTCGTATGACCCATTATAGCATTCTCTAATGATTTTATAAGGTCCTTCCCAATTTGCCCCCAATTTTTCCTCTTCTAGGACCTTGGTATTTTCAAAGAATTTTGGTAAAACCATGGTGCCAGGGAGGAAAACTCTAGGTCTGACCTTTCTATGGTAGTAAACTTTTTAAATTTTGTTGGTAAGATGCTACTCTAACTTGGGCATGCTCCCTGCGTTTCTCAAGGAGGTCAAGTTCGTGTCTCAAGCTTTCTGCTTTGCGCTCAATCGATCGTTATGTACTTTTCAAATTTGGCACAACACATTTGACAATTGCGACACCTAGTTTCCCTTTGCCATCTGATCACCGCCTTCTCAAGCCATGCAATATCGTCTTATTAGATGTCTCTACCTGCCTGTTCCCCTGTAGATACGTCGAGGTGAAATATGCCAGCTTGATTCCTTGCTCCTCACAGTATTCCTTGACCTCCACACAACTGAATTATGGTTTGTTATCATCCACAATAGTTATAGGAACCACAATAGTTATAGGAATCCTTTGCTCATCACATATGACCATCTTCCATATGAAGTTCTTGACCTCTGCCCCCTTGATCCTTGACAATGTCTTAGCCTTGATCCATATTGAGTGATAATCGGTAGTGACTAAAAGGTATATTTTCTGTTCACCCCCAGTTCTTGTGGGGAAGTCTCCCATAATGTCCAACCCCCACTGAGCGAAAGCACATGGTGCTATGATTGGGTGCAACTCTTCCGGGTGCATGAGAGGTTGAGGGGCATATATTTGGCAGGCTCCACAAGCTTGTGCATATTCTAGGCAGTCTATCTTTATAGTGGGCCAATAGTATCCTTCAGTTACGCATTTGACCACGAGGCTCCTGACCCTAATATACATCCCACATATCCCTAAGTATAGCTCCTCCATTACCGTACTGATCTGGGTGTGATGTACTACCAGCAAGTCTGGTAGACTAAAAGATCGATGGTATAACTTACTGTCTCTAATGTTATACCGTGCCGCCTGCCTAATGACCCTACTGGCTTCTAATTTTTGTTCTGGTAAAACTTCATCCTCGATGTAGTTCATAATTTCGTCCATCCACGAGGGCCCCAACTATATTGGCCTAATCGCTGCTGACTCCTCCAAATTCGTACTTGGTGTCGGAAGATGCTCTACCGAGATCGTACGCCTCATTTGATAATCTACGGATGAGGCAAGGTTAGCCAGTGCGTTAGTGTACATGTTCTCTATTCATGAGAGCTGTATAATCGATAACTCTTCAAACTCTCTAACCAACCCCCTTGATACGTTGAGGTATGCTTCCATTAAAGCATGATGAGCTGCTTATTAACTGGGAGTCAAAAAAAAACTTAGATTTTTTTTCACATTTAGTTCCCATGCCAGTTGTAACTCTGCCAAGAGGGCCTCATACTCTGCTCTATGTGAGAGTAGATTTCATCTCCCTTCAAACTTGGATCCTCGTGAACCTGCAAAACAAGTCGGAGTATGGTGTGGTACCGTACTTAGATCCTTCGATGCTTAAGTCAGAACTTATCTCAAGAATCAAAGAGTAATTATGAAAGAACCCGACCCCGATTTAGTTGCCTAAACCGGAATAAAACCCCTTCTAAAAACATGACCTTTCAAAAAATCATTTTGACAGAGTTTACTCTATAATGCGCGATACCATATAACCTGCAGCAGAAAACACACTTCTCCATATATCCACAAAAGCCAAACTGTGGGCGCCATATCCCATCCAGATTTCTCAAAAACATAATGTAATGCATAAAAGAAATCATATCTGATACATAAATCCGAACAAACATTTGAAAAGACAACTCATATTCAGAGCGACCTCTATATACATATATACAAATAGTAGGCCAAACTAGAAACCTACTAGAAAAGAAAGGTAGCTCAAAGTCCCCTTGATATTTAAATTCAAACCCAACTCGAATCTTCTACATTTTTCTTCTTTTGATGCCACCATATCACGCGCAAACCGTGACAAACGGGTAAACTTATCCCGATACTCAAGCACTGACATATTCCCCTGCCTCTGGTTGGTAAACTCCTATATTTTTGCTATTGAGTAACCTGATTGAAATACCGACACATAAACATCTCTCTGAACATTAGCCATGAAATATCAATAGGAAGTCTCTCAGTACCAGTCCACCAAAAGTAGGCATCTGACTCAAGCAAACCCACTGCTACTACAGTTCTCTGTTCAAGAGTAAAATATAGACGCTCACAAACACGCTCAACTTGAACCAACCATGCTTCACATACCTCAGGATCAGAGGAACCAGAGAAAACAATTACTCCCGTTGTCCTAGCATTAACTACAGGGTCAAAACGCTTTTCCAAACGCAACACTCGCATAAGTAAGTCATGCGTACACTGATCCTCATCAGGATCCGCAGTCCTATTAACACTAACTCCACGTCGAGGAGGCATCCTAAGGGTAAAAGGCATTAGTCACAAGGCATAAAGGACGTAATCATGAAACTTTAGACATTTGAAAGCATATAACACTCTAGAGCATTGATGATTATCCACTCATCAGTCGGGTCATCACTACTGATATGTTGTACATTCTCAAATACCCTTTTTTTAACATAATTACAGAAGTCTACAGAACCTAAATACCTAATGCTCTGATACCAACTGAAAGGACCCTACTCCGATTTAGCTGCCTAAACCGGAGTCAAACCCCTTCTAAAAACGTGACATTTCAAAAAACCATTTTGACAAAGTTTACTCTATGATGCGCCATACCCTATAACGTGCAGAAGAAAACACACTTCTCCATATATCCACAAAAGCCAAACCGCGGGCGTCATATCCCTTCCGGATTTCTTAAAAACATAACATAATGCATAAAAAAAATCATATCTGATACATAAATCCGGACAAACATTTGAAAAGACAACTCATATTCAGAGCGACCTCTATATACATATATACAAATAGTAGGCCAAACTAGAAACCTATTAGAAAAGAAAGGTAGCTCGAATTCTACGCCTCAAACCACAACGTGTGACAACAGAACTCAAACTGCAAACTGGGCAAAGGAAACCGAAAAGTCCAGTGAAAGACAATTAAAATCGTTAGAGTGAGTGGACGTAAATCATAATATGCCACATAAATAAATCCAACATACTTTTCACAATAAATGCACATAAAATCATGCGAGTCAAAACAAACAAGCCCAGGTCAAGTGCTCATAAAGACGTAACTCTCTTGGGTACAGTGTGTGTGTGTGTGTGTGTGTGGAGGCAGTAACTTGAGTACATTTTCTTCAAAGTTACAACACGCCCAGGTCAAGTGCTCATAAAGACGTAACTCTCCCGAGTACTGTGAATCACGGGTCAGGTGCTCATATAGATGTAACCCTCCCAGAGCATCTCTGGGATCAGCTGAGAGGCCATAGCATCGATGCATCCATATATCCATACTCAGTGTAAAAACAAATCGCATGTGCCTCCAAACCAATGTATGCTCATGAAATGCATAATCATAAATTCATACTCGTAAATGCATAATCGTAAAGCATACTCATAGACTCGCAAATCCACTATGAAAATCAAAGTGTCCATTCACAGTACGAAGCTAACTCTGAGATCCGGCGGAAGATCCCTCGCCAAACACTCGATCACGATCACCTGAATAACAGAGATACGATCAATACATAATTACTTTCAACATACGGAGCAAATACGTCTAGAACCTCGCGTTCTCGAAAATCATTTCGCTCAAAATATCGACGAGGATAACCAAATTCCCAAAATATACCCAAACACCCTCATCCCAAAATAAAACACTCAACTCGACCCAAAAACCTCACCATTGCGTTCGGCATGCGAAAACGAGCGAAACGACTTAAAAGTTCATCGAAAATTTCACCTCGCCAAAGATCCGCCGCCGTCGGCCGTCGGAATTCCAACCAGCCCAGAAATCTTCGACCTATACATGAATTTGAAGATCTCAACATTTACAACAACTTTGTAGTTCAATGCTATGCCCAATTTTAATCGAAAAAGGTCTAAAACTCACCATGAAGTTAGAAAACCTCGCCGGAATCATTTCCTCCGATTGGCCACCACCGGCCACGGCAAGGGCTGAGACCACTTGGGATAGACTCACTATTCTATAGGGTTAAAGACCCCTATAAGGTCGACCTCCATCGCCGCCATCTCCGCCACCTCCGTTGCCGGTGAAATTCGTCGGAAAACTCCCATCTTCACCGTGTTGTTTCTTCCTCCTCCGTCCACCAACGAGGACGATCCACCTATCAAATTGAAGATGAGAAAAAGCCCAATACTTTTCATCAAGGACTCACTACCAAAGGATGCCGAAATAGAGCTCACAGGCGCCGAGAAGTTTCGAAGCTAAACGGGTCCGTTTTGACCCATGGCTCAACGTGGTCAACCCAGAAATTTAAAAATGGAAACTTTCTCAAAATAACTCGTATTTATACCATAAATATATACCATACACATACCATCCCCAAATCGGCGGCTATAATTCAATCTGATCCAAATCGGACGGTCACGATTAAATCAACAATTAAATCAATACATTTTAAATACCTTCACCAACCGACATCAAAACTCAATAAAACATAGTTCGCTTATCCAAAAAATTCCCTGAAAATTCCCATGAGCTCATAATTAAACGCTCTACAGTTCTCGTGAAGGAAGTCAACACAAATTTTTGCCTGATGAAATAGTCGTTAACAAACCCAATTATGTGACTAATCTGCGATAACTCAATTTCATGCTGATTAATACGTAGATTTTAGTTTGGGTTGTCACAATCCACCCCCTTACAAAAACTTCTTCCTCGAAATTTAAATACCTGTTAGGAGAACGAAGCTACTGTTCACACAAGCTGTTCTGGATGCTACGTGGCTACATTTACGGCATGATTTCTGTACAACACTGACACTACAGAATATTCCTGTTCTAGAGAATATACTCTCGACGGTTAAGAAAATCCATTGGTTCCATAACATGAACTGAACTAAAATTGAAACTGTCTGCAATAGAAATTTTTTGAGGCATGCTAATATCAGAGAATTAGAAATATAAATCCATAACCACGATGCGTGAAATACGTCATATACATATGCCAGCCCTGATAATACTTTTCAAACAATAAACCATAATGCCGTATCCAAGGTAAATCATGTCTCATGATTACCACAAGGCCTTTGACATAATCCCTCTAGGATTCGCACAAATCTTACTTTTTTCTTTGTGGATTTTGGCAATCCCCTGAGGTCTGACAGTGCAATTCCCAAAGGTCCGATCGTAAAACCCTCCCAAGGTCTAATCTTACACTAGTACAAATACTGCTTCATATAACGCCTCTCAGATGACAGAAAATAATTGTCTGTCGTTTGATTGATTTGAAATAAATAGACGTCGGTTTTATTTTGTCTGTCATTACAATTTTTTTTAGACAACACATTTTTCTAGTTTATGAGGAGGACTTCCAAAATTTAGTATTTTCAAGGGTGGACATCTCTAAAAATGATTGTTCGAAAATTATACTTAATTCAGATGACGTTTGTCTGTCATGTGATACTTATCGAAAAACAAAAAAAATTGTAATTTTTTTTCACCAAGTCAAGTAGATGAGGAGGCCACTGAATTGGGAAAAAATGCATGTCTGGATACTTTTCAAAGAGCACACAACATTGAGTTCATGCATGAGATGACAGTTGACTGTCGTTTGAGTTTTGAAATAATTTAACTTCGACTTGTCCACCTATGGTTGCGAAACCATAAGTTATTAAGAGTTGTGTTGGCGTCTAAATTTATTATGGTTTTGAGATATTAGTTAAGATGACAGCCATATGTCATCTAATTAAAATTTGACATTCTTTTCCGCAGTTAAACGTCAAATTTTGTTTATACCCTAAAACTAACCATTCTTCTAAAATTCACCATTGGATGGAATGCTCAGATTATTGTTAATACACTGTATAAAATATATAAGTTTTTTACTTGAACTCGTCCTTGATCCAGGCTTGTCATTTTTGTGACTCTAAGGCACTTAAGAGTAATTCTTAATTTGCGGCTCCGTTAAAATTTAATTTCAAACCAAGTTTTACACATGTATTTTCATAGAGCTTATATCTATGCTACTATATGAAACAAAAATATTAGAAAAAATCAATTTAGGTGCTCCTTCCATAGGAAAATGAGTAAAGTTCTTAAAAAGGATTATTTTAGTCTTTTGGTAAGATTTGACCTCATTGACCGATCACTAAACAAACTTCGACGAGGGTAATTTTTTTTTGAAAACTCTGTTATTACAAGGTTCACATATATGTATAGACATATTTCTCATTAGACCTTTTTAATTTTTCATATATCGTTAATTGCATGTATGACTGCTAATGTTTACAAGGTTAGTTGGTTAAACATGAAAACCAAACTTTTATGAAGCTGAACTACTAATAATGAATCATTTGTAAATGTGACTGTTGGATAAGACGGTGATACTAATCTAAGCATGTTATAAAAAGTTTAAAATCGCGTTTTATTGTTAAGGGAAATATGGTCTTAATAGTCAGACACTCGGATGAAGGTCAAAATCAATTCAAAAAATTTGCCGATTTGCCAAAAATAATTTGAATGCAAGTACGTCACCTGCATTCTCGTAGGATTCACATCTATCTTTCCATGTAAAAAAATCCAAATTCTTAGACATCAACTCCAAACCCTAAAACTAAACCCTAAACATACCCTAAACCCTAAACCTTAAACCACATGTTCAATCAGATGACGGTTGTCAGTCATATGAGGTATGGGGTTTCTGCCTACTGGTAAGTGGCAAAATTCCCTCCCAAACTTACCCTAAGTATGCCATCAAAAATTGGAAGGTTGATTACTCAAATGATTGTTGCACGTCGTCTAAAGTTTGGGCGCAAAATTTATCAAAAATTTCAGAGAGTTCACAAGTTTTGCAATTGTGTAAGGGTTAGGTCATCACAAGTCTAAAACACATTTGCTACGCCTCTCTTCTATTTTGAAACCATCTCTCTCTCTCTCTCTCTCTCTCTCTCTCTCTCTATATATATATATATATATATATATGCATCTCTCTTTGAATGAGCTCTTAGCATCCACCTCGAGTGCGAGTGCTACCTTCATCCCGTTATCCCTCGGCATCCCCTTTTGCTATTACTCTGATGGAATCCGAAGCTGCTCATGAATCGAACCCCAAAATGACGTCGTACTCAACTTCTTCCTCAAGATCACATCCGCCTCTAATCAAAAAGCCCTATTCTTCCTCGAATCCCATAACTGGGACCTCGACGCCGCCGTCTCCACTTTCCTCGACAACGACAATTAGAACGTCACAAGCCTTATTGTTCAGACGCCGTCGTTACACTCACCGGACTACTCTCCATCCCAGTTGCCCATGCGCTCTCACTCACCATCGCCACCTCCACAACGCCCGGCCTATTAGCTTCGATCAAAGCAAACCACGTCTGGGGTCTGGAAAGGTTGATAACAAGACCTATAGACGTGGCATTCACACGCTCTCTGATCTGAATCACCATCCGCCTAAGGATAGGTCTGATAGTGACTTTGATGAACCCAATGAGTACTATACTGGTGGTGAGATAGTAAGGTTGTATTCCTTTTATGTGTGTGGTTATGCCTATTGTTGGCTGGAATTAACTCTAGAGCTAAGTCATGGTCTGTGATGAGCTAAATACATTGTTATGGTCTTAAAATTGGTAATTTAACGAATTAGAGTTTAGGTTTATATAGTGTTTTTGGTCTGATTTTTTATAACTTGGAATCGTTGTATCTGATTCAGGTTTGATGAAGTTGAAAATTTTGAGTGGCGAGATGGATGATGCAAAGGTGCCTCTATTGGACCCCATGAAAATTAGTAGTACTAATAAGAGAATCAGACCAGTAAAGTTCTAAGTAGGGGATATTCATTGCGGTTCTTGTGCGACTACCATTGAATCTATTGTAGGGAAGCTTAATGGGGTTAAGAGCATAACCGTGTTGCCCATTCAAGGCCAAGCTGTTGTTGAGTACATACTAGAGCTCATTCCTGTGAGTCTAGTGTTTCTAGCTTTGCAAAATCAGCTTTGTCTTTCTTATTTTTAGCTAGCTAGCTGTCTTTCTTTCTATTTTTTTTTTATAAAAAAATACTGCTTTAGTATTCTTTCTTGTATGCTTATATAAGAATGCAGATTCATTCTTATGTATATTTTATTAGGTAAGCCAAATTAAGGAAACCATAGAAAATACAAAATAAGACATAGCAGTATGCCGGCTCAGGAAAAAAGGAATGTCATGCACCAGTTGCTCTGAGTCTATTGAGTCTGCTCTTTGGATGATTGATGGAGTGAAACATGTAGTTGTTGGTCTAATGAATTTGAGATGCTTTTAGATTTTTCTAACATGCAATGAATCTGACATGCTTTTAGATTTTTCTAGAGTTGTGTTTTTAATATTAGTGTATTTGTGAATATAATTTTGGTCATGTTGAAAAAGTGATTGAACTAGATGTAGAAGTGATTCATATCTAAATATGTTGTTCAATAGTTTGGAACCTAGTTTTAGTAAGGAATCCATTATGACACTTATAATGCTGAGTTACTAAGCTCTATGTTAGTCTGTTGGTGTTCTTTGTGTTTGTATGGTAATTTGTTGTTGTCAAATTTATACGAGTTGTATTGTCTATATTCTGACTTCATTGATATTGCATTGGTCTTTCTTCATATGAGAGAGCTCGTGTACTTTGATTAAGATCTCAGCACTTCCGTCTATACACTTGTATTGGTTACATTTTATCAGAAGCCATTAAGGTATATCACAACTAGCTTTCTGTATGCTTTTCCTTTAGTTTAACATCCATCTCAGTTTTGGTCATGCCAAGTTATAGTCTTGTAGATCTATCAAGATATATGCAAGCCCTTACTAAGTAAGTTTGCTTTATTGCAGGTGGAGATGGTGGCATCACAGAAGAGAACAACTCTACTAGATGGTGGTGAAATATGTAATACTCTAGTGTATAATAATAGTTTGTGTAGAGATTGAAGATTTGTAAGCACAATATTTAAATTAAAGTTCATTTGGTATATTTGTGGATCATGTATTGTTTATTTGGTCAAAAGAAAGCAAAGAGGATAGTCACTATAACAAAAAGTCATTTGTCTAAATCAAACTCATATGACACATTAATGTATAAAAGACTGATTTCTGAGAAACAATTAGATCACGCATAATATGAAAGAAAGACAGACATTTGAGTTACATTCACATGACACTAATTTTGACAAATTGACCGAGGTTATAAGGTATTTCACATGACAGTTGACTATCATATGACTATATGTCATTTGACACAGAAAATGCGCATGCAAGTTGGCATCAGTTTGCACCATGAATCCCATCTATCATTTGAATACTATGAGTGTCATCCTTATGATCGGTATATGATAGTCATTTTTGCGTCTTGCGTGTCATCTGAAAGGGTTTTCAAAAGATGACACTGCGATATATAAAGGTCAGGATGCATATGAGATGATGGCTAAGAACCTTCATCTAAAGCAATTTGTGTACTAGTGTTACCTTGGGATTGTCATGCCATCGAACATTCCAAAAGCCTCTACAATATTCTAGATACTTCCAGAAATCTCTATATAATTTATTCTTTAACAAAAACCCCAACTGTCCAAACGCAGACCTATTATTTGCCTTATCGGACATCATCCAAGATCAGATAAGCCTATTTTTCCACAAACCCAGAACACTCAAATGGCATTGAATAACTCCCAGAGCCATTTTTTCTTCGAAACCCAGTGATATCGTTGACCACCTCATCATTCCTCTCCAAGATACTACCGGTGAGGTTGACAAATCCAAGCATATCGTCACAATTGTCCCAGTCAACCCAATATCCATGGCTACTGCTCCTGGCTTCTCGGCCGCCTCTACCACCGCCCTAACAGCCTCTAAACCCAGCCATGAGCCACCTCTTGAGGTCACCTATGAACCTTGCTTACCCACTACCTTTAAAGTGGATGAGGTCGAGATTGCCCAGCAGCCCGTTCTCGATGTTGATGTAGATCCAACCAACATGTAACTCCAGTCGTGCTCTACCAAGGTCGTCGCTTTGAAGAAAGTTCGAGGAGAGCTGTACCCTTCTGCTTTGAAGATCGATTCTGATGAAGCTCCAACTACCTTCATCCACTCCTTCCACCAAGGAGACAACGAGAACTTCCAGTTCTCTCTTATCAAGGACAAAGCGAAAGTATCAGAGCTTGAAAAAGCTCATGGTCTGGGGCTTCTCGTTCACCCCTTCCAGATTGTCCATGGTCTCACTTTCCCTATCCCTACTTTTGTGTGCTCCACTTTGGAGTTTTATGGTTTCGCCATAGAGCAGTGGTGCCCAGATAGCTTTCGCTACCTTACTTGCTTTGACCGCCTTAACCAGTGGTTTGACTGTCGCATGGGTCAACTGAAGTTTCGAGTACTTTTCCAAGCCAAGTCCACTCCATCAAACCACTTCTACCTTTCCCAGTGAATCATGTATGTATAGGAATCATTGTTGATAGATCCCCTACTCTCCAAAAGACTTCAAGAAGATTCCAATCCTTGTCTTCAAAGACTGGGAAAAGCTTGGCCGAGAAGCTGACTTTAAGGTCCTTACCACCATTAACCATATCTCCAAACTGTCGGAGGAACTCTCCTGGGCCATTGACTTCCATCGCGACCTTGTAGACAGTGCCCTGGCCATTCCTCCCAAGTTCTGTAAGTGCAAATGGCTGTGGTGTTGTGAACGTCTCAGCCCTGGGGGCCTAGGCGACATTGAGCCCCTCTGCCACGAGAATCGTCTTGAGGTGACCGAGATCCCTCATGCCCCCAGGTCCACAAGAGAGGAGGCTCACTCCTAAACCCTCAAACGTCCAAGCTCTAACCGAGCAGGGGAAGCCTCCAAACCAAAGAAGATAATGCTGGTAAGGGCCTCAGAGCTGGAGAAAGCTAAGGAACTTCCATCACCATCACCACCATAAAAAAGATGAACATGAACACCCCTAAACCACCCTACCCTGTATTGTCTGAGTCAGGGTCTTCCAAGTCTGTTGCTTTCTCCTTTGGTAAGTCTTCCTTCCTTAAGATTCATTGTACTTGCAAATTTATATGTCATAACTCCTATATTTTTGATAGATATCCATGTTGTCTTGTGACACAACTTGTACTTGTGATTGTGTGATTCTGGTGTATATGCATATTATACTTGTGCTTATGCAGGTCCTCTTGGGGAATTAATCGAGGGCTCTGACCCTGAGCTCCCTCATGTCTACTTTAAATGAGGACAACTAGAACAGAGCTATATCGTTCAACCTCCTCGTTATTGGACTGAGGAGGAAGTATAGGACCTTGGGTAAGGCTCTGTGCTACCCCGAGTAGGGAAGCATATCCCTTCCAACCTTTACCCTGGCCTAGTCCGCCCAGACATTGCTTGATCTTCCTTATGGTCGATGATGCTCGACCAGGATACTGAAGACCTAGGGGCCTTAGAAACCGGTGATCTGATGATCTTTTCTTTGACCTCTCTCTACAGGGTAATCTCTTCCCCTATATCTCTCTTTTTCTTGCATGTTCCCTTACCTTTCTCACTATCCTTTTGTTCTAACACATCCTTTACTCCTGCTTAGGCTTCCATCACCCTCACAACAACCCTGGGTCATCTCCTTCGCGTGGCATGCAAAGCTGAAGAAAAAGGTACTAAGGCAGAGAAGTAGGCCAAGAAGTCTGCAACTAGGGTTGAGGAGGTCAAAGGCTAGGTGAACAAGCTTGGAGATGCTCAAGCATTGGCCTGTCAACTCATAAATGAAAAAGAACAAACCCTTGAGAATGGGTGCTCCCTACATGAGGCTGAGGTGACGAGCTTGAAATCTGACCTGGAGAAGGCCATGTCTGAGGTAAAGGAGGTAGCTAAGGCAGATGAGACAAAGCTCAAGGACGCCCTGAAGGCTAAGGAAGTGGAGTGTGAAGCTCAGATCACCACCCTAGAGGATGCCCACGCTCTACAGCTTGAATCATAAAGGGTAGATTGGGAGCAGGAGCGTAAGGAGCTCATAAACGCCTATAACCCTCTAGCCAACTCCGAGACCGCGTCAGATTGAAGCCCCTACCTGTTATCTGGGGTGTATTTATGTAATAGCTTAAGACCCCCTTACCAAACAATATCGTACTTTGTAGCTTATCATTTTGCTGACTTTTTCCTGAGCTTAAGTTATGTTGCTCATGCTCGCGTATGACATCATTGTTATTTAGATCTTTATATTTTCTTCTCATGTATGACATCATTGTTTAATATCTAACCATGGGGTCTGCCTCTGAGTATTTGTGGCCTCAGTGCTACTCTCAAACCCCCTAACTTTTCTATGAACTTGCTCTCGGACGAGGCTTAAGGAGAGCCTTAGTAACCTTAATGTCTCATGGTAAATGCTCACGGTTTTGAGACTGCCTCCCACCAAGTGGCTTAACATGTTTGACCCCAAGTCTGTATAAAGACCACTATTCTCTGGATTCCCTCCACGACTAAGTTTTTACTGGTTGGAAGTCTTTTGGCCTTCCTAGGCCCCCTGGCATTATCACAAAGACCATGCCAAAATTGCCATCCATCTTAGGTTCTTTCCAGGTAGCTTATCTTAAGTGCTGTGGCAGAGTCAAAAATTTCCCCATCTAATCGACTTCAGCTTATCCCTAAGGCATCACCAGGTGAATATGCTTGGGACTTAGAATGCCCAAAGTGCCAGGATATTATCGAGTTACCCATGAGGCATTGTCAATCTAACCTCATCGAACCTAACCTCATTAGATCTAACATCAAGGTCGTACTAACCCAAGATTACCTTGAGCTTATGGGCATTTCTCTGAGTGTTTTGGTCTATCCATGAGCGTCTTTCTCGATGCCTAACCTTCTTCTCTTAGGATGCCTTACCTTTGGGAGAGTTAGTTTGCTCGCAGGGTGAAGGTCCTTCCCATAGGAACCAACATCGTCTTTCCCACTTAAGCTCTCTGCCTTTCCTTTGCATTAAGCTTCTCATGATATATTGAACACATCGAACAATAGAATATTGAAACACTTTACACAAATCGAATATTTGTAAAGGTAAAGCAATATGTAAAGCAATGTTACTGAAAACAGGAGCTTTTTATTGAATAATCGTACAATGTTCATCGAATAAGGAAGTTTCTGACATGCCTCGTTAAACCTGCAAACTTGTAAAATAATCTTATAAAAAACCAAGCTAGTTAGGAAGAGTACGTGCCTCTTCTAGATGCTTGTCCACTCTTGTTTCCAGATCTTCAGCTCCATTCCTAGCGGTACTCCTTCAAGCAGAGAGCATTCCATTATTTGTCAATCAAGGCCCTGATTCTTGGATTCTCCAGTTCATACAATCCGTTATTGCTTTTTCCCACAATCATGTAGGTCCTTCCTAGGTTGCCTTCAGTTTTCCCTCCCTTGGCACCTTTGTATTTTTTAATACCTTACGTGAAACCATGGTGCCTGGGAGGAAAACTTTAGGTCAAATCTTTCTGTCTCAATAAGCCTTCAGCTTCAGCTAGTAATAGGCTACTCTGATTTGAGCTTGCTCCGTACATTCCTCTAGCAAATCGAGCTCGTTCCTCAGTCTCTCTACATTCTTCTCTGATGTTTATTCTGTAACCTTGAGGTTAGGAATCTTGTGGTTGATAGGGATGACATCTTCGGTCCCGTAAACCAAGGCGAAGGGAGTTTTCCTAGTGGGTTTCCTCTTGGCCGTTCTGATACCCAAAACACGTTCGGTAGTTGGGATACCCACTGCCCTTTCATTAGCTAATCCAATCTCCACCTTAAGCCTTGCAAGATAGTCTTGTTTGAAGCCTCTGCTTATCCGTTGCCTTGAGGATACCTCAGGGTAGAGAATTTGATCTTGATCCCCTGCTCAACACAACAGTCCCTAACCTCTTTTTATTGTACTTGTTAAAAAATTTGCAGATGATCAAACTAGAAAAAGAACTTGATAGGGGGTGGTGGTCATTTGGGATGAACTTATTTGCCCATAAGCCAGTGGCACACAATATTTATAATGCGTATGTTGTCAATGGGGTAAAGTTTCTGACATTGACTCGAGATGAAGCCAAACACAAAACAGTGAAATTGTGGTAGGGGAAAATAATAATGTATACTATGAGTTTCTTGATAAAGTTGTTGAGCTACTATATATGGATAGAATGCCTGTTGTGATTTTCAAGTGTAAATGGTTCAAGCATTCGAAGGAAGATCTTGACCTTTTATCAGTCGATACAAAGATAAGCTAGTATAAAGATGAGCCATTCGCTCTTGCCACCTTGATCAGATAGGTGTTCTATCTGTATGATCCGAAGGAGGGTGAAGGTTGGAAAGTAGTTAACCCTATGTCTCACCAAAATATAGGGAGTGACAAAATACTTGAAGGGACGCCTAGTACTACCGAGAGTGACATTGAAGCAAATAATATCAATGCATATCAAGAGCCTAATATTGTTGTCATCCCCGACACCGATAAACTTATTCGCTTGAACGACCACTTACCTAGTCCTGAAGGTTACATGAATCTTTCTCTAATTGGGATCAAACAGCTAGCGAATATCAATGTCTCTGAAGAGGAGTCGGAGGATGACAATGAATAAGAGGATGATGAGGCATATGAGCTAGGTGAGGAGGATGATTTAGACGATGCTGATTATGCCAGCTGTGATTGATGATTAATATTGTTGTCTAAATTAATGTTTGTAATAAATAGTACGTTTGTAATTAAATTAAGTGTTTTTGTATTAATATGTATTCTAATTATTAAATTCTGATGAGTGTTTTGAATTGGTAATAATTCTAATGTCTTACAGGAATTAAATGGGATTTAGGTCGTTTGCAATAGTTTGATTGTCTTACAGAAATGATTTAAGAATAAACGTAGATGGTTTTATCTTTACGAGGACAAATTAGACGACGAAAAGGTGAAACATTCGTCATTAAAGTAACACTTAGACGACGAATTAATGAACTATTTCTCTATGAGGTTTCCCTAAACCCTAAACCCTGAACCATAAATCCTAAACATTTAGACGATAAAAATGTGATTGTTTTCTATCTAAGTTCATCTTACACGACAAATTTCAAACATATATTTTTGTCGTCTAAGATGAATTTCACAATCTGACCTCTATGAGAACGATCATGTGTTTCATGTTAAAATATAAATTTTATTCATCGAGGGTAGAGAATAAATAGTACTTAGACTATGAGTATCGATGGTTTGAAAAATGAAGTTACGAAGATTCATTTATGAACGATTCCATTTCGTTTAAATTTTGGTATTATGGTTGACTAGGCTGATCAAACCCTTAACAAACTTTGTATTGATCAAAATTTTATCTTCCTACATATTATGTTGTGATGAATATATCTAATGATTGTTTTGTTCAAATTCAATTTTGTTAATGTTTATGTGGAGTGAATATAGACATATGAACACTTAAGTTACACAACATTAGTAGAAGTATAACAAGTATTTAGTATGCCATCAAATTTTCATGAAAATTTCAATTAATTTCTATCTGATTGATATATTTAGTTTCTACGTCAATGGAAACACTCGTGACTTCATAAACGGATTTATGAATTATATTTGACTATTTGTTGGTAATCACTAAATTAACTTGATCGAATCCTAACCTAATCCGATTTGTGTTGATATATTTTTTACAACATAGTATAAATGTAGTGGTTACATCTGACAGTTGATTTATGATGATTCTTAAGCACGTAACATAAAATAAATTTTTAGATTTCTCTAAAAAATACAACAATTAATTTTATTCTTAGACGACGAAACTATTAGTTTCGTCTTGTAAGTAACTTACTTAAACAATGAAACTATATTTGTTCATCGTTTAAGTCAAATTTGGGGGAAATTATTTCTGCACAAAATTTTGGGGAAATTCAAAAGGTTAGATAACGAAATAGAGTGACTTAGACATCGTCGTCTAAGTGGGTTTAAAGAGATCGATCTGGGTCGATCTTTCCCAATTTATTCAGTTTCAATCAATCCCTAATGTCTTCCCTCTCCTCTCTCCTCTCTCCAATGCCGCCCTTGTTAAATCAACCGCCACTATCTCCTCTCCTCCTCCCACGCCTAAAATGACAGACTCACTGCCGACAACGACATGTGTGTATAATCCCCGCTTTATCCTCCTTACTTAAATGAAATTCTGAGATTCAAATTGAATGCGTACATGAAGTTTCTTGTTTTGAATCTATGGTTCTAAGAGAACATTCTAGGTTTAGGGTTCTAATCTAGAATCAATATCTCAGTTCCTCTCGCTTGGTTTCATCCAAAGTTGTCATCTTTAAATGCCCCAAATTTATATACTGTGATGCCCAATATGCCATTTTGAATTTATTGTTAGAATGGAGATGGTGACACTACCTGAAATCGCACTTAGATAATGAAACCTTAACCGTTTCATCGTCTAAGTAGGAGTTAGACAATGAAAAATAATTCATTGTGCAAGAAATATTTCGTTGTCTAGTCTAGACTTAGACAACGAACTTACAATTTCATCGCCTAAGAGTTTACTTAGACGAAGAACATCCATATTTGTCATCTAAGAGTTCCCTTAGACGACGAAACATGCATTTATCGAACGTTCATCGTCTAAGAAAAATCTTAGATGAAGAAAATTGTATTCGTCAACTAAGTACAATTTCATAAACGACGAAAATATTATCCGACGTCTAAAAACTCAACTTAGAAGATGAATTACATAATTTGTCATCTAAGAGCTAACCTAGATGACGAATTTATCTTCGTTGTCTAGGTACATACTTAGATGATGCATTATTTCGCCGTCTAAGAAAACTCAATTATTTAGATCAGATTCCATTTCCAGATTGAGCATTTCATCTATCTTTCATCTCTCAACATCTCTCAAAACCTCTTAACACCACCTCCGGCCACAATTTTGATTTATACGGTTTTTTCACCTCTGAGGTTCTAGTTTACCCACTTATCTCCTTATCAATGAAGATATTAACTCATTTCTCTCGATTAATTTTTTTTGAATTTAATTACGTATGTAATAACGTACGGTGATGGCGTTCTCCGATGAAATACTTTGGAAAATCATTCTGGCAACCTTGCTTGTTTGCATATTGCATTAACTAATTGTTTAATTGTTAGCTAATTGCATGCATGTGTTGATTAATTATATATATGATTAAATATTAGATTAATTAGTTGAAAAATTATATATAATATATAAACGCATATTATTGTGCTATGTAATTTTATTATATAGTATTAGATGAGTATTAATGTAAGTTAAGAATGATAAGGTGATTTCTTCCGTATGTAATTAGATGAATATTGTAAGAACAATAATTTTTGCTAACTTTTGGCTTATTCGATAAATTTTTGTTTTGCTCGTGATAATTAATTTATGCAGAAATATCGACAAGAGTTGGATACAATTGGTAAATAAAAGTGATGAGAGGTATATGGACGGAATCAAAGAGTTTATGTTGTTTGCGATGCAACATGGTCAAGGAAAGAAGCGTTATAGGTGTCCGTGCAGAAAAAATCTTAACCATAAGTTTGTGGAGGTTAATGTTATGTCTCAACACTTGTATAACCGCCTTATGATGTGGAGTTACACTACATGGAGTGAGAACGGTGAAGTAGTAGACTTTAACTCAGGGCCAGACTTCAGCTCAAGATACAGTTACCAGGGTGCCTTATCCAGCAGTAGTGGCACCCCTTCTTGGAACCCTACTGTGGATTTGGTCCATAATGCTTTTCTGGAATTTAGTCATGTTAGACACTAACACGAAGATGAAGGTTATGATACTCCTCATTATGACACAGTTCCTACAACCATGACCACTGACATTACTAAGAAGGATAAGTACAACAAGATGCTACTTGAAACCCAGACCCGGGTGTACCCTGGATTTCTAGAGAATGTCTTGCAATATGTAATGGAGGAAGTTCAGATAAAAGTGAAGAATAAAATGTCAGACCGTGCTTTTGACGAAATGCAGGAGCATATATGTAAGTTGCTTCCTGATCATCACAAACTTCCCAAAACCAATTATAAGGTAAGAAAGATCTTGAGCAGCCTCGGCCAAAAGTACAAGAAAATTCATCTGTGTAGAAATGATTGTGTGCTATTTTACAAAGAGTGTGCACATTTAGACTACTATCATGTATGCAACTAGTCTAGATTTTGAAGAAGCAAATTCCTATGAAGGTGCTTTGTTATTTTCTGTTGATTCCTAAACTACAGTGTTTGTACATGTCTCTATACATAGCAGAGTTGATGCGATGGTATGCAGAACAAAGAATAGATGGCGATGTACTCAGAAACTTGGCAAATGGGGAGGCTTTTAAAGAATTGGACAAGGAATTTCCAAATTTTGCAGGAGAGGTTCGAAATGTTAGACTCGGACTTTCCATAGATGGATTCAATCCTTATGGTAATAATAGCGCTTTCATCATCACTTGGCAAGTTATTGTCATGTCATATAAGCTGCCTCCATGGATGTGTATGAACAAAGAATTTAATTTCCTTACTCTGTTAATTCCAGATCCTAAGTCTCTTAGAAAGTGTTTAGATGTGTACCTCAAATCATTGATTGACGAGCTGAAACACTTGTGGGAAAATGGAGTCCCAACTTATAACAAGTTCACTAAAATAATGTTCATGATGAGAGCAGCTGTAATGTCGACCCTCAACGATTTTTCTGTGTATGGGATGTTGGCATCTTGCTCAACCAAAGGGTACAATGCTTGTCATGTTTGCTTGGACGATGTTAACTCCACTTCGCACGCAGGGAAGGTGTGTTACATGGGTCACCGTAGATGGCTTCCTCGTAATCACTTTATTTTGGTGTGTTGAGCAATGACTATCATGTGAAAAAGCTCAATCCACACCCTCCCCATCATCTTAGATATTAGAATCACATAAGTATTTTCTTTGAACTGCCTTACTCGTCAAAGTTGAAACTCAGGAACAACCTAGATGTCATGCACATAGAAAAAAATGTGTATGACAGCGTGGTGGGAACAATTCATGGTATTAAGTTCAAGACTAAGGATACTCTCAAATTGCAAAAAATCTGGAATCTATGAATTTATGCCGTCCATTGTGGTTAAAGAGAGATAGAAAAGGAGTGTACAGTAAGATGTCAGATGCACCTTACACACTGAAGCTGACTATGAGGGATACTGTATTCAGCTGGTTTAAAAGTGTTCGTTTTCTGTCTAATTATGCAGCGAATATATTTGGATATGTCAACGTTGGGGAACACAAATTCATTAGTCTAAAGACTCATGACTGTCACGTTATGCTACAACATCTAATTTCAATGGTAATTCGACCATATTTGCCTTGTGATGTCGTCGAACCAATAGTAGTATTTTGCAGATGGTGGCAGAGGTTATGCGCTAAACAGTTAAAGAAGTCAGATGTGTTCGAACTATAATATGAAATTGTCTACATCCTTTGCAAATTAGAGACAATTTATCCCCCTGCTTTCTTTGACATCATGACTCACCTCATGCTCCACCTTCCCGAAAACAAGTACTGATTTCTGGTCCGGTCCACTACACTTCGATGTATCCTCAAAAAAGGTATAATTAATATTTCATGTAACTTAAACTGATTTATAACACGATTTTCATCATTTATATATATTTTTATCTTTCTACAATTCCTCAAATAATTAAGTTTATTATTTTATAGACAACTCAGACAGTATAAAGGATTCATCAAAAATAAATCTGCCTTGATGGCTCCATAGCAGAAACATACCTAATGCATGAGTGTGTAACCTACTACAATAGGTACCTCAAAGATCCAGTCCAGACCACCGCCTCCAATCCACATGCCCGCACCAATCTTTCAGCCGTTATAGATGTTTTACGACCATTTAGAAGAGTACTAAACGAAATATTAACTCAAGAAGAACTTATTGAAGTGCATTGGATAGTGTTGCGAGACTGTGACGAGGTCAACGAATTCATGAAAGCTTATAGGTTGAAAATTCAGACAGCCAAACTGGATAAAAGTCATAACTGGGTTGAAAAAGTGCGTTAATGTCGTTCAGCTACTTTATGTGAATGATTTCAATGTTTTTCTATTCAAGTGTAAATGGTTGAAGAGTATGAAGGAAGATCTGGACCTTTTATCAGTCGATAAAAAATCAAGCTGGTATGAGGATAAGTCATTTGCTCTTGCAACCTTAGTTAGGCATGTGTTCTATCTGGATGATCAGAAAGCGGGTGAAGGTTGGAAAATAGTTAACCATATATCTCACCAAGGGGCGTTGGTGACTGACACTGAAGCGAATAATGACAATGCATATCAAGAGCTTAATGCTTCTATCATCCCCGGTATAAGGCAAGTGATTCGCTATAAAGAATACTTATCCATAGCTGATCACAAAACAGATCTTACTCAAAGGAGATCAACGACCTAGAGAAGAATTCCTCTGAAGAGGAGCTAGAGGATGACAACGATGATGTCATATACGATTTGGACGATGGAGATTATGATGATGAGGATCAGCCAGTTGAGAGTGAGGAGGGTGATTCAAACGATGAAGATTATGATGATAGAAGTGATTGATATATAAATATATGTAATAATTAATTAATAAATCGAGAGAATTCGATCGAATTCGAACTTAATTTGTACGAGTACGAATTTGAATGCATCACAAGGCACTAATTAAAAGTGGTTTATTTAGAGTGTTTGCAGTACTTGTTATATCTTACATGAATGATTTTAGAATAAATGGATGCAAAATACTTTTATGTTAAAGAGGACATCTTAGACAAACATGTCATAGAAGTTTGTCATCTAAGTGCACCTTAGATAATGAATCTTGTTTCGTCGTCTAAGAACTACTTAGACGATGAACATATATTAATTTCTTCATTTAAGATCATTTATAAACCCTATATTTTAAACCCTTTCCTCAAAATCCTGAAAGTGTTAGACAACGAAATCCCTAAGTTTCGTCGTCCAAGTAAAGTTTCACAATCTGACCTCTAAGAGTACAATCATGTATACCATGTTAAATTACGGATTATATTCATTGAGGACATAGAGTAAAGAATTTTTGGATTGTGAGTGTCGACGGTTAATTTGAAAATCAAAGTTACGAAGATTTGTATGTCAACATTTCTGTTTCATTGAAATTTCAGTTTTATGGTTGACTAAATTGATCAAACCCTTAACAAACTTCGTATTGACTGAAAATTTGTCTACTTATAAATTATATTGTGATGAATATATCTATCAGTTGTTTTGTTCAAATTCAATTTCGTTACTATTGATATGGAGTGAACTCAAACATACGAACACATAAGTTATACTACATTAGTAGATATATAACAAGTATTAACTCGTTAATCTATGTTTTATGTCAAATTTAAATTAATTTATATCTATATGATATATATAAAGAATTTTGACGTAAGTGAAAATGCTCGTAACTTCATAAATGGTTTTACTATTAATGATTTACGATCGTTTCCGTCTTTTAAACATTTATCGATAATTTTAAAACTATATATTGATCGAATACTAAACTAAACCGAATTGGGTTCAATTTTTTTTCTATAATATTATATTAGCATAATGATTACATCTAATAGTTGATTTCTTATGATTTTTAACCAGTTACTCAAAAAATAAATAAATTAGATTCTTTTTTAGATGACAAAACCATGTTATTTTTTCGTCTAAGTCCAAATATTTGGCGGTTTTTTTTTGGCGCCAAATATTTTCTTAAAATAGTAAAAACCACTTTGACGACGAAGTGGCTTGCTTCGTAGTCTAAGTTGTTGAAGAAAGATCGAACAAATTTACCTCCTTCCATATTTTACAGCATGTAATCCCTAAACCCCAAATCAATCTTTGATCCTCATTCCCACCTATTTGCACTATCGTCGCCTCCTCCTCCTCTCTCTATCTCTCTCTGTGTCTCCCTACCGTCTCCTTTCAATGTTGCTGCCTCTAATTCTCTCCTTTCTGAATCACGTAGTCTCCTCCGCCCGCCTTGCACAAATTCCATTCCTCTCATCTTGAATGTCGTCGTACTGTTAGGACCATAATTGTGTGCCTATTACGCTCCTACCTTTATACTTATAGCTTGTTTTCTATGAATAAAGCAATGTTCTTATGATGTTTCCTGTTCTCGCTAGAAAATGTGGAGTTGGCTCGGAAATGCATTAAATATGAAGAATTATATACTTATTGGAGAAGACATATACATTATCGAGGTCACGAGAGAATTTTGAGCAACTTTGGGAAAAGAATGAAATAACTTCACCGGAAGTTGCCGAAAGTTGCCTGGAACACGCCGAAATTTACCACAGCTGGCCGGCCCACCTTGGCCGGCCCAATCACATGGAGTCCAGCTCAATGGAGGCCCATCCATCCCATTTATGCTTACCAATCTGATTTGGAGAGAAAGAGAAGAAGTTAGACCACATGATGTCACTAATTGTGAGCTTAGCCTTCCAAAATCTAAAATAGTGGATCATGATCTCCCTAATTCAAAGCTAACCCCTAGATCTTTGACCTCCTCTTTTATTATTATCCTAGGGTCTAAATGGATCCTCCCAATTCAGCCAAATTCGAGCTCCCTTCTCCCCACTCACACAACTCATCTCATTTTCAGATTTTCCATAGTTTTACACTCTCTATAGACCCCTTATCCTTATACCAACCCTCTAGCACTCGCTTCTACCTCTTCTATTCCCTTTCTAGGCCAAATACCTCCATAACCACTACTACTAGAGACCTAGATCTTCCCTCTCTTGGGTAGAGCCGAACCTCTTCACCACTTTGGCTTAGTTTAAGTATTCCTCCTCTCATCCTCACCTCTTAGGGCTTGGCTAAGCTTTTAGAGTTCAGAGGAGTGAGAATTAATCCCTCTTCCCCTTGCTTCTTGGAATCCTAAGGGTTTACCTTACCTCCTATTGAAGACTTGGTGCTTGTTGAAGAGAACAAATGGAGCTAAAAGGCTTGGAGTCACTTGGTGAAGCTTTGGCAAGGGGACCATTGGTTATTTCTACTCTCTTCCTAATTTAAGCATATATCAAATCTTGTATTTAGTTATGTGTAGTGAGTAGTTTTATTTGGGAGGCTAGAGTTAGAACCCTAGCCATGTGATGAACAAATGATGTCTTGGATTATGTATGATATTTGGTTTTAGTGTATGTTGTGTTATTGTATGATGTGAATGAGCAATTGGGTGATTGAGGATGTTTATTGTGCTTGATCTTCATGCCTAGTTTACTTATACATATATTGACCCTAGCTAAGTTAATGTATGTGTAAAGAGACTAAAAATGGTCCTTAATTGAATCAGCTACTCAATTAAGGCTAGATGAGCATGTAAACATGATTAGGGTATATTCTAAGAGGTTTACCTAGAGACTTGGTTGCCTTAGCATTCTCCAACAGAGATTCGAAAAGGGGAACCTTCCACATATATCACACGATATGCTTATTGACTTCACAACGTGACATACGATCGAGATGAAAGCCCGAAATGGCCTGGGGTCTTGGTTTCGGTTCACTAAATACTTGAATGTTGGGCTCAAGTTATCTAGAGTTTGGAATGACTTATGAACTTGGGTTCAAAACAAAATGTGACCCAAAAGGTCACATTTGGACATTAATTAACCTGTATGAACGGACTTTAATATAATACATAAAGTGGGACAATGTTTGATGCATCATATGGTTAGTGGGGATTTCCTTAGTCGACCATCTTTCCTTATATTGAATTTGTTTGCTATTTTCATTTTCACATTGTAGTGTAATCAACCAACCAATCGAACTTTTATAACCACTCATCGTAATTCAATCACCCCTCATAATGTAAAGTCCCCAAATGACTTGGTAGGGTGAGATACACACATCCGCATTTTACTTTTGATTTAGTGTCAAGTTAGTTTCTAGTTGTGTTTGTAGTCTAAGCATTAATCATTCGAGCTAGGGAGTTATAGTGGCTAATCCTCGTGGGTTCGACACTCAACTTCCTATAAATACTATAACTTGCCCCGTATACTTGCGGGTAGGTAAATACTTTACATGTATGAGTTCGTTCTTAATTCAGTAAGTGTTAAGGGTCTATTTTTCTCCAATAAATTTTTGGCGCCATTGTCGAGGATTGATTCACTTTGATTTCTTAGCTTTGGTTAGCATTTGATTGCGGAGTATCGGGACGTGTGTGATATTTGTTTCTTATATTAGCTTGTAGTTTTCTTCGCTTTATCACTTAGGACTTTGTTTTCTTTGTCTTTGATCTCTAGGATACTTTGGTAGATAATTTGAGGTGAAATTGTGCTAGAATTTGTGCTTCTAACCTTTTTACAGGACATTTTTTCAATCCATCACAAATTACCTTCGACCCATCGAAAATTGTTTGCAGAGGAGACCAAGGTACCTCCTTCCATCCATCGAGAGATTTTTCGATCCATCAAAGGGTATTTGGTCATTCTTGCCCAGGGCTTGGCTTTGATCCATTGAAGCCTATGTTTCGATCCATCAAAAATTGCCATCATGCCAGTTCGAGATCATATTTGGGTTGGATGGAGGAGGCCGCCCAACACCTAGAAGTCCCCGCATTGGTGTATACGGTGCAGTACACGTATCCGCAGTGCCCTGAAGATGCTGTAAGTCTTGAGCCCTTATAAATTAATTAACATATTTACTTATATATGTATTTTCTCTACATTTTTTTGTACGTTTAAATTAAACGTTATTTTTTTCCCTTGTCAATTAGGCGAGTGTGCAGGAGGTGATGCCGCATGTGTTGACTCAGGTAGCGAGAGAGCTATATCCTAACACCCCGGATGTAGACCCCCAGATTGATCAGATTGATCCATCTGATCCGATGGTAGCAGCAAGGATCATATCAACCGTGATTCTTCCAGGAAAGAACACCTTCTACTGTAGGAGTTTCAGAAAGAGGGGCGAAGGGGTCTTGAAGAAAACTCCCGAATTCTCCCACGGGTCGGGAACTTCCAAGAACTCTGAGCTACAAGAGCAGCTTCAAAGGCAGGCGAGGGAGATGAAGGAGACTCGGAGACAGATGGAGAAGATGCAGCGGGAGATGGAGCAGGCGAGATTAGCCGAGCAGCAAACATCTATGGCGACATGGATGCAGTAATGCTTTGCACAGTTTCAGACTTCTGGAATCCAGATCTCGGCCCCACCTCCGCACCTTTTCATTGCACCACAGCCGCAGCCACAGAAGGATCAGAAACACCATGGTAGTCAAACAAATCCTTTCGATAACATATATTTGGGAAACCCTTAGTGTAGCTACCTCTTCTTGTGGGTGAATATATGTTTTGTGTATTTGTTGGACAATATGTGTTGTTGGAAAAATATATGTTGTATTTTGCAATTGCAGGTTTTGGGAATGAAATCTAGAATATGCAGATTTTTTTTTCTTCAAAATCACAAACTATAGCCGACGACATGAATCTATCTTGTCGGCTAAAGTTTTCCAGAAACTGACATTTCTATACACTATAGCCGATGACATTCAAACTATAACCGACGATGTTCCTACACTATAGCCGACGACATTCAGAGCATCTCCCATGGTAGGCTAAATTCTTAGCTAAATTTGGCTTAAAAAATAAGAATATTCTGTGGAATCTTTTTTTAGCCTATCAAAGTCTCTCACCGTAAGCTAAATCTTTAGCCAAATTTATAGCCTTTTGACTCTAAAATACATTCCCATCATAAGCTAAATCTCAAGGTAAAGCCATTTATAATTCTTTTGTCATATAAATGTAGTGTTATATTTTTATGCATATTTTTTTTCTTTTCTCATATATATAATATTAAAAATAAATTAAAACTACAAATATTGAGAAGGACATACATAGATCTTATTCTTTCAATATATGATAATTAAAAGATACAACCAACGAAAATTTAAAAAAAATATAACACTAAATTTATTTCAAAACAAAAATAAACATTTAACGATCACGATTTCAAACTTATGTTCCTCAATGTCGTTGCCAAATATGTTCAAGCAAAGCATCTCAAAGTTCATAATGAGCCTTCTTATCTTAATTTTTCTATGACGATCAAGAAATTGGTTAAATCTTGTTATTTCATCGGCCACCATCTCAACAGTAGGGGCAGGTGCTTCATTAAATTCCCTAATCGGAGCCAATAAATCTTGCTCATCCTCGAAAATCATGTTGTGCATTATGATGCATGTAGTCATTATATCGTGTAAGATACGTTTATCCCAAAATTGTGCTGGTCCTTTAATAATTGCCCAACGTGATTGAAGAACTCCAAATGCACGCTCCACGTCCTTCCTATATGATTCTTGCTTTGTAGCAAAGAAAGTTTTCTTTCGACCTTGTGGATCATGTATAGTTTGGACAAGTATGGACCATTTAGGATATATACCGTCGGCTAGATAATAACCAACACTATAATCCTTTCCCATAATTGTATAACTAACCGGAGGAGATTTACCTTCCACAAGATCTATAAATAAGTGAGATGCTTCTAGCACATTGATGTCGTTGTTCGATCCCAGTAACCCAAAATATACATGCCATATCCAAAGATCATAATCAGCTACGGCCTCAAGAATAATGGTTGGTGATCCCTTCTGCCCCGAGTACATTCCTGCCCAAGCTTTGGGGCAATTTTTCCAACACCAATGCATGCAATCTAAACACCCCAACATTCCTGGAAAACCACGTTCTTCACCTATATAAAGAAGCCTTGCTATATCATCAGAGTTAGGTCTCCTTAGATATTGTGGTCCAAATACCTCTATAATTGCTCGACAAATTTTTTTCATACATCTAATAGCAGTAGACTCACCAATTTTCAAATAGCCGTCCAGAGCGTCAGCAGGTAGACCATACGCAAGCATTCAAAAAAGGGCTGTGATTTTTTGTAAGGATGACAAACTGAGGTTTCCAACCCCATCGCGTTGTTGTACAAAGAACGTATCGTGATCTTTGACAGCATCCGCAATTCGATGAAATAAAGTTTTACTCATTCGGAAGCGTCTTCAAAATATTTTGTCATCATGAATTGGGCACTCGGCAAAAATAATCCCTCCATAAATTGTATGCAGCTTCTTCTCGGGGTCAATTGACCATTACATGACCTAGAATTGCACAACGATATTTTGATTGAGCATCATCATCTTCATCATCAAGAATCTCCCCCACGAGAAGGTTATTATTCGCGTACATGCGAAGTAGTAAATCTTGCTCTTCATCATATGCTACCATGACTTGATGAAAGTAACCATCAGTATCATTTGATGAAATAGAAGATGATGAGAATTGAGAAGGGTTCATTGTTGAAGAATAGAAACGGGAGCAGTGTTTATTTTTTCCTTCTAAGGTTATGAAACTAGCTTAATTACTACATATGTACTTATATAGTAGCAATGTGATAACTATATAGAAATCAAAAGAATTTCAAATTTCTGGACATTGGAAATTTGTATCAAATTGGTCAAGATTGTGGTTTCAATTATCAACTTTCCTATTTTCCAAACCTTATAAAAAAAAAGGTATGTAGTCTTCCTTTTTTTCAACAAAGTTTGAGTCCTCATTTTCAACCAAAAGTTTGACCAAGTTCGAGTCCTCATTTTCAACATCTAGTCAAAATTCAACATTGGTCTTATTGATCAAGGAGACAAGAATTTCAAACATTTACATTCCAAGAAAAAAAAAGGAAAGTTACGAAGCTAGGATTTCAAACCTAATTTCCAAGACTTGGTCTTTCTAAAAAGGATTTCAACTTTTTAGGATTTCAAACCTAATTAATTTCCTCCTCTTACAGAAGAAAGTTTCAGATTTG
The DNA here is from genome assembly GCA_946800695.1 of Geum urbanum. Taxonomy (NCBI): domain Eukaryota; kingdom Viridiplantae; phylum Streptophyta; class Magnoliopsida; order Rosales; family Rosaceae; genus Geum; species Geum urbanum. Next base: position 38,804,500 of record OX327007.1, on the reverse strand, counting down.
GTCTTAATTGATCAAAATAAATTTCTTCATAAGTGATCAATGCTAACTTCCTTATTTTGACCAAAATTTATGCTACAAAATTCATGATTTTAGTTTTACCATATCAAGATTAAATCGCATATTTTATAACTATATATATCAGTAGTGTTACTAGGAATCTCATATTCTATTTCAATGAATACTTCTAAGGGAAAAAAAATATTGAAGAGGATCAACTCTTGTGTCACATATATCTTGATGTTAGTCAAGATCCGATACATGGTGTTAATAAAAAAAGGATAAGATATAGGAAAAGATAACTACTCTATGGAATCAGCAAAAGCCGCATCAATATGAAGTACGAAGCTCATATTCTCTCTAAAGTCGATTTTCTGATCTCTCATATATTATAAGCAAATTTCGCGGTGCTGTTCGACAAGTGAAATATACTAACCCGAGTGGTGCTTCTAATATATGATTTTCTCTAAATATATTAGATATGGGAGTTACATGAAAGGTCTTGTCGAGATCTTCGCAATAGTAAAAAAATTAAATAGAAACGAGTTTTTAGTTATATAGTTGTGAAAGATTAAAAAAATTTAGTTCAAATTTAAAAATGATATAAAATGAAATAAGATGGTAGGTAGAAGGGCAAATCTGAAGAAAAAAAATGAATAAAATATTATTTGGCTTTAGCTTATAGAAGTAGAAAGCCAAATTTGGCTTACAAAATTGCTTAGGCTAAATTTTTTGTCTTGAAAATTGAAATTTAGCTTATGATGGGAGTAACCATAAGCTAAATTTGGCTTTTTACCCTACTATAGGAGATGGTCTCATAGAACACGTCGTCGGCTATAGTCTGGATCAGTCAACATTTTGACCACTGGGGTGGGTTAGACCGACGACTTCAGCGTCAAGAATAGTCTAAACTATTCCCAACGATGTGTACGTCGTCGGCTATAGTTTGACCTATAGCCGATGACTACCCTACATGGTCGTCGTCTATAGTATCGCAGACGGTCTTTTTCCGACGATGCTATAATCGACGACACATCGTTGGCTATAGCTATAACTGACGACTTTTGTTAACAGTCGGCTATAATGATCCTTCTGGCAGTGAAATAAAATTTGTTCATCTTCTAAGAACTATTATGCGATGAAAATTTTCGTCATTTTTGGGATTCAATTTTTTGTCGGCTTGAATGTTAGACGACGGAACATATTTTGTCGTCTTAGAGCTGACTTAAACTACGAATCATTCATCTTTTGTCGTCTAAGCACCTAGACCACGACACTTATACGGCAAAACTTAAACAACAAATATTTTGTTGTCTAAGTTGTTAGACTACAAAAAACATCTCTTAGACGACGCATTTGGTTCCTCGTCTAAATCGATTATTTTCATAGTGGACTCCCAGCCCTAAGAAATCTCAATCCACTGTTCCAGCTTAGAAATAAGTCATAACCCACAAAATGTAAGGCAAAACCAAATTAGTTGACATAGAACCTATCCGTCTATAACTTATCGCATTGACATCAAATATGACGTAAAATAAAGGTTGCCTACACGAAAAACAAGCGAAGAAAAAAAATGCCGTTGAGAGAGGTCACCACTACAATTCTCTAAAAGAGAAACGTCCTTTTACTATATAACGGTTACGTTACATCTTAATGTTACATATTATGGAGATTTCAAATTCAACTCTTCCTAGCTCGCTGTTTTCTATTCTATCAAATTTTGAAAAGAAAAAAAATATCTCAATTGAAGGATGACCACACTAACCAAATGTCATTTTTTAAAATGGGTTTACTCGTTTGGTTTTATTTTTAAGCAATTTTCAAGATTTAAAAAACGATACGTTTATTCATACTTTCATATTTATTATTTACATACGCCTCTTAATTTATTTAAAACTTTTTAAATCCATATCAACCCTTCCAACAAAAAAAATCGAAAGAAACACTATTATCATAATCAATTATGCGGAATAGTCATGGCATGAGCATAATTCAACAATTCAAAATTTATTCATTGCACAAATTTCGTCCCTTGAGACTAATTAAAATCAGCTTTTAATTTCTGATGTTTTTAATCCTTTTTGTGTTTTTCTTGTTTTGCAAATCCTTTTAGTTTCTGCATGGGCAGATTTTGCACCTGGTGCTTCTAATCTTGTGCTATCAATCGAAGAGTAAAATTGGAAGGCAAAAGGGCTTTAGCCTCAGTAGGAATAGCTCCTACCCGAAGACAATGTATTAATTAACATGATCGTGTAAACCAATACTCCCTAATGTATCTGCAGGCTTATCATCACTGGGTGGTACATGAATGAATGGGTGCAAAAAAAACGAGTAAAATAGGAATATTAGTAGACAAAAAATTAAAGAGAGGCGTAAAAAATAAATAAGGCGATGTGAATAGATGTTCCTTAAAAAAAAAAATTACCAAAAAAGCAAAGATTTAGAAAATGTACATGTATGACTTGCTCTTATCATTTTTTTTCATTGGCTTCTTCTTTATTGGTGATAAACAAAAGGTTCCGGTTTAAATGTGCAGTGATAATGAAGGCAGAGATGCACCGAAGAGTAACACCATTCAGATTAGAACGTATGGCGGGTGGCACAAAATCCGGAGCGGGGGCTTGAGAAAGTAGCGAGGCACGAGGTTTTGTTTTCTTGTTTTTCTCTCCCCAAAATTGAAAAATCCTCCTTACCCAATAGTCCAATACCATCTTTTGATTCTCTCTTCCTCTCTCTCCAAAACCAAAACTGCCTTTCAAGTCTCAACATCTATCTTCTCTAACCCACATCCTTTACTCTCTCTCTCTCTCTCTCTCTCTCTCTCTCTTACATAATCACTGGCCAGAAGAGATCAAAATTCCAGCAAATAACCATCCGAACATCCCCAAGAAAAAACCAAAAATTGCACAAAGGAAAATGAATCGTCCCAGAAGACACCAGAAGTCACACATGGGGGGTCGTTGAGCTTTCACACCTTTTAATCATGCGGGTCCCAAGAAACTAAGGTCACTTACTCTTCTTCTTCTTCAGTCTTCTTCAACCTCTGCCCTGATCGCCTACTGAGAACAATTCCGTCCAGAAAAATAGTCCACCGGTCCTTATTGAAATGAGTTGAAGAGAATTAGTGTTTGGTGGGGGTCGAGGACTTTGTTAAATACTAATTCCTTCATCGTCTTCGGAGAAGTGACGTCGCTATCAATGGAGGTGGTAGACTAATAACCCATTAATTAGTTAATTATTAATGTGTTATCTTTGTTCAAAGTTGTTGCTGTTGTTGTAGTGATAGACCCAGATGGTTTATGTTGCTTCTCTATGAGGGTTTGAATTGAGTCGAGGTTAAAGCCAGCGGGTCCCTTCTCTCTCTCCTCTCCTGCCTCCTTAATCCAATACACCGCCACTCTTTCTATCCCCTCTTTGCACTTATCCGTACCCACCAATCCACCATCCCTCTACCTATCTGATTCCAACAGAAAACCTAAACCAACATCTTTTTGGTGGAGCTTTGATCCCAATGGAAGGAGTGTAAGTTCAAGTCCAAGATCTGCATGCACCGGATCACCACCACAACCACAACATACTCGGCAAGGAAATGATTCAAAACGACGTCTTCGGAGAAGATGGTGACGCCGCGGATCTGTGGCTTGATAATGATGAGCAAGACTCTCTCTTGGCTAACGTCAACGACGGAACTGGTTCGTTCTTCTGCAATGATTTCCCTCCTCTGCCTGACTTCCCTTGCATGTCCTCCTCCTCTTCGTCGTCTTCCACACGGGCTCCGGTGAAGACCATGTCGTCGTCCTCTTCGGCGTCTTCATCTTCCTCGGCGGCGTCGTGGGCGGTTCTCAAGTCAGATGGGGATGAGGACAACAACACCAACAATAACAGCCACGACGAAGACCACCACAACAGTCACTACTCTCGTAACGACTCGTTTGATGCATCACAACAGCCGACGGGGGTGTTGTCCTCCACCGCCTCGATGGAGATCTCTCAGGGAATGGACTGCATGGACGTGATGGAGACTTTCGGGTACATAGATCTGTTCGAAGGCAACGAGTTCTTCGACCCCTCTTCCATTTTCCAAAACGACAATCCTGTGTTGGACCATTTTCAAGCCCAAGAGCAACCGTCTTCGGAGCAACAGGCGCATGCAGAGAACCAAAACCCGAAGTTGCAAGAGGACATGATCATGGGAGATCAACAAATCCACAAGGCTCCGGAGGACGACATGGCGGCTGTGTTCTTGGACTGGCTGAGGTCTAACCGAGAGACGGTTTCGGCCGAAGACTTGAGGAGCGTGAAGATCAAGAAGTCGACGATCGAGTGCGCTGCGAGACGGTTGGGTGGTGGGAAAGAGGCGATGAAGCAGTTGCTCAAACTGGTGCTTGAGTGGGTTCAAATGAACCATCTCCAAAAGAGGCGCGGTGCAATGGACCCATTTCAAAATTCCAACTCTAACCCTAACCCTAATGCAACCTCCGCACAAAATCCGACTCAGTGGGTGCAGTCTCCTCAGTATGATACGGCGACGCCACTCTTAGTTCCGACTCCGCCGCAAGCTGGTTATCAGTCTACTCCAATGATGGGAGTTATGGGTCCGGACCCGTTCGGTTATCAACAACCGACTTCAGATCAATACCAGCATCAAATGCTGGAGACTGCACCGACGTCCTGGTCGCCTTCATGTCCATTTATGGGTAACAGTTATGGATCTTTCCCTGACAATAATGTCCAACTAGCACATCCCCAGCAGCAAGCGTTTTCTGGCTACGGAGCGAAGCAGTATGGTCAGTATCAGTATTTTCAAGGGCAATCAGGTGAGCCCCAGCTGGTGAGGATAGGTTCTTCGGCCACCAAAGAAGCTAGGAAGAAGAGGATGCAAAGGAAGAGAAGGACTGTGTCACATCACCATGGAAGGAATCATGTCCATCAACTGAACCAGCACCCTAATCAAATGCTCGATCAGCCGCTTGTTGGGAACTCTGATCACAATTGCACTAATGCTGCAAATCCTGCAATGGCCGGATCGGCAGCTGGTAACTGGTTTTACTGGCCCACCTCTGCCCCAGGTGGGCCTCCTCCGGCGACCTCTCCGGTCATGATGCAGAGAATGGCTCCTGAGGCAGCTGCACCACCGGTGCTTCAAGTGGAACGTCCGTCCGGTCAAGGGAATTATAATCCGGGCCGGATTAACGGGCAGGAAAGGCGTCAGGTCTGTTGTTAATTTAGTGCAGTGTAACGTTCTTTTGTCATTAAAATGTGCAGTTATGTGAACCTTGAAAATGTGTTTTGTTTTGTTTCGTTTCACTAAAATGTTTAATAGAGGCCTGTGTTAATTGATTGGTGCGTCTTCTTGTAGGGTTGGAAACCTGATAATAAGAATTTGAGGTTCCTTCTTCAGAAAGTGTTGAAGCAGAGTGATGTGGGCAATCTTGGGAGAATTGTATTGCCAAAAGTAATTCCCTAGTTGCCTGCCATTGGTCTTATTTTTTGAATATTTGTACGTAATATTTGTCATTTGTAACTTTGGTACTGTTGTGTTTAATCAGAAAGAAGCCGAAACCCATCTTCCTGAATTGGAGGCAAGAGACGGAATTTCAATTGCCATGGAAGATATTGGGACTTCTCGCGTATGGAACATGCGCTATAGGTATTTTACTATGAATTTGGTTCTGATCTTTCAATGTCATTATCAAATCAGCAGAAATAAGTAATTTTGTGTACCATTTCTGCTTTGTTCGTGGAGTTTCAGGTACTGGCCCAACAACAAAAGCAGGATGTATCTCCTTGAAAACACAGGTATGTACATCACTGAAATTGCCATCTATTAACAATGTCAATGCTAAATCTCCATTATCTGAACTGTGATTATCGGTGATGGATGCAGGAGATTTTGTGAGAGCAAATGGACTCCAAGAAGGGGACTTCATCGTCATCTACTCAGACGTCAAGTGTAACAAATATGTATGGGCTTTTTTCTTGGTCATTATCTAATCAAATAACTCATTTTTCTTTCAAAACCGGTTATTCAATTTCAAATTTTCAAATGTAGATGATACGAGGAGTGAAGGTACGGCAAGCGGGGACGAAATCAGAGACCAAAAAGCCCGGAAAGTCGCAAAGGAACCAGCATGCAAGCATTCCATCTGGCAATAATGGCTCGTCGTCAAAGAAATAGTAAAGTAAGAGGGAAGAAGAAGAAGATGGAGAAGGAAGCTGAATTCTCCAGAGACACCAAACTAGCTAGAGCAACCGTTTTTTCTCTTTCTTCCATGCATGAGAATGAATGGACAAGTGGACGGCGAAGATGTTATGGGGTTGTTGGAGTACATAGAGGTTCAAGGGCAGTTCATGCGTTTTTTTAGAAAGCTGAGATCTGGAGGCTGGTTGGCTAGTGCAGTGATGATTCAGTTGGCAGCATGCACTTGGGTTTTTGGGACTCCTTTAAAACATATAGAGATCTCCCCAATACCATGTATGCAGCTCTCGACTTCATGTTCAAAGTATATATAGCCGTGTATCTTGTGTTTGTTAATTACTAATGACAGTAATGAGTCGGTCATAAATGTGTAGTAGATTCCTTAATTCGTAAATTATGTATATGAGAATAGAAGGCTCGATGGATGACGCTCATTCGATTCGGTAATGCTCATCAGAGTCGTGCATGTATGTTTGCTATAAAGCTTAAATAGATAATGGACATCTCCATTGATTTGTATTGCATTGTTGCAATAACTTTGTCTTCTCGACTCCATTATTGTTTTTCGTTCTTTTTCCTATGGCTTGATCTCTTCGTTTTAGTTTATAACATGTGATTATGTGAATGTTGTTATTGGCACGCAAAAGCAAAAGGTGATGATCAAATAATCTCCCATGTAATTTTTTTTACTGTAGACATATATAATTATATATGTTCTATGTACGTTTCGTGGAAAGTTTGTTGAGTTTGGATGATCTCATATTGTGAATTGGTAGGGATGATGCATAAGTATACTTCTTTATACAAGATTAAGGTGCACATTATAAGAGATTGGTGCATGCACAAATCATGGAGAGTCGGGAATTCAACTTAGGAAGGGGCTCGATCAGGATAATTTGTAAGAAATATAATCTCACCGATGTTTTTGTATTAATTCTTATTATAGTATTTTGCACAAAATTGGTAAAAGTTCGCGAAAAAATTTCTTATTTTGGAAGGATAATGAATTCTCATTTAGGAGAGGTTATTTATAAATAGGAGGTCATCTGTCACATGAACGGTGACACTAAAAAAATATCATAATTCATTTTTTTTACAGTTTTAAAATCGAGTCTGACTGTTGCTAGCTAGCATCCAAGAGCCATTGTTAACAATTACCCTACCTAGTTTTTCCTTCCGTGAAATATATAGGATGAGTAGACAGTTGTGCTTGAAAACATCGTTTGGTTTGAAAGATGCCACATGAAAGGAGACTAAGATCATTGCAAACGTAGTTACCATGAAAGGATAAAGATAATGAGTGTGTTTGAGATTATTTTAGAATGGTTAAAAGTGTATTTGAATAGATAAGAATAATTCATTATAAATAGGAAAAAATCAAAAAAAAAATGAAAGAGTAATTTGGTGGAGTTTTGGAATCATTTGAGAAGCACAAAACATGTGTTTCTTAATTTTAAAAGCACTTTTGAATTTTTTTAAAAATTATTTTCAAAGTTATAAGAAACAATCACAAACAAGGCTAATATATAATTTAAACAAAATAATAATTTATATACGTATATATACTTTCGAGATTTCTGTCATTGTTTAATCCTCGCGTTTCTTTACAATCTAATAATTTTGCAATATGTTGGAAAGGTTTCTGACTAGCCATTGGTATTATCGATCGAGGTATTTGGAACTTGGGCAAAACCTGGTATTGAAAAAAATGGAAAGGTCAACGTTGGAAAACATAAACTTCTTCTTTTAAATTGAGACCCTAAAACTTTGTAGTCCACAAAGAAAATGAGCTGGCCCAGCGACATTGCGTGATTCAAAAGCCCAAGTTAGCCTATAGGTATGACGTCGTAAAACCCATACCTATTGACTGCCCTGAAATTGACTTGAAGAACAATAATCAGAGTCAAGGCTTGCTTGATAGCATCGGCTATGGAGGAAGAGCAATACAGTTACAACTGTACAAGGTAAATGTAACCTTGACCTTTCCATGTATAGTCATCCCTTTTAGTTTTGCTGAGATACCAACGGCTACAGACCTAAATAATGAGCGGTTTCCATTTATGAATTGAATCGATAGTACTGTACAGTGTAGAGAACCTCTCTGGGTCTATTTGTATGATCTTGATCGAGTTACATTTTTGGTAGCATAAGAACTGATGTTAGAATAGACACGGATCACTAGCTCTGGTAAAATAAACTTTTATGCTACTTGTTATCATTAAGATTGTTCCCTTTAATACAGAGAAGCAACAACTTTGAAATTACACAGCTAAACTGGCTAGAAACAGACTTCTTTGAGTTCTTTCTGAGCAATGCTAGCTAGGTTGCGAAACCGAAGACTTAAGCGAGAGTTCTTATTTTGATTGTTTGGGAGTTGTTTTCACAGTAGTAGGAGATGATGTTGTGTATAGCAATAATGAGGAAGCCGAGAAACTTGTGCTGGTACTTGTAGGAGGGTATGAATGTTGCTGCACAGTAGCTGATGATGTTCCTCCAGTGCAACAACTGGTTACATTTTCTTGTTGTCCATGATCACTTGCACAATTAGAACCATTGAGAAGTCTCATTTTGGCTTTCATGCACTCCTCTCTCTCCTGCCTAATCTCTTTGAGCATTGCGGCTACATCTTTCATGGTTGGTCTGTCATTTGGTGTTGGGTTAATGGCTTAATGCACAGCAATGCCACGCCTAATGTCTGCAGCATTTCATCAATCTCGGGTTCTGGCCGTGCTCGTAGGCTTTGATCAAGCACCTCGACTCCCCCTCTCTTTTGCCTTAACCAATCCACAATGTGGAGTCCATCGGGTATGGTTGGATCAATTGGCTGCTTCCCTGTAAGCACTTCTAGAACAACTACACTGTAGCTGTACACATCGCTTTTCTCTGTTATCTTCATCGAGTATCCATATTCTGCAAACCACAGGTGATAAAACTTTGTTAGTTATGACCGCTTATTAGTTGAGCAGTAGAAAAACAAATAGTTTTGAAATAGTACAATGCAAGTTTTTAATGATGATACAATAGTGAAGAGTGTGCTAACCAGGAGCAATGTAGCCATAAGAACCAGCAACCGTGTTGAAGGACCGAGCGAAATCTCCTTCATCAACAAGCTTTGCAAGCCCAAAATCAGCAATGCAGGGCTCAAAATCTGGACCAATGAGAATGTTGTTGGCCTTAATGTCTCTGTGAACTATAGGAGGAACACAGTCATGGTGCAGATAAGCCAAGCCTTGTGCTGCACCAAGTACTATGCGATATCTGATGTCCCATTCCAAGCAGTTTCCGCTTCTTTCATGAAGTAGACCGCCCAAGCTCCCATTTGGCATGTACTCATACATAAGCAATCTATTGTTTCGGTTCCAACAGCAACCCAAGAACCTGACAATGTTCTTGTGGCGAATGGAACCACGTGTCTTGACCTCAGTCAAAAAGGAATCACGAACTCCTTTACTTTGGCAATCATATCTGGATGCAACTGTTGTTGGCCAGAGCTTCTTTACTGCAGTGTCTTCGTTTTCCATTTCAGCACGGTAAACAACTCCTGAGCATCCCTTTCCTATTACATTGGTCTCCACTAGACATTTCAGAACTTGCTCAACCGAGAAACTCACCCTCTGGAATGGAGTGAATTGGCAAGGCCATGAGTCCCTTCCAATCTCAGAATCATTGTCTTCTCCACTCATTTTTCGTGCACGAAACACTGCAATGGCACCAAAGATCGACAAGCCAATGGTCAAGGCTGTTAGCAATCCAATGGCCAGTTTAAGCCTCCAAGACCTTCTAAAACTGCCACTTCTAGACATGGTCATTGTTTTGCCATTGCTGAGGAAACACAAGTCATGACCTCTAGAGCACAATCCTTTGTTTCCTTGCAAGTCTGTTGCTGCCAACTGTCGAAACAGCTTGCTGTCAGGAAGAAAGCCAGTGAAGTTGTTGTATGAGATGTTCAAGGATACAAGGTTTACAAGCCTCGAGAGTGCCAACAGAGCACCTTCAAACTTGTTGTGTGAAAGGTCTAGTATGGATAGCTTATTGAGAGCAGAAATCTGCCGTGGTATTACACCATATAATACATTGAAGCTTAAGGCAATGTCAAGAGCTTCAATTTCAAAGAGTTGCTCGGGGATTGTCCCAGTGAGCTTGTTGCTGCTGAGATCAAGCAGTTGAAGACTTGAACACTTTCCAAGTGAAGATGGGATTGGTTCAGTGAGTGAGTTGCTGCTGAGGATGAGCCTGTTGAGTGAAGTAAGTCCACCATAACTTTCAGGAATCGGACTCAGAAACTGATTCACAGACACATCTAGTACCTCGAGCCTTGTAAGAGAAGAAAATGAGCTAGGCAGGTTACCTCCAAGGGAGTTGTTACTTAAGTTAAGTAGCTGCAATGACCTGCATTTTCCAATTTCTTCTGGTATGGTACCAACAAGACGGTTTTCAGACAGATCAAGGAAACCAAGGTTTTCAAGGAACCCAATTTCTTTTGGGATTCCTCCGGTGATTCTGTTATTCACTAGCCTTAGCCGGATAAGAGAAGTACAATTTCCAATCACCGAAGGTATAGGACCCGAAATGTCATTAGAAATTAAGAGAAGCTTGGTTAAATTTTGAAGCTGAAATAGGCCAGAAGGTATGTTACCGGTGAGAGCATTGTGTGACAGATCTAGAGCTTGAAGGCTCTTGCAACCAGCCAATTCTGATGGAATGCTGCCTTCGAGTTTGTTTTGCCAAGCCCTTTCAACATTCCAAGCTCAGATGGGATCATGCCTGAAATCTGGTTAGTATCAACCTGCAGCTGCATGAGCTTTGTTGCACTTGAGAGAGCTGATGGGATTGAACCGGAGAGGTTGTTGTTACTAAGCATAAGCTCTTCTAGATTTGAGAGATTTCTGAAAGACTGAGGTATGCTTCCGGACACAGAATTCAGAGAGATATCTATGGTCTTCAGGCTTCTGCAGTTCCCAATCTCCTCAGGAATAGTACCATCAAAGTTGTGCTGCCACAGTAACATGCTCTCCAGCTTATGAAGCTTTCCCAACTCAGGTGGTAGTGAACCAGATAGGTCATTCTCATACAGAAACAAGTTGACAAGCTCCGAACAGTAGCCAATCTCTGGTGGAATCTCCCCGGAAATCATTGTAGTGTAAACCGACAGCGTCTGAAGCATGCTGAGATTGCCCAACGATGAAGGTAACCAGAAACTTTAGTATCAGCGAGTCCCAACACCTGCAAGTTCTTGCAGTTGCCTAGCTCATCCGGGATCTTTCCTGATATGTCTTTGTTCCCTCCAGCGCGGATAACTTCCAATTTTAATAACTTCCCAAGTTTGGCAGGAAGATAACCACTCAGATAGTTATCGAAAATGAGGAGATTCTTCAAGCTGATGCAGTCACCAAGCTCTTTTGGTACTTGACCAGTAAGCTGGTTGGAGTTTAATGTCAGGTCCTGAAGATTTTTGAGCCTCCCAATAGTTGCAGGAATAGTACCTACAAGACTGTTTGAGCTTACATCAAGCACAACAAGTGCACTGCAATATCTAATATCAGGTGAGATTACTCCAGTGAGATTAACACCAGAAATGATGAGTTTTTCAAGATATGGGAGGAAATATTAGTATGATAGGGGAGGGCTAGCTCAATGAACTGGATATTGATTTCAGTGACATGGTTTTGGGATGAACAAGTAATGTAGGGCCAGTTACAAGGGTTGGGGTCTGAAGGGTTCCAGTTAGAGAAATATGAAGAAGCCGGCGAGGGGGTAGAGCCTTGAAGCCATGTATGCAATGTAACAACCTCAACATTTTCAGCAGTAGCAGTAGATGCCGCGAGTATGATAACCAAGAGGAGGAAGAAATCGATGGAGGTGATGAACGATGACTGCCTCGACATTTGGTGGTGGTTGTAGGCGTTAGAGGGCTGCTGCCGCCTCATCAGCATTGGCATTGCCAAACTTTGCCTCAAATCCTTAACCCTCTTCTTGGTTTTGCATTGGGTCTCTCAAGCTCACTTTTTTCTTGAACCAAACCCTATTGATTTTTTGCTATATTGCAAATAATATCTAACCTAGTCTATAGTTTACTATGAAGCACTATCGAAGCGAGGTAGATAATGGATGAGAGGGATTAGATTAAAAAGATGTAGAGCTAGGCACACACCAGCTCGACCATCTTCACCTCGGGGTTCTGTTCTATGCTGCATATTTTAGTCCCCAGTTGAATTGAATACGCCTCTTTGTTAGATTACTCGTGTGTTCTTGCATTGTTTTCGTCAATATAGTCAGTGGTTATGGGCTGTTTTAATATTGGTAATAGAGCCGCCCTTATGAGGGCCATAAGCTCCATTATGTTTTTGATTCCTTTGCTTTTTTGACTGCTAACATTTGGTTTCAAAATCTTATTCTAGCGCCGAATCAGTCCTGGTTTTCTGGCTAGTGTTCTTAATTTGACAACATATGAGTTAGTGAGTTACAGGTTCAAATCACACTAGCTAACATCAGCGTGATGCTACTTTGAGGTGTGTGTGTGTATTATATAAGTGTTGTACTTAATAAAAAGAAAAATCTCATTCTAATTGTTGGTATAGGTCAAGGGTGTAAGAGTTTAGAGGTTTTCCTTCCCAAACAGGCAATGGCCAGACTTATTAGAGTAATTCTTCCTACACAGTTAAAAAGATGGACATTATATACTTGATCCATCAGACAGTCATCTCTGAATCCAAGGCATATGTTTTTGCACTCTTTTGTTATTGGTTTGCTGAGCAGGCCTAATCGTTGGTAAAAGAAATACGTGCAATGGAAATTAACACAAAATCCCTTATATTACTACCCTAATGACCCTACGCCCCTACCATTAAAGGATAAGAGCAATCTCTAAATTGATCCTCAGAGCTTTGCCCTTAATAGTGAAGAAGAACAATGAAAGTAAAATATAGTATACTTGGTTAAAGAGCATTTCAATTTGTTTAAGTAGTAGAATATGTATTTCAGCCAAGTCAATATAAACAACGAAGGTTTGGTCCTGTGGTTGGAGTTGGGTCCACTATTGTTTTGCCGAATGTTAGCAGGTTTTTTTTAATAGAAGGTCCTGTGTTCGATGTTCCGTACGGTAAAAAATCTCAGACCGCACGGTAAAAAATCTCAAACTCGGACTGGTAGTTCAAGTGGGCATGAGTATGCAAGCTGAACTTAGTTATGCAAGTCTGTGAGCTAAATATAGAGCACTAGTTTGGCCTTGACCCTTGAACTACAGAAAACACAGTTTTGTAACAAAAAAAAATATAAACAATTACCATAGCTTAACTGATGCATAAACTACAAGGAAAATATAACAAAGGCCAGCCAGAGAGAACAGAACAGGACTGCCCAAAACCCAAAGTCCCAAGGCAATGAGGAATGGCTTTGGGAACCGCCCAACTCAGGAATCTATTCACGTTTTAGTTTTGACAAAACCTCCCCAGTGTTCCCTCTTTTTACACTTGATAATTAGTACCTCTTGCATCTAAAGTGAGTCACTTGCATTAGCTGATCCATTTTCTGAATTCTCTGTTCTCTCTTATGCTTCTTTTGGTTGATTAGCTAGTGTTCTTTCCTTGCTGCATACTACTAATAAAAACTTATGAGTTTGTATCAAAAGTGTTACATGACGCGTTGTTTTATCACTCTTTGGTTTGGTTTTGGAGGAAACTGCTGGGAACTGCTAGTACCTACACAATGTATGAACATTATTGAAAGAAAAGAACCACTGATCCGTATCGAGTAATTATATGTCATTAACAAGCTAACAACAAAGTTCTATAGGTAGAATCTATTCAACAAGATAGGTTGTTCATGATCATTTTCTTCCTGTCTGTACAGCTAGAGCTTTAAAGGTTACAATTTTTTGGCTTGATTTTCTCCAACCAGGTTGTCATGACTAGCAAAATCACAAGCAGTCTATTTTTTCTATCTGGGTGTGTGTGCTTGGCGTGCCACTGTTGGGGGCAGATTGTAGTTGTGTATTGTGTCGCGTTGTCTCTGTTTCCTTGCAAACGATTGGAGCAAAGAGAGCACCAACCTCGCTCGTTGAGTTCTACTTGCCTAAGCTGTTTCAAAACTTAGGTTTTGTGTCCCTTTGTTGAGTCACAAATGATCAATACTTTACACACTGTGTGAGTATAAAGCAGAGCAATCTTAAGGGCGAGTGTTGAGAACACTTGAGGGTGACTTCGTAAACCGTCAGAATCTCCACGCTCTGTCGGGTGAACCAGATTCTAAGCTCGTTGTTGCTAGTTGTTTACTCGCTGAGAGAGTAAGATTTGCTTGTGCGCAAATTTATGTATGTGTGTAGAGGTCCTTAAATCTTATCTGATTTGTCTATTTATAGAGGTTGATGTCCAACCTCTCTGTATCGCTCAAGGAAACAATATGGATCAGGAAACAAAGATATTCATTTGACTCTTTTCCAATCTTACTTAGGAATCTCGCACGCAATTATGATTTCCAGATTCGCAAAATTCTTGGGGCGCATGTGTCGGCCCGTTGATTCTGAGCCTAAAATGTAAAATAAATATTTATATTTATTTTGGGCTCAAACATTGTCCCCCAGACCTCAATATTAACTCTCAGGCAATCGAAGAGGTCTTTTCTGTCGATGCGACGTGTCGCTCTTCTCTGCAACAGTTCACTAGCCTCGCTTAGGCTACTCAAGTGCATCTCCTTGAAAAGTCACGCCTAAACTTTAAACCTTTGGCCTCGTACTCTCTCTCTTTACTTAGAAAACTTCTTTTATAAATTTTCTCATCCTGAACCTCGCCGCCATTTTTGTCCATCTCTTTCTTCTTCTTCATACTTCCTGTAACAATGGCGCTCTATCAAAAGTTTTGCTCAGAGGCCTCCAGAGAGGATGTTGTCAAGTTTTGTGATCAGATGCACCATCACCTTCACTGTGACCATGATATTCCGTACGGAAAGTTTGAGATCAGTAAAGGCGATGCAGTCATATTAGGTCCGACCACCAGCACTTCTAAGGCCTCTTCTGCCCTTGGTTAGGGTGTACGACGGTCCCCTCTTGTCGATCGTGTTGATGCCATTGCACCAGCTCAGTGAGACGACAAGGATACTGAAGTGAAATTGGGCAAGTGGTCGAGCACTAAGGAGGATGAAATCCAATGGTACAAGGACCGAAAGTCCTTGGATGATGAGTTCTGGGCAGAGGCTGGTATTGCCCATGCCTTAGATTTAAGTTTTAACCTTCCTCAGAGAGGTAATTATGCTTCAGTCACTACTGCTTTATATTTTTGGGAGACAAGCAGCAACACATTTGTGTTCCCTTTGGAAACATAGGAATTACTTTGCTGGATATGGTCACCATTATCGGTCTTCCTACTGTGGATCGCCCCTATGTTCCTGGTGATCTTAACAACAAGACCTTCCCTTGTCACACTGATCCCAATCGCTCTGATGTTGGTGCCACTTATTCTTCATGGCGGAAGCACTATAACGATGAGGCATTTCAGTCTCTGTTGGTCCTGGTTCTGAGTCTGCAGAACAACACAAGCATAATGCGTATGAAGTTATTACCTTTTTAAAGTATTGTCTCTACCGTTATGTATTTTTCGTTGCTGCAGATAAGATGACGAGCACCTTCACTAAGATTGCTGAGGCTCTCTACAACAACCACAAACTTGGCCTGGCCCAACCTGCCTTGGGGCTATCTATCGCAACCTTGGGTGGATTTCGCTGAACCCCTTCAGGCTTAAGTTTGCTGGACCCGTTTGGATTTTGCACATGTGGCTTCAAGTCTACTTTTCTTTACTTCGTAGTCCAAACCTTTAAGACTTTGAGCAGGATGAACTTCTGGGCAGGACTCTCGTTCGTGCTGGTGAAGTTGAGTCTCTGAGCTACTTTAGTGTTTCAACCACTTCTAGAACTCGAGGCAATTCCCAAAGGAGATGGTGGAGTTGGTAGTGACTCGCAGATTTCCTCTTCAGTTATCGACATGTTTTGTAGTTTCTCCCACTCAGGATACTGCAGCGAGGGACATGTTCATCCAGTGTGTGTCCTGTTCTGATATTCTGATCCCTGATGCAGTAGTTTGGATTAAGCTATACGCCTCTAACCATTTTGCCTTCCAGCTTGGCCTTACACAGGGTATGCCTTGCCCTTTGGTTGAGTCTCGTAATGGATATACCTCATGGAGAGTATATCTTGATAAGCCTACTACAAGCACGTTAAAGCATGATGTCGTTCCCACATTCCCTCCAGTAAACATAGAGCAACATCGAGGGCGTAATGTTTGCATTACCTATACTGTCGTTGGAGATTAATTAGAGTGGAATGGTAGGCATTATGGCCATATCTGGAAGAAGGACAAGTCCGAGGTCTTTCAGAAAAATTTTCCTAACTCCTTTCTCCTCTTCTTTAAGCTCGCAATTCACAAATGAGCCATGGGCACTTCGGGGACCCAAGGCAGGAGTAGTAAGGATAGGAAAAGGAAGAATAAGGAACAAAGTGCGTCTCCAGCTTCTGCTTCCAAACACAACAAGTTCCTTGCTGCTAGTACTGTTGATGTCAGGGCCGCTGCTAGGACTGCTACAAAGAAAGGGACTTGAGCCATTCCTAGTTCTCCCTTCAAATGGGTTGGGCCAGTGAAAATGAAGACTCTTCTGAACCAATGTCACTGGTAGGCTAATCTTAACAACTTTGGCTTTTGATTTGTATAAACCATTTTTGCTTTCTACCCCTTTGACTGTAAAACAAGGCCTGCCGCTCTCGTCGGTGTGTCATCGTGGAAGATTCTGAGGAGTAGGCCGAAGGTAATTAAGTAGAACTTCACCTTCTACCGTCACTCCTTCTACTGATGGAGAGGAGTCCTTGGATATCCTGGTCGCAAGTAACAAAGGCACGGGTACATAACATGTTCTTTCTCCTCCTGCATCCTTCCTCGTGGACGTTGTGAGTCCCCGCTATGAAGCTTTTATGCAGCCCCGGGACGTGGGGCTCTCTAATCAAGCAGGTGAAGATGAAGTATTGTCCCAACTTCAAGTAGATCACTTGGTGATTGAACAAGTATATAAGCAACCGATTCATGAATTGGTCATTGTCCCAGCTGGGATAAGCCTTCATGCTCAAGAAGTATAAGCTGCATGTAGGGGTGAGAAAGCTCCTTCTCCACCCAAAGCTACTTCTGCCTCTGAGATACATTCTCTTGAAATCTATTTTAGTCCTCTGAAGTTTATTTAGAATAATTACTTAACTATTGTTTTGGGTCATACATCCAGCTCTTGCTGTTGTGTCACAGCGAGAACCCGCTCCCTCTACTGCGGATGAAGTAGTGGGAGCTGAGAGGCGCGAAGAGGTCTTTGAACAAACCGTTGAGTCTAGACACACTCCTGTCATTTCCACGACTCTTGTGGTCACAGAGGCTGGCCACACAGTGGAGGTAATAAAAGCTTTCTATATGAAGATTTTCTTTTTAGGCTAAATAAGGACATGCTCTAATCTGGGACTCTTTCAGACCCCTACGATTAATACTTTCTCTCCTTCTCTTGTCTCCAACTTATTTAAGACTCCAACGCTGCCACAACTGTCTCAGGTTTGTCTATATGACTTTACGATGTTTGACTTTTGATAGTGATAAATTTTTTGGTCCTAACCCCTCCCTATGCACCTTCATATAAAGACACTGATACCGAAGAAGCTTCTCTCGTTGCAGGAAGTCGAATGCATAGCCAGTTTGCCAACACGATTCGCAGATGTGATGGAGAAAGTATCCCCCTTGCTGTGCTTCAGGTTTTACCTGCTCTTACTGCTGGACTTTCTGGAGCTAGTGATACCATGGCTTGGACCTTAGAGGAAGCTGCTCAAATTTACGCAGAACTAGTCTTTCTAGAACATGACCTTCCTGAAGTGCAAGCAGCTATCGCATATCTACGTGATCTCTGGATTTTGAACCTTCAAGATGAAGGAATAAGAAACGCCATTACAGATAACATACATATAGCCCGTCTTGCTAAAGATTTTGTTGATCCTCAAACTCTGAAGAAAATGGAGGAGCTAGTCCACCAACATCCATAATTGCTAGGTATTGTGCATTCTGCGAAAGCTAGAACAAGCAATTTCCAATCGCAAGGAATAGAATCGCAGATGGATGTAGCAGTAGGATAATCTTGCCTTGCTGGGATGAAGCTACCATGCTGAGTGACAGAGCATCCAGGATAAAAGAGACCGCATTGCTCAACTCCAAGCCGAACTTGTGGAGATAGAGAGAAAGTTCAACGAGAAATAGAAAGAAGCTCTCAACATCCTTGAAACTGGAAAGGCCTCCTTACAGAGTGTGAAGAGTACTCGCACCTTTACAGCCAATACTGAAGCTAAATGGTCAACTACTCAAGCCAACTACCTAAGGGTCAATACTGCCCTGCTAGAATTGAACGGCTTTCTTGCTAAAACTCTTTAGAATTGTCATACTTCCTATGGACCAAGCCCTAGCATTGGGCTTTTAATATATTTTGTAACCTTATTTATCTAAGTCAATTTAATATTTTGGCCCATCTAGAAAGCTTTGATTTGATTTCTCTGCAACCTTCTGTCACCCCCTGATTTAATTTCACACCTCAAAAAATCACGTCGAGCCAAATATCTATCCGACATAAATGCCTCATAACTCTTTTTTCTTGAAACGGAAATTTTTTTAGCTTTTAAGAGATAAGCGAATCAAAGTGGAGCATTGAGTCTCCTTAATCGTTCCATTGAATCGATGTAATGATTCTTCCTTCGAAAGTTGAAGCCCCTAGGGTTAGGCCTCTATAAATACCTTGGTGCCTCTACCATCTTATTCACAGAAACACACCGAGTCTTTCAGAAGGAAATCATATTAATTATGTATAGCCTTATCCTTCTTTTCCCCAAGGAGTTTCCTCCAAATTTTCTTCTCTGTTGAGATCCATTAGGTAGAAGTACCCAAGCTCAAACCTGTCTTAGGTAGAAGTACCTAAGCTCAGGTCCTCCGATTTCGTGCTAGTTCCGAAGCTTTTGAGAATTAGCAAGCAACGACAACGATTCGTCCTCATTAACGTCATCCCCGAAGACCACTACTTTGAACCTCCTCATGCTCCAACTCACCTCCAGCAAGTTTCTATTACATGTAGGGTGGAGTAGCGAGGGTCATACCCAGATGAAGGGAAGGATTGGCAAGGATTTGTTAGGGGGGAATCCCCGAGCTGCCCGAGCCAATGCAATCGGAGAAGGATATAGTCCTTGGCAAGTGATCGACCATCTGCATCTATTGGGGTTAATCAAAACTAGATCGACCACCACACCTACTTGGTTACTAGGTTTGGTCATTTTGCTATAGAGTTTTCACCACTCAATGTATGGTATTAGAGCTAGAGGCCGCAAAGCCTCATAATAAAGTTTGTAGTGTCAAATGAGTTTTTTATTTCATTGATTTTTGTATTTCTTGATTGTTCAACGAAGTGTAATCTCTATAGCGAAGGTGAACCACTTAAAACTAGTTTCGTATATGTACTTAAAGAACCTTTTTTAATAGGCTCTGTATGCAAAAGACTCAAAAAAAATGTTTTAAAAATCTAAAATTTTGGCCACAGGAATTGGCCTTGTTGAATACTGATTGCCCCTCTAGTTTTGCTGGAAGAGCAAGCCTCATTTGTAGGATGCAAATGATTACAAAACTAAGTATTAGGGTCCAAAGGATCTTCGTACTCCCAAACTGGCTGTTTATATTTTTTCAGAATCTGCCATTTATGGGATTATGATGTACATTCCCATCCACATCTCACAACTGAAAAGCACATTTGCCTCTGATTTTGTCAATCACAAAAGGCCTCTCCCACCTCGTGGACCATTTGCCATGTTCTTCTTGTTTTTCTCCAAGGGAAATTTTTTTTTCCATACTAACTCTCCTTCTGCAAAGCTTAAACCTCTGGTGCGACAATCATAGATGCGAGCGACCTTCTTCCCAGCGAGCAGATTGCTCAAGCATCAATGTATTTTTCATCTAAGTCTTCAAGCTCCTGCCACATTACTTGAACGTAATCTTCACACACTAACTGATGATGATCCATGACATGTAAAGACTGAACATTGATTTCCAAAGGCAAGACTACATCATAACCACACATTAATGCATAAGGAGTAGTTCCTATAGGAGCACGTTTTGAAGTCTTGTAAGCCCAGAGCGTCTTGAATAACTTTTCATGCCATAACATGGGTTCTCTGTGGGCATTCATTTAAGGATGTGGAAAATCAATTTGTTGCTTGCTTCAGTTTTTCCATTGGATTGTGCATAATAAGGTGAAGAATGCAAAAACTTGATCCTAAAGTCTGTCTCCACTTCTCCAAATAGAAACGTTGCCCCCTGTCTGAGACAAAGCATTCTGGAATTCCAAAACAGCAAATGATGTCTTCATACAATAATTGTCAGATCGCAGCACCTAAAGCCACCCTTAATGGTTTTGCCTCAACCCACTTAGTGAAGAAATCTATAGCCACTATGATGTACTTGTGCTGCATGGATAAATGAGGATGAATTATCCCAATCAAGTTCAAAGACTAATTTCTTGTTGATCATGGCTTAATGATTGGTTGCATGGGAATGTTAGGAATGTGGCTGAGTGGTCCATGAGCTTAACAATCTTCACATCCTTTGGAAAAGGAGATATAGTCTTTCAATATGGAAGATCAATAGTAACCATATCGTCGCAGCAACCACCGCATGTTAGGTTCAGATTGATGAGCTCCACATACTCCTCAATGGACCTCTCACAGTAGTTGTTTGGCCTCTTTTCTGTAAACACAGAGTAAATCCATTCCATCTTCCCCTCGTCTAAGCAAGTCGCCGCCTCATAGAAGGTAATTTCGAGAGAAATACCTGGTGCATTTGTCCACCGAGGAACTTGGGTCTTTTAAGTATGCAATAATTAGCCTCATCCAATCTGTGTCAATTAAGTCCAAGGCTGCTACATACCATTCATCATTTTCTTCTTTCCTAGTTATGAAGGAATGAAGCATTCTACATTCGACCTTTAAAATACGTTCTCATACACCGTCAGTAAGTTCGATGCCTATAGCGAGTTGGGCCATCTCATTTGCTGCATAATTCCCCTCCCATGGGATATGCTCCAAAGACACCTCTGTAAATAATGCTAACTCACTTGCTCTTTTCACGAATGGTTCTAAAACTAATCATGTCTTGAACGTGGCTTGCAATTGTAGGATTACCAACAATAAGTCACCCTAAATCTGCACATTTGTAACTCCCAAATCCACTAATAATTCCAATCCAATGATTAGAGTCTCATATTCGGCTACATTATTTGAGCAGTGATAGTCTAATCTAAAAGAATAAACAAAAGTCCGCCTTTGAGGGTTAACTAGTGCAATTCCTGCTCCTGCAAAAGAACTTGTGCTGGATCCATCAAAATAGAGCTTCCATGGGGATAAGGATATATGGGACAACTCTAACTCCTTAGGCTCTGGAACTTCAGCCATTGGATGATGTGCTAAAGAGTCAGTCATTGCTTGGACTTTAACTGCCTTTTGTGGAACATATTGCAGAGAAAACTCAAATAGTGTGAGAATCCACTTTCCAATCTGTCCTCTAAGTATAGGTCGAGATAACATGTATCATACCAGATCAGTCTGAGAGATAACACAAGTAGTGAAAGATAGCATATAATGCCTCAGCTTTCAACCTGAAAAGTACAGAGCAAGACATAACTTCTCCATCGGTGTATACCTGCTCTCACAATTTGTCAAAGTTCTGCTTAAGTAGAAAATTGCTCGTTCTGCTTTTTTATCGTCGTCCTTTACCAATAAGCTTCCCACAAATGTCTCTGTTGCTGAGATGTAGAGCTTAAGTGACCTTCCTAGCTGTGGTGGTACTAAGATTGGTGGATTGACTAGGTACTGCTTGATGACATCAAATGTTTCTTGGTGTATCGGTTCCCAAACAAACTCTTTCCCCCCTACAACTTTAACAAAGGAGCAAAATGTTTTGTTTTTCCTGCAGCGTTGACAATAAACCATCTTAAGAAATTAATCTTCCCAAGGAGTTGCTACAGCTCTCACTTGTTCTTTGGTGGTGATACTTTGATCACAGCCTCATTCTTATCATCTGGAACCTCTATGCCACATTGATGTACTAAAAATCCTAGAAAATCTCCCGCTTGTACCCCAAACACACATTTGGCAAGGTTCATCTTAAGTTGGTATCTTCTCATCTGCTCAAACACCGGTCGTAGGTCACTAATATGATCATACCTCTTTTTAGATTTAACCACTATGTCATCAACGTAAACTTCCATGGTGATTCCTGCAAGATCAAGGATAATGTAATGCATGACTCGCTGATACGTCGCTCAAGTATTTTTCAGTCCAAACGGCATATTCACATACTCGAAAACTTCTAATACTCCTAGACATCTGAACGCAAACTTATGTTGATCTTCCTCAATGACTGGAATTTAGTGGTATCCTGTTGTTCCATCCATGAATGATAACATTTCACGTCGGACCACAACCTTGACTAGAAAATTGACCATTGGCATAGGATATGCGTCCTTCGGTGTGTCTTGATTCAAGTCCCTGTAATCCACACAAACACGAATCTTACCGTTCTTCTTTCATACAGGAACAATGTTGGATATCAACTCAGTATACTTAGCCACTTTGACTCTCGATTTCAACATCTTTTCTATTTCTTCCTTAACGAGCGTCTTTGTTTCTGCATTCATCCTTCGTATTTACTACTGAACTGGCTTCATCCCTTCCGCCATTGGCAACTTAGGAACCACCAATTCTGGAGAGAGTCCTGGCATATCCTCAAATTTCTCAGTGAAACAATTCTTGTACTCAAGTAATAAATCGATGAGCCTGTTTCTTTCCATAGGCTCTAAGAAAGTGCTAACGGCTACTTTCATTGGCTCAATTGATTTTCCCAGGTTGATCCTTTAAGTGGGATCCTTTACTTTAGGTGGAGTATCATCTAATGTTGTTAGGGTTAACTGAATGATATCTTCTTCTTCCAACACTCCTTGTTGTACATCCTTATCAATACATTCTGCCGATGTTATCAGAGGCAGAAAATCATAGGCTTATTTCTCTATCATATAGGTTTGAAATCTTGCATATAGAGAAGCACAAGCCTTTGCTTCTGATTTCTCGGAAGGTCGTATCATTGATGGATAGTCGAGGCTAGCTTAAGGAAGAATGGTCGTGCTTTATCAACTTTAGCTTGCACTATCCCCCATTGAGCTAGGTCAGAGGCCGTTATTCCAACATGTCAGCCTTTGTTATCGGCGCCATACACCTCTAATGGCCTTAGAGTTTCATTGTAGTAATTGGCATCTAAAGCATTAGCAGAAACAGAATATGGTCTTGGGTCTGCATTGATCAAGTGAAATACCTCAGTTTTCATGTCCCAAATTAGAAGCTGCTGATGGAGTGACGATGGTATGCAGTAACTTTTGTGAATCCAATCCCTTCCCAAGATCGCATTGTAAGGTGTGTTGCAGTCCAAGACAAAGAAAGTATGGGTTCTAATGGCAGGCTCAACATTGACCTTAACGAACAACAATCCAAGCGTCTGTGATATGGTCCCTGTAAAGTTCCTGATAGTCATAGATGTTGCCTGAATGGAGGATCTGGGGATCCCTATCAAAGTCATTGCTCAGGTAGTCAAAATGTTTACCGGTGCCCCTGTATCCACTATGACTTTGCTCAAATGGATGTGCCTCATGCCTGCTATAATGTTGAGTGGTCTCATGTGTGACGCCATTATGGCAGTGGGTTTGGAAAACATCATGTATACCTTTTGTACAATTGGATCAACAACCGGTATAGGGTCTTCCTCCTCTTCCTATTCAGCGAGAACTATTCCTTCATGACCTTGCTTACTGAAGCCACTTGTTTAGCCTCGACTAGCTTAGTGAACCTGGCTGATAAGATATAAACCATGGCTACGTGCATGTCTTCTGTATAGATATCCTTCACGACATCATCATCCTCGTAGTCCACTAATTGTTCGTCTTCATTGTCTCCTGCTTCTAAATCTGTGGGTGATGAATTTGTCACATTCCCTTGCTCTTCCTTCGCAGCTGGTATACTGTCTTGCTGAACTATATGAACCTTAGATTTAGGTCTTTTTGGCTCTTCAATGGCAGCGGTGAGTGAAGTATCTCTAGCTACTACTTTCTTGATCTCAATGATAGAACAAGGAGAAAGCTTTCTCTGTTCTTCAACCACTAAGGGTTTTGGACACCATCTAAACACTGGCCTCTTGTCGGGCTCAGTGATCGGCTCTACCATCTCTTGGATTTGCTCCAAAGCTGATTTTCAGACTGGTTTCTTGTCCACCTCAAACACTTTCCTCTGCATCTTCGGTTGTTATGACCCGGAACAAGATTACACTATAATCGAGAACTTTGCGATAATCGTTAATAGTTATTAATTAGTCGCGTCGTTAACGACTTTTTCACTGTGCAAGAATTTGACATGAAATTCTTCATGGGAATTGTAGAGTATTTTATTTCGAGGTCGTGAGAATTTTCAGAGAATTTTTTGGATATGCAAGCTATTTATTATATTTTTTGGAATTTTTTATTTTTGGATAACTATCGCAATGTTTATATGAAGTTATCATAATGGAATATCGAAAAGAAACTCATTTTTTATCTGTTAATTATTGGTCGTATGATCGCGATAAAGTCGAATAATAGCAGTTGATCGTTTAAGGAGCTTCCCCCTATAAATAGCGAGTTTCCAAAAATAGTTGAACTACCCGACTTAGAAAGTCAAAAGTGACCCTACCGGTTAACCCAACCCGTATTCGACCCAAATCATGACCCACCTGAAAAACGGTCGTCCGACCACCATTTCTAGTGCTCAAGGTATGGAAATTCATCCTCTCAATGTTTTGATTGTGTTTATGGAAGAATTTGATGAGGTTTGGAGGTGGTTTGAAATCGGGTTGTTTAACCCATAGGGTGTCACCGTCGCTCCTTCGACAAGTATTGGTGATGGTGGAGTAGGGGTTTTGGTCGATTCAGACATGTTTCGAGGGCTATGGTGGAGCGTGGCCGGCATTTCAATGTTGGAAAGATTTTTGCCGGAGATGTGTTCCACTGGCTTTCGGCCTCGATTCTGGCCAAATGCGCCAAAATTGGAGGAAGCCATAGTTATAAAAATGAATGAGCTTGAGGAGATCTAGAGTTTGGTGGGTCGAACGCTCCAATCAGAGCAAGTTCGAGGATGGGGCGTGAGGGCCACGCGTCGTCGCCCACAACGGAGTTCCGAAGAGGGTATTTTCCAATTTTGTCTAAGGGGTTTCTGAGATTATTTTTAAGACAATTTTGAATAGTGTTGCTTATATTAACAACGTATGCTCCATGCTTTTGGGACGTCGTGACCGTGACCCCAGTGATGGCGATACTTCCGGATCACAGTAGTAGCTACAGACAATGAGTGGACATTTATTTATTTTCACAGTTACTGCGAGTTCAAGTTTATGCAGATTTACAGTCTCATGTATTTTATTACAATCGAATTTGGAGGTATGTTTGTGATGGTTTTATTTTCAGCATCGATGTTGTTACTAGTCGGCTGATCACTGACTAGTCGGGTCAGACCAGATTAAGACAAACACCCTGTCGACCCAGATTGTTTCGAGTTAGGAAAAAGACCCTAGATGATCCTATCACCTTATGTTTACATTCATGGGGTCGCTTTGGGTTAGGACAAACATCATGAGCATCTACCTCCATATTTTATTCAGTTTATTATTTTGAACTCGCATGATTTCACAAAAATCAGCGAAAAGGCACAAATAGAATATTTTACTATTTCACACTGATTGTGAGTTTTTATCTACTCATGCTAATATTTTTATGTTTTATCTGCCTTTCCCTAGGCCTTTCAATTTTTCGTGCCCAGATTGCAGTGCTTTTCCTGAGCTGGATTTTGATCCCCAGAGGCTTTGAGTCCACCGGATTGTCATACAGTTCTGTAGGTTTCGGCCCACTAGTAGTGTATTTTGATATACTCCATTATGCTTTTAGAAGTCACTCTGAGCATTAGTGTTGTAAATAGTTTCAATTTTAGTTGTGAATTAATGGTATTGCTGGATTATGAGTTTTCAGTTTCTATAATACTGTTCTAGCATTTTAATTAATTTACTTTTCACACATTATTGAGAAATTCGGATGGACATCGGTGGTCCACGGTATTGTTTGTGGGAAATCCGAAGTGTGATTTTCTTGTAGGTTTCTGGTAGTCCACTTCGTAGAGGAAACTATGTCAAAAAAATTACAGAAATCTGTGGTTTAAGTCATGTTGTTTGGGCGTGATCCTAGATTACTAGTTAATCTAGAGTTGGGTCATTTCTCAATTAGTA
This sequence comes from Geum urbanum, assembly GCA_946800695.1. Classification (NCBI taxonomy): domain Eukaryota; kingdom Viridiplantae; phylum Streptophyta; class Magnoliopsida; order Rosales; family Rosaceae; genus Geum; species Geum urbanum. The sequence goes on along the minus strand of OX327007.1, from coordinate 38,777,921 downwards.
TCAGAGCCTTAGGTCATAGATTATGTAGACTTCCTTAGTCAGATCAGTTTGGACATTTGATAGTGTACAACACTCCCGGGAGGGGTGGCCCGACCGGCCGGTGGATCCCTTCACCTCCAAGTGTTGTGCATTGTTAAGTGTTTAGAGTCTTCTAGTTGAGCCAGTTTCCTTGGTCTCATTTTGTGGACTAATTACTTTTGTGAACTCATAGGTCATTATGCCTCGACAACCAGCTCCTTAGGATAAGGCGCAATCATTGGTCTAGCAGATGCGTGAGCTGCATGCACACATCATCGTTCGAGTTATTTTTCGTTGTGGAGGAGGAGAAGGCAACCCAGAGAGATTCCTTTATGCGACACATGCTAAAAACGTCATTTTGGGCAGTGTCTGATGAGGACTTCCATATGTTGTTAAGGCACCAAATTCTCAAAAGCCTTATGGGATAATGGAAGATCGAGTACATAATTTCATTTTTTCTGCATATAGCATTTTGGCATTATGTTGAACTGTTGAAGTAAGAGACAGAAGATGTTTGAGACGCCCAAGACGAACAAGCATCCATTTTGATTCTATATACCACAATTCCAATGCCAAACTAATCCTTATCGAAAACAAACCGCAATGTGTGGTAGCGAGCTATCAGGTCAACTTTACAACACAATTTGATGTGACACCATTTGAACATATATAGAAGATCGACAATGAACAATTCTTCTATTATCTGTATTTCAAATGTCTCTTTGAGCCATTTCATCTGACACATGGTGCCCTACTTCATCTGCTGAAATGTTAAGTAATATCCCGATTTTTTTGAATGCACAATCAAATGGTATCTGCAACATAACCCTGTATGATCATATCTCTATTGATCACAACATACACTATATACACACATTCAGCAAGAGAAAAAAGAGATGATGGGCCGGGTTAGTTTGCCCAAAGTGATAAACCCGAACCGCCCGAATTGAACGGTTTAGCAATTTAGCATTGTGAGGCCGAGATAGATGAGAAGCCTACAAAGCTCTCGTTCGTGTTGCTCTGTTTTTTTCTGTCACAATAAAAATCCGAGCGAAGTGATCACCAAAATCTCAGTCTGCTATTTACACAATACAAACTTCAATCCTGTTCTTTGTATAATTTACTCACCTATATAATGGCTGCTGGTTCAGCCATGTTGCACAGCGTCTGCTGCATAACCCCACACTCTCCAAAACCTCACCAGAATCAAACTCTAGCTTTCACTCGCTCTCAGTTCGTCTCCTCTTCCAATTCGTTTTTGAGTTTAAAGAATCAAACTTTGCTGTCAAGTCTCGAAATTAAGAGGCCCAGGACTCGAAATACCAGCGTTGTGTTTGCTGCGCAGTCCAACATCTTCAAAGGTTAGGCTAGCTATATTGAATGTGTTTGATATGCCTGAGCTACATTCAGTTTCTGGGTTTGTCGAATTTTGCTTGTTTCTGAGTTGGGTTTTGTGCATATAGGAGAAAAACATGTACTTTTCTTATCAGATTATCTAAATTTTGGTGTAACAGTAATCTATTTATGCTAGTGAAAGGAAGTTGTGATTAATGTGCCAGAATCTATACTAAATTGTTATGTTTTCAATCAAACTTAAGATAGTAGAGGCTTTCTTATACACTGGTCAAGTTGTAACCAGAATGAATTCGTTGCCAACAGTGAGCTTTTTCTTAGAGTACATAATATGTTGGAACACTTCTAAGGAATGGAAATTGATACTAATTCAATTGGAGTGATGGAAAAGTTTTAGTTATCCGAATGGCAAGCCATGGGATTTGTAGTGAGGGAATTGGCTACTCCCCCGTAATGCTGGTGAGCAACATTAACTAACATCACTCCAAATCACTCTCGTTTAGGGGACGAAAGGAGTGCAGGAAACCCCAATCTGTCAACTCTTTGCATCTTTGTCATAAACAGTTGTTTCAAGGTAGTCTCAAGCTCAGCTCTCAAGTAAGGGTTGGTGAGTACCACATTAATTATAAAATCCCCACTTAGGAGTAGTACACTGAACCAAATTCACCAACATCCCTTGATTCAGTGAATTTAGACTGAAAATAATGACAAAAAACCTCCACCATCTGCTGGGTTTCAGATTGCTATATCATCATCTCGATTGGTATTCCGGATTATTATTATTTTTTCTGATTTTTTGTGAAATCCTCCTTCATTAAGAAAACACACTTGGGATTGCTGTATCTGCAATACTTCTTGGGTCCAATAATATCCTCAAGCTTATCTTTTTTTCTTCTTTCATGTTTTTCTATTTAATTTCTTGCTCTTGAAACTTGATCATTGTGTTGAGTTGTTGGATAGGACACTGTATTATGGCACCTTGAGCCTTTCCTGGAGTAAACCATTCAATCCAGTGCAAGAGGATGTACCTAACAATAAAAGTTTATGATCAGAAACTGAGACATCAGTATGATGGACCAACATGGACTGCCAAAGCATTTTACGTCAGGAAGCGATTCTGATGTCCCTCCCCCCCCCCCCCCCCCCCCCCCCCCCAACATGCATAAAAGCAAGCATAAGCTCCTACACTTGCCATTCCTTCAATTACATCAAAACCAGCCCCCTCTTTCAGTTCGATTTCTTGTCACATCAAAAGATCATATAATTAAGGCCAGGCGTAATATCATCCCTTTGGTGTTCAACAGCTTTGGTCCAAGATTTTCAGGGAATCATATATGGTATGGATTGCAGAGGGTTGCTATTCTCTGTTCCCTGCAAGACTCGAGGGTTTTGAGGAGGGACAAGGGAGAAGCTCGAGAACATTATGGAATCGCAGAGTATTTGGCGGTGATATGGGTAATTTGGCTAGAAGGAAATACCTACATTCTTGAGGAGACAAAGAGTGGAGAAACTTTTTAGATACACAATTATTTACTGGCTATCCCAGGCTCCTGCTTCTGCAGCTTTTAAGGTGTAACTCTGTTGTCCACAAATTTAAGCTTCTCCCACTAGTTTCTTAAATCTGCGAGACTTCCCAAATAGACCTTCTGAGGGTTTGTCCCTTTTATTATACTGGCACGATGTCGAAGGATTAACTTGTGCGTCATGTGATTCAGAATAATCAGGTCCATTAACTCTAAATTTCTTAGCTTTCCCGGAACTAGCTCTGGTTTAATGAAAGTACCATACAGATATTCGAAGCATCTTTTTTGTTTATTGTATAAATTCATAACCTTCATGAGTGTGCCTTATTCAGCCCCATAACCAAAGGAGAAGTGGAGGAATATTTAATTTCAAAATTCAACCATTCCTCATGAATTTCTTTGCCTGTGTTGGGAGAGATGAGTTGATTTTGCTCCTGTTCTTGTATTTGTTCTTTTTTTACAATTGAGTTCTGCTTTTATCGTTGTCTTAACTCTAATTAATATGTAAAACAGCTCTACAAACAGCATGGATTGTTGGGAAAGATGGGATTGAGGCAGGAACAAATCTTGTCCCAGTAAGTTCTCTCGAGTATCTATTCAAATTTCTATGGGAAATTCAATGTAAAGTTCTTTTTGTGCTTCTGGTTGAGCTAAATAACTACCAATTTGTAATATACTGCTTATGTTCTGACGTTGTGTTCTAGGCTTCTGTACCGAGACCAATTGCAAGGATTTCCGTGACAATTGTTGCATTGTCTGTTGCACTTTTTGTACTCAAATCTTTCCTTTCCACAGTTTTCTTTGTGCTGGTATGTTCTCATGTCTTTCTTTCCGGAAGAACAATAAATTGGTTATAGCATGTTGGTTATACTGTATACACAGTTTTCTTCGTGCATTTCCTCAGTTTCATCATACCCAAGTTTTTCTTTCTACTTCTTTTTATCCTGACCAACAAGAACATGAACGTTTAACTCTTATCTGAATATCCATTGGTTGGCAAATTTTGGTATAAGAGCATTTGATGAAGCACATGTATTATAGCTGATGATATTGAATCATTGATTAACTTCTAGGCATGTTTTGATAACAGGCCACAATGGGACTTGCATATTTTATCTTTATAGCTTTGAATAAGGATGAACGGCCAAAGGGTGGTAGCGGCACCAGCTCAAAGCCAAACGAGGACGGTACAGATGATAGTCTCGAAGAAGCCAGAAGAATCATGGAGAAGTACAAGTAAAAGCTGCCTTTCCCCCCATTCACTGAAATTTCACATTAGGAGCATAGCTTCAGTTCCAGCTAGTGGCATGCGTGAGTTCTGTGGTCCCTCCAATGAGTCTTGATTCACTTCTCAACAGTCAACTCCTTTGCTTTTAAGATTTGGCTGTGTAACATTGTAGTGTGCTTGGAAACCTATTAATATAGATAAATCTACGTCTTCTGAAGTATAGCAGCAAATTTGCCAAAATTGTGCTTGTGATCAAGGGTTTGAAACAAGAAGTGACCAAGGTATCCAAAATTATAAACTACAGGTATTTCATCTTGGTAAAAAACGAACTATAATCCGTGTGTTGTTTTTCGAAGAGAACTATAATCTGTGTTTTTGTTTCTCTATTGAACTATAATCTGTGTTTTTGTTTCTCTATTGAACTATAATTTGTGTGTTCATCTTTCTTAAAATGTAAAAGGTAAAACTTTCCCGCGGTAGTTTTGTAATTTTCAAAAAGAATCACTAGAATTTGAGCAAGGTTGCCTTATCGGGATAGGAGTCATGAACTGAACTGTAACACCTCTGCAACTATGAACTCGACCATTTCCAATCCCACATCTCCTTGTCACCACCACCCATCTTCCCAATTCCCATAAATCACATCATGCAAAACCCTACGCGACATCCAACAAGTCCACGCCCACTTCATAAAACCCGCCAAATCCACGACCCTCCACCACCACCGCAACCTCCGCCACGCCCAAACCCTCTTCTCCCGAATCAACTCACCCAACTGCTTCTCCTATAACACCATCATCAGAGCTCTCGCCGTAACCTCTTCCCCACTTCAATCCCTCTCTTTCTGTTCCCAAATGCTTTCCGACAATTCAGTCACACCCAACAAATTCACATACCCTTCTGTGCTCAAAGTCTGTTCTTGTATCGGAGATGCCCAACTGGGCAGAACTGTTCATGGGATGGTGGTTAAAGTTGGGTTGGATTCAGATGGGTTCGTTGTTACTAGTCTGTTGAGGATGTATGTAATGTGCGGGTGTATGAAAGATGCAAACCTTTTGTTTTCGCGGAGCGTAAATGGCTGCGGCGAGTTGAGTGAGGAAAAGAAGAGAGAAGGTAATGTGGTTCTGTGGAATGTGATGGTTGATAGATTGGTGAGACTTGGGGATTTGGTAGCTGCAAGGGAGATGTCTGACAGAATGCCTAAGAGGAGTGTTGTGTCGTGGAATGCGATGATATCGAGTTATGCGCAGAGTGGTTTGTTTAGGGAGGCATTGGAGATGTTTAGAGATATGCAGAAGAGTGGGGGTGTTAGGCCAAATTATGTGACTTTGGTCAGTGTCTTGCCTGCTATATCGCGGCTTGGTGTGCTTGAATTGGGGACATGGGTGCGTTTGTATGCGAGGAAGTGTGAGATTCGGATTGATGATGTGCTTGGTTCGGCTTTGGTTGATATGTATTCCAAGTGTGGGAGCATTGAGAAGGCAGTTTTGATTTTTGAGCAGCTGCTTAAAAGGATTGCGATTACTTGGAATGCCATGATTAGTGGGCTCGCTATGCATGGTCGAGTAAGGGATGCGCTAGATTGTTTTTCAAAGATGGAAAGAGCTGGTATTGTGCCTAGTGATGTAACGTATATTGGTCTATTGAGTGCTTGTAGCCATGGAGGTATGGTGGGGCAGGGAAGATCGTTTTTCAACCACATGGTTAATGTAGTCGGCTTAGAACCTAGAATCGAGCATTATGGGTGCATGGTAGACCTATTAGGCCGTGCTGGACTGTTGGAAGAGGCCAAAGAGCTTATACAGAACATGCCAGTTGAGGCGGATGATGTTATATGGAAGGCATTGCTTGGTGCTTGCAAGAGGCATGGGAATATCGAGATGGTTAAACGCATTGCAAAGACGTTGATGGAGTTGGCTCCTCGTGATAGTGGATCGTATGTTGCTCTTTCAAATATGTACGCCTCCTTGGGAAACTGGGAGGCAGTTTCACATGTTAGATTGTTAATGAAGGATACGAACATTAGGAAAGACCCGGGAGGGAGTTTGATTGAGATTGATGGAGTAGTCCATGAATTACTGGTGGAAGATGAATCACATTTCAGAGCAGAAGAAATCCATTCAATGCTTGAAGAGATCTCCCATCAGTTAAAGTTAGAAGATTATATGCCTAACACCACACAAGTTTTGCTCAACATTGATGAAGAAGAAAAACAAAGTGTTTTACACTATCACAGCGAAAAAATAGCTGTTGCCTGTGGCTTAATCAGTACAGCCCCTGAAACACCACTTCGAATCGTTAAGAACCTACGAATATGCGAAGATTGCCTCTATGAAGTTAATATCAAAAATATACAAACGAAGGATCATTATTCGTGATAGGAAGCGGTTTCACCACTTCGAGCATGGGTTGTGCTCTTGCATGGACTTCTGGGAATGTCTCAAACTGCTCTTCAGTAATAATTTAGGAGCTTGCAGATTATGTGTATTTTCAGTGAACCATTTCGACTGTTTTTTTGTCAAATGCACAATTGTAATGTATGAAATAGAATTGATAGAGCAATAAGAGCATGCGTACTCATTCTCATAGACATTTTCTGGAGTAGACCCTTTAAGACTTTCTGATTCACAATCATCTGAGTCATAATTCCAAATAGCATGCTACCATTTTGACTAAATGGATTTCTATTTGCTTTAAACAAGAATGATTGAGCAATTCAAATTACTGAAACAAGAAAGTGAGAATTTCTGGTGATGATTATGGATCATCAATTCATGAACAGTCTACAATTGGAATCAGCTGTCTGCATTAGAATTAAAATTGGAGTGAAAATTTGTTTTTCTGCTTCACTGAATCATTAGATGCAATGGGAAAGAAGCCATAAGTATGTATCAACCATGCTGAACACTAGTGTGACTGAAAACATTAACAAAATCCCCAATTGGTACTATATAACTTTTCATTAGTTGGTTTTCACTTATCATAAGCTTTTGAAATAAACTTGAGTAATAAAGAGAACAATATATCACAAATTCTCTCTTTGTAATGTGATAAAGAACAAAACAAAACATGGAACAATCCCACTGATCAGACTTTAAGGGGTGTATAATGAAAGTAATACAAGAATTATTATGATTAGCTTACATTGGCGTGTGTTTGAACAGAAATCCATAACTAACTATTCAATTTGATTTGCAGTTTCAAGTCTTTAATTTCATTTGTTTTCAAGTAAACCTTTATTTGTAAGTTGAGTGATCGTTGATAATTGTATCTAAATCATCAATATTTTCACACATTATATTGAGGAACACACATTTACACGTCTAGTGTACATCTCCGCAAATGTATCAATTTTTGTCTCGACTTTCTCTTTTCACATGCAAGATTTATGAGGCATCATTGATATTTTTATGCTATACATTTGTGCCATGGCTGATTGCTCAAATTTTCCAGACATTGAGCATCAAACAAAAGAAACGAAATGAACTTGGTCTTTGAACGTAAGAAACAATGTGATTCTATTTTCAAGCTAGTTCTGTATATTCACAGCTCAAAGAGAATCAAAATCATTATAAAATATTCATCACGAAAAGAAAAGAAAAAATTATGACAAAATATTGAAGATGACCCAGAGGATAAATTGGTGGAACTCAGCATGTGAACGATACCTTCAACACACTACACTTTTCCTCCTCGGTCTATCTCCATGTCGTGCCTCACTTCTACTCTCACAGCATCAGCTGCTCTCTGCTCTCTGCTCTCTGCTCTCTAGTCTCTGCAAGTCTGCACGACTCCTTTTCCTTTCCTGCACTGAGACTCGGTCCCACAAGCTGTCACCCACGGCATGTCGGACAGACTCGCCTGCATCAAAACCGACACACTCCGTCACCATCTTCACCACTCAAACCCCAAAACTCTGTACTCTCATGTCCACGTGTAAGTGCCAGATTGAAGAGCATACATATGGACCGATGCACCTCCCCGCAGACTCTGAAATAGACCACACCTGGACCTGGTTACTTGCTCCATTAGCAAACCCCCTGCAAAACCCTATAGCAAGCTTCCAAGCTCATAATATCAAAACTAGTTCCAAAGATGGGCGTGCACCGTTGCACAAAATATGTAGAATAATAATAAAGAAAAACGGGCCACTTCGATAATTCTTTATTGCTCAGATCAGACGGTGAGTAGCTAACATGGTACGACTTGCCCAATCAAAACCGTAGATACGTTACACTGTGAGAGTCTATGACAAACATGAGAGGAGTGAACTCCTAGTCAACACTCCTCTGTCAGCTTTCCCAGAAAAAAGAAAGCTTCCTTCATTGAACTGCCCATCACTACATTACCACCTTTCCCCTTTCTCACTTCTCTCTGCTTCATCCATGGAGTTTCTGAAACCCTTCTTCTTCTGCTTTCTCTACTCTCTTCTATGCTTCTGTGGCCTGACTGAGTCTGCTACTTCTTCAGATGTTGAGCTTCTCTTGGGAAACATCAAAGCTTCACTTCAAGGTAACACTCAGAACCTACTCTTGACTTCATGGAACACTTCTGTTCCTCTTTGCCAATGGAGCGGCCTAAAATGGGTTTTCTCCAATGGCTCCCCTTTGCTCTGCAATGACCTGTCCTCACCCCATTGGTCCAATCTGTCTCTCTCCAAAGACCCAAGTCTTCACCTTTTCTCTCTTCAGCTCCCCTCTGCCAATCTCTCTGGTTCACTGCCCAGAGAGCTTGGGGAGTTCTCAATGCTGAAAAGCTTGTACCTTAATGTCAATTCACTTAGTGGAACCATCCCACTTGAGCTTGGCTACAGCTCTTCACTGTCTGAAGTTGATTTAGGTAACAATTTGTTCACTGGTCCCTTAGCTCCATCTATATGGAACTTGTGTGAGAATTTGGTCACACTTAGGGTTCATGGTAACTCACTATCTGCGGTTATTCCTGAACCTGCATTGCCCACCTCTACTTGCAAAGATTTACAGCTTCTTGATGTGGGTGAGAACAAGTTTTCAGGCAGCTTCCCTGAGTTTGTGACCCTGTTTGGTGGTCTTAAGGAGCTTGATCTTGGCCAAAACATGATTTCGGGCCCGGTTCCTGTGGGTTTAGCTCAGCTGAAACTTGAGAAACTGAACCTTTCTCACAATAATTTTAGTGGGGTGTTACCTGTTTTTGGTGAGTCAAAGTTTGGTGTGGAGGCTTTTGAGGGTAACAGCCCCGGACTTTGTGGGGCACCTTTGAAGAGTTGTAGTGGAAGCTCTGGATTGAGCCCTGGAGCAATTGCTGGTATTGTCATTGGTTTGATGGCGGGGACTGTGGTGTTGGCTTCATTGTGTATTGGGTATGTGCAAAACAAGAAGAGAAACAGGAGTGCAGAAACTGATGAGTATGAGTTGGAGGAAGGGGAAGGGGAAGGGGAAGATGAAGAAAATGGGGGTATTGGTGATGCTAGAGGTGATCAGGGAAGGCTTATATTATTTCAGGGCGGCGAGCATTTGACATTAGAAGACGTGTTGAATGCGACAGGACAAGTGTTGGAGAAGACATGTTATGGGACTGTATATAAGGCAAAGCTTTCAGATGGAGACACCATTACTTTGAGGTTACTGAGGGAAGGTAGTTGCAAAGATGGGGGCTCTTGTGTACCTGTGATAAAGCAATTGGGTCGCATTCGCCATGAGAATTTGATTCCACTGAGAGCTTTCTATCAAGGGAAGAGAGGGGAGAAGCTTCTGATATATGACCATCTTCCTCTAAAAAGCCTTCATGATCTTTTACATGGTATGAAAACTAGTTGATGTTCTTCATATTTTGTTTCTATGCATTAATTTTGCCGAAATATAATTGTTTATCATGTTTCCTGTTATGAAATAGCTTTATGATCACGTACTTCCAATTGTATGTCTTTGACACCTTGTGATTGTTGACGGTTTAGATCACCAAAGTTAATGTATCGGATCTCTTTAGATTATTGACCTAGATAAGGCTTAGTTTCAAGAAAAAGGTAGTTTATACAAAACACCAGTGTAAAACCAGAGTGAAAACCTGATTAAAGGTTCCTTTCACCATACTTCCCCTGCTTAGGTAGGAGTATAATACTTGAAAGCGTCCATATTGTCCCCAATATCTACCATAAGCCTGGATGTAGAAGAGTGAATCTTGATTACACACCATATGTATACCTGAGTGAAAACCTGATTAAAGGTTCCTTTGACTGTACTTCCCCTGCTCAGGTGGGAGTATAATATATGAGAGTATCCATGTTTGCCACAATATTTACCATAAGCCTAGATGTCGAAGAGTAAAACTTAATTACACACCATATGTTTCTGTTGTGCTTAATTTAAATCCCACCTCAGAAGTTTAGCAACCATAGATTGGTTTGTCTTGCTCTTACAGTCTATTGCTTATGGTTGGAGCGGAACAATTGCATCTTCAACAACAAAAAGAGGACTGCTTCTGTAGTTTTGAATTCTATATTTTGCTATTGTTAGTGGTGGAATTTTCTCTTTATCCTTCAATTTCTCTACTGTTAATGCTAGGATTGCTCAAATGTGGAGTATCCCTTGCTAATGGTGCTTGTTTATTTTTGCTCTGGTTGTAGATTTTTCCTCCTACAGTTAGTTTTTTTTCTTCCCTTGGGTGGGCTTTTCTCCCATTATGATTGTTTAGGCTCTGCCTTCTTTTCATTTAGTGCAAGTTAATTGACCAAAATTAAAACAATAGATCAGTTTCTGACTTGGTTATATATGGCCCCTTAATGCAGATTCATATATTTTTTTAATTACCTGATTTGGTGCTTGCAGAATCTAGAGTAGGGAAACCTGTGCTGAACTGGGCTCGGCGACACAAGATTGCATTGGGTATAGCTAGAGGACTAGCATGTCTCCATGCTGGTCTTGAAACACCTGTTACTCATGGGACTGTAAGGTCTAAGAATGTGCTTGTGGACGAGTTTTTCGTATCCAGGCTCACTGAATTTGGGCTTGACAAGGTGATGATCTCCAATGTAGCCGATGAAATGGTGGCTGTTGCAAAGGCTGATGGTTACAAGGCACAAGAGCTTCAAAAGATGAAGAAATGCAATTCCCGGACAGATGTTTACGCATTTGGGATTTTACTGTTAGAAATATTGATAGGCAAGAAGCCTGGTAAAAGTGGGAGGAGTGGCGAATTTGTGGACTTGCCTTCACTGGTTAAGGTGGCAGTTCTTGAGGAGACCACATTGGAGGTATTTGACGTGGAGGTATTGAAGGGGATAAGAAATCCCATGGAAGAGGGCTTGGTTCATGCGCTAAAACTTGCAATGGGTTGCTGTGCTCCAGTTGCTTCAGTTAGACCCTCCATGGATGAAGTTGTGAAGCAGTTGGAGGAGAATAGACCAAGGAATAGGTCTGCCTTGTACAGCCCAGCAGAAGAAAGAAGCGAGATAAGTACACCATTTTAAGCTTCCTTCATTCAAATGTTCAGATAATCTAAATTAAATCTGTCAATTTAGTTGAGCATTGTAGTTGTCTAACTTATGATGTATTGGTGATGGTGTTCCATATATGACGGTTATATTTCTAGGATGAAGATCCAATTTGCGGTTTCAATGTCCTTTATGACAATGCTTCCCTTCGCTTCCTCTTTCAGCAGTGTTCTTGACATGGATGAAATCCCAAATACCTGTTTATGCTTATTCTGCAATTTCAATGCAGAACCTATATATTTCCCTACAAAACAATCAGTAAAGACATAACACATATTTACCTCTTTGCATTAACCAAGATTATCCAAAAGAATACTCCTTGACCGCCGTTTTATTATAGATTAATCGTTGTTCTATTAGCTCAATAATGGATTTTTATTTTTTTTGTTTTTGTTGTAGAATAATGTTGAATTTGAAGCAATTTGTGGTTATTTTATTGATAATCAATGAGCTCCTTATATAGGAGATTACAATAGTTACAGTTATGGGAAGAGTATTAAGAGTCATGATCATCACCATGATCACACATTAACTATCTCATTATTCTCCATACTCGCTCCACTATTTGTAATTGGCATCACCAACATAACTATATATTAACTGTGTAATTATGTATCATAATAAAGTACATAAAATCTAATATTCTATAACACTCTCCCTTGTGCCGTTTATGGTAGATGATGTTTCCATTATGCCTCCTTAAAAACCTTGTTGAGCCAAAAACCTTTGCAGGAGAAAAAATGATCTCGAACAAGTAAAAAGAGTGCAGATCGTCATAGACGATGATATGACACTTATTTATGTTGTCTCGTTTAAACCTTGTCAAATAATAAAAATTCTTTGGGATAAAAACAACTTTGGTCAAGGAAAAAAAGTACAATGTGTCCTTCACATTTAGAAACACTCGTGTGCATATCGGACTCCCCCTGAAGTCTGCATCTCTCCCTGATATCGACAATCAGGGTGGCTTATATAAGTTGAGCAACCATATGCTCTTCACATGCTTCTCAAATGTGGTTTTGGCCAATGACTAGTAAGTAAGTTTGCCATTATCCTTAGATCAAACTTATTTCATTATGATCTCGAGTAAACTGTTGATATTGTTGATCATTGAAGAACTTATGTGATATGTGTTTGGTGTTGTCACATTTTGATGTAACGTAGCTTCATCTAGTCAATGCAAGCTGTATTATCCTCATCTATACATGCATGTTCATCAATGGTATGTTCTAAACCACTTGATCTTCGAATATGTGCATCTATGGATCTCAACCATATGCACTTCTTAACAGCTTCATGTAGATCAATAATCTTAACATGAGTCGAAGATGTAGCTGCATATAGACTTTCTAGGTACTGTGGTATTTTCCATGGTAAAGACATAACCAGTTTAGGAACAACTTTTGTATGGGTCAGAGAGATACCCAATATCAGCAAAAACTAACAACACATCTCAAGGATTGTTGATGTAGGGGGTGAAGGAATAAGCAACACCACTCCTTCATATGGTGTCCTTACTTCCTTAATTATAGTGACAGGTTCCTGCCGTTCTGTCTCTCTGTTGGATAGAACAAACCTATCTATATTATACTCTTTAAGTATTGGAAGATTGTCTTTATACTAGCTCAATGACATTGCGTGGGCACAAAGTTAAATCTAGTTTACAAATTCATCACATATGTGTAGCCTAGTCTTATGATGCTAAGTACATAATTGCACTCAGATTAGGCACTTTAGCCTCTAACAAGTTTTCGTTATCATCCCTTGGACGAAACGAATTCCTCTAAGGGTCAAGACTTCAGCTGATAATAGGAGTACTCTTAAGAATCACTTTCTCATCAAAGACAATGTCTCCCCCGAGACTCACACCGCCGAGATTCATATTAATGGGTACAAAACATTGTACATGCTGACACACGGGGGATGCTAAGTGGAGTATGGAAAGCTCATCTACAATGCTATGATTCAGAGTGCGGATGTGGAGACCGTGCCACTTGTGTTTCCTTCCACAATCATGAGATGGTGCATCGCCCAAGGATTCCAGGACATTCCCCATGCATTCCATGCTCTCAAATGAGAGCTACGTGATGGGAATGTGGTCAAGAGCTTAAATCAAAGTAAGAAGAATAAGGAGAAAGCTCAAGGCCAAGCGTAAGAGCTGACGGAGGAAGCCGCACTGGAGCCAAGGCAAGAGCGGGACTACATGCAAATACGGGATATGGCCTACTTTGATCGCCAATTTGGTCAAGTCTTTGAAAATCAAGCCACTATAATGTCGATGATCGATGATCTTGGCAACCGGGTCTTACGTTTGGAGATGCATTATCGTGGGGAGGGCACATCCGGGTCGGCACATCAAGGGCATGGTGGTGGAAATGATGATGAGATGATGGAGTGAAGACTTAGCATTTCTTATTCATTTCATGTGTTTTTAATTTCTAACCCCCCTTATTTCATAACCTTATAGGACTTATTTTTATTTTGTACCCTTTGCACATCATTGACTCTTTATGTTGATGTCCAATTGGTACCTTGTTTAGTTAGTGTTTTGTGTGGTTTGATGCATTGTTTGATTGCATGTGTGTGATTAGATGATGATTTGTTGAGTAATTAGATGTGCATCTCACCATCTTTTTGTGTGTTTAGCTTGTGTTATGTGGTTGATATGTGTGTGAAGATCCATTTTTGGTGAAGGGAATGGCATGAACTTGAATATATATTGGCTTGATATTACTCACCTTCACAGGGACATTCAGGATGCTTGCTTTGATGGATCAAAGGGTTTCCCTTGATCCATTGAAGCTTTATGCCATATCGATATAAGGTAAGTTTCGATGGGTCAAAGGGTTTCCCTCAATCCATCGAGCTTGAGCAGCCAGTTGGATCCAGCGACTCTGCCTCAATGGATCGAAGTGTCTCCTTCGGCCCATCAAAGGCCATTCCACATATGCACTTTTTCAAGTTTTTTCAGAGTCCGAAGGTTACGGCTTTGATCATATACCCCCTCGAGCTTCCCAATGCTATCAATTTCAATGTGAGGGTGCTGCTTGCAGAGTATTATTTCACTCATGCAATCTTTGGATGGCGAGGCCTAACTTAACCTTCGTTGGTTTACATATTCTTGCATATGGAGCTCGAAATCGGTCAACAAAGCATTTGCACACTCTCTTTCCCTACTCTCTTTATTTCCTTGCTTCATATGGACATGATTGAGAACGATGCTTCAGTGACATTAGTGTATCAATTTGTGTCACGTAGAATGTGGTAGTCTTGTATAAGTGTGAGGTCCCCTCATGTTACATGCTAGATTATAATGTGGTTTTCCTTTGAAATGTGATTAGTATGCATGCCCCCATTGTGGTTGATAGGACTCTAATGGCTTCATTATTTCTTAGAGACCATATGACCATTTAATTGTGAATGCATGCTAGTTGCTATGCCTGGGAGAACATGTGTTAGGTGAATAATTTTATGAAATGATGATGCCTTGCTATCTTGTTTACACTTATGGTTATTATGTAGTTTTATGCAAATTGAGGAAAATTTGGTTCTAAAGTGTGAGGTAGGCAGCTAAGTCATTATCACTTATTATCCGGAAAATCCATAAAAAGTGAAAAATGTGAGAAATTGTAATACAAAAATATGTGTATTTGGTGTGTTTTGTATCCCAATAACCACTCTCAATGATGAGATTGAGCTAATGGCTATAGATTGCATTATTTTGAGCATGTTTAAAAAGAGAAAACAATGCATGTTTAATCGGTTTGAAAAGTGCATATGTCATTCAAAACGAGTTCACATGAGAAAAAGAATGATTGATATGTTTTCAAAGCTATCCATGCCCATGTGAGATTTTTGAGCCTTATTGTGCATACATAGCTATTCAAAGCAATAATGAATTCCTATTAGGATGTGCTTAGAGTTTGTACCTATTGTGAAGTTTAGCAAGAGCTTAAGTGTGAGATGGAGGAGTTCATTGTGATGTTCATTTGTGTTGTGTTTTGTTCAAAAATAAAAGAAATGAAAAGAAAAAAATGAGAAAAGAGTATCAAAGAAAAAAATAGAAAGAAGAAAAGAGTTTCACAAAAAGAGTATGAGTTGTACATAAAGAATAAGAGTTTTGGGAAGTAGTTTTGTGTAGAAAAAACAAAAATTTAATGGCACCTAGTTGTTTAGTAAGGAACTTCAACATGTGAATTGTTTGCTAGGTTGCTTGGTTCTCGAATTCCTATACCATTCTTTCATTAAATCCCTTCCTTAAGCCCCATTACAACCCGAATAAAAATCCTCTTAATTTGAAATACTTATGCTTTTGGATTGTTGGAGCATTGATGGAAAATCGAGCCTATGGAGAACATGTGATTGATACGATTTATGAATGCAAATACTAACTCTCAAACACTTGTATGCGTTGAGTGATATCTACTGAGTTTGATGGTTAGGAAACATATCAATTTGAATACATCTCATTATGATGCATTTGTCTTAGCATATCTCATTTCGGCTTATTACATATGCATTGATTTCATGTTTTAAAAGTGTTGCTCAAAAATAGTTCAATCCATCTAGTCATAGTTCTTTGAGAGATATCGATCATTAGGTCGGGACACTTACATACTTGTACATGCTTTGTGTGTTTTTGTGCTTCGAGTCTAGCTTAGCTTATTTCTTTTCGACTTAGTTTGCTTGAGGACAAGCAAAGCTTAAGTGTGGGGTAGTTTTTAGGACCATAATTATGTGCCTATTACGCTCTTCACTTTATGCTTATAGCTTGTTTTCTAT
Source organism: Geum urbanum (assembly GCA_946800695.1). NCBI lineage: Eukaryota > Viridiplantae > Streptophyta > Magnoliopsida > Rosales > Rosaceae > Geum > Geum urbanum. The sequence goes on along the minus strand of OX327007.1, from coordinate 38,761,549 downwards.
GAATAAAGTATTGATCGTATAACGATTCTTGTTCTTGTTAGGAAATGTGGAGTTGGCTCAGAAATGAATTAAATATGAAGAATTAGATACTTATTGGAGAAGACGTATACATTTCCAAGGTCACGAGAGAATTTGGAGTAACTTTGAGAAAATAACGATATAGCTTCACCGGAAGTCGTCGGAAGTTGCCCGGAATCCACCGGAAAGCCTGTCGTGTGACAACCCGAACCAGAATCAGTATAGTAATCGGCTTAATCCACGAGTTAGCGATTAATCGCAGTTTTCCGTAAATGAATTGAATTGGCGGTTTTGAACACGACTTAATTATCAGGTGAGAATTTGAGTTGAGTCTCTTCATGAGAATTTTTGTACATGTGATTTCGAGTTCGTGGGCGGTTCCGGATAATTGTTTCGACGACCGAGGAATATATTATGAATATTTGAAATTGCAGAATTTCGTCATGTTTATCTATTCGTATTTGAGTTATCCGAAACGTAGATGTGATCCTTTTTGGACCGTCGATCGTATCGAGCCGCGAGTATAAATATCGGAAATAGTCAAAAAACTTGTCGAAAACACTGTTTGAGAAGTTTGACCGGCGTTGACCAAGGAATTTGACCGTTGACTTTCGTTGATCGGAGCTCCACCGCGCGTGCGAACTGCCGTCGTCGGGTTTCACGATTCCGGCCACCTCTAGCCTTGAAATTGGTATGGTTAGAATCCTCTCTTGATTTCCTATGGTTTAGAACTTGGATTTGTGTGATTTGATGAGGTTATGACCCAAAAGCTTCACAAGGAAGTTCATGGTTTTTGCCGGATTCGGGTGGCCGGCTCCGGCCACTTTTGGGGTCAGGTGTTTGGGGGGAAAGGTTCCCCTCATCCTTGTGAAGCTTTTGGGTGAAGGAATTGTGATTTGGTTGAGGTTTGAAGCTCGCCGGAATCTCACCGGAATCCATGGATTCCGTGAGTTTCGAGCTCAATTTCGACCGGTGGGCTTGGAATTGGGTCTCGGTGTAGAAGAGAAATGTGTTGGGCTTGAGGAGGACTTGTGATCTGGAAATTTTGGCCGGGATCCGTCATCGTTGACGCCACACCGCCGGCGGCGGCGCTCGGGTGAGGGAGTTGACTTTTTGGAATTTGACGAGTTTTATGTCATTTTTCTCATAATCGTGCCCCGATCATCACCTTGAGGTTTTCGAATTGATTTGATTATCAGATTTTAAGTCGAGGGTTTGTGTGGAGAGTTTGAGGAATTTCGACGATTGTTGTGTATCGAGTTATATGTTTCCGGAAATGGTTGGTTTCCGAGGTGTGGTACAGAGTAATGAATTGTGATTTTGATCAGTTATATATTGTGATTATTCAGGGGATCGAGATCGTACTTTGGGCGAGGGATCGTCCGCCGGATCTCGGGATTTGCACGTTTGCGCGCTGTGCTTGTCTGTGAGTGGACATTTCTTTTCACTGATTAGTTGCGAGTCTTTATTATACGTTTTACGAGTATGAGCATGCATATGAGATTATGATTTATACGAGCATGTGTTTTACGATTATGCATTTGCGAATACGCATCGACGAATATGTTTATACAATTATGTATTACGTATATGCATTTACATTATGCTTTATACACTTGCATATAACTATTTATGATTTGGTTTACACAAAGTACAGTCACAGTATATATTTTTGTATCGATACACTTGCATCCCGGCTGATCCCCGAGGATGTTTACCGGGGGAGGCTGTGACCCCTGACCTGAGGCCTTTGTCGGGAGGGGGAACACCTCTGACCTGAGGCCTTTCTGGCTAGAATCACATGTGGGTCTGGGATCCCGTGATTCGGACTGTAGTAGCGCGGATGTGTCCATGAGTGACCCCGCGGAATTTTACGATGCATGCTCTGTACGTGTGTGGAGTTAAAGTCTCCCTCGTGTACTATATCATATTCATTCATTTTGACTCGCATATGTTTTTATAACATATATTGTTTGGCGAAAAACATTTATTTTCGTCCACTCACTCTAACAGTTTATATGTCTTTCCTTGGGCTCTTTGTTTTCAATGCCCAATTTGCAGTTCGGATTCTGGTGTCTCACGTTGCAGTTAGAGACTTAGTGTTCGAGCTACCTTTCTTTTCCAGTAAGTTTCTTGTTTTGCCTACTGTTGTATATTTTGTATATATACACTAGAGGTTGCTCTAATTACTATGTCGTTATACTCTTATATGTTTTTCCCCTGATTTCTGTAAAGTACAGTTTTGATTATTACTTTACATTATTGTTATGATATTGAGAAATTCGTATGGGATTGGCGTCCATGGTTTGGCTTTTGTGGCATAGGATGAAGTGTGTTTTCGGGTGCAAGTTAATGGTAATTCCACGTTATAGCGAAATTCTGCCGAAATTTTTGTGGTTTTTGCAAGTTCGTATTTTCATAAGGGGTTTGATTCCGGTTTAGGAAACTAAATCGGGGTTAGGTCCTTTCATGTCGGCCTACCTTAGCCAACCCAATCACATGGAGTCCAACCCAATGGAGACACATTCAGCCTATTTATGCTTACCAATCTGATTTGGGGAGAAAGAGAAGAAGTTGGACCACATGATGTCACTAATTTGGAGCTTAACCTTCCATAGCCTAAAATAGTAGATCATGATCTCCCTAATTCAAAGAAAACCCTTAGATCTTCCACCTCCTCTTTTATTATCATCCTAGGCTTGAAATGGAGCATCCCAACTCAGTCAAATTAGAGCTCCCCTATCCCCACTCACACAACTCACTTCATTTTCCGATTTCCTATAGTTTTACACTCTCTCTAGACCCCTTATCCATATACCAACCCTCTAGCACTCTCTTCTACCTATCCTCCTCCATTTCTATTCCAAAATACCTCTAACCACCACTACTAGAGACCTAGCTCTTCCCTCTCTTGGGTGGAGTCAAACCTCTTCACCACATCTCCACCACTTTGGAGTAGTTTAGGTATTCCTCCTTTCATCCTCACCTCCTAGGGTCTGGCTAAGATTTTAGAGTTTAAAAGAGTGGAAAATAATCCATCTTCCCCTTTATTCTTGGAATCCTAAAGGTTTACCTTACCTCCTCTTGAAGACTTGGTGCTTGTTGAAGAAAAGAAGTAGAGCTAGAAGTCTTGGAGTCACTAGGTGAAGCTTTGGCTAGAGAACCCTTGGTTATTTATACTCTCTTCCTACTTTAAGCATGTATCAACTCTTGTATTTAGTTATGTGTAGGGAGTAATTTTATTTGGGAGGCTAGGGTTAGAACCCTAGCCATGTGATGAACAAATGATGTCTTGGATTATGTATGATTTATGATTTTAATGTACGCTATGTGATTGTGTGTTGTGAATGAGCAATTGTGTGTTTGTGGATGTTTATTGTGCTTGAACTTCATGTGTAGTTTCACTTATTCATGTGTTGACCATATCTAAGTTAATGTATGTGTAAAGAGACTAAAAATGGACCTTAATTGAATTAGCTACTCACTTAAAGCTAGATGAGCATGTAAACATGATTAGGGTATTTTATAAGAGGTTTACCTTGAAACTTGGTTGCCTTAGCACATAGCATGGACTAAAGCTTATTTGAGTCTCAATAGACTTGTGGGACTTTAGTCAAGCACACATTAAATTCAAAAGATTATTGTGGCTATTAGTAGATTCTCTTGACTCGTAACCCAATAGGTGCGAGTTGGGGGAATCACATAGGTATTCTCTCGGATTCTCCAATAGAGATTCAAGAAGGGTAACCTTCCATATATATCACACGATATACTTGTTGACTTCATAACGTGACATATGATCAAGATGCAAGCCCAAAATTGCTTGGGTCTTGGTTCCCATTCACGAAATACTTCAATGTTGGGCTCAAGTCATCTAGAGTTTAAAATGACCTAAGAACTTGGGTTCAAAACTAAATGTGACCCAAAAGGTCATGATTTGGACATTAACTTGTGTGAACGGATTTTAATCTAATACATAAACTGGAATATTGTTTGGTGCATCATATGGTTGGTACGGATTTCCCTAGTTAACCATCTCTCCTTATCTTGAACTTGTTTGCTATTTTCGTTTGTGCATTGTAGTGTAATCATCAAATCAATCAACTCGTATAACTATTCATTGTAATTCAATCACCCCTCACAATGCCAAGTCTCCAAAGGACTTAGTGGTGTGAGATACACATTTCCACATTTTACTTTTCATTTAGTGTCAAGTTAGTGTCTAGTTGTGTCCGTAGTCTAAGCGTTAATTATTCGAACTAGGGAGTTATAGTGGCTAATCCTCGTGGGTTCGACACTCAACTTCCTATAAATACTATAACTTGCCCCGTATACTTGCGGATAGGGAGATACTTTACATTTATGAGTTAGTTCTTAATTCAATAAGTGTAAAGGGTCTGTTTTTCTCCAACAGCTCTCTAGCGGAACCTATGGCTTGTGACGCCACTATGCCACTTTTGTGATGTCACTGTGCCCCCTTCCATGGAGGCTAAGCCATACACAACCCCTTTGGGTGGTGCCATGTCCTCTTGAAAGGACATGAATCCTTACTGGCATGCTTGCAGCCAAAAATATGATCTTGTCATTTTCACGATATCATAAATGCATCAGGCATCAAAACTGCTATGTTTTATCATTTTTGGGATCAAGATGAGACAAAGTGGGAATAGACCATGATAATTCGTGTCGTTCAGTTGAACATACTTATTCTTATCTCTCCCTAACGACGGAAAGACTGTCTTTTCAAAGTGACAATCCGCAAAACTTACGGTAAAAATATCACATATCAAGGTATCTACATAGTGGGAAATAGGTGGAGACTCATTTCTAACATAAATACTCATTTGTCCAAAAGAACCCACATGGTGTGTTGTGGCAACACAAATTTGGCACATAAATGCGTAAGTGTGATATATCATAATTCACACACAATCACTAGTTGTAAAGTAAAGTTGAGTTGTGGTGGGTGGTAGACAAGTTAGTCTAGCTGCACACAATATTTCATAACCCTTAGCAATAACCATCGAGCTTTTTTTATGTAAATTCTATAGCATTATCAAGTCAAATTGGATGTATGGGATGATTCAAGTAGTGAGCCCATAATTACATAATCTGAGCTAGCAATTCATAAGCAGCATTACCAGTGGACGATTACACAATACATGACCAGTGTGTATGCATGTCAACCAACACCATAATTTATCAAAACGGTCCGCTAGTTGGTTGAATCGTTCCATAGAATCCTCTTGGATTCGTTGTAAGAATGAAATATTTTCTTTAGCGTCTTTTAGCGTATGATGATCTCAATCTTATCTTGGCTAAAGAGTAGGCTTTAAAAAATGAGCAATAAGTTGTGACGACCCGAACCAGAATCAGTTGTGTGTTTGGCACGATTCTCGAGGTTTGGTTTAAGTCGCAGTTTTGCGATATTATGTGGTTTGCCGATTCGATTCGCGACATTGTTTTCGGTCGAGAATTTGAGTTGAGTGTCTTCACGGATATTGTAGAGCACGTGATTTCGAGCTTGTGGGCGATTTCGGAAGATTTTTCCGATAACCGAGGAATATTTTATGATTATTTGAAGTTTCGGGTTTCGACGAGTTTATCCGAATGTTTTGAGCTTATCCGAATCATTTCGTATTTTCATTTTGGACCGTTGATCGACCCGAGGGACGAGTATAAATATCGAAAAGTCGAGAAATAGTTGCAAAAATACGGAATTGCTTTGACCAGTCATTGACTTTCCTAAATTGGAAAGTTGACCTGCTGCCCGAAAGGGAAAGTTTCCATTTTCGGTTTCACTTTCCGGCGACTGGATTCCGGCCACCTTGGACTTCGAGGAAGGTACAGTTAGCTTCCCTTGGTGATTTCGAGTACGTTGATGTATGTTGTATTGAGTTTTGAGCTTGTTTGGTATGGACCCGAATCGAGTCGAACTCGTCTCCGTCGCCGGAGTCGGTCGGGATGGTTCCGGTGGGTAATTGAGCTTGGGTTGTTGGGGGTTTTGTTCCCCATCCCTCAAGGATGCTCCTTAGGTTGTTGATTTTGAACGAGGGTGAGTTTGGGATCGAACCCGATTGGGTTTTCCGGTGGGAAAAATTGCTCGGTTTTGCTTGATTTTGGAAGGGTTAGAGTTGGAATCGGCTTGCGTGGTAGAAGGGAGTTTGATTCGCCTTGAGGAGACCTTTGGATCTGGAAAATTTCACCGGGAAATTCCACCGTTGACGGCGCGCCGCCGCCGGCGGCGGCGGTCAACGGCGGTCAACGACGGAGGAAAAGTCAACTTTTTAGATTTCGATGTAATTAGTGTCATTTTTCTCGTAATCACGCCCTGGTTATCGTACGGAGGTTTTTGGGTTGATTTGGTTAGCCGATTTTCAGTCGAGGTTTCGAGTTGGGATTTCAGGATTTCCGTAATTCATTTTGTACCGCATTGCATATTTCCGGGAAACGGTTGGTTTTCGTGCATCAGTACAGTGTTGTGGATTACGTTATTGATCAGTTGTATTTTATGAATATATTCAGGAGATCGAGATCGAGATCGGGTTCGTGATCGAGCTTCTGGCGAGGGATCTTCCGCCGGTCCTCGAGATTAGCGCGAGTGCGCATTTTGCTCATCTGTGAGTGGACAATTTCTTTTCACGGAAATCTTGCAAGTGTTTTATGTGATTTATGAACTTGAGCATGCAGCATGATTATGGTTTTACGAGCATGAGATTTCATACGAGATTATGATTATATAAGCATGTGTTTACGATTATACGAATATGTTTATACGGATATACGTATACGAATATGCATACACTTTTATATTGTTTCATGCATTTGCATCGAATTGTTTATGATTTGGTTTTCACAGAGTACAGTCTTGGTTACGTTGTTGTATCGATACACTTTGCCTCTCGGCTGATCCCCGATGGTAGGCCACCAGGAGGGACGTCGTCATCCCGACCTGACCGGTGAGGGGCGTTTCCCCGGAACCGAGGCCATTTCTGGCTTAGAATCACGGGGACCAAGGACCTCGTGATTCGGACTGTACTAGCACGGTGTGTGTCCATGAGTGACCCCGTGGGATTTTACTTGCATGCTCAGTACACTGGAGGAGTATGAGTTTTACCTCGTGTACTATGTTATGTTTTTATTTACCTGGACTCGCATATGTTTTTATAACATATATATTAATTGGTGGAAGATATTTATTTTCGTCCACTCACTCTAACGTGTTTATCGTCTTTCCCCTGGGCTTTTCGGTTTCCGTGCCCAGTTTGCAGTTCAGGTTTGGTGTTTCACGTCGCGGTTTGGAGGCTAGTGATCAGAGTCACCTGTGTTTTTCCAGTAGGTTCTTGTTTCGCCTACTGATGTACATATTGTATATGTTTTACTTTAGAGGTCGCTCTGATACATTCTGATACATGTTGTGCGGATTTTCACGGATATACATATATACATAGTACAGTTTATTTACTGTTGTTGATTATATTGATGTTGAGAAATCCGGATGGGATTGGTGCCCACGGTTTGCTTTTTGTGGCATATGACGAAGTATTAATTTTCGCGTGCAGGTTATGGTAATTCCACGCTAGTAACGAAACTCTGCCGAAATTTTGAAATTTTTTTTTGTTGGTTCGTATTTTCGAAAGGGTTTGATTCCGGTTTAGGTAACTGAATCGGGATTGGGTCCTTTCATAAGTGTCTTTCAAAACTAATTAGGATGTTGGTTTAGACTTGGAGTCATCATTAACTCGGGAAGCATATGGACTTGGGACACTACATTTTCTGTTCAGCTGTTGCCTTTAGGGGGAACGACACCAACCACTCTTGCCTACATGGTCGATGGCGCCACCAGTCGAGGTGCCCATCGCCATTCCCTTTTCTGAATGGACTTCTTGGTTTTTGCTTCCTTTCACTCGAAAGAACAAATGTTCATTACAGATCATCGTGTCACAACATGGTTGTCTCAGTTTGTCGTGTCAAAGCCTATATATGTCGGAAACCCACAAGTCATCTTTTATAACATGATTAGATTCAACAACTCGAACAGTTGGTATACATAGCCCATTTAGCTGACACATAGTTTATCTAATATTTGGTTTTTCCCATAATCATTAGAGGTGATGCATAATAATGCAACTCCATTCTCATAATGAGAGTCTAAATTATATTCGTTGGCGTGTATGTCTCTAAAAATCAATAGACATATTCATATATGATTGACAATGCACAAATTCGATAAATAGTTTTCTATAGCATAACTAGTATGAGTAGTTCCACTATCAATGAGAAACTCAAGTTCTCCGGGAAAGAAACATACAAAGTTTGTATCAAAAAATCAGATTTTCACAAATCATTTTCTAACATTTGTATACTCAAACAAGCATAACTTCGTCTCGAAAATAGATATCGACAAACCTTATGAACTTTTGGAAACTAGACATCTGTAACTTTCCAACCATATAAAGTTCACAATATGGCTATTTCCGAGTTGTTCACAAACCTAATTCGAAGGTGGCTAATCTGCATAGGAAGAGTCTAGTTTCGCACTTAATATAATTATTTTCTGTTTTATGGTGATTTCAAGGATTCAAACACTTTTGCAATCCCAAATAGTATATGGAACGAATTTGCTAATATTTATGTCATTTATAATCATTTGGGTAGCTCTTTTCATAACCAGATGAAGAGAAATTGATGTAGGTGAGGCAAATCTTGCTTAAGTACCTTTATCGAAAGTCTATTTTTCTATACATTATGAGCTATTAAGGTGAGTCCTATTGAAAAATAGAATTATAAAGATTGCAAATCGAGTACTTTATACAGAAATTTAGCCAAACTTGTATTAATACAACATTGCCTTTGTTAATCGTTTTTCAATGAATTACATCAAGAGTTTTGCTAATCCAAATTACAATATTGATCAATCACCAACTGATAAACTAAGGCATGCGAGCCTTTACATTATATTCTTGGAAAATATATGCTCTAGAACATCTGCAAAATTCAATGAATCTTTGCCAGTTTTGAAGATTGCAATAATGAGATTAGTGTCATTGTTATCTCAATCTTCTTCTTTAGTTACATGGTGAGTTTCTCGCTCTTTCGCATCTATATATGTTTTGTATTTTGCAACCAGTTTGAGATTTTCCTAGTAATGTCAAAACTATGCTCATTAGATCAATATCTATAACATACCTTATTTTGATCTGTGAGCTTTACTCCCCAGATTCTATTAAGAGTGAGAAAATTCTCGATGTCATTCACCCAATGGTGATACTCTAAGCCACTAGAGTCAAGTATAGAAAATTACAACATTTACATGTAACGTTTTGAGAAACAAGAAGATGTATTAGTTTCACAGTCTCAAAGACCTTCTCGACAATTAATAATTTTAAGATATTTGGATTAGACCAAAACCAAGATATTAATGGTCACATGAACTCTCTTTGTTCGTTATCGATGCTTTTACGAACTTCTTTGTTCGAATCGATAGTGAATTCTCTTGATTCACATGGATACTCATTGTCCACTTAGGAACATCGTTCCACATTCTCAAAGATGAAGGAGGAAGAAATCTCCAAATTCCCCAAGTAAAAAGAAGTTTCAAAGAGAGTTATTATTCAAATTTAAATCGAAAACATAAACTCTTATAAAAACTTGCTTGCTTAAAATACACAATCATTTTCTTCTTCATTCTTCCGTTCATTGCATTGTGCATGCCGCATTTACTGGACTCTCACAAGTTTGATATATTCCTCGAATAACAATTATCAAACATGCATAAAATTACAAACACAAATATAGAAATTTTGGATATTTTTTTAAGGAGATTTATTCTCCATTAATTCCAGTGTGTGTCTTGTCCTAGTTAGATATGGATATTGATTAGATAGATACAGAGAATCTCTGTTATATCAGGATAGTTATTGTAACAGATTGTATCAGCCTGTATTGAAGGCGTTCTATCAATGAAAAGGCCAAATACTTTCTGTCTATTCTACTTTCTCCTGCAACAAGTTATCAGCAAGACTCTCAGAGTTGATAGGAAAATCTTAAAACTTGGAGAAACCACTGCCGCCGCCGACCACCACCGCCGCCGCCGCCGATCACCGTCGGCTGCAAAGATCACCGTCGACCTCTTTTCGTCTTATACAAAATTTCACGAAATTTCAATAAGTTGACAAGATTGCACGAATTCCAAGAAATCATTTCAGAAGAACTTCTTCATCAAGTGTAGCAGTCATACCGAGCACAATACATGTTGAGGTAAATATTTTCTAAACCGTCTATTGCTAGATCTACGCCAAACTTACTTACTGCAAAACCCTAGTCTAAGTTGATGATAACTGTGATATGAGTTGTGAATATTACATGTTTATACCCTAGCTCCTATAGACATATATCTATAGAGTATACGTGATGGTCCTGGGGGAGTCACGGTTTGGAAAAGAAAAAGAAAAGAAAAGGGAAATCGATTCTATGCGGTTGTTGTGTCACGGTTGCTGGGTGTGGTTTTTACTACCGTTTTATAATCGATTTTGTGACCATGCACCATGGATCACGTTCTTATTCAATTAAACTTGGAAAGTTTTGTGATCGTAGTACTCGATCGTTTCTAATAAAATATCTCTGTGTGTTTTTCTAGATGAGTTCAAATGAGCCTGCAAGGCCGGAATTCAAGATCCTTGACCTTGAAGGTAAGGAGTACCATCGTTGAGTCTCTAATGTAGAGAACACATTCATCGGAAAGAGACTTACCAACACAGTCAAACCCACTGGGCCTGGAACACATCTCCTCCCACCTAATGAAAAGACAAAAGCTCAAGCCCTCATGTTTTTGAGGCATCATATTCACTCATCTCTGAAGAAGCATTACTTGAACAAGACAGATCCCATGGTTTTGTTGGATGTTCTAAAAAAGAGGTTTAATAATTTGCATAATGCACATCTTCTTGAGTTGATTGCAAAATGGAACAACAAAAAAATGGTGGATTTCCCAAAGATCAATGCTTTTAACCAAGCTATGCTCGATCTGCAGTCTGAACTAAGCTTTTGTGGTGTGGAAAAATCTAAGGAAGACATGATTGAGAAGGCGTTACAAACCTTCCCCACATCTATGAGTTTTCTAGCTCATCAGTACCGGATTGAGTACGAGCAAGGGAGGATTAACGAATTCAGTAATCTCATTAATAGTCGTGCGACTAAAGAAAAGCATCATGAGATCATCTTGAATAATAACTGAAGACCGGCTGGTACCAAAAATCCTGAAAGTTATAATACGAGAGGAAAACCTCGAAAAGATAAGAAGGTTGCTCGTTCAGAACCTTATAATCGTGGTGGACATGCTCCACGTGGGGGAAGAGGAGGGCGTGGGTGTGGCCAAGGCCGCAGCCAAAATATGACTTGGCATAGAGATCATAATGCCCATTCTCAAAAGAACTAGTCTGGTTCGGTTTCTGATGGTCAACGGTATCAACAATCTGACAAACTTGGTTGTTTCAAGTGTGGCTCTACTAGACATATGCACAAATAGTGCCATGCTAGTAGAGAAATCCAGAATATCTACAATAAGCACAAACAGTATTTGGCTCAAGAGTCGAATTACACTGGAGATTATGAGATGGAGGTTGACACCAACTTAGTTTTAGCAGATGACAATGGGAAAAAACTTGCTACCCCGAATTTTGATTAAGCCTATGTAAAGGGTAGTTGTCTCTGTAATCTTTCAAGTTCTAGTTTTGTTTTTGGCTTACTTTTCGGTCAAGAATTTTTAAAAACATTTGTCTTTGTTTTATGAATAAGAACACATCTATGATGTAATTTTTGTTGGCAAGCAATTAATATTTCTCTACTTTTGGTATATGAAAGTGTTTGAGAATATTCTTTTCCATATGATTCTTATGTATAGTTCGATATTTACACCTATGGCAAAAGCAAGCCAAGATACATTTTTGACACGAAAAAAAAATGTCAAAATTTCCTGAAGTAGTCCACAAAGTAGTTTGACCCGTTGAAATATTGAACTAAACAATTTTCGACTGGTCGACACCATGCTTCTGTCCAACATTGGTCTGAATTCTACCTGTCAAAAAATTAAACTGAACAATTTTTGACCCGTCGATGCTATGACTCTGTCCCAAAATTGGTCCATTTTCAACCAGTCAAAATTCCGGTCGAGGCCTTTCTTCGACCCGTCGAAAATTCAATCCAAATGTGATGTTTTTCGATGAGTTTTTCATTTGCTTCATTGGTTTATGATGTTATTTATACATCAGTTTTATTGGAAAACATAGGGAAAAAAATTCAAAATTTTCTGTTGGATTTCAGGACCAGATTTTGTCATTACATCAGTTTATGCCATGCCATATCATCACTCAACAAGGGTCACACCCTTCTCAAATCTTCGAGTGTATACTTGAAGTGTACGCCTCATCTTTGCTACAAAGACTCACTTGTTTACATTGATTTTGTAGATGTATCAACGCGAAATTGAGTGTCTAGAAGATAGTGGTACTACTCATACTATTCTGCGGAATAGGCAATTATTTATGGATCTTTTTCCATACAAATCCTTTGTGATAACCATGATTGATGCAGCGCCCGTCATTCAGAGACGTGGTAGTGCAGAGTTTCTGCTACCCCATGGTACAAAATTATATATCATTGATGCCTTATATGCGCCAAAGGCCAATCGAACCTTGCTAAGTTTCAAGGATATTTGTGCCAACGGATTTCACTTGGAAACCTATTATGAGAATGGAAAAGAATTTTTGTGTATAATCTCTCTTGATTGTGGCCGCACGCGCATTCTAAAGAAGTTTCCAGTAAATCGTAGTGGTTTGTCCTTAACTACAGTTCGAATCATTGAATCAAATGTCGTGACTCACACTACTTCGTGTGATTCTAATTCATATAAGCTTGGGCATGTACGAATGGGACAACCAGGTCGTGATATGATGATCAAAATCTTAAAAAATACTCATGGTCATTCATTCTTTTGAGCCAAGAAACATGTGGGATTACCTATTTCCATCGGTTTAGATGGTGAAGATGAGACTACCCATCTCAATCTAACTTGGTCTCCGCAAAAAGTATAGCACCTTCCCAACAACATACTGTTGAGGTATTTGCACGTTATCCCACCGGATTCTTATGTTGTCATCTCAGATGCGCATCGCTCGTTCTGCAAAGCTTGTTCTTTAGTAAAATTGACGGCTCGTCCTTCTTTTGCTGTTGATAACAATGAAAATATTCCATTCTTACAAAGGATCCAAGGTGATATTTGTGGACCTATCAAAACTGAATGCGGACCGTTTAAATATTTCATGGTTTTGATAGACGCATAATCGCGATGGTCACACGTTGGTTTGCTATCCACAAGGAATATTACGTTCGCAAAACTCCTAGCTCAAATCATTAAGCTTCGGGCTTACCACCCGGACCATCCAATCAAGTCTATTTGATTGGATAATGCAAGAGAGTTTACATCAAAATCTTTTGATGATAACCGCATATCTCTTGGGATTGATATTGAACATCTTGTTCCCTACGTCCATTCTCAGAATGGTTTAGCAGAGGCTCATATGAAGCCGTTACAGCTTGTGTCTAGAGCTTTGGTAATGCATACAAATTTACCGGTCTCTGCTTGAGGTTATGTAGTGTTACACGCAGCAATGCTTCTTCGTTTTAGACCTGTTTCCCGTCAACTATTCAGTGTGTACCAGTTGGTAATTGGATATGAGCCTGACATTTCACATTTACACATTTTTGGTTGTGCGGTCTATGTGTCTATTGCGCCTCCACAGCGTACTAAAATTGGTCATCAACAAAGATTGGGCATTTATGTTGGTTTCGAATCACCCAAGATAATCCGCTATCTTGAACCTTTGACAGGAGATCTCTTTACTGCTAGATTTGCAGATTGTCAATATGATGAAACATATTTCCTGCCATTAGGGGGAGATAGGAATAGTTCTGTTCCAGGTCAACGTCAGGAATTGGCGTGGTTTGATCTCACTATGTCTCATCATGACCCACGCACATCCCAGAGTGAGATAGAAGTGCGTAGGGTACTCGATTTTCAGCAATTGGCAGACTCCATGCCTGATTCATTTGCTGATATTGTTAAAGTAACGAGATCGGATATACCTGCTGTTAATGTTCTTGCAAGGTTGGAAATTTCGGTAATGGGATTTGTTAATAGCAACACTGGGCAAGGAGGCGTTTCTCCTGCTCATGTGGATGTGGATGGTATTGCTTTGGCCTCTGCTCCCACCAGAAAGAGGAGGAGACCAAGAAAATTCACAAATGAACTGCCAGTTAAAAGGCAGGCCATCAAGACACCAAAAGATCCACTTATCATCAATGTTGTGCATCCTTTACATGAGATTGTCTCTGATTATGGTTATGTCCTTGAATCACAATTGGCATCACTGATAAACGCTCAAGAACCTTTTGTGATATCAGAGAACTCATAAATCTCACTTAGAATAAATGGTGCACATGTTCTTATGGATAGATCTTCCATGTTAGTTGATGATATGTTTGCTTATTCCACCGCTTAGGAGATTATTGACAACGATGAAGTGGTACCCCGCTCAGTTGATGAATTTCAACGTAGAGAAGATTGGCCGAAATGGAAGGAAGCAATCCAAGCTGAACTAGACTCTCTGAATAAAAGGCAAGTTTTCGGTCCGGTTGTGCTATGCCCACCGAATGTTAAGTCAGTTGGACATAAATGAGTCTTTGTTCAGAAGCGTAATGAGAAGAACGAGATCTTGCATTATAAAGCTAGATTTGTAGCACAGGGTTTCTCTCAGCACCCTGGAATTGATTATGAGGAGACGTATTCTCCAGTTATGGACATCATCACCTTTCGCTACTTGATAAGCTTGGTAGTGTCCGAAAAACTTAGCATGCAGCTGATGGATGTGGTTGCTGCATATCTCTATGGAGATTTTGATTCAAAGATATACATGAGAGTGCCAGATGTCATTGCTATACCCAAATCAAGTAACTCTAGACCACGGAGTGCTCATGTTATAAAGTTTAGACGTTCACTGTATAGATTGAAACAATCCGGTAGGATGTGGTATACACGCCTCAGTGACTACTTGATTGGGAAGGGATATAAGAATAATGATTTATGCCATTGCGTGTTCATTAAAAGAACAAGTTCAGGATTTGCTATAGTAGCTGTCTATGTTGATGATATGAATATCATCGGAACTCTTGAAGAGATCAATAAGACTGTTTGCTACTTGAAATCTGAATTTGAGATGAAAGACCTTGGTAAGACTCGATTTTGTCTCGGATTAGAGCTAGAACATCGAATTGGTGGAATTCTTATTCACCAGTCTGCTTATATCCAAAAGATGCTCGGGCGATTCAATTTGAACAAAGCACACCCTGTTAGCACACCAATAGTTGTTCGCAGTCTGGACCCCAAGAAAGATTCATTTCATCTGTTAGATGATGATGAGGAGATCTTGGGAGTTGAAATTCCATATCTTAGTGCTATTGGAGCTTTGTTGTATTTAACTCAGTGCACACGTCAAGATATTCCATTCTCAGTGAATTTGTTGGCAAGATTTAGTTCTGCACCCAAGCAACGTCATTGGAACAGAGTGAAACAACTCTTTAGATACTTAAAAGGTTCCATTGACATGGGTTTATTCTTCCCTTACAAAGAATACAGAGAAAAGCATGAGATTCTTGGAAAAGAGAAAGTTGAGACAAATTCTTGGGATTTCGACCGGTCGAGGATTTTCCTTGACCCGTCGAAACCTGCACCCTGGATCGACCAGAGTCATTCCCTCGACCTGTTGAAAAATGGTCATGTTTCAAATAGTTTTCATGATATCCCCTATTCCAAAACACCGGTTGATGTGTTGGTTGGATTTGTTGATGCTAGGTACCTCTCTGACCCACACAAAGGTCGTTCACAGACCGGTTATGTTTTCACTATGGGAAACACGACCATCTCTTGGAGATCAACAAATCAAACTCTTATTTCTACTTCCTCGAATCATTCTGAGATAATTGCTTTGCATGAAGCAGTTAAAGAATGTGTTTGGCTCAATCATAGGTCATATTCGATGCTCTAGTGGATTGAAATCTACTAACTGATCCTACTTGCATCTTTGAGGATAATGATGCATGCATTGAACAAATAAAGTTGGGTTTCATTAGGGGTGACAATACAAAACATATATCGCTGAAGTTTTTCTTTAATCAGCAACAACAACAGCTGTTAAATATTCATGTGAGCCAGATAGGTTCCGTTGATAATGCTGCGGACTTGTTTACTAAGTCACTTCCTAAATCTACTTTTGTGAAACATGTGAGAAGCATTGGTATGCGCAGGTTATCAGAA
Organism: Geum urbanum; assembly: GCA_946800695.1. Classification (NCBI taxonomy): domain Eukaryota; kingdom Viridiplantae; phylum Streptophyta; class Magnoliopsida; order Rosales; family Rosaceae; genus Geum; species Geum urbanum. The sequence continues at coordinate 38,745,162 of OX327007.1, read as the reverse complement.
CTCCTATACTGAGTTTACAGTCAGAGGGAGTTACATTTCTATAGACAAAGGAGAATCTACCTCACATCTAGTAGCTTTAGTAGTTGGTGCGTTGTATTATTTTTCCCTTAAACCAAGCTTTTGTTTTACTCATGAGGTTTTTGTTTGCTTTGCGAAGTTTTTAATGAGACAACAAGTCATGCATTATTTTTATGGTCATTAACACAATGGGGAGTGTTTAAGGAGATTTATTCTCTATTAATCTCGATGTGTGTTTTGTCCTAGTTAGATATGGATATTAATTAGATAGATACAGAGAATCTCTGTTATATCGGCATAATTATTATAACAGATTGTACTTGTGTTTAAGACATTCTATCGATGAAAATGACAACTACTTTCTCTCTATTCTATTTTTTCAGATATTAAATAAACTATACATAAATTTAAGCATGTAACAAGACCACCTCATTCGAAATAATAGATATGCACGTGATTATCCACCAACAACTAAATACCAAATGAAATGCACCGCGGCATGTGCACTCCACGTGCGCTGTCTTTTCTTATTGGCTTGGCTGAACCACGTTCGGCTCGGTTGGGCATTGTACTTTGTTGCGTATGAGCGATGCAGGGCGGTCCGGCGGCACTGCAACAATTGGCCTTGCCTCGCATCTGCTGGGCTCGGGTCGGCGAGCGCAAAGTCAGCGGAGGAAATCGGTGCGGCCTCATCGTCGGTTGCTGCAGAGGCAGCGCGACAGTCTGGAAGCCACGGGGACGGCTTTATCTGGTCGGACCGGCGGTTTGAGGCGCGGTTGTCGCTGGGCAACAGCCGGCGATTCTGGACAGTGGGTGTTCAAATCAATTGGGCAGGGCTTGAGTCACGCAGTCGTGACTTTTGCTGCCGCTTCGGGAGCGATCGGGAAGAGGCCTAAGAGCGCCACTGTGGTCGTTGCGCGTGGTTGACTCGCGAAGAGCTACTGCTGGTCTGGAATCGCGACTAGGTGGAGAAGTCGCGGACATGCGTCTGGAGTCGCTCAAGTTTAGGTGTCCCAAGCACAAAACGGTCACAATAATTTCTGGGTTTTACGTATAACGAGCTCCGGTAAAGTTTTCTGCTGATAAGGTGTTGTAGAACAATGTCGAATTGCTGCAATTCGTAGTTCTTATTATAATCAAGGAGCTCCTGATATTACAACGGCTACGGTCACAAGAAGAGTATTAAGAGCCATGATCATTACCTTCACCACACATTAATTATCCAATTATTCTCCCTACTATTTATAATTGTCATAGTCAACATAATTATCTATTAACTGTGTAATTATCTATCATAAAAAAATACATCAAACTTAATACTCTATAACAGTTTTCTCTCCTAACCACATGGAAAGAGGTGACAGCTCCATTGAAGGTTATAACATGCAGTCTGAAGCACACTAGTTGGAAACAATGTGGCTGTGTTCTTTAGGTGAATGCGTCACATGCCTTTGGCTCTTTCACATGCCCACAATGTGGCCTTGTCATCTCAATGCAACACATAATTGCTTGCCAAAATTGCAATAATGTGGACTATGGAAAGCAGAGGATGAGAAACACATCTTTCTTGAGAATTCACAAAGGCCAGTAGAGTACTGTACCAGAAAAAAATGTACACTTCGTTTCAAATATTTCATTGGGACAAATAGGGGATGAGGGGTAAATCATAATGCTGCAAACTCACCAGAAATAGTAGGAGCTCTAACAATTAAAGCAAGGAAATGAGTAATATTTTCCTTCTTCCCTTACTTTTCTTGTTTCTATTTTTTCTTTTTTTTTTCTGTTCTTTTTTTGTTTTCCTTACATGGGATTGAGAATTAACATTGGCGACCAAACCGACAGCTAAGAGCACCAGCACCAGAAGTAATGCTGCTAATCATGGAAGATGACTTGGCCCCTAAGCTTGAGGCTCTGGCATAACTAGCTGCAGCACCAGCTCCCGACTGGACGAAGAACGCTCCGTTGAGGAGTAGGTCTCCCTCTGATCTCCAGTTCCAGTGTCTCCATCTTCCAGTGGTCTCGACTCTATGCGTGACCTGCCGTTAACAATTCAATTCTAACGATCAAAATCCACTTTTAAAATTAACAATCTCACAACATAAGATGTCAGTTTCGATTTTGAAGCAAAGTGCTTACCTCCTTAGCGAAACGGTTGGCAGGGGCTACAAATCTGTTACCCTGGCTGTTAATGGTGGGATCAGCACTTCCGCCAATAGCATACATTTCCCAGTGAGTGTAGTCATTGTTCACCACATGGAAATACCCATGTCTACATCTGCAAAATTCAATCTTTTAGATCAGCACACTTGGTAAAATGAGGCATGTAAATTCTGCCTGCAGTCTAGAAAAAAAACAAAATTCACTTGACCAATATTACCTTGGCATTCTCTGGATAAGTCCTTCACCAAAATGATTGTAGGCAATGGTGACTTGCATTTGCTTGTCCCTCGTGTAGGTGTCACTGTGCCCCAATAACATAACCTGTTTCAATTAACCAACATAAAACCCTTAGTATCTTTAATTTGGTCCCCAATTTGCTTCATGCGCAAGAAACTGATGTGTCGGATGATCTATATAGCTAGATTTATACCTCATTATGGTGAGTGAAGTAGTTGTTGGAGATGGTTATGGCGGTAGAACCCATGATAGCATCGACGAGGCCATCGGCGCACTTTGAGAGAGAATTGTGGTCGACCCAAATGTGGCTGGATCCAAAAATGGATATACCATCTCCATCCGCCATGGTCCTCCAGCCATAATGACTCGGTGAGCTCCGAACCATGGCATTACCAGTAGGCTTGCAGTCATGGATGTGTAGACCATGGATGATCACATTAGTAACGTACTGAATAGTAATGCAACCACCATAAGCAATGTGGACATTGACACCACGAGCGTCGATTGTCTTGAAACTGTTCATTATAAGCTCCTGCTTGAGTGTGATCACCATGTCACGCTTGAACACAATCCACAAGGGCCTGTCTTGGATGACAGCGTGACGGAGGGTCCCGGGCCGTGGGTTGACGGGGTCGTCATGGCCCGGGTCATTTACAACGTAGTACTTTCCGTCACGGCCACCAACAGCGTTGCGTCCGAAGCCAATGCCGCAGTTGGCTAGCCTCTTGCGGTGGCGCTGCCATTGTGGGTCACATCTCCAGCAGTCGTCAATTGGGTTTCCTGTTGCACATGAGAAGTACCCCAAGTTCCTTCTTGCCGTGCTGTTTTGGATGCTCCTGAAATGAGCAAGACCAAACGTACACATTATTTATAGGTAACATTGTAACTATTATGCACATTTATGGTAAAAATGTTGGATAAAATGTCTCGAAATAGTTATAGTAATTAAGAATAAGTTGAGGACATTTAGACAAAGGAAGATAGCGTGAGAATTATTTTGTGCTGGGGGAAACGAACAAGGTAGAAAACACTAAGCATGCATGTGCGGCAAATGTATCATGTCCCAAGTAGGGTAGAGGCCGTGTGAGTATACTACTGTACCTTGCAGGGGTGATACGGAATGGATACGGTCCATATGGAATTACTACATATTATTGTTAATATTTCCTGAAGCAAATGTGACTATGTGAGGACTAACTTTATTGCTCTGTATATGATTTGCTGTGTGATGTGTACTATCAAGTGTCGGTGGGAGGTTAATTTCAACCCTTTGAAAATGGGGACCCATCATTTATTGGATTCATGTTGGACAACGTAGTTCATGTCAGATATGATGCCACCCCCAGCTGATCCCATGAGCTATTCTGCTATTCTGCTATTCTGCCATAGATAAGAGTCTTCTGGTAACAATAGGAAACAGATGGATCTGTGATCTGTAGTTTTGGTTTCTTATGAGCCCTTGACAAGCCATGGGGGAAGCAGGATTAACTTCACTGCCCTACTAACTCATGCAGCTTGTGACCATCATATATATGCATCTAAGTCAAATGCCTCTGGTGTAAAATTTTCCATGTTCTTTCTTGAACACAACATACACAGAGTGTCGATAGTTATTGCGTCGGTACAATATCACACGTAGCCACACAATAACTGTAAACCAGTTTAAAAGGTTCTATTGACATAACGAACTCGAATATGAAAGCTATAATCGGAGATTCACAGTCACTAAGAGTGAAGGAGAAGCCAAATATGCACAAACATTGGTAATGTTATGTGAAAGCCTAATGTGTTAGGCTTTGGATAAGGAAACGGGAAAGAAAGAAGACAAAGGGGGAGGGAAATAATGCAAATATTAAAGCGGGAGGGGCGGATCTGGGGACATGGGCATGTGAGGAAAGAAGAGATTGACGCAGAGCAAGAACATGCATGCTTATGCTTGTGTGTGTTTTTGATTCCTCAGAATCCAAAAGCCAAAGTTCAACGACAAAAAAGTTAAAAACACTTAACCCTATTTGTATATTGAAGCCATTACTATTCATTAAAAACAGGCATAAAAAAGGGTCTTGTATATAGATGACAGAGAGAATTCAATTCCACCAGAAGAGCACAGAAAGCTTTAATATTAGGGTCCTAGAACATAAATGAGAAAAAAGAATTGCCAGATTCCCGAGTCTTCAATCCCGCCGCACTTACTATTATAACACAATCTACATCAAATTCGACCCAATTTTACAGTAGTATCGAAGTAATTTCTTTAGACCACGACCTGTATTGCAGGTCAAAACTACCAGGCTTGAAGGTGAGAGAGCATTTTCAATGCACCGGATGTATTTGTACCAGTTATACACAATACAATCTCAATTATTTATTTGAATAAATTATTTATTTGATACTAGCACAAATATTAACATTAAAATAATAAATTATTAAAATTGTATCTTACAAATTGATACACTTATACCCTGATGCACCGAAAAATCTTCTTAAAGGTGGTCCTTACCAAATCTAGGCATCTAACCCACATACCCAATACGGACATAGCTCTACATCAGAAAATAGTTTGACCATTTTGACCGAAAGTTTTCAAAGGTAAAATGTAATTTTTGACTATATACCATGTGAGTCGGACCCACGTCAAAGTCAGGAAAAATTGAGAAGTAAATGTGACTTACGTATCCACCAAAGACGCGATCTCGTCTGGATTATCTACTGCGTGCTCATTCCAGTCGCCGTTGGACCTGCACACAGAGAATTATGAACAAGAAAGTTAGTCAAAACGTAGTCGTTTAAGCGTTGCGAAACAGTGGAATTTTATAGAAAATTACCCACTAATGTATGTGACGGGCCTAATTAAAGTAAAGCACAAAAGAGCCCGATTAGCGTGGAGAGAGGAGTGATCGGAGGAAAAGTGAGATGATAATGATGTGTAAACTGTATTTTAATCCGGTAAAAAGTGATTAAGGACAGTTACTATTGGAGCTAGTATGGTGAAAAAGGTGAATAAGTTAAACTTTTACTCCAGTTTGGGCATTGGAAAACAGAGAACTGAAACAGAGGAACTATGAAAATGGATTTTCTCTAGATCTAGATCGCAATGGTTAATTAAGTTTTGTAGGCTAGATACATAAAGGGTTTGGTCGTTTGTAAATTTGAGCTGAAGATCTGAAAATGAACAAGAAAAATGTCCAAGCTAGACTGCAGTGCACTAGTGATCGATGAAACTGACCTTTCTGCCATTGAAGAATTCATGGAGCTCTCCTGTACCACAGGTTTAAAACTGAAAAAAAAAAAAAAACACAATTAGTAACCGGAGTCCAAACACTCCGCAATGTAGCTACGATCGCAAATTGCATTTTCGAAAGAAACTAAAGATATAGTTAGCTAGATACCTCGGCTGTACAGGCTCGTCGACATTCTTCTCTACCGAAGAAGAAGCCCTTACGGTTACGGTTATGGTTACGAGCAGAGCCAGAAGAAGTAGCAGATGGAACCGCATTGTGGCCCTGGAGCTAGTTAATCTCATGCTCAGAGCTACCAACTATGTATGTATGTATGTATGTGTGTGTTTGAAAATTGAAGAAGAAAGGAGGAGGAGAAGAAAAGTTGTCATGGAGTAGTGTGTATATATATACTAAACGAGCTGAGGGGACTCGGATCAGTCAGTGCCCAACTCCGCTCCCTTAAACCATGGTTGAGTTAAACTACTTTAAAAGCAGAATCGAATCGTTTTTTAACTACTTTTTTACCACACTACTACTACTACTTTAATTAACCGCCACCAACTGACTCTTCTTCCTCCCGGCTCGATCTCCTCCTCCTTCTTTAAGTCCGGCACGTGCCAAAGTTAGAGTGTCGTTCAGTCACGTGCGCTTTCCCTTTCACACCGCCTCCCGCCGAAGTCTGAATTTCCACGTCGGATTTTACTATTATCTGATGGCAGAAATTGATACTCTCCCGCCAGGATTATGTACTCGCCGTGGCGAGCGCGATTGAAACTACTCGCGCGGTGTTCCACCGCCACGTAGCCACGTGGGGTGACATAGAAGGAGTAACTCAAATTCCGGTAGTCGCGGATTTAAAAAAGAAAAGAAAAGAAAAAGAGAAGAGACGATTGTGTGATGGACAGGTGTGCTTTTGTTACATTCCAATCAGTACGGTACTTGCGGCTGATTGAAGCTAAGTCACCGGTTCTTTGGGTTAGAATCTGTACTCATATCCAATCAAATAGGTTCTTCGGCATATTCTAAAAAAAATAGTTCTTCGGCCCCTTTTATTTATTATTTCCAGCCAGTATACAATTCTCAATTTTCTTTTATTTCCATAATTTTCGTTTATATATTATCAACCAATCTCTTTCTTAAAAAAACACTCAATTTCATCACTCTCTTTCCTAAAATATTCAGCATAAATTTTCAACTAAAAAAAATTCATTATGTTTTTAAGTATGTAACAACCCAATATTATCTCATATTTATTACATATGTCACCGATTTCTGAAACCCAAACCATTTATGAGAAATTATATATATATATATATATATCTCTCTCTCTCACAAAAATCGAATCTCCAAACCAAGCTCCCATCTTGTTGTCACCTCCTCGGACTCTGTCATCGGCCTTCATCAGTCTCCTTGCCTATGTCACTGACTTCCGACTCCATACCTGATCCAGACAGCACCGGCCAGAGCCTCTCTTCCATCCTCAACAATCTGAACAACTCAACAATGACGATGGTTTTGTTACAGAGGTCCTTGACCAGAATCTCATCTCCAAAAAATTTTGCGGCGAGGCTGGCACTGTTCGGAGCCTTTGCTTCGGAGCCGCAGACCGACGCCTTGATCTCAAAGCCGCCAGCTCAAGCCAGTCTTTGAAGCTGAAGACGTTCTCGATCTATTGTTGATGCACAAATTTTTCGGCGAAACCCGAGCTGAAGAACTACGAGGTCGACCTCAGTGACTGCGGCCCTATGATCCTCGTCGCACTCATCAAGATCAAAAACGAGATGGATCTCTCCCTCACTTTCTGCCGCTCCTGCCGCGAAGGGATCTGCGGCTCGTGCGAGGTGAACATCGACGGCTGCAACGGCCTGACGTGCTTAACCAAGATCAAAGGTGCAGGTGACGCCATGAGGATCATGCCACTGTCGCACATGTACGTGATCAAGGATTTGGTGGTAGATATGATGAATTTCTATAACCAGTATAAGAGTATAAGAGTATGTAGTGTGTTTAAAAGGCTATTTATTTGTTGTATTAGTTGTTGTATTAGTTGTTGTTGTTGTTGTTGTTGTGTTTGTAATAGAAGTCATTTTTCTGGATATCTTTGAAGTCTCTGTTTGAGTATCTTTCTTAATATCCTTTTAAATTTTTTGAAATGTATGTTGTTGACATTTTTCTAAGGTTTTCAGTTTGATTTTGCTTGTTGTACTAGTTTGCTGGTGTTGTTTTTTGTGTGATAGAAGTCCTTTTTTCTGGATGTCTTTTATGTATCTGTCTGGGTATCTGCCTGAGTATCTATTTGAGTATATGTCTTTAGTATCTATCTTAATATCCTTTCAAATTTTTTGAAATGTATGTTGTTGGTGTTGTTGACATTTTTTTTAAAGATTTTTAGTTTGATTTTTGGTTCTTGTACTAGTTTGTTGTTGTTGTTTTGTGTGTGATAGAAGTCCTTTTTTCTGGATATCTTTTAAGTATCTGTCTGGGTATCTGTTTATGTATCTGACTGGGTATTTTTCTGGGTATCCCTATATTAGAGAACGAACGTGAAAGCATTCGGTGGGTCAAAGATCAGAAGGTAGACTTTGACAAAATACATGTACAGTCGTTCAGCAACAGTCCTCAGCAACCTCTTGGCCTTGACTTCAGAACTATTGTTTGCTACATGATGTATCACATTGCTCTGGGCAAGAAAATAAAGCAAAATCTGAGTCGTGAGGATGTTGCTCGATTCAAAGCCAAATTGTTAAAATTATTTATGGATCATGATCTATCATGGGTATCGAAGAAGAAGGATTGAACCAGCTCAAGCACAAGTGTAGGACAATAACTAATGTGTATATTTTTGTTGTAGTGATCATTGTGTAAACATTGTTGTTAGTCGTAGGGGTTTGTCTTGTAAGTGTTACATTTTGGAGAGCATTATGAATGTGATCATATTACTATCAGATTGAGTATCTGCTTGGGTATCTGTCTGCGTAATACTATTTGTGTTGCTCTGGACTTTTGAATGAGAGAATCAATACATTAAGACTATGAACTAAAGCGTTTGATTTGCACTCTCTGATCCATTTTACAACACAAAACCTACTCAAATCTGTTTGTATACTTGGTATTAGAACGCAGTCAGATACACAGACAGCTACCCAGACAGCGATCCATGAATTTTTGTGAATCAATTCATTAAGCTATGCAATACTATTTCTGTATCTTTTGTTATTCAGTTTTATGTTTTGAAATGAAGTTTATGAACGAATGTATAAAGGCACCAAATGATACAACATCATCAACCTGGTGCAGTCAAATACTCAGGCAGATACTTAGATGGATACTTAGACAGATACTCGGACAGCTTTCCTTGAATTTTATTGAATTAATGCATTAATATATGCAATAAAATTCTTATTTTCCCTTATTTATGATGCAGTATAAAACAGAAAAATAAGAGACCCGAAAACAACCTCAAATTTGTGTTTGTATTTGCAAGTAACAAGTTTCAGATCTGAAATCCGTATCCAGATATCCAGACAGATATCTAGACAGATACTTAAACAGATATCCAGACAGATATTTAAACTTTTAGAAAAATATTTTGACAACATCTTTAATAATCCACACAGACTTGTATGTTCAATCGATAATGTTGTTGCAGGTTCTAACTCACATTGCCTTTCACTTCTAGCATACGCACATTACATGAAGAGTTCAGAAATTCAATCATTCAAATGTCCTCTATAGTTGTCTTTGAGTTTACCAACCAAGTGACAAAAACAGTAACCATACTCATCATTAGGAAACACCTCTGGAAGAGAATGCATTAAGCCTATGAACTAAAGTGTTTGATTTGCACTCTCTGGTCTATTTTACAACACAAAATCTACTCAAACCCATTTGTATAGTTGGTATTGTGACGCAGCCAAATACACAAACAGCTACACAAACAGCTATCCATGAATTTTAGTGAATCAATTCGTTAACCTATGAAATACTATTTATGTATATTTTTTTATTCAGTTTAATCTTTTGAAATGAAGTTTATGAATGAATATATGAAGCCATTGAATGATACAACATCATTAGCCTGGTCCGGTCAGCTACCCAGACATATATTTAGACAGATACTCAGATAACTTTCCTTGAATTTTATTGAATCAATACACTAACCTATGCAATAAAATGCTTGTTTTCCCCTTCTTTACGATGCAATATAAAACACAAAAACAAGAAACCCAAAAACAACCTTAAATTTGTGTTTGTATTTGCAAGTAACAAGTTGCAGATCTGAAATTCGTATACAAATATTGAGACAGATACTTAGACAGATATCTAGATAGATATTTCAACAGATATCCAAACATATATTCAAACTTTTAGAAAGTTATTTTGACAACATATTTAATAATCCACACAAACTTGTATGTTCAATCGATAGGGTTGTTGCAGGTTCTTCTGTTGTGGCCAATTTAGTGACATGTTGACCACTCTGTTGACATTGTTTGTTTTTCACCATTTTCCTCATTCTCTTTTCTTTGGTCTTCCCGGTTGTTTCTTTGATATTGGAGGCCTAACTTCCATTCTGTATTGTGACATATCCTGAAGTGATTTCTCAAGAATGCAGCACATCATTTATCCGTTGGGAGATCCTTGAAGAAGTCGGTTGTCTCTGCATATCTCTTTCTAGCTTAAGTTGGTTAAAAATGAACTCATATTTCCTTTCACTTCTAGCATATGCACATTGCATGAAGAGTTCAAAAATTCTATCCTTGAAGTGTCTTCTGTAGTTGTCTTTGAGGTTAGTAATCAAGTGCCGAAAACAGTAGACATGCTCATCATTGGGGAACACGTATGGAAGAGAATTGATCATTTCATTATGACGGTCTGAAAGGAATGTTATTTTCCTCTGAGTATTAGTTTTCTAGTTTATGCTATGTCTATCTATCTCAACTCTTAGGATCATCAAGAGCCACCTCCAATTTCTGTCATTTTCGGCATCAACTATCACACATACAATTGTATAGAGTCCATAAAAGAACCAAAAAGGTGAGGTTCCTAGTTGTATACTAAGTACTGAAATGTAGTTTATAAACAAAAAACAGATATCCAGACAGCTACTTAGTCAGCTACCCAAATAGCTACCCAAAAAGATACTCAAATAGATACTTAGACCGATATACTAACAGATACTCTAACAAATACTTTGACAGATACCTAGACAGACAGTTAGATACATCTTCAGAAGCAAAATCATATCAAGACCTAATTAAGTAGATTTCAATCTTGCAATATTTATAGTTTGAGGAGCAATAACAGATACTTAGACAGACTTAATTAAGTAATCAATACTATCATGAAATTGATTAATACAACTATGAACTAAAATAGATTCGTGCAAAAATAGAGTGAAAATGGATATACAACAGAACTTAATATATGAAATCATCGATAACGAGTTAGAGAGAGAGAGAGAGAGAGAGCGTCAAAACTTACAGCGCTTGAAATTTTCAATTTCGTACGACGTATAGATCAAACTGATTTTTTGTTCTGGCGAGATTGTCATCGTGATCGCAAGATATATATATATATATATATATATAGATATATATAGAGAGAGAGAGAGAGAGAGAGAGAGAGAGAGAGAGAGAGAGAGATTCACTTCCCGGCAAAAATGGAGGAGGGAAGAGAGAGCTGCTTCCCAACTTTCTTTTAAAGACAGTTAGAATTCAAATTAGGAAAAAATGGCAAAATTGGTATAAAAAAATAGGTTTTATAACTTATTGGATCTTTGTGGGAAAAAATGATGTCAACTAAGTTTTTTGGAAAAAAAAAAAAGGTTTCATAAGTTGGGTCTTTTTTACCTTGGTGTCATAAGTTGGTTTTTTTTGAAAAACTTATCTGTTTTTGGGCTTTTATGTAATTTTCCCTAAAAATAAGTAAAATAATTGCTTCAAGGTCTTCACTTGTGTCTGTTCATCAATTTAGTTATCATACTTTCAAAATTATTAATCTAGTATCTGAACTAAATATTTGTTATCCACTACAAAAAAAAATCAACCTAGACGACGAATCATAAAAGATTTCGTCGTCTAAGTAGATCTTATACGACAAAAAAATTAATCATCGTCTAAGAAAACATATTCGTCATCTAGAAACGACTTAAACAACGAAACTGATATTCATTGACATTTCGTCATTTAAGTATAAGCTTAAACGACGAAACAAATTTTCGTTGAAAATTTCGTCATCTTGAAAAACTTTAGACGACGAACATTTCGTTTCGTCGTCTAAGATATACAATTTAGACAACAAATTTGTAGTTTGTTGTATAAAAAGATAACTTAGGTGACGAAATTAACATTTTTTGTCTAGAGATCATCCTTGACGACGAATTTAACATTCGCTGACATATTCGTCTTCTAAGTAATAACTTAGATGACGAATCATAATTCGTCATTTAGGTTTCACACCAACGACGAAATATATCACTTAGAAGCACGAAATATTTCGTCGTCTAAGTGAACTCAATTATTTAGATCCGTTTCCTATTTCCAGATTGAACATATTTCAACATTTCACCTTTCTATCCTCTCCCAACATCTCTCAAACACACCTCTGGTCAAAATTATGAATAATAACGGCGAAGCTTCAATTGAGGCTTCCTAAAGCTAGATTACACAGCTCTCTTCTTATCTTTGAATGTATAAATTATTTTTCAATAATTATTTTGTTCAATTTACGTATGATATGTACAATGAGTTTTCCGGTGAATGATTTCCATCAACCCGGTCTTGTTTACTATAACATTGTTGGTGAATGATTTCCATCAACCCAGTCTTGTTTACTATAACATTGTTTGTTAACTATACTGCTTATATTTCTTGCATGGTAGCTAGCTATATCGTGTTGATTATATATGGTGAAATATTTGTTTAATTAATAATTAATTAGTTGATAATTATTGTGTTATATAATTTAATTATATATTAAGTACATTAGGTGAATATGGTAAGAATGATAAGATGATTCCTAATGTTTGAGGATATATGGCATATGCACGAATGCACGATGATTAGATAACTAGGTTCTTGAATTGTTCGAAAATTATGTAGAATTTTCTAATAATTCCTAAAATTAGCTAGCTAGGTTGTTAATTATTTTTTCGCTTATGCAAAATATGGACAAGTGCTAGATGCAGTTGGATGATGGATGTGATGCAAGGTATCTGAACCGAATCAACGAGTTAGTGTCGTTTGTAAGGGAACATGGTCAATGAAAGAAGCGTTTCCGATGTCCGTGCAGAATATGCTATAATAATAAGTTTATGGAGACTAATGATATGGGTCAAAACTTGTACAGATACGGTATGATGTACACTTACACTAGTGGATTGAGCACGATGAAGTACCAGACTTCAGCTCAGGGTACAGTTACCAAAGTGCATCATCCAACGATACTACTCCCCCTCTTTGGAACCCCACAATGGAATTGGTACATGATACTTTTCCGGAATTATTTTGAAAAAATTATTTTGTCCCTTAACTTTAGTTCCAAATTTTAAAAAATAAAATATAGTCCACCCCAAATTTAATTGATCCACTCTTAAATTAACCCACATATTTTAATATTTAGCTATATTTTAATATTATTTATTGACTAAAATTTAGAAAATTCTTATAAACTTATCAAAAAATAGTTTTGGAGCGTATATCTATACGCCTTATGTTTCTTCTCTTGGGTTACAACACCACGTACCTGAAATCTCTCTTGTTTTTCTAATTTATCAAACTAACATCTTCTATTCAAGACTAAAGAGTACAATTTGAGTAGTACGTTATTCGTTATTAGACTTATGTCACTACTAGAAAAAGTATTTCAGACATCGGTTCAGAACCGATGTAAAAAATCATACCAGACCGATGTCTTAGTGGGTGATGTAAAAGATCGGCAAAAATGGGACATCGGTTAGGAACCGATGTCAAAGGTTACAATAGACATCAGTTACTTATGTATATCTCACTATTCCAGTGTGTGTAGGTACTTTCAAACATTCATATTTAGAGTGAAAGACCCAATGAAATCGAAGTCTACATTACAATTTATTACCTTTACATCGATATTCCATTTATAACCGATGTAAGATGTATGTTTTGACATCAGATTTTGTTTTTGTACCTGATGTTAAATATCGTTTTTGACATCAGATGTTGAGTTTGTACCTGATGTTAAAAACTATATTTGACATCAGAATTTGGGTTGTTTTTGGTTTCCAGCTCTCATCTTATACATCAGATTTTGGCTTTGTACCTGATGTTGTAAATTTTATTTGACATCAGATTTTGGGTTATTTTTGATGTCCAGTTCTCATCTTATGCATTAGTTATAACGATTTCTAATTCTCTCTAAGACAAATAGGAGGCACTAATTGGCTTAAATTAATGAGAATGATTCTCTCTTACAGCCCCAAATTCAAGTTACAGTACTGCCAAATTCAAGTTATTTCAAAAGATGGATTACTATCCTATCCATCATCAAAATATTGGGACAGATAACCATGCTAGCAATCCGATAGAAGTTCCCTAGCTATATATCTACTCCGGCGCGCCACCATCCAAAAAATTGCTGCGCTAGCCATCCTGACTTTGATCCCTAGCTACCTATCTAATCCAGCCATCAATCTATCAACCTATCTAGCTAGAGCAAAGCTTGTATATAGTCAGCCACTTCAAGGCGCACCTCGTCAATTTTCGACTGATCATATGGCTTCCTCTTTTTTCCTGCCCACTGTCCAACAACAAGTACAAATAAAGTAAGCAAGGGCCGCACAACAATTATGCAAACCATGCCAGCAAATGAAAATAGCATTCACTGTTTAGCAAGGGCACCACTGTTCAGGTACAATTATGCTAATAGCTCAGTTGAAAGCAGCAAGGGCAGCACAAAAGTGTTTCAAAACCAGCCAATGAAAGTAGCATTAATTCACTGTTCAGGTACAATTATGTTAATAGCACAACAGTGAGCAGCAAGTATTGTTACTACTAATGTTTTCAGTTGTAACATAGAGAAGAGTGCATAGAGAGCAACACACAATCCATGCTAAAAACAATAAACATAACTATATCATCAAATAATGCAATTTAACCATGCTAAAAACAAGATTTGATTAGCTTTACCAATCCATGTCTTGCATCTTTAATGTCTCGTTCAGAAAGAGAATGCTCAAAGCATGACAAACATTCCATTGGACCTGTTTATACCCTTTGAATTTAGTAAACAAATGATGATAACAAGGATACAGATTCCATCAATTCAAGTCTAGTTCAAACAAAGTCAGCATTATGGTTATTGATACCTTGACATTACCAGTTGTAACACAAGAGATAAAAGCCTGAACAACCCTCTCAAGCCAACACGATTTTCTCAATGAATCTGGATGGTATGATAATGAAACATCTCTTTGACAAGCTTCCCCATCATTTACTGTCATCTCATGATCAACCGTACATTTGATAGATCTTGAAAGATTCCCCAGAGCTCTTACAGCATTTGATTTGATCTGATGGTAAGGAAAACAAAAGCTTCAACTGTGAGAAAAATATATGATCCACAATTCTAGTCTAGTTCAAACAAAAGTTTTGCTGTAAACTTGATGACAGTCGTCCAAATGAAGTGCAAGAATGTGATGTTTGCAGTATCTGTCAACACGTTTAAAAAAGTCAAAATCATTTAGTAATAAAAATTTGTTAATTTTTTATTGTCTCGCGTTGTTAAATTATTAATTATTAATGACCACAGTTTCTCTGAACCAAAGTCCCTAAACATTGTAAACAACAATTATGGAAAAGGAAGAGAAGTCAAGTGGCTTTGGTAGTTGAAATATTTACCTTATCTAGGCACAAAGCACACTCAGTCAATAAGACAAATAATTGAGAAACTTTATGAGGTCCTATTAAAAATTAAGACAGCATAAAAGTTATTTGCTTGACAAGTTAAAGCAAAGAAACTAATAGATCTAACTACATTACTTCTAAAATATTTTTGCTCACCTCCAGTATTTTCCAAACTAAAATCATCAATAAAATGATGAATAGAATCACATATGTTTGCTAAAGCCCAAGCAGTCACTCGGACCTGAAGAATTAATGGAAAAAAGTACACCTGCTCAAGTATAATGGAGCTTTATCAAAGATAAAAAAGAAAGAAGGGAAATCAGTAAAGTACCGAGACCAAAGCATCACGAGTGTTATTCTCCACAGCATGAATAAGCTTATCAAGAAACTCTGCACTATAATTTCAGTTCTTAGTAAAATTTTGTCTAAATTTGAACATAGCACAAAGCTGATAGAGTCCAAGTTGATAAAATACAGAGAGAGGTCAAGGAACACAGCAAATCATATTAAAATCACCTTCGTGAAACTTGAGGGAAACATGAAATGACACCAATGGCTCGACAAGCAGCTGACCTAACTGAAGGTACATCACCATGTACGGGCGCATGAACCTATGAAGATTTCATAGCCACAAATTAATGAAAAGAAGATAGGAAAAACGATCATTATTACTATACAAAAAATGTATCATATCCTAAGGTTTTACTTTCACATTTTAATGTAGTTATGTAAAGAAACAATTTCACCAAAAAATATCAATTATGTCAAAGAAATAAAAGCAAAAAATATCAAAGGACTCTTACTCTAATAGCAGCTGTTATGATTTTTTCCCCAATAAATCCAACAGAATTTCCACTATGACCTTTCCATTGTCCTGAATGAAAGTCCGGTGTAGTTGCTCTCAAAATACTGTAAACAATGGTGGAAATTTGTTCCCAACAGGAAGACATTGTACTGGGGTAATTGTGGGACACAGCCCTAAGTGCCTGTAGGTAAAGAAATAGGTAAGTAATGCCACTAGTCTCTCAGTTATGGAGGTGACATGCTTCAACAGTCACATGCCTTTCTACAGAGTATAGACCCTTAGTGGATGGAAGAGATGACAATAGCAGGAAAAGAAAAGGCATTTCTTGATAGTTCAAGCATGAGCTTTTCCTGATAGTGTCATCTCTTCTATGTTCTAGAAGTCTGATTGTTTTGCACAAAGGCGCATGGCATTGTTGATCACTATATGAGCCTTATAATCAAAAGACATTTCTCAATTTTCAAGCTGTCTTATACTGATTATATCAGTACCTGAAGAGCCTCGAAGCATATCGGTGGATTGCTAACTTGTTCAGAAAATTGAAACAATGTAGAAAGAATCCCTGACTTCTTCTTGGCCGCAGCAAAACCTGGAGAAAAAGGAAAGGGAACATTCAACCAAAGTTAAAAGGTTAATTCCCAAAAACAGATGCTAATTATATAGAGGAAAGCTGAATAAATTATCCTATATAATATGCTACCAGCTAGGATTGTGTAGCCTAAAAATTATCAAACACGAGCAACTGTGAAGTATATCACTGTATGCCACTGAATCTAAGCTCACCATTTGATATTTATTTCTGAAGCATTTCTTTAATTTGCAATGAAGAAGGTGAGGTATTCAGGGCTGTTGTCAAGCAACTAAACGAAGAAGCCTGTTGATTGAGGTAAAAGATATAATATAGTTATCTCAGTGAGGAAGGGAAATCATCCCAAATACTTTTTGCGTAATTAAAAGAATTCTGAGAGAAAATGAATGTTAACCAGCAGGGCAGTCTGATCACTTTTAAATTGGAAACCATTTTGTATCCTATCTTGTAGAGATGTAAAGACTGTTGGCAACAATTCTCCAGGCACTGAAACTCTCCTACACAAACAGGAAGTGTTTTCCATCATCCAAGAATCGATAACTGAAAAACAAAGCAAAAAACTGAATTGCAAAATATTGATATCGGAACTACAAAGTGAGGAACATTAGCTATTTTCTTAGCTACTCCAAACTTATGATCCTTATTTTTTTACAGAAAGTTAAATACAAAGACCTTAATATATGCGTCTCGTATGATAGAAGTTCTCAACTTGTAAAGCATTGCAGTATCTTTTCCTCGTCATGTTGGCATTATATCCTGGGAATGTGATTACCACTTCCCCTAAACGATCTTGAAGATCACTTTTCAATGAGCCACTAAAAGAATGAAGTGTAAACAATACATCATCTGCACCAAATACTTGATTCTCTAGTTCATAGGCTAAGGTTTTATATGCGTAAAATTACCTACTTAACTGCTGTTTAATAGGTTATGTACTCCACCCAACTAAGTTCTCTCAGCACAAGTTTGAATACGTATTAAGCAACTCCATCTATCATCGTACTTCTAGCTCATTACTCAAGTTCCAACACTAAAACCTAAGGGAGCTTATGATTCCTATCCCTCATTTTTCTTTACAACTATAATTTCCAAATCCATCTACTCTAATCCGATATACACAAAACTCTTAAAAACCTAAAAACGAAAGTAATGTTGACAAGCACAAACCATCACTGTTCTTGTGAAACGTCAATGGAATAAGGTCTTCCTGCTTTAGCGGAGTTCCGGTCACCGGATGCTTCCCAAACTTTCTAATATACGGAATTATACTTCTGCATCAAAAAATCAAACAGCACCACATAAATCCTCAAATTTAAAAATAAAAATTCAAAAATCTGATGTGGTCCTTCATAAATGAGAGAAACTCACAGTATCTCAAAAACGCTGCCGTCTGCGGTGCAAACGGGATCTTCAAACGGCACAAATGTAAGTCTGCATCGGAATCGAAACAGTTTCAATTAGAGTTAACAAAGTTGAAATCTTAACGGAAATTAAAGAGAGAGAGATTACGAGCAGCAATAGAAGGGGAGGCGCTTGAAAGGAGTGGAGGTGGACTTGGCCTTGGCGCCGCCCCATTCGGTGGCCCACTCCGTTTTGGTCAAGTACATTCGGTCTTTGCTGTGCTGCTTCTTTCCCATTGCGGCAGCTTTTAGGGTTTTACTTGCTCTTCAGCAATTGAGTTTTAACTCCGGCGAATATACCAGTCAGTCGGAGAGTCACGATGAAGGTTTTGTTGACCTGATTTGAGACTCAGACGGCGAGACGCGCTACTGGAGCTTATGATAGTGCTCGGGGGATTTAAGAGGGGAAGAGCGCCGCCTCTTGGCTCTGCTGCTTCTATTCAAGCTTCTCCAAGGTCAGAGAGGTGCGTCGTTGTCGGAGATCGGGGTCCTGGTCGGAGAGCTACGTCGGAGGAGGAGGAGAGCGGCGTCGGAGGAGGAGAGCGGCGTCGGAGGAGATGGAGGTGAGAGGAAATGAGAGAGTGAGTGAGAGAGGAAGTCAGTGGTTTGTGAGAGAGAGAGAGAGGTCGAAAAAAACTAAGTAATAGAACCCTAAGTTTTGGGAGGGAATGAAAATTTTGTTTCCCTCCAACATAACCCGCCCGACACTTAGGTTTTTTTTTCGCGCTTTCAAAAACCAATAATGGGATACCTAACATCAGTCTGACTTAAAACCGATGTAAATTATACAAATGACATCGGTTTTTAAAAATCTGATGTCTAAAAACTTTTTTACATCAGGAGTTTTTCCAACCGATGTTAAAGGTGCGATGTCTAAAATACTTTTTCTAGTAGTGTGTTGACGAATTTTTATCAAACGTTATTGTTAATTCTTGTAGTTAGTCAATTACTTGGTTGTTTGGTATATATTAAATTTAACATGTGTTTTGTAAGATAAAAGTAAATAAAAAATAAAATAAAAACTATTTTTGGATAAAGAAAATTTTAGCCCACCCAAATTTAAAATTCTAGGTCCGTCATTATTTTCTAGAATTTAGTTCTCGTAGACACCAACACGAAGAAAGAGGTTATGATATTTCTCATGATGACACAGTTCCTCCACCCTTGTCCACTGATACTACTTAGATGGATAAGTACAACATGATGCTACTTTAAGCCCATACCCCTGTGTACCCTAGATGTTCAGAGAATGTAGTAAAGAACAAAATGTCGAATGGTTGTTTTGACCAGATCCAGGAACATACATATATGTACATTGCTTACTCCTCACACAATCTTCCTAATAACCATTATAAGTTAAGAAAGATCTTGGCCAAACTTGGTCTTTCTTACAAGAAAATGCACTCATGCAAAAATGATTGTGTCCTATTTTACAAAGATCATGCAGAACTGGACTACTGTCATATATGCAACGCGTGCAGATTGAAGAATAAGAAGAGGAAGCAATCTCCAGTTAAGGTGCTTCGCTATTTTCTGTTGATTCCTAGGCTGCAGTGTTTTTACATGTCCCTATACATAGTTGAGGTGAAGAGATGATACGCGGAACATAGGACAGATGACGACGTGCTTAGACACGTGGTAGTTGGGAAAGCTTTTAAATATTTTGACAGAGAATTTCCAGACTTTGCAAAAAAGATTCGTAATGTTAGACTCGGACTTTCTAAAGATGGGTTCAATCCTTGGGGTAATAATAACACTGAAGTCAGCACTTAGTCAGTTATCCTCATGTCGTACAACCTGCCTCCCTAGATGTGTATGAACAAAGAATTTAATTTTCTTACTCTGCTAATTCGAGGTCCAAAATCTCCTGAAAAGTGTTTAGATGTGTACCTGAGACCTTATATCGACAAGCTGAAACAATTGTGAAAAAATGGGGTCCCAACTTATGACAAGTTCACTGGAACAATGTTCATGATGAAAACAACAGTGATGTGGACCATCAGTGATTAATCTGCTTATAGGATGTTGACATATACCACAAATAAAGGGTACAAGGCTTATTCTGTATGCTTAGACAACATCAATTCTTGTTGGCACACGGGGAATATGTGTTTTATGGGTTACAGTAGATGGCTTCCTGAGGATCACGAATGACAAAGGGATAAGGATAAGTTCGACAAGACAGTAGAGAAGGATCCAAAACCCTGAGAATGGTCTGGGATGAGATTCTTCGGAGGTTTTCTGGCTTCTATGTTGGTGTGTTGAGCAATGATGAATTTGTGACAGCCTATAATCCATACCCTCCCGAAAATCTTAGATATTGGACTCACCAGAGTATTTTCTTCGAACTCCATTACTGGTCAAAATTGAAAATCTGGAACAACTTAGATGTCATGCACATAGAAAATAATGTGTGCGGCAATGTTGTTGGGACAATTCTTGGTATTAAGTTTAAGACTAAGGATACAACCAAAGAGCATAAAGATTTGGAAATTATGTGTTTATGCCATCACTTGTGGTTAAGAAACGAGGACAAGATGTCAGATGCACCTTACACAGTGAAAAAGACATTTATGGGAGAAGTATCTGTCTTATTATGCAGGAAATATAGTTTCATGTGTAAAAGTTAGTGAACACAAGTTCAATAATCTAAAGATTCATGATTGTTATGTTATGCTGCAACCTCTGATGCCAGTTGTTATTCGAGCATATTTTCCTCGTGACATCGTCGACCCATAGTAGCATATTGTTTACCCATGTTTTTCATCATTTATATCTATTCTTGTCTTATATATTACTTTAACAATTTTGTAAAGAACTTGGACAGTATAAAAGATTTGTCAAAAAACGCTATGCCCCGTATGGCTCTATAGTAGAAACATACCTTACACATGAGTGTGTAACCTATTATGACATGTACCTCAAACCTCCAGTCCCTTCCACCGCCTACAACACACTTCAACACTACAATCTTTTAGTCGTCATAAAAGTTGTACGACCGTCTGGAGCAAAATTAAATGAAAGCTTAAGTGAAGAGGAACTCATTGAGGCTCATTAAGTAGCATTGCGAGACTATGATCAAGTCGATGAGTTGTTTAAGTTTTATAGGGACAAAATTCAGAGAGCCAATCCGAACAAGAGTCCTAACATGGTTGATAATTAGCATAAGAAGAAGTTCCTTGATTATTTCAAGAAATTATTAGTTTAATACATCATTGTTTTGAAAATGAGAACTGCGGATGGGGAAAAGTGCTCACGGTTTGTTATTTTGGAATTTAGTTATTCAAAGTATTTTTCGGTCTTAGTGCAGGTTTTTGGTTTCCTTTAGTTTCAAGGGAAACTATGTTAAATTTTCGGTAGAAATTAACACTCATATTGTACTTGTTCACAAATTTGCAGATACTCGAACTAGAAAACCGACCTGACAACGGGTGGTGGTCTCATGGGTTGCACATATTGGCCCATAAGCCGATGGCACACAATATTTATAATGGCTGTGTTGTCAATGGGATTAAGTTTCTCGCATTGCATTGAGATGAAGGCAAAAGAACCCAAAACAGTGGAATTATGGTAGGCCAAAAGCCTGATGTATACTACGGGGTTCTTGATAAAGTTGTTGAACTATTATATGGTAATAGAATGCATGTTGTGCTTTTCAAGTGTAAATGGTTTAAGTGTACGAAGGAATATTTCGGCCTTTTAAAAGTTGATACAAACATAAGCTGGTATGAAGATGAGCCATTTGCCTTTGCCACCATGGTCAGGCAGATGTATCTGGATGATCCGAATGAAGGTGAAGGTTGAAAAGTAGTTAACCATATCTCTCACCGAAATATATGGAGTGGTACAACACTTGAAGGGACGCCTAGAATTACTGAGAGTGACATTAGAGTGAATAATGTAGATGCATATCAAGAGCCTAATACTGATGTCATCCCTGACATAGATCAACTTATTCGCTTGAACGAGGACTTACCTAGTCCTCAAGGTCACACAAATCTTTCTCTAATTAAGATCGTAAAGGTAGCGAATTTCAATGCCTCACATGAGGAGCCGGGGATGATGATGAATACGAGGGTTATGAGCAAGATGAGCCCGATGATGAGGAGGACGTTTAGACGATGTAGATTATGATGGTTGTGATTGATGATTAATATTGTTTATAATAAATAGTACGTTTATAATTAAATGGTAATAGTTATGATTGAGTGTTAACTTTCAACTGATGATTAATATTGTTTATAGTGTTCTAATGTTTTATAGGAATTAAATAGGGTTTTGGATATTTTTGTACCGGAATGATTTAAGAATAAACTTAGATGGTTTTATCTTCTTAAAGGACAACTTAGACTATGAATATATTATTATTTTGTTGTATAAGAGAAAACCCTAAACCCTCAAACTCTAAACCCTAAACCTTCACATTTAGCCGACGAAGAGTGGAATTGTCGTTGTCTAAGAACTTCCTAAATGACGAAATTCAATTAATTTCGTCGTCTAAGATGAGTTTTACAATCTGACCTCTATGATTCCGAGCACGTGTAACATTTTAGAATGTAAATTTTATTCATCAAGGGCAGAGAGTAAACAATATCTAGACTATGAGTGTCGATGGTTCAAAAAACGGAGTTACGAAGATTCATTTATGATCGTTTTCGTTTCATTGGAATTTCGGTTTTATAGTTGACTACCCTGATCAAACACTTAACAAACTTCATATGAATAAAATTTCATCTTCTTACATATTATGTTGTGATTAATATATCTAACGGTTACGTTTTCCAAATTCAATTTCATTAATATTGATGTGCCATGAATATAGACATACGAACACGTAAAGTATACGAATTTAACAAGTACTTAGTATTTCATCAACTTTTCATGTCAAAATTCAATTAATTTATATCTAGTTGATATATTTAGTTTCTACGTAAGTGAAAATGCTCGTGACTTTGGAAACGGATTTACAAATTATATTTTATGATCGTTTTCATCATTTGACTATTTTTCGATAATCACTAAATTAACTCGATCAAATCCTTAACTAATCCAATTTGTGGTGATATTTTTTTTACAACATTGTATAAATGTAATAGTTACATCTGACGGTTAACTTATGATGGTTCTTAAGCACGTAACCTAAAATAAATTTTCATATTTCTCTGAAAAATATAACAGTTAATTTTATTCTTAGGCAATGAAACTAAGGTATTTTACTCCAATGACAAACCTTTAAATTTTCGTCGTTTAAGTCAAAAAAATTGGGGGGAATATTTTCGCCCAAAATTTTGGGAAAAATTCAAAATGTTAGAAGACAAAATTTAGTGACTTAGATGATGAAGTATTTCGTCATCTAACTGGTTTTATTAGTCGATCTTCCCCAATTTGGTCCTTTTCTAAAAAAACCTAATTGTTTCCCTCTCCTCTCCGATATCCGACGTTGCCTTCCGACTTACCTCCTCCTCTCAGTCTTCTTTCTCTCCACCACAGCACCACCGTCCCTCTCTCTCTTGGTCTCTCCCTCTTTACCAATCCCTTACCACAGCAAGGCCAGGCCTCTCTCCTTCTTTGATCTCCTACGCTACAGCCTCATCGATGCCACAACCTCTTCTCTCCTTCTTCCCTCTCCAATATCCAACTTTGTAGCCTTACCGATGCCGCAGCCTCTCCTCTCTCCGATCACCAACACCGCAGTAATTTTGTTTAGTGTTTTAGGTATGTTTCATAGCTCATATACATGCAGTAATTTTGTTTAGTTTGTGTTTTTGATATGTTTCATAGTATAGTAAGTATGATTGGATAGTTTTTTTGGTATGTTGCACAGCTTTCCGATTACCATTTTATTTCTTTTCAAACTATTTTTTTGGGTATGTAGCATAGTTTATTGATTTTGTTGTATGATTAGATAGTAAGTAAGATTGATGTATGAATTTTGATTGAAAAATCTTGGACAATAAGTAGAATTTTGTACAAATTCAATGATATAAAAAAGTGTGAATTTTGGACAAGAAGTATGAATTTTCGACAATGATGAGTGATTGATCTTGTTTATTGATGTTGTTATACAATTGATGATGTTAATTTCGTATAGAAATAGTGATTTCATATGATTGATATTCTTTTTCTTCAGTTCTAGCGATAAAGATGTTTGCCGAGAAGAAGAGACAGACCGCAAAAAAGGTGCAGGAGGAATATGCCATAGTGATGCGGCGTTTGCATGAGGTTTCCATGTCAGAGGACATCGTTACTCTTACTAAGAGGGCAAGGATTCCTCCTTATGCTCCCTCTGAAGCGACGAAAACCTCGATAGAAGCGCTAGTGACATCCTTGACTGCCGTGCCAATGAATTATTTGTCAGAACATGGATCACATCATTCACCATCTACCAACAAATGGTAGATGCGACGAAAAGTTAGGAAGGACACCTTAGAACCGGCTCTGAAATGCACTCAGGGATTGGTGAAGAATGCTAAAGTTGATGCGATGGTAAATTCATGGGGAGGGGGGGGCGATGTGCAGTACAACAAATGGCTTAGAGGCCCATCAACGTCTGATATGAACAGTTTGTTTACAAAAAAGCATCGAGTCTATCGTACGGAACAAGATACCTTTGAAGGCGGCGACTTGGAGAGATCTGGAGCTGAATGAAAGGTTCTCATTATACCAGGAACTCTCGTGAAGTGTTTCGATCTATTTTTTAATTTCTAAATTATTTTTAATAAATGAAAGCTCGGTAAGAATTAATAAATTATTTTTTATTCTTCTTATTTTTTTTCTTCGTAAAATGCATATGAAATTGGTGAAAATAGGGAGCTTCATAACTTCATAGAGGATGAAGCACATAAGATTTACAAGAAGTGGAAGCACGATCTACATAAGTTCTACATCAAGTACGGCTCTGGAACAGTCCCAACTGAGTTGAAGGAAATGCTTGAACAATGAGATTGGTTGGTGACACACTTCTAGTCCAATAAGTTTAAGATGACACTACAAGAAAACATCACTTAGACCACGGAAACGTAATTGTTCCATGGTCCAAGTAACACTTGGACGACGGAGATAGTATTCTCCGTCGTCTAGGTTCTCACCTGGACAACGGATCGACACGCCGTGGTCCGAGTGTCTACTTAGACGACGTACCGACACCTCCGTCGTCTAAGTGAAGAATTATATAAGGCCAATGCCAAACTCTCTTCCTCTCTCCGCTCACTCTTAACTGATCGAGCATAATCTCTTCCTGTCTTGATCAGCTAGCGCCTCACGTGTGCACGCAATGCAAACGATGATCGACGTCCTAGCTAGTTAGCTGGCTAGATATATAGCACTATATATATCGATCTTCGGCTCCGACCATCGATTAATTCGCCATATATATATCGGAGAAGGCCAGCAGGTACGTACGCAGTTAATTTTCCAACACCATTAACGTAGGTTTATATATATATATATATTTAATTGCATGTACGTTTGTTAAAACGTCCATTGTTAATAATTAATTAATTAGTACACCTAATTAATATATAATTAAAATATTAAGTTAGAAAATTGAGATCGATATATATATTAATTAGTTAATTATAGACACATATGTAGTACGTATATATGTATGGATATTTTAAAATTTGGTTAATATTTAGTTAAAACGTACATACATGCATGGATGTTAGCTACACATATTAAATTACATAATTGGTCGATGTAGATCGAGTACGTATAATTAATAGTTAATTAATGGACTAATATATATGTAATAATTAATTAATTATAATATTTTGTAGTAGTATGGACAAGAGTTGGATGAAGTTGCAGAATAGATGTGATGTCCGGTATATGGATGGAATTAGCGAATTTGTGAATTTTGCGATAGAACATGGTCAGGGAAAGAAGCGTTTCAGGTGTCCGTGCCAGAAATGTCTTAATTGTCAGTATGTGGAGGTTAATGTTATAGTGCAACACCTGTACGAAAATGGTATGATGTGGAGTTACACTACATGGAGCGAGCATGGTGAAGCAGCAGACTTCAGCTCAGCAGACTTCAGCTCAGGGTACAGTTACCAGGGTGCCTCATCCAGCGGCAATGGTGCCGGCCCCCTACTTGCAACCCAACTGCAGATTTGGCCCATGATGCGTTTCCGGGATTTAGTCATGGTGGACACAAACACCAAGACGGAGGTTACAGTACCACTCATGAGCATGATGACACATTCCCCGCTGCTAGCTTGGCCACTGACACTAGTGAGATGGATAAGTACAACCTGATGCTACTTGAAGCGCAGACCCCAGTGTTCCCTGAATGTCGAGAGAATGTGTTGCAATATGTGATGGAGCAAATGAAGATAAAAGTGAAGCACAAAATATCAGTGAGTGCTTTTGACGAAATTCAGGAGAAAATATGTAAGTTGCTTCATGATGATCACAATCTTCCTAAATCTCATTATAAGGTTAGAAATATCTTGAGCAGCCTCGGCCTAAAGTACAGGATAATTGACGCATGTCCGAATGATTGTGTGCTATTTTACAAAGAGTATAAAGATTTGGACTATTGTCCCGTATGTGGCCAGTGCAGATATGAGCTGAATAGGAAGAGTTCGAAAAAGAGAATTCCTGTGAAAGTTGTTCGATATTTTCCCTTGATTCCCAGATTGTAGCGCCTGTATATGTCTCTACACACAGTAGAGGCGATGCGATGGTACGCAGAAAAGCGAATAGATGACGATGTCCTGCGACACGCCGCGGATGGGGAGGGTTTCAAACATTTCGATAGAGAATTTGGAGACTTTGCTGCAGAGGTTAGAAATCTTAGACTCGGCCTATCTACAGACGGATTCAATCATTGGGGAAGTAATAGCTCCGCCGTCAGCACTTGGCCAGTTATTCTGATGCCGTACAACTTGCCTCCGTAGATGTGCATGAACAAGGAATTTAATTTCCTTACTGTACTAATTTCAGGTCCTAAATCTCCAGGGAAGTGCTTAGATGTCTACCTCAGACCTTTGATCGACAAGCTGAAACTGTTGTGAGAAAATGGAGTCCCAACTTATGACAAATTCACTGACACGATGTTCACGATGAGGGCTGCCGTAATGTGGATGATCAGTGATTTTCCAGCATATGGGATGTTGGCAGCCTGTAGGACAAAAGGATATAATGGATGTCCTATATGTTTGGACGACGTGAACTCTAGTTGGCACGCGGGGAAGGTGTGTTACTTGGGTCACCGTAGATGGCTTCCTCACGACCACCCCTGGCGACAGGATGAAGCTCATTTCGATGGGACAGTAGAGAAAAATCCTAAACCCCGTAGTTGGTCGGGCGAAGAGATTTTAGAGAAGTTGAGCTATTTCGACTTTGGTGTGTTAACCAATGACGCGGATGTAAAGAAATGCAATCCAATTCCTCCACATGATCTCAGCTATTGGCATCACAAGAGTATATTCTTTGAACTCCCTTACTGGTCGAAGTTGAAGCTGAGGAACAACTTGGACGCGATGCACATAGAAAAGAATGTGTGCGACAGCGTGGTAGGAACAATTCTCGGTATTAAGTTCAAGACAAAAGATACTCCCAAAGCGCGCAAAGATCTGGAATCAATGAATCTACGTCGTCCCTTGTGGTTGAGGAGGGATAGGAAAGGAGTGTACAACAGGATGCCAGATGCACCTTACACAGTGAAGCCGACACTTAGACGTTCTGTATTTCACTGGTTTAATGGCGTTCGTTATCCGGCTACGTATGCAGCTACTATAATTGGAGCAGTGGACGAGGTGCAACACAATTTTGTTGGTCTAAAGACACATGACTATCACGTTATGCTGCAACGTCTGATTCCAGTGATAATTCAACCATATTTGCCTCGTGACGTCGTAGAACCAATAGTGGCATTGTGCACATGGTGGCAGAGGTTATGCGCCAGAGAATTAAAGAAGTCAGATGTGGTGGAACTGCAACAACAAATTGTGTACATCATTTGCAAACTAGAGAGAATTTTTCCCCTGCTTTCTTTGACATCATGATTCACCTAATGATCCACCTGCCCGAGCAGGTGCTCATTTCTGGTTCGGTCCAGTACACTTGGATGTATCCTCAAGAAAGGTACGTACAACTAATTAATTATACAGGTTTTTCGATTCATAATTTGTTCCACTGGAGATTACTAGCTATATGTACTTATTCTTATTGTACGTTTGATTTTGTAGACAGCTTAGACAGTATAAGTCATTCGTCAAAAACAGGTCGGCCCCGGATAGCTCCATAGCAGAGACATACCTAATGCATGAGTGTGTTACTTACTGCAACAGGTACCTCAAAGATCCACCACCTCCCACTGCCTCCGATCCCAGTGCCCGCATCAATCTTTATGTCGTCACCAATGTCGTCCGACCGTTTAGAGGAGTATTAAAGGAATCGTTAACACGGGAAGAACTTATTGAGGCACATTGGGTAGTGTTGTGAGACTGTGACGAAGTTGAGCCGTACATGATGTCATACAGGGAGAGGCTTCAGGCGTTAAATCAAAACAAGAGTTCGGCGTGGATTGAGAAATGGTTAAGAAGAAGTTTCCCGATTATTTCTTGCAATGGGTACGTACGTACGTCTCGGTATTTAGTAATTTATATACATATCGATCATGTTTGTAGAAAGTAAACCCTTATATTTGCCCATATTCGCAGATGATTGATCTGCAAAAATATGAAAACCACGGGGGGTGGTGGTCCTGGCCAAAGCACTTGCTAGCAGGGAAGCCGATTAAACACTATATTTATCCTGGATGTTTTGTGAACGGTGTAAAGTTCCATTCATTGGCCTGAGATGAAGGAAGAAGAACACAAAACAGTGGGGTGGCGGTTGGGAAAGACAATGATCTATATTACGAGGCTATTGTAAATGTGGTTCAGCTATGTTGCGGGAATGATGTCAACGTTTTCCTATTCAAGTGCAGATGGTTCAAGCATAAAAAGGAAGACCTGGAACTTTTATCAGTTGATACAAACTCAAGCTGGTATGAGGATGAGCCTTTCGCTCTCGCCACCTTAGTTAGGCAGGTGTTCTATCTCGACGATCCAAAAGCTGGTGAAGGGTGGAAAATAGTGAACCATATCTCTCATCGAGGAATATGGAATACAGAGACAATTGAAGGGACACCGGCGACTGAAGATGCTGCTGAACCAGAAAGAGACATTCCTGCCTATCAAGAGCCTAATATTACTGTCATCCGCTCCGATATAATGGACCTGGTTCAAGATGGTGAACGGTTACCCATGCCTGATGGTTGTACAGATCTAACTGAAGATGAGATTATCGATGCCATTAATGAGGTAGATGAAGAAGACGTGCAGGATGAGGACGCAGACGAGGACTCAGGTTATTCGTCGGACGATGTTGAGTACGATGAGGAGGATGAGCAATCGGATAACAGGGATGAGGATGATGACGATTATGACGAAGAGTACGGTCATACGACGATGATTATTAATTGGTAATTAATTATTGTAATTATTGTAATATATGATCGATGCATCATCGATCAAAAATTAATATAAATATTATAAGGAGGAGAATGTATGTACGTAGATCTTAATATTTTTGTACTTAATTAATTAATTACACGCGACCATGCTCGATTAGATCGGATCGACTGACGTACGTAAATTTAATTTAATTAATTAATTAATCCGAATTATATATCCTGGACAACGGAGAAATTAATCACAGCTTTCGCCTTTTGGTTATTTTGGGCTTTGGGTAGTCAAAAAGGTGAAAGCTTTCTATTATGTCCAACAAGCTTCCTCAAAAAGCTTTCGTTCGTTTTTCTATAAATCATGTATTTAATTTAGTTTTCCTAGCTATAAAATTGGTGACTTTTAAATGACCTACCTTCCAATTAAGTTCATTGTATTTTCAGTTGAGTTTCGTTTAATTGTTTTTAAATAATATTTATGTGTAAATATGATTATGGGTCCCTATGATTATTGCGAGAGATGAATGAAATAAATGTACGTTTCAGAAATTATACTATATTATTCTATGCCCGATTATGTCATGTAATAGTATTATTGTGAGCACGATATAGTATATGTTGTTTTAATTAGAGAGTTAAATCTATATATCATGCCAGAAGGAAAGTTCATACATAAATACCTTGAGCTATCTCCCTAAACCCTAAACCCTAAAACTAGCAGATCGGATCGGAGCGGATTGATCGATGATTTTTTCAATTATCAAATTGAATCAAAAGAATTAAACGGACACAAAAATTACCTTGGACGACCTAAACCCTAAACAGTAAGGCCCTAACCCCTGAATTCAGGGTTTGTACACTTGGACGACGGAGATGACCTTCTCCGTCGTCCAGGTACTAACTAGGACGACGGAGAAGGGCATTTGCGTCGTCCAAGTGTACAAACCCTAAACCCTAAACAGTAAGGTCCTAACCCCTGAATTCAGGGTTTGTACACTTGGACGACGAAGATGACCTTCTCCGTCATCCAGGTACTAACTAGGACGACGGAGAAGGGCATTTGCGTCGTCCAAGTGTATAAACCCTAAACCCTAAACAGTAAGGTCCTAACCCCCGAATTCAGGGTTTCTGCACCTGGACGACGGAGATGAGCTTCTCCGTGGTCCAGGTGAGTACTTGGATGACGGAGATCGTCATCTCCGTCGTCCAAGTAGTCACTTGGACCACGGAGAAACTCATCTCCGTCGTCCAGGTGCAGAATTCGTAATTTTTTCTAAAACAACGACCATCTAGACCATCTCCCAATGCATTTTATTTTTGTCAAGACTTTAGAGTATACAATTCTTGGTGTGTGAGCTTCGACGGTTCAAAAATCGGAGTTGCGAAATGTCTTGTATCCACGTTTCCGGTTTGTCAAAATCTCGGTTTTGCGGTTGACTGTGCCGATGAAACCCTTCACGAACTTATTATTTTCTGAAAATTATTGTAATTATATATTATGTTACGGCGAACGTATCCAACGGTTGTTTTGTCCAAATTCAATTTCGTTAATACTCTGGTGCAAATGAGTCTATACTTATTAACACTTAAGTCATAAAGATTAGTAGATACTTAACAAGTTTAAAGACGTAAAATTATTCGTCGTTTCAAATTTAACTGTTTATATATACGATGCGTTCTTCGATATTTTACGACTATTTCATTCGAATGACAGATCGGCAAATTCCTTGCGAATTAATTTTTTTATTTTTTTTTACGTAAGTTGTACTTGGACGACGGAGAATGACCATCTCCGTCATCCAGGTTTAAAAAACATGGCGGTTCGATATGCCGCCTTAAATTTCGACACCGCTTCAAATTTGACTTAGACGACGGAGAATTGATTCTCCGTCGTCTAAGTTCAAAATTAAGGCGGTTGAAACGTCCCGCCGATTAATTGGGCGCCGTTTCAAAATTTTGAAATGTTTCACTTAGACGGAAACGGAAAAGCCCATTTCCGTCGTCTAAGTGCACTTAGACGACGGAAAATAGGGCTCCGTCGTCTAAGTGAAACTCTATAAATAGCACAGTTCACCCTCTCATTCTCTCATCCCATCTCCTCTCCTCTCCTCTCCTCTCCTCTCCTCTCCTCTCAAATTCTTCTGCCTTCCTCCTCCGGCGACGCTCCGGTGACTCAAATTTCGGCGAGTTTCCCTCTCTCCGACGACTCTACTCCGGCGACATTCCGGCAAGGTAATAATTCTATTTTTTGATTACCATTATTTTTATTTAAGTAATTATTTAATTTGTAAATAGTTTTAAATAATTATTAATTATAATAATTAATAATTATTATTAGTAATAATTAATTATTTAGTAATCATTATTAGTTGTTACACTACCAGAAATGGAGACATTACCGGCGACTTGCCGTCGCAGGCCTTGTCTTTTTTTTTCGCCGGAATTGTCATTACCGGCGACAAGTCGCCGCCAATGACGTCGCCGGAAATTCCCCGTCGGTATTAACATTGCCGGCGACAGAGTTTCACGTCGCCGGTAATGTCTTGACATCACCGGCGACTTAATGTGTAGGACATTACCGGCGACGGAAGTCGCCGGCAATGTCAGCGCAGCCGAGGCCGGAATGTGAGACATTGCCGGCGACTTAGGTCCATGTCGTCGGCAATGTCTGGAAAAATTTTGAAAAAAAAACGCGGTTCTGGATTGGGCCCAATTCCAGAACCTGCATTGAAAGACATAAACCGTACAATCATACAAGTTCAACAGTACACATAAATGTCCAACGTACAGTACAAATAGCAACGACGATACGAAAATTAACTACAACTACAGGTCAGGGTCCAGGAACTTGCGGGTCAGGGTCGAAGTAATCCATGTACTCATTTGAATTCCGGTGGCTACCTTGGTCTTGCTCTGGCGTTGACTGGTGCGGTGGTGGTGGTGGATAGCTAGGGAACGGAGGGACCGGGGGAGGTGTGGGGAACGGTTTTCCGGTAGTCTGAGCCTCGTACATCGTCCGCATCCATGTGTACATCTGAGCCTGCATCTGTGTCTGCTGCTGGACCATGTTTTGGATGAGTACACTTGTTGGATTTATCACGGTGAAACATCGTTAGCGGGTCCGCATGATCATGGACAATTTGGTGAGAGGGCCAGTCCACGCTATGATCATGGAGATTTTGCTGAGAGGGGCAGTTCATCCTATGATCCAACAGCGATGTTAATCAATGATATGTTTCCTCATGAGAGCGGTGTATTTGCTGATGAAGCACCAAATGTCCCTCCCGTCGTTGAGGGTTTCCCCCATATCGAGCCAGTCGAGCCATTACCTGGAGCTCATGTCAACACAAGCGGTATGGACAAGTATAACAACCTGATTGCATTGCAACAGACTCCGTTGTACGACGGTTGTAGTAAGACTGTTCTTGAAAGTGTGATGGGAGTGATGCAGCTCAAAATGGAGAACAAAATGTCTGTCAAAGCTGTTGATTCTTGGTTGAAGTGGACTGCTTCGCTACTGCCACCCGGTCATCGTCTTCCTACCACTCATCATAAGGTGCGACATATCCTGAAAGATCTTGGGCTTTCCAACATCAAAATCCATGCATGCAGATATGATTGTATTCTTTTCTGGGGAAAAGATCTCGAAGACCTTGAAGCCTGCCCGATATGTTTTACAGAAAGGTATAAGTTGACTCCTGCAGGCAACAAGAAAGCTGTGAAGATACTTCGATATTTCCCGCTTATTGATAGGCTGGAGCGGTTGTTCATGTGTGATTTCACGGCCGAGGCAATGAGATGGTGGGCTGAGAGGAACTTGCCTGACGATGACACCCTTATACACCCTTCCGACGGAGAGGCTTGGAAGCACATGGTCAGGGAGTTTGATCATTTTGCAGCAGAGGTCCGAAATGTTTGGCTAGGGCTCTCATCTGACGGATTCAACCCTTTTGGCAACATGAGTCTTCAATACAGTATATGGCCAGTTATTTTGGTACCGTACAACCTTCCACCATGGATGTGCATGAAGAAGGAATACAATATGCTGACTCTGTTAATTCCGGGCCCGGGTTATCCAGGAAAGTGTCTCGATGTGTATTTGAGGCCTTTGATTGAGGAGCTTAAGTACCTGAGTGAGTGTGGCCACCCCACTTACGATAGGTTCAAAAAGGAGATGTTCCAGATGCATGCCATGCTTGTTGGCACCATCAGTGATTTTCCTGCCCGCGGTATGTTGTCGGGCAACCTTACCAGGGGTTACAGGGCTTGTTCAGAGTGTATGACGGTTGATTGTTGCAGTCCTCATTGCAGTAAAATTGTTCATATGCGTCACCATTGTTGGCTTCCATATGATCACCCATTTAGGCAGGATCCAGACGCGTTTGATGGGATTGTGGAAACAGGTGTGGCACCCAGGCGATGGACAGGGGAAGAAATTTTGGAAGTGTTGAATGAATATGATTTTGGCCAGCTGAGCAATCATCCTGACATAGTGGCGTCAATTCCAGACAAGCCCGAAAGGTATAAGTTTTGGACACACAAGAGCATATTCTGGGAACTCCCATACTGGCCCAGGTTGCCTATCAGACATTACCTAGATGTCATGCACATAGAGAAGAATGTGTGTGAAAGTGTGGTGGGCACAGTTCTTAACTTGGAGGGGAAAACAAAAGACATCCCTAAGGCACGTATTGATCTGAAAGCTATGGGACTGCGGAAATATTTGTGGTTAAGAGATGGTAAGAGAAAAATGCCGTAAGCTCCTTACACCGTCAAGCCGAAGCATAAGCATGAAATTTTTCGGTGGCTGATTAATGTCAGGTATATATTCTTATATATGACTATGCAGTATGGAAATTGGTTTGCCTTAAATTTTTACCGGATTATGGTGATATGCGAGAAATATAATTGTTGCATATGGCTATATATATATATATATATATGCAGGTATCCTTATGGCTATGCAGGAATGTCATTACCAACGAGTTGAAGTCGTTGGTAATGACAAGTCGTTGGTAATGTCATTACCAACGAGTTATAAGCAAGTCGCCGGCAATGTTTTCTGGATAGGAACTGCCCAGCTCGACCCCGAGCTGTATTTCTCCTTATCCTCTCCTCCTCCCCTCCTCCCCTCCTCTCCTCCTCCCAAATCGGTCCGGCGAAAAACTAGCTCACATCTAGCTCACCTCCTCCTCCTCCTCTCCCTCTCCTCCTCCTTATCCTCTACTCCTCCTTATCCTCTCCTCCTCTCCACCGATTCGGAACTCCTCTCCTCCTCCGAAAATCTCCTCCTCCCCTCCTCCCCTCCTCTCCTCCCCTCACCATTGTAGTCGGCAAAGCATTGTAGTGGTTAACCATGGCAGGTCCGATCCTCTCTCTCTCTCTCTCCCTCTCTCTCTCTCTCTCAATTTTTAATTATTTTTGTGTATGTGTATGTGTATGTGTATGTGTAAATTAATTAGGGTGCTAAGTTGGAAATTAGGGTGATAAGTTGTAAATTTATATGCAATGTATATATATGTGATGTATATATATATAGGAATGTGAAAATTAAGTGATGTATATATATGTGAAAATTATGTATATATGTGGTTTGGATGAATATGTGATGTATATATATGTGAAAATTAAACCTAATTAAGTTGCATGATGTATATATATGTGTGAAAAATGTGGAAAATTAATTAGGGTTTGTGATTTGGATGAATATGTGAAAATTAAATTTAATTAAGATGCATGATGTATATATATATATACACATCGAAAATGTATATATGTTAATTTAGGTGATCTAGTTGTTAATTAATCGTATAAATTAAGGTGGAAATCGAGATCGGAACGGTTTAGAACCAGAACGGTTTTAAACTGGAACCGCGCGGAACCGGAACCCTTTGGAACCGGAACTGTTTGTAACCGGAACCGTTTGAAACCGAACGGTTCCAGTTCCAAACGGTTCCGGTTCCGCTCGGTTCCGGTTCCGATTTGTTATAAAACCATGTCCTTATGACTATTACCGGCGACTTTTCCGGTCGCCGGCCTTGTCTCCGGTGATCTCGCCGGTAATGATGGCAAATGTGGTAGTGTTATTTGGTAATGAATAATTATTAGTTAAAATTAAATAATAGTAATAATAATAATTATTGTTAATAATAATTAATTATATTGGTAAATGAATAATTATTATTAAATGCATGATAAATAATAATTAATTATTGTCATTATTTATTGTTTTAATTAATAGTATAATTTGTGATTATTATTGCATGTAATTAAAAATTATTAATTGATAATTATGGGAATTTTCTAGTAAATTGGTCGTCTTTGATTTAAATTTAGTATATAAGCTTGGTTTATTAAGTCGCACTCTTTGGAATAGATGGCGCCTCTTTTCCTAGCTTATCTCCCTAACCCCTCGTGATGTGTGGATTTCATCACTGCACACCATAACCTAAGTGAAGTTATGGACACGAGGTTGAGGACGGAGTTTGCAAAGGACTTGAGGGAGTGTAAATTTTCGAAAGATTGGCCGAATGTCGGACATGGTGTCTAGAAACGGGTTATGACTGGTGACAGGTTTTGGATCTAAGAAAGACGACATCAATAAAGTATATACCATTCATTTGGTTAGCCTCGGGGTGTTTTGTCAAAATTAGTCCTGCCTCTCGCGTTATCTCTATCCCTAACTGGCCATGTTTTTCGATTGAACCAAGATTGATTAATTGAAAATTTACACTTTATCGCGCGGGTCGCACGTCCATTGAACGACCCAAAAATCCAAGCTAGTGTACTCTATTTAAATTTTAGCCGTACTTAATTAGCGTAAAATTTTTTATATAATTATTATGGTAATAAGGTATTTTAACAACGTACTCCTAGGTTTAAATGGCTCCGTCCGGAAAGAAAAAAGCCCAACAAGAGGCCGAAGATGCTATGCTCCGATGCTTGGCGGAGCAAGTCGGTTGGGAATTACAGGAGGACAACGACGCCCTCAATCCGGACCATTCATCTGGTCCGTCGGTAGCGCCTTCTGGGGAAATTCCCGCTGCCCCATTTATCCCGAGCGGTGATGACGACACCTATTCAAGTCCGACGCCCGGTTCAACAGGAAGTACTCAGGCATTCTCGACCTCTGAAACAATCCTCTACAGCGCCCGGCGTAAGCAAAGGAGGGCCCCGACTGACCCGGAACCGAAAAGGACTCGCGGTCTCGTCAAAGGCGGCAAAGCAGAGAAAATTGTAAAGGCGACCGGGAAAAAGATCGACTTGCCGTACGACGAATTCACCGGTGGCCCTCCCACAGCTCAGTTAGCAAGTCTCTCGGCGCATAGCATATGGTCAATCCTTCGTAGCCGGGTTCGTCTCATTGCCCCTAATTGGAAGGAGTTGCCGGATGAAGAGAAGGCGAAACTCTTTAAAGGACTTTCGGTACGTAATACATAAAATTTTAAATTTATTTTCTAATAACCAATAAACATTATAATTTCATAATATATACGATTATAAATTTCTATTTATTTCTAATAGGAACAAAATGAGGTAGATCCCACACCGGCGATGCTTAGGCATATCAACCAAACCACCAACTCTATCTACCGTGACTGGAACTACAGGCTTCATCAATACTTCGAACATATCGGCCCCGTGCCTACCCCCGTAGAGCTGCGTGGGGATAGAGAAGATGAGTGGCAGTGGTTGTGTAACCACTTTCAAGATGAAGAATATAAGGTGTTTACTTTTTTTATTTCAATTAAGAGAATTGAATTATTTTAATTTTAGTTACTTATTAATTTTTTTAATGATTTATGTTGTCTAACAGAAATTCTCTGAAATCAACAAAACCAACCGGGGGAAGAAGAACAAACACCATACTTCCGGCGCCAAGCAACTTATTCAAATAGCCAAGGAGCACAGGGATAAGGGCTCCAAACACCCTTATCTCGATGCTAGCATAAGCGCGTACGTGACACCTGGGCTCGATAATGAAGCGAGTCAATACGGCGTAAGTGATATATATATATATATATATATGCGTGTGCTTTTAATTGTAGTAATTATTATTTCATTATAATTTTTTAATTATTCTTTTGTAGGCAAGGGTGGTAGAGCGTGCGCAAGAAGAATTGGCTAGCACTCAGCTTATGTTCCCAGATTTGCCGCTGGAAGACCTGCCTCCTCTATCGATGGAGAGCCAAATTGCAATCGCGGATGAGGTCTACAGTCGTAGAGCTGGCAGGGAGGTTAGGGGGTTCGGACCTAAGGTGATTCGAGATTTGTCGACCTCCGACTCATCATCTACGGGAGGTTCGGGGCGGAGAAGTACTTAGGCTGCGGCCGTCGAAACAGCCATTCAAGAGGCTCGACTCGCACGAGAGGAAAATCAATCTATGCGTCAAAAGCTTGATCAACAAGAAGCGCAGATAGCCCAACTCGTCGCCCTCATGCAAAATCAAGCTCGACGAGAATGTCAACCTCCTCCGAACCCATACCCCGACGACGACGACCCGGCTGGAGGCGAGGGACTCGGCGGGGCATCTGCTCCTCCAGTATTTTAGCTAGTAGTTTATTATATCGTTTTTTTCCCCATTCCGAACAATATTTCAATTTTTATACGTTTTTCGATCATGTATGTACAAATTAATTTTATTATTTAATTAAGTAATTACAAATTTATTTTATTTAATTAATTTTTACATTTTTCATTATTTAAATGAGATTGGTTTATAAATTAAATTAATAATATTTAATAAAAATTTAAATTTTTTTAAAAAAATTAAGCACCTGGACGACGGAGAATGTCATCTCCATCGTCCAAGTGGTTACTTGGACCGCGGAAAATGTCCGCGGTCCAAGTTTCACTTGGACCACGGAGATGACATTCTCCGTCGTCCAAGTGCCTGGACGACAGCACTTGGAGCACGGAGCCTGGAGGACGGAGCCTCCGTCGTCCAAGTACTTAGACGACGGAAAAACGCACCTAGACGACGGAAACGCTCTGCGGTCTAAGTGCGTTTTTCTTGTAGTGTAAT
Organism: Geum urbanum; assembly: GCA_946800695.1. Classification (NCBI taxonomy): domain Eukaryota; kingdom Viridiplantae; phylum Streptophyta; class Magnoliopsida; order Rosales; family Rosaceae; genus Geum; species Geum urbanum. The sequence continues at coordinate 38,706,367 of OX327007.1, read as the reverse complement.
GGTTATTTTGAAGGTAATCAATTACTAATTTTAAGATAATATATTATTATTTAATTTCTTTTGTTGTGAAACAGAAAAAGTCGGAGGCCAACAAGCGTAACTATGATAAGAAGGTGTTGCATCATCGGATGGGTCTGAAGTTGTTCCCATATGTGGCAATGGCTCACATGGAGAAGGGTTCGAAGCATTGTTATGTTGATAGCTACGAGACTGAGTATGTAAGGCCCAGGGTAGACGATATTGTGAGTCAAAATGTTAAAAGTAACCATTTTTTACAAGTTTAAGAAAACCGATTCAATTGAAGTATAAGAAACTATATAAGATTTCGGTTCAAATCAACTAGCTAATTAATCTAACCACAATATCCAATTCAATGTAATACTAAAACAGAGTCGCATTAAGAAAGATAAATTTCCTAACACAAGAGTACATTTTCATTATTCTGAACTTGAGAAATTCGGATGGCAATCGGTACCCACGATTTTTTGTATTGGAATTTGGTTATTCAAAGTGTTTTCTCTTGTGCAGATATTTGGTTTCCTCTATTTTTAGGAAAAACTATGTTAAATTTTTGGTATAAATTAACATTAATATATTATTTTAATGCATGAGAATATTAACATGCAGAAAAATATTCTCATGCAGAAAATCTGCAAATGATGCTTGATAAGTTTCCTCCTCTACCCCTTGAAATTCAAATCCAGATTCACGATCAAACACTTAGCCGCCGACTAAGGAAGGAGATTCGTGGCTTTGGACGGGTAGACGTGCGATATTTGAGCCACTCTTCCACGTCATCGAGTAGGCAATTGAGTGCGATGGATGGGCGGGTCCAAGCGACTGAGGAGAAGGCTCGAGTGGCCTAGGAAGAGACTGTAACGTTGAGGGTGACGATCAATGGAATGCACGAGTTCCTCAAGAGTTTGGGCTGGATTCCTCCTCAAACTTGTCATCCAATTGTCACACATTTGCGTCCGAGACACGATGATCTCAATCCGGCTTGCGGGGGAATTGGCGGGATCACAACTCCCGATGACGCTTCTATTTAGTTCCATAGTTTATATTTTGAAACTTATATACAAATTAAATATTTTCTTAATTAAATTTTTTTTAATTCATTTTTTGATATTGTTAATTATGAAATTATATTTTTTTTCATTATTAATACAAAAAGACGACGAATGTAAAAAAATTCGTCGTCTAAGTGGGACATTTTCAGACGACGAATACTGTCTTTTTCGTTGTCTAAGAGACAAGACATAAAAGGCGACAGAAAATGTTCGTTGTCTCCAAGGAAAAGTGACGACGAATGTAATACAGTTCGTCATCTTAGCGTAACAACTTCAATGACGAACTAAATTCTTTCGGCGTTTAAGTGGTTAGATCTAAATGACGAAATCTTTACATTTGTCGGTTAAGTGTTAAACACTTAAATGACAAATGATGGTTTTCGCCAACTTAGATTATTAATGCGGGAAGATTTTCGTCGTTTTGGGGTTAAACTCTTCGTCGGCTTGATTGTTAGATGACAGATCATGTTTCATCGCCTTGGGTCTGACTTAAACGACAAAACATTAGTATTTCTTCGTCTAAGTACTTAGCCCACGACATTTATACGACGAAACTTAGACGATGACAATTTCGTTGTCTAACAACTTAGACGACGAGATACCTCTCTTAAACGACGATTTTGGTTCGTCGTTTAAATTGAATTTTTTTTGTAGTGATCCTCTATAAGTATATACGTTAACTTTGTGTGTGTCAATCGTTAAGTTGCTACAAGCTAGCCGTTTTAATTTCCACCATCTAAAGCTAAGATCCATCCATTCCACAAAACTAAATAGAAACAAATTAAGCCGGTGAATTTATAGATTATAGAAAAACAGTATAAATGCAATCGACATCGATCATGAGATGTATATGTAATCATACCAAGCTAAATCATGGAGACATCACTCAGAAACTGGAACGGAAGATCGTATCCGTACCTAAAAAATGGAATATGAGAAATAAATTTGATGAACCGTGTAGCTAGCAATGCCTTTTTTATTTTTCCTCGGAATCCCATGCACGATGTATAAGCAGCCCATAACATCGAGGTGTCTAACTTGTCGTTCCATTGATCCCATACCATGTTCAATTCATTCATGATCGATGATTCACGTCGATCATTCAACCTTATCCTTGGACTAGCTGTTTCTTCCTCCTTCCCTTGCTAGCTAGATTTGGATCCGAGCTAGCGAGAGGAATATGGATACGATGAATTTACGAACCAGATATATAGCAGAATGCCCGAGTAGTCTCTTTGACTCCTTCATATAGATTTACTGCAAACAAATCAACGTTCTAACATCAAACTCTGACAAAAACTACTAGCCAGGTCGCACGCACCGGCAAGCCAACAATAACCAGTTGTCCACACCGGCAAGGCAGCAACCGACCAGTCACCTCATCAACGAAAAAAAGATGCATATGATTAAAGAGACGTTTACTTATTTAGAATTAGAATTATCAGAAATCGAAATCAACAGAAATAGAAATCACAAAGAATCAGAATGAAAATATGTCATTTCTATTGAGCTGTTTATTTACTATTTGAAAGCTTAATAGGATTCGGTATCAAAACTAGTTTGATACTTAAGTTCTCTTACAAAACAATAGCTATATTTTCATATTCAATATTTTTTTCATCCCGAAATCATTTCCAGATATTTTTTTTCTCACCTCCATTCTGATTCCTAAATGTGCAACTAAACGCTAAAATACTCTCATCCTAGAATCATACCCAGAGATTTGATTCTCATTTTCAATTACAGTAAAACCTCGATAAATTAATAACCTTGAGACCGACAAAATTTATTAATATAATGAGGTTATTAATTAATCGAGTATTAAATTAATACTGAAATCCTCAAATAAAGACCGACAACAAATATTATTTTAACAAAATTATTAATTAATCGAATATCAAACAGTAAACATACCCCAAGTGTTTCACACTTACTTGAACACGGGATTACATATTTCCATATAAAATGGTTAAATGGATTAGTGAACTGTTGTGAAAAATATAGGCTTAACTGCATAACTAATCAACATTTTCCCATTTGTCCGGTTACTACATGTCTTGTAATTTGAGTTATTGGGGCTTTTCATTTTCGGCCATGAAAGTAATTTTGATTCCTAGTGATTCCTAATTAATCTGCACTAGTACGTACATGCGCTCATGTATGATATCATGATATACTGTTGGTTTAGATGATAATTGACATTGGGATTCATGCCTAATTAATATGATATGACGTTGGTGATGGAAAGATAAGATAACCCGATAAAACACTATAACCCAACCTACATACAATGCGTAATTATATTATATTACAGCTCATTTTTATTTGACAAATTTTAAATCAAATATTACAGTTAGTTAAGAAAGAAATAATGAATGACATTGGCACTCAAAGTCGTTACAGATATGCAAAGATCTTTAAATAATATTGAATCTTATATATTTATGGAATCATTGATACGTTCATTTTTTATCGTCTTAAATCAACTGATCAATGTTGGAGGTTCCAGTCGTGTCACTTTGTTATAGGTTTCATAACTTAAGTTTGAAAAGTCAAATTTTCCTAAAACTTGTTGGATATATCACAACTTAAAGATATTATTTGACACTCTTTGATGTGATATAACTATGCTACTGCATTCATATACCTAAATAAACTAACTCATTATCATTTTCATGCACCCTTAATTTACTTATACATACATCATATATATAAAGGTGTTAGCTATATATACGGTAATCATATATGTAATCCATGTTTATGTTGCTTATATTAATTCTCCACGTATGTATCAACGTCTTCCGTTTTTTTTTTTCATCGTCATAGCCCAGAGTCCATCTACAGTGCTCCACACAGTGGTGTGCGGGGTGTTGTTTTCCAAAATATTTCAAAAATACATTTTTCAGCATTTTTTCCTTTTTTTATATTTTTGAAAGCGTAGTGGGCTCATAATTTATCTGTTCTAACACATGCAGCTAGAGATTTATTCTCGATATTCAAAGGTAAATAATTTTTTTCCACCATAGAAACTTTCTCACTTTCAGAAAATAAGTGAATTAAGTTCTAAACTTAAAATATTACTAAATTTTATCACTAATACAAAAATGAGAATTATACTATTTGAAAGATCAAAAGCAGTTCATCCTTGTCCTTTAGAACAAGCAATTCATAATCTCAAAATTGTCAGAGAACAAGCTTTTCTTGAAAACTTATTAAGAGACAAAACAAGAATAGAAAATACTTTGCATTGATTATCTATCTGACTGTTTATTTGAGTATTAGTTAGATCTGTAGATCAACTGGTATCAAAGCCTGTAATAGCTCAAAATCCCAACAATGAGATCAGCAACTGAGAAACTAATGGAGAAACTAGATTTTCTATTTGAAGCATCATATTCAAGGCAACAAGAAATCTTTTTATAAATTTTTAGATGCAGAGAGTATCTAAAAATTCTTCCAGCAATCAGCAACCAATTACAGAAATTGGAGGCTATGGTGGATTACAATCGAAGGCAGCTGGAAGAAAAACAAGAACTATTAACTAAATCGAGAGAATAGATCTTCAAAAACTAAAGATTCTTGATTATATTCAGAAGAAAGCTCAAGAACATAAAAGATCGAACAATTGTCCCCTTGAACTGTCATTAGAAAGACTAATAACTTCACATCACTAAAGGTTCCAAAAGGGAACCCGATGTCAAAGTCATTTTTTCAGGGTTCTTCATCAAATCTTTCAGCATTCAAGTTGAAAGAACCCAACTTAGAAGACATGCGTAACATGAATATGTTGAGCATCTTCAAGAAAAAATCAGTGCAGCTGGTGAACTCAGAAGAATTTGAATTCAATGAGATCGAGAACAACGTTCAAAATGCTTCAATCTTGAAGTTTTAATTCAAACAAATCTACAAGAGATGAACTTTTGACATGATGGACAGCTAGCAGTTCAAAATTCTTGAATTCACCATACCAGCAACAACAAGAGAAACAGATCTCCTTCTGATCACACCTGAAGAAGTTTCCAAAGCCAGAAAAAGAAACTTCAAGTTTATTGATCTACGCATTTTATGCTTGATTATTAATGTCTTTCTCTCTATATTTAACTTTGTTTTGTGCTTAGTAAATATGTTTTTAACTTACTTTATGTTTGTAGGTAGAAATAAAGGAGGAATCCGTAAAGGAGGCAGAAATGAGCTCAAAACCTACTAAGGAGGAAGTTCCTAAAATGAGGAGGAAAGATGAAGAAGAATGGGCCACGATTTATAAAGAATGGATCAAAGATCACTAAGATGGGTCAAGACCATGCTCATGTGTCCAAGAATGTCCAAGATCATGTCAAGATTCACCCACAAAGAAGCCCAAAAGAAGAAAATGGATCAAAAGCTAGAAATCAGGAAATCTGCCTGTGCAGATCAGCCCACTTCAAAAGGCCACTGTGAACAGATCCGGATGAATCTAGACGTGATTAGCATATGGTTGGAAAGATCTAGAAGTCTAGTTTCCAACGCAACTGGAATCAAGCGATTTGGAGTCCTAGAACGAGGGAAATTCCTATTTTAGTGGAGAAGGGTCAGGTTACCCGGGTGGAGTAGTTAGACTTCTAAAAGGAGTCGAACTAGGCTTTGCTTGGCCTATATAAATGAGGGCTCGACTAGGGTTTCATTATCACACATCATAGACAGCAAAGCTCTGCCCAAAACACCTCCCAAGTCATCCTATGCCTAATCCCCTCCAAGGCCGAAGCTCCCTCCTCACGGATCAAGAATAATTGGCGCTCTTCGTCTTGTTCTTGAGAATCCATCCACTCGAGGCGTTGTTAGTGCTCTTCACAGACTCCAAAAGTGTAACCATAAACTTTCTATCTCATCTTTTGTCTTGTAAAGAATTCGGTTTACGACTTGTGATTTGTTTAATAAAGGCTATACGTTTTTACTTACTTATGTTATCTTCCATGTGTTCTTAGTTTTTGGTCTTTGACTTGTATGCATGCTTGTATGCTTAAAGCTTCTTAATGTGTTGGGTGATACGCTCTTCGTTCCTCCCTAGCATGTTTTGTATGAATCTTAGATAAATTAAGGTGTAGGCGCTCTTCGTCGCACTCTTAAAAGCATGTGTATAAATTGCAGGTTGAAGGTAAGAATTTCGTTGATACTGGGTAAGTGAAGCATGAAAATGGTGGAGGTAGACATGATGTGATGATCACGTGTACATAGTAGAATTAGGTTTAAATTTCGTAGGTCATTAGTTAAACAAACCAAATCTCGCACCCCCATAAACAAACCTAGCATAGTTATGCATGCACCCTCAATCCCCGGTTAAGAACGATCCCTATTTACCAATGCTACATCTACTAAAAAGGGTTTTAATTGGCTCATTGTTGTTGAGTGTTAAGTGTTAATTTAGTACTTAATAATGGTGAGTATCATTTATGCATATTGTAGCAGTCCAAGTTGGCATAAAACTATTGGCCAGAGAAGGCCTAAATTGTTCAGTTTTATGTGTCTTACAAGACAATATGTTGATCGACTTTCAGAAAAGTCTATTGTGAACACTTCAAGCATCATTATGCAATTAGGTTGCATACTTTAACTACTTCCCAAAATTTTCAACCAGCATAACCGATGTCGCTCATTGTTTACGACTGAGAGTCATAATAAACGACACATCCATGAAGGAAGGCAGGCAAGAGCTTGCAGTAGTTTATAGAATCTATTATAAACTAATGAGTACGACAGTAGAGCCAAAGAACTTGATATCAAACATCTCAGGTCTTACTACTGGTTTCCTTACAAATCCCAAGAATCACAATCAACAAATTCATAAGGTGGCATGAGATGAGGTAACTTTCCCACCATCTTTACAAACTACCATATTCAGAATTGGTAGAAAACCCAAACTTCCACAAGGAAGAGGTTCTAGTGGAAAAAAGGGAGAGAGAAACTCTCTCAAATTCATTCCACAAGGAAATACTCCTAAGGTGCTAATCACTCAACTAGGAGTATGACTTGATCTAGACAAAGCTTTAGACAAGAAAAAGGCCATCGACGAATGGGCAGCCAGACTATTCATGGCATCATGCTTAACCTACGAAAGATCTGAAGCACAAGACCTGCACACAATCTACGAGTCAACCCTCCTAGGAATGGTAAAGAAGTATTACTTTCCTTTCAAAGAGACGATCAGAGGAAAACAATGGTTGGAAGACATAAAGACAAATAGAAATCTCTATACTTTTACTACTCCACTATATGATCAATTCTACTGAGACATCTCATATGTTAGAGAAAAAACTAAAGAGATAGCAAAAACCAGCATATATGCTTTCAAGATCTGCGACATGAAGTACTTCAAGGAATATCTGAATGAATTCCAAGAGTACTACTGCACAATAGGAGAGTTTGAAAATACTGACTTGGTACACCTCCTACATAGGAAGCTCCCTGGACCATGGAGAACAGCCATGAGAGAAAACATAGAAGAAAAACCTGTAGAGAGGTTTTCAGTTGGAGGAGTTCTAGAAAGAATCAGGTTGCTAATGCGCAATCAGTGTAAAGTCAAAACCAGAGCAAAAGCTGCCAAGAAGAACCTCAAGGGATCAAAAGACTTTTGTTCCAGAATGATAGATACACCAACCAACTGAGGATGCAAAGAAAAGAGGCAGGGGAAGAAGCACTTCCAAAAATGTTTCAAAAGAAACGGAAGGAAGAGTTGGAGGTTCAAGAGAAGCTCCAACTACAGAAGAGAAAAAAAAAACTCAGAAAGAGATTTTTCAAGAAGACAAGATTCTATCAAAAACCTGAGAAAAAAAAATCTTGCAGATGTTGGTTGTGCAAGGTCGAAGGGCACTATACTAACGAATGTCCCAAGAAAGACAAAAGAAGTTTGAAAGCTCTACTCAAGGAGTATAAAGGAGCCATAGAGATGGCAAACCTGAAAGGCTATGAAGTAGTCTATTCATCAGAAAATGATGAAGAGATGTTTGTCTATTCATTCTGTTCAAAAAATGAATCATTGGAAGAATCAGAAACAGAATCCGAAGAAGATGAACCTAGAGAAGTTTATCTTCTTGAGATAAAAAATTTGGAAGAAAGCACAGAGGAAGACAATATTTCTTCCTACAAAGTCAACAAGGGAACATTCATTTGCGACTTCTGTCAATGAAAGGAGAAGAAATGATTTCTTATGTTCTGTGAAGTAACAGGGGAAACTTATCATAAAGAATGCTTCATAGCTAAAGCAAGGAGAAAAATAAAAAAGAATTCAATAAACCAGATTATTGAACAAGAGTATGAAAACTACTTATATAAGATAGAAGAGAAACAAAAAATTCTAGAAAAAGATCTAGAAAGAGCAAAGGTTGATAATATTGCAAAAAAGGAGTAGTAACTAGAGAAAATCCAGTCTATGATACAAAAAGAGAAGTAGTATCTGACTAAGAAGAAGAACAATATAAACCAGTCCATGATACGAAAGAGGAAGTAGTATCTGACTGTGAAGAAGAACAGTGCAATCCTTTTACAGAATAGGAAGCAAGTTCTTCAAAACAGAACTTGTGCAAGGTATCAATTGTTTCTACAAGTAGATTCAGTAATTACATGGAGATTGGATTAAAACTTCCAGGATACAAGAAGTATGATCTACACTCTTTTGTAGATAAAGGCTCGGGGTTTAGTCTAGCAAAAAAGTTTGCTATACTAAAAGAGTTATGGATAACAGATCCAAACAGAAATGCAACCAGAAAAACCGTAGAAGGAAGAAGAATCTTCATGAATACATTTTCCAAGAAGGTTTAAGTCTCAATAGGAGGAGAAACCTTTATCATTGAAAATATTTGGCAATCAGAAGGCCAAAACTCAGATGTCCTAATCGGCAATGACTTCCTGCTTCAACAAACTTTTATCCAGAAGCCAGAAATGAACTTATTAGGTTTTGAGAATAATCACAAATTCTTCTGGATAGAGAGGCTTAAAGAAGCTACAAGTATTGTTGGTCCAAGATTCACAGAGCAATATCAGAGATCGCAGCAGAATAATGGTGGATACTAACCAAGATTTGAAACAATTCTGCAATATAAGCAATAAGAAGAGTTGCTTATCGAAGAGTCATCAAAAGAAGAAGAAGAAGAAGAAGAAGAAGAAGAAGAAGAAGAAGAAATGAAATTCTGTAGGTTTCACGGCAACAGAGAATTCAAGCATCCGAAATTCTGTAGGTTTCACGGCAACAGAGAATTCAAGCATCCAGATGCTCCATCTCATGCCTCTACCAGAATCCAACTCAAGGAACACACTGTCTACAACATTCTCAAAAGAGACTATGACAAGTGTAAACAAGAGAAAATCCTCAAAAAGAAAGCAAGGAACTCCAAGAAACCCAGTATGAAGACTAGATTCGAGAACAAATATCCTACCATTGTGCCGCTCCATGATCAAGACAAGTATCATTACTATGTGTCTTATAAGGTTCCTAATAACCAGCACACGCAACAAGAAGAGTTGCCCAGTCAAGAGCATAATCTCAAGAACTTCAAGGCCAAACTCGAGAAATAGAAGAGGCACACCCTTGGAGAAATCAAAGAAATGCTTAGACAAAATATCGATATCACCAGTGGTCTGTGAGCTCAAGTTACGTGACATAAATTACATCTGTCACGTGAAAGCCATTCCCCAATACAAAGAAGAAGATGAAAAAGATTTTAGAAAATATATAGCTAAACTCTTGTAGAAAAGATTGATCAGACTGTCAAAGAGTCCTCATCACACTCCAGCTTTATATGTCAGAAATCATGCGAAAAAAGTTCGTGGGAACGCAAGAATGGTGATAGACTACAAAGACGTCAACAAGAAAACTATAAAGGACGGTTACCAGATAGCACAAGAAAGAGTGCTAATCAACAAATTTAGAGGAGCTAAGATGTTTTCAAAGTTCGACGCTAAATCAAGATTTTGGCAAGTCAAAATGCATCTTGGCAACGTTCCTCTTACAGCCTTCGAAACTTCACAAGAACATTATGAATGGCTAGTAATGCCTTTCGAGTTGAAACAAGCTCCATCCATTTTCCAGAGAAAAATGGACAATATATTCAAGCAAGTGGCAGACTTCTGTTTCATCTACATAGACGACATTCTTGTGTTCTCAAAGAAAAAAGAAGAACACATGAATCATTTCTTTGAAGTAGTTAAGCTCATCGTCCAGCATGAGATCATCTTAGGAAAGAATAAAGTTTTTCTCGTCCTAAATGAAATTGACTTCTTAGGGATCAACATAAATGTACGGAGTCATCAAGCTTCAGCCTCATATCTTGAAGAAGGTTTGGAAATTCCCAGACAGAATTCCTGACGCTAAAAGTCTAGAGATTTTTAGGAGTCATAAATTATGGAAGAGACTTCCTTTCTAAAATTGTTGGACTAACAACAATCCTACTGCCCAAAATAAGCTCAAAGAGAGCTTGGAAGTTCACAGAAGATGACAAAAAGATCGTTAGGCAAATCAAGGACCTATGCAAAAAATTTCACCACTACATCAACCTGAAGAGAATGAAGAGATCATCCTTCAAACTGATGCTACTGACAACTTCTGGGCAGGTGTAGTACTGGCAAGAGAGCCAGGCACCAACACTGTGAAGATTTTGAAATTCTATAGTGGAAAGTTTAACGCTGCAGAGCAAGATTATCCCACAGGGAAAAAAGAAATTCTGGCTATTAAAAAGACAATCGAGAATTCTTTCGCCTTTTTTGGAAAACATTTCAACATGAGAACAGATTAGCAAACATTTCAATCGAGAATTCTTTCGCCAGAGTGAAAAATTTCAAAAATGTCAAACTTGATAAATCTGCTGATAGAGGAAGATTAGCAAACTGACAATTATTTCTTAACCAATATGATTATGATATGGAATTAATTGCAGGTAACAAGAACTATCTTCCATACGCTTTAACCAGAGAAATGGGCGTGTATAAGAGAAGTGACGATGAAGGTCGCAACCCAAGAAGCAGAAGACCAGGAAAGGAGCTCAATCAACAAGAAGAACCAGTTGAAAAGGCCCTCAAGAGTTTTCTACTGTGGCCCAAAAGACCAGCCTTAACTGATCAATCTCAGGGGAAAGGATTGGCTAGGCCATCTCAAACGGCAGACGGTAAAGGCAAATCAAGACCGCTGACGGCTGTTGCTTTGCTAAAAAGCAGAATATTTCCTACAGGTTTCGTGAACATCTTTAGCTACCAGCTGAACACATTCTCAGAAGCAGTTTTCTAGACTAACCAAAGCCGAGCATCCCACCAGAAGGCATTGTTAGATAATTTGATATTTGCCTTCCAGGAAAACGACAAAAGACTCATGGTAGAAACCATAGATGTCTTGGCGATGGAACTAAGCCAAAAGAAGAAACCACTAAGCTTAGTCAATGAACCAGCAACCTTATACATTAGAACTCCAGAAAGTGCTAACGTTCATATCCAGACGCTAAAAGAATCAAAATGGTTCAAGTTCTACAGACATATTGGCAAGCATACGCCGGTGAAGATCTCCTCGACACCCTCTTTGTTGTTCTAGGACCCTTCCTGGGAAGATACTTGGTTAATATTTAAAGTAAACATCCGCAGGAGTACAAGTTATGGTTAGTTGAGAACGGATTTGTTCATAATTTATGGACAAAGACAAATGAATATCTAAAGGGACTGCTAGCGATTATCTACAATACAGTCAAGAATGTCAGAAAGAGTAACTACATTTTTAGACTAAAGTTCAGGTCTACACCCCCAGAATGGGTGCAGAAATTCAATGGAGAGACAGAATATATTCCTCCATACCATTACATCAGAATCATCCAGGGACAGTATCTTGAGTCAGGATGTGTCAGATACAACGGAAACCCAAATTCTAGCATCCCATGGATGAAGGCTATGAAGTTGGAATATATCAAGAAAGTAATCAAAGAAGATCAAGAGATTACGTTTCTTGAGTCGGAGAAAAAGATAATAGTCACTACATACGACTATCCAGAGGCCGTTACAAGTGATCAATTCTTAGTCTTGAATAAAAAGGAAATAGATTTCTCCCTTGCTACTCATTGGCTCAAAAAAGTCGAGCGGGAAAGAAGCTATCAGATGTATATAGATACAGATATGGAAGAAAACGGGACAAGAAGAAGGATAAAGTATGAAGACCCTTACCTTGGAGATAACTCAGAGGAATACGATGATCTGTAAAGACAGGTAAAAATCTTGTTGTCCTTTTCCTCTTAGTGGGAGACATCTTTATCCTGAGAATCTGCTTTCCGAAAGAAGACAAGGGAGAAAAGCAGATGCATTATCTGCATCAGAGCACGTACTATAGTTAATGGAGTCACTATTATTAGTTGAAGTTTCATTTTCAATTTGAAATCCGCTCTCTCTATAAAGAGCATCAAGTCTTAGTGTGAGGCATCGAAAAAAAGAATCAGAAAAATCCATCTGAGTTGAAAGCCTGAGAGTTTTAAGTTTGAGAAGAGCCAAAGCAACTGTTCAGCTTCTTCATCCTCAAGTAAGTATGTCTATTACTATGAGTGGGTAAACAACTTATAGTTGTTTACCAGAGAATGAGGCTCTGAATCTATAGTCTGTAATCATGTTAAAATAAATAAGCTATGGTTTTTCACTACAAATATTTCAATTTTTTTTTGTGTGTGTTCATAAAACCTCATTAAGCTCCCTTGAGAGGTGGACTACCGCCTAGAAGGAGGAAGAAAGTGAGTTGTTTGTATTTGTTCATACTCAGTTGATCCCCTACACTACCACATTTTAACCCATTGTATTTGTATTTCAATGTTTAAAAATCGCCGGCAATGTTTTTTATCATTACTTGCGATTTTTCCCCAAAAATAGCCGGTAATGTCTTCTTTTTTTTTTAAACATTGCCGGCGATTTTTCCGGCAAATCGCCGGCAATGTTCCGCCGGTAATTAAAAAAAAAAAAAAACATTGCCGGCGACTTACATTTAAGTCGCCGACAATGTCTTTTTTTTTGTTTTTTTTAACATTACCGGCGACTATGTAAGTCACATAGTCGCCGGCAATGTCTTTTTTTTTTTTTAATTACCGGCGGAACATTGCCGGCGACTTAAATACCGGTAATGTTAAAAAAAAAAAAAAAGACATTGCCGGCGATTTTTCTCCAAAAATTGCCGGTAATGATAAAAAACATTGCCAACGATTTAAAAATCGCCGGCAATGGGTTAAAATGTGGTAGTGCTAAGAGGCAGACTACCGCCCAGAAGGTGTAAAATTGAGTTAATTAAACACATTTTATTTCTTAATAAATTATTCTTGAGATAAAATTAATCAGAAGAAAAATCATTCTTAAATAAGAGTTTTTCAACTGTGAGTTTGTTCGCATGAGTAGTCCGATAAGAAACTATGGGTGAAGTCGCGATTTAATGAAGGCTAGTTCAAACTTTTCCTGATGAGTAATTTTTTTTTTCTGATAAATTTTTTAAAATATTATTTACTATTCATTATTTACTAAGAATAAAATTATCTGTTTAGTTATGTGTACACTACTACTGTTCCGCACATGGCAAAACAACTCCCATAGCCGATAGCATGACATTATGATAACTTGCAACTTAAAACAATTACAACAGACATTTTCTAGCTAAGGTATTAGTTTCTTGTGGTGCATGCATGTACGTAAAAGGGCCATAATCTCTGTGTGTGTATATCAAAGTAAGGCAGATTTCCAGTAAGTAGTAGTCGCCACCCAATAACATGCACAAAAATACTCACACACCGACACACACACACACACACATATGCGCGCGCGCATGAATATTAGTCTTAACAATTTTGCTAAAGTCAATATCAATAGAATATATTTGTGCATGATTCGTATTCATGCATTCATTCGTATGATAGATATTATAGTACGTTGCTTGACATATACGAATCAATAAGAGTATACACTTATCAAGTGATCATGAAATATGTAGTACGGTGAGTTGTGGTATGCATTACGAAACTTAATCAATTAATTAAGTCTCCCATGTCAATGATCGATACTTTTCGTATATAAAGGTAACCTATTAGCTAGTTGATATGTGTATGATCATATATGTTTAAGATAGGTCAAACACATTCTCCTCGTCACGTAGTATAAGGTTGGAGGTTACGGCATGTGAGAAGGAATCTGCCTATTTCACAGGTTCTAAAAGGAACCCTAACTATTTCACATGGGGCAGCCACATTTGTTGTATCTTAATTAATTAAGCAAAAAATACTTATGGTTAAATTTTCAAAAACTCGTCAATGTCCCTGGATAATTAATCTATCTTTAATTATTAATTAATCTGTTTAATGACAAAAAAGTAAACTACAACTGCACTATGTACAAATCACATGCATAAAATTTAATATAATATAATACATTTAGTTTATATAATTCTAGCCATGGGGATAGTTAGAGAACCTGGTATGCATGCATGCTAGTTCAACAACCTAGCTTTATGTTATGGATACTAATTAATCCTATTGTATGTATGTATAGTCTTTCTATAAAGATTCAAAAAAATTATGAGAATAATTTTAAAGTTTTAGTGATGCCTTAAAGCAAGCTAGGTTTGATTTCGAATACTAATTTCAGGGTAATATCCAGATACCCCAAAACGACTATTGCTATGACATAAGAGAGGCAAAAGCTTCCTAGCTAGCCATTGTACGGCTAATTGGGCTAAATAAGCTTAACATCAATCAATGAATGCAATAATCGTCGTGAGATTAAGCTAGTTGGTTTAATTTGTTTAATACGTACTTGAGCAGACGTGAAGGCCATTGCGTACATTGCTCCATGATTCGTGGGTGTCGGGAGTCGTCGGCCGCATAATTTTTGCTACGTGATTTTGGTCTAGATGTTCTGGGCTTAGATATTTTACGTTTCAAGTTCTATAATTAACGTAATACGAGTACAAAGGCAACACGTTAAACAACAATATATATGCCAATCTTCTAGGTCAATACTTCTGTAATTTTCTGATTGAGAGTATGGATATATGGGTACGAAATTCTTAAGAATTCATATACATGCCGTCAAATACTATCCGACAAGAGAGAAAAGCTTGCACTTATTTTCTTCGAGTGATTATTTTTTTATTAGACTTAACTCGAAGGTTTATACTGAAAGATTTAGAGTCTTCGACTGCTAGATCTTCTTCTGTTTGAGATATTTGATCATACAAGGTTATGCGTTCAAACACACTATAACATTGTTAATGGCTCACATTGACATCGACTTTACTTAAGAAATCTCGAGCAGGCTAGCTGAATGTTTATCCTTGATCGATCTTGAGATCGAACTTTACCTGTATTGCTAGCTAGCTTGACCAGAGAAATCTATGCATGCTATTCAATTATTAATGTGTTTTATTTTGGAAGAGAACGAATTATTGACATGCATGTTACTTTATTGGTAGGTAGATATATAGCTCTTTTACAATTGCCTGCAGTTCTTCTATATATAACCACACCAGGTATATCTTTTTTTAGTTATTTTCAGGTATAGGATATTATACAAACTTTTAATCATATTTTAACATCTCGATCGTTCAATTATTAGATCTATATGAGTATATCATTTATATAAATTTTCAGCCAAAATGGTGATCGTTAATGTATCGAACTAGATTAAATCAAGAGATGGACCAAATCTGTCAAATCCAAACCGTTCATACTTATAAATTTCAATTGCAATTTTGAATATCTTAACGATCATCATTTTGGCTGAAAATTTACATGCTTGATCTACACAATAGAACCTAAGATTAGAACGGTAGAGATGGTAAAATATGATCGAAAAGTTGGTATAAATCCTGACTGTAAATCTTGGCTGTAAATCTTGGCTCTGCCACTGGGTATTAATTACACTAACTTTTAGGTCATATTTTATCATCTCCACCATTCAAATTTTAGGTCCTAATGTGTAGGTCAAGCCCGTGAATTTTCAGCAAAAATGGTGATCGTTAAGTTATTCAAAACAACAATCGAATATTATAAGTAAGAACGGTTCAGGTTTGATAGATTTGATCTGTTAATTAATTTAAACTAGTTCGATACCTTAACGATCACCATTTTCGCTGAAAATTTAATGATCTACTTATATAAACCTAGTAATTGGACGGTTGAGATGGTAAAATATGATCGAAAACTTAGCATAATGTCTTATACCTAAAAATGATCAAAAAAATATATACCTTAGTGAATGAATCCTCTACATATAATTTTTCAAAAAAAATTGGATGATTGGAGCTGAGGCGGCATTAATGCCATAAACTGTGCATACTATTCCTTTCCCTTCATATATGCAGCATATTCTTTTTCATCTCAAGGGGGAAAAACTCACCTCCCTTCTTGTCTTGCTTTGTTTACTTAATCGTCATCTCCGATCCTGCATTATTGCATGCCCTCAATGTACACCTGGAAATTAAATTGAATTGGAGATAATATCAATTCTCAGAAGCCAAAACCTACCACCAAATCCAACCCCATTTCCGTCTCTGCCCCAAGCTCCACTACAGGAAAATCAATCTTTTGCGACGCGCAAATTGCGACACACATTTCATGTATGTCGCAAAAGATAATTTTTTACGACACATTTATAATGTTTGTCGTAAAAGAGTTTTATTTTTATCTTTTACGACGCATTTTTCGTGTACGTCGTAAATGTTGTTCTTCATTTACGACACATTTTTAATGCATGTCGCAAAAGACTCAAAAATTTAGTCTTTTACGACACACTATTTTGGCATGTCGCAAAAGACAACATCTAAAAACCATCTTAATTAATTCCAAAAATATTATTTGAAATTTTGAATGAAAACTAACGCGGGAAACCTCCCAATTTGCGCCAAAATTTTCGTTCGGTTTATGTATTTACAAATGTGCCATTGTATTACTTCCAGCTCTACCTTCTCTCAATTGACTCTCTCTCTCGAGCTCCATTCAAATCCAATCCTTCTCTCAATTGACTCTCTCTGTCTCAATTGACTCTCTCTCTCCAGCCCAGCTCAAATCAGTCTTCTCTCTGCCACCACCACCGCCCCCTCCACCTCCACCGCATCGTCCGCTCATCCTAGTCCGGCCGATTCAAAACCCCTGCTGAACCAGACCGCTCATCCAAGTCGTCGATCGAGAGGGAATCTCTTGCCATCGGTGATAGTCCGCTCTCTCTTCTCCTCACATCCGCTCCACCTCTTCGAGGTCCATATCTCTCTTCCTCATCATTGTTTTTAAATTCTTTAGGTTTTTGAGATGAGTTTGAGTTTGATGAGTGAAGAGTTGTAGGTGATACCTGTTTAAAATTACAGTTTTGTGGATATTTGTGGTTTTGATACCTGAATTGATTGATTCAGTGTTATTCTCTAGAACTGTGGACTAAGCTAAGTCTCAGTGTTGTTGAATTAGGTTAGATTAGAATCATTAGCTAGATTTTAGATTAGATCGGATTAAAGTAGAAGAGAAGAGAAGAGAAGAGTAAAGATTTGGTGGAAATGGAATTGGAATTGCAAATGATGTGCTATTGAGCCTTATGCTTTAGTTTCTCTGCGTTTCTAGATATTCACAAGGTTAGTTTCTCTGCGTTTCTAGATTTGAATATATTCCAATTGATGTGCTATGAGCCTTGTGCTTTAGTTTCTCTCCCTTGATTGGTTAGTTTCTCTATTACTATGAGCCTTCTGCATTTCTTTAGGTTGATTGTTCCCCTGTATTGAGATAGTATAGTAATGCTTATAGTTCTTGCTATATAGCATGATTGAAGACATAAACTAGGCCATTGTCGTAAAATGTTTCTGACTGTTCCTCTAATTTGACCTGACTGTGCAAGGTATATCTATTGCTGCAAATGTATAGTTCATAAGCATAATGCTTATTATATAAAGATGGAGATATATATACATCACTCTTAATGGGAGAAATGTCTGTTCAATTAAATCAGTTATGGCACGGAAAATATACATGGAGGGGATTGTGAAACAAGCTGCTGATAGCCGATATTGGGACTTCTGCAGTTTTCAGAAATTGAGTTCAGAACTTGAGCTGAAGAGGCGACATATCATAAAAGTGAATCAGGTTATCTGATTTATCATGATAATGGAATTGATTAGAGGAGGAGCATTGCAAGTTTCGGCTTCTTCGAGTGAGAAAAAGATTTTGATAATGGGAGGAACTAGGTTCATTGGTATCTTCTTATCAAGACTCCTTGTCAAAGAGGGTCACCAGGTATCTGATTCATCATCAATATCTCGATTTCAAGTTTCGAACAATACAAACTTTTGAAAGTTACTTGATTTGAGTAGATGCTTCAGTTGCAACAACTTCATGTTTAGGTGTTAAACGGCTACATTAGTCAGACTAATAAGTTTGCTTCGTGGCGTTGAGATTGATATCTGCCTTAGGCTTTTTGTATATGTTGGTGACATCAAGTTAACTTTGGCAGGTGACTTTGTTTACCAGAGGAAAGGCACCCATCACTCAGCAGCTGCCAGGTGAATCGGATAGCGACTACACAGATTTTGCTTCAAAGGTATGATAGATATTGGCCCTTCAAGACTTTCAATGGTCAGTAATTTGGAGTGTACATTGTTCTAGATTTCGTAATGGGGTTCCGTGTTAGTTTTTCATGTAGTTTTACTATTTTTATTATGTAATTGGGGTAATGTGTACATTGTTCTAGATTTCGCATTTGAAAGGAGACAGAAAGGACTTTGATTTTGTCAAGTCCAGTCTTTCGGCTGAAGGCTTTGATGTTGTTTACGACATAAACGGTGTGCACCATCTTTCAGTTGATCTCTCTGCTTTGAACTTTCAAAGATGTTATGTTATAATTTCTTTATTTTATTTCATTCTTTCAGCTTTAAACTATTTGTCACAAATACGAGATTTCTCCTATATGTTATGGCGACTTACATTGGACATGCATTCAACTGAGCTCGCGATAGATATCATGATTCCAGTATACAGATTCATGATTCTGTTTTAGGTTATAAAAATATTGGCCATTAAGTAACTTTTTTAAAATAATTTATTTTGCAGACACACAGAGTCCTTGCATAGTCTACATAGCACAATGACATCACAATTAGCTGCGGCTGATCAACTCTCTGAGTGTCTTTCAAAACAAATGGCAGCACTGCAGGTCAAGTCACCTTCAGTAAAACAGAAGAATGTTAAAAAAGAGTTGTTTGAAACTATTGGGATTCCATATGATGCCTCTTTCAGTTCCCCATCCCCAGATGTGACAAAGTTCCGTGGTACTCCAAAAGATAAACTTCCATTTTCTCTGGGTTTATCTGCTGTTAAAGATCAACCGCGGCAAAATGTGAGTGCCACAAAGAATTTTGAACCAGAAACTGCCAGAAGGAGGAGAGACTCATTGGATAGGGTAATGCTTCCTTGGATTTTCCTAGTATTTTTCTTTCTAGAAAGGCTTCTGCATGCTATTTTGTCTTTATCTTGATCAATCATCGGTTATTGGTGGACAATTTATGCACGGGCACTGGCACTGGCACATGCTTGTGCAAGAGTTTTGTGGAGTTCTCTCCCTCTGTGTATGTATGTAAAATACATAATATATGTATGTAAAATACATAATAGATATAGGTGTCTGTCGACCTGTATTGCTTACGGATCAACAGCAAAGAGTGGAAAATGTAACAAGATAAGTAGAGTAAAGACAGCAAATAAATCTAGATCGAATTTGTGTATTTGTCTAAAGTAGTATGATATTGGTGTCATTTTTTCCTCATTGGCGGAAAATCATTTGGTTAGAGACTATTGGAGGCCTTTTGGTTGGAACTTGGATGTAAGAGGAGTAAGTGGATTTACTATGGGAGAAAATTAAATTTTTGGCTTGTTTAGCTTTTATATATATTATGGGGAGTTCTGAATTGAATTCGTATTTTCATTTGATCATTGTTGGCAATTTCGATTGAATTGTAGATCCTTCTAACTAATCTCTGATAATTGTTTTTTTGCAAAGTTTTGCACGACTTATGTTTAGTTTTGCTTTCTCATGGTCATGATCCAGAGCTGGGAAATTTATGAGCCTACAAAAGCCACTGTGAAAAGGTTGCTTTCACAAGAAAGTGGAAAAGTAAGTGTGAATCGATCGTCATTGTCGATTGACAATCAATGCTTTAGCTCTCGCTTGCTTGAGGGATCAGCTGTTAGTCATCCTTGGGATCACACAGTTCCTGCCACATTCTTGGATACATCTGAAAACAAAGGTAAAAATCAAATAAAAAATTAAACCTGATAGTTGTTTGATTTTTTTATTATCTTTTAGCACTAAACTTAACACCCACCAATTGTTACATTTAAATATTTGAGCAGGCATTCAGGATGCACAGCCAAAAAGGGCATCTGCAACTCCATTTGGTACCCCTAGTGGATCAGTAAGGCAAAATCTTATCAGTGGAACTAACAGGACAGCAGAAAAATCTGGTGAGGGCCAGACCTTTTTAACAAAGTCTGATTCAGTTTCTGCAAAGGAAAAATCTGTGTTTCCATCAGATACTAGTCAGAAACCATCATCGTTCATGTTACCTACTCAGCCAACCTCACTGCTTAAACCAGATACTAGTCAGAAACCATCGTCGTTCATGATACCTACTCAGCCAACCTCACTGCTTAAACCCAATGATATTCTAAATCCTGATACCAAAGAGACTGCACGTACAACAGAAGATAGTGTGAAGGATAGGTCTTTGAACACGAAAGTTGCATCTAGTGAATCTGAGAAGAAACTCGTTTCTCCATTCTCTCCCTCATTTCCTGTTTCTGGAACCCCTAACCTGTTCGGAAAGAACCCCCAGTCAAATGTTGCAACAAGCAAAATCCAGCCTGGTGATAAGTCATCTTCTGGGACACACTCATTGTCAGTTCCAGCATCCTCATTTTCAATATTCAGTTCATCAGCAGCTTCTCTGTCACCTATATCATGTCAAGCATCTTCTTCTCCAACCCTCCCCTCCGGGATGCCTTTAAACAAATCTTTAGATGGCTCTACTACTTCTGCACATTTTGTTAAACCTGTCTCGACATCCTCAGCATCAGCCTTTTCCTTCCCAGTCAGTCCACCTTCTGGTTCTTCACCATTTAATGCTTCAAAGTCACTGGCTCCCTCCTCTGACATTTCACAAGTGACAAGTTCAACAGGTGCAGTTTTGTCAAGAGACCCACGAGCTTTGGTGCATTATGCTCCTCTAGGTGACGACTGTTGGAAAGTTTCAGTCCACGAGGTTTTTCTTGACATTCCTCTATTCCGGGCAACAAGTGAGCTCACTAATCTCGAAGAATCTATTGGGGGTATTATAGCATGGCCTATCAAATACATCAAAGTCAAGTAAATCAGTTTTTGAGGTAAGTATTTTAGTGTTATGTTAATAAGAAATCTGTTGTTCAACAGATACCTGAGGTATCATCTTTCAATTTGGTTTACAGATTTCAGTTTGGTTTTCTTACAGAGAACATGAGAAAGAGCAAAACAGACTACTATTTTAGATCATCTTGGTATGTGTCCTTTTACTTGATCAACTTGTTTTCATAAAGCTAAATCAGTTTCAATTATCAAGTTCACAACGAGTCAATTTGCATATTGAGTAGCATTGTATTTCTTTCTGCCATGTCTCAAAGTTTAGTGTTTGGTAGTGCAGTTACAATTAAATTGTTGTTAGTCCCTGTCTTGTATTGGATTCTTGACGCATTCAGTTTGGCCTCTGAGCTTGATCACTTAAATTGTTGAAAACAAAATTGTACAGCCTGTACTATAGGTCATATGGGAGTCGTCTCTTAGACTTGTACATATCCACAGCTAGCCATATATTCCTTCTCTGTTGTTCGTACAGCCTGTACTATAGGTCATATGTCATGCCCACTTTTGGGGAATCAGTAAGCTAGTGAGTGTCATCTGTCATTGAAAATTGTAACGTACGTCTAGGACCTCACCGTATGTGTTGCAGCAAGTTCCACAGATATGATGAAGGTAGACTTGCCTTCATTTTTTTTCTTTTCTCTTTTGGTTTCATTTTTGGTTCTTTCTTCTTCTTCTTCTTCTTCTTCTTCTTCTTCTTCTTCTTCTTCGGTTTGGCTTCATTACTGATTGTTGCCATCTTTGTAATTATCAGTGTCACTGCATGGTGCTTATTGATTAGGGATTCAGATTTGAATAGAGATAGCAAAGAGCTGTAATTTTCTTGTTCAATGTAGTTTCTCGTCTTTTTCATTGGGTTATGCTTTGGCCTTATCATTCATATTGAAGGTTCATACTAATTGTGCTCTAACTCTTAGTTTACAATGGAATTCACTACCTTTCGTCTTGGTGCTTAACTTACTATTAGTTAAAATCACGAGTCACAGTGACTTGCCAAGAGAACAGAATTCAGTAAGAGATCAACTTGTGAGATGGAAATGTTATAACACTGTTTTTTTGTCTCTGCTCTTAAATCTTATTAAGATTAAATTTTGTACTTGCAGGGCAAGCATCACTCCTGGTACTGTGTTGATCATCCTAGCTGGGAGGTTTAAGGGCAAGAGGGTTGTGTTTTTGAGGCAGCTTTCTTCTGGCTTGCTTTTGGTCACTGGTAGGTTTTGCTTCTCTCATTAATTTAGTTTTGTTTCTGACATGTATTGGTCATCGGAGATTTAGGCCACAGTAATTCTGTTTCTGTGTGGTTCCTGTGCATTTCTTTAGTTATGAAATAGCCTTCTGTTGAGTATTGAATTTTGCACCGATTGTGCAAGCTACAACAAAATGCTTGTTTCTAGGACATAGCTTTGTAGCGTAACATAATCCTCAGTGGTTGCTTCAGTATGATGATTAGTGAGTGATGACCACGAAGCGTCCATACATGAATTTGTAATGATGTTCACTTCCTCAATCTCAATCTGCGTCATTCTTCCTCTAGCGCTTAGAATCTCTCTAACTCTTTTTGGTTAGAGTTGGTTTTGCCTGTGTCACAAGTAAAAGGGAGCGTTTCTTTATATAAGCTGCAACACTTTGTTGAGTGTTACCTTTGTTCAACTTTGGCAGGTTATTCTTGCACTTGTGGGAGTAACTTCCTCATCAATGAGGAACTTTCCTAGCAGATACTCTCTCAAGTCACAAAGAGATTCAGACAAATGAAACATAGTCATTAGCTTGGCTACATCCCACGTTGGTTTACTAGGAGGCTGTGTGATATCCTTGTATGCCACATCGACTAGGTGTGTGTTAGTTAGCAGTTGGCATATGCATCGATCAGTACTCAAACAAAGCTTCTCAAATGTCCATACATCAGTATTGAATTTGTAATGATATTCACTTGGATTATTGAATTAATGTGTAAATTTGATTGCTATTAGTGGTTTGAATGGATGTTTGTTAACTTGTATTTACGACAAGCGAAATATCTTTTGCGACACACTAAATTGATTTTTTACGACGTACATAGATGTCTTTTACGACACACATAGATATCTTTTGCGATGCACGTTCTATGTCTTTTGCGACACACATATTTGTGTCGCGAGTAAAATTGATCTTTTGCGACGTGGTCTTTTACGACACAAGCGTGTGTGTCGCAAACTTGTCTTTTGCGACACACATTGCGCTGCCGCAAAAGACCGTTTCTCTTGTAGTGCTCGATCGATCCTTCACCTTCTCTTTCCCTATAATACACACACTGGAAGCCTACCTATCCAAACTTTAAGTCTTAAGCAGGTACCATGACCACCCTCAACTTCTAAGACCTCAGCTTGCATCGTTCTAAAGCATATATATATGAACAATAACAGAATGATTAATACCACATGGTACATAGAAAAAGCCACATACAATGACAACTATATATTATTTCTTAGAAAAAAAATGTACAAATGGTGTGTAGACTTTCATTGTCAGGATAGTTTGGTTTTTCAAGTTTCAAAATTAACAGTTTGGTACTTGGACTTTGATTTTATTAATATTGGGATACCTCTCATCATTTCTCCGTTCACTTTAATGACGTGACACATTAGTTTGTTGATTTGATAGTAAAAGACTATAATGCCTTTTTATATTTGTTCTTGACTTCGAATTTTTGCCAAAAATTGTGTGCAAGTTTTGTTGCAAATATTATTTCCCACTCTTTTACATTCTCTAATTTTTTGATTTTCTTCTCATTATAAAACCCCGACAATATATTAATTAGTTGCCTATCAAAACTGACGTACCATGTCATTGACTAAATATAAAATGCACTACCGGAACAATTACTATGACCGACGACTTGGTGTCGTCGGTCTGTTTGGGATCCTCGTCGGTCATAGTAATATCCGACGATGTGTCGTCGGATATAGTAGCGTTGGTAATAGACCGTCGGTCATACTATATCCGACGACCAGTTAGGGTTACCGTTGGAAAAAGTATAAACTATATCCGACGACTAATTTGCGTCGGTCATAGTTTTAAACTATAACCGACGACAACATCGTCGGATATAGTTTTCTTCATGGTCAAAATGGTTGACTCTGGAGAAAACTATATCCGACGATATTGACACATGTCGTCGGATATAGTGGAAAAATTTTAATTTTTTTTGCAGGTTTTGGGTTTCATACCAAAACCTGCATTCACAAAAAATCACACGCTATCTATATATTGTTTAAATTGAAAATCAACAACCATTGAAACTAGAGTACGTAGTAAATAAATTAATTAATAAAAAACCGAAATAGTTCAAATCTATATACATATGCGTAGTAAATAATGAAAATAAAAATGAAACCGATAATTGTTCAAATGTAGGGGGGTCCTGGTCCTAAGTCTATGTGGTCAAACGGGTCGTCATAAATAGGTTGGTCCTGGTCTGGCTGTGGCTGAGGCTGCGGGTGAGGCTGAGGCTGAGGCTGCGGCTGAAGCTGAGGCTGTGGCTGTGGCTCAGCGAATATGGGCGGGGGAGGTATCTGGATTCCAGATGCTTGCAACTGTGCATAACAGTGCTGCATCCATGTCCCCATTTGCTGCTGCTGTTCGTCCAACTGATTCTGCTTTGCAGCTTGTGCTTGCTCCAGCTCCTCTATCCGACGCCGTTGAGCTTCTATCTCAATTGATTGCCTATGAAGCCGGTCGTTTACCTCATTAGTCCTCGAAGATGATGATTATGATCCCGATCCGCGAGAGAATTCAGGGGTCTGCTTCAGCAGCCCTTGACCCCATTTTCCGGAACCCCTGCAGTAGAATGTGTTCTTCCCTGGAGGGATCACAGTTGATGTAATCCTGGCCCTGACGATCGGATCAGATCGATCAATCTGATCAATCGGGAGTTCCGCATCGGGGGTGTCGGGATAGAGCTCTCTCGCCACTTGAGTCAACACCTCCGGAATCGCCTCCTGAATTCTCGCCTAATTGACAAAGAACAATAAAATATTAATTAAAAAAACAATCTAAATAAATAAGAAATAAGTTTATTTTGTTATAAGTACACTTACAGCATATTCGGGATTCTGCGGATACGCGTGCTGCATCATATAGACAAGGGGATCATCTTCTGGGTGGTTGGCCGCCTCCTCGATCCAACCCGAGTATGATCTGGTACCGGCATGATGATTTGTTGTGTTTTTGGCCCGGTTCCTTGCATTGATTTCAGAAAGAGCCTGCGCGATTAAGTCAACATAAAAAAACACTCATTAGCCAAATAATTTACGGGAAGTACGATAAAACCAAAATTAAATCGATTGAAGGTTGCGTACCTTCAATCGAGGGTTGTTGAAGTGAACCACAAGCCATCGCCACTCGTACTCCCTATAACGAAACTCGCTAGGGGTACCCTCACGATCGTCCCCGTACTTTTTCCAATGCTTCTTCAGCTCGGCCTTCCACTCCTTATACCTATATATACCCATAACATCAAGCGTTAGTAACTAACAACATTGTATGAACATAATCAAAAGAAACGAAAAAATTGAAACAAATGGTCGGGCAGACCTGCTCCCATGCACTTCATCCGCCCACGTGGGTCTAATGTCTTCATCCACGCGGAACCACCTCTGCAATGCATATATTTATATATATATATATATATATATCAATAATATTAAAAATTTATTATTGAAAATTTTCATAATGAATATACAATTCAACTCACCGACAACGCATTATTCAGCTGATGTTTGACGGCTTGTGGCACTGAATTCCAATCTTGCCACAACATTGGGACTCTATCCCGTATGAGGCTGCCCACCATCCCCGCGTACTTTCGAGTGACCTTTCCCTCGATCACCTGCCCTCTATCCCCGGTCGGAATCATAAGTTGGCCACCACCGCTAGCCTGAATGGCTTCGTCCAGTAAGATGGGGCCTCTGGTTCTCTTCGGTTTGGCACCGGGCACGATCTCGCCTATCACATATATATGTAGACGATTTTGTAAACATCAACACCTAATTGAATTTAAATATTAGGGAGTAAAAAGATATCACTAATTAATATTTACCTGATTCGTCGGTGCGTTGTCCCGGAATCCTTGCACTCCAGAGAGGTGCCGGGAAGGGTATATACGCATATGCCTGCTCCGGGGTAATGAACCCTAGCTGTCCCGGAATAGGCATCCCGTTGGAATCGACGTGAGGTATCGTCGGGATTTCCAACGGTAAGAATAATGTAGGCGGCGGGCACAGTCGCATCCTCGCCGAGGACTGAGTAGATCCACCAGCCTCCTCGGAAGAATGAGGAGCTGTCTGGTGGATGACGGGGGAACCCTCCTCGCGATGAATGTCCGGCATTCGGACCGAGGATTGAGTCGCACTATCCGTTTCCGGCGTGCGACTGACCTGCTGAACCCTCCTCGCGCCTGAGGATCGAGCCGGCTCGAGCTGCTGCTGCTGAGGTTGTCCCTCACCCATCAGCCGACGGTGTCGAGAGGTCAGCGGAACACTGTAAGTGTTGGGGACACTGGTGGATCCTGATGCGGACCGACTTCCGGTGCCATCAGGATCCCCAGCTCCCGAGCCCTCATCCCCACGTCCCGATCTCCCTCTCCCTCTGGACCTCCCCCTCGAAGTACTCGACCCGGCCCCTCGGGAAGGTCCGCAATTAAACCATTGCATCGTTGCTATAAAATTATTAAAATTAAAAAAAATTCCTAATTCATCTAAAAATCAATAATCCAATATATATTCAATATATAAATATTCCACAAAAATCAACAATATATAATTCCATAAAACTTCCAATACATATATATATAATTAATCCAATTCAATAATTTAACTATATATATATCAATAATTCCAATAATCCAAATAATCCAAATTCATGCTAATATAACCTAAAATTTCATATAATCCACATATAATCCATATAATCCAAATAATCCATATAAAACAATCCATATAATCCAAATTATCCATCCTTTCCACGTATAATCCAATCCACATATAACCTAAAATTTCCGAGTACATCCCAATATATATCAATTCATGAATAAAATTCAACCTAAAATTGTATAATCCAAATTTCCGAGTATATCCAAATTTCATTATAATCCAATCCACAATTTAACCTAAAATTGTACCTAATTTAACCTAAAATTAATCCAAATATAACCTAAATTTTAATCCTAATTTAACATAAAAAATATATAACTCAATTTAATCCTAATTTAACATAAAAAATATATATAATCCACCACAATTTAACCTAAAATTTCCTAATTCCTAATTATATAACTCAATATATGCATAATCCCCACAAAATCCACAACTATATCAATACATGCATCCACATTGACAATCAACACATTCCACAACGTAAAATCCAACCGAAATCAAAAAATTCGAAAAATTGAAATTAATTAGGGATTTCAAACCTGTTTGGGGCAAATCGACGAGGATTTTGCTTGAGGATCAATGGAATAGCTTGGTGACCTTCGATTGCTTGCTTCCAACACTAAAACTGGCCTGAAAATCGAGAGGAGGCGAGAGGAGGCGACTGTGTAGTGTTTGGGGCAGTTTCGTTTCTGCCCCAAATCGTACCCAGATCGGGATATAAAACAGACTATATCCGACGAGTTAAGTAATCTCGTCGGATATAGTTGAACCGAAACTATATCCGACGAGATTTCATATGAATGTCGTCGGATATAGTTTGGGTTCAACTATATCCGACGAGAGATCATATGCAACTCGTCGGATATAGTTGGTCTATTTATTTTTCATTTATGCCGGCCGGTAAACTAATTAAATGTGTAGTGTTTTAATATATATATTTATTAATATTTAATTAATACGAAATTATTAATACTTAATACGAAATTAGTAAATTAAGCAAAATTATTTAATAATACAATCGATCGATATTAATTATTAATCGATCCGTTGTATTTTTTTCCCGATCGATCGACACCATTTAAAGTCGATCGATAATATGATCGAATAAAATTCATTTTAAGTCACACGTTCTAAGTCATACCATCTACATACATATAAATTATACACTAATTAATTAAGGCGCATAATCAGAATCATCTTTTGAGTCTGACTCTGTTTCCGAGTTAATTTCAGGTAATATGTGTATATCCTCGTCACTTGAGTCTTCATTCTCTTCATTTTGATTAACATCAAGAAGATTCGGTTGAGGAATTCGTACCACACTGCCCTGTCTCACATTATTAAGGCGAATTGTTGAGGTTTCAGGAATACCAGTTGCGTTCGGCTCTTGGTATGCACTGACTTCTTCATTATCCGAGGTCACAGTACCAAGGGTGGAGGCACTGTATATGTTTCGTGGAAGAACATGGTTAACCACTTTCCACGCGCCTTTATGCACAAGATCATCAAGATAGAACAATTGTTTCACCGCCGTGGCCAACACAAACGGATCATCTTCATACCAGCTTGTGGCAGTATTCACCGAAAAAATCCCGTATTGATCGGTCCTTGTGTTCTGAGGGTCGGTATCAAACCATCTACACTTAAACAAGTGCACGGTCATGCCTTCCCCATATATTAACTCGACAACTGAATGGAGAACACCGTAATAGTCAACTCCATTCTGCCCACCATGCACCATTACCCCAGAATTCTGTGTTTTTCGTCTGACATCTCTATGTTCACAAATAAATAGCACGCCATTTACCTTACACATAGGATAAACTATGGAAGTTACCGGTTTCTGCGCCAAGAGCCTCAATTCGTGTGACCACTGAGGGATACCATCATCTTGTACATGATTCATCTGAAAATAATCATTTATTAAGTACGTATAAATAGGATGCGAGACATGCACTTAACATCGATCATATACAGGTCAATTTAAGTATCAACTTACCCAGTTGCCAAAATAGTTTGCGAACGTCTTATTGTGGTACTCAACATCACCGGAAATAGCAGGGCAGTAAAGGTGCAAATTTTTCCAATATTGAACTTCTGGACAGTTAATCAATACCGACCAATGGGCAATGACGAGCTCATAAGGTTCCAACTTGTACGAGTTGGGCAAATTTCCAGAAACTTCAACATCATCGGAGATGATCGAAAGGTTGAACTGCCCTCCATCTACGGGCATATGTTGTGGAGGGTCCTCAAACGCTCCCAAATACAACTTGGTGTACGTTACGCACTCATGCGCAATATATGCTTCAGCGATACACCCTTCAGGTGCAGATTTGTTCATCACATAGTCTTTGTAGTCCCCCAATTGTCTGTAAATGGGTAATTACAGATCGAGCATGTTATGCTTATTGCAACAATATATAAGTGAATAAATAATATTAAAGATCGACATATATATAGCCAGATTCAGAGATGCATTACGTACCTTTCCATAGGATACATCCATGTGTAGTGTACTGGACCAGTAAGCAACAATTGTTCCGGAAGATGGAGCATCAGGTGAGGCATGATGTCGAAAAAGTTTGGAGGAAATATCCTTTCGAATTTGCACATGATAAAAATGATGTCCTGTTGCATTTCCAACAAGTCCGATTTCTTCACTTCTCTCGTGCATAACTTCTGAAAGAATCTTGACAAAGCCACTAACGGTTCAACCACCTCTTTGGGCAGGTACCCTCGAATGAAAACAGGGAAGAGGCGTTGGAGCAGTACATGACAGTCATGACTCTTTAGTCCGTACATCTTGTTGTCTTTGAAGTTAACACATCGACTTATATTTCCGGCATAGCCTGAAGGATACCTGACATTACCCATCCAACCAAAGATTTCACTCTTCTGGGCAGGCTTCACGGTATAAGGAGCTTGTGGCATTTTTTTCTTCCCATCTCTCAACCACAAATGTTTTCGCAGTCCCATCCTTTTAAGATCAATGCGTGCCTTCGGGCCGTCTTTAGTTTTTCCTTCCCAATTCAACACTGTGCCGACCACACTCTCGCACACATTTTTCTCTATGTGCATGACATCTAAGTAGTGTCTGATCAGCAACTTGGACCAATAAGGAAGTTCCCAAAAAATACTTTTGTGTGTCCAAAATTTATACCTGTCGGGTTTGTCAGGTATTGACGCCACTATCTGCGGATGATTGCTTAGCTGCCCAAAATCGTATTCATTTAGCACTTCTAAGATTTCATCCCCCGTCCATCTCCTCGGCTGCTCACCTGTTTCCACAGTCCCATCAAATGCCTCCATATCCTCCCGAAATGGGTGATCATGTGGAAGCCAACAACGATGTCGCATCTGTACAATCTTCCTGCAATGAGGTCTGCAACACTCAACCGTCATGCACTCTGGACAAGCCCTGTATCCCCTGGTAACGTTGCCCGACAACATCCCGCGTGCAGGAAAATCGCTAATGGTGTCAACAAGCATGGCATGCATCTGGAACATCTCATTTTTGAACTTGTCATAAGTGGGATGACCATGCTCACTCAAGTACTTAAGCTCCTCAATCAAGGGTCTCAGATACACATCGAGACACTTTCCTGGATAACCCGGCCCTGGAATGATCATAGTGAGCATATTGTATTCTTTCTTCATGCACATCCATGGAGGAAGGTTGTACGGTACCAAAATAACTGGCCATATACTGTATTGAAGACTCATGTTCCCAAAAGGGTTGAATCCGTCAGATGAAAGCCCCAGCCAAACATTTCGAACCTCTGATGCAAAATAAGAAAACTCATTCACCATGTGCTTCCAAGCGTCTCCGTCAGCAGGGTGTATAAGCGTATCACCGTCGGGTAAATTCCTCTCGGCCCACCATCTCATAGCTTCAGCCGTGTGTGCAGACATGAATAACCGTTCTAGCCTATCTATCAGGGGAAAATACCGAAGTATCTTCAAAGCTTTCTTGTTTCCGGCAGGAGTCAACTTATACCTATCTGTACCACATACCGGGCATTCATCAAGGGATTCAAGATCATTCCCATAAGCATCTTCACCCCAGAAGAGAACACAATCATATCTACAAGCATGGATTTTGATGTAGGAAAGGCCAAGATGTTTAAGGATCTGTCGCACCTTACGATGAGTGGTAGGAAGACGATGACCGGGGGGCAACAACGAACCAGACCACTTCAGCCAATCATCAACAGCCTTCACACTCATTTTGTTCTCCACTTTGAGCTTCATTACTCCCATAACACTTTCCAGAACAGTCTTATTACACCCGTTGTACAACGGGGTCTGTTGGAAGGCAATGAGGTTGTTGTACTTGTCCATACCAGCAGTGTTGACAGCTGTAGGTAATTGCTGGACTGGCTCAATATGAGGGAAGTCTCCAACGGCGGGAGGGATATCGATATCCGGTGCTTGAGCAAATATACCGCTCTCATGAGGAAACATATCGTTGATCAACCTTATTGTTGGATCATTGGATGTACTGCCACTCTCAAAAAATTGTCCGTGATCATGTTGACCAACTGTTGAGCTCTCACCGTGATAAATCTAACATGTGTACTTATCCCAAAATCCGTTTTTCTTCAAGTGCTCCAATACTTTATCGATGTGAAAACGATATCGCTCGCTGCGACACTGACATTTCGTACACGGACAATAATGAATTGTCATCCCTCCACAATTAACCTTCACATATTCTACAAAACTTCTAATTCCACGGTGATATCTTACATCCCATCTTGGAAGACATATCCAACTCTTGTCCATCCTCAAAATTATAACTGCATGCATGTATATATACCCATGATCTTATTAATTCAAATTTCATAGCTACATATAAATATTTATTATTTTAATTCCCATAATTTTAATATATATATATACACACACACGTACACCCTAACTATATATATATAATCGATCACAAAAATCTAAATATATATATAATTGCTATATATATTCACAATAATCAAATTAAAATTAACAACAATTAATATATATATATATATTTACGATCAATCACGCATACGTAATCAAAATCAACCATCGATCAATTACTTGATCAAACTCAAGAGTCAATTAATTAATTAACTCGATCGATCGATCCATCTATTAATTCAACAAATTAATTAAGCAATACATGCATGCACAACACATATATATATATATATATATTAATTAAGAACGTACCTAGCTAGCTAGTTAGCTATATATAATGCGCACGAATCATCACGAACTCATTCTCGACATCACCCAAAGATCGATTTCAGAGCATTTGTTGAAAAAATGGAAAGTTTTTTGAATGACAGATCGAGCTGCTGCCCAGATCTGAAATAAGAAACTATAACCGACGATATGAAAAAATCGTTGGTTATAGTCCAAAAATTTCGTCGGACATAGTCCATAACTATGACCGACGAGATTCCGGCGACTATAACCGACGACATGATCATCTCGTCGGTCATAAAACTATAACCGACGAGATAATCCTGTCGTCGGTTATAGTTAACTATAACCGACGAGATCCCTTCTCGTCGGTCTGTTTTCCGGCAGCTCGTCGGATATAGTGGTTCTGCTGGTAGTGATGGACGGATCAGAGAAGTGACGGGAGGTATACTGTTGTCAATGAAATCAAAATTTAAGTATTAAATTGTTAATTTTGAAACTTCAGATACTAAACTGTCATGATAATAAAAATTTAGACATGGTTTATTTATTTATTTTTCTCTTTCTTAATCAGGTTCTCTCGTTTCTTTGGAGGCCAAGATTTATCAGAGGAAGGAGATCGATCGATGTGTACTATGTCCTTGTAATTTGACCTCTCTGGCCAGTTGGAGAAAATTATATATATCCCCTCGAAATTAAAGGACATTATTGAATGATTTGTACAACGGGGTCTGTTGGAAGGCAATGAGGTTGTTGTACTTGTCCATACCAGCAGTGTTGACAGCTGTAGGTAATTGCTGGACTGGCTCAATATGAGGGAAGTCTCCAACGGCGGGAGGGATATCGATATCCGGTGCGTGAGTAAATATACCGCTCTCATGAGGAAACATATCGTTGATCAACCTTGTTGTTGGATCATTAGATGTACTGCCACTCTCAAAAAATTTTCCGTGATCATGTTGACCAACTGTTGAGCTCTCACCGTGATAAATCCAACATGTGTACTTATCCCAAAACCCGTTTTTCTTCAAGTGCTCCAATACTTTATCGATGTGAAAACGATATCGCTCGCTGCGACACTGACATTTCGTACACGGACAATAATGAATTGTCATCCCTCCACAATTAACCTTCACATATTCTACAAAACTTCTAATTCCACGGTGATATCTTACATCCCATCTTGGAAGACATATCCAACTCTTGTCCATCCTGAAAATTATATATATATAATGCAATATATTAATTAAATAAATTAATCACCCTAGCTAGTTATTGCTATATATATATTCACAATAATCAAATTAAAATTAACAACAATTAATATATATATATATATATTTACGATCAATCACGCATACGTACTCAAAATCAACCATCGATCAATTACTCAAACTCCAGAATCAATTAATTAACTCGATCGATCAATATATATATATATATTCAAAATCAATTAATATCGATCGATCTATATATTCAACCAATTAAGCATTAATATATACATGCATATCATGCACAACACACACATATATATATATATATATTAATTAAGCATGACGTACCTAGCTATATATATATATAATGCGCATGAATCATCACGAACTCATTCTCGACATCACCTAAAGATCGATTTCAGAGCATTTTCAGAAAAAATGGAAAGTTTCTTGATCGAATGACAGATCGAGCTGCTGCCCAGATCTGAAATAAGAAACTATAACCGACGATATGAAAAACTCGTTGGTAATAGTCAAAAAAAATCGTTGGACATTGTCGAAAACTATGACCGACGAGTTTCCGGCGACTATGACCGACGACAAGAAAATCTCGACGGTCAAAAAA
This sequence comes from Geum urbanum, assembly GCA_946800695.1. Taxonomy (NCBI): domain Eukaryota; kingdom Viridiplantae; phylum Streptophyta; class Magnoliopsida; order Rosales; family Rosaceae; genus Geum; species Geum urbanum. The sequence continues at coordinate 38,671,971 of OX327007.1, read as the reverse complement.
CTATAACCGACGAGATAATCATGTCGTTGGTTATAGTTTACTATATCCGACGAGATCCCTTCTCGTCGGTCGTTCTTTGAGGATCTCGTCGGATATAGTACTTCTTCTGGTAGTGATTGAATAATAATTCTACAAGGTCTCATAATAGGCCGGGTATGAAACATTGATGGTTGACATTGGCGTAGCCAAGAAAATAGTTCAACCGTGTCAAAATCAAAATTTTAAATCAACATAAATTTTCTCTAAAAGAGTAAAAATAAAATAGTTAAATCTATTACATACTAAATTTCTCGAAAATATCAATAATTGTCCACGACAAGTCTTCATATTTTGGAATCTTCTCATAATTGTTTCATTATCAATACTATCAAATATATCCCTTTCGATATATGTTATCATGTTGCTATTCATCTACATGTCACCCATTCAGTTACGCAAGTCACTTTTGATGATCTTCATTGCAGAAATGCTCATTCTATTGTTGCAGTAGCTACCAGTAGGATTAGCGGTAATGTTATTAGCAAATAAACTAATGGATAGACCTTATCTCTTTGTGTCTCTACCATTTTTTCTCCAAGGTCATTAATCCCCTTCAATTCCATAAGTACAGCACAACTACATCAATTCCATAAGTATAGCACAACTACATCGGTTATATAAGTGTCAAGCTCATCTTCAAGTGCTAGGAGAGATACTACTGAAAAATCCTTTAGATAACATTAAGCAAGCCAGACCAATCTTTCCTTGTTGAAAGCTGAGAATGAATTAGATGGACTAAGACATGTCATACATAGTAACAACTTGGTCGTAGTCACTGTAAAATAATTATTCAATTTTTGAAGTTGCATATCTATAACTGCACAAAATAATTCAACCCGATACTTATGCTTATATGTGACTTTTGGAGATCTATGTCGTGATTTTCCGGGGAGGAAAAATATATCATTCATGTCAGGAATATCGATCTCATGCTTTTAACAAAATGAATTCACTTGAGTGAGAAGGGAATCCCAATCATGGTCTCTCATATTTTGTAGTTGTTCCTTGCACACTCTCATTAAGTTCATTGCATTCACAATATTTTGGTCTCTTTTTTGCAATACTTGTGACAACTGATTTTTGATTCCCAATAAACTTCTTATAAAATGAAGACAAAATACGAAATCAAATTATTCCATGTAGTCTAACAGCCTACTTGCATCTTGCTTTTGATCACTAGACAATCCATCTTCTTTTATCTCCTCAAGCACTTTAATGATAGAAGGAAATAAATTTATGATACTAATCAAAGTACCATAATGCGAACTCCATCTTGTCTCACCAGGTCGTTTTAGAGTACTTTCTTGATTCAAGCCTCTTCCACTTAAGATATTGCATGCATGAAGTTCTTCAATAATCTTGGAAACTTGTTTTTCTCGAAGAGAATCACGACATTTACATGAGCCTCCAGCAACATTCAGTTGAAGTACTTTCGTTGGACGTTCTTATTACAGGAGCTGAAGGAGGTGTCAACTCGTCGATTGTTTTCTTCTTGTTGTAGTATTTGACGAATAGAGCCTTTATAGTCGGTAGTTTAAGAATATAATTGTTTAGATAAAAGAATCGGTAGTTGTCTATATATAGAAAAAAAATAGCAAATATGAATCTATATATAATTGGGCAATCTAGTTGAGTTGATTCCAACTATGTTAAAGAATCAGTATTCAATTAGGAACCAATCTACTATAACAAGGAAACTTCCTTCCCCCGAATAAGACAAAACTATAATAAAGAATAAATAATGAATTTTTTAACTTATAAAAGTTAACTACAATTAAACAATTAAGTAATTAACCTGAACATCAAATGCAACAGGTTCAATTGCTTTATATACTGTGTATGAAGTTTGGAAAAGTCAAACTTTGTATACTCAGTGGCCTACATTCAAGAACTGAGCCGTGTAAACACGGCTCGTAATTCTGATAGTTAGAGATGCGCTTAGAATTTGGGGTTACTAATTAGATTAGATTGCACGCTTCTTCCATTTATTTCCAGGAATAGTAAAACTACCATTCTACGAACCAATGAACGAGCACCGTCGGATCTTTTTAATTGAGATTCAACGGTCAAGAAATTAAACATTACCGGTTGGTCAGTTATTCGGGTTAAATTTTGACCCGAGTGGAACCCAACAGGCCCAGGCCAGTTATATGGTTTAAATAGAAAAAAGACAAAAAGTAGAGAAGAATACTCGCTGGGCTTTGTTAGCACACGACCCACATCTGTTGTGGGTTATTTCTAGTAGAGTTTATATTGAAAAAAGTAGAGAAGAATAATTGCTGGACTTGGTTAGCGCAAGTCTGTAACCCAAGCCTGGGAGCATATATGAGTTTTCACTCGCTCACTGTGGAATGATTGTATTCGGATAGGAGAAGGAAGACCAGCCCAGTTCCGGACATGATAGTTTCCGGAGAGTGTGGATTAGAACCCTGGACTGCGTCCTTCCCAAAAGTCCACGACCTTCCAAATCAGCCAGCCCACCCGCTAATCTCTTTCTCTTTTCTTCAAAAGGTACATGTACATTTCACTGATTTCAGAAGTATTCGACTGTTCTGTTTGAAACTTTGAAAAGAACAAGATTCATCTTTTGAAACACTTCAACTTATATCATGACTACTGCCTATTCTTTCTCATCCAAATAAATCTAAGTAATGACCGAAAGGCGGAGACCCATGAAAATTCGCCAGTGGCTGCAGACTATTGAGACCAAAAATGGACTAGCTAGTCATGCTTAAACATTATTGAGACAAAAAAAATGCAACTAAAAAATCCCACCATATTTCTCTACAAACGGAGAGAAAGATCAAGATTTTGCTCTTCATGACCACCCTTATGATCACCCTTGATCATCCCAAGACTATTGGGATTGTTACTTATCGTCGATGAATGTTGAGGAGAGCCTCCACCGAAACCATTGCATCTTATGCTCCTCTGCCAATTCATGAAGCTCTGCTCATCTTCCTCAGAGTGACTACTGTAAGCACTGTTCACAGTGCTTGAACAAGAATTTCCACCATAGTACACTAAATTCTCAAACTTGGGCGCCCCGTTTGATCCGAAACGTTCCGAATATTGGTGATTTGGAAAGTATCTGAGGTTGGAGGCATGAGCAGTCATGAACATTGAAGGATGCAATTGGCCCAAGTGATGGTTTGGAGCAAAAACCATTGGAGGTGGAGAAATATGAGTTGGATAAGTGACTGATGCGTAGTGATCAGAAGCACGTTTGGCTTTTCTTGCAGCGGTTCTTTCCTTCTTGTGAGCGTTTTGGTGGCCTCCCAAGGATTGAGAGCTGTAGAACTTCCTTGAGCAAAACATGCATGGAAATAGTCTTGATGTTGCATCTTCTTCACCATTGCTTGTTGCCTGATCATCACCATGTTGTGTGGCGACTGCTTTCTCGTCATCTTCCATATCTGCAACAGAAAAATGATAAACAGAAAGAACCCAAATGAGATAAATCAAATAAAGCTTGGTAATTTGAGAGAAGAGGTTAGTTTTTCGCAAATGGGTACCTTCCAAAAGAGAAGAAGAAATAGTTGAGGTGAGAACAGTTGTGTGTGACAGAGGGAAGGAAGAAACAAAATGAAGCAAATGTAGGTCTGGCTTTGGAGGTTTGGCTTTTGAAGTGAGATCAGAAAGAGAGTTCAGAAGCTAAGTTCTGAAGGACTCGTTGGAAAATGTGAAGTCTTCCTTCTCAGCATAATTATTAAATAGAGTGCTTGGCTTGACGCAGAAGTGGAGAGTGTATGGGCTTGGGAACACAAGAGATGAGAGAGAGAGAGAGAGAGAGAGAGGTTCCAGTTCCATTTCCCGATCCAATTTAATCATCCTCTTCGTTCCCACCAATCACTCAGCAATAGCAAAAGCTTCAGGGAATGGATTGCATTCACTTCCCAACTAGTTAACAATCTCTCTGCTTTTATCAGAGAAAAAATTTGAGGGGTTTCATGAGAACTTTGGCTTCCTTTTGCAGGAGAGTTAGGTCCCAAATTTAATAACCATGACTTTTATTAATCACCCATTACCGTTTAGTCTAACCAGAGTCCTGCCAACTGTTTCTTGGTAATTTACTAGTTTGACTATTTGAGAAGTTTTTTTACCTAAACTAAAGCAAAGTGGGTAAATTAATCTGGGAGCGAGAGCGGAAGCATCAACGGTAAGAAGATTAGGGTGTCAGAGTAGAGCTTAAGCTATAGGGCTTGTGCATGTAGTGGAGTATGTGTGAGCAGAGTAAGAAGTAAAGTAAGAGCGTATTTTGCGTCAAGCAAAATACATTCAAGATTTGCTCAAGCAAATCAAGTTTTGCACACACCCATTCACTATTTGCTTCAAGCAAATCAACTTTGTCATGTTGTGAAATGTTTAAAAATTATTTACTGGATAGATTTATCACCAATAATGATGTGGCACATGTCTTTATCGATAGTAATTATACAAGATTTCCGAAAAGATTTTCGACTAATTAAAAATTGACACATGTCACCGCCACGTATCATTGTCGGTAAAATAATTGGACTAGATTTTTGATGAGATTTTCGACCAATGCTGATCCGACATGTGTCGCTACGAGATAGCGTCGTCAACAAAATAATTCAACCAGATTTCTGGTAAGATTTTTGACCAATTACAATGCGACACGTGTGTTCATCTTTAATGATCGAATTATCTACAATTGGCTATAAAACGTTCATCTATCACTCATTCTATACTCACACCATCTACAAGAATCCGAGCAGATAACTCATCTCTTTAAACACTTAGCAACATTTCCTTGTTCATCACTATGATGGATCCTTTCAGCTTTCCCAATTTTTTTAGGCAGAGACAACGTCAACAAGAAGAGGATGACGATATGAAGCAATTATTCATCAATCAGGTGGTCATGGCGGAAGCACAAGACGACGATGAACCCTCACGACTAAGCGGTTTAGGTCGCGGTAAAAAACCAAATCATCCACGACAGAGGCTATCTAGGGGACGCAATCTCATGGCTGATTACTTCATCGAACGTCCCAACTTCGAGGCGGCAGAATTTCGCCGGCGGTATAGGATGAGCAGAAACCGATTCAACATTATCATGACGGATCTCTGCAACCACGACCAATCTTGGCATCAAAGACCAGACCCAACTGGATTGCTAGGGCTTCTTCCCAAACAAAAGCTGACCGGTGCTCTGCGAATGTTGGCGTACGGGGCAGTCGCGGATCAGTGCACTGAAATTATAAGAATAGGGGAATCGACTACCCTGGAATGCATGAAGGATTCCTGCAGCCAAGTGTATCAAATCTATGGTCTAAAATACCTCCGTAGTCCAACACCGGCAGACCTCACACGACTCCTAGCTAAAAGCCAATGCTGAGGCTTTCCAGGCATGATTGGATGCATCGACTGCATGCATTGAGAGTGGAAGGACTACCCAACCGCCTATCAAAGGGCATTCTCAGGTCGAAAGGGTCGCCCAACTATTATCCGGGAGGCGGTGGCCTTGTATGATACGTGGATATGGCATAGTTTCTTCGGGTGTCCTGGAGCCAAAAATGACATTAACGTGCTCCACATATCTAATGTGTTTTCAGAGGTCCTTGCAGGAAGAGGCCCAACTACCGTCTATGAAGTCCATGGAGAGAGGTACAACCACGCTTATTATCTGGCTGACGAAATATATCCAAGGTACTCTACATTCGTCAAAACAATTTCTAATCCCTAGACGCCGCAAGATAAACTCTTCGCAAAGAAACAAGAGGTATACCGGAAAGATGTGGAGAGGGCCTTTGGCATTTTGCAATCTCGATGGGCAATTATTCGTCATAGTTGTACATTGTACCACAAATCGGTAATGACTAACATCACGTTAGCTTGCATCATATTACATAACATGATTGTTGAGGAAGAGTACATAGAGGATGAGGATGAGGAAGAAGAAGACATGCGAAATCTATCGAGGGCTTTTCGGGTTTATAATGGGTCAGTGGATGAATAAGGGAATCAAATTCCTTTTGAGCCAATTAGTAGAGATGGAGCCAATATACAACGGTTTCACGACCGTGTTGCCGATCTTGAATCCGGTTACATCCATAGAGAGCTCCAGAAGGACTTGGTGAAGCACAATTGGAGGTTGGAAACCGGTTAGATACCCTAAATATTATCCTAAATATGTGTGTTTAATTATTAAGCTTGTGTTTAATTTTAGTTTAATTTTAGTATGTGTGTTTAATTATTAAGCTTGTGTTTTAATTTAATGTGTATTTCAATTTCATCTTAATAAATAAATTGCATCTTTATTTCTCAAAAATTTAAATTACATAAAATGATGAGCCAAGCCCAGATGTATTCTTAATACAATACTATAACTACTATGGAAAGAACACGCGACTTGGGTAATAACAATCCGAATATGTTTCATCGGTAGGTTGATCTTGACTAGGTTCTCCTTCATTAAGGATGGCTAATTTCCTCTTGGTAAAATATATATCTTTTTGAGATTAGGATCATTGCCTCCAAATCCATTGTCATGATCCTCGTTTCCTCATCTTGTTTCTTCAATCGTAACTCTTCATCCGCCCTTGCTTCATTATGCTTTTGAATTTCTATATATTCCGCGTAATAATTAAGCTTACTTTCATTATGCGCTATCCTCTTGGATTGCCATGATACTTGGTCACTAGCAATGGTATGCAAAACCTCAACTCGTTGCTCAATAAGAGTCTTACCTTGTTTCTTTTGCCGCCTCACTTCCTTTGCCGCCTTGGTTGCCATTGGTTTAGGCGGACTCGAGGGAGCGGCCACGTGGCTTTGAGGTGTCTCATTCACTTCTTCGTCATCCAAATTAATGGTTGGAGATGATTCGGTGGCGGAAGGAGTAGGTTGGTAACTACTTGCATATGGAGATGGAGTACTTGGTAGCACCGAAATGAAAAATGGATGATTCTTAACCACTTCCCAACATTTAAAGTGTGTAAACACTTTCTTCTTTTCCTTATAGTAACATGATTGAGCTTGCTTGACCTAATAAAATAGTTATATTAGCTATTTCACCATGCTACATATTTTATTCAAATTAAATATATAAATTACATAATTTAATTCATCTAATGAAATAAAATTTATATAATGTATGCTACAAAAAAATAAACTTACTTCATTCATTAGCGAAGTGCCGCTAGCTATACATTGTCGTGCCGCGTACAAACATACGCCCCATTTTTGCAAGAGTAACTTGAACTTGTTGTAGTGAGACGCAAGCGCGATTCGGGTCCTCGGCTCTTTCGGAGGATACTCACCTTGTGTTTGCTTCCAATTTTTCACATAATCGCCATGAATTGTCTCCCACAATTTCTCCCTCTTTTGTTTGTTGCCGTCGTATTCATCAACGCTATGAAGCACAAAAGAGATGCACATTTATAAATCTTCGGAAGGAAGCCAATGTGTTCCCATTGTTTTGGAACAAATGCTAAACAAAATGAGAGAGGAGATGGAAGGAGAAGTGCAATTTGTTGTGCAATTTATAGGCAATTTTTTGGGAGAGTTTGAGAATTTTTGGGATTTTTTTTACTATTTTTTTACTATTTTTCAGTTTATTTCCGTTCTGATGTTCCAATAGCCGTTTCTTTCAAATCTCAGCCATTGGATCAAACTTTCTGATTCAAAATGGATGGCCCAGATCAATAAGACCGTTGGGGTTTAACTAACTAGCCGGTAAGCCACGTGTTAGCATCTCATTCGCCCGTTAATTTTTTTTTTTACTAACATACGTGCCTGACCGAGAAAAAAACCTACTCGCCTGACGTCACCCATATGCCGTGGGATCCGCTAGGCAATGGAGCAAGCTCTAGAGCATATTTTGCTCGTCCATTTACCGAAGCAAATCGTTAACGACGACTACTCGGCGTGCTGCTCGCCGGTACGCGATCCAAAACCGTGGTGCTCGAGCAAATCCTCTCCGGGTGCTCGCCGGTGCGGTTGCTCTAATGTAGCTGAATTAGAATTCATCTTGGATAGCTAGAAACACTAGATGTTATACTCTGATTCATATAAGGTTTCTGTAATGACCCGAACTGGAAATTGTATGTTAATTGGCTTGATTTGTGCATTTCACGATTAGTCGCGGTTTTGTCGTAATTGGTCGATATGGCGGGTTTATTCATGACTAAATTATCGGGCAAAAATTTGGTTTGAGTTCCTTCGCAGAAATTGTAGAGGATTTGATTTCGAGTTCGTAGGAGGTTTCAGAGGATTTTTCGGATAATCGGAGAATATAAAATGGATATTTGAAATTACCGTCGAGTTAATCGTACTTATCCGTTTTGGTTTGAGTTATCCGAATCGTGAATTTGGTCAGTTCGCGACACATAAATATCGAATAGTCGTAAAATTATCGAAAAGTCACATTTGGACTGAGTTTAACCGAGTTGGACTGAGTTGACTCGGGTTGACCCGTTTTGCCCACCGACCTGTTTTCTTCTCGTCGTCGGACCCGGCGTTTCCGGCCACCTCCAGCCGAGTTCTTGGTATTGTTGGAAATCTCTTGACTTGTACTATTGATTTCTGTATTTAATTGTGTGATTTGGTTGAGATTTAAGGGAGAACAAACTCAATGAAATTTGAGGATTTCGCTGAAATCAGGTGGCGGATTCCGGCGAGATTTGGTATCGCGGTGGTGGGGGGTTAGCTTTCCCTCAACCCCTTGAAGATTTCTGGGTGGTTTTTTGAGAATTGGTGGAGGTTTGAGGTGGTACGTGATGGTGACCGGAGAGGAAGTTTCGGCGAGACTTTCGGCCGGTGTGGGTTGAGTTGGCCTTGGTGGTAGTAGGGAAATGTGTTAGGCTTGAGGAGAGGAAGAGTTTGAGGTAAGGGTTGCCGGAGTTGGTCACCGTTGGCGCGGCGGTAGCGGTCAACGACGGAGCTCCAGCGAAGGTTGACTTTTTAGAGATTTTTATATCGTTTTGCTTGTAATCACGTCCCCATCGTAGTTGTGAGGTTTTTGAGTTGATTTGGATGTGTTATGTTAGGACGAGGGTAATTTGGGTGTATTTTGGGAATTTTGCTATCCTCGTCGATATTTTGAGCTATACGTCTTTCAAGAACGCGGGGTTCTTGACGTATTAGCTCCGTATGTTGTCTTTCAATATGTATTGATCGTATCCCTGTTATTCAGGTGATCGTGATCGAGTGTTTGGCGAGGGATCTTCCGCCGGACCTCAGAGTTAACTTTGTACTATGAGTGGACACTTTATTTTCACAGTTGATTTGCGAGTCCTGATTATGCATTTACGTCATGCATTTATGATTATATACTTTACGATTATGCATTGTATTAGTATGGATTTAAAATTATGCTCATACAAGTATGCATTTTACGATTATGCATTTTACGATTTTACATGTGCATGGAAAGTATTTATGATTTGGTTTACACAGAGTACAGTCTCAGATATAGGGGTAGCATCGATGCTTTGGCTTCTCGGCTGATCCCCGAGATGCTCCAGGAAGGACAGATATCCTAACCCGAGATCTTTCAAACTTATAATCACGTGTGGGTCTGGGATCCCGTGATTAGACTATACTAGGCGGAGGATTCCGTGAGTGACCCCGCATGATTTTATGTGCATCTTTATGGATTAGGAAAAATGTACCTGGTCGAAATTTTCATGTGCATTGACTCGCATTATGCTTTTATGAGCATATATACTTATGTTGGGAAAGAATTATTATTATTTTCGTCCACTCTAACGATTTCATTTGTCTTCCCCTGGGCTTTTCAGTTTCTTTTGCCCAGTTATCCGTTTGAATTCTGGGGTCGCACGTCGATGGTGGAGACGTAGAGCTCAGGTCACACTTCAGCTCAAGTAGGTTATTTGTTCGACCTACTGGATGTATATGATATGTATAGGCGTCACTCTGAATACTTATGTTATGTTTGGAGTTGAGTTTACTTCTGAATGTTTTCTGAATTTCTTGTAAACCTTGTGGTTTATTATATATATGATGTCGAGAAATCCGGATGGGGAATGGAACCCCATGGTTTGGCTTTTGTGGAATATTCGAAGCGTGATACTCTTTGCAAGTTCTAATTTTGGCTCACGTATTTCAAGTAAACTCTGGTAAAAACAAAATTTAAGGTCGTGTTTTCGAAGGGGTTTGATTTCGGTTTAGGCAACTAAATCAGAGTCGGGTCCTTTCAGTTGGTATCAGAGCATTAGGTTTTAGGTTCTGTAGACTCTTGTAGTTGTGTTACTAAGGACATTTGAGAATGTACAGCATTTCCGGAGTGATGACCCGACCGGCCGGCGGATAATCATCAATGCTCTAGAGTGTTGTATGCTTTCAAACGTTTGAAGTTCCATGATTACATCCATTATGTCCTGTGACTAATATCTTTTCTCTTTAGGATGCCTCCTCGACATGGAGTTCGTTCTGAACGGACTGGGAATCCTAATGAGGATCAACGTACACGTGACTTGCTTATGCAAGTATTGCGTTTGGAAGAACGTATTGACCCAGTGGCTAAGGCTAGGACAGCGGGAGCAACTGTTTTCTCTGGTTCCCCTGATCCTGAGGTGTGTGAAGCTTGGGTGATTCTGGTTGAGCATGTTTGTGAGCACCTGCATTTTACTCCTGAACAGAAAACTGTAGTAGAAGTGGGTTTGCTTGAGTCAGATGCCTACTTCTGGTGGGTTGGTATAGATAGAGTTCCTATTGATACTCCTTGGCCGATGTTCAAAGAGATGTTCAAGCATCGGTATTTCAATCCAGCTACTCAGCAGCAGAAATATGAGGAGTTTACTAACCTGAAGCAGGGTAATATGTCAGTGCTTGAGTATCGAGATAAGTTCACCCGTTTGTCTTGGTTTGCACGTGATATGGTAGCATCAGAGGAAGCAAAGTGCTGGAGGTTTGAGTTGGGTTTGAATCTGAATATCAAGGGGACTTTGACCACTATGCCTTGAGATAACTTTGATGAGTTTGTTAGTGCTGCACTCAGAGGTGAAGACATTGAGAGGGAGAGACAGATGTGGTTTCAGACGCGTCGATTTGAAGAGGGTGGACCTAGCCAGGGTGCTTCGAAGAGGCTGAGTTCAGGTACTTCTGGATCAGCATCATCTTCTGGTAGTGGACCTTACAGATATCCTACTAGCACTGCTAAGCAGAGTCATAGATGGAGGAGGAGTCAACTGCAGAGGCACCAGTCAAGTGGGAATTCCAGTGGATCGAGTTATCCTCGACCTATCTTCAGTACACTAGCTACACCGAGGGAATATCCATTATGCAACAACTGCCACAAATATCACTTTGGTCAGTGTCAGTATGGCACCTCTACTTGTTACCGTTATGGCCAGGTGGGTCACTTTGCGAGGGAGTGCCCTCAGCTTGGCACGTTTGGAGGTGTTACTGATCAAAGTACTAGACGAGATCAGGGTACTGCTTCTGGTGATCGTGCAACATAGTCTTCTGGAAAGAGTGGTCAGCAGAATCACAGCCAACGTGGATGACCAGTTGGACAGGCTCGAGTTCATGACATGTCTCTACATGAGGGCAGAGCTTTCCTAGAGGTTATTATATGTATGTTGCACATTTTTGGTCATCCAGTCCTTACTTTACTGGATCCAAGGGCTACGCATTCATTCATGTCATATAGATTAGCATCATTGGCTACTGTACATGCATCTCCATTCCCTAGTTTGTGGTGAGTGTTGTATCCATCTGGCAAGGTAGTGTGTGTCGGGTGGGTATATAGAAATTGTGAGATTTTTATTGGAGGTTATGGGTTAGCTGTAGATTTGATGCTACTGGATATTGTGGATTTTGATGTGATTTTGGGCATGGATTTCTTTGAGAACCATTGGGATGTTCTTGACTGTCACAAGAAGGAGGTTGTTTTCAGGAGTCCATGCATGCTGGAAATCTTGTTTCGAGGGGAAAAGAATACTTCCTTGCCTTGTTTGATTTCAGCAATGAAGGCTGAGAAGATGTTGAGGAAGGGATGTGTGGCTTACCTAGCACATGTGATTGATACGAGTGTTCGTTTACCGGACATTGGTGATATTACGGTGGTTTGTGAGTATCCAGATGTGTTTCCCGAGGACTTACCCAGTGTTCCTTCAGTCAGGGAGATTGACTTCACCATCAAGTTACCTCCAGGTACTGGACCTATATCGCAGACACTCTATCGTATGGCACCAGCAGAGTTGGGGGAGTTGCAAATTCAACTTCAGGAATTGATTGAGAAAGGCTTCATTCGACCTAGTGTTTCACCTTGAGGTGCTCCAATGTTGTTTGTGAGGAAAAAGGATGGTTCGATGAGGCTATGCATTGACTATCAGAAGTTGAATCAGGTTACGGTGAAGAACAAGTATCCGCTTCCAATGATTGATGATTTGTTCGATCAGCTGAAAGGAGCTTCAGTGTTCTCGAAGATTGATCTCAGGTCTAGGTACCATCAGTTGAGGATCAGAGAGTCAGATGTGGCCAGGACAGCTTTCAGGTCACAGTATGGGTATTATGAGTTCTTGGTTATGCCTTTTAGGTTGACCAATGCCCCTGCAGCTTTCATGGATTTGATGAACAAAGTGTTCAGACGATTCCTGGACAAGTTTGTGATCGTGTTCATCGACGATATTCTGATTTACTCAAGGAGTGTGGGCCAACACAAGAAACATTTGCGAGCTGTTTTGCGGACTTTGCGAGACAATAAGTCGTTTGCGAAGTTCAGCAAGTGTGAGTTTTGGTTGAATAGCGTGAAGTTCTTGGGTCAAGTAATATCTGCTGAGGGAGTCAGCGTCTGATAAGATTGAAGCCGTGTTGAATTGACCTACCACCGTACCAGAGATCAGGTGTTTCTTGGGTTTGGCAGGTTACTATCGACGCTTTGTGCAGGATTTTTCACGGATTGTCGCTCCGCTTACAAGACTGACGAAGAAAGGCATCAAGTTCAAGTGGTCTGATGCATGTGAGGAGAGTTACTTGATCTTGAAGGAGAAGTTGACTACTGCATCGGTTCTGACTTTACCTAACGATAATGGAGAATTTATAGTTTACAGTGAGGCATCGAAATTGGGACTTGGTTGTATTTTGATGCAGCATGGCAGAGTGGTGGCTTACGATTCCAGACAATTGAAACCAAATGAAGTCAATTATCCTACGCATGATTTGGAGTTACCTGCTATTGTTTTAGCCCTAAAGAGTTGGAGACACTACTTGTATGGAGCTCAGTGCAAGATATATATAGATTACATGAGTCTCACTTATTTGCGCACGCAGCCAGATTTGAATATGAGACAGCGCAGATGGATGGAGTTGATCAATGACTATGATTGCACCTTTGAGTATCATCCAGGGAAGGCTAATGTCGTTGCTGATGGACTCAGTCGGAAATCTGGAGCCTCATTGTTTCATGTGTGTGTGACCAGAGTTTCCATATTAGTAGAGTTACGGGCTACGGGAGCCGAGTTAGAGTGGGATGATGATCGAGCCTTATTGGCTAGCTTCCAGGTTCGACCGGTATTTGTTGATCAGGTTCGGGAAGCTCAGGATGCAGATTCCTATCTGTTGCACAAGAAGACCATGATTCGGAATGGGGTGCCAACAGAGTTTCGGTTGAGTGATGATGGTACATTACTGTTTAGAGGCAGACTTTGTGTACCCCGTGATGAGGGTTTAAAGAAAGACATTTTAGACGAAGCTTATTGTTCTGCTTACACGATGCATCCAGGCGGCATAAAGATGTTTCGTACACTTCGAGCCTATTACTGGTGGCGAAATATGAAGAGAGAGATTGCTGTATATGTGAGCAGATGCCTCATTTGTCAGCAAGTGAAGGCAGAAAGGCAGAAGTCTGCGGGAAAGTTACAGCCCTTAGAGATTCCGGTTTGGAAATGGGAGCACATCATCATGGATTTCGTGTATTAGTTACCACATACTTCTGCTGGTAATACTGGTATTTGGATTATTGTTGACCGATTGACGAAATCAGCTTATTTCCTAGCATTTCTAGGGAAGATTTCAGTGGGCAGATTGACAAAGCTGTATTTGGCCGAGATTGTTCGATTGCATGGTGTGCCTGTATCTATTGTTTCTGACCGAGATAGTCAGTTTACTTCAGAGTTCTGGCAGACATTGCAGTGAGCCTTGGGGACCAGATTGCATTTCAGTACAGCTTTCCATTCCCAGACTGGTGGGCAGTCTAAGAGGACTATTCAGACTCTCAAGGATATGTTGCGCTCTTGTGTATTGCAGTTCAGAGGGAATTGGGACCAGCAACTACATTTGATTGAGTTTGCTTACAACAACAGTTATCAGGCCAGTATTGATATGGCACAGTATGAGGCTTTATACGGAAGCAGTGCCGTACTCCATTGTGTTGGAGTGAGGTGGGTGAGCGATGACTCATTGGTCCTGATTTGGTGAAGAGCACCACAGAGAATATTCAGATTATCAGATAGATAGGTTGAAGATTGCCCAAGATCGACAAAAAAGTTATGCAGATGTGAGAAGAAAGAGTCTCGAGTTCGAAGTGGGCGATTAGGTCTTCCTAAAACTGTCCCCTTGGAGGGGAGTTGTGCGTTTCGGAAAGCGTGGCAAGCTTCAACCATGGTATATTGGTCTGTATGAGATCACAGAGAGAATTGGTATCGTGGCTTACAGGCTAGAGTTGTCTTCCGAGATGGCTCTAGTACACGATGTTTTTCATGTCTCGATGTTGCGAAAATACATTCCAGATCCATCATATGTTTCAGCACCATATCAGCTTCCTATCCGGGAAGATTTGACATAGTGGAGCCACTTGGGAGACCAAGCAGCGTATGCGGGAGCAGCATCCGATCCTCATCTGTTCACTTAGCAGATATGTAAATTTCGAGGTCGAAATTTTTTAAGGGGGGTAGATTTGTGATGACCCGGACCGGAATTGGTATAGTAATCGGCTTAATCTGCGAGTTTTACGAGTAATTGAGATTTATCGTAATTAATTGGATATGCAACTTCGTTCACGACTTAATTTTTGGACACGAATTTGATTTGGGTTTGTTTGTGGGAAATGTAAAGAATCTGATTTCGAGTCCGTAGGAGCTTTCCGAGGACTTTTTGGATAATCGAGGAATATAAAATGAATATTTGAAATTATCGTCGAGTTAGTCGTGTTTATCCGTTCGAGTTTGAGTTATCCGAATTGTGGATAGAGTTGTTTCGCAACATATAAATAACCGAATAGTCGTAAAAATTATCGAAAAGCCGTATTTGGACCGTTTGACCTGCGTTGACCAAAATTGACTTGTGTTGACCCGTTGACCGAGTGGGTTGAGTTGACCTGGTTTGAATCTCGCCGTCGGACTTGATGTTTTCGGCCACTTCCGGCCACGGTTTTGGTATGTATGGTTTCCACTTGTAATTTGCTACTGTTTAGAACTTGATTTGGATGGAATTGATTAAAATTGAGGGAGAAGGAAGATGTTGAAATTGGGGAATTTCGCCGGAATCGGGTGGCGGATTCCGGCGAGATTCGGTGTCGGGGTTGTGGGGGGAAAGGTTCCCCTCAACTCCATGGTGGTTTCTGGGTAATTAGATTTGATTTTGGATGAGGTTTGATGTGGTTTTGGTTAGTGACCGGAGGAGGAAGTGTTGGGCTCGAGGAGGAGAAGAAATCTGGGCTTTCCTCGCCGGAACATCTCTCCGGTGACGGCGCGCCGCCGCCGCCGGCGGCGGTCAACGGCGGAGCTCCGGCGAGGCGTTGACTTTTTGGATTTTGTCAAATTTTATGCCGTTTTGCTCGTAATCACGCTCTGATCTTCGTCTTAGGTTTTCGAGTTGATTTGAGTAGTGGATTTTAAGTCGAGGGTTTATGTGGAGTATTTGGGGATTTTTTATGATTCTTTTGTATCCGAGTTATATATTTCCAGAAATAGTTGGTTTCCAAGGTGTGGTTCAGAGTATTGAATTTTGATTTTAATCAGTAATATTTTGTGATTATTCAGGGGATCGAGATCGTACGCTTGGCAAGGGATCTTCCGCCGGATCTCGGGATTAGCACGTTTGCGCGCTGTGCTTGTCTGTGAGTGGACACCTTTCCTTTCACTGATTGGTTGCGAGTCTTTATTATACGTTTTACGGGCATGAGCATGCATATGAGATTATGATTTATACGAGCATGTGCTTTACGATTATGCATTTACAAATATACTTCGACGAATACGCTTATATAATTTTGTATTACGAATATGCATTTACATTATGCTCACTACACTTGCATAGAAACTATTTATGATTTGGTTTACACAGAGTACAGTCACAGTATATATTGTTGTATCGATACACTTGCATCCTGGCTGATCCCCGAGGATGTTTACCGGGGGAGGCTGTGACCCCTGACCCGAGGCCTTTACCGGGGGGGAGGGGCGCAGACCTCTGACCTGAGGCCTTTCTGGCTTGAATCATGTGTGGGTCTGGGATCCCGTGAGTCAGACTGTACTAGCGCGGATGTGTCCATGAGTGACCCCACGAGATTTTACAACGCATGCTTTGTACGCGTGAGGAGTTAGAGTCTCCCTCGTGTACTATATCATTTTCATTCATTTAGACTCGCATATATTTTTATAACATATATTATTCGGCGAAAGACATTTATTTTCGTCTACTCACTCTAACGGTTTATATGTATTTCCCTGGGTTCTTTTTTTTCAATGCCCAGTTTGCAGTTCGGATTCTGGTGTCGCACGTTGCAGTCGGAGGCTTAGTGTTCGAGCTACTTTTCTTTTTCAGTAGGTTTCTTGATTAGCCTACTGTTGTATATTTATGTATATATACTAGAGGTTGCTCTAAATATTCTGATGTTTATATTTTCGTATGTTTTTCCCCGGATTTCTGTAAAGTTACAGTTTTGCTTATTACTTTATATTATGATGATATGATTTTGAGAAATCCGGATGGGATTGGTGCCCACGGTTTGGCTTTTGTGGCATAGGATGAAGTGTGTTTTCGGGTGCAAGTTAATGGTAATTCCGCGATATAGTGAAACTCTGCCGAAATTTCTATGGTTTTTTGAAAGTTCGTGTTTTCAGAAGGGATTTGATTCCGGTTTAGGAAACTAAATCGGGGTTGGGTCCTTTCATTTATGTGCATCTTTATGGATCAGGAAAAATATACCTAGTCGGGATTTTCATGTGCATTGACTCGCATTATGCTTTTATGAGCATATATACTTATGTTGGGAAAGACATATTATTATTTTGGCTACTCACTCTAATGATTTCATTTGTCTTCCCTTTGGCTTTTCGGTTTCTTTTGCCCAGTTTGCAGTTTAAATTCCGAGGTCGCACTTCGACGGTGGAGGCGTAGAGTTCAGGTCACACTTCAGTTCGAGTAGGTTCTTTGTTCGACCTACTAGTTGTATATGATGTGTATAGGCGTCGCTCTATATACTTATGTTATGTTTTCAGTAGAGTTTACTCCTGAATGTTTTCTGGATTTCTTGTAAACCTTGTGGTTTATTATATATATGATGTTGAGAAATCCAGATAGGGAACAGAATCCCATGGTTTGGCTTTTGTGGAATATTCGAAGTGTGATACTCTTTCCAGGTTCTAATTTTGGCTCACGTATTTCAAAGTAAACTTTGGCAATTTTTTTTAAGGTCGTGTTTTCGAAGGGGTTTGATTTCGGTTTAGGCAACTAAATCGGAGTCGGGTCCTTTCAGTTTTCGAGTTGTATATTAGTTGGAAATCTTAAAGGTTCATACTATAAAACATGTTATATAAGGAATTAGTATTGTGGAAGGAAAGATCTTTAAGTTACTTTCATTGTTCAAATAGGATTTTGATTATGGGATCAAATCTTATGATGATCACTATATATAGAAGTCTTAGTCCTTGTGATCTACACCGGTTCTGTCTTCATTAGCTTCCCATTGTGCTAGCAACAAGGTACAGATTCACAGAAGACCAGTCTTTAATCTAGTACAGGTGTTCTTCACAGAAGAGACATGGCTTCTTCATCAAATGTATCTTCTAAGTCATATTGGAGAAGCAACAAATGTATGTTCTTATGCAGTTTGTGATCCTTGTGTAGTGTTGTATTAGATCATTTACTTGAGCTAAATTGTGTTTTAACTTAAGTTCATATATTAACATGGTATCAGAGCAAATTCTTACAAAACTTGCAAAATCACAAATTTTTTTGGCTCTTTATCAAGAACAAGATTTTCATAATTTTTTTGTCTCTGAAGTGTACTTGGATTGGAAAATCTCCAAAATTTTGTTTAAAGCTATCTGAGTATGATCATGATATCTGATGATGTTTTGATTATTGTTTGGTTTATGTCTTACACAAAGTATGCTGGAATCTAAATAAATAGGCTACAGCAAATCACTTAAAGAAAACATCAAATTGTGTAGCATTATAAAATCGTGGTTTTTTTGACTTCCAAAGAAGTAATTGAACATGATTCTATGATGAAAGCAGTGATATATGTGTTTGCAGGAACCTATTCAGATTTTTTGAAAGCTTTTCCTTGTCTAAAGACTTAGGCTATTTTCACCAAATACTTTATTCCTGTTATATACAGAATATCAGTTCGGGCTTCAGGATTTTCAAAATCATGTGTCACAAAGGCATTGTTTTTGTTGCTTTAATTACATGGGATATATATACATATAAGCAGTATGACATTATGAAAGTATAATTTTCTGTTTGTTTTCTATTATGCTTGAAAACTTTAATGAAACTAGTAAAATCACATAGGGAAAAACTCTTACAAACCTTGTTTTTTCGAAGGCAATTTTTCTTCTATTGGAGAAGTTGTGGAGCTGAATGGGAACAACTTTAGAAAGTGGAGGAATGATGTAGAGTTTTACATGGGAATGCATCAAAACATAGATTACTGCCTCCTCAATCCCAAACCAGTAGGCACCCAAGAAGAGAACAATTCAGATGCTGATAGCTCCTGGCATTTCTATTAATGGTTTAGAACCAATAGGATGGCTAAGAATGTACTTAGGAGGACTATGTCTGAGGCTGTTAGAGGATCAATAGAGGAACCTGAGGATGCTGTAGACTTTATGGCAGCAATAGCTGAAAAATATGAGGAGAGTGAAAAGGCTGAAGCAGCTAGGCTCCTTAAAGAATTCCATGAACTTCAGTATGATGGGAATGGAAGTGTTAGGGAGCATATAATGCATAAAGTTTAGCTAAATGGGCAGCTCAGGGATTTAAATATGGGAGTTGCACATACACAACTTGTGCATGCTGCACTATGGTCCCTCCCATCAACCTTTAGTCAACTGAGGTCTACCTATAATGCTCTAGAGGTAAAGTGGACAATTAACAAGCTAATTTCAGTATGTGTGGATGAGGAAAATATAATCCGTAGAGAGGCTCAACTTGCAGCTGCAGTAAATCTTGTGGAAAAGCCTAAATGGAAAAAGAAGAATAAGAGTAAGGTTACACAGACTACCAACTTTAAGGCATCCGGCAAATCTGCAGATTCTAAGGGTGACAAATCCTTTAAAGTCAGGTGTTTTTTCTGTAAAAAGATGGGACACATTAAGAAGGATTGCTCTGGATTTAAGGCTTGGATGATAAATAAAGGTAACTGTTTTTCTAATTCAGTTTTTTCCTTAGAAGTTAATTTTGTAAATGTTAGTTCACACACTTATTGGCTAGATTCAGGCTCACCAATACATATTTCCACTTTATTACAGGGTATCATAAGGAAGAGAGCTCCAAGGACAAGTGAGCAAAATGTCTGCGTTGGGAATGGCCAGAGAGTTGTTGTTAAAGCCATAGGATGCTTGAGGATAGATTTAGGAGAAGGAAATTTTTGGTTTTAGACAATGTTTTTTACATTCCCTCCCTTAAGAGGAATTTAATTTTTGTAGGTCTTTTGGTTGACATTGGCTGTAGTCTTACTATTGATTTCAATGGAATAAAACTTTTTCAGAATTCAGCTTACATTGGTTCTGGTTCTTTTTCAAATAAATATATTATGCTTAACTGCTTTGCTGTTAAGAATGAGATCCTTCTGCTTGAAAATAGTTCTAGGACTAATGCTGAAAATTAGATTACTGGAGTAAAGAGAGTTTTGTTTAACAACAAGTCTGCAACACTTTGGCATAAAAGACTCGGCCATATATCTAAAAACAGACTCAAAATACTTGAAAAGTTGAATGTGTTGCTTGCATTATGTTATGATGATTTGAATGATTGTGTGGAATGTTTTAAGGAAAAATTAACAAAAACCAGAAAACTTACAGCAACAAGAAGTGACAGACTTTTAGAACTCATTCATACTGACATTTGTGGTCCATTTTCACATAAGACTATATGTGGGAATTTTACTTCATTACATTCATCAATGACTATTCTAGATATTGCTATATTTTCTTACTTTCAGAAAAGTCTCAAGCTTTGCAAGCATTCAAAATATATAAATCTGAAGTTGAATTGCAATTAGAGACTAAGATTAAGTCTGTCAGATTAGATAGAGGTGGTGAATTTTATAAGAGGTATACTGTAGCAGGCCAGCAAAAGGGACATTTTGCAATGTTCTTACAAGAGCATGTCATTCAGGCCAAATATACCACCCCTTACAGTCCAACTCAAAATGGTGTGGCAGAGAGGAAAAATAGAACGTTATTAAATATGGTTAGATCAATGATGTGTGCTACAGGTTTGCCTCTATTTTTGTAGGGTGAGGCTCTTAAGACTGCAAACTATCTTTGTAATAGATCACCCTCAAAAGTTGTAGATAAGACACCATATGAGTTGTGGTGTGACAAATAGCCAAGCTTGCATCACCTTCATGTTTGCGGATGCAAAGTTGAAGCCAAAATTCCTGATCAATTAAGAGTGAAACTGGATCCCAAAACTGTCAGCTGTAATTTCATTGGTAATTGTGAAAAATCTAAAGGCTACAGGTTTTATGCACCTCATAATTCAAATAGAATTATAGAAACCAGCAATGCAAAATTTCTTGATGAAGCTTACAGTAATTCAAATTTTAGAGACTTATCTTTATAATTTGATAAACTAGTTGAAACTGAGGCTATAGTTAATAAAATGCCTTTAAATACTGACACCACCATGTGTGATGCTTTTATTCGAAATCAAAATAGTAATAATGCAGCACCTGAATTTCCTGAACCTCAGAATAATGTTGCTGAAGAAATTCAGCAACCTGTAGAACATCCTATACAACCTGAACCTCAAAATTTACATCCTCAGAATTTTCAGTCTCAAAATTTAGAGCAACCTCAAAACATAAAGCCACCTCCATTAAGAAGATTAGAAAGGCCCAGAAAACTAGTTTATGGAGAAAATAGTGATTACTATGTTTATCTTCAAGAACATGATGAACTTGTAGAATTGGATGATCCACTGAGTTTCAAACAAGCTCAGGATTCAAATGAAGTAGAAAAATGGGATGCAGCTATGCAGGAAGAATTAGACTCTATGCATAAGAACCAAGTCTGGGATTTAGTGAAACCAGACCCTAACCATAAGCCAATTGGTTGCAAATAGGTTTATAAGACAAAAAGAGATGTTGAAGGAAACATAGAGAGACATAAAGCCAGGCTGGTAGCTAAGGGTTTTACACACAAAGAAGGGATTGATTTCAATGAAACCTTTTCTCCTGTATCCACTAAAGATTCATTCAGAATTATAATGACACTAGTTGCTCATTATGATATGGAACTTCATCAAATGGATGTAAAAACTACGTTTTTAAATGGAGAGTTAGAAGAAGTAATTCATATGAAACAGCCTGAAGGTTTTGTGCAAACAGGAAAAGAGGATTATGTATGAAAACTTAAGAAATCAATCTATGGTTTAAAACAGGCCTCTAAACAGTGGTACAAGAAATTTGATTCAGTTATCACTTCTTTTGGTTTTTCAGAAAACATAGTTGATGAATGTGTGTACATTAAGAATACAAATGCAAGATTTATTTTTCTGATTTTGTATGTTGATGATATCCTTTTAGCTAGCAGCAGTGTCATATTACTCCATGAGACTAAAGATTTTCTCTTAAGAAATTTTGACATGAAGGATTTAGGTGAAGCCTCTTTTGTTTTAGGAAATGAAATTAAGAGAGACAGAAGATTAGGGGTTTTAGGGTTATCTCAGCAGAGCTATATACAGAAAATCCTGAAGAGATTTCATATGGACACTTGTAACACAAGTGATGCCCCAATGTCCAAAGGTGACAAACTGTCGAAAATTTCTAAAAATGGGGGGAAGATGTATCCTATGGAGAGCAAACCTGATGCACAGGTTATTGGTAGTCTTATGTATGCACAAGTTTGCACTAGAGATGACTTAGCATTTTCATTTGGAAGTTTGTCTAGGTTTCAGTCTGCTCCAACTCAAGAACATTGGATTGCAGGAAAAACGGTTCTTAGGTATTTACACAAAACTAAAGCTCACATGTTGGTTTACAAAAGGTCTGACAAGCTTGAACTTGTAGGTTATACTGATTCAGATTTTGCTGGTAATTTTCCAAAGTCGAATAAATCCACCTCAGGTTATATATTCATGTTAGCTGGAGGTCCTGTGTCTTGGAAAACTGAGAAACAAAAATTAATCTCTACATCCACAATGCAAGAAGAATATATTGCTGTATATTAAGGGGTCTGTCATGGACTGTGGATCAAAAATTTCTTATTGTACACAGAAGTTTTAGGACATGTAGTTTCAGGTCCATTAAAGATTTTTTGTGACAATGAGGTTGCAGTGTTTTTCAGTAAAAACAGTAAGAGATCGAATAATTCAAAGCATATTGGTCTAAAATATTACAGTGTAAGACAACAAGTTAAGTGTGGTGAGATTGAAGTTTTAAATATACACACTGATTCACAATTAGTTGATCCATTTACTAAAGCTCTTTCCATATCAAGTTTTCAGAAACATGTTGAGGATATGGGAATTCTTCCAGATTTGTGTTCTTAGGTTCAGTGGGAGCTGATACTAGAATTAGGATGTTTTTCCAGATGTAATTTCAAATTCAACAGATTCTTGTAATTTTCCATTGATCAATAAAGTCTCAAGGTATTTACAGATTACAAGAATTCATTGTGTTGTTCAGAAGTTTCTATTTATGTTGTTGCCTTTATAGAACAGATCTGATTACTTATACTTGTAAACATAATGTCATTTAGTTTGTGCATTTTACCATCTTTAGTCCAGTACTGGTAGAATGTTTGCTGTAGGATTTCATTCAGTTCTTGAAATCATCAATTTGGACTGTGTGACACATCAGGGAGATATACAAGTCAAAATTTATTCACCCTTTCACTCATTAGCTTATGGGATTGCAGTGACTGTTGTTTGTGATTTTTAGCCAAAAGGATTACTTGTTGTCCTTTAGGTTCTTGATTCAGCAACAGTAGTTGTATATTGACCAAGCTGGATGAACCAAGAATTTTCTTTTGTTTCAAAATTGCGCAACTTCAGTTGTTATTCTTCATTCATAAGTTCAGTTATCAGTTTACAGACAGTGTTAGTCCAAGTGGGAGATTATTGGAAATACAGTGGACTTAAACACAATTTGCTACACTTAATGTAGCTGAATTAGAATTCATCTTGGATAGCTAGAAACACTAGATGTTATATTCTGATTCATATAAGGTTTCTGAGTTATATATTAGTTGGAAATCTGAAAGGTTCATAGTATAAAACCTGTTATACAAGGAATTAGTATTGTGAAATGAAAGATCTTTAAGTTACTTTCATTGTTCAAATATGATTTTGATTATGGGATCAAATCTTATGATGATCACTATATATAGAAGTCTTAGTCCCTGTGATCTACACCGGTTCTGTCTTCATTAGCTTCTCATTGTGCTAGCAGCAAGGTACAGATTAACAGAAGACCAGTCTTCAATCTAGTGCAGGTATTCTTCACAGAAGAGACATGGCTTCTTCATCAAACGTGTCTTTTAAGTCATACTGAAAAAACAACGAAGGTATATTCTTATGCAGTTTGTCATCCTTGTGTAGTGTTCTATTAGATCCTTTACTTGAGCTAAATTGTGTTTTAACTTAAGTTCATATATTAACACAGCCAATCTGGAAGGATTGGGTGACTTAAAAGCGAACGTACAAGCCAGAGTCCTCCACAACTTGGCCTAGCCTGGAACTCTCACACTCTGATCACTACTGCTTTGGTTGCCCCAATATATATATTTCGATTATTTTTCTCTCTATCCTTTTCCTGCATGCAAAGTTCGCAAATTGCAAACTGCAAATGGCTCTTTCATTCTATCTATCTATCTATCTTACTCTGGTGCAATGTGTGCATTAATCCTCTGCACTCTCTCTGTGTTAATGGTTATGGGGCAAACACTAGTCCCACCGTCTCCATTCTGCACCGCCAATCCATACTCTTTAAAAACCAATTTCCCTTGTTGAATTGTTTTCTGCATGCACCGAATCTTCACGTCATAGTTTCACTTGCCCGGTAGGAGAATCCAAAACTTGCCTCTCTCCATGTCCCTAGTTATACGTGGCGCTTGCTCAGCGGCTCAAAACCGCTGCGACAGTGTCAGATCTCCATGCCACACTCTCTGTGGACTCATCTGCTGGTGATGATCGAAATGGAAACCGTGGAAGAACAAAACTGTGAGTAGAGAAGGAAGAAGAATAATTGAACCAAAAAGACAACACAGTTGACATCGTTCGACAATGACCATTCCTATACTTGGATACTAAGGCAGCCGTATGAGAACGAATATAAACACGAACAAGAGAGCTCAAGTGAATCTACATATATAACTGAAGCGAAAAAATAAAAAAATTATATCATTCACAACTTCAGAGTCGGATTTACAAGCTTTCGCTACTAATCCTCAGATGGTTGAGGAATCTTGAACAAACGTATCTATGTTTATACACAATTACATATCTTGCAGTAGGACGGTAGGAGTGAGACCTATGAACACGACTGTGAATGAGGATATGCGACTATTTTCTCTTTGAAAATACAGTAAGAAAATCTCTACAAGCTACACCGGGAAACAAAATAAATACATAGAATGACTAGACTTGGTGCGTTCAGGAACAACCGAAACATCTACTTATGGACAAAAGGCTCGATGATACTGGTTCTGGCTCAGACTCGAGCTTTTTGCAAGGAAGATGCTTAAAGAAGGCCTTGACTGCTCCTGTAACACCATCCTCATTCTCCATATCCTTGGCAAGTTCAACAGCTCGCTCCTTCACCTGGAAAAATTCTTACGTAAGTTCATCCCATGATTATCTATTCCAAGCATTCATCATGATGATACATATACTTTCTTCCTAATTCCGGAATAATTCTCTTTATTAACTAGACTACGAACAAAAAAATTAAAAGTTGGGGTAGGTGTAACAATCTTAATTTAGCATACTATAAGAAGCCATAAAAATGACGACATGCCAGTTTCCAACTGAAACATTCAGTTGAAAGAATTTGATAGGTAACAAGAAAAGGGGAAACAGAATGAGAAGGTTACAGCTTATATCAATTATTTTTGCTCGCCCACTTTCTTTCTTAAAACCTTGCTTGTTTTCAGTGATATAGCTTCCATTACCAACATGCATAGCATGTCTGGAAGTTTCTGGCTTTCATTAATAAACTTGAGCACTAACGCAAGTAGCTTCGCAAGCAGTTTGGAAAGGCATGCGCATGGTAAAAATCCAATTTCTCAAAAAATCAAATTACCTTGGGATCAAGCATGAAATTTATAGCAGCAATCAATTTCGGAAGTGAGAACTCATCGACTGCAATTGGTGCAGGTCCTACTCCTCTGGCATGTACTCTTTCTCCCCAGAAAGGTTGGTCTCCAAAGAACGGAACAATTGTTGTTGGACACTGAACAAGGAGCAATGTTCATTAAGGCTAAAAACAAAATCAGAACTGAAAGTGCTCAAATATAAAAGGGGATGTAGAATACTTACTGCAGCTTTTAGACCAGCAGCCGTCGTACCAGCACCTCCATGATGCACCTGCGGCAAAAAACAGAGTAACACCTGGAGATGTCAAGAGATGATATAATGGACTTTGGAATTGCACAAAGAATATCTTGTTGTGATTTCTGGTCAGAACTAATAAATAGGCATAGCAAACCAAGAGAAACACACATAGATAAGAACACAAGAACACAAAATTTAACGTGATTCAGCAAAGTTTGCCTACGTCCACAGGCAGAAAAGGCTCCACTATATTTATAATGGATATACAAAAAGAATAAGAAAACAAAGACTTTCTCTACTCTTCTTATCTCTCTCTCTCCTCTCTTCTAATCCCACAACTCACTCTCTAACCCAAGAATGGAATACCCTTGCTCTCTGTCTCTGTGATATATAAACTAGAGCAAAACTCCACTTATATAGATATAAGGGACTCCAACACCACATAAGAACAACTTTTCCTACTAATGCTAGCATTCTCCTATCTCTGATCAGCAACGATTACAAAACCTACATCAATAAGGATCAGAGACATCCTTATTGGTACATATATTCATCCAAGAAAATAATCCATATTGACTTGGGTAAACTCATTGACCGGGAAAACCCCACAATCCTATGATTATACATCCAGATGTCCAGCAAGTATCTCGTAACATCTTTGCAGTTTTTTTTTCAATATGTTTTTTTCCAATTTGAACAGTAGACTTCCTCTCCATTGAGGTGTTTCTTGATGGCATATTTATCTCAGATAGGTCCACTGCTTAGTATTTTTCCTTTGACTACTGGAATCGATGCTATTATACTTAACATTATATGAGACTCGAAAGGCAGAATACAAGTCTAACGTAGCAAAATAATTACTTCGTAAAATGTTTCCTAATTACTGTAAGTTACGTGAAAGAATAATCACCAATTCACTGACCATTCATCCAACCATAATTACAAGTTAAACTACTTGCCCATTTATTAGTTAAATGACTACATAATAAAGCCGTACCACTGCCTTGCATTGTAGAAACAGCCAGTCATGAGGGCAGTTGTCCAATAAGTATATAGAATCCTTTGGTTCAGCCACTGAGAACAAACAAAATCAAGTGAAATGAATTGGTGCATTACAAAAGGTCAACAAGATAAATAAGATAGGTAAAGGGAAAATGATAAATGTCACAAAGTTCGTGACTAGTATTGAATTACAGTTAAACCTCCATAATTTAATAGTCTCGGAATTGACAAAATTTATTAATTTAGCGAGATATTAAATAATCGATAAATTAATAATTTATTTGTTAATTAATATCTTGCTAAATTAATAACACTATTATTGTTATTCCTCGTTCAATGGACATCATTTTTTTCAATTTATATACATTATTAAATGTGCTATAAGAAGACAACACTAAAAAAATAAAAATTCCTCCCATGTTAAGAAAAGTCTAAGATGAGATTCAAGTTGACATCAATTTCAAGAAGTAACAAGTCACAATTAAATCATTCTTCATAAAGTCATCATAGAATAATTAATTATATGTATTAAGAAATTATTAATTTATATATTGCATGTGGTCTATATGAATTCTCAAATTTTTATTATCTTATAAATTTAACGAATTATTAATTTAGCACGTTGTCCCCAAGTCGGGACCTACAAAAATTATTATTTTAACGAGATTATTAATTAATCGAGTATTAAATTATCAAAATTCTACTGTATACTGAAATAACTAAACTCACAGTTCCCAAGGCCACCCCAGCCTTTGTTAATGATTCCTCTCTGTCCTGTCTTTTCCAATGCTTCCACAATTATTTGGGTCATTTTTTCTGGCTCTTGAACAGGCTGATATTTTAGAAAGATAAAGGATTAAGAACTGGTAAAGCCAAAATCTCAAAGCACAGTTCAACTTAGAGAAGTGACAAAAAATTCAGTTACTATCAAAACCAAATTTCTAAAAACATGACAGGTTGAATTCAACAGAAAAAAATGATGAGGAAATCTAGGCCCATAATCATGAAAGCTTAAGTACAGAAATAGCCAACAGGCCCATTCACATTCCACTTCAAACTCACATCGGTCATGTAATATTTTAAAAAGCATCACTTAATTTTTTCACAAAAAAATGAATAAAACAAAATCATTAATGTTTGTTATGGTTCGCCAAATTCCACAGAGATCCAACATATTAGCAGCAAAAGGATGTGAGCAGGAAATTGGGGTCTCTTTCATCTTAAAAAAGCAATGAGTAATTTACCGGTGAATAACAAGCCACTTCTAATCTTTAGATTGCAGTAAACTAACAGTAAAAATCTCAACATTATGTAACAATATGAATGACAACGCCCATAGCAAGTCAATTTTTTTTTATGTGCGTCTTCTTATATGGAGTCATACTCAAAATAAGACAACGGAATGGAAGAAACTCATAAAGTAAGGGAAAAGGAACTTACAAGGCTACCAAACCCAATATATACAGGCTTGTCACCAGCTTCAAGCCACTTCACAAGTTGTTCAGGAGGTTCATAATTTGATGCAAGATCAAGGAAGCAGAACCCCACAACATCAACCTTATGTCCCCAATCTGCAAATCAAGTGTTATAAAATAAAGACATTGGAAATATTCTTAAGCAGCTGCTGCTTAAGAAGATTGTTCTAAGCAGAAAGAAATGTTCACTCTTTCGTTTGACAACAAGAAAGATCGAGATGAAAAATGGGGAGATCAGATGTAATTATCAATCTAACACATCATCTTTGATCAATTACTCTACCTTTTGGTTTAGGAACAAGGTGGGGACTCCAAATGTATCCATGTGGGATATCAGACTCAGAGCCTTGTGAGCCACTTAAATATGTGACAGGTCGAAGTTTCAATTTTTTCTTCCGAACATCATTAATCATGTCCCGTATTCCAAGCCATATTAAGGAGTCAACGATTTGATATGATAGCTGAAGAATTTCATAGGCCGAAAAAAGTTAGAAAAAAATATATTATGAATCTGGAACTTATATTTGTAAAAAATCAAAAACTTATTCAGGATTGATCAAATGCAGAAGGCTTGCCCTATAACCAGTTTGTTGCTTGACACGGGACAGAGGATGAGGAAATTCACTGGTTGGCCTGGTAGGAAAAGGTCAAAAAAACGATACCTTGACAAAAGCATTGAAGACGTGCAAGAACCCATAATCTAAAAGATTAAAGCAATATATAATTCAGTAAGATTATGTTACTCATACAACACTTACGTCCATGGCATGGTGAAAAATATGTGAAGAGGTATTTTCAGTGCCTCCGCCACATGTGTATGCCCTGAAGAAGTATACATGAGGTTAGATGTTGAAATGTACAAAAATCAAAGATGTACAGATAGAAGTTTTGTTTGTATAAAATCTTGGAAACTTAACCACTTCCAAACCTATCAACTTTTTTGTAGCGAGAAATGATTAACCACTATCAATTCCTCCATACCGGAAAAAATGTATACCAGAAATGAATTTCATGCTCTTAAAAATTGGAGAATGGTGTTGAGAACTTACCATATGCTGGGGGGTTTGCAATAATTGCATCTGCTTTAAAGGGGATGCCAGAATCTAAATCAGGCTCTTTGCAAGCTGGAAGTAAGGAGTATATAATTTCCTTTATTTGATTACGCTGAATAGGAATCTCAGAAGGCCCCGATGGCAAGAAGCCTTTATTCTTAACCATATCTGCTCAAGGAAACAGAAAAAGAAAAATTCAAGTGTTTAGTTAAGTGTACATGAATGATGGAGTCCATATTCACTCTCGGCACATATTTCAAGTCCAATCCTCCAATACAACCAATAAGATGATATACATTAGTAAGTAGCTTCTGGTTCGACTAGTCAAAGTGGGAGATGGAATAGATCATACATTTGGAGCTCATCATCATATTTACACATACAAGCATTCTGTATTCATTAGGTTACTAAGCCATGGATTTAAAGCCTATCCTCACACACACATGCACAAAGGAAGCAGCCAGCAAGTATAGATGATACGATTTGTATCACTCAGAGTTCCTTAACTTTCAGTGAGAATATAAGTTAAGTGCTTCTAAAATATAGGTGTTATATTCATGATTTCCAAACAGTAATCAGTCAAGATAATTACAGAAATAGACAGATTATCATTTGGGTACATACAGCCAGCAAGAACTTTTGGATCGCCGCCTAAAGGGTAAAACTCCAAACCAGCAGTCATTACAAACTCTTTGAAATTCGAATGGGTAGCTAGTCTTACACGATGACCATAGTCCTGCACAAAGATAATTTTAAAAACTTCTTCAGATATCTTGTGATCATCTTCTAATACCCATACAACTCCAAAGCAGCAATCAGATGATCCAATCTCTATGCTCATATTCTAATTATACTCATAGGGCTTTCTGAAGATAACTTTATGAAAACATATTGATCACTTTCTCTATGGACAATATGTAAAAGCTTTATGTACATGAGCAATTTCTCTGACCTGCAAACGTTTTCCAATTGCAATAAATGGCTGCACATCTCCACGTGTTCCAACAATAAGCATTACTATTTGCATTGGTGGTATGCATTGGAGGTCTGCTGCATCCAGAGGCTCATCAGAAACATCAGAACAACCAGCCGTAGACTCTACACCAAAAGTTTGAGCTTCAACATCCCCTGGAATATCGAATTCTACAGTTCCGTCATCTTTCACAGTAGCTATTCTATTTAACAGCTTTAGCTGCACAATTGAAACTTTGAGTTATAAAAGAAAATCCGGGCAACATTTGACACACATTTCAGTATCTACAAGACTAGTCTAAATATAAATAAAACATACAGAATGGTCAATCCGACGTTTCCCAATCCCATAACGCTAGTGTATAAACAGTGATGGACCAGAATAAAGCCAGGGCCTATCTGACAGATTATCTATGGATCTAAATCACCATATAAAAATTATGTAATTCATCATTTTTGTAGATGGATGTGAACCAAATATATTGAGACTTACCCATTAAAAACAAAATTTAAGAAACTAGTTTATGAAAAAAACCAAATATATATCAGGTACCTGCCTATTTGTGCTACAATAGAACTAACCATAGTTTACAGCAGCTAAAACATGCACAGTCCCATGGTTAAAAAACTGACATACGCAATCAATCTGATATTAACCAGAACCTATATAAAGCAAGGGCATAACATGAACAAGATAAAATCAATGGACCATCATCCTCACTGTTTTGTAGCCATTAACTAAGGGAACCCACTCTGATGGTACTGCAGGGGGATAGACATGGTTTCTTATATCCTTCTGTAAGAAACGGTATTATGATCATACTGAGTATATCAGTTGAAAATTATTATTGAGTTCTCATCTAATGCACATGGGTCTTATAATGTGTGATCCCTACTCAAATTCAACTTTATCCTTTTGTTTAGTGAATTAATAGAAATGAAGGTTGGCAACTTCAGAAGGCATAGTGCTCCACTTTGCCTTCACCTTTTACATATAAATGGTAAGACCATGGAGAATGGACAAATCTATAAAACTCAAGTAGATAATTTAAGGTCTTATAATTTTTCCCCCTGTTGTCTTTACTGCAGTAAGCTGATAGAAAGCCAATATCTTCTTACAATTCTATGAGTCGAACACCTGAATTTGTTAAAATTTGATCAAATATAAACCTGGTTTATTATGCATAGGCTGCTTCTTATTGGAACCATCCAACAGACAAGTTCAGAAAAGTACAAAAAGATTTAACAGGGCCATTCATACATTCCTCATTCTCAATTTGTAATATGAACATATCATCAATCATGAGTACAACTCCAAACTTCCGGATTGACTAAATGAAACCATTTAAAAAAAATGGCACCAATTATTTTGAACTAGTTCTACCCGACAACAAGCAACTGAGACAAGCTTAAGGCTTCGTAAGGTAAAATAATGCAATCTACGATGAATAATAATACCTTCGTGTGAACTGAAGTTTTGTCGTCAAAAATCTTGGCTGCCTCTTTAGACAGTTTACTGGGTCTGGTGCTCTCTGTCTTTGATCTCTCCAACTTCACTGGAACTCTCGGTTCAGCTTTTTCAATAGTTAATGATATCTCCGCCGGCAATGCACTCACTGCTTTCGGAAGGCTAATGTCAGAACTTCCTGATTTCACTGAAAATTCAAATGTATCACCAAATGCAGCACATAAATAACCATTGAAACACCACCAATACTCTATCCACATGTACATAGCTTTTAACTAGGTCATTTCAATGCAGCAGTAACTAGTACGAACAAGAGTAACACTTTATAACTGATGACTCATCCAATTCTAATCCTAACCAAATCAAAACTTCTCAACTTGCAAGTTCCAAATTGGCATACCTGCAGTGCTACTACCGCCGTCATTCACCGGAACTACACCGCCGGCAGCATCGGCAGTTTTCCGGTCACTCCCGCCGTCGATATCCTGCTCGATTCTAACAGAAACATCTCCGGAACTGGCGGAACTGCTCCGCCGCATCTCCACCATCGCCTCCGCCTGTTCCGGAGGGGAGTCCGGACCGCGTGGGCGGTGGTGCTCCTGATCTTGATCCGATGAGTGTGGCTTCGGTTCTGGAGAGACAGAGTTGTGAAGAATCTTCGAGAGAGTTGAGAGAGAAAGAGAGAGAGGGAATTAGATTCTGAGTCCGGAAGAGAAGGCCCGTTCGGGTAAAAGTGGGTGGTGGAGTGGTCTCTATACTCTGTTCTCTGTAATGTTTATAGTATAGATACAACTAGCACGGTGGCCCGCGCTCTGCTGCGGGTCTCTCAACTGTCCTCTATGATTAATCCAGAATGATATTGCGACCTATATGTTTGGTGTGATCCTGAAAGTCAGGGTTATGTGGTGGAACAAACTCAGTGTTGACACAGCTCAAACGATGCAAGCATACAACAACTGATCATATGCACTGAAGATCAACAGAAAGTTAAATTATATTAACGTACTAAAAGAGCAACATAATTACATGGTTCAGTTGCTTTGTCTACGTCTACCTATTACATGTTGTTAGCAAAAGTGGTTGACAAAGTTGCTATGATTGCAACCAAAAGACGTTCATAGCCTGGTAGGTCTTCTATGTACAATCTTCCATGACAGCAGCAAAATAGACGTCCAAGGCTTGATTCATCTTCTATATACATTCCCAAAAGGCACTTGATGTTTCATGCTTACTCTTGTTTCCTGTGAGTCGTTACAGATGCTCCATCTGTATCATCTCCTGAGCTGGTTTTGGAAAATGAAATCTAGTTTAGTGCAGGAGCTATACTGTAATTGAAATTTAGATGCATACCACTTTTGTTTCTTGAGGTCACGACTGTAGGTGACTTGATGTTTGGACTTGGTGATTGAAGAACTGGGTTTGGGAGATGTTTGGATGTCCGGATATGCCGCCTTGATGATCAGTTCATGGCGGAATCCCATTCGCAGTTCGAAGATGTAAATAATGTCTCTGCTTTCCAGTAGTTCTTCTGGCAAAGTCCTATGGTCTTTGTGTCCTTTCTGTGTCACCAAGTTGTCACAGGTTGTTCCAAACACAACTTCAGCTGCTTTCCCCATCAACATAGCTGTTGTTGTATCACTTGCATCTTCGAGAACTACTTCCACTTTGAAACTGAAAGGTTTGAGTTAGGTAATGTTAAATCTGATCAACATTTGTAATTTAACATGGAATAATTTTTGGCTGCTAGGTAGATAATCTTATTTTTTGTACAATATTAGTGGGATTACCATGGCAACGCTTGTTGTATCTCATGTTCTTGGCAGATGAGCAAGTGACTTCCAGACTTCGGTTTTAGCAGCTTGAAACATCGAGGGCAAGCATTATAGTACCAGCCGCTTCCTTTCACGTATTTGGTGATTGCAGCTCGACAAAATACTATGCTAGTCTGGATTGTGGAGTGATGCAAACAGTCAGTTTGGACATCAAAGAAACAAGTGGGGTACCACTTGGCTCATATACAACAAGCGTTATATGAGCCAAGTGGGGTACCACTTTGAAGGACTTCAGACTATCCTGAGTTTAAAATTTTGTTATTTCATACAACTTCCCTTCATAGAGGTGTGGGGAGACCGCCTCATAATTGGGTTCATTCACCAGAGCTAGGATTGCATCATTCTGCAAAGAAAATTACAAGTGATATGATACCTCATTCTTGTGACAATATTAGTGTAAACATTCATCCATAAATATTGGTGTTTTTGAAAGAAGTTTTGTTGTAAACATTCTGAATACAAACCTTCTTATCAACCACACACAGTGTAGCCCATCATCTTGTACAATACCCCATACTTGTTTCCCTCTCCACGGCCTACACACACGGACTATGATTGTCAAGTTGTTCTGGAAAGGTTGAACATCACGGATGTTAACTATTGACATTTATTCCCTGAGAAACATTCAGAAGTATCATTAGAAGATAAACATATGAAAGAAAACATGAAACTTAACAATTATGTAACCAAGTATTAGAAATGGTACAAATGAAGAGGAGCAAATGATGACAAAGACCCTCACCTTCAGGTTGTGAAAGTTCAGTCAGTTTTGGGTTGATGTAGTGGGCACACAAAAGTTATTTTTCATATATACTATTGATACGTGGCTCTTTATTTAATTACTGACTGAGCACTACATACTTTTCCTTTCACCATGTGTCTCTTGTTTGATAAGTGACTAAGCACTACTTACTTTTCCTTTCACTAGGTGTCTCTTATTTGATGAGTGACTGAGCACTACAAAGGGAGATAAGATTGTGCATGAGACACACTAATACATACAGAGATAAGATCTTATGTAATAACCCCTAATCAACAGGTGGCCTCAATATTATGTATAAGAGATAACAATTGTCTCCGTATTTGATGAGTGACTGAGCACTGCAAAGGAGATAAGATTGTGTATGAGACACAATAATACGTATGGAGATAAGATCTTATGTAAGATATTGTAATAATATAGTAGCCCTAATCAACAGGTGGCCTCTGTATTGTGTAAAAGAGAGAACAAGTGACTATTTCTTTAGTGAGTAAGCTGTATTTATGAGAGTTACATAGAGTTCTAGAATGTTTAGCTTCTTGGCATAGTTGTTTATTTTTCTACACCGTATTGGTGTCTCACAATAAGACAGTTTGTCTACAATTCTTATGATGACATGTTTTGGAGCAGGTCTTTATATACAATCTTTTTAGTAATATTATTTGGTAATTCATTTTGGTTATCTATTAGAACTTCATTCTTTCTCTAGATGTTACTCTCAATAATGCAACATATAATTATCCATGAGTAAAGACAGGTTCTGGGAGATATAAACCAACTTGTTTTAAGGACTGCCCTTGACTTTTATTAATTGTCATTGCAAAATATGGTCTAATTGGAAATTTCCGTCTCTTAAAAATGAATGGCCACTTATTGTCCAGTACCATTAAGACTATTCGTGATAAATATACCTTATGGCCTATGTTATTGCCAGTCAATATCTTTGCTCCTATGATCCTGTCAAATAGATTGGTAATCACTAATCTTGTACTATTGCATAGTCCACATATTTGATTTATATTTAATAACAACATCACTGGCATTCCTTTCTTCAAAACTAAGTTATGTGATGGTAATCCTTTGAATTCAAGTTTGTTTAACAATTCGGGTGGATACAATTGATTGAAATCTTTTTTATTATTGCTTGTTAAGCATATGGTATCTGAACTTAGATAAGTACTAATATTACCTGGTATAAAACTTCTTGCATAGTTATTTATATCATTAATAGTAGAATTTTTCGAACTAATGATAGCTCGTTCTCTCAAATAATCATGATTATTATAATTTTTATCAAAATGTGGGTATGTAACAAGGAAAATTGCCTTAATTGAGTCTGTATTAGGTTGAATGAGTAAATCCAATGGTATATCAATCTAAGACGCGTCTTAATCGTCTGGATCATGACGGATATCAATATTTCCATCTTCTATTTGCAAGATCCATTTTGCAAAATTTAATTATTTTTCTTTCTCTTCATCATTTATTCTTGTTCTTGACAATCTCATGTTTTCTTTCAAATAGAACTTCTTCAAAAGAGGCCATATATACGAATTACTCAGAGAAGCATCTATTATTTCTTCTTTAGTTCCTCCAGGAATGACTGGTAAAATTTGTCTAAAATCTCCACCGAACAAAAACGACTTACCACCGAATATGATGTTAGACTGAGAAAGTTTTGGTAATATATCTGTAAGAGTCCTGTCTAAAGATTCAAAACAGAATTTGTGATTCATCGGAGCTTCGTCCCAAATAACTAGATGTGCTTTTTCTATTAGTTTTGCCAAGTGAGTTTCTTTATCAATGGAACACATATTTTTTTTGTTACGACCAATGGTATTTTGAATCTCGAATGAGCAGTTCTACCCCCAGGGAGTAACAGTGACGCAATTCCTGATGAAGTGACAACTAATATAACTTTTCCTTCAGATAGTAGTCGTGTGATGATTGTATGCCATAAGAATGTTTTGCCAGTTTCTCCATGTCCATAAACAAAGAAACTCATTGATGTTTTATTGTCAACCATATGAATGACTTCATCGTATATAAGTCTCTGGTTTTTATTTAATTGGGCTACTAAAGTTGTGTGCTCTTTTTCTAATTTATGACATCTAATTCTTCTCTTAAAGTTTTTTTTGAGAAGTTCTAACAATTTTTTTTTGTCTGGCATAAGTAATTGATGATCCGTCAAAGAACTCGATGATGCATTAAATATTTGGTCCAATTCAAATAAAAGTGAGTTTTGTAGGTCTGATTCAGGTACAGTTAACTTTGGCATTGAAAAATCAGAGCGAATTTTGTACAAAATGTCATCGCACATGTTCAACCATTGATCTTCAAAAATATACTGTGGATCAGCCAATTCACAAAATAAAATAATGGTGACAAATAAATGGCGTAATTCTAATCCTGACACGGTGTATGGAGCATTTGTCAAAGCCTCAATCCATTCTTTATCATCGCCCAATAATCCAAGAGATCTACATGCGTCTTGGTAGGAACTGTGCACAATATTGTTCACAGTTCTTATACACTTATAATTTAAGCAGCCTTTCTATATATTTAGAAGTATACGCAAATAATACAGTTCACCTGCTGCAAGATGAACATGTGATATTCTTCCGACTGAGAACTTCTGCTTTCGAGGTTTCCAGAATTTATCTTTATGACTCCAAACAAATGTTGAAGGAAATTCTGCATATGTTAGTTTTTTGCTTCTTTACGGTAAACCTCATTTGCTTTAAACCTTCCAGCCAGCATTGTTTCTTCCTCACTTTTATTGCGTATTACTGATTTAAGAGACTGGCCCTCATGGAAAACGATGTTTTGTTCTAACAACATGTGCACATGTAATCGTTCAACGGTTGGATGTCTTGAATGAATAGGATATTCAAACAATCTCCAAACAGCTTCATGCGGAGGTATATATCTGCAACTTAAATATGTTTGAACTTCATCGTTTAGGTTTTCCTGGAAAGCAACTCAAGCCCTATCTGGACCTTTGTTGATATACTTGAATAATTATTTTATAAGCATTGATTGTGAGCAAGACTCAACATTGATATGAGCATTATACTTTAATAACAAATCTCGATTGTAAGGGACTGCAAAACGATTGTCAATTTGAACTCCCTTTTTTACAACAAATTTGGTTTCATCGTCCCGGCGTTTATACACGGGTATCTCATTCGTTTCGAAAGTAGTGCTGCTTTTGTAAGCTTTTGGAAAAAAATTTGAACACTTTCCATTTTGCATACATGGGAATCCCAAATTTAGAGGACCGTAAGGACCATGAATCATGAATTGGCTAACAATCTCATATAAATCTGGATCCTTAACTTTGTCAGGTAATTCAGCTGATATTATAGAATCAATATCAGATGGTGTAAAACATTTATAATTCTTTTTCAGCCAAAATAGCATGTGAGAATGAGGAAATCCTCTCTTTTGAAATTCTATTGTGCATAAATCTGTGTGAGAAAAAAAATGAAGACAACTATAAGAAAACTAAACCGTGTACTTAATAACACATGTAATGTAAAGTTTAGATAGGTACCTACTTCAATCTCTCCAAAGGGTTCGCTAGATTTGACATATGTAATGAAACCGACATTTTTCATTTTGAAAACTCTTGATGTTATGTCTGGTCTATCTTCTGACTTGTAACCTGGATTATTTACAAATTCTCTTAAAATTTCAGGCCATTTTACATTGCATGTAAAGGTTATGAATAGATCAGGATATCCATAGTGGCGACAAATCGCCATGGCATCTTGATAATTATTCATCATATATCGGGGGATTCCAATGTATGAGCTTGGCAAAATAACTTTTCGGCCTAAATCACGACCATAGTTATCACCTTTTGCAACAGCCTCATATATTCCTTTATAAGCCTCACTTCTTAAATCTTTCTGACTGTTTCTAATGTAGTCTAATCGGTCTTCTTCAAGAGTTGCATACGAATCAACCAAATATTGTTGGAATAATCGACCTCCATTCAAAATAGTGTGTGGTTGACTATGTCTTTCTTGAATTTGATACGCTATAAAAGTGCGCATAGACATATTTTCCCGCTTAATTTTTCTTTTACCTTTAGGAGGATGCATTTTTAAATCAGGTGTGTAACCATCCTCACCATATGGAAAAAGAATTGGATATTATAAAAAGATAAATTTGGGATGTAGCTTAGATATTTTGTCTTGCATTTGCACAACAATGTCTTTATTAGAAATATAAGTAGTCCAATATCACCAACGACTAAACCAGCTATTTCATTATATGTTGGTTGTTCGTATTATCTCTGCTGATTTTCATGACAATTCAAGATAGTTAAATTTAAAGAATGTAAAGTGTCATTCTCAAATTTTTCTCTTATTTTTCTAAATTGTCTCGCTAATTGATTAATTTTATCAAATTGAAAGGACCCAACCCCGATGCAGTTGCCTAAACCGGAATCGAACCCCTTCTGAAAACACGAAAAAAAAAAATCATTCAAAATTTCGGCAGAGTTTCGTTACTA
Source organism: Geum urbanum (assembly GCA_946800695.1). NCBI lineage: Eukaryota > Viridiplantae > Streptophyta > Magnoliopsida > Rosales > Rosaceae > Geum > Geum urbanum. The sequence continues at coordinate 38,632,911 of OX327007.1, read as the reverse complement.
ATGTGGAATTGCATAAACCTGCACCCTGAAAATAACACTTCGTCCTATGCCACAAAAACCAAACCGTGGGCACCAATCCCATCCGGATTTCTCAACATCATATCATATTCAATAAACAGTAAACATACTGTAGTATATATATATATATCCGAGAAAATCCGCATAAAACATGTATCAGAATGTATCAGAGCGACCTCTAGTGTAAATATATACAATATACACATCAGTAGGCGAAACAAGAACCTACTGGAAAACACAGGTAGCTCAGATCACTAGCCTCCAACCACGACGTGAAACACCAGAACCTGAACTGCAAACTGGGCACGGAAACCGAAAAGTCCAGGGGAAAGACATGAAAATCGTTAGAGTGAGTGGACGAAAATAAATGTCTTTCACCGAGTAATATATGTTATAAAAACATATGCGAGTCGAAATATAAATAAATCAATAGTATACGAGGAGACGTTGACTCCAACTCGTATATAGAGCATGCATGGAAAATCTCACGGGGTCACTCATGGACACGTCCGTGCTAGTACAGTCCGAATCACGGGATCCCAGACCCATACGTGATTCTAGCCAGAAAGGCCTCGGCGGGGTACTGCCCTTCGCGGGTCAGGTCGGGGTACTGCCCCTCCTGGTTGGCCTCCATCGGGGATCAGCCGAGAGGCAAGTGTATCGATACAACAATGTAACTGAGACTGTACTCTGTGTAAACCAAATCGTAAACAAGTCGATGCAAATGCATAAAGCAGAATATATGAATGTATATACGTAATACATATACTGATATAAGCATAATCGTATAACACATGCTCATAATAAACATAATCTCGTATGCAATCTCATGCTCGTAAAACCATGATCATACCGCATGCTCAAATTCGTAAAACATATATAAAAGACTCGCAATCAATCCGTGAAAAGAAATTGTCCACTCACAGATGAGCAAAACGCGCACTCGCGCTAATCTCGTGGTCCGGCGGAAGATCCCTTGCCTAAAGCACGATCACGATCTCGATCTCGATCTCGATCCCCTGAATATTCATAAACACAACTGATCAAAACATAACCCACAACTCTGTACTTAACCACGGAAACCAACCGTTCCCGGAAATATGTAATGCAGTACAAAATGATTAACCGAATTCCTGAAATCTCCACTCGAAACCCTCGACTGAAAATCTGCTACCCAAATCAATCTGAAAACCTCTGGACGATAATTAGGGCGCGATTACGAGAAAAACGACATTAAAAACGTCGAAAACCAAAAAGTCAACTCCTCACCGGAGCTCCGCCGTTGATCGCCGCCGCCGGCGGCTGCGCGCCGTCAATGGTGGAATTCCACGGCGAGATTCTCCATAAATGAAGTTCAACCCATGCCTAATCTTTTCTTCAACTGGCATCAAGGCCAAAACCCACCGGAACCAAGTCAATTTCAGCCCGAAACAATTCGGAATCCCTCACCGGTGACCAATTCGGGTTTCTCCAAAACCATCACCTCGTCCAAAACCAACTACCCAGGGAGCATCACTAAGGTGTGGGGAGCTGAAACCCCAACAACCCAACCTCCACCACTTGCCGGAACCACCCTAACCGTTACCGGCGAAAAACCCAGAACTGCCCCGATTCGTTCTTCCACAAACCTCCACCAATTCTCACAATTCAAAGCACAAACCATCTTAAAATCAAGAGAGGATGAGAACCATACCCTTCGTGTAGCCAGAGGTGGCCGGAATAAGCAGGTCGGACGGCGAAGCCAAAACGGGAAACTTCCCCTTTTCACGGTCAACGGTCAACTCACTGTTTTTGGAAAGTCAACAGTCTGGTCAACGTCAAACAGTGTTTTATGACTATTTCTCGACTATTTCCGATATTTATACTCGCGCCTCGGGTCGATCGACGATTCGAAATGGATAACCATCACGATTCGGATAAACACAAAACAATCAGATAAACTCGTCGAAAACTGAGACTTCAAATAATCGTATAATATTCCTCGGTTATCGGAAAAATCATCCGGAACCGCCCTCGAACTCGAAATCACGTACTCTACAACTTCCGTGAAGAAACTCAATTCAAATTCTCGGCCGAAAATATAGTCGCGAATAGAATCGACAAACCACACACACATCGTAAAACTACGACTATGACCAATCTCGTGAATCGTGCAGAATACACAACTAATTCTGGTTCGGGTCGTCACACAAATATTGTAATCAAGCCTTGGACTACATTAGAATCTAGATTTATATTCTTTTTATCTGTGTCAACCGCCGGAAGTCGATTTGCAATTTCATTCTCAGTATCATATACATATAGTTGTGTAAACTTTGGACTTTCATCATCAAAGGGTAGGAGAGACCCCATTAAATGATGCACCTGATCACTAATCTTAAAGACATAACGGCCCTTACCGTCATTGATGGCATGATCAACTTTGGCTCCCATAGATGTGAAAACAAACATTGAATTATAAGCCCTAATGTTTTCTCTAAACAATTGCACTTTGTCGACCATTACTTGAATTAAGTAAATTTTGCAAAAAAGTATGCATAGGATATGGTACCTGAAATTTAATTCTGCCTTCCTTGCAACAATTTGTATATATTGGTGGTGATCTTTTAGATTGCTGCTTTTTCGATTCATTTAACCAAAATAGAGCATTGTAATCAATACATATATGTACTTTGTCTCCAAGTTCTGCATACGCTGTAACAACTCATGCGTGTACAAAATGTAAAACTGTTATTGGTCATGAATGAAGAAATAAGTGCACCTATCATGGTACTCAACAAATTTCACCATTTGGGATCATACTTGGTCTACATATTTGATATGTTGCCTGGCCAATAGTTGTTTGTTGAAAGGCAACATGTTCCATAGGTTGACTATTAAATGTGCTTGCACTTGGTGTAAGATATGTCACTGTTGTGCCTCTTTTTCGCTTTCCAGGACAACTTTGCTTTGATGTAGCATTGACAATTCCACCTTCTTGAACTACTGTAAATTTAATTTATAGCTTAGGAAATGTAACTCTAAAAGGTAACTGAAGCAGAAAGTTTAATAAACAAATAATTTCAATATAATTATACTTGGTCTATTTCTTTAATATGCTTCTCGCTCCATAGTAACATGATGTCGGAAAATATTTTTCATTTCTTCATTTCCAGATGTCCTTACAGAGGAGGTAAGATGTACTGCTGGTCTTTTTCCTTCTCGTATGCGAGCGAGGCGTTGATCAGAAGTAGCATTAATATTTCCATCATCTCTTAAAAGTTGATTTTCATGCAAAATAACAATTTGCATTTCTTCATTCTCAGATGTCCATATAGTTGGTCTCTTTCCTTCTCGTATTCGAGCGAGGCGTTGATCAGAAGATGCATTGATATTTCCATCTTCTCTTAAAAGTCGATTCCTTTTTCTAATTCAAGTTTTAGGTAGGATTTTTTTTAAATGTATACAATAAAGAGTAAGAAAAGAGGGGAGAATGTTAATGCTGTAATGAATAGATAGTCGTAGAAATTTTTTATTAAAACATATAATTTTACAACCACATAAAAATTATGTTTCTACAACGGTGTGAAGTTACATATGATTATAAAAGCTCACAAATTGCAATAATTTGTCAGAAGGGTACCTGTCGGTGGTTGGGAGGAACTTTCAGTTTTCATGAAGAGATATAAAAGCCGTATAATCTTAAACCTGCAATTAGAAAATTACAAAAATTAGCTATCTTGAATTTATAATCACCAAATTAAATGCACAATACTGAGTATCTCGATTTTGTGGAGGGATATATGATTCAAGTATGAACCAATTAAGGAGAAGACGGTTTGGGTATCATCATAGTGAAATTTGAAATAGCAAACAAAGGAGGAGAAGGTTTGGATTTCAGCAAATATAGGTAGTTCAATGAGTTCTACATTCTTGAAAGTAGAGCTGTCCTTATCATTTTCTTAAAGCTCTCTCTGTGTTCCACCAAACATGAACCCATAATCTAACTTAGCACCATAACTGACAGTTTAGATTGAAGTGTCATATCGTTCAAAGGAAAGCCATCACAGCACGATATAATTTGAAATATCTACTCGTTGAAACTCAAACAACCCTGGTCATCCAATGTTTGAACAACCCAAAACAAAAAACACAATAACAGCAGACTTCACAAGACCAAAATTAGACCTTTGGGTAACTCAATTCTATTAAACAACCTAAACAGAGAATCAAATGAAATGAAGGGTTGAATTGAAAACGTACTGATGGTAAAATCAAAAGCCCCTCAATGATTCGAGATCAATGATATCAGAAGCAAATTAGCCGAGAAGTCAGGCAAGAAAGATGAGACAGAGAATTCAGCCAAGGCGAGGTGACGAACGATATGGTCAGGCAAGAAAGATGAGGCAGTAGAGAGAATAAGCACTGAGGAGAGAAAGAAAAGTGGGAAAGTGGGAAAAAATTGGTGGGTAAGACCAGAGTCATGAGGAGAGAGAGAGAGACAGGTGATTATCTTGATACAGAAAAAATTTAAAATATGAAAAGAGCTTCACTGTAAGTATATTTATTATCTCTATTAATTAAGCCAACCTTCCTTAGGTAGTTATTTAGGTAGAACATTCATATTCTGTGATTTTACCCTTCCTTCTACTTAATTTGGCTGAAACTAATTTTGATAAATAAATGATAAAATAGTAAGAGGACAGAAAAAAAAACCCAACTGACAAGTTCGGTTTTCATTTTTAACGCTATGCACAATCACAAACTGCGGCGCACAACTCTCGGAGTGAACTGTCTTCCTTCGTTCTCCTCCCATCCACATATCTCCGCTTGCAAACTGAAATTTTCTCCTCAAGAGTTTGGCTTATAGAGAGAAATCATCGGGTAAAAGGTAATATAGATTATGTTCTAGGGAATATGGATTATGTTGTGTACAACCCCTCTCTTTCTCTCATTCTCTCTCTGAATCCACTATCACTCAGTCTCACTAAAAACCCAAATGAAGCCGAAGAGCAGCAGCAACCCAAAGAGCTCTGGCGACTCTCGATTCTTGGGAACCATCGCCGCTTCATCATTCCGAAGCATCCTACCCAGATCCATTTCCATCAAGCACGTCAAGAGCTTCTTCGGCCCCAAAATCACCCCATCAAAACGTCCAACCCCACGCCAACGACGACGAATTGGATCTCACTATGAAGCCCCTCCCGTTCGATTCACCCAAATCTCCAACCGCCGCCGCTCCTCTCAACCTTCCGGCCAAGGTAATTGTTGCATCTCATAACATTTGAGTAATTCGAAAGCGGAGGGTTTAGAGATTTTACTATTGAAAAATGTTTGATTTGCAGAATGAGATTGATGGATCTGACGACGAGGATGAAATCCAGGCACCTTCGGACTCATCTGTGAAGGTAATTTGGTAGTTTGAGTTATTATTATTGCTTAACTTTTATTATTTGCCTTTTCATATTGTGACGTCGGTTTTGAAATTTGTTGTAGGTTGTGGTCAGGATTAGACCTACTAAAGGAGGAGATTGGACTGTAAACAAGGTTTCTCTGAATACAGTTTCGGTTGGGAACCGTGAATTTAAGTTTGATTCAGTTTTTGATTCGAAATCCGATCAGGTAAGATATCTGAATTAAAACATCAGTTATGAGTAGTTTTGGTTTTACAATCTTGAATCATGAGATTTGGGACTTGATAAAAGGGAATACCAAGGGTTAGTTTACATAAAACAGTATATGCCCATCAATTGGTAGTTAGCTTTGAAGTCTTATTTCGCAACTTGAAATTTAAGTTCCAATCTTAATTCTCTTTTCTATTTTAGTTCAGTTTCTTTACTTTGAGTTCCAATATCAATTCTCTTTTCTATCAAATTCAGCTTTTATTTTCTCTCAAATTTCAGTTTTTTTTTCTTTTATTAGTACCCGCCAACTAAACTTCTTTCTAATGGACTTGGCTTCAACATAGTAATCGATCTAGCAATTTCATGAGGTGTTCTGGAGCCATCGGAGAAGCTTTGAGGGGTAGCTTAACTTTGTATCCCTTTTGTTCGTCTTTCGCTGCTTCTTCAAAATCTTCAAGATCACTCATCCTCTACTCCAAGCCAGGCTGCTGTTTGTGCGATGGCCTCAAAGAGAAGCTTCAGGCTGCTTTCCTACTCGCCGGCCCTGAATCTCTTCATGATGTTGATTTACAGGTAACCCTAAATCCCAAGCTTCAAGATTTATAGTGTGAGTTAGATATTTCAGGATTGCTTGGTGTTTGTGCTATGTGAAGTTGAAGATTTAGGCTTTAAGCTTTGTCCCTGCTTTTTTTAGTCAAGTTTGTGGTGTTGGGTTTTGTTCAGGTGAGGGATATTACAAGCAATCTGGAATGGGAGAGAGCTTATCAGTATGAGATTCCTGTTTTGGCTAGAGTGCTCTCTGTTGGCACTGAGATTAGTTGAAAAAGTGTGCTGCATATGGCAATTTCTGTTGAATAGAATTTGACAGCTATGATGTGTTGCGTTTATGTGTAATGTATCTGCAGAACTCAATTGTTTAGTATAACTGTACGAGTGTATATTAAAGGTACTTCTGCTACCCAGTTATGATCTGAAGAGTTGGGGTTGATGAAGTTAGAGTTTTAGAGGATATGGTGTGTTGGTTTAAAGAACTAAGAAACCAGGAAAAATAAAACAATGCTATCTTCATCAATCATCATGATGATGTTTCCGAGGGATGATTGGAAGATATATTGTGTTGTTTTTAAACTTTGAAGAGTGTTGAGTTTTCTTGCGAGGCATAGTTGGCTCATTTACATTGTAGGAGGAGGTAAGTGTCAGCTTTTTGTACTATCAGAGAGCCGTTTTGTTCTCAGGTCTAGAACAAATTGTAGCTTTATTTTTTTGTGTGGAATGAAACTGAAGTTTTGTTTTCAATGCAATTTCCTTTTATTTACATTGATTTGCTTCTTTCGATTGATGCGGTCTATCATAATTGTATGTTTTAGATCTGTTTAGCTCAGGGATTTGATCGTGAATATATGCTTAATCTGAAAGTGATGGGAGAGAGTAATGGCTGTAAAGTCTGTGTTATAGGAGGTGCATGCTATATTGATTCTTTGCTTGGATTTTAAGGTCTATGTGTAACTTTCCTTTTTTCAATTTGATTCTCACCAATCAATATATGCAACTGTTGTTTACAGGGAAACGAAAAGAGATAGCGGATAGTTATATAACCTAGAGTAATATAACTATGAGCACTCAATGATCAGTATGGCGAAAACATTAGTAATGCGCTCATATGTTTATGATGTTAATACCTAGAGTATATATGCATGAATATAATGATCGTGTTTTGGTTTTGAGTAGTCTAGGAAGTTCACCAATTTGTATTCATATTTCAGTTTTCAAACTATGATTTGTTGTTTGGGAGTATTATTCTTTCTACTAATTTCTTCATATTGAATCTTTTACTCTTCTATATACCATCACTTTCAATAAGTATACAACAATCTTTTACTCTTTTATTCATTTGTTTTGATTGGTTTAACACTTAAAAGTAGGTGTTGTGTATAGTTTATCTTTGGTATTCTTCGGGTAGGACATTCTGATGTTTAGTTCCAACTGATATGATTTGTTTATATTCACAGTGTAATGGTATGTAGTGAAAAGAACTAATGCGGCAAAACACTGCATTTATTATCAGCGATTGATTATTTTTTACATAATGTTGACTTAATATGAAGTAGGCTAATATTATTTTACAAAATTTATCATCAATCATTGGTACACATGAAGTAGGCTAATATTATTTTACAAAATTTATCATCAATCATTGGTAATTCTTCTCACATCTCAATTAGATCAGTGTTCGAATAATAGAGATCTCAATTAGATCAATGTTCGAATAATAGAGATATGCCTGAAAGTGCACGATAGTATCTGTCAGCTGCAATAGACTTGGACAATTAAGTGAAGACGATATAATTGTACACTCTTGAGTATGCCACCGATAAGTCGCACGCGCATATGCGCGTGCAGGAAGGCTAGTATGTTAATAAGGCAAGTGGATGAAATAATAATATGATTATTGAGCTCAGCCGTTCAGCCTGGACAATCGTGAGTCGTGAAAGAGAGGGCCGAGAGAGTGAGAGGGAGAAGAAAGCAGGCAGCCGATTCAAAGAAAAAGAGGGAGCCAGCTAGCCTTTAAAACAGGGAGTAAAATATTGGATATCGAAAATATATCGATTGTTTAAAATACGGATATTTCAATAAAAATATCGAGAAAATATCGAAACTTTATAAGATTCTTATATGATAAATATCTATTTTGAAACTTGTGACTTGTGTTCTGTTGATTATTAATAAAGATTATTAGATTGAGATTTTGGGTTATTGGCGTGATAGATTTTGTGCTTTGAATTTAGCGTGATCAGCATATATGTAAAGTCAAAATCTTGGATAAATTAGAAAATATCGAGGATTTCGGTGATATATCGAAAAATATCGAATATTTAGGAAAATATCAAGCGAAATATTGATATGTAGAATTAATATCGGAAAGTCAAAAAAAAAAAAATATCACAAAAATATTAAGGATATTATCGATATTTTAGAAGCCATCAAACATATCATCTGTCCTTTAGAAGAGAAGATGCGTCTTTCTTTAAATATAGTGTAGATGTCCAAAATCCAAAATCAACTTTATATAACCAACATTCCTTAATTTGATACAAACAAAATTCTGTTGTTTTGTTTGTCAGAATTTAAATTTATTAAAAATATTTATAATCGTTGTGTGTGGAATAATAAAAATAGGATACACAGAGATAAAAATATATTTATAACAGTTATTTTTATATTTTTGAAATTTTTTATTTTTTTTTGTGAAAATTAGAATCAACTACTTTTTATATGGAAAAATTCATAATTTCATAAGACTAATGACACCAAATAAAGAACGGTTTGGCTTTATTAATAGATGTTTGGCTTCTTCTAAACAAACCAGAACAGATCATGCACCGGAATTTAAGACCAAAACGTCCATAACCACTGTACGAGTCTTATCTGCAACCGTATGCGTCTGATCTGCAACCACCGGAACAATTTTAGTTTGCGGTGATGATTAAAAAACCACAATTTCTCGTTTGGGTTTCCGACCCTACAGATTTTGCGATGATGATCAATATCTCTTCTTCGAAGAGAAAGTACCTGTTTTATACTTAAACTATTATCTCTCGTCTGATGGATACAATCTCAGACGAGAAACTGTGATGACTTTGTCCCATATGTATTGTCTGAATCGAAATGTATTTGACTGGTCTTCCATGACACGTCGTGGTATATAGTGGTCTCACCACGTTTTGCTATATGGATTCTTTAATAATACCATATCTCAAAACTCTTGCTTATCATTTTGTTGTGTTTCCCTCAGAATTTTATAATGGCATCGGACGATCCTCATTTCCCTCCACATGCTGATTTACTCAATCCTCTAGAACGCACTGCATTAATCGTCCCTAATTCAGTGTTTGAAAAACCAGCCTTGGATTTATCTTCATGCTTGGTTGGTAAAGTTATTACTGGTAGAGGGTTCCGATGTGAAGAATTTATCTCTACTATGAAGTCCTTATGGAAATCAACTTCTGGTCTGGCAATCAAGGCAATTGACAATCATACTTTCCTTTTTCGTTTTGATCATCAATCTGATGTGGTTTGGGTGTTAGAACGAGAACCCTGGAATTACTCAGGAAATCTCCTGTTATTAGCGGCTGTGGATTTAATGATTTATCTTCTTCTTTTCACAACATATCTATATCGAAAGTGGCTTCTTGGGTACATGTTCACAAACTTCCTCGGTTTGCTATGACTGATAAGATGGCCCAGTTTATCGGTGATCAATTACATGAGTACGTGGACACAAAACCAGAGGATGAACTCTTTCACTGCATCGCATCATCTCTCTGTATCCGTGTTCGTTTAGATGCATTTAAACCTCTTTGTCGTCGTACGGTCATACCATTGCCTGAAGTGGGGAATTGTGAAGTTGAATTCAAGTATGAACGCCTACCTAAGTTTTGTAGCTTTTGTGGTGTCTTGGCTCATTGGACAGAAGATTGTCAGTACCGATCACATCATCTGGTTCACAGCTCTGATTTTCTGTTCAAAAGGAGTATTTTAGAAGCTCTGCCCCAGGCGGATATGGGATGTCGATGCCCACGTACAACTCCGGTTGGCGAACAAATGAGCCGGAAACCATACCGGGCTTCTCGTCTTCCGGTGAGTGGTAGTTATCCGATGCAAGGATTGCGAGAAAGTGGTGGAGATAGTGCTTTGGCGGTTACAAGCAAGCATCCTGTTAGTGGGCCCTCATCTCATGTTAATGTATTTGAGCCCAGTACTAACCAGTTTGTTGAATTTGGGCCTTAGCCCAAATCCCAATTAGTTTCTGCTACGATACTTGGTGAAACGGTCGCTGTCTCTTCTCCTCCGGTGCAAAAAATCCAGGCCTTTTCTGAACCTTTACTCCCATCTTCTCAACTTCCAGCAGTTTCTCAATCTGATCCGTTTGTTGGTGGTAGTGAAACAGTCCTTCCAGCAAAATTGGCTGGTGTAGATCGCTCTCCAAATTCTGACGTACTCACATTTCAGAAAAGAGGCAAACGGCCGAAATCACCTTCTTCTCATGTCAGTGATTCAAAGCCCTCTAGAGGAATCTTGGGCGTATTAAATACTTGGGTTCAAATGAGTTTAGATTAACATTGGCTAAATTATATTATTTGCACATACATCTCTATTAATTATGCAAAATGTTCTTAAGGTTAAACATTCCAAATGACGAATATTGTCCTTTCCGAAAAAAGGTAATTACAAACTTGGAAAACTACTTTTACAGTTCCATTCTCAGCCTTATACTCCACTTTTGAAAAATTGTTCTCACAATCGCATCTCACATCTCCCCGCCTCTCCGAACACCGTCTCTTCCACAAAACCCACTCTCTTCTCTTCTCATCTCTGAACCCACCCAATGCCGAACGGTCGCCTAATTCTCCCGAAACGCCATCGTCCGTCGTCCGATCGACTGTGTGAAGCGAGAAGATGGTACAGATGAACAAGAAGCTGAAAATCGAGAACAACCCAAGTGACAATAGCGAAGGAGCTGTCGGGAGTGGCGAGTCGGGTCCGGAGACCAAAGAGTTACCCACTGCTGTTAAGCTTGAAATGGAGAAAGCCAAAGAGTACAAGCAGAAGAAATGGATTGTGGATTATGCTGCGCAGAGTAACAGAACTTCAGGTAATTGCTTCATTCTATTCAAAGAAATGAACTTTAAGTTTTAAGTAGTTCTGTGAGGTATGGTGTATGATATGTAGGTTGAGATTTGAGAATGAGAAATGTAATGCATATCGAATTTGGGTATTTGAATCAGTGAATAGGTTTTAAGCAAAATGAGTCGAATGAGAGAGTAGAAAAGAAGTAGGGGAAATTGTCTGTGTCAAGCATGGATTTTGTGGGACTTGGCTTTGTGGATAAGGAGGGTAGCGCACCCAGCTGGGTTGGTTCCAAACTCCGGTAGTGGGCAGTTTTCTACAAGGCAGGGTGCCGGAGGTTGAGATTATTGGAGACTGAATTATTCTAACACGACGGAGGATTCGAGGAAGGATTATTCGGAGACCGGAGAGTATAATGTAGACGGCGGAGAAAGTCGGGAGCTTTGGAAGTGGAGGCGCTGAGGCTTTTGGATGTAAAAATAGGAGAGTCGTCGTCGAATGGAGATGAAGGTGTTGAGGCTGGTATGGAGGTGGCTGAGGAATACACAGAAAGTCGTCGAAAGGAGATGAAGGAGTTGAGGCTGGTAAGAAGGTGGCTGAGGAAAATTCAAAGTCGCCGATGATTGCAGGAAAGTTGTTAAATGGAGATGAAGGAGTTGAGGCTGGTAAGAAGGTGGCTGAGGAGAGCTCAACGTCGACAATGATTGTTGATGAAGATATGAGGTGATCATGGTTTTTTTGTGATTTGGGTTGGTTTGGTATTGCTCATCATTCATCAGTCTCCGAGAATTATACCAATTGATGATATATTGTGTCTCCTTAATATGCAGGGCAGCTCTTGAGAGGAAAAATAAGAGGGTGGTGTGGACCGATGATGAGGTAGAGGCTTTAAAGGTAATGTCTGTTGTCCTTTCGTTTGATTTCATCATCTGAAATATTATCAGCTAATATTTATCACACGATTAGCTGCCTATGCCTTGCCATATACTCAAGCAGTCTCTGGGTATACAGTTAGTCATCCGAGTTCACTTCTGTCAGGTATATGTGTGTTGAAAACTATTTGCTGACCTGCTACAGTAGTAATGCAGTGAAGGAATATTCGCAAAAAAAAATTGAGATACTGAGGACAAAGTCTCACCGGAAGAAAGCGTATTTTTATTTGTGGGATGAGGTAGGACGGCTATTGTCAGAATACTAGAAACGTGGTTTTTTTGTGTGGATTGTGGTAGGAGAGTATTTTCACTATTTTGTAATTTCCATCCATTAGGTAAATTCTCATAGTAGTAGCATACAAGATAACTAATGCAAAACTATTAGTCGTAGGGTGGGTAACCATAATATCTTGGCCAGTTGGTTATCAGAATCTGTGGAAATAGACTAGAAGGGGACAATGGTTGGGGCTGGGATGGCTAATGGCTGCTATATACACTAATTTTTTATTCTTTTTTGTAAGATTAGATTGATGCTCCTGTAGAATAATATATTTGTGCCAAGCGCTTACTGGATATGAAAGGAAAATGTCTCTGCTGTCTTTTTCTTTTAGTCATTTAAATCATCATTCTTGCTTATTTTCAATTCTGTAAATCCCTGAACCTCTTCATGAACTGAATTGACTTTGATGCTAGCTGTATGGAGCGTGATTTAGAGTATCATTGAATCTTGATTGGGACCTGGTATTCAATCCTCTTCTTAACTATTTACTAGGAATGAAGGGAATATAAGAAACTTCACATTTTCTTACCAAGATTGAATAGTCAAAGTGACGAAAAATTCATAGCTACTGATAACTTCTTTTTTAAGATCCTTATCGCAGAAAAGAATGAAAAAAAGTAGACCGAATTGTTTAAACTGGTTCCACCAAATTTTGTTTCCTGTAAGTGACACAGGTATTAGAATGTTTGTATCGTTATGAACTAGAAAAGTGATTGCTTATTTGTGTACTTGGTAGATGAAATTGGAAAGAATGCAGCATGCCCAGGTAAAAGAAAGAACAACTCAAATTAAATACTCTAATGTAGACTTTTGATCAAAATCATATTTCACCTTTATTTCCATGTCTTTATGTGGCATGTGGCTAGAGAGCATTATAAACACGATGTAGCCTGTTTTATGTTTCACCCTTCTTTAATTTCCTTCTCTTTGGTACTGCCACTTTGGATATGACGCTGTATTAAGTGCATATAGTTGCTCAGTAACTAAAAGCTATCATATGTTGTAGGAAAACCTGTATACATGTATAGTATGGGCAGCCTTGCAGAGTACTGTGTTGTACCAGCAAATGCTTTGACTATATTACCAAAGTCATTGCCATATACGGAGTCTGCCATTTTAGGATGTGCAGTATTTACTGCTTATGGTGCTATGGCACATGCAGCTCAGGTTTGTCCTGGGGATTCAGTTGCTGTTGTTGGAGTTGGGGGCGTTGGATCCAGGTAAACATGCACAGTTTTGTACTCTTTCCTGTGTGTGTTTAACCTATAAATCTGGACTGACTGTAAAACACAAAAACCTTTGGAAATGTTTAGTTCTGGTCAGGCTTCTATACTTGGAAGATTGCAGTTAGAAAATAGTTTTAGACTTCTAATAGGTTATTTTACTTGAATCAGATTTCAGGTATTAATATTGTTTTGTACTTTTTATTAGAATTGTAAAGGATTGTTAAAGCATTTAAAGAGTAGATTTTTTGTTTCACGCTATTGTATAGTCTTATTGCTCAGGATTCAACTTTTTCAAAATTACATCCAATTAAGACTTTTAGTCTCTTCTTTATTTCCTTTGGCTCTGGATTTCTCTCCCTTAGTTACACAAGAGTTTGATGTTAGTCATGTTATAACAGATTCAATATTATATATGTAAATTTTGGGTTAGCTGTCATTTCGTACAAGGCTTGGGATATTATTTTGGATTTGAGGTTTGTATGGGGATTTCACTTTTTCCTGTTCTTTATTTACTACATCACTTCCTACAGCTGTCTGCAGATAGCAAGAGCATTTGGTGCCTCTGATATTATTGCAGTAGATGTACAAGATGATAAACTGGAGAAAGCCAAGATATTTGGTGCTACACATACTGTAAATGCTGCTAAAGAAGATGCTGTCGAGAAAATATGGGTATGTACAGAATGTATTTTAGCATGGTTCTTCCCTTTTAATCAGATATGAATCATACAATCTTCAAATGAATCATGTATGCAGAGCATAATTAGAACAAAGTGTCATGTAATTGCTGGTAGTGGCATGATATTTTGAGTAATTCATCAAATTCGACAGAGTTTATAGGAGCAATTTCATTTTGATTGATCATTTTTTACATAGTGTTGACTTAATATGAAGTAGGCTAATATTATTTTACAAATTTTATCATCAATCATTGGTAATTCTTCTCACATCTCAATTAGATATGTGTTCGAATAATAGAGATCTCGATTAGATCAGTATTCGAATAATAGAGATAGGCCTGAAAGTGCACGATAGTATCTGTCATCAGCAATGGACTTAAGCAATTAAGTGAAAACGATATAATTGAACACTTTTATGTATGCCACCGATAAATCGCACGCGCGAGCGCGACGGCTTTCGCACGCGCATATGCACGTGCAGGAAGGCTAGTTAGTTTGTTATTTCAAAATTTAGATTACTTATTTTATATATTATTGATTAATGATCAACTCTAACAAAAAATAAAACAAAATGAAGATTATTTGGGTATCCGATCTTATCAATTCAATGAACGGTTATGGTGAATTTAACCGTCCATTTGTTTTAACCGTCCATTTGTTTTAACGGTTATGAGCAAACGATTTTCGATTTAATTGAAATTTTATATGCATGATCCATAAGAAGTAAATTATACTAAGTGATTTCGATTATCAAATCACAAATCAAAAGGTATATAAAAAGGAGGAGTTTGGACAAGGTTGGTCCAAACTTATTTGGACCCAATTATTTTCCAGCGTTTGCGCTCAACTTACAAATCATGAAAATTCTTATTTGGAATGTTTGAGGTCTTCTTAGGTCTCGGGCACGCCGGGCTCTTGAGCGTCTGATTCGGCACAAACCAGATATTATTTTCTCGATGGAGACTATGTTAACTGTTTCACAGATGGAAAAGTAGGTTTTGATTTGAATTTATATTATGAGGCTGTGGGTAGATCAATAACTGTTGGAGGTGGACTCTTGTTACTTTGGAGACTTGACTATTTATACTTCTTCGTTGGGTCACATTGATGGTATAGTGTATTGTGGTGATGATTGAATTTGTAGGCTAACTGGATTCTATGGAGACCCCATCACGAATTATCGCCAACACTCTTGGGAACTACTTCGGTGAATTGCTGCGACAGTATCGACAGAATGGCCTGTATTTAGAGACTTCAATGAGTTGTTAGCTCGACAGGAGAAAAGAGGGATGAGACAGAGGCCATTTGGTCAAATGCTCCTTTTTCGTGCAGTCATTGCGAAATGACATCTGAGTTTTATACCTTTTGAAAGGTACCCGTTCACTTGGTCAAATGGTCACATGGAAGATTGTCTAGATAGGGGTTTCGCAATCGAGGAGATGCAAGCATTATTTCCACACATTCGATGTATTCATCTCTGTTCAAAAGTGTCTACTCATCGACCGATATTGTTTGGATTTTACACAGAAATTGATAGGGTGACTGCTCGTCTAGCCAGAAAAAGGAGATTCCATTTTGAAGATGTCTGGGTTTCAGATGAGAGCAGTTTTTGGGTCGGGCGGCCCTAGACTGTTTCCATACGGCCCATCCAATAGCAGAGGATGTGAAGGGTAGGCTTGGAATTTCGCAGGGCATTAGCAGGGACAATCAGGGTAGAAGGTTTTGGATGTTTGGTTTCTGATAGGCTGAGTCGTATGGCCTTGCCACGTGGGTTTTCCTACCAAATAACTGCGCTTTAGATGATGGTTGAAGTTCTACTGTGAATCAAAGTTTGTCCTATTCACGCATAGCTGGGTGTCATGTTTTAAAGTCACTTTCTAATTGTGCTTCTAATATATCATACTGGAGTCGTACCCAATTTGGCAATATTTAAGATCAAGTTCGCAATGTTCATTGACGGTTGAATACAGTATATTAAAATCTGGATGCTGTTGATTTTTATGAAGTCATCACTGATTTGAAAGCACAATATGACAACCTACAAGAATGGAAAGAGTTGTTATGGAAACAATGCAGTCGAATAGATTGGTTACATCTGGGAGATTGAAACACTGTTTTTTCATGAACGAGCTTCAAGAAAGAAAAGAGTTAATTCATTTTATGGTTTGTTTTGACTCTTTTGACATTTGGACAACTGACCCACAAACAATTGGGGGTTTGTTCAGTTCATACATTTCTGAGCTATTTACTAGCAATGGTGGTTTTTCAGACGGAGGATTTGTTGTTTAAAGTGTCTGCCAAAATGACCTCGTCTATGAATAACAGATTACTTCATTTGTTGTTTTCACATGGAGGATTTCTAGACACTAATATCTTGCGGGTAAATACTGTGATGATTTATATATCATATGTTATTGAAGAGCAGTTGGTTTATGGAAATTTGAGGAAACAACACATTTTGTTGTTTCTTCTCATCAGTTATTAGTATATATGTTCTTAGAATATCCTTAGGAATGTAATCAGATATCACATTTTAGTTAGGAAGACGCTTTTATTTCCTGTATTTCTTTGGTTTGTGGCAAAGTCACAATGACTTACTATAATATTTGTAACTTATGTACATATCTCAATTGCGTTAATGCAATTTCGTTTTTCTCTCTAAAAAAATGAAGAATTATGATGATGATTCATTCAGTATAAGACACATACGCAATTGTTCGCATGACCTGTATTCTCGCGTAGCACCACTGTGTGTGTTTCTATCTATTAATAAAGTCAAGCCCTTTCTTTGGTGTCATTAGTCTCACTAAATTATGAACTTCCAAAAATGTCTGGTATAAAAAGTACTTAGTCCTAATTTTTTTAAAAAAAATAAAGTAAAAAAAATCAAAAACATAAAAATAACTGCTATAAACATGTTTTTATCCTCCCAAACTCTATTTTTGTTGTTCCGCACACAACAAGTGCGGGTATTTTCTAGTAACTTTAAATTTTGACAAACGAAATGACAGGTTTCGTTCCTCTCAAATAAAGGAATGTTGGTTATATAAAGCTTATTTTGGATTGTTGGACATATATACTATATTTCAATAAAGGCACATTGTCAACCAAAATTATAATTTTTTACATTTATACCCTTTAAATAAATAAATAAATTATAAACAGTTAAAACAGTTAAAGATAAAAATATAAAAACAAAATAAGTAAGAAAAAGAGAAAAATCTTTGCACCATTTTAACTAGCCTTCCTGCACGCGCATTTGCGCGTGCGACTTATCGGTGACATACTTAAAAGTGTGCAATTATATCGTCTTCACTTAATTTCCCAAGTCCATTGCTCACGACAGATACTATCGTGCACTTTCAGGCCTATCTCTATTATTCAAATACTGATCTAATTGAGATCTCTATTATTCGAACACATATGTAATTGAGATGTGAGAAGAATTACCAATGATTGATGATTTCATTTGTAAAATAATATTAGCCTACTTCATATTAAGTCAACACTATGTAAAAAATAATCAATCACTGATAATAAATGCAGTGCAAGTGCATATGAAAATAGAACAAAAAACACACAAATAGAAACCATAAAAAAATAGCAAAAGCTTTAACTATATTGAAGTCGATATGTCCAACGAAGTCCAACCACATTAATCATCATGTAGAAAGACTTGTCACTCCAACTACAAATAAAATATAGGAGAGTTAAAACAAATAAATAAAATATAGGAGAGTTAAAACAAATGAATAAATGGTCACATATATGTATATGTTGAAGTTGTATTAACATCTCATATATAAAGTAAAATAATACAGTACCTGAAACCTCTTCGTTTGTATTATTTGTAACGGCTTGTACTCGATTACCATCATTTATCCGTATCTCTTCCGAACGTGCTCTTTGTCTAATGTGAGTTAAGCGCACTCTTTCTATAAATGAATGAAATAAAAAATATCAATATGTAGGAAAATTTAGGAACACTACTAATTCAAAAACAATTCATAATCAACATTACCACTAGTTGGTCCGTTTACATTTTCTGATTGTGAATTTGGATCATCATCAACAGATTCAACAACATGTCGTTTTCCTCGAGCATGGTCTCGTCGTCGGGCCAAATAAGTTTGATATTTTTCGGGAGTCAACGTCTCTCGCCATTGTCGACTCGTTCAAGTACGCGAACTATTTGCTTGATCCATAAGATGTTCGATATATGACCTAAAAATAGAAGTCATTTTTTGTTTTGGTGATTTTGTTGATGATATAGTTAATTATCGAGTGTTACTATTTTGTTGATAATATAATTCCTAGTTCTTTGGAGATTTTGTTGGATGGTGTGTGAGACTAAAGAGGCATGTATTACTATTTTGTGGGTTAAAATTACATGACGCATAAGGGAAAAATTAAGAACATCATTTTCATTCCGTATATGACAAATGTCGTAGTGGATAAAAAGAAGTTAATTAATAGAGATTTTATATTATTTGTACAATGAAATTCAAGTTTGTAAACCAAAAGATACATCCAATGGTCGAATTTTGGTCTACCTCTAACAGTCAGGCCCTTCTTTGGTGGAAAGTTGAGTATCGCAAATATATGAGCTGTATATAGCAAGCCCCTGCAAGCTGCATTGCAATTAGGTTTGATCAGTTATCATAAAAGAACACAACAATTGCAATATTTCCAACCCACTCACCCTTTCAACCACAAACAAATCACCTCCAAATTACATTGAAAAACACAAAGCCATTTAGGGATGGAATGAAACCTCATGTATTACAGTGTAAGGAACTTTTGACTTACCAGTTATGAGCGCTGGTTATGTCAGCTGCGCTATCTGGAAATGTTGATTTCTTGAGCACTGCCCATCACCATTTCACAAAGCGAGACCTAAAAAGTTGGGTTTGCACCTACTGCATTCAACAAACCCCTGTTTTTTTATAAAGCAACTAATCACGAACCAATAAAAAAGCATAACTGAAATCGGAAAAATGCATGGTGATCTAGGATATATACTGTATATCAATCAACAACGAACAGTATACAGTATCCGAAAATTCAACCATTAGGTTTGAGTGAGCTTAAAAAAAAGTAAACAGATATATCGACATTACATTGAAGAACTAAGAAACAAAAAAATGTAGTGGCTTTATGGGAACGGACAACAGGTTATGGGTTGTACTAACTGACTTAAATGTGAAGCTAACGTACAAATTAGTTCATATGCATTGATACAGTGCATGACTTAGCATATACCGTGAAGAATACCAGAACCCAACGATATATTCCTATTTGTTAAGGCACTAAATTCACTACGTTTGATGGAAAAAGGAGTACAGACTCTACATAACCCAACGAAACCCAAACTGCAGTTCGGATTGGCATATACACTCAAGCTGGGGACATATATATTAGACATTTCTACCTGCACTAACTCAAGTATGATAGGAAATACCATAAACTCATATGTACTGATACTAACAGGAAGCTTAGAAAAAGCATTAACGGTCGATACCCAAAACAATCACAGCCCACTCCACAACTGGTAATAAACAGAACTTAACAGGTCAAACTTCTCAGAATAAACAACAACAACCCAAATTCCAAAACAGGAAGAAAAAGAAAACAGTGGTCCTTATTTCCAGTAAACTTCTCAGAATAAACAAAACAACAACAGCCCAAAGTCCATTACAGAAAGAAAAACAAAACAGTGGCATATACACTCAAGCTGGGGACATATTTATTAGACATTTCTACCTGCACTAACTCACGTATGATAGGAAATACCATAAACTCATCTGTACTGATACTAACAGGAAGCTTAGAAAAGCACTAACAGTCGATACACAAAACAATCTAAATAAGCATTCATCCAACAAAACACGACAATTGGGCAAATAAAAATCAGAATACTCCACCTAAACATGAATTGAAGAAAGGAAATCTATGGTACTTTGCATATGATGTTGAAGAATATCACTGAAGTTCTGTACTAACGACTTATTGTCGGAGATTAAACTATCATAGAATGTGGAGTTAAATACCCAAAATCAGAAGGAAATGAGCATTAAGCTTACTTAATACTTGGATTAGCTTAGTTACTATAATCAACATCATACAGCAACCTTGTTAGTTATTAAGCCTATTGAAATGCAGTAGCATAATGCTAGTGGTTATCTAAGACAGAGTAGCATTTTCTTATGGGAACAGACATCAGTACAAAAGCAGTTTCACCATCCGTGTTATTGTATGAATTAGAGGAAATCCCATAAACCAATTGATACCAGAAGTACTTCATCAAATGCATATTGTGGTTAGTATTTGATGAAACCCAACTCCTTGAGCCAAGGCAATATCTAAAACGGTTTTGAAGCCGCGCCGAAGCTCAAGTGCATTTTTTTAATTTTGCTTAAGAACAGAAGCATAAGAATCTACATAGACTAACTGTGTGAATACCAACAGCAAATGCTCAAATCGGGCGGAGAATCTCAATCCAGGAAATAAATTTCTACAAATCAGCCTCAAATTCAAAATCAGATCCAGCTAATTCAATTCGAACACGATGTTACTCATCAATCGTGAGACAAAAACAAAAGATAAGGAGACTGTTTGTTTTCAACTGTATCAATAATAACACCAAACTTGTCCGAACTAAGCAAGTAATCAAATTCAAAAAGTTATTAACTATTTCAGTTTATTGCCTAATCAAGTAAGAGCCTGAGAATGCAAGAAAACCAACTGTTTAGGACTGTATGATGACAGAGAAGTGCCCTTCACAGAATTTACTTGGAGTTTAGTTCTTATATAAGTTTCTTTACTATTTGTTTTGATGATAATTTGCACTTTATTGGTTGAATTTATTTACTTTAGCGTTCATGCCTAACTGTAGAACAGCCTAGTAACACAATTATAGCAATATAAGTAAAGTAGAGTATACTAATCTTAAGGAACAAAAGCTTCCACGATATGAGTTTGGTAACTCTACTAAAAAAAAGATAAAGTAAGATATAAAAAACTTCATACCACCATTAGTTTTCCTCCCGTATCCAAGAGCCAAATTAAGAGCTTAATGTACAAATCAACAATATCTGGATTGCCTATGCCTCCTCCCTTCTCTAGTTTTGAGATATTCAAAAAGCTGCATCACAATTAGAACTATTATTATAATAAACTGAATATAAAGTTATACATAATTAGGCTCAGTGTCTTCATCAACAGGCTCGCCCACCTTTTTTGTTTCTTTAATTTCTTCAGTGGGAAGAACAATGGAGCTCTTTTTGGGTTTCACCAATAACTTTGCATATGTCTCAGGCAAGTCAACATTTTCTAATATTCTCATCTTCAGTTTCTTGTCTAATAAATCATAATCTGCTGTACCATACTCCGAAACTATGCTGGTAATGAGCTGCAGAATCTGTATTAATATAAGAATATCAACTATTTAGATGGAAATCGAAGTGGTTTGGACCAACTATAGCAAATTAAGAAACCAAATTCCATACTTATGTAGGAGGACCAATAGGGCAGATGCAAACAGACGATCAGGCATACATGCATGCAATGTATGTCCAACTATTCACCAACTAAATATAAAAAAAAATCCTCCAATATCACACTTTCTTAACTATGTATACAACCAGTCTACAATCAGTCCTACACAATCACCAATATATGACTTAAACAGCTAGTAGGTGTTACCTTTGAGTGATCTTCCAGGCTTCATTCATCTGCACCGCAACCTTGTCGGGGAACTCTTCCCAATTTATGTTTGTTCCGGATCTTCTCTCAAAACGTGCAACAATATCTTGGAGAGAAGCTGAGCATAAGGTATACTGTTGCTTCAAACGAAGAGTTTTTCCCTCCAGGGAATCATCGCCAGGATAAAGTACAAAGCAAATCTGATCCACAGCTCTCCGACTCGAATCCATGACTCTCCCCAATCAATCCGACCTGGAATTTGCTCCGATCCGATTATTCAACGGAGCTTGAGAGTGGGATCGATTGACGTGGCAGTCGGAATTCGGATCTAAGAAGAAGAAGAAGAAAGAAGAAGAGATAGAGAGGAGTTTGGGTTAATTGGCGAGGTGAATCGGAGAGAGAGAAATACCCACCTTCGTTTCTATAGATCTCTATTAACTATTTCTGACTCTTCTACCCCAATTCAGCAAATATTAGTTAGAATAAGCAAAGGGCAAAAAATGGTATTACCAATGTTCTACCATCAACCCTTCATCAACTTCCCTAAGCCCCATTGCCTTAATTAATACAGATTATGGGAAAGAAACTGTGGTCATAACTATCACCCTATTTTTTCTCTCACAAACCATCACTCTCGCAAATATCTAATAGAAAAAAAGGAAAAAAAAATTGATGTGTTAACTACCTCCCGATAATCAGTATTTCTAATAACTATCTTCCCTTAATTCTCTCCACTAAAAAATAGAAAATGAGATATTTAAAAAGAAATGTGGGAAATTAAGTTGAATTTCACGATAATTGGAGAATAATCACTGGAATAATTATGGTAATTAAAATTTTATGTCAAAAAATGATGCACGTGCTATGCATGTGTGCAATAACTAGTGTTTTCTAATACTCTTGTTATTTCTGTGAAAGTTGTAGAGTATACAATGAATAACTGAATCAACTGTTATTTTATTTTATTAAATTTATAAGAGGTCGGAATTTTTTGATTTTCTATTCTAATCTAATTAAGACAAAATACACATAAGAAGATACATAATACAGTAATATTGTTGTTGATTGTAGAAGAACTTTGGCAAAATATTTTTCGTATTGTGACCCTTAATGAAATCTAATCTCATATGCTCAATGCAAGCTGCATTATCCTAAAAAATGCAGGTTGGTATAGTCGTAGTAGATGTTAGTCCAACAGATCCTCGAATATGGTGTATTACTGATCGAGTCCTGTTTTGGTAGTTAGTGAATTCTGTGGTCAGTTGTGGTCAACTGTCATTAGATTTGCATCAAATTGTGGGTAATTAAAAAATAGTTGGGGACAATTAATTATCATTTGTTGGATGCAGATCTAATGACAGTTGACCACAAACTCATTGACCACAAGAATATGACTGATTATTGACCTAGGCCAGATACACTCTTTAAGAACTTCATGCAGAGCCATGATTCCAAAATGATTCAAGGAAGTAGCAACAAGGATTTGCTTTGTAGATCTTCAAGAAATCGTCGTGTTCTCAATGATGAAGACATAACTAGTTTGAGAATGTCTTTTATGTGAGTCAAGGAGATACTCGACATTAGCAAATCCTACCAACACATCATTTGGTGTCTCAAAATAGGGGACTACACTGCAAGAAGATGCAGCATTGGCAACTTTGTTCAATGAATCGAGAGATTTCTTCGACGGGTCGAAAGACTTCCTGAAAGTCTAGTTTGACGGGTCATGAAAAATCGATGGTTGAAATGCTCATCCGAGAGCTGTGACTTTGGAATCCCATTTGGGATTTCTAGTTTCTATTTTATTTCTCTATAGGGAAAGAATAAGCCTAAATAAATTGATCTCTTCACGTATCTATCGATATGCTTTACTTCATGCCAATGACATAACGTATGCGCATAGCTAAATCTAACTAATAAGTTCACTGAAAAGGCAATGTCCAGACGTGTACACTGAACTAAATACAACAAAGCTCCAATTGTGCTAATATAAGGAATCTTAGCTCCCAAAAGTTCCTCCTCCTCCTCCTCCTCCTCCTCCTCCTCCTCCTCCTCCTCCTCCTCCTCATCATCATCATCATCATCATCATCATCATCATCATCATCATCATCATCATCATCATCATCATCATCATCATCATCATCTTTCAGAAAAAACAAACTAAGATGGTGTGTTTTGTCCATATTAAATCGTCTAAGCATTTTTTGGACATAAGCAGACTGTTGAATAAGAATTCCACAAACTCGATGTTCTATCTCTAAACTCAGGAAAAATCGAGTAATTCCAAGGTCTTTCATCGCAAACTCGGATTTCAAGTAGCCAACTGTCTCATTAATCTCATCAAGAGATCCAAAGATGTTTATATCATTAACATAGACTACTACAATGACAAATTCTAAACTTGTTAGTTTAATGAACATGCATGAGCATAACTCATCATTCTTGTATTCATTCCTAATCAAGTAGTACTTAGATGTGTGTACCACATCCGACCATATTGCTTCAATCCATATATATAGTTAATGTCTTAATTTGATCATGAGCACTCCGTAGTTTAGAGTTACTTGATTCGGGTAAACTATGTTGTCTAACACTTTCAGGTATATATCTAAATCAAAATCCCTATAGAGATATGTTGTAACTACATTCATGAGCTGCATACTCAATTTTTTTGACACAATTAAACTGACTAAGTAGCAGAAAGTAATGATGTCCATGACCGAAGAATACGCTTTCTCATAATCAATACCAGGGCGATGAGAAAATCCTTGCACCACAAGTCTAACTTTAAACTGTAAGACTTAATTTTTCACATTATACTTTCGAACAAAGATCTATTTATGTCAAACTGACTTAACATTTGGTGAGCATAGCACTACCGGACCGAAAACGTACCTTTTTGTAAAAGAGTCTAAATCAGCCTGGATTGCATCTTTCCATTTTCGCCAATCTGATCTATGTTGACAATCTGCAACAGAGTAAGGTTTCACTTCATTGTCGTCAATGATTTCCTGATCGATGGAATAAGCAAATGCATCATCAACAAATATGGAATATCTTTAATTTTATGTATAAAAATAATTTAAAGTTATTAGAGTAATTTAATAAATAATTTATTCCCATACTGTTTTGTTACGACCCGGAAGAAGATTACACTATAATTGGAGACTTTGAGATAATCTTTAATTAGTCACGTCGTTAACGACTTTTTCACTGGGTGAGAATTTGACATAACATACTTCATGGGAATTGTAGAGTATTTTATTTCGAACTCGTGAAAATTTGTGGGAATTTTTCAGATATGCAAGCTATTTATTATATTTTCCAGAAGTTTTTGTTTTTGGGTAAGAATTGTGATGTTTATCGGAAGTTATCATAATGGAATATTGAAAAAAACTCATTTTTATCTGTTAACTATTGGCCGTATGATCGCGATAAAGTCAAATAATTGCCGTTGATCGTTTGAGAAACTTCTCCCTATAGATAGCGAGTTTCCGGAAATAGTCGAATTAACCGAAATTAAAAAGTCAAAAACTGACATGTTGACCCGTGGTTGACCCAACCCGTTTCTTGACCCAGTTTGAACCCGAATCGTGATCCGCAAGAAAAACGACCGTCTGGACACCTTTTTAGTGCTTAAGGTATGAAATCTTCTCCTCTCATCGTTATGGTTGTGATTATGGAGAGAATTGGTTGATTTGGTGTGTTTTTGAGGAGGTTTGGATACAGGTTGTAGGACCTGTGGGGTCACCGTCGCCGACAACGCTCCGACCAGATTTAACAGCGGTGGAATGGGAGTTATGGTAGATTGGATCATGGGGAGTTTATTGGGACAGCTTTCGAGGGCAATAGTGCACCGTGGCCGACGATTCGAAAGTCGGATTTTTGAATCCGCCGACTTTTGAGGGCGATTCTGGCTAAACACGCTGAAATCAGGGGAAGTTGTAGTTAAGAGATTGATTTGGCTTGGTGTGATCTACAGTTTGGTAGGTTACATGCTCCAATCAGAGCAGGATTTTTAGGAGGCGTATGGGGCTCACACGCCACCGCCTGTAGTGGCATATGACGGCCACGCGCCGCCTCTCATGGCAGAGCTCCGGCGAGGGTATTTTTTGATTTTGTCGAGGGGGTTTCTAGGATCGTTTTTAAGCCAATTTTGTATCATTTTGCGTATATTGATTTCATATACACACTATTTTCAAGACGTCGTGGCCGTGACCCCAGTGAGGGCGATACATCCGGATCACAACAGTAGCTACAGACAGTGAGTGAACGTTTATTTATTTTCACAGTTGCTGGGATTCATATTTATACAAATTTACAGTCTCCTGTATTTTATTACAGTCGAGTTTGGAGGTATGTTTGTGATGGTTTTATTTTCTGCATCGTTGCTTTGACTAGTCGGCTGATTACTAACTAGTTAGGTTAGATCGAGTTAGGACAAAGACCTTGCCGACCCAGATAGTCCCGAATTAGGAAAAACACCTCGGATGATCCCATCACCTTTTATTTACAGTTATGGAGTCGCTTCGGGTTAGGACAAACACCATGAGCGCCCACGTCCATATTTTATTCAGTTTATTATTTTGAACTCACATGATTTCACAAAAATCAGCGAAAAAGCACAGATAGAATATTTTACTGTTTTACACTGATTGTGAGTTTTTTCCACTCATGCTAAGGTTTTTATGTTTTTATCTGCCTTTCCCTGGGCCTTTCGGTTTTCCGTGCCCTAGTTGCAGTACTTCTTCTGAGTTAGATTTTGATCTTCAGAGGCTTTGAGTCCACCAGATTATCATATCTTTTTATAGGTTTTGACCCATTAGCAGTGTATTTTCATATGATTTATTCTGCACCTAGAAGTCGCTCTAAACACTAGTGTTGTAAATATTTTTCAGTGTTGGTTGTGAATTGATAGTATTGTTAGATTATGAGTTTTCAGTTCCTGTATTATTGTTCTAGCATTTTAATTAATTTATTTTCCGCACTTTATTGAGGAATCCGGATGGACATCGGTGGTCCACGGTATTGTTTGTGGGAAATCCGAAGTGTGATTTTCTTGCAAGTTTCTGGTAGTTCACTTCGTAAAGAAAACTATGTCAAAAAAATTACAAAAATATGTGGTTTAAGTCTTGTCGTTAGGGTGCGATCTTAGATTACTAGTTAATCTAGGATTGGGTCCACTCAGCTAGTATCGGAGCATTAGGTCACAGATTTTGTAGACTTCCTTGGTCAGATCAGTTCAAACATTTGATAGTGTATAACACTCCCAGAAGGGGTAGCCTGACCGACCGGCGGATCCCCATCACCTCCAAGTGTTGTGTATTGTTAAGTGTTCAGAGTCTTCTAATTAAGCCAGTTTTCTTGGTTTGGTTTTGTGGGCTAAAAATTATTGGGGGACTCGTAGGTCATTATGCCTTGACAACCAACTCTTTAGGATGAAGCGTAATCATTGGCTCAGCAAATCCGTGAGCTATTAGCAAGCATGATGCCAACGCCACGGGAGGATCGTGACGATCTTGTTACTCGGGCCAAGAAGGCAAGTGCTATGCCTTTTCCTAGTTCTCACGACCTAGAGGTGTGTGAGAACTGGCTTATTGGAGTTAGTCGAGTTTGCGACCGTATGTGTCCTCAACTGCATCTGAGTAGAAGACAGAGATAGTTGTCGGCCTACATCAAGATCATGCTTATCATTGGTAGGAGAGCACCAAGAAGCAGAGGCCGCTACTCCGTGGGTGGAGTCCATAGACCTATTCATGATTTATTTCTTCAGTGAGGTGACATAGCAGAGGAAGTATGAGGAGTTTATGAATCTCCGTCAGGGAGATTTGTCTGTGATGGAGTACTGGGACCGATTCACTCATTTTTCCCATTTTGCACCGAGTTCTGTTAGACTTAAGAAGAAGTGGTGCTGGAAGTTTGAGCAAGGTTTACGACTAAAGATTGCTCCATTTATGGAAAGTGTGCCTTGCACAAATTTTGATGACTTTGTCAGTGCCATAGTTAGGTGTGAGGATCGATTATGTTCGGAGCGGAGAGTGACCCAACGATTAGAGGAGGGTGGACCAAGCCAGGGTCCCGCGAAGAGAGGAGGTTTCAGTTCATCCAGTTCTACATCGTCTACTAGAGAGGGATCTCATGCCTCAGCTCCTAGTGCCCATCGTTTGAGCTGTTTTTCGAGATGGAGAAAGAGTAGGCGCTAGAGACAGGAATCTAGAGCGAGTTCTAGTGGATCCAGGTTTACCTCCTCAGCGCCTCGAGACTTTCCTTTGTGCAACATCTGTCATAAACGCCATGTAGGCAAGTATCAGCGTGGGACCTTGATTTGCTACCATTGTGGGCAGCTATGCCATTTTGTGAGGGATTGTCGACAGAGGGACACTACTAGTGGATACCCTACCCAGAGTTCCGGTGGTGACCAGGGGGCCAGATCTACACCACCACCCCGACCACAGACGTACCCCAACTGTGGCCAGAGAGGGCAACCAACAGTAAAGTCAGGCTAGGCACGCCTTTACCGGATGACATTGCAGGAGAGCCGTGCATCCCTGGAGGTCATTATCGGTATGTTGAATGTTTCCGGTTATGCTGTTTATACTTTGATTGACCCGGGGGCGACATATTCATTTTTATCGGTGAGGCTAGCATCTATAGTTGATATTCCTGCCATTCCCTTATCAGAGTTATGACGAGTGATTTATTCCTCTAGGAAGGTGATTATGGTTGGGTTGTATTATATGGATTGTAGTGTTATGGTTGGAGTTTTTGGATTGACGGCTGATCTAATACCTCTACATAGTAGACTTTGATTTGATTTTGGGCATGGAAATCTTGAGCCATAATCAGGCTCTAGTTAATTTTCATCAGAAGGAAGTTGTATTACAAAGTCCAGGATTGCCCGAGATTCTATTTTGTGGGGAGAGAAACGTGTTATCTTTGTGCCTGATTTCGTTCGTGAAGGCTGAGAAAATGTTGCGGAAGGGCTGTACCGCATATTTGGCACACGTGGTGAATACTTGTGCTTCTACTCCTAATTTCGAGTAGATTGATGTGGTTTGTGAGTATCCAGATATTTTTCTCGATGAGTTACTAGGTCTTCCTCCTGTTTGGGAAATTGATTTCACTATTAAGCTGTTATCGGGTACCGGTTCGATTGCTCAGGCACCTTATCGAATGGCACCTGCTAAATTGCGAGAGTTGCAGATTTAGCTTCAAGAATTAATTGATAAATATTTTATCCGTCCCAGCACTTCACCGTGTGGTGCCCCGGTATTGTTTGTGAAAAGAAGGATGAATTTATGAGGCTCTGCATTGATTTTCGGAAATTGAACTAGGTGACTGTGAAGAATAAATATCCTTTATCGCGGATCAATGATTTGTTTGACAAGCTTAAAGAGGCAACTATGTTTTTCGAGATCAATTTGTGATCTGGGTACCATCAGCTGCAGATTAGAGAGTCTGATGTCTCTAAGATCGTATTTCAATCCCGGTATGGACACTATGAATTGCTGGTGATTCCGTTCGGTTTGACTAATGCTCCAGTTGATTTCATGGATTTGATGAATCGTGTGTTTTGAGCATATCTTGATAAATTCATCATTGTCTTCATCGACGAAATTTTGATATATTCTAGGGACGTGCTGCAGCATGTGAGACATTTACATATAGTATTGAAGGCTTTGAGAGAATCCCAGTTGTATCCCAAGTTTAGTAAGTGCGAGTTATAGCTTGACAATGTTAAATTCCTTGGCCATGTGATATCAACTAAGGGTGTCAGTGTAGACCCGAATAAGGTTGAAGTTGTGTTGAACTGGAGTAGAGCAACAAACGTGGCAGATATTCAGAGTTTTCTGGGTTTAGCTAGTTATTATTAGCAATTCGTGCAGGACTTTTCGCGCATTGCGGCTCCGCTAACTCAACTTACGAGGAAAAGAGTTCAGTTTGAATGGTCTGAGTCAAGTGAGGAAATTTTCCAGACATTAAAGACGAGGCTGACCACCACTCCAGTGCTGACCTTATAGGATGATAATGGGGAGTTTATTGTGTATAGTGATGCTTCCAGGCTGGGCTTGGGATGTATACTGATGCAGCATGGAAGAGTTGTCTCTTATGGCTCCCAAAAACTAAAGCCACATGAGGCGAACTACCCCACTCATGATTTGGAGTTGGCCGTGATTATTTTCGCGCTGAAGATTTGGTGGCACTATCTTTATGGAGCCAGAAGTCGGATTTTTATCGACCACAAGAGTCTCACCTACTTCCTAATATAGCCAAAACTAAACTTATGACAAAGAAGATGGATGGAGCTACTGAGTGATTATGACTGCACTTTTGAGTATCACCCTGGGAAAGCTAATGTGATAGCCGACACACTTAGCCAAAAATCTAGAGTTTCATTGTCTCATATTCAGGTGACGCAGATGCCACTATTGATGGAGTTGCGAGCCACAGGTGTTTTCCTATATACTGTATATGATGAGCCGGGAGTTTTGTTTGCTAATTTTCAGGTTCAACCATTTCTTTTTTATCGAGTTTGAGAACTCCAGGATTTGTAATCCTTCCTTAGTAAGATTGAAGGAACAAATGCATGGTGATGGATCACCCGATTTTACGCTGAGAAGAGATGGGTTGTTGTTATTTAAAGGTAAACTTTGTGTACCAGATAATGATGAGTTGAAATGAGAGATTCTTGATGAAGCTCATTGTTCAGCTTATGCTATGCATCCTGGAGGAAATAAGATGTACTGAACCCTAAAACAGTATTATTGGTGGACGAACCTGAAGCGAGAAATTGCCACATATGTGAGTGAATGCTCCATTTTCCAACAAGTTAAAGGGGAACGTTAGAAACCTTTGGGCTTACTGCAGCATTTGGAGATTCTAGTCTAAAAATGGGAGTATGTTACTATGGATTTTGTCTATAAACTTCCACGCACAGCTAATGGGCATACCGACATTTGGGTGATTGTGGACTGTTTTATGAAGACTGCACATTTCATTCTGATCCCAGAGAAACTCTCTTTGAGCAAGTTAGCTCAGTTATACATGCAGAAGATAGTGAATTGCATAGGGTTCCAGTTTCTATCATTTCGAATCGAGATTCTCATCTCACCTCTCAGTTCTGGGGAGCGTTAAAGGAGGCGCTGGGTACTAGTTTGCGGTTTAGCACTGCTTTTCATCCACAAACGGATTGTCAATCCGAGAGGACTATTTAGACTCTAGAGGACATGTTGAGGTTATATGTACTACAGTTTCCAGGGAAGTGAAATAAGTATCTGCATTTGATGGAATTCTCTTAATAGTTTCCACTCGAGTATCGGATGTCACCTTATAAAGCTTTATATGGTAAGCAGTTCCGTATTCCGTTATGTTGGAGTGAGGTTGGAGAAAGAAGCCTTATCGGTCCAGATATCGTGCAAAGAGACAACAAATAATGTGCAGATTATTCTTGACAGATTAAAGGTTGCCCAGAATCGCCAGAAAAGTTATGCTGATGTTAGAAGAAAGAAGTTAGAATTTGAAGTTGGTGACTGGGTGTTTCTCAAGCAATCGCCATGGAAAAGAATACTTCGGAAGGCGTGGCAAGATGCAGCCGCGGTACATTGGGTCGTATGAGATTATTGAGCATATTGGCGATGTGGCTTACCGTTTGGAGTTACCATCGGAGTTGACACGTGTTCATGATGTATTTCACGTATCATTGCTTCAGAAGTACATTCTTGATCCATCCTATGTTATTGTACCTCAACAGATTCCTTTGCGCGAGGATTCGGTTTATATCGAAGAGCCTGTCAAGATTCTTGATCGCAGGGAGCAAATTCTCCGAAATAAGACTATCCCTCTGGTTAAGGTATTGTGGCGTAATCATGCAGTCGGAAAAGCCACGTGGGAGTTTGAGTTTTTGATGAGAGAACAATACCCGCATTTATTTTAGTACTATGTACATTTGTGCTGTTACGTTATGTAAATTTCGAGGACGAAACTTTTGTAAGGGTGTAGATTGTTACGACCCGGAACAAGATTACACTATAATCGTTAATTAGTTGTGTCGTTAACGAATTTTTCAATGGAAGAGAATTTGATGTAACATTTTTTACGGGAGTTGTAGAGTATTTTATTTCGAGCTCGTAGGAATTTTCAGGGAATTTTTCGGATATACGAGTTATTTATTTTATTTTTTGAAAGTTTTTGTTTTCGGATAAGTATCGCGATATTTATCGGAAGTTATCGTAATGGAATATCGAAAAAAGACTCATTTTTATCAGTTAATTATCGGCAGTACGATCGCGGTGGACGGTAATCAAAAAGTCCACCGTTATCATAATGGATCATTTTCGGTTGGACGGTGAAGATAATAAAATATGATAAAAAGTTGGCGTAATGCCATGTACCTGAAAATGATCATTTTTAGGTATACCTGAGTGAAAGCTTGCTATATATACACACATACATATGTTTATGTTTATGTGGGAAACTATCAGTTGTTAAAACAGAAGTTTGAGGCAATTAATTATTTGAACAAACTTGCAAATCAATTGAAGTAATAAAATTAAAAATCGATAGATATTTGATATGGATATATCATACGTACATTCTTTATAAAACTCACACACTTAAAATCGAGATATTGGCAATAATAAGTAATCACATAATCCGAAGTACATTTTTGTGTAGAGAATTGAAGTTCAAAATTCATATCGAGATTGCAAGTGTATCTCTTTTTGACATAAAATACATCGTAAACTTGTAATCATACGAAAATGTATTAGCTAGGGTTACGTAGAGGATTTTGATTGGGTCCAAAATCATTAGGACTCCAAGGTCCAAACTTATCTCATTTTTAACATTTTCGATTCGTGATTTCGAATTTGAGACAACTTATTCTATAGATTATTGGTTGACGATCAACTCTACAAAAAATGAATAAAAAAGGAGATCATTTGAGTATCCGATCTTGCAAAACAAACGAACGGTTGTTATTGTAATGCTATAATTCACTATAACCATTCATTTGTTTTGTAAGATCAGATACCCAAGTGATCTCTATTTTGATTCATTTTTTGTAGAATTGATCGTCAACCAATAATCTATACAATGAGTGGTCTCAAATTTAAAACCACGAATCGAAAGTGATAAAAATGAGATAAATTTGGACTTTGAGATCCAAATGACCAAAGTGTTGCCCTTACGGAGTGCGTACACAATCAGGATCATCAATTCTCGACCCGACTCGTTACTTATCTTAAACGGGCTGAATCTAACCCACTGGGCCGGACGAGAGCTTTTAAGACCTTGCCCAATATAATTGGGTCCCACACTCAGCAGATTCCCGCCACGTGTCAAAAGCAAGGCAGGCAGTCTCGACCGTACAGGCGGTTGCAGGAGCCGATGGTTTACTAAATCACCTTAGAAATGCCAACGTCCCCTCACAAAACGCCTCATCTATTTTTCATTATTATTATTATTATCATCTTATTATTCTCCTAAATAAATTTCACCAATCCACAAATTCCCAATTCAACGACGAACGAGTAGCTCCGATCTTTCCCAGGAATTTCGATTCGCTCTGATCAGATCGTTTTTCCGGGGATTTGATTCGGTTTCGTCTCTGCTCAATTGGATGCTTATTTTGTGTAATTTTCCTCACCTCAATTCGATATTTTACGTCTTAAAATTAGGACTAGGGTTAGGGTTTGGATTCAATTGGGGGTTTATCTATGGGTTTGTAATTGATTGTAATCGGATATAGATTCGGAATCTGTGAAACTCGGGATGACAAATATTCATTAAGAATAGCTCAATTTCTTGTAAGTTGCTCTGTACCCCCCTTTGGATTTTGAGTAGTTGACAGGATCGGGTACTCGAAATTAAGATCCATTTGAAACATTCATGATCGGGTTGTTACAGTGATTTGAGTAGATAGTGTTAATGTTGCAATGTTTGGATCATTGTTTCTGTTTGTGATTATTTATGTTTTTGATCTGTTTTTTATAGTTCTTGTCTTCGGAATTTAGTTAAAACCTAAATGTTTTTCTTATGCTCGGTTATGCCTAATGTTACAATGCCACTGCTGGATTCTCTTTGGACTTTTAAATTTGTTGGTGCTAGCTGTTAGCATGTATTGTTTTCTATCATTGTTAATTCGTTTAAGAATCAGGCTAATCTGCAACATAGATGTTTGGCTTTGGTTTAATCAATGGCGCATTTGCATGCTCTTCTTTGAAATTCCAGTTTAAAGATATTTGGATCCAATGCAAGTAAATGACCTGCAGTTTCTATGAATATTACTTGTGTTTATTGCTGATTAATGTAAATATTGGACCGAGGTGCTGGATGAATGACATGAATTCTCTGTTGTGGTATGAGTGCAGGTCTCAGACTCATTGGAGACCTTTTGGCATAAGTAGTTGTCAGTTAGTTTAATCAAGAATTCTGTTCCTTCAAGTTCTGCATTGCTGTCCGATTGCTGCATTAATTTCACATTGTGGATAAGAGTGCATTGTGGTTTAGAGAATCAATATTGTTCAGTTGGTAACGCAAGTAGAGATTCACAAGCTCCAGTAGGGATTTATTTAGATCTTTGCCTTTTGGTAAGTGTACATTCTATTGTTTGTATCTTGTTTTTTTGAAAGGCCTTTCCTGATAGAGCCTTTATTGTGACATGTCCTGGTAAGTTGGTAAGTTTACGTGTGTTTTAGTGAGTTCCTCTTGTCATGTTTGGATTAAAATGTGGCTAGAGTATGAATCCAATTTTCTACTGTTTGTCATTGGTACTTGTTTGCACATCTGTTCTAGAAACTAAAAATGTGATAATATGTTATTTTAAGTGTTGTTATCTATCTAACTCTAGTAGCATTTTCATTTTGAACTTCCTATATAGTTTTAGCACTAGATCGTATCTTTATTGATTGTGATTCAAACATGGTTTTATATAAAATGGAGGGGGTTAATGGAGGATATGATAACAATTTGCAACATAGGAAATCTCTACTCTATATTTGTGTGTTCTGTGAACCATGGAATGCATACATTCAAAATATGTGCTTCTATTGTGTCATGAGATATGATGAAAATTGTTGTTCTCCACATTTTCCCTCCCTATTGCATCTTCGTCCTAATAACTTCCACAGTAAATTAAACAGTTTATGCAAGATGGCTGGTCTGAAACGAAGAATAGATACCTGTTCAGATAATCGTGCTCTTTACAAAGAACTGGATGCAGTTTCATGCCCCATCTGCATGGACCATCCACATAATGCAGTTCTCCTCCTTTGCAGCTCGCATGACAAGGGTTGCAGATCTTATATTTGTGATACTAGTTACAGGCATTCAAACTGCCTGGACCGTTTTAAAAAGTTGCGGGAATATAATAGCAACAGTCCAACTTTAGACAGTTCTTTACCTACAATTCATCATGGTTCTCATAATACTTCTGACTTGAACATGGCTCTGAGAACAGATTTGAATGAAGCTATTGGAAGTGATAACTTGATTGAAAGCAATACTATATCTGCTAATTTACCTGGACAGCCACAAGAACGTGTGATTCAAGATCTAAATATGCCACTTTTACCACAAACAGACGGATTTCTGGGAATGGCTGATTCTGAGTCCTTTCAGGAAAGAGTTGAGCACGGTGAGTTGGATGTGGAGAATTCATCAGAATCAAACTTGACCTTGAAATGCCCTTTGTGCCGAGGAGCTGTTCTTGGCTGGGAGGTCGTGGAAGATTGCAGGAAGTATCTAAATCTGAAAAAGCGGAGTTGTTCTCGTGAATCATGCTCATTTTCTGGTAACTACCAGGAGTTGCGCCGGCATGCCAGGAGAGTTCATCCGGCCACCCGACCCTCTGACATCGACCCATCTAGGGAAAGAGCCTGGCGACACCTTGAACACCAGAGAGAATTTGGTGATGTTGTGAGTGCCATTCATTCAGCAATACCAGGAGGAGTTGTGGTTGGGGATTATGTGATTGAAAATGGAGATAGGCTAGGGGGAGTTGAAAATGGTAATGTTGAAGGCAATGGGCCCTGGTGGTCTTCCATGTTTTTGTTTCAGATGATTGGCTCAGCTGACCGTGCTGGGGATTCAAGGGCAAGGGCAAGGGCATGGACTAGACATCGGCGGTCAGCAGGAGGTTTATCTGAGCGCCGGTTACTTTGGGGTGAGAATTTGTTGGGTCTTCAAGATGATGATGAAGATGATGACGATGAGGAGAACATTCTTATGCTGAATGACAGAGATATCTCTCCAATCCCTAGAAGGCGGCGTCTGGCACGGTCTAGGTCAGATGAAAATCGACCATGACATGTGTCTTGTAATCTGGTAAATTTTCCTGCTTCTTGGCAGAAACTTGATATCTACTGAAATTTGTATCATTTAACCTTCGACTGACCCCATTTGTGTCTTCACAACTGTTCTAGTAACCGCAGAAGCTGCCTCTCACTTGGGAGGAACTCACTGGTCTCTTCTCAACTCAAGCCTTTTCTTTTAAGTAGGCGATCAACCAAGTCGAGTTATAATTGTTTCAGTTTCAGATAGAGATTGATGCATTGTGCATACTATGCTGGACTTGTAGGTTATTATGTAGTTTATTATCAATGATCTTTGTGTGTTAAATAGTCTATTAGGGATCGCGTTGTTCAAATTGTATAGAGAATAATGGACATAGCAATGAAATTTGCATTGGAAGTATTGTGTATAAAGGTTTCTTTGGTGTTATTTCCTATGCAAGTGTCCCGATGTTTTTTTAAGGGACTGTAAGCAATGCAGTTATATTAGTGAGAAGTGATTACATCCGACTAGGTGAGATTGAAAAGCAGAAAGATGTTATTCTCGCCCGAGCATTCTCATGTTGTTGCTGACTTGCAAAGCATAGTTTACTGCAATACATTTCCTTACATTTATATAAGGCAAAACTGAAAGCTACTGATTCGCTATGCTGTATATCTCGGGCCTATTCAAGGCACATCTAGAGCACGAGTGACCATTGTAGTGTATGTGACTGGTGTTAGGTTTGTCAGTTTGGGTCTGGTAATCAAAGAGGTAGTGTTGTCTTGCCAAACATTCTCCTAGCTGGGGTCTCTCTGCTTCAAAGACTAAGATATACAGAACGTGGACGAAAGTAAAACCATGAGTCCTCAGCCAGACATGAATGCGAAAACAGCGACAGGTTGATGAGCGGAACTTATTCTTTTCCATCATCAGTGACACATGCATATGCACAATCTAAAGCCAGGAGGAGCTTGAGACACATCACCCTCCATGTTAGACAGCATGCGAGAAATGGCGATTATCATCGGCTTTAATGGTCAAGATTGTGGGAATTGCCTAACGAAGTTGCAGCCACGAATCGAACAAAGCTCTACCAGTCTCTATAGCTCCAATAAAGCCAGTGAAAATGAGAGAGCAGTGAAACTCAGGCACAGAATAAGAGCTCAACAGACTATGCTTTTGGTTTAGTTTTTAACTTGTGCTTGTTAAACAATAGTTTGTGTTCATCTTACCAGAGCATATCTGCATATGATCAATTCGCATCCCATGTGAGAACTACATGAAGCACCAACACGTCACACGACAGCGTCAGGCATACAATTTCTCCTCCGCCACATGCTCAACCAACCATGTGTATTCAATATTAGTTTAACTGAGACACACACATTTTCGGTGTAAATATTTATAGGGGAGAAGGAGACGGAGAGACTTGCCTGGAAATGTGATTATGATTTTTGTTTCTCATTTTTCTTAGTATTTGTTTCATCCAACTGTCTCAACATAGTAAGGAATCTGATAACCAACGAGGACCCTTTTCCTCCTTCATAACAAATTTTACAAAACTTCTGCATTTCTAGTTTGTTAGGAAACATGGCTCCCCCTTCCCACTTACAATTTGTTTAATCTAATTTCCATGTTTTGCATAAATCTGAATATATTATCCCTTAACATGTACTCCTGCTTGGAAGCCACTCTGCAGCAACATATATTCTAGCTCCCTAATCAGTTTGTTAGTACAGGTCTCAAGCAACTGATAAGTGCTTATTCTTGCTGGTGCACATGTGGAACTCCCTTTTAACAGCAAGGTAAATTTTATCTGCCATAATCAAGTAGATCTTCCATAGTAAGTTCCGAAAAGGGGGACCGATTGGATTGATGATCAGTAGGCACACAAGTGTATGGCTAAAAGAAAAGCGACAAGGGCTAAACACATTTTGTTTCTTACTTAAATAAACTCTTTTAATTTTGTTAATACTCACCACATTGTCATCCTTATATATTTTGCGCATGTTACAGGGAATAACTTACCAATATACACTACTCACTGCTTAGTTGTGTCACACATTTCCTTGGATACACTTCAAATTTTCATTTGTCTTCTTCTTTTAAAGGTTTCAGTCACTTCCAGACAGCTTGAATAGATCTCTCTTTGCTGTCCATTTGATCGATAACTCATCTGCTTCTCGTCTTAACAATCATAGCATTATATAAAGCACTGGCCTAATCATGCCGGTACAGCAGTGTAAATTCATAGAAACAAATTCACTTTCCTGCATTTCAATCAACACTGAAGTTCTTTCTTGGTGTGCCTTTTGACATAGCAGTTTCTTCTGTGGCTTTCTAAAGTTACTCAAGGACAAGCAAGGGAAGACATTTCTGCTCCAACCAACAAGAAAGAAGCAACTAATGGTGAGAAAATCTTGGTTTTTAGTAGCATTTTGTGCAATTATACTATCTTTGGTCTAATCTTTTTTGTTCATTTTTTCATTTCGGATCAAGAAGCTAAGCCAAACTATATCATTGTCTTTAAGCGTGGGGGTGTTGGTGTGTATCAAAAACCAGCAGATTTTGAAGAAAAAAATTTCAGAACTAAGAAGTACAAGCCGTTTGCATTTCTGTGTAGAAAGGATATAGCACAAGCTTGTTTTTATAGTACTGTTCATTTGAGGAGACTTGATAGCATAAATAGAAGGCAGAAACAGCAGTATTGGACTCAATCCATGAAGATGAAAAAAGAAGATATTGCTAGAAGTCTTGAAAATAGTAACAAGGTGAATTCAGCTAATGTAGGCAGCAAGGTGGATTCGTCTAATGTGGGCAGCAAGGTTTTACCAGTAAGTGACTCAACCTTATCAACCTCGACTAACGCAAGT
Source organism: Geum urbanum (assembly GCA_946800695.1). NCBI lineage: Eukaryota > Viridiplantae > Streptophyta > Magnoliopsida > Rosales > Rosaceae > Geum > Geum urbanum. The sequence continues at coordinate 38,593,692 of OX327007.1, read as the reverse complement.
CATGACCAACATGGAGCATCAGAAAATAAGAAAGAAAGGATCAAGGGGGATAAAACTAAGACATTGTCAAGAATTAAGGAGCTAATAACATGGGCGGCCGCTGCAAAATCAGCTGAGAAGGGAGGAAAGCACATCGGCCGAAAGGTAAAATGGTTAATAGTTTAGTTTGATCTATAGATTGTTAATGTTTATATCTAGGATCTTATACTGACATGCAAAAATGTACCAACAAAATAATGTCATGTTCTAGAGCTAGACATTACCAATATATTATTCTTAAACATTATGTTTTAGTTTCATCATGTACGTTGGGACTAAGAGCATGTGGTGATCCATTCAGGTCCTGCAATTTCGCAACCGTGGAACTCTGAAACCAGTACCAGATGATGATCAGTTAAGCAATGACTCCCCAAAGATCAGCTTTAGATGGGAACTGGAAAGTTGCTCCACAACTTCCTCTGCCTACTCAGCAGTTTCAGTGGCATCTTCATTGAAGAATGATCAGATAATCAACATTCAATCCTTGAATTCAACAAATCTCCAAGGCTCAGATCAATGGCAACCTAAGAAAGGGAATTGGATCACCTCAGACTCAGACTGTAAGTTTCTCTCTTTTGTCTTTCTTTCAGAACATGATAGGCCTGTTTTCTCATACATTACTTTTGTTTGGAAAGTTGTTGTGCTAGAGCTATGAAATGAAGAAGGAAGGTCTACAGAATCGTTTTGAAGAGCGCTTCAGGAATATGCTTAGTATCACAAGTGACATATATAACAATGGAAGATCTATAATTTTCTAAATGTTTTTCAGTTTATGAATGTAAAGAAGACTAAAGAGTCGATAAGAAAATGATCTCAATTATCAATTTGTGCCTTCTCTCGATGAAAATTTATAATCTAACCAAGTAGTCTTTTCCAATTTTAAACATTTATGTGATTGACTACTTGAGAACTCGTGTAATTTTCTCTGTTCATTCAAGTAAAACTAACTAACATAACAGATGTGGTGAGCAAAATTGGAGGTCGCAATAGAAATTCTCGACCAAATAAAGAGAACATATCTAATGCTTCAATGAGGCTCTGCGTTGAGAAAAAAACACCGAAAAACCCTAGCGACAATCACCACTAACACATCTTCGACTATACCCCGTGGATGCACCACACTTTGATCAACAAGTTGTAGTGACATACTCACTGGTTTGATTCTCCCTAAGCCAAGCCCTTTGTATACTGAGTAAGGCATCAAGTTGATGGAAGCACCAAGATCCATCAAGGTCTTTGGAAAGTACTTCGTTTTGATGGTACATGGCACGGTAAAGCTTCCTGGATCAGCTAACTTTTTAGGCACCTTCCTTTGTATGATAGTCGATACCGTGACATTGAGCTTCACTTTCTCAGATCCTTGTACCTCCCTGTAGCTTGTTCTTATACCTCCGGTTGGTGCATAGATCTTTCAAGAACATGGAATACATTGGAATGGTTTGGATGGCCTCAAGGAGAGGAATGTTGATTTCTACCTTCTTAAATACATCCAAGTACTCCTTAGTCTTCCTATCTAAGGTAGCTTGGGCTCCTCTCCTTGTTCCTTACTTGAGGGAAGGGTAGACATACTTCTTTCTCACTTTGACCTTTCTCGGAATGCTCCTTAGCCTTATCCTGCCTCTGTTTCTCGACATGTCAAGTATAATCCTCGACGGGTTGAGAAGTTGTGTTTAGGCAGCTTCTTCTCCTTGTTCTTTCCTCAAATTGATCCAAGAATGCTTTCTAGCTAAATCTCTTCCTTCTAGACTCTTTCCAGCAGCCACATGTCGACTCATTCTACTCTCGGAGTTCACATGCTCAACCTCAAACTCGTCGTCTTCATCTTTTGACTCACTCACATTTTCATATGGAATTAAAGAGGTATTTTCTTGAAATTTCACTACTTTGTCTCCACTCGTGGTAGCCTTCTCAACTCCGGCATGGTTCTTAGACACAAATGGCGTGTCCAAGTCATCTTCATCATCACTTTCCACAATAGAAGCATCACCATAGTTTTCAAATCCTCTCCCGGATCTCAACACTGCCTTCACTACATTGACTTGATGCTTGGGGTTCTTCTCCATGGTGGAGGGAAACTCATGAGCTCTACTACTTCTGTGGCCTTGATGTGCCTTAGCCAATTTGCTCACTTGCATCTCCAACTTATGAATAGTGCTTTGGCTCTCATTCTAGAGTGCTTGGTCATCCCCTTTCAAAATCATGAAGATCTTAATAAAAGTCTTTTTATCTTTCGTTTGAGTCTTAGCTAAGTCTTCATGGCTTTTTACTAGCGTAGCCAGAAGTTCATTCGTGTTGGACTTACGCGCCTCCAATTATGGTGGAGGGATTCTTGCTTGGAGTAGAGGTGGTTGTTGAGTTCTTTGCACAAAAAGTGCTCGTGGTTCGTAAGTGTTACCATCTGAGGTATTGACAAATCCTCCACTCGGTCTTGGTGCAAATCCGAGAGCTCCTTGATAATTGGAGAATCCCTTACTTTCACTTCCGAAAGAACTAAAGTTGCCTTGGTTTCCCATTTCAATGTACCTTCCTCCTTGTCCTTGGAAACCACCATTTGGCCTTGGCAACCCACCTTGACCTCCTTGGTTGCCTTGTGCTTGATCACCCCAAGAGAAATTAGGGTGGTTCCTCCAACCCGGATTGTAGGAGTTAGAGAATGGATCATTCCTTGGTTGATCATAGAAGAGGCCCTTGCATTCTTCAATAATCTCTGGGTAATATTCATGGTTGGGACAACTAAGGGTCTCGTGCACCGTACTTTCTCAAATTAAGCAAGTTACCAGCTCCACACTAATCTCTGATACTTGATTGACGTGGCCTCCACTTCGGCTTTGCTTAATTAAGAGCTTGAACTTCCTATTCTTTAATTCCTCAAGCCACTTAATGGTATCTTCTTGTTAATGGGATCCCTTGACTTCATAGATACCACCCCTACTTGTTTGGGTGGCCTCCCTCATTGAAACTGCCGGCTCCCTTACACTAGGATTTAAGTCCTACAAAGCTGATCTCTCCGCCAACTTCTCCAGCAAGATATGGGCTTCTTCCGCGGTCTTATCCCTGAAATCTACCCCACATGCATTGTCGACCTTTGGCCTTGTCTCCATACTTAGCCCTTGGTAGAAAAGGGACATAAGCATGTCTTGTGTTTGTCCATGGTTCGGGCATCCAAGCTCTAGATCTTTGAATCATTCTCATGCCTTGCAAAAGAGTTCCCCATCCTCTTCTTGGAAGGTCATCAAGCTTGTTATTCTTTCGTTGATCTTGCCCGGAGGAAAATACTTAGTAATGAATTTTAATTGCAAGCCTTCCCAAAAGTTGATGGAATTTGGAGGGAGGTTGTTAAGCCACTCCTTGGCCTTATCGCGCAAGCTTGATGGGAATACCCACAATCTCAATTTTCAGGCATCAATGCTACGGATATTCAATCGAGCACATGCCTCCTCGAACTCACTACCAGCATTTTCGCTATAGCCGACGACATAAAAAAAAAAAAAACAGGCCGACGAGATTTTTTTTCGTCGACTATAGTCTACTATAGCCGATGACAACACCAAAAATCGTCGGCTATAGTACTATAGCCGACGAAAAAGAAACAAAAAAAAATCATCAGCTGTACTTTTTCCGATGCTGTTTAGCCTACGGGACTATAGCCGACGAGTTTTTTACGAAGTCGTCGGCTATACTATAGCCGACGATTTTTGGTGTTTTCGGCAAAAAAGCGTCTGCAAAAGTATAGCTGACGATTTTTTGTTGCTTTTTCGTCGGCTATAGTACTATAGTCGACGATTTTTGGTGTTGTCGTATGCTGGTAGTGACTCCAAAAGGTGTGAGTAGGGATCCGAGTTGGCATGGCAAAGAAAGATAGGAAGAGTTTGCAGAAAGCTTGGCTTGATCTCAAAAGATTCTCCAACTAAGGATTGTAACACGATACACCAGGTATGCGCCGCCAAAAAGAGTAAGGCACATTCTTTTATGGCCTCCCTTCATTTACTTCGTCCTCTATAGTGATTTGATATAACTCTCGAGGCTCATCTTCTTCCTCTTCTGGAACTAGAGGGTCCAACTCAATGTGGAATGTACGCGGTTCAAGTGTTGGATCCTCGTGCCTAGCCTCCAAGGCTATATCAAATAAGCTACCAAGAGCTTCCCAGCATTGAACTCTCAACAAGGGAATTCCGTTATTGTCTTCACTACCACTACTAAATCCCATTTTACTCGGAGCCACTTTATCAAAACCCAAATTAGTCTTCCACAAAACGGATGATAAACTAGAAGATGGAGTAAAATAAAGGGTGTAGCGGAAATTAAGTTTGCTAAATCTAGAGACACTAATTATTATGTGTAAAATAAAGGTACTACTTAGATATGCTCCCAAGAATATAAATACCTCAAGATAAAAGAGGTACAGATAAGTGAAACAACCTCAAGCACAACCTAGATATCGACGGGTCGAGAAATCCCTCTGAACTAGTTCTTGATGGGTCAAGAATGAGGCTCGACGGGTCGAACAGACTGTCTTGCAAAAGATTAGTAGCATAAGTTCTAGTACAAATTCACCTCAAAGATATCAACCAAAGTATTCAAGGGAACAAAGATGATCAAAACAAAGTCCTAGATGATAAAATGAAGAAAATTATAAAGCTAAGAAACAATTATCAAGCAAAATGTCGGGTTTACCGCAATCAAGGCTATCTGAAGTTAAGGAATTAAGATGAGCCTAATCCACGACAACGGTGCCAAAAACTTGTTGAAGATTTTATACCCCTACACTTATAAGCTAAGAACTAACTCATAAATGCAAAGAATTCTTTACCACAGAGTCAAGTTTTAGTATATATGTAGGAAGTTGAGTGTCGTACTCACGAGGATTAGCCACTTAGACTCCCCAACTCGAAATGATTAGCACAAAAACTACGGTTAACTAGACATGACTTGACACTAAATAAAAAGTAAAATGCAAAAATGCGTATCTCACACTACTAAGTCCTTTGGAGACTTAGCATTGCAATGAGTGATTGAATTACGATGAGTGATTAATCGATTGATTGGTGGTTGATTACACTAAAATGCAACAACAAAAATGGCAAACAAATTCAATAAGGAAAGATTGTCGACTAGGGAAATCCTCGCTAACCATATGATGCACAAACAATGTCCTGGTTTATGTAGTGGATTAAAGTCCATTCACACAAGAATCGTGACCTTGTGAGTCACTTTTGGTTTTGAACCCAAGTTCCTAAGTCATTTCGGATGCTAGGCGACTTAAGCCCAACATTGAAATATATCGTGAATTGGGACCAAGACCTAAGCCATTTTGGGCTCACATCTTAGTCGTATGTCACATTTGTGAAGTCAACAAGCATATCATGTGATATATGTGGAAGATTTCCCTTATCGAATCTCTATTGGAGAATCCGAGAGAGAGTTTAGGTGAATCCCCCAACTCGCACCTAATCAAGAGATTCTATGATTTGACACAATAACCTTTTCGATTTAATGTGTGCTTGACTAGAGTCCTCCAAGTATATTGAGACCCAAAGAAGCTCTAATCCATGCTTAGTAGTAAGGAAACCAAACCTCAAGGTAAACCCTCTAGGAATAGACGCTAATCATGTTTACATGGTCATCTAGTCTTAAATGAGTAGCTAATTCAACTAAGGTCCCAATTTTTAGTTTCTTCATACACATACTAACTTAGCTAAGGTGAACACATGCACAAGTGAAATAAATCTTGAAGCCCAAGAATATAAACATCCACAATCATACAATAGCTCATTCACAACACATAATCACACAACATACACTAAAACCATAAATCGTACATAATCCAAGACATCATTTTTTTTCACATCACATGGCTAGGGTTCTAACTCTAGCCTTCCAAATAGGATTACTCACTACACATGGTCAAAATAGAGTCTAGATATATAAAGGAGAATCAATAAGTGTAAGAAGCAACTGAAGGGTCCCTTAAGCAAAGTCAATTTTTTGGCAGCTTCCGATAACTTCTGGCGACCACTTTTCGTCTTTTTTCCAAAGTTGCTCCAAATGCTCTTGTGACTTAGGAAATGTGCTTGGCTTCTCCAAAAAGCGATTAATTTTCATCTTTAAGAGCGTTTCCATGTCAGCTCCCAATTTCCTAATATGAACAAGAAACATTATAAGAACGATGCTTTATTCATAGAAGATAAACAATAAGCATGTAGTTAGGAACATAATTAGAACACCATTATTGACCTAACACTAATTAACGATCTAAGCATCATACGTCTCGTTTATCGAGATTCATCGCGACTAAAAATTAACTATTTTATAAATTATGAATTTGGACTCACCTTTTGCACAAAAGTTGTAGAAAATATTATTGTGATCTCGTGCGTATTTTTATTGAATTTTTTGGAGATTCGAGCTAATTGTTAAGAATTTCAGAAGTTTAGATTATCTTTGTGATTAATGGAAATCTACCACTAGTGGAATATTGTAGACCGTTAGATCTCTTAGTGGATTGATCTGTACCATTGATATATTTTAACCCTAGTGATATAAATTCAAATTATTCACTTGAAAAGGGGTAGAACAATTTTGGCTCAACCCAACTGGAGACCCACGACGTGAACCGGGTTAACCCCAACTCGAATTGATGACTCGTCGGGAACTTCGTCGACCCCCTGCCACTCGCTTCTTTTCTAGTTGAAAATTCTTCCTCTATCTTCCCTCTACCCTCTCGTACCCTCATTTCGGTCACCGTCGTCGTTGGCGATGGTGCTCTGATCGGTGAAGGGTAATAAAACCATGGGGATATTGAATCCCACCTCCCCAAAAGTTGAACGCTATCCCTCGTATGGGCCATCTCGGCCTATAGACGGCATTCGAATCTCGCCAAATTTTGACAGAAATTCTAAATATTTCGAGGTAAATTCTAGCATATCCTTGGCGAATTGAACTTTGTGATGTGCATGAAAGTTGTTGGGCTTACTGCGACCTTCAATTTGATATGCAGGTCGAGTGTTTTGGAAAGTTGGATTTCGGCCGTCGTCGATGGTGGCACGTGGGGCCCAAGTGTCGTCGTACACGACAAAGCTCTGGCGACCAGGAAGCTAAATTCTTCACGGGAAGTTCCTTTATCCAATTGTGATGGTTTTTGATTTAGCTTTGTGGAATTTGATCGATTTTCATTATGTTTCACCTTACGCACAAGTTTCGAGGTGACTTGACATTCGACAATGTCAATTGTTGTATGTCGGGTCTAGGATGACTTTATATGGAGCTTAAGCGGTACGACACAGTGATTAGGATGAAGACGCATTTTGTCAATTGCGAGGATGAGTAAGAGTAATAATTCACAAATATTAGAAGCAAAGGAGCGCCGAGTACGACTTACAAGTTAGTTTATCGACGATTAATTTTCTGGTAATCCAGGTCAGTGGACAATTTTCTTTTCATTGGTTTTATCGAGTGTAGTGACATGATTATGCATTTATTTTTGTAAAGCTTTATGATTTATGATTTCTTGATTACGTTTATGTTTATGCACGGAGGCACTTATGTTATGTTTTACGATTTACGCGCACGTTATGTCTATAATAATGCATCGATGCATGGGCCATCCGGTTGATCACTGAGAGTGGCCTGAGGTGGGACAATTCACATCCTAGAACCAGCTACGAGTACGATATGACGGTTTCCACTCACAAGCTATTTTATCTTTTAGACTCGCTATTTTTTTATTGTCCATTATTTGGAAGAAAGACACAAATACTTTTTTTTAATGTTATTACAAGATTATTGTATTTTGTCCACTCACTCTAACGGTTTTCATGTTTTATATGCCTTTTCCCTGGGCCCTTTGGTTTCTACCACCCAGATTGTAGGTTTTAAGCTAAGGTTGGACATGCATGCGAATCGAGGCATAGCAGTATCCGCCGTAGGATCTATGGTCGTAGGATTTATGGTCGATTTTACGAGATAGCATCTTAGTCAATAGATGTAGTTTAGAGGGTCTAGCAGTTTTGGTGTCATAAACGGTTTTAGGTTCTATTGTTATGAGTTGTTTCTGAAATTTAGTTTCTTTAACTTATGATTTACAGACTATTGAATTTCCCTTTGGTTTGCTTTTGGATTAGCAAGTTTAGGTTCTAATGGTCATCAAGGCCTAATCTTGGTTTAGGGAACTAAATCGGTGTAATAAACGGTTTTAGGTTCTACTGTTATGAGTTGTTTATGAAATTTAGTTTATTTAACTTATGATTTAAAGACTATTGTATTTCTCTTTGGTTTTCTTTTGGATTAGCAAGTTTAGGTTCTAATGGTCATCAAGGCCTAATCCCGGTTTAGGAAATTAAATCGGGGCCATGTTCTTTCAGATATGAATATCATTGGGTCTCTTGATGAGATTAATGAAACTGTTGGCTACTTGAAATCTGAGTTTGAGATGAAAGACCTTAGTATGACTTGATTTAATCATGGTTTGGAGCTAGAACATCGAGTTGGTGGAATTCGTATTCACCAGTCCACTTATGTCCAAAAGATGCTTATGCGATCTACCATGGACAAAACACACCCTTTTAGCATATCAATGGTTGTTTGCAATCTAGAAGACAAAAAGGATTTGTTTCATTCGAAAGATGAAGGAGAGAAATTTTGTGAGCTGTTTTGGGTGAAATCTATAAGGATCACATCCTGAAGAGGGGAGGATATTGGATGTAGGATTGCTCCCAAGCGCCCTGATCTGTGACCTGGAACGCTTGCTCGTCCTGCAAAATAATAATTTTAGCCTAAGAGATCGAGAAGGGGTTGGCCTGTCTTCGATGCTTAAGTTAGTAAATGACGTTACCGTTCGGGTAAGGTAACAATAAAGTGATTAAAAATTACCTTTTCCTTGGAGCGGAAATCATCTATTATGATTAGATAATTTTTGGCAACTCAAAGTGATTCTCGATGTGGGACTAGCCCTCCTACCATTTTGTTGTTTAGGAATGACTGATTCCTACATGAGGGTGGCTAAGAGGTACGCTGGTCAATGATCGCTCCATTCTGTACAGCCTATACGTGATGTGCGTTATCCTCCATCACGTCCATTGTACGGATGTGGGCTGTGATGATCGAACTGCCCTTGTACGTGTTGTGGTTTAGTCAAGGGGGGTGCGCTAGTCATTTAACCTTGTTGATCGGTAAAGCTTGCATGTGACGCATGCTGGTGCGCCTCACGTGTGTTGTACGGCACAGGTGTAGGATGACCGGACTGCCCCTGAACTTAGTATGTAGCCTCTTGCCTGGTGTATCTGGGCTTTCTGAGTATTTTTGTGCTAACTAAAGTATATTTTTTAGGTTTAGCACGTCGTGTACTAACAAGTCCCATAAGTCCCCGAGTCAAGGGTAAACCTTGGTTGGGGAGTTGACTAGAAACTTTTTTATAGAAAACATTTTTACTTAGCGCCGCTCTATTCTGACCTAACTTGCTCGGGGTGGAGTGGGGCGTACTGGAGTCCTCCAACTTCCTGACCAAGGTTAATCCTCAACAACGCCTGCCCCCACTTGGGGTTTTTCTGAGCCAGCGCTTTTTCGGGCTCAAGGGGAGTGAAGTCCCCGGGTAGCCAATACGTTCTTAGGTTAATCATTTCGCATTAGGGGACATCCAAGAGGATCAGACCCCGGGGAGTTCATTATGTGGAACGGCGTGCGTGGTAAAATGGACCCACATGTGTTCCGGCCGGTGGGGGCCTCCCGATGTGCAACGGTTTGGGTTTTTTCAGGCTCAAGGGGAGTTTAAGTCCCAAGGTAGCCAATATCTCTAGCGGTGTGCACGATCGGGGGGGGCATCGCATTTAGAGTGATCGGCCACTGACTGCGTCCGTCGTGATTGGTTGAGACTTACTAGTTACCACGTTTTAAGGAATTTTCTTGGACGGGTACTTTTCTGTCTTTTTGCAATCTGATATATGGGGTTAAATAATTGGTTCGTTCGACCATGGTGGTGCGAAGCGTCCTGTGTCATGGTATATTACCATTTTGGTTGTCGATGCATGCCCAACACGTGTCATCGAGCATGAGACTCAAGGAGCAGTTGAAAGGACCCGACCCCAATTTAGTTTCCTAAACCGGAATCAAACCCCTTCTGAAAACATGAACTTTCAAAAATCAAAGAAATTTCGGCAGAGTGCCACTATATCGCGTAGTTACTATTAACCTGCACCCGAAAATACACTTCATCCTATGCCACAAAAGCCAAACCGTGGGCACCAATCCCATCCGGATTTCTTAAAAACATATAATATCGTAAAGCAATAAACAAAACTGTAGCTTTACAGAAATCCGGGAAAATCATGTGAAAATATAAACACAATAGTATTCATAGCGACCTCTAGTATATACATAAATACACAACAGTAGGCCAAACTAGAAATCTACTGAGAAGGAAAAGTAGCTCGAATACTAAGTCTCCAACCTTGACGTGAGACACCAGAATCCAAACTGCAAACTGGGCATTGAAAATAAAGAGCCCATGGAAAGACATATAAACCGTTAGAGTGAGTGGACGAAAATAAATGTCTTTCGCCGAATAATATATATGTTATAAAACATATGCGAGTCTAGATGCATAAAATCAAATGGTACACGAGGGAGACTCTAACTCCTCACGCGTATAGAGCATGCATCAGAAATCCTGCGGGGTCACTCATGGACACATCCGCGCTAGTACAGTCTGAATCACGGGATCCTAGATCCTCATGTGATTCCAGCCAGAAAGAGCTTCGGGTCAGGATATCTGCTCCTCCCCGGTAAAGACCTCGGGTCAGGGTAACAGTCCCCCCCGGTAAACATCCTCGGGGATCAGCCGAGATGCTAAGTGTATCGATACAACTATACATACTGAGACTGTACTCTGTGTAAACCAAATCATAAATAGTTTCTATGCAAATGTATAAAGCATAATGTAAATGCATATTCGTATTGCATAATTATAAAAGCATATTCGTAAATGCATATTCATAAAACACATGCTCGTATAAATCATAATCATAACTGCATGTTCATGCTCATAAAATGTATATATAAAAGACTCGCAACCAATCAGTGAAAAGAAATGTCCACACACAGACAAGAACAACGCGCAAAATGCGTTATTCTCGAGATCTGGCTGAAGATCCTTCGACAAGCGTACGATCCCGATCTCCTGAATAATCATAAATATCACTGATCAAAATCACAATTCAAAACTATGAACCACACCTCGGAAACCAACCATTTCTGGAAACTTATAACTCGGATAACAACGAAATCGTCGAAAATCCCATAAATACTCTACTTAACCCTCGACACAAAATCCATCACCCAAATCAACTCAAAAACCTCAAGACTACGATCGGGGCGCGATTACGAGTAAAACGGTATAAAACTTCACAAAATTCCAAAAAGTCAACTCGCCAGAGCTCCGCCGTTGACCGTCCCCGCCAGCGGCGGCGCGACGTCAACGGTGGCTAAATCTGGTGAAATTTTCCAGATAACATCTACTCCTCAAGCCCAACAACTTTTCCTTCTATACCAACCTCCAATTCGAAACCCACCGGCCGGAATTAAGCTTAAAAATTCAAACCTCTATTAATTCCTGTGACCTATTCTGGCGAGCTTCAAATGGCCTCCAATTCGAAAATTCTTTCACCCAAAAGCATCTATGGGTTGAGGGGAGCAAAACCCCCAACCCCATCGACCCCAAAAGTGGCCGGAAAAGCCCACCGGATTCCGGCAAAAATTTGAAACTTTATCAAGTTGGTTCTCTCTTAAAACTCAAACCAAGTTAAAAACAATAGGAAATCTCGAGAGGAAGCTAACCATACCAAGCTTGAGGTCTGAAATGGCTGGAAACGGAAACTCGATCGGTGGTCAAAATCCTTCTCGAAATGGCTCGGTCAACGCGGTCAACTCTTGGTCAACGGTCCAATTTTGGTCAACTCGGCCCAAATGTGACTTTTCGAGAATTTTACGACTATTTCGATATTTATACTCGCGACTAAAACGATCAACGGTCGAAAACAAATTGAAACCAAACGGATAAACACGATTAAATCCAACGGTTGGAAATATTCATAACATATTCATCGGACATCAGAAAAATTCTCGGAAAACTCCTAAGAGCTCGAAATCATAAACTCTACAACTCTATTGAAGGAACTTATGTCAAATTCTCGCCCGATAATTTAGTCGCAAACAAGGCCGCCAAATCGATTAATTACGACAAATTGCGATTATACGTGAATCTTACGAATTAAGCCGATTAACTACCATTTCCGGTTTGGGTTGTCACAGCAATGGCTTGGTTCAAAACACGTGTTTTGGCTGTCTTAATGGTGTGATAGTTAAGACGAGATGTTTGGGTTTTGAATTCGAAATGTTGCCTACTACGTGGCGTGCATCGGTGGTGAGTTGGTCAAACGGATCGACGGTTGAGGCGAAGCGATGCTTTCAGAATCCTTACTATATAAGACCTTGTTTTACCCCATTTGGAGTTTCTTTATTTTACTTGAAGAGTTTTTTCTGAGAGCAATTTGATCAAAAAAGGTTCTTGCTACATTTGTCCGAGAGTTGTTGGAAGAAGAGCTTTGAAGGATTTTGAATCTACCCGTGTTATCTTTTGGTAAGACTTTCAGACTCTTTCTGCTTTGTTGTGGATTTCCTTTGTTTGTTGTCATTCTTTGTTGTTCTTCGTAATCTGGGCTTATCTGTTTTCAGAGTTCGTGTTTTTTTTATAGTGGTTGGGCAATTTGAAACTCCAGTACACATGGTTGTGTTTTAGCAATTTCAATCTTGTTTTGATTTTTTCGGCGTGTTTCTGTGGTGCTCAATGCGGTCTCTGACGTATTTCTCTTTGTCAAGCCATTCACGTTGAGACCATGAATCCGTCCTCTCCTGTATATGTATTCAGCGATGAAACGCATAGGATAGTTAATGGTAGGAGGAAGCGCCCTAAGATTTATGTAGGCGTCACGGAGTTGAATCAGAAACTAGGGTTTTCGCTGGAGTCGTTCAACATTAGTCAGATGCTTTCCTCTCTGTCGTCGTCATCGTCGTTTAGTAGTATAGAGTCTAGGTACGTCATGCTTAGTCCTGATCCTCTTAGTTTTATTCCCCCTGACGCTCGACCCCTCTTATTGACTGCAACGACAGAAATTGCTTCTTCCAGCCGAGGAGGGGCTGAGGCGTCGGAGTACTCTCAACGCCAGCATAGCGGGGCTAGAATGTCAACATCCCAGATTGTAGAAGACAACCTGCGGAATCTGAAGGGAGGCGCAATTCTGAGGTTTTTTGAGGACGGTATGCCTATCCAGAAGCTCGTCGCGCCATGCTCGGAGGCGGAGTGTGAGAGTTTTTATGATAAGTATGACGTGCCTTGGGATAGCGTCGTAATAAGGCCGTTGGGGCTAAGTGAAACCTTTACCAACCCCCCCAAAGGTTTCACGTGCGCGTTCGAGTGGCACCTGAAGAACGGGATGAATCTGCCTCTTCATCCGTTTTTCCAGTTTGTACTTTCCCATTGGGGAATTTCTTTGAGCCAATGCGGGCTTATCTTAGTGAGGATTCTAACCTGTCTGTACAATGGGTTGCCCCACTATTGTAGTAGTTTGATATTTTTGTAAACCCGTGTACGCACGATGGGATTTTGACTTGGCAATGGTAACCATGGCACCGAAGGAAGGAAAACGGTGGTTGTTTGAGAAGGTGCAGTCTTCCACTGGAGGATGGCGTAAGAGAACGTTCCTCGTAGGTAGGAAGTGGGAGTTTGGTGATCGTAAGGGTGTTGATTTCTACCCGAATATCCCGACTGGGTTTGAACCGTTAGGTTGTTCTTTTGAATATTTACTCGTTGTTTTTTCCTAGTTCTCTTGCTTCATTGCGCCGTGTTATGTTGACTCATTTTTTCCTTCTTTTTTTTGTAGTGGAGTACTACTTTCCTTCGTGTGAGAAGGAGCATTTGCATTTGGAGCAGGTGTTATACTATTGGGATCGTATGAATCGTGCCGCAATTATTGGGCGCTGTTGCATCCTGACATTGTAGCGAAAATAACAATCTTTCGTCTCCCTGGTACGTGTATATTGGATGTGTTTGTTTTGTGTTGACCCTTTGATTTTGCTGTTCTCTTGTTACTGCGTTGCGTTGTGATTGATTGTTGGTGTCATCCTTAAGCAGGTAAAAGAGAATTTAATACTGAGGGAGCGATGATGAGGTAAGCTCGGTGGGATGCTGGACCAGGTTCTTCAGCAAGGGACCAAAATGGAAAAATTAGCTCAAGATGCGAGTGGGAAATTGGTGTGGGCCTCTGTTGTCTAAGAAAAGGTCTCCCATCCAGAGCACGAGGAGTTGAATGCACGCCAGGTGGTGATTCCTCATGTGGGTGCTTTGGCGGGTCCCGTCAAGACCAGGTGTCGTCGGACTGACAAAGGGAAAGGCCTGGGGAATAACTACAAAGAAGGGAAACGGAAAGCAGAGGGGCCTCTCGAAGCTCGCTAGTCCAAAAAGTGATCTGCTTCGTTTCCCAAAGAAAAGTTGACGTCGTCAGCGTCGCGTTCTGGAAGCGGCTCCAGATTAGTGGTGGGGTTAAGTGACTCAGATACAGAGTCAGATACGGGGCGTACTCTTCCCAGACAAGATGTGCTCTTGAATGATCTCCCTTGTATTACATCATTGTGGGGAGAGCGTGCAGTCACCCTGCCTCGACACGATCGCATGCCGACTCCCACTCGCGTTCCCCTTCCCCCCGTTGGGGGGACCTAGGCCGAGAAGACTGTTGCGGCGTCGTCTGCTTCTCCAGCCGTTAACGAAGACGCACTTGACTCAGCGGCGCCTAATTTGTCGAAGGATTTGATGAAGCGTTTCCTCATTTTTGGATTTTTGGTAAGAGGACCGTTAGGCCGGAAGTGGTTAAGGCTCAACGGCTTCATGCTGTTGAACTGGGTCGGGGGAGAACACTGGCTAAACTGATGGTGGACGCTGTGTGATTGGTGTATGATATGCATCAACAGATCTTGATGGATGGGGGTGTTCACGGCCCAGATAGTCTTGATCAAGCTTGAGAACAAATTAGCCGTCTCGAGGCAGAGATGAAGAAGCTGACCGAGTCAGAGAAGAGGATACAGGATGCCTTGTTTAGGAGTGCTGCCTCTGAGGATGTGAATAAAAAGAAGATTGCAGAGTTCAAGCGTCGCGTCGGGGAGCTTACCGAGTCCAAGGCTAAATTGGAGAAGATGGTAGTTAAGCTGCGGTCAAGCTTGGGTGCAGCCCACATCCGTCTGGATACATAGGAGGAATGACGTCTAGAAGATGTGAAGAAAATTGAGGATTTGCAAGTGAGGTTAAATAGCTTTCAACTTGAGCTGGACGTGCTTCACAGCCAACACGAAGGAGATCGTGCTAAGCTGGAAGAAGAATGTGCTCAGTTGAGATCGTCCATTCTGGATGAAGGTTCACGCGCCGAGCTTGAGGAGAAGGCGGTAGAAACTTCCTTGCGTTTGAGAGGTACACGCAGATGGAGTTTCAGACTGTGCTCCAAATGATAAAGGTATTGGAGAAATCCAAGTACTTCGATGCGAAATAGTATCAGGCTGATCGGGCTGCGGGTACACTTTATCTGCTTAATGAGGATGATGATGGTGGGGAAACAGAGAGGGAAGATGAGGAAGACGAAGATGCTAGCGATGACGCCGTTGAGCACGAATTAGAAAAAGATAAATGACTAGTCTACATATTATTTTGCTCTTGATGCTTTTGGACCCGTTTGTGGGATTTTTCTTTGGATACTTATGTTTTCATTATTTGTGCTGTATTTTTGTGTGTGTACTTACGTTTTTGCTACTTTGCTTGATTTGTAAGTATTCCCATTCTGTTGATTGTTATGCATTTTGCTTTTATGTGTTGAATAATCGCATGTGGTGATTATCTTATTATTCATACATAGAAGCCTAGCGTTAGAAGTAATAGAGAACATGTGTGTCGTGGACAAGCACAATATAAGCATCGAATGTGATCGTGTTTCATTAGCAGAAATCATCGTACATGCTCCAGGTGGTCACGTGGTGATTACAAAAAAGCATAATAAACTCAAAAGCAAAAGAGCAAAAAACATATGCGTAGCAGTGCAGAACGCGCTAGTGATAATATTTTTGTAGGTGCTCGATGTTTCATGGGTGAGGTAAAATGGTACCGTCCTTCTCACTGAGGTAGAACGTGCCTGGGCTAGCAACATCTACAATCTTGTACGGCCCCTCCCAAACTGGCCTCAGGTTTTTTACCTTTCCTTGAATGGCCTTGAGCACTTAGTCTCTTACTTGGAGTGGATGAGCGCGAACGCGTTGGTTGTACAAGTGCGCATCCTTCTCTTTGTTGGTCGCGTTGTGGTATTGGGCTGCATTCCTTTTTTCTTCTAGCAGGTTATTTTTCAACCGTAAACTGGCTCCTTTCGCTTTAGAGTCAAACGCCTCTACCCTTGGGCTCTGGTAAGTTAATTCGAGGGGGAGTAACGTCTCCCTGCTGAAGGTTAGGGAGTAAGGCATTTCACCTGTAGTCGTTGTGAGCGTTGTTCGAATTGATCATAAGATCTCAAGAAGGAGCTCGGCCCATCGTCCAAAGTTGGGACTGCCTCGCCGCGTTGCTTGAAGTTTACGTTTTAAACTGTCCTTGATCATTTTGTTGGCCGCCACGACCTGTCCATTGCATTAGGGGTGAGCAGGTGAGGAGAAGAGGATATCGGTTCCCTGCCTTTTGCAGAACGCAATGAGTTCAAGAATTTTGAATTGTGTGCTGTTATCTGTGATGATGTTAATCGGAGCCCCATAGCAGGAGAAGAGCGTTCTCAAGAGGACTTTTTTGACCTTCTCCATCGTGATCTTGACGAGTGGTTCTGCCTCGATGAACGTAGTGTGATAGTCAATGGTGACTATCACGTAACGGTATTGGCCTTTGGTCTTTGGTAGTTCTCTAATGAGATCTAGGCCCCATTGCGCGAATGATATTGGGGACAAAATGATAGAGAGTGGTGTAGCTGGCGATTGCATTCGATGAGCGTGGAAATGGCAAGACTTGCATGTACTGGTGATCTCCAACACGTCTGCGTGAATTGTGGGCTACCATAAGCCATATCGTAATGCCTTGTGAGCAATGGAATGGGCTTCAGCATGGTGGCCGCATTACCTACTGTGTATGTCTTCTAGGAGGGAGCGTCTTGCTTTTGTGGGGAGGCATCTTAAGTTGGGCCAAATGCATCCTTGCCTATACAGGTGTCCACCGCGAATGCTGAAATTAACATCTCTAGTGGCGATCGGTCTAGCTTCCTTTTTACTTGGGGGCAGCGTCCCATTTGCCTTATAAGCCCAGATGGGATCTAGCCAGTCTGGTTCAGTAGGCTCAACAGGCAGTATCTCGAGGAAGCTCCTCTGCATGCTTGGCTTAAACAATGTTTCAATTTTGGGTGAGAACGACCCCTGTGTTATTCTGGCCGTTACAAGACGCACTAGTCCATCTGCGTTAGTGTTTTGTTCTCTTGGTGCTTGAGTGATATTGTAGAATTTGAATTTGGAGAGGTAGTACTTTGCTATTGCCAAGTATGTGGTCATGGAATCATCTTTGGCTTCAAAGTCCCCTTTCACTTGGCTAACCACAAGGTGAGAGTCACTGAAGATGTTTAAGTCAGAGGCGTCTGAGAGATGTGCTAATTGAAGGCCAGCTATGAGTGCTTCGTATTCAGCTTCATTGTTGGATGCTTTAAAGTTGAATCGTAGAGCATACTCGGAATGAGCGCCGTTTGGTCCGGTATGTATAATACCCGCACCACTTTCCGTTTTGGTGACTGAACCGTTAATGTATAAATTCCATCTTGATGTTGGAGTGATAGTGGAGGGCAACGCGGTGACAAGACGGGCGTGTTCTATCTCGGGCTCCGCTTCGGTGTACTCGACCATGAAATCTGCTATAGCTTGGTTTTTAATGGCTGTTCTTGGTTTGTATTCGATGTCGAATTCACTAAGCTCGATGGACCATTTACTGAGATGGCCGCTGTGGTCAGTAGATTGAAGCACCTGTCTGAGGGGGAGGTTTATGAGTACTTGAATTTTATGTGCTTGGAAGTAGGGCCTTAAACATTGGGCCGCTGTGACGAGGGCGAACGCCCATTTGTCGAATGCTGGGCAATGCTTCTCTGCTCTTGTGAGTCCTTTACTTATGAAAAAGATGGGGAGCTCAGCATCATCGTCGTGTCGCATCAAAGCGGAGCTAACGGCTATGAGGGAGATAGCCAAGTATAAGTAAAGTGTGGGAATGGAAGCTAGGTATAGCTTGATTTGTTGGAACGCGTTCTCACAAGCAGGCGTCCAGTCAATGGAGCGCTTATTGTGGGTAAGGCGTATGACCTTGAAGAACAGTTCACATTTTTCAGAAAAATGAGAGATGAAACTGTTGAGGGCGACAAGCTTACCTGTGAGGCTTTGCATTTCCTTCTTATTCGTAGGAGTTTTCATATCCATGATGGCTTTGACCTTTTTAGGGTTGGTCTTGATACCCCTTTGCCTGACTATATACCCCAAAAATTTGCTGATGGTAACGCTAAACGTGCATTTTACAGGATTGAGGCGGACATTATGTTCCATTAGAATTTGGAAAACTATGCCGAGGTTGGCGACGTGGCCCGTGGCCGTTTGACTTTTGCTAGGATATCGTTTATGTATACTTCCACAATGGAGACATTGATATCGCGGAAGATGTATGTCATGAAACGCTAGTAAGTCGAACTTGCATATTGAGCCCGAACGGCATGACCACGTAGCAGTAGAGTCCTTTGTTAGTGGTGAATTTCATAGCTTCTTGATCTTCCGGGTTCATGAAGATCTGGTTGTAACCAGAGTACGCGTCTAGCATTGCGAGGAGCTCGTAGTCTGCCGTTGCGTCCATAATCTGGTCTATCCTGGGTAGCAGGAAGTTATCTTTAGGGCATGCCTTGTTCAAATTTGTGTAGTCGACGCACATTCGCCAACTCCCGTTGCTTTTTGGAACCATGACCGCATTTGATATCCATTTGGGGTTGTGGACAGGTCATATAAAACCCATCTTTAAGAGGCGTTCCACCTCAACGTTCATCGTGGTGTAATGCTCAGCATTGTATGCCCGACACTTTTGCTTGACTGGCCTGCTTTGAGAAGTAATACTCAATCTATGAGAAATTAAGTCGATAGAAATACCGGGCATATCGACGTAAGACCATGCAATGACGACGTTGTATTCCTGAAGTAGACGGATACAGTCTGTTCTATTGTTGACGTCTAGAGTGGCACCGATGCAGGCCTTACATTTGGGGTGAGCTGGATCGATTTCAACTTTGATGATAGAGTCCCCAGTTTTAACGGGTCTGAGAGCATTCACACCATCCCTTAGATCATCAGGCTTCTCCATTTTCATATCTGGGACGGGTGTATTTGCCACCTTCATAATTTATTGGCATACAACGTGACCGGTTCAGGGGTTGATCGGGTGCATCACGAAGTTGTATCCACGTACAGAAGCTGTGCCAAAATTCGTTGGAAATTGCATGTATAGCATGTGACTAGCCATAATGGCTTGGAATGTTTTGAGGGCCGGATGGCTAAGAATTATATTGTAAGAGGAGTATAAATCTACCACAATAAAATCTGTAAATATTTCCATTTGGGGAGAACCCGTGGCGCCCCGGCCTAGACGCATGTAATCGTTACCGAGTGGGTAGACGACGTCACCTGAGAAACTTATGAGGGATTCATTGTCTTGTGATAAGCAATGACCGGGTCGTTTCAACGGCTCATATACACTGAGGAAAATCACATTAGCTCTTGAGCCTGAGTCGATTAGGACGCGGCTTACCTTACAACGGTCTACAAAGGCATCGATGACAAATGGAGCGTCCGTGGGAGGAACTCTTAGCTTATCCGCCTCGGAAAAGGTGATTGGCTCCCATGAGCAATGTTGAACCTTAGGTTTAGAACCTGATGCGATGGACAACATTTCTCGAGAAGGGGCATCTACCTGTCGTTTACCTCCATAGACAGTGGAAATTTCTTTCCGAGCCTCGATGAATGCGACTTGCTTGCCTCTATCGGGGCGATAATGGTTTAGCTCGCCTTTATCGAATAACTGTTGTATAATTTTCTTCAAAACGCTGCAATCTTCCATGTTATGGGTTTTTGATTCATGATATTTGCACCAACTTCCAGTGTTCTTCAGCGGTGCTTTGCGCGTCTTAGGCTTTGGCTGAGCTATTAGGTGTTTATTGTTGGCAAAAATCTCTGCATAGGTGGCGTTCATGATGGTGTAAACCGTTCGATCAGGGGAACGATGCTTTTGAGATTTGAGTGTCCGTTGGGGGTTCCGAGTGGGAGAACGTTGTCTTTTCGGAGCGCAATGCCTGTTTCGAATAGGGGAATGATGGCGTTCTGGAGTATGCTACCCGTACGAGCTTTGCTTCCGCTCTGGTGTGTGGGAACGGTGTCGCTTCTGCTCATGTGTGTGTGAGCGGTATCGCTTTCCTTTGTAGCCACGTCAATTAGGAGGTATATAACCGTCCCGTTGGCCCCAGACATGGTTGTGGACCTTAGCCTTTTCTACCATCATATCGAGAGTGGCCTCATATGTGAGTTGGTCTTTTCGGATAAGTTTTTCCTTGAAGAGTGAAGGTTGGAGACCTTTTACCAACGTTGTCTGAGCAGTCTGCTTGTCCAGATTTTGACAAAGTTGAGCAGCCTCCCTGAAACGGTTGATGTAAGACGACAAATTCTTAGAGCCTCCCTGCCGAATAGAGAAAAGAGACTTGGCAGTATTGTGACGCGTTTGCAATTGATATCGTTTGAGAAAAGTGTCCGTAAGTTCTTCGAATGATGATATGGATCCTGGGGCAAGTTCAAAAAACCAGTTGAGCGTTTCACCAGTAAGTGATTCGAGGAATAAGTAACACAGTGTTCCGTCGTCATGTATGTGGCCAGTCGTAAAGAAAGAAACCGGTCGAGATGAGTGCCAGGGTCTCCACGGCCAAAGTACCGTTTATCCTTCCATGTCTTTTCCCCTTGGTGGCGTCCCACATTGGTGATGGAAGGGGAGAACAGGGTTGTACGTTGTGTGCAAATCATAATGTGATGAGGGTTACGGTTCTGCTTTAGTTCACTTTCCAAATCAGCCAAACAGGCGAGGATTTGAACAGTCGCATCCTGGGGGGTAGGTATCTCAATTGCGGGCGAAGGGTTGGGCATTAGTGGATTAATCAGCTGAGCGTTCATGTGGATCATATTGCGTCGTTCCTCTCGACGGTCAAGTTCGAGCTGTTGAGTCTGCATGGTGCTTACCATGTCACTGAGGAACTCTTTGGTGCATTGGGCCGAGTCCCGTTCTACTCATAGCTGGGCGATTTGTGCCAGTGATGTTGGTATCAATAGAGATGCTAGATGCAATAGTCTGGGATGACACTCTAACGCCACTGGATGTATTTGCGTTAGGGGGTCCTGACGAGACATTGGGCGTTAAGAGTGGCTCAAACGTTCGCAAGCGATCCCTAGCGGGAGTGATCATGCCATCTTGTTTGTTAGAGGCCATAAAAAAAGGGATAGGCTTTTTAATATAGTGGAAAAAATTATCGAGTTTCCCACAGAAGGTGTCAATTATTTTGGGCGAAATCCATAAGGATCACGTCCCGAAGAGAGGAGGATATTGGATGTAGGATCGCTCCCAAGCACCCCAATCTATGACCTAGAACGCTTGCTCGTCTTGTAAAATTATAGTTTTAGCCTAAGAGATCAAGACAGGATTGACTCGCCTTCAACGCTCCGATGCTTAATTCAGTAAATGTCGTAACCGTTCGGGTAAGGTAATAGTAAAGTGATTAAAAATTACCTTTTCCTTGGAGCGGAAATCATCTATTTATGGTTAGATGATTTTTGGCAACTCGAAGTGATTCTCGATGTAGGACTAGCCCTCCTACCATTTTGGTGTTTGGGAATGACTGATTCCTACATGAGAGTGGCTAAGGGGTATGATGGTTAATGATCGCTCCGTTCTGTACAACCTATACGTGATGTACGTTGTCCTCCATCATGTGTGTCGTACGGAACTGGGCTGTGATGACCGAACTGCTCCTGTGTGTGTTGTGGTTTGGTCAAGGGGGTGCGCTGGTCATTTAACCTTGTTGATCGGTACGGCTTGCATGTGACGTGTGTTGGTGCGCCTCACGTGCGTTGTATGACACAAGTTTAGGATGACCGGACTGCCCCTAAACTTAGTATGTAGCCTCTTGCCTGGTGTATCGAGGCTTTCTGAGTATTTTTGTGCTAAGTAAAGTATGTTTTTTAGGTTTAGCACGTCGCGTACTAATAGGAGCTGAGGTACCATACCTTAGTGCAATTTGAGCTATGTTGTATTTAGCTCAGTGCACATGTCCAAATATTGCCTTCTTTGTGAACTTGTTAGCTATCTTTAGCTCTGCACCAACACAATGTCATTGGCATGGAGCAAAACATATCTTCAGGTACTTGAAGGGATCTATTGACTTGGGCTTATTTCCCTACAAAGAAGCAAGAAAGAAACTTGAAATTCCAAAAAAATTAATGGTTGAAACACACCTTACTGATTCAGGGATTTTTGACCCGTCGAGCTCTTCTCTCGGCCTATCAAAAGTTAGT
Source organism: Geum urbanum (assembly GCA_946800695.1). NCBI lineage: Eukaryota > Viridiplantae > Streptophyta > Magnoliopsida > Rosales > Rosaceae > Geum > Geum urbanum. Next base: position 38,570,982 of record OX327007.1, on the reverse strand, counting down.
CCCTAGATGGATCAGACTGGGCTATTCTCTTGACTTGTCAAAGATAGCAACCTGGACTGATCAGCATGATTCATTCTACCTTCGAATGATACCTTTAACCTATCGAATGATGCTCCGACTGTAAGGACTGAACCATCTTTGTAGTCCTCTACTCCGAGACACCGTGTGATGTGTTGGATGGATTTGCAGATGTTAGATATCTCTCTGACCTACGTAGAGGACGTTCCCAAACTGGTTATGTATTCACCATGGAGAACACGACGATCTCTTGGAAATCTACAAAGTAAACATTTGTTGCTACTTCCTCGAATCATTCTGAGATTATAGTTTTGCATGAAGCGGTTAAAGAGTGTGTGTGACTTGGGTCAGTTATACATCATATTCGAGGGTCTAGTGGATTATCATTTACTACGACAACACCAACTTGTATCTTTTAGTATAATGTGGCGAGCATTGAACAAATAAAGTTTGGTTACATTATGGGTGATCATACGAAACATATTTCACCGAAGTACTTCTTCAATAAGCAATAACAACAGTTACTGAATATCCATGTGAACCAGATAGGTTCGGTGGATAACAATATGGACTTGTTCACCAATTCACTTCCAACATATACATTTGTGAAACATGTGAGACGCATTGGAATACGAAGATCATTCGAACTCTGAGATTGAGTTACCGATCAGAGGGAGTCACATTTTAGTAGATATCAAGGGGATTTCTACATCACATGTAGTAGTCTTTGTATTTGATGCAATGTACTTTTTTTTCTTTGACCAAGCATTTGTTTTATCCATGTTATTTTTGTTTGCTTGGAAAAAAATTTCGCGAGACAATAAGTTATGCATCATACATTAGAAGCTCGACATAAGGGGGAGTGTTCCAAGAAAGAATATTTCTGGTATCCCAGTGTGTATCTTGTCTTAATTAGAGTAGAAGTAGATATTCTCTCGATCCCTGATTTATAGGTATACTGATTGTAATCGATTGTAATGTATGATCACATGTAGTAGCCTTTGTAGTTGATGCAATACACTATTTTTCCCTTCGATCAAGCATTTGTTTTTGTATGATAAAATGGAACCTTGCTGACTCCTACTAAAATGATACATTTCATATATCAAAAGATTAATTAACTATATTAGGAATACAAATAGATGGTTAACCTATTCTTGCTTGTGCTTGCCGTCTAGGGAAGTCAGATATCCTTTTCGTTGAAGCTCTTACCTTAAGAAAAAGTTTGAATCACCCCTATTTAATTACAGTAAAACATTGACAAATGAATATTCGATAAATTAATAATATCGTTAAAATAATATTTTTTCTCCGTCCCGACTTAAGACCAGTTCATATTACTAGCAACCTCGCTAAATGCATAAAATAATAATTTTTTTTCTAATTTCTTTAGCTCCCTACTATATAAAGTAATAATGTAATTAAAAATATATATTAATATTCATAAAAATACATAAAATTAAATTTTCAGCTGAGAATTACTATTTTCTCAATCAGTTATTCTATTTCTTGAAATAAAAAAGAATTTATTGTAGCCTCTTCACATCTAAGACCAAAATAAACTTCGTTCTTCATCTTGTACAATGCGTGCATCACATTTGATATAACAAATTTCATTTTGTAGCACAAAATTATTCAAGGTACGTAATAACTGCCTCAAATGCCTCTTTTGGAGAAGCTATCAGTATAGCAAACTATCACCTGAATCATGATCATGCAGATTCATTATCCCTTTAATGATTTCTTTATCAATAGGTAATTTCATCACTTTATTGTTTTCATTAGCCTGAAAATATCTAAAAATCTCGATAAATTAATAATTTGTTAATTTATCGATAACATAATAACCTCGCTAAAGTAATAATTTTCTATGATCCCGAGGTTATTCATTTATCCTTGGAGGATGTCCACCATTATTGCAAATATTTGACGTTTGGTGGAGCTCTTCCCAAGTACTGTGTTCAACCATATATTCCGATACGAAAACTTTCTTGTGGATAGCCTCGTGAAGCTTGGTCATGATCACAACACCATAAAGATTTGGTGTTCAAGTCTTCCGACAACTGCTAATTATGCAATTTCTTTTGATTTATTAGGTCACGACTGCGTCCTTGGTTTTGTTTTGTAGTACTTAATTACTTTTTAGCTTCTGTATTAAAAAAAGATTAATTAACTCATTTCTAAGGTTAAACAAATGGGAAAATTCCTACTAACCCTAATTTTGGGGAAAAGTTTCCCACTAGCCAACAAAAGATTGAGAAATTCTCATTAGCCAACTAACTCTAAGAAAATCTTTCTCATCCTCTTAAGTTCACCTAATCTCTCATTTTTCATGATTTGAATTTCTGAGCCACCTTAGAGAGAGAGAGAGAGAGAGAGAGAGAGAGAGAGAGAGAGAGAGAGAGAGAGAGAGAGAGAGAGAGAGAGAGAGAGAGAGAGAGAGAGAGAGAGGTGGGAGCACCATGACCGAGAACAAAGGGAGCCATCGTCGTTGCAGCCGGAGGTGGAGGCCGACTAGCCGAGATTTGCTCGAAAGAGACAGAGATTTGAAATTCTGTGAGCGAAGTGATTCTGTGCAACGAAGCTTATATGGAAATAGCAAGCTGTGATTTTCTCATGTATTCAGACACTCGAGATAGGTGAGCTTTGATTTTTAATTTGTTGAATCGAAATAGTTTGAGATTTTGAGTTTTGGTTTTTGTTATTCTACTGGTGCGTTATGTTGAGAATCTATTTTTGTTTTTTATTGTGGCTGTGTTTCGTTATGTTGAGATGTGTTTTACAAATTGTTGCATTTTATGAATTGTTATGTTGAGTTTTAGTTGAGTTAAGTTGGAATCTACAATTGCAGATGTTAAACTGAGTATCAATTTATCCTCAATTGAGTATTAGTTGGACCATTCAGAAGGTTGGTGTGTTTGAATTTATTGAACTGATACTCAGTTGACACTCAACTGTATAATAGCCTTTTCTATTATTGTTATTTTTAAATTTATTCTTGTTTCCTTTTTCATACAGGAGTGTTGATGTAAAGTTCTTATATTCTAGGAAGGGATTCGTCTTATCTGTTAATATGCATATGAGTTATGCCATTCTTTTCGAGTACATTTGTTAGAGGTTTGAGTTTTCAAAGTGATGTGGTTAAACTTGATTACTCACTTCCTGGTTGTAGTGGATTTTTCCTCCGTAATGAGAATGAATTTAAGATGTTGTTCATTGGTGCAAATTCGTATAAGGTGAATTGTGTTGATGTCACTGTTTCTGAGAATAGTGGAAGCACAAGTAGGAGATTTTCTGTGGATGATGATGAGACGTCTTGTGTGCTTGATGAAGATAATTACCTAATTGAGACAAATTAGAATGAACTTACTAAGTCCTATTTGTCGAATGAGTGGGAGACTTACATCCAGTCTAAAGGGCAAAAATTTTGAGGAGGCACTGATGAGTTTAGAGAAATGCTTACAAAGTACTCCATCTAAGTTGGTTTCAAGTTCGTTTATCTGAGGAATGATTGGTATAGGATTGTTGCTGCGTGCTCAAATTTTGGTACAGAACAATGTGAATGGCATGTTTCGAGGTACTCAAATTCCCAAAATAGGTGTATTTTTTGTTGTTGATGATATTAACAACCTACATACTTATTAAAATGTTAAAAGGAAGGAGAGTCATGATTTTCTGGGATTGAATATTGTTAAGACTTACATCTTAGAGGATATGACGGACAACATGGAAATGAAGTAAAAGGATATTATAAACAAGTTAAAGACAGGGCATGGTTTTAAAATATCGTACAAGCTAAGGAAATGATTTATGGATCTAAGGCTGAATCATTCAACAAGTTAAGTTGGTATAAAGAAACCGTTTTAGGGAGGAACCTTGGCTCTACCTTTATTTTGGATGTGGATCCAGAAACCAATCAATTTCAGAGGCTTTTTGTTGCATATGCTGGCTCTCTTGAAGGTTTTAAATTCTGTTTACTCGTGTTGTATATTGATGGCACCTTTGGGACGAGTTTATATAAAGGGAAAATCCTTTGTGCAACTAAGAGGATAGGAAATAAAGGTAAAATTTTATTTTTATGACTCTCAACTGAGTATCAATTAAACCATTCAAAAGGTTGTTGTGTTTGAATTTTTTTAACTCAATATCAGTTAACCCTCAACTGATACTCAGTTGAACCATTCAAAAGGTTGTTGTGCTTGAATTTGTTGAACTGATACTCAGTTGACCCTCAACTGATACTCAGTTGACCCTTAATTGATACTCATTTTGAGATTGTTTGTCCATAATAGACTTGCTCAACTTTGTTCTCTGTTTATGTTTAATGTGTGTAAGCTTCTTCCATTTGCCTATGTGTGTATGTGATTCAGAAACTGAAGACAATTGGGTATATTATTTCCAATATGTGAAGAACTCGTTGGAACCACAAGGTAGAGAGGTTACATATGTTAGTGATCGTGGGACTGCACTTTTGAGTGCATTCAATAAAGTTTATCCCAGCAATCCTCACATTTTCTGCTACAAGCATTTGGTGAACAATCTGATGTCTAAGTTTGGGAATGTAATTGCTGAGTTGGAAACTAAAGTGAGAAATAGGTTTTTTCGATTGGCATATTCGTCTTCCGACAACGAATACAGTTTCCACCTGAGAGAATTGAAAGAAGTTGTTGCAGAAGGTACTATAGAAACTTTTCTGAAAGATATGCCGCTTGAATGTTGGTGTCGTGCTTTTTTCATGATTCCCATTATGGAGTCATGGAAAATAGTATTGTTGAATAGTTTAATGCTTGGATTTCTCTTGAGCGAGACGCTAGTATATATAATGCTCGACTAGAACCGGATTAAGATTATGGAGCAGTTGGCGGAGATAAGAGATGAAGTTTTAACTTGGGCAACACCACTCACTCCTTCAATCCAACAATGTTTGAAAGAGAAGATGGAGACTGCAGTTCAATACCATGTGCATTTCTCCCCTTCCAATGTGTATGAGGTGCATTCAAAGTATGCATATGTTGTTGATCTTGGAGCTTGTTCCTGTTCCTGTCGGAAATGGGAAATTGAATGCTTTCCATGCGCTCACAGTGTTGCTGTAATGCAAGCCGCCTCTGCGGATATTTACTCCTTTATTGACAAGCACTTCCACATGAACCACTACAAAAAGGGTTATGACTTTCCAATCTTTTCGGTAGGAAATGCAGATATGGCTGTAGCGGAATCTTCCTTTGATGGATTCATACTCCCTCCCAATGAAAAGAGAGCACTCGGGAGGCCAAAGAAGAAGAGGCTTAAGTTTGCAAGAGAGACAGAGAAGAAGCTAATTCATTGTAGCCGATGTTAGAAATTGGGCCATCAAAAAAGGAAGTCATGCAATGAGCTTTTGAGAGTAGCTATTGCTTAATAGAACAATTCCTTCTTTAAAATCAGTTTTTTGGGATATATCTATACTACAATATTTGATTAGTTGTCTTTCTGTTGTTGAATTTGTAAATCAGAAGGCTACTGTGATTGAATTTGTTCAATTGAGCATCAGTTGACACTTAACTGACTATCAGTTGACACTCAACTGACTATCAGTTGACACTCAACTGACTATCAATTAACCCTCAACTGACTATCCGTTAACACTCAACTGACTATCAGTTAACAGTCAACTAATACTCAGTTGACCCTCAACTAACTATCAGTTGACCCTCAGTTGACTATCAACTGACCCTCAACTGACTATCCGTTGACACTTAACTGACTATCAGTTGACACTTAACTGACTATCAGTTGACACTCAACTGACTATCAATTAACCCTCAACTGACTATCCGTTAACACTCAACTGACTATCAGTTAACAGTCAACTAATACTCAGTTGACCCTCAACTAACTATCAGTTGACCCTCAACTAACTATCAGTTGACCCTCAGCTGACTATCAACTGACTATCCGTTGACACTGAACTGACTATTAGTTGACACTCAACTGTCTATCAATTGACACTCAACTGACTATAGTTGACACTCAACTGACTATTTGTTGACACTCAACTGCCTATCAGTTGACACTCAACTGATACTCAGTTGACCCATTTAGAACGCTATTGTGTTTTAAATTTGTTGAACTAAGTATCAATTTGCCTTCAACTGATACTCAGTTGATCCAAATGTGGAAGAAAAACAAAAGTACCTCAACATTCATAACAAACTCAGGAGGATTTAAAACTTCAATATGATAAATTCACACATCATTAATTCATTATAGTTAAATCTAAATTGTTGAGTACAATTCTGTCAAGTTCAACAAAGTGATAAACTAGTTAAATCAAAATTGTCAAGAACAATTTTGTCAAGTTCAACAAAATTTCCCTAAAACAAACTACTTTTGTACAATTCTTTCATTTCAAGCATTCTTGAAGTACTTTTTCATTTGATTCTCTGGTTTCCATGAAATATTTGATGATCTTAACCCTCATCACGTCTGCTTTACTACTGATAGGTTGTTGTCTGGAGGACAACGCGTCGGTGAAATGCAAAACATATGCGCCTCAATCTAACCTGAAAATTCATCCATGTTTGAATAAAACATAAGAGCCTTGTAAAACATTTTTTCAGATGTGTTTATTATTTAACAACAAAACATAAGAGACTTGTACTTACGATCCAGCTTTTTGCTCAAAGCTATCCACTTCTTCACAAAGTTGGTAGGACTCTAGTCAAAGTCCATTTTCGATGATAAAATCCCTTGATGTTCTCTCTGTGTTTATTGGACGCCTATCAAAAACTAGTTTGCCTTTCACGTCGACTTTAACAACCACTTCTACTGTGGTTTCCACATCTTGGTTGTCGTTATCTTTAAACCTTACTGAATTTTTGACCTCTTCTAAAAATATATCAATGTGTTTCGTCTGTACAATCAAGATGAGTAGAAATATAAGTCCAACAACTCTCAGTTGGTGTTAAACTGACATCAGTTGACCCTCAACTGATACTCAGTTAAGCATCAACTGATACTTGGTTGACCCTTAATTGACACACAGTTGACCCTCAACTAACACTCATTTGACCATTGTTAAGTCTGTTAGTGTGTGATCCCGTATCACACAAATACTGCACGCTTAGTCACTACAAACGGGTCAACACAGCTTAGACCAAACGCAAGGTAGCAATACAAGCTTCAACTTTAAACAAGGAAACAACACCATCAGAACATCCACGCGTTCGGTACGACAAACGGAAAGTACCAGGACATGCCATGTACAAAAACAGGATCCCACATCGACAAACAACAAAAGACTCCATACTCAAACAACAATATAAGCAACACATTTATGACAGATACAAGGTATGCCCATTACTCTACCAATACTAATGTTACACTCCATACATTCTAACTAGAGCGCAGGAGAGTCGAAGGCGGGAACACCCCGTCAAGACTCCTAACGCCCGTTTGGTGTATTGTTCTTAACAGCAAGTAAAGGACGACATACGGGCGATAGCCTAAATCATCCAAAATAGCCCCATCCTCTCTTCTGCTAAAGACCCATACGGAATTTGGTAGAAAAAATTGGAGCCGTCTATGGGAAGTGAGCAATCATAAACCACGTACAAACCCGCAAAAAAAGAAAGCCCAAAAACCAAACCTAGCAACATAGATGGCGACAGACCACATCACACCCGAAAGCTGGAAGATGAGAGACACATCCGTAGATACGATTAAAAGCATCAACGACTTAATGGAGGACGAAGCGGTAGCCCACCTCGTGAGGGAACTCCAAACGACCAAAACCGAAAGAGATCAGGAACGCCAGGCCTGACAGCGATTAGAGGAATGACTTGATGCGTTCATCCGGAGCTAGGAGACCTAACATGAGGAACCTGGACCAACAGAGGAACCAAGGGACTACGAAACAACCATCTACCGGGACCACCTTCACTGCCCAAAAGAATATAAGATTACGATGACGAGGAACCAACCGCGATAATCAAGGATACCATGCTCCGACGGATGGAAGAAATAGAGGTCGAAATCACATCGCTCAAGAAAAGCACGCACACGGGAACAAATGGGATGTACACACCCCACGTAAGCCCATTATCGGACGTTATCATAACACAGGGCAGGGACCCGTACTCCAAGACCGTCAATATCAGCAGATTTAATGGAAAGTGAGATCCACGAACACACATCGACGAATATCAATCCTCCACCGCAGGTACCCGGTATTCAGACGCAACCCTCTGTTTCCTGTTCCAAGAGACGTTGACAGAAGAAGCACAAAACTGGTTCTACGAGGTGCCCACAGGATCCATACACTCGTTCGAGGAGCTAACATAGTGTTTCCTCAAACGGTACCGGCTGCAGGGCAAGTATAACATCGCCAGCACGCTCCTGAAGATCCGTCAGGAGGACAATGAAAACCTATCCAGCTTCATCAATCGATGAAGAGCCTTTGCACACACATGCAGAAACCTCAAAAAGAACGTGGCAAAAATAGCGTTACTGGAAAATCTGACAGGAACCCCGTTTGTGGAGAAGTTGGTCAGGAAGGACCACCTCGGGTATGACAAGGTCATCAACCTGATCGTCCAGAAGGTACTAATAGAAACCCATGTATATGGGGCACAAGGTCCGAACACAGCCCTACCCTCGAAAACACCCTACATACACAACCATCCACCATCCCCCCATATAGCAAGAAGCCCACCACCAAAAACATAGCCCGAATTAACCTCCCGTAAACGCAAGAGCCACTACCACGAACACAAAAACAACAAACAGTACCAGCAAGCGCATCGCGAACGCAAACCACCACCCCGACAGAATCTACCACCACCCATAGATCCCCACCAACGCGGCACAATCTTCTCGATTACCCAGGCCACGAACGAAGAGGTGCTCAAGCAAAATAAACGCCAGATCCGCCTACCGATGCCGAGGGCGTCTGGTATTGCCCCTATGCGGAATAACAGGGGAACAAGGTACATGTATCATGATTCAAACACCTACAACACATTTCGGGAGGGAAGCGGAAGCCCGAGTGCTCACTAGAACGAGAAGAGCCCCGCCTAAGGGACATATTCGCAGTACACCCCGGAAATCTGCCTAAGGCAGGCAGGAAAGACTGGCCTCCAATCACTTTCTCCTACAACAAAGAAGAAGGCAACTGGAATAGCACACTCCCATTCGTCATTGACGGAATGGTGGATCGATATCTTGTCAAGCGTATCCTCATCGACAACGGGGCCTCCGGGAGGTATACGAAGGGCTCAAGCGCCCAAAATGCAAGATGACACAGGACCATGAGAGCATTGCCAGCTTCTCGAGCGAAACCACATACCCCCTCGGGAGCGACTATATGCGATTTAGCGTCGGAACGCCCGGCACTTCCCAGAATGAGGTAAGAACGGACTTCATCATCGTAGATATTTGCACATCCTACAACATGATCCTTGGACTACCATGCATCTCAAAGCTAAGGCTGATTATCGCAAGCCATATGCTCTTGGCAAATTTCTCGACAGACTACGGAATCGGCACGATCAGGGGGTACGATTTCATAGAAAAGATTGCACGACCGGACGAAGACAACACGCGATTGGAGGTACTCGCGGTGGTAGAGGGCTCCCCCAAAGAACAACAACCTGACGACCCACGAGATGGACTAAACACTATACAGCCCACGACAGAGCGAGAAGAGCTACGCACGATACACCTATCCAGCGAACACCCAGAGCGCATGATCCGCATCGACGCCCAGCTAGAGCCCGATATAGTAGCCCGACTGGTTCAGATCATATCGGACTGCTAGTAGGTGTTCGCAAGGTCTTACGCGGACATGCCCAGAATCGCCCCAAGCATCCCACAAACTCAGCATCAACCCAATCGCGAAATCGGTGAAGAAGAAACGACGGGCATATGACCAGGAAGGATACACGGCCATGCACGTGGAGGTGGACATACTGTAGAAAATCGGTTTCATCCGAAAATTTGACTATCCGAAATGGATCTCCAATGCCGTTATGGTCAAGAAGCACAACGGATCTTGGCGCATGTGCCTGGATTACAGCAATCTGAACAAGGCCTACCTGAAAGACAGGTTCCCGTTGCCAAGGATCGATCAGCTCGTAGACGCCACTGTAGGACAAGAATTGCTATCCATGATGGATGCGTATTCAGGGTACAACCAAATCCTCATGAACCATGAAGACCAGGAGGCCACTTGCTTCACAATGGACAAGGGGCTCTACTGTTACGTAGTTATGCCGTTCGGCCTCAAGAACGCTGGCTCCACCTACCAAAGATTGATGAACATTATATTCGATGGGCTAACGAGCGAAATCGTGGAGGTCTACATTAATGACATACTGGTCAAAAGCACCAAGGAAATGGACCACCCCGGATACCTATGAACCGTACTCGAGCTCTTCATCAATAATGGCATGCTATTGAACCCGGCTAAGTGCACATTCGGCATAATGACAAGCAAGTTTCTCGGATACATCATCAGCAAGAGGGGCATTGTGGCCTCAACGATGAAGGTCAAATCAATACTAGACATGCAACCCCCCACGACCAAGGTCGAACTCTAAAGCCTAACGGGAAAACTAGCATCCCCAATCGCTTCATCTCTCGCTACTCTGACAAGTGCGCTCCATTCTTCAAAGCCCTCCGGACAACAAACAAACGAAACGTCATTTGGACAACCGACTGTGAAGCCACATTCACATCCATCAAGCAATACCTGGCCTTAATCCCTCTCCTATCTAGGCCCGTGAAAGGAGAAACCTTGTATCCATACCTATCTGCTTTTCTAATGACCATTAGTTTTGCCCTGGTTCGGAGGGAAACAAATTCGAAACTGCCAGTTTTCTTTGCCGGAAAGGGCATGGCACCACCCAAGATCCGTTACCCAACAATCGAGAAGGTGGCACTCGCACTCGTAACGGTAGCAAGACGACTCAGGCCATACTTCCAAGCCCACAACATCCACGTTCTTACAAACATTCCATTATGACAAGTACTGCAATTGCTCGACTACAGTGGCCATTTGGCAAAGTGGGCCATCGAGCTGAGCGAATACAACATTCTTTATGCGCCTTGAACAATAATAAAAAGCCAGGCCATCGTAGACTTTATAGCCGAATACAACACAGCCTGCTCTCGACGGCACGTCATCCGTTAACACTGACATACTTGAGCAAGAGCTCCCAAAACCTGAATCACCATGGAACCTCTACGTGGACGGATAATGCACTAAGAACACTAATGGGGCCGGAATCATCCTTACCGAGCAATGGGGGGTACGAGTAGAGTATGTACTCAAATTCGAATTCAAAGCAACAAACAACGAGGCCGAATACGAAGCCCTCATTGTCGGACTGCAACTAACCCGAAACTCAGAAGCCCCAAGCATCAACATCTTCAGCGACTTGCAACTGGTCGTTAACCAAATCTGGGGTGACTTTAAAACAAAGGGCGACAGAATGACGGTATATCTCAGCCACGTTCACATAATGCTAAGAAAGTTCAAGTTTTTCAACATCAACCACATCCCCAGGGGTAGAAACACCAAGGCATACGCATTCGCCCAGTTAGCAACATCGCCCGTAAAACAGAACTGGGGCAACTAGTAGTGGAAGTCTTGAAAGAACCAAGCATCACGAAACCACTAGAAGAGATCTTCACCATCGAGCCACACGTGGCTAGTTGGATGGACCCAATCATCAAATACAAAACTAAGGGCGAACTCCTAGCAAACCGAGCACAAGCACGAAATATAATAGCCAAAGCAGTCAACTTTAGCATGAGACACAACACCTTGTACCGACAGGGGAAAACGTGGGCCAACCTCAAATGCGTCATACCAGAGCAGGGTGACATGATACTGAGGGAAATCCATTTGGGCGTATGTGGCCACCACGCAGAAGCACAATCAATCGCACAAAAGGCACTCCGAAGTGGATTTTGGTGGCCTACCATCCATGCTGACGCAACTACAATCACGTTGCCCTACCACCAATGTCAGCTATACGTACACAAGAACCATATGCCTGCGGTTCCCCTATCAATCCTCACTTCTCCAATTCTATTTGCACAATGGGGACTCGATCTTATTGGTGAACTTTCAAAATCCAAGGGTCAGTATCACTATATCATCGTGATCATTGACTATCATACCAAGTTTATCGAGGCCAAACCGATGGTCAAGATCACAGCCGAAAATGTGAAGAGATTCCTATGGCGTTTTCTCTACTGTCGCTACGGCACCCTACTCAACATCATCAGCGATAACGGGCCTCAATTCCACAATGACGAGCTCAAAACATTCTGCAGAAAGCAAGGCATCAACCTAGTATTCGCATCACCAGCACATCCTCAGAAAAACGGACAGGTAGACGTAGCCAACAAAATTATCAAGGAGGGAATCAAGAAAAAAATTGAACTCAAAGAGAAAGGAGACACCTAGTACGGACGATGGCCCACACTCCTCTCCGAGAAATCCCGTTTAGCCTAACATTCGGAATAGAGGCCGTACTACCACTCGAACTCACATAAAAAAACCCACGAATCAAAAGCTATGACCCTACCAAAAACGGAGAAGGACTACGACTCGACAACGACCTCCTTGAAGAAAAACGAGACACGACACATCTCCATAACACCGCCAACAAGCAGTGAGTCGCTCGACTATGCAACCAACGTGTCCGAGAGTGCTCGCTTCAACTAGGGGACTGGGTCATGAAGGCAATCCAAACGAAGCTAAAGAGCTTACGCCCGTCATGGGAAGGTCCTTACGTCATCGACGCATTCGTAAGCCCAGGCATGTTTTACATCAAAGACATGTTTGGAAGAAGGATAGGCAACCCTTAGAACACACAGCACTTAAGAAAATATTTCCACAAAGTATTTATCTGCCTGCGTTTGATTGGCACTAACGCGTGTATATCTAATGTTTTGTGTAACTTTTTGTATTACAATCACACGTTTTGTTTTTGGCCCGTGACAATGAAAGTAAATATACATCAAATGCATTCAGACACAATGTAAGGAAGCAAAGGTACTTGGATATATTTCAAAAATAAGTTGTACCTAGTTGAGCAAACGCACGCAGGCGCAAAAGCAAAATACTACAAAAAAGAGAAAGCATAAGCACACGATCGGTTAGCCCCATCCACAGTATCAGCCCCACCATCCGACAATCCATCCTCAACACGCGCATCGACCTCAGGCTCCTCGAGTGAACGCTTTAGCTTCTTCCCCTCAGCAGCTTGCCAGGCCTCGAACTCGTCCACCTTGACAAACGGAAGCACAAGCGTGGAGAAGTCCTCACACTGGACGTTGGCCTCAGCAGCAACCAAGTCCTTGAACTCGTCCGAATTCTTGAAAGCCACGACCGCATCGACCTTGACTTTCTCAAACTCGAATGAAGCCTTAAACTCTGCCACCGCCTCCTCCGCAATCCTCCTGTGGATGTCATTCGTCATCTCATGCGTCCGAGCTTCAGCAAGCTTGCGCTCCAGCTCCGCAATTCGAGCACCGCTGGACAATCGGAGGGCGGCTAGGTTCGTCTCCAGGAAGGCAATTCCAAACTGAGACTCCCCCAGCTCCTTCTTTAGCTCATCGAGCTCACGAACTAGCTCATTCACTCAGGAGATCTTGAGGTTGGCTATGTCCGTGGACCTCGTCAGAGCCTTCTGTATCTTGGCCACTTTGGCCGTTAGCCGCCTACTCTCGGCTTTTGCCTTCGACAACGCGATTGTTTACAGCATCGACCTCTCTACGCCCTTGATGAGGAAGAGCTGGTGCTGGAGGTGGGTGCAGGTGTCAAACACTACGTTCAGAGACTCGCTCAGAGTCGCGCCAAGCTGACGCCAATTTTGCAACGATTTTATGCCCACACCCATAGAGCTCTGGATGCGAGCGAAGAACTCTGAGAACAGCGCCATTTCGCCCGCCTCAGCAATAGTAACGCCCAGCGAGGCTTCGGTGGATGAACCCCTGGAGCATTTCAGTGGACAGCTGGACGCCCCTTGATCATCTAGCCTCCTCATCAAAGACCCAGGCTGGGGCACCCCCGCATCTCCAGGCTGACGAATGAGGGAGAGCTTGAACAAACTCTTGGAGGAGCCAGTGTTGGCAGAAGAGTGGGACTTGCTCCGAGAGCCGAAGTGCGATCGACCTTGGCTTTGGTGTTTGTCCCCGCGATTGATTTGGCGCTCACAATGCTCCTTGCTCCGCACCTCCTTCTCCGGGCGGAGGCAGTCCTTTCGAGCTTGCTCACCCTCCTCCCCTCGATGGGTGTCGAGAGTAGCCTCTTCAACCTGGTCCTCAGGAGTAACTGAAAGGACCCAACCCCGATTTAGTTGCCTAAACCGGAATCAAACCCCTTCTGAAAATACGAACCAACAAAAACCATCAAAATTTCGACAGAGTTTCGTTACTAACGTGGAATTACCATTACCTGCACGCGGAAAATACACTTCATCCTATGCCACAAAAATCAAACCGTGGGCACCAATCCCATCCGGATTTCTCAATATATCAACAGTAAAGTAAAACAATAAATATATCTATACTTTACTGAAATCCGGAATAAAATCGTATAAAAACGTACAACAAAATACTCAAAGAGACCTCTAATGTATAATCATATCAATATACCACAGTAGGTAGAACAATAAACCTACTGGAAGAAATAAGGTAGCCCGAGCACTATGCCTCCGACCACGACGTGCGACACCAGAGTCTGAACTGCAAACTGGGCACGAAAACCGAAAAGCTCAGAGGAAAGACATGAAAACCGTTAGAGTGAGTGGACGAAAATAAATGTCTTTCACCAGGTAATATATGTTATAAAAACATATGCGAGTCGAAATATAATTAAAACAAATCAAATAGTATACGAGGAGACGCTGACTCCAACTCGTAAACAGAGCATGCATGGAAAATCTCACGGGGTCACTCATGGACACGTCCGTGCTAGTACAGTCAGAATCACGGAGTCCCTGACTTCCACGTGATTCATAGCCAGAAAAGCCTCGGTTCCGGGGTACTGCCCCTCGCCGGTCAGGTCGGGGTACTGCCCCGCCTGGTGGGCCTACCATCGGGGATCAGCCGAGAGGCAAGTGTATCGATACAACAACGTAACTGCGACCGTACTCTGTGTAAATCAAATCATAAACAGTTCGATGCAAATGCATGAAACATTATATATATGCATATACGTAATATATACTGATATAAGCATAATCGTATAACACATGCTCTTAATAAACATAATCTCGTATGAAATCTCATGCTCGTAAAACCATGATCATGCTGCATGCTCAAGTTCGTAAAACGTATATAAAAGACTCGCAAACAATTCGTGAAAAGAAATTGTCCACTCACAGACTAGCGTAACGCATTTCGCGTTAACCCGTGATCCGGCGGAAAGTCCCTCGCCAAAAGAACGATCACGAACCCCTGAATAATCACAATAACCATTTCTCAAAATCATAACTCGACAATTCAAATCAAATCACGAGAAACCACTGTTCTCGGAAACACATAATCCGATTACAACAAACTATCGGAAATCCGGAAATCACACCTCAATACCTCGCTGTAAGTTCGGATGCTCAATTCGAAAAATGAACCTCCCCACTGCGATCGGGGCGCGATTTCGAGTGAAATGACATGCAACTTGTCGAAAATCCCAAAAAGTCAAACTTTGACCGTTGACCGCCGCGTTGACCGTCGTCAACGGTGGCGCCGCCACCAACCTGAAAATTTCTCGGCGGAGCAACTCTTATTCCATGCAAAATCACCCACTGAGCAACTTTGTCAACTGCATCGAAGGCCAATTCTCACTCTAACTAGTCCAATTTCATGATAAACCGAATTGTCCCCAAAATTTCAAATCCAAAATTCTCCAAGCACAAATCGAATTAGAACTCCATACCTATATGGTTAGAATCATGGTGAGGAGAGCTTCAAAGCCCACTACTTGATTAAGCTCAACTTGGCCGGAATTCAAGAACCCGAAATCACCAAAAAACCTCCACTTTCTTGCCGGAATTTCTCCCTCCTCCGGCGTCCCACGCCGTGGGAGGAGGCAAAAAGAATGAGCCCAAGCTCGAGGCCGGTGGTGGCCGGACAGCGAGCCACCGCTGTGGCCGAGAAGCTCCGTCGCGCCTCACTCCTCTATGCGAGGTTGACCGGTTAACAACAATTAATTCCAGGTTGACTTTCTTTAAATGGCAACTCCAATATTTATACTCATTAAATACTTTCCCAAAATGGAAACTTTGTAATTATCTTTTCGACAAACTTCAAACACACGTAACTTCCTCGTCGTAATTCCGATTCCGATAATTCTCGCGGCAACAAACTCGACTCGACGTATTCTTCAATTATCACCCGAAGTCAAACACATCGGCAAATCTGATTAAAAGTCAACTGTTCAACCCAAACACATTCTTAAATCGACTAAATAATCAACAATCGGAAATATTCACAACATAATCTTCGTAACTCGGAATAATCCTCCAAAAGTTCCCACAAGCTCGAAATTATATTCTCAACAACTTCCGTGCAGAAGCCGAAACCAAATTCTCGTCCGGTAATTTAGTCGTTAAGAAATCTAACATATAAAACCGATTATCTCAAAACTTCAGATATTCATATTTTATTCCTCGGTCGTCCAAATAACGATCCGGAACCGCCCACGAACTCGAAATCACACGTACAACGACTCTCGAGACGAGACCCAGCTCCAATTCTCGGCCAATAATTTAGTCGTTAACAAATCTGGCAATTCAAATAACTGTCGGCAATCTGCGATAACATGCAAGCTCGTAGATTAAGCTGATTCCACTGCTGATTCTGTTCTGGGTCGTCACAGTAACGGTCGACATAATTGAGGCCCCGACAGCCGTGCCCATGGCCTCCACCTCTTCATCCACCTCGGGAACCAGATTGAGGTATTGATTGCAATCTGGGGCGTGCAGTATGGGTTGGGGAGTGTCGCCCTGGACGAGATGACCGTTTCCATCCTCCACGACCATACGGTTCTGCCTGGCCCTCTCCATCAGCACCAGCATACGCTGGTGAGTCGCATCCTGTTTGGCGGAGGAACGGGATTTCTTCATTTTTGCTGCAACAAATAAAATACAATGGACACGTCAACTCGAAAACCCATACAAACGCAGTAAACGTGGAAGTCATGAACGTACCAGGAGGGTGTGAGAGACCACAGCATTCGACAAGCTCCCAGTGATTGGCCGCCCAGAAATTCCTCACGTCTGGGTAGGGATCGAAGGCGAACTTGATTTGAACTAAACGTTTTTCCTCCAAACGGGTGAGGGGGTATGATCGTTGATCTACAAAAAAACACACGGCATTAGCAAGCACGCATACGAAACGACATGATTAGATAAACGCCAATAGCCGGCAGTACAATACCACACCTAACGGTTGAAAGGACTCGGGGACTCGATGTATTTGATCGCGCCCACGCGATAGCGCACCATCACGCTTATCGAACTCCCACTTACCACTGACAAGGCAGTGATACTAATGCCAGGCAGTAGAAGAGGAATGGGGCTCTGATAACCACCACTACATTCGGGGCTCTACCGTTATTGTACCTTTGTCCTTTATACGTGGGGAGTACTTCAAACGGAAGAAGTGACCGATCTCCGCACGGGTGGGAAACTGCAGCCCACTGAGCTTCCAGATATTGTGAAACGCGATCAGCACGTGCGTCAACGTAGGACCACACTGGCCTAACGTGATGTTGAAGAGGGCGAGCGCGTACTGGAAGAACGGGTGGAGTGGAAGCTTCAATCCATCCTTGAGCTGGAACTCGCTCACACAAACGTGACTGCGAGGGGGACGCGTGAATGATTCACCTTGACAGAGGGCCCTCAGCTTCACCATTCGGGGAATATGGTATTCCCGGTACCACCATTCGATCTCGCGTACGGACTGAGATCCCTCTGGCTCTTGAACCACATGGCCATCGGTGAGACGCCACAGCACGGGCCCGCCTAGGGGGAGTACGAGGAGAGCAGCCCCTGACACCCGTCTACCGCATGGTAGGATGACGTACGTACCCATGAGAGCCCCAAGAATAGGAGGTAGACGGCTCACCGCTCAGCACCATCGAGGCACCTCGATGTTCAGACTGCACAACAATAGACCCGCTATGCTCCATATTTGGGATGGCTAACCTACGCAAAGCACCACCAGCATTAATGAACAGAGGGGAGATGCTCAATACGTTATCGGATGAAGAGTCCGAAACACTATGGGCAGGACCGTGTGACCCTATACGGAACCTAGGGGTTTGCGAAAAGAACACATCACAGGTAACAGCTACCAGTTCCATTATCCTAAGAGAAAATAAAACGGGAGAATAAGCCAAATGGCTAACGCGTGGAGTATGTCACCAACCCAGTTCTTCAAACAGCACAAATAGATCCCATCATTCCGCAAACACCCAAAACAGATCAAAATCCCCAAAAGCAACAAAAACCTCAAGAACAATACTGTTCTTCGTTACATACCCAGAAAAGCCCAAAAAACGGCAAAAAAACCCAGAAATTCTATTAACCACCAAAGAATGTAGTATCTAAACCAGCCAAACGAACTCCATAAATAGCAAAAAACCACAAATTCCAGAAATTTACCACAAACAGTACCACAAAAACAGTAACAAAACGTACATAAATGTACCAAAGCAACACAAAAAACCACACGTTTTGAAGCAAAGCAAAGGAATAAGCAATTACCTTTACAAGACGACAGGAAGATTCACGAGACTAAAAAGCTCCACATTGATTACAAAACCTTCGCGATAACGTTTTGGCAGAGTTTCAGTTGAGCACAAAAGTGTAAAAAGTAAGAAAGTGAAAGCAAGGTTATTTATAGGCAGTGAAACTAACCCTAGGCAAACGCCTACCCTTTATTTTTAGCGCTTCTGACCGCAGGATTGCGACACGTGTCTCAAGCGCCCCACGCGCTCCCGCCATAATTAATTACCTACTGCTTCGAATTCGGCGAGCCACGCATCACAAATGCAGCAAACATCTGTCAAAACGTCTGACACACAGGCATGTCAAATGACAGGTAACCGTTACGAAGTCGAAAAGGTCAGAATGCGAAAAGACAAGGGGGGCCCATTTCGAAAACAGCAACATCAAGTTTCGGAGTCCACCCCGATAGTTGAACAGCAACAATGTTCGGACTATTATGGCATGAGTAGAAACATCACTTGTCGCCACGAAAGCGGCTCCAAACAGCAACATCAAGTTTCGGAGTTCACCCCGATAGTCGAACAGCAACAACGTTCGCACTATCGTGGCACGAGTAGCAACATCACTTGTCGCCACGAAAGCGGCTCCAAACAGCAACATCAAGTTTCGGAGTGCACCCCAATAGTCTAACAGCCCCAACGTTCGCACTATCGTGGCACAAGTAGCAACATCACTTGTCGCCACGAAATCGGCTCCAAACAACAACATCAAGTTTCAGAGTTCACCCCGATAGTCGAACAGTAACAATGTTCGCACTATAGTGGCACGAGTAGCAACATCACTTGTCACCACGAAAGCGGCTCCAAATAGCAACACCAAAGTTTCAGAGTCCAAAAAGATATCCCCACGGCACAATCATTCGACATCCGACCTCGGACCAGCTCTTCATCGGAGAGTTGGGGGACTTAGAGTATCGGGGTGCAGACTCCTCCCCGAGTGACCACGTGTGCGCAAACAGAAAAAGCTTTTACAACTCCCCAATCAAGAGATGATCCCCTTGACTTGGGGACTTGGGGGACTTGTTAGTGTGCGATCTTGTATCACACAAATACCGCACACTTAGTCACTACAAACGGGTCAACATAACTTAGACCAAATACAAGGCAACAATACAAGCTTCAACACATATTTAACAATTGGAAGTATTAAGCAAGTTTTGGACTTTAGCCTAAAAGCCAAGAAAATATGGATCTTACTTTATAGTCTTTAGATCAAAATTCATGGCCACTCTCGTACATCTAAGAGCTTATAAAACACCCCATTTTTGATTCGCGTCTTTTCAAGTACTTAATTAAACACTCAATCAAACACGAAAACAATTAAAACCCTTCTTTGTTGATGTAGCATTGATAAGTAGGGATCGTTCTTAACCGGGGATTGAGGGTGTATGCATAACTATGCTAGGTTTAAATGGGGGTGCAAAGTTGGTTTGTTTAATCTACGAAATTAAAAGACAAAAGATGGCAAGTAAACACACATAGAAATCCTAAGTTCTAACATGCTTCACTCATAGACAAGTAGAAACAATTAAAGAACATAGAAATCATAAACATGCTTACTAGACCAAAAATAAAATCTAAGACTAACATATACAAGTGATCGACTCATCTTTTTACCTAGCCTTTAATAACCTAACCGATTTCATGCAACCTATTTAGCATCTAAGTTTTTAGCTACGTTTTGCATGCATGTTCCATAGTTAAAGTGCCAAACTTGGGAATTGCCCTGCATTCAAATTAAGCATTAAGTGCCAACAAGCATGTGTAACTAAATTCAAAGAACACTAAATAAAATACAAGAAAAACATATTAGAATTATTTAACCAAAAGACTTCTTGAAACCAATCCATTATAACTGAAAATACATACAAGGAAGAATAAAGAGAAGAAGACATGGTTACACTTTTAAATCAGGGAATTGCCCTAGACTAGCCGTGTAGATGCTCTTCAATGGAGAAGACGTTGACACCTTGGGATTGCCAAGCTATGCCTTCGGCTTCAATGGAGGGGACGACACCTTGGGATTGCCAAGCTATGCCTTCCTTGGAGGATGGTGACGACGGTTTGTGGTGGAGGGGCGGCTTCCTTGGAGACTTTTAGTGTTTGGGAGAGTAAGAGAGCTCTTGGACAAGATTTTGGCTCTAAGATGAGTGATCCTCCTCTCCTCCCCAAAGCTCTCCTTATATAGGAGATGGTTTGGCATGCATGCCATTAAGCTCCTTTAATTTTGAAAAAGCCGGTCATGCATGATCAATATCTCAAGTCCGTTTTGTAACAATTATGCCACCGTTCCCATATCAATTATGCAATTATGCATCCGTTTATGCCACTAGCTCCCACCGTTCAAGCATCATCTCAAAACCGTTCAATTACATCTCATGTCCGTTTTGCTGCAATTCATTTCATACAGCCATGCCGTTTCGTCCATCATGTAAATCCATACCATGCAATCATGCAATTATACATTCATGCCCCATGTCAGTTATCTCCAAGCAACCATGTATTTGCAATTAAGCTCCATGCGTTCCATGCATCATATTCTTTCCAAATCCTAGTCAACATAGGAAATTGTTTCCTAGTCAACACACCGTCTTCTTTATTATTTCTCCTTTATTTTCTACCTAAAAACATAAAATAAGTTAAAAACATATTTGCTCAGCATAAAACAAAGCTAAATGTAGAGAGAAAACCATTAATAATTAAGCATAAAATGCATAGATCAAATTCCCCCACACTTAAACTTTGCTAGTCCCTAGCAAATACTAAACAAAACAAAGACTTTCTACGCACTAAAACAAAAGCCACGAAATTAAGACTAAAATTGTGTGTTTATGGCGATGAAATCACAAGATTTTAAGAGATAATAGAGATATGATCAAATCATGAACAAGTAAGACGTGGAGAAAATAATGGTGATGTTAAAGCTGTGCATGTTTCGAACAAGACTTAAATCAACTCACATGGATGCACTCATCATATTTTCACTCAAAATGGATAGAAGTAATTGAAAACCTCATGAATGAAATACTTGCACAAATGAACCAAACCATATGCTTACTCATGCAACTTACTCAACCAATCGAAGGCTACTCATCTTAAGGATCATAAAAGACTTCAAAGTGGTTGTAATGGGGCTAAGGCTAAGGCATTCGGAATATAGATATGTGGTGGTAACAACGTTCCAAAGACTTAGTCTAGCACAAAAATCTTTATCAAATTCGTCACTTTTCTTCATTCCCACGTTACCATGGTCAGATTTCTATTTCGGGGGCCTAATCGCATCATTTTGGGTCCGGACTTCATTCTAAACTTCCATTGAGCTTTGTGAATAGGACAAAGGCCATATTTCTTCATCTTTGGGCCTTCAATTCGTGGCATACTCCAGATTCACAAGTATGGGGGACATTAATCCAAACATTTACAAAACAGAACACATTGCCATGAGAGATTACACATTTTTTTTTTCTTTTTCTTTTCATTCTCTCAAATTCTTTTTTTTTTTTTTGGGCCATGAGAGATTACACATCTCAATCCACCTTCACCGCACCATTTTTTTCTTTTTTCTTTTGGCAATAACACAATTTTTTTAAGCTATTTGGACAAGTCTATCCCCATACACACATCATAACAATCAATGTACATCACCAAAATTGTCATCTTCTCCTCTTGTCGACATTACTTCACACCAAGTTTGCAGAACATAGGGTAAAGAAGTCCTACACTAGGCAAAGTGTTTAGGTATTACGGGTGATGAAAGAAAGCTTAACGTGGGCTCAAATGGTTTATCTAGGGGTGTCGCAACTTGTGCGCACATAAGGGACTCATGGCTATTTTGGCTAAGTGGTGGAAAACCTAAGTGCCTTTAATCATATCCAAAATCAGAGTATATATTGACTTAAAAGCTTTGCAAATTTACATGAGTAAGTTCTAGTAATCTCTAGTTCATTAAAATCTATGGCAAGTAATCAAATGAGGCATATGACTATTTTTGAGACTAATATGCACGAAATTCACTCTCAAGAAATGTATAGGCTCAAAAACTCACTTTAAGGTTCATATGATCTAAGAACTTATTCTAACATGCGAAATCTGTACCAAGTTTAAATCCATATCTACTACATGTCATGACACTCAAAATGCTTCTATTAGCACAAGAAATCTTGAAACGCCATATGTATTCATTTCTGGTTCAAATTCATCCTAAAGACTCTTTAAAACACTAAGTTAAACAAAAAGACTCAAGACACTCAAACAAGTGTAGATTTAGTCCTCATCTTCTTTGGGCAACCTTATTGAAATGGCCAGTTGGCGAGAGAGACCAAGAGAGGTAGGAGTGATTTCGAACAAGTTCTTTCTCACATCCAAAACCCGTCTTAGAAACCGTCCCCTTCTAGACACCAAGTCACAAGGATTTCTTACTCAAAGACAAGTATTCATCCACTACACTAATTAGACTCTCAAAATACACTACTTATGACTCAACTAAGATTTACGAAACTAAGCTAACTAAAAACACTAAAAACACTAGAAATTTCGAAATAAAAAGATAAAGGGAAGAGAAAGCAAATCTGTTGTCGTCTCCTCCATTGGGTTGCCTCCCAACAAGCGCTTGTTTTTTAAAGTCTTGCAGCCTAGACTTGATGCATCATTTTTGCTCTACGAATAGCCTGATCTTGAGGGCATCTCCTCCACGTTTGGTCCTTTAATGAGCTCTTAAGAAGAATGTACACAAGTTAGTAATCACAAAACGTATAATCACAAGTTAGAAATCTTAGAAAATGAGCACAGCTGCAAGTAAAATTCATGTAGAATTAATGGTACTTCAGAATGCAACGAAAATTTACGAGAAAAAACTAGACACATATATACAAAACTCTGTAAATTTTCAGAAAATTCTGAGACCTGTAGCTATGTCAAAAAAAATTCACAAAACAGAAAAATTGTCAGTCAGTAAATCTCGAAAATTTATGAACAATAATGTATTATGCACAAAATTTATATATTCATATAAAATGAGTTAAAAAAATGTTATGTTAGTCAATTCATGTTATTAAATTAGAGTTAGTGTGGCCTGCAAAACAGAGGTTAGTATGAACAAAAACTAAAAATTACAAACATGTACAAATTTCAAAACAAAGGACACATACAAATTCCAGATTCGCGCAAATTGCGCGCAGCTGCTTGTCGATTTTCTGCAGAATTATTGGCTCGGCCGAATATAATGAAAATTTACATACACAAACTAGACACGTAACCAAACAATCATACAAATTTTCAGAGTTTTATGAGCTCTGTAGCTACGTCAAACAATTTACCCAAAACTGGGCAGTGTGCAGCCCTGCAAAACAGAAAGTTATTAACATAATGTACAAGCATAATCACACAATTTTTTACAATCCCCGGCAACGGCGCCAAAATTGATTCGCGTCTTTTCAAGTACTTAATTAAACACTCAATCAAACACGAAAACAATTAAAACCCTTCTTTGTTGATGTAGCATTGATAACTAGGGATCGTTCTTAACCGGAGATTGAGGGTGTATGCATAACTATGCTAGGTTTAAATGGGGGTGCAAAGTTGGTTTGTTTAATCTACGAAATTAAAAGACAAAAGATGGCAAGTAAACACACATAGAAATCCTAAGTTCTAACATGCTTCACTCATAGACAAGTAGAAACAATTAAAGAACATAGAAATCATAAACATGCTTACTAGACCAAAAATAAAATCTAAGACTAACATATACAAGTGATCGACTCATCTTTTTACCTAGCCTTTAATAACCTAACCGATTTCATGCAACCTATTTAGCATCTAAGTTTTTAGCTACGTTTTGCATGCATGTTCCATAGTTAAAGTGCCAAACTTGGGAATTGCCTTACATTCAAACACTTTCATAATCTAAACCGGGAATTGCCCTGCATTCAAATTAAGCATTAAGTGCCAACAAGCATGTGTAACTAAATTCAAAGAACACTAAATAAAATACAAGAAAAACATATTAGAATTATTTAACCAAAAGACTTCTTGAAACCAATCCATAATAACTGAAAATACATACAAGGAAGAATAAAGAGAAGAAGACATGGTTACACTTTTAAATCAGGGAATTGCCCTAGACTAGCCGTGTAGATGCTCTTCAATGGAGAAGACGTTGACACCTTGGGATTGCCAAGCTATGCCTTCGGCTTCAATGGAGGGGACGACACCTTGGGATTGCCAAACTATGCCTTGCTTGGAGGATGGTGACGACGGTTTGTGGTGGAGGGGCGGCTTCCTTGGAGACTTTTAGTGTTTGGGAGAGTAAGAGAGCTCTTGGACAAGATTTTGGCTCTAAGATGAGTGATCCTCCTCTCCTCCCCAAAGCTCTCCTTATATAGGAGATGGTTTGGCATGCATGCCATTAAGCTCCTTTAATTTTGGAAAAGCCGGTCATGCATGATCAATATCTCAAGTCCGTTTTGTAACAATTATGCCACCGTTCCCATATCAATTATGCAATTATGCATCCGTTTATGCCACTAGCTCCCACCGTTCAAGCATCATCTCAAAACCGTTCAATTACATCTCATGTCCGTTTTGCTGCAATTCATTTCATACAGCCATGCCGTTTCGTCCATCATGTAAATCCATACCATGCAATCATGCAATTATACATTCATGCCCCATGTCAGTTATCTCCAAGCAACCATGTATTTGCAATTAAGCTCCATGCGTTCCATGCATCATATTCTTTCCAAATCCTAGTCAACATAGGAAATTGTTTCCTAGTCAACACACCGTCTCCTTTATTATTTCTCCTTTATTTTCTACCTAAAAACATAAAATAAGTTAAAAACATATTTGCTCAGCATAAAACAAAGCTAAATGTAGAGAGAAAGCCATTAATAATTAAGCATAAAATGCGTAGATCAATTTTCTCCCTCTTAGTCCATCTTGGTCAAGCTCCCCTTAAACAATATACACAACACACCTCATTTGACAGTTTTTTCATAGTTTTTGTATCTAAAGATAGCCCTCATTCTCTTTTTAACCCTTTGACACATTCTTCCACCTCAAACACCCCCTCCACCATCACAAAAATAGCCCTTTAAGGTGGAGCTATCTAGTTTCTCTTGAGGTTCCTTCCCCTTTCCTCATCCTCCTCACTTGGTTGTGCATCCTTTTTTGTGCAATTAAGGCTTTCCTCCTTTCATCTCTCTCTTAGGGTTTAGTGATATTTCTAGAGCTCAAACAGGTGAGAAGTAATCCCTCTTCTCCCTTGCCTCTTGGGGTCCTAGGGACATTCCTTACCTCCTCTACAAGTTGAAGGCACTTGGAGAAAAGAATGTTGAGTTTGAAGCACAAGATTGGCCTTGAAGAAGTTTGGCTTGCTTTGGGGAGAGTTTTGGGTAATTCCTTCACTCTATTTACTCTAATCATGTACTCAAACTTGGTTCTAGTTATGATGTGTGAGTAGGTCCCTTATGGGAGGCTAGGGGTTAAAAGCTGGCCATTTGATGTAGACAATGATGCTTTGATTTATGTTAATGAGTATGTTCATGGTGTTTTGTGCTATTGAATGGGTTTGTTATTTATGTGATTTTGTTGAGGCGTGTTGATGTGTCTGGATTCAACGACTAGTTTCACTTATGCATGTCTTAGCTCTAGCTAAGTCAGGATTTGTTAAGGAACTAAGAAATGACACCTAAGGGAATTAGCTACTCACTTAGGTAAAGATGAGCATACAACATGACTTAGGCTTATACTTAAAAGGTTAAGCTTAGGATTTCATTTTAGTTTGTGCTCGAGCATAGATCGAAGCGCTCTTGAGCTCCAAAAGACTTAATGAGTTTCAGTTAAGCTTACAATTAACCGAAAGGCTTTCTAGCTATTGTTGATTCTTTTGACTCGTAACCCAATAGGTACGAGTTCAGAGGATTCATTAGAACCCATTCCCAAGTACTCCAATAGATGCTTGGGAAAGGAAGTCATCCACAATCTTGACATATGTTTGCAACTAAACTCATTACGCATAAAATACTTTGGGTGACTAGCACCAAAAGTCTATCTCATAATCTTGGTTTGCTTTGTGTTTCATGGATGGACCAAAACCTTCTAGAATCCAAAAAGGCCTAGGAGTTTCGGCTCATAACTAAGTGTGATCCCAGAGAGCATGATTTGGACAATGAAATGATTTGTTCTTATGATCCAAAAGATGTGTGAGCATGTAAACTGAACTAAACAACGCATGATCTTAAATTGGACATTGTTTGAGCATCAAATGGTTAACGGGGGCATCCCTAGCCAACCATTCTTTTATCTTGAATTTGTTATCATCTCTATTTACCATCTTTGCGTTAGTTGTAATCAACCAATCAATCTGTCGTTAAATCACTCATCGTAATCTAATCATCCCTTACAATGGTAAACCTATAAAGGGTTTAGCGTTGTGATATCCACATTTCCATATTTTGTGTTTCTTTGTTGCATCACTTGTTTATGTTTCACGCATCTAAATGACTTAATCGGAAAAAGCTATGGAATCAAGTTAGTCAGTCTTTGTGGGTTCGACACTCAACTTCTATACAAATTATATTACTTGACCCCTTATACTTGCGGGTAAGAGAAATTCACATAGCCTTAGACTAACTAATAGTTAAGAGGTTGAGGGGACATAAATCTCTTAACAACCATCAACTGATACGCAGTTGATGTAAAACTAACACTTGGAAAGAATAAAAACTTAATATGAATTTCATGTTCTTGTGGTACTTGTGGCTACTTTTGTACTTATTTAAAGGACTTTTGTGCGAATTCAAGTACAATATGCACATGCCTTTGTTGTCAACCACCAGTAAGGAGAAGTGTTTATTTTTAGGATGGTTGACTAGAATGAAGATGAAGTCATGAGCAAATGCTTTTAGTAGTTTCATACTGAACTGAAGATAGATTGTATTCTTAAACCCTTTGAATTTTGGGTTGGAGATACCCTTCCCTCTATTTTTGAACTTCAGTACCTCTATTTCATGGTCAATTATGAAACCCTGTAAAAGAACCAGAAACCATATTTTACGAATGAAGTAGAAAACTGAAGAGTTTTTCAACAAATTTTGATCGTCACTTACTGTGGCATAAGTGCTAATTATTGGATATTTATAATTCAAATCAGATTCTATCTTCTCCTTGTAAGCATCCATCACCTACAATAGTAAGACATACAGATTTTTAATGCAAACGGATCCACACTTTATAGTAATGCCTACAAAACAACAACAATAACAACAAAAAAGAAACATACAGAAGGTTCAATGTAATTTTCATTGATGAGGTCTATGATATCCTATATGCTAACAGTGAGCAACGCTAGTATTCAAACACCAGTATGCAAAGCTGCAGAAACAAAAAACATAATTTAGTAATTGAGAATGAGTAATCTGAATTGAAACGCGTAAGGTGAGTAACTTACTCTTGGGTTATACTTTTTTTTCTCTCAAAGAAATCCTTGATTTGTTGTTGCTCTTCTTCAGTTAGAAGTATCCATGTTGATGTTTTTTTATTTATAGACTCGAAACTGCACATAATGGAAATCCTTCTCACCTCCTCCTTCGTTTTCGCGGCTGACTCATTTTTCTTCTTGTCTAATCTTATCTTGGCCTCCTCAGGGTTGTTGTAGCAGTAGTTCTTCCTATCATGGACTTTTGTTGTCCCAATTCTCTTTTATGTCTTCACACCCTCTATATTGAACCAACATCAACATGCCGAGGCTTTTCAACCATTTTCTCAAAAATCTCACCCCTTTGAACTACTGTCTTTTGTGTGAGAATTGGAGTTATATTCATCTCCTCATTCATCGGGGATTGCCCTTCATCTCCATTCCATCTGTCCTCCATCCTCGGTAACTACTAAGCATCTTCATTCTGCTCTATTTTCGGCACATGCATATTCTCCACCACCTCATCATTTTTAGGCATCATCTTCTCTACTCCCTTGTCCTTTTTCAGGCACCGTCTTTTCTACTAGTTTTGGACTGATATTCCTTTCTTCATTGTTGTCTATTTGACCTTTATCTTTATTCACATTTTCCACCTTCCTCAGTGACTGACAAGCATCTGTGACGACCCGAACCAGAATCGGTAAAGTAATCAGCGTAATTCACGAGTTAGCGCGTAATCGCAGTTTTTTGATAATTGTGTGGTTTGTCGGTTTTGATTACGACTTAATTATCGGCCGAGAATTTGAGTTGAGTCTCTTCTCGAGAGTTGTTGTACACGTGATTTCGAGTTCGTGGGCGGTTCCGGATGATTTTTTTGACGATCGAGGAATATAATATGAATATTTGAAGTTTCAAAATACCAACGAGTTTATCCGTTCGTATCGAGTTTATCCGAATCGTTATGGTTATCCGTTTTGGACAGTCGATCGTCCTGAGACGCGAGTATAAATATCGGAAATAGTCAAAAATTGTCGAAAATCACTATTCGGGAACTTTGACCGTCGTTTGACCAAGGCTGACCGTTGAATTTCGTTGACCGGAGAACCACCGCGGGAATCGAACTGTTTGCCGTCGGGTTCGACGATTCCGGCCACCTCCGGCCGAGATATTATTATATTTCGATTCCTCTCTTCATTTGCTATTGATTAGAACTTGGAATTGCTCGATTTTGTGTTGATTTGAGGTAGAATGAGTGGTTTGAAATTTAGGTTTTCTGGCCGGAATTGGCCTCATTTGGGGGCGGCATTCCGGTGACTTTCCGGTGAGAAATTGTGTTGGGTTTTGTTGGGTTTTAGCTCAGGATCATTTCCCCTTTGGTTTGGAGGGACGAGGTGGCGCGACGGCGCCGGAATCGGGCCGGAAAGTTTTCCGGCCGGTGGTGTTCATGGATGTTTCGAGCTGATTTTCGGCCAATCCCGCCGGAATTGGACTTGGCCACAGTTGAGAGATGTGTTGGGTTTGAGGAGGAGAAGCTATGGTGAGCTTGGTCGCCGGGAAAACTCTCCGGTTGACGGCGCGCCGCCGCAGCCGGCGGCGGTCATCGCTGGAGCTCCGGCGACCCGTTGACTTTTTAGAATTTGGCGATTTTAATGTCGTTTTACTCGTATTCGCGCCCCGATCATCGCTTTGAGGTTTTTGAGTTGATTTGGGTATCGGATTTTCAGTCGAGGGTTTTGAGTGGAGATTTTGGGAATTTCGTCGATTATTTTGCACTGTGTTATATATTTTCGGGAACGGTTGGTTTCCGCGGTGTGGTACAGTGTTGTGAATTTTGATTTTGATCAGATATATTTTATGACTATTCAGGGGATCGAGATCGTGCTTCGGGCGAGGGATCTTCTGCCGGACCACGAGATTAGCGCGAGTGCGCGCTTTGCTCATCTGTGAGTGGACATTTTTATATTTTCACAGTTGTTGCGAGTTCGTGATTTTCCGTATTTATTTTATACGATATTGAGTTATTTATTATTTTTTGAGGCATTATTTTATATTTTATGGTGATGGCATACCTGCATTGATGCTTCGGCTACTCGGCTGATCACCGATAGTCTGACCAGAGTTGAGAGATTCCTCTGGGCAGGGTTGAGAGATTCTCTTGTTATGCCGCTGGGGTTGAGAGATTCCCCTGGCCTATCACCGTCGGGCTTGAGCGATTCGCCTGACCGTCGGGCTTGAGAGATTCGCCTGGCACCTCTATATATACTTTCCGAACTCGCATTGTTTTATATTGATTATGTTTATGAAACTGGTGAAAGACATATGTTTATTTTCGTCCACTCACTCTAACGTTTTATTGCCTTTCCCCTGGGATTTTCGGTTTCCATGCCCAGTTTGCAGTTCGGATTCTGGTGTCTCACGTCGCGGTCGGAGGCTAGTTGTTCGAGCTACCTGTCTTTTCCAGTAGGTTCCTCATTTCGCCTACTGTTGTATATTTTGTATATATATACACTAGAGTTCGCTCTGATACATTACTGATACATATTTTATACGGATTTTCCCGGATTTCCTATATATTACAGTTATGTTTACTGTTTATTGTTATTGATATGATATTAAGAAATCCGGATGGGATTGGTGCCCACGGTTTGGCTTTTGTGGCATAGGATGAAGTGTTATTTTCCGGGTGCAGGTAAAGGCAATTCCGCGTTAGTAGCGTTACTCTGCTGAAATTTTAATGGTTTTTGTTGGTTCGTGTTTTCAGAAGGGGTTTGATTCCGGTTTAGGAAACTAAATCGGGGTTGGGTCCTTTCACATCTTTATTCCCTTGTTGGTGCAACATTCTCGTCATTGTTTCACCTCCCACTTACTTCCCGGTGACGTTTCTCAACTGCCTTCTGAGTGCAGTGACTTGATTCCTGGGGGACCTACATTGTTTATCCTTTTAATCCATCTCTGTTGCCATTGTTGAGATCTGTTAGGTCAGGTTGAATGTTGGGCAAGATGGTTTGTAATTGTGAGCACCTTGTTATACTTGTCTTGGATCTGCACTCACTCATCATTCTTGCTCAACTCATCAATGAGAGTTTTCATGTTTCTAGTCAGCTCACTGCTCAATTTTTTGTCCTCTTGGCTTGCTTGAGGGACCTGTAATGAGTAAGGCAACAATATAGCGATAAGTTTCCCCCAAAAAATGAGAATCAGTTGAAACCTCAATTGAGTATCAGTTTAGCCTCAAATGAGTATCAGTTGACCCTCAACTGAAGATCAACCGAGTATCAACTGAACATCAATTAAGTATCAGTTGACCCTCAATTGAATATCAGTTGAACGTCAACTGAGTATCAGTTTAGCTTTAATTCAGTATTAGTTGATCCTCAACTGAGAGACTGATGGAAACTAAACATCAACTGAGTATCAGATACTTACACATCTGTTCAATGTAGGTTCTTCTTCCTCATTCATAGCTTCATCCTCATCATTGGACAAGTCGATGACTTGATCTTCCCATGATTGACCTATGTGTATTAGATCTTCTACAAGCTTTGGGTTTCTGACCACCTCTTTCCAGTTAAAGATGTCTTTGATGTTCCATCGAATGAATAATAGTTTTTTTGTCTCTTTCCTACTGATCATCTTCTTGGCAGGCATGTTCTCCAAGAGCTAGTACTACAAACACAAATGATATTGATGTTATTAACTAGTCAATATATAATGCCAAGTAATCATGGAATAAGCGTTTAGAAAAGTAAACAAAACAGTTGAGTACTTACGTAGATCAGAAGCAGGCAGCCCTTATTTGTTGACGGTTCACCTCTTTTGTGCATCTTTAGGCCAACATACAAGAAATTCAGAATGGATGCGCACTAATTGTAGTTGTTGATGGTGTCAAGGTCTTCACATATGCCTACTACATTTAAATTGATTCTCAGCATCGATCTTGGAAAAAAGAATGTTACACACAAATACATGAGGAGCAGGGATGTTATCTTCTTTGAATTTGCCTTTGCTCTTCTTTTCAACTCTCTATCTTCATCTATGATTTTTTTCTCCAAACTCTCCTTCCTGCTGAGGTCAAGCAAGATGGCAGAATTTATTTGCTTGTCCTTTTTCCTATGATTCTCATCAAATACTAACCCTTAAGTCAACAAACCAAGGAGTTGTTGCACAAACTCTTCTATCATCTTCATTTCCTTATAACCCAAGATGAACTGCTTCCCTTTGTTGTCATAGTGGTTGAGAATAATCTCCAAATCCACTTCCTTCTTCATTAGTTGGTCTTCTGTTACAGTTTGATTTTGAAACGGCTCCAACATTGTCCAGAATATGGTGTTTTTAGAACATCCCACACCACATGCGGTATCTTCTTTGCTTGAAGCATCATGTATAATTATGTGAGTCCACATCTCTGCTGCATGTATTTAATTCTTGGTTGATCCTCCTCTATTTCCTATTCCTTTTGCTGATTTCCTTCTTCTTTCTGCTTCTTCACCGTTTTCTTCTCCTTCTGCTTAGAAGTGCTCTTCTTTATGGGCTTCTTGCCCTTCTCGACGTGTTCCTTCTTCCTTTTCATACGCAAGGGTTTACAGTTTTCACTCACCATGATTTCTCTTATTGTTTGATTTATTTCCCTGCTTTCCGCATCAGACTTTTGATCAACTTGCCTTTCTTCATTAGCGACTGTTCTATCGGACAACATTTAGTTATTAACAAAAAAACAAAAAGTCAAATATAAGTTTTGAACCTTAACTGATACTCAGTTGACCCAATTAAGGTCCAAACTCAGTGTTAGTTGAACCTTAACTGATACTCAGTTGACCCTAAACTAAAACTCGGTTTACCCTCAACTGATACTCAGTTTTAAGCTCAAATCCTATCAAACCCAGAACAAACAAACTCAAAATTGTATCACACTCAAATCATATCATACCTAGAACAACTTTAAATACTATCAAACCCAACATAACCTCAAATTCTATCAAACCCTAATACTATCAAACCCAGAACAAACAAACTTAAAATGTTATCAAACTCAAATCATATCAAACCCATAACAACGTCAAATTCTATCAAACCCTAAACTGAACTTGAATAAACAAATTTACACTTACAAACAAAAACATTATAAACTTGAAATCAAAACCATAGTCCTAGTTGAAAGAGAAAGTGATTGTAAAAACTTACTTCGAGATTGAGAAGTTAGTCGAATGAGTTGGTTTCGACTTTCTATCGAAATTGAGTCAATTGGCGACAGAGTAGCTGCAAGTCGATCGACGACAAAGGAATGACGATTTAATCGGTGACCGGAAAGAGAGTGAGAACGAGAGAGAAATAGATGAGTGAGAGAGTGAGAAAGAGTGAGGTCGATTCAAACGATGGGGTGTGTTAGGTTACAGAGTATTCTGATATTTTTGCCTTGATTATTGAACAGTGGGAATATATATATTTTTTTAGACTAACGAGAATTTTTAAATTTTTTCTTAGACCCAGAAAAAAATTCTAAAAAAGTTCCAACGGAGCTGGTAGTACTAATGGTACAGGAAGGCAGTGGAGGTAACGGGTAACGGGTGTTAGTCGTTGTCTCGTTGACACAAAAGGCGCCATAAAAGTCAAATCTCTCTCCCAGGTCACAACTACTACCTCTTCCTCTCTATCACATATTCTTCCTTCCATCCCCTCTCGTCAATTGCCAAAAGTTGTTAATCTATGACGAGCACAGATATCAGCAGCCTCAGTTCCGACGTGACGGAGCTTATTCTCTCCTACCTCCCCATTCCCACTCTCGTCCGAGCCACCTCCGTCTGCAAGCTCTGGCAATCCATCATCTCCTCCTCCACTTTCTCCCAAACCACTCAATCCCAATCATGGTTCTTCCTCTACGGCGTCCACAACACCTCCTCCAAAAACAACCAATCCTTCGCTTTCGATCCCATTTCCCACCGCTGGCTCCGCCTCCCCAATCCTCTCTCCGTCTCCCCTCATCTCTATTCCCACTCCTCCTTCCTCGGTTCCGACGGCTTCTTCGTCGTCACTGCCCCCACCTTCACCTACTCCACTCTCCTCAACCGCCGGGCGTGGCGCTCCACCTCCCCTCTCCACTTCTCCCGCATCAACCCTCTCCTCGGCGTGTTCTCCTCCGACTCATCAAATAGTCTCCCCAATTTCATCGTCGTCGGCGGCGTCTGCTTCATCGGCAATCTCGTCGACATCGAAGACCGTCTCGTGGTGGAGATATATTCTCCTCACACAGACACGTGGCGACTCGGTCCTCCACTCCCCGCCGATTTCCGATCCGGAAACTCCTCCCACTCCCTCTCCTCCGCTCTCTTCCGGTCCCGATTCCACGTCCTCGGGATCTACTCCGGCTTCATTTCCTCCTTCGATCTGAATTCCAATACCTGGAGCCAAGTCCAGACTTTCCGCCCTCCCGGAGTCATCTTCTCTTTCCTGATCGCCTGCAATGACCGCCTCGTCCTCGCCGGAATCTGCGTCGGTCCTGATTCGGGGTCGTCGTTTAATTTGTGGAGCGTCGACGAGGCGAACATGGAATACAGCGAGATTGCGATCATGCCTCAGGAGCTGTTGTGTGGATTGTTTGAAGGGGAGGAGGAGGATAAGTTTGCGAGCTTGAAATGCGTTGGATTGGGGAATCTTGTGTATGTGTTTAATGAGGAGTATCATAAGAAGTATCCCGCGTGTGTTTGTGAGATTGATAGTGAGAGTGGGATGTGTAGCTGGAGGAGAGTGCCTCCTTTGCCTTCGCCTGTGAATAAGTTTCATCAAGTTGTGAGCTTTTGCTCCACGGTTTCGCTACGTAGTATTCTTCAGGCTGAGGAGGTTGAGGAGCAGGGAGACGTGGCTCTGGTGGAGCAGCCTATGGTGGACTGATTGAGTGCGTCCTTTGCTTGCATATATGCCTGGTATGATTTGATGTTGTTAATTTGTTTTGGTTGCTTTTATTCTGTTGAGTTGAGGATTTTTTTGAGCCATTATTCATTGTGTCACTTAATTTAAGCCATATGAGTGACGTTTGACATGAATGACATCGTTTCTAACTAGAGCGAACCCTGTTAAGAGAGGGTATGATTTATAGATCAGTTTGCTAGTCTAGGCTATTATGTTTGTCATTCCAACCAAACTCGAACTCCTTCTAATCAATTTGGGTTACATATAGAAATTGAACCACAAGTCGTAATGGATGTTTAGATCATTATAGAATTGAGACAATCTCTTTGCCTTGGCAGTTTTATCCATTGGAGAGACATAATATGCTTCGATTCTAGATTTCATGCCGACGATTGATCTTCCATGAACCAAATACATTGTGGAGATCTGAGCTCTAGATTGAATCATAACCTCATCTGTTTCAGAGGGGCACTATGCCATGACTTGATATCTTTGTAGCCCACAAGCCCTTATCCCTCATAAATCTATAATGTGCATAGGGAAAATTCAATATATGCATCTTCATTAAACAAAGTGAGGTGGAATAGTAATTGCGTTATTTGCGTATAATAGTTCTGACTTCTGTGTTGAAGCAATGTTATTGACATTTAGTTTTCTGCAACTTGTTTGACAGAAACACAGTCCCACAGAAGCTGGAGTGGAAAGCAACTACCCGGTCTGGAGAATAAGTTGCATTTATATATGTTTAGATTAGGTTGTACGTATGGTATCTTCTTCGCCAGCACAATTGCTGTTTGTTCAAACAAGGTTTAAGAGGCTTCCATGCAGCATATGAAGACTTGAAATCATGGCAGGACTAATTTCTCTGCTGTGTATAGTGTTGTACGTGTCAGTTGACATCTTCCTCGGATTCTTCTGCTTGGTTTCATCAGCATCTTACGAGTATTTTCAACATTGTAATGTCAATCGTCTGAGGCAATTGTATGCAGTAAAACTAATTTACCAGATAAACTTCGTAATTTGTAAATGTTTTTGTAAGATGAGGATGCTCAAGAGTAAATTCATTGCTCATTTGTTAAATTATCTACAGCAGATGCATAAGGCTATGGAAATAAAAAAAAATTTGTTTGTTTTGTAATAGATAATAGAAATACTTACAAATAATAGGTAACATCTAATTTCAACTATATATCTTGACCGTTGAATGTCTTTAAATTCAATGACTAACGATGTGTCAGAACTTGTGAAAACAAGCTAGAGTAACAAATTTTATTTACAATTAGTTGAAAAAAATTATAACTTAGTATCTCCAACAACTATTGTTAGCGAGAAAAATAAAATACCTCTTTTTAGTTTCAACAGCTCTTGTAAATCATCTTGTATTTTATAGAAAATAGAAAAAAAATAAACATAGAATCCTTATATTTATAGAAAACTCAAGACTGATATATTCATCAAAAAAATTGTAAAATTTAATGTTTGCCCAATAAAATTCACTTTTTCTCCTTTTTTTTGAGGTGACATTTATAATTCACTCTCTCTCCTTAAAACATTAAAAAGAGAAAAACATTTAACGTGGGATTTAGTTTTATTTAAATAAATAAATAAATTATATTAATATAGATTCATTAAATTATGCATGAAAACATTAAATTTTGTAGAATAGAATAGAAGAACCGTTGGAGTTAAGCTTCTCTTTTTATAGAGATTTTGTGATTTCATCTTCTATAATAAAGAATTTATACAAGAGCCGTCGGAGTGAGAACTTACTACATTTAAAACAAAATTATGACCACTTTTTGTATTATTTATAAACTATTGAACTAAATAACAACATTGACAACGATTTATTCTCTAAGTTAGTAAAAATGTGAACGTTTATGTACTTACAAAAAATTGAACAAAATTACACAAAAATAGTCTCATTTGTAACAACAACAACAAAATTATTGAATATAATTTAAGTAAATGTACTCCACCATAGAATTTTTCAAATTTTAACTAATTAACTATGATCAGAACTATTGAGTTTGTCTCATCAAGTGTTA
Organism: Geum urbanum; assembly: GCA_946800695.1. NCBI lineage: Eukaryota > Viridiplantae > Streptophyta > Magnoliopsida > Rosales > Rosaceae > Geum > Geum urbanum. The sequence goes on along the minus strand of OX327007.1, from coordinate 38,533,811 downwards.
GGCTAATCTTCCTTTGTCTATCAAGTGTGTGATTAGAATGAGTAGGCTTAGCAATATGAGCAGGCATCCGTGAATCCGCCCATTACTACTCACTTAAATCCACCCGTGAATCCGTCCATTTACTTAATGTGCATTATTGGTTAATCCGTGAAGAAGATGTTATATTAACAGGTGGATTTCGATTTTGCGATAGGACCCAATTTAACCTGTAAAACTGAACAAAAAAAATCAATTAAATTAAGATCTATGCTCGCTCTCTCTCTCTCTCTCTCTCTCTCTCTCTGAAATTACAACAAAGAGTTCAACCCAAAACAATTATGAAGATACTAGTCCTGTAAAACTAGCCTATCAAAATAAACTAGACCACATAGATTATCAACAACCCATGTCATATAGTTACTATGGGTACCATAGAAAAGTTGGTTGCCGCTTAAAATACTGAAGAGTTTAATTTGTAGACCAACACCTCATTTAGTCAAAGACCCATTAGTAAAAGAAGTGCATTTTGGACTTTTACATCAAGTTCTCGACTTCTTGGTACTATATATGTGTAATTGTAAAAATAACTAGATAATGTCTGTACTCTGAGTTTTTCCTTAGATTTTTTGCCGGGCTACAACTCTAATAGCCTACTAAATAGATTTTTCCCAGAGACAATGAGGTTATTATGAAGAGCCAATGGAGCATGTTTTGTCACTGTGTCCATGGGTGGTTGCGGTTTGGTTTGTCTCTCATCTTGGCTCGAAGATTATTAAGAATGAGATCACCACTTTGGTGGAATGGTTTGAATCTCTAATCGACACTATTACTAATAAGAATATCTTCCTGTACTCCTTTCCTTTGTCTCTTTCTTTTTGTGGGGAGATTTGGAAGTGTAGGTGTAAGTTTATTTTTTAGGGTTTATATCCTTCTCCCAATAATGCCATTAGAAGAGCCAGTGATCTGTTTAATGAGTTTCTATCGCACAATGTGAAATAGCTTATTCCTGGTTTGACTAGTAAACATATTACCGGGCAGAGGCCATCAAAAGATTTTGTGAAGACCAATTTTGATACTAGCTAGTTGGGATTCGAGGGACTTCTAAGTTGACCTTTGCATAATGCTTAGAGATTCAGACGGCCTCTATGGAAATAAAATGTGAGTCTGCGTTTATTGGTGAAACTTTGACTATATCTCTAGGACTTGATTTGGTCATTGAGCATCAGTTGAACCCGAAATCCGATTACACTTGAATATACTCACTGAAAGAGAAAGACTAAAGAGATCTAAACAACTAACTAAAAATACAAAAGCACAAAAGAGATGGATCAAACACTTGTGCCAACACGGAGAAGAAGTATCTTAGGCTGCTAGTATGCTAAGTTGATTTCCTCAAGTTGCGGCTACCGCAACTTTTCTCTCTATCTCAATTTATTGCACACATCAAGTATATATATAACTAGGTTACATCCAAAATTTGTCGTCAAGCAGGACATCTCCAAGTCCTTATTGACTTAAGTAATTATGCTTTAGTCCGAAGCATACACTTTGGGTTTGATTCAAATAAGGTAATTGATATAAGACTTAACGACAAAATCAATCAATCAATCAATCTCTCATCTCCGAACGTCGGTGTCCTTCGGCAATGTTCGGTCAACTCCAACAAATGGAAAAAAAATATCACAAGAAAAAAATAGGAAAGAAAAAAGATAAACGGGTCTTAACAGGCCTCGTGGGGTAACCTGCAAACTCATAGCACTAATCCATATAACCCGTTACAGTAGTAGGTTAAATGAGTTTCATCCCGTTTAAGTCCCTCCCCGTTATAGCCCACCCTGTTACCCACCCGCCCTACCCACTCGCCAGGCACGAGTACTCATCTCGTTTTCTCTTTCACCATATCTTTCATGGTGAGATCAATACTGATGAGGGCGAGCTGCCTAGTAGTGGCATTGCTAATTGCTTGAGGTAAGGAGAAGGAAGCCACGCCTAGAGAAGTGTTGACGAGGCATTGCACCTTCAGGTTGGGCTCGATGTCGAACAATGGTACAGAGGTAGATTTGGGCCTGTAGAGTGAGGCGGAGTGCGACAACGTACATCCACGGTCGCAAAATAGCAAAGATGACTTGTGTGCAACGGAAGGTGGGTTGTCGACATGTTCATAGAGATGAAAAAGGAGACTAAACATGGTATTGTGTTTGTTAAAAAGAATTCCAGGAGATCAACTTATATGCAAGTTAAGACATAATATTGCTTAATTGATTAATTATTTCAAGTCGCATAAGATTTCTTATCCTTTGATGTTTTTCGTCTTCGATTGAATTCCTAACAAAAAACCCAAATCTCACAAGAGTTCATTACTAATGTCGTATAATGAAGTTGCAGGTTTTTGTTGAGAAATGATAGCGGTAATCCCATCTTGGCTTCTACCAAGAACCTCAGCATGTAACATGTAATACCTTGAAAATTAGTATAATAATGACTCATTAAACATAGAAATCATCATAATTTAGTTTAACCTTAGAGTTTTTAGAAATTCAATAATAATTGTCTAGCAAAAAAAATATATAAATGAGTTTTAGGGAAACATTAGCAGAGTGAAGCAAATGGTTCAGTGGATATTCAAGTTCAAGTAAGGTACTCCTTGGTCTTGGGTTCGAGACCACGAAACTGGATTTGCAAAACATTTCATGCCGTAGGTTAGTAAAAATAAGAAAAATATTTTAACTCGAGGAAGAAACGGTAAGAAAACCCTAATTTCAAATAGCCAATTTTCGGAAATGAAATTTTAGCAAAATGACCAAATTTTCCTTGTTCGTATTTGTTCTCCGAATCAAACTTTATGTTTAAAGATTACAATTAATACTTTTAGAGATCATGCTTATATATTAATTTGATACTAATTTGGTGCTAATTATTATTGGTTCATGTGTTTTTCATTTTACACTATATTACATGATATTAGTAAACCACACATTTTCTCCACCCATTTATTCTACATTCACATTCACATATCTCTACGTACATGTCTATAGCATCAAGTACGTGCACATTTCAATCAGATTTCTAACAACATTACTATTATTTTTACAAGTGCACATTTACCCTAGAAGTAGCTAGCCCAACTATTCATAATCAAGTTTCCTTGTAAAAGTCAATAACAGTGGTTGTGAATTTAATTTTTAATGTCTCCTCTCAAGGCCTATATATACATCTCCTTGAATCCAATCGGATCACACAACATTTCAATCAAGTTTTCATTGATCGAAACTCTCCCAAAGTTACAATGCAACATACCTAAAGTCCTATACCAAAAACATTCCTCTTAAGCATATTTTAGTAACTCTTTCTTTGCTCCAAGAATGTCATCTTGAGTTAATCAAACACTTCATTCACCTACTGTAATTCAAGCGTAAGTACATGAGTACATTCCTATAATTATTTATCTTTAGGACTACATCAAAGTGCATATCTGAGAATAAAAGGGAAATAATGAGCATTAGTACGTGTAGCTTAATATTTTATTTCTGGTAAATTTTTAATTACTCAAATATTTTTAAATAATTATATTCTACATAAAAATTTATTCAATTTTGGATTTTGAATCACTTAAAAAGGTTAATTATGAGGAAGTTATGGCTAAAACAAGTTTTGTTAATATTTTCCTTAATCTTGTTTGAAAACTCTTAAAGTGCTCTTAACTTGAAATATTCATATCTCACTCATTTCTTAACCAAATTCAGTGTTTTTTATATCCAAACAAAGCTTAGGAGTTCAACTACCAATCTAAAAAGTTTGAAAGGCATTAGTTAACACTTACTAACTAATTAATCCATACAAATGATCTTAATACCAAGCGTAACCATTTCTGGATAGTTGCTAAACATCTTTGTTTCTGAACTTTAGACCTCCCTATTGAACTTTATGACTATTACCATTGGATTCTTCTCGAAAAACACTTCGAGATGATATACTCACTTCTTTAATTTAAACATAATTTGGATTAATTATAAAAACGGGTCAAATAAAGGATTTTAGGTGGACTACCGCCGAATGATAATTTTGATCCAAGGATTAATAAATTTTATCTTTCGTATTTTTACTTTGATTTTATTTACTTACTCGCATTATTTACTTCTTAAGTTTGATTTAGGACTAATGGAGGATTTCGGACGGATTACTGCCGAATGAAAACTTTTGGACCGATGATAACTAATTTTATTTCTTGCACTTTCATTTTAAGTTTATTTACTTAATCACTCTATTTATTATAAATCAGAACAAATTGAGGATTTCGTGCGGACTACCGCCGAATGAAACTTTTGGATCGAAATGGCTATTTATTTAAAGACGTTTAAGTTTGATTATTCTTCCTTTATGAATTCTATTACGTATATATTTATTACAAGATTATGATATAAATATATATATATACACACTTAGTCTTAACTAAATACTTGTATGTTGTCATTATGATTGAGGTATGAAGTCAGGTATAAAGTACGAATTAACTCGTGCATAAGTGATTTATTGGTAAAGTGTTTCGTGATTATGGGTGTTAGCCAAGGGCTGTAGTCTCTACAAATAGTGCAATATTATACTCTTAGGAATGAATTGTGTCAAATAGAGAGTATACATGCTTTGGCAGGTAGTCTTAATATGTTGTGGCTTTACATGTGTATTGGTATTGTGAGACTAAGCACATGATTTTCGAGTAGTTACCAGTTAATCCAAAAGAATTCACTTCAGAAGTATTGGCGTGTTTGTGTATAGATGTGAATTTGCACAAGTACGTATATTATGTACCCATATGTATATATTATAAAGATGCAAGTATAAGTATGAAAAAAACATAACCGGTTTTGATTATTTCACCTTTTTTATTTGGTACGTTGTTTAGTTTGATGTTGCTTAGAGATAATCAAGTATGTGCTTGTAAACTATACTTACTGAGTCAGTGTGACTCATGATGCCACACCTTTCTCTTTTCAGGTGATGAGTAAGATGCTTGAGGATGGGATCTGTTGATCACTAAATAAAAGAATTATTTTCTGCTTGGATTTTGATTAAATAAATGTAATGAATATTATTTTCAAAAACTTTGATATTGTAATATTAATGTTTTCACTTTTCAATAAATGTACTATTTAGACATCTTAACTTTTGAAATTAGTTTAGTTTCTTATTCACATCACAAATCCTACCGTATTTCAATATATTATTGGCCCCGAATTTGGGGGTGTGACAGATTGGTATCAGAGCTAAAAGTTCCTAAAATGAACGGTTTTGTTTAAAAAAACTAAAGTTGGATTAACAAGAACGAGGAAGGTTTAAAGATTTGTTGAGTCACTTTTTTGACGAGTTACTACTATTATTTGTTTTGTGTTTAGAATATGACCACATGTGTTTGTTTCTCTTGGCTTTCTGCCTAAATTTTGTGTAAGTATTGACACTCCAAAATCTTATATTTGTGTCTTGAATATGGTTCGAGTCAGGATAGTAGCTAAAGAAAGTCTTTTGCATTACATTGTTTGGTACTTCAAATGTACGTTAGTACAATATATTTTGCGAATAAGTATTTTCGATAAATTCTAACCATTTAGATCCGTTTCTTAAAATAGAACCATGACTAATAGGAGAAACTAACTTGTCGATGTTGAGGACTTTGTTGAAACCTTCACAAGAAGGATGGAGGCAAATCAAGCAGGTAGAAGAGTAGGATGACTAGTGTCATATTTAAAGAACCTAGGAGCGAAGAGGTTCGTTAGAGGCAAACCTCATGAGGATGAGGAATGGATTTACAATCTAGAAATCTATTTTAAGATGTTGGAATGCACAAAAGTAGAGTTAAGAAAAGTGGCTACTTGTCTTTTAAAAGGGGATGCTTGTTACTGGTGGGACACAATCAAACGTGTAACTCCACCTACAACAATGGAACTCATAGAGTGTGCACCTTTAAAGAAAAATTTCTGGAAAAATATTTTCCATAAGTTGAGAAAGTCAAGAAAGAGCTTTAGTTCATACAACTTACTCAAGGGAAAATGACTGTCCTTGAGTATGAAACCAAGTTCACTAAAATTTCTAGTTTTGCCAAACATATGCTAGACACCGATGATAAGAAATTAAGTGAGGCGTTTTATCAGAGGGTTGAACTCCAACATAAGGAGATTTGTCACTCAACGTGAGATTACTTACGAGGAAGTTATGGATAAATCACTAAATCAAGAGGAGGAGAATCAAAAGTACTGCATGGAGAAAGAACGAGAGATTGGGCGAGGGAAAAGAAGTCTTGCAATGTCTAACCATAAAAGTGAGCAACCATGGAAGTAGCAAAAAGGAAAAGGGGCATTCCAAAAATCGACGACACCGGCTGGCAAAGGAAAGGAGTTGGTAAAACCTCCAATCCAATGCTACAATTGTGGAAAAACTAGACACATGTCTAATGCATGTCTAAAGTCCCGTCGTCTTCCAGGATCTTATTACAATTGTGGCAAATGGGGCATTTTGCAAACAAGTGTGATACTTCAAAACAAGCCAATAATCCACTAGCTCGCACTGTCCAGCTAAATGCTATGGCCTTTGAGAAACTTGTCATGGAAGGTATTCTTACAATATAAGTACTCATGCTCACATACTGTTTCATACTGGCACATCTGTGACGACCCGGACCAGAATCAGAAGTATAATCAGCTTGATACGTGAGTTACTGCGTAGTCGCAGCTGTTCGACAGTTATTCGAATCGCCGAACTTGTTAACGACTAAATTATTGGCCGAGAATTGGAGCTGAGTCTCTTCTCGAGAGTCGTTGTACGTGTGATTATGAGTTCGTGGGCGGTTCTGGATCATTATTTAGACGACCGGGGAATTAATTATGAATATTTGAAGTTTCGACAGAAACAGATTAATATGGCGAGCTACTTAGCGACTAAATTACCGGTCGAGGATTTGGTTTTGGCTTCTTCACAGAAGTTGTTCAGAATTTAATTTCGAGTTTGTGGGAACTTCCGGAGCATGATTTTGAGTTACGAAGATTTAGTTGTGATTATTTCCGATTGTGGATTGTTTAGTCGATTTAATATATGTTGGTTCGAAGGGTTGACTTTTTATCCATTTGGCCGATGTGTTTGACTTCGAGTGATATTGGAAGAACATGTCGAGATGAGTTTGTGGCCGCGAGAATTATCGAAATCGGATATACGACGAGAAAGTTACGTGCGTTTGAAGTTCGTCGAAATGGATAAACATGAAGTTTCCTTTTTGAGAAAGCTTTAAATAGTGGACTTACTAAAAGGGGAAGGTCAAACCTGCATTTATGGGAGTTGACCCGGTCAAATCGTGTTGATCGAGTTGGTGCGTTCGACGTTCGACGGTGGCGACGGCTCACGGCGGCGAGCTGCCGTCCGACCACCACGGAGCTCGGCTCCGGTCCGGTTCCCCTCGCCCCGATCTCCCGAGTCTACCCTCGGCCACCACGCACGGCGTGGCTCGCCGGAGGAGCTTGTTTTTCCGGCAAGAAGTGAAGGTATTTTTGGAGAATTCGGGTTCCTCAAATTCGGCCGAATTGAACTTCAAGAGGTACTGGGTTTTGTAGCCCTCTTCAATGTGATTCTAACCATATAAACATGGTGTTCTAATTCGATTTGTAGATGGAGAATTTTGGGTTTGAATTTTGTGTTCTAATTCGGTTTTGCTTGAAATTGGATGAGTTAGAGTTTGAATTGGACTTCGGTGCAGTTATGAATGTTGCTCAGTGCATGATTTTGAGTGGAATAGGTGCAGCTTCGCCTTGAAATTCTCCGGTCGACAGTGGCGCCGCCGTGGGCGGTGGTCAACGGCGGTCAACGGTCAAAGTTTGACTTTTTTTTTGGGACTTTTGACAAGTTGCATGTCATTTGACTCGAAATCGCGCCTCGATCGGAGTAGGGAGGTTCGTTTTTCGAGTTGAGCGTCCGAATGTAAAGCGAGGTATTGAGGTGTTATATATGGATTTTCGACGATTCGTCGACTTTGGATTACGTGTTTCCGAGAACGGTGGTTTCTCGTGATTTGGTTTGTATTGTCGAATTATGTTTGTGAGAATTGGACTTTGTGAATATTCAGGGGTTCGTGATCGTTCGTTTGGCGAGGGAGTTTCCGCCGGATCACGGGTTAACGCGTATCGCGTTACGCCAGTCTGTGAGTGGACAATTTCTTTTCACGGATTGTTTGCGAGTCTTTTATATGATTTTCGAACTTGAGCATGCGTATTGAGATTACGGATTACATGAGCATGTGTTTTTACGATTATACGATTATACTTATACGGATATACGTATACGAATATGCATACACTTATATATTGTTTCATGCATTTGCATCGAGCTGTTTATGATTTGGTTTACACAGAGTACAATCATGGTTACGTTGTTGTATCGATACACTTTGCCTCTCGGTTGATCCCCGATGGTAGGCCGCCTGGAGGGGCGTTTCCCCAACCAGACCGGTGAGGGGTGTATCCCCGGATCCGAGGCCATTTCTGGCTAGAATCACGTGTGGGTCTGGGATCCCGTGATTCTGACTGTACTAGCACGGTGTGTGTCCATGAGTGACCCCGTGGGATTTTTACTTGCATGCTGAGTACGCTGGAGGATTATGGTTTTACCTCGTGTACTTATTGTTTTTATTTACCTGGACTCCCATATGTTATTTTAAACATATATATTAACTGGTGAAAGACATTTATTTTCGTCCACTCACTCTAACAGTTTTCATGTCTTTCCCCTGGGCTTTTCGATTTTCGTGTCCAGTTTGCAGTTCAGGCTCTGGTGTCGCACGTCGAGGTCGGAGGCATAGTGCTCGAGCAATCTTATTTCATCCAGTAGGTTTATTGTTCTACCTACTGTGGTATGCGTATATGATTATGTATTAGATGTCGCTCTGAGCTTTCTGTGGTATATGTTAAACAATTTTATACCGGATTTCAGTAAAGTATATATATATTTATTGTTTTACTTTACTGTTGATATATTGAGAAATCCGGATGGGATTGGTGCCCAAGGTTTGCTTTTTGTGGCATAGTATGAAGTGTATTTTCCGCGTGCAGGTAATGGTAATTCCACGCTAGTAACGAAACTCTGCCCAAATTTCGAAAAGTTTTTGTTGGTGCGTGTTTTCGAAGGGGTTTGATTCCGATTTAGGAAGATAAATCGGGGTTGGGTCCTTTCAGCTTGGTATCAGAGCATTAGGTTATAGGTTCTGTAGACTTCTGTAGTCGTGTTTACTAAGGATATTTGAGAATGTACAGCATGTCTGGAATGGTGACCCGACCAGCCGGCGGATAATCATCAAATTCCGGGTGTTGTATACTTTCAAATATTTGAAGTTCCATGATTATGTTCCACTTGTTGTGAATGATGTTTTATTCATTAGGATGCCTCCTGACGTGCTTTCCGTGTCGTTTCAGTTGTGGATCATGTTGAGGATCAAATGACGTGCGATTTGCCATAGAACAGTGGATTCGGATGAGTATTCAGAGTTCAGAGAATTGTGTGGCACGGTTTGCCTGGGGATGTGTATATGGGCGTCTATATGTTGCCTCAGAGATGAGAATTGTGGCAGTGATGTGTGCCTGAGTCAGATTATTGTGTTTGGTGGGCTGATATTGTGTGAGTTCCTGTTGCGACTCCATGGCCTACATTCAGAGTGTTGTGTTTACGGTAATGGTTTTATCAGGCTTCCCAGCATTCGAATGTGGAGTGTTTATCCACTTGAGGCAGAGATGCATTGTTCATATGTTTGTCCCTGTTTGCACGTGTTATGTAGCTTCAGAGGAAGCAGTGTACGAGGTTCGAGATGAGTTTGAACCTGAGTATTAGAGAGAGTCTGATTGTTATGCCTCGAGATATCCATGAGGAGCATAGTGTGTTGCACTCAGTGGCAAGGCTATTGTGAGGAAAATATGTGTACGCGGTTTTCGATGTGATGGTTTGAGGAAAGTGGACTTAGTCTAGATGTTTGATAAGGTTGAGTTCCGACACTTCGGGATCAGTGACTACATCAAACTGTGGTTTTGTTTGATTGTGTTGAGGGTCATCAGATCAAGCAGAGGATCCGTTTGACGATGGGGGAGATCACAGAGTAGCGGACTTGCTCCTGTGGCATGAGTTGGGCGATCGTTGGTGATCCTTGCACGCAGCAGGTGTTGCGGTGATGTGTGTTTGTGCAGTATTCTCAGTTGCCATTGTGGTGACCAGGTGGGTCACGTTACGAGGGAGCGCCCTTAGCTAGCCGTTGTAGCGGTTCGGTAGCTCAGAGTTTACGAGGAGATCCTCATGTTGTTCCTGAAATCTAACCAATGTACCTTTATGATGAGTTCTTCAGCTATGTCGCATTTGATGTGAGCGGTTAGTTGGACATGTTGGAGTTCGTGCCATGACCTTGTTTGAGGACAGACTTTTCTCCGAGGTTACTGTTACTTGATATCCATGGCGATTGTACCTGCATCTCCACTTCCGAGGTTTTGGAGAGTGTTGCATCCATCCGGAGGTTGCGAGATCCTTGCTGGAGGATATGGCTTAGTCTTGGATTTGTTATAGCTTGATATCATGGTTTTGATGTGTTTGTGAGTACAGATTTACTGATGATGCATTTGGCTGTGTTCGAGTGCCTCGAGAAGGAGGTTGTGTTTCGACGACCAGTTTTCCCCGAGATACTGTTTCACGGTGATGGTCAAGTGCATGTTAGAGACGAGTTGTGTTGCTTGCTTAGCCCATATTGTGGATATTTCGGTTGCTGTAACCGACATTGCTAATGTTGAGGTGGTTTTCGAGTTTCCAGGTGTGTTCCGGAGGAGTTACCAGGTGTTCTTCCAGTTCGGGAGACTGATTACACCATTGAGCTTGTACCAGGCGCTGGACTCATTTTAACGACGTCTTGTCGTTCGGAGCCACCGGAGCTGATGGAGCTATTGTTTCTACTCCAGGAGTTGCTGGAGGAGATTTCATGTGACCCCGCGTATTTGCGTGGTGTGTTTTTGTATTGTTTGTATGGACGTTGGATAGTTCGACGTGGTGGTGCATTGCCTACCGGAAGCTTGATTTTCTTCAGAGGAGAGTGAGTATCCTCCGCTTCGGATCGTCGATTGATTTGATCAGCTTGTGAGAGCTTCAGTCTTTTCGTAGATCAATTTCGGATCCGGATACCATCAGTGGAGGTTTGATGAGTCAGATGTAACTATGCTAGCTTTCGGATCTCGGTGTATGCATCTGGAGTTCTTGGTCACTTCATTGGTTGACCAATGTCCCGTAGTTTTGCGGACTTGATGGATCAAGTGTTCAGACGGTTTCTGAACGAGTTTCCGGTCATGTTCGTTGACAATGTCCTGATGTACTCCGGGAGTGTGGACCAGTACCTGAAGCAATTGTGAGTGGTTTTTGCGGACTTCGCGAGACGATTAGCTGTTTGCGAAGTTCAACCAGTGTGAGTTTTGGTTGTTTAGCATGAAGATTTTGGGTTGTGTGATGTTATCCGAGGGAGTTGACGTGGATCCTGACCAGTTTGAAGCCGTGTTGATCCGGAGTTTGCCATACCCGTGTACTAGAGATCAGGGGTCTCTTGGGTTTAGCAGGCTTGTACTGACGGCTTGTGCAGGATTTTCCCGGATTGCCACTTCAGTTTCCGGATTGACAAAGAAGGTGTTAAGTTCGAGTAGTTCGATGCACGCGAGGAGAGTTTCTTACTCCTGTAGGATGGTTGACCGTTGCTTCGGTTTTGATCTTACCTGACGATCGTGACGAGTTCGTGGGTTACGGCGATGCATCGAGGTTTGGATTTGGTTGTACTTTGATGCTGTGTAGCAGAGCGGTGGCTCATGGTTCCAGGCAGTGGAACTTTGTATAGCTACGTATCCTATGTATGATTTGGGTGTAGCTGTCCTTGTGTTAGCACCAGAGAGTTGGAGATACTACTGCTATGGCATGCAGCGTGGTGTAGGATGTACACTAATCACTTGAGTTGCATCCACTTGCATTTTTGGCCAGATTTGGCCTTGAGGCAGTGTAGATGTATGGAGTCGACTAACGACTATGGCTGCACCTTTGAGCTTGTACGGGAAAGGCTAGAGGTTGTACTTTGACCATCCGTTTGGGATGATGTTGTTGTTGATGCATTCAGTTGAAAATCAGGAGCTTCAGTGTTTCATGTGTGTGTGTGGCTCGAGTTTCCATATTAGCCGAGTGTGGGCTACGAGAGCTGAGTTCGAGTGTGATGATGTTGAGGCTCATGGTTTTGTGCGCGTTTGGCGCTAATGATGCGGAGATGTATCAGATACTCCGAGTTTATTACTCGTGACGCAACATGAAGAGTAATGTAGCAGCTTGTGTGTGCAGATACCACAATTGTTGACTGGTGATGGCTAGGAGGCAGAGATTTGCCGAGAAGTGTCAGCCATTGAAGATTTCCGGTTAGACGTGGTGTTTGTTTGCTGTGATCTTGTGTGTGTTTGTATGCACTTTAGTTTGTGGTGCCAGTTGTCAGGCTATTGGGGACTATTTGATGAATTTAGTACGTTCCCTTGTACTTTCGGAGACGATTTCAGTAGCAGGCTGTCATGGCTGTGTTTGACGGAGGTTATTCATTTCCGCGGTGTACCTGTGTCCCAGTTCGCTGACCGAGATAATCAGCTACGACTGTGTGTTGGCAAGCTTTACAACGAGCATGGGGGACCAGATTACTAGTTAGTACCGGTTCTTATCCTAAGATTGGTGAGTGATCTTTGAGGACTATTCAGACCTTGGAGGGCATATTGTGGACCTCAGAATTGCAGTTCCGAAGGATTTGGGACCTGCAGTTCCGAAGGATTTGGGACCAGCAGTTCCAGTTGTTTGAGATTACATGCAGTACCGGTTTGTTGACTACTATGATTGTGATGTTGCATGTTGTCGTTTTGTGGACGACGTTGTACTCCATTGTGCTGGAGTGAGTTTGGTTTGAGTTTGAGTTAATGTTTGATTCTGATGTTGTGGAATGTGCTACCACAGACTGTCAGATTAGCGGAATGGGGTTGATAATTGCCCGAAATCGATGTTTGAGTTATGTTGTCATGTGTGTGTGAGTTATGTTGATGTGTGTTGAGTTATGAATTGGCACGTTATTTTGATTTGTATGTGGCCATAGGCGAGTTTGTTTTATGCCGTATGGTTCGGCACCGCCTATAGTGTTGGCTTTTGTGTGTGTGTTGTGTTCCGTGTGGCGGAACTGTGTTTCAGATGTGTTACGTGTGGTGTACCCTATCAGTTCCTTATGCAGGAACACTTGGCGATTATGGGGAGCCAGTTCAGATTTGTGATTTGAGGGTACAGGGATTTCAGCACGGAGTTATCTCCTATTGTGGAGTTTGTGATCAGAGTTGTTCAGTCGACATTGTCGCTGGAGAGTTGAGCAATATGCAGTGGCAGTGCTCCTACCTTGCAGTCGGTAGACTCAGAAATTTCGAGGTCGAAATTTTTCTAAGGGGGGTGGATTTGTGACGACCCGAACCAGAATCAGAAGTATAATCAGCTTGATACGTGAGTTACTGCATAGTCGCAGCTGTTCGACAGTTATTCGAATCGCCGAACTTGTTAACGACTAAATTATTGGCCGAGAATTGGAGCTGAGTCTCTTCTCGAGAGTCGTTGTACGTGTGATTACGATTTCGTGGGCGGTTCCGGATAGTTATTTAGACGACCGGGGAATTAATTATGAATATTTGAAGTTTCGACAGAAACGGATTAATATGGCGAGCTACTTAGCGACTAAATTACCGGTCGAGGATTTGGTTTCGGCTTCTTCATGGAAGTTGTTCAGAATTTAATTTCGAGTTCGTGGGAACTTCCGGAGCATGATTTTGAGTTACGAAGATTTAGTTGTGATTATTTCCGATTGTGGATTGTTTAGTCGATTTAATATATGTTGGTTCGAAGGGTTGACTTTTTATCCGTTTGGCCGATGTGTTTGACTTCGAGTGATATTAGAAGAACATGTCGAGATGATTTTGTGGCCGCGAGAATTATCGAAATCGGATATACGACGAGAAAGTTACGTGCGTTTGAAGTTCGTCGAAATGGATAAACATGAAGTTTCCTTTTTGAGAAAGCTTTAAATAGTGGACTTACTAAAAGGGGAAGGTCAAACCTGCATTTATGGGAGTTGACCCGGTCAACTCGTGTAGACCGAGTTGGTACGTTCGACGTTCGACGGTGGCGACGGCTCACGGCGGCGAGCTGCCGTCCGACCACCACGGAGCTCGGCTCCGGTCCGGTTCCCCTCGCCCCGACCTCCCGAGTCTACCCTCGGCCACCACGCACGGCGTGGCTCGCCGGAGGAGCTTTTTCTGGCAAGAAGTGAAGGTATTTTTGGTGAATTCGGGTTCCTCAAATTCGGCCGAATTGAACTTCAAGAGGTACTGGGTTTTGTAGCCCTCTTCAATGTGATTCTAACCATATAAACATGGTGTTCTAATTCGATTTGTAGATGGAGACTTTTGGGTTTGAATTTTGTGTTCTAATTCGGTTTTGCTTGAAATTGGATGAGTTAGAGTTTGAATTGGACTTCGGTGCAGTTATGAATGTTGCTCAGTGCATGATTTTCAATGGAATAGGTGCAGCTCCGCCTTGAAATTCTCCGGTCGGCGGTGGCGCCGCCGTGGGCGGCGGTCAACGGCGGTCAACGGTCAAAGTTTGACTTTTTTTTTGGACTTTCGACAAGTTACATGTCATTTGACTCAAAATCGCGCCCCGATCGCAGTGGGGAGGTTCGTTTTTCGAGTTGAGCGTCCGAATGTAAAGTGAGGTATTGAGGTGTTATATATGGATTTTCAACGATTCGTCGACTTTGGATTGCGTGTTACCGAGAACGGTGGTTTCTCGTGATTTGGTTTGTATTGTCGAATTATGTTTGTGAGAATTGGACTTTGTGAATATTCAGGGGTTCGTGATCGTTCGTTTGGCGAGGGACTTTCCGCCGGATCACGGGTTAACGCGTATCGCGTTACGCTAGTCTGTGAGTGGACAATTTCGTTTCACGGATTGTTTGCGAGTCTTTTATATGATTTTCGAACTTGAGCATGCGTATTGAGATTACGGATTACATGAGCATGTGTTTTTATGATTATACGATTATACTTATACGGATATACGTATACGAATATGCATACACTTATATATTGTTTCATGCATTTGCATCGAGCTGTTTATGATTTGGTTTACACAGAGTACAGTCGTGGTTACGTTGTTGTATCGATACACTTTGCCTCTCGGTTGATCCCCGATGGTAGGCCGCCTGGAGGGGCGTTTCCCCAACCAGACCGGTGAGGGGTGTATCCCCGGATCCGAGGCCATTTCTGGCTAGAATCACGTGTGGGTCTGGGATCCCGTGATTCTGACTGTACTGGCACGGTGTGTGTCCATGAGTGACCCCGTGGGATTTTTACTTGCATGCTGAGTACGCTGGAGGATTATGGTTTTACCTCGTGTACTTATTGTTTTTATTTACCTGGACTCGCATATGTTATTTTAAACATATATATTAACTGGTGAAAGACATTTATTTTCGTCCACTCACTCTAACAGTTTTCATGTCTTTCCCCTGGGCTTTTCGGTTTTCGTGCCTAGTTTGCAGTTCAGGCTCTGGTGTCGCACGTCGAGGTCGGAGGCATAGTGCTCGAGCAATCTTATTTCATCCAGTAGGTTTATTGTTCTACCTACTGTGGTATGCGTATATGATTATGTATTAGATGTCGCTCTGAGCTTTCTGTGGTATATGTTAAACAATTTTATACCGGATTTCAGTAAAGTATATATATATTTATTGTTTTACTTTACTGTTGATATATTGAGAAATCCGGATGGGATTGGTGCCCACGGTTTGCTTTTTGTGGCATAGGATGAAGTGTATTTTCCGCGTGCAGGTAATGGTAATTCCACGCTAGTAACGAAACTCTGCCCAAATTTCGAAAAGTTTTTGTTGGTTCGTGTTTTCGAAGGGGTTTGATTCCGATTTAGGAAGCTAAATCGGGGTTGGGTCCTTTCAACATCCGATTCTTTCATATGTTCCACACATTTCTTACTAGTTTGGGTTTGATACCATCCAAACTAGATGAATTTTTTATGGTCACTACACCGTTAGAAAAATCAGCCATTCTAACCAAAATTTGCAAATCATATCCCATAAATGTGTTAGATGCAAATTTTCCTGCAAATTCGATAGTTTTATACATGGGACATTTTGACATAATACTAGGATTTGATTGGTTAGTCAAATATCATGCCATTGTAAGTTGCTTGAGAAAATAATCACTTTCTCAATTCATCGCCAACCCATTCGAAAAATTCAGGGTGATTTGCATCGTGAATCTTTGCCTTCCATGTTTCTTGCCCATCTCAAGGTAAATCCAAGCCATTAATTGACAAAATATCTGTGATCAATTCTTTCAAGGACGTTTTCCAAGGGATAACTCATTTACCTCCAAAACATGATGTTGAGTTCAGTATCGATTTAATACATGAAGCCAGGTCAATTTCTATTGCACCATTTAGAATGGCATCAAAAGAGTTGAAGGAGTTATAAGTACAAATTAAGGAGTTACTAGATCTTGGATTCATTCGCCCAAGTTCTTCTAGTTGGCGAACACCTGTTTCTTCATGAAGAATAAAGATGGGTCTCTCCGACTATGCATCGACTACCAACAACTGAACAAGGTGACCATTAAGAAAAAGTACCCATTACCTTGAATCGATGATTTGTTCGATCAGCTACGAGGTGCTCAAATATTCTCGAAGATTGATTTATGTTCCGGGTACCATCAACTCCTAGTAAAAAAAGAAGACATCCACAAAACTGCATTTAACATGCAGTATGGCTAATATGAGTGGTTGGTAATGTCCTTTGGATTGACCAATGCACCTGCCATGTTCATAGACCTGATGAATCGAGTCTTCAGCCCATTTTTGAATCAATTCATTATTGTCTTCATTGATGATATCTTGATTTATTCCAAAATTGAAGCAGACCATCCACAACACTTGGAGCTGACATTAAATCTTCTTAGATCACACCAATTATATGTCAAGTTCAAGAAGTACGATTTTTGGCAGCACGGAGTCAAGTTTTTAGGCCACGTAGTCTCTCAATCAGTCATAACAATGGATCCTGCTAAGATTAAATCAGTCTTAGAATGGAAAGCTCCTACCACCACAACCAAAGTACGAAACTTTCTTGGCCTTGTTGGATACTATTGAAGATACATAGAAGGTTTTTCAAAAATTACTCTCCCATTTACGAGGTTGCCGCGGAAAAATGTTAAGTACATATGGGAAGACAATAGCAAGCAAGCCTTCCATAAACTGGAGGAAAAGCTGACAACGGCACCTATTCTCACAATTCCAGAGAGTGGAGTCCCTTTTGTAATCTATAGTGATGCATCACATCAAGGGCTCAAGTGGTAGCTTATGCTTCTTGACTGTTGAAGCCACATAAGAAGCATTATCCCACACATGATCTTGAGCTTGTTGTTGTGGTCTTTTCTTTGAAAGTTTGGAGGCATCATTTGTATGGAGAACTGTTTGATCTATTCTCTGATCACAAAAGCCTCAAGTACATCTTTTCTCAAAAGGACTTGAACATGTGATAAAAATAATGGATGGATTTGTTCAAGGACTATGATTTTACCCTACAGTACCACCCAGAGAAAGCAAATGTAGTGGCTGATGCTTTAAACGGAAGACCTAATACCCAACTTGCCTTGATTTTAAGGGAAAATTGGAGTATGCTGAAAACTCTTATTGAGTACAATCTTAGTCCATTGCTAATTACGAGTAGAATCTTCATTGAGAATATAGTAGTCCAATCTACTATTATTACCCGTATCATCCAAGCACAAGGAGATGTTGAAAAGCTTATGAAGTATGTTCGAGGAATGAAAGAAAAATACCTTGAGGATTGGAGCATGCAAGATGGAGAAGGAATGCGCTTTAGAGAGAGACTTTGCGTATCAAAACTTGTGCCATTAAAGGAGGAAATACTAGATGAAGCGCATCGTTCGAAGTTCACAATTCACCCTGGAGGAGTGAAAATGTACAACTTTTGGTGGAACAACATGAAGAGGGACATCGCAAAATACGTCTTTAAATGTCTTACATTCCAACTAGTGAAATCGGAGCACATGCAGAAATGACGACTCTTACAACTTCTCAAAGTTTTGGAGTGGAAAAGGGAAAACATCACCAAGGATTTCGTCACGAGGTTACCAAGAGCACAAAAGGGAAATTATGCAATATAGGTTATCATCAATCGCCTCACAAAGTTAGCACATTTCTTACCCATAAAAATAATATATTCCATTGATGTCTTAAGCAAGATGTACTTAAAAGAAATTGTACGTTTTCCTGGGGTTCCTGTCTCAATTATCTCTAATCGTGATGCCCGATTCACCTTTAGATTTTAGGTTAGCTTATAAGAAGCTATAAAACAAAGTTGGATATGAGCACTGCATTTCACCCTCAAATGGATGAACAAACTGAAAGTGTCAATAAAGTGATCGCAGATATGCTTAGATCGCGCATCTTAGATTTCGAAGGAAGTTGGGAGGATCACCTGTATTTGATCGTGTTTGCGTATAATAATAGCTATCACTCGAGCATCAAAATGGCACCATTTGAAGCTCATTATGAGAAACCATGTCGTACCCAATGTATTGGGCTGAAGTTAGAGAAGAAGTTCTTCCAGGACCTGACATTATCACGCAGTCTGCAGAGATTGTCACTCTAATTAAGGAGCACCTGAAAATAGCACAAAGCCGACAAAAGAGTTATGTAGATCGATAGAGGAGACATGTGGAATTCAGGAATGGAGACCAAGTCTTATTGAAAGTCTCACCCATGTGAGGAGTTATTCGTTTTAGGAAGAAGAATGCGGAGTTATCTCCACGATTTATAGGGTCTTTCCCTATCGTCAAGAAAATTGGTAATCTTGCTTATCAATTAGACCTACCACTAAATCTCTCCAACATACATAACGTCTTCCATGTATCCATGTTGCATGAATGCAAGCCAGACAAGTCGCATGTCATAGATTATAGCACATTGGAAGTCTCTGAAGATGCCATTTACAACGAGGAACCTGTCCGCATCTTGGGCTGAGAGGTGAGAAAACTCTGCACAAAGCAGATTCCAGTTGTAAAAATATAATGTAATCGACATGATGAGAATAAAGCTTCTTGGGAGTTAGAATCAGAGATGAGGAAGAAGTACCTACACTTATTTATGGAATTAAGTACATAAAATTCTAGGACAAATTTTCTTTTAAGGTGGGTAGAATGTAATGCCCCAAAAATTAGTATAATAATGATTTGTTAAACATAGAAATCACCATAATTTAGTTTAAACTTAGATCTTTTAGAAATTCAGTAACAAATTGTCTAGCGAAGACAATATATAAAAACGAGTTTTAGGAAAACATTAGCGGAGTAAAGCAAATGGTTCAGTGGATATTCAAATTCAAGTCAAGTACTCCTTGGTCTTGGGTTCGACACCACAAAACTGGATTCGTGAAACATTCCATGCCGTAGGTTAGTAAAAATAATAAAAATATTTTTACTCCTCCTAGAAACAGTAAGAAAATCCTAATTCCTAATAGCCGATTTTCAGAATTGGAATTTTAGTGAAATTACCAAATTTTCCTTGTTCATATTTGTTCTCCGAATCAAACTTTGTGTTTTAAGATTACAATTAATACTTTTATATATCAATTTGATACTAATTTGGTGCTAATTATTATTGATTTATGTGTTTTTCATTTTTACACTATCACACTTTATTAGTAAACCACACATTTTTTTTCACCCATTTATTCTACATTCACATTCACATATCTCTACGTATATGTACGTCTATAGCATCAAGTGCACATTTCAATTAGATTTCCAACAATATTACTATTATTTTTATAAGTGAACATTTACCCTAGAAGTAGCTAGCCCAACTATTCATTATCAAGTTGCCTTATAAAAGCCAATAAAAATGGTTGTGAATTTAATTTTTCATGTCTCCTCTCAAGACCTATATATACATGCCCTTGAATCCATTCAGATCACACACCATTTCAATCAAATTTTCACCGATCAAAACTCTCCCAAAGTTGCAATGAAACACACCTAAAATCCTATACCAAAAACCTTCCTATTAAGCATATTTTAGTAACTCTTCCTTTGATCTAGAAGGCTATCTTGAGTTAATCAAACAATTCATTCACCTACTACAATTCTTGAGTATGTACATAAGTACATTCTTATACTTCTTTATCTTTAGGATTACATCAAAGTGCATATCTAAGAATAAAAGGGAAATAATGAGCATTAGTGTAGCTGAATATTTTCGTTTCTGGTAAAGTTCTAATTACTCAAATGTTTTTAAATATTTATATTTTACACAAAAATTTATTCAATTTTGAATTTTGAATCACTTAAAAAGGTGAAGTGATGAGGAAGTTATGGCTAAAACAAGTTTTGTTAACCGAAAGTATACATGCTTTGGCAGGTGGTCTTAGTATGTTGTGGCTTTACTTGTGTGTTGGTATTGTGAGACTAAAAACACAATTTTTAAGTAAGACCAGTTAATCCAAAAGAATTCACTTCATAAGTATTGGCGTGTTTGTGTGTAGATGTGAATTTGTGCAAGTACGTATATTATGTACCTATAAGTATAAGTATGAAAAAATATAACTGGTTTTGATTATTTCACCTTTTTGATTTAGTTGTTCGGTTTGATGTTTCTTAGAAATAATCAAGTATACGCTTGTAAACTATACTTACTGGGTTAGTATGACTCATGATACTACACCTTTCTCTTTTCAGGTGATGAGTAGGATGTTTGGAGATGAGATCCGTTGATCACTAAATAAAAAATTATTTTCTACTTGCATTTGAATTGAATAAATGTAATGAATATTATTTTCAAAAACTTTGATATTGTAATATTAACGTTTTCACTTTTCAATAAATGTACTATTCAGACATCTTAACTTTTGAAATTAGTTTGGTTTCTTAATCACATCACAAATCCTAAAACCGTATTTCAATATAATATTGGCTCCGAATTTGGGGGTGTGACATCACATGTCTTGCTTGCAGAAGCACATGCCTTAAGGGTTGGTCTGCTAGCTACTGCTCTACATGGTCACCTAAACATCCCAGTGGAGGGAGACTCAAAAATCCTTATAGGTTTTGTCAACAAAAAAATTCAAACACCCTAGCCTGGAGGATCAAGACTTTGGTTGAAGATATACACAAGATAATTCAACAGTTTAAGAGCATTACAATCAACATGTTTGGCGAGAAGCAAACTTTTTGCCATATTCTCTCGTGAGCTGTAATAACCTGTCCTGAGAATTTTCTTTTATGATTTCTTTAAGGTTAATCAAGGAAAGTAGTTAGTTTTGTCACCGTCGGTAATTATTGAGAGCTTTTTAGATGACTTTTTATTAGAGTGTCAAAATTGGTTGACTTCGGGTGGAAGTCGTAGAAATTGTCAAGCCGAGTCTGTAGACGCGAAGAATGCCGAAAACGTAGTTACGATGTACAAGAAAGTTATGATTAGCAGAAGTTTATCGGAAATGTAATAGTCTTAATTAGAGTTATCGAGATGATTTCGGAGCCACGTAAAGTGTTAAAATCGGAGTTACGATAAAGAAGTTATGGTCAGCGAAAGTTTTTAGAAATTTTTGAGTTTGTTAGTTGCAAGTATAAATATTACTTTTCCAAATTGGAAAGTCAAAAGACTTGCCATTTTCGGGCCAGGCGATGTTGACCTGCGTTGACCAAAACTCGCCGCCAAGCTCGGCTTCGGCGAGTCGCCGCCGTCTAGCCACTATACCAGCCAATCTTGGCATGGTTTTGATTGGCCCAACCTCCTCTATCTTTTCCCTAGATAAGGACTTTGCCTCCAATTTCGCCGGAGGAAGCCATAATTTCGTGATGAAGTTCGACCAAAACCTAGGTTTTGGGCCATGAGATTTTCTGGCGGGTTGGCCGTCGAGAATGGACGATGTATTAGCAGCTAGTGGCAAGCATATATATATGCCGACTGGCAGACTTCAGCTTGGTAGAAATCACAGCACAGTACTGTGAGTAATCAATTTATTTTCACTGTCGATTTGTGAGTCTATGATTATGCCTTTTACGATTATGCACTTTACCATTTTGCATTTTACGAGTATGCATTTATAATTATGTATTTGCATGGAGGCACATATGATTTGTTTTACATAGAGCATAGTCATAGTTGTTGCATCGATGCACTGACCTCTTGGCTGATCCCCGAGAAAATCCGGGAGGGATAGGACAAACACTTGACCCGTGATTTACACAGTACCCATGAGGGTTAGGACAAACACCTGACCTGGACATTTTTGTAACTTTGGGGAAAATGTACTCAAGTTACTGCCTCCACACATTACACAGTACCCAGGAGGGTTAGGTATAGTGAAAGGCATATTTTTATGTACATTTATAGTGAAAGACATATTTTTTTTATAGTTTTCAGTTTAAAGTGAAACTTTATTTTCATCCACTCTAACTTTTTTATTATTTTATGTGCCTTTCCTTGGGCTTTTCGGTTTAATTGCCTAGTTTGCAGAGTTCGTTTGATGTCAAGTAGTGCACACGCAGTTCATGGCATAACATTATTCACAGTAGGATCCAAGGTTGATCATGTGAGTTAGTATTTTACTTTACATACTCAGCTTAAGTTGTCTATCTGCTCTGATGTCGAAAAAAGTTGTATATATTGTATATTTTAGTAGTGAACCTATATGTGAGAAATTTCTTTAATTTGTGACTGTTGAGTTTTGGATCTCCACATTGGCTATCAATTAGTGAGTAGTAACTAAGATTAGCAGAGTCGTTAGGGTTTAATTCCAGTTTAGGCAACTAAATCGAGGTTGGGTCCTTTCAATTGGTATCAGAGCATTACGTTATAGGTTTTGTAAACTGTACTTGGTTTCTTCTGTCGTTGTTTTCTCTCCATGTAGCTTTATCACTGAGTTCAGTGATGTGCTTCGTGTTGTGGTTGACGTCGGAAGTACGGAGTAACTATATTATGCCTTAGCCAGCTTCTTACGTGGAAAAGTTCTTGTGGATTATGTTACCATTCGTAACTTCACATTGCATCACAATCTGCAATAATTTTAGCAAACGTTATAGCTGGAGTGAGTACAAATTTCATTTCAAACGTTCGATTTTCTTATTTATCGCTTTTTCATGGAGCAAATTTGTAGCACTCGAGGTAGATTATTACCTCAGATTATGTGAAATTTGGTTAAATCACCACAGGTCACCTCGATGTGTAGTGAGTTTCTAATCAACGTCAGCAGTAGAGACTCATTCACTATCTTGTGATTCTACTAATTTAGTCTGGTTAGTCGGGATTAACCTTAAGTTTCTCTAGACCAATCTCTTCATGATCATGTCGTGTTCATATGTCGTGAACATATTTTCCTCTATAAAGATATCGTTTTGTGATGTGTAGCCAGGTCAAAAATATAATTTTCCTTGTTTTGAATCAAGAGGGTTTGTGAGGATAAAGATGTTGATATCAAGGTTTTGAATCTGAGTTTGGCATTTTATGCTTCTACACCTAGGAAACATAGTTTGATAATTAACAAGGAATTGTGTACATCATAAGCATGTGCTGAAATCAGAAAAATATGAGTATGACTTGTTTCGATATATGTTGCACGATCTTCGGATTCCCACTAGACTAGTTAGAGAAGCAACATGTAGGTGACCAAGCATTCATTACTCGCAGGAGCATATATGAGAATTTTACACGAAAACACAAACTTTCTACTACTTTTAGATTTGTGTTTAATGAAGATGTGATTTATCGGCTTGATGGGGGATAAGTCTTATCATTGATTTCTACCAAATAGTTGTCATGTTTCTTAAACTTCACAACATTCTCATCCTCTAATTAGTTTTATTAGTTAAGCATCCAGTGTCCAGGAAATCACAAATTTCAGTAATTGTATAATGAGTATAATGACATCAATTCAACTATTCAATTTGAGAGCGAGTCTAGGTATGTAAATTAGTATCTCTTTGTTTTACCACCTCGAGTGGACAGATATTTTAAGCAAAGGCATATTTATTTCCAGAGAATTTTTTCGGCATTGGATAATAGTCCTTATGTTATATGTGAGTCTTACTATGAGTTAGTGATGCTCAGCTTTCAGTGCGGTTTGGTTTACAAATTTGAATATTTGAGAGTGATTAGAGAGTATAGTTAGACTCGTTGGAGTCCGCCCATATTTTTTTGTGTAACGAAAGCAAAGGTCAAGTGATCCCTTATACTCATTGATATTTGAGTTAGTCTTTACACTGTATCAAACTGATGTTATTTGAAGCATGGAGATTTTTAGAATTACGATCCTAGTAAATCATAATTTCATATGAGTATCTGTGGTTTATGTTCATAGTATTGTGTATATTGATTATGAGAAATCCGGATGGGAATCGGTGCCCACGGTTTGTTTGTGGGATTTGTTATTGGAAGTGTTCACTTCGTACAAGTTTTTGGTTTCTTTAAGTTTTAGAGGAAACTATGCCTAATTTTCAGTAGAATTTTCAAGAATGGGGGAATTGAGTAGGGTCCGAGAGTTTCCTGAGATCAGTCAAATGCCCACTTATGTTACGGTTTTAGAATGGTTAGCTTGGGTCCTCAGCTTGATACCTTTGTGGCCTGGAAGGTCATTTTATTTGTGTGTCCGCGGAGGGACACCTCAATTAAGTTTTCAGTGCAGAGTTCTGGTGGTGATCAGGGAGCCACTACAGGAGTTAGAGTCACACCCTCATTCATATTGTATCTTATCAGGATCTTAGCTTGGGGGATGCCAGGCTAAACTAACCGAATAGTCCTAATTACTTTAGTAGAACTTACCACTAGGGTTAGCATGGATATCTAATATTTCCATGTATTTATGTTACAGAGTTTGGATCAAGACGCTCTTATGTATCAGGCTTTTATTGAGTAGTTGACAAGATGATTCTATGGAGACCATTTTATGGACAGTTCCCATAATTGTGGATGTTACTTGCAAGTCGAACAAACTCATACAGGAGTAGTACCCGTTGGTGCTTTACTAGTATGTGTGTAAATTTTGAGGACGAAATTTTCTTAAGGGGGAAAGATTGTAACAACCCATCCAGAGAATTTTCTTTTTATGACTATTTAAGGTTAATCAAGGAAGGTATTTAGTTTTGTCACCGTTAGTAATTAATGAGAGCATTTTAGTTGACTCTTTATCAGAGTGTCGAAATTGGTTGACTTCGGTTGGATGTCGTAGAAATTGTCAAGCCGAGTCCGTAGACGCGAAGAATGCCAAAAACGGAGTTACGGCGTACAAGAAAGTTATGATTAGCAGAAGTTTATCGAAAATGTAATAGTCGTAATTGGACAAGTATAATAGGACTTTCTATTTAGGGTAATTATATTGAGGAAAATCGTAGAGTTTATTGAGACGATTTTGTAGCCATGTCAAGTGTTAAAATTGGAGTTACGATGAAGAAGTTATGGTCAGCGAAAGTTTTTACCGATTTTCGGGTTCGTTAGTCGCGAGTATAAATACGAATTTCCAAAATTGGAAAGTCAAAAGACTTGCCATTTTCGGGCCAGGCGATGTTGACTCGCGTTGACCGAAGCTCTGGCGACCAAAATCGTAGCCGAGCTCTGCTTCGGCAAGTCGCCGCCATCCGACCACTATACCAGCAAATCTTTGTATGGTTTTGATCGGCTCAACCTCATCTATCTTTCCTCTAAGAGTTTTGCCTCCAATTTGGCTGGAGGAAGCCAAAATTGCGTGATGAAATTCGGGCAAAACCTAGGTTTTGGGGCATGGGATTTTCTTGCGAGTTGACTGTCAAGAATGGACGATGTATTAGTAGCTAGTGGCAGACGTATATAAATGTTGACTAGCAGGCTTCGGCTTGGTAGAAACCGATTTTACAGTATTGTAAGTGATCACTTTATTTTCACTGTCGATTTACAAGTCTATGATTATGCATTTTATAATTATGCACTTTACGATTATGCATTTTACGAGTATGCATTTATGATTATGCATTTGCATGGAGGCACATATGATTTGTTTTACATAGAACATAGTCACAGTTGTTGCATCGATGCACTGGCTTCTAGGCTGATCCCTGAGACACTCCAGGAGGGATAGGACAAACACCTGACCCGTGATTTACATAGTACCCAAGAGGGTTAGGACAAATACCTGACCTGGACATTTTTGTAACTTTGAGGAAAATGTACTCAAGTTACTGCATCCACACATTACACAGTACCCATGAGGGTTAGGATAAACACTTGACCTAGGCTTGTTTATTTTTAGACTCGCATCATTTTTATGTACATTTATAGTGAAAGGCATATTATTTATAGTTTTCAGTTTAAATTGGAGCTTTATTTTCGTCCACTCACTCTAATAGTTTTATTATTTTATGTGTCTTTCCCTGGGGTTTTCGGTTTAATTGTCTACTTTGCAGAGTTCGTTTGAGGTCGAGCTTGTATGCAGTTCATGGCATAATAGTATTCACCGTAGGATCCAAGGTTGATCTTGCGAGTTAGTATTTTACTTTACATTCTTAGCTTAATTTGTCTAGCTGCTCTAATTTCGAAAACAATTGTATGTATTGTATATTTTAGTAGTGAATCTATATGTGAAAATTTTCATTAATTCGTGACTTTTGAGTTTTGGATATCCACATTGGCTGTCAATTAGTCAGTAATAACTAAGGTTAGCAGAGTCGTTAAGGTTTAATTCCAGTTTAGGCCACTAAATCGGGGTCGGGTCATTTCAAAGCATTGGTCACGATATTTCTTCAGCTCAATCATGACTTCACAGATTACCACTTCAAAGTTATGCTACTTTTTTTTTATTATTATATGGTCACGGGATGTATTAGAGGTTTTTGTTTGTAGTTAAGCTTTTCTTTATTTTTTCGAAGAAAAAAAAAAGGAAAATGATTTGTGACCTCAAAATTTTACTTGTCTATGCTTCGTTCCTTGTTGCCACCTTGATTAAAGATTGGAATTAGAATCGGGCCATCCAGAAGACATTCATTACAATACAGAAACGACTTTTTTCGTTTTGTAAAGAAGGGGGGGGGGGGTCACCCAGTGAGGTTATTATTAGATGAAGAATGCCATAAGGGGTACTTAATACCTTTATCTTGGGTTACATAAGAAGGAGAACAAAGAGCCAAAAGTCATCAAGGTGATCATCGTTAGCAAGGTGCACCAAGCGGTTTGCTGCACTATTTACTTTCCGGTAAACATGTCGAAGGACAAAACAGCCCACCGAATCCATATAGGAACGACAGTCCTATAGCATGCCACCGATTTCTGACCGGTCATCTCGCCCTACATGCAGGGAAGTCACCATAAGAGCACTATCACTTTCAAATTCCACAACAGACCAGCCATGGTACAAGGCCACAAAACAGCCTGCCTTCATTGCTTCCACCTCCATATGAAATTTCGACAGTGCATGGGAAAAAGGTCGACCTAGAGCATCAACACACTGCCCATTGTGATCACGCGCCACCACCCCTATCCCTCCTGATTCCCTCTCTGTACTGAAAGCACCGTCAACATTTATTTTGATGCATCCCGACAGTTGACACACCCACTTGACCCTAGGTCTCTTCTTCTTCAAGTTTAGGGGATGAACGCTATGGTAGTCACTCAGCCATTTCCTGGCCCAGGCGGAGGCATTGTATGGATCCAGAGCATTTCCTCTCCAGAGAGTACTGTGATAGTTACATATTTATGCGTCTATTCAGTATTTAATTTGTTCCATATATTTAGTTTATTGTTATTAATTGAGTGAATTAATTATGTTTATTTTTTTTAGGTATTTTGGAGATTAATGAAGAAAAAGAGATTAAATAATACAATTTGGGAGTTAATTGGAGAAGTGGAGGACGAACGAGGTGTAGGAATTATAATCCATGATGGATACTACTGGAGCTTGGCGAGCACGTGATGAAAGAGAGCACGTGAGTTTTGTTAGTTTAATTAAACTAGCTAAATGGAGATATATATATATATATATATATATATATTTATGTCTGGTAAGCTGATTATGAAAAGAAGTGGGGCTGAGACTTGAAAAGGGGAATATAAGTCTTTGGTGAGGGACCTTGGTGAGCAGTCTGGCCCATGAAAAACTAGGTTAATTAAATCTTGTTAGAGTTATATATATAGTTAGTGATAGGCGGCTTGGAGTTGGACTTTGGGAAGAAGTCCATGTAGAGTTGAATTGCTTGCACATGATGCATGAATTGTGCTAGCTAGGTTAATTAGCTAGCTAAACATATATAAATATAAGTGGAGCAGAATAACAAAAAGAGGCAGCTGGGCAGAGAAAGGAGATTAAGAGAGAATCCAAGCGAGCTCGATCACGTCGTCGTCAAGAGTTCTTCTTTTGTCCTTTATTTAATTTATTTTTTATGAATTCTTTGATGTTATTATCTAAGACTATGAGTAGCTAATTTTCTTTGTTAAGGGGCTGCTTGAAGCCTCATACATGAAGTCTTTTTAATGCACACACTTTAACTTAGTTTTGCATATTCTTTGAATGAGGTTTCTTTTTCTGAATGATTCACCGTATGAATTCTTGTATGTTTTCTTTGGTGGCCAACTTAGTATGCATGCTAGGATTCTAGTTTCATGAGATACGGGCGACTGAAGATAATTTCTTCCACCGGATTTTCTATAGTGATACGCCGATTTTACCGTAGGGAGATTGAAATCCATAGGTCTAGCGAGACACGCCCATAGTGTACTTGTGAACCCTTGTAACTTCTCAAACCTTTTCTAGAGTTTAATGCTTTCTTCTTTGTAAACCTTGGGGTCCATGACTATGGGTTCATAGAAGGATAGATGTAGGGGACGTCCATGATAAACTTGCATAGGCATAAGGATTAGGTAATAGGATGTGGTTGTAACGATCAACTCTTCCTGGGAACTTTCATTCATTGGATATGTGTATTAGGTTAAGTATGTGTTAGATAGATATTGATGGAATGGCGGTGGTGGATTGCATTCCTCTTAACTCTTTAATCATATAGTTTAAATCCATTAGCATTCATTAGCATATTTACTTTCAACATTTATTTTCTGCATTAGCTGTAGCTTAGCCGATTCAGTTCGGTAACCAAATCAACTTAGAAAACGCTCAAATTTTGTGTGGTAGTCTGCACTGTGTCTAGTTCACTGTGTCCAAATTTAGTAGCATTTGAGTCTGTCTAGCTTAGGTTCATATTGTCATTAGTGTACTGTAGTCGAGTTTGTTAGCATTTCAGTTTTGTGTTAGGATTTAGTTTCACCAATTCCTTGTGTTCGATAACCCCTATTTATCATACTATATTGATATATCCAAGTTGTGAATAAGAAATATTGTAGCGTTCATGCTAAATAACCCACAAGGTGACAAAGAAAAATTCCAGCTCGCCCTTCTCCAAGCAATCAATTGCATCCCATATCCATGTACGTACGTCATGCCATGTCCCATGCAAAACCTTATCAAACAGGTTACAAAATTTCCAAAGCTCACGTACCCTGGGACATATAATAAACAAGTGCACCTCATCTTCCACACTGTCTTGACAAAAGAGAGTTCACATCCTGCACCTCAATTCTTTTTTTCTTCAAGGCCTTCCTCGTAGGAACCACACTCTGGACGAGCCAACCAAACAAACATACAGACTTTTGGAGGGACTCTAGCATGCCACAGGGAAGACCAGTGCCGTTTTAGAGCACCAATTCGGCTCGACGACGCCACAACCTCATGCTGCTCCCTTTCTCTCGCCAGGTTGTAACAGCTTCGTACAGAGAAGTTCCCTTTGTTATCATAGTGCCACGGCAGCGTATCTTCAACAGTCCCAGCTCGTACTGGAATTTTCAATATCATATCAACTTCCTCCGGCGAGATCAGCTCTCTAAGAATATCCACAGACCACTCTTGCTGCTCCGCATCGATTACGTCGGCCACTCTCAAGCTTTCTGTCCCTTCTATTGGAGTAGTGAATGGCCGGAAAGAAGTGGGACTTGGTATCCACGGATCGAACCAGAAGGAAATAGATGAACCATTCCCCGCCCGATATCTAATACCCTTCTTTAGCAACTGTCTTCCTGCAATGATACTACTTCTCCAAGTATAGAACTCCCTACCACTTAACTCCGCCTCCAGGAAACTACAATTAGGGAAATATTTGGCCTTAAGCACTCTGGCAAGAAAAGACTCGGGATTCTGGATTAGGCGCCATCCCTGCTTCCCAAGAAGGGACAAGTTGAAGGTGTTCATATGTCTAAAGCCGAGGCCACCTTGGTTCTTTGGTTGGCATACACGACTATACAGTTCCTTCTAACTATTTCCATCTTTGCGAGCCGTAGAACATCAGTGTCCATCATGTAAGTTTTACGGATAATATCAGACACATTTTCTTCTATCTCAAATTGAATATTTTATCGCTCTATAAAAAAATGTTTACCCTAATCACATAGTTATTTCAATGATGGTGGAAGTGTGTCAGCGATTGATCATAAGTCGAATGAACATGAAGACTTGTCACATTTGTTTTTGAACTTATCCTTTGCAGGTTCCTACATAAAAAAAAAATTAGAAGATTAGGATAATTGCAGTATGATGGGCTTAGGATAATATGTAATCTCCTACAAGAAAAAAAAAGTTGTGCTATTTTCCTACACTACGTTACCTCTTCAGTAACTATCAGCTCCACCTCTACAACATGTACCTCAGTTACCTCCTCATCTACCTTAGCTACCTCCACATGTTCCTGCTCATCTACCTCCTTGTGATCTACATCCTCATCAAGTATAACAAAATGTTTTGGCCATACCACCCAACTTTCACAAGCTTGAACAACAGTTCTGATTTCATGTTTAACTGGAATTGGAACCAAAGCTCTCTCTTTAAGACGTTAATTAACAGAAACACGCCAATTTTCAGCTCCCAGCGACTTTCCATGATAAACAATGGAAGGATCATCTGATTTAATCATTGTTGTCGTAGCAACAATGTGATCGATCAAACCTAATGCCAATTTTCAATTCACCTCAACATTGTTAGCCTGTTTAAGAAAACACATAATAATGCATTAGGTCAATTCTTTCATCAAACAATAGAATTTTAAGTATTTTGTCAAATTTAGGTACATACCTTTAGACTTGGCTTTGATTCAAAGCATGGCATGTCTCCAGCTGCGTCAATCTGTCCATCACGATAATTAGACTCCTCAAACTCCACCAAATTCTCATCGCCAATCTTCCCAGCAAGCTTTTCACCTTGAATTTCATCCAACTTGTCCAAAACGGCAGCCTCTTTCACAATCCGAGGTTTCTTCTTCTTGGTCACAACACAGAAATTGTCATTATCAACTTTTACCTTGGCTAGACTGTCCATGGAAATATGCCTCTTATTTTTCCCAAGCCTCAAAGATGTTTGACCAGTCATCGCTACTTCTTAAGCATATTTAGAACAACTAGTTTCAACATACTGCATTGGTGAAGCAACCCCAAGAGCAGCATTGAGTCTTGCTTCCATTGTTGCTAGTTTAGTCTCCCAAATTCATTCCTTTTCCTCCGATTTTTCCCTCTCTTCTTCTCTAATCCTCATAGTTAGATCTTCCAACATCTTCTCATTATTCTTCTCCAAAATTTGCTCTATTGTATCAGTAATAGTTTTCACAATACTCTTATTCTTTTTGGAAGTTAAGTGATTAAAGAAGGTGGACGGCGTAACCATATACCCACCAATTCCACGAACACGTCCTCTATGTTTTGAAGTCCCCAAAGTCAAAGTCAGCACATCTTCAGTGCCATGGATTTCCAATTTGCCATCCTGTACCTTTTCTTTTAGTTCTTTCTGCCATAACAAAAGTAAGCCAGTAATTAGCACTGAATCTTATTCAAAGAATAGATAAATGCAAGTAAGCATTACAATTCTTACTATTTTTTTAGTGGTTTCCAGATTTCGTGGATCCTTACATGAACCATCTTTACCCAAGTACTTTTTTACCCACAACATAGCTTGATCAATATCTTTTACATCCATGGTTGCACACTATAGAGACAATATGAAGTATGTACATTACAATAAAAATATATCCATAAACAACTGAAAATGCAAATACAAGGCATATATATCCTTTAGCATACAATGAACATACCAGTTCATCTTTCAATCCAATATATCCTTTACATGAGGTACAGTGGTTATAATCATTTTTATATCTTCTTCCTCTGTTTTCTTTACTTAGATTCTGAAACAAATTATTTTCAGTTATGAAGCAGGGACAATAAATATGTTATAATATATCTCTAAATAGAAAAATGATCTGTCTAGCTACCTAAAATATAGGGCATTTCCTCTACGCCACAAAAACATCCCATTGAGCCTATATTATAAACCTATAATCATCTGAGGGATACTTCAAGCCTTCCTCATCATCCAAAAATGGCCAGACATAGTGTTTGGTGAGCGTGCCCTTAAAATTCATTCATTTGATGCCCGCAGATTTCAGCATCATGCCTCGTTGATCATTTGATAATATGAATGCCCTTTGCAAGCAACATATAATTTAGAAAATTAAGAGACCAAGTGCCTTCAACATTTATATATTAAATATTAGCACACTAAAAGACAGAAAATTATACCTTGATAGTATCCCAGATTATTTTTTTGTCTTCCTTGTCCACCAACCTCTAATCAGTTACTATTATTGGGACTTTAGTTCTTGCTAGCACACCAATATATGATTGTAGCGTACTTCACTCTTTCCCAGCTGGATTTCCATACATATCATACAAATTAAACCTTCAACTTATGCTTAAGTACCTTAGCAGCAATCAACTTAGACATGGTAACTAGTTTACGTTTCAGCCTCTTAAGACCTCCAGTACTCCTTTTATCTTCCTCAATTTGCTTCTTCCTCTTCGATGATGCTAACTTTGTATTTGATAGTGTCGACTACCTACCCTACTTGTCAGACTTGGTCTTCTTTACTTTCCGAGCATCTTCAGATTTGGACTTGTGAGACTTCGACTTCCTTACTTTGAGAGCATATTCAGTCTTGGACTTCTGTGACTTAGAATTCTTTTTTGCTGGCGATGAGGCAACTTTTGAATGTGACATTTCCTACACACATAAGCCATAATAAATATCAGTAAGCCATTTCCTACATATAATCCACTATCAATATCTGCATACACATAAGCCACAATCAATATAGCTTCCAGAAACAATAACTTGCATAACTAATTAAGAGATCAGCTAAATATATCATCCATATCATTAAATTACAGTCATTAAATATCAGGTTACAACCAAGCAAAAAGATTAATGCATCACAGAGCCACACACAGGTAAGCCAAAACAAAAGGTTAAGAACCATGCTGACAGTATGCCCTATTCTTCTTCAATCATAATT
Source organism: Geum urbanum (assembly GCA_946800695.1). NCBI lineage: Eukaryota > Viridiplantae > Streptophyta > Magnoliopsida > Rosales > Rosaceae > Geum > Geum urbanum. The sequence goes on along the minus strand of OX327007.1, from coordinate 38,500,302 downwards.
CTCTCATCGTCATCACGCATGTATGCCATTTCTGATTCTTTAGTAACAATCGGAACTTCTGGCATTCTATCAACAAGAAGACGATGATCGCCTGCCACATCCCCTGACTCATCATCATTGTCTAAGTCATTGGCTTCTCTTTCTGGGGCTCCTAAGACTACTGACCAACTAGGATCGATAGTATCTTGCACATAAAAGACTTGTTCTACACTATTTCCCACAACAAATTTGTCACTATTTTATACCTTCCTATTGAAATTAACTAGTGTGAAACCAAGGTCATCAACTTGGAAGCCCCTGGAAGTGTCACACCAATCACACATAAATAAAGGAAACTTAAACATTATATAATTTAGACACCAGATCTCTTGTATTACTCCGTAGAAAGACATATCTGTCGTCACAGGAGCTTTATCACAACCACTAGAAACTTGCATAGTGTCATCCACGAGGTAAACACCACTGTTCTGACAAGAACGAACTTTGTCAAGACTCTTGGTGTAAAACTGAACTCCGTTAATCATGTAGATGTTGAACTTTGCTATTTCATGGTAATGTCCTTTTGAAAGCCACCTGACATTTTCAGAAATGTTGTGATCTGGTTGTGCTAATTGCTGGCTAACCTGTTAATAATTTGAAATGGTTAAGAATCCATATGTGTGCATTAGCTTTAAATGTGAAAAAGTGGCTATAAATTTAGATTAGTCTTGAATATTACCTTCTTCTTGAGCCATTCTGTAAATTCCTTATTTTGTTTGTTTCTCAGCCACTTCTCATTACATTTGAATTTAGGATACACTGTCTTCAAGTATTGAAGATGCTCTCTACAAAACATTTACAACAAAGGGCATTATCAACAAACTACTATAACAGTTGAAAAGATTCACATCAATAATGAATTATGGTAAGAAGTTTAGAAGACTTGCTCGAAGTATGGTATGAACTCAGTGTTCTGTAGAACGCAGAGATGTGACTGATACGCAGTTCCATAAATAGAGGACATATGAGCATCACTTGCATGCTTAGGGACTAAAGAACGTCCTTTTGGGAGCCCCACAGTTCTGTCCACTAAAATGCACTCTACTGGGTACTCAATTGCTTCTTCAGCAATGTAATTCTCGGCTATGCAACCTTCTGCCCGATTTGTATTGCGAATATATCCTTTCAAACCTTCATATATCGTTCAAAAGGATACATCCAACGAAAATAGACAGGTCCGCACAATTCAATTTCTCTGACTAGATGAACTGTCAAATGAAGCATGATGTCGAAAAAAGAAGGTGGAAAGTACATCTCTAGCAAGCACAATGTCTCAGCTAGATCGCTTTGAATTTTGGGTAGCCTATCAACCTTTAATGTTTTGCTGCATATCTCAGTAAAAAATAGACACAGTTTAATCACAACAACCCTTACTGGCTTGTCTAGTACTCCCCTCAATGCAACACGAAGAAGTTGTTGCATTAATACATGACAATCATGTGACTTCATACCACTAATCTTAATATCATCCAAGGTAAAATGATTTTGAATGTTAGAACAATAATCTTCTGGTACTTTAATATTAAAAAAAATCTCAAATACACATTTGTTCTCATCTAGATTCAAATTCCAACTTGCCAATGGTAACTGATCTTTCTTGCGAGCATCCATGTTAGGATGTAGACCCAGTCTAATTTTCATCTCAACCATATCCTTCCTAAATTTGAGCCCGTCTTTAGTTTTCCCTGGAATGTTCAATAATGTTCCTAAAAGATTTTCACACACATTTTTCTCAATGTGCATGACATCAAGGTAGTGACGGACAGGGAGAAATTTTCAGTACTCAAGCTAAAAAAAAATTGACTTCTTTTTCCAGCAAGGTCTATTTTTGTTCTCCTCACCCCTATAAACCGGCATAGGCTTGCTCTTCCCAAATGGCCAAGGCAAGACATCTTCCTCCATTCTCTGCAACACTTCATCTCCAGTCAATAGAATTGAAGTAGAGTCTAGTTCTTGATGACCATCAAACTGAGATTTTTGCTTCTGATAAGGATGGTTTCGTCTAAGGAACTGGTGACTACGCATGTATGACATTTTCCTTGAATGAACCAGTTGCTTAGGTAAAATTTTATCCAAACAAGTCGGGCAAGCATTGTACCCTCTAGTAATGCTCCCATACAGGTTTCCATAAGCTGGAAAGTCATTAATTGTCCAAAGCAGGCATGCCAAGTGTAAAATACTCATCCCTAACTGCATCGTAAACCCCCTTAATCCCAGCCCACAAAAGCTTTAAATCATTGACTAAGGGCTGAAGGTAAACATCTATATCATTACCGAGCTGCCTAGGCCCAGATATCAACATGGTGAGCATCATGTACTTCCTCTTCATACATAGGAAAGAAGGAAGATTGTATTTAACAAGAATTACCGGCCAACAACTATAAGAGGACCTACCACATATCCCACTGTGGGGATTGATGAAAGGATCCGACCCCGATTTAGTTTCCTAAACCAGAATCAGACCCCTTCTGAAAACATGAACTTTCAAAAATCATAAAAATTTTGGCAGAATTCCACTATATCGCATAGTTACCATTAACCTGCAACGAAAAATATACTTCATCCTATGCCACAAAAGCCAAACCGTGGGCACCACTCCCATCCGAGTTTCTCAAAAACATATCATAACGCAAAACAATAAACAAAATTATAGCTTTACAGAAATCCGGGAAAATCATATGAAAATATACACATAATAGTATTCAGAGCGACCTCTATATATACATATATACACAACAGTAGGCCAAACTAGAAATCTACTGAGAAGGAAAAGTAGCTCGAATACTAAGCCTCCAACCTCGACGTGCGACACCTGAATCCAAACTGCAAATTGGGCATTGAAAACAAAGAGCCTATGGAAATACATATAAACTGTTAGAGTGAGTGGACGAAAATAAATGTCTTTTGCCGAATACATATATATGTTTATAAAACATATGCGAGTCTCAATGCATAAAAATCAAATGGTACACGAGGGAGACACTAACTCCTCACGCGTACATAGCATGCATCAGAAATCCCGCAAGATCACTCATAGACACATCCGCGCTAGTACAGTCTAAATCACGGGATCCTTGATCCTCACGTGATTCTAGCTAGAAATGCCTCGGGTCAGGGTATCTGCTTCCCCCCCTCCTCCGGTAAAGACCTCGGGTCAGGGTAACAATCCCCCCCAGTAAAAATCCTCGGGGATCAGCCGAGATGCTAAGTGTATTGATACAACTACTACTAAGAATGTGCTCTGTGTAAACCAAATCATAAAGGTTTCCATGCAAATGCATAAAGCGTAATGTAAAAGCATACTCGTAATGCATAATTATAAAGCATATTCGTAAATGCATAATCATAAAACACATGCTCATATAATTCATAATCATAACTACATGCACACGCTCGTAAAACGTATATAAAAGATTCGCAACCAACAGTGAAAAGAAATGTCCACTCACAGACAAGCACAATGCTAAACGCGTTATTCCTGTGGTTCGGCGAAAAATCCCTCGCCACAAACACGACCACAATCCTCCTGAATAACAAAAAATATCTTATTAATATCATAATTCAATATACTGAACCATGTGGCGAGAACCAAGCATTCCCAGAAAACACAAACTCATATCTCGACGGAAATAACCGAAATCACAATAAACACATTATAAAACCTCGCCACAAATTCTGATGCTCAATTCAAACTATAAACCTCACCACTGCGATCAGTGTGCGATTCCGAGCAAAATGACATAAAACTTGTTGAAAACCACCTCAGCCGGAACTCCGCCGCGCACGACGGCGGCGGCCGCCACCACCGCCGGCTACCGGAATCCCAACCGACCCAGAAATCTTTGACCTCTACATGGATTTGAATATCTCGACATTTCCAACAACTTTGTAGTTCAATGCTAAGCTCAATTTTGACCAAAAAACACTAAAAACTTACCTTGAAGTAAAAAATCCTCACCGGAATTCATTAACTCCGATCGGCCACCACCGGCCACGGAAAGGTGTAAGACCAGTTCTAAAAGTTTTCTCTCCCCAAGGGCTACAAAACTCCTACAAGGTCGACCCCCAACTCGGCCGCCTCCGTCGGCACCGTCGCCGGCGATTTTCGCCGGAAAACCACCAATTTCAAATTGTCGTATCTTCTTCATCCGGCAACCAAAATGAACAATCTCCATATCAAATCGAAGAGGAGCACGAGCCCAACATGTTTCATGAAGACACTATGGCCAACCATGGCCGGAAAATGGCACATCGACGGCAACAAAGTCTCGGCCCAAAACGGGTCAGTCTTGACCCATGGTCAAGTCGGTCAACGACCCAGGTTTCCCAAAATGGAAACTTCCCGAAATATCATGTATTTATACCATACAATTATACCGTACATATACAGCCCCAAATCAACGACTACGGTTCAATCTGATCAATATTGGACGATCACGATTAAATCAACATTTTCGACTATTTCACTAACCAACTTCAAAACTCGATAAAACACTGCTCGGTTATCCGAAACATTCCCCAAAAATTTTCATGAGGTCAAAATTAAATTCTCTACAACTTTCGCGAAGGAACCCATATCAAATTCATTACCGAAAATCACGTCGTGAATAAACCCGCCATATCGACCAATTACGGCAAAACCGCGACTAATCGCGAAACTCGCAAATCAAGCCGATTAACACACAATTTCCGGTTTGGGTTGTCATAGATGACAAGGAAAAATGTAGGTTCCTAGGCTCTAAACCAAACTTAGGCCACTTCTCATTGATAAGTTTCCATATAGCTGCATCCACCGGATGACGCATGAATCCTTCATCAGGCCACATCTCTGCATGTGATGTCATTAACTTGGATGTTTAGGCAGACTCAAACATTCTAATAAGCCTAGCAATTAGAGGAAAGTACCACATCACTTTTGCAAGAACACCTTCTCTCGCCTTCTTTTCTCTGCCTAGTTTCCATCGTGACAAGCCACAAGTAGGACACCTCTCATCATCTACATATTGTTTCCTATACAGTATACAATCATTGGGACATGCATAGAATTTAATATACTTTATTCCTAATGCACTCAAAGTTTTTTTTGCCTCATAAACAGAGGCAGGGATTTCATTATCATCGGGTAAAATGTCCCTGATAGCATCTAACCACTCACCAAACGCTGCATCACTCATTCCTTGCTTGGCTTTCAGATTAAACAATGTCACCATCACTCCCATTCTAGAATGGTCGACACATATAGGGTATAATGGTTTATTTGCGTCATCAACATGTGCTTTAAAAATTCTACATTCCTAAGATAATTCTAACTCTCCTTCCACATCACTATCCATGTTTTCATTAATACCCCCCTCTACACTAGACTGTGCCCCTACTAAACCATCTGCTGATTCAGATTATGAATCCTCACTTCCTGAGGAATCTGAAGAATCAGTTACTACCTCCCCATGTTCCTTCCAAACAGTATAAGTAGTATCGACCTATTCCGTTAAAATACAAATGATCCTTAATCATAGAAATTAGAATTAGTTTCAGATTTCTACACTTAGTACAAGGATAGTAAGCGTTTTTAGAATCCTTAGCATTTTTCAAGGCAAACTTCAGAAAATTAGTGACCCCTTGCTAATAAGCTTATGTTCTACTAGCATACATCCATGACTTATCCATAGCTAAACAAAAACAACAACAACAACAACAACAACAACAACAACAACAACAACAACAACAACAACAACAACAACAACAACAACAACAACAACAACAACAACAACAACAACAACAACAACAAAACTAACCAACATACATTACTAGCATTCAACCATAACAGTAAGCAAGCTATTTTCACACACAGACACACACAAAGAGAGAGAGAGAGAGAGAGAGAGAGAGAGAGAGAGTGTGTGTGTGTGTGTGTGTGTGTGTGTGTGTGTGTGAACCAGAGAGTGTACCTAATGCAAGCAAAAATCCCAGAAAAAAAAAAGCTATGCTCCAAGCAAACGAACCTTTATAGCAAATCTTTGACTTATTACCTTCACCCAACCTCCAACATAGAAACATCACGGGTATTAGATTCACAAAAATATGGAAAGCAACATATATATATATATATAGGATAACATCAATTTTGGCATCATAACAGTGAAAGGATAACACACTAAACACTACCAGAAATGGAGACATTACCGGCGACTTTCCGTCGCCGGCCTTGTCTTTTTTTTCGCCGGAATTGACATTACCGGCGACTTGTCGCCGGCAATGACGTCGCCGGAGATCCCCCGCCGGTGTTGACATTGCCGGCGACGGGAAACGCCGTTGCCGGTGATGTCTCGGACATTACCGGCGACGGCGTCGCCGGCAATGGCAGCGCCGCCGTGGCCGGAATTTGAGACATTGCCGGCGACTCGAGTCCATGTCGCCGGCAATGTGGGGAAAAATTTTGAAAAAAAAACGCGGTTCTGGATTGGGCCCAATTCCATAACCTGCATTGAACCGGATAAACCGTACAATCATACAAGTTCAACAGTACACATAGCAAAGACAGTCATACAAGTTCAACATAAATGTCCAACGTACACTACAAATAGCAACGCCGATAAAAAAAATTAACTACAACTACAGGTCAGGTCCAGGAACTTGCGGGTCATCAGGGTTGAAGTAATCCATGTACTCATTTGAATTCCGGTGGCTACCTTGGTCTTGCTCTGGCGTTGACTGGTGCGGTGGTGGTGGTGGATAGGTAGGGATATGAGGGACCGGGGGAGGTGTGGGGAAGGGTTGTCCGGTAGTCTGAGCCTCGTACATCGTCCGCATCCATGTGTACATCTGAGCCTGCACCTGTGTCTGCTGCATTTGGTACTCGGCCATCTGCCTCTTTTGCTCCTCCAACTCCCTCTGCGTCCTATGAAGCTCCGCCGCGAGGTTACGACTAGAAGTTGAACTTCTTGACCCGGTAGAGTATTCTGAAGTGTTCTTCAATAGTCCTTCGCCCGCCATGCCCATTCCCCTACAGTAGTAGGTATTCTTTCCAGTCCCGCACGCTTTTGCCATGATCGGAGCCGCTATCGGAGGATCAAGCGGATCGATCTGAGAGGCATACTAGGTGACTTCTTCCTCGGAGCAGTCAGGATGGTTAATCCGAGCTATACTCATGGTCACTTCTGCGGTCGCCTCCTCCACTCTCGACTAATTGAAAAGGGAAAATGAACAACGTATTAGCTAACAAAATCTATTTCCATCTTGAAAAATAGTTTTATTAACACATGGAGAGGCGAAAGACTTACCGCTTCTTCAGGGCACTGCGGGTAGAACTTCTGATGAATATACACCAACGGGTTCAACTCTTGTTGTTGCTGCGCCTTAGTCGACCAACCCATGTAGTTGAGTGAACCTGCATGATGGGCCCTGGTGTTTTTCAATCTATTCGCCCAGTTCGTCTTCGAAATCGCCTTGTTTGATAAACATATGAAAAAAAATTAGTAACTAACTCTTTCAATCTGATACGATACATTATGCTTGAAAGATATATTAAGGATGCATACCCGAGCTTTGGGGTGCTCGAAGTGGGCTATCAGCCACAGCCACTCGTACTCCCTAAACCGGAATTCGCTAGGGGTGGAACCTCGGCCTAGCTCCTTGTATACAGTGTAATGGGAAGAAAGCTCGTTCTTCCACTCTTTATACCTATATTAAAACAAGGAAAAAAAGTTAGAGATATTAAAACACTTGATAAACAAAAATCTAACTCGATATATATTCAAATAAGTCGAAGCACATCACCTCATATGTAGTTGACGCTCTACCCACGTGTGAATAAGAACTTCATCCACGTCAAACCACACCTGCAATATGAATATATAAAAGGTAAAATTATATATTTATTCGGACTTAATTAATAAATGTAAAATTTACGTAATGAAAATACGATTTTACTCACACTGAGTGCATTATGCACTTGCATCTTCACGTAGATAGGCACAGATTCCCAATCTGGCCAAAGCATTGGGACCTTGTCCCGCACGATCGCACCGGCCATGCTGACATATTTGCGCGTGGTGTTGAATGCCTCGATCACCTCGCCATCCTCATTGGCCCTTATGGGCGTTTTCCTTCCGCCGGTGGCCTGCTCAAGTCTCTTCCCGGTGCAGGTGCCTCTAGCCCCTTTCCGTTTTCCAGTCCCATTAACGAAATTGCCTAATAATACAATGTCAACAAATTGATATCATTAATTGAACCTATCGCAAGTCTTAAGTAATAATTAAGTAATCAATCTGATGTTAAATAAAATTTACCTGCATCGTCCGTTTGTTGGTTGGTGCACCTCACACTCCAAAGATACACGGGGTCGAACGGGAGGAAGTTATACGCTTCCTCCACGCTCAGGAACTCCGGCCGTCCTTCAATATAAACAGGCATCCTCCTATCATCGAATTCAGGGATGACAGGAATCTCGTCGGGTAGGAAGAGACCGGACGGCGGAGATAGACGAGGCCTGGACGATGAGGCGCCAGCACCACCATGTGTCTCAGATGATTCCCGTGAAACGGGAGTAGGCACCGGGCGAATATGGGGCATTCAGATTGAGAGAGTTTCTGATGCCCCCGTTGACTGTCGCTCTTCTGAGGCTCTGCCACCGGAGGGACGTCTGCTGATTGAGCGTCTGGAGACTGAGGCTCGAGGCTCAACTTCCGGTTGCACGGCTCTTGATCGTGCAGCTTCCTCCTCAGCTCGCGTCTCTAGCAAGGCTCTCGTGCGAGCACTCATCATTGGCCCACTGGGCGTGTTGCTAACTGCGGGCGAGGAGGAAGCTTGACTAATGTTCCCTCCACTATTTCGGGAACCTCTCCGAAGCCAATTAGCCGCAAAACCTCCTGGCATGGACACCGTAATAGTCATGGAAACTGGGGTTCTATAACAAATCGGAACCGGAACGGTTTGGAACCGGAACGGTTTGGAACAGGAACCGTTTGAACCTGGAACCGTTATATTACAAACGGTTCCGGTTACAAATAGTTCCGGTTCGAAACGGTTCCGGTTCCAAACCGTTTCGGTTCTATAACAAATCAGAACCGGAACGGTTTGGAACCGGAACCGTTTGAAACCGGAACTGTTTGTAACCGGAACCGTTTGAAACCGGAACTGTTTGTAACCGGAACCGTTTGTAACATAACGGTTCCGGTTACAAACAGTTCCGGTTCCAAACCGATTCGGTTCTATAACAAATCAGAACCGGAATGGTTTCGAACCGGAACCGTTTGAAACCGGAACCGTTTGAAAACAACTCGGTTCCGGTTATAAACAGTTCCGGTTTCAAACCGTTCCGGTTCCGATTTGTTATGGTTCCAATACATACATGCTATTATACGTTAAATTAACAACTATATCACCTAACTTAACATATATACATACATCATTTCCGGCTTTAAACTTTTCACACATATATACATCAAATATACACTTTGTATACATCGATCATGCATCTTAATTTCACCTTAATTCACACACATATATATACATCACATATTAATCCAATTCACCCTAGCTAATTAATTTTCCACATTTTTCAAACATACGTATATATATACATTCCATATATATTAATTAATTTTTCACATATATACATCACATATATTGCTCCTTCACCCCACAATTATCCACATTTTTCCCCACAATTTTCATACATACCTTAATTACATTTTACAAATAATGTCCACATGCATACATATATACATCCCACAATTATCACAAATTAATTAATTAAAATACACACAAAAAATATTGTGGAATGAGAGAGAGAGAGAGGGAGAGAGAGAGGGAGAGAGAGAGCTCAAACCTGGCATGGTGGAGCTCGAGCTATACTGTGCCGGCGACGGAGGTGAGGGGAGGAGGAAGAGGAGGAGGGGAGGAGGAGAGAGGGGAGGAGAGAGGGGAGGAGAGGAAGAGAGGGGAGAGGGAAGAGAGAAGAGAGGATTGAGGAGAGGGGAGAGGTGAGAATTTCGGGTTTAGGGAGGGAAGAGGGAAGAGAGAAGAGAAATAGGCCGAAGAGAAATGGGGAGGAGGAGATCGAGCTCGAGCTGCCTATACCGCCACCATTGCCGGCGAGGTAGGTCAACGTCGTGGGTAATGACATTACCAACGACGTACGTCGTGGGTAATGTCATTACCAACGACTTGACTCGTTGGTAATGACATTACCCACGAGTTGCTAACTCGTTGGTAATGTCATTACCAACGAGTTGCTTATCAACTCGTTGGTAATGTCATTATTTGTCGACTATTATCCGATCGACCATTTTCCGACTACATAATTTCCGACTACGTATAATTTCCGACTACGGTTCCGATTTCCGACTACGTTCAATTTCCGACTACGGTTCCAATTTCTGACTACGTTCAATTTCCGACTACGGCTCCGATTTCCGACTACGTTCAATTTCCGATTTCCGACTACGTTCAATTTCCGACTACGTTCAATTTCCGACAACGGTTCCGGTTCCGACTACATACAATTTCTGAGTACATTTTCCGACTACAATTTCCTTAAACATTTTACTACGTACATTTTACTACGTACATTTGCCGACTACAGTTCCAATTTCGGACTACAATTTCCAACGTACTAAGGATGATAATCGTAATCATCTTCATCACTTGAGTCTGACTCGGTTTCATAGGTAACCTCTGGCAATATGTGCCGCTCCTCGTCATCTGAATCAGCGTCAACTTCATATGGATTAACATCGAGAAGTTCTGCTCCAGTAATTCGAACCACACTCCCAGATCTCACATTATTAAGGCGAATCGTAGATGATTCCGGAATGTCAAAAGCGTTTGGCTCTTGGTATGCAGTAACTTCCTCATCATCTGCGGTATCACCAAGTGTGGCAGCACTGTATATGTTTCTATGAGCAACATGGTTAACCACCTTCCACGGGACTTTGTTAAGAAGATCGTCCAGGTAAAACACTTGTTTTACTGATGAGGCAAGAACGAAAGGGTCATCTTCATACCAGGTAGTAGCAGTATTCACCGAAAATGTTCCGTACTGATCGGTCCTTGTGTTCTCCGGGCTAGTATCAAACCATCTACACTTGAACAAGTGCACTTTCATGCGGTTCCCATAAATTAGTTCAACAACTGAATGAAGGACACCGTAATAGTCAACGCCATCCTGCCCACCATGGACCATCACCCCACAATTCTGTGTTTTCAGTCGGTCGTCTCGATTTTCACATATAAATTTCACGCCATTGACCTGACACATCGAGTAAACTTTTGAAGCAATCGGTTTCATCGCCAGGACCCTCAATTCGTTTGACCACTCTGGGCAACCATCATTTGCTACATGGTTCATCTGAAAACGTCCATATATTAATACGTACAGAAGAAATTATGTCATCTTGAAACCACAAAACCACGTACATACGTACATGCTATATAAGGATATATATAAAAATATACATATACACATATACTTACCCATTGACCAAAGTAGTTTGCAAACATCTTGTTGTGGTAATCAACATTTCCGGCAATAGCAGGGCAGTGAAGATGATAGTTTTTCCAATATTGTACTTCTTGACAGTTAATCAGTACCGACCAGTGGGCAATGGCTACCTCATTTCCATCCAACTTGTACGACTTTGGCAAGCTTCCCTGTACTACCACGTCACTGGAGATGATAGAAAGGTTGAACTGGGGTTCATCTATCGGCATATGTTGTTGGGGGTCCTCTACATTTTCGAGGTACACTTTGGTGTACGTTACACACTCGTGCGCAACATATGCTTCAGCGATACACCCTTCAGGTGCATATTTATTCTTCACATAGTCCTTGTAGGCTCCCAATTGTCTACAAGTTAACAAGTACATGTTAACTTACTTAACCACAAGAATTTACATATAAAAACATAGGCAAACCAAATTTATGAATCATTTGTACCTTTCCATGGGATACATCCAAGTGTAGTGTACGGGACCGGTAAGCAACAATTGTTCGGGAAGATGGATCATCAGGTGCGGCATTATGTCGAAAAAATTTGGGGGAAATATCCTCTCAAGCTTGCACATGATAAAAATGATGTCATCTTGCATCTCCCTGAGGTCTGCTTTTTTAACTTCCCTGGTGCATAACTTCTGAAAGAATCTTGACAAGGCGACCAACGGCTCCACCACCTCTTTGGGCATGTACCCTCGAATGAAAATAGGGAAAAGGCGTTGAAGCAGTACATGGCAGTCATGACTCTTTAATCCGTACATCTTATTGTCCCGGAAGTTAACACACCTGCTTATATTTCCTGCATAGCCATAAGCATACCTGCATATATATAGATAAAGGCATATATATGCAACCGTTATATTTCTCGCATATAACCATATATACTCCGGTAAAAATTTCCTGCCAAATTCCTACATAGCCATAACAATATATACCTGACATTACTCAGCCACCGAAAAATTTCATGCTTATGCTTCAGCTTTACGGTGTACGGAGCTTGCGGCATTTTTCTCTTACCATCTCTTAACCACAAATGTTTCCGTAGACCCATTGCTTTCATATCAATGCGTGCCTTAGGGATGTCTTTTGTTTTCCCCTCCAAGTTAAGAACTGTGCCCACCACACTTTCACACACATTCTTCTCTATGTGCATGACATCTAGGTAATGTCTGATAGGCAACCTGGGCCAGTAGGGGAGTTCCCAAAATATGCTCTTGTGTGTCCAAAACTTATACCTTTCGGACTTTTCTGGAATTGACGCCACTATGTCAGGATGATTGCTCAGCTGGCCAAAATCATATTCATTCAACACTTCCAAAATTTCTTCCCATGTCCATCGCCTGGGTGCCACACCTGTTTCCACAGTCCCATCAAACGCGTATGGATCCTGCCTAAATGGGTGATCATATGGAAGCCAACAACGGTGACGCATCTGAACAATTTTACTGCAATGAGGACTGCAACAATCAACCGTCATGCACTCTGAACAAGCCCTGTAACCCCTGGTAACGTTGCCCGACAACATACCGCGGGCAGGAAAATCACTGATGGTGCCAACAAGCATGGCATGCATCTGGAACATCTCATTTTTGAACCTATCGTAAGTGGGGTGGCCACACTCACTCAGGTACTTAATCTCCTCAATCAAAGGCCTCAAATACACATCGAGACACTTTCCTGGATAACCCGGGCCCGGAATTAACAGAGTGAGCATATTGTATTCCTTCTTCATGCACATCCATGGTGGAAGGTTGTACGGTACCAAAATAACTGGCCATATACTGTATTGAAGACTCATGTTGCCAAAAGGGTTGAATCCGTCAGATGAGAGCCCTAGCCAAACATTTCGGACCTCTGCTGCAAAATGATCAAACTCCCTGACCATATGCTTCCAAGCCTCTCCGTCGGAAGGGTGTATAAGGGTGTCATCGTCAGGCAAGTTCCTCTCAGCCCACCATCTCATTGCCTCGGCCGTGAAAGCACACATGAACAACCGCTCCAGCCTATCAATAAGCGGGAAATATCGAAGTATCTTCACAGCTTTCTTGTTGCCTGCAGGAGTCAACTTATACCTTTCTGTAAAACATACCGGGCAGGCTTCAAGGTCTTCGAGATCTTTTCCCCAGAAGAGAATACAATCATATCTGCATGCATGGATTTTGATGTAGGAAAGCCCAAGATCTTTCAGGATATGTCGCACCTTATGATGAGTGGTAGGAAGACGATGACCGGGTGGCAGTAGCGAAGCAGTCCACTTCAACCAAGAATCAACAGCTGTGACAGACATTTTGTTCTCCATTTTGAGCTGCATCACTCCCATCACACTTTCAAGAACAGTCTTACTACAACCGTCGTACAACGGAGTTTGTTGCAATGCAATCAGGTTGTTGTACTTGTCCATACCGCTTGTGTTGACATGACCTCCAGGTAATGGTTCGACTGGCTCGATATGGGGGAAACCCTCAACGACGGGAGAGACATTTGGTGCTTCATCAGCAAATACACCGCTCTCATGAGGAAACATATCATTGATTAACATCGATGTTGGATCATAGGATGAACTGCCCCTCTCAGCAAAATCTCCATGATCATAGCGTGGACTGGCCCTCTCACCAAATTGTCCATGATCATGTGGACCCGCTAACGATGTTTCACCGTGATAAATCCAACAAGTGTACTTATCCCAAAACCCGTATTTACTCAGGTGCCTCTGGACTTTATCAATGGGAAATCGAAATCGATCGCTGAAACACTTACATTCTTTACACGGGCAATAATGAAGTGTAGTGTCTCCACAATTAGCCTTCACAAAATCCACAAAACTCCTAATTCCCTCGTGATATCTGACATCCCATCTTTCGAGGCTCATCCAACTCTTGTCCATCCTGAAAATTCTAACAATTTTACCAGGTATTAATTATATATATATACACACATTCACTACTAATAATCGACGTGATATCTCAATTCAACTCTAATTAAATCAACACATGCATGCATATGTATATATATACATCGATCTAATCTCTGAATTCGATTCAGTACTCGATGATAGTATTCTTGTGTTTTTCAATTCAAAACGTATTTGACTGGGTAGGAGGCTCTGTTAAGCCTGGCTCTGATCCGATAACAATACGATAATACCAATCATTGATTCAGACACAAGATTAACTACAAGCTGTTTTCTCGTTTCCGTGACCGTACATCAACAACATTTCATATATATATATATATATATATATATATCTCACGAATTGGATTTGATCAACACACACACACACACATATATATATACCACATTTACGTAAATATACACCTACGTACCTATATATATAGCTTCCCGAGTGATCGAGTTTTCGACGCGCGCCTTAATTTTGACAATATACCGAATTATCGATTTCAGAGCGTACGTTTTCCTTCTTTCGATTTCTCTGGATTTTTTTCGCTCAAAATGATTGAATGATCGAGCTGCCCCATCCGGCATCTAATATAAGACACATTGCCGGCGACGGAGTAAGTCGCCGGAAATGAAGACATTACCGGCGACATTACCGGCGACGGGGTAAGTCGCCGGTAATGATGGACATTACCGGCGACTTTTCCGGTCGCCGGCCTTGTTGGCCGGAATCTCGCCGGTAATGATTCCTTTTCTTGTAGTGAAACCCTATAAACCAGTTCTTAACTTATCAAAAAATAAACAAGTTCTTAAAACCACATATCAACAAAACAACTTGAAAACTCAGTAACCACGGTACCAATTTAATTCAGCTTGTTTTATACACCACATCCATTCTACAATAAACCAATTCTGAACAAAAGCAATCTAGTTCTAAACAAATCTAATATATATTTGTCAATCAGATATACCACAATATCAAGTTGAAGTCTCAAACATGCTGCAACACCAAACTAAGGAAATAATAGCAAAATTCTTTGTCAACCACCACACAAGATTTCACTTATAATCAAAGACAACAGACACAAAGTAGAATAATGAGTCGAGATAAAAAGCATAATCACACAACCAATAAGAACAAAACCCAAATCACAACCCAAAACCAAAATAAATCAATCAAGATGAAAAGCACTAAACCAAAGAAACCCTAAACCAAAATCTCATTTTGCAAAAAAAACCACCCTCTCAAAAACGCAATCCAGGCCAAACCAACTCAATCGAAAATTTGGGGCAAAAAGAATATACCTATTGAGATCTAAATTAAAGTTTTGTTCCACGGTGGAGGATGCTAGGTCCTTGTTGGGGTTCAGTTTGATAGAGGATGGGTCGTTGAGGTTCAATTCAAACCAAGATTTACTTTTTGATGGATCAGAGTTGGAGTTTTTGGAGTGTGATGAGTTTTGGACTTGGTTGGTTTTTGGAGTGAGATGTGTTTTGTTCACTTGGTTGGTGTCGCATTAATTGGTGAGATCAGATGAAAATTGCTTACAAGTTTAGGAGGTAAAAATGTTGCCAAGTGCTAAAATTGGAGCCTTAGATACAGATGAGGGTCAAACTGACGTCTGATTGAATGATTTATTCTAGTGAGCCTACTAGGAACAATTGCAAAACCTACAACTTCAAGCAAAATTTTGACAAATTTTGCGCCCAAACTTCAGAGGACATGCAACCGTCATCTGAGTAATCAACCTTCCAATTTTTCATGGCTTACCTAGGGTAAGTTTGGGAGAAAATTTTCCTGCTTACTAGTAGGTAGAAACCACATACCTCATATGACAGACAACAGTCGTCTGATTGAATTTGTGGTTAAGGGTCTAGAGTATGTTTAGGGTTTACGATTAGGGTTTCGTTTTAGGGTTTGGGGTGATGTCTTAGAATTTAGATTTTTTTTACATGAAAAGATAAATGTGAATCCCACGAGAATGCAGGTGATGTACTTGCATTCAAATTATTCTTGATGAATCGGCAAAATACGTTTTATTGTTAAGGGCAATATGGTCATAATAATTGGACACTCGGATCAAGGTCGAAATTAATTCGGAAAGTTCTAATTTGTTTACAACGTGCTTAGATTAGTCTCATCGTCTTATCCAATAGTCATATTTATAAAATTATTCATTATAGGTGGTTTAGCTTCATAACATATTTGTTTTTATGTATAACCAACTAACATTGTAAGCAACATTAGTAGTTATACATGCAATTAGCGATATATGAAAAACTGAAATGGTCTAATGAGAAATGTCTCTATACATATGTGTGAATCTTGTAATAACATAGAGTTTTCAAAAAAAAATCACCCTATTTGAAGTTCGTTTAGTGGTCCGTCAATGAGGTCAAATCTTACCAAAAGACTAAAATAACTCTTTTTGAGGATTTTGCTCATTTTCATATAGTAACATAGATATAAGCTCTACGATAATGCATAAGTGAAACTTGGTCTGAATTAAATTTTAATGGAGCCAAAAATCGAGATTGACTCTTAAGTGCTTTAGAGTTACAACAATAACACGACCGGATCAAGGACGAGTTCAAGTAAAAATATTATTAATTTTATACAGTATATTAACAATAATCCGAACATTCCATCCAATGGTTAATTTTATAAAAATGGTTAGTTTTAGGGTGTAAACGAAATTTGACATTTAACTATGAAAAAGAATGTCAAATTTTAATTAGACAACATACGACTATCATCTTAACTAATATCTCAAAACCATAATATATTTATTGGCCAACACAACTCTTAATAACCTATAGTTTAGCTACGTAAATCGTTCATATGAGCCGGTATATAGGTGGGCAAGCCGAAGTTAAATTATTTCAAAACTCAGACGGCAGTCAACTGTCATCTCATACAAGAACTCAATGTTGCGAGCTCTTTGGAGAGTGTCAAGACATGCATTTTTTCCCAATTCAGTGGCATCCTAATCTACTTGACTTGGTGAAAAAAAAATTACAATTTTTTTGGTTTTTCGAAAAGTATCACATGGAAGACAAACGTCATCTAAATTAAGTGTAATTTTCGAACAATTATTTTTTGAGATATCCACCCTTGAAAATACTAAATCTTGGATGTCCTCCTCATAAACTGGAAAAATGTGCTATCTAAAAGAATTTGCAATGACGGACAAAATTGAACCGACGTCTGATTATTTCAAAATCAATCAGACGATGGACAATTATTTTCTGTCATCTGAGAGGCATCATGTGAAGTTTGTACTAATAAAATAATTCTGCCAACAATAAGCTCCAAAAAATAAATGTAACAGAGTAACCAGTAACTATGACGTTGTGTGAAACGGGACGATCAAGATAATCAATACATATCCTGCTCGAACTTATTGAGTTGCTAAATGTAAAAGATTCCTTAATGAAAATCCACGGCCCACAATAAAAACCTCATGGGTCCCAAATCCATCGAACCCTAAGAAAATCATATTCAATTCATACTGTAAGCGAGACCCAAACCAAACCCACATGGGCTACACAAAGGGAAAATTCCACCAAGCTAGGGTTGGACTCTCCCAGACAACAACACCTTCATCCACCATCATCGGCAACCTATCCATGGACGGTGCAACCCAACAAACATGTGTCACCGTCGAGTTCCCTTTGCTTGAAATCGGTCTCACCACTACATACGAGTGGTTGGAGATTGTTGCTGTACCATTCGCTCCAAAAGAGGTGCAACCCTCCTTGAGCATCGTCCGTGAGCCGCTAAACTATTCTGTTTTCAAATCGGTCATGAAAGATAGAGAAGAAGAGAAACAGGTAAAATTCTCGGAAGCGGCTACTAGGGTTTTATCGCTCTAGGAATTAGAAATACGCTATTTTTTAAATAAGAATAGAGTTTAGTGGGGGAGAAGAATATAAATTAATCAAACGGACATGAAATCTTTTGGATTGAAAAAATTCAAAGATGGAACTATCTTCAAAATTAAAATATGAAAATGGTGATCTTGACGTCATTGCTATTGCAGATTTGAAGTTTAAAATCTATGAGAATAACGGTTGTCTTATTGTCAACTCAGCTAGTTTTCGATTACAATTTGAGGTAACTATTAGACTTGCTTGTAAATCTCAACATATATAATATGAAATGTGCAAGGAAAGATGTAGTAGGGTTTTGATATGTCCTATGACAATAATCCTAATATCTTTAATTAAGTTCATTAATTTACCTGATTTAGATTAAAACATCCAGCAATGCATATACCTTGTGCCCGATAGATCCGGATTCTCTCTTAACCTATTGTCTAATCTTTTACCTAACCAATAAATCATGAGCGTCCATATTGAATCAATGCCCATAATTGAAATCCAGCTCTCTCTTATTCTTTCCCGTGACTCCGGGTTCTCATGACTTTTGTCTCATATGTTTTACAATTTCGTTTTACATCTTTTATACGACATTAGTTTTTTTTAGCAATGATAGGGAGCCTTATGTGAGGCCTAAAATATGTGACATTAATCTTAGATGGCATTTACATGTCATTAAATAAATAAATATTATATATTATTGAAAGGACCCAACCCCGATTTAGTTTCCTAAATCGGAATTAAATCCCTTCTGAAAATATGAACTTTCAAAAACCATAAAAATTTCGGCAGAGTTTCACTATATCGCGGAATTATCATTAACCTGCACTCGAAAACACACTTCATCCTATGCCACAAAAGCCAAACCGTGGGCACCAATCCCATCCGGATTTCTCAAATACATATCATAATGTAAAGTAATAAACAAAACTGTAACTTTACATAAATCCGGAAAAAACATATGAAAATATAAACATCAGAGTATTCAGAGCGACCTCTAGTATATACATATATACACAACAGTAGGGCAAACAAGAAACCTACTGAAAAAAGAAGAGTGGCTCGAATACTATGCCTCCAACTGCGACGTGTGACACCAAAATCCGAACTGCAAACTGGTCACGGAAACCAAAAAGCCCAGGGGAAAGGCAAATAAAATCGTACGTTAGAGTGAGTGGACAAAAATAATCATATGTCTTTCACCATTTATATAACATAAAAACAATGCCAGTTCTTAAAATAAATGGAGGTGTCAGGCGAATCTCTCAAGGCGACGGTCAGGCAAATCTCTCAAACCCAACGGTGATAGACTAGGCGAATCTCTCAAACCTAGTGGGCACATCAGGGGAATCTCTCAACCCTGGAACTGGACTACCGGTGATCAGCCGAGTAGCCAATGCATCGATGCTAAATAAATGCCATCACCATAAAATATAAAACAATACCTCCAAAATAATAAATAATCTAAATACTGTACTGGAAATAAATACTGAAATTAAGAACTCGCTACGACAGTGTAAATAAAAGTTCACTCACAGATAAGCATGACGCAAAATGCGTTAATCCTGTGATCCGGCGGAAAATCCATTGCCAAACGAACGATCACGATCTCCACTGCGATCGGTGTGCGATTCCGAGCAAAACGACATAAAACTTGTTGAAAATCACCTCGGCCGGAAAACCGCCACCGCCACTGGAAAATTCCTTCGGCCCAAAAAATTTCAACCTTGAAGTCAAAAACCCTCGACGGAATTCTCCACCTCTGATCTCCCTCCTCCGGCCACGGCAAGGTGCAAGACCACTTGGGTTCCACTCATCTCTCCATGGCTTCAAAACCCCTATAGGGTCGACCTCCATCTTCGCCGCCACCAAGGCCGCTGATATTCGCCGGAATTCCCTCATCTTTGCCGCGTCGATTCTCTCACCTCCGGCCACCATACACGTTGATCCACCTACCAAACTGAAGAGGAGCACAAGCCCAACATTTTCCGTCAAGGGACCACGGCCAACCGTGGCCGGAATCCGGCACAACCAAGGCGAAGAACCCACAGGCTCCAAACGGGTCGAACCACCCGCGGTCAACGCCCAGCTTTCCAATTTTGGAAACTTTCCCAATTCGTCACGTACTCCTTCCATATTTATACCGTACACGTATCGAAACAAAATGGATAAATAAGACAAAATCTAACAGCCAAAAATATTCATAACTTATTCCTCGTAACTCGAAATAATCCTCCGGAAGTTCCCACGAGCTCGAAATTTAATTCTCTACAACTTTCGTGAAGGATCTCAAATCAAATTCTTGCCCGATAATTTAGTCATTAACAAGCCCGCCATATTGATCAATTACGACAAAATCGCGACTATTCGTGAAACTCGCAAATCAAGCCGATAAACATACCATTTTCGGTTCAGGTTGTCACAATTATTTAGCTAAAATATATTTTATAAAACCGTTTTTACCCTCAGTTAATCTGAAAATATAAACCTAGTTAATTTTGAACAAAACAAGATACATATCTTCACCTAGATCTGGAAGTGCAAACCATAATCAAACCAGGTGTAGAACATATCGATGAGTTTATGTTGATTTTCCTATGTTTTAATTCATCAGAAAATCCTTCAGTATTGGATTATCTGAATTTATGAGGATCATTATTTGGAAATAGATAAAAAGAAACCCACTTCTCCGGTTTCTCCCCCTGCTTCTACCAACGATTTTGGCCTGTTGTGGGTAAGGATATAGTTCGTGCAATCCAGAGTTTCGTTGGGAATGAAGACTTGTTGAAGCAAATAAATCATACAAATATGATGCTTATCCCTAAGGTTAAGACGCCGAAAGAGGTTACACAGCTACGCCCAATTAGTTTGTGTAATGTCCTATACAAGATTAGATCGAAGGTGTTGGCAAACTGTCTCAAACCTCTACTGAACAATCTTATCTGTCCATACAAAGTGCGTTTGTCCCCGGTCGATTAATTTTTGATAACTCGTTGTTGGCTTATAAGGTGGCACATGCCATGAAGAAGAGAAGAAGAGGGGCAGAGGGATATGCGGTGCTGAAGCTCGATATGAACAAAGCATATGATAGAGTTTAATGGGAGTTCCTTGATAAGATGATAGAGAAAATGGGGTTCAGCCCGACTTCGGGAATCTGGATAATGGCATGTGTTCGAACTGTGACTTACTCTTTTAACGTGAACAGGGAAGTGCGTGGCCGCATAACACCATCATAGGGCTTGCGTCAAGGTGATTCCATTTCACCTTACCTCTTTTGGATATGTGGAGAGGCTCTCTTTCGTCTAATTGTGAGGGCAGAGGAGCAAAAGCAACCTAGTGGTGTCAAGGTGTGTGATAATGCGCCTAGCATTAGTCACCTATTTTTTGCTGATGATTTTTTATTTTCTTTAAAGATGGCTAACAGGAGGTGAAGACTGTCAAGAGCCTGCTTGCCCTATATGAGAGGGCCTCGGGGCAGCAAGTTAGTTATGAGAAAAGTAGTGTTGCATTCAGTCGAAACATGGTACTTTCTAGACAAATCTGTTTAGCTTGGGTTCTTGGTATAGAGAGAGTGGATAAGCATGCGAAGTACCTCGGTATGCCGCTGGAAATTAGCTATTCCAAGTCAGATGCATTTGGCTGCTATTGGAGCCGGTGAAGAAGAGAACTAGGGAATGGAGAGAGAAGATATTGAGTAATGCAGGGAAAGAGCTCTTGGTCAAATCGGTGGCCCAATCTATACCAACATACATAATGAGCTGTTTTGAAATTCCACAACATCTCTGTAATGATATGCAATAAGTGATGGCGTGGTTCTGGTAGGGCTCGAGTGAAGAAGATAGGAAAATTCATTGGATGGCCTGGGACAAGCTAACATGAGGTATGAATTTGTATATTTTCCTGCATTATGTTATTGTGTGTGCGTGTATATGGTCTGTATCTTGTTCTCTGTAAGAAACAGTAATGTTTTTATGTTATGTGTGTTTATGTCAATGTAGGTACCTGTTTTATATTCTTAAGCAATCAAAAATGGAGGACATGATAGGCTACATTGACCCAGCAACTGTTGGTGCTGACACTTCCCCGACAAGTAGGGGCAATGCAATAAAGAATCGACTTATCTCAGCAAAGGATGGTCAAATGTTCTTGATGCCTTACTATGCAAAGTAAGTTGATAATTTTTTTTCGATAACCCTATCAGTGGATACTGTATATTGTAAACTAATTGAATATATAGATTTTATTTATGAGTCTTTGTAGTCAAAATTGGATGTTAATGTTGATTCATCCACACAATGAGGTGGTATATTTTATGGATCTAGCTTCAAGGCGACTACTCATTGGAAAAGGCCGCACTATTATGGACAGGTTCCATTTTCCACGACCCAACCTAACACTTATATTTTAGGCAACATGGTTTAATTTCGATTTTTCTAAGTGCTTGTTTAATATGATTATCTGAACAAGAAGGAAAACCTTAAGGCCAAATGGAAGAATTTGGGGGTATGTTACTTATTTTAATTGTACAAAGTAGTACCTTTGCCATCTTTTTTTTTCTTGATTACTCAGTGCATCACATTGTGGTTTAGGGCATTCCACATCAACCTGATGGCATACAATATATATGGCTATTAAGTAATGCACTTAATGCGAGATATTATCCATGACAAGGAACTTGAATTTGCTGTAAAGGTAAAAGTTGTACCTATTTTTCTGTTTGCATATGATGGCTGCTATGTGATTTTGAGTTTCAATTTTGATATATATGTGTACTATCAGTGGAAAAAAAGAGATCAACGTGGAAACGAATACACTCAAGAAGAAATTAACCAAGTAAGGGATGAGATTGCAAGTTATCTATTGAAGAGCCATGTGAAGCTTTGAATGAGTGTCTAGCAGGTTATATGTTTTGGTATATAGGATTCTTAGAATTCTAGTTGTACCTATGTAGTATATGGCCAATTCTGTTATAGTTTTGTGGACTTCAATTGGTCATATTTTTGCTACTGGAAAGCTACATTTTTATGGAAGTAGTTGATTTTGGTTTTGCTGCCAATATTGGGATAAGTTTTAGAAGTGTTTGTATAACTCCATGTTTTAAAACAGATCTAGCTATAGACATGATAGATGGATTCAGTACTATCCTTTGGTTTTATGGTTTATTTACATTAATTGAGGTTTAATTTGTGGAGAGGAAATAGTATTATTCATTTGGTCAGTACTGTTCATTTGGCAAGATTTCAAATTGAGTCAAATGACAGACACAATCATATAATGATTGATGTACGAAACACATACATATGACACCTCTTATAACAAAACGAGTGACATCTAAATTAAATTCTTATAAAACGCCATATAATAAAAAGAGTGACATCTTAACCAAAGTCTAATGACACATAACATAATAGTGTAAATAACGTCTGTGTAAAATTCAGATGACACTCGCCTTCACAGTAAGACCAAGGTCACAATACACTTTACATGGAAGTTGAGTGTCATCAGATTACATGTCATTAGACACAAGATGTGCACGCATGAATGGCATATGTTTGCACCATGAATGCCAACCATCATCTACATAACTCAAACCGTCATGCTTATGATAATTATATGACAGTCATTTTCGATATCAAATGACATTTGAGCTTTATTCAGATGACACTTACATGACAAAATGACCGAGGTTACAATGTGTTTCTGATGATATAACACTACCACAATAAACACTATAACCGACGAGATCTGTAAAACTATAACCGACGAGATACTATAACCGACGAGATAAAAATCTCGTCGGTTATAGTGGAAAAAATATATTTTTTTTAATTTTTTTTAAAAAAAATAAAAAATCTCGTCGGTTATAGTACTATAACCGACGATAATGGCTAAAAATCTCGTCAGTTATACTATTACCGACCCCTTTTAACCAACGGACTATAACCGACGATGTTTAAGGGTCGTCGGATATAGTCCGTTGGTTAAAGGGGGTCGGTAATAGTATAACCGGCGAGATTTTTAGCCATTATCGTCGATTATAGTACTATAACCGACGAGATTTTTTATTTTTTTAAAAAAAAAATTTAAAAAAAATATTTTTTCCACTATAACCGACGAGATTTTTATCTCGTCGGTTATAGTTTTACAGATCTCGTCGGTTATAGTGTTTATTGTGGTAGTGATAGTTGCATGTCATCTAACTATATGACATTCGACATAGAAGATGGGAACCCAATTTGGCATCAGTTTGCACCATGAATGCCATTCGTCATCTGTATACTCTAAGTGCCATCCTTATGATCGGTATTTGACAGTCATTTTTGTGTTTTGCGTGACATCTGAAAGAGTTTTCAACAGATGACACTGCGGTATATAACGGTTAAGATGCATATGAGATGACAGTCAATGACTATCATCTGAAGCATTTTGTGTACTAGTGTTTGGGCTAGTTATACGACTTTGTTGTGCAGCTAGTCTAGGCTGCGGCTTCTTGACCTATGACATTTTTTCTTAGAGCATCTCTAAAAAATCTTATAAACCATCTTGTATTTTATAGAAAATGAAGAAAAAAATGGATAAAGAATTCCTATATCTATAGAAAACTCAAATTTGTATGTTCATCAAAAAACTTATAAAATTTAATGTTTGCCCAATAAAATTCACTCTCTTTCCTTAAAATAATTCACATGTTAACATGGGATTTGGTTTCATTTGATTAAATAAATCATATTCCTAATGATTAATTAAATATGCATGAAAATATGTCATTTTGTAAAATAAAATAGAAGAGCTGTTGGAGTTGAACTCTTCTTTTTATAGAGATTTTGTGATTTCATCTTCTATAATAGAGATTTTGTGATTTCATCTTCTATAATAGAGAATTTATATATTAGAATATTCCTTGAATCAGGTTTGTATACCGACAGCATACGGGGGTCTCACTGATCGGTCAGCGAGTCGGGGTCCAGGGGCGACGCGCCTTGGTGGGGAGTCGTGCGCAACACCCCCAAAGCTAAATGTAATCCGAGTTATGCTGGGTTTTGGTTTTCTGTTGGGCCTACAATTCGGGGGTATATATATATCATTTAGGTTATTTAACCTAGAGTGATATTCTATAATCTGTAATCTCATTTTCCTCAAGGATAATAAAACTGTTCTCCTCTGCCCATGGACGTAGCTAACATACTGTTAGTTAACCACGTAAATCTGTGTTTTTTCTTACATTCGTTATAACATTATACAATAGCTATAGGAAATACTCTTAATAAGTGTAGTCGCATGTTGTAATTTGTCCTCATCTTATATTATTAATAAGAACTGACGTCTCACTTTTCTCCCTAATTAAAAAAAATATGTTCTGAAATAACCATGAAAATGATATCTTGTTTATCAAGGTGAAAGGATTGGACGCGCCACACGCACTATCGGAAAACCTCCTAACAATTATTGTGTCGCCTCGTCCAGCAGCTTTGCGCTCCACTACAAGAGAAACTCACTTAGACCACGGACTATTTCCGTCATCTAGATTAGAGTATCCGTAGTCTAAGTACTTAGACTACGGAAACTCCGTCATCCAAATGTCGTAGTCTAAGCACTTGGACGACTGAAATGGTCTGTTCCGTCGTCTAAGAGGTCACTTGGACGACGCAAATGTTATTTGCTTCATCCAAGTACAACTTAGACTAAGCAATTATTGTGTGGTCTAAGTTATCCTTGGACCACGCAAATATTGTATGTGTGGTCTAAGTGATCACTTAGACTACAGATTTATTGCATGGTCTAGTGATCACTTAGAGCACGCAACAATTCTGTAGTCTAAGTGATCACTTAGACCACGTATGTGTATATGTTTTGTAGTCTAAGTCATCACTTAGACTACGAAAGCATATATGATTTCGTAGTTTAAGTGAGGACTTAGACTATAAAAGCGTATATACTTTCGTAGTCTAAGTGAATATATATATTTTTTAATTTTTTTAATTAAAATTTGAATTTAAAGTAAAATATTATTAAATTAATTAAATACTAAATTTAATTTAACTAATTAAAAATTGTACGTACATCAAAATCGTTCAAAAAATACGATATATCCTAAACTACGTACAAACTACTAAAATACAGCAGGAGTAGACGCGTCGCTGAGTCTCCTGCCTCTAGCCATGTCGTCATCGTCGGGGTGTGGGGTCGGAGCAGGATGACAATCTTGTTGAACATGATTTTGCATGAGGGCGATGAGGTGGGCTATCTACACTTGTTGCTCATCAAGTCTCTGACGCATAGATAGCGTTTCCGCCTGTGCGAGTAAAGCCTCCTCAACAGCTGCTTAGACCGCCGCATCCTGAGCACTTGTCCTCGTCGAGCGTGATATAGAGGAGTCAGAAGATAAATCTCGCTGCACCTTGCGTCCCAACCCCCTAACCTCCTTGCCAGCTCGACGACCGTATACCTCATTGGCAATTACAATTTGGCTCTCCCTCGATATAGGAGGCAGGTCTTCCGGTGGCAAATTCGGGTGTGCAAGCTACGTGTTGGCCAATTCCTCCTGCGCCCATTCTACCAGCCTCGCCTGAAAGTAATAATAAAAATTAAATAATTATAAATTTGTACGGCAGTTTAATAAATAATAAATAATAATTACTATTATTGAGAAGAAATATACGGCACTTACGCTGATTTGACCTGCTTCATTGTCGAGCCCAGGCGTCACGTAAGCGGTGACGCTAGCATCCAGATAAGGATGTTTAGGGCCCTTATCTCTGTACTCCTTGGCGATTTGTATCATCTGCTTGGAGCCGGAGGTATGATATTTGTCCTCCTTCTCCCGACTGGCCTTGTTTACGTTCGATTGCGTCTGTTTGATAACATAAATCATTAAAAAATTAATAAATAACTAAAAACAAATAATTCAATTTCATCAATTTAAATAAAAAAATACGAACCCGATAAAATTCTTCTTCGAAGTGGTTGACCAACCACTCCCACTCATTTTCCCTATCCCCACACATCTCTATGGGGATAGGCGAGCGGCCGAATTGTTGGTAATACTTGTGAAGTCTGTACTTCCAATCATGGTAGATGGCGTTGGCGGTGGTGTTGATGTGCATAAGCATTTCCAGTGTGTCATCCACCTCATATTGTTCATACAAGAAAAGAATAAAAAATTATAATCGTATTTATTATAAAATTATGATTTTTATTGGTTATTAAAAAATAAATTTAAAATTATATTACATACCAAGAATTCTTTAAACACCTTCCCCTTCTCCAAGTCCAACAACTCCTTCCAACTAGGCACAACAATATGAACCTTGTTGAAAATAATTGCCCCGATATTGTGCGATGAGAGACTAGCTAGCTGCGAGGTGGGAGGGCCATCGATGAAATCGTCATACGGAAACTGGATCTTTTGCCTGGTCACCTTGAACAACTTCTCGGATTTTCAGCCCTTTCCGAGTCCTCGGGTTTTTTTCGGTTGAGCGAGGGTCTGACGAGACCCTCTTGACCTTGCACCGTGCGCTGTAGAGAATAGACTCGGAGGAGGCCGACTCCTGGGCACTTTCTAACATCGATGATCGGCCGGAAGGGGTGTTATCGTCATCAGTCTATATAACTAGGGCATTAGAAATTTCTTCCGTCGCCGCAGCCAAGGGACCAGCTGAAGGGTCCGGAGGAGGCTGGACGTTGTCCTCCTGGCTCTGTTAACCCACTTGTTCTGCAAAGCGTCGGACTTAAGCATCTTCCACCTCTTTTTGTGCTTTTTTTTTTACCCCACTGAGCCATTTTAAACTAGGAGTTGTAAAAATTAACTATTAAATCTATTTTACCATTAATTATAACTACGTTATCATTTACTATTTGTAACAATTTACTAATTATTTTTTCTATATTTTTCATATTTACCACAACTTTTACTATTTTTAATATTTTTCATTTGTAGAACCATTTTTGATATTTATCATTTATTAATATTAACCAATTTATAATAAAATTCATACTAATTTACAATAATTAAAATAATTAATGTTACAAATAATTAAATTCATACTATTACAAATAATATTACTATTAATTAAAATAATAGTACAAAAAATTAAATTCATACTAATTACCATAATTTACCATGATTCATACTAAGTACAATAATTTACAATAAACTACAATAAAATTCATACTAATTACCATAATTAACAATTTACCATAATGACAATAAAATTCATACTAATTTACCAATAATTACTAATTTACAATAATATTTACCAATTTATTATTTTTACTAATTTATCAATTTACTAATGGACTAATTTATCAATTTATTATTAAACACAAATACACTATATTTATACCTAAATACATATTAAAAATACATTTAAAATACATACGTACATAAAAAAATTAAAAACTTACTGATGGTGGAGATGGGCGGTGGTGAGATTGGGCGGCCGGTGGTGGTGACGGTGGGAGGTGGAGGTGGAGGTGGAGGGAGGGAGTCACCGGAGGGGGGAGTCGCCGGAGGGAGGCTGTGGGAAGCTGGATCGAGTTTGAGAGAGAGAGAGATAGAGAGGACTTTTGAGGAGGAATTGAGGGAATGATCGAAACTGCCCAGAAATGGACAATTATACTGTTTCACTTAGACGACGGAGGGTGATTTTCCGTCGTCTAAGTCAACTGCCATATTTTTTGAAAACGCCACCAAATTAATTGGCGGGTGGGAGTTGACTGCCATTTTTAGGAACGGTTCAAAATTTGTACTTAGACGACGGAGAAGGCCATCTCCGCCGTCCAGGTCAAATTTTGAACCGTTCCCTAAAAAATGGCAGTGGAATTTGGACCGCCTAAATTTTGAACCTGGATGACGGAGAGTCCTCCTACTCCGTCGTCTAGGTACAATTTCCGTAAAAATAATTTTTTTAAAATAATTCGTAAGGAAGTTTCTCATCTGTCATTCGAATAAAATTGTCGTAAAATATCCATTAAAGAATCGTATATATAAAAAGTGAGATTTAAGACGACAAATAAATTTACGTATTTAAACTTGTTAAGTATCTACTAATGTATATAACTTTAGTGTTATTAAGTATAGGCTCATTGCACATCAATATTAACGAAATTGAATTTGGACAAAACAACCGTTTGATACATTCACCATAAGACAATAAATAAGTAGAATAATTTTCAGTAAATAGTAAGTTCGTTAAGGGTTTCATCGGCACAGACAACCATAAAACCGAAATTTTTACAAACCAGAAACGTGGATTCACAAAAATCTGTAAGTCCTATTTTGGAACCGTCGACACTCACACTCCAAGAATTGTTTACTCTATGGTCTCGACGAAAAGAATATGCATTGGGACATGGTCTACATGCTCGTTGTCTTAGATGTGAAAGTATGAAATTTTAAGTTAGACGACGCAATGACACGTTTACGTCGTCCAAGAATGCACTTAGACGACGCAATGACACATTTGAATCGTCTAAGTGCATGCTTGGACGACGCAAACGTGTCTTTACGTCGTCTAAGTGATTATTTTAGGGTTTATGGTTTACTTGGACAATGATATAACCCATTTGCGTCGTCTAAGAGAATTTTTTAGGATTTAGGGTTATACAATTAATTTTGTGTTTATTTTGGCATGGACTACGAAAAGTCGTTCTGTCGTCTTTGGGATTTAGAAAAAATATGATTCAAATGTTGGTGTGTGTCATGGTGAAGTGGTGTGTGTCATGGTGAAGTTTCATTATGTGCCTTGTCTGCTCTATAGATGGTGTGTGTCATGGTGAAGTGGTCATCCTCCTAGTGGCAAGATGAAACATAGTGTCGACGACTACATTGTCGTTTGGCAGCATATATGGGAAGTTGTTCAAAAATGGATATTGATGGAATATTTTCTCGGGGAGAGCTATAGTTTGATCTTTCCAGTGTGTCGTCATAGTTGTAATTAAGTGGATAGAATAACTTGTACGACATTCTCTGCTAATTAGTGCATGTTCGATTATATAGTTATTGTAGGATGTTATGTGACTATCTGGGATATTCTATATGTGCTTATTATAATATGGGATTCAGGTTTATATCCCCCCCCCCCTCCTATGTACTCAACAGTTTCATTAGTAAAGACTTGGGGGTTGCCGCACTGTCCTTTATTTAAAAAAAAAAAAAAAAACTCCATTCTTATTTTACATTTTACAATAGAGAATTTCTATATGCACCTCCATGCTTAATAAACTTGTTTTTATTTTCTATTAGAATATTACGTAATTATTCTCATACAAAATGACATATATAGCAAAAAACAATAAAATTTTAACATTTTCGTTAGGTTTTCAAATTTAGATTCAACGAGTAGTTCAATACATTATCGTGCGATTCCTAGATTCATCTCATGTTTTTCCAGTTTTTTCTATGATTCAATGAAGTTGTACAACATCCATACGAAATTGATCTTTGCTTCATATGTCGAATCGTCGAACCAGGTATAAAAGAAAATACAAAAAACATAGGTCTGAAGCTCTGCAAAGTATTTTATATTTATTAACACTGAGCTCTTCTCTTTGCAAATCCATGCGAGTTTCACTCTGTTTAATTAATCACAGAGAATGAGAGACAGTGGTGTTGCTAAAAATAATTGGTCCATGAGAGTTCTCTCGCGAGACTAGAAAAATGGCCCTTTTTCTAGACCGATAGGTCTGTACAAAGTAAAAGACTAAAATCTATAAGCTTTTGATTTTTTTTTCTTTCATTGGAAAGATAGGCGCAAACCGATGTTGGATGAACCAAGCTGCTAAAGATGATATATTGCTGATAGAATTAAACCATAACTACTTATAGAAGTTACTTAGATTTCTTGAGAAGCTAGGGTAGATAAATTTATTGTTTTCACTGTCAAAGTTGAAGGGGTTTCCATGTTGTCCAGATCGATCCCAATAATTTCTATTGAGGATGGTAAATGGTAATGATCTGATTGCAGAGACTGTTTTGTGTCAAAATCCAAAAAGATCGAAAGTGGGAGTTTGGTTTGGGATATGGAGGGGGTTGGAATAAGGTTAGGGTTAGTATACGAATTTACAGGAAGGTATGTTGAGCAATTTCATATAATTAAAATGATATCAGTGTAGAGAGTGTAGAAGTCAATTGACCAATTTTACAGTCCCAATAGAAATTCTCACAATATGAGATTGTCAAGATCTGAAAGAAAAAAAAATCATTAGAACAGAAACTAGGGCTGTTAATATCGAATCGAAAACCGAAAAAAAAACAGATTCGAAAACGAACCGTAACCGAAAAAACCGAAATCGAACAAATACCGAACCGAAAAACAAAAAAACCGAACCGAACCGAAAAATTCGGTTCGGTTTAGGTTTTCGTCTCCAAAAAAATCAAAAAAACCGGACCGAATCGTTTAAACCAAAATGAATAAAACGACGTCGTTTTACAAGTGTCAATCAAGTTTGATGTTGTTGGGTATGTTGTTGAATATCTCTCTTTGTCCCATATGAAAGTAATATCTGGTATGTGTCATAGTTTGATACTTAACAATGATTATTAGGGTTCTTGTAGATTTAAGAAAAGGAATGCTAAGTTACCAAAGAAAAACTCTCTAGCTGAGAAAGTGAGAATGGTGGACAAGTTGAGTATAGTTTGAGAATGGATTCAATTGAGTGTTTTTATGTGATATTTGTATTGTATTTTTATTTGGATGGACTGTCGATTGTTTTAAACTTGGACTATGGAGTGTGGACTTTGGTTTATATTTGAAACTTTGAATTTGTGATGTAAACTTTCGGTAAACATTTGGCTATTTGCTATGGTTTGAAACTTTGAATGTGTGATTTGTGATTAATTATATTTGTTGTAGTTTGATTTGATTTGATTTGACATAAACTATGTTTCACACTTTCACAAAGTTATTGAAAAAATAGCTAATGAAGATCTTCGAATTTTCGAAACTAATAGAAAGAAATAGTATTCTTTTTAGAAATTTTTTTTTATTTAAAAAAAAACGAAAAAAAAAACCGAAAAAACCGGAAAAAAAACCGAACCAAACCGAACCAAACCATTCGGTTTTTTGTAAAAAAAACCAAGAAAACCGAATCGAACCGAACCGATTAAAAAATACGATTCAATTTTCGGTTCGGCCTAATAACCGAATCGTTTGTACCGATTAACAGCCCTAACAGAAACGGTTGAAATGTCAATCGTAAATCGTTGGTTGTCGAATTGTGCGGTGGTCAATTTTTCTCCGAAGAAAAAAAGGCACAAAATATTTTTCAAATGAAAAAAAAGTTGAAGGAGAAAATAGATACGCAGAAAATATAATTTGAAACTGTACTTTATTTATTGATAAATGATCTTAAATAGACATTATAATCTATTACAATTATTATCCTTATAAATCAGGGATTAAGAGAATATCTACTTCTAGTCTAATTAAGACAAGACACACACCAAGATACCAGGAATATTATTTCCTTAAATACTCTCCATTGTACCGCAATCGTAATGGATGATGCATAACCTATTGTCTCGCTAAAAACATTGCTAAACAAACAAAAATCTCTTGGGTAAAAATAAAAGCTTGGTCTAAGGGAAAAAAAAGATAAGTATAACACATCAACTACATAAACGACCACATATGATGTAGACTCTCCCTGATCAGTAACTCAATCTTGGAATTTAGACAACCTTCGCATTCCAGTGCATTTTACATGCTTCACAAATATAGATTTGGGCAATGACTTGGTAAACAAGTCTGCAGCATTATCGGCTGAACAAACTTGATTTACATAAATATTAAATAGCTGATGTTATTGCTGATTGAAGAAAAACTTAGGCAATATGTTCTTTGTATGATCACCATTAATGTATCCCAACTTCATTTGTTCAATGCAAGCCACTTTGTCCTCAAAGATACAAGTTGTGTTATCGTAGACGAAGGTAATCCACTAGATCCTCAAATGTGCTGTATGATTGATCTGGTCTCATAATGATCGGAGGAAGTAGCAACAAGTGTCTGCTTTGTTGATCTCTAAGAAATCACTGTGTTCCCTATGGTGAATACATAACCTGTTTGGGAACGTCCTTTGTGTGGGTCAGACAAATACCCAACATCACCAAAATCAACCAAGACATCATAAGGTGTCTATGAGTAGGAGACCGCATTGAATGGAGGTTGAAAAGACCTGATCCCGATTTAGTTGCCTAAACCAGAATTAAACCCTAACAACAACCGAATCTACAAAAAAAATTCCAGAGTTTCTTCTAAAATCAA
Organism: Geum urbanum; assembly: GCA_946800695.1. Taxonomy (NCBI): domain Eukaryota; kingdom Viridiplantae; phylum Streptophyta; class Magnoliopsida; order Rosales; family Rosaceae; genus Geum; species Geum urbanum. Next base: position 38,466,725 of record OX327007.1, on the reverse strand, counting down.
GAAACCCAAAAACCTGCAAGGAAAACACACTTCTAAAATGTCCACAAAAACAAACCGTGGGCACCAAATCTCATCAAAAATTATCAAATCAGTCAAACACTGAATCCACTAGAAATATAAACTATTTACAGAAGGTGATAAGAAATCTGAAGACTAAATGAAAAATACAACACAACGGAAGTAAACTCTATACAGTATTCAGAGCGACTTCTAATTTACATAATACATAGGACTAATAGTTTAAGCTAGGAACCTACGATATGAGTACAATGACAAGAACTCTCACTACAAGAAAAACGCACTTAGACCACGGAGCGTTTCCGTCGTCTAAGTGCGTTTTTCCGTCGTCTAAGTACTTAGACGACGGAAGCTCCGTCGTCCAGGTTCCGTGCTCCAAGTGCTGTCATCCAGGCACCTGGACGACGGAGAATTTCATCTCCGTCGTCTAGGTGATTACCTGGACCGCGGAGAAGGTGACATTCTCCGTGGCCCAAGTAACCACTTGGACGACGGAGCACATTCTCCGCGGTCCAGGTAATCACCTGGACGACGGAGAATTTCATCTCCGTCGTCCAGGTGCTTATTTAATTTTTTTTTTAAAATTAAATTGTTATTAAATATTAATAATTTAATTTATTATTAATTGAATTTAAATAATGAAAAATGTTAAAATTAATTAAATAAACTAAATTTGTAATTACTTAATTAAATAATAAAATTAATTTGTACATACATAATCGAAAAACGCATAAAAATTAAAATATTGTTCGGAATGCGAAAAGAAACGATATAATAAACTACTAGCTAAAATACTGGAGGAGCAGATGCGCCGTCGAGTCCCCCGCCTCCAGCCGGGTCGTCGTCGTCGGGGTATGGGTTCGGAGGAGGTTGACATTCTCCTCGAGCTTGTTGCATGAGGGCGATGAGTTGGGTTATTTGTGCTTGTTGCTCATCAAGTCTTTGACGCATGGATTGATTTTCCTCTCGGGCGAGTCGAGATTCTTGAATGGCTGCTTCGACGGTTGCAGCCTGAGTACTTCTCCGCCCCGAACCTCCCGTAGATGATGAGTCGGAGGTCGTCGACAAATCTCGAACCACCTTAGGTCCGAACCCCCAAACCTCTCTGCCAGCTCTACGACCGTAGACCTCATCCGCGACAAATCTGCAATTTGGCTCTCCATTGATAGAGGAGGCAGGTCTTCCGGCGGCAAATCTGGGAACGCAAGTTGAGTGTTAGCCAATTCTTCCTGCGCACGCTCTACCACCCTTGCCTACAAAAGAATAATTAAAAAATTATAATGAAATAATATTTAAATAATAATTACTACAATTAAAAGCACATATATATATATCACTTACGCCGTATTGACTCGCTTCATTATCGAGCCTAGGCGTCACGTACGCGCTTATGCTAGCATCGAGATAAGGGTGTTTGGAGCCCTTAACCTTGTGCTCCTTGGCTATTTGAATAAGTTGCTTGGCGCCGGAAGTATGGTGTTTATCCTTCTTCCCCCGGTTGGCTTTGTTGACTTCGGAGAATTTCTGTTAGACAACATAAATCATTAAAAAATTAATAAGTAACTAAAATTAAAATAATTCAATTCTCTTAATTGAAATAAAAAAAGTAAACACCTTAAATACTGCATCTTGAAAGTGGTTACACAACCACTGCCACTCATCTTCCCTATCCCCACGCAGCTCTACGGGAGTAGGCACGGGGCCGATATTTTCGAAGTAATTATGAAGCATGTACTTCCAGTCACGGTAGATAGAGTTGGCGGTTTGGTTGATATGCCTAAGCATCGCCGGTGTGGGATCAACCTCATATTGTTTCTATCAGAAATAAATAGAAAATTATAATCGTATATATTATGAAATTATAATGTTTATTGATTATTAGAAAATAAATTTAAAATTGTACGTATTACGTACCGAAAGTTCTTTAAAGAGTTTTGCCTTCTCTTCATCCGGCAACTCTTTCCAATTAGGGGCAATGAGACGAACCCGGCTACGAAGGATTGACCCTATGCTATGTGCCGAGAGACTTGCTAGCTGAGCTGTGGGATGGCCACCGGTGAATTCGTCCTAGGGCAAGTCGATCTTTTTCCCGGTCGCCTTGCAAATTTTCTCCGCTTTGCTGCCTTTAACGAGACCGCGAGTCCTTTTCGGTTCCGGGTCAGTCGGGGCCCTCCTTTGCTTACGTCGGGCGCTGTAGAGGATAGATTCAGAGGTCGAGGACGTCTGAGTATTTGCTGTTGAACCGGTACCGGGCGTCGGACTTGAATAGGGGTCGTCATCACCGCTGGAGATAAATGGGGGAGCGGGAATTTCCCTAGAGGGCGCTGCCGACGGACCAGATGAAGGGTCCGGATTGAGGGCATCGTTGCCCTCCTGTTCAACCCAACCGACTTGGTCCGCCAAGCGGCGGAGCATAGCATCTTCTGCCTCCTGTTGGGCTTTTTTCTTGCCGGACGGAGTCATTTAAACCTAGGAGTAAAATACCTGATTACCATAATAATTATATATAAAAATTTACGCTAATTAAGTGCGGCTAAGATTTAAATAGAGTACACTAGCTTGGCTTTTGGGTCGTTCAATGGACGTGCGACCCGTGCGATAAAGTGTAAATTTTCAATTAATCAGCCTTGGTTCAATCGAAAAACATGGCCAGTTAGGGATAGAGATAACGCGAGAGGCGGGACTAATTTTGACAAAACACCCCGAGGCTAACCAAATGAATGGTATACTTTATTGGTGTCGTCTTTCTTAGATCCAAAACCTGTCACCAGTCATAACCCGTTTCTAGACACCATGTCCGACATTCGGCCAATCTTTCGAAAATTTACACTCCCTCAAGTCCTTTGCAAACTCCGCCCTCAACCTCGTGTCCATAACTTCACTTAGGTTATGGTGTGCGATGATGAAATCCACACATCACGAGACGTTAGGGAGATAAGCTAGTAAAAGAGCCGTCATCTATTCCAAAGAGTGCGACTTAATAAACCAAGCTTAGGTACTAAATTTAAATCAAAGACGTACTAGCATGCAATTTACTAGAAAATACACATAATTATCAATTAATTAAAAAAATAAATAATGACAATAATGAATTATTATTTATCATGCATTTAATAATAATTATTCATTTACCAATATAAATAATTATTATTAACAATAATTATTATTACTATTATTTAATTTTAACTAATAATTATTCATTACCAAATAATTACTAATTATTATAATTACAACTATTAATTATTATTTAATTATTACTATTATAATTACAACTAAATAATTATTATAATTACTAATTATTAATAATAACAACTAAATAATTATTATAATTACTAATTATTAATAATAACAACTAAATAATTATTATAATTACTAATTATTTAAAACTATTTACAAATTAAATAATTACTTAAATAAAAATAATGTTAATTAATTAAAAAATAGAATTATTACCTCGCCGGAATGTCGCCTGAATATCGCCGGAGTAAAGTCGTCGGAGAAGGGGAACCACGCCTGAATTTGAGTCGCCGGAGCGTCGCCGGAGAAGGAAGGCCGGAGGAGAGGAGAGGTGAGGAGAGGAGAGGAGAGGAGATGAAATGAGAAAAGGAGGGAGGGGACTGTTCTATTTATAGGCTTTCACCTAGACGACGGACCGCTGTTTTCCGTCGTCTAAGTGGACTTGGACGACGGAAACGCACTTTTCCGTCGTCTAGGTGAAGTGTTTCAAAATTTTGAAACGCCGCTTAATTAATCGGCGGGACGTTTCAACCGCCATAAATTTGAACTTAGACGACGGAGAATTGATTCTCCGTCGTCTAAGTGAAATTTGAAGCGGCGCCGAAATTTAAGGCGGCACATCGAACCGCCATATATTTTCAACTTGGACGACGGAGAATGGCCATCTCCGTCGTCCAAGTGCAATTTACATGAAAAAAAATTAAAAATTATAATGAACCGCCATGTTTTTTGGACTTGGACGACGGAGATTGTCATTCTCCGTCGTCTAGGTGTTCACCAGGATGACGGAGATGGTCATTCTCCGTCGTCCAGGTGCAAATTACGTTAAAAAAAATTAAAAATTAATTCGCAAGGAATTTGGCGATCTGTCATTCGAATGAAATAGTCATAAAATATCGATGAACGCATCGTATATATAAACAGTTAAATTTGAAACGACGAATAATTTTACGTTTTTAAACTTGTTAAGTATCTACTAATCTTTACGACTTAAGTGTTATTAAGTATAGGCTCATTTGTACCAGAGTATTAACGAAATTGAATTTGGACAAAACAATCATTGGATACGTTCGCCGTAACATAATATATAATTACAATAATTTTCAGAAAATAATAAGTTCGTGAAGGGTTTCATCGGCACAGTCAACCGCAAAACCGAGATTTTCACAAACCGGAAACGTGGATACAAGACATTTCGCAACTCCGATTTTCGAACCGTCGAAGCTCACACACCAAGAATTGTTTACTCTAAAGTCTTGACGAAAAGAATATGTATTGAAAGATGGTCTAGATGGTCGTTGTCTTAGAAAAAATTACGAAATTTGCACCTGGACGACGGAGATGATCTTCTACGTCGTCCAGGTGCAGAGACCCTGAATCCAGGGGTTAGGGGGCCTTAGGGTTTAGGGTTTGTTCACTTGGATGACGCAAATTCCCTTCTCCGTCGTCCTAGTTAGTACCTGGACGACGGAGAATGTCATCTCCGTCGTCCAAGTGTATAAACCCTGAATTCAGGGGTTAGGGCCTTAGGGTTTAGGGTTTAGGTCATCCAAGGTCATTTATGTGTCCGTTCAATTATTCTGATTCAAGTCGATAATTAAAAAAATGATCGATCGATCCGATCTACGACGTTTAGGGTTTATAGGGTTTAGGGAGATAGCTCAAGGTATTTATGTATGAACTTTCCTTCTGGCATGATATATAGATTTAACGCCGTAATTAAAACAACATATACTACATCGTGCTCACAATAATACTATCACATGACATAATCAATCATAGAATAATATAGTATAATTTCTGAAACATTTATTTCATTCATCTCTCGCAATAATCATAGGGACCCATAATCCAATTTACACATAAATATTATTTAAAAATAATTAAACGAACGAAAGCTTCTTGAGGAAGCTTCTTGGACATAATAGAAAGCTTTCACCTTTTTGACTACCCAAAGCCCAAAATACCCAAAAGGCGAAATCTGGAATTAATTTCTCCGTTGTCTAGGATATATAATTCGGATTAATTAATTAATTTAATTTAATTTACGTACGTCGGTCGATCCGATCTGATCGAGCATGGACGCGTGTAATTAATTAATTAAGTACAAAAATATTAAGATCTACGTACATATATACATTCTCCTCCTTACAATATTTATATTAATTATTGATCGATGATGCATCATATATTACAATAATTACATAAATTAATTACAAATTAATTTTTCTCGTCTTAGTTAAGTAGTCTTCATCATAATCGTCATCATCCTCGTCCCCGGTATCCGATTGCTCATCCTCCTCATCATACTCAACATCGTCCGACGAATAACCTGAGTCCTCGTCCGCGTCCTCATCCTGCTCGTCTTCTTCATCTACCTCATTAATGGCATCGATAATCTCATCTTCAGTTAGATCTATACAACCATCAGGCATGGGTAACCGTTCACCATCTTGAACCAGGTACATTATATCGGAGCGGATGACATAAATATTAGGCTCTTGATAGGCAGGAATGTCTCTTTCTGGTTCAGCAGCATCTTCAGTTTCCGGTGTCCCTTCAATTGTCTCTGTATTCCATATTCCTCGATGAGAGATATGGTTCACTATTTTCCACCCTTCACCGGCTTTCGGATCGTCGAGATAGAACACCTGCCTAACTAAGGTGGCGATAGCGAAAGGCTCATCCTCATACCAGCTTGAGTTTGTATCGACTAATAATAGTCTCAGGTCTTCCTTTGTACGCTTGAACTATCTGCACTTGAATAGGAAAACGTTGACATCATTCCCGTAACATAGCTGAACCACATTTACAATAGCCCCGTAATAGAGATCATTGTCTTTCCCAACCGCTACCCCACTGTTTTGTGTTCTTCTTCCTTCATCTCGGGCCAATGAATGGAACTTTACACCGTTCACAAAACATCCGGGATAAATATAGTATTTAATCGGCTTCCCTGCTAGTAAGTGTTTTGGCCAGGACCACCACCCCCCGTGGTTTTCAGATTTTTGCAGACCAATCATCTGCGAAAATGGGCAAATATAAGGGTTTACTTTCTACAAACATGATCGATATGTATATAAATTACTAAATACCGAGACGTACGTACGTACCCATTGGAAGAAATAATCGAGAAATTTTCTTCTTAACCATTTTCTCAATCCACGCCGAACTCTTGTTTTGATTTAACGCATGAAGCCTCTCCCTGTATGACATCATGTACGGCTCAACTTCGTCATAGTCTCACAACACTACCCAATATGCCTCAATAAGTTCTTCATGTGTTAACGATTCCTTTAATACTCCTCTAAACGGTCGGACGACATTGGTCACGACAGAAAGATTGATGCGGGCACTGGGATCGGAGGCAGTGGGAGGTGGTGGATCTTTGAGGTACCTGTTGCAGTAAGTAACACACTCATGCATTATGTATGTCTCTGCTATGGAGCCATCCGGGGCTGACCTGTTTTTGACGAATGACTTATACTGTCCAAGTTGTCTACAAAATCAAACATACAATAAGAATAAGTACATATAGCTAGTAATCTCCAGTGGAACAAATTATGAATCGAAAAACCTGTATAATTAATTAGTTGTACGTACCTTTCTTGAGGATACATCCAAGTGTACTGGACCGGACCAGAAATGAGCACCTGCTCGGGCAGGTGGATCATCAGGTGAATCATGATGTCAAAGAAAGCAGGGGGAAAAATCCTCTCTAGTTTGCAAATGATGTGCACAATTTGTTGTTGCAATTCCACCACATCTGACTTCTTTAATTCTCTGGCGCATAACCTCTGCCCCCATCTGCACAATGCCACTATTGGTTCTACGACGTCACGAGGCAAATATGGTCGAATTACCACTGGAATCAGATGTTGCAGCATAACGTGATAGTCATGTGTCTTTAGACCAACAAACTTGTGTTGCACCTCATCCACTGCTCCAGTTATAGTAGCTGTATACGTAGCCGGATAACGAACGCCCTTAAACCAGTGAAATACAGAACGTCTAAGTGTCGGCTTCACTGTGTAAGGTGCAGCTGGCATCTTGTTGTACACTCATTTGCTATCCCTCCTCAACCATAAGGGACGATGTAGAATCATTGATTCCAGATCTTTGCGCGCTTTGGGAGTATCTTTAGTCTTGAACTTAATACCGAGAATTGTTCCCACCACGTTGTCGCACACATTCTTTTCTATGTGCATCGTGTCCAAGTTGTTCATCAGCTTCAACTTCGACCAGTAAGGGAGTTCAAAGAATATACTCTTGTGATCCCAATAGCTGAGATCATGTGGAGGAATTGGATTGCATTTCTTTACATCCGCGTCATTGGTCAACACACCAAAGTCGAAATAGCGCAAGCTCTCTAAAATCTCTTCGCCCGACTAACTACGGGGTTTAGGATTGTTCTCTACCGTCCCATCGAAATGAGCTTCATCCTGTCGCCAGGGGTGGTCGTGAGGAGGCCATCTACGGTGACCCAAGTAACACACCTTCCCCGCGTGCCAACTAGAGTTCATGTCGTCCAAGCATATAGGACATCCATTATATCCTTTTGTCCTGCAGGCTGCCAACATCCCATACGCTGGAAAATCGCTGATCGTCCACATTACGGCAGCCCTCATCGTGAACATCGTGTCAGTGAATTTGTCATAAGTTGGGACTCCATTTTCCCACAACAGTTCCAGCTCGTCGATCAAAGGTCTGAGGTAGACATCTAAGCACTTCCCTGGAGATTTAGAACCTGGAATTAGTACAGTAAGGAAATTAAATTCCTTGATCATGCACATCCACGGAGGCAAGTTGTACGGCATCAGAATAACTGGCCAAGTGCTGACGGCGGAGCTATTACTTCCCCAAGGATTGAATCCGTCTGTAGATAGACCAAGTCTAACATTTCTAACCTCTGCAGCAAAGTCTCCAAATTCTCTGTCGAAATGTTTGAAACCCTCCCCATCCGTGGCGTGTCGCAGGACATCGTCATCTATTCGCTTTTCTGCGTACCATCGCATCGCCTTTGCTGTGTGTAGAGACATGTACAGGTGCTGCAATCTGGGAATCAAGGGAAAATATCGAACAACTTTCACAGGAATTCTCTTTTTCGAACTCTTCCTATTCAGCTCATATCTGCACTGGCCACATACGGGACAATAGTCCAAATCTTTATACTCTTTGTAAAATAGCACACAATCATTCGGACATGCGTCAATTATCCTGTACTTTAGGCCGAGGCTGCTCAAGATATTTCTAACCTTATAATGAGATTTAGGAAGATTGTGATCATCAGGAAGCAACTTACATATTTGCTCCTGAATTTCGTCAAAAGCACTCACTGACATTTTGTGCTTCACTTTTATCTTCATTTGCTCCATCACATAATGCAACACATTCTCTCGACATCCAGGGAACACCGGGGTCAGTGCTTCAAGTAGCATCCGGTTGTACTTATCCATCTCACTAGTGTCAGTGGTCAAGCTAGCAGCGGGGAATGTGTCATCATGCTCATGAGTGGTACTGTAACCTCCGTCTTGGTGTTGGTGTCCACCATGACTAAATCCCGGAAACGTATCATGGACCAAATCTGCAGTTGGGTTGCAAGCTGGGGGGCCGGCACCACTGCCGCTGGATGAGGCACCCTGGTAACTGTACCCTGAGCTGAAGTCTGCTGAGCTGAACTCTACTGCTTCACCATGCTCGCTCCATGTAATGTAACTCCACATCATACCATTTTCGTACAGGTGTTGCACCATAACATTAACCTCCACATACTGACAATTAAGACATTTCTGGCACGGACACCTAAAACGCTTCTTTCCCTGACCATGTTCTATCGCAAAATTCACAAATTCGCTAATTCCATCCATATACCGGACATCACATCTATTCTTCAACTTCATCCAACTCTTGTCCATACTGCTACAAAATATTATAATTAATTAATTATTACATATATATTAGTTCATTAATTTACGCTTAATTATACGTACTCGATCTACATCCATCAATTACGTAATTTAATATGTGTAGCTAACATCCATGCATGTATGTACGTTTTAACTAAATATATATTAAGCAAATTTTAGCTGCATATGTACCTGCTGGCCTTCTCGATATCAAGTAAGCTAGCTAGCCAGCTAGTCAGCGGAGATCCTTCTCCTTCTCCTTCTCCTTCTTCTTCGATCTTTAAACTTTCCCGCGGGAGAGGAAGAGAGTTTGGCATCGGGCTTATATAATGCTTCACTTAGACGACGGAGGTGTCGGTATGTCATCTAAGTGGACATTACTCGGACCACGGCGTGTCGGTCCGTTGTCCAGGTGAGCACCTAGACGACGGAGAATACCATATCCGTCGTTCAGGTTCTCACCTGGACGACGGAGAATACCATTTCTGTCGTCCAGGTGCTCACCTGGACGACGGAGAAGTCTCCTTCGTCCAAGTGTCACTTGGACCACGGAACAATTACGTTTCTGTGGTCTAAGTGATGTTTTCTTGTAGTGTCTATATATGCCTCTGTCGCTGACGTGCAATCTCAAGATACAAACTGGGCGAAGGAAACCGAAAAGCCTAGGGAAAGACATATAAAATAATAAAATTGTTTGAGTAAGTGGACAAAAATAAAGCTTCACTTTAAACTGAAAACTATAAATAATGTCTTTCACTATAAATGTATATAAAAATGATGTGAGTCTAATAATATGATCATTCATGTACTCATGGGTACTGTAAAATATGTGGATGCTACGACTTGGGTCACTCGACCTCAAGTCTTAATACTGCCTAGGTCAGGTTCTTGGCCATCCTGGGTGCTCTATAAATCCTCGAGTCAGATCCCTGGCCCTCCCGGAGCGTCTCGAGGATCAGCCGAGAAGCAGTGCATCGATGCATCAACTGTACTATGCTCTGTGTAAAACCAAATAATTTATGCCTCCAAATGAAAATGCATAATCGTTAGCTATATAACTGAAAAAATGCATGACTGTAAATGCATAACTGAAGACTCGCAAAACAACAGTGAAAATAAAGTGTCCACTCACAGTACACAATTATCTCCGTGGTCCAGCAAAAGTCCCCTCGCCTAAATCCCGATCACAATCTCCAAGAATGCCGACAACAGTTGCGTTTTCTGGCGGGTTCGAATTCGGGTTGGGTCGGACGACGATACGGGTCAACGGAGAGATACAGATCAAGTTGAGGTATTTTTGTTTTTTCTCCCGTATTTTTATTGTGAATACTGTATTTATAACCCCCCCCCCCCCCCAAGCACCTGATCAGATCAATGGCTGAGGTTTGATCTGATCAAGATCCAATTGTTCAGGTTAAACCGACCTAAAATAAATACTTTTAAATATTTTCCTCACACAGACTCCCAAAAATCATTAAAAAATAGCTTGCTTATCCGAAAAATTTCCTTAAAATTCCTACGAGCTCGAAATAAAATACTACTCTAGTTCTTGCTCGGTGAAAAAGTCGTTAACAAACCACACGATACGATTAATTAGCGATAATCCTAATTCGTGATGATTTGTGCATAATTTTTAGTTCGGGTTGTTACAATATACCCCCTAATAAAAATTTCGCCCTCAAAATTTACATACCTGCGAAGAGATAGGGGTACTACTCTTGCATCTGCTGCTTAGGTTCCCAAGTGACCTCCTCAACTGCATGGTTTCTCCATAAGACCTTTACAAGTGAAATGGTCTTGTGACGTAGTTCTTGGACTCTCCGATCAAGAATCTGAACTGGCTCTTCCACATAAGTCAAATCCTTCCATATAGGGAGCTGATAAGGTGTTAGAATATGAGATGGATCAGAAATGTATTTTCGCAACAAATCCACATGGAACACATCATGTACTCTGGTCATCTCAGAAGCTAGTGCTAACCTATACACCACCGCACACACTCGTTCAATAATCTCATATAGACTGATATAACGTGGGCGAAGTTTACCGCGTTTCCTGAAATGCACAACACCTTTCCAAGTAGATAATTTCAAAAATACTCAATCACCAATCTCAAACTCGAGGTATTTTCTCCTTATATTAGCATACCTCTTTTTTCGGTGTTGTGCATCTTTCAGCCTGTCAAGACCAATAAGCCACATTTCCCTTACTTCACTCCAACACAACGAAGTTCGACATTATATTCCATATAAAGCTTCATATAGAGCCATCCCGATGTTGGCCTGATAACTGTTGTTGTAAGCAAATTCTATTAGATGAAGCTGTTGATCCCAATTTCCTTTAAACTGCAAAACACAAGTCTGCAACATATCCTCCAAATTTTGAATGGCTCTCTCTGATTGGCCATCAGTCTGAGGGTGGAAAGCTGTACTAAAATGTAATCTTGTCCCCAACGCCTTTTGCAAAGCTCGCCAAAATTTTGATGTGAACAGAGTATCCCGATCAAAAACTATAAACACAGGCACTCCGTGCAACCTGAGAATCTCTGCCATATATAACTTTGCTAATTTGCTCACAGAGAGTTTTCCTGGAAGAGCTAGGAAATGACATGATTTCTTAAGGCGGTCAACAATTACCCAAATGCTAGTATTACCATTGGATGTATGAGGTAGGTGATATACAAAGTTCATGGTAATATGCTTCCACTTTCAAAACGGAATTTCTAATGGTTGCAACCTTCCAGTAGGTTTCTTCCGCTCTGCCTTCACCTGTTGACAAATAAGGCACTTGCTCACATACATTGCTATTTCTCTTTTCATGTTACGCCACCAGTAGTAAGCTTTGAGTGTCCGAAACATTTTCGTACTGCTCGGATGCATGGCATAAGTTGAACAATGAACCTTCCTAAGAACACACAGTCTTCCTCTGAATATTAAAGTATCGTCATTCCTTAGTCGAAACTCTGTTGGTTTGTCATTCTGAATCATATTCTTTTTACTCAACAGATAGGAATCCGCATCCTGGGTCTCTCGCACCTGGTCAAATAACACTGGTCAGACTTGAAAACTGGCTAATGGTGCTCCACCATCTCTCCATTCTAGTTTTTCTCCCGTAGCTCAAAACTTAGCTAAAAGTGATACTCTTGCGACATGTACATGAAATAGATAGGCTCCATATTTTCTACTAAGCGCATCAGCCACAACATTAGCTTCTTTATGGATGGTACTCGAAAGTACAATCATAATCATTAATTAACTCCATCCATCTTCATTGCCTCATGTTCAGGTCTGGTTGAGTACGCAGATAAGTAAGACTCTTGTGATCAGTGTAAATCTTGCATTGTGCTTCATATAAGTAGTGCCTCCAACTTTTCAGTGCCAACATAATGGCAATAAGCTCAAGATCATGTGTGGGATAATTAACTTCGTGGGGCTTCAATTGTCTAGAATCATATGCAACGACCTTGCCATGATGTATCAAAACATAGCCTAAGCCCAATTTTGAAGCATCACTATAAATAACATATTCTCCACTTTCGTCAAGTAATGTCAACACTGGTGCTGTGGCCAATTTTTCTTTCAACGTAAGATAACTCTCCTCACAGGCATCAGACCACTCAAATTTGACCCATTTCTTCGTCAATCGGGTAAGCGGAGTCGCAATCCGCAAAAAGTCTTGTAAAAACCGGTGATAATAACCCGCTAAACCCAAGAAACTTCTTATCTCAGTTACACTGGTAGGCCTGCTCCAATTCAACACCGCTTCGATTTTATCTGGATCAGCACTAACTCCCTCAGCTAAAATCACATGACCCAGAAATTTCACAATATCCAGCCAAAATTCACACTTGCTAAACTTTGCATACAATTGAGAATCTCACAAAGTTTATAAAATAGCATGTAGATGCTTCCGGTGTTGCTCCTCATCTTAGGAATATATTAAGATATCATCGATAAATACAATGACACACCTATCCAAGTATCGCATGAAGACACGATTCACGAGGTTCATAAAAGCGGCTGGGGCATTTGTCAAGCCAAAAGGCATAACAAGAAATTCATAATGCCCATAGCGCGATCGAAATGCCGTTTTAGGGACATCTAATTTTCTAATCCGAAGTTGATAGTATCCCGACCTGAGATCAATCTTCGAGAAAATTGTAGCCCATTTTAGTTGATCGAATAAATCATCGATCCGCGGTAAAGGATACTTATTCTTTACCATGACTTGATTCAATTTTTGATAGTCAATGCACAACTTCAATGAACCATCATTCTTCCTTACGAACAAAAAGGAAGCACCCCAGGGTGAAACACTAGGTCGAATAAAATTCTTATCGATCAACTCCTGCAGTTGAACCTGCAACTCCTTCAACTCTGCTGGGGCCATTTGATATGGTGCTTGAGGAATAGGACCCGTACCTGGAAGTAATTCGATGGTGAAATCAATCTCCCTCACTGGAGGAAGACCATGTAAGTCCTCAGGAAATACACCTGGATACTTACAAACCACTGGAATATCCCCGATACTTGGCGCACAAACTTATGTATTGATCACATTTTCCAAGTATGCACAACAACCTTTCATTAACATTTTCTCTGCTTTCACTGTTGAAATTAAATAAGGTGGAGAAGTATTCCTTTCGCCGCAAAATAAAATTTCTGGCATTCTTGGACTTCTAAAGACTACGTTTTTTATTACCATCAAAGACTGCCCAATGAGCCTCTAAGAAGCCCATCCCTAGAATTACATCAAAATCTACAATGTCTAACAACAACAAATCCGCAACTAATCCATAACCCCCTACAAAAATCTCACAGTCCCTATACACCCATCCGACACTCACAACCTCACCGTATGGATATAACACTCGCCACATTCCCAGAAGTAGAGAGGTAGGTATAGTGGCCGAAGATGTCAATCTATTCGACATAAAAGAATGTGTAGCCCCCAAGTCTAATAAAGTCAGGACTGGATAACCAAAAGCATATAACGTACCGATAATAACCTCTGGAGCCGTTTTTCCCTCTCGCAGGGCCATGGCATGCTCTCGGGCCTGCCTAGCTAGTCGTCCACGTTGATTGTGGTTCTACTGATTTGCTTGCCCTATGGACTATGCTGGGTAGACTCCAGAATTGGTACCCTAATCTCCACCTGAACTCTGGGCAGATGAACCACCAAAAGTGCCCATCTGTAGACACTTCCTAGCAAAATAACCCTCACAGCCACAAATAAAACAACCTCTGACACCTTATTGACATCGACCCAAATAATGCATATTACAGATATTGCACAATGGAAATTCTCTCGATGTCGTTGGTGTGTTATATGTACATCGAGGGTTACTCGATCCACTAGAACTCTCACTTGATAGTTGCCTCTGAGGTCGATTCCTCCTCCATCTTTGTCTTCTACTTTGACCAGATGTGCCAGTAGGAAATCTATAAGGTCCACTGCCAGAAGAAGAGGGTAAGTCTGATGTACCTGAACTTAATGTCTTTGAAAGACCTTGGTTGGGTCCATCTTCCTCGAAACGGCAAGACTGAAATTATAGCTATCTCTCCCTTTCCACATCCTCACCTCTGATTGCTGCACCAACAAACTCATCAAAATTATCTCGAGGCATAGTTTTCAATGTCCTCTTGATGTCAAGATTCAAACCCAGCTCAAACCTCCTGCATTTGGATTCCTCACTCGCCACCATATCACGTGAAAATTGAGACAAACAAGTAAATTTATCTCGATACTAAACAGCTAACATATTTCCTTGCCTCAAGTTGGTAAACTCTTTATATTTTCGTTGTTGGGTAACCTGATTGAAATATCGGCGCATGAACAATTCTTTGAATGTAGGCCATGGGGTGTCAACATAAACTCTTTCAGTACTGGCACACCAGAAGTAATCATGTGACTCGAGTAAACCAATAGCTGCTATTGTCTTCTACTCTAGAGTGAAGTGAAGTCGTTCACATAGTTGCTCCAACTAGACTTTCCATGCCTCACGTGTTTCAGGATCTGTGGAACCAGAAAAAAGTGGTTACTGCAGCTGTTCTTTCCCTTGCTACAGGATCAAAATGCTCATCTAACTGTAAAACTTGCATAAGCAAGTCACATATTCCCTGATTCTCATCACGATCCTCAGCTTAATTAACGTGAGCTCCACATCTAGGAGGCATCTCCTATGGATGAGAAAACACATTAGTCAACAAAACACGAAGGATACAATCATGAAACCATAAACATTTAAAAATACACAACACCATGAGCATTGATAGGGATCCATCGGCCGGTCGGCCCATCGCTTCGAAACCGCTGCGTATTCCTAAATGTCCTTAGTAACATAACTGTGGAAGTCTACAGAACCTACAACCTAATACTTTGATACCAACTGAAAGGACCCAATCCCGATTTAGTTACCTAAACTAGAATTAAGCCTTAATGACAACAGAACCTACAAAAAATTTGCCAGAGTTTCTTCTAAAATAAAAAAAATTCAAAAACCTGCAAGGAAAACACACTTCTAAAATGTCCACAAAAACAAACCGTGGGCACCAAATCCCATCCGGATTTCTCAAACCAGTTAAACACTGAATCCACTAGAAATATAAATTGTTTACAGAAGATGATAAGAAATCTGAAGATTGAATGAAAAATACAACACAACGGAAGTAAACTCTATACAGTATTTAGAGCGACTTCTAATTTACATAATACACAGGACTAGCAGGTTAAGCTAGGAACCTATTACATGAGTACAGTGACACGAACTCTATGACTCCATCGCTGACGTGCAATCTCAGGATACAAACTGCAAACTAGACAGAGGAAACCAAAACGTCCAAGGAAAGGCATATAAAATAATAAAACTATTAGAGTGAGTGGACTAAAATAAAGTTTCACTTTAAACTGAAAACTATAAATAATGTATTTCACTATAAATGTACATAAAAATTATGCGAGTCTAATAATATGATCATCCAGGTACTTCTGGATACTATAAAATATGTGGAGGTTACGATTTGGGTCACCTGACCTCAAGTCCTAATACTGCCCAGGTCAGGTTCTTGGCCCTCCTAGGTACTCTATAAATCCTCGGGTCAGGTCTCTGGCCCTCCCGGAGCATCTCGAGGATCAGCCGAGAAGCAATGCATCGATGCATCAACTGTACTATGCTCTGTGTAAAACTAAATCATTTATGCCTCCAAATGCAAATGCATAATTGTAAACTGTATAACTAAAAAAATGCATAACTACAAATGTATAACTGAAGATTCGCAAAACAATAGTGAAAATAAATTGTTCACTCACAGTACACAGCTAGCTCCATGGTCCGGCGGAACTCCCATTGCCTGAATCTCGATCACGGTCTCCAAAAATGCTGGCAACGGTGGTATTTTCTGGCGGGTTCGAATTCGGGTCAGGTCGGACAATGATACGGGTCGACGAAGAGATACGGGTCAAGCTGACGTATTTCTTATTTTTCTCCAGTATTTTCACCATAAATACCGTACTTATATTCCCCAATCATCTGATCAGATCAATGGATGAGGTTTGATCTAATCAAGATTCAACGGTTCAAGTTAAACACACCTAAATAAATACTTTTAAATATTTTCCTCACGCAGACTCCCAAAAATCATTAAAAAAATAGCTTGCTTATCCGAAAAATTACCTGATAATTCCTACGAGCTTGAAATAAAATACTATACTACTTCTTGCTCAATAAAAAAATTGTTAACAAACCACACGATACGATTAATTAGCGATAATCCTAATTCGTGCCAATTTGTGCGTAATTTTTTGTTCGGGTTATTACAGAGGTACAATGCTTTCAGCTTGAGCTTCTTTCGATGGGTCGAATAATTCACTCCACGAGTCAAGTGACATGCACTGATCAATCCAGGCTATACCATTCGACGAGTCGGGAGATCCACTCAACGGGTCAAAAATCCCAAAATCTGAAAGTTGCGATTCAACCATCACTTTTTCAAGAATTTTAATCTTCTCTCTGAATTCTTTGTAGAAAAAGAACAAGCCCAAATCTGTTGAACCCTTCAAGTACCTAAAGATTTGTTTACACCAATCCAATGGTGCTGTGTTGGTGCAGAACTAAATCGAGCTAATAAGTTCACGTAGAATGCAAATCTGGTCTAGTACATTGAGCTAAATACAATAAAGCTCCAATAACACTAAAGTATGGTACCTCAGCTCCAAAATATTCTTCATCATCTTTTGGATGATGAAGATCCTTATTGGGGTCCAGACTGCGAACAACCATTGGTGTGCTAAGAGGGTGTGGTTTTGTCCATGTTACATCGCTTGAGCATCTTCTGGACATAAGCAGACTGGTGAATAAGTATTCCACCAACTCTAAACCAAGATAAAATCGAGTCTTACCAAGGTATTTCATCTCAAACTCGGATTTCAAGTAGCCAACTGTCTCATTGATTTCTTCAATAGACCCAATGATGTTCATATCATCAACATAGGTTGCTACTATGAAAAATCCTGAACTTGTTCTCTTAATGAAAACACATGGGCAAAAATCATCATTCTTGTATCCCTTCCTACTCAGGTATTCACTTAGATGTGTGTACCACATTCTACCAGATTGTTTCAATCCATAAAGTAAACGTTTCAATCTAATCACATAAGCACTATGTGGTGTAAAGTTACTTGATTTGGATATGACCACGTCTTCCAGCACTTTCATGTATATCTCTGAATCGAGGTTTCCATAAAGGTATACTGTCACCACATCCATCAGTTGCATATCCAATTTCTTGAATACTACCAAACGGACAAGGTAGCGAAAAGTAATGATGTTCATGACCAGAGAGTATGCCTCATCATAATCAATTCCAGGGCGTTGAGAGAATCCTTACACTACAAGTCTAGATTTATACCGCATGACTTCATTCTTCTTATTACGCTTTTGAACAAAGACCCATTTATATCCTACCGGCTTAACATTCGGTGGGCATAGCACTACTGAACCGAAAACTTGTCTTTTCTTCAAAGAGTCTAGTTCAGTCTGCATTGCCTCTTTCCATTTAGGCCAATCCTCGCTCCACTTACATTTAGCAACCGAGCGAGGTTCCACTTCATCATCGTCAATAATCTTCCAAGCGACAGAATCAGCAAAAGCATCATCAACCACCTTGGATGATCTATCCATAACAATGCACACATCATTGTTAGTTAGTGAGATTTCACCATTCTCTGACATCACATATGGGTCTATAGCGTCCTTCAGAGATGTCATTTGTGATTCTAGGACATAAATATAGACAGGAACAATCTTACGTGAAGGATTCATAACATTGATGATGAAAGGATCATTATGTGTCTAGATGGCCTACCTTTTCACCGGCAGCTCATCTATGAATTTTCTTGGTCTCCTCCTCTTCCTGGTACTTCATCCACATGGGTAATAGGCACGTAATTCAGCCCTAGAATTATGTTATACCGCCCTTTAGAGACTTCCATCCTTGCAGGAACATTTGTAGTAGAAATGTCTGATCTCATCACTTTGACAATATCAATAAAGGAGTCAGGCATCGAGTTTGCTACCTTCTAAAGATCAAGAATATGTCGCACCTCAATCTCACTTTGAGATGTGCGTGGATTTTCTTGAAACATAGTGGGAAGAGTATTCCACTTCAATTCCTGACGTTCAACCGGATTGGAGGCATTCCTATCTCCTTCTAACATCGAGAAGTATGTTTCTTCAAAGTGACAATCTGCAAATCTTGTTGTAAAGAGATCTTCTGTCGAAGGTTATAAGTAACGAATAATAGTTGGAGATTCATAACCAACATATATGCTTAATCGTCGTTGAGGATCCATTTTAGTGCGCTATGGAGGCGCAATTGACCCATACCTTGCATAACCAAATATGCATGGATATAAAATGTCGGGCTCATATAAAGTTACCAACTGGTACGTATTGAATGATTTACGCGCTAGAGGTCTCAAATGAAGAAGCAATGTTGCATGTAATACTGCATATCCCCAAGCAGATACTAGCAAATTAGTATGAATAACCATTGCTCTGGCCACAAGCTGTAACCGCTTGATTTATGCTTCTATTTAACCATTATGTGAATGAACATGAGGGATGCGATGTTCAACTTCAATCTAATTGACATACAGTACTCATCAAAAGTCTTTGATGTGTATCTCCTGCATTATCTAATCTAATAGACTTGATTGGGTTGTCCGAAGCTTAATAATATGTGTTAGGAGTTTTGCAAATGCATTATTTCTTGTGAATAGAAAAGCAACGTGTGACCATTGTGTTAATGCATATACCAAAATCATAAAATATTCAAATGGTCCGTATTCCAGTTTGATAGGTCCAAAAATATCTCCATGGATTCTCTGTAAGAATGGTATATTTTCAGTGTTATCAACCACAAAGGAAGGCCTAGCTTGCAACTCTGCTAATGAACAAGCTTTGTAAAATGAGCGATGACCATCAAAGACTGCCACAAAAGAATCTTGTGGACTAACACTAGGTGTTGTAGTTAGCTTAGAGGACAAGACAGGATTAACAGTGTCAATATCATCTAACCAATCAAAATTGGCAGGTATTTTCACATGCTTCTTTGCTCTGAATAATGAATGACCATGAGAGCTTTTCAATATTTTGATCATCATATCCCGAGAAGGATGTCCTAGTCTGTAATGCCAAAGCTGATATGAGGCCGAGTCACACACAATAGTGAGAATGACTACATTAGATTCAATTATCTAAAACATAATAAGATATAATCCACTACGAAAATGCTCATAACTTCTTTACCATCCTCACAGTGAGTTTCCAAGTGTAAACCATTAGCTCTAATTTCCTTAAAACTTAGCAAGGTTCAACTGGCCTTTGGCGTGTACCATGCATCAATGATATAATTTTGTTTTCCATGTGGTAGCAAAACTTTTTCTAAACCACGCCCTTGTATATCCGGCGAAGAACTAATCATGGTTGTCACTGATGAAATGTATAGAACCGGATTTATAAACAATTGTCTATTCCGCAATATAGTATGCATAGTACACGTAGTACCACTATTTGCTAGACATTCAATCTTGCCTTCAAACATCTACAAAAGAATGTACAGTAATTAGTCTTTAATCCCTAGACATGGCAAACAATTTAAATAAATGCTTAACGATTTCCAACGGGTTGTTGTGATACCCTGACCTTTTTATATAATATTTGATATTTACAAGTATTTTTTAGTTCGATTTACTGGGTACGAAAAAAAAATTAGCATTATCGGTTGACTTTTTATTTGATCGAGTATGTTGGTTGACTTCAGATGAAAGACATAATATTCATCGAGACGAGTTCATCGACGTGTGAAATACCGTAATCGGAGTAACGACGAGAAAGTTATGGTCAACAGAAGTTTTGACAGGAATTATGATATCAAAATATGAGAAATACGTGAGTGTATATATGACTTTCCATATTTGGAAAGAAGAGACTTTTCATTTTTGGAAATGGTCCGTTGACCCGTGTTGACCGAAGCTCTGGTGAAGCAAATCGCCGCCGAGCTTGGTTCCAGCAAGTCTTCACTGTCCAGCCACCAACCTGGCGACTGAGGTACCAAATTGATCATTTTAGTTTCCTCTATCGTTACCCTAACATCTCTGCCTCCAATTTCGCCAAAGGAAGCCAAAAATTAAAGCAGAAGCTCAGCGAAAACGAAGGATTCAAGTTGATGATTTTTTGGCCTACTTGGTTGTAGATGGAAGTATAATTCGAACCCTTGTGATGTGTGGATTGTATTGGGTTATGAAAGTGGATTATTGCAGGTGAGATTTGGGAGATACAATGTGATTTCTGTTTAGAAATCACAGTCGAATCGTCGTCGTTAGGGACAATGGTTGATGTTGATAATTGGTGGTGAGATGTTAGTTCTTTGATTCCTCTACTCAGAGTGAGTCGAATGCAACCCTCCATGAAGCCAACGGTGGCTCGTCAGTGGAGATACGCCGCCATAAAGATTCTGGTCTATTTTGGACCTGCCGTATTTGGAAAGGGCTTTCATCCACAAAACGGATGATTTTGATGATGTCATAGAAGCGAAATAGATTGGGCTTGATGAGAGATTTTGATTGATGTGTCAATCTTCACCGCTGGTAGTCACGTGTGTGCGGCACACGCCGCCGTCTGTGGCGCCGCATCTTGCCTGAAAAAGTTTCTGAAATGTGTCAAGCTTTATATCATTAGATTTGTATAGATGTTGCGAGCATATTTTTGAGGTTAATAATGCGTTTAGACTTTGTTGTCCCAGAGGGTGGCCAATGGTGACTAGTGTTTCTACCAGTGGCAGTGCGGACGACGAAGAATTAGATATACCTTATATCGTTTAGTTTGTATTACCATATTGAGTTTGTCGATTGAGTTTTCGACTTGTTTCGGTTGAGTTTAATTTTAGTCGAACATCTACCAGAGTTATCCAAAATAATTACTATTTTAATGATTATCGACAAGGGTCAGATCGTCACAAATGGTATCAGAGCGCAGTTCAACACTCAGACCAAACTCTCGTTGCATACTGTGTATTCGAAGTTGTTTTGCATAATGTGAATAGATCATTTTAGATTTAAACTGTGGTTATATTGAAACTGAATACTGATTACTGATATTAGTTATTTGTTTTGAATTGTGATTGGGTAAACTTGTGAACCTATATTCATGTGATCGTCGTGAGGATGAAGGAACGAGATGTTTGACTGATAGTTGAGGAAATAAAGGAAATCAAAGGTATCGAATTAGAAATAAATATTTTTAGCAAACATAAGGTACACATTCTCTTGGATCACTTTATTGAATTATCGCATATTATTTTGATTCATATGATAATTCGTTATTATCATTGTACGTGAATATATATTGTTTTGATTTATGCTATTTCCACATTTTGTGAAAATATCTCTTGATTTCTGTATTGCACGGAAATATGTCAGTTTTCGCATTTTCGCGGATATGAGTTATTGATTTCCACATCTCGCGGAAATGATCTTGATTACTGCTTTATGCGTTGTGCAAAAATGATTCATATTTCGTGAATCTGTTTCTCGGTTTCTGCATTGCGCTGAAATGACATCTTAATTTCCACATCGCGTGGTAGTATGTATGAAACGACCCAACCCTACTTTAGCTAGTAAACTAGATAGTTTAACTAGTAAACTTGAATTAAATCCTAACGACTAACTAAACTTTGAGAATTTCTATGAAAATTTTGACATAACTGGACAACATGCAGGAAAATAACACTCCACAACTAATTCCAGAGACATAACGTAGACCACCAGTGTCCATCCAGATTTCTCAACAAATGGTACAAACTAGAACCAGAAACCCAACTTAGGAATTAAAGCATCATAACAATGTACTGATTCAGAATACAAGGGAAGCTGACTCATCTATTTACATGAACACTCTATATACATGAGTACTACAGGAGTCGACATAAACAAAACAGTGCTTAGAGTGACCTCTACTAGTATATATTGTATAAGATACAAACCGATAATGAGCTGAGACATATTGCTGAAAAGATGACTGGTGAACTCGAAGCCTTCGACGCTACCAGACACTCTCGGAATAAAAATTGTAGCCTGGGCAACAGAAACTGAAAAGCCCAAGAAAATGCAAAAAAATATATAACGTTAGTGTGAGTAGACAAAAATAATATAATCAATGCAAAACGATAAAACTATCATATCTTACCTTTCCGCTGATTTTCGTGAAATACAGCGAGTTCAAAAACTGTAAACTGTAAACAATATAGGCGCTCGCCCAGGCCACCTAACCTGAGTCGGATAGCTGTAAGAAAAATAAATGTGACGAGATTGTCCATAGGCTACCTAACTTGAGTCGATCTGGGTCAGACGAGGCCATATAACCTCCCTTGACTAAACTATCCAGTGATCAGCCAAATAGCTAAAGCATCGATGCAATAAAATAAACCATCACAATAAACCTCTAATGTAAAAGCTCTAAAATAAAACTGTAGAGCATGCTGTGTAAAATAAGAAGTCACTACAACTGTGAAAATAAAAGTCCACTCACAAGTCTGCAACTACTGCTGGGGTCCAGCAGAATTTCCTATGCTGTTATGGTCGTGATCATGTTGTCCTATAAATGAGGATCATATGATATCAAAATATACGTAAAACTACTGAAATCGTCCTAGAAATAACCCTGAAAGTCCTGTAGAAGAATCTCTCATTCTTCCTCACCAGAGCGCCGCCGTCCATGGGCCACATGCGCCCTTGTGAAACTTCTCTGCTTCCAATCATTGACACATCGTTGAAAATCCCTCATCAAGCTCTACAACTTTCATAACTAGACCTTCGTCCAATTCCACCGTCTTGGGGTCTGAATCGCCGTCATGGCAGCCGTCAACTACCACTGATGGCAGCGTTCAACCACACGTTCTCTTCCTCTCTTTAATCCTAAC
Source organism: Geum urbanum (assembly GCA_946800695.1). Classification (NCBI taxonomy): domain Eukaryota; kingdom Viridiplantae; phylum Streptophyta; class Magnoliopsida; order Rosales; family Rosaceae; genus Geum; species Geum urbanum. The sequence continues at coordinate 38,443,087 of OX327007.1, read as the reverse complement.
ACTTCTCTCCAAAGAACGACCATCGTCCAACCACCACCGTGACCAGAAACAAGCCCGAAAGATTTCGGGTCAAAAACTCCCCGATTTACCCTCTGCGTCGAAGTTCTGCTGTGGTGCTTCCTCGGCCAAAACTACCTATCTAGGAAGTACCGGCAAGTTGAGGGGATCCAAAACCCCTAACCATCGCCTCCAATCCTCGCTGAAAAAATGTCGCCACCAACGGTGGCGAAAACCGGTGCCTAAACCTCACTAATTCCAACAATTAATCACATAAAAAACACAAGAAAACAAGGGCTTCAAGAATTTTATAAATTCCATCACCGGAGGTGGCCAGAAAATCCAAGTCCGGTCGAAATTTCCGTTCGGGTCAGTGGAGAGGAAAACGGGTCGGGGTTGACCAGATTTTCTGATTATTTTATTTATTTCCAAAATCAACATATTTATACCCCTTGATCAGATCAGATCCAACGATCCAGATTTGATCTAATCAAGATCCAATGGTCAGATCAAACCACCATAAATAAATAATATTTAAATATTTTCTTTCTACGAACTTCCGATAAACATTAAAAATATCTCACTTAACCGAAAAATCTCCCAAAAATTCCTACAAGCTCGAAATAAAATTCTCTATGACTTTTGTAAAGGAAATCAAGTCCAATTCTTGTTCGAGAAAAAAGTCGTTAAGAACGTGACTAAGTTACGATAAAGCGTAAAATGACGTAATAAACATATAACCTCGATTCGGGTCATAACAATCTTAGTATCTTAGTTTCCACATTGCGTGGAGATGTCTTGATTTCCTCATTGTGTGGAACTATGATCGCTCAATTTTTGCTTCACGCAGAATATTATTATTCAATTTTCATATTATGTGGAAATGTTCTCGATTGCTGTTGTATGCAGAGTCGATTCGCATACCTTTATTTCCGCATTGCTCGAAAATATTCTTGATATTCACTTTGTGTATATCAATTTCTATTCTCACTTTGCGCGGGAATGATTTCTTATTTTCACTTTATGTGGAAATGACTTTGATCTCAACATCGTGTGGAGATGTCTCGGACTCTTTCACGTGAATAATTGTCTCTTATTTTCGTTTCGTGCGGAAATGATCTCGATATCCTCTTTGTGCGGAGTCGGTTCTGATTTGTGCTTCACACGGATATGATTCCTTGAATTCCGCATTTGAGTATTTTGATTCATATATTTCATGAAATTGTTTTCTATTTCTATACACTCTGACAGTATATTTGATCTTCACATCGTACAAAAGGGAGTATTGCGTACTGTGTGGTGTGGTGGTGATTATTTGTGGACCGCTTTGGGAAGATTACCAGGTAGTTCAATTTATGATCATCCGATGACTACTTGGTGCAATAGTGATTATCCGTGGACCGCTTTGAGCAGATTACCGATTAGTTCGGTTTGTGATTACCCGTGATTACTTGTGGACTGTTTTGGGAGGATTACCAATTTATTCGATTTGTGATACTTATTTGTTCAGATTGTAATTATCGCTGAGGGTGGAGATTGTTATTGAGATGTGTCCCACCGCCTTGCCTAGAGGCGGGTGGAAGATACTTCCATTGAGTGCGGAATATGTTGTTGTTTTTTATGAGTACTGTTGCGGAAGTTTTATCCTCTCGCCTTAGGAAGCAGGCTGATAGAGGGTACCTGTTGGTCAAGTGTAACATTCCGTTCCAAGAATTTTTGTTTTAAGATTTGTTTAAGGTTAATCGAGGAAGGTAGTTAGTTTTTACCGTTGGTAATTATTGATGGCCTATCTATCAGAATTTTATTGATTTTTTTTTTGAGAAAGTTCTTTTGGGAAAGTCATAGAGTTTATTGAGACAAGTTCGTGGTCATATCAAGTGTTAAAATCATAGTTATGATGAAGAAGTTATGGTTAATGAAAGTTTTGTACGATTTTATGAATTTAAATTAGTCGCAACTTATAAGTATAAATACGACTTTCTAAAAATGAAAAGTCAAAACTTTACATTTCAGTTAGTTGTTTTTGTCTTTTTCTTTCTCTCTCCTTTCCCCTGCATCTCTCTCCTCTGTCTCCCAAGCCGTGAGTCACTGGCAACGGAGCTCGTTGGCCTAGCCACCAAAACCGGCAAGGCCGGTGTCAAACTCTTTGTCTTTGCCTCTTATTTCAAACCCTCAATGCTTAGCCTATAATTCTCGAAGATTAAGTTGTGGGGTCTGTGAGAAAGGCCGTTGATGTTATAAACCCTAGAATTTGGGGTTGTTTCTTTTCCGGCCAAATTAATCAACGAGAAGTACTGGACTTTGAAGCTCTCATCACCAGGAAGCTAACCATATAAGGATGGTGTTCCAATTCAACCCGAGGAGAGAGAATTGACGATTTGAAAATTTTGGTGTTCTTGATTTCAAAAGTTAATTCGATGAGTTTGAGTTAAAATTGGACTTTCGTGTGGTTGGGAAAGTTTTTGTTGAGTTGAGTTTGCATAGGATGAGTCTCGGGTCGCCGGAAAAAAAGTCACCGCCGTCGCCGGCTGTGGTCCACGGCGGCTCCGGCGAAGGGAATTTTTCGACATAAATTTTATGTTGTTTTACTCATAATTACGTACCGAATTTAATGAAGAGGTTATTGAATTTATTTGGATATTGATGATTAAGATGTGTGGTTAATCGGATATTAATTAAATAATTTTACGATATTATTAAACAGTTGAATCGATTGTCAATTCGACCTCGAGTCGTGTAACATTAGAGGAATATGTTGCGGCTTTAAAAAGGATCCAAGAATTAGAATTTGGAATTTGATTAAAGCTCTTTATTAGTTCAGAAAGCACGTTATTCGAGAATATGAGGTTCTCAATGATAATGCTCGTTGGTAAACGAGCTTAGCTATTCATTACAATTTTTGACGATTAGTTATTAAATAATAATCGTTGTTTCAAGACAACGTGTTAGCAGCCAGTGACAGATGTTTAGAAATGCCAACAGACAGGCTTTGGCTTGATGGAAATCACGACATAGTATTGTGAGTGGAAATTTATTTTCACAGTCGTTTGCGAGTTCATTGATTATATGTTTATGCAGTATGCTTTATGCTATGTTTCAGAGAATTTAAATTTGGAGGTTACTTTGTGATGGTTTCATTTGGTTGCATCGATTCCTTAGTTATACAGTTGATCACCGGATAACCGATCAGACCGGGTTAGAACAAACACCCTACCCGACCCAAATTTTCTCGGGTTACAATAAACACCCTAGACGATCCCATCACCTGTACTTTTCATACATAGTCGTTATGGGTTAGGGCAAACACCCTGAACAATCACCTCCATTTTATTTTAGTACTATAATATTTGAACTCGCATCAGTTTTAGTAGAAACTGTGGAAAGACATACAGTTCTACTTTTTCATTTTTACGCATATCGTACGATTATGAATTTTGTCCACTCACTCTAAAGTTTTTTTTATGCCTTTCCGTGGGCCCTTTGTTTTAAATTGCCCTGATTGCAGGTTAGTTGGTTGATGTCGTGACCGTCCCAAGTATGTGGCATGGCAGTCCACAGCTTCTGTTTTCTTAGTGTAGGTTCTTAGTTGAAGTTCAGGGTTACTCGTGTTAGGGTAGCTAGTACCGAATAGGTGGTTCTAGATACTCTAATATGGGTCCCACAAGACTTATCCTTAACTATTATAATAATCTAGGTTAGGTATTGTCAATTGGTATCAGAGCATTAGGTTTTATGATGCTGTCCATTATCTTATATTCTTAGTGATTCTTAGAATGCGATGGTTTGACTACAGCGGATCTCATCGTATGCCTTCTGGCATATAGATCACTAATGGGATAAGATAATCTTCGAGGTGTGTTTCATATGATAGTGAGTCTCTTCGGTCTCTTATGTCATACCTCATGGACGTGATCGATGACTTTAACAAAGCCTGTCGTCAGTAGTTTACGAGAATATTTTAAAATATCTTCATTATGCCCTATTCTTGAGATTTCTGCGTCATAGTGAGTCGCGAGGATTTTGGGCAGTAATCATGTTAGTTTTCCAACTCTCTGCATTTAGGGTTGTCATAAGGGATGATGTGTGATGGTGTTAGCTCACAAGTTAGTGAAATCATTCATATCCTTCTTAGAAACTCCATGTTGAGAGATTAGGTGTTCTCGATTCTCGGCTGAAGAGCTGTTATAATATGATATGTCGACAATCTTAGTATGTTGGCTTGTCGGTTGCATGCTTATAAGCGACACTAGTAAGTGTGTTGGCTTGTGAGTTAGATTTTTCCCTTCTTCTTTTTTTTGGGGGGGGGGGGGGGGGGGGGGGGGGGGGGGGGGTTATGAAGAGGTTGTCGTCATCGTACATGTCATAGAAAGGCAGTGTCTGGGGACCAACACTGTGTAATTCTTCTTGAATCGATGATAGGGGCACTATGAGAATTTAGTGTCTGTAGTTCGTTAATTATTAATCTATAACATTTACTTGAATGTTAGTTGAGTACATGAAGATGCTTCCAGGGGAGACTTTCGATGTCGTCAATGTTGAGCGGATCCTAGAGATTTAATACATTGACCCATCACAATATTTATTATTGTTCCATAAGAATCCTTAGCGTGTCATACACAGCTTCTCGATTCTTCTTCGAGTACGAGAATGAGTACTCACATTTGTTTCAATTCAATGATTTGTCATTATTTGAGATGAATTTGAGCTATTTTTTAGGCCTCATGCAATGAGAAGGTGGAGTTAAGTAGTAAGTTAAGGGAGTTTGCTTCCTGAGTGCTTGCGCCGAAGATTTGGAGGAGAGTGGTAGCATTTCGCAGCTATACATCGGATCCTTATTACTTAATTGCGTAATAGTAACTCTCTTTCCCATACTCATTTCTTTTGTTCTAGTTTTGAGTTTATTTTACTGGAGGGAGTCATGGGCATGAGTATCAATGTAGTTGTAGTGCTTATGTAAGAAACTTCAGGGAGTAGAGTTTCTCGGAAATGATTTTTTAATCGAGTAGCCGCGTTGGATATACTTTTGGATATTTGACCATCGAGGGGTGATTCCTGCCTCTTTGGCATGTTGAAACTCGGGGTAATGTGAACACTTATTCTGTCTGAGAAAGGTGCAGTTCCATAGTTATGGACGAGACAAATAGAGTATCAAGGATATGGTATAATTGTGAAATTGAAGATGAAGTTTATAGTAGAGGTCAAATTGATCCTCTGATATTTTCTGAGATCATGTGTTTTATCAAGCGTAAGTTTTCTTGAGTCATATGTTTACTCTTTGGCTCGACCCTTGCCACTCTAACCTAACCCGATCATCTGACCCAATATTATCTTTTATAGTCGGTCACCATTGTTGTTGTTTATGGTGAACCTTCCATCTCCTGATTCATTTTTTGTTTGAGTTTGTTACATGTTGTTACCAGAGGAAATTAAATAGATATATCTCTAGGAAGTACTGGTGACGTGTTCATTCATGTTTTGGCCGGTCGTATACATCGGGGGGTTAAGAGTAACTATTTCCTAGTCTAGTATGCAGTGGAAATTGTATATTTAAATAGGTGGTTATTTTTAGTTGATTCTTGGGTAAGTAGCCTTAGTCAGCTTAGCAATGGGAACTCGTGTCCCTTATCAAGGATTTTGTCCTTAGTTCGGAACTTCACGTTTTAAAATGTTTGGTGATGTCTTCCGCCAGACTAAATACCATCGTGAGTTCATATTATTTACTTCATTGCATGCGTTTGATCTTTTTCTTGACGTTATTACGTAGAGCAGAAGGTAGTATTTGAATTGCATTGTTCCTCATTTAACTACAGTAAGGAGTTCAATCAGATCAGGATTGTAGTCGCCTCGACTTTCAACAAATTATAAGTTGATGACAACGATTTAAATTCATCCACTCACGTGTGAGTTTATTTATTCAGCTATGTTTTCCTAGAAATGAAATTAGATTTTGACTTTAACATGTTTTCATTACGTGAGTTGATCATAAATTCTTAATATCACTAACAGCGTGGAACAACCAGTTTGAGAATATATTTGATCAAACTGCATTGTAGTCAACTCGTCATTCGGGGAGTTTCAAATTGACATTAGTATTGGAGATTCAGTCACTATCTTGTGTTTCTACTAATTCAGTTTTGTTTGTCGGGACTAGTCTTAAATTTCTCTACTTTAATCTCTTCATGAATTTGTCGTGTTTATTTTATGTTGTGAACACACTTTCCTCTATAAAGGTGTTTCAAGAGATGTGCAACCAGTTCAGAAATATAATTATCTATGTTATGAATCACAGAGGTTCACGAAGTGAAGACGTTAATATCAAGATTCTAGATCAGACTTATGCGTTTTACGCCTGTACAACTAAGAACCACTAAGTTTTAGAGTCAGCAAGGATTTGTGTATATCGCAAGCACGTGCAGGGATCAGAAAAAAATAAGTATAACTTAATTCATTATTTGTTACACGAACTCCGGGTTCTTGCTAGACTAGATGTAGGAGTATCATGCAGATAAATAAGTGATCATCACTTACAGAAGTATTTATGAGAATGACACACGGAAATGCAAACTTCCGACTAGTTATTGATTCGTGTGCAACAAAGATGTAGTTTATTTCTACGGGATACAAAATTTTATCAGTGATTCTACAAGGAATTGTTCCGTTCCTTGGATTTCACAGCAATCTAGTCCTCTTATTAGTTATCGTTGGGTAAGCATCTAATGTCAAAGGAATCAGGAATCTTTATGGTAGTATAGCAAGGTAGGTGGCAGCGATTCAGTTATTCAATTTGACAATAGATCTGGGTAGTAAATTAACACCTCAGTGTTTTACCACTTCGAGTGGGCAAATATACTCGGAATATAGATTTATGTGTAAGCAGAAGCCTATGTTTATTTTCCAACGAATCTTTCAGCGTTGGACAGTAAGAGATACGTTTCTATATGAGCTATTGATGCTCAGATATGGGTCTTTGTTATACAGATTGTAGTACGTGAGTCATGAGGCTGGTGATAATGAGTTTCGATTAAGTAACGCACCGACATTACTTTTTCATCCTTGATAGATACCTACACTACCAGAAAATACACTTTAGTCGACGAATTTTTTTTGTCGATCTGTTACACTTTTTCTTTGGCGAAAGTAAAAGCCGACAAACTTTCCTCAGCTAAAGTGTCATCGGTAAAAGGTGGTCAGTCATTACTTTAGCCGACGACAAGTTTTTTGTAATTTGTCAGCTAAAGTCTTTGTATATCGTCGGCTAAAGTTTGTATTTTTCTGAAGAAAAAAAGACTGCAGATTCTGGATTTCTATTCCCAGAACTCTAGGAATAAAAATCCAAAATCTGTCAATTCCACAATTTCATTAACAAACCTTAAACCTAAAACATAATTTCCAGAATCTGTAAACCATAAAACACCTAAACCCTAAATTCGCTCGTAGTTTTAAGCATATTTGAGGCAAATCTCAGTGATTTCTTATGAGCCTTGCTACATTATAGTTATTAATTTTGATATTTAAGTCAGTCCAGTTAGTGTATTGAATGAGAGTTATTTGATTTATTGAGATATTTGGTGTTACAACCATTGTAATTCATAAATTTGAATGTGTATTAGTGACTTATGATCATAGTGATGCTTAGTTGGATTATGAGAAAACCGGATGGAATTCGATGCCCACAGTTTATTTTTGAGATTTGGTTATTCAAAGTATTCTCTTCGTGCAGGTTTTTGGGTTTCCTTGAGTTTTAGGGAAAACTATGCCAAATTTTCAGTAGAATCTTCAGGAATAAGATAATTGAGTAAGGTCAAAAGTTCCCTTGGGATTGGTTAAATGCCTACTTATGTTATGACTTTAGAATGGTCAGTCTAGGTGACTTTAGAATGGTCAGTCTAGGTCTTCAGCTTGTTGCCTTTGTAATCTGGATGATCATTTTTATGTGTGAATGTTCGCAGAGGGACACCTCACTGGGTTGGCGGTGCAAGGTTCAGGTGGTAATCAGGAACCACTTTAGGAGTTGGAGTAAAACCGCCATCCAAACAGCTGGCAGATTAGGACCGTAATCGAATGGAGATGTCAGGCTGGACTGACCGGGCAAGCCGACTTCATTGGTAGAACTTGCCAATAAAGTTGGCATGGGTATCAGATATTTTCAGGTGTTACAGAGTTTGCATCAAGACCCTTTCATGTTAGTGAGTAGTTGTTTAAGACTCTTGATCAGAAGAATACGATTTCTTAATTAGGCGATAACATGGAGATTGTATTGCAAATAGCTCTCTCGGTTAAGAATGTTTCTTACAGGATGAAAGAACTCATGTGAGAGCAGTATGCGTTGGTCTTTTACTATTATATGCATAAATTTCAAAGATGAAATTTTCTTAAGGGGAGTAGATTGTAACATTCTGTCCCAAGAATTTTCGTTTTAAGATTTGTTTAAGGTTAATCGAGGAATGTAGTTAATTTTTACAATCAGTAATTATCGATGGCCTTTCTATCATAATTTTATTGATTTTGTTTTTCGAGAAAGTTCTTTTGGGAAAGTCGTAGAGTCTATTTAGACAAGTTCGTGCCCATGTCAAGTATTAAAATCAGAGTTCTGGTGAAGAAGTTATGGTTAATGAAAGTTTTGTACGATTTTACGAATTTAAATTAGTTACAACTTACAAGTATAAATACGACTTTCCAAAAATGGAAAGTCAAAACTTTACATTTCAGTTAGTTGTTTTTTCTTTTACTTTCTCTCTCCTCTCCTCCGCATCTCTCTCCTCTCTCTCCCAAGACGTGAGTCACTGGCGACGGAGCTCGCCAGCCTGGCCACCAAAACCAGCGAGGCCGGAATCAAAATCTTCGTCTCCACCTCCTATTTCAAACTCTCAATGCCTTAGCCGGCCTCTAATTCTCGAAGATTAAGTCGTGGTGTCCACGAGAAAGGTCGTTGACGTTATAAACCCTAGAATTTGAGGTTGTTTCATTTTTGGCCAAATCAACTGATGAGAAGTACTAGGCTTTAAATCTTTTATCACCACGAAGCTAACCATATAAGGATGGTATTCCAATTCAACCCGAGGAGGGAGAAACGACGATTTGAAATTTTTTGTGTTATTGATTTCAAAAGGTAATTCGATGAGTTTGAGTTAAAATTGGACTTTCGTGTGGTTGTGAAAGTTGTTGTTGAGTTGATTTCACAGAGGATAAGTCTCTGGTAGCCGGGAAAAAGTCACCGCCGTCGTCAGCGGTGGTCCGACGAAGGGAATTTCGGCATACATTTTATGTTGTCTTACTTGTAATTACGTACCGAATATAATGAAGAGGTTATTGAATTGATTTGGACATTGATTATTAAGACATGTGGTTAATCGAATATCAATCAAAGAATTTTATGAAATTATTAAACAGTTAAATCGATTATCGATTCGACCTCGAGTCGCGTAACATTTGTGGAATATGTTGCAGTTTTAAAAAGGATTCAAGAATTAAAATTTGGAATTTGATTAAAACTCATCATTAGTTTGAGAAACACGTTATTCGAGAATCTGAAGTTCTCGACGATAATGCTCGTTGGTAAACGAGCTTAAATATTCATTATAATTTTTTACCATTAGTTATTAAATAATAATCGTTGTTTCAGGATGACGTGTTATCAGCCAATGACAGATGTTTAGAAATGCTAACATACAGGCTTTTGCTTGATGGAATTTACAGCATTAACTGTGAGTGGACCTTTATTTAAGAATCAATTACAAGTTCATTGATTATATGTTTATGCAATATGTTTTACGGTATGTTTCAGAGCATTAAAATTTGTAGATGCATGGATGCTTTAGCTATACGGTTGATCACCTGATAGCCGGTCAGACTGGGTTAGGATAAACACCCTGCCCAACCCAGATTGTCTCGGGTTAGGACAAATACCCTAGACGATCTCATCACATGTAATTTTCATACATATAGTCGTTCCAGGTTACGACAAACACCATGATTGGTCTCCTTCATTTTATTTCAAAACTACGATATTTGAACTCGCATCAGTTTTAATAGAAACTGTGGAAAGGCATACAGTTATGCTTTTTTCAGTTTTACACATATCGTACGATTATGATTTTTGTCCACTCACTCTAACATTTTATATTTTTTTATTCTTTTTCGTGGGCCCTTTGGTATAAATTGCCCTGATTGTAGATTAGTCGGTTGAAGTCATGACTATCCAGAGTGTGAGGCATGACAGTCCACAGCTTTTGTTTTCTCAGTGTAGATTCTTAGTTGAAGTTCAGAGTTACTCATGCTAGGGTTGCTGGTACCGAATAAGAAGTGCTACATACTTTAATACGGGTCCTGTAAAACTTATCCTAGATTACTACAATAATTCTGGGTTGGGTCTTGCCATCGGGTATATATCAATGTGGCACAGAGTGCTGTTTTCTTGGTGCAGAGTATAACGACACATGCAGTGTTGAATGAGTTGCAGATGTTGGTCCCATCGCCTACCATAGGGTGGATAGAGAGTACTACAGCTTGGTGCGAGGTACTTCATTTTGTGCAGATTTGGATTATTGCTTTGTGTGTATAAGTGTTGTGTGCAGAGGTTATTACCCGGTGATTATTCGTTACTACTTTGCGCAAAGTAACCGCTGTGTGCGGATGTGATTACCTTATTACTACTGCATGCATATGTGATTATCGATTACCGCTATGTGTAGATGTGGGCTTGATATTGATTACCGCTACGTGCAAATGTGGGATTCGAGGATGGTTATTACACGAGTATTGTTGTATGCAGATGATTACTACTCATTACCGCTTCATACGGGGGTTACCTATGATGATGTGTTTACTCGCTTCAGTTTTGTACGATGTGACTCTTAAGTAATGCCTCGGGCAGAGTTATTTCCATTATTGTCGAGTATAGCACGATTCTTGATTATCGCAATGTGCGAGATCATTATGTTTCGTATTTGATGTATTCTTGTCCCTTGATTTGAAGTTCTGTGTCATCATATGCAAGGGTCACTAAAAGCGAAAACACCTTGCAGCTATACTCTGATTCAGTATCATTCCTGATTAGCGCTATCATCATCGTGAATTCTAAATACTATTATGTTCTCACTATTCATGCAAGATTATTTATTTCTCACACTTATGCAGATTATAAACGATATATCATCAGAGATCATGCAACATTCTGATGCTGGATTGATCATAGTTTCGAGAATTCTTTCGAGTTTCAGAAATATTTAATATCCTTTATGTATTATTCCGTATGATTTATTCTTGAGTATTTGAGATTTCTTTTGATATGAGTTATTTAATTTGATATGTAAGTTGATTGAACTTGAGTATTTTGTTTATAATTTGATATGTTGATATATGTTAGTGGACAAATTTGGACAGCATCAGTGGCTTGCGATATTTGTTGGAATTTGTGATTATTGAAGTGTATTTGAACATTAAGCAGGTTCTGGGTATCCTAGTTTTAAGGGAGATTCTGCCCAATTTTCTGCAGAAATTTCTTGCTATCCTTGTTTTGTTATTTCGAGGGCCAAATTATTTTATCAAAGGTAGATTGTGACCCCGACTTTTTTATATAATATTTGATATTTACGAGTATTTTTGAGTTTGATTTATTGGGTACGGCAAAAAAATTACCATTAGTAATTATCGAGCAGTATTGGTTGACTTTTTATCAGATCAAATATGTTGGTTGACTTCATTTGTAAGTCGTAGTATTCGTCGAGACGAGTTCTTTGATGTGCGGAATGCCGTAATTGGAGTTATGACGAGAATGTTATGGACAACAAAAATTTTAACAGGAATCATGATATCGAAATACGAGAAATACACGAGTATACATACGACTTTCCATATTTGGAAACATGAGACTTTCCATTTTTGGAAACGGGTCGTTGATCTGCATTGACCGTAGCTCTGGCGAAGCAAATCTCCGGTGAAGCTTCCGATATCTAAAACCATATCGAACTTTCAATATCTTGTCCGACTGGCAGAAGAAAATTTTCAACGGGTCAAAATTGTGACTTTTTGGAGATAGTAGCTTGCATTCATGGGGTTGAGAAAATCTCTCGACGGGTGGAATGTGCTATTTAGTGCACCAGAGGTCTGCATTCGAAGAGTCGAATGAAAACTAGGCAAAATTCCGGATGGGTTGAAAAAGTTCCAAAACCGTTACAGGGTGTGATATTCGACGGGTTGAGAAAAAATTCCGACGGGTCAAAAATTCCTAGAACCAAATCATCCTCTCTTTTGTCTCGTTGTTTATGATATTTTGGTGTCATAATGTCATAGAATTTTTTAGAATTCGAACTATTTAAGAAATATGTATGAATATAACCATTCTTAACACTTTCAAATACCGAAGGGAATAAATTTTAATACTTTATCGGCATCAAAAGATTGTCTTATTCAATAACCATGACTACAACTAGAGTCAAATATAAAACTAAACTTGATTACATAGCAAAATCATAAGCCTAACACATAGACTAATCAAAACCCGTAGTCTTTAGGCTCGCTTTGGGGATATCTGCTACAATTAGATTGGCTTCACCACCATCTTCCATCTCATAGTCAACATAATGTGTCTCTTTCCACTTTTCTTAGTATTGTTGACACTTCTTGTAGGCATTTTAAATATCCTTGAGAGCTCTGTATTGCTTATGCATATGATTAGTCGCACCACAGGTGCTAAGCGAGAAGTAGAAGCAGAATGTGAAGAATTTCTACCATTCTTAGAACCAGAATTGGATTGATTCTTATTGTGGTTGTTGTCATGGCGACTCCAAGTCAAATTCTGAGTATTTCCTCTATCACGACCTCTACCACGTCCTCATCCACCACCACGAGTTTGATAAGGTTCAAAATGTTTTTTTCCCTTATCCTTTCGTGCCTTCCCGTTGGTGTTGTAATTTTCATGGACTTTCTTTGTACCGGTTGGCCTAGCATTATTTTGGAGAAAGATCTCATGATGCCTCTCTTTCTTGGCCAACACACTCATAAGATCATTGAATGATCTAAGTTTTTCTTGCTCATAATCAATGCGATATTGATGTGCAGGGGTGTCCATATAAGTAGGGAATGTGTTCAAAGACTTTTCAACCATAACTTAGTCGGCTTTACAACACCACAATTGACAAGCTATAACTGTAGTTCTAGTATATCTTGACAAAAATCGTTTATCTTAGGATAATCCAATAACCAGATTATATCCCATTTTTCCAGTAGCTCGGGAAGTTGTGCGTCATGCACATTATTGAACTGTTCTTGCAAAGTCACTCACAAATCAGCTGGGTCATCCTTTAACAAGTACTGTTTCCTCAAAGTAGGATGAAAATGTCTCTTGAGAAACATGAGAGCTTGTGTTTTTTAAGCTAGGGTGTCCTCATTGACTTCAGTGCCAGGTGGTAGTGGTTGGATGATATCAGTGAGACGTTTACCAAGAAGAGTATTCTAAACGTCTGATACCCATCTATGGTATTCTGCTTCTTGAATCTCAAGGATATCAAATTCTGGCATTGTCGATTCAGTCATCTACAAAAGACAAGAGATGTAATTAGTATTCGATCGAATGAACCACGACCACTAATATCAAGTTTATGGAATAAGAATCATGATCAATGATGTCTGGTCACAAAAATTAATGCAAAACTGGTGACTTCATACCACTCCCCAGAAAATTATGACTGTTAAATAGTCACAAAGATCAACTTCCCTTTTTCCAATGTAAAATTACAATTAATTTTGATATTCACTAATAACAGTGACTCTCCCAAGACTGTCACTAATCTTAAACCTTGAGGAAGAGGTGATTTAATCTCATTCACTCATACCTGCATTAATCCATTGAAACTAGAGGCATATAATAATTCACGGTATTTAAATCTAAATCTAGACATAGATCTAGGGTGTTGCTCGAAATTAAGTTTTGCAACATAATTCTAAATCGAAGAGGGTTAGTCGATTTACCTTGAAGGTTTTATACTTGATATGAAAACTTCGTTGAAAAGAGTTTGAAGCGAAAAGCAAAATCCGACGACGGTAGTGCTCCTATGGTGGAGCTTTAAGTGTTTAGGGGTTATGGTATGTTTCTTTTGGTGGTGATGACTATCAATTCAAGAACTAGCTAATAACGTGTTGAAGGAGAAAATAGATATACAGAAAATATTATCTGAAACTGTATTTTATTTACTGATAGATGACGTTACATATACATTACAATTTGTTATAATCACTATTCCTATAAATCAAAGATAGATGAATTATCTATTTCTAACCTAATTAAGACAAAACATACATCGATATCAAGAATATTATTTTCTTAAACAAAGAAAACTTTAAAAAATAATACAAAAGATCAAAATCGTGGAGGCATCGAATAGTAGCGGGGGCAGGGCGGGCCAGGGCTTTAATGTTTGTGTGTTGGCCAATTCAATCCTCTTTTAACCGCCCTCAGTACAGAAGGTATTCCACGCACAACAGTGTAAGTCCACAGCCTATGTGGTATTAACGTGTTTCCTATTTTGCCCTCACTTATCCTTCACGACCCTGAGAATCTTTGTCGTCGGGTCACCCAAATTGGCTCCCAGAACCAGCGTCGATAACCCCTCATCGCCTCATCTCGACCCTCGAGCATGCCTCGCTCTCCGTCCCCCTAATCCATGCGTCATTGCGCCTCCACTGGCGGCAGAGTGTTGAAAAAGACGAGCTAGAATGAAGGAGGAGGAGATCTGGTCCAAACCAGATCGGATCTGACAATCATGAAGAGCAAGACGCACGCGAGCTTTGGCTTTGGAGTAAGGAAGAGTAAGGCAAGATCGAAGGTGGGTAACGCAGCCTCTGGGAGTCTGGGTGTTGTCCAGCAAGGTGCGACGGAGATGGTGTGGTCAGTGGATCGTGTAAGAAGTGTATGGGCAAAACAATAAGAGCACCTATATTTTTTAATTACTGATCTTAACACAGTTTACTCTCAATTACTTTACAGCCCAATACATGCATTCCACGTGTGACAGTGAACTTGCACTGCTGTGCGTGGGATAATTTCCCCTCTCAGTATCTCACTCTCCCTCATCAATCCTCATCATCATCGTTTCACTATTCTCTCTCTCTTTCTCTGTGTCGCTCCCATTTTTGTCTGTCCGCTAGGGTTTTAGGGTTTTCAGTCAACAATCTCCCGAATCCAAAAACAACATGGATAGCTACCGGAGGGTTGAGAAGCCCAAGCCGGAATTGCCCATCAGCGAGAACGAGATCCGAATCACCACTCAGGGCGCCATCAGAAACTACATCAGCTATGCCACCACTCTCCTCCAGGTTCCTCTCTCTCTCTCTCTCTCTCTCTCTCTCTCTCTCTCTCTCGCTCTCTCTCTCCTCTTCTTCTGCTATCTCATCTCTTCTGCATATCTTGTTGCTGATTTTCTATATTGTAGTTTTGTTTCTGATATTGATTAGGGTTTTATATTGAAATCTATTCTCTACTTTTGATGCGGTTGAGGCTCAATGACTGGTCTTATGATTACGGGTTTTGAGACTTTAGGAAGGTACTTCAATATGAATGGTTATGTCTTGATCTGGATATTTTTGTGGCCGTATTTTAATTGAAGAATAGCTGATTGTGTTAAAGTGCCTTGGTGTGGAGTGAGATACTCGACACATGACTAGTCTAGTTGCGCACGATGCCGTGTCTCTATTGATGATATCTTCCATGTTGGTGGAATAAGTGCATTGTATTTTAGACAAGATATTTGCTGTGGGTTCACTATTTGTACCTTATTCGCGGACAATTCGTATTTGGTAGTTTTTTTGTTATTCGGGGTAATTATAACTAATTATTGGTAGGGTTTTTCATGGACAATATGTTTGTGATGTTAAGAACAATGTTTAAGTTACATCTGCTGCTTAGGTAGCCTAGGGTTACTTTCTTTGCCATGGATTTTTTAGTTGGGTCTTTTATTGAACTGCCAATTCACTATCACAGTGTTGTGTACATATAGGATTATAGGGTAATATTGTCTCGAATGGATTGTATGTGTAGTGATTGTGATTTGTTATCATCCTTCTGAAGTTATGAGCTGTTCATTTATCGCTTCATTACTCTTTTTAGGATAAGCAAGCTAATGAGATCGTCTTGAAAGCAATGGGACAGGCAATCAGCAAAACAGTGGCCATTGCTGAAATAATAAAGGTCATTACCTTGAAACATCTCTTCTGCCCCCCTGTTTTTCACTTTTCCATGCATAACTAACCAGTCATGCCTATCTTACAACAGAAGAGAGTTCCAATGTTACATCAAGATACTGCCATAAGCTCTGTAAGCATAACTGATGTATGGGAACCTATTGAAGAGGGTCTTGTTCCGTAAGGATTTCTTCTTTAATTTTGTTATATCTGGAATACTTTTTGGACATGACTAGAATGGTTTTGTGTTGACGAAACACACAGATACCTATTTTTCTCTGATAAGATCCAGCATGGATGTATATACTTTGCAGTGTGGAGATGACTCGCCATGTGTCAATGATTTCAATTACACTTTCATCCAAGGAGTTGAACACAAACTCTTCTGGGTAAGTTCTGAAGTGCTCCGAGAGTTTGAACAAGACTTTGTTACATACTTGTACGTTTTTTTTTGTGTGGCAAAAGTTCAATGAGCTGATGGAAGTTTTCATCCCTTTCTGTTGGCTATACAGACTGTAATCTATGTGACCATATTGCTTTTCCACAGGTATCAAGCTCCATCTCCCCCAGACCTATCAAAGCCACAGCCTAGTTACCAACAGCAGCAACCTAGACAAGGTCGTGGTCCCTACAATGCTGTCAATGAAGGTGATGCGATTGACAAATTATCAATAATGCACTTGTTTTTTTTCTTTATGTGTCATATTTTTCTTTTTTAAACATCAAAGCTGATCATTGGCTGCACTGTTAGATTCATATGGTCGAGGACAGGGACGTAGTAGAGGCAGAGGTCGTGGCCGTGGTGGAGGATACGGGAACTATCAGGGTGGATATGGGAACTATCAAGGGGGATACGAGAACAATCAAGGGAGTAATTATGGAAGCTACCAAGGTATAGTTCTTGTTTATGAATAGTTCTCATGACGTGCATGTCCGGTTTATATGTATGCTAATCTGCCATTGACTTGCACTTGTTTTGTGTAGATAATGGTGGGTATCCAAATCGAGGAAGAGGTGGGGGGAGAGGCAGAAGTTGGGGTAACCGTGGTAAGTTTACTTTGTGACTATACTGGTGAAAAGTTCGTTGACTGATTTGTGTGCATATGTTGGTTGAATAATATTCGAGATGAGGAGATTATTATTTCAAGTGAGGTGCTCTACACTGTAGGAAAACATGTATTGAATACTTGAATTTCTTTTGGTCATATATTTGTTGTAGATCTGAATGTTTGTATTAGTTGAATGCAAGGATTACTAAATGGGTTGCGTTTGCTATTCATAGGTACTGGTTATGATAGAGGTTCTGGTGGCTATGCAAGAGGCTCTGGTGGCTATGAAAGAGGCTCTGGTGGCTATGAAAGGGGCTCGGGTGGCTATAGAAGGGGCTCAGGTGGCTATGAAAGAGGTGCCGGTGGCTATGAAAATAGGAATGCTGGTTATGAAAGAGGTTCTGGTGGCTATGAAAATAGAAATGCTGGGTATGAAAGAGGTGCTGGTGGCTATGAAAATAGAAATGCTGGGTATGACAGAGGTGCCGGTGGGAATGAAAGAGGTGCCGGTGGTAATGACAGAGGTACTGGTGGTTATGAGAGAGGCAGAGGTCAGGGTGGCAGAGGTTATGGTCGTGGGAGGGGACGAATGGGTGGTCGCGCAAGGGGTGCTTCAAACCAGGCATAACTTAAAAGTTGGTGATAATTTTTTGCTTAAGCTACATGCATGACTTTGACCCATGGGGGTGAGTTTTATCAGAATGCTGTTTTGAATAGCGTGAAATGTGGCCTTACGATGTTTGGCGTTAAAACAGTTTCTATTTTGATGTTTTACTGCTCTTGCATTATGTTGATAAGTGCATGTGGACATAGGCAGGCTTGTTTAAGGCAAAATTGTGGAAATGGTTCCTAAATTTGGTTGTAATTGTCAATTTACACCTTAAATTATTAATTGTGAACTTTTGCCTCCTCGATTTGGAAACAATTGTTGATTTGCACTTTCTTCGTCAATTTTAATGGATTTCATCCAAATGATATCTGGCACATGATGGACATAGTTGTATTTTCGTATAATTAAATTTTAATATTATTTATTAGATCAAAATTCAATTGTTATGAATTATTTTTTTTAAGTTATATATTCTAGATGAGGAAAATTTTACTAAATTTATAACACATTATTATTATTATTATTTCTCAACTCTATATATATATATATATATTAAATATATATTAGTGGCTTAGTGCTCATTGACTCGTTACTTTTACGCCTAAAACAACAACAAAAAAATCTGCAATATTAAAAGTAAAGATTAAGAGCACAAAACTTATTTTATTAAAGAAATAGAAAATATTGTTAAAAAATTTATATTTTAAAAATATGTATTAATATTATTTATAAATCAAAATTCAATAGTTATGAACCAATTTTTCAAAATTATATATTTCACTATGCGGAAATTTTTTCTAAATTCAGAACACAGTACTATTATTAATTCTACGACTATATATATATAATATATCAGTGTTTGTCGACTCATTACTTCTATGTCTAAAATAACAAAACACCTAAAATATTAAAAGCAAAGATTTAGAGCACAATTTTTTTATAAAGAAAATAGAAAATACTAAAAAAATGAATTATTTTTTAAAAGTATGTAAAATACAATTTAAGTATACAAATATACAATTATACGGTTTATACCCATCATGTGCATGACACATGATGACATTTGGATGGAATCAACAATTGTTTCCAAGTTGAGGAGACAAAAGTTCACATTCGATAATTTAGGGTGTAAATTAACAATTACTACTAAATTTAGGAGGCATTTTGACAATTTTGCCGCTTGTTTTGGTTGCATTTAGCCAAGTAAAAAATGTCTTGGTATTGCTGTAATTCATTTCACAGTTATTATTCGCAATATTGTATTTAGAGCTTTGTTGCATATACCTTCTTTGTTTCAAGACCATTGCTCTCCCTTCTTGCTGCCGGTCGCCTATATCACTAAGAATTGAAGACAGGAATATCAGCAAGAAACGAAGGCAGGAATGTTTGTATAATCAAGTAAATATGTAGTCTAGTAAGAGGCATAAGTATGTATGAAGGATATGCAGCTGATGCAGGACTTCGAACTGGTTTAGGGTCTGCCTATATGCGACCCAATTCTTACATCAGGTGTTTGAAATTGGGTGTTGGTTAATACAACACTCCAGTATCTGGCCTTGTTGACATGAAGCAAGGGTTCTAAGTTCTAACTATTGGCCTATTGCATCCCGGTGGATACTATTAGCCTATTGTACATCCCGGTGGATTTTTGTTTTTTTGTTTTTGTTTTTTGAGGTGAAATGGTGGAATAGAGAGTTGATAAATTACAAAGGAGTCCACTGACTACAGATTTGATAGAAAGAACTCTCCATGAATAACTTATACTACTACAATTTAATCTAGTACTTCACATAGTTAGACGGACTAGGTGTAGAATAGTAGCTAAAAGTTACGACTAAAAAAATCGAGAGTTTCACACCCTATCTAATTATGCACTCCCAACTATGGTAACCATACATAACTCGGGGTTACTCACCCATGTCGATATCTCACACTTGTTAGGTATAGGACAACGACTTCTACACTACGAATCGGCGCACCTCAGCTTTGTTATCGTGAAGGCCACCGAAAAGAACACGCCACCCTCAACACTCCCAACACTTATTCTTGACGAGTTCTGTTCTGGTAGTCAATGAATTCTGTGATCAATCGTGGTCAATCACTGTTAGATCTGCATCCAACGATGGTTAATTAAAATATAGTTAAAATATAAATTAATATCTTGTCAGATGCAAATCTAACAGTGATTAACCATGATTGATCACAGAAGTTATTGACCACCAGAACATAACTCATTCTCAACACACTACACAAAACAAAACAACATAAAATAAAATAGGCCCAAGGCTAACCCCTAGGCCCAACCTAGATCTGACCCAACACAGTAGCACCAAGCAGCTCAGCCAAGCAGCCCTAGCCCATGTTTCATGTCATTCCCGCCGCCGCCATCTATATCCGACAATCGTCGTCTTCACTCCGACAATCGCCCAGACATCGCCCACTCGTCGTCAAAACTATCCTCCCACCACCAACCACCATATACAGAGCCACACCCCACCGTAACCAACTAGAGTCGTACTACCGCATTTGTTTGCTCACTCAAGACCTATATACCCCACATGGCCACTGTCAGTTGAAACCAGTCCCAACTCCGTGAAGGGATGACCAACAACTGTAAGCGCTGACCACGAACATTGCCGGACACTAGATCGGGCGACTTCACCTAGGTTGCGAAACAGGAAGCCAAATTGCTATTGCCTGTTAGTCAAGATCGGCAACCAAAAACCCATAGCCCATCCTACAGACTCGCGACAACGCTACCCGAGGCCAGTGTCAAAGAGGTGAGCCGCTGGACAAGCCCGCACAAAATCCTAGATGCCCAAACCCTCTGCAGCATTTTTCTGTCTCTCTGAAATTTTTGTTTTTTTGGTATTTGGTTTTGTTTGATGAGATTTATTAGCTATATGCTAAACGTATTGAAAGAATAGATTCAAACTTTTGTTTCTCCTGGTGGATTTAGTTTCATGGTACGATATTTCAATTTGGAAAATTCTACTATGCACCGACTAAACACTTGGTCTATTTTCAAAGTGTGACATGTATCGTAATATAATTGATTATTTATGTCAACATTTTTTTATAGTTGACTGAGTTTATGGTAATG
Source organism: Geum urbanum (assembly GCA_946800695.1). Lineage (NCBI taxonomy): Eukaryota > Viridiplantae > Streptophyta > Magnoliopsida > Rosales > Rosaceae > Geum > Geum urbanum. Next base: position 38,422,152 of record OX327007.1, on the reverse strand, counting down.
TTAGAACATGTGATATCCTCTTTGCCCAAAAAATCCTCCACCACGAAATCACTCTGTAAACTGGATTTTCACCGTCCTCCACCGCGACAATCTTTCTCTCCTGCCACCACGTACCCAATATTTCTCTCAGACTCAAGGGGCTCGAAGTCGAAGGAGGCCTTTACACCGGCCTTCATTTTCAATCAAATCTTTAATCATAATTCTCAAAACCGGCCTCTCCCAAACCTTCTCCATTTTACAGCCTCGTCACCGGCTCCGTCGGTGTCGACTTCATTGATGCCTACGCCGTGGAGACCTCCTTGCGCGACATTCTCTCTCTGACTCTTTTTCAACAATATTCACCGGCGATATGTTATCGATCTAACACTGCGGCTTTATCCTTGATCTCATCTCTTTGGTCACCGATTTGAAGGACGGATTGTTCATCGGCTACATCATCAACCACGTCATCACCGATGAAACCTGCTTTTGGAACTTCATCAACACGTTCGCCAAGCCGTGGTCTTCCATGCCGGTGGAGATGGAGTAGAAGGTGGTTTTGATTTCTGGGCAAGAGATTATCATGTATACTGAGCTTATCATAAACTCAGTTAACGTTGATAAATATTAAAAATACAAATAAATAGAAAATCACCTCCATGATATTTAGTCGTAGGGTGCATTCTAACATGATCCACGAGATTTATCCTAAACGCCTAAATGTAGAGATTGGACTTTCTTAGATCTTCCTCGGTCAATAATTTAGAAGCGACTAGTTTTGAACGTACAACATCATGCCAGCCAGCTTATAGCTGTGGTTAGTAAGATCGAAATATAAACGATTCTTGATTTTCGGCCAACAATTGTTGAAATCGCCACATATTCTCGAGATTTAATTTATTTTTTGTGATTACTGAAGTGTCTCACAGATTGTAAATGACACCAACTTAAGTGTGTTTTTTTCCTGGCTAGAAATTAGATGAGGTCATAGAGCCACTAACCCACTATACAAACCAACTAATCATATCTGAATCAAGAAGTATGTCGGTTGTAGAATGTAGATGTTCAAACGAATCATCTCTATGAACATGTCCAGGTACATTTATTTGTTGCTAAGCATACGTGACACAATTATCTTAATTTAGAGTGCTTCCATTCTAATTTATCTTCTATATAATAATTACTAATAGGAGACAGAAAATTAGAAAATGCTCAATAATACTACAATAGTTTGCATCCGTACGCCTTCTTCACCTGGATACAAAAGTTGAAACCTAGTAAGCTGTGCCGGACTGTTTTGAAGGTCTGGTTCACCCGTATGGCCGTATCCTAATCTTGCCTGCATGGTTCTAGCTAGCATCAACTCCATCCAAAACAAAGAGAGAGATACCGGATATGGAGTTATGTTAGTGTAGTCGATCAATACGAAACAGAAAGAATAAAACTCACCATATCACTAATTAGAAAGGTAATCTCATTTTCCCTCACCACCCTAATTGGCTTATAGAAATTTGTCATTTTCTCACTGGTAATTATCTTAAAGCATAGTCACGTACAAGATATATACGTACGTACTCTGGCCTCCTTTAGAATGGTGTGCACTCAAGGTATTTTTCCATCTATTTCTCAACTGTAATTTTCGCATCCTATATATGTCTGCAATTTCTTAGTTCAAGATACATTATTGTAGATTGTGTAAGTAGACTATCTCTAAATAAACATAATTTTTGTAAGTAGTAAATTAGTTTATCATAAGGGTTCTTGATTTTAGCGCCATAATACATTTTACTTTGTACCTTTTACGTACAGGAAATATGTTACATTATCCTATCTAAAATTAAAATGGATTAAATTTTATCAATTCTGTGATTTCAAGTGGATTGCTATGAAACCAGCTGAGAATGATATAAACAACCCTAGCTTGGCCCTCCAATGACGTATACATGATCAATTAACCCATTAAACATTGCATTTGTTTTCTTTGAGAAAAGCCATAAACATGTTTACTGGTTTATATTACGCTTTGGACACAAAATTGCTAGAGATTTGAACAGAGACAAAGAGGCTAGGGTTACACCAATATACTTAGGAGCCGAGAGATTTAGGAAGGAATCGTTGAAGCACTGAGCTAAAGCTCGACATGTGTCCCAGGCGACACGTTGATCGGCTGTAGTGAGTGAGGAGTGAGTACAAACCTATAAAAATGAATGGAGTCTGCATCCCACACTTTGTTCATTTTCATCCCAATTAGTATTTATTTGAGTGTGTGCTTTGCGGTTGCCTGTCTATATTTGACTTCGCAATTACATATCACTCCTTCTCGTTGTCGAGTAGACCCAGTTTCAGTTCCACCTCCATCCTTCTCCTAGATACTTGTACTTAATTACCAGGCAAATTATCAATCCAACGGAACACTGAACCCAAAAACGTACGTGCTTCTGCTCTTCTTTTCAGATAGAAAACTAAGAGCTAGAAAAAGGAAAACAATGGAGGGAATGAGCTGTTTGAAGAGCGCAACAAGAGGGAAGAACTCGAAGGACGAGCTTTATCATGTTATTCACAAGGTTCCTTCTGGTGATACTCCATATGTTCGAGCCAAGCATGCTCAGGTACTACTAATTAACTATGTACTACGTACTACATATATTGCTGCGACTGTTGCCTCAATCAATATTGACTATCTACTCTTTTGAGTCCAAGTTTCTTCTTCACGATGCAAATCTAGCTAGCTCTTTTAAGATGTCTACTAATTAACGACGAAGCCGTCGCTAATAGTAACAGAAGACGCCCGAGTGAGGATGAACGAACAAGAAAGGTTGTCCGGAGCTAGCATGATATGTGTGTGTGTATATATATATATATATATAGGTTTAGGACTTGATTTGTGCAATTTGCCTGCGTTTACTCTAATTGACATATGCCTCTATCATCATTATATGAAGAATGTTCCATCATTAACGTACCAAGCCAGTACTTAATCATGTTACCAGGATTTATATTTCATAAACTGTTTGCGTTGATTGTGGAAGATAAGTGAAGCACGATCATATATATTGGTACGTTGACTTAAATTAATAATAGGGGTGATTTAATCTCAAAATAAAATTATGAACTCAATTTCCAAAAAGATTTTAGATTCCAATAAATAATGCTGCCGGACCACGAATCACGTGGCTCTTGAATCTAAACGTATCATTCATCGTGACAACTCTGCTACATGCAACATGCTCTGTTTTATTTCCATTGCCTAACTATATATCGAAGACTAACCCCGTTTCTGAATAACAAAATTACAGCTAGTGGAAAAGGATCCAGAGGCGGCAATAGTGTTGTTTTGGAAGGCGATAAACGCAGGAGATAGAGTAGACAGTGCCCTCAAGGATATGGCAGTGGTGATGAAGCAGCTAGACAGAACCGAAGAAGCCATTGAAGCTGTCAAGTCTTTTAGAGGACTTTGCTCTAAACAAGCACAAGACTCACTCGATAATGTCCTCATCGACTTGTACAAGAAATGTGGGAAAATTGAAGAGCAGATCGACTTGCTTAAGAGGAAGCTCAAGTTAATATACCAAGGAGCAGCCTTCAATGGCAGACCAACTAAGACGGCACGCTCTCATGGAAAGAAGTTCCAAGTCTCTGTCACGCAAGAAACCTCCAGATTATTGGTACGTACGTACGTACTCATGTATTGTAAATTTGTAATATTTGTATCTAGCTCGATCAATATATCACTTACAGTGTAATTAGAAGAATGCTAACCCTAAGCAACGTTGATATTGTTATAAGAGTTAGAGAATATACGTACGCATCACATTGGTGTATCTAAACAAAATATCTGGATTGAATTTTCAGGGAAATTTGGGATGGGCGTACATGCAGAAAGGGAACTTTATGATGGCAGAGGTTGTGTATAGAAAAGCTCAGATGATCGATCCTGACTCCAATAAGGCTTGCAACCTGGGATTTTGCCTGATCAAACAGGGCCGGTACGACGATGCTCGGATAGTTCTTGAGGATGTATTGCACAGTCGACTTCCGGGTGCGGATGAGACCAAGTCGAGGAGAAGGGCACATGAATTGCTAATGGAACTGAGGTCCATACATGAGCTACCTAAGTCATTGGATTTGTTGGGGCTGGATGATGATTTTGTCAAGGGACTTGAGCAGCTCATGAATGAATGGGGTCCTTTTAGATCAAAGAGGCTTCCCATATTTGAAGAAATCTCACAGTTTAGAGATCAAGTAGCATGTTAATATTGGTTAATTATTTTCAAAAAGCGTATATTGTTCCTCTTATAGTGTTTTGTTCTCTTGTTGATATTTATGTAGGTGTGGTAAAAATAGGAAAGTGTGTGTGTATGCTAGGTCTAGACCAAAGAAAAGGTCCTTGTATTAATTGTGTATACATATGATTGTTTTGGAAAATTACAAGTTGGTAACAAGAGGAAAGTATGTAGTCGATGCGAAAAGTAAAGTTCAAAGTATCGATTTGATAGGATTTCGAGTTCAAATACCAAATTAATTTCTCTCCATCAACAACAAAATTCAGACAATATTTGTATAACAGACATTTAAAAGAAATTCAACAAAAACCTAACGGAGGTATGTGGTTGGTATTGAGTTTATGTACTACATCAATGGTGAAGTTGCTTCGAGATCCAAACTATAATAACAGCAGAATTGAACTGAGGCATACCTGCATAAATAATTCTTGTAGAAAGAAAAAGAGATTGAAACCAGAGTAGTTAGCTCATGCTTAATTATCTATAACCATAACTTTAGATTTGAACAAATAATAGAGAAATAGACTATGTATTTTGTTTTTAAAATAAGTTTGTAGACTACGATATATTGGTCAGCCTAGGAAGACACGACCCAAACCAAGCCCCCTACATATATTTCGAAAAAATGGTCTGAACAACTATTTAAACGATGTTTAAACAGTAAACAATAGAAGAATTAAACATTTTTAGGTTAAACGGTCTATTAAACTGTCAACCGTTTAATGACAAAATGGCCGATTAATCGGTAATTAAACGGTCAATTACGTAATTAAACAGTCTGATTTTTTTTGAATTTATTTTTGAATTAATTGAAAAATCAAAAGAAATAATGAAAACCAAGATTATTAACAAGAAAAATTCAATAAACTTCTAACGTTTCACCTCAAAAAAAAATCAAGAAGAAAAAGATGAAAGACCCACTACTTGCAAGTGATGCTAGTTGAACACAAGGATGACTAGTTGAAATTAGTGAGGATGATCTTGAATCCGGTCTTACATGGAATGGAAAGAAATCTTGATAGTGACGATTTTATTTTCGAGGATGACACCAACCTTAATGAGGATGCATTTAGAGAGTGACAATATAAAGTAATTTTCTTGTTTGAAAGATATTTAGTTATGCTTATGTGTTTGAACTATGTATTTAATTATTTTGATCATTTTCTTAACTTTTTTTTAGACTTAATTATTTTATTTTTAATTAATAATATTTTTTTATTATTATATACTAGCCTTCCTGCACGCGCATATGCGCGTGCGAAAGGCGTCGTGCTCGCGCGTGCGATTTATCAGTGGCATACTTAAAAGTGTGCAATTATATCGTCTTCACTTAATTGCCCAAGTCCATTGCTCATGACAGATACTATCATGTACTTTCAGGCCTATCTCTATTATTCGAATACTGATCTATATTTGTCATCTCTATTATTCGAACACAGATCTAATTGAGATGTGAGAAGAATTACCAATGATTGATGATAAAATTTGTAAAATAATATTAGCCTACTTCATATTAAGTCAACACTATGTAAAAGATAATCAATCACTGATAATAAATGCAGTGTCAGTGCATATGAAAATAGAACAAAAAATACACAAATAGAAACTATTAAAAAAATAGCAAAAGTTTTAACTATGTTGACGTCGATATGTCCAACGAAGTTCAACCACATTAATCATCATGTAGAACGACTTGTCACTCCAACTACAAATAAAATATAGGAGAATTAAAACAAATGAATAAATGGTCACATGCATGTATATGCTCAAAGGTCCATACTGTTCATGCTTCTTCTTGAAAGCTTCCAGGATCAAGTCATCGTTCTGGACACTTACAACCTGCGAAGGAGTGCAAGGGATAATTGAGATTGGGACCCGAAATTCACTGTAATCCAATACCTTTGGTACCTCATCAGATGACATAAAAGGAAGTCCCACAACAGATATAGGCTTTGAGGCAATGCAGTCAAACCAATCCCTTCCTTTGCAATGCTCAAGACCATGAATAATTGCTGATTGAGTAATGTAGTTCTTGATAGTGGCTTGGCCAGGTTCTATCACAGGTAGATTTTGCAGCCTATATTTTGAAAGTAGTAGCATCATGCTCAGCATAGAACTATCTGTTGCTACTGGAAGGAATGGCGCCCACCAGAAAGATTTTAGTATGGACCTTACCTGAAACATACAGAAATATTATGCATGGTTCATCATATAAATAGTTGAAATATTAAGTATGGACCTTACCTCAATTTCATGTATTTGTTCCTAGCTTCTACAATAAAGATTCTGTAATATGCTTGAAAGTTATCTAAAGAAGTGAAACTGAGTTACTCAACAATGACAAATGAGAACCACTACTCTAGATATAAGCTTACTGTGGTTAACTTGAAGGGTTCATCTTGCAGTAGTCTTGTAAAAGTCTTGGCCCAACTGATCAGCAGCTGTAGGAGCATCTTTTCCCATTCCTCTGTATGCGGCGGCTGTTGCTGAAGTAGCTGAGAGAGCAACTGCGGCCAGTTCTGCACTCTCCAACACCCAAAGAACAATGGCCGAGTAATCTATGATTCCTAGGTACCTTTCCAATCCGAGCTGTTTTCTGCATCCGGGTTTCACACAGGAGCTGACAAAATGTTGCAATCAGACAGAACCCGGACTGCTTCGGCAATAGATGTATCTGCTAGAATCTCAATGACTGCAAACAACAACATTCCAAGTAACCAAGATTAAATTTTTAACGATTCATCTCAATCAAGTCTAGTCCACAATGTCATATTAGATATTACCTTTGCCTCCAGGAACTCCTGGAAACGACGAAACTGGAATTTTCGCAAATGCAAATGTTAAAATCTCTTGCAGCGAATGTGGTAATTTCTTCCCGGATTGCACGATTTCGAAGTAGGAATCATAGCTTTATATGGTAGAACTGTCTTTCATCTCCTGTTGTTGTGCCATGTGTTTCCTGAAGCCAAAAGATACAATATGTAAGTAGCGTACTCAATCGCTTCCTGATATGTTATAGAATCAATGCAGCATATAGATTGTAGAGTATGGAAATCACAACCTGATTTGGTTTGAATGGCCTATTGCTCATAGATGCCAATGGTGATTATATATGAAGTTATGAACTCTAGAAAAGAACTATGAGATAGTATGATTTTGACAATGTAGATCCATAACTATACCAAAATAAGGAAAAACAAACAGATCAAGAAAAATACCTCCAAGTGTGCTTCAAGTTGATTTAGAGATTGGTTCTGGGTTCTGTTCTATGAAAAATTCCTGAACATTCTCCGAGAAACAGTTACCTGCCTTCTGCATGTAGCAAGTCTAGTCTTGCTATGTGTAAGCAAGCCTTTGATACGTGTTAGACTAATGACTCACCACTTGTAATCATTCACATCCTTTTTCTTTTTGATAGGTTCACTTCCTCTTTCGGAAAGTCTTGTACAATTACTCTTTTGTCCATGTCTAATATATATCTGTGTTTGACGAATTATAAAACCCAAGGACAAAATTAGGGATGTTGAAAGTTCTACATTTTAACCTCCCTAAGCCCCATTACCTTAATTAATAGAGATAGAAACAGGTAGCAAAATAACTTGTTTTAGAGTTTTTCATGCTGCCGGCTAATCAACTTGTTCATGCTTATCTTGGACAAAATACTTAGACAACCTGGCCAGCAAGTTATGAAATACTCAACATGAGCTTATCTTGGAAACATGACATATTGTATCATATAACTGTAAGCAAAGCATCGAACTATAACTCACAATTGAAAAATTGAAACAGGACAGCAGCAACTCAGACTAAATAGTGTATCTCCAGGATACTGTATTGTAGCAGAAAAAGTAGATAGGTTGCTACGGTATATGTAGAACTATGAGAAAGCTGATATGTTGCTACGGTATATGTAGAAGTATACATACTCCGTTTCCATTTCGGTGAAACAGCTGGTTAGTGAAGTTTGGCAAACTAACATGACTGTTTTTGTAAACTGAAATGGAATACAACATAGAATGAATTTAATGGTTAAGCAAGAGAATGAATTTCGTCATGCAAAATCCGTCTTCTTCATACTTGTAAACTTGACTACCTCATAGCAGAGAACAAATTAAAATTCAAATCAGCATGCTTATGCTTATGTTTATGTATATAACTAAAACCGAACAGCAAGACAAACAGACTAACCAAAGAAGCAGTGCACGTTCTTTTTAAAGCTCTGGAAACCGAATTTCAAACTAATCAGAGGAAGACTCACATAAACTTTAGATTGGCAAATATTTTGAGGTAGGATCAAATTACTCACCTCCAATTAGTATTAGCATATGGCGATTTGTCACTGTCCTCTTCCTTACTACAATTGCACACGAAGATGACAAAGAAGCTAAAAGACCTACAAAATCACAAATCACATACACAAATTAAGTCGCATCACTGAAAAAAAAGATTGATTCTCAACAAATCAATAGTAATCATTATCACCCATCAATATCAAAAAAGAGAGAAAAATGCAAGTTTTTAATTCTCTTAGTTCATAGCAAATTCAATACAAGACCAAAGCGATAACAAACAGTAGTAGACAAAAAACCGTCATGAACAAAATAACATAAAGTAACTCATGAAAATAAAAAACATAACAATCATGAACACTCAAACAGCTACATGGATGAAACAGAAATTGAATCATAACAGTGGTGAACAAAAATTGAATCATATATTTAACAGATACATGGGAATAACAAATATAGTAGACAAAAATCATCATGAACAACAGAACATAAATGTATAGACCACGCAGTGTCCTCAGACCTCCTGCTTGAACTAAATTACAATCTACTCTAGCCGTATACCGAAACCTTCATCCCGGGTCTAGGGGTTGTACTTATTATGAACCGTATCTCTACACTTGAAGAGTACATGACAATGGTTTGATGAAAGACTAAACACACACACACACACATATATATATATATATATATATTACATTGTGACACACTATATGACAATGGTTTGATGAAAGACTATTTATCGGCGAATCTCAAATCTGGGAAATAAAGTCCAATTTGAAAAGTAAAATAAGAATCCAATTAACAGAGAATTACCTTAGTTCCAAACGTATGTAAAGAAAAGATTCAATTCATTCTAAATACCATGGAAGAGAACCCATGATAGAGGTACCTCTGTAAACCAATTCCTAGAATTACTCGATCAAAGAAAACCCTTAAAGAACTGACATAAAAACCCCATGAAATCAGAATTAAAAACCCATGAAACTAAAACTCAAAATTACTTAATTAATTAGATCACTTCTGCTTCATTGTGAAGCCATCAAACTCACAATGCCTTGACGTGTCCTGGCTGGACTGTTTTGATAGATCTACCATAGCTTTATACTCTTCATTTATGGTCAATCGAATTGAAGACTAAGGTTCACATGCATGAAATTGAAAATCAGTAAACAAAAGAAAAAACTCATTCAAATGGGCACACCTTGACAGTAAACTGCTGCGAATCGTAAGCCTCTGTACCTGGGAGTTTTGATGAAGAAGAGCATAAACAATTTGGCAAGTCGTCAGTTTTCTATGTGTTATGTAAAGGTGTGAATTGGCTGGGTAACTGCTCTCATAGTTTGATCTTTGACGTGTTTTCCTCTGGTGTCTGCAATTTTAGTTTCCCTCTGTTCTCTCGAGCACGTGTCTTTTGTACCCTTTTAACCATTTCTATTATATCCGAGCGGTGTAGATTTTATGGTGTAGGAGGGTAATTTTAGGGATTAAGAATGTTCTACCTCCCTAACTACCGTAAGCCTCATTGCCTTAATTAATAGATAGATGATGATAAGTAAATAATTATATATTTTTTTAAATAAAAATATCATTTCCGTTTAATCACCGATTACATTAAACGATTAAACAGTAAACGGTATGAAACCATTTCGTCCCGATTACCTTTTTTTTAACCTTGTCTACACCCAATTTTCCCGTTCTCTGTAGTGCCTACAAAACCAAATTCAGTTCCACTCAAAAAGCTTCAAACTTTAAACAACCTCAGTGTCTTCAATGGCCGCAACCAAAGAACCAGAGATTATCAGAGGCAAGGACCAAATGAGGAACTGGTCGAGGGCCATGAGATCCCAAGGCAAGATCATCGGCCTAGTACCCACCATGGGTTACCTCCACGAAGGCCACCTGTCACTCATCAGAGATGCCCGCACCCACTCCGACGTCATCGTCGTCTCCATTTAGGTCAACCCAGGTCAGTTCTCTCCCTCCGAGGACCTCTCCACATACCCATCTGACTTCGCCGGCGATATCAACAAGCTCAGGGCCGTCTCCGGCGGCGTCGACGTTGTTTTCAACCCTTACAATCTCTATGACTGCGGAACCATCAGCTCTACAAATTACACTGCTGACTCAAGCCGCCAAGGGGTAAAATCGGTATCTTGTGTGGAGGAGAAGGGGATGGGGCACGAGACGTGGGTTAGAGTTGAGGGGTTGGAGAAGGGTATGTGTGGGAATAGTAGGCCTGTGTTTTTTAGAGGGGTTGCTACTGTTATCACCAAGTTGTTCAACATTGTGGAGCCTGATGTTGCTATGTTTGGGAAGAAGGATTATCAACAATGGCGGATTATACAGAGGATGGCAAGTGTTTATCTGAATGTTTTCTAGAGGAAAAATGATGTTGGTATATAGTGAACTAAACTTGGACATTTCCAATCTAATTTCAGATTTTGTGATAGTTATAATATTGGGATTGTAATTTCTTTTGATGCTGTGATAGAAATGAAGTGTTTGTTTGGAGGTGAATGTTTTTGGTTTGAGAGTTCAGAGTCTTTGAATCAGTGTTGATGTGGATGAAATGGTGTAAAAAGTATTGGTAGAGCCTAGGAGGTCATTCACTCGGCTTGTTAATCATTAGTCTGTTTGGATGTATACTTTAAGTGATGCATAGTGATCATTACTCTGTTTGAATTTGTACAGGTTCGTGATCTTGATTTTTCTATTAGAGTGATAGGTTCTGAAGTAGTGCGAGAAAAAGATGGCTTGGCAATGAGCTCGTGCAATGTACGCCTCTCACCTGACGAAAGGGAAAAGGTAATATATGTGTATGTTTATGTTTATGTTCCTGTTGTTTTCGATCATAATTACTGTAATCATACATGCTTATTTTCCTTACTCACTGTTTACAGCAAAGAAAAACGATTCATTGAATCGTAACATTGGTTAGTAGATAAGTAATCTCAGTGTGAAAATTAAGACTTGAAACACGACATTAGTTGCAGGCACGATATAGCTTTTTGGTAAATTGTTTTCCATTGCTATCTCTTTGATCATAGGTTTAACCGAAACCTATGAACTCACTAACTGCAAGATCGGGAATAACAATGTCATCACATATGGTCCCATTTTGCTGTCTAATTTTGATCATGAAACTCTTCTTTGAGATTGTCAGACCAAACAACCAAGATTTAAGAGACCACTGCCTGGTAAAATCCAATTCAAGTAAACATTCTCTGTGCTCATCTCAATGGTTGCTCCTTCTAAACCTTCTTTACACCAGAATGATTCATTTATTATAATCACATACACCAGAAATTGGAACTATCATGTACTGCAGTTACTCCATTTTGTTCAATGAAATTAATTTCAACATAGGCATTTTGGGACTGTTATAGTGACACTCTTTGTAGAATTTTTGCTCATACAGGGTCTTTTACTTATCAAAGATGTCTTACTGTCTTACTTCTTTAGAACGATTTATCAAATTGCACTTTCTTATGTGCAGACACTGTCTATAAACAAGTTACTGTCAAGAGCTAGATTTGCTGCAGAAAAGGGTCAAATTTGTTGTAGAGAATTAGCAGATTCGGTCATACAAGCAATAAATGGAGCCAGTGGAAGGGTTGACTATGCTGAGGTGAGGATGGAACCGTCTTCCTTGTTTTACCACTTTGAATGTTTACATGTAACAACAAGTAATTGATACTTACTTTGACTAATCAACATACTTGATAAATTGAATGTTATTGCTTTAATTTGTTGACAGATTGTAGACCAAGAAAGTTTGGAGACTGTTGAAGAAATAAGAAGTCCTGTTGTGTTCTGCGTGGCTGCTTGGTTCGGAAATGTCAGACTGATAGATAACATGGAGATCACCATATGATTCCGGTGTCCTACACGTCATAGATTTTTCAAAGGTTTAGATCTTTCGTCTTGTTTTTTACATTCTGATCTGGCAAAGCCAATTTCAATATCCTCTCAAGGGAACAGTTTCCTCATGTTTTGAATTACAGTGAAGAGGAGTATGTTCACCAAAAAGTAATGTCAACATTCAATTTCAAGTAGTTAACTGGAGTAGATAAAACCAAAAGTTGCTTGAACAAAAATTGCTGGTTATAAAATGAACCGTGTGAACACAGATCAATTGTTGCCCTGCACGTATTTGTAGGATGTTTAAACCAGCATAATGCTTGTGCCTTAACTAAATGTTCGCTACTTCGCTTTCAAGCTTTAGTCAAGCCTACAAGTGAGCCATTCACTGAAGAAATGGCCGAAGTGAAGGTCGATGTTTCCAAATACCAAGTAAACATACGTTTTCCCTTATTCTTAGCTATGAACTCTCACTGATGTATTCTACCTGAACCAAAATAGCAGTTGAATAAATGCAAACCAGCAATCAGGCAGAAACATCAGATTCAACTATTCAAGCAACATGATTGCAACCTGTCTGGACTTTCTATTCTACATTATAGAGTAGGAGGTAAGCTGATGAGGCCAATAGCCTCAAAGGAAAAGCTGCACCAAGATGGATCGAGCTCGGTTTCCAGTAGGGCTGCTTGCTCAGTTCATCCGGAAAGCGATTTAACCTACCAAATTAGTCCAATCTGATCTGGTCTAGTTCAGTTTATTTCTCTCGCAAGTTAATTTTGGTCGGGGTCAAACTGGTCTAACATTTTCCGGATTGTAATCAAACACCACTGATCATTTCCAACAATTTTTCCCATCTTTCTTCAAGAAAGTGACTTATATTTAGTCTAAATATAGTAACAAACCAGTGGTTAACGTAGCAGAAAGAAAGCTAGCTAATCATTTGGGAGAGCAAAGCAAGCTGTTGCCACACATAACAAAGGTTCTACTCTAGCCAACAGTTACTAGAAGGGGCTCTGCAACCATACAAGGTTGAAGGTTCTTTAAATCTCAGTTTATGTAGTGAAAGGACTCTGCAAGTTTATCTGTGCCCATCTGCAAAGCTCTCTTCAATTTATGATTTATGTATGCAGTCTGTTTTAATTTTTGGTGACGAAATTGCATAAAAGGAAGGACAATATATGCCCAGTGCAACAAAGTAGGCGTGAACTAATTAAAGATTATATCCAATAATGTTTCAGTAAGCAATTTGTTTAATACAGGAATTCGATTATATTCAATAATGTTTCGTACTCTTGGTTACAATTGTTTCCAAGCTAGAAGTTAAAAGATTACATAAAGAATCAGAAAAAATTGAGGATATCACCAACAAAGTTGTTGACTACAGAGCCCATCCAAAGGTTTCCTTGTCGTTCTTCACATGACTCACTGGGTTGAGTCCTTCCACCACCTCCATAAACTTTCCTTGGGAGCTAAACTCGACAGCTTTACCTTTCCCGGCATTGTTTTCTGCAATCCAAAAGTCTCCATTTTCGTTTCTGTTGATGTTGTCCCTTCTTGAACTCCAGCTTAAGGTCCTCGAAGCCAAAGTCTCAGAACGTTCTTCTTGGTTGTTTGTGTCACAAGCACAAAAAAGCCAAGCTTGCTAAGCGCAACACCATTTGCAAAGGACAGGTCACGAAGCAAAAGAGACAAATTCTTGCTAACCGGATCAAATGTGTGGTCTCCGGAGCTGACCGAGGCTTCCCAATCCCTTCTTTGGTAAACCGTGCTCGTGTCCGTGAAGTAGATCCAGCCTGTTATTGGACTAATGTCCAAGGCGTTCAAGAACCGAAAAGGGACTCCTTCGACAGAGGTGGCGACTTGTGTTCCCGGTCCTCCGTGACTCCGATCTTGACAAGTCCCAAGTATGCGTCGGCCACGTAGAGCTCGCAAGTTTTGAGGTGAAGCTTGAGTCCCAGTGGCCTTCCACACGTCGGTTCGTCAGCTTTGCTTGTTGAGCCGTCGCATAATTCCCTTGGCCTATGAGGAGAGATGGTTGCGAATTCTTGCCCGCCGTATTGTCTTCCGAGAAACTTGAAGATTCGACCGTCGGCGAGTCCGACATGGGGTGCTCCATTGCAGTCGAACGCAATGCTCTCCGGTCCAAGTAATCCAGGAAGAAGAGGGATCTCGCGGTGATTCAGGTTACCAATGGAAACTGATGATCCAGCTGGGGAAAATGATGAAACTAGGGCAAGCAAGAAGAGGAGCGAGAATGTAAGAGAAGTTGGGTTCACAGTTATGGTCGATGAGATCTTGAAGAGATGGTGTGTTTGTATGTGAAAAATTTATCGAGCAGAGACGACGTTGTGTGTTTGTAATCTGTCTGTGATGAAATAAAATTATTGCTGGTAGGTCTTAAAACCCTCAATAAACCTTATTTGCAACATTACAATATTATTCGATCCCCATGTAAGTAGAACTGGCCTACATGGGATTAACCATCCGATAATTGAAACCCCATCCGATAATTGCATGGGCTACTCTTACATTGGATCGGCATGTTCATGTGGTGAGAACTAGTAAGAGGATAGTGTGATGTGTTGACTGTAGAAATTTACACAGAATGATTCGGTCTCCGTTGGTGGCTTCAGGGAACAAGTTTGGGTTTGCTCTGTTTCTGGATTTTTAATAAACATGATCAGAGTAAAGAGCACTTATGGTTTCAAGAGTAATTGCAAGCAGGAGATTTTATGTTACTATGAGACACCTGCTGTAGTGGGATAACAAATCTGAAACAATCACAATGATTTGCCATTTCTCTTTGCTACAATGCAAGTTCCATGGAACAAAGGAAATCAAAACCATTAACACAACCAGGAGACTAATATAGACGAGAATTCAGGGATACAAACTATACAAGCAGTCTTAGAATCCGAATTATGCCCAAAGGAGGTGTGTGTAACCAAAAATAATAACGCGTAGACCAGCACTGTAGCTAACAGCAGTAGGAACTCCACCAAAATTCCACAAAGGGGTCTAAGAATTCATCAACACTTAAAACCATTGCAGACTGATAGAACAATGATGAGTATCAAGGCGATTAAGATTCCCAAAACTATAAGCTTGATCTTCATGTTCTGCAACCACATCTTCCTCCTCATCTGGGTTCCTTGTGTCCTGAAGTCTTGGGCCTGCAGCATATGGTCGAAGATTATGATTATAAATACTATTGAAATGATGCAGCCAGCCATACATAATTGGCCGAATATTCGACTATCCTGTACCAAATAAACCTATAGGTACATATTAGTGAACTGACTGAACTCTAAGCATGCTTTGTCGACCAGAGCTCTTGTTGTAGCATTCAAATCAATTTTCAAAAAAGAAAAGTACAGATTTCAATTCTCGACCTGTGAGCGAAGGGTCTCTGTTTTGTCCACCAGAAGTTCTATCTTCTCCCCACGATCAAGAACCTACACAGGAACACCATCAACCAAATGTCAAATGACATAACACCAACCTGATACCCATTTGCAGATTATTATTTACACATTAAAGAGATAATAAAAGCTTACCTTTTCAATATTCTCCATCATAACTCCTTTCACTTCAGACACCTGAGCTTTCACTTTAGCAAGTTTGCTGATCTCCTCGGGGTGATCCACACAATATTGCATATGCTCCTTCAGCTTAGACCTACATTATTACCCCACAATTGTGGCATTAGAACACTTCATAGCAAGAGAACACTTTCCATTTGACGAATGCGAAGACAAAAATAATTACCCAAATTCCTTGTTCAGACTATTAGCAACTGCTGTCGCAGCTTTTCCTCCACCATATCTGTTGGTAAAATCTTCCTTGATTCGCTCGAGGAAGGCAATAGGAAGTTGTCGACCAACAGCCTCAACGGCAACTACACAGTATGCTGTGGCATTCAAAGGCTGAAGTCAGTCCAGCTCAAAGAGTAAATGTAGTAAATATCAAAGAGATGAGCAAAACAAAAAAAAAGAGATTTCTATTTACTAACTATGAACTCACAACAATCAATGTTTTATATAATGAAACTACTTATCAAGCAACTAGTTACCAAACGCGGTTTTCTTCTCTCTTATTATTGCCAACCTGAAATTCTCATTGACTAGTATCTTTACTACTTCAGGTAGGTTTCTCTTTAAAGTTTGAACTTCATAAGCATGACGTCCAAGTGTATGCATCAGTGGAAACAATAACAGTAAATAAATACTGTTTTAGAGCCCTATCTTTGCATCTCTTATACACGGGCTCCTTATAATGAAAAATTTATCTGACCAACTTCTTTAACAAAGAGTAATTTGTCTTGGGAAGCTGTTGGCAAATTAGGTAACAAGACACTGAAGAAGCAACTAGCCAGAGCACTATAGATACAACATGAAACTAAATAAATACGTTGGATCTGGTGATATTCGAGGGTACATGTATTACAATAAAACCTCGATAATTTAATACTCGATTAATTAATAATCTCGATAAAATAATATTTTTTGCCGGTCCCAACTTAGGGACTTGAGTATTAATTTAATACTCGATTAATTAATAACCTCGCTAAATTAATAAATTTTGTCAGTTCCGAGGTTATAAATTTATCGAGGTTTTACTGTATTTCATTATGAGGTTCCAAATTTACAGATAGAACTATGAAAGTTTGTTTCCACACTAATGCAAAAAATCTAATGAATTCTCATATTCTAAACCTACAAAGGTTCTGATCATTGAAAAAATTAAAACAATACTCACATGTGACCAATAATTACATCTCATTACCTTAAGAAGGAATCCGTTAAGATAATTTTCTGCTTCAGTTAAAATCAGAGTACAAAAAATTGGACAGCACTAGAGTCTGAAGCCATTGAAATACACTAGTATGACTAGCTATGACAAACATACAAACTACAATCCAAGCCAAGGAAATCCAAAACCAACCAGCTAACCGTCATGAAAACAAACACAGCTTGCCTAATTTTAATAGAAGAATCATTTTGTCTCATATGAGGAACCAGGTCAATCAATCGGATACAAAAAAAAATCCTTCTAAGATATACAAACTAACAGATTATGAAAATTCATTTCTATCTTACTTATTCATCGTAAAATTTAAAGCTAAATATAGTAATTTCACAATACTTGTACACTCGATCAATAAAAATAAACCAAATATGATATTCCTTATTCTCTCTCATTTTCCTGAACACGTTTTCCAGCTCCGCCGCCACAAAACAACAACTAAATCCAACAATTTCAGCCAAAAGCATCATAGACTTACACTTTGACCATTCAAATCAAGCATAAAAATATTAATAAAAAACACACGTTCAAACCGCAGATCGGAGCACAGCAGCAATCCAATCCAACAAGCAATACACATAGGAGATCGGAGACAAGAGAGAGAGATGGAGAAGAGGAATTACTGAAGCCATTATCGACGAGGTAGTTGAAGGTGTGGCCATCGCAGTTGTAGGTGAACTTGTTGTTGGTCGCCGGAAGCTTCTGGAGGCACTGCGCCGCTATGCTGGTGAAGTTTCCGGTGAATTCCGTGAACTCGGCGAGAATCACCGTCCCACGCGCCACGAAGCTGTAGATCAGCGACTGCTGCCCCATCTCCGAATCCGATTCCTTCTTCTTCTTCTTCGAAACCCTAACCCTACCGGACGACCGAGCTTCAGAGAGGGTTTGGTTTTTGGTGAGGGATCAAAGTCTGCGGTGGCGTTTTTAATTGAGAGAGAGAGAGAGAGAGAGAGAGGAAATGGTGGTGGGAGGCTGTTAGTTTTTGCTTAGATGAGAAGCTGGGTAGCAAAGGTTGTCTTTGTAGCGAAGTTGTTAAGCTGCCCTCCGTCTTCCTAGAAATTACGGAAACGCCTCTAGTTTTGAATTTTTGAAATTTTTATGTTGAATTTTGTTTGAACAAGGAGAAGAGCCCGAGAGAGCCGCGTTGAAATAAATGTTTACTCCCCTGTATTTACTTCGTCAAAATGAATTCTTATTTGTGGAAATTAACGTGATCAAATATCGCTAGATAATTCGATAGCAATGATATGTTGTTATGGACTTATGGATGTGATTGTAGACTGTAGTAGATGTAAAATGACGAACTTGATTTTGGATAGTGAAGTTTGTTCTCTGGTCACAGCTCGCGTACCTAATGTATATAGCTTTTTATTTTTGTTGGAGGAAACAAATCACTAACAGGGTCTGAATTTTCGTCCATGTATCAATATAATGTCCAAACTTCAACAACTATCAGAATGATATCCAAACTCTTAAAACTAAATTTACGTAATGCTCGTAGCCATTTTCCGTCACAGCATCATCTATAACGCTAACGTGTCATTTTTTTTCTTTCAAAAATTGAGGCAAAAAGACTTTAATACCCTTACAAATTTCTTTTTTTTTCTTCTATTTTTTCCCTTTGATAGTTTGAGAGTTTGGGAATCATTTTAATAATTTTAAAAGTTTGGGCATTATTTTGACGTCCCGATGAAAGTTCAGACCTTAGGAGTGACTTTTTTTCTAGGAGTTCATCTCCATCTCTCACTCGTCATTGAGCTCGTTGGAGATGAACCACCCAAAACGTTATCGATTAACTAAGCTCATTACCCCGTCGGAAATATCGCACTCTTGAACTACGTGATTTCTGAAATCCCAACAAATTTATAAATTAAAATCGTATTATTATTCGGATAAAGTTCAAGTCCTAATCAAACTAACTCCAATTGATTCGAGAACTTTTTCAATGTAATCAGTACGTAATTACAAACAAAATGACATTAAACATTTGTCAAAACACATCAGTCGAATACACCGCCGAAAATCACCATCGGCGGCGGCACTCCAAATTTCAGTGACCAGAAATTAAACCTGCTCAAAATTAACCCAACAACAACTTACTCAACTACACCTAAGACTAATTCCAAATAGAACTCACCGAATTACCTTTTGAATCTAAGAACACTAAAAAAATTCTCAAATCTTCAATTCGTCAATTCTCTCTCCTCGGTTTGAATTGAAGGTTGTCTTTGGTATGTAAAAGCTCACAAGGAAGAGGACTATAAATCCGTGTAGGTCTCCTTGCCCGAATTGATGTTGAATCAATCGACCCCAAGTTTCTAAGGTTCTTGAAAAGTTTGAACATTTCTCTCCAAGTTCAAGCAAAAAAAAAAAAGATGAGTGTTGGGGTTATGAAAAAAAGATAGAGAGGACTGAGAAGAAATTGATGCCCAACACCGCCGTTTTGGGTGGTTCGTCTCCAGCGAGCTCGATGACATTGAGAGAGAGAGAGAGAGAGAGAGAGTTCAAAATTCAAAACAAATGTAAGGGCATTAAAATCTTTTTTCTTCTATTTTTGAAAAAAAAAATCACATCATTGTTATAGACGGTAGAAAATGGTCTAGCATCACGTAAATGTAGTTTTGGGCATTACTTTGATAGTTTTTTAAGTTTGGGCATCATATTGATATAGGGACGGAGCGACTATCACATGCAAGATTTATTCAAATATGACACTCTTTGTAGGAATATTATTTTTTATATATTATTTTTATAATGAACTCCAAATACTAGGTCAACTAGGATTCAATCGCTTACTAGGATTAAGATTTTATGGTCTCTTTTCTTTTTATAAAAGCTTGTCCTGAGAAAAAAATACAATCACTTTTATTAAGTTTATCAGATATGGAGAGATACTTGAAAATAAAAGAAAAATCATCTTCTTCTACTCCAACATCAGATGAGCAACCACCCATGAAAATTCAAAAGAAGAATAGTAACAATTTGAAAAAGTCTTGTGCTGAAGATATTACAGAAAAGTTTGAAGATATTATCTACAATAAGGCTCTTGTCGACCTAAAAATCATACTTTTCCTTAAACGAATTTTGGGAAAAAAAAAAGAAAATAAGGTTTATTCATGATTGGTTTATTGAATTTTCATATTATTTACAGTACAGCATTAAAGAGGATGCTGCTTGTTTATGTTGTTATGTTTTCAAACCAGCTATTGGAGAATAAGACGGTGGTGAAACTTTTGTTGGTTCTTGTCATGGATTCAATAATTGGAAGAAGAAGGAAACACTAATGAAATGACCCGATCCCGATTTCACTTGTAAACCGAGATCAACTCCTACTGACTCACAAGAATACAACAAATTCTACTAAAATTTTGACATAACCTCCCCATAAATTGAAGGATACCAAAAACCTGCACAGGACGAACACTTCTAAAACAAATCCCACAAATAATACCGTGAGCCATCGATGCTCATCTGGATTTCTCAACTTAGCAACTACATACTTTACTATAAATATACAAGAAATCTGATGATCATTAAGGTATACAACAGAAATGGAAACAAACTAAACATAGTATTCAGAGCGACTTCTAATTTACATAATATACAGAACTAGCAGGCTAAGCTAGAAACCTATTAGAAGAGAAGTGTGACTCGAACTCTAAGCCTCCAACAATGACGTGCAACCACATGGAAGAAATTGCAAACTGGGTAATGAAAAACTGAAAGGCCCAAGGAAAGACACATAACAAAAAACCGTTAAAGTGACTGGACAAAATCTAATAATCGAGTGCATGAAAATCAAAATAAATAATATGCCTTTTCGTTGATAAAGATATAAAAGTAGCGAGTCAAAAATACTATAAAAATAGTAAAAGATACATCGAGGAGGACACCTGATCCTTCTCTAGTATCAAGTGCTAGTGAAGGCAATGACCAGAATTCTTAGACCTCTGGCCACCAAAATTCATCCGGTGACTTTTAACACAAAGACGACGTGAATGCCAAGGAGTAAGTGCTGATACTTCCCTGGAGCCACTCGAGGATCAGCCGAATAACCAATGCATTAATGCAAGACTAACTGAAAATGTATTGAATCTAGCCTCCAAAATTATAAACTGAATACTGAAATTTTAGACCGTACTAAAAATAAATATTAAAGACTTGTTAACCAACTGTGAAAGTAAAAAGTGTCAACTCACTATAAACAGCTAGCTCCAAGGTCTGGCGGAAGTCTCCTCGCCCAAATCTCGATCACGATTTTCTGAATCAATAATAATGAAAAACATCCAATACAGTAATTCAATAGAGTACGGGAATCTAGCGTAGAAACTACAATGGTAACCCGCTGAACAAAATTGGATTTTTGCCTCGCTAGAGCTCTGTCGTGGACGGCGGCGCGTAACCATCACGCGCCACCTCCAAAACCTTCTCTGACGACCCCTAAAATAAACAGCTAGATTCCTCATACAATTCTAAACAACTTTTCCTTCTTTACCAGAGTGAGATTAGGCGGCGTTGTGGCTAAAACCACTGCCACCACAGCAAATCACCACCTCCTGCGACACTCGACCCCGTAAACTGATCCTCACACCAAGCCCAACCAAACCACCCTATCCATGCGCGCTAATTCAACGACAGCCGACCGCCACGAGCCCGGAAAGCCACGGCGACCGAAATCGCCTATTTAGGGTTTCCACTCCGCATCGCCGTCGTCGAGCCTCGTCGGTGCGCGAGGCTATACCCAACATGCTCAGGAGTATGAGGCCTAACAAAACCCCTTATCCCTGATCTCAAAACCTTTTCGGAGACCGTCGACTGCGACGACAGTACCCCTCCGGCCAAAACCTCGAGAAATCGCTCATCGCGACACTTGCAATGCTCAAAATAATCGAAAAAACACAATATAGAGATCAAGAGATTCAATTCCATACCGAAGGCATCTAATTTGGTGGTCGACTGGCAAAAATGCTGGCGGGTCGAGCAAATGGGTCGGGTTGGGTATGGCGCAGGTCTCACCTAGGCCAAACGGGTCGAACCCGATCGAATTTCTGATTAGGGTCGGCCCAAAATTTCTTATAAAGACCCCAAGCACCTCATCTGTTCCAACAGTCCATAATTGATCTCAGCCAAAATCAACGACTGAGATCAAAATGCCACAAATTAATTTCTTTTCTAATAAATGAACATAATAACTTCTAAAATTCGTAACAACTTGCTTGGGTATCCAAAAAATTCACCGAAAATTTTCACGAGCACAAAATAAAATTCTCAACAACTTTTGAGAAGAAAGTTAAGTGAAAATCGCGATGGATAAAAAAGTTGTTAATAAATCTTTAAGTATATCACATATGCGATATTACAAATTACGAGTTGTTAAGCATGTCATTTTGGTTCGAGTCATTACAATCAACCCTCCTAATAAAAATTTCGTCCTCGAAATTTATGTACCTGATAGTCGAAGAGATAAGGGTACTGTTCTCGCATCTGTTGTTTGGGTTCCCATGTGGCTTCTTCAACTGTATGATTTCTCCATAAGACCTTCACAAGTGGGATAGCCTTGTTACGTAGCTCCTTCTCTCTGCAATCCAGGATCTGAACTGGCTCTTCCACATATGATAAGTCCTCACATATAGGGAGTTGGTAGGGTGAAATGATATGAGATGTGTCAGAAATATACTTTCATAGCATAGACACATGGAAGACGTCATGAACTCTAGCCATCTCATAAGGTAATGCATGCTAATTGATAAGCCACAGTGCCTACTCGTCTGATAATCTTGTATGGACCGATATAATATGGACAGAGTTGCTACGTTTTTCAAAACGAACGGCACCCTTCCAAGGAGACAATTTGAAAAACACCCAATCACCAACTTTGAATTCGAGATCCTTTCTCCTTATGTCAGTATAACTCATTTTTCGGTCTTGTGCAGCCTTCAACCTGTCTCGAATAGTTTAGATGTCATCGGCAATGCCTTTCACTATATTTGGACCAATAAGTCATCTTTCCCCTACCTTATTCCAACACAACGGAGTTCGACACTATTTCCCATACAGAGCTTCATACAGGGTCATACCAATACTGGCTTGATAACTGTTATTATCAGCAAACTCTAGTAAATGTAGTTATTGATCCCAACTTCCTTCAAACTGCAAAGCACAAGATCGCAACATATCTTTAATAGTTTGAATTGTTCTTTCTGATTGACCATCAGCTTGAGGATGAAAGGCTATACTGAAATGTAATATGGTCCCCAATGCTCCTTGCAAAGCTTTCAAGAATTCTGATGTAAACTGAGAATCACAATCGGACACGATAGACACTGGTATACCATGCAACTTCATAATTTCCTTCACATACAATTTTGCTAATTTGTTAACCAAAATTTTCCCAGGAATGGCCAGAAAGTGAGCAGATTTCGCGAGGCGATTCAACAATCACCCTATTTGGGCCCGAAATCAAATATCTATTATTGGGTTTTGAGGAAAAGATTGATTAAGCGGCCTGGGTATAGTGTGGATAGTTCAGATTATAATGGGCTGGAGAAAACTGATCCATACGGCTTATTTCTTAATCTCTCCTACAATGGTTAAGACTCTGTTGTGAGAGTTATTGATAAGAACATGGATGAGGATATTGATAATTTAGAGTTGCATTACAAGTCTAGCTATTAAGGAGTTCCAAGTGAAGTGGAGCACGAATACATTCTTTTATATAAAGGATTGGAAAAAGATCCTCGATTAAATACATATTTTGCTCCCAACAAACTATCCTTCTGGTCAAAGAAAAACCTTGTAACCGGCAATCAAGAGAGTTGTCACCAGGAAGTGTGAGATTTTTGAGATCCAAGGACACAAAACTCTACAACCAGCGATCAAGAGGCTTGTCACCAGGAAGAGTGAGAGTTTCGAGATTCAAGGACGCAACACCCTTGTGTTCTCAACACCGTGTCAAGGAGATTACTCTTCTTTACACCAGGATGAGTGTAGAGTCTCGATTTCCGTGGCTCAACTAGAGACACGAAAACCCACAAGTCTTAAGTCATAAGGCAAGAAGGATCCATTCGGGCTAGGTTGGTGCTCTCTTCGTCTAAATCGCTTATGAAGAAGTCAGTAGCCGCTAGCTTACAACTTAACATTCCGTCCCGAGACGGTGGCATGCCAACGCACGTAGAACGATTGAGAAAAAGAGACAGCTTGCAAGATCTCTTAAGTCCGCTGGGAGATTTTAGAGTTAAACATTTTAGCACGCCCAGTGGGACTAACTTTTAGTGTCTCTAAGCGATAATTGAGGACCTCCTATAAAAAGGAGTACCCTTAGTGTCGCAAGCACCCACAACCGAAGTACCGGGAACATACTTCTTCTAAGTGTCGTTCATTATCCGAGAAGGCGGTTGGCATCATCTTCAAAACAGAACATCATTCAAGTATGAACATCAACTTCCTGAGTGAAGGTGATATTAATCACTTAAGTTACGAAGAATATCGAGCGTACGCTGCTAAGCGGGACGTACAGCTTGGAGGTTACTTTGAATCCATCGAACGAAGGTTTGAAGAGCAAGTAGACCTGCTAGCGTCCAGTAGCAAGAAGACAGACACGACAATAGTCAAAATTAAAGCTCTAAGGCTAGAGTATAACAAAGGCCTAGAGGATTAAGAGCTGCTAAAGCCTCAAATAGCAACCCTCGCGGAGGGTCAGGAAAGGATGCATGCGGAGATCATGCATACCCTAGATTCAAACCTAACGAAACAGGTCAAAGCAGTGACCACGCAATTTTAGAGAGTGGAGAGAGATATTTCAGCTCTTACTAAGTCTGTCTCCGATCTCACCAGGAGAACACGACAAGCAGAGGCTTTCTCGGCTGTATGGGAAGAGCGCTTAGAAAGGTTTATGGATGAATGTGATATTCACATCACCAAAGCACATGAGCCATATGAGACTCATTTCCCGCCTATCCAGAAAGGCGGCACCAAGGCTTGGTAGTGGCCAAGACATTACAAACCAATCAACTTCTAGACCTTTATAAGGGATGATGATGCCAACACAACCATACATTTGGCATACTTCACCCTATAGCTAGGGCAATATGCTGAAGACGAGGAGCTCAAATTGAGAACCTTCGATTCATCTCTGTCGTGGTTAGCCCTCATCTAGTGTACAGGTTTGGAGAAGAGGTTCATCATGGAGTGGGCGACGCTGGAAACATTGTTCATAGACCATTTTGGAACAACGAGACCAGAGACCAACATCAGAAAGCTAGCAGCTATGAGTCAATCATCATCAGAAACACCTAGCTTTCCTTCACAATTTTCGATCTGAGTACAACCTATGTAGAACCCCGTTAAGGAATGATGCAGTTGTTGAGATGACCATCAATGGCTTAGAAGACCAGTACTACAATTTATTTTTCAACAACAGATAGTTTACCCTAAACAAGCTTATTACTGCTGTTACGAAAGCCCACAGTGCCATGCAAGAGCAAGATAACAAATGTAACTCATCAAAGGGAACGTAAGCATCAAGGTCTTACGATAAACAAAAGCTAAGAACTGTGGCTTATATAGAGGATCAAGTTGAACAAGAATCATATTTTGAAGAAGAACAAGTGGGTGCTGTCAAGTTGGCAATGAACAAAGTACTGAAACCCTGCAAGCTTCAGAAGAACAAAGGTTCTATAAAGCTCTCGACAGTGGCTTTTGCATGAGATACTAGAAGAGCTTTTCAGCATGCGCGCCACCAAGACAAACTTCGGCCCTCTACCTAGCATTGAACAATTAAAAGAGAAGAAGTACTGTAAGTTTCATGGCACATGGAACCATATGACTAAGAACTGTGTCAAGCTGAAAGATCAAATCTAGAAGTGGATTAATGAAGGCCAGTTAGCTTTAGAAGGAACTTCCAAGACGACCACGCTAGTTGATTCTCAACCATTCCCGGCACCTCAGGTTAGCGGGGTAAACGTCGATTGGTCAGCAACCATTAGCTTTGTAATAGGAGCAGAAGAAGTTAATGCACCAATCCACCCGGAGTATACTTTTCCACAAGATAAGGTAGAAAAAATCGTAGATGGATTGCAAAAGATAAAACTTATCGTCTATTAGCCAGTATTCAAGCTAAAACATCTAGAATATAGAAGTTTAGGCGAGTATTTTTGTAGGTTTCACAACACGTTTGGACACCAAACAACAACGTGTTCTACTCTAAAGGATAGAATTCAGGGTTTAATTGACCGGGAAGTGATCACAGTTAACTAAGAAGGGTTGGTAGAATGACATCCTAACACACCACCACCTTTCATTATGGTTCCAGTCATTACAGTCACAGAACACTTGGGCTAACACGACAACAAAGAAGATCAAGGCGAAGGCCTAAGCCCAAGCGCAACATCACATTTGTCCAACCCAGGGGAGCCGAGATTACATACGATGCATTTCAGCGAGAAGAAATTTTTGAAGAGTTACTCCAATCGGGTATAGCAGTGGTGCCAGATAATTGGGGAACCCCATATCCAAATCCAAAAGATGTGAAAGATCTACCTTACTATTGATACCATAACAAATGGGGATGTCACTCCACTAATGATTGCATTAAACTGATGTATAAGATTCAACAATGGATAGACGAGGGAGAAGTACAAATTGCAGCACCCTCGCCAAATCTTGCGATCGAAGAGGCGTTGATGGTAGGAATGATAAAGCTGCTAAGGGGCAACCCAAACAAAAGAAAACCAACCCACGACCTTCAAACCAGTGATGAGGGTACCTCAAGGAAACAGCAAGAGAAAACATCAAAAGGTAAAGAGAAGGTCGATCCAAAGGAAGGATCGTCAGTGGCTTTGTGTTCCCGTTGTAAGTTTCATTATGGGTTGAAGATCACATACGAGGAATTAAAGGAAGCCCTCCAAGTCTGTCCACAGTTGATCTCAACACTTGAACACTACCATCCAAGTAGCCTAAAGGAGCTAAGTCAAAGGAATTCCCAAACCTTTAAGCGAAAGAGAGCCGTAAAGAAGACTGGCAAATCAGAGAAATTTGAAGAAGCCACAATCGACATACTCACCAAGCCATATATTTCACCCGCTTCAAGAAATATCACAAAGGAGAACGTATGGTACGTAAAGGAGAAAGGTAGGACCGTGAAAGTAACTCCAAGCAGGAGGCGCAACTTGTAACGACCCTTTGGAGAAGCTAAGAGAGCTCTGGAGGCATTGGAGATGGGTTTGATGTAGGAAAAGCAGTTGATGTACACCCCAGAACAGTTGCAAAGACGTCTGAACTCCTTGGCAGCTAATCCCCTGGTAGTTTTTGGAAAGAAATCTCGCGAGCCCATAGTCCGAGCGGCCAAGCCAAGTGTCTTCGAACGTAACCCAAAGTTATGGGCCAAACAGAAAACACCAAAACCTATACCTGAGGCTCCCTACAATCCCAGGGATACACAAAACGGCCAGGCAACGTCTCCACTTTGATGAGAAAACTACACGAACAATGAAAAACCCTCAGCAAACTAAGGAGGTTGCACAAGGGCATGTTATGATAAGCTAATCAAAGGGTTTTCTTTAGAGGCCAAAGCCTCTGATTGAGGAAGAAAAGAAGAAAAAGGCTAGCTTGGACAAGTTTCTTCCTACCCCTAAACAGAAAAGTTTGGGGTTGTTTCAACCAACTATATTAGAACCTATACCTAAGGTTCAAGAGCAGCACATTTCCTCCTTAGATATCACTAACGATGTAGATATGGATGCAGAGAAGACTGAAGAGGGTGTCGAGGACAACGATGAGGAACTAGTAGATTATGGTGAAGACGAGGAATAAGAGATGCAGGAATACGAGGATGAGATAGATACTAATGTTAATATGGTTTTTATTTTACCATCCAAGTTTGCAGGACCTTCAACCAAAGAAATAGAGGTCGACGCTAACCCATTAAAAAGCATAAATAACTTGGTGACTACAAAAGAAGACACTATAGCATCCGATCAATAGTTGTTCCCCAAGCAACCAGAGATTGACTTGTCTTTGAAGAAGGCATATATGATGTTCACGAAGCCTACCCTGAATATGACCATGCACATGCGACCATTATACATCACAGAGCAGGTCCAAGGTATCCAAATCAATAAGCTTTTGTGGATTTAGGGGCAGCTGTGAACATTATAACCGTCAAAGCAATGACATTACTAGGTATCCCCAAGTCTGCTATCCAAGAAACAACCTTGAATGTTCAAAACTTCCAAGGTAGTATCTCCAAGACTTTGGAAATCATTTTTCTTCATGTGCAAGTGAGACCAGCCGCCGGCACATACACATTCTTTTGTAGCAGAATGTATAGCACCATACAACACAATCTTGAGACGAGATTGGATCCACAGAAGCTATTGTGTACCCTCTTCTCTTCATCAGCAGATGGTGCTTTGGAATATGGAAGCAGGCGAGGCAGAAGTAATTGATGCAGATCCCCATCCTTACTCCATATTTGCCAATACTCTGGACGCCAGCTACTACAATAGTGACATCTGGCCATTGAAGGTATGTGGCGTAAATAACAAGGGCCGCCCAGTTCGTGTCAGTTCGTGTAAAGGCCTCTGAATTAGCTCAATGGGTATCATCCAGGTAGGCCAGGACAGTCGTCGACCTTATACCATTGAGCTACCACTTAGATCATTCCAATGTTAGGGTCTCTATCAAGTATAGACACCGAGGCTTGCTACTCCATGTATGAACGATTTCATAATTTTTTAATGGAGAGTCAAGCCTATGAGAGTGTTTTAATGATTGTAGCATTGGAATACGTGGATGATGACGTACTACAAGAATCAGATGAGGAGGATGAAATCAAATTAGCTCCAGCAGCTTTAGATGACACACCTCCTAAAGTTAAAGATCTCATTGAAAAGATTAATCTTGGGACTTCGAAAGAGCCAATGACTATGGCTATAAGTACCTTCCTAGAACCTAAAAAACAATAAAGGCTCGTTGAGTTTTTGAAGGAATATGCAGATTGCTTTGAAGAGAAGTACGAAGACATGCCAGGCTTATAGCCAGACCCAGTGTGCCATAACTTACCTATCTTAGAAGGCAAGAAACCTGTGAACCAAGAGATACGTCGTATGAACATAGAAACAACAATTCTAGTTAAGGAAGAGATTGAGAAGATGGTTAAGTTAGGCATTATTAGAGTAGCCAAGTACAACGAGTGGCTCTCCAATGTGGTCCCGGTGAATAAGAAAAATGGGAAGATGCGAGTCTGTTTTGATTACCGAGACCTTAACAATACAACTCCGAAGGATACATAGCCAATGCCAGTAGCATATTTGTTGGTGGACTCAGTCGCTCGCCATGAGATGTTATCATTCATGGACGGAACAGCTGGATACCATCAAATCCCAATAGCAGAATTAGATAGGCATAAGACAGCATTTTGGTGCCCAGGTTTTGCATGGGTGTTTGAGTACGTGGATATGCCGTTTGGACTTAAAAACGCAGGTGCCACCTACCAGCGAGCTATGAATTTAATATTTCACGACCTCATAGGGAAATCCATGGAGGTTTATATCGATGACGTGGTAGTCAAGACAAAGCATAGGATGAACCACATCGAAGACTTAAGGCAAGTGTTCATTCGAATGAGACAACATCAGTTGAGGATGAACCCCACCAAGTGTGTTTTTGGTGTACAAGCGGAAGATTTTTTTGGTTTCATGGTCCATTAATGGGGAATCGAGGTCCCAGATGATAAGAAGGAAGCAGTCCTAAATGCAGTCTCATCAAAGAGTAAGAAAGAGCTACAACAGCTGTTGGGAAAGATAAAACTTCCTTAGGCGATTTATTGTAAATGCAACCGAGAAGACACAATCATTTTCCCCCTTACTCTAGTTGTAGAATCAGAAAGACTTTTTATGGGAGCCTGTTCACCAAGAGACTTTTGACACCACTAAAGCATATCTGGAGAACCCACCAGTCTTGGTCCTACCAAGACCACTCTTAAGCTATATATATCAGCTGCAGAACATTCTATTGGGAGTCTTTTTGCTCAAGACAATACGATTAAGGTCGAGCGTGCTATTTTCTATCTTAGTGGTACTTTGACGGATTGTGAAACGCGATACTCGCCAATGGAAAAATTGTGCTTGGCCTTGTATTTTTCAGGATGCAAGTTGAGGCATTATATGTTATCCTTCACCATCTGCGTAATCACACAAACTGATCTTGTGAAGTATATGTTATCAAGACCCATACTAAGGGGCAGAATTGGGACGTGGATCTTGGCACTTTCTGAACTTTTACTTTAGTATATACCCCAAAGGACAGTAAAGGGCCAGGTGGTGGCTGATTTTCTTCCCTATCATCCAATGATTGATGCTCGTGAAGGCCCAGAACTGGACTTGGCTCGTATTGATCTTGTTCCATGGTGTTTATACTTCGATGGCTCAAGTACTAGTACCATGGTTGGAGCTTGAGTCGCCTTAGTTATCCCACATGGCCAAACATTTTCATATTCTTTCATGTTAGAATTCCAGTGTACAAATAACCAAGTGGAGTATGAGGCACTTATTATAAGATTAGAACTCTTGTTGGATATGGACATTACAGACTTGCACGTATATGGGGATTCCCTTTTGGTGATTAAGCAACTCGAGAAAAAGTATAAGGCCGGTTCAGTGTTAGAGTCTTATGCCAAGCGAGCTTGTGATTTACTCAAGTTGCTTACTGAGGTAGAATTGAGTCATATTCCTCGCGAGGAGAATTATGCAGCAAACGAGTTAGCACAATTAGCAAAGGGAGTAAGCCTTCAGGATGGAATACGTGAGCGGATTCTAAAAGTTGAATGACGAACACTTCCTTCTTTCTTTGCTCAACAAGAAGAAAACAATGAATGGTACGTCGTAACACTCGATCATATAGACACGGATTGGAGACAACCCATCATCTCATATCTCCAGAATCCTAACGAACCGACCGATAAGCGAATATGGTTTCTAGCTTCCAATTATGTGTTCAAAGATGATGCGCTGTACAGGCGAGGAGAAGAAAGTTTTTTTGCTACGATGTGTATATGGACGTGACACTAAGTGGATAATGAGAGAAGTACACTAAGGGGCAGCTGGAGCACGCCAAGCTGGCCTAAAGATGAGATGGTTATTACGACGCCATGGTTACTACTGGCCAGGAATGCTCAAATATTGTAATACATTCGCCAAAGGCTGTGAAGAGTGTCAAGCACATGGCCCAATCAGCCATATGCTCAACATCCTTTTACAACTAATCCTCAAGCCTTGGCCAGTACGAGGATGGGCTTTGGATTTAATCAGGATGATCCATCCTCATTCATTGGAAAGACACAAGCTCATCATCGCTGCGACTGACTTTTTCACCAAATGGGTGGAGGCTAGGCCTTTAAAAGTGGCATTCGCAAACGTCATTCGCCAGTTTTTGTTTGAAGATATCATTTGTAGATCTGGCATTCCAGAATATTTTGTGTCAAACAGAGGGCTAGCTTTCATGTCTGGCGAGGTAGATGAGCTGATGAAAAACTTGGGAATACATTTTCTTCATTCTACCCCGTATTATGCCTCCAACGGTCAAGCTGAAGCAAGCACTAAGGTAATCATACATATATTGAAGATAATGCTTGCAAACAATGCTCGCTTATGGCATGAAGATTTATTCAACACATTATGGGTATACCGAACAAGTAAACGAAGCCCCACCGGAATGATTCCTTATGCAGTAATGTTCGGTCACGATGCAGTTTTACCATTATAAATCAACGTTCAGTCCATGTGGGTCATGGAACAACATGATTTGATTGGTGATGATTATGTACAGGCAATGTGGCAGGAGCTTGAGGATTTAGATGAGAAATGTTTGGAGGCTTGTGACAACCTATGCTCAGAAAAATGAAGAGTATCTCGTGCTTATGACAGATGCACAAAGGGAAAAAGTTTTGCAGAATGAGACTTTGTCTGGAAAGTGATACTTCCAATTGGCGAGAAGATAGATGGACGAGGCAAATGGCCTGAAAAGTGGGAAGGTCCATACATCATAGATCGTCTTTAGGGAAAGGGAGTTGTTCGTCTGCATGATCGAAACGGTAAAATCCATGCTAACCCCATCAATGGCCATTTTTTCAAGCCATATTTGCAGCCAGTATAGGAGTACGATGACCTGCCAGCAAGAGATTAATTTAGTCCATACAGGCTCAAAGGCAGCTCCTCACTTGAATAGATTGAAAGGGGATAACGTAGGGACTTTTCTAACACAAAGCCAATTCTAGTAGGTAACATTCGTAGTGAAATTTTTCTAAAGCCAATACCTGTGGCTAATTCTTTTGTCAATAGTTAGTTGTTAATCTGTACTCACCAACTTCTGTGGCCAAATTCATAAGTATACTTTTCATACACAAACAGTGTTTAAGTTTATCAATGCGAACAACGTTTTCCAGAGAGAAATTATTCTTTAAACACAAGTAGATTACATTAAAGCATAAGAGATTACAAAGGTTTTACGGTCTTAAGCTCTGATACCATATGAAGATAAGCTACGACTAACAAAAGAAACAAAAAGGAAAAAATGATGTCTATTCCCCCAATTCCTCAAACAGTTAATAACCAGTCTCTATAGCACGCGTATCAAATATGTATATGTGGAGCATGGAAACAAAGATGCCGCGAGGACCAGAAGCTCCATTAGATGACGGAGGAGGACCTCAAGAGACAAAAGAATAGGGAGTTGGAATGTCAAGGAAGCTAGTTCAGCAGCCCAAATAAAGCGCTGGAAGCAAGTTGTCATGGGCTTCCCTGAATTGAACTCCCTGGCTTTCCTTGCCAGAACATCTGCAGACATGGACCTACACTCTTTATGCACACAAAAGAAGATCAGTTGTTAGCAAGGAAGACCCCAGCATTTAGACTGCGCCACTCTATATATGCTCAGGGTGACTTTTCAAAGGAGTCATCTGGACATAGATATCACTATTTAGGCCAGATTTGGGCATGGATATCACTATCTAAGGTTTATAGTGTGGGAGGATTATATCTGGAGATTTCTTTTCAGGAGAAAACTAGAGCAAATACAGCGCGTTGGAGTTCATCGAACGAGAAGGTTGAAGGGATGCATAGGTGCAAAGAATTAGAATGGTATTTATAGGAGAAGTAAATATTAAACTGTTACATCCAAATAGAGCGGTAAAGATTCTCAGGATAAAACGCAACCGTTGATGAAGCACACGTGTCTCTAGAAGATTGAGCAACAAGACGGCCTACTAACCCAAGATAAAGGTGCCATAATTAGAGATTTTTTTGCCAGTTAAACGTATGAAGATTTGATAGATCGGACAATACGTTGGATTTCAAATTTGAGATAAATGTCATTCAAGAAGGAGTTTGACTAAAAAGGTTGAATAACAACAGTAAAAGGGAAGGTAAATTCTTAGCAAGCTGGTTACTATTGGGTTGTTCTTAGTGGGCTTATATCTGAGGCCTATTAATGAATTCAGAATCTAAGTGGACCATAATAGTGCCAAGATAATTAAATTATTTTTTGGGTTCAAGAAATACAAGGAGTCGGGCTTAACACTAGAGGCCTAGAAACTACAACAAGAGAACCTTTCTTTTTAATTCTACTTTGAAAACCTCAAAGTTTGTCCAAGCTAAACTATAAGAGTCCAGGAGCTCTGAACTATCATCCTCAGCTTCAGCAAGTCAGTTTACACGACCAGAGCTTTCATCCAGAAGTTGTTGAGCGCTAGCATAAGTAGAACTAGCATCAGTCTGCAAGAGTTCCACTTCGGCATGAAGAAGTGCTAGTTCAGCTTCTTTGGTGGCTAGAGCTTCTCTTTTGGTTGAAGCACTCTTCAGGAATTCCTAAACTCGACCTCCATCTTGCTGCAATTGATTTGCCATCTTGGCTACCACCTCCTGTTTGCGGCCCACTCTATGCTTTAAGTCATCTTAGCGGCTATACAATTTGTGCAGCTCGCGAAGATCTTGCTCGAATTCTGAGATAGTATCAAGGAGTTTTCCAGGGGCAGTTTCTCTCAAGTCTCTAACTTTATCCAGGAAACTGTTGATGCTCTCGAATGAATCCATCTTGGCTTGAGAGAGTTGTTTGAGAGCAGCTCGAGAAAGAGCAATGTCAGCCGGAATGGGACTCAAAACATTGAGTTTGGGGGAGAGTTCCTCCAAGCTCAGAACTTGGTTACGAAGAGCGGCTACTTGGCTGGCGGGGCCTGAAGATGATGAGGCCCATGGCGATGCTCCTTGTTTGTTAGGGGCTGCTTTGACGATAGCAATAGGAGTTGAATATTATGGTAAAACAGATTGAGTGTCGGGAGTAGTAGAAGAAGTTTGAGGCCAGAATTTCTGTTAAGAAAACATTTGATTCGGAGTAAGTGGTGATGCAGTGTGTAAAAAGAAGAAGAGATTGTTATAGTAAGCATACCTTAGGATCGTTAAGCATATGCAATTCAAGTGAGCGAAGAAGATCAAGTACTATCTGCTCCAGATTTGTGTTGGGCTCGCTTGAGGATTCTGGAGCGGAGATAGGTACTGTGCGCCCTTCTGCCATGGCTTGTTGTTCCTCCAGAGTGTAATATAAAGAGTGATAAGAGAAGGAGGCAGTTCCGCCTTCACTTGTGGTGTTCTACTCCTCAGACTCATAAAAAAAAATCCAAGAATATTGATATTGGGGTAGTCTGGCATTTGGAGCAGGTTCATAGACAGGCGGATCAAAGGTGCTCATCGGAGGATCAGAAATGTTCTCAGTGATGACAGCTTCAGTGTTGAGGGCGGTGCTCTCTTCAGTAACTGTGAGAAAATCCTGAGGACAATGAACATTTAGAAGTGTAATGGTGTAACCAAATGTCACCTAGAATATTAAAAGGTTGGAGCAGAGTTGTCTTACCTTATGAGAAGATGGGAGGTTGGGTGATTCAACCAGCTCATGCGGTTGCTCGGCGGGAACAACATCAGTTTGTGGTGTTGGGACAATAGCGACAAGTTAGGTCTTTAGCGATGATGAGGGATGTATTGTTGCAACAGAGGGTATAGGCTCAGCTGTTGTTTGGCGAGGAGGATCGTCCTGCACCACTTGTTCCTCCGAGTCATCCTCAATAGTGACTTTATGGTGGTGTTGTTTACGTTTGATGGAACCATTGGCTGGTGAGCCAGTTCGAGTCCGCTTATGAGATGGCTGAATGAAGCGAAACAATTATATTCTCTGAAGGCTTAAAATAGTGAGACATATGGAGAACGGAATGCTTATAGCTTGTGGGGGATGCTTCTGTTTCTTTTTCTGTCCTTCGGCAAGGTTCCTCGTCGACACCTGCATTCTAGGCTTGAGTCTTTTCGGAATACTTTTCAGGTCCAGTAAAAAAAGATTGAGTTGGTGAAAGCAAAAGAGTTGTGTTGAGAGGGAAAGATTGACGCAAACGTGCACTTTTTATACGACGTCAGCCGAAGTGGCGCAGCTTTTCAGAAGAAAGAAAATGATGTGGCACTTGTGTATAGAGTTACTGTTTGGCTACAATAGCGCATTGTTTGGTAAACCAAGCCTTTTCAATTGCATCGATGAATTTAATCTCAAAGCTTGAGGGGCAATATTTGGGTCCGAAATAAAATATCTATTATTGGGCTTTGAGGAATAAATTGAGTAAGCGGCCCAAGTATAGAGTGGACAGTTCAAATTATAATGGGCAGGAGAAAGCTAATCCATGCAGCTTATTTCTTAATCTCTCGTACAATGGTTAAGACTCCGTTGTGAGAGTTATTGATAAGATCATGGATGAGGATGTTGATAATTTAGAGTTGTATTACAAGTCTGGCTATTAAGGAGTTCCAAGTGAAGTGAAACACGGATACATTCTTCTATATAAAGGATTAGAAAGCGATTGGAAAAAGATCCTCGATCAAATACATATTTTGCTCCCAGAAAACTATCCTTCTCGTCAGAGAAAAACCTTGCAACTGGCGATCAAAAGAGTTGTTACAAGGAAGAGTGAGATTCTTGAGATTCAAGGATGCAAAACCCTGCAACCGGCAATCAAGAGGCTTGTCACCAGGAAGAGTGAGAGTTTCGAGATTCAAGGATGCAACACCTTTGTGTTCTCAACACCGCATCAAGGAGATTGCTCTGCTTTACACCAAGAGGAGTGTAGAGTATCAATTTCCGTGTCTCAGCTAGAGACACGAAAACCCACAAGTCCTAAGTCATTAGGCAAGAAGGATCCATTGGGGCGAGGTTGGTGCTCTCCTCGTTTAAATTGCTTATCGAGAAGTCAGTAGACGCTAACGTACAACTCAACATTCTGTCACGAGACGGTGGCACGCCAGCGCATGATCGAGAAAAAGAGACAGTTTGCAAGATCTCTTAAGTCCACTGGGAGATTTTGGGTTTAAACACACCCAAATACCAGTATATCCCTCAGATGAACGAGGTAATTGATACACGAAATCCATAGTAATATGCTCCCACTTCCAAACTAGGATCTCTAATGGTTGCAATTTTCCAGAAGGTCTTTACCGCTCTACCTTCACCTACTGACAAATAAGGCACTTCCTCATATAGATTACTATTTTTCTCTTCATATTTCGCCACCAGTAATATTCTTTAAGTGTCTGATACATCTTCGTATTATCCAGATCCCTAGCATAAGCTAAATAGTGAGCTCCATCTAGTATTTCCTATTTTAGTTCTTCATTCCTTGGAACACACAATATTCCTTTGAACAATAAAGTGACATCATTTCTTAGCTGAAACTCCATTGGTTCGCCACTCAGAATCATACCATTCTTACTTAATATATAGGGATCTGCATCTGGTGCCTCATATATGTACTTGATCAACTAACACTGGTCAAACTTGAAAACTGTGTAACAATGCTCCATCATCACTCCATTCCAAATCTGCTCTCATAGTTCGTAGTTCGACCAAATTTGATACTCTTGCAACACGTACATGAAATAATGAGGCTCCAGATTTTCTGCTGAGGGCATCATCAATAACATTGGATTTTCCTGGATGATATTCAAAAGTATAATAGTAGTCATTAATAAATTACATCCACCTTCGCTGCCTCATATTCAGATTTGGTTTAGTACGCAAGTAAGTGAGGCTCTTATGATCAGTATAAATTCTTCACTGTGCTCCATATAAGTAGTGCCAACACAATGGTGGCTAGTTCAAGACCATATGTTAAATAATTAACTTCATGGTGCTTCAACTGTCTGGAACTATAGCAACAACTTTGCCATGCTGCATCAAAACGCAGCCAAGATCCAATTTCGAAGTGTCACTATAAGTGATATATTCCCCACTGTCATTAGGTAATGTCAACAATGGTGCCGTAGTCAATCTTTCCTTCAACGTCAAATAATTCTCTTCACAAGCATCAGACCCCTCGAATATGACCCCCTTCTTTGTCAGTCGAGTGAGTGGAGCAGCAATCCATGAAAAAATTTGTACAAATCGGCGATAGTAACCGACTAGACCCAAGAAACTTCTTATCTCAGTTACACTTGTAGGTCTGCTCCAATTCAATACCGGTTCACTTTTATCTAGATCAACACTAACTCTTTCAGCAAAAATCACAAGACCCATAAATTTCACACTATCCAACCAAAATTCACATTTGCTAAACTTTGCATACAACTGTGCTCCTCGCAAAGTTTGCAAAACAGTATGAAGATGTTTCCTATGCTGCTTCACATTCTTGGAATATATTAAGATGTCATTGATAAACACAGTAAAAAACTTATCCAAGTATCGCCTGAAGACTCGATTCATGAGGTCCATAAAAGCAGTTAGGGCATTTGTCAAACTGAAAGGCATGACAAGAACACATAATGCCTATAACACGACCGGAAAGCAGTCTTAGGGACATCTGATTCCCTAATCTGAAGCTAATGGTATCCTGACCTTAGATCAATCTTCGAGAAAATTGTAGCTCTGTTCAGTTGATCGAATAAATCATCAATTCAAGGCAAAGTATACTTATACTTTATCGTAACTTGATTTAACTTCCGATAGTCAATACGCAATCTCAATGAACCATCTTTCTTCTTTACAAACAAGACTGGAGCACCTCAAGGTGAAATGCTTATCGATTAACTCCTATAATTGAACCTGTAACTCCTTCAATTCTGCTAGAGCCATTTGATAGGGTGCTTGAGAAATAGGAACAGTACCTGAAAATAACTCAATAGTGAAGTCAATCTCCCTCACTGGAGGAAGACTAGGTAAGTTCTCAGGAAATACATCTGAATACCCACAAACTATAGAAATATCTTTGATATTAGCTAAACACACC
Source organism: Geum urbanum (assembly GCA_946800695.1). Lineage (NCBI taxonomy): Eukaryota > Viridiplantae > Streptophyta > Magnoliopsida > Rosales > Rosaceae > Geum > Geum urbanum. The sequence continues at coordinate 38,383,633 of OX327007.1, read as the reverse complement.
CTCGTGTTGATTATATGTGCCAAATATGCCACACAACCATTCTTTAACATCTTCTCTGCTTTCACCGCCAAAATCAAACAAGGTGAGGAAATATTTCTTTCTCCGCGAAACACGATCTCTAGCATTCTGGACTTCTAAACACCACCTCCTTCTTATGACAATCAAAGTCCAACCAATGAGTCTCCAAGAAGTCCATCCCCAGAATTATGTCAAAGTCTACAATGTCTAACAACATCAAATCTATGGCTAACCCATAACCTCCTATAAATATTTTACAGCCCTTATACATCCATCCGACACTCATTACCTCACCAGATGGATATGTTACTCACCACATTCCCGAAAAAGGATAGGCACGTATAGTGTCCAAAGATATCAATCTATACGATAAAAATGAATGCATAACCCCAGGATCAAGTAAGGTAAGAACCAGATAACCAAAGACATATAACATACCAATGATAACCTCAGGGGAAGCTCTGTTCTCTCATTACCGGGTCATGGCATGCACACGTGTCTGACCAGTTGGTCTTCCACACTGATTACGATTATGCTGAGTAGTCTATCCTGCAACTGGTGTCATACGAGCTCCAGAAGTGGCACCCTGATTTCCACCAGTAGTCTGAGCTGCAGACCCAACATAGGTGCCCTTTTGTCGACACTCCCTGGCATAATGGCCCATATGAACACAATTAAAACAACATATAACGCCCTGCTGACACTGTCCCAAATGGTGCCAGTGACAATAACCACACAATGGAAACTCCCGTTGCATAGGAGGGTTGTAACGACGACCACTTTGACTAGAACCACTGGAACTAACCCCACTATTCTATCTCTATGATCAGTTTCTTCTCCAGTTGGGTCTTCTACTTTGTCCAGACGTACCACGAGAAAATCTAAAAAAGCCACTACTTGAAGAAGATGTTGACCCCAAAGTACGTGAACCTAGCCTCTTCGAAGGACCCTGGCTGGATCCGCCCTCCTCAAAATGGTGAGTCTGAAACTGCAACTGTCTCTCCCTTTCACCGTCCTCACCCCTAAGTGCAGGGTTACAAACTCATCAAAATTATTCCGAGATATGGTTTTCAAGGTTCTCTTGATGTTTAAATTCAAGCCCAACTCAAACCTTCTGCATTTTGCCTCTTCAGATGTAACCATATCACGTGCAAATTGAGACAGACGGGTGAATTTATCTCGATAATCAAGCACTAATATCCCTCATTATCTCAAGTTTGTGAACTCCTCATATTTTTGCTGCTGAGTAGCTTTATTGAAATATCGGCGCATAAAAAATTCCTTGAATGTGGGACATGGTGTATCATCAACAAGTCTCTCAATACTATCCCACTAGAAATAAGCATCTAACTCAAGTAACTCAACAAATACCACAGTCCGTTGCATATGAGTAAAGTGCAGACGCTCACATACTCGCTCCATCTGAACTATCCAAGCCTCACATGCTTCAAGATTAGTGTAACCAGGGAAAAATGTTGCTCCAACATTTCTTGCTTTACTACCAGATCAAATTGCTCATCTAAAGATAAAGCTCACGCGAGTAAGTCTCGTATTCGACGATCCTCATCCTGATTTTTAGCCCTATTGGCTCAGGCTCCACGTCGACGAGTCATTCCTATGAATAAAAACACATTAGTCACAAAACACAAAGGATGCAATCATGAGACCTCAAACATTTGAAAACACACAACCCGTGAGCATTGATGGGGATCCGTCGGTCGGTCGGGCCATCACTCCGAAAGTGTCGTGCATTCTCAAATGTCCTTAGTAACACAACTATGGAAGTCTACATAACCTATAACCTAATGCTCTGATACCAACTAAAAGGACTCGATCCCAATTTCACTAGTAAACCGAGATCAAATCCTAACGACTCACAAGAATAAACTAAATTCTACTGAAATTTTGGCATAACCTCTCCATAAACTGAATGATACCAAAAACTTGTGCAGAAAGAACACTTCTAAAACAAGTTCGACAAACAATACCGTGAGCCACCGATGCTCATCCGGATTTCTCAACTTAGCAAACTATGTACTTTACTATAAATATACAAGAAATATGATGATCATTAAGGTATACAACAAAGACAGAAGAAAACTAAACATAGTATTCAGAGCGACTTCTAATTTACATAATATACAGAACTAGCAGGGTAAGTTAAGAACCTATTAGAAGAAAAGTGTGACTCAAACTCTAAGCCTCCGATGATGACGTACAACCACAGGGTATAAGCTACAAAGTGGGCAACAAAAAATCGAAAGGAAAGTAGCAACACACATTAGAGATCCTTTCTCCTTGTGTCAGCATAACTCTTTTGTTAGTCTTGCGCAACCTTTAACCTGTCTCGAATAGTTTGAATGTCCTCGACAGTGTCTTTCACTACATCTAGACCAATAAGCCACCTTTCCCTTACCTTACTCCAACACAACAGAGTTCGACTGGATTTTCCAGACATAGCTTCATACGAGGCCATACCAATACTGGCCTGATAACTGTTATTATAAGCAAACTCGATTAAATGTAGTTGCTGATCCCAACTTCCTTTGAACTGCAAAACACAATATCGCAACATATCTTCAAGAGTTTGAATTGTTCTTTCTGGTTAACCATCAGTTTGAGGATGAAAGGCTGTACTAAAATGTAATCTGGTCTCCAACACTCTTTGCAAAGCTTTTCAGAATTCTGATGTAAACTAAAAATCATGATCAGACATGATAGTCACCAGTATGCCATGCAACTTCACAATTTCCTTCATATACAATTTTGCTAATTTGTTAACCGAAATTTTCCCAGGAATGGCCAGAAAGTGAGCAGATTTTGTGAGGCGATCAACAATCACCCAAATATCAGTATTGCCCTAAGATGAATGAGGTAACTAATACACAAAATCCATAGTAATATGCTCCCACTTCCAAATTGGCATCTCTAATGGTTGCAATTTTTTAGAAGGTCTCTGCCGCTCTACCTTCACCTGCTAACAAATAAGACACTTGTGCACATAGATTACTATTTCTCTCTTCATATTTCACCACCGGTAACACTCTTTAAGTGTCTGATACATCTTTGCATTACTCGGATGCATAGCATAAGCTGAATAGTGAGGTTCATGTAGTATTTCCTTCTTTAGTTCTTCATTCCTTGGAACACACAATATTCCTTTGAACAATAAAGTGTAATCATTTCTTAGCTGAAACACCGTAGGTTTTCCACTCAGAATCATACCCTTCTTACTTAATATATAGGAATCTTAGCCAAAATCACGGCTGAGATCAAATCGCCACAAATTAATTTTTTTCTAATAAATTAACACAATAACTTCTAAAATTTGTAACACAATAAAATCGGGTATCCGAAAAATTCACCAAAAATTCTCACGAGCATGAAAAAATATTCTCTACAACTTTTGAGAATGAACTTAAGTCAAAATCAATGGATAAAATAGTCTTTAATAAATCCTTAAGTTTATTGCATACGCGATATTTTGAATTACGAGTTGTTAAGCACGTCATTTTGGTTCGGGTCATTACAACTAACATCATATTTTGGAGGATCAAATGTTACTCATAACTAGGCTACAAGTAATTGTGATGCTTTATTAAACTAAAAACAACACATTGAGACTGTTTTGACAAAATATACAAATCAAAACAAAATTGACTACCGTACTCACCTAACTGCGTCGACTGGTATTGTAAGAATTCTTCTAAAATAAGGGCTTCCATTTCGTGGTAATAATGAGTTTGAAAGTTCTTATAATCGAGGAAACTTTTTAAAATTTTTGGAATTGTTGTGTGGTTATAATTAATATTTCAAAGCCGTCACATTCAAGAATGCTCCAGAAAATCTTGAAGTTGACATCACCTGATACTAAAAACAATATTGTAAGTGTTATTTCAGCTGAAATAACCACTACTACTGCTAGTGAAATTGGTGATTCTTTGTTTGCCCTTCTCGTTGATCAATCTCGAGATATGTCTTCAAAGAAGAAAACGACCATTGTACTTCGTTATGTGGATGGTGGTAAATTCATTGAGCATTTGGTGGGGATTGAACATGTTATCAATACCAATGCTGCAACTCTCAAAGAAGTTATTGATGATTTTCTTTATAGACATGGATTAAGCATTTCTAGATTACGGGGTTAAGGTTATGATGGAGAAAGTAATATGCGAGGTGAGATAAATTGTTTGAAATCACTTATTTTGAAGGAGAATAAATGTGCATTTTACGTTCATTGTTTTTCTCATCAGTTGCAACTAGCTCTTGTTGGCATGGTGAAAAATCACACAGTTATTTCAAACTTTTTTGAATTAGTTGCTAACGTGGTGAATGTTGTTGGAGCATCGGCCAAAAGACGAGATATTCTCAGAGAAAAATATGGTGATGACATTTTAGAGGCATTAAATAATCATGAGATTTCAAGTGGGCAAGGCTTAAACCAGGAAACTAGTCTTAAACGAACTAGTAATACATGATGAAGCTCTCATTATGATACATTAATAAGCTTATCTAGAATTTTCAAATATGTGATCGCAGCATTGGAAGTTATAAGGATTGATAGGGGAGCAAGTTCTGTTAAAAAACTAGAAGAAAGGGTCCTGATGGATTATATGTAGTCATATGATTTCATATTTAGTCTATACCTAATGAGAAAAATACTCATAATTACAAATAATTTGTCAAAAGTATTGCAGAGAAAAGATCAAGATATAGTGTATGTTATGAACTTAGTTAATGTATGCAACGAGCATAGACGTTGAGGGAGAACATATGAGATGAATAAGTTTCTTATTTTTTGTGAGAAGCATCAAATAAGAGTTATAAGCATGGAGGATAGATTTGAACTTGCTGGAAAATCAAAGCGAAATGCTCTGGTAATAACAAACTTGTATCATTATTGTGTTGATTTATTCTATGCTGTCATAGATAAACAACTTCAAGAGTTAGGTGGTCGATTCAATGAGAAGAACACATAGCTGCTTATTTGTATGTCAAGTTTGAACCCAAGTAATTCATTCTCGGCTTTTAATAAAGAAAAGTTACTTCGTTTTGCCCAGTGTTATGCACAAGATTTTTCTGAACATGAGATAGAGGTACTTGATGATCAACTTCAGAACTATATAGTTGACACGCGTTCCAACGTGGAGCCTTTTGATTTGAAAGGAATTACTGAGTTTGCAGAGAAAATGGTTCATTAAAAGAAAGATAGAACATATCCACTAGTTTACCGGCTTGTGACATTGGCATTGATCTACCTATTGTAACATCAAGATTGGAGAGAGTATTTTCTGTAATGAATATTGTGAAGAATCGATTATGTAGCCGAATGAGTGACGAGTTGATGAATGATTGTTTGATTTCTTATATTGAGAAAGACATTTTTCTTACTATTGACGATGAAGTTATTAAGAGACGTTTTCAGGATATGAAACCTCGACGAGGACAATTACTCTTGTATAGATAGTATTTTACAAGCAGAATTTTAATATTTTGAATTATTTAAATTAATATATTATTTTTATTTTTTAAGCTTTTCGTTTAGCTTCTCCCCTGTGAGTTATTTTTTTCCTAAAATTTAACTAACGTTGTTAGTTGTTACAAACTCATATATCTATTAGTGTAGATACTAACTACGGATTGGGAAGGCCATTATCAAAATCTGGGTAAAATTGATAACTTAACTATGATTTACACTTATGCGGCTTTCTAAAATCATGGTCTTGTGCTTTATATTATTATTGTTCAAGGAGAAAATAGATACGCAGAATATATGATCTGAAAACTGTACTTTATTTATTGATAGATGGTCTTAAATAGACATTACAATCCGCTACAATCAATATCCATATAAATCAGGGATTGAAAGAATATATACTTTTATGTTAATTAGGACAAGACATACACTAGGATTCCTGGAATATTATTTCCTTAAATACTTCCATTGTGTCGCGAGCCTAATGAATGATGCATAATCTATTGCCTCACTAAAAACCTTGTCAAGCAAAAAAAAAACCTCTTGAGTAAAAACAAATGTTTGGTCTAAGGGCAAAGGAGTACAACGCATCAATTACATAAGCAATCAATTTTGGTATTCAGATAACCTTCACATTCCAATTCGTCTCACATGCTTCACAAATGTAGATTTTGGTAAAGACTTGGTGAACAAGTTTGCAGCATTATTGACCGAGCAAACCTAGTTCACATGAATGTTCAATAGCTGTCGTTGTTGCTAATTAAAGAAAACTTCAGCGAAATGTGTTTCGTGTGATCACCCTTGATGTATCCCAACTTCATTTGTTCAATGCAAGCCACATTATCCTGAAATATACAAGTTAGTGATGTCGTACTAGATAGTAATCCATTAGACCCTCGAATGTGGTATATAACTGACATAAGCCAGATACACTTCTTAACTGTTTCATAAAAAGCAATAATCTCAGAATGATTTGAGGAAGTAGTAACAAGGGTTTGATTTGTTGATCTCCAAGAAATCACTATGTTCCCCATGCACTACCACATATGGCATCATTACCGGCGAGATCATCGGAGACAAGGCCGGCGACCGGAAAAGTCGCCGGTAATGTTCATCATTATCGGCGACTTACTCCGTCGCCGGTAATGTCGCCAGAAAATCGCCGGTAATGTTTCAAAACATTACCGGCGACTCCAACCGTCGCCAGCAATGTCAAGCCAAACATTTCCGGCGATTTTCCGGCCGGAATTTCGCCGGAAATGTGTGGCTCGACATTGCCGGCGACGGTTGGAGTCGTCGGTAATGTTTTGAAACATTACCGGCGATTTTCCGGCGTAAAGTCGCCGGTAATGTCTTCATTTCCGGCGACTTACTCCGTCACCGGCAATGTCTCTTATATTAGACGCAGATTGCAGCAGCTCGATCATTCATTCATTTTGATCGAAAAAAATCCAGAGAAATCGAAAGAAGGAAAACGTACGCTCTGAAATCGATCCTTCGGTATATTGTCAAAATTAAGGCGCGCGTCGAAAACTCGATCACTCGGGAAGCTATATATATAGGTACATTTATATATACGTATATGTGTATGTATATATATATGTGTGTGTGTTGATCAAATCCAATTCGTGAGATATATATGAAATGTTGTTGATGTCACGGAAACGAGAAAACTGCTTGTAGTTAATCTTATCTTGTGTCTGAATCAACGACTGGTATTATCGTAGTGTTATCGGAGCCAGGCTTAACAGAGCCTCCTACCTAGTCAAATACGTTTTGAATTGAAAAAAGAAGAATACCATCATCGAGTACTGAATCGAATTCAGAGATTAGATCGATATATATATATATATATATATATGCATGCATGTGTTGATTTAATTAGAGTTGATTTGAGATATCGCGTCGATTATTAGTAGTGAATGTGTGTATATATAAATATAATTAATCCGTAAAATTGTTAGAATTTTCAGGATGGACAAGAGTTGGATGAGCCTCGAAAGATGGGATGTCAGATATCACCAGGGAATTAAGAGTTTTGTGGATTTTGTGAAGGCTAATTGTGGAGACACTACACTTCATTATTGCCCGTGTAAAGAATGTAAGTGTTTCAGCGATCGATTTCGTTTTCTCATTGATAAAGTCCAGAGGCACCTGAGTAAATACGGGTTTTGGGATAAGTACACTTGTTGGATTTATCACGGTGAAACATCGTTAGCGGGTCCACATGATCATAGACAATTTGGTGAGAGGGCCAGTCCACGCTATGATCATGGAGATTTTGCTGAGAGGGGCAGTTCATCCTATGATCCAACAGCGATGTTAATCAATGATATGTTTCCTCATGAGAGCGGTGTATTTGCTGATGAAGCACCAAATGTCCCTCCCGTCATTGAGGGTTTCCCCCATATCGAGCCAGTCGAGCCATTACCTGGAGCTCATGTCAACACAAGCGGTATGGACAAGTACAACAACCTGATTGCATTGCAACAGACTCCGTTGTACGACGGTTGTAGTAAGACTGTTCTTGAAAGTGTGATGGGAGTGATGCAGCTCAAAATGGAGAACAAAATGTCTGTCAAAGCTGTTGATTCTTGGTTGAAGTGGACTGCTTCGCTACTGCCACCCGGTCATCGTCTTCCTACCACTCATCATAAGGTGCGACATATCCTGAAAGATCTTGGGCTTTCCTACATCAAAATCCATGCATGCAGAAATGATTGTATTCTCTTCTGGGGAAAAGATCTCGAAGACCTTGAAGCCTGCCCGGTATGTTTTACAGAAAGGTATAAGTTGACTCTTGCAGGCAACAAGAAAGCTGTGAAGATACTTCGATATTTCCCGCTTATTGATAGGCTGGAGCGGTTGTTCATGTGTGCTTTCACGGCCGAGGCAATGAGATGGTGGGCTGAGAGGAACTTGCCTGACGATGACACCCTTATACACCCTTCCGACGGAGAGGCTTGGAAGCACATGGTCAGGGAGTTTGATCATTTTGCAGCAGAGGTCCGAAATGTTTGGCTAGGGCTCTCATCTGACGGATTCAACCCTTTTGGCAACATGAGTCTTCAATACAGTATATGGCTAGTTATTTTGGTACCGTACAATCTTCCACCATGGATGTGCATGAAGAAGGAATACAATATGCTCACTCTGTTAATTCCGGGCCCGGGTTATCCAGGAAAGTGTCTCGATGTGTATTTGAGGCCTTTGATTGAGGAGCTTAAGTACCTGAGTGAGTGTGGCCACCCCACTTACGATAGGTTCAAAAATGAGATGTTCCAGATGCATGCCATGCTTGTTGGCACCATCAGTGATTTTCCTGCCCGCGGTATGTTGTCAAGCAACGTTACCAGGGGTTACAGGGCTTGTTCAGAGTGCATGACGGTTGATTGTTGCAGTCCTCATTGCAGTAAAATTGTTCAGATGCGTCACCGTTGTTGGCTTCCATATGATCACCCATTTAGGCAGGATCCAGACGCGTTTGATGGGACTGTGGAAACATGTGTGGCACCCAGGCGATGGACAGGGGAAGAAATTTTGGAAGTGTTGAATGAATATGATTTTGGCCAACTGAGCAATCATCCTGACATAGTCGCGTCAATTCCAGACAAGCCCGAAAGGTATAAGTTTTGGACACAGAAGAGCATATTCTGGAAACTCTCATACTGGCCCAGGTTGCCTATTAGACACTACCTAGATGTCATGCACATAGAGAAGAATGTGTGTGAAAGTGTTGTGGGCACAGTTCTTAACTTGGAGGGGAAAACAAAAGACATCCCTAAGGCACGCATTGATCTGAAAGTAATGGGTATGCGGAAACATTTGTGGTTAAGAGATGGTAAGAGAAAAATACCGCAAGCTCCTTACACCGTAAAGCCGAAGCATAAGCATGAAATTTTTTGGTGGCTGAGTAATTTCAGGTATATATTCTTATGGCTACGCAGGAATTTGGCCTTAAATTTTTACCGGATTATGGTTATATGCGAGAAATATAATTGTTGCCTATGGATATATATATATATATATATATATGCAGGTATCCTTATGGCTATGTAGGAAATATAAGTAGGTGTGTTAACTTCCGGGACAATAAGATGTACGGATTAAAGAGTCATGACTGCCATGTACTGCTTCAACGCCTTTTCCCTATTTTCATTCGAGGGTACCTGCCCAAAGAGGTGGTGGAGCCGTTGGTGGCCTTGTCAAGATTCTTTCAGAAGTTATGCACCAGGGAAATTAAAAAATCAGACCTCAGGGAGATGCAAGATGACATCATTTTTATCATGTGCAAGCTTGAGAGGATATTTCCCCCAAATTTTTTCGACATAATGCCTCACCTGATGATCCATCTTCCCGAACAATTGTTGCTTACCGGTCCCGTACACTACACTTGGATGTATCCCATGGAAAGGTACAAATGATTCATACATTTGGTTTGCCTATGTTTTTATATGTAAATTCTTATTTTTTAAGTAAGTTAACATGCACTTGTTAACTTGTAGACAATTGGGAGCCTACAAGGACTATGTGAAGAATAAATATGCACCTGAAGGGTGTATCGCTGAATCATATGTTGCGCACGAGTGTGTAACGTACACCAAAGTGTACTTAGGAGCGCTTGAGGACCCCCAACAACAGATGCAGATAGATGAACCCCAGTTCAACCTTTCTATCATCTCCAGTGACGTGGTAGTACAGAGAAGTTTGCCAAAGTCGTACAAGTTGGATGGAAATGAGGTAGCCATTGCCCACTGGTCGGTACTGATTAACTGTCAAGAAGTACAATATTGGAAAAACTATCATCTTCACTGCCCTGCTATTGCCGGAAATGTTGATTACCACAACAGGACGTTTGCAAACTACTTTGGTCAATGGGTAAGGGTATATGTGTATATGTCTATTTTTATATATATCCTTATATAGCATGTATGTATGTACGTGGTTTTGTGGTTTCAAGATGACATAATTTCTTGTGTACGTATTACTGGACGTTTTCAGATGAACCATGTAGCAGATGATGGTTGCCCAGAGTGGTCAAACGAATTGAGGGTCCTGGCGATGAAACCGATAGCTTCAAAAGTTTACTCGATGTGTCAGGTCAATGGCGTTAAATTTATATGTGAAAATCGAGACGACCGACTGAAAACACAGAATTGTGGGGTGATGGTCCATGGTGGGCAGGATGGCGTTGACTATTACGGTGTCCTTCATTCAGTTGTTGAACTAATTTATGGGAACCGCATGAAAGTGCACTTGTTCAAGTGTAGATGGTTTGATACTAGCCCGGAGAACACAAGGACCGATCAGTACAGAACATTTTCGGTGAATACTGCTACTAGCTGGTATGAAGATGACCCTTTCGTTCTTGCCTCATCAGTAAAACAAGTGTTTTACCTTGACGATCTTCTTAACAAAGTCCCGTGGAAGGTGGTTAACCATGTTGCTCATAGAAACATATACAGTGCTGCCACACTTGGTGAGACCGCAGATGATGAGGAAGTTACTGCATACCAAGAGCCGAACGCTTTTGACATTCCGGAATCATCTACGATTCGCCTTAATAATGTGAGATCTGGGAGTGTGGTTCGAATTACTGGAGCAGAACTTCTCGATGTTAATCCATATGAAGTTGACGCTGATTCAGATGACGAGGAGCTGCACATATTACCAGAGGTTACCTATGAAACCGAGTCAGACTCAAGTGATGAAGATGATTACGATTATCATCCTTAGTACGTTGGAAATTGTAGTCGGAAATTGTAGGCGGAATTTGTAGTCGGAAATTGTAGTCGGAAATCGTGTCCGAACGTAGTCGGAAAATGTACTAGGAAAATGTAGTCAGAAATTGTACGTAGTCGAAAATCGTTGTCGGAAATTGTAGTCTGAAATTGTAGTCAGAAATTGTATGTAGTCAGAAATTGTAGTCAACCATCGTAGTCGGAAATCGTGTCGGAAATTGTAGTCGGAAATTGCAGTTATATATGGTCGGAAATGTTGTCGGAAATTATTTAGTCGGAAATTGGTCGGAAATAGGTCGATCGGATAATCTTCGAGAAATAATGACATTACCCACGAGTTAGCAACTCGTTGGTAATGTCATTACCAACGAGTTACGACGTAACTCGCCGGCAATGGTGGCGGTATTTCCAGGGCAGCTCGAGCTCTCCTCCCCTCTCTCCTCCTCCCCATTTCTCTTCGCATCGATCTCTCTTCCCTCTTCCCTCTCTTACACCGAAATTCTCTCTTCACCTCTCTCTCCTCCCTCTCCTCAATCCTCTCTAATTAGCTTCCTCTCCTCCCCTCTCCCCTCTCTTCCTCTCCTCCCCTCTCTCCTCCTCCCCTCACCTCCGTCGCCGGACAACAGTTGGGTCGAGCTCCACCATGGCAGGTAATAGCTCACTCTCTCTCCCTCTCTCTCTCTCTCTCATTCCACATTATATTTTTATGCATTTTGATTAATTAATTTTTGATAATTGTGGGATGTATGTATGCATGTGTAATAGCCTCAGTCTCCAGACGCTCAATCAGCAGACGTCCCTCCGGTGGCAGAGCCTCAGACGAGCGACAGTCAACGGGGGCATCAGAAACTCCCTCAATCCGAATGCCCCATATTCGCCCGGTGCCTACTCTCGTTTCACGGGAATCATCTGAGACACATGGTGGTGCTGGCGCCTCATCGTCCAGGCCTCGTCTATCTCCGCCGTCCGGTCTCTTCCTACCCGACGAGATTCCTGTCATCCCTGAATTCGATGATAGGGGGATGCCTGTTTATGTTGAAGGACGGCCGGAGTTCACATTCCGGCCACGGCGGCGCTGCCATTGCCGGCGACGCCGTCGCCGGCAATGTTAACACCGGCGGAGAATTTCCGGCGACGTCATTGCCGGCGACTTGTCGCCGGTAATGACAATTCCGGCGAAAAAAAAAGACAAGGCCGGCGACGGCAGGTCGCCGGTAATGTCTCCATTTCTGGTAATGATGGTGAATACATAACCTATTTAGGAATGTCTTTTATGTGGGTCAGAGAGATACCAAATATCAAAAAAATTAACCAAACATCATATGATGTCTCTGAGTAGGGGACTACACTGAATTGAGGTACAGTGCTCACAACCAGAGGGAAATTCGACAGGTCGAAGCTTTCACTAGACGGGTCGAATGATAGCTTCGGGTCGAGCCAGAGTGCATTCTGGGTCAAGCAAACTTCTCGATGGGCAAATTGACACCTTTAGGCCCGTCCAGGGTAAAATTTTCGACGGGTCAAAAGATCCATTCGAAGGGTCAAAGATTCCAAGACATGCATGCTGCAATTAAACCATCATTTTCTTGGGAATTTCAAGATTTTCTCTGTTTTCTTTGTAGGGAAACAATAGGCCCATGTCAGTGGATCCCTTCAAATATATGAAGTTATGAATAACTCTATTCCAATGACTTTACATAGGAGCAGACCAAGAAGACAATGTCTGTATGTGTGTACCAAGCTATATATAACCAAACTCCAACCGTAATAAGATATGTAATCTCAGCTCAAAAAGTTCCTCAACATCATCATTCAGATGAAATGCATCATTTTGGGTTCCTGACTGCAAACAACTGTTGGTGTGCTAAGAGGGTGTACTTTGTCCATTCTTGGACATAAGCAGACCAGTGAATAAAAATTCCATCAACTCGATGTTTCATCTCTAAACCAAGACAAAATCGAGTCCTACTAAGGTCTATCATCTTAAACAACTTGTTCATATAATGAACACGCATTGTCATAACTTATCATTTTTGCATCCCTTCCCAATCAAGTAGTCACTTAGAGTAGTGAACATGATCACATGAGAACTCCGTGGTTTTAGAGTTACTTGAATTGGGTATAACCATTCCAACTGGCATTCTCATGTATATCTTTGAATCAAGATCCCCATAGAGATATGCTATATCACATCCATAGGTTGCATACTCCGTGTTTTCAAACATTATGAAACTGATAAGGTAGTGAAAAGTAATGATGTCCATATTTGGAGAATACATCTCCTCATAAGCAATATCAGGACATTGAGAAAACCTTGCGTCATAAGTTCTTTTCATTGTGATTCAAAACAAAAGCTCATTTATGTCCAACCGACTTACCATTCGGAGGTCATAGGACTACCTGACCGAAAGCTTGCCTTTTATAAGAGAGTTTAGTTTAGCACGGATTGCTACTTTTCATGATCGACGCTACACCCCCACTATGGGCAGGAGAAACGCTACTTTTCTCGGGTGTTGCATTAACTTTACCAAGTCCATGGACTTTCAACCTTGCAGGTTTGTTTGTAGTATGTATACCAGTGGCTTTATACCACACCCTAGAAAACCGTGACTTTCACAATTAGTCACAAATATCGACTTCCTTTTTTTTTCAATGTGAAATCACAATTAACCTTGATATTCATTAATAACTATAATTCCTCCAAGACCGTCACTAATATTCAACTTTTGAGGAAGAGGTGATGAAATCTCATTCTCTCAGAACATATATTAATCCATAGGAACTAGAGACATATAAAAATTCACGATATTAAAACCTAAATCTAGACCTAGATGTAGGGTGTTGCGATAATTAAATTTTGTAACCTAATTCTAAATCAAAGAAGGTTAGATTATTCACATCGAGAGTTTTATGCTCGGTATGAAAACTTTAAAAGTTTGAAGTAAGAAGTCCACAAAATCCGGCGGTGGATAGCACCGACGATGATAATGGTGGTCAGCGATGGTGATGATTCTGTCAAAGGAGATCGACAGTGGAGGTTTTTGTGTTTAAGGTTAGAGTATTTTTTTTTCTTTGGTGGTGATGGCTATCTACTCAAGAGCTGTTGATAACATGTTCAAAAATAAAATAGATACGCAGAAGATATGATCTAAAAACTATACCTTATTCATTGATAGACGACATTAAATAAGTCTTCTAATCTGTTACAATCAATATCCCTATAAAATAGGGATTACAAAAATATCTACTTCTATGCTAATTAGATTCTTAGAATATTATTTTCTTAAATAATTATTATTTTTATCAAAAACGATCAAGTAAATCTAATAAATGATGTAAATCGTTGTAAGAATTCGATTTATTCTTTTGGTAGAATTTATCAATGAAAGATCAAATGTAACTCATAGTTAGAGTACTAGAGTACTAGTTGTGATCTCATTTAGTTTGAATCACAAATATTAATACATATAATAAAAGACTCCCGAGCAAAAAATAATAATTAAACACTCGTATATGTTAAAAGCTAACTGGCACCATAGTGGTTGCCCAGCATGATCCGCAAGATTCAAGAATTCACCAACCAAGATGCACCAAAGTATAATTTGTCCACTATAAACAATCGTTCACACTAGAAAATGGACGGGTCGACAATCGTTCACATTAGAAAATGGACGGGTTGATCTAATATGTTGCGTGTTCAAGCTACCAATTGAAACCAGTGACATAACAGTGGATCATTGGTAAACGGTATTTACCCGTATGAGCATTTTTAACGATAGAATTGACCTCAGTCTGAAGCCGAGGCTGTCGAACCACCACAGGCCACCAAAGAATCCACGACGCCTGTCAAAATCACCTGCAAAACACAACAATCTCGACTAGAGCCTCGAGGTTGCCTGGGCGTCAGCACCTATCCGACACTAAGCCACGACGAAGAGAAGGTCTTAAAGACAAACCTTAATCAAGTTGCCATCAGACAGACGAGATAATTAAAAAAAAGAGAAAAATATGAACCACCGCTGCTGTGTTTGAGGTTTTCTGAGAGAAAACGAGAGACTCGGTATAGGAATAGGAATTGATGATGAGATTTATGGATGAGTTGTTACAAGTTGCAACAAAAGGCTCCTGCCCCAAATATATGGTTGGTGAAACAATGAGACTGATGCCTACATATTTACACAACATGCTTCATGGCTGGAAATTTCTTTTGGGGAAATTCGGTGTCCAGACTCCAGACTAATCGTAATAAGGATATTTTCACCCCCTAAAATTACGAGTCTAAAGTTGTGACATCACTGACATGCCCAAACGAAAGATCCACGAGAGTGTGTGTGTTAGGTTCGGCTCATGGACATGAGAAAAGATCGCACAACACTTTACCCCCGGAAAAACTGAAAGACGACACTCTAGCTCTCTCAAGCATACCCCACTGTCGGGACATATCTTCGTGAGTTCGTGTAACGTTAACGCTTCAACCCACTTAACTAATATCGATTCCAACCCGACCCGACCCGACTTTCCCCTCTGAAAGTCTCGGACTGTCCCAAGTCCCAGCCCCCATAGATTATTCCTCGGATTTTGACTAGCGGAGAAAGCAGAGAGAAAGAAAAAGAGAGAGCCCTGAGAAGTTCAAATCAACTCCAATATGATTAGTGGGGTTTTGGCTTCAGCTTCCCCACAATCTTTATTGTACACATCTTCTTCGTCTCTGATATCTGAACCCAGAAGTAGCAATGCTCCAAGCTCTGTTAGTGTTGGCAAGCTAAGCTCCTCGGATCTCGAGATTAAAAGATTGGGACTTTTTGGAGAGAAAGGGTCCCAGAGAAGCAGCAGCAGAGTACACTGCAATACTGGACCTGGTGGTATGGTTAACTATCTCCTCATTCTTTACAATTGAAATTGACTTGCATGAACTGCGTTCTTAATTATACATAGGATTTGAGAACAATTAGAAACCGTATTCAGTTGTTTTTGGTATTTTTGTTAGTTGAGTTGAGAAATGAAGAATGTGTTTTTGGATATCTGTAGCTGTAAGCTTTATAGATGAAATGAACAAAGAGTTTTCTTCCTTGTTTTTCGGACATGTAGTTTTTGATTGGGAGAAAAAGAAGGGTTTTTGAAGACAAAAAGAATTGAGGAAGTAGTCTGTGTGGTTGTGCTGCAGGTGAGAGTGATAGCAGGAGTGTTCTTGATGCGTTTTTCTTGGGGAAAGCTCTAGCGGAAGCCGTGAATGAGCGGATTGAGTCCAGTGTGGGCGAGCTTTTGAGTACAATTGGTAGGCTGCAGGCTGAGCAACAAAAGCAAGTCGAGGAGTTTCAGGTGAATATGTTCAAGTTGCTTGTATTCCAATTTGTTCAAGAAAAGTTTTGTTTTCTTGTTTGTTGGTTTCTCAAGGTCGAACAGACAAACATTTTATTTAAGCTTGGTTCCAGAGTTAAAATGCATAGAGCTCCTTCTTTTTTTCCATACAATAAGCCTTACTCTTTGTTTTGTTACAATTGTTCATTGTTGGTCTCTCAAACAGAAACTTCCTTTCACCATGATCCCAATTTGAGAATTGGACGCTAAACTTGAATTTAAGTTTAGTACCTGGTGTTCCTAGCGCTTAGTGTCTCATTTTTTAAGAAAATACACCAATATACACAATCTCTTTAGCAAGTATTGCTCTTTCCTATTATAAATTCTGCTCTAGGAGTTGTAAGTGTACTGCTGTACTTGAAATGAAAAACTTCCTTGACAATGCTAGATTGGAAGGGATGAAGCTTAAATTCGGACCACGTTCAGATCCTTTTGCTACTAAACTTGATTTTACTCAATTCCAGTTACACTAATTTAAAGTTCTACACTACACCAGATGCCCATGTAAATACGTTACATCATGTACTGATTCTTCTAAAGGTGTTTTGGTGCTGTACACTATAACTGTAGGTTTCATATCGCAGTAATTTGGGTTGTGAGTTGCAAATACTATCTCTTTTGTTTCAATACATGCACATACACCAGTCAAAATGTAAGGTTCTCAATAAAAAACTCTTAATGGTTGTCTTACGTTTGATGTGGCAATGGCATTGATCATTTGATCATAATAGAGTGAATTGATCCTTTCACCTACTTGTACTAAAGAAGCCTATTCCTTCATTTCCACTTATATACAGGCAGACGTACTGGAAAGAGCCAAAAAAGCTAAAGAAAAAGCTGCACGTGAAGTCGCTGAAGCACAAGGACTTGTTTCGAAATCTACTACAGAGAGTGTAACACCGATCACCATAACGAACGGTGTTTCTCCAATAACTGCACCAACGACCACTAGTACTGTCGTCACTCCTGTGGGTCAACCTCCATCATCTGTGCCAACCCCTTCAACTAAGGATGAACCAGGTGCAACCAATGAAGACACGGTCACAGAGGTTCCAATCGATGATTGAGTAATTGAGATCAACCTTATAGTACCTTAGAGATTATCAGACTTTTGAGCAGCCAATACAGTTGGTATGGCTCACCACCATCATATGGGAATAAGTTTCATCGTCTTTTGAGGCAAATAATTTTTCATACATAGATATGGCACAATCGTCACAAATCTGGTCTCTTGAAATGCTTAGATAACTAGCTGACTTCCTTATAACACCATAATCCTTATTTTTCACATTTAACTATCCGTGCTGTATTTCATTTTTTTACTTTCAAGAATTTTGCAGTAGCAATTGAAATCAGCAACAGAGAGCAAGTTTAAATTCTTCAGCAACAAAGAGGAAGTTCACATTCTTCTATGTATGATTGAGCGTTACCTTGCCTGAATTGCCTCTGCTGTTGGTTTAACTTGCCTGAGTTGCCTCCCTGAGTTAACTAATAAATGACCTTCCATCACCTATATGGTCAATTCCTAAATTCTGAGACATGATTATTGACCCAAAATGAATACAGCACGGATCATACTACACCTATTATGATTCTTTATTCAGTTTATTATCTCTTCATTTGGTATCCTACCGCGCGAGTCATACTAATCAATTCTCTATTGTTTCATAACATTATTATTCATTTAAAAAAATAAAAATAAAGACGGTGTGGTAACTCTCAAGTTTGATTAATTAGAATGTTGAATACATAGAAAGAACATAAAACCTCGATCCCGTATTACAATGAACTTACATAGAACATCTCGAATAATAATAAGACACCATACGATAACTATGTAGAATGACAAACACGCACCAAATGAAAGAAAAAACTCCTTAACAACCGTTTTATCTGTTTTTAGATAATGGCGGTAGATCAAGAAAGATCGAACAACTTTCTCGACAATCCAAACAAAAACATCTTCGGCGAAAGCGATGCATCATTACCCGGTATGGAACAACTTCCCTGATCTGCCGTCGACACTTTCTCTCTTCTGACCACTAGATGGAAGCAATCATTTGAAAACAGTTTGCCCCCATCCTATGATCAACAAAGCACAAAGGGTGCCTGCACGGATAAATCGTCTTGACCACCAAACATACCTTGCTACATGTGAGGATTTATTTGTAACATAAAAAAAATAAAAAAATACAATAAAATAATAACTTAAAATAGCTTAGACCAAGGGTAAATCCCCAAGCCCACCTAGTACCTACAACCTGGCCCAAACACAGAATTGGTACACCAAGCCCAGAGAAACTACTGTTCACCTAACGTCGCCTACCTCCTTCTGACCGCCGGTGAATCTTCTATTCGATCACCACCGAGCTCCCATTCCACCGTCCTAAATCGCCCGACATGAACCTGACTCTGATACCAAATTGTTAGGTACTAAGAGAAAGGGGAGAGAATTGAGAGAAGAGGGGAGAGATCAAATTGAGAGAAAATGAGGGAGAAATAGACTTGGGATTTCATTTCATTCATACATGAGAGGACAAACTAGAAAATAGACAACATATTGAGGGCTTCCTATTGGGCTAGGATAGTGGGCTTGGATCAAGTGGTAAATGGGTTGCAACAACGAGGGGTAGACCACCACCGCGCACCGAAAAGATCTGTCAAAAACATCTCTAACGTCACCCAAATCGAGCGCTTACCTCGTCTGCTCAATGTCAAACCAATCTAATCGGCCTCGGGGGATAGAAGACTCTCGACGCGCCACGATCACACCTCTATCAGCCGCCAAAGCTCGCCACCAACTGCTAAAGGAACAAGGCTGAACATCTGGACTCAAACCAGTCACGCTGGACCCCGCACACCACCACTACATACCGAAACCAGATTTTAGATCCCCAAATATAACATCATATCGGGACAGATTTTCCCGTCCAGCAGCACTCACGACACAGCGATTCGGCTACAGGCCAGCGCCCACGAAGCGAGCCGCCGGGCGAACACAAACAAGAAACCCTAGCGACAATGCATGTCCACTATTTAATTCATCTAATTTTGAAAAGTTACGCTAATCCAAATCCAAGAATTAAAGAAAGATTTTGTCCATATAATTAAAATTAGGGCTTTTAATCATAACTTATGTTGTAAGTTCTTTGAAAAATAAGATGTTTGATGGACACTGGCTAAAAAATGAGTCTCATAGAATATGTGGAACGTGTTTGACATAAAACTCTTTCATTTTCTTGTCTTTCGTCTGGCTGCCCTAAGGCTGGTGGCGACTTTTGGCCTCGTCAGCACCTCTAACGTTCGGCCTGATGGGAGTTTATGCTCTTCTATGGGAGGTGATTTGTGCAAATGTCATATTGGGGGTGGCTTTAGTTTGACTCATCTTTGTTGGAGAATTTGCAGTGGTTTGAGAATGAAAGGCGAGTTAGTCTGTGGCATTAAGACTGAGTATGGCGATCTCTAGTCGTCCGTCATCTATGACCGAGAGACATTGGCAACATACTTTGTGAGCGACCGACTAGATGCTTGTCAGATATGAGATTCGACGGTTCATGTGATTGGCTCTTTGTGTGTCCTATTCTTGGGCGGCTGGTGGTCTTTAGAGGGTCTGGGCGCAACATGGTGCTGGCTTGGGCAGATTAGAGGTGGCTGACGGGGGGCGAGCGGCAGCGAATAGATCTAGGGAAGAGAAAGGTCAAAAACGGGTGCAAACTTTTCTTCATTGTTAGGTTGGGCTAGCAACTTAATTACATTCTGACATTTGTGGTAGTTGGGTTAGGTTTATCAACCTTGGCCTAAAATGTTTAGGTTTTGTTATGTTTTGTTTTATGGCTTTCTTTAGGTTTCTTTTGGTGTTTGAGTCGATAATAAGGTCCTATATACAGTATATGCAATATTGCTAGTTTGGCAACCTGGAAGATTTGTCGAGTATGCACTTTTTGTGTCTTGTCTATCTTAGTACGAGTGTGGGTTATAGTAAGATGGTCATATCTTCCTAATGGTAGGATGAAACGTAGTGTCGACCATGGATTTGTCGTTCGGCGGCATACTAGGGAAGTTGGTCACAAATGAGTATGGATGGAATGCTTTCGCGAGGGAAGCAATGTGATCTTTCCAGTGTGTTGTCATAGGTGTAAATCAGATAGAATAACTTGTATGATTTTTTTTGCTACTTGGTGCATATTTGACTACACAGTTATTGTAGGATATTGTGTGACTATTCGGGATGTTTTATGTGCTTCTTGTAATGTGAGGTTCATGTTTTATGTTCCTCCTATGTATTTAACAATTTCATTAGTAAAGACTTGTGCCGCATCCGCCATTATTATTATTATTATTATTATTATTATTATTATTATTATTATTTTAAAAGATGTTTGATGGACAGTGGTGTCACTAGAAGAAAATGAGGGAAATGTTACATTTGAGATTCCAACACTACTAAATGTGGCCAATTTGGAAAGTCAACTTAAAGGGGAGTATTCACATGTTTTGCAGCACAGGTGGGCAAGCTTTCCACATTTTCACCTATTAACCATCTGTTTAACTTACTAATAATCAAAATTAATAGAAAAATTATTTTAAAACCTAATTACATATCCCTCTTCTCTAAAAACCCAAACCCAAACACTTTTACTTCAGAAAAAAAAATATAAAAAAAACCACACACTTTTCTCTCTCTCCCTCCCTCTCTCTCTCTCTCTCACCAGAGACCTTAGTTTCACTGGTGATCCCTCCCTTGACCCCAACTTCGTGTTCGCTGAACTCGCACTCGGCCTTGAGAGAGATCGGTTCAACGCCGTCGAATCCACCTCTTTCTCTGTGGTCTTTCCTCGACGACGGAGCTAAGGTCAACGCTTTTCCCTCTTCTCAGATTTGGTGTGACCCGTGTTGTAGTCAACATCGACTTCCTCTTATCTCAGTTCCTCCAAGCTCTTCTTGCTTGCAAAGACCCTTCCGTTTGACAAGTCCTTTTTCAATTTGTTTACGTCATTTTGTAATTCATAGATCGAGTTTCTAGCGAGGGTTGTAAGACTAGCAAGGTATATCAGTCTCAGACAAGAGATTTAGTCGCTACTGCCATTTGCTGTTTCAATGGTACCATTGCATTTATTTCAATTATATCAATTTGATTTCATTTTGTCTTAATTTCAAATGGATAAAGTTGAATTTGAATTTTCGATGTAGTGTTTGTTGATAGGGACTGTTTTCAAACTGAAGTTTGTGTAAGATGATGAATTTGAAGTAATCATAGGTGATTTTCCACTTACCTTGATTTGGATGCATTAGACTTGTGAACATGTATCATGATTAACTCTTTGGATATTGTTGTCTTGTTAATATGTGCTTGGTTGCAACTTGTACTTCTTTCTTTCTGATTAATATTTTATCTGATTTGGAATGCAGACCAGAGATGTATACATGGCGGTAACCATTCACATCTTGAATTTGGATGTTGGCTACCTGGTGTGGATGTCATGACACAACAGGTTGTAATCTTATTACTCTATCTCTTTCATCTAACATGAGTTTACTTTATTTTCAGTACAATTGTGCATCGGAGTTGGTTGATTATAAGCTTCTTCTAATGTACTATTATGAAAAAAGAAATAGTATTTACAGGTATTTATCCGACATCATTCTTGATTGCGCGTCAGCTTACTTTTTTATTATAGTTTTCATCGTTTTCCTTGAATACGGTATGAACAAGGTATAAAGAATAGACCCAAAATTTGTTAGAGCCGTGAAAATCATATTTCTAATGTGTAACTACCAGGGAACAATCCTCAGCGAAATTCACACTTCCTAAATTTTGAATGACTTAAGTATGACATTCGTCACATCTCTCTTTGTCATTAAGTTACATATGAATAATGCATAAGGTGCTTCTTGTTTCTGTTCCAGTTTTGTGAAGAATTAACTGTGGCTCATATGTGTTGTATGATGCCCATACAACAGCAACATGGTTTGCAAGGTGCATTCGATAATATGGCTCAAAATGCTCAGAATTTTCTGTCTTATATGGTAGCACTACTGGGCACTTCATATAATCATCTTTGTTACACGTCACTTTGAGTTATTTTTCTGTTACTTTGATAATTGATGCCCATTGAGGGAATAATTTTCTACCCTTTTTTGAGTTTGTTTTCCTGCCTTTATTCTACTTTTCTTTGATTGTGTTAGTATTTGTGGTTGTTTGTCGATATTTGACTTAGTATCGTGAGTCATGATTTTGGTCTTGTTTAGTGTTAGGTTTTCTCGCTATTGAATTTGTGGTGATGTCTATTATATAGCCATGGATTTTGGAAAGCGTATATCGTCGGCTTCGTCGACATTGTAACTGTGACCTCTACAACTCGAACGAGCCAACGCACCAAGTTTTTGTGAATATTTGCCAAGAAGATGGCTTGATGATATAATTGGGCAACTTTTTTGTGTGTAATGATATTGATGTAATTCATGTCAAATTTGGATATGGAATGGATATTGCATGATCAGTGTGTTTTGATATTGAATGATCAGTTGAATATAGTGATATGAATGTAATGCGATCAACAATAAGAATATACCAATAAGAATATTCTATTAATTAATAATATTAATCAAATGAATTTTACAAATGTGGGGTTTGTATCCCAACATTTAAGTAAATGTGAGAAAGTTGGTAATTAGATCAAAGTGATTAGGAGAGCAACATTTGTAAGAAGTGTTGAGGGTTAACAAAATCAATGTTTATGCCCAACATTCTTTTTTATAAATATTGGCAAGGGGGTTTGTTACACCTTGAAAACTTACACTATAAATGTTGGCAAGGTGTTGGGAATGAACTATATTACACATAAATGTAAGTAATTGGTGATTTCCCAATATTTAGCTAATGTAAGCATAGCCATATTTTCTTGTAGTGTATTAATAATATATTGCAGAAGCAGAATTACGTAAGTAATAGAACAAGCAGCTTGATATAATTGTTTTATATGCACTAATGCACACATGTAAAACCCATTTATCAAACACCTATCTTCCTCAATTCTCACCAAAAAAGATTCTTCAAGAAGAAAAATTTCTCTCAAGAAATAGAAAAGAAGAAAACATGCGGGTGTTGGTTATGCAAGACTGAAGGGCACTATGCTAATGAATGCCCTAAGAAAGATAAGAGAAGTTTGAAGGCTCTTCTTAGGGATTATGATGAGGTCATAGAGATGGCCAATATGAAAGGCTATAAGGTAGTTTAGTCAGAAGATGAAGACAATAATAGACAGAAGATCGATGAATCATTTGAAGAATCAGAGACAGGCTCTGAAGAGGAATATGAACCCAGAAGGTTTTATCTCCTTGAAATAAATAATTGGGAAGAAAGCACTGAAGAAGAAAAGATTTCTTCTTACAAAGCCAATCCTGAATCCTTTGTCTGTGAACAAAGAATAGTTCAATAACTCAGATTATTGAATAGGAATATGAAGACTACTTCTTTGAGATAGAAGAGAGACAAGAAATTTTAGAGAGAGATCTAGAAAGATTGAAGTTCGATACTACCACTAAGAGGGAAGAAGTAGTATTTGAAGAAAGTCTAGTTTGTGAAGAAGAACAATGCAGTCCTTTTACAGAAATAGTAGAAGAAGAAAGTTCTTCGAAACAAAATTTGGGCAAAGCAGCAACTGTTTCTACAAGTAGATTCAGTAACTACACGGAAATTGGATTAAAATTTCCAAGGTACAAGAAATATCATCTACATGCCTTTGTAGATAACGGTTTTGGTTTCAGTCAAGCAAAAAGGTATGCTATACTAGAAGAGCTCTGGACAAATAATCCAAAAAGGAGTGCAATTGGAAAAATTGTAGAAGGAAGAAGAATTTTCATGAATACAGTTGCCAAGAAGGTTCAAATCTCGATAGGAGGTAGAACCTTTGTAATTAAAGATATTTGGGAATCAGAAGTCTAAGACTCAGATATACTAATTGGCAATGATTTTCTTCTACAACAAACTTTCATCCAGAACCCAGAAGTGAACTTATTAGGCTTTGAAAAGAATAAAAAAAGAATTTTCAGACAGAGAGGCTAAAAGAAGCAAAAAGTGTTTTTGGTCCAGGATTTACAGAGAAATATCAGTGATCATAGCAGAATAGTGGTGGATATACACCAAAATTTGAAACAATATTGCAATACAAGCAACATGAAGAATTGCTTGTAGAAGAATCGTCAGAGGACGAAGAAGAAGATGAAGAAGCAGCCTCCATACAAGAGCATAATCTCAAGCACTTCAAGGCTAAGCTTAAGAAGCAGAAGATGCATACCCTTGGAGAAATCAAGGAAATGTTAAAACAAAATATTGACATTAATCCTCTAAAATTCTGGAAAAAAGACCCAGCGGTCTGTGAGCTCAAATTACATGGCATGAAATCTATATGTCATGTAAAAGCAATTCCCCAGTACAAAGAGAAATATCAGAAATAATTAAGGAGAGACATATAGCTGATCTTCTGGGAAAGGGATTCATAAGATCATCAAATAGTCCTCGTCACACTCCAGCTTTCTATGTCAGAAATCATACGAAAAAAGTTCACAGGGAAGCAAGAACGGTGATAGACTACAGAAATGTCAATAAGAAAACCGTAAAAGACAGTTATCATATATGACATATAAGATTGCTAATAAACAGGCTCAGAGGAGCCAAAGTGTTTTCAAAATTTGATGCCAAATAAGGATTTTGGCAAGTTAAAAGGCATCCTGACAACATTCCCCTTACTACCTTTAGAAATCCACATGGACCATACGAATGGCTAGTAATGCCTTTTGGGCTGAAACAAGCTCCATCAATTTTCTAGAGAAAAATGGATAACATATTCACGTAAATGGCAGACTTTTGTGTTATCTATATAGACAATATATTAGTGTTCTCAAAGAACAAGGAAAAAAACATGAATCAACTCTTTGAAGTAGTTAAGCTCATTGTTCAGCATGGAATCATTCTAGGAGAAAATAAAGTCTTTCTCGTCCTAGATTAAATTGACTTCTTCAGGATCAACATAAAAAATGGGGTTATCAAGCTTCAACCTCATATCCTAGAAAAGGTCTGGAAGTTCCCAGACAAAATTTCTAATGCTAAAAGTCTACTAAGATTTTTAGAAGTCATAAACTATGGAAGAGATTTCCTTCCAAGATTGTTGGATTAATAGCAATACTGTCCCCTAAAACAAGTTCAAAGAGAGCTTGAAAATTCATAGAAGATGAAGAAAAGATTGTCAGTCAAATTAATGAACTGTGTAAAAATTTGCCACCACTACATCAACTTGAAAAAAATGATGAAATCATTCTTCAAATAGATTCTAGTGATAACTTCTGGGTAGGTGTAGTGTAATAAGAGAGCCAGGCCCTAATAATGAGAAGAATCTAAAATTCTACGATGGAAAGTTCAATTTTACAGAATGGAATTATCTCACAGGAAAAAAAGAAATTCTGACAATCAAAAAAAAATTGAATATTCTCCCGCCTTTTTAAGAAAACCATTCACAGTAAGAATAGATTGCACCAGAGTGAAAAATTTCAAAAATTTCAAACTTGATAAAGTTGTTGATAGGGGAAGATTAGAAAATTGACACTTATTTCTTAACCAATATGATAATGATGTGGAATTAATTGCAGGAAACAAAAATGATCTCCCAGACGATTTGACAAGAGAAATGGTGATGTTCCAAAGGAGTGAAAAAAGCGAAGGTCAGAATTTTAGGAGTAGGAGGCCGGGAAAAGAACTTGAACAACAAGAAGAGTCCATTGAAAATATTCTTAAGAATTTCTTGCTGTGTCCTAAAAGACCAGCCTTAACTGACCAATTCTAGGGTAAGATTGGCTAACCCGTCTCAAATGACAGGCGGTAAAGGCTTATTA
The DNA here is from genome assembly GCA_946800695.1 of Geum urbanum. Classification (NCBI taxonomy): domain Eukaryota; kingdom Viridiplantae; phylum Streptophyta; class Magnoliopsida; order Rosales; family Rosaceae; genus Geum; species Geum urbanum. The sequence goes on along the minus strand of OX327007.1, from coordinate 38,357,152 downwards.
AGATCGTTGATGGTTGTTGCTTTGCCAAAAAGCATAATCATTCTTATAGGGTTTGTAAATATATTCAATTATCAACTAAATACCTTCACGGAATCAATTTAATGTTTTCCTTTCAGGAGCAAGATAAAAGACTTATGGTAGAGACCATGAATGCCTTAGCTAAAGAGCTGAGTCAAAGAAAAAAACAACAAAGTGTTCTTAATGAACCTGCGGTGCTGTACATTAGAACCCCTAAAAGTACAAAGGTACCGATTCAAGCTCTAAAAGAGATATAATGGTTCAAATTCCATAACACAATTGGAAGGAATTTGATACATTCTTTATAGTTCTAGGACCATTCCTAGAAATATATGTGGTGAATGTTCAAAGTGATAAGAGCATAAATTGTGGCTGGTTGAAAATGGTTTTGTTCACAATTTATGGATAAAAATAAATGATGATCTCAAAGGATTACTAGCTATCATCTGTAATACAGTGAAGAATGTAAGGAAGAGCAACTGCATTTTTAGACTCAAGTTCAGATCAATACCCCCAGAATCGGTACAGAAGTCCAATGGAGAAACTGAGTATATTTCTCCATACCACTATGTTAGGATCATCCAAAGTCAGTACCTAGAACCAGTATTTGTTGGATACAATGGAGCTCCAAACTCTAGTATCTTCTGGATGAAAGCAATGACATTGGAATATTTCAAGAAAATAATCGAAGAAAATCAAGAGATTACTTTTCTTGTATCAGGAAAAAAAAATTTTTCACTGCCTATGACCACCCAGAGGACGTAACTAAAGATTTGTTTGTCGCCTTTAAGAGAAAGGAAATAGCCACTATTGCATATGCCCAGTGGCTCAAAAATATTGAGAAAGAAAGGCACTACAAGATGTATATTGATACTGACATGGAAGAGAATGGAACAAGAAGAAGAATTGAATTTAAAGAACCCTATCTTGGGGAAAACTCAGAAATACACGATGACCTGTAAAGACAGGTAATGTCGTATTGTCTTTTTTCTAAGTAGGGAACATCTCTTATCATGAAGGAATCAACTTTTCAAAAGAAGACAATGGAGGAAAGCAGAAACCTGATCAACATGGGGTCACTATCCTTAGTGGAGTTACTATTAATCATGTGTGTTTCAATTCTATTTTGAGTTTCTCTTCCTATAAAAGGAGCATTGAGTCTTAGTTCTAGGCATCAAAATTCAGAATAGAAAAAACCTATATGAGAGTAGAATTGTCTGAGTAGAGATTGTGAGTTGAGAGATAGAGTATAAGCAAACTGTCTAGCTTCTCGATTTCCAAGTAAATATTTCTACTACTATGAGTGGCTAAACAGCAAAAAGTGAGGCTCTAGATCTATAGTCTATAATCAAGTTGAAATAAATAAGCTATGGTTGCCCACTACAAGTCTTTTAATTTGTTATTTTTATGTTCATTAAAACTCATTAAACTCCCCTAAGAGGCGGACTACTGCCCAGAAGGAGGAAGAAAGTGGGTTTTTCTTACTTGTTCATACTTTCTTTGATCCCTTAGGAGGCGGATTACAACCTAGAAGGTGGGAAAAAATGAGTTGTTTGTTATTATATAAGTGATAACTTCATTTCTTGGTAGAAGTGTGTTCACACAACATAGATAGTATGTTTACTGGTAATTAAAACAGTTTGTCTGGAGGGTAACCTTTCTAAACTAAAAGACAGTCAGCAGTGAGTCCACTAGCATTAGTAACCAGTTAGGCAAAGGCCAATAGGTGAAACAGTAACATGAAAAAGGTTAGTTCTGTCTAAAAGGTGAAGAGAGGCAGAAAACTATGGTATAGTGGTATGTTAGTAATTGTTTGAGTTAGTTGTGTCTATTCCAGAACCAAAGTGACCTGATTTGGAATAAATTTGTTAGGTGGTTTTATTTGGTATAGAAAGTGTAAAAATGACTTTATTTGTAATTTACTCTAAATTATATGAGTTATACCAAGTCGTGTATTATGTAGAATGACAAGGCAAAACTGTTGGTGAATTGCGATTACGTCGAAAACTCATGAGCTGTCTTGTAGTATCAAATTAGTAAATTACTAGCTATTTCCATGAATCTGTGCGCAAAATTTCCTATCTTTCGCCATGTTTAATTTTGCATCATTCTTCGTCATGATCAACAAAAATTTTCAAGGGTCTTGTTCAGTTTTCTAGCTTTCCATTTCGCGTTTAATCTCCCAGCTTAATCTTTCATGTTCAGTTAGTCTATGAGGATTGAAAGTCGTTGGGCGATGAACTATCCAGATTATTCTGCAAATAGTGTGATTCTTGAATACAAGTCGCATGATGAATGCCAAGATTAGTTGTACTATTCATTTTAGTTTGTTCCATTCAATTTTGATTTGTTCTATTCCGCCCTGATAAGTTATGCTTTGGATATATTAAGTTCAAATCATTGATCATCAACTTCCTTGACTCGAAATGTTATTGTTGGCATAGATGTCAAGATTTATAGCCACAATATTACAACTATATTGAGACTTTGGAATAGATTTGAGAATATCACACACAACTGTTTGGTGAAATTGTTAAGTATAGTTTTGGCTAATTTTGTTTCATTCTGATTGATGGTATCTTCCTTTGTATCAGAACTTTCATTTTGTTTAGTTCATCTTGTCGTTTAACGTTTCTCAATTTTGTTCGCCAATATTGTTGTCTACAGTCACAAGCATCTCGGAACCTCATCATGAATGATGGTTATGGACTTATCAATTCCTTGTCTCATCAGAGTTTCACCATTAAGCTAATTCTTTTTATGAGCAGCAATTCGATTATTCAAGGCGAGGGTGGTTGACAATTGATTCTTGCATATAGGATCCATTCGTCATTATTGAACATATGATCAATATAGTTTCATAATCATTTCCATGTATTATATCAGACTTCTTATACTCAGAAATTATCTGGAATATCATGGACGATTGTATTTTATAAGATGTGGAGATGATATTTATGAAATTTGTAAATTTTGCAAGTGTTGGGCTTGACTATAAACGAATAGGTCATGCCAAATTTTCTGTAGAAACTCTTTTGATTTAGGGTAATTGGAATCCCCTCTTTTTTCGATCACCAATTAGTAAACAACTTTCTTGGAGACCTGTAAATCAGTTACATTTGAGAGAGTACTTAAGTATGTTCTACAAGATTATGTGTGGATCTTTGTGTTGTTCGGTGAGGCAAGATGTAGTATGAATGCATATTTGCACAGACAATATTAATCAGGTTTTCCGTACACGTTATTTCTCTTGAGGCTCGGGGTTTCACATGGTACCAGCATCTTTAGGAGTCATAGTAACTATTGTCTAAGAGATCTTTTGAATTGGTATCTATATGTTTTTCAATACAGTGATTTTGTAGTTTGAATTATACTATGTTCATCGATTTTCCTTATACTCAATATCATGTGTAACTATGCGGGATTCATGTTTGAGTAAATTTGAGCCTACAAGACAAGAAATATGATGTATAATTATTCACGCTCTTCTTTCAAAGTTATCATGTGATATACCATTCTTGAAAGTTATCACGACATGTAGAGTCATTCTTAAGAGTTGAAATGTTGATGTGGGGATGTCTTTTCCTTGAAAACTAAACGTTTTTGATTCACGAGTCATTGAGGCATTTTGGAAACGTGATCGGATTAGTTTTATGGGTTAGCATGGACGTCAGTATCATAGTGAATAATGATGCAAGGGTATTGTTGCGCGAGAGAAAATTTGTTCAGATAGTAGCAGTTTGGCATTTTGATGTTTTCATTCATAAGCGAATGATATTTTTCTTGAAGTGTTGAAGAGTTATGGAAGTTGTTTTTCGGTGATCATGGAATATCGGGGTATCGATCCTCCAGCACGGAGTTATGAAGTTTCTAAACTATTCTTAGCATGGTGAGTTGTTTCTGTCAAAATTTAGGTGTTAAATCCTTGCAACCAATCACGCAACTTATGTCGCTAGGAATGAAGAAATAAGGTACACTAGATGTTTTTCAGAGAATCTTCAAGCAGCGATTATGACATTGCATTTTCACTGCGTTGACTTTTCATGATGTAAATTTTGAGAACGAAATTTTTATTAGAAGGGTAGATTGTAACGATCCGAATCAAAATGACGTACTTAGCGAGAATGATTTAGCAAATGCACCAATTAGTTGTAAGTGTTGGGTCATTAAACGACTTTAACTTCCATAGAGATTTTGACCTAAATTTATTCTCGAGAAGTGTAGAGGATTTTATTTTGAGTTTGTAGGAATTTTTGTAAAATTTTTCGGATAATTGGAGCAATAGTTATGAATTTTAGAAGTTTTCATGAGTGTGGTATATTAGCCTTACGATCTCTGGACGATTAAATCTTAGCCGTTGGTTGAAATATAAGTCTTGGGGTATAAATAGGTAGAAGGGAGGAAAACCCTAATGAGTATTGGATTGTGTTGGACCTGGTATGGGAGTGAGACCCGCGTAGCCGACCCGTTGACCCGCGACCCGACCCGTCAAAAACTTCGCCGGCATGCCATCGTTGTAGAAGCTCTCTTGATGGTTATTGTATTGGTGGGTTTAATTGGTGCATGCTCGTTTGCCGGAGGGAGAATCGATTCGATTTCTCCCCACGAATTCCGGCCGCCTGGGTGCTTTGACCATAATAGGTGTCGACGAGTGGGGGGTTTTTGTAGCCTTCTCCCTCTTGAACCTATTCCGACCTACCTCAAGGTTCAAGATGGCGAACGGATGGCGTTTCGAAGTTGGAATTGATTTCCGACGGAATTGAGCCCGTTAGTTTTCAGGGCTTTTTTCAGTCGGTGCAGGCCGAGTTTGGGGTTGGGCCTTTAAGGTTTTATGTTTGGTTGTAGGAGAGGAATAGAATGAGCCATGGCTTGCCACCGTTAGTTGTGGTCGGCGTTGGCCGGATTTGCCATCTGTGGCGGCTGTTTCGATGCTTTCATTGTCAAGTTTGCCTCCGACGATGAAGAAGAAGTGGTTTAGCTTAAGGAGAGGAATTCAAGCCTATAATTTCTGTGTCTTATTCAAGAGATTGAAATAGAGAGTTTGACGAGGGGGCTTCCACCGCACCACGAGGCTAGCCGTAATATGTGAGTGGAGTTTATTTTTCACTGTCGTTAGCGAGTCTTGATTATATATGTTTATAATTTATCTTATATTTCCATGACACGACATGTTATATGTTGTATAATTATGCACAGAGGTTCTGCATGTACTTTACGACTTTTATACACGTCACCTACACAATTAAGCATCGATGCATAGGCTACTCGACTGATCACCTAGTACGCCTCGGGGGGACTAGGAATGCCTTACCCGATGATTTATATGTTTTGCCTCCACATGCTTTCATTTCTTTTAATTAGACTCATTACTTTTCATTTTATTTTTCTTTGGAGAAAGGTATACAATATTTCTTACGTTATACGAGATTTCTTTTTGTCCACTCACTCTAACGGTTTTTCTATTATTTGTGTCTTTCCCCTGAGTCTTTTGGTTTCTCGTTGTCCAGTTTGCAGTTATCATCCAGAGATTGCACACCTGCGTTGGAGGCACAGTATTCGTGTGATTGTCCTTCCCTAGTAGGTTTCTAGCTAACCTACTAGTCTTGTAATAAGTAGAACGCTCTGATTACCATGTATTTTTTGTTTTTTCTGTCATCTTCAATAAGTGGTCTAGTGACCCAAGTCTATTGAGTTTACTCATTTGGAAGTATCATGTTTTTTAGTTTTGCTATTTGAGCTCTTTGGATTCTTGAATAATGTTGAATATATGAGATGTTGTGATTTGTTGAGAATTTGAGTATGAATCATGTTATAGCTTGGGTAGACTTTCGGTTTATGGAGAAATTATGTCAAAATTTCCTTAGAATATTGAGTATTTAGTCATGTGATTAAGACTTAATTCCTATTTATTTTCTAGATCGAGGTTTGGTCGTCTTAGTGGATTTATGAGTAATTATGTTTTACAATGGTGAATTTATAAAAAATATATATTAAAATATCAATATGGTTCAATGAATCTAGATCATTGAGTGTCTTTAAATCTAATGGTTCAAATCCAGCATAAAATTTTGTTTAAAAACTTTGATGTCATTGTTGAACCCATGCCATTAATATTTATTAAAATATCAACGATGTTACATCAATTAAAATAACTAAATGGTGCTTTTGTTGCTTCGTTCAATTGTGGAGGTGCTGGTATATATTTGTTAGAGATGGGAATGGGATTGTCTGTGGAGGAGGTTAGTGTGGTGTTTTTACAGTTGTTTGGTCGGCGGAAGAAGTGGAGGCTAGAGCTTTGCGGCTTGCTTGTGAATTGGTGATGGTCAAACCGGAGCATCAATTTGCTCCTGTTATATATCTTTGATTCTGATAGTATGATTATATGTTGCCCCGGCCTATTAAGTATTTTAGTTGTTGATCGATAGAATAAATGATTTTCATCAAAAAAGAAGAAGCTCGATTATAACCCTTAATTAACCTAGAAAATGTTAAATTAGTATTTAAATTATGGTTTAAATTATTGTAAATAGTATTTTTCATATCCCCGATGCATGTATGAGAAATTATTAGGTGGTCCAAAACTACGACATGACATGCTGAGGTGGTGGTCCGGATCAATGCAAAACGACACCTGGACATCTCTTAATTTGGTTTTTTTTCTCTGATCGTTAACAGTTCTCATTAACCTTGCCGTTTAGGTTAGGTTTTCCCCTGCTTTCACGTTTCTTCCACGTTCTGTCTCCTTTGAATGAAAAAAAGTGAGAAATGAACTGCACATTGGTGCATGAGAAGAGATAGCATTCAACAAATCAAATCTTCAATGCCGATCAGTAGAAGTACGTTTACTCATCCCAAAAGTTGTTGAACTTGAAACGAGAGATTAACTGATGTTCTTTCATTTTATTTTTGTCAATAGTATCTGTTGATTCTTGTGTCTTTCTTTTGCTCTCATATGCTTACAATTTAAAAGTGATTTATTTAGTTGAAGAAAGAAAGTTAAAGATTTTTTATGATCTGAGAAGCCGATGAGAAGGAGATGAATAATCTCCCGGTGCCGCTGTAGCATCATTGCAATCCACCATCCCCTATCCTTCTAGTATACGAGGGTTGCTGCTTCTTGGTCTCCCTCTTGCTTTGGGTTGTAGCTCGACACTCTCAGACCCAGATAACAGTTTTCAGATTTGGGAAATTTTCTTCTTCCCTATTTTAATAATAAAACAAACAGCTTGTATAGCATAAACAATATTTTAAACGGAGCCGTCAAATAAAAAGAGAATCCCATCAGTTTTACTTTTGTCCACGTGTCGTTTTTGCATTGATCTGCACCACCACTTCAACATGCCACGTAGTAGTCACAGATCACCTAATAATTTCTCTGTACAGTACACTACTAAATTCATCAAAGTTCGTCAATTTACATTAATCAAAATAAGTTAATTACAACTTGCAAGTGTTATTAAGTACGGCATATCACATATGTCAAGGTTAAGAAAGTTGGCAATCAATAATATATATTGCACCCCTGAGTATATAGTGCACAGTTACAAATTCGATCAATTAAGTTCTATAAAACACCAATCCAGCCAACTAGATAGCTAGATTAACTCAAAGATGAAGGTTGAAGTGGAAGTGATCTCGAGGGAGACCATCAAACCATCTTCCCCAACCCCTCACCATCTTCGCCATCACCGCCTCTCTTATCTCGATCAAATAACTCCCTCATTCTATCACTTGTTCTTTGAACGCAATATTGGCCAACCCAACATCACTGAAATATCCAACCACCTCAAGAAGTCGTTGGCCCAAGCATTGACCCTATATTATCCCCTAGCAGGCCGAGCCGACGAGGCCGGCAACATAGTCTGCAACGACGAGGGCGCTCCTTACCTTGTAGCTCAAGTCATCAACTGTAAGCTCTCTGACGTTGTGCACAATCCCAACCGCGGTGAGCTTACTAATTTAGTTCCCTTTGACCTTAATGATGCTGATAGCAAAGTTCCCTTCGGGGTCCAGCTCAACGTGTTTGAATGCGGAGGATTCGCAATCGATCAATGCTTTACTCACAAGATTGCAGATGCGATTTCCCAGTTCGTGTTTACAAAAACTTGGGCTGCCATTGCCCGAAACTGCAAAGCCGAGATAGACCGACCGGAATTCATTTCAGCAACACTCTTCCCGCCCAAAGTGTTCACTCATCAACTTAAGCCACAAGCTACTACCACAAAGAACAAAGTGAGCAAGAGTTATGTGTTTGATGCCTCCACCATTGAGCACCTCAGAGGACGAAAAATATATGCAAGCTCCTCTAAACAACAACATCGTCGGCCATCGCGCAATGATGCCTTGTCGTCTTTCATATGGAGTCGATTTGCGGCTATTTCCGAGGACGAGGAAGATAAGCTACACGCGGTGGTGCACGCAGTCGATTTACCCAAGGTTTAGCCCACCATTATCGCCGCATTCATTTGGAAACATTGTCAGTGGACAGTGGCGTTGCCATAACACTATCCACATTGAGTACCAGGGAGGAGTATCATGGCCGAATTCAACATGAGATGAGCAAGATTGACAATGCATACATAAAAGGGCTACAACAGGGAGGTGCACATTTGAGTGAAATGGGGCTCAACCAAGATGGAGGAGAAATCAAAATACTTGCATCTGTTTTCACTAGTGTGTCTGGATTTGCAGTTTATGTTAACGATTTTGGTTGGGGCAAACATGGGTGTTCGTTGGCATACCGGGGGTCGAATTCAACATTATGGTACTTTTGGTTGACACCAAAGATGGTAATGGAATGGAATGGAGGCTTCCATTAGCGCAGCCGAGGAAGTCGTAACGAAACTAGAGTCCGACGATGAGTTCCTCCAACGCATCAAACCAGGTGCTCTCACTAAACCCATAAAGTCGGTTCAGCGGTCAAAGATTTAAAAAGAAAATATGATTAACTGCATGTGAATATGATTTTTGTATTTTTCTGTTTCTCATAACTACTTGATCCGCACACGGGAGCCATACAATTGACTACTTATAAAGAATATCAGGATGAAGTGCTTGTAACGATTTTTTCCGGTGAAAGATATTTGATATGATTAATAAAAAAAAACTACTTCATCCACAAAACGTTCACATCTATTTCTCGATATATATAATGGATATATATATATATATGCCTCCCGATTCGATCAAGTATCTTTCTTCATAAATTTCCATTGCATCTTCACAATATATCTTTAGCTAGCTAGTAATGCCACGCTCTCTCTTTGGAATTTTGAATAAAAAAAAAAATTGTATTACTTCGGTTGGGACCTATATTGAAATATTTTTAGATTGGAGGATATTTGGTGTCTGATGAGATTCGAACACATGATCTTATTAACCACGGTAGGAGTCATATTGTACTCAAATGTCTTTCCAATCTTTGAGAAGCAAGAACATGAAGCAAGCGCTAGTCCTAGCTCATTGAACCCGAGTACTCTAACCAAATTACATGAAAATTGTGGGTTCGGGTCCGGTTCAAGAAAAAAAAAACATTTGTTAAATCCGAACTGCATTCAAACTTAATTAAGGTTTCGGTTCGGTATTATTTTTGTAAAGTAGTTAAACCAGAATTTGAAATATCCGAATAATATGTTGTTAATACACATGTCACCATTTAATTGGGCTACATATAACTTCTCTTTTTTTGAAAGGGTTTATATATATATAACTTCTCTACAACACGAATCACTACTAGAAAAACCGACTTAGACGGCGAATAAATTTTGCCGTGTAAGTGTAACTTTTCGTCGTTTAGGTACTTAGACGGCGAAATATGCATCGTCTATGTTTTGTCGTATAAGTGGCATCATCTAGGTACTTAGACGATGAAAGTTGTACGATTCATCGTTTAAGTCAACCATAAGATGACGAAATACGTTTCGTCGTCTTACATTCAAGACGATAAAAAAATTGTAACCCAAAACAACAAAAAATTTCGTTGCATAATAGGTCTTAGACGACGAAGTAAAATGTTCGTCGTTTAAGTGTTTCCACTTAGACGACGGAGGCTAGGTGGAAACACTTAAACGATGAAACCTCAACAATGTGTTTGTCGTCTTAATGAACCCACATAGACAACGAAACACTTATGTTTCATCGTCTTAGAGAACACACTTAAACGACGAAGCACATACGTTTCATCTTCTAACTATATATTCCCTTGGAGACGAAAAAAATGTACTATTTCATCATCCAATGCTTTGCCACTTAGATGACGAAAAATGTTGTGTTCGTCGTCTGAAAATAATACACTCAGACGATGAATTGTAAAAAATATTAGTGATATTGAAATAATTTATGAAAATACTAATTAAATAATTAGTGTATATATATATATATATTTCAACAACAACTAGATTATTGAAAGCAGCAAAAACAACCATGGAGGGCTATACCAAAGCCATGGCTAAAAGAAAAAATGAGACTAAAAAAGAAAGCCTCATTACATACAGAAACTCAAGCAAACCAAAAAACAGGCATGGTAGAATAACTCATGAAGTTCTACAAGGCCTATAAGAAGCCCAAACTACTTGATCTCTACCATATTGGCAAAGACAGAAATCCAGGGATTCCTCTCCACCAAATTGCCCCTTCATTCATTGCTCCATAGTTTGCCAATGCATCAGCAAAGACATTCCCTTCTCTGTAAATATGACTAACTTTAAAACTAATAATAATAGTGAAATGCATGCACCACAACCACTTTAATTTAAATCTCCATGGGATATTTTTAAGCCGTCGAAAAAGGTAAATAACAAACATTGAATCAACCTCTAACCAAACCTTCGTATAGCCATGCACATGATCTAATTCAATAGCTTCAATGGCTCCAGCAATCTCATCTTCAAAAGTAGACTGGACTTGCACATGGTAAGCAAAACCTCCTAAAAACCTCCCTTCCTCGTCTCTAATCACTCCGCCAAATTCAGCAACATCTAGACTCACAAACGACCCATATGTATTAATCTTTATCCAACCAACAAGAGGTGACTTCCAAACTACTCGAATAAAATCTTGCGCACTAGCTCTAAGAGAAAGCCCAGTGCAGAGAAGATATTGGCATCTCTAGTAACAAAAGTAGAAGGTGAAAAGGCAAGAGAGGTCGATTCATGAATTGATGCCCAAAAAAAAAACTCTAAATCGTTGCTCAAGAAAAATTCTATTTTCATGACATAATCGAATCCGTTCCGTTCCGTCCAAGTACACCAAAACATATTACCAACCAAAAAATAATTAGTAAATATGTAACCAATTGTAAAGAATAAAATCTAGAAATTCGTTACCGATTGATTTAAGGTTGAAGAAGTAAGTTGAGTCATGTGTATCACATGTTTTCCTCAAGAACTTTCATGTCGCCCGTACACTTGTATATATGGTGTTGTTCTTTCAGAATAAAACAACTTATGAGTTTGTACCGCAGTAGAAGAACTCCTCGACAAACTAGAAAGTACTTCCTCTATCACCAAACTTGAGAGGGAGAGAAGAGATCAGAATAAGAAGAAGAAGAAGAAGAAGAAGAAGAAGAAGAAGAAGAAGAAGAAGAAGAAGAAGAAGAAGAAGATTTAATTTTTGATGGGATGAAGAATGAGGAGGGAAATACTGCTATTTATAGATGGAGAAATTTGATGGCTGGCTACTGAAAGGTTTTTCCGTTACAAAAATTAATGGATCCATCCTTAATTCATTCATAACTGAAGTATATCAAATATCAAAGGTTTTTCCATTTAATTCAGTAACTTATTCAAAGCATATGAAAGACAAAAGGTCTTTCTACTTAATTAAGTAACTATTCTTGAAATGCGAAAAACTTGTTTTCTTACGTTTGAAGTAGTCATCATTGGGTGACAATTTCTCATTCTTCTCTTTAACCAGTTTGAACAAATATATATATATATATATATATATTAATTTAATATTGTCTCAAAATGGTTGATCAAAATAGTGTTAAACACCTATTTTTCCAACGCAAACCTGCCATAGCAACCAGGATCAAAACACAACACTCACTTACAAACCTCATCCCAATCAAAGTTCAGGCAATAACAGCCGAACCAAATCTGCACTGACAGCCTGAAGCCAACTTGAAGATCACAAAACGATGCCAAGCCCACCAAACACACCCGTTGTGCCGCCGAACAACCTTCAAAATTTGTAAGAGCCCAAATTAAAAGAAAGCTCCTCCACTAGCAAAAAGGCCTCGAAACCCGACCGATAACAACTAGTGAAAGACCAGGCCTAACCTAAGCTGCCACCGGCCGAGAGTTGTTCAAACAAAGAAGGTGACTACCTAGATATCATCTCTAGGGTTCTCTCTAAAAGAACTTGGTCTCCCTCATGCTTTTTAATTACTGGATTTTTAACCTAAAATACAAAGGAGGAAAAAAAAACTCATCGTTTTGCTCCTCCTTCAACAAATCAAATTGATACTCTCCTTCTTGCTTCTTGTCCTTGTTTATGAAAAATCAAGTTAATTTTGATCAAGTTTCTTTTCAACGGAAGAAACGATTCAAACAAAGAAAAGAAAACATTAATTAATCATTTGCTCATTCTGCAAAAGAATGAGGAATATTAAGGAAAAAATTAATCAAGATTATTTATTAATCAATTTGCTCATTCTAGATTACTCGCTTACTGGTTGGTGATGCTCATTCACATTGTGCACTCAACACAACTTGCTTGCAATCTTGCATTATGTTTATTCATCTGGCATAGACCGGAACAAATATCTTGTGTATTTCGTAGAATTTGGTTTGGTTTTGATATAAAGTCTATTCAAGTTTTCTTAAGAAAAAAAGGAAAAAACAATTGTTATTGAAACACCACAAATGTTTTATTGAAAATTTTCAACTCTACGCCGGAACCACTTCTACAATATAAAGTTCAACTAGACCACAAATGATACATATATGTGTATGAGATTCTTAATTAATTTTAAAAAGTTTTTTTCTCTCTCTGTCTTCTCTCTAATTTCTTACGTTAAAAAGAAAAAGAAAAAATATCAAAGTGGAGTAACAACTATTATTTAGAAGATGTGGTTTTATTGAATTATGATTCTATTTCCTTAATAACTAATATAATAATTAATTACATAAAAAAATATAAATATGTATGTATATGGATGGTTAACCATAGGTGAAACTCTCATGAGGTGACACAAATTTAAGGGAGTGTTATAGGAGTAAAACCCTTGAGTGCACCGAGTTTCTCGGTGAGCAGAAAACCTCGTACCCTATTCCCTTTGTGCACCGTCGATGTGTCTTTCCCCGATCTCTCTCATCTTCTCTCTGTTTCTGAATATGATTCCACTTTCGAATTCCTCTCCCAATTTCCTATCTTCCTATCCTCTTGCATTTCGGCGTTGGTGACCGAACCTAATGGGAGGATTTTCGAGGAGGCGGATTTGGAGGCCCTCTCTGATGTGAAGAAGAAGAGGATGATGAATGGTCCTATGGAAGAACAATTATTGGTCCTATGGCCTTCTCCGATGGTGAAGAAGGCAATGATCTTTTCGGTGACACCCCTTGTCTCAGCATGGATGCAAATGTTCAAGGTTCGCATGTCAAATCTATGACGGGATCTTCACGGCTCCAAAAAAATTCGCTTCACTTGGGTGGCGGAGGACCGCTTCGTGGAGAAGTTCGATTCTGTTCTTGATGGAAAGAGGGTTGTCTCTATTTTCAGAACATGACAGTAGTGGTTGAAACTTTTTATGGCATGATCGATCCTATGCTGGTCCCGACGATATGTGGGCATACTTGGGTTATGGTGAAGCCAACTGTGGGAAAACTAGTGGTTAGGGCTATCCAAATGAAGTGGTGTTGGAGGATCGGCAACTAGATTTGTGAGTACCTTGAATTTGACTATACTTTACTTGAGGTGAAATCAGAGATGCATATTCGTGTGACCTTGGATTTGAGCAAACCTTTGGTAGTGCATAAGAAATTCCGAATTGGTGAATATTATTCGAAAGATTCTTTGTTGGAGTATGAGAAAATACGTGGTTATTTTCCGAATTGTAGATCGTTTATACATGGACATGATGGATGCTTGCTTGGATGAACCGGCTTAGTGCCGAAGTCATCTTTGCCTTCGGGAGGACCGGTTGTAAGCTACGATGGTGAGTCGTCTGTGGAAGCATCTTGTATAGATAGGAGCAGGGTATTCTGTGGAAAGTATCTGGGGGTGCATCGAACCCTAGCCGTGGCCCTATTTGGACCAATGGTATGAGCTCGATGTTGGGCTTCTCAATGCAGTACAGCAGAGAGCTGTACCATCTTCGGTTGAGGGACAATGAATGGAGGCGACGACTACAGCTTCTATGGCCCTGGCAAGTTTTGCATTGGAAAACCCTTTGTATGGGGGTGCTCCACCTCATCAGATTATTCTTTTGTAGATGGAGAATGAGAGTTACATTCTAGTCTCAGGACTAGGTCGTCCAAAAGTAAAGGATGTGGAGCCAATTCTAACCGCATATAATGCTCATGTTTCAAATATGAGGACAGTTCCTAGTGTCAGCGAGTCTCAAGGTGGTGTTACTATCATGTCCGTAAGGGTTCCTGAGATGCCAGTACAGAGTCCAGATCTCCCTACATGTGCTTCAATTCAGGCCTACCGGTGGGATCATATGGATCAGTAGCTGAGCATGCAGATGGCAGCGGGGATACCCAGATGTCATCTGACCCTGGAGAGTGATAGTTGCATATTTATGCAACTTTAATGTGCCTAATTTATTTATCCTCATTATTTAGTTCAATTATCTTAGTCTCAGCAATATTAACTTACTTTATGGTTTTATAGGTATTTTTGAGTGAATAAGAAGAAAGGAACAAAAAGAGATATTTAATGCTAAAATTGGGAAATCTGTCTGTGCAGATAAGTCGACTTCGACAAAGAACTAGGAGCAACTCATGATGAACCAGATATTAATGATCATTAGATGCATGGAAAGCCCAAAATGTGTAGTTTCCAGAACATCATCCAAATCATGATTTAGATGTTTTTTCAAGAAGTTATGGCCGATTTAGTACAAAGAGAAGTTAGTCTGCTCGGAAAATTGACTTTTGACGAGAATTCATGTTTTGAGGCTTAAATCACATTGAAAATCCCGTGGACAAATTTGTGCATGATATACCCATTTAATATGGATGTGGCTGGTCTTAAAAATTAATGAAAAATAGAAGAATCAAGATGATGACTTTTCTTGCAAGACAATGAGTCTCAAACCTACAAGGAAAGATAGAAGATTCAAGGAGCAATATAAAAGACCTATTACACATGCGTTTTCTTCCGCCTCCTCTCTTTCATTTCTTTTCACCATTCTTCTTCACTATGTTTTTCTAGTTTTCTTTGTTAGGGGCTGCTTTGAAACCCCGTACATGAAGTCTAAATCATATATACACTTTGACCTAACTTTGTGGTGTTTTTGGATGAGGTCTCTTTGTTGGTTTTTCATCGATAATTTATATCTTGTATGTTTTGAAGGTCTGCTTAGTATGCATGTTTAGGGATTTATATCTATGAGAGTTTGATGCATGTTAGTTTTTCATAGCTTTCCTCAATCTCCCTTTAGTAGAAATCAAGCTTTTTGGTTATAAGAAACCCTAAGTCTAGCAAGGTACGCCCGTAGTGTACTTGTGAATCCTTGTAAATTCTAAAACCTTTTCTAGATAATAATACTTTTCACTTAATAAATCCGGGTCCGTGACTTTGGATTCTTTGAGGGATAGTCATCGATGATAAGCGAACCTTCACCAACGTAGGCATAACGACTAAGTAATATGATGTGTTCTCAACGGTAGAATCTTCTTGGGAACTTTCATTCATGATATTGGCATTGTTGGTTTGAGTACAAGTTCTTTAGACGGAATGACGCTAGTGGACGGAAATCCCCTTAGCTCATTCATATATTGATCTTCGTCATTTTTTTGTAATTCTGTTTTTCTGCATTCATTCGTTTCCACTGTGTCTAGTATGTCATGTAATTATTTTGTGATTTTAGGTCGACTGTAAGTTACGTAAATAATTAGGTTTTTGTCTGTAGGTCAAATCTACCAGATTTTTGATATTAGTGTATCGATTTAAAGTGATTAGTCTCATCAGTCCTATGTGGGTAATGATCATTACTTACTTTTTCTACAATTGATAATCTTAGAAATATAGTAGAGAATTATCTTTGATATGTGATTTTCTGCCTATCAAATTTTGAACTATCAGAGAGCCGATGATGAGGATAGCACAAGATTTGTGGGAGAACGGCCCCGAGCTAACAAATGCAAAGGGGGCCATAACAGAAAAGTAGATGAAAAAATGAATAAGAATAAGTTGATGCCTATTCATGGCCTGAAGAAGATCTCGCCCAAGAAGAAGCTAGTCTTGCTTCCGGTAGGCACGGATGTGAAGGAGTTGCGACAAAGCGTCACACAGTAGAGAAGCTGGGTGCCTAGATACACTAAGGAGTGGTGTCCCTTAATTTTTTTAGTCTTTTTTCTACTCTGGTTTGTCTATCTAGGTTGAGAATCAAAAATTGAGTACACAATAGTGGTACTTTATGGTTTCGTTTTATCTGGTGGGGAATCTGATGGAACCTTGTATTTCTATTATCTATTGAAAGTGAAATTTATGGCCTTCTAAAAAAAAAGGAGTGGTATAGGGTGTGAACAAAAATGCAATTCTTTACCTTAGGTTCTAATAAAATCCCTACATTACCCATGTGCTTCCGTACATTGCATATGACCAAAAGTTCATATTCTTAAGAGTTCTTCTGATAGTTACATCTATAGCCACAACAATTGATAATAATCAATTTTTTTTTGTTGAAATTTGCAACGATAAACTTCATCAACCAGAGTATTGAAATGATGAACTATCATAAACCACAGTATTGAAAAAAATGAAAACAAACTATCTATTCCTTCACTTGGTTCCCCCTTTTCTTTTCTACTGTGTTCTTTCCCTTGAACTGTCTACATTTGCATCCATCTGTTCTTCCAAATCGTCACTTAAATTGCATTTTTTACTCAGAAACTCTCCAACATCTTGACCTAAAACTTCTTTGTCGCCTATCTCAGTTGCAAGCTCTACTTCTGGTCTTGTTGCATATGTTTGTTTGGTTTTTTGACCTTCCTGCTGGGCTTTTTGCTGGCATGCCTGCACTAAGTAGAATTGTCTCCCAAGAAATAAAGAAAGAAAAAGAGTGGGAGAGTTTAAAATAAACCTAGTTGGCGACTTTCAACGGTTATATGAGGAAGCTCAATCGTGTCTTGGTCACGTGAAGAGCGCGTCAGTTATATAAGAAGGTCAGTTGTTCGTGTCTTGGTCACATTCTTCTCATGTGACGTCCCCAACAACAGTTTGAATCGAGTTTCTCTCTCTCTCTCTTCCTCCTTCGTTTTCTTCAATACGGTCTCAGCAGGCCCGTACCTGAGTTGAGGAGAATGAGGCGCTTACCTCAGTACCAAAATTTTGGATGTCCAATTGTTTTTTAAATGTACGTATATAAATTGTAAAAAAAATTATGTATATAAAAAATATTTTAAAAAACTCCGAATGATTTCATTTAAGTAATTTTGTGATTTCAAAAAGTTATAACTTGTGAATTATTTTCTTTACAGTGTTGAAATATTGTTAATTTTATTTATTTATTTATGAACTATGTTGGAGAAATAATTATAGGTTTGTATGTAGATTGTGATCAACAAATCAAACATTTAGTTTTATTTTTTTATGTACTATGTCAGGACATCAACTTATAATAGTTTGATTTATAAGTACCTGATTATAGTTTAATATTTCACTTATGATTACCAAATCAAATATAAATGTTAGTGTACATTGATTTATATTTCTTCTTAAAGATATGAGAATAACGTGAGAATAGATTAGTTTGAATATCTATGTAACATAATTTTATATATTCATCATTTTTTTATGACTATGAGAGGACACCATTTTCGATTCTCGCCTCAGGTTTTAAATTTTCAGGTCTAGCCCTGGACCTCAGCTTTGATGAATTAAGTATTCGAAGTGTCGAATAGCTTATAATATGGAACAATGGGATTACACACCATACACAATAACAAACAACTATTATCATGGGACCTAAAGAATGTACATTCAAATGCAGATAATTACTTACAGTCCTCAAACCATCGCCCAAAACCTGCCCTTGCTTCCTTTTCAGCATTTCTGACTGTCACTCGCCTACCATGCGTTGCTTTTGCCTCCTCTACATGTTTACTGAGATGAAAATATAATCAAGATATCTATTTTGTTACTCTAATATATGTATAACTTACTGCAATATAATCAAACATCTTTACTAGAAGTCTACAATAAATAAGTATAACTTACTCCAATAGTGCCTGCACTTCCAGAAAATTATGGAGAACACCACCATGCCCAACAACATTTATAGAATGACCAATAAATTGAGAAAGAGGGAGACTGTATTTTGGAGAAGTACGATGTAGATTAACCATGATCCTACAAAGGTATTTTTCACCAAAAGCACTACGAGTACATGAAGCTTCTCATTATACTTATTAATTGACACTGATAATAAATTCATTAACATAATAAATAACTGAAAACTATGGATTGAAACGTTGAAGATTTTAAAATTTTTAAGACACTAAGTCCTATCAGTATACTCTTATCCTATGGTCTTAGAACTACACTGATCCGTTTGTATATAATATAAGGAAACCTTGACATCTGTAGGGTTTAGATATTGAAAAATGGCTAAAAATGTCACTCAAGTATGACCCGTTCTAAACTTTGCTCACTCATGTATAACAAATATCACTTTACTCATTATCGAATACACTTTTACTCACTTTGATTACTCTGAACCGGAGAAATTGGCGGCGCCACCCTAATTTTCGACGAACCGGAGCTCAATCTGTGCGAAATCAACGCAACAACAATTTTCTCAACTACACCTAAGTCTAATTCATCATGAAAGTAGTTGAAAATTAACCTTTAAAGTCAATAACACCCAAAACTTCAAATCTCTGATTCTCCCTCCTCAGAATGAATTGAAACTTGACCTTGGTATGAAAAGACTCACAAGGAAGAGAGATACAATGCCCAATAGGTTTCCTTGACCGATTATAACTCGAATTCAAAATCCTAAATTTTGCAAAATTCGGAGTGAGCAAAGTGAGTAAAAGAGTAATTCGATAGTGAGCAAAGTGATATTTTCTATTTATGAGTGAGCAAAGTTTAGAACAAGTTATACTTAAGTGACATTTTTAGCTATTTTCCCTTATATATTTCATAAATTACAGAAATGATAGCTTTCGAAATAAGCAAAAGTTAGATAAATCTTCAACAACAACATCATATGGGTATACTTATACAAGTGAAGCTTTAAGGAAATAGATCAAAAAATATTCAATTTCAAAAGGAATCAATGTAAGAAGAATGGGTTTCAGAGGTTGGTAGAATATAGATCAAAATCAGATTTATAGTAACAAATAAAGGACTTAAAACAAAATATCGTTACAGATAAGAAATCAAAAGTAATATTAAGAAACCATAAGAGTTTGTGTATTCTAGGGAGTCAAGGCAGATCAACAGATTCTTATCTAAAAGACTCAAATTTATCTCAAGTTGAAGAGATACTATAGCGAACCTTTCATGGTTTTATACTTGACATAGGCTTACTAAAGGAACATCTAAGCATGATAAAATAAGTTCTTAACTGAAATACGAAAGACCACAAACTCAAAACTACAACAAGAATGATAAATTCTATCTTGTATAAGACAAAGATGTGGTCTGATAAGAAACAAAAATCACATTTGTTTCAGTAAATTGATGAATGGGGAATTTGATTCAAGTTCAAGGAAGAGGGTAAATGTGTGTTTAGATGGACTCTTTATATCAGAGCAATCAACTGCTTAATTGGTTGCTGTAAGGAAAAGAGAATAATCAATTATGTAATCAAATTAGAGGTAGGATTTCCAGAAATAGTACTACAATGACCAACTTGAATCAGACCCAAACAAGACAAGAGGAAGGTTACGTACGTTGTTCATCATTCATCTATAAACAAACTGAAAGAGAAGTTAATGTTATCAAAACAAAATTTGAATGTCAAATCCCCATCTATCAAAATAACAATCACATATATCTCAATTCCATTACACCCAAACACACACACAAAGCTACACTGAGGCCAATGATCCACCTCCCACCCTTTCCTAATCCCTAATTTAATGGACTCAGCTAACAATGACAAGTGGTAACCAAAGTGACCGGAAAAAAAGGAGTATGCTTGGGATTGCTGGCAAACCACCCAAAAGTTCTGCCAATTATTTCAATTGAAAGTAAACAAGCAACTGACCTAAAAGAATCTTATTACCTGTGGAATTAAAGATGGCCAAATCTATGCGACGTTCCAGGATTTTCTTCAGGTGAAGCTTCTCTCGCCCCAAATATATGATCTCCTTTGCCTAATTCGTATCTGACCAAACTTTTTCGGTCATGTTCTCCTTTTAAAATGTTAACTTTGTTTATTTTTTCTTCTCTTTTAGTATAACGAGAACATGACTTCCTTCAGCCAAAAAACAAAACAAAATAAAACATGAATATAGAAAATAGAGAGACATTAGAAAAGTTAAACCAAACACAGAACCACACTACACCGCCGACCCATACATTATAGAGATTCAAATAATATAGAGCAAAAAATTAGTATTGAAAATTCTACATAGCTAAAATCATTAGTAGAGAATCATTCCACAGAGTTTAATAGCTCAACACAGCTCAAGCTTGGCACAACACCATTCTCCTCAGAGTTGAATAGGCCTTTAGGCTGCCCCAGGGGTTTATGTTCTATACAATTAAAAATCTTCAGTTGAGAATCATTCCAACAAGTAAAAGAAACAGTTCCATTACACAAACACTTCAAGTAAATTGAGAGTATAATTTGCAAAAAATTAAATGTTGATTCCATATGTTGACTACAACATAAGTTTCTACAATGAAAATAACTACTTTCAAACCTGATAACATTACAACAAAAGATGAAACTAGTCTTTACAACTACAGCTCCGCAAAAGTTATCATCCCAAACCACGACTCTAATTGTGTGGAGTATTAGAAGCAGTAGAAGATGAGACAATACGAGACAACAATTCTGAATTAGTGGCCATCCTCCCATTAAGAAAACCAGCAGTTTCTTGGCCTTCAAAAAGTGTGCACGCTCTACAATGAGGATCAATGATGTACTTGGGTATCTTGCTTGTACTAGCTTGTCCATGTTCATCTACACAATCTACGGCTTGACAAATTTTCACCAAATAGTAGTTGGAAGAGCTCTCATTAGTGGAGGAACTTGAGTTGTGAAGAAACATGTTGTCGACCACTATATTATCCGAGAGATTGTCCTTAGTTGGTACAACATTAGGACCCAAAACAAGAGGCTCATCACCTGCTGCAAGCTGATCATAATAGGGGCAAAGTGTGTGCAACAATTTAGAAATTGGTGTCAAAATTGGGACAATAGGCACATTGTGAATAAGGCTTGAAGGAAGAATATGCTCTTCTAAGTAGGTGATTTTTGGATAAATGTTAGTTTATCCTCCCATGGGCTACGAACAAGACTTAAATTCAAACGAAATGATCATTCTTGTTTTTCTCAAGCCACTTATAAGTGTCTTGCTCAGTCCATGGAATAGTAGGAGGTGTTTTTGTGTAAAGAATATCACTCTCCCGAATGAGGGGAAAGAATCCACTGATTCATCAGCAAAAAGTTTTTTTTTCTAATGTTATCACAATTACATGAAAGATTTTTTCTCAAATTAGGACACTTACCTTCCATTGTCGGTTGTCGATGAAACAAGATAGAGTTTTGTTAACAATGAGTTCCAAAGCATGAAAAAAAAAATCTCCTCTCACTATGTAAAAACTTAAAATGATAAGTTCATAAGCTTAGAATGTGTATTAAACCAAGCACAGTTTGCATCTATATATAGCAAGAATTCATTGAACTGTTGTGATTGGTTTACTAAAAATCAAGTAATGCAAATCAGATTTAAGGCCATACCAGAGGAAGAAATCAGATTTCAGGCAATACCATGGCTATCAAGACGTATATAGTGCCTATTAAGAGTGGTTATGATTGGTGAATACTAAAAATCAATCAACAACTGTTGTGCAATCGTCCCGAATCAGTTTACTTCCCTACGTACACACCATGTCAGACACAACCCATCCCAAAGAGACCACACCTCTGTATCGAAGAAAAGAAAAGATGAGAAGCAATGTACGTACCTCTATACACCTAAGAAAAGCAAAACGGAGAAGCAACCACCCATTCGTTGGTCCCTGCCATTGATACTGGTTCCATCTAATTCAAAAACACCGGAGGAGAAAAAAGAAGCTCCTGTCATCGTCTACAATGCGTGCAGGAAGTCGACATTCATGATCTATTTGAGAAGGATAAGATCTCTGAACCAACCCAAACGAAAATATAGATTTGGGAACATAAATATATCACCCCTGCATCGAGTCGAGATAGATCCATAGAGTCGGGATCGAGGATATTGAGTTAGAATCAGGGGCGGATCCAGGATTTCTAAAGAGTGTGGGCTATATTGTGCGCATAGCGCACAATTTTTTTTTCCTTGCGCGCCCAATTTTTTTCTTTGTCTAAGGTTTGTAAATGAACGGATGGCTCATCCTCGTGTCAATGTCTATGTACTAAAGTTAATTGAAATGTGTAAAATACATATATAATCAAGACTTAATGAAATATATCTAACGGTGTCGGTTGATACATACCACACACATGATTATTTGATTAAATGAATGGAGCAATCCCATCTCTATCAGTTTTACTACCTAAATCTCATGATCATCTCTTAATTTTATTCATTAGTGGGACTGTGAAGAAAGCTGAAAATAATTCTTGGTTGCTATTCAAAGGACTTTGAGCAAAGAAAGTAAAGGAATTAGAGGCGTAAGAACCAAAAACAACTAAACAAGAGCATATAAACAAGAACATAACTTGCTTGAAGAGATATTAAAGTAATAATCCTTAATTTTATTTATCCATATGTCTGTTAAATTGACTATGCAACTCAAATACTCAATTATACCTATACTCTTAGATATCTTGTCCAAATTTTGCCGTGGGCTGCAGCCTACACAGCCCTAGGCATGCATCCGCCCCTGGTTAGAATGATAACTTTTATCAAGTTTATTTTGCTTGTTCGGCCTTTTTTTTAGCTCAATCCAAAAGTTGAAATACCAAACCAAACAAGTATTCTATACATTAGGTATAAGATACAAAGCAGGGATTGACAAACGTCCCATTGACAAGTATAAAAATTAAAATGAAATACAAAACATAGATTTGTTTTTCCCCAGAACTTCCAAACGTCCCCAACTGCATAAGAGGGACTGAAGAGTATATCCATAGATTTAAAATTATACGAATAAAATAGTCTGTGAACACACAACCATCCTTTGTATGGAGTAAAGGAACTCTTTGCTACAGTGGAATGATATTTTCAATGACACCTCACATGTTCTCGAGTGAATCCCGCATAGAGAAAAACAAACAAATAAAATAAATTAGGTATAATTTTGAACTTGGAATGGACAAATGTCCCCTTTGCAAAGTTAAAATACCAAAAGAAATGCAAAACAAATAATTATTTCTCGATCTATGAGACTTACAAACGTCTCCAACTCTACATTAGGGACTATAGACTGTATCCCACCAATACATCTTTCAATATTAGGACATTTATAAGTCACCATGAATAGAAGAGACCAAAATTTGTCCCAAAGCCAAAAGTCCCTGAAAGGGATTTTTCTAGTAGTGATGTTTGTGGGTAAGTTTTTTCTTGTTGTCTAATGCTCAAATTTTTAGGGGGTTTGTTCTTGGTGGAAGAAAGTATGAAACTTTCAGCAATAAATTATGATTTTCAGAAGCTGATACCGTTATGAGTCTTGAATTTGGGTGTTTACTCTAAGTTTTGAGTTATTTTGATTGGTTTCGTCTAATGTACATGAATTAGGCATCTATAATCATGTTTATGAGGTTTTAAAATTACTCTTGGTAACCATAAGTCGACCAAATTCAATGTTTAACAATCTGGGTTTACTAATAATTTCCAGAAAGCTCATTTTTGGGGGGCCAATTTTAAAGAAAAATCTTGTTGGAGATGTCATTCAGCATTACATTTTCACATTACCTTTGAAAAGTTCATATGTCCAAGCTTTTCAAACATATGTTTGCAGTTCCTAGTTCCTGACTTCTCAAACCGGTTTTAGCTGGTCGGTGAAAATTGGTTTTGACATTTTTTTTATTCTATGGATGATTGTACTTGTTGATATACATAAACTAAGCTTTAATTAACAACATGATCCCTAACTTATATGCACAATTAAGAAACTTACATATGTAGTAATTAAGTAAGTATGGATCGTTCTAACCGGAGAGTTCTAACCGGAGATTGAAGTGTGTATGCAATCTT
Organism: Geum urbanum; assembly: GCA_946800695.1. Taxonomy (NCBI): domain Eukaryota; kingdom Viridiplantae; phylum Streptophyta; class Magnoliopsida; order Rosales; family Rosaceae; genus Geum; species Geum urbanum. Next base: position 38,332,601 of record OX327007.1, on the reverse strand, counting down.
ATGTAAAGAAAATAGGGATTTAAGAGTTGGTTTTCTAATCTCAATTATTACCTTAAAAGGTCATAAACACAATTAAGAATTCTAGGATCCTAATATACAGCAACTCATAGACAAGCAGACATATAAAAAACCCATAAAACTCTAAATCATATTTTCGACAAAAATAACCCTAATTCTATTTACAAGTGATCGACTTATTCTTTTCCTTATCTCGTTTATTAACATATACAAATTTCAACACTTCTCGAAATCATACAACTCCAATTACCGGATTACACATGCATATAATATGCAACATATTGTCATATTTTGTGTATCTTTCTTCTTCCTTGCTTTTTCTCCTAGTACTTTCGGGTTGCCTTATTTTAAGCATATTTTAGAATTTGGAAGGCCATTTTGGTTTTTGTTTATTTTCTAACTTAAATTTAATACTATTTTCTTGTTAGATCTGAAATAGGGGTCATGGGTGGTGTTTGTGAGTCTAAGTCTGGTTCGTAATCTTTGATAGAATAATTGTCTGTTACAACAAGATAATCCAGTTGTTACGTTGATGGGAATTATTGTCTAGTATGACTGTTTACAGGGCAGGTAAGAATGAGGATGAATCACAAGGGAGAGCATGCAAGAGATACAAAAGGAATGCTTACTAATTGGTTAATGTTCCAAATCCATAGTTTCGTATAGTAACTAGGAATGTAATGCTTACTTGGTAATATAGAGTACAGCAAGTTAATACCACTCTTTTAATGACTAATCATCGTTTGATTGTGAAGAAAAACTACAGCTTATAACAAGCTATCAAAGCTGAAAGAACAAACCAAAGAATATGCTTCATTGATAATGATAGAACTAGACCCTGAAAATTTATGTTACATAATACAACTTTTGAACTGAACTAATAAGTATCGTGTTGATCAATGATGCATTGTTGTAGTTTTTTAGCTCACATTGGTCTACTCTCTATTCAGTTATGAAAATTGGAAGCACTGCTTCCACAAAGAGACGTATACATAAACTACAACATACCATTAAGAACATCAAGCGTAGCTTGGAGTCAGAGCCCGAGTTCCTTCAGGCCCAAGAATGTGTTTCAGAAGCTAAATCGTTCACTTTAGTGTTTCATACTCGAAAATTGGCCACGTAGTTGGATTTTCGGAATGGCTGCACTTTATTTCTAAAAAATTTGACGATACAAAACCGAAGCAGCATTTGAAGACATTGAGTAGCCAAAGGGGTAGCAAATAGAGACTGATAAATTCAAACAATTTCGATTAAAATTTGATATTTATATGGTTATATTCGATCAATTTTAATTACAGTTTGTTGAGATTTGGAGTCTAGTTAAATTTTTCACGTATTTTTATAAGTAAATATTTGTAATAAGTATTTAATTCTCTCAAAAATGAAGACATGAAAAGTAATCTCATGCTAATGGTGGTATAGAAAGATTCAAAGAAGTAGAAACGGAATGGGGAACGAGGATGCATGTATAGATCTTCATTGAATTCCTGTTTATCAAAACAAGTCAATTATAAAATCTTTTCAATAAATCTTTTCATTTCAAAATTCTGGTATTTTAAAATCCTGAATTTCAAAATCTTAGCATTTCAAATTCCCTTGGAATTTAAACCTTGACCTTGGCTAAATTGAGAGCTGATGCAAAAGTGCAGACCAATTTCAGTTCCATTTTACTTTTGATCTGAGATTCTCAGTTACGTAAAGATCCAAATACATTACATTGTGTTGTGTCCTTAAGGTGTTTTGATCGCTTTACATTTATAACTGTAGGTTTTATATTGCAGTAAGTTGGGTCGTGAGTTATAAAAGTGCCGCTTTTGTATCAGCACATGTAGATGGTAAGTAAGTTGGTTTGACCAATTCACATCAATAACTGTAGATTTCGTATTGCAGTAAGTTGGGTTGTGAATTATAATAGACACTGTCCCTTTTGTAGTGTAGGATTGTCAGCTAAAGACTTTTTCTCTTATTGCTTGGCTTATAATTGGTGTAGCAATGGCCATTGATCACGATGAATCCAATGAACGATAGTTTCTTTAAACAAACTGATTTTTTTAAACCTCTTAGTAACTAAAGATCTTATTTATTTATTCGTTTCCAGTTACAGGCCGACGCATTGGCAAGAGCCAATACAAATTCAAAGGGAAAGCTTGCAAATGAGGTAGCAGAAGCATGCACCAGGAAAATCTACTACAGACAGATCGATGGTACAATACCAGCCACCATCACGAACGGTGCCAGATGCAACCGACAAAGATACGGTCAGAAGTGCCTATTTCTGATTGACATTATTGATCTTCTTGTAGCTTATATTATCACACTTTTGAGCAATACAGTTGATTTGATTTGATCATCTAACCAATAGGGTATTGTAGTCTTCTGAGGCATGTTATTCTCCATATCCTATAAGGACCAAATTTCCCACCAGGCTTTTCCCTTAAAAATAAACCATCTGACAACTTTATAGTCATTGTTAATAGAGTCATAACCAAAGGCATATCTGCACTCACTACACTTGGCAGGCCTAGGCAAATGAACAAACTTTCCAAAGCAAGGCAGTCCGTGCAGTCCTCATCCTAAAGGCAACATGAACCGTGTACTTCAAAATCTATTTTATACTTGGGGGATATATGGCATATCTGTTATAAACTATGAAAGGATTCGTAATCAGGCACGGAGGCAGAAATTAAATCTTGGGTGTGCTAAATTTTTTTTGTTAGAAAGAATTTTTTTTTTTTAAAAAGGATAGAATTTACTTTATTTTGATGAAACATCTGACCTAAAGAGTTGGAGACATGGAGAAAAGCGGTGTAGACTAGAGAGCAAACTCTGAGCAGAGATACACAAGAAGAATTACGGAGGTTGGGAAGGGAGGGATTGCCGAATTAAGATAAAAGTGAGCAAGAATGATTAAATTTGATGTTTGACATGAGATTTTTATATTTTTTTAGTATATATGTATTAATATTTTTTTGGCAAAAAAAAACTGGGGGGTGCTGCAGCACACCCCAGCCCCCCACTGCATCCGTGCATGTTCGTAATGACTGTAATCTGTATACTCATCGAATGGAGGGTTATCCCAATGCAATGAAAACTTCTGAATAGTAGTTTCTCTGAAAAAGCTTCCTTCTAGTTTGAGATGCGCATTGTTCGACGCTAAAATATCTCCCGCGGAGAGATTCTTCCGCAAAGCAGTCTCTTTTATTAACTTCGGATAGTTTGATCGCATGTATCGGTTTATCATGTATGTGCTTCGTATGCTGGCGTGCCACCGTTCTTCAACGGAATATAGAATGTAAAGCTGTCTGACTTCTTGATAAGCGATTAAGACAAGAAGAGCACCAACCCTGTCCGAATAGGTCCTTCTCGCCTAGTAACCTAGGACTTTCGATATGTGTCTCTAGCAGAGCCTTAGAAATCGATACCTCACACTCCCTTATCAGTGCAAAGCAGAGCAATCTCTCTGTCGATATGTTGAGAACACTGCTTCCTTTGGATATCCAAACTCTCACTCGATAGGTGACAAGCTCTTCAATCGTCCAGTCGCTATTGCTTCCTTCTGATCGCAATACTCTCACTCGATAGGTGACAAACACTTTGATATGCTGGTTGCAAAGAAGATAGAATCTCTTGACGAGATGTCTAGGTGTACTTGCGTATAGCAAATGTATGTTTGATCGGGGACCATTTCCATAAAGCTTTTACTGTTCTTATATAATGCTCAGTCGTTGTCTTTCAATTCTTTTGAACTTCTTCTGCTCTTAATCTTTGAATTTCAATATAACTCTAACACCAGCATACGGGTTTTCATCCTTATGTAGTTTCAATGCTATCACAACTCCTTTATTAAAAGAAACCTATCTAAAACTAAAAATGTATGATAGACATCCAAGCCGCATGAAATTAGTTAATTCATAATTTACAGTCTTAAACGAACTCTGTCTCTTACTCGCCCACTCGCTAAGAATTCAGCTCATCTTGGGCTGCTCGCCAAGACTTCAGCCTTTCAAGCCCAATATGAAATATTTATTTCAGGCTCAAACATTTCTCCTTAAGTCTTTAACTTAAATTACCTATGTAATCGAAAAGACTTGAATATTACCCGAATGACGCGCTGTTAAACCAAACGGTAGCATACCACCCAAGTGCCATGTTACACAACTCCTCTAAAAAGGTGCGTCACTCGACTGACGTAATATAAAAGCACCAGTCCACATTAACAAAATCTCATTCCCCAACGAGATATTATCACTTGCCTTGATCGTGCACCTTCAACCTCCTTAGTCAAAAGCTAAGACCTTTCATTCTCGCCGCCGTTCATCTATTCCAATTAAAATAATGCCTCCACGTAAAGACATCTCCATTCCTTACTCAGAACGTAGCATCGAGAAATTCTCAAGAAACCTCAAGGCCGTCGGCAAACGACAGAACCTAGAGGCAATCATCTCTCTAACCGTAGACCCAAACGAAGGCACTGGCCTGCTTGGTCCCTTTCTGGATGTTCCAATCAATCTAGAGTTTTTCAATATCCTCCGTCATCCCATCTGCAATTTAGCCTTGATAGTCCAAGAACATCCCAAGGCAGAACCCAAAGAATGGACAAACAAAGATAGCCTTTGTTTAATTGGGAAGTGGCCGCACCCAAACGCAGAAGATCTCGCTTGGTACCGGCACCATCGCGAACAAGATATCAATCGATGGGAAGTAGTTGAAATCACCCAACTCATCGACCTGTGCTTTTCTCTCCCAGCTGGTGGCAACAGAGCACCGTTCGCCACAGCCATGTGCTTTTGGGATTGCACCGCCAACTGCTTCCGTCTTCCCTGTGGTGATGTGAGCATTACAATCCTTGATTTGTATACCGTTTTTGGAGTTCCAGTATTCGAAAACTCCTGGTCGCACAATCAACACACTGGGTCACCAGTTCAAGCCTCTCTCAATCGTCATTCCTTCTACTCTTCCTGGGTTAAACATTTTGCTCAGGAGGAGAAAGACACCGACCAAGGAGGCATAGCCTTTTTAGAATATTGGCTATCAAAGTACATCTTCTGTCCATCTTCTGCAAAGGTCAACAAATGTTGGACCAACCTTGCTGAACGCCTTTTCAACTGTGAACAATTAGGCTTGGTTGAGTCCGTTCTCGCCTACATCTACTATGGTCTGAGGCGAGTCGTCCTTTCAAAGCTCGACCTTAATCAACTAGGACCACTCTGGATGGTAGAGCTCTGGTTGCGAATGTACTTTCCATTTTCCTGCCCTACAACAGCTCCTGCCTTTGAAGATCATAAGCTGTTGGACCAAACATTAGTGTCTACACCAACTAGGACTAGAGTGGTAATTCCTGCTTTGACGAAGCCACTTGTGATTTCCCAATCAGTCTCCGAGTCGTACCAAGTCTGGCGCTCCCAACTTTGGGAAGATGTACGACACAAGGGACCGCTTGCCCGTTTTGCCACTATCTTTTATGACTTTTGCAAAAGGTTTTCGAATGAAGAAGATTTGGCATTTATTAGGAAGTCGTACAAGAACATAAGTACTACTCCCTGGCCATAGGTATACTTTTTACATCCAAAAGTGCCACATGTATTAGCAATTTCTTATATTGTATCTGGCTAACCCTTCTTCTCAAAAACATCACGCTCTAGAGCCAGACGTGACTGTCTCCTTGCAATCTTTTAAGAAGAAAAGGTCCAATCCTTCTGGGCAATCAGTAAGTATTGCAATTTATTTACCCAAAACAAATTGTTTGATTTCGTCACTGAACTGTAGCTAACCCAACCTTTTGATAGTCTCAAAAGCGCAGGAAGATCCACTCCAAGCCTGAAGAACCTCCAAGTGGCATCTGGACAGCTACAGAGATCACTAGCAGGGATAGACGAGCCAAGCTTCAAGCTCATGTATTCCATGCCACTTTTGATCAACGGAGTGACAAAGCCTCCGGGGCAAGCCCCTGCTCAACATTGGTTTTCACCATTACACACTGGCAATGTGCAAATCCAAACAGCATGCCCACGGTCTCCGAATTTGATGACCTCTTGATCAAAGGTTCCTCGGAGTGGCAAAAATCGTGCAAGGACGAAACCCTCGCAAGCTCTTACTCAGATCAACATTTTGATCTCGATGTCATTTCGAAGGCTAACATCAGACCCCTAAAGATTTCATTTGATGGCTCCTTTATTGGGTACTTCAACCCAGAAAGGTTTACAGCCCTGGGTGGTCTTGCATCGTTTGATATGTCATAGGAGCAAATCAGCAAGAGCACCAAGCCTCAAGTATATATAGTAAGTTGGAATGATCATTTCTTCGTCCTCAAAGTTGAAGACGAAGCCTATTATATTATAGACTCACTCGGGGAAAGACTCTCTGAAGGATGCTGTAAAGCCTATATTTTGAAGTTCGATGATTCCAGCATTATGTATGGAACTAAAGATCATGATACATGACTGGAAGTCATCAATAGCGGCAAAGAATGCTGCAAAAACTTCATAGCCCAGTTTCTGGCTGGAATCAACCGGAAAGAACTTGAGGAAGAAGAGAAGAACAAGCCCATTGATATTGCAATTTTGTTCCAGCGCCTGCAGATTGAGTTTCAATCTTGCTTCATTCCTTCCTTCTCTGGCGGGGGCACGAGTACTCAAAATGACCAAGTCATTTTAGAGTAAGAACATCAAATTTCTTCCTCGCCAGAGCTCTCAGTCGCCAAACCACAGTCATTGGTTGAGGTTAATCCAGAACTAAAGGACCACATCCCTTCCTCGCCAGAGCCTAAGCTTCAAGCAACTGAAGAAACACAACTATTATTCCCTGTCCAAGCAAGAATTTATTTGCTTACTTCGTTTTGTATTTTATTAACCCTCAATTAGTCCTAACAACTTGTATTATTATTTTTTAGTCCAAAAGCATTCCCTTGGACAACGATGAGATGACTCCTGATTTACTAGCAAGTCCAAAGGAACAGCCAAACTGGCCAGGCCAATTTTCTGAACTCCTTGAAATGGCCACCAGGGATCAGCCTGCTAGTTCACTATGTATTAACGATGAAGACCCTGAACCTACCATCGAAGAAACTATTACACCGTCTTCATCACAAGGAACTTCCTCTCAGGTACTCCAATCACAAGAAGCAGTAATAAAGTTGCAAGGAATTTATAGTAAATTGAGTGCACTGAGATCTCCTTCTGCAATTGATGTCGCCCTTCAGAACATTCTTTCTGGCAACCTGCACTCTTCTCAAGATATTCAACGCGTTCGCGAACAAGTCAGGAATCTAAAGGCTATTGCTTCTGCAGAATTTATTCATCATATTCCTGACCTTGAGGAGAAACTATATCAACTCTTGAGTCAAAGTGAAGACCATCAACGACTGAAACTCAAAGCAGAGCGTAAAAAAGAAGCAGTGGAGATGTTGGCCCGCCAAACTCAAGAAGAGAAAGAACGAATCCAGGCCGTTCTGAAGGACACGTCTACTCATCAAGAAACTCTGGCAACCAAAAAAGCTAGACTAGCTATCCTTAAAGCTGAAGTGGCTACCCTCGAAGCTGAAGTAGACGGCATGCTTGCTAATACCTCTAGAGACCAAGCCACTGTGTGCCAACTCATGACTGAAGGAGAGAGTCATGCTCAACTATTGCAGGAAGCAACAGAAGAAGCCGCAAGAGCTCTACAAACATTCAAACACTCATGGCTAGCTCTTGAAATCGCAAAGGCATCCATGAGGGAACAAACCCTCCTATTGTAATCATTGGGCCTCAAATTTTAAGCCATTTTTGTTACTCCAAAAATTCTTAAGTATTTAATTATTCAGTCCAAATTTTGGAAGCAAAGTGTCAATTGGGCCCGATAGCAAGACTGGGCTTTAGAATCAAGCCTTCCCAAAACTTGTTCAAACGGAACTAGTCTCATTTATAAACTCTAACCGCTCGCTTGCCCTGATTGTCCAACATTAAATGGAATTTAATTCCATGCTTGGAATCTGTATCGCATCAAGCAATCAAATCTTCAAAATACGTTTTACCTGCCCCAAAAATCTTTCATTCATCATGCTCTTCTCTGGGGGTAGATAAACCGCAACATGGCCCAATTCCAATTAGACGCGTGTCCTCTATTCACGGGAGTATTTACTCTCGCGAAGCCTTACCACTATGACTCCTTTCTATAAAAGGTTTCCTCTTTACTGTCTTGTGATCAACCTTCCAAACTTTCTTGCGAGAATGAACTCCCCTTTTGTGTGTTTGCTCTGATTCTCCTACCTAAAGAAAGCTCCAGATAAAACTTTCCATGTCGTAGTCTTTAGATAGCAATATCCACGTCCAAACCTGGACTAGATAGCAATATCTACGTCCAGGCGTTGCCTTGGTTGACCCAACCTGTGCTTCCACAAGAAGGGAAAGCCACAATCCCGAGGTTGAAAACACCTCGTCTTCCTCCTGTACACCCGCTCAGTTTCAATATGCATAGAGGCTGCAAGCCCTATGGACATGGCTGCACAGAAGGGGAAAGACATGGACTTCAACTGGGAAAAAGCAACAAATGCCAAGTCTAGTTCATATGGTCTTTTGATCTGTTTGAACTAGCTTCCTTGGCATTTCAAATCCTCTTCATCTCGCCGCTTTAGGTCGCATTCTCTTTTTAATGTGTGCATATTTGATACGTGGACCCAAGGACTGGATATCAACCGTTTGAGGATTTGGAAAAACAAACTGTATTTATCTTTCTGTTCTGTTGCTGGTTGTAATTTGTTTCTCATATGGTATCAGAGCTTGAGGCCGTAAAGCCTTTGTATTCTTCTGAATGATGTAATTTTCGTTTAAAGCAAAAGGTTCCTTATGTAAACAAAACATTTATATTGATAAACTCAGATATAGTTTGTACATATCTTTGGCCACAGTAATTGGCTAACATGAACTCTCTTAACTTAGAAGAAATACAAAAAGAAAAATTGTAAAATTTTTGCCTCCAATATAAGCCCCAACTAAAGATTTAGCCCCAAGTATAGGCTACTATGATGTACATAATCCCTATGTGTTGCCCCTGCAGTTTACTCATGCAAGTGAAATGGGATGAGCATGAATAAACTGGATTAAGCCACAGTTGGAGGGTCTTCATACTCCCAAACCGGTTGTATGAACTTCTTAAGGAAACGACCATTTATAGGATTAGAATGAATGGTGTCATCTCGATCTCGTAAACGAACTGCTCCTTTACTCAGAAGTCGATCGACAATGTACGGTCCTTCCCACTTTTCTGACCATTTTCCTCGGCCTTCAGTCTTCTCGCCAACGGACAAAATGACTCGCCAAACCAGTCCTTCTGCAAAACTCATGCCCCTAGTACATCAGTCATAGACACGAGCCACCTTTCGTTTTTCAGCACATAGATTATCATAAGCTTGTATTCTCTGTTCATCCAAGTCTTCATGCTTTTGCCACATTGCTTGTACATAATCTTCACCGATAAGGCTATGTTGCTCCATCACCCGTAAAGATTGAACGTTAATTTCTAGAGGCAAGACCGCATCATGGTCGAACATTAATGCATAAGGAGTGGTACCTGTGGGTGTCCTTTTACTTGTTCTATAAGCCCACAGGGTGTTAAATAATTCTTCATACCACAATTTGGCATTGCTTGCAAGCATCCTTTTGAGGATATGTATAATGATTTTGTTGATTGCTTCAGCTTGACCATTAGATTGGGCATAATATGGAGAAGAATGTAGAAAATGTATTCCAAAATCCTTCATAAGCTCGTCTACATCTCCAGACATGAATGCTGCCCCACGGTCTGAAACAAAACTCTCAGGAATGCCAAACCCACTAATAATGTCGTCAAATAAAAACTGGCGGATGACCTTTGCTGATGATACCCTGAGAGGTCGAGCCTCAACCCATTTTGTGAAGAAATCAGTAGCCATGATGATGAATTTGTGCCCATCAGATGAATGAGGATGAATCATTCCAATTAAGTCCAAAGCCCATCCTCGAGCTGGCCAAGGCTTGATTATAGGCTGTAATGGTATTCTGGGCATATGGCTGATTTGACCATGTTTCTGGCATTCTTCACAACCTTTAGCAAATGTGATGCAATCTGCATTCCTGGTAAGTAAAACTCATGTCGTCGTATTAACCATCTCATCTTAGGACCGGCCTGGTGTGCCCCTGCTATCCCAAGATGGACTTCCCTCATTAATCGCTTTACTTCACGTCCAAAGACACATCGTAAGAGTATGCCCTCCTCTCCTCTTTTATACAACTCATCATCCTTGAGTACATAATTAGGAGCTAAAAAATGAATCCGCTTATCTACCGGATTATTAGTATTCTGGAGGTAGGGAATAATATCTTGTTTCCAATTCATATCAATTTGATCAAGGGTAGCAACGTACCACTCATTTTTATCTCTTCATTGGTCCCAAGATTGATCTTTTCAATTAGATCTTTGACTTTAGGAGGTAAATCATCCAAAGCTACTGGAGCTAATTTGATCTCTTCCTCCTCATCTAAGTCATGTAACACATCTTCATCCACATATTCCAATGCTGCTATCATTGGAACCTTCTTGTAGGCTTCACTCTCTAACATAAAATTTTGGAAGCGCTCGTGTAAAGAGTAAGAAGCCTCGGTCTCTATACTTCATAGAGACCCGATCATTGAGAATGTTTGGATGGTAGCACAACGGTGTAGGGTCTACTATGATCCTGATTTACTTGAATTATACCCCACTGAGCTAGCTTAGAGGTCGTAACACCAACTGGGCGGCCTTTGTTGTCGACGCCACATACCTCCAGTGGCCTAAGGTCACTGTTGTAATAACTGGCTTCTAAGGAATTAGCAGAAATGGAGTATGGACGAGGGTCGGCATCGATGATCTCTGTCTCACCTGACTCCATATTTTCCAAAGTAACATCTGCTGATGGAGGGACGAAGGTACACAATATCTCCTGTGGATCCAGTCACGCCCTAGAATTACACTTTATGGAGCTGTGCATTCTGCTACAAAGAACATGTATGTACCGGTGGCTGGACCGATGTGTACTTGCAAAAAGACAATGCCCAAAGTTTTGGAAATGCTACCCTGAAAGTTTCTAACGTTGAGTGTGGTTTCTTGGATAGCAGACTTGGGAACGCCTAACAAAGCCATTGCTTTGACTGTGATGATAATCACCGCTGCCCCTGAATCCACCAAAAGTTTGTTGACTTGGATTCCCTGGATATTTCCCGTTACATATAACGGCCGCATGTGCATGGCCATGTCCACGGTAGGCTTGGCGAACATCATATGTCCCTTTGCTGATGATGGATCAATCTTTGATATCTTGGCGAATGCTAAATTATCTGTCAATATTGATTCATCTTCTGGCAATACCAAGTTGTTAACGCTTCCGTTCGTGATCAATTCATCCATCGATACTGGTGGAGGTAAAGCATATTTGGAGGACAAAATGAACACCATGTTAACAACGGTATCCATCTCCTCGACGTATTCTTCAGCTTCTTCATCTTCACCTTCACCGTAATCCAACAACTCCTCATCATCTTCACAGTCGTTGTCCTTAGCCTGTTGTCCCTTGGAGTCCAAAGTTGTAGTGATCTTCAAAGAAGCAACCTGTTGTAGCTGATCCTCAGGTATAGGATCTATGGTTGCTGGCATGAGTAGTGCTGGATTTTGTTCCTTAGGATGGGAAACAGGTTGACAGACCTTCTTTTGTTCTTCGATAATTAAAGGTCGCGGTCTCCATTGCAAGACCCTGGTCTCACTTGGAGTGTTATGCTTTTGAATGTGTTTCCCCTCCTTTGGAGGTGTATGTAGCCCCATTGTTTACATCGCTTCGTCACCAAAATTGAGACGTTTTCTCACTGGCTTTCATTTCATGACTTCACGATGATCCTCAGGAATAGGTTCGGGTTGTTTGCCTTTAGACCATAACTCTGGGTTACGGTCAAAGACACCTGGGCGTTGTGCTCTCACTTTAGGCTCGTGAGACTTTTTCCCAAAAACCACTAAGGGGTTTACTGCAAGGGCATTCAATCGCCTTTGCAGCGCTTTTGGAGAGCACATCAGTTCTTCTTCTTTGAGCAGGCCTGCTTCATAAGCCTCTAATGCTCTTTTGGCTTCTCCAAATCGCCGCTGAAGATTTCTTCTTCTACTTGGAGTTACCTCTATAGTCCTTCCCTTCTCCTTCACATACCATAAGTTTTCCTTTGTGATATTTCTTGAGGCTGGTGGAACATATGGCCTAGCGAGCATGTCAGCAACTTCCGACTCAGATTTCTTGGCTTCACTGACATTTTCTGCTACTCGCGAACGCTTGAGAGCTGGGGAGTCCCTTTGTCTTGCTCGGTGTGAGTTATGGGGCTGATGACTCGTTTGTGAAAATAACTCTAGGAAGACCTTAGCTACTTCAGCCAACTCTTCATAGAAAATTTTCAACCCGCTTTTGAGTTTACAATAAGCACAAAGGGCTACTAGCGAGTTTGCTTTTGGGTCCACTATTTCTTTTCCTTTAGTTGATTTTGACGTTTGCATGCTTGGTGGACTCTCGCCAGTAGTTTGATGACTATTGGTGAAAGGACCCAACCCCGATTCAGTTACCTAAACCGGAATCGAACCCCTTCTGAAAATATGAACCAACAAAAACTTTTCAAAATTTCGGCAGAGTTTCGTTACTAACGTGGAATTGCATAAACCTGCACCCTGAAAATAACACTTCGTCCTATGCCACAAAAGCCAAACCGTGGGCACCAATTCCATCCGAATTTCTCAACATCATAATATAAACAATAAACAATAAACATATTGTACTATATATATTATATCTGTGAAAATCCGTATAAACACGTATCAGAGTGTATCAGAGCGACCACTAGTGTAAATATATACAATATACACATCAGTAGGCGAAACAAGAACCTACTGGAAAACACAGGTAGCTCGGATCACTAGCCTCCCACCACGACGTGAAACACCAGAACCTGAACTGCAAACTGGGCACGGAAACTGAAAAGCCCAGGGGAAAGACAATAAACTCGTTAGAGTGAGTGGACGAAAATAAATGTCTTTCACCAAGTAATATATACGTATAAAATCATATGCGAGTCAAATGCATGAAAATCAAATGGTACGTGAGGAGACGCTGACTACCACCCACGTACAGAGCATGCAACGTAAATATATCGCGGAATCTCTCATGGACTACCACGCGATAGCACAGTCTGAATCACGGGATCCCAGACCCACACATGATTCCTAGCCAGAAAGGCCTCGGGTCAGGATATCTGTCCCCCCCCCCCCCCCCCCCGGAGCGTACTCGGGGATCAGCCGAGAAGCCAATGTATATCGATACCACAACATATACTGAGACTGTACTCTGTGTAAACCAAATCATAAATCCTTTTCATGTACATGCATAAAACATAATATATACATATGTATATTCGTATATGCATAATCGTAAAACACATGCTCGTAAAATCATGTTCAATCTGCATGCTTAAGTTCGTAAAACGTATATAAGAGACTCGCAATCAATCCGTGAAAAGAAATGTCCACTCACAGACTCGCGTAACGCGCACTCGCGCTAATCTCGTGGTCCGGCGGAAGATCCCTCGCCTGAAGCACGATCACGATCCCGATCTCGATCTCGATCTCCTGAATATTCACAAAACATAACTGATCAAAATCACAGTCCACAACTCTGTACTGAACCACGGAAACCAACCATTACCGGAAATATGCAATGCAATACAAAATGATTAACGGAATTCCCGAAATCTCCACTCGAAACCCTCGACTGAAAATCGGCTACCCAAATCAATCCGAAAACCTCTGGACGATAATCAGGGCGCGATTACGAGAAAAACGATATTAAAAACGTCGAAATCCAAAAAGTCAACTCCTCGCCGGAGCACCACCGTTGACCGTCGCCGGCGGCGGTGGCGCGCCGTCAACCGTGACTTCCTCCGGCGAAGAAGCTCCAGAACTGTAGTTCTCTTCAAGCCGAATCATTTTCTCAACTACCACCCAAGCCAATTCCAACTCTAAACCACCCAATTTCACCTCGAAACAAATCAGAATCCAAATTCCGGTGACCTAATCGGGTTACCCCCAAAACTCACTCTCAACTCAAAGTAAATACACCATGAGACTCAGAGGAACAAGGGGAGTCGAACCCCCCTAACCACCACCACCGTGGCTTGCCGGAAAACCGAAAACCATCACCGGCGAAAAATCCCAGTCGGCCTCGATTCGAACCCATTCCAAAACTCACAAATTTCCATCAATCCAAACATCAAACAATTCAGAATCAAAAGGGGAAGCGAACCATACCTTCCACAAGGTCGGAGGTGGCCGGAAAACGGTCGTCGGACGGCGAAGCCAAAACGGGAAAGTTTTCCCCTCGGGTCAACGGTCAACAGTTTCTATTTTTGAAAAGTCAACGGCGGTCAACGTCAAACAGTGTTTTTCGACGATTTTACGACTATTTCCGATATTTATACTCGCGCCTCGGGTCAATCGACGGTCCAAAATAAATATTCGAAATGATTCGGATAAACACGAAACAATCGGATAAACTCGTCGAAAACTGAAACTTCAAATAATCGTATTATATTCCTCGGTTATCGGAAAAATCTTCCAGAACCGCCCTCGAGCTCGAAATCGCGTACTCTACACTTTCCGTGAAGACACACAACTCAAATTCTCGATCGAAAACATAGTCGTGAATAGAATCGACAAACCACATATATAACGTAAAACTGCGACTATGACCAATCTCGAGAATCATGCCGAATACACAACTGATTCTGGGTCGGGTCGTCACAGTTGGTCTGTTTGCGTTTGTTTGATTTGTCTCTCGTTAGTTCCAACATTCCAACCGTCAATGATATGTCGGTCACCAAGCTTGGCGAGGGCTCTTGGTCTATCATTATTTCTCCTTCGTCAATCCACTGCTGAATCCTGAATTTCAAATCACGACAAGCACTCGTGGAATGGTGACCCCATCGATGATGATATCGACAGTAAAGTAGACCCCTGACATCCTCAGGATGTGGGTCTGGCGTTCCCCAATTGTCAAGAACTGTTGCTATCCCTGCTTGGATTAGCTCTTCAAATATTTCCTCTCGCTTAGACGTATCATAAGTAATCTCAGCCCTCTTAGGTCCGACAAATGCTATATTGCGTCTAGGCCTCCTCCTTGACCTCTTCCTTTTGTAGATTGGTTCAGATTCATTACAGGTGGAAAAGGTGTCAATGGAAGGAAATGGCGTATAGGGAGGTGGTGATGCCCTATGAGGATAATGTGGATGCCATTCCACCACTCCCTTGTAGTTGACCTTAATCACTTCCCAGTTGATCAACCCTTGAATCTTATCTCTCAAGGTCGAACACTTTCACTACCACAATAAACACTATAACCGACGAGATCTGTAAAACTATAACCGACGAGATAAAAATCTCGTTGGTTATAGTGGAAAAAATATTTTTTTTTAATTTTTTTTTAAAAAAATAAAAAATCTCGTCGGTTATAGTGTTTATTGTGGTAGTGTTTGTTGTTTGATGACCAAACTGGTTATGAAATCTGCAGAAATGTTGAGCCCTTCATACCGTAACTGTCTGAGTTCAGATACCTGGTAATAAGAGACCAAACCCATGTCACGTAACCTGTCTAGAATCTCCTCCAACTTGTCATAGTTGAAAGAATATCCCACAAAGACAGGCCGATTCCAGTCTTCCACACCTCCGATACAGCTATCGGGTGATGACCACTCGACCTCAATCATACTAATGTGAGGTGGTGGGAAGGGCTTAGAATCAACTAATGCAGCTGCCTTGGACGCTCCATCTAGCTCTAGTCTTCCTTCATTGATCCATTTTTGGATCTGATCCTTTAGCTTGATGCAGTCCTTTGTAATGTGGTTCCATGCTCCATGGAACTTACAATATTTTTTACCTTTTAATTTCTCAGCTGTAGGGAGAGGTCCGAAATATGCTTTGAAAGCTCGCATGCTATATAGCTCATCCAAGATCTCATGAGCCATGTTAGCATCATAAGTGTATGTTTCAAACTCTGGCTTAGTAAAAACCACTGTCGAAAGCTTGATAGGACCCTTATTCTTCTGAAGCTTGCGGGACTTTAAAACTTTGTTTGTCGATAAATCCATAGCTCCTACTTGCTCGCCATCAGAGTCCGACTCTTGGTCGTCTATATCTTCTATATAAGCCACAATTTTTGGCTTTGGTCTATCATAAGACCTAGCATTGTACGTTCCCTTAGACGCATTCCTTCTATTATCTCTTTCTTGCATGGTACTGTAAGCTTTAGTTACAGTTGTGATAAGCTCATTTAAGGAAAAGTACTTGCTATTTAAGAACAGTTGGTGGTACGTATCCTCCAAGCCATTCTTGGCCATCTCTACTACATCCTCTTTTCCTAGTGGATTCTTGCATAAATTATATTCTGACCGGAAACGGTGCAAGAAGGTAACTGGACAATCTGTCGCCGATTGGCTCAAGGAAGCTAGCTTTCCAACACTGGTTTCAAGTCTAGCCATTCCAAAGTGGTCTATGAATAAAGCCTCCATATCCTTCTACTCATTGAACGAACCATTTTCTAATCCCATATACCATACGAGGGCCGATCCTGACAGAGATGATCCAAAGACTCTTAACTCGAGTCCATAGTTATCGAAAAATTGCTCTAATTGCAGCGTGAAGTATGCTAAATGTGTTGCCGCATTAGAATCATCGTCGCTAGAGAAAGTATGGAAGGTCTGCTGCTGGTAGAACTTTGGCCATTGCTAGGCATCTGGATCATCCTTCTGCAAAGGAGGAAACAGTGTCTCATATGAATCATACATCTTGGCCAGATGTATGTCACAATCGTTCATGAACCTGTTTAACCGTTGCTCCCAAGCAGGAGGGAAAGACTCTGCTTGTCTAGTCATTCTAGTGAGCTCAGAAACGGATTTAGTTAGAGACGTTATATCCATATCTGTCCTTTGAGACAGTGTCACCGCATGTCGACGGTATTCATCCAAACTTGTTCCCAAGTGTTGTATGATGTCTATCCGTAGTTTGTCCTGACCTTCCACGAGACTTGCTACTTGGGCTCCAATTGCCTCTCTCTCCTCCCGATCTCTATTGAATTCTACTCGTAATGCTTGGATTTCAGCTAATGCTCTGTCTATTCTGTTGCCTTGGGTAGTGAGAAGAGTTGCTTGCTGTTCGATCCTTTCACCGAGAGCCGTATAGTAACTAGTCTGATGTTTGTCGCGCCTAGCCGCATAAGCTAGGTACTCCTGGAACGTAAGTTCCACCATCTCCGCTTCACTTAAAGATTTAAATGACATGGTTGAATCAAAGTCTTTAGCAAAAATAATGTCAACCGCTTGATTATCCAATGAACGACACCGAGTAGATGTATGTTCACGGTAAGCCGGTTGTGGGTGTTTGCGACACTGAGGGTAATTCCTTCGGTAAGGATTCCCTATTGTCACTTAGAGACACAAAGATGTCCCACTGGGCGTGCCAAAATGTTCGACGTTAAAATATCTCCCACGGAGAGATCCTTCCGCAAAACAGTCTCTTTTATTGACTTTGGATAGTTTGACCGCAGGTATTGGTTTATCCTGTATGTGTTTCGTATGCTGGCGTGCCACCGTTCTTCAATGGAATATAGAATGTAAAGCTGTCTGACTTCTTGATAAGCGATTAAGACAAGGCTAGCACCAATCCTGTCCGAATAGGTCATTCTCATCTAGTAACCTAGGACTTTCAATATGTGTCTCTAGCAGAGTCTTCGAAATCGATACCTCACACTCCCTTATCAGTGCAAAGCAGAGCAATCTCTCTGACGATGTGTTGAGAACATTGCTTCCTTTGGATATCCAAACTCTCACTCGATAGGTGACAAACCCTTCAATCGTCCAGTCGCTATTGCTTCCTTCTGATCACAATACTCTCACTCGATAGGTGACAAGCACTTTGATCTGCTGGTTGCAAAGAAGATAGAATCTCTTCACGAGATGTCTAGGTGTACTTGCGTATAGCAAATGTATGTTTGATCGGGGGCCATTTTCACAAAACTCTTACTGTCCTTATATAATGCAGTAGTTGTCTTTCAATTCTTTTGAACTTCTTCTGCTCTTACTCTTTGAATTTCAATATAACTCTAACACCAGCATACAAGTTTTCATCCTTATGTAGTTTCAATGCTATCACAACTCCTTCATTAAAAGAAACCTATTTGAAACAGAAAATGTATGATAGACATCCAAGCCGCATGAAATTAGCTAATTCATAATTTACAGTCCTAAACGAACTCTGTCTCTTACTCGGCCGCTCGCCAAGTTCTTATAGAATATGGGCCACTCGCCAAGACTTCAGCCTTTCAAGCCCAATATGTAATATTTATTTCAGGCCCAAACACACATCACTTTAAACCAGAAGAATATGTATGTTTCTGATTGTGTGTGGATTCTTTGGCTGAGGTCCTCGGCAGTGTATGAAGTCCGAAGATGTTATCAAAGAATTCCATGACTTGCACAATTGCTCTAACTTTACACAAACATTTGATGGGCAACCTCAAGAGGATTTATTGGATGAATTCTTCAGGAAGCTGGGAGATACTTGACTCCAAATTTCTCCTTTGGAAAGCCATCATTCGCTACAGAGTTTGGAAGTATGGGGTTTCATATATATAGAGAGAGAGATCGCTCATACATGTAGTTCGAGGTGACAGAGTTCTGATAGGATTAGGATTTCATAGCTAGTTTTCCTGGTTCAAGAAGGATTTTGGTCAAAGTAGTATTGTGAGTTCAAATTAATGGTGTCGTGAACATCCCTACTCTCCTAGTCCTAAAAGGAAATTACTTTTATCTCTAGCTGAATGCAGCTTCCACTATTCCAAAATCCGAGTCTGACTAAATTCTCAAATAGTACTGCAGTCCCAAGAACACATGGAACCTTCTCTTTTATCCCGTAGCACTAGAAACAATTTTCTATGTTGGGTTTCTAACCCGGGTCAATTTGGTTTTTGAGAATCTACAGATTGAAACGTACTTTCCAGATAAATATTAAAACACACCATGGTCAGCATCCCAAGTCCGAGTCTTACTAAAGTCTTCCTATATATGGTTCATCCTCCATATGTAATGGAGTGTTTCTCTTGGCTTAGAACAGAGATCACCTTAGACACTTGCTTTCTTGGCTTTTTATCAGAAGAGAACCTATACAACCACGGGATCATCCTCGAATAGGCGGGAAAAGATTTGATCATTAGGTAACTGTAAACCTTGTCCGAACAAAGTATGAACACTAAAACTAGTAATCATACATGCCATTTTCTGTGAGCGGGAAAATAAAAATAAAACTAACGCAAAACAAAAATCAGGCAAATAGTATGCTTCTTGATGTGCTCCAATATCGGTTTTATTCTTCCTTTGGTTCATCAAATCCAATACCAGACATAGGTACCTTTCCAACTATCTGACCATCAGCAGAGTCCTTTTCCTCACCAACATCCATGGCAGATCCCTTCTTGATGTAATCAACTTTAAAATCATAGTCATCTTCCATTGCATCTGCAGATGCTGATTTGACCTTTTTCCTCATCTTCTTCTCTGCTTTCTTCTTCTTTGTATTAAGCATACCTTCACCTGCATACAATTTCTCGTTCTGCCTACTAGTATCAGACACTATCTTTTCCTTTGTCTTCCCTGCATCATTCTCTTCTTCAACTGCCATGGAATGGTCATCATCTTCATCGACCATATCTGTAGGACTTCCATCAGCTTGACTTGATGCTGTTTGTGTAGCATTATTCTGATGCAGGACAATATATAATGAGATTGCATTAAATTCAGTAATTATCTCAACGTTGAATTGGAACTATGAAACATCTGTAAAACTTTTGCAAAGACAGTACAGTTCACCATAATTTCAACCAAGAAAAAAACATTAAGCTAAGATACCATCCATGTTTGTGTTGTCACGTATATCTAACAAGGTATGAACATGGAACTAGTGAATTCTCATATTTTCCGAGCACAGTTATGAACATAGAATACACAAACACCAATAGGAGACCAGCTTTAATAACAGATTTTTCATTTTTAGACTTTATCTCTTATGTTGGGAATTTTAAAGCAGCCCCTGTTCAGTCAAAACACCCAAGTCACACAGATAGAGTCATGTCATTATCAGTGCTAATCACAAACCTCTTCCATATCTTCATCGAAATTGAGCGGGCAACGAGCAGGAACTTCAACAGGATGGAAATCATTGACAGATTTGAGGCTTCCAATGAATGAAGACTCTCCATTGTACACTTCATTGATGTTCAACTCCTTGCCCAGCTCTGAAACAATTTTTGCCTCTGATGGTTCGTCTTGACTCCTAGCTGGGGGCATAGTGTAGTACGGTATTTTACCTGAATGCATTGACTACTTCACATCAGATTGTTGACATTAACAGCAATTGGACCATAGAATACAATTTCACTTATCTATAGAAAACTTAATCCACAAGGCAATTTACGTACCCTCATTCCAGTCATGTAGAACAATTCTTGCTGCAGCTCCGATATCTACAATACCACCCTTTTTCAGCTTACCCCTAACAGTAGCGACCTTGTGCAGAAAGTCATCAACAGAATCAAAGCTTGGGAGCTTGTATATAGATACCAACAGTCTGGCTGGGCAGAGCTTCAAAATTTCCTTTACTGCTCAACAAAGGCAAAATTTTGTCAATAACAAAATTCCAATAACATAGCAAGGTATAGCATCTAATGAGTTGCAGCATTTAGATATACCAACCAATGAAAAACAAGAAGGTTGCAATAGTGTAACAAATGGAACTTGAGCAAGTTTTGTACACGCATATATGAGAGATGGGAATCATTAAATACCTGGACCAATTGGGTCCTCTAACTTCTCAATTCTTTTGCAATTTCGAAGAGCGATTGAAGCATCATTTTCTGTAGATTTGAGCATTACAACACCAGGGCAGTCCAACAATTTGACATTATTATCTAACTGAACTTCTTGCAGTGATCTTGTTAATCCTGGAGTTGAACCAACATTGACAACACGGCATCTCTTCAAACTATTTATGAGACTACTCTTTCCGACATTAGGTAGTCCAATAATACCCACTGTGATTGACTTCTTGATCTGTTAATGACAAAAACCTCTATTTATATTTGGAATTATTTTATTTAATGTTGTAGATAGCGAGATGTGATAATCATAAATAAAACCAATGATATACCTCATGACTTCTTGAGTAGTTCTTTAGCAATTTAAGAAGAGTTCCAGCTCCTAGACAGTCACTTGTCAGCAATAGGTTGCTAGGTTTTGATTTCTTGGAGGAAGATCTCCATCCTAAGTTTGACCTTTGTTCTTGGGTGCTACATTTGAAGGCCACAGCTGGTAACTCTTCCCTAAGATAAGTGAGCCACTTCTCAACAGCTTCCCTTGGAACAAGATCTATATTCATGAAACACAATAATAAGAAGAGATGCAGTAGAATAAATAAAGCATTCAATAGTTGTTCTTCGTGAAGATCCAACTCAGAAACCAATGTTTTAAAGAGTTAATTTTTGAATATG
The DNA here is from genome assembly GCA_946800695.1 of Geum urbanum. Lineage (NCBI taxonomy): Eukaryota > Viridiplantae > Streptophyta > Magnoliopsida > Rosales > Rosaceae > Geum > Geum urbanum. Next base: position 38,310,979 of record OX327007.1, on the reverse strand, counting down.
CAAACAATTAAGGGAGAAAGTGAGAGGAGTAGCACATTACCAATTTTGTTTAGAAGCAGCACAATATGCTTATTAGGACCCGACTTCCTCACCATCTTCTCCATATCAACACACCGCGTACCCAGTGGATCTCGAGCATCAAGAACTTCCAAAATGACATCTGATGCTTCAATAACTTTAACCAACTCCTTGTAGAATGCCCTGTCTGAGCTCTCTATACGTACAAATAGAAAACAACCAATCAGAATATCGAAACATACACTTAGTACAACACACATCTCCCAGTAGTTACCAAGTAATATCATCATACCCCTAGTCTTGGAAACTCCAACTGAATCATCAGCACTCTTCTCCTCTGTAATCTCATCCAATTTGGAATCGTTGTCGTCATCTAACTCTCCTCGCTTCCTTTTCTGAGCCTGAATAAGCACAAACGTTACACTACTACAAAATGACATTACTAACTACGAATTCAAAGTATTCATGTACATCATTATTGCACGAATAGTCCAAAACATGAAGCAAACAGTCCATCCAATTAGAGAGATTTGAGCATCATACCCTTTCTTTGCGGGCAGCTTTCTTCTGCTCCAATTCGTCGATAACTTTAGCGCGGCGGGCTTCGAGGGCCTTGAGCTCTTGCTCCTTGAAGGGCCAGTCATTGGGGATACCTGGATCCTTCTCAACCTTCTTGCGCTGGAATCCAAGCTTCTTGGCCTCCTTGGCTTTCTTCTTGTGGTGCTCCTTCACCTTCCTCAACACCTTGTGCTTCTTCTTCAGAGGTATTCTCTTGCTTTTACTCTCTGCAACAACAACAAAAATCCCAATTAGAAAATTAAAAGATGAAAACTTTGTAGTGAAAACAAGTACAGAAAGCAAAACAGATGAAAGCCTTGGAGGTTTGGGGATTGGCTTACTTTTGCTCTTCTTCGGCATTTTAGCTGATAATGATGGATATTCAGAAGTGGAGAAAGAGTAGCCGCTGGAATTGGTTTTTAGGGTTTTGGGGAGACGACTCCATGACCTGTGTAGTGTTTGGGGTGAGAGTTGAGGGTAGATTAGTAATTATCCGAGGAAGGTAAATAGAAAATGACAAAAACTAAAAGATAATGGGGTGAGAGAGGCTCGAACTCTCGACCTCAGGATTACTCAGAAAGCTATGAGACCTACGCGCTAGCCAACTGCGCCACCACCCCGATGTTTATAAGTCCTCCCCAATAATTAATATATTATAAAAAGAGTGAAAACAAACAAAACAAACAAAATATGACGACTTTTCTTACAAAGAGGAATAACAATTGAGTTTACATTTGCAATCTACACCTATGAGACTATGATTGATCCGATTTGCATTAAAAAAAACTTATTGATCTGATTTCTTGCAATCTACAGTAGAGAAGAGGTTTTTTTTTTTTTAAATCGTGTGAAATTTGAGAATATATCAAAAGTTATCAAATAATTAACGAACGAAATACTCTAATTATGTTCCAACTTAATGTATGAAAAAACTATGTTCTAACTTCTAATTATGTTGAAAGTATTAACTTCATCGGCTCATTGTGCTGCTACTTTTTTATTCCCTTCATCCGGGAAGACTACGTAGGCATCATGACGGTGATGATGCCACCACTATTGTCCTAAAGTTGGTACTATTGAGCCTTCTGACCTTCTATCAATGAAATGAAATTCGTTTCACAACAATAAAGAGGAAAAAGGAAGAAAAAGAAAAACAACAACAACAAAGTTTGTACATTTCCATGTTCGTTTTTTAGTGTTGGCTCCATCGGAATTTTAGCCGTTAATAATATATCCAGCTCAATGACCAGTCCGCCTCTCCTTTTCTTCTGATTCTTCTCTTCAATTCACTCAACAACTCTCAAACCCCCAAATTACAACCCTAACACTCTCTCACTTTGGTCTACCCCCCGCCTAAATTCATTCAGGTACTTCTTCTCGTAGTACTCAATTGCACAATTTAAATGTGATTTCTTCGTCTCACAGTCATATAATTTCCGCGCGTGTATTCATCTTCTTCTTTTTTCATATGAATACTACTTAGTTATCACATTTTTGAGCTTGGGGGACCTTTTTTATTTGGGTATTTGAAAATTACTTATGGTTTGTTATGTGTGGAATTTGATGTTGTAGCTAGTGAAGTTCCCAAATGCGCTGATTGAAGAAGGGCCAGACAGATTTCCTTGATAATGGCGGAATGTTTGGCTTCACCATTATGTATCAAGATGCAAATGCGGAGAGGCTTGACACCGCAGAGTTTGCATACGAAGATCGTGCAGAGGTTTACTCTTTGTGATTTTACTTTCGTGTTTTCGAGTTGTGGTTGTTGTGTTGTGATTTGCATTGTGTTATATTAGAGAGTGGGATTAATGCGCTGAGAGGAAGAGAGTGATTTGTGGGCTAATACCCGGTGTTGAGTGTCAATAATAGGTTTGACGTTTTATAGACGGAATGTAATACGTATATTAATGAACAATGCTCCATTGTGGGTGGCAAACCAGAAAGGCATTCAGTTATTCACATCAGCAATGGAAGCTTATATCTTTATGATTCATGTGATATTCTGGTTCTCACTGTTCTTTTACACATTTGTTAACTGTAGGAAGCGATGTTATGGAAGTTTTAAAATTGTTCCACTTCCAGCGTGGAAAACGTGTGACTTTACCGCACATGGCTTCTCGACTTTGAAAGTTAGTCCTTTTTCTGGGGAGGTTGCATTGAAATCTAGTTGCTTGGTAGGCTCTGATGGTGCAGCCGCCTCTGATTGGGTTCCTATTGTTGATCAAGTGCTTCTGACAGCCAGTGTATTTCTCACATATACGGCTGGAGTAATTCCTGGTTACAAACCTAGTCCAACATTTCAGAAGAATACCTACGACAATCCTGTTCCTAAAATCTCAAACGCTTATGGTAGGTAAGGGTAAGCATGTCAAAATTGTGAAGGTTAACATTTTGTTATTTTTACTTTATGGCTAGGTTACGGAGTGCCCATTGGGGCAAAAAGATTTTTGCATTAAAAACAATATTATAATTGAGGATATATTTTTTTACTTGGAAATTAGGGTGCAATGCGTTTTCCTTGTTCATTTTGGGTTTGTTGAAGTGCATTTCTTTCTACTTGTAGTTCAACCAAGAAGAATGATGCAGATTCAGGTTATGCCATGGATGCATTGGACACAGTGAAAAAGAAACTATTAGATTCTCTTGAAGCTCTTGAACTAGGAGGTAATCAAGGAAATAGGATCATTGAACCCGAATTATTTTACAGAAAGAGGCCTTTGAGCTTGAATGCTATCCCAGATGGTCCTCGACTACGATTGCTTTGGGCATCATTACAGCGAATTGAGGAAGAGGTAGTTGACCTCCTTTATTCTGCTTTTCTACTTTGCAATTCTTGGTCTTTGTCAACTTTTTCCTTCTTTTTTTTTTCTATGAGATTCATTGCTAACTAATCCACAGCACTATTGAGTTTTGAAACTTCTATGTAGAAAAAAAGTTCTTTGCCATTTTCTCATTATACTTGCAAGATATCTCTGGATGAAAAATAATGCTAATTTCCTTTATAATTTGCATCGTGTACCTTACTGGATGCTGATTACAAACATATTAGAATCAATTAGTTGGTGAGTTGCATCAATTACAGTATGATGTGCTGATTATACTTATCTAAAATTGGTTTTATAGGTCAAAGCTATCTCAAAATCAGAAACACTTAGCTCAGCTTATTGCGTGACAGATTTTTCTGGTATCATACGTGGTTCTTGTCTCCCCGTGTGCACAAGCTGGCTAGAAACAGAACTTGGTCTTTTAAACAGCAACGCTGACAAGGTATTTGGGTAGTGAATGTATCCCTCCATATTTCGTCTGCATGTCTCGCTTTTGGATACAGTTCTCTTATTCAGCTGTCCTATGGCTAGGCACTTGTTTTGCTGATGGATGCAAAGTTAGATGGAGACAACGCTATTACACAAAATATCAGGAACTCTGGCAAGGAAGATCTTTATGCAGAACTGCTATGCTTTCTTTGTTTTGGTTCAACCAGGTAAACTCAATTTTTATTATTTTATCTGGGTCATAAAGGAATCATCACCCTGTGCCTTGATTTTATATGACCATGGTTGAGTTCTCATCTTGGTGTTTCTTTTATTTTCGGCCCTACCTTTGCAAAGTATGAATACAGTTACAGTCCATTGACACGTGCAGCACTAACAGCTTACAAGATTTAGTAGATCTGAGCAAAAGAAATGGGGTTTGAAATATGTATGGCTTGAAGAAATGCATTTTAGTAACTGGACAAAAGAATATCCCTGCTGGTAAATCAAGCCCCACATAAACATTAGACCTATTTGGGATAGACACTAGCTATGAGAGAAGATGGGTTATACTTCACCTTAAGTTATGGAAAACTAGATGTGAAAGTGTCATTTAGAAGCATGAAAATCTTTGTTTATCTCTACTGCATTTACCTTTATAACCATCCCAAAGATAACAAGATCTTGGTTTAGACTTTAAAAAGATTTTACGTGATATTGGTGACTCCTACTGGTGGATGTGGTAATAGAAATACATCAGTATGTTCATTAAAATGATTAAGCAAAAGTGATCAGAAGCTTGAAACATCGTGGGCTGGGTTCATTTCTGGCATTAGAGATACTCAATATTAATCTACAACCAGCACGTGTATGGCTTTATGAGAAGATGATATATCTAATTGATCTTTTCATTTTAAAATTATCAATAAGCTGAAAGATCATTTGCAGCTACATGGTTCACATTAGAGGTCTTATACAACCAGTGTTGTTTTAACTAGTTTATTCAGAACCTCCAAGGTCCAATAAGTATTTTTTCAGCAAGCATGTTATTAAGATTAGAAGGAATTTTAGTGGGAATGGCAATGATACCCATCGGGTAGGGTATCCATCCGGTATTCGACCCCCACGGAGGACAATTACGGGTAAAAACAGGCAACGGATATGGGTGTACTCAATACCCAGTTTTTTAGAACAGGTACGGGGTGGATATGGTATTTCAATATTCGTACCCATACCCACCCAGTAAGAATATTAAATATAAAAATATTACATATTTATTTATTATAGAATTAATATTATGTCGAATAATTTATTTTTTATATACATTTTTGAGGTAAACAATCATTTCTTTACTTAGTACCCTAGTTTACGTATTTTTGCTATAAATTTTAAATAAATTAGACTTGTGTTACTAGTATTTAGAAAATTGTTGCTCGAAATTAATTTATATTCTTTGGATTGATGGATTTGCTTATAATAGTTTTTTATTTATTAACATTTTTTTATAGGTAACGGGTGGGTACGGATACCCTAGTGTCCAATGGATACGGAGACGAGTAATACCCAATATAATATTACGGGATCGGGTCGGGTATGGGTACAAAATATGAACTCGGGTATGGGTACGGTATTTTGATATTCGTACCCTACCTTACCCATTGTCATCCCTAAATTTTAGTTGGATTCACAGGCAGAACTTATAGAGCTGACTGTTTTATTCCAGAGATAAATACCCTTGAAAGAAAAGTAAAGGAGTTGATCGAGGTTTAGGGTTGTGAAAGAAAATGACCTTTTAAGTATCAAGGGTTGCCTCTCCAGGGGGTGACTCTAGAGATGTACTTTGTTGGAAAGACTGGAGAAGTGATAAGAAGGATGAAGTAAAGATCTGAGGGTGGGGGTAGGTGAAAACCAACATTTTTCTGCTGGTGCCAATATGCAATGTATATTTTCCGCACAAATATTTCTTCTGAGAATGATTAGAAGGGACGGGTTAGATGTAAAGTGGTTGTGGTTTCCCATCAAGAAATAGGTTCGCTTTGGTAGGCTGCCGCTAAAAGATGATAGGAAGTCTACTGAAATAATAGTGGTTGGAATTCCGACTATGTGACAACTGAAATATGAATGTCTTGGGAAGCACATCCTTTTCCATGTCTTGTGACAGAATCCTTTGCTTAGTTAACAAGGGTTTTTTGGTTTCTCAGCTAAACTTAGATGTCCTTGTTTTAGCTTTGTGAGCTTGGCTATGTTTCTTCAAAACTTGTCAATGATCTGTAGTTCAGTATTCTCATGAAATGTCCACCTCCCGAGATTGAAAAGACATGTGGTCACTATATTTTACAAATAATATGCAACTTCGGATTGAATTCACATCTTGGTCTTTCATATTTGTTGTCCAAACATAGTTCACCAGCTTCCTACCATACAATTTTCTTGGTAGCAGGAAACCAGCGTCTCTGTTCACATGTCTTAGCATATTTGAATTCCAATTTCTTAGCTGAGCCATGTGTCAGTTTCCACGAAAAAAGACTCATCAGGGAATTTGAGAACTCGTGAGTTATGAAAACAAAAAAGATGGTTATCAAATAAATAAATTCAATTTGGAAATTATTGTTTAATTCAGGAATTGTCTATAATGCATAGTTTGTAATAGTCATTCCATTTATGTTTAGTTACCATGATGGTACTGCAATGAACAGTTAATGACTTTAGTGTACAGTTCCACAGTACTATATGATTGACACAACATCAGAGTTTTCTCAATCACTGCATCTTACAAATAATTTCCTTTAGATAATTTGATGGGGATACTTACCATTACTTATCTTATAGGGAGGGTTGCTCTTATGACAGTAACCTGTTTATGAACCATGGAGTTTCCATACTGGAAGATTTGGTGATTTCTTTATCAGATGGAATAGTAAGCATATATTTGGAGCTTATTTCTGTTGACAGCAATTTCTCAGATGAAATGGAGAGTGTGTCTTTCTCATTATGTGCATTGTCAACACGAGCACTACAGAGATTGCGTAATGAGGTACAAAATGACAATTTATTATACAGCATCATAGCAGAATCATTGATTCTTTGGTCACGGCCAAATACTTCTTAACTTTCTTTCCAATAAATACGCTATCATTCCCTCCTACCAACAGACACACATACTGATTCATATATATATATATATATTCACTGTCTACAACATGATAAATTGGACTCCTAATATTAGTATCACAGTAAGTTTTTTTTTTTAGTGCCTTTGTTTTTTCTTCATACCTCTATGATGCACTGATGGAATGTATTCAGACATAAATGTCCTGGAACTTTATTCTATATGTCATGGGGTCATAAACGATTAGGTTATTAATCAACTTTCATCCAAGCTTCCTGGAGAAGTTTGATGTAGTTTCAATTTTGATGTTTTGTTTATCGAAAGAACAAAAATTTATAGATTTTTCACCCATTGTCCCCTTCTCAGGTGGCTTTGTACCAATGGTTGTATCAAAATTTGGAGGCAGTTACGTCAATGTACGAGGATAGATTCGACTTATGGACGTTTGAGAGACAGCTCATTGAAAAAGTAGACAATAATGAAGACTACAGTTGGTGGAAGAGACTTATCTATAAAACTTCCAAGAGTATGTCATCAACGTTAGACCATGTTATGATAAGTAACTTTTCTATGCCTGTAAAGCGAACCAAGGAATTGAGAGCCCTTGTAGGCTGGTATGATCTTCTTACCATTATCTCAAAACTTACTCATCTTTTCATTCATTCCAAATAATTTTACGTCCACTTGTTGATAGAAATGTGAATCAGATGATATCAATCTGTATCCGTAACAGAACTATTGAGTTTTCTAGCTTACAGGGCTAGATGTAGGTGGATGACAAGATGCTCAGATGATGTTTATTGGAGTCTCATGTGACTCGCATCAGTTTATTACTTACCAGGATACATTAAAGAACAACCAAGAATACTTGAAGCATCATATTGTATAGTATGTAGATGAAATATATGGAAAATTTGTTGGAAATGAGCATTGAAATTCTTTAGGTGAAGCTTACAGAGGTCAATTATGTAACTAATACGATCTCCAATGGAGCTGGTTTTCCCAGGTGTTTCTGAGAAAGATGGTTGAGTTTATAAACTTGGTACTGTAGGATGTCAAATTAGTGCTCGTGCATTCTCAGGTCATATATGGCTTTGACTACTCAAGGGGTTCATGTTTTTCCATAAGTCCTGAGTGTTAAACTGAGATACTGTTCTATTGGTCAGGTCGACCACACACAGATGATACTCCATCCCATATAATAAATATTAGAAGCATACCTTATTAAATAATGGGTAGGCTTTTGGGGTAAAAACATCCGAAATTGATGAACAAAAAGTGTTTTTTTTTTTTTGGAGTATCAATTCATTTAATCTATGAATTTGGAAATTGAAATAATGCAAAAAATTTGTTGATGTGATTCTGCTTTTGTGATATTCCGAATTTTTTTCTTTTCACAAACCGGTTTACAGTGACTTGCCTTCTCAATCATTTCTATTACAGGAGGTACTACTTCAGTTTATTTCTCGAGTTATCTGACATTAGCATGCCATTGGTCCGAGCAGTCATTGATAAAGTCAGCAAGGCTCTATCATTTTTTCTAGTTTCCTTGATTGGAAGGTCAGTAGGACTCATCTATACTGGAATTAGGCAGTCTCTGCGATGGAAGTGATACACGGGTATTTCTTGCATTACTCATTGCAATTTCTGTTTTCTTCATTTTTTTATATTGCCAATTTGATACTTAGACTGTTGATGGCATAGTGAAGTATTCATATTTATTTGGACCACTGGAGGGCGTAGCAACCCCTATACCCTGGTTAACAACTGCGAATAGTATTGCTAATTCTGCAAACTATACGAGAGATTTGAAAATCGAGTATACTTGAAGTGTGCAAACTATATGAGAAATTTGATATTAGATAATGTGTTCACATGTAATTTTCTCATGCCTTTTGTTATTTGATAGCCTTCTTACTTTTTCTCATGCTTTTTGCTATTTTCTCTTGTCAAAAGCTGGAGAATTGGATATGTTAGCTTTCCTGGACATAGAATTGGCTTTGCCTTCTTTACATCTATGTTTGAGTCCATTTGATGTTTTAAGACCCGTTAACAGTTTGAAACAAAGATTAATAGAATTGAGTCGGTAATGATTCTTTCAATGTCTTTTGAAATCCCTCTCCATCATGATGGATTAAAGGATGTCATGCCAGCTGTTGAGGATTTAATAATTTTAATTTGATTTAGTCTCTGTTTAGAAAAAGCAAATAGTTCAAGATTTTACTAAATAAGCTAGCCAGTACCTATTGCCAGTATTGCCAGTACAGTTTTGGTGAAATGATGTCTATTCCATAAAAAAGTGTCTGGTGATGGTTGATACGTTTCTATCATAGCTTAGAATTGGAAAGTTGATAAATTTCTCCAAATATATCTGCATTCTATATATGTCATGAAATGTTAGGTATAATCTAGCGTGTGGTTTCTCCCTTATTACATATGAAGAAATTGTTAGGAACATGAACATTGAGAAATGACTGGCACATAATGATATTACTTTTCAGAAGATCACAAAAGCAAAAGTTCATTTCAGAAGATAATCTCTTTGCCCTCCCATCTTTACACCGTAATCTTTTCTTTGGTAAGAAACTTCTTATTATACACTAATCAATATATTGTGTCCACACCTTTCTATAAAGCTTGGTTTCCCACTTTGAGCCTTTGCTTTTATCTGACCTAATTATGAGGAGGCACATTATTGAATATACTTGTATATTAGTAGAATTACAGTGCACAAAATGAATGGATTTCGGAGTCTCATAAACTTGTATATAATTGAACTACTCAATCAGTCATGCACTTGTTGGCTTGATATATAGATCTCTAGCACATTTTGGTGTTGGTATAGGGCTATCCATTTAACTTATTGTTTGAAGTCGTATGTTTCTATTTGGTCATTGAAATATTTTCATGCGCCTACCAAATTGTATCGTGCTCCCACACATGAAATGGGGTCTCATGCATATCCATTATTTGTGAGCATCGACACGATGTACATTAGGTGTGCTCGAGTTTTCCTGAACTGTTCATATTTCCCTCTTCTGATGCATTAGCTGATGTAATAATCTGGCAGTGGGTACCCCAGTCGACAAAAGTAGGCAGAGAAGTTGAAGAAGCAAAGGCATGGTTTATGGGTCGAGGAAGCATCACTAACCAAAACTGTAAGAAAAGTAAGAACTTGGAAAAAAGAACAAGAAAAAAGAAGAAACCATTACGATTTTTGGTGTCTACAATATGGCAAATACCTTTCATTAGCCATGATTAGACAATGATAAAAAAAATTGGATATGATTATGTTGTCTGTGGACCACACTGGCTTTTGCTTCTTTGTAACCTTTTAATTTGTGGTTGGCTGGTGACAAGAACCTTACATGAGTCTATAGTCAGGCATATGGACACTGTAACACGATCTGATGTAGAGTTTGAATTGATTTCATCGACATTTGTGGAGAAGAGATGCTCAAGAACTAGTATAACAAAGTGTACACAGCTACATACATCTTCACAACGGCTCCATTGACAAAGATGGACTTACACCAGAACTGGGATTTTTCTCTTGCGAAGTGGGATTTTGCAGCTAGCTTTTTTACATAGAACCTAAAGATTATATCCCATAGACATGTATATATGTATTGTTACATGCATATGTATGCAAAAGTCGGGGATAATGTTCTTAATTATTTGCATGTAGAGTGGAGACGTCCATTAGAATCAGCATACTTCAATCTGCAGAGTTGGCTATTGTAAATCATGTTTCCTTCATCTCCTCCCACGCTTCACCAGTCTATCATTTTATAGTCAAGCTAGCTCGAACTCGAAATGCTTTTTTTGGTGGTTTGAACTCATAATCTCATTTTAGTGAGTAATATTATTAGATGATTGATACTTAGTGGTTATCGGTCTTTATCATAAAAACAGACATCGATCTACATATTTGACTATATTTCTTTGACTGTAATCCAAAAGCTAAAGGCTAGGCAATTATACACAAAAAGGTAGAAATATTAGCCACCAGACACCCCAGGCCAGAAAAGAAAAATACAAAGTAGCATGCAGACACTATCTATAAAATTAAACTTTGACAAAAGGGTTTCCCCATTACCTAGATTGTCCACTAATTCGGTGACTTATATGAAGGCAACTGTTTAATTAGGAGGCAGAAAGTGCTGTTTACTTGCTTCTACCTTCAAATGTTGAATTGACCAAACACTGTTTTAGAGTAATATAGGTTATATAGCCCGCGAGTTAGATATATACTAGTTAACATTAGTGGAATATGTGAGATTGTGAGAGACTGAATATGTAATATTCGTGATCGAATCAGCCATATATATTCAAGTGGACCAAACTGAGCAAACAAAGAACTGATTAAAAGCTTGAAACACGAACAGGTGGTGCCATGGTACGTGGGTAGGGTTTCTGGTTCTGACATTAGACACAGACCACATTGCTAATTATCTGACTCGAATCAATGACCTTACAACTGGTTTTCTTATATATATATATATATATATATATATAGTGGCTCCGATCGATCAGGTCAAGTCATATTCAGTAGTCATGTAACTAGCTGGTTTATTCAAGAACCTTTCGATCTGGTATGCATGATAGAGCAATTCCATACTGCATCTCAGCAAGTAGGCCATGATATACTGTATATACAATAAGTGGGAAAAGAATAAGTTGAAAGCTAGAATTATATGTTATATGTTCGATTAGTGAGAAACCAATAGCTATATGCTTTTGATCTAAAAGAGAGATTCCTTGCATCAAGGAGTGGTTACTTTGGACATCCGATCCCTTTCCACCTGAAAATGGGAATGGTTTATGACTATTTAGCGTTGGTAAAGAAAGCTTGTTAATTGAGACTAATTTAAGTATCAGATACAAATTCTTTGCTTTAGCATGTGATTTCACACAATGCACCATATATGTATCCCTTCCATCAGTACCATGCAATTCTCTATTTGTTTACATGTCATTATATGGGTGCCACAAACAGTATATGAATCTTTCTATCTCCATATAGGGCTTAGAGAATTCTGATCTCTTTCTTTAAATTATGACTTTTAAAGGAAGAAAGACTTCGATCTAATTAAGCATGTCCATAATTGTTCCATTGGGCCAGCACACTTTAAAATTTGCACGTATCATTAACAATTTTAATTTATGAATGAATTATTGAAGGGCTTTTGTCTTTTTTTGTTTTGTTTTTTTTTTTTTTTTTGCAAATCGAATACCATAAAATCCGTAGGTGCATCCTGTGAAATGTTATTCTTCGACACGAAAATATTATGCACTGCATGTTCATAATTGAGAGTCCATAGATTGACAGTCATTTATTTAATTTTCTATATAATATAATTTACCTCTAGGATAAATAGAACGAACGAATTGAACTACCCACAAGATCATATATATATATACACATATGATTTGGGATATATATATATATATATGTATATATATGTTGACATATATATGTATATATATGTTGACATATATATGCAGAATAAACAATTGTATGCTTTGTTAATTTTGATTGAATTTGCTGTAACTAATCTTACAACATACATGCATGACATTGCAATGACCTAACCCATAGAAAAGATTGCAATAATATATAGAGGGGAAGTCTTGCAGAAATTTATGCATGGTTGTTAATAACTTATATCAGCAGCTAATTAAATGCTGAAACAATGTTTCAAAGGTCCACCCAATTGACTTTAGGGTTTGGCCCCAGATGTCATGGAAGCATGTATACAGCTTGCCTAATAGCACATGGGTTAGATCGAATTGGGTTAGTTGGTATATAGTATGGGGGAGTATTGTTGTTTTAATTTCCTCTTCAGCAATAATTAATTTACAGTTATTTGTTTGTCAAAGGTTAAAATGAAGCAGGACTGCATGAAGTTGACTAGTGAAAATAATCCATGACTAAATAAGAAAATTAAAACAAGTGAAAGATTATACTTTTCTCACATATGATGAAGCACTTTCTAGGCTTGTTAATTGTTTTCCTCATTCGCTTAAGAAACAAGTCATAATTAGCCAAAAACCTTGACATGCTAATGATCGATCATTTAGGTGGTTGAGAAAGCTTATCCTAGCTAGCTCATTGCATGCAAATCAGTCTAGTTTTGCTGGTACCAGAGTCATGGTTTGAAAAAGGCACATTTGTCATTTCCGATCCATTATATTCAGAGATCTGATGATAATTGTATCTGGTTGGCACAAAAATCTCCCGGCGTCTTGAGAGACTTTCAAACTCTTTTGCGGAACGAAACATTAAACGTAACTTGCAACTGCCTGATTTCTAATGCCCTTTTAGCTTCTCCAAACCGTCATTGCAGATTTCTTCATCTGCTAGGGGTCACTTTAATAGTTTTCCTTTTCTCCTTCACATACCTCACATTTTCTTTAGTGATGTTCCTCAACGTTGGGAGAACATATGGCTTAGTGAGCTGATCTACTACGGTATGTTCTGCTGTTGTTGGTGTCAAGAATATTTCTGCTGCTCGCCTTCTCTTGAATGCTTGTGAGTCTCTCTGATTAAGTTCCCTTGGGCTATTAGGTTGATAATGCTTAGGGGAGGACATCAATTCTGGACATGCCTTGACAACTTCCTTCAACTCCTCGTAAATAATCTTGACACCACAATGGAATTTGCATCGAGCACACCGGGCCACTGGCGACTCTGCCTTTGGGTCCCCTTTTTCCTTACCCTTTACAGAAGCTTCAAGCTGCTTTTTCTTACTATTGTCTCCACTAGTATATAAGTTCAGGTTCTGCTTCCTTTTGTTAAGGTTATTCTTTGTCAACTCCAACATTCCTACCACCAAATCCTCGTTAGGTTCCGGATTCGGAGCCACGTTCCCCAAACATGATGGGAACGGTAGTAAGGTGAGCCCTCAATGTGTTCAAGGTTTGGCGACGAGTCATATGGCACCCTGGCGAGATTCGCCTAGATTAGATACTCCAGAATTTCAGTCATCCAAGACACATTGTATGTGATTTATCTCTTCGGCTTCTTCTTTTTCTACCTTTTCTTCTGTGGTGCCGTGGCAGGCACCAATGCTGCCTCGAGCAAATTTTTGTGAAATGGTGGTAAAGGCCAAGGATCATGGTTTCCCCCATCTCCATAACTGAATCCTATGACTCGATAATTGATGAGACATTACACAGTGTCCTTCAGTCCATAGAAGAAGAGGTCTTGTGTCCAAACCTATTGTGGTACATACAGAAATATTCGCCTGGTTCTAGATATTCTAAATCTTTCAATTTCCTTACAGGCCAAAAGCTAATAAGTTCATGCTTGAGGAGCTCGTCCATCCTATCATGTTTGAAGGTATACTTTGGGTGTTTGGGGATACCACAATCTTCAAGACCAACTGGCTCTTCTCTGCCATCCAACTCTGCTACGATATTCTCTATTGACATCATCTCTAGTTATATCATATTGACTTGCGATTTTGGGAATGATTGAGAGTCCACTACCGAGACGGTCTTAGATGCACTATCTAAGGCCAGTTTTCCTTCATTGACTTCTGGATCTGGTCCTTGAGCTTAACACAGTCTTTGGTTGAATGATTCCACATACCTTGAAATTTACAATACTTCTTCCCCTTAAGCTTTTCAGCACTAGGGATAGGGCCGAAGTCTGTTTTCACCACCCATTGGTTAATAAGCATTTCCAGAATTTTATGGGCCATATTAGCGTCGTAGGTATATGTCTCAAACTCTAACTTTGGAAAAGCTACTTTCGAGAGCTTCAATGGTCCCTTACTTTGCTATAACTTACGAGACTTAATCACTGACTTGGAAGTAAGCTCTACGGCGTGAACCTGGTCTTCTTCTGAAAATGATTCCCTTTCTTCAGGATCTTCAATATAAGCCACAGTTCTTGGCTTGTTTCTCTCATATGTGGACCTCAGCGCATACGCTCCCTTTGAGGAATTATGTCTATTGTCCCGCTCCTGCATGGTACTATAGGCTTTGATTACTGCCTTAATGAGCTCATTCAAGGTGAGATGTTTATGATTGAAGAATAAACTATCATATGGATGCTCCAGCCCATTGATTGCCATCTTAACGACCACATCTTTCCCCAAAGGTGTTCTGCATAGATTATACTCTGATCTAAATCAATGGAGGAAATCTACTGGACTTTCTGATGGAGCTTGGTTCATGGACACTAGCTTGCTAATGCATGTATGGTCGTTCCAAAATGGCCGATGAACAGAGCTTCCATCACTGGCCAATCTATTATGGACCTCTTCTACATACTTGTATACTAGACGAGTACTGATCTGGAAAAAGATGAACCAAAACTCGTAGTTTAAGTTCTGCATCCTTAGTAAAAGGTCCAAGCTATAAAGTGAAATAGGCCAAATGTGTCTCCGTGTTTGCATCACAGTTGCCTGTGAAAGCTTGAAATTGATCGGCTTATAGTTCCTTGGCCACTTCCAAGCGTTGGCGACGCCTCTCTGCATTGGCGGATAGGGAGTCTCATATGGCTCATGTGCCTTGGCGATGTATATATCGCACTATTCCATGAACCTCTCGAACTGCTCCTCCCAGGCGGCTGAGAAATTTTTAGCCTGCCTTGTGAGCTCGGAGATGGACTTGGTCAAATGCCCAATGTCCTTATCAGTTCTCTTGTAAAAGGCAGCCATCCCCTTCGCCTGCTGCGATGGCTTACAAAATGTCTTCACGCAACCTGTCTTGTCCCTCCACGAGGGTTTTAAGCTGTGCCTGCTGAGTCGCCTGTTCTTCTAGACCCTTATTGAACTCAGCTCGTAAAGCGACCACTTCAGCTATTGCCGTATCTGTCTTCTCACCAAAGGTGGCGAGAAACTTTGCTTGCTCTTTAATCCTTCGCTCAATGAAAGCAAAATATTTCCCAAACTACTCATCATGCCTAGCAGCGTACGGTATGTAAGGTTTGTATGCTAGTGTGTTGAGCTCTTGTTCAATCAAGAAGTTTAAGTCCATCGTTGAACAAGATGTGACTCCAAGGATGACTTTTATCGCGTTCGTAGAGAGAGAGCGACACTCGGTAGATGTATGTTCCCGATAATTTAGTTGAGAATGTTTACGACACTGAGGGTATCACTTTTTGTAAGGGTTCCCAATTGTCGCTTAAAGACACGAAAAGCTTGTCCCACTGAATGTGCCAAAATGTTTGGCACAGAAATCTCTCAGGGCCTTGAGATGCTTTCAAACTATCTCTTTTCTCGATCACGTGCTTATGTATGCTTGGCATGCCACCGTCGTGGGACGGAACGTTAAACGTAGCTTGCCGCTGCCTGACTTATAAAAAGTGACTGGGACAGGGAGAGCACCAACCCCGTTTAATGGATCCTTCTAGCCTAAGTGACTTAGGACTTTATGGTTTTCGTGTCTCTCGCAGAGCCATGAAGACCGATACCTCACAACTCCTTTGGTGTGAAACAGAGCAATTTCCTTGACAGAATGTCGAGAACACAGGGTGTTGCGTCCGTAGATCGCAAGATAATCACGCTTTTTCGGGTGACAATCTCTTGATCACTGGTTGTAGTGTTTTGCATTCGTAGATCGCAAGATACTCACGCTCCTTCGAGTGAATGATCTCTTGATCGCTGGTTGCAGGGATTTCTCAAGATGAGAAGGTTGTTTGTCGAGAGCAAAATATGTATGTGATCGGGGATCCCTTCTCTTTCGTTAACTTCCTCTATTTATTGGAAGCAGTTACATGTTAATGTATATCTAAAACTCTTCACAATTAGACTCACTAAGCAACTTTAACTGTTCGAAATTTTACTTCCTAGGTTTTATAATCATAGTCTAAGACCTTGATAATAAATTCGCCAGAGAATCTTTTCCCCACAAGGAAATGTAGCAATTGATTTAACATGGGCCGCAAGTATCGGCCTCCAATCCAACTCAAACGTTATAGACTAATCTTTCAGCCCATCCAATCTAACCCTCAAAATCCAATAACAAAATATTTTATCTTCGGCCAAACAATATCCATGCTTAATTCAGTCGACTATGCCATTTATGTGCCCCATGCTCTATGGCCGCAACTCCCATACTACGATTTTTAAGCATGAATATAATGAGAGACTCGAGCTCAAGACTTCAGTAGCTAAACTGAGTACCTTACACCAAAACCTGTTAATCATATATGAAGTTTGAAAAGGAGATCATGAGGTACGTAACTAGTGCACTCCTGTGGTTGTATATACAGTCCATATCGATGAACAATGTGTGCCAATATATATAAACCTTAACGTACCATCTCTCTCGTCAACATGTTACCGAGGTAATCGGGGACCCATGCATTACCCATAATGGGAGACATGCATGTATCTTTGGCCACTTTCAGCACGTACTAGTGTACTACGTGTCTACGTCCTCCCTCCTAGCTCCATTGCAAAATTTGCAATATTATTAAGTAATATTTGATCCCCTCTCATATATAATATTAGAAAAGTCTCCACCCACCCGCACGGATATAAAAGTTGGAGAAAAACACAGGAATTATTAATGATAGTAATCTTTTATTTTTTTTCTTGAATTTATATTTATGATTATTTTTAATATTATTTAAGATAATTTTGAAAATAAAAAATTTAGTGTATTCGATAACACCAAAATTTTTAGGGTTTTTTATATTATAATAAATATATATATAATATATATATATGTATATATGGAGGACGACGCACGAAGACAGAAATAGAAATCTGATTCGACATGAATCATGGACTGGCATGGCCAAAGCAATTCAAGCAAAGCAAAGCCAACGCAATTCAAGCAGTACGTACGTATATATGAATATATGGGTGTGAGGGGATCGAGATAGAGAGAATACGATGCTTTGCTTTCCGTGTACTTTTCCTCATTTTCTTTCCCACCAACGCAAGAATCCACCAACTCTCTATCACTGCCTAGCTAGCTAGCTCAACCCTTTGATATATATATCATGATCATCTCGTCATTCTCATGCACACTGTGAACGATCGATAATTAAATTCGATATGTATCGAGGTCATATATGGATAGATATTAATTGCGTAGGTTGCGGCTACTAATATTGACTAATTTGTCTTAGCTAGGGAATAACATAGCTATGAAATATACACTTGATCAAGGTTGGCGCTGATCGATCCTCTTACTGGCCTCGATCACTTGTGTTTCACAAATATTAATTTTAAAAATGATTTCGTAAATATTTTAGAGTCCTATTATAATTATAATTATAAATATTTTTTATTTATTAGAAATATGTATTATAAAACTGTATATATTCAATTTGGAAGTGAATGAAAGTATTACATTTTATCTTAAATAATTTTACTTATATTTTTTTGCTTAGTATCAGACCTAATCTTGTAGACCTATTGATAAAACCTTATTTTTTGTCATTCACTACATCTAAATTTTGTTCCATGGGAGAAAACTTTATACCTTTATCTAATATGGTTGTTGCTCCTCCTCCACCTCCATCTGCTATCCACTACCATCAAGAAAACTCTTCTTTTCTCATTGGAGTTCTCTTGAATGATTCCAATTACTCTACATGACCCCCATGTTATGCAGATGCGCATTGGAGACCGTAATAAGTTTGGATTCTTTACTAGTGATACGACTGCTCATTCCGCTGGCACACCTGAATATATTACTTGGGCTATTGACAACGAGAAGGTGAAGAGTTGGTTGATTAATAATATGTCCTCATCCATCATCAACTATTATCTTCGTCTCAAGACTGCTGTAGAAATTTGGAGTGCTTTGCATCAGATATACTATAATGATTTGGACTTTACTCGGATATATGAGTTGCACTGTCTTTGCTTCACCACCAAACAAGTTGAGTGATCCCTCTCTGTCTACTATAATGAGTTAGTCGCATGGCTCAAAGAATTTGATCAACCTGTTGCCTCTTTTTCTAATACCGTGGCCAAAGTTGTCTAAGACAACACTTAAAAAATATATGTGGGTTAACATGTTCTTGGGAGGCTTGGATCCTGAGTTTACTCAGATTCGAGTGGAGCTTCTTCATCGAGAGGAGTTATTGAGTCTTGACAAGACATATGCTCATGTCCGTCAGACTCACAATGATCGCCTTACTCACTTTGTTGTCCCTGCTCAGCATGTTATCATAACCACCACCACTACCACTATGCCTCCACCGCCTCCTCCACCAACATCAACCTCTGAAGCTTAGAATGCCGTGGCACACCGACGGTCTTCTTCTCCTCCCCACACTCCTCTGACTCCTCCAGGTTTGGTATTTGTCCTCCAAACCCCTATGCCAATTCGATCTTCTCGTTGTGCAAGGATAATGGTCACTCCAAAGATAACTGTTTTTTGACTATTGGATATCATGACTGGTGGGGTAATTTCCCTCGCAAGACCCTTCATTCCACAAGTACCTATGTTGCTTCTACTAATGTTGTCCACTCAGGTATGTCTGGTAAGGTCTCTCTTGCTACATCTTTTGGAAATAGTGTTTGGATAATTGACACCGGTGCATCTATCATATGGCCATTACCCCTAACTTAGTTCATTCTATTCATCCATCTTCTTTACCTAGTGTATCTACTGCTGATGGTTCCCCTTCTTTTGTAGTTGGTGAATTCCATGTTACTCTTTCTCCAAATTTAACCATTGATTTTGTCTTAATTGTTCTCTCTCTTTCCTATGACCTTTTACCTGTTAGTCAAATTACTATGACTCTTTCTTGTTCAGTCACTTTATCCCAATTTTTGTGTATTTCAGAACATTCTGACTCGGCAAATTCTTGGTTATGGTACTAGACAGGGGAAGCTGTACTATCTCGATTTGACATCTAGTGGAGAAAAGAATATGAGTTCGTTGAGTCAAGCCAACAATGTTAGCAGTCTGAGTAAAACCAAGGACATCATTTGGTTATGGCATCGTCGTTTTGGTCATCTTTCTTTTGGGTATTTTAGGAAGTTACAATCCTATATATTTTCGGGTGTTGATGAATCTGAGTTTAAATGTGATGTTTGTGAACTGGCCAAGAGCCATCGTGTTATCTATTACCCAAGTTTGAATAAATGCTCAGTTTCTTTTATAAAAATTTATTATGATGTTTGGGGTTCTGCTAGAATTTCTACATCCACTGGAGCTTGTTACTTTATTACTTTAATTGATGAGTGTACCCAGATGACATGGGTTTCCTTGATGACTAGTAAAAGTGATGTCTTCTCTTGTTTCACTGAATTTTATAAGATGGTGACTACACAATACCAGCAGCTTAGCCGAGTTCTTTAATCTGACAATGGAGGTAAATACGTTAATCATGCCATGTCTAATTATCTGGCCTCTCATGGGATCCATCACCAAACCTCCATTGCCTACACACCTCAACAGAATGACTTGGCAGAACGTATGAATAGGCAATTATTAGAGGTTATTCGTGCTTCATCGTTTGGCGTGAATGTGCCTCAGTCTTATTGTGGTGTCGCTGTTACTTCTGCTGGCTACTTGATCAATCATACTCCATCTCGTGTCATTGAGTTTTAGAGTCCGTTCCAGAAGTTACAAGAATTACAGAATGTTCCCTCCCTTCCTAATCTTGAGCCTAGAGTGTTTGGTTGTACTGTGTAGGTTCATATTCACAAGTTTCTTTGTGATAAACTTGATCCTGTGTTGTAAAGTGTATCTTCATTGGTTATACTGACTTCCAGAAACATTATCGGTGTTATGATCATCTCACCAAGAAAACTCATGTCTCCCTTGATGCCTCTTTTTGAGAGTCTGAACCTTATTACTCAGGGGGAGTTTCAGAGCCTTCCCTTCAGGGAGAGAGAGGATGTGAAGGAAATACTCTTAATTTGCCATTTTTTTTGAAGAGCTTGAGCAGTTAGAGGATTTGGAAGATCAGAAAATTTTGAAACTAAAACAGAGGCCCTGTACACAGCTTCAACCCATCGAGTAACTCCTCTCGACTCGTCAAAAATGGTGCTCCAGAGGGACAAAAGCTTACCTTTGACTCGTCGAGTGATATGTCTCGACCCATCAAAACTGGTGCTTCGGAGGGATAGAAGGTTACTTTTGACCCATCGAGTGATATGTCTCGACCCATTGAAAATGGTACATCGAATGGACATGAGCTTGCTTTCGACCTATTGAGTGATATATGTTGACCCGTCAAAAATTCTGCTGACAGATAAGAGATGCCAATTACATAGCATCGAGATACTACTAAAGCACCTGCTCCCCTGTCTACATCACCTTCCGTTTAGGGTGCTCCATCTGAGATACGTAAATCTAATCGAATTGCTAAAAACATTCTCAAACAACAATATGAACCCAGTATAGATGCTAACGAAATACCCTATTGCTATCTCCCACCATAGGTTATCTTTGAGTCTCATGCACTTGTTGTTACTCAATTATCTTCAGCACCTATTCCTAGCAATGTACATGATGCTTTGGCAGATCTCAAATAGAAACAAGCTATGAATGAGGAGTTAGAAGCCTTGTAGAAGAATGAATTAGGACATGGTTCCTATGTTGCCTGATACGAAGACTGTTGGATTTTGCTGGATGTTTACTGTGAAACTTAAATCTGGTGGAAGCATTGATCGCTACAAGGCTAGATTGGTTGCCAAGGGTTATACTAAAAAATATGAAGTTGATTACCAGGAGACTTTTGCACCTATTTCCAAAATTAATATTTTAAGAATCCTTATTGCCCTTTGCAGCTTGTTATGATTGGCCTATACACCAGTTTGATGTGAAGAATATTTTTCTGAATGGTAACTTAGAAGAAGAAGTATACATGGATACTCCACTAGGAATCAGTTACAAACCAGGTAATAAGGAAAATGTATGTTATTTGAAAAAGTCTCTCTATGGTTTGAAGAAATCACCTAGGGCATGGTTTGGATGCTTCTCCAAGGCAATGAAGAAATTTAGGTATCGCAAGTGTAACTCTGGCCACACCTTGTTTGTCAAACGCAAAGATGGTAAGACTACTACCTTAATTATGTCTGTTGATGATATGGTTATTACAGAAGATGATCCATGCAATATGGAAAGTCTTTAGAAATAGTTGTCACATGAATTTGGCATGAAAGATCTGGGTGATTTGAAATACTTCTAGGGAATTGAAGTTGTAAGGTCTGACCAAGGGATTATATTGTCCCAAAGGAAGTATGCTTTGGATCTTCTTATTGAGACATGTTTGTTAGACTGTAAGCATGTTGCTACTCCTATTAAGAAAAATCACAGACTGGAACTTCTCTCAGATCAGGATCCAGCAAACAAGGGCAAGTATCAGCATTTAGTTGAGAGACTTATTTATTTATCACATACTAGACCTGATATTGCATATGTTGTTAATGTGGTGAGCCAGTTTATGCATAGTCCTGGAGTAGAACACATGAGTGTTGTCTTACATATTCTCAGATATCTGAATGGCACACCTTGTAAAGGTTTTTTATTTACAAAAAACACTATAGTGAGATGTGTGTTCAGGCTACATTAGTGAGATGTGTGTCTTAAGCTACATTGATGCAGACTGGGCTGGTGATCATAATGACATGGTGTTTACTTCTGGGTACTTTACTTTTATTAGTAGAAGTTTGGTAACTTGGTGCAGTAAGAAATAAAATGTGATTGCCCGTTCTAGTGCAGAAACTGAATATTGTAGAATAGCGAATGAAGTATGTGAATTATTGTGGATCAGAAATGTGCTGAAAAAATTAGTCTTCAAGCTTCAAAAGCCCATGTATTTATATTGTGATGATACAATTGCTATGGAAATTACCCATAATCCAGTACAACATGATAAGACCAAGTATGTGGAGGTTGATAGACATTTCTTAAGGGATAACCTTGACAAGAAGATTATTCGATTCCCTTATATGGCATCTGAGGATCAATTGTTAGTCTTGATCTTAAGTTTTGTAATTTATCTTAGTAATGTTTAAACATTTGCTTATAGTGACATGTGTATGTTTAAACTATAAATATGAGAATACTGATCATGCCTTTACTAATACAAACATAATTGAGAAATTATAGACAGAAACATACTTAAATTATTGTTGTTCATTTTGATGTTCTCCTTGATACCTCGATACTCTTATTGGAAAATGGGTGCCAAATTGTTAGAGTCAGCGTGTAAAAAGAATGGACCAAAATCTCTTATATATAAGGCTTTGTTATCTGATAACTATGACATATCTTCCATAAAGTATCTGTCATAGATTCAAATTCAAATCCTATTGAGAATAATTGTATTCTTGTCATTATCCTGATCACAATATGTATAATTTAGATAATAACAATTACGAGCTGCAACTTAAACAAGTCAACTTGTATTTCTATATTTCTTAAGTTTCTATAACAGACTTCTAAACTATGTTTGGTTCCAGGAATTCTAACAATCTCTCTCAAAACCTAACATAGTTTGAAATCTGATTAACATACTCAAATGTAACATTGACTACTGAAGTGTATACATATATTAGTTTCAACAACTCAAGCTAATCATTCTGCCAATTGTTTCTTAATTGCAAGAACATCAGAAAAATATGATAGATTAGAAATCTAAAAATATTCTGAAATCACAGTGCAACATTAAAAAAATCACATGAACCTTCATGAGATACAAATAGTGTTCGTTTATTGAAATTTGATATCACTGAAGGCACTTGTATCAAAATTTCAACATATGTAACTCAAATCATATCTGTCATTGTTTACACCAGTAAACTCTTATTTTTGCTAATTTAAGTCCTGCAGATATATTGAATACATTTTAAAATATTTAAAATGTAATTACTGATCACTTAATAAATAAATAATTTCATCAAAATAATTCAACATCATCTAGTGAGGCTAATACACCCATAGCTTCATGTGTTGTGAAATCTGCAGTAGGCAAGGCTTTAGTCAGTAAATCTGCTATTTGATCTTTTGTTCCTATTTTCAGCACTATATTATCTCCATCATTAACACTTTCTCTAACTGAGAAATACTTAACATCAATATTTCTAGATGTTGAAGATCTCTTGTTGTTCTTTGAGAAATAGACAATTGCTGCATTATCACAATAGATTTTTATAGGCCAGCTAATTGAATCTACCAACTCTAACCTGAAAATAAAGTTTTTCAACCATAATACTTGACCAATAGCTTCAAATACTGCTATATATTCAGCTTGGAAGTGGTTGAGGTTGCTGTGATGCCTTGTTTTGATGCTTTCCAGGAGATAGCTCCTTCTCCAAGAATGAAAATATAGCCTAAGGTGGATTTAGATCATCCAAATCAGACTTATAAGATGTATCTACATAGCATTTTACTTCAAAATCTTCATCTTCAATCTTTCTGAAAACTAGCATGTGATCTTTGGTTTCTTTTAGGTACCTCAAAACCTTTTTCCTAGCCACCTAATGAGTATGACTTTGACTGAAATCTAGCCAATTTATTTACTACAAAGGCAATATCTAGTCTGGTACAAACCTGTGCTTACATGAGACTCCCAACTAATCTTGCATAAGGCATGTTCTGCATATTCTTCATTTCTAAGGAATTTTTGGAACATTGTCCTTTGTGAAGTCTGTCTCCTTTAGATATGGGAAGTTCTCTATCTTTACAATTCTGCATCCCAAACCTATGTGAAATCTTTTCAATGTAGTTATTTCGTGATATCCCCAATACTAATCTTTCTCTATCTATGGAAATCTCAATACCAAACACATATATTGTCTCCCCCATACCTTTCATTTCAAACTGTTCAAGAATGAACTGTTTTTGTGATTTTTTAGAATATCAAGGTTACTGCTGGCTAACAATATGTCATCTACATATAAGACCAATATTATAAAAAATTTCCCAGTGGTCTTAATGTATATGCATTCATTAAGTTTGTTTTCAACAAAATAAAAGCTAGTGATAACTTTGTCAAACTTAAGATACCACTGTCTGGATGCTTGCTTCAAACCATAGATGGATTTTTGTAGTTTGCAGAATTTAGTTGTATCATGCACAAATCCTTCTAGTTGAAGCATGTAAATTTCCTCACATAATTCTCCGTTTAGAAATGTTGTTTTAACATCCATTTGATGAAGTTCTAAATCATGTTGAGCCATTAATGCCATGATTACTCTCAAGGCATCCTTTGTAGAGACTGGTGAGAATGCCTCATTATAATCGATTCCTTCGTTTTGATTGTAACCTTTTATAACTAACCTGGCCTTATACCTCTCTATATTGCCTTCTGCATCCCTCTTTGTTTTGAAAACTCATTTACAACCTATTGACTTAGAATCTTCTGTTTTTTCAACTAAAGTCCACACTACATTTTTACTCGTGCTTTTCAGTTCATCTTCCATTGGCAATTTCCATTCTTGTCTATTGGATGAAGCCATTGCTTGTTTAACTGAGTTAGGATAATCCTCATTTGCAAAATTACCATATGTAGATACATTACATGATCATCCGGAATTGTTGATTTTCTTTCTCTAATAGACCTCCTTGGTAATGGAACATTATGATCTACAACAATATATTCCACATCATTAACTTTAGCATTTTGAACTTCATTGTCTACTATGTCTCTCACTCGTCCTTTATGAACTTCATTTTGACATATTTTGATCTGCATATTCGACATTTAGTAGAATCTCCAAATTTTCTTCATCTGCAACATTTATATTTTTGGTTATCTCGTAAAGCAAACCAATCTTCCATTGGTCCAGTATCTTCATCTTGTATTGGCACTGTATTATCAACTAGTTCATCATAGAGAGTTGCTCTAAAACACTCCATGATCCTTGTATGGCTGTTTGGACAATAAAACCTGTAACCTTTAGATTTGTCACAGTATCCAACAAAGTAGCAACTGATTTTCCTTGAGTCCAATTTTCTATCATCAAGAATATGAACTCTAGCTTCTAACTTGCATCCCCATACATGTAAATGGTTTAGACTAGGTTTATAACCACACCATATTTCAAATGGAATCTTTTGGACAGCCTTGCTGGGAGTTCTGTTACTGATATAGTTTGCTGTCTTTATAGCTTCTCCCAACAGAAACTTAGGTAGACCAAATCTTAGTAACATGCTCCTAACCATATTCATTAAGGTTCTATTTCTTTTTTCAGATACACCATTATGCTCAGCATTATATGGTGTACTTTACTGAGCCACAATGCCACATTCTTGTAGATATAATGCAAAAGGACCTTTAATTTTTTCTTGCTTAGTATATTTTCCATAGAACTCTCCCCCACAATTTGATCTAACAACTTTTATAAGCTTACTTGTTTGCCTTTCCACTCCTATTTTGAATATCTTGAAGGTTTCTAAAGCTTATGATTTTTCAGAAAGTTAATAAATAAAATAGTACCTTGAAAAATCATCAATAAAAGTTATGAAATAACAATTTTTGTAAATAGTATTGACAGAAAAAGGAACATAGATATCAATATGGGTTAAGTCAAGTAGAATTTCACTTCTTTTAGAACCAAACTTCCTGAGTTTTGTCATTTTTACTTTTAAACAATCAACACAAGTCTCAAAATCTGTAAAATCTAATACAGGCAGAATATGTTGTTTCACCAAATTCTTTAATCTATTCTTCGAAATATGGCCTAATCTTTTATACCACAAGAATGATGAAGGTTCTGAAACAATTTTCCTTTTCTGGAAACTCTTTTTGCCTACTATATATATATATGTCTCTAGACATATCTGAGACTGCTGTAGCATTTTTCAGACAAACAAACTCATAATTCATTGCCAATATCCATCTGTGATATCAGCATCTCCAAAACAGGTTGAATTATAGTAGAAATTCATAACTTTATTGTCACTTGCAAATTGAAAACCAGGTTTTGCTACAAACTGGGAACCTGATATAAGGTTCCTTTTTATTTCAGGAATACAATACACATTTTCAAGTTCTAATACATAGTTATTAGGAAATACTAGTTTGACAACTCTAATAGCCCTCACAGCTACATGTTGACCATTTTCAGTACACACATTTGTCTCTTCTTTAGTTGGGATTGTTATCCTTGATAATTCCTATAATGTATTGACAATATGAATAAGTGAGCCAGTGTCAAACCACTATGAGTTGTCAGAAATTAAATTATTTGAAACAAAGTTAAAAATTGGTTTTGTCAAAAAAATTACCTTTCTTTGCCAACCAAGCTTTAAACCCTTCACATTCTTTCTTAAAGAGTCCATTTTTCTAACAGAAGAAGCATTTCAGATTTCCAGATTTCTTAGCTTTGTTGTTCTCTGTCCTTGCACCAAGTTTGGAGTCTGAATTTGATGAACTACCTTTCTGATTTTTGTTGTTCTTGAACTTTTTCTTGGATGATTTATCAGATGGTTTGTCAATTATGTTCACATATACACTTCCCTTTCCATCATACTTCATTTTGATAAACTTATTCATCAAGGTGCCTGTCTCAACCCTGACCTCTTGTATTTTTTAGCAACTGAGTTGAAAAAGGTCTTTGCCAATTTTGAATCAGGAACATTGTCTCTCATAGTTTGAGTCATACTCTTCTTGATGCAGATAAGAGCCATCTTGTTATGTTTGTACCATCTGTAAAAAATCTCTTTCCTCTCTTTAGTATGATTTGTTGGTAATGACTCTAGAGAACGTGGTCATAGTCCAGAATGCCCAGATTGAGTTCAATGTCACTCTACCATTTTTGGAAATTTGAACCCTGTGAAGTAACTCAATCTAACTTATCCTCATTGGAAATTGCATGCCTGCTAATTTTGATCAGTTTCTAGTCTTTACTAAATACCAGAATATTAAGAGTCCCTATATAGTTCATCATGAATAATCTACTGAAAACTTAATACATATGCATAACATCAATCTGTCATATTCAAGATTTTGACTACCTTTGTGGTGTACTAATCTCATATCACAGTCTACAAATGATCTCACACTACAAGAAAACTGCACTTAGACCACGGACCATTTCCGTCGTCTAAGTGCAGTTTTCCGTCGTCTAAGTACTTGGACGACGGA
The DNA here is from genome assembly GCA_946800695.1 of Geum urbanum. NCBI lineage: Eukaryota > Viridiplantae > Streptophyta > Magnoliopsida > Rosales > Rosaceae > Geum > Geum urbanum. The sequence goes on along the minus strand of OX327007.1, from coordinate 38,283,018 downwards.
CACTCCGTCGTCCAAGGTCCGTGCTCCAAGTGCTGTCGTCCAAGAACCTGGACGACGGAGACTTAGTGTTTCCGTCGTCCAAGTGAACTTGGACCTCGGAAACAATCCGTGGCCCAGGTGTTCACCTGGACGACGGAAACACTAAGTCTCCGTCGTCCAAGTGAATACCTGGGCCACGGATAATGGTAGCAATGTCCGTGGCCCAGGTGTTCACCTGGATGACGGAAACACTAAGTCTCCGTCGTCCAGGTGAACACCTGGGCCACGGACATTGCTCCCATTATCCGGGGCCCAGGTATTCACTTGGACGACGGAGACTTAGTGTTTCCGTCGTCCAAGTGAGAACCTGGGCCACGGACATTGGTCGTGTGTCCGTGGCCCAGGTTCTCACCTGGACGACGGAAACACTAAGTCTCCGTCGTCCAAGTGAATATTTTATTTTTTAAAAAAAATAAAATGAAATTAAATATTATTAATTTAATTTATTATTATTTTAATTTAAATAATGAAAAATGCTAATATTAAATAAATAAACTAAATTTTGAATATTAAAATTAATAACTTATATATATAATTATTAAATAATCAAAGTAAATTAATTAATTTGTACATACGAAAAAACCCATAAATTAAAAATTAAAATATTGTTCGGAATGCGTAAAGAAACGAGATAATATACTACGTGCTAGCTAATACACTGGAGGAGCAGATGCGGGGCCGAGTCCTCCGCCTCCAGCCGGGTCGTTGTCGTCGGGGTGTGGGTTCGGAGGAGGTTGACATACTTCTCGATTTTGGTTCATGAGCGCGATGAGTTGGGCTATTTGTGCTTGTTGTTCGTCAAGTCTTTGCCGCATTGACTCATTCTGCTCTTGTGTCCGTCGATTCTCCTCTCGTGCCAGTCGAGCCTCTTGAATGGCTGCTTCGACGGCCGCAGCCTGACTCATTCTCCGCTGCCTCGAACCTCCCGTAGATGATGAGCCGGAGGTCGTCGACAAATCTCGTACCACCCTAGGCCCAAAGTGCCTAACCTCCTTGCCAGCTCTACGACCATAGACCTCATCCGCGATTGCAATTTGGCTCTCTAAGGATAGAGGAGGCAGGTCTTCCGGCGGCACATCTGGGAACGCAAGCTGAGTGTTGGCCAACTCTTCATGCGCACGCTCTATCGCCCTTGCCTACAAAATTATAATTAATTTATTATAATTTTGTAATCATATTTAAATAATAATTACTATAATTAAAAGCACATATATATATATATATCACTTACCCCGCATTGACTCGCTTCATTATCGAGCCCTGGCGTCAAGTACGCGCTTACGCTTGCATCAATAAAAGGGTGTTTAGAACCCTTATCCTTGTGCTCCTTGGCAATTTGAATGAACTGCTTGGCGCCGGTAGTATGGTGTTTCTCCTTCTTCCCCCGGTTGGCTTTGTTGACACCGGAGAATTTCTGTTACACAAGATAATTAAATAATTAAAAAATGAATAACTACAATTTAAATAATTCAATTATTTTAATTGAAATAAAAAAATTAAATTAATACCTTAAATTGGTCATCGGCAAAGTGGTTACACAACCACTCCCACTCATCTTCTCTCTCCCCTTGCAGCTCTACCGGGGGAGGCACGGGACCGACATCTTTGAAGTACTTATGGAGCCTGTACTTCCAATCTTTGTAGATGGAGTTGGCGGTTTGATTGATATGCCTCAACATAGCCGGTGTCGGATCCACGTCAAATTGTTCCTATGAAAAATAAATAGAAAATTATAATCGTATATATTATGAAATTTTGAACCGAGATTAACAATATTATATAATAACTAAATTGAACGTATTACGTACCAAAAGATCTTTGAAGACTTTCGCCTTCTCATGATCCGGCGCCTCCTTCCAAGTAGGGGCAGTGATACGAACCCGGTTACGGATGATTGACCATATCCCATGCGCCGAGAGACTTGCTAGTTGGGCTGTGGGAGGGCCACCGGTGAATTCGTCGTACGGCAAGTCGATCTTTTTACCGGTCGCCTTGCAAATACGCTCCGCTTTCCCCCCTTTAACGAGACCCCGAGTCCTTTTCGGTTCCGGGTCAGTGGGGGCCCTCCTTTGCCTACGGCGGGCGCTGTACATGATTGATTCGGCGGTGGAGGACGCCTGAGTACTTCCCGTTGAATGGGTACCGGGCGTCGGAGATTGGAAGGGGTCGACGTCATCACCGCTCGAGATGAATGGGGGAGCGGGAATTTCCCCAGAGGGCGCTACGGACGGACCAGATGATCCGTCCGGATTGAGAGCGTCGTTGCCCTCCTGTTGAACCCAACCGACTTGGGCCGCCAACATTCGGAGCATCTCATCTTCAGCCTCCAGTTGGGCTTTCTTCTTGCCGGATGTGGTCTTTGGCGGAGCCATTTAAACCTAAGAGTACGGTGTTAAAATACCTACTTACCATAATAATTACAACTTAAAAATTTACGCTAATTAATTAAGTACGTTTAAGATTTAAATAGAGTACACTAGCTTGGCATTTTCGGTCGTTCAATGGACGTGCGACCCGCGCGATAAAGTGTAAATTTTCAATTAATCAGCCTTGGTTAAATCGAAAAACATGGCCAGTTAGGGATAGAGATAACGCGAGAGGCAGGACTAATTTCGACAAAAGTCTTTCTTAGTCCAAATCTTGTCACCAGTCATAACCCGTTTCTAGACACCATGTCCGACATTCGGCCAATTTTTCGAAAATTTACACTCCCTCAAGTCCTTTGCAAACTCCGCCCTCAACCTCGTGTCCATAACTTCACTTAGGTTATGGTGTGCGGTGATGAAATCCACACATCACGAGGGGTTAAGGAGATAAGCAAGGAAAAGATGCGCCATCTATTCCAAAGAGTGCGACTTAATTACACCAAGCCTATGTACTAAATTTAAATCGAACACGTACTACTAATTTATTTACTAAAAAATACACGTAATTACATACAATAATTTATTTTCCATTTAGCATGCAATAATTAACCATTTAATTAATTAATAACAATAATTATTTATTTAATTAATTAATAACAATAATTATTTATTTATTTATTTAATAACAACAAATTTACAATTATTCATTTAATTAGGAAACAATAACAATAATTATGATTTAATTAATAAATAACAACAATTAATCATTTATTAAATATTTAAAATTAATTACTAAATTAATTTCTACTAATTAATTATATTTAGAATTTAATTAATTAATAAAATGAAAATTATTTAAATAAGGGAAAAATAGAAATGTACCGAAGCGGAGTTTACGGGAATTTCGCCGGACTTGAGTCGTCGGAGAGGAGGAACCACGCCGGAAAAAATGTCGTCGGAGCGTCGCCGGAGGAGGATCGCCGGAGGAGAGGAGAGGAGAGGAGAGGAGAGGGAGAGGAGGAATGATGAGAAAATGAGGGGGGGGTGCTGTTCTATTTATAGACTTTCACTTAGACGACGGAGCACTATTCTCCGTCGTCTAAGTGAACCTGGACGACGGAAACAGTGTTTTCCGTCGTCTAGGTGGCGGTTTAAAAATTTTCAATCGGCGCGTAATTAATCGGCGGGACGTTTTGAACCGCCATGAATTTGGACTTAGACGACGGAGAATTACCATCTCCGTCGTCTAAGTGAAAATTCAAGCGGTGCCGAAAACGGAAGCGGTAAATTGAACCGCCATAATTTTGGACTTGGACGACGGAGATGGTAAGTTTCCGTCGTCCAAGTGAAAATTACATGAAAAAAATAAACAAAAAATAAATTTGAACCGCCATGGTTTTTGAACCTGGACGACGGAGATGGTCATTATCCGTCGTCCAGGTGACCACCTGGACGACGGAAAATGACCATATCCGTCGTCCAGGTTCAAATTACGTAAAAAAAAATTTTAAAAATAATTCGCTAGGAATTTAGCGATCTGTCATTCGAGTGAAATAGTCGTACAATATCGATGAACGCATCGTGTATATAAACAGTTAAATTTTAACCGACGATTAATTTTACGTATTGAAACATGTTAAGTATCGACTAATCGTTACGACTTAAGTGTTCATGAGTAGACGCTCATTTGCAGCAGAGTATTAACGAAATTGAATTTGGACAAAACAACCGTTGGATATGTTCGTCGTAACATAATATATAATTGTCTTCAAAGGATCATAAAATAATAAGTTCGGGAAGGGTTTGATCGGCACAGTCAACCGCAAAACCGATAATTTCACAAACCGGAAACGTGGATACTAGGCATTTCGTAACTCCGATTTTCGAACCGTCGAAGCTCACACACCAAGAATTGTTTACTCTAAAGTCTTGATGAAAAGACTTTGCATTGGAAGAAGGTCTAGATGGTCGTTGTCTTACAAAAAATTACGATATCTGCACCTGGACGACGGAAATGAGTGTTTCCGTCGTCCAGGTCAGCACCTGGACGACGGATAACTTCATATCCGTCGTCCAGGTTCTCACCTGAACGACGGAAACACTCATTTCCGTCGTCCAGGTGTATAGACCCTGAATTCAGGGGTTAGGGCCTTACTGTTTAGGGTTTAGGGTTTGTGAACTTGGACGACGGAGAATGACCATCTCCGTCGTCCAGGTGTAAAAACCCCGAATTCAGGGGTTAGGGCCTTAGGGTTTACGGTTTAGGTCGTCCCCGGTCATTTGTGTGTGCGTTCAATTATTCTAAATCAAAAATATAATTAAAAAATTGATCGATCGATCCGAACTGCTAGATTTAGGGTCCAAGATTTAGCTAGGGTTTTATATGAGATTGAGATTTGGCGCCAAAGGTGAATCTGCAATTAATTTCTCCGTTGTCCAGGATATATAATTCGGATTAATTTCTTACCGTAAACCAGCATCGATCATATATATATATATTACAATAATTACAGTAATTAATTACCAATTAATCTCCCTCGTCGTATGACCGTACTCTTCGTCATAATCATCATCGTCCTCATCCCCGTTAGTCGACGGCTCATCCTCGTCATCGTACTCAACATCGTCCGACGAATAACCTGAGTCCTCGTCCGCGTCCTCTTCCTGCTCGTCTTCTTCATCTACCTCATGGATAATCTCATCTCCAGTTAGATCTGTACAACCATCAGGCATGGGTAACCGTTCACCATCTTGAACCAGGTCCATTATATCGGAGCGGACCATAGAAATATTAGGCTCTTGATAGGCAGGAATGTCTCTTTCTGGTTCAGCAGCATCTTCAGTCGTCGCCGGTGTCCCTTCAATTGTCTCTGTATTCCATATTCCTCGGTGAGAGATATGGTTCACTATTTTCCACCCTTCACCGGCTTTCGGATCGTCGAGATAGAACACCTGCCGAACTAAGGTGGCCAGAGCGAAAGGCTCATCCTCATACCAGTGCGAGTTTGTATCGACTGATAATAGTCCCAGGTCTTCCTTTGTACGCTTGAACCATCTGCACTTGAATAGGAAAACGTTGACATCATTCCCGTAACATAGCTGAACCACGTATACAATAGCCCCGTAATATAGATCATTGTCTTTCCCAACGGCTACCCCACTGTTTTGTGTTCTTCTTCCTTCGTCTCGGGCCAATGAATGGAACTTTACACCGTTCACAAAACATCCGGGATAAATATAGTGTTTAACCGGCTTCCCTGCTAGCAAGTGCTTTGGCCATGACCACTACCCTCCGTGGTTATCAGATTTTTGCAGATCAATCATCTGCGAAAAAGGCCAAATTAATATAATGGTTTACTTTCTACAAACATGAGCAATATGTATTTAAATAATTAATACCGAGTCGTACGTACGTACCCATTGGAAGAAATAATCAGGAAACTTCTTCTTAACCATTTTCTTAATCCACGCCGAACTCTTGTTTTGATTTAACGCCTGAAGCCTCTCCCTGTATGACATCATGTACGGCTCAACTTCATCATAGTCTCGCAACACTACCCAATGTGCCTCAATAAGTTCTTCCCGTGTTAACGATTCCTTTAATACTCCTCTAAACGGTCGGACGACATTGGTGACGACAGAAAGATTGATGCGGGCACTGCGATCGGAGGCAGTGCTGGGAGGGGGTGGATCTTTGAGGTACCTGTTGCAGTAAGTAACACACTCATGCATTAGGTATGTCTCTGCTATGGAGCCATCCGGGGCCGACCTGTTTTTGACGAATGACTTATACTGTCCAAGCTGTCTACAAAATCAAACGTACACATTACATAAGTACATATAGCTAGCTGGCTAGTATATATATAATCTCCAGTGGAACAAATTAATTAATTAGTTGTACGTACCTTTCTTGAGGATACATCCAAGTGTACTGGACCGGACCAGAAATGAGCACCTGCTCGGGCAGGTGAATCATTAGGTGAATCATGATGTCAAAGAAAGCAGGGGGGAAAATCCTCTCTAGTTTGCAAATGATGTGCACAATTTGTTGTTGCAATTCCACCACATCTGACTTCTTTAATTCTCTGGCGCATAACCTCTGCCACCACCTGCACAATGCCACTATTGGTTCTACGACGTCCCGAGGCAAGTATGGTCGAATTACCACTGGAATCAGACGTTGCAGCATAACGTGATAGTCATGTGTCTTTAGACCAACAAACTTGTGTTGCACCTCGTCCACTGCTCCAGTTATAGTAGCTGCATACGTAGCCGGATAACGAACGCCCTTAAACCAGTGAAATACAGAACGTCTAAGCGTCGGCTTCACTGTGTAAGGTGCATCTGGCATCTTGTTGTACACTCCTTTCCTATCCCTCCTCAACCACAAGGGACGACGTAGATTCATTGATTCCAAATCTTTGCGCGCTTTGGGAGTATCTTTAGTCTTGAACTTAATACCGAGAATTGTTCCCACCACGCTGTCGCACACATTCTTTTCTATGTGCATCGCGTCCAAGTTGTTCCTCAGCTTCAACTTCGACCAGTAAGGGAGTTCAAAGAATATACTCTTGTGATCCCAATAGCTCAGATCATGTGGAGGAATTGGATTGCATTTCTTTACATCCGCGTCATTGCTCAACACACCAAAGTTGAAATAGCTCAACCTCTCTAAAATCTCTTCGCCCGACCAACTACGGGGTTTAGGATTGTTCTCTACCATACCGTCGAAATGAGCTTCATCCTGTCGCCACGGGTGGTCGTGAGGAAGCCATCTACGGTGACCCAAGTAACACACCTTCCCCGCGTGCCAACTAGAGTTCACGTCGTCCAAACATATAGGACATCCATTATATCCTTTTGTCCTGCAGGCTGCCAACATCCCATAAGCTGGAAAATCGCTGATCGTCCACATTACCGCAGCCCTCATCGTGAACATCGTGTCAGTGAATTTGTCATAAGTTGGGACTCCATTTTGCCACAACAGTTTCAGCTCGTCGATCAAAGGTCTGAGGTAGACATCTAAGCACTTCGATGGAGATTTAGGACCTGGAATTAGTACGGTAAGAAAATTAAATTCCTTGTTCATGCACATCCACGGAGGCAAGTTGTACGGCATCAGAATAACTGGCCAAGTGCTGACGGCGGAGCTATTACTTCCCCAAGGATTGAATCCGTCTGTAGATAGGCCGAGTCTAACATTTCTAACCTCTGAAGCAAAGTCTCCAAATTCTCTGTCGAAATGTTTGAAACCCTCCCCATCCGCGGCGTGTCGCAGGACATCGTCATCTATTCGCTTTTCTGCGTACCATCGCATCGCCTCTGCTGTGTGTAGCGACATGTACAGGCGCTGCAATCTGGGAATCAAGGGAAAATATCGAACAATTTTCACAGGAATTCTCTTTTTCGAACTCTTCCTATTCAACTGGAATCTGCACTGGCCACATACGGGACAATAGTCCAACTCTTTATACTCTTTGTAAAATAGCACACAATCATTCGGACATGCGTCAATTATCCTGTACTTTAGGCCGAGGCTACTCAGGATATTTCTAACCTTATAATGAGATTTAGGAAGATTGTGATCATCAGGAAGCAACTTACATATTTGCTCCTGAATTTCGTCAAAAGTACTCACTGACATTTTGTGCTTCACTTTTATCTTCATTTGCTCCATCACATATTGCAACACATTCTCTCGACATCCAGGGAACACCGGGGTCTGCGCTTCAAGTAGCATCCGGTTGTACTTTTCCATCTCACTGGTGTCAGTGGCCAAGCTAGCTGCGGGGAATGTGTCATCATGCTCATTGGTGGTACTGTAACCTCCGTCTTGGTGTTGGTGTCCGCCATGACTACATCCCGGAAACGCATCATGGACCAAATCTGCAGTTGGGTTGCAAGCTGGGGGTCCGGCACCACTGCCGCTGGATGAGGCACCATGGTAACTGTACCCTGAGCTGAAGTCTGCTGCGCTGAACTCTACTGCTTCACCATGCTCGCTCCATGTAGTGTAACTCCACATCATACCATTTTCGTACAAGTGTTGCACCATAACATTAACCTCCGCATACTGACAATTAAGACATTTCTGACACGGACACCTGAAACGTTTCTTTCCCTGACCATGTTCTATCGCAAAATTCACAAATTCGCTAATTCCATCCATATACCGGACATCACATCTATTCTTCAACTTCATCCAACTCTTGTCCATACTGCTACAAAATATTATACTTAATTAATTATTACATATATATATATTTGTCCATTAATTTACCCTTAATTATACGTACTCGATCTACATATCGATCCATCAATTACGTACGTATGTACGTAATTTAATCGATCTGTACATATATATATATATATAGCTAACATCAGCTAACATCCTTGCATGTATATATATATGTACGTACGTTTTCATTAAATACATATTAATTAAGCAAATTTTAACTGCGTACGTACGTACCTGCTGGCCTTCTCGATATCTTTACGTTAATTAAGCTAACTAGCGTGTCAGCGGAGATCCCGGCCTTATCGATCCTGATTCTTCTCGGCCTAGCTAGCTTCTAGCTACCTAGCTCGATCGAGCTCCCTAGCTATAGCTAGCTAGCTTCTCCTTCTCCCTTCTCCTTCAATTATTCTTCAAATGGAATCGATCATGAAGAGATCGAGGCTAGCTAGGAATGAATTCGATCAGTACGTCACTGCCTTATATAATGCTTCACTTAGACGACGGAGGTGTCGGTACGTCGTCTAAGTGGAAGTACGTTTTGTGAACTCGGACGACGGCGTGTCGGTCCGTCCTCCAGGGAATCACCTGGACGACGGAGAATACCATCTCCGTCGTCCAGGTGATCACCTGGAGGACGGAGAAGACTCCGAGGTCCAGGTGGTCACCTGGACGACGGATAATACCATCTCCGTCGTCCAGGTGGTACTTGGACGACGGAGAAGACTCCGTCGTCTAAGTGTAACTTGGACGACGGAGAATTAGTGTTTCCGTGGTCTAAGTGCTGTTTTCTTGTAGTGTCAGCAATGTATAAACATAAAATACAATTTTAAATCTAAACTCTTTGGATATTTAGTTCAAAAATTTCGTTTCCTGTAGTCTTAAGTTTGCTGAATTGTCTAATCAAGTTATACCAAAATAGATTTTCCAGTATGGGGCATAGAAATTTTAACAATTCAATAATCTTGATTCTTGAAATTTTATTCTGATAATGACATATTGGCTATTTTGACAGAACTTAATACCATTATTTAGTACAAAACGTATCAAGAGTAAAACTGCATGATTATAAAATACTATGCAGATCATCTTTGAGATATGAAAAGAATAAAGTGACATGATACTTAATGCGGATAAAATTAAACTGTATCCCAGAACATGATATATTGAATGAACATACACAAAAGCAAACAAATTGATTATAGATTGCTCTGATGCCAATTGTTAGTCTTGATCTTAAGTTCTGTAATTTATCTCAGCAATGTTTAAACATTTGCTTATAGTGATCTGTGTATGTTTAAACTATATATATGAGAATACAGATCATGCCTTTATTGATACAAACATAATTGGGAAATCGTAGACATAGAAACATACTTGAATAATTGTTGTTCATTCTGATCTTCTCCTTCATACACCTCAATACTCTTATTGGAAAATGGGTGCCAAATTGTTAGAGTCAGTGTGTATAAAGAATGGACTAAAATCTCTTATATATAAGGCTTTGTTATCTGATAACTATGACATATCTTCCATAAAATAGCTGTTATAGATTCAAACTTAAATCGTATTGAGAATAACTGTATTCTTGTCATTGTTCTGATCATAATCTGTATAGTACGTTTAGATAATAACAATTACGAGCTGCAACTTAAACAAGTCAACTTACATTTCTATATGGTCTTAAGTTTCTATAACAAATTTCTAAACTATGTTTGGTTGGAGGAATTCTAACATCAGTTAGATGATGTTCTTATTAAATAGTTGTCACATGAAGTCTTTAGTAAATGGTTGGATAAGTTGGACATAATTGACATCTATGCTCCAACTTGAAGGAGAGTGTTGACAAATATTAATTTTGTAAATATTTTAAATTCCTATTGTGATTTGAATTGATTTATTTTTTATTGTAAATATTCTCTACATATTCTTCGTAAAGTTGTATATATACCCAATTTAAGAGTGAATGAAAGTATTACATTCTACTTTAAATATTTTTACTTATACCCAATGGAAAAAGAATTTTCACTAGCCATATGTGAGACTCTAGCTAGCTCGGATTTTAATGGGAAAACTCATGTTGATCATTTTAGTTTGGATAAAAGATACGCCGCGCCATACAATAATATCAATCCAATGAGGTGATGTAAGAGTTCTACGGGATGTTATGCATGACTAGAAGATATATTTGAAGTCTAGATTTACCCAGCATTAGTTTCACATCTAGCTCCCATGTTTGGAGGTGTTATTCCATCTAGTTGACACTAAGTCGGAGCTAGCTAATTAAACCTTAAGTAACGATTATGTTAAGAAAAACCATATATTGTCACGTAAAGTATCACATTCACCATATAATTAAGGCAAGTATATATTGTAGATTTAGCTTACATGCACGTACGCATTTGGGTTGTTTATTTCTCTAACCGAAGAGCTCAATCGTAAGCGACAAGTTGGATACCATATATAACCTCACAAACGTTGACTACATGTCAAGCAAACATTTTTCAGATGCAACAATAAACACCTTCATTTAGTACGTGGAAGCGGAAGTATCCGCTAAAAGTTTTGGGAATGTTTAGGTTAATTTTAGGGGAAAATTACACTTATATAAGACTTATCTCAAATCAGATCACCTAAATTTTTTTTATCTTAAATTAGGTTACCTCTATAACAAACATAACCTTAAATTGAACACTATTTATGGACATGTCATCTTTTAAACCCTAAACTCTAAATTAGACCAAAACTGTAACATCCCGTCTCGAGATTTTTTTTTTATGATTATTTAAGGTTAATCAAGGAAAGTAGTTAGTTTTATCACCGTCGATAATTATTGAGAGCTTTTTAGTTGACTTTTTATCAGATTGTTGAAGTTAGTTGACTTCAGATAGAAGTCGTAGAAATTATTGAGCCGAGTTCGTAGACACATCAAGTGTTTAAATCGAAGTTACGACGAAGAATTTACAGTTAGTGAAAGTTTTGTATGGTTTTACGGAATTGATTAGTTGCAATTTGAACATAAAAATATGACTTTCTGAAAATGGAAAGTCAAACACTTTCCATTTCAGTCAATTTTCTTTTTTTCTTTTCTCTCTCCTCTCCCCCTCTTTCTCCCACGTGTTTCTCTCTTCCCTCTCATGTCCATGAGCTTGCCGGCGACAGAGCTCGCCGGTCCGGCCACCAAAACCGGCGAGGCCGGCATCAAAAGTTTAGTCTCCCTCTCCTATTTCAAACCTTCAAGGTCTTAACCTCCATCTCTCAATGATATAGTCGTGGTGTAGAGGAGAAGACTTGCCTGCAAATTGAAACCCTAAGTTTTGGGGGTGACAGTTTCGACCGGAGCACGTTCTAATTAGACTGGAGCAAGGAGAATTGAATGATTGAAGTTTTTGGGGGATTTCAGTTTCAAGGTAAATTGGACTAGTTAGAGGTTAAATTGTACTTTGGTGTAGTTGAGATAATTTTTTCTTGCAAGATTTTGGATGTTTTTCAGGTTTGGGTCGCCGAAAAATTTCACCGGTGCCGCCGCTGCCGGCAGTGGCCCACGGTGGTACTCCGACAAAGGGTATTTTGATGTAAATTTTATGTCGTTTTGCTCATAATTTTGTACTGATTGTAATGAAGAGGTTATTGAATTGGTTTAGACATTTTTAATTAAGACTTGTGATTAATCGAATATTAATTAAATAATTTTACTATTATATCGAACAGTTAAGTCAATAGTCGATTCGACTTCAAGTCGCGTAACGTTTAAGATTTATGTTGTGACTTTAAAAATGATTTAAGGATTAGAATTTGGAATTTGTTTATATCGTCATTAATTCGAAAAGCACATTATTCGAGAATGCGAGGTTCTCAATAGTAATGCTCGTTGGCGAACAAGCTTAGTTATTCTATATGATTTTTGAAGATTAGTTATTAAATAATAATCATGGTTTCAGGATGACGTGTTAGCAACCAATGGCAGACATATAGAATAGCCGACATACAGGCTACAGCTTGGTGGAAATCATTGCACAGTACTGTAAGTGGACACTTTATTTTCACTGTCGATTTGTGAGTCTATGATTATGCATTTTATGATTATGTATTTTACGAGTATGCATTTATTATTATGTATTTTACCAGTATGCATTTATGATTATGCATTTGTATGGAGGCACATATGATTTGTTTTACACAGATCATAGTCACTGTTGTTGCATCGATACATTGGCTTCTCGGCTGATCCCCAAGACACTCCGGGAGGGCCAGGGACCTGACCCGAGGATTTCCACAGTACCTAGGAGGGTTATGACAAACACCTGACCTAGGCATTCTTGTAACTTTGAGAAAAATAGACTCAAGTTACTGCCCCCACACATTACACAGTACCCAGGAGGGTTATGACAAACACCTGATCAGAGCTTGTACATTTTTAGACTCGCATCATTTTTTTATATACTCTTTGGAGAAAGGCATGATAGAGATATTATTTTCAGTTTAAAACAAAATATTATTTTTCGTCTACTCACTCTAACTATTTTATTATTTTATATGTCTTTCCTTGGGCTTTTCGATTTAAATTGCTCAGTTTGTAGAGTTTATTTGTTGTCGAGCGTGCACACAGTTCATGGCATAGCAATATCTATCGCAGGATCCAAAGTTGATCTTACGAGTTAGTATTTCATTTTACATAGTGAGCTTAATTTGTCTAGCTACTCTGATGTCGAAATTCATTGTATATCTCTTATACTTTAATAGTGAATCAATATGTGAAAATTTTCTTTACTTCACGAAATTTGAGTTTTGAATCTCCAGCTCGATTCTTGTGTAATTTGAGCACACAGTTTGATTATTAGAGTCGTTAATGTCTAATTTTGGTGTAGGCAACTAAAATGAGGTCGGGTCATTTTAGTTGGTATCAGAGCATTAGGTTATAGGTTCTGTAGACTGTACTTGGTTTCTTCCGTTGTCCTGTTCGATTATGCTCAACATCTCCAGAGTGATGGCCAGACTGTAGCGGATCCCTATCGAATACTCATGGTTTTGAATGTCATCGAATACGTGGTAAATGTCACCAAGTATGATCTTTGGCTTGTGAGTCAGTGTGCCCTAGTTGTTATGCCTTGTATGCGCCGACCTCAATCAGATTTATGGAAATGTTTCGGCATTTCTCCACGTTAAGTAGAACGTGACAAAACGATTAGAAATAATTGAGTTTCTAAGGAATGTAAATTCAGTGGAGAGACATATGCCAATATCAGGATTACATGGGGACTGTGGAGTCAACTATTGGACCGGCTTCATCACGTTGTTTGAGTAGTATGGTGAACTCCTTGTATTCACTGCCCATCTCTTGCTTGTGTCTATTCTTTGATGGTATCAGCCGGATACTACCCCACCATGATAGCATATCACGTGTTTTCGTTCAGGTTTCATTTGTTTGTTTCCACGCATGTGCATAGAACAAAAAGATATTGATCATTTGCATTATTTCTTAGTTTTACGATTGCAACCTGAGCAGTACTACACACTTTCTATCGGGTCGATTGAGTGACACTATGAGAATTCAGTGGCAGTAGTTTGTCTAATTATCGACCCGTAGCATCCACTTGAATGTTAGTCGAAATATGAGGTTGTTCTCTGGGGATCAATACAACATTTTGTAGTTTATAATCGTTTTCCCTCAGTTATGTGGTATCAACAACCCTATTTCCTGTGCTCGTTTCGTCTTTTTCTTCATTCCAGATTTGTTTGGCCGATGTAAGTCATGGGTATTATTACTGTAGTAGACGAGGTGTTTACGGTGATAACTACGAAAGTAAGGTTTCCTTAGGAATGGACTTAACGACCGGTTTGCCCTCGATGGACATACTTCAGGCCTCGTTGACCCTCGAGTTAATGATTTCAGTGATTTCAGTAGCTTCAACATGAAGTGTTTTGGGTTAACTTGTTTTCTTTCCCATCAAGAAAATATGCAGTGTCATAGTTGTGGATGATGTAAATGGAGTAGCAAGGATGCGGTGTAATTGTGAAACTGATGATGAAATTTATTGCGGAGCTCAAGTTGATCCTCTGATATTTTGGGGGAAACATGTGTTTTATCAAGAGTAAGTTTTATCTAACCCTATTTTTACTCTCTAGCATGAACCGACTTAACTATCAGATCTTCCATCATTTTTTCCAGTCAACCTCTATCAGTGTTTCAGATATCGTTTTGAGACTTCCTTCTCTTGATTCGATTTTTGTTGGGTTTGGTGCTTACGAGTATTAGTATAAGAGAATCAAATAGTTTTCTCTCCATATAACTTTATCATTGGGTTCGGTGATGCGCTTCGTGATGTCGATGACATCGGAGGTAAGGAGTAACTATATTATGCCTTAACCAGCTCGTTACGTGGAAATGTTATTGTGAATTATGTTACCGTTCAGTAACTCTGCATTTGCATTGCAATCTACAATAATTTCAGCCAGACCATATCGCATATGAGAGGAGACACAGACCTCTCATATCCTTTCCTCTCCTCTCCAAAACCCTAACCTCCGCCGCCATCGTCGTCGGTTCTTTACCCCACTGTCGAAGCTCTAACTATTGCCTCTCTTTCGCTCACTAGATTTGGCTGCCTCTCTCTCTCTCTCTCTCTCTCTCCCTAACTAGATTTGGTCATCGCCTTTCTCTCTCTCATTAGCTCTTGTCACCGTGAACATCCATACTCAACCAAATCATCGTGCTCATCTCCTCTTGTAAGTACTCCTCCACCTCATTTATGCATGAAATTTTGTTGTTATGTGGTTTTCGTGGTTAGAGTTCAAATAAGATGTCAATAGTATATTTAATGGTCTGGCTAGTATTTTTCCAAAGCGGAAGTAGTATTTATAGATTTCATGAACTCAGTAGTATGTTTGATGGTGTGTCGAAGTAGGCCTGTCAATGGGGTAGAGCCGGACCGGATCAACCTAGATTTGGATCCTTTAAAGGATAGAAAAAATTAGACCCGACTTATCTTGCAGATCTTTAATAATCTATTTCGGATCCGGATCCCGCGGATCAACGAATATATAGAGTCGATCTGGACCCGTTTATCAATATGCAAATTACTAAATGTATTTTTTTATCAATATGTTAGTTATTACTAATATGTCACATGACCTCTTTACATAACCAAAATATTTCATTAAAACAAACTAAAGAAACAAAAAAAAAACTCCATTTATATCGAGGAACTTGACAAAAAAGAAATCATTTTAGATTTTTAATCTT
Organism: Geum urbanum; assembly: GCA_946800695.1. Classification (NCBI taxonomy): domain Eukaryota; kingdom Viridiplantae; phylum Streptophyta; class Magnoliopsida; order Rosales; family Rosaceae; genus Geum; species Geum urbanum. Next base: position 38,267,135 of record OX327007.1, on the reverse strand, counting down.
TTAGTTTATTAATAATTTTATATAACTTTACTAAAGATATTTATATTTTATTTAAAAAAGAGAGAGTTTTAGATTAAAAATATTTCATATATGTAAATAAAAGTAAATTATATTTAATAAGTTAAAAAAAATAAACGGGACGGATCATAAACAGATCGAATCACTTGTGATCCAGATCCGATCCGTTAAATAAACGGGTCAACGGGTCTGGGTCACAAATGGATCAATGAATCCAAAAATTAGATCTAGATCCACCTAATATGTACGGGTCTAGAGCGAATCCGGATCAAAACCCTCCCCATTGATAGGCCTACGTGGAAGTATCTTAGCAACCTGAAGTAATTTTTGTATATTTGATGATCGCTGTAATATGTTTGATGGTCTCATTAGTATATTTGATTGTATGTGGTAATATTTTTTTCAGGCTTGTAGTAGTATTTGTATATTTGATGATCGTAGTAAATTAGATGGTTTCAGTAGTATGTTTCATAGTCTGTTGTAGTGTTATTGTAGGTCTTAAGTAGTATATTTAGTTCTGAGAAGGATGTTGCAATATGTTTGATCGTCTGTACTAAGATGATTGTTCATTTGTGCTAGTATTTTTATGCTTTTGTGGTATTATCTTTGCACTGTTGTGTTAGTATCCTTATGCTTATATGGTATTATATTATGTTGTTCTAAGGTATGATCATTGATAATTTGTTGTAGGATAATCATTGGTTTGTGGTATTATAAATTGTTGATATGTGGTAGTATACTTATTCTGCTATGTGGTAATACCATGGCTACTCGTGGTAGTATCTTTGTTCTTCTGTGGTAGTATTGATGTTGGACTGTGGTCGTATGTTGTGTTGTTCAGTGATTGATGATAATCAATGATAGGATAACTGTTAGTCCGTGGAAGTATAATTACTTTTCTATGGTAGTATCATTATTTGCTTTATAGTAGTATGTGTAACTTCTTATAAAAGTATGTTAGATACTTTTATTAGTTTCTTGAGCAGATTATTTTCAATGTAATGACATGCATGTCATTAAGGATGTCGTGGAATCTGAAGTAGAAGAAGAAAATGAGGCAAGCAAGGACAAAAGGCCTTAATGACGTACTGGTTTCTTAAGTTGCCTACAATATCTTTAGTTGCTCATAGTAGTATTTTTAGCCATCTATAATAGTATCTTTAGCTGCTTTCAGTAGTATCTCAAGCTGATATTTTTTACATGCATGACAACAGTGATGTGCGACATGAAACAAGATGTAATGATCCAAACCAAAATTAACGCTAACCTTTACGAATTAGGTTTTCCTCGAATTTTTTTTTCTCCTCGTGAATTTTGTGAACGACTTTTTCTTTGAGCGAGAATTTGATCCGACTTTCTTTATGGAAGTCGTAGAGTTTTTAATTTCGTGCTTGTAGGAATTTTCGGAAAATTTTTTGGTCTTATGAGCTATTTCTTTTGATTTTTGGAAGTTCGCTTGAAGGCAATGTGTATTTATAAAAAGTATTTTCTTGACGATTTCATTTTGACCGTTGGATCTTGATTGGATCAAACTGTGGTCGTTGATCTGATCAGATGCTTTGGTATAAATATGTTAATATGGATTTTTTTTCAGAAAAATACGTGAGACGTACACGACCCGTATAATCTCCTCCGCCCGTTTTGATTTTCCGATTTCGACCCGCCGATTTTGGCCACTGTTGTCGGCGTTTTTGGTATGGTTTTGAAGCTCTTTCTTCCCTCTATTGATTCATGTATTGAATTGCAAGTTTTGGTGATGTTTTGAGTGAACCCAATTCGGGTTTTATACCTGGTTTTCGCCGCCGACGGGGAGCGGTGATCCGGTGGGTTTCTTGGGATGTAGGTTGGGGGGAAAGGATCCTCTCCTCCCCCAGCACTACCACATAACTTCTCATTGCCGATGATTTTAAGAAAACAAAGGCCGACGATTTTTGAAGTCGTCGGCAATAATGTACTATTGCCGACGACAACACCAAAAATCGTTGGCAATAGTACTATTGCCGACGATTTTTGCAACAAAATCATCGGCTATACTCATTGCCAACGTTTTATAGCCTACAAGGGTTTTATACTATAGCCGACGACTTCGTAAAAATCGTCGGCTATAGTCCTGTAGGCTATAAAGCGTTGGCAATGAGTATAGCCGACGATTTTGTTGCAAAAATCGTCGGCAATAGTACTATTGCCGATGATTTTTGCTGTTGTTGTCGGCTATAGTACACTATTGCCGACGACTTCAAAAATCGTCGGCCTTTGTTTCTCTAAGTCGTCGGCAATGAGAAGTTATGTGGTAGTGCTGGTCTTTTTGGGTTATGTCTTTTGGTCCGTCGAAGCCCCACGGCAGAGCTTCGACGATTTGAAATTTCCGGCCAATTTTGGGGCCGTGGTTTTCGAGCCCAATTCCGACCATGGGAGGGAGAGTTATGATGCTTGAGTTTAGGGCTTTGGTTGAGCTTGGTGAGAGGAGCATTTTGAGGGGTCATTTGCCATCGTTGGCGGCGGCCATCGGAAAGTGGTTTTTCAGTCGGTTTCGTCCAATTCCGGCCAATCGCCGTCGAACTGGACCTCGGTCCAGTTACGATTATTGTTGGGTTCGTTGTGATATTTCCAATGAGTGGTCATTTGTTCTTATGGGAGTTGATCACCGGAGGCGCGAGTCAAAAATCCTATTTTTTCCCATGGGGTTCCCGGGATGATTTCTGAGTTGTTTCTCGCGCGTTTGATTAAATTCTGAAATTAAATGAATTGTTATTTATTCACGAGACCGCGAGAGAGATTTTGGCGAGGGAACTTCCGCCGGGCCTCAGGGCTCGCTGTTTACTGTGAGTGGACACTTTGATTTT